>OZ004324.1:14159053-16765720 GCA_963924455.1 Pelagia noctiluca | reverse complement strand
ACCCTAACCCTAACCCTAACCCTAACCCTAACCCTAACCCTAACCCTAACCCTAACCCTAACCCTAACCCTAACCCTAACCCTAACCCTAACCCTAACCCTAACCCTAACCCTAACCCTAACCCTAACCCTAACCCTAACCCTAACCCTAACCTAACCCTAACCCTAACCCTAACCCTAACCCTAACCCTAACCCTAACCCTAACCCTAACCCTAACCCTAACCCTAACCCTAACCCTAACCCTAACCCTAACCCTAACCCTAACCCTAACCCTAACCCTAACCCTAACCCTAACCCTAACCCTAACCTAACCCTAACCCTAACCTAACCCTAACCCTAACCCTAACCCTAACCTAACCCTAACCCTAACCCTAACCCTAACCCTAACCCTAACCCTAACCCTAACCCTAACCCTAACCCTAACCCTAACCCTAACCCTAACCCTAACCCTAACCCTAACCCTAACCTAACCCTAACCCTAACCCTAACCCTAACCCTAACCCTAACCCTAACCCTAACCCTAACCCTAACCCTAACCCTAACCCTAACCCTAACCCTAACCCTAACCCTAACCCTAACCCTAACCCTAACCCTAACCCTAACCCTAACCCTAACCCTAACCCTAACCCTAACCCTAACCCTAACCTAACCCTAACCCTCTAACCCTAACCCTAACCCTAACCCTAACCCTAACCCTAACCCTAACCCTAACCCTAACCCTAACCCTAACCCTAACCCTAACCCTAACCCTAACCCTAACCCTAACCCTAACCCTAACCCTAACCCTAACCCTAACCCTAACCCTAACCCTAACCCTAACCCTAACCCTAACCCTAACCCTAACCCTAACCCTAACCCTAACCCTAACCCTAACCCTAACCCTAACCCTAACCCTAACCCTAACCCTAACCCTAACCCTAACCCTAACCCTAACCCTAACCCTAACCCTAACCCTAACCCTAACCCTAACCCTAACCCTAACCCTAACCCTAACCCTAACCCTAACCCTAACCCTAACCCTAACCCTAACCCTAACCCTAACCCTAACCCTAACCCTAACCCTAACCCTAACCCTAACCCTAACCCTAACCCTAACCCTAACCCTAACCCTAACCCTAACCCTAACCCTAACCCTAACCCTAACCCTAACCCTAACCCTAACCCTAACCCTAACCCTAACCCTAACCCTAACCCTAACCCTAACCCTAACCCTAACCCTAACCCTAACCCTAACCCTAACCCTAACCCTAACCCTAACCCTAACCCTAACCCTAACCCTAACCCTAACCCTAACCTAACCCTAACCCTAACCCTAACCCTAACCCTAACCCTAACCCTAACCCTAACCCTAACCCTAACCCTAACCCTAACCCTAACCCTAACCCTAACCCTAACCCTAACCCTAACCCTAACCCTAACCCTAACCCTAACCCTAACCCTAACCCTAACCCTAACCCTAACCCTAACCCTAACCCTAACCCTAACCCTAACCCTAACCCTAACCCTAACCCTAACCCTAACCCTAACCCTAACCCTAACCCTAACCCTAACCCTAACCCTAACCCTAACCCTAACCCTAACCCTAACCCTAACCCTAACCCCTAACCCTAACCCTAACCCTAACCCTAACCCTAACCCTAACCCTAACCCTAACCCTAACCCTAACCCTAACCCTAACCCTAACCCTAACCCTAACCCTAACCCTAACCCTAACCCTAACCCTAACCCTAACCCTAACCCTAACCCTAACCCTAACCCTAACCCTAACCCTAACCCTAACCCTAACCCTAACCCTAACCCTAACCCTAACCCTAACCCTAACCCTAACCCTAACCCTAACCCTAACCCTAACCCTAACCCTAACCCTAACCCTAACCCTAACCCTAACCCTAACCCTAACCCTAACCCTAACCCTAACCCTAACCCTAACCCTAACCCTAACCCTAACCCTAACCCTAACCCTAACCCTAACCCTAACCCTAACCCTAACCCTAACCCTAACCCTAACCCTAACCCTAACCCTAACCCTAACCCTAACCCTAACCCTAACCCTAACCCTAACCCTAACCCTAACCCTAACCCTAACCCTAACCCTAACCCTAACCCTAACCCTAACCCTAACCCTAACCCTAACCCTAACCCTAACCCTAACCCTAACCCTAACCCTAACCCTAACCCTAACCCTAACCCTAACCCTAACCCTAACCCTAACCCTAACCCTAACCCTAACCCTAACCCTAACCCTAACCCTAACCCTAACCCTAACCCTAACCCTAACCCTAACCCTAACCCTAACCCTAACCCTAACCCTAACCCTAACCCCTAACCCTAACCCTAACCCTAACCCTAACCCTAACCCTAACCCTAACCCTAACCCTAACCCTAACCCTAACCCTAACCCTAACCCTAACCCTAACCCTAACCCTAACCCTAACCCTAACCCTAACCCTAACCCTAACCCTAACCCTAACCCTAACCCTAACCCTAACCCTAACCCTAACCCTAACCCTAACCCTAACCCTAACCCTAACCCTAACCCTAACCCTAACCCTAACCCTAACCCTAACCCTAACCCTAACCCTAACCCTAACCCTAACCCTAACCCTAACCCTAACCCTAACCCTAACCCTAACCCTAACCCTAACCCTAACCCTAACCCTAACCCTAACCCTAACCCTAACCCTAACCCTAACCCTAACCCTAACCCTAACCCTAACCCTAACCCTAACCCTAACCCTAACCCTAACCCTAACCCTAACCCTAACCCTAACCCTAACCCTAACCCTAACCCTAACCCTAACCCTAACCCTAACCCTAACCCTAACCCTAACCCTAACCCTAACCCTAACCCTAACCCTAACCCTAACCCTAACCCTAACCCTAACCCTAACCCTAACCCTAACCCTAACCCTAACCCTAACCCTAACCCTAACCCTAACCCTAACCCTAACCCTAACCCTAACCCTAACCCTAACCCTAACCCTAACCCTAACCCTAACCCTAACCCTAACCCTAACCCTAACCCTAACCCTAACCCTAACCCTAACCCTAACCCTAACCCTAACCCTAACCCTAACCCTAACCCTAACCCTAACCCTAACCCTAACCCTAACCCTAACCCTAACCCTAACCCTAACCCTAACCCTAACCCTAACCCTAACCCTAACCCTAACCCTAACCCTAACCCTAACCCTAACCCTAACCCTAACCCTAACCCTAACCCTAACCCTAACCCTAACCCTAACCCTAACCCTAACCCTAACCCTAACCCTAACCCTAACCCTAACCCTAACCCTAACCCTAACCCTAACCCTAACCCTAACCCTAACCCTAACCCTAACCCTAACCCTAACCCTAACCCTAACCCTAACCCTAACCCTAACCCTAACCCTAACCCTAACCCTAACCCTAACCCTAACCCTAACCCTAACCCTAACCCTAACCCTAACCCTAACCCTAACCCTAACCCTAACCCTAACCCTAACCCTAACCCTAACCCTAACCCTAACCCTAACCCTAACCCTAACCCTAACCCTAACCCTAACCCTAACCCTAACCCTAACCCTAACCCTAACCCTAACCCTAACCCTAACCCTAACCCTAACCCTAACCCTAACCCTAACCCTAACCCTAACCCTAACCCTAACCCTAACCCTAACCCTAACCCTAACCCTAACCCTAACCCTAACCCTAACCCTAACCCTAACCCTAACCCTAACCCTAACCCTAACCCTAACCCTAACCCTAACCCTAACCCTAACCCTAACCCTAACCCTAACCCTAACCCTAACCCTAACCCTAACCCTAACCCTAACCCTAACCCTAACCCTAACCCTAACCCTAACCCTAACCCTAACCCTAACCCTAACCCTAACCCTAACCCCAACCACAACCCTAACCCTGTCTTTGATAATATTTACTCACTTTCCATTTCTCTTTAATTTTTAAGAAGTGCAACCTCTGTCATCTATAAGATGAGTAAAAATAGAGGCATTACTTTTTAAGGAGGTATGTTGTATAACTCTTTCATAAGAAGAGTGGAAATAAAGGCATTACATCTAGAAAAGATTTTACTCATTCATAATAGTTGCTTCTCCTTTGATAATACTTACTCCCTTTTAATTTCTCGTTTATTTTTAGGACGCTCAGCCTCCGTCATCTATAAGAGGAGTAAAAATAGAGGCATTGCATCGAAACAAGGTATGTTGTAAAACTCATTCATAGAAGTTGCTTTACCTTTGATAATACTTACTCCCTTTTCATTTCTCTTTTATTTCTATGAAGTGCAGCTTCTGTAATCTATAAGAAGAGGAAAAATAGAGGTATGTTGTATAACTCATGCATATTAGTACCTTTTACTCTCTTTTATAATATTTACTCACTTTTAATTTCTCTTAGTTTTATGAAGTGCAGTTTTCGTCATCTATATGAAGTGTAGAAATAGAAGAATTACATGGTATGTTGTATAAATCATTTATAGTAGTTAATTTTCCTCTCTTTGATAATAGTTATTCACTTTTCATTTCTCTTTTATTTTTAGGAAGTACAGAATCTGTCATCTATAAGAGGAGTAGATATAGAGGCATTAAATCTCAACAAAGTATGTTATATAACTCTTTCATAGTAGTTGCTTTTTCTCTCTTTGATAATACTTACTCACTTTTATTTCTCTTTTATTTTTGGAAAGTGCATCTATAAGAAGAGTAGAAAAAGAGGCATTACATTTAAACAAGGTATGTGCCATAACTCATTCATAGTATTTGTTTTTCCCTTAATTTTCCCTTATCTTTAATACTACTAAGAATGAGTTATACAACATACCTTGTTTGGATGTAATGACTCTATTTTTACTTTTCTTATATATCAGAGGCAGTACTTCTTACAAATAAAAGAAAAATGAAAAAGGAGTAAATATTATCAGAGGAAAAGCAATTACTATGAATGAGTTATATAACATACCTTATTTAGAAGTAATGCCTCTATTTTTACTCATCTTGTAGATGACAGAGTTTGCACTTCTTAAAAATAGAAGAGAAATGAAAAGTGATTAAGTATTATCAAAAAAAGGAAAAGCAACTACTATGTATGAGATATTTAACATACCCTGTTTAAATGTAATGCTTCTATTTCTACTTTACAGAGGCTGCACTTCCTAAAAATTAGAGAAATGAAAAGTGAGAAAATATTATCAAAGAGAGAAAAAGCAACTATTTTGAATGAGGTTTACAACATACCTTGTTGACATGTAATGCTTCTATTTCTACTTTTCTTATAGACGACAGGGGCTGCACTTCCTAAAACTAAAATAGAAATGAAAAGTAAGTGAGTATTATCAAAGAGAGGAAAAGCAACTACTATGAATGAGTTATACAACATACCTTGTTTAGATGTAATGCCTTTATTTCCACTCTTCTTATAGATGATGAAGGCTGCACTTCCTAAGAATAAACGAGAAATGAAAAAAGGAGTAAATATATCAAAGTGAGGAAAAGCAACTGCTATGAATGAGTGATACAACATACCATGTTTAGATGCAATGCCTCTTTTTTTTACTCCTCTTATAGATGACGGAGGCTGAACGTCCTCAAAATAAACGAGAAATGAAAAGGGAGTAAGTATAATCAAAGGAAAAGCAACTACTATGAATGAGTTATACAACATACCTTGTTGAGATGTAATGCCTTTATTTCCACTCTTCTTATAGATGACAGATGCTACACTTCCTAAACATAAAAGAAAAATGAAAAGTGAATAAGTATTATCGCAGAGAGGAAAAGCAACTACTATGAATGAGTTATGCAACATACTTTGTTTAAATGTAATGCTTCTATTTCTACTCTTCATATAGATGACGGAGGCTGCACTTCATAAAACTAAGAGAAATGAAAAGTGAGTAAGTATTATCAAAGAAAGAAAAAGCAACTACTATGAAAGAGTTATACAACATACTTTGTTGAGATGTAATGCCTTTATATCTACTCTTCTTATAGATGACAGATGCTGCACTTCCTAAAAATAAAAGACAAATGAAAAGTGAATAAGTATTATCAAAGAGAGGAAAAGCAACTACTATGAATGAGTTATACAACATACCTTGTTTAAATGTAATGCTTCTATTTCTACTCTTCATATAGATGACGGAGGCTGCACTTCATAAAACTAAGAGAAAGGAAAAGTGAATAAGTATTATCAAAGAGAGGAAAAGCAACTACTATGAATGAGTTATACAACATACCTTGTTTAGATGTAATGCCTTTATTTCCACTCTTCTTATAGATGACAGATGCTGCACTTCCTAAAAATAAAAGAGAAATGAAAAGTGAATAGGTATTAACAAAGAGTGGAAAAGCAACTACTATGAATGAGTTATACAACATACCTTCTTTAAATGTAATTCTTCTATTTCTACTCTTCATATAGATGACGGAGGCTGCACTTCATAAAACTAAGAGAAAGGAAAAGTTAATAAGTATTATCAAAGAGAGGAAAAGCAACTACTATGAATGAGTTATACAACATACCTTGTTTAGATGTAATGCCTTTATTTCCACTCTTCTTATAGATGACAGATGCTGCACTTCCTAAAAATAAAAGAGAAATGAAAAGTGAATAGGTATTAACAAAGAGTGGAAAAGCAACTACTATGAATGAGTTATACAACATACCTTCTTTAAATGTAATTCTTCTATTTCTACTCTTCATATAGATGACGGAGGCTGCACTTCATAAAACTAAGAGAAATTAAAAAGGAGTAAGTATTATCAAAGAGAGAAAAAGCAACTACTATGAATGAGTTATACAACATTACTTGTTAAGATGTATTGCCTCTATTTTCACTCTTCTTTTCGATGACGGAGGCTACACTTCTTAAAAATAAGCAAGAAATGAAGAGGGAGTAAGTATTATCAAAGAGAGAAAAAGAAACTACTATGAAAGAGTTATACAACATACTTTGTTGAGATGTAATGCCTCTATTTCTACTCTTCTTATAGATGACGGATGCTGCACTTCCTAAAAATAAATGAGAAATGAAAAGTGAGTAAGTATTATCAAAGAGAGAAAAAGCAACTACTATGAATGAGTTATACAACATACCTTGTTGAGATGTAATACCTCTATATCTACTCTTCTTATAGATGACAGATGCTGCACTTCCTAAAAATAAAAGAGAAATGAAAAGTGAATAAGTATTATCAAAGAGTGGAAAAGCAACTACTATGAATGAGTTATACAACATACCTTGTTTAAATGTAATGCTTCTATTTCTACTCTTCATATAGATGACGGAGGCTGCACTTCATAAAACTAAGAGAAAGGAAAAGTGAATAAGTATTATCAAAGAGAGGAAAAGCAACTACTATGAATGAGTTATACAACATACCTTGTTTAGATGTAATGCCTTTATTTCCACTCTTCTTATAGATGACAGATGCTGCTCTTCCTAAAAATAAAAGAGAAATGAAAAGTGAATAGGTATTATCAAAGAGTGGAAAAGCAACTACTATGAATGAGTTATACAACATACCTTCTTTAAATGTAATTCTTCTATTTCTACTCTTCATATAGATGACGGAGGCTGCACTTCATAAAACTAAGAGAAATTAAAAGGGAGTAAGTATTATCAAAGAGAGAAAAAGCAACTACTATGAATGAGTTATACAACATTACTTGTTAAGATGTATTGCCTCTATTTTAACTCTTCTTTTCGATGACGGAGGCTACACTTCTTAAAAATAAGCAAGAAATGAAGAGGGAGTAAGTATTATCAAAGAAAGAAAAAGCAACTACTATGAATGAGTTACACAACATACCTTGTTTAGAAGTAATTCCTTCTATTTTTACTCTTCTTATAGATGACGGAGGCTGCACTTCTTAAAAATAAACGAGAAACGAAAAGTAAGTATTAAAAAAAAGAGGAAAAGCAACTATTATGAATGAGTTATAGAGCATACCTTGTGTAGATGTAATGCCTCTATTTCTACTCTTCTTATAGATGACGGAGGCTGCACTTCCTAAAAATAAATGAGAAATGAAAAGTGAGTAAGTATTATCAAAGAGAGGAAAACAACTACAATGAATGAGTTATACAACATACCTTGTTTAAATGTAATGCTTCTATTTCTACTCTTCATTTAGATGATGGAGGCTGCACTTCATAAAACTAAGAGAAATGAAAAGTGAGTAAGTATTATCAAAGAGAGAAAAAGCAACTACTATGAAAGAGTTATACAACTTACTTTGTTGAGATGTAATGCCTCTATATCTACTCTTCTTATAGATGACAGATGCTTCACTTCCTAAAAATAAAAGAGAAATGAAAAGTGAATAAGTATTATCAAAGAGAGGAAAAGCAACTACTATGAATGAGTTATACAACATACCTTGTTTAAATGTAATGCCTTTATTTCCACTCTTCCTATAGATGACAGATGCTGCACTTCCTAAAAATAAAAGAGAAATGAAAAGTGAATAAGTATTATCAAAGAGTGGAAAAGCAACTACTATGAATGAGTTATACAACATACCTTCTTTAAATGTAATGCTTCTATTTCTACTCTTCATATAGATGACGGAGGCTGCACTTCATAAAACTAAGAGAAATTGAAAGGGAGTAAGTATCAACACAGAGAGGAAAAGCAACTACTATGAATGAGTTATACAACATACCTTGTTGAGATATAACGCCTCTATTTTTACTCTTCTTATAGATGACAGAGGCTGCACTTCATAAAAATAAAAGAAAAATGAAAAGGGAGTAAGTATTATCAAAGGTAAAGCAACTTCTATGAATGAGTTATACAACATACCTTGTTTAGATTCAATGCCTCTATTTTTACTCCTCTTATAGATGACGGAGGCTGAACGTCCTCAAAATAAACGAGAAATGAAAAGGGAGTAAGTATAATCAAAGGAAAAGCAACTACTATGAATGAGTTATACAACATACCTTGATGAGATGTACTGCCTTTATTTCCACTCTTCTTATAGATGACAGATGCTACACTTCCTAAACATAAAAGAAAAATGAAAAGTGAATAAATATTATCGCAGAGAGGAAAAGCAACTACTATGAATGAGTTATGCAACATACTTTGTGTAAATGTAATGCCTTTATTTCCACTTTTCTTATAGATACCAGATGGTGCATTTCCTAAAAATAAAAGAGAAATGAAAAGTGAATAAGTATTATCAAAGAGAGGAAAAGCATTTACTATGAATGAGTTATACAACATACCTTGTTGAGATGTAACGCCTCTATTTCAACTCTTCTTATAGATGACAGAGGCTGCACTTCATAAAAATAAAAGAAAAATGAAAAGGAAGTAAGTATAATCAAAGGAAAAGCAACTACTATGAATGAGTTATACAACATACCTTGTTGAGATGTAATGCCTTATTTTCCACTCTTCTTATAGATGACAGATGCTGCACTTCCTAAAAATAAAAGAGAAATTTAAAGTGAATAAGTATTATCAAAGAGAGGAAAAGCAACTAGTATGAATGAGTTATACAACATACCTTGTTTAAATGTAATGCTTCTATTTCTACTCTTCATATAGATGACGGAGGCTGCACTTCATAAAACTAATAGAAAGGAAAAGTGAGTAAGTATTATCAAAGAGAGAAAAAGCAACTACTATGAAAGAGTTATACAACATACTTTGTTGAGATGTAATGCCTCTATATCTACTCTTCTTATAGATGACTGATGCTCCACTTCCTAATAATAAAAGAGAAATGAAAAGTGAATAAGTATTATCAAAGAGTGGAAAAGCAACTACTATGAATGAGTTATACAACATACCTTCTTTAAATGTAATTCTTCTATTTCTACTCTTCATATAGATGACGGAGGCTGCACTTCATAAAACTAAGAGAAATTAAAAGGGAGTAAGTATTATCAAAGAGAGAAAAAGCAACTACTATGAATGAGTTATACAACATTACTTGTTAAGATGTATTGCCTCTATTTTAACTCTTCTTTTCGATGACGGAGGCTACACTTCTTAAAAATAAGCAAGAAATGAAGAGGGAGTAAGTATTATCAAAGAGAGGAAAAGCTCATACTATGAATGAGTTATACAACATACCTTGTTTAGAAGTAATTCCTTCTATTTTTACTCTTCTTATAGATGACGGAGGCTGAACGTCCTAAAAAATAAACGAGAAATGAAAAGGGAGTAAGTATAATCAAAGGAAAAGCAACTACTATGAATGAGTTATACAACATACCTTGTTGAGATGTAATGCCTTTATTTCCACTCTTCTTATAGATGACAGATGCTGCACTTCCTAAACATAAAAGGAAAATGAAAAGTGAATAAGTATTATCAAAGATAGGAAAAGAAACTACTATGAAAGAGTTATACAACTTACTTTGTTGAGATGTAATGCCTCTATATCTACTCTTCTTATAGATGACAGATGCTGCACTTCATAAAACTAAGAGAAATGAAAAGTGAGTAAGTATTATCAAAGAGAGAAAAAGCAACTACTATGAAAGAGTTATACAACATACTTTGTTGAGATGTAATGCCTCTATATCTACTCTTCTTATAGATGACAGATGCTGCACTTCCTAAAAATAAAAGAGAAATGAAAAGTGAGTAAGTATTATCAAAGAGAGAAAAAGCAACTACTATGAAAAAGTTATACAACTTACTTTGTTGAGATGTAATGCCTCTATATCTACTCTTCTTATAGATGACAGATGCTTCACTTCCTAAAAATAAAAGAGAAATGAAAAGTGAATAAGTATTATCAAAGAGAGGAAAAGCAACTACTATGAATGAGTTATACAACATACCTTGTTTAAATGTAATGCCTTTATTTCCACTCTTCTTATAGATGACAGATGCTGCACTTCCTAAAAATAAAAGAGAAATGAAAAGTGAATAAGTATTATCAAAGAGTGGAAAATTAACTACTATGAATGAGTTATACAACATACCTTCTTTAAATGTAATGCTTCTATTTCTACTCTTCATATAGATGACGGAGGCTGCACTTCATAAAACTAAGAGAAATTGAAAGGGAGTAAGTATCAACAAAGAGAGGAAAAGCAACTACTATGAATGAGTTATACAACATACCTTGTTTAGATGTAATGCCTTTATTTCCACTCTTCTTATAGATGACAGATGCTGCACTTCCTAAAAATAAAAGAGAAATTGAAAGGGAGTAAGTATCAACAAAGAGAGGAAAAGCAACTACTATGAATGATTTATACAACATACCTTGTTGAGATGTAATGCCTCTATATCTACTCTTCTTAAAGATGACAGAGGGTTGACTTCCTAAAAATAAAAGAGAAATGAAAAGTGAGTAAGTATTATCAAAGAGAAGAAAAGCAACTACTATGATCTAGTTATACAACATACCTTGTTTAGATAAATGCCTCTATTTCTACTCTTCTTATAGATGACGGATGCTGCACTTCCTAAAAATAAAAGAGAAATGAAAACTGAGTAAGTATTATCAAAGAGAGGAAAAGCAACTACTACGAATGAGTTATAGAACATACCTTGTTGAGTAAGTATTATCAAAGGAACAGCAACTACTACGAATGAGTTATACATTATACCTTGTTTAAATGTAATGCCTCCATTTTTACTCTTCTTATAGATGACGGAGGCTCCACATCCTAAAAATAAAAGAGAAATGAAAAGTGAGTAAGTATTATCAAATATAAAGCAACTGCTATGAATGAGTTATACAACATATTTAATAAATAACAATTAAAGCAATTAGATAAAGTAGAAAACTTGTTGAATTAGTATTAAGCAGCAACGAAAGCAAATTAGCGATAAATAAACGATGAAATAAACTTACGAAATCAAACGAATAAACCGAAAAATCGATTAACGAAGCATAACTTAATTAATATATCAGTAACAGTATTAAATAAATAAATGGAAATAAATAGCAAGCAAAGATATATAAATAAAAAACCGACTTACAATCTATATGTCCTTGCAGCAAAACTCTAAAAGAAACAAGTAGCCTAAAAACCGAAACTTGACCAGGCCATAGGACTAGGCAATATGCCTAGGCCATGTGCCTAGGCCATATGCCTTGGTCACTTGCCTAGGCCACTTGCCTAGGCCACTTGCCTAGGCCAAATGGCAGAGCAAAAGTACACCTGTGTACTTGCTGGCTTTCAACAGCAACTGACGACTAAGAGAGTGAGAGAAACTTGCATGCAAGGCTATATATACTGCACGAATGCACACGCTGTGAAATAATCAAACAAAGGAACACAAAGGAATGAGTGCAAAAGCATGCTTGATTATTTCACGGAATGTACCCCTAGGGAAACTAAATGAAACGTAAACAAAGCGAAAACAAAAGAAACAAAAAGTCTGTTATACGCATAACAACTTGTTTAGATAGAATACCTGTATATCTGCACATCTTCTAGATGAAAGGCCTTTACTTCCTAAAGGTAAACGAAAAACGAAATTTAAAAATAATGTTATCAAAGAATTGAAAAAGAATTTACTATGAATGTTATAGAACGTGCCTTGCTTAAATGGAGTACCTGCACTTCTAGATTTTTAAGGTGCCTTAATTCATTAAGGTAAAACTTACTTTGATAAACTAACTAATTACCAACTAACTAACTGACTAATTGACTTAACAGCACATTTAGAAATATAGCTTACCTTATCAAGATTTAAGAACTGTAATTTTGACAAGGTTTTAGAAAGCAACTTTAAAAATATTACAGGGTGCAATAGTTAGAAATTATAAAGTAGAATTTTCATCACTTTATCAATTGCCCATCTTTAACAGCGATGATAATATTTACTCATATGGTATACTAACGAGTATAGTGGGTTAACTATCTATCTCTTCCGATAATAAGAATCGCATGGCAAACTTTTTAACAGATATGGCATGATCCTACAAGATTAAAAATGGAAATTTGAAATACTTATACCTCTTTGCATGGATAGGTCTGCAAACCATTCTTAACCAACAAGTTCAGCAGCATGGTTAATTCTTGCTTTCGAGAAAGTTGACCCAAAAGAATAATGAAATGCATTCAATTGAATTCCGCCTGATCTAATATCTTAAAGAGCTGAGACCAATGCAGGGATGAATTGATATAATAACTTTCTGAAACCTCACAACTTTTCAATTTCTTTTGTAATTGCTAAGGGTTTTAAGGTTAAGAGATTTTAGAGTTGAATTAAGGTTTTGGTCTTAATTGAGAATTTTAGTAGGGACAAAACTAAAGTTAGAATAGAGTTTATAGATAAGTCTAAAATTAGTTTAGGGTTATAATTCGACTTAAGGTTTAGAATTTTAGAAACAGTTAGGTTTATGATTTAAAATAAGGATAAAAGTTTAAAAGCAACCACTGTAAGAAATTGAAAAGTACTTTGCAGTCAGTGTGTATATCAGAGTAAGGAAAAGCAAGTACAATGAATGAGTTAACAACATACCTTGCTTTGACGGAATACCTTATTTCTGCACTTCTTATTGATACAAGGCCTTCACTTCCTATAAGTAGAAGAAAAACAAAACTTGAGTAACAGTATTAACAAAGAAAAGAAGAAGTAACTACTATGAATGAGCTATACAATATATTTTGCTTCAATGGAAAACCAATCATTTCTGCACCTCTTAAAGATCTCAGGAATTCATTTCCTGATAGTTCAGGAAAAACGAGATGTGAATTATAGGGCTAATAACGAAAGGGAAAGAAGCAACTACTATGAATGAGTTATACTACATACCTTGTTTAGCTGCAATGCCTCAATTTCTGCTCCTTTGTAGATGACAGGGCTGCACTTCCAAAGAATAAAAGAGAAATGGAAAGTTAGTAAGTGTAATCAAAGATAGGAAATGAAACTACTATAAATGAGTTTTACAACATACCTTCTTTACATGGAATGCCTCAATTTCTGCTCCTCTTATAGATGACAGGGCTGAATTTCCTAAAAGTAAAAGAGACATGAAAAGTGAGTAAGTAATATCAAAGATAGGAAAGACAACTACTATGAATGAGTTTTTTAACATACCTTGTTTCAATGGAATACCTTAATTTCTGCTCCTTTGTAGATCACAGGGCTGCACTTCCTAAGAAGAAAAGAGAAATGGAAAGTCAGTAAGTGTTATCAAAGAAAGGAAAAGCAACTACTATGAATGAGTTTTACAACATACCTTCTTTACATGGAATACCTCAATTTCTGCTGCTCTTATAGATGACAGGGGCTGCACTTCCAAAGAATAAAAGAGAAATGGAAAGTTAGTAAGTGTTATAAAGATAGGAAAAGCAACTACTATGAATGAGTTTGACAACATACCTTGTTCAGATGGAATTCCTCGATTTCTGCTCCTCTTATAGAAGACATTGGCTGCAATTTCAAAAAATAAAAGAGAAATTAAAAGTGAGTTAATGTTATCAAAGAGGGAAAAAGCAACTACTATGAACTAGTTTTACAACGTACCTTGTTTAGATGGAATGCCTCAATTTTTGCTCCTGTTATAGATGACAGAGGCTGCACTTTCTAAAAATAAAAGAAATTAAAAGTGAGTAAGTGTTATCAAAGATAGGAAAAACAACTACTTTGAATGAGTTTTACTACATACCTTGTTTCAATGGAATGCATCAATTTCTGCTTCTCTGATAGATGACAGAGGCTGCATTTCCTAAAATAAAAGAAAAATTAAAAGTGAGTAAGTGTTACGAAAGATAGGAAAAGCAACTAAAATGAATGAGTTTTACTACATACTTTGTTTCAATGGAATGCCTCAATTTCTGCTCTTCTTATAGATGACAGGGGCTGCACTTTCAAAAAATAAAACAGAAATGAAAAGTGAGTAAGTGTTATCAAAGATAGGAAAAGCAACTACTATAAATGAGTTTCACAACATACCTTGTTTCAATTGAGTGCCTCAATTTCTGCTCCTCTTATAAATGATGAAGGCTGCACTTCTTAAAAATAAAAGAGAAATGAAAAGTAAATAAGTGTTATGAAAGAAAGGAGAAGCAACTACTATGAATATGTTTTACAACATACCTTGTTTCAATGGAATACCGCAATTTTTGCTGCTCTTATAGAAGACAGGGGCTGCACTTTCTAAAAATAAAAGAGAAATTAAAAGTAAGTAAAGGTTATCAAAGAGGGAAAAAGCAACTACTATGAATGAGTTTTACAACATACCTTGTTTAGATGGAATGCCTCATTTTCTGCTTCTCTAATAGATAACATGGGCTGCATTTCCTAAAAATAAAAGAGAAAATTAAAAGTGAGTAAGTGTTATCAAAGATATTAAAAGCATCTATTATGAATGAATTTTACAACAGACCTTGTTTAGATGGAATGCCTCAATTTCTGCTCCTCTTATAAATGACAGGGGCTGCAATTTCTAGAAATTAAAGAGAAATTAAAAGTGAGTAAGTGTTATCAAAGATAGGGAAAGCATCTACTATGAATGAGTTATACAACATACCTTGTTTCAATGGAATACCTGAAGTTCTGCTCCTCTAATAGATGACAGGGGCTGCACTTCCTAAAAATAAAAGAGAAATTTAAAATGAGTAAGTGTTATCAAAGATAGGAAAGGCAAATAGTATGAATTAGTTTTACAACATACCTTGTTTCAATGGAATGCCTCAATTTCTGCTCCTCTTATAAATGATGGGGGCTGCACTTCCTAAAAATAAAAAAGAAATGAAAAGTTAATAAGTGTTATCAAAGAGAGGAAATGCAACTACTTTGAATGAGTTTTACAACATACCTTGTTTAGATGCAATGCCTCAATTTCTGCTCCTTTTAGAGATAACAGGGCTGCACTTCCTGAAAATAAAAGAGATATGAAAAGTTAGTAAGTGTTATCAAAGATAGGAAAAGCAACTACTATGAAACAGTTTTACAACATACCTTGTTTCAATGGAATGCCTCAATTTCTGCTCCTCTTATAAATGATGGGGGCTGCACTTCTTAAAAATAAAAGAGAAATGAAAAGTAAGTAAGTGTTATGAAAGAGAGGAGAAGCAACTACTATGAATCAGTTTTACAACATACCTTGTTTCAAGGGAATACCTCAATTTCTGCTGCTCTTATAGAAGCAGGGGCTGCACTTTCTAAAAATAAAAGAGAAATCAAAAGTGAGTAAGTTTTATCAAAGATAGGAAAGGCATCTAGTATGAATCAGTTTTACAACATACCTTGTTTCAATGGAATGCCTCAATTTCTGCTCCTCTTATAAGTGATGGGGGCTGCACTTCCTAAAAATAAAAGAGAAATTTTAAATGAGTAAGTGTTATCAAAGATAGGAAAGGCAACTAGTATGAATCAGTCTTACAACATACCTTGTTTCAATGGAATACCTCAATTTCTGCTGCTCTTATAGAAGACAGGTGCTGCACTTTCTAGAATTAAAAAAAAAATTAAAAGTAAGTAAATGTTATCAAAGAGGAAAAACGCTAATACTATGAATGAGTTTTACAACATACCTTGTTAAGATGGAATGCCTCAATTTATGCTCCTCTAATAAATGACGGGGGCTGCACTTTCTAAAATTTAAAGAGGAATGAAAAGTTAGTATGTATTATAAAAGAGAGGAAAAGCAACTACAATAAAAGAGTTTTACAACATACCTTGTTTAGATGGAATGCCTCAATTTTTGCTACTCTAATAAATTATGGGGGCTGCACTTCCTAAGAATAAAAGAGAAATTAAAAGACAGTAAGTGTTATCAAAGAGAGGAAATGCATTTACTATAAATGAGTTTTGGAACATACCTTGTTTAGATTGAATGCCTCAATATCTGCTCCTCTTATAGATGACAGGGGCTGCACTTCCTAAAAATAAAAGAGAAATTCAAAGTGAGTAAGTGTTATCAAAGAGGGAAAAAGCAACCACTATAAATGAGTTTTACAACATACTTTGTTGCAATGGAATGCCTCACTTTTGCTCCTCTTTTAGATGATGGGGACTGCACTTCTTAAAAATAAAAGAGAAATGAAAAGTAAGTAAGGGTTATCATAAAGAGGAAAAGCAACTACTATGAATCAGTTTTACAAAATACCTTGTTTCAATGGAATACCTCAATTCCTGCTGCTCTGATAAAAGACAGGTGCTGCACTTTCTAGAAATAAAAGAGAAATTAAAAGGAAATAAATTTTATCAAAGAGGAAAAACGCAACTACTATGAATGAGTTATACAACATACCTTGTTTCAATGGAATACCTCAATTTCTGCTCCTCTTATAGATGACAGGGCTGCACTTCCTAAAAGTAAAAGGAGATGAAAAGTGAGTAAGGGTTATCAAAGAGAGGAAAAGCAACTACTATGAATCAGTTTTACAACATACCTTGTTTTAATGGAATACCTCAATTTCTGCTGCTCTTATAGAAGACAGGTGCTGCACTTTCTAGAAATAAAAAATAAATTAAAAGTAAGTAAATGTTATCAAATAGGAAAAACGCAACTACTATGAATGAGTTTTACAACTTACCTTGTTTAGATGGAATGCCTCAATTTATGCTCCTCTAATAAATGACGGGGGCTGCACTTTCTAAAAATTAAAGAGAAATCAAAAGTAAGTAAGTGTTATCAAAGATATTAAAAGCATCTATTATGAATGAATTTTACAACATACCTTGTTTAGATGGAATGCCTCAATTTCTGCTCCTCTTATAAATGACAGGGGCTGCACTTTCTAGAAATTAAAGAGAAATTAAAAGTGAGTAAGTGTTATCAAAGATAGGGAAAGCATCTACTATGAATGAGTTATACAACATACCTTGTTTCAATGGAATACCTCAATTTCTGCTCCTCTTATAGATGACAGGGCTGCACTTCCTAAAACTAAAAGAGAAATGAAAAGTGAGTAAGTTTTATCAAAGATAGGAAAGGCAACTAGTATGAATCAGATTTACAACAAACCTTGTTTCAATGCGATGCCTCAATTTCTGCCACTCTTATAAATGATTGGGGCTGCACTTCCTAAGAAAAAAAGAGAAATGATAAGTTAGTAAGTGTTATCAAAGAGGGAAAAAGCAACTACTATGAATAAATTTTACAACATAACTTGTTTAGATGGAATACCTCAATTTCTGCTTCTCTAATTGATAACATGGGCTGCACTTCCTAAAAATTAAAGAGAAATTAAATGTTAGTAAGTGTTGTCAAAGATAGGGAAAGCATCTACTATGAATGAGTTATACAACATACCTTCTTTCAATGGAATACCTGAATTTCTGCTCCTCTTATAGAAGACAGGGGCTGCACTTTCTAAAAATAAAAGAGAAATTCAAAGTGAGTAAGTTTTATCAAAGAGGGAAAAATCAACTACTATGAATGAGTTTTACAACATACCTTGTTTCAATGGAATACCTAAAATTCTGCTCCTCGTATAGCAGAGAGGGGCTGCACTTCCTAAAAATAAAAGAGAAATTAAAAGTGACTAAGTGTTATCAAAGATAGGGAAAGCATCTACTATGAATGAATTATTTAACATACTTTGTTTCAATGGAATGCCTTTTCTTTCTGCACCTGTTATAGATGACTGGGCTTCACTTCCTAAAAGTAAAAGAAAATCAAAATTTGAATAAAAGTGCATTCAAAGAAAGGAAAAGGAACTACTATGAATAAGCTATACAACATACCTTATTTCAAAGAAATACCTCTTGGTTCTGCAAATATTATATATGACAGTGCTTCACTTCCTAAAATTAAAAGAAAAATGAAATTTCAGTAACAGTGTTTATTACAAAAAAAAGGAAAAGCAACTACTATCAATGAATTATAAAACATACCTTGTTTCAATGGAATATCTTTTTCTTTTGCACTTCTTATGGATGACAGGGCTCAACCGCCTAAAAGGAAAAGAAGAAAGAAATTTGAATGATAGTGTTCTCGAAGGAATTATGGATTTTCCATAGGAAATATGGAATATATATATAGTAAATATGAAATGTACTCACATCGCAAATATCGTAGGATAAGGAAAAGATCATAACAATTATCAAATGAAAAAATAAACAACTTTACCTTTTTGTATGGGTAGTTCCGCAGACCTTTCTTGTCCATCGATTCTTTTGACATTTTAACTTTTTGTTTTCATCATTGATTTGGAAATGACGAAAAGGCTGATTTCTTTGACACAAAAGACAGTTGAGTTGAACGAAAAGAATAATTAAATGCATTCAATATATTTCCTTCTCGTCTAATATTTTAAAAGCACAGAGCCATGCAGGGATAAACTAATGTAAACACTTTTGGACGATTCACAACTTTTCAATTTCTTTCAGTAGTTGTTTTCGAGGGTTACGGTTAGTAGATTTTAAAGTTTCAATTATGGTTTGGTTTTAGATTGATCAGTTAAGAATAAGTTTAGGGTTAAGATTCGACTTGAGGTTTAGGATTTAAGAAACAGTTAGAATTATGATTTAAAATAAGTATTTAAGTTAAAAAGCAACCACTGTAAGAAATTGAAAAGTGCTTTGCAGTCAGTGTGAGCATTTTCTGCATTTTATGCCTCTTAAAATCTATGATCCTGCCCTTATCCCAAAGTGCCTGTTTGATAAACTCCTCGATTATTTGAATTATTTGTACAGCCTAATACATCATAGCTGCCCAATAAATCTTACCTCAACTTGCTCAGATATTCTGGACTTTAAATCAGTTGTAAAAAACGAGCTGATAAGTTGCAACAGCAACTACTATCAATGAGTTAAACAACATACCTTGTTTCAATGTAATAACCTCTGCACTTAGATGACAGGGCTTTACCTCCTGTAAGTAAAAGAGAAATGAGATAAGAATAAAAGTGTTGACAACGAATAAAAGAAGCATCTGTTATGAACAAGTTATACAACAAACCTTGTTTGGATTGAATACCTCTTATTTCTGCACTTCATAAAGACCACAGGGCATCGATTCCTCAAAGTAAAAGAAAAACAAAATTTGAATAATAGTGTTATCAAAGAAAAGAAAAGCACCTATAATGAAGGAGTTATACAACATACCATGTTTAGATTGAATACCTTTTATTTCTGCACCTCTTATAGATGATAAGACTTCACTTCCTAACACAAAAAAGGAAAAAAAATTGAGTATCAGTGTTGTCAAAGAAAGGAAAAACAACTACTACGAATTGAATATACAACATACTTTGTTAAATGGAATACCTCTTCCTTCTGCACCTCTTATAGATGACAGGGCTTCATTTCCTAAAAACACAAAAAAACGAACTTTGAATAGCAGTGTTAAGAAAGAAAGGAAACGCTACTACTATAAATGAATTATACAACATACCTTATTCAAATTGAATACTTCTTATTTCTGCACCACTTATAGTTGACAGGGCATCAACGCCTAGAAGTAAAAGAAAAAAGAATTTTTAGTATCGGATTTATCAAAGAATGAAAGTAATAACAAGTATGAATGAGTAATACATCATACCTATTTGCCATGAAATACCTCTTCTTTCTGCCCCTCTTATAGGTGAAATGGCTTCAATCCCTAAAAGTAAAAGAAAAAGGAGATGTGAATAAAAGTGTTGTGAACGAAAGGAAGAAGCAACTTCTATGAACAAGTTAAACAACATACCTTGTTGCAATGGAATACCTCTCCTTTCTACTCCTCTTATAGATGAAATGGCTTCAATCCCTAAAAATAAAAGGAAAAGGAGATTTGGATAAAAGTGTTCTGAACGAAAGGAAGAAGCATCTACTATGAATAAGTTATACAACATACCTTGTTTAGATGGAATGCCTCAATTTCTGCTCCTCTTATAGATGACAGAGCTGCACTTCCTAAATATAAAAGAGAAATTAAAAGTTAGTAAGTGTTATCAAAGATAGGAAAAGCAACTACTATGAATGAGTTTTACAACATACCTTGTTTAGATGGAATGCCTCAATTTTTGCTCCTCTTATAAATGATGGGGGCTGCACTTCCTAAAAATAAAAAAAAATTAAAAGTTAATAACTGTTATCAAAGAGAGGAAATGCATCTAGTATAAATGAGTTTTACAATATACCTTGTTTAGATGCAATGCCTCAATTTCTGCTCCTTTTAGAGATGACAGGGCTGCACTTCCTGAAAATAAAAGAGAAATGAACAGTTAGTAAGTGTTATCAAAAGTAGGAAAAGCAACTACTATGAAGGAGTTTTACAACATACCTTGATTCAATGGAATACCTCAATTTTTGCTTCTCTAATAGATAACATGGACTGCATTTCCTAGAAATAAAAGAGAAAATTAAAACTGAGTAAGTGTTATCGAAGATAGTAAAAGCATCTACTATGAATGAAATTTACAACATACCTTGTTTTAATGGAATGCCTCAATTTCTGCTCCTCTTATAAATGATGGGGGCTGCACTTCCTAAAAATAAAAAAAAATTAAAAGTTAATAAGTGTTATCAAAGAGAGGAAATGCAACTAGTATAAATGAGTTTTACAACATACCTTGTTTAGATGCAATGCCTCAATTTCTGCTCCTTTTAGAGATGACAGGGCTGCACTTCCTAAATATAAAAGAGAAATTAAAAGTTAGTAAGTGTTATCAAAGATAGGAAAAGCAACTACTATGAATGAGTTTTACAATATACCTTGTTTAGATGCAATGCCTCAATTTCTGCTCCTTTTAGAGATGACAGGGCTGCACTTCCTGAAAATAAAAGAGAAATGAACAGTTAGTAAGTGTTATCAAAGAGGGAAAAAGCAACTACTATGAATAAATTTTACAACATACCTTGTTTAGATGGAATACCTCAATTTCTGCTTCTCTAATTGATATTATGGGCTGCATTTCCTAGAAATAAAAGAGAAAATTAAAACTGAGTAAGTGTTATCGAAGATAGTAAAAGCATCTACTATGAATGAAATTTACAACATACCTTGTTTTAATGGAATGCCTCAATTTCTGCTCCTCTTATAAATGATGGGGGCTGCACTTCCTAAAAATAAAAAAAAATCAAAAGTTAATAAGTGTTATCAGAGAGAGGAAATGCAACTAGTATAAATGAGTTTTACAACATACCTTGTTTCAATGGAATGCCTCAATTTCTGCTCCTCTTATAAGTGATGGGGGCTGCACTTCCTAAAAATAAAAGAGAAATTTTAAATGAGTAAGTGTTATTAAAGATAGGAAAGGCAACTAGTATGAATCAGATTTACAACAAACCTTGTTTCAATGCAATGCCTCAATTTCTGCCACTCTTATAAATGATTGGGGCTGCACTTCCTAAGAAAAAAAGAGAAATGATAAGTTAGTAAGTGTTATCAAGGAGGGAAAAAGCAACTACTATGAATAAATTTTACAACATAACTTGTTTAGATGGAATACCTCAATTTCTGCTTCTCTAATTGATAACATGGGCTGCACTTCCTAAAAATTAAAGAGAAATTAAAAGTTAGTAAGTGTTGTCAAAGATAGGGAAAGCATCTACTATGAATGAGTTATACAACATACCTTCTTTCAATGGAATACCTGAATTTCTGCTCCTCTTATAGAAGACAGGGGCTGCACTTTCTAAAAATAAAAGAGAAATTCAAAGTGAGTAAGTTTTATCAAAGAGGGAAAAATCAACTACTATGAATGAGTTTTACAACATACCTTGTTTCAATGGAATACCTAAAATTCTGCTCCTCGTATAGCAGAGAGGGGCTCCATTTCCTAAAAATAAAAGAGAAATTAAAAGTGACTAAGTGTTATCAAAGATAGGGAAAGCATCTACTATGAATGAATTATTTAACATACTTTGTTTCAATTGAATGCCTTTTCTTTCTGCACCTGTTATAGATGACTGGGCTTCACTTCCTAAAAGTAAAAGAAAATCAAAATTTGAATAAAAGTGCATTCAAAGAAAGGAAAAGGAACTACTATGAATAAGCTATACAACATACCTTATTTCAAAGAAATACCTCTTGGTTCTGCAAATATTATATATGACAGTGCTTCACTTCCTAAAATTAAAAGAAAAATGAAATTTCAGTAACAGTGTTTATTACAAAAAAAAGGAAAAGCAACTACTATCAATGAATTATAAAACATACCTTGTTTCAATGGAATATCTTTTTCTTTTGCACTTCTTATGGATGACAGGGCTCAACCGCCTAAAAGGAAAAGAAGAAAGAAATTTGAATGATAGTGTTCTCGAAGGAATTATGGAATTTTCATAGGAAATATGGAATATATATATAGTAAATATGAAATGTACTCACATCACAAATATCATAGGATAAGGAAAAGATCATAACAATTATCAAATGAAAAAATAAACAACTTTACCTTTTTGTATGGGTAGTTCCGCAGACCTTTCTTGTCCATCGATTCTTTTGACATTTTAACTTTTTGTTTTCATCATTGATTTGCAATGCCTCAATTTCTGCTCCTTTTAGAGATGACTGGGCTGCACTTCCTACAAATAAAAGAGAAATGAAAAGTGAGTAAGAATTATGACAAAGAGGAAAAGTAACTACTATGAATCAGTTTTACAACATACCTTGTTTTAATGGAATACCTCAATTTCCGCTGCTCTTATAAAAGACAGGTGCTGCACTTCCTATAAATAAAAAAGAAATTAAAAGTAAGTAAAAGTTATCAAAGAGGAAAAACGCAACTACTATGAATGAGTTTTACAACATACCTTGTTTAGATGGAATGCCTCAATTTATGCTCCTCTAATAAATGACGGGGGCTGCACTTTCTAATAATTAAAGAGAAATTAAAAGTGAGTAAGTGTTATCAAAGATATTAAAAGCATCAACTATGATTGACTTTTACAACATACCTTGTTTCAATTGAATGCCTCAATTTCTGCTCCTCTTATAAATGATGGGGACTGCACTTCTTAAAAATAAAAGAGAAATGAAAAGTAAGTAAGGGTTTTCAAAAAGAGGAAAAGCAACTACTATGAATCAGTTTTACAACATACCTTGTTTCAATGGAATACCTCAATTCCTGCTGCTCTTATAGATGACATGTGCTGCACTTTCTAGAAATAAAAGAGAAATTAAAAGTAAGTAAATGTTATCAAAGAGGAAAAACGCAACTACTATGAATGAGTTTTACAACATTTCTTGTTTGGATTGAATGCCTCAATTTATACTCCTCTAATAAATGACGGGGGCTGCACTTTCTAAAAATTAAAGAGAAATTAAAAGTGAGTTAGTGTTATCAAAGATAGGAAAGGCAAATAGTATGAATTAGTTTTACAACATACCTTGTTTCAATGGAATGCCTCAATTTCTGCTCCTCTTATAAATGATGGGGGCTGCACTTCCTAAAAATAAAAAAGAAGTGAAAAGTTAATAAGTGTTATCAAAGAGAGGAAATGCAACTACTATGAATGAGTTTTACAACATACCTTGTTTAGATGCAATGCCTCAATTTCTGCTCCTTTCAGAGATAACAGGGCTGCACTTCCTGAAAATAAAAGAGATATGAAAAGTTAGTAAGTGTTATCAAAGATAGGAAAAGCAACTACTATGAATGAGTTTTACAACATACCTTGATTCAATGGAATACCTCAATTTCTGCTTCTCTAATAGATAACATTGGCTGCATGTCCTAAAAATAAAAGAGAAAATGAAAAGTGAGTAAGTTTTATCAAAGAAATTAAAAGCCTCTACTATGAATGAATTTTACAACATACTTTGTTTCAATGGAATACCTTGATTTCTGCTTCTCTAATAGATGACAGGGGCTGCACTTCCTAAAAATAAAAGAGAAATTTAAAATGAGTAAGTGTTATCAAAGATAGGAAAGGCAAATACTATGAATCAGTTTTACAACATACCTTGTTTTAATGGAATACCTCAATTTCCGCTGCTCTTATAAAAGACAGGTGCTGCACTTCCTATAAATAAAAAAGAAATTAAAAGTAAGTAAAAGTTATCAAAGAGGAAAAACGCAACTACTATGAATGAGTTTTACAACATACCTTGTTTAGATGGAATGCCTCAATTTATGCTCCTATAAAAAATGACGGGGGCTGCACTTTCTAATAATTAAAGAGAAATTAAAAGTGAGTAAGTGTTATCAAAGATATTAAAAGCATCAACTATGATTGACTTTTACAACATACCTTGTTTCAATTGAATGCCTCAATTTCTGCTCCTCTTATAAATGATGGGGACTGCACTTCTTAAAAATAAAAGAGAAATGAAAAGTAAGTAAGGGTTTTCAAAAAGAGGAAAAGCAACTACTATGAATCAGTTTTACAACATACCTTGTTTCAATGGAATACCTCAATTCCTGCTGCTCTTATAGAAGACATGTGCTGCACTTTCTAGAAATAAAAGAGAAATTAAAAGTAAGTAAATGTTATCAAAGAGGAAAAACGCAACTACTATGAATGAGTTTTACAACATTTCTTGTTTGGATTGAATGCCTCAATTTATACTCCTCTAATAAATGACGGGGGCTGCACTTTCTAAAAATTAAAGAGAAATTAAAAGTGAGTTAGTGTTATCAAAGATAGGAAAGGCAAATAGTATGAATTAGTTTTACAACATACCTTGTTTCAATGGAATGCCTCAATTTCTGCTCCTCTTATAAATGATGGGGGCTGCACTTCCTAAAAATAAAAAAGAAGTGAAAAGTTAATAAGTGTTATCAAAGAGAGGAAATGCAACTACTATGAATGAGTTTTACAACATACCTTGTTTAGATGCAATGCCTCAATTTCTGCTCCTTTCAGAGATAACAGGGCTGCACTTCCTGAAAATAAAAGAGATATGAAAAGTTAGTAAGTGTTATCAAAGATAGGAAAAGCAACTACTATGAATGAGTTTTACAACATACCTTGATTCAATGGAATACCTCAATTTCTGCTTCTCTAATAGATAACATTGGCTGCATGTCCTAAAAATAAAAGAGAAAATGAAAAGTGAGTAAGTTTTATCAAAGAAATTAAAAGCCTCTACTATGAATGAATTTTACAACATACCTTGTTTCAATGGAATACCTTGATTTCTGCTTCTCTAATAGATGACAGGGGCTGCACTTCCTAAAAATAAAAGAGAAATTTAAAATGAGTAAGTGTTATCAAAGATAGGAAAGGCAAATAGTATGAATTAGTTTTACAACATACCTTGTTTCAATGGAATGCCTTAATTTCTGCTCCTCTTATAAATGATGGGGGCTGCACTTTCTAAAAATAAAAGAGAAAATTAAAAGTTAGTAAGTGTTATCAAAGATAGGAAAGGCAACTAGTATGAATCAGATTTACAACAAACCTTGTTTCAATGAAATGCCTCAATTTCTGCCACTCTTATAAATGATTGGGGCTGCATTTCCTAAAAATAAAAGAGAAAATTAAAAGTGAGTAAGTGTTACGAAAGATAGGAAAAGCAACTAAAATGAATGAGTTTTACTACATACTTTGTTTCAATGGAATGCCTCAATTTCTGCTCTTCTTATAGATGACAGGGGCTGCACTTTCAAAAAATAAAACAGAAATGAAAAGTGAGTAAGTGTTATCAAAGATAGGAAAAGCAACTACTATAAATGAGTTTCACAACATACCTTGTTTCAATTGAGTGCCTCAATTTCTGCTCCTCTTATAAATGATGAAGGCTGCACTTCTTAAAAATAAAAGAGAAATGAAAAGTAAATAAGTGTTATGAAAGAAAGGAGAAGCAACTACTATGAATATGTTTTACAACATACCTTGTTTCAATGGAATACCGCAATTTTTGCTGCTCTTATAGAAGACAGGGGCTGCACTTTCTAAAAATAAAAGAGAAATTAAAAGTAAGTAAAGGTTATCAAAGAGGGAAAAAGCAACTACTATGAATGAGTTTTACAACATACCTTGTTTAGATGGAATGCCTCATTTTCTGCTTCTCTAATAGATAACATGGGCTGCATTTCCTAAAAATAAAAGAGAAAATTAAAAGTGAGTAAGTGTTATCAAAGATATTAAAAGCATCTATTATGAATGAATTTTACAACAGACCTTGTTTAGATGGAATGCCTCAATTTCTGCTCCTCTTATAAATGACAGGGGCTGCAATTTCTAGAAATTAAAGAGAAATTAAAAGTGAGTAAGTGTTATCAAAGATAGGGAAAGCATCTACTATGAATGAGTTATACAACATACCTTGTTTCAATGGAATACCTGAAGTTCTGCTCCTCTAATAGATGACAGGGGCTGCACTTCCTAAAAATAAAAGAGAAATTTAAAATGAGTAAGTGTTATCAAAGATAGGAAAGGCAAATAGTATGAATTAGTTTTACAACATACCTTGTTTCAATGGAATGCCTCAATTTCTGCTCCTCTTATAAATGATGGGGGCTGCACTTCCTAAAAATAAAAAAGAAATGAAAAGTTAATAAGTGTTATCAAAGAGAGGAAATGCAACTACTTTGAATGAGTTTTACAACATACCTTGTTTAGATGCAATGCCTCAATTTCTGCTCCTTTTAGAGATAACAGGGCTGCACTTCCTGAAAATAAAAGAGATATGAAAAGTTAGTAAGTGTTATCAAAGATAGGAAAAGCAACTACTATGAAACAGTTTTACAACATACCTTGTTTCAATGGAATGCCTCAATTTCTGCTCCTCTTATAAATGATGGGGGCTGCACTTCTTAAAAATAAAAGAGAAATGAAAAGTAAGTAAGTGTTATGAAAGAGAGGAGAAGCAACTACTATGAATCAGTTTTACAACATACCTTGTTTCAAGGGAATACCTCAATTTCTGCTGCTCTTATAGAAGCAGGGGCTGCACTTTCTAAAAATAAAAGAGAAATCAAAAGTGAGTAAGTTTTATCAAAGATAGGAAAGGCATCTAGTATGAATCAGTTTTACAACATACCTTGTTTCAATGGAATGCCTCAATTTCTGCTCCTCTTATAAGTGATGGGGGCTGCACTTCCTAAAAATAAAAGAGAAATTTTAAATGAGTAAGTGTTATCAAAGATAGGAAAGGCAACTAGTATGAATCAGTCTTACAACATACCTTGTTTCAATGGAATACCTCAATTTCTGCTGCTCTTATAGAAGACAGGTGCTGCACTTTCTAGAATTAAAAAAAAAATTAAAAGTAAGTAAATGTTATCAAAGAGGAAAAACGCTAATACTATGAATGAGTTTTACAACATACCTTGTTAAGATGGAATGCCTCAATTTATGCTCCTCTAATAAATGACGGGGGCTGCACTTTCTAAAATTTAAAGAGGAATGAAAAGTTAGTATGTATTATAAAAGAGAGGAAAAGCAACTACAATAAAAGAGTTTTACAACATACCTTGTTTAGATGGAATGCCTCAATTTTTGCTACTCTAATAAATTATGGGGGCTGCACTTCCTAAGAATAAAAGAGAAATTAAAAGACAGTAAGTGTTATCAAAGAGAGGAAATGCATTTACTATAAATGAGTTTTGGAACATACCTTGTTTAGATTGAATGCCTCAATATCTGCTCCTCTTATAGATGACAGGGGCTGCACTTCCTAAAAATAAAAGAGAAATTCAAAGTGAGTAAGTGTTATCAAAGAGGGAAAAAGCAACCACTATAAATGAGTTTTACAACATACTTTGTTGCAATGGAATGCCTCACTTTTGCTCCTCTTTTAGATGATGGGGACTGCACTTCTTAAAAATAAAAGAGAAATGAAAAGTAAGTAAGGGTTATCATAAAGAGGAAAAGCAACTACTATGAATCAGTTTTACAAAATACCTTGTTTCAATGGAATACCTCAATTCCTGCTGCTCTGATAAAAGACAGGTGCTGCACTTTCTAGAAATAAAAGAGAAATTAAAAGGAAATAAATTTTATCAAAGAGGAAAAACGCAACTACTATGAATGAGTTATACAACATACCTTGTTTCAATGGAATACCTCAATTTCTGCTCCTCTTATAGATGACAGGGCTGCACTTCCTAAAAGTAAAAGGAGATGAAAAGTGAGTAAGGGTTATCAAAGAGAGGAAAAGCAACTACTATGAATCAGTTTTACAACATACCTTGTTTTAATGGAATACCTCAATTTCTGCTGCTCTTATAGAAGACAGGTGCTGCACTTTCTAGAAATAAAAAATAAATTAAAAGTAAGTAAATGTTATCAAATAGGAAAAACGCAACTACTATGAATGAGTTTTACAACTTACCTTGTTTAGATGGAATGCCTCAATTTATGCTCCTCTAATAAATGACGGGGGCTGCACTTTCTAAAAATTAAAGAGAAATCAAAAGTAAGTAAGTGTTATCAAAGATATTAAAAGCATCTATTATGAATGAATTTTACAACATACCTTGTTTAGATGGAATGCCTCAATTTCTGCTCCTCTTATAAATGACAGGGGCTGCACTTTCTAGAAATTAAAGAGAAATTAAAAGTGAGTAAGTGTTATCAAAGATAGGGAAAGCATCTACTATGAATGAGTTATACAACATACCTTGTTTCAATGGAATACCTCAATTTCTGCTCCTCTTATAGATGACAGGGCTGCACTTCCTAAAACTAAAAGAGAAATGAAAAGTGAGTAAGTTTTATCAAAGATAGGAAAGGCAACTAGTATGAATCAGATTTACAACAAACCTTGTTTCAATGCGATGCCTCAATTTCTGCCACTCTTATAAATGATTGGGGCTGCACTTCCTAAGAAAAAAAGAGAAATGATAAGTTAGTAAGTGTTATCAAAGAGGGAAAAAGCAACTACTATGAATAAATTTTACAACATAACTTGTTTAGATGGAATACCTCAATTTCTGCTTCTCTAATTGATAACATGGGCTGCACTTCCTAAAAATTAAAGAGAAATTAAATGTTAGTAAGTGTTGTCAAAGATAGGGAAAGCATCTACTATGAATGAGTTATACAACATACCTTCTTTCAATGGAATACCTGAATTTCTGCTCCTCTTATAGAAGACAGGGGCTGCACTTTCTAAAAATAAAAGAGAAATTCAAAGTGAGTAAGTTTTATCAAAGAGGGAAAAATCAACTACTATGAATGAGTTTTACAACATACCTTGTTTCAATGGAATACCTAAAATTCTGCTCCTCGTATAGCAGAGAGGGGCTGCACTTCCTAAAAATAAAAGAGAAATTAAAAGTGACTAAGTGTTATCAAAGATAGGGAAAGCATCTACTATGAATGAATTATTTAACATACTTTGTTTCAATGGAATGCCTTTTCTTTCTGCACCTGTTATAGATGACTGGGCTTCACTTCCTAAAAGTAAAAGAAAATCAAAATTTGAATAAAAGTGCATTCAAAGAAAGGAAAAGGAACTACTATGAATAAGCTATACAACATACCTTATTTCAAAGAAATACCTCTTGGTTCTGCAAATATTATATATGACAGTGCTTCACTTCCTAAAATTAAAAGAAAAATGAAATTTCAGTAACAGTGTTTATTACAAAAAAAAGGAAAAGCAACTACTATCAATGAATTATAAAACATACCTTGTTTCAATGGAATATCTTTTTCTTTTGCACTTCTTATGGATGACAGGGCTCAACCGCCTAAAAGGAAAAGAAGAAAGAAATTTGAATGATAGTGTTCTCGAAGGAATTATGGATTTTCCATAGGAAATATGGAATATATATATAGTAAATATGAAATGTACTCACATCGCAAATATCGTAGGATAAGGAAAAGATCATAACAATTATCAAATGAAAAAATAAACAACTTTACCTTTTTGTATGGGTAGTTCCGCAGACCTTTCTTGTCCATCGATTCTTTTGACATTTTAACTTTTTGTTTTCATCATTGATTTGGAAATGACGAAAAGGCTGATTTCTTTGACACAAAAGACAGTTGAGTTGAACGAAAAGAATAATTAAATGCATTCAATATATTTCCTTCTCGTCTAATATTTTAAAAGCACAGAGCCATGCAGGGATAAACTAATGTAAACACTTTTGGACGATTCACAACTTTTCAATTTCTTTCAGTAGTTGTTTTCGAGGGTTACGGTTAGTAGATTTTAAAGTTTCAATTATGGTTTGGTTTTAGATTGATCAGTTAAGAATAAGTTTAGGGTTAAGATTCGACTTGAGGTTTAGGATTTAAGAAACAGTTAGAATTATGATTTAAAATAAGTATTTAAGTTAAAAAGCAACCACTGTAAGAAATTGAAAAGTGCTTTGCAGTCAGTGTGAGCATTTTCTGCATTTTATGCCTCTTAAAATCTATGATCCTGCCCTTATCCCAAAGTGCCTGTTTGATAAACTCCTCGATTATTTGAATTATTTGTACAGCCTAATACATCATAGCTGCCCAATAAATCTTACCTCAACTTGCTCAGATATTCTGGACTTTAAATCAGTTGTAAAAAACGAGCTGATAAGTTGCAACAGCAACTACTATCAATGAGTTAAACAACATACCTTGTTTCAATGTAATAACCTCTGCACTTAGATGACAGGGCTTTACCTCCTGTAAGTAAAAGAGAAATGAGATAAGAATAAAAGTGTTGACAACGAATAAAAGAAGCATCTGTTATGAACAAGTTATACAACAAACCTTGTTTGGATTGAATACCTCTTATTTCTGCACTTCATAAAGACCACAGGGCATCGATTCCTCAAAGTAAAAGAAAAACAAAATTTGAATAATAGTGTTATCAAAGAAAAGAAAAGCACCTATAATGAAGGAGTTATACAACATACCATGTTTAGATTGAATACCTTTTATTTCTGCACCTCTTATAGATGATAAGACTTCACTTCCTAACACAAAAAAGGAAAAAAAATTGAGTATCAGTGTTGTCAAAGAAAGGAAAAACAACTACTACGAATTGAATATACAACATACTTTGTTAAATGGAATACCTCTTCCTTCTGCACCTCTTATAGATGACAGGGCTTCATTTCCTAAAAACACAAAAAAACGAACTTTGAATAGCAGTGTTAAGAAAGAAAGGAAACGCTACTACTATAAATGAATTATACAACATACCTTATTCAAATTGAATACTTCTTATTTCTGCACCACTTATAGTTGACAGGGCATCAACGCCTAGAAGTAAAAGAAAAAAGAATTTTTAGTATCGGATTTATCAAAGAATGAAAGTAATAACAAGTATGAATGAGTAATACATCATACCTATTTGCCATGAAATACCTCTTCTTTCTGCCCCTCTTATAGGTGAAATGGCTTCAATCCCTAAAAGTAAAAGAAAAAGGAGATGTGAATAAAAGTGTTGTGAACGAAAGGAAGAAGCAACTTCTATGAACAAGTTAAACAACATACCTTGTTGCAATGGAATACCTCTCCTTTCTACTCCTCTTATAGATGAAATGGCTTCAATCCCTAAAAATAAAAGGAAAAGGAGATTTGGATAAAAGTGTTCTGAACGAAAGGAAGAAGCATCTACTATGAATAAGTTATACAACATACCTTGTTTAGATGGAATGCCTCAATTTCTGCTCCTCTTATAGATGACAGAGCTGCACTTCCTAAATATAAAAGAGAAATTAAAAGTTAGTAAGTGTTATCAAAGATAGGAAAAGCAACTACTATGAATGAGTTTTACAACATACCTTGTTTAGATGGAATGCCTCAATTTTTGCTCCTCTTATAAATGATGGGGGCTGCACTTCCTAAAAATAAAAAAAAATTAAAAGTTAATAACTGTTATCAAAGAGAGGAAATGCATCTAGTATAAATGAGTTTTACAATATACCTTGTTTAGATGCAATGCCTCAATTTCTGCTCCTTTTAGAGATGACAGGGCTGCACTTCCTGAAAATAAAAGAGAAATGAACAGTTAGTAAGTGTTATCAAAAGTAGGAAAAGCAACTACTATGAAGGAGTTTTACAACATACCTTGATTCAATGGAATACCTCAATTTTTGCTTCTCTAATAGATAACATGGACTGCATTTCCTAGAAATAAAAGAGAAAATTAAAACTGAGTAAGTGTTATCGAAGATAGTAAAAGCATCTACTATGAATGAAATTTACAACATACCTTGTTTTAATGGAATGCCTCAATTTCTGCTCCTCTTATAAATGATGGGGGCTGCACTTCCTAAAAATAAAAAAAAATTAAAAGTTAATAAGTGTTATCAAAGAGAGGAAATGCAACTAGTATAAATGAGTTTTACAACATACCTTGTTTAGATGCAATGCCTCAATTTCTGCTCCTTTTAGAGATGACAGGGCTGCACTTCCTAAATATAAAAGAGAAATTAAAAGTTAGTAAGTGTTATCAAAGATAGGAAAAGCAACTACTATGAATGAGTTTTACAATATACCTTGTTTAGATGCAATGCCTCAATTTCTGCTCCTTTTAGAGATGACAGGGCTGCACTTCCTGAAAATAAAAGAGAAATGAACAGTTAGTAAGTGTTATCAAAGAGGGAAAAAGCAACTACTATGAATAAATTTTACAACATACCTTGTTTAGATGGAATACCTCAATTTCTGCTTCTCTAATTGATATTATGGGCTGCATTTCCTAGAAATAAAAGAGAAAATTAAAACTGAGTAAGTGTTATCGAAGATAGTAAAAGCATCTACTATGAATGAAATTTACAACATACCTTGTTTTAATGGAATGCCTCAATTTCTGCTCCTCTTATAAATGATGGGGGCTGCACTTCCTAAAAATAAAAAAAAATCAAAAGTTAATAAGTGTTATCAGAGAGAGGAAATGCAACTAGTATAAATGAGTTTTACAACATACCTTGTTTCAATGGAATGCCTCAATTTCTGCTCCTCTTATAAGTGATGGGGGCTGCACTTCCTAAAAATAAAAGAGAAATTTTAAATGAGTAAGTGTTATTAAAGATAGGAAAGGCAACTAGTATGAATCAGATTTACAACAAACCTTGTTTCAATGCAATGCCTCAATTTCTGCCACTCTTATAAATGATTGGGGCTGCACTTCCTAAGAAAAAAAGAGAAATGATAAGTTAGTAAGTGTTATCAAGGAGGGAAAAAGCAACTACTATGAATAAATTTTACAACATAACTTGTTTAGATGGAATACCTCAATTTCTGCTTCTCTAATTGATAACATGGGCTGCACTTCCTAAAAATTAAAGAGAAATTAAAAGTTAGTAAGTGTTGTCAAAGATAGGGAAAGCATCTACTATGAATGAGTTATACAACATACCTTCTTTCAATGGAATACCTGAATTTCTGCTCCTCTTATAGAAGACAGGGGCTGCACTTTCTAAAAATAAAAGAGAAATTCAAAGTGAGTAAGTTTTATCAAAGAGGGAAAAATCAACTACTATGAATGAGTTTTACAACATACCTTGTTTCAATGGAATACCTAAAATTCTGCTCCTCGTATAGCAGAGAGGGGCTCCATTTCCTAAAAATAAAAGAGAAATTAAAAGTGACTAAGTGTTATCAAAGATAGGGAAAGCATCTACTATGAATGAATTATTTAACATACTTTGTTTCAATTGAATGCCTTTTCTTTCTGCACCTGTTATAGATGACTGGGCTTCACTTCCTAAAAGTAAAAGAAAATCAAAATTTGAATAAAAGTGCATTCAAAGAAAGGAAAAGGAACTACTATGAATAAGCTATACAACATACCTTATTTCAAAGAAATACCTCTTGGTTCTGCAAATATTATATATGACAGTGCTTCACTTCCTAAAATTAAAAGAAAAATGAAATTTCAGTAACAGTGTTTATTACAAAAAAAAGGAAAAGCAACTACTATCAATGAATTATAAAACATACCTTGTTTCAATGGAATATCTTTTTCTTTTGCACTTCTTATGGATGACAGGGCTCAACCGCCTAAAAGGAAAAGAAGAAAGAAATTTGAATGATAGTGTTCTCGAAGGAATTATGGAATTTTCATAGGAAATATGGAATATATATATAGTAAATATGAAATGTACTCACATCACAAATATCATAGGATAAGGAAAAGATCATAACAATTATCAAATGAAAAAATAAACAACTTTACCTTTTTGTATGGGTAGTTCCGCAGACCTTTCTTGTCCATCGATTCTTTTGACATTTTAACTTTTTGTTTTCATCATTGATTTGCAATGCCTCAATTTCTGCTCCTTTTAGAGATGACTGGGCTGCACTTCCTACAAATAAAAGAGAAATGAAAAGTGAGTAAGAATTATGACAAAGAGGAAAAGTAACTACTATGAATCAGTTTTACAACATACCTTGTTTTAATGGAATACCTCAATTTCCGCTGCTCTTATAAAAGACAGGTGCTGCACTTCCTATAAATAAAAAAGAAATTAAAAGTAAGTAAAAGTTATCAAAGAGGAAAAACGCAACTACTATGAATGAGTTTTACAACATACCTTGTTTAGATGGAATGCCTCAATTTATGCTCCTCTAATAAATGACGGGGGCTGCACTTTCTAATAATTAAAGAGAAATTAAAAGTGAGTAAGTGTTATCAAAGATATTAAAAGCATCAACTATGATTGACTTTTACAACATACCTTGTTTCAATTGAATGCCTCAATTTCTGCTCCTCTTATAAATGATGGGGACTGCACTTCTTAAAAATAAAAGAGAAATGAAAAGTAAGTAAGGGTTTTCAAAAAGAGGAAAAGCAACTACTATGAATCAGTTTTACAACATACCTTGTTTCAATGGAATACCTCAATTCCTGCTGCTCTTATAGATGACATGTGCTGCACTTTCTAGAAATAAAAGAGAAATTAAAAGTAAGTAAATGTTATCAAAGAGGAAAAACGCAACTACTATGAATGAGTTTTACAACATTTCTTGTTTGGATTGAATGCCTCAATTTATACTCCTCTAATAAATGACGGGGGCTGCACTTTCTAAAAATTAAAGAGAAATTAAAAGTGAGTTAGTGTTATCAAAGATAGGAAAGGCAAATAGTATGAATTAGTTTTACAACATACCTTGTTTCAATGGAATGCCTCAATTTCTGCTCCTCTTATAAATGATGGGGGCTGCACTTCCTAAAAATAAAAAAGAAGTGAAAAGTTAATAAGTGTTATCAAAGAGAGGAAATGCAACTACTATGAATGAGTTTTACAACATACCTTGTTTAGATGCAATGCCTCAATTTCTGCTCCTTTCAGAGATAACAGGGCTGCACTTCCTGAAAATAAAAGAGATATGAAAAGTTAGTAAGTGTTATCAAAGATAGGAAAAGCAACTACTATGAATGAGTTTTACAAAATACCTTGATTCAATGGAATACCTCAATTTCTGCTTCTCTAATAGATAACATTGGCTGCATGTCCTAAAAATAAAAGAGAAAATGAAAAGTGAGTAAGTTTTATCAAAGAAATTAAAAGCCTCTACTATGAATGAATTTTACAACATACTTTGTTTCAATGGAATACCTTGATTTCTGCTTCTCTAATAGATGACAGGGGCTGCACTTCCTAAAAATAAAAGAGAAATTTAAAATGAGTAAGTGTTATCAAAGATAGGAAAGGCAAATACTATGAATCAGTTTTACAACATACCTTGTTTTAATGGAATACCTCAATTTCCGCTGCTCTTATAAAAGACAGGTGCTGCACTTCCTATAAATAAAAAAGAAATTAAAAGTAAGTAAAAGTTATCAAAGAGGAAAAACGCAACTACTATGAATGAGTTTTACAACATACCTTGTTTAGATGGAATGCCTCAATTTATGCTCCTATAAAAAATGACGGGGGCTGCACTTTCTAATAATTAAAGAGAAATTAAAAGTGAGTAAGTGTTATCAAAGATATTAAAAGCATCAACTATGATTGACTTTTACAACATACCTTGTTTCAATTGAATGCCTCAATTTCTGCTCCTCTTATAAATGATGGGGACTGCACTTCTTAAAAATAAAAGAGAAATGAAAAGTAAGTAAGGGTTTTCAAAAAGAGGAAAAGCAACTACTATGAATCAGTTTTACAACATACCTTGTTTCAATGGAATACCTCAATTCCTGCTGCTCTTATAGAAGACATGTGCTGCACTTTCTAGAAATAAAAGAGAAATTAAAAGTAAGTAAATGTTATCAAAGAGGAAAAACGCAACTACTATGAATGAGTTTTACAACATTTCTTGTTTGGATTGAATGCCTCAATTTATACTCCTCTAATAAATGACGGGGGCTGCACTTTCTAAAAATTAAAGAGAAATTAAAAGTGAGTTAGTGTTATCAAAGATAGGAAAGGCAAATAGTATGAATTAGTTTTACAACATACCTTGTTTCAATGGAATGCCTCAATTTCTGCTCCTCTTATAAATGATGGGGGCTGCACTTCCTAAAAATAAAAAAGAAGTGAAAAGTTAATAAGTGTTATCAAAGAGAGGAAATGCAACTACTATGAATGAGTTTTACAACATACCTTGTTTAGATGCAATGCCTCAATTTCTGCTCCTTTCAGAGATAACAGGGCTGCACTTCCTGAAAATAAAAGAGATATGAAAAGTTAGTAAGTGTTATCAAAGATAGGAAAAGCAACTACTATGAATGAGTTTTACAACATACCTTGATTCAATGGAATACCTCAATTTCTGCTTCTCTAATAGATAACATTGGCTGCATGTCCTAAAAATAAAAGAGAAAATGAAAAGTGAGTAAGTTTTATCAAAGAAATTAAAAGCCTCTACTATGAATGAATTTTACAACATACCTTGTTTCAATGGAATACCTTGATTTCTGCTTCTCTAATAGATGACAGGGGCTGCACTTCCTAAAAATAAAAGAGAAATTTAAAATGAGTAAGTGTTATCAAAGATAGGAAAGGCAAATAGTATGAATTAGTTTTACAACATACCTTGTTTCAATGGAATGCCTTAATTTCTGCTCCTCTTATAAATGATGGGGGCTGCACTTTCTAAAAATAAAAGAGAAAATTAAAAGTTAGTAAGTGTTATCAAAGATAGGAAAGGCAACTAGTATGAATCAGATTTACAACAAACCTTGTTTCAATGAAATGCCTCAATTTCTGCCACTCTTATAAATGATTGGGGCTGCATTTCCTAAAAATAAAAGAGAAAATTAAAAGTGAGTAAGTGTTATCAAAGAGGGAAAAAGCAACTACTATGAATGAGTTTTACAACATACCTTGATTCAATGGAATACCTCAATTTCTGCTTCTCTAATAGATAACATTGGCTGCATGTCCTAAAAATAAAAGAGAAAATGAAAAGTGAGTAAGTTTTATCAAAGATATTAAAAGCATCTACTATGAATGAATTTTACAACATACCTTGTTTCAATGGAATACCTCGATTTCTGCTTCTCTAATAGATAACATGGGCTGCATGTCCTAAAAATAAAAGAGAAAATTAAAAGTGAGTAAGTGTTATCAAAGATATTAAAAGCATCAACTATGAATGAATTTTACAACATACCTTGTTTCAATGGAATGCCTCAATTTCTGCTCCTCTTATAAATGATGGGGACTGCACTTCTTAAAAATAAAAGAGAAATGAAAAGTGAGTAAATGTTATCAAAGAGGGAAAAAGCAACTTCTATGAATGATTTTTACAACATAGCTTGTTTCAATGGAATACCTCAATTTTTGCTGCTCTTATAGAAGACAGGTGCTGCACTTTCTAGAAATAAAAGAGAAATTAAAAGTGAGTAAATGTTATCAAAGAGGAAAAACGCAACTACTATGAATGAGTTTTACATTATACCTTGTTTAGATGGAATGCCTCAATTTATGCTCCTCTAATAAATGACGGGGGCTGCACTTTCTAAAAATTAAAGAGAAATTAAAAATGAGTAAGTGTTATCAAAGATATTAAAAGCATCAACTATGAATGAATTTTACAACATACCTTGTTTCTATTGAATTCCTCAATTTCTGCTCCTCTTATAAATGATGGGGACTGCACTACTTAAAAATAAAAGAGAAATGAAAAGTAAGTAAGGGTTATCAAAGAGAGGAAAAGCAACTACTATGAATCAGTTTTACAACATACCTTGTTTCAATGGAATACCTCAATTTCCGCTGCTCTTATAGAAGACAGGTGCTGCACTTCCTATAAATAAAAAAGAAATTAAAAGTAAGTAAAAGTTATCAAAGAGGAAAAACGCAACTACTATGAATGAGTTTTACAACATACCTTGTTTAGATGGAATGCCTCAATTTATGCTCCTCTAATAAATGACGGGGGCTGCACTTTCTAATAATTAAAGAGAAATTAAAAGTGAGTAAGTGTTATCAAAGATATTAAAAGCATCAACTATGATTGAATTTTACAACATACCTTGTTTCAATTGAATGCCTCAATTTCTGCTCCTTTTATAAATGATGGGGACTGCACTTCTTAAAAATAAAAGAGAAATGAAAAGTAAGTAAGGGTTTTCAAAAAGAGGAAAAGCAACTACTATGAATCAGTTTTACAACATACCTTGTTTCAATGGAATACCTCAATTCCTGCTGCTCTTATAGAAGACAGGTGCTGCACTTTCTAGAAATAAAAGAGAAATTAAAAGTAAGTAAATGTTATCAAAGAGGAAAAACGCAACTACTATGAATGAGTTTTACAACATTTCTTGTTTGGATTGAATGCCTCAATTTATGCTCCTCTAATAAATGACGGGGGCTGCACTTTCTAAAAATTAAAGAGAAATTAAAAGTGAGTTAGTGTTATCAAAGATAGGGAAAGCATCTACTATGAATGAGTTATACAACATACCTTGTTTCAATGGAATACTTGAATTTCTGCTCCTTGTATAGCAGACAGGGGCTGCACTTTCTAAAAATAAAAGAGAAATTAAAAGTGAGTAAGTTTGATCAAAATTAGGGAAAGCATCTACTATGAATGAGTTTTACAACATACCTTGTTTCAATTGAGTGCCTCAATTTCTGCTCCTCTTATAAATGATGAAGGCTGCACTTCTTAAAAATAAAAGAGAAATGAAAAGTAAGTAAGTGTTATGAAAGAGAGGAGAAGCAACTACTATGAATATGTTTTACAACATACCTTGTTTCAATGGAATACCGCAATTTTTGCTGCTCTTATAGAAGACAGGGGCTGCACTTTCTAAAAATAAAAGAGAAATTAAAAGTAAGTAAAGGTTATCAAAGAGGGAAAAGCAACTACTATGAATAAGTTTTACAACATACCTTGTTTAGATGGAATGCCTCATTTTCTGCTTCTCTAATAGATAACATGGGCTGCATTTCCTAAAAATAAAATAGAAAATTAAAAGTGAGTAAGTGTTATCAAAGATATTAAAAGCATCTATTATGAATGAATTTTACAACATACCTTGTTTAGATGGAATGCCTCAATTTCTGCTCCTCTTATAAATGACAGGGGCTGCAATTTCTAGAAATTAAAGAGAAATTAAAAGTGAGTAAGTGTTATCAAAGATAGGGAAAGCATCTACTATGAATGAGTTATACAACATACCTTGTTTCAATGGAATACCTGAAGTTCTGCTCCTCTAATAGATGACAGGGGCTGCACTTCCTAAAAATAAAAGAGAAATTTAAAATGAGTAAGTGTTATCAAAGATAGGAAAGGCAAATAGTATGAATTAGTTTTACAACATACCTTGTTTCAATGGAATGCCTCAATTTCTGCTCCTCTTATAAATGATGGGGGCTGCACTTCTTAAAAATAAAAGAGAAATGAAAAGTAAGTAAGTGTTATGAAAGAGTGGAGAAGCAACTACTATGAATCAGTTTTACAACATACCTTGTTTCAATGGAATACCTCAATTTCTGCTGCTCTTATAGATAACATGGGCTGCATGTCCTAAAAATAAAAGAGAAAATTAAAAGTGAGTAAGTGTTATCAAGATATTAAAAGCATCAACTATGAATGAATTTTACAACATACCTTGTTTCAATGGAATTCCTCAATTTCTGCCACTCTTATAAATGATTGGGGCTGCATTTCCTAAAAATAAAAGTGAAAATTAAATGTGAGTAAGTGTTATCAAAGAGAGAAAAAGCAACTACTATGAATGAGTTTTACAACATACCTTGATTCAATGGAATACCTCAATTTCTGCTTCTCTTATAGATGACAGGGGCTGCACTTCCTAAAAATAAAAGTAAAATTTAAAGTGAGTAAGTGTTATCAAAGAGGGAAAAAGAAACTACTATGAATGAGTTTTACAACATACCTTGATTCAATGGAATACCTCAATTTCTGCTTCTCTAATAGATAACATGGGCTGCATGTCCTAAAAATAAAAGAGAAAATTAAAAGTGAGTAAGTGTTATCAAGATATTAAAAGCATCAACTATGAATGAATTTTACAACATACCTTGTTTCAATGGAATGCCTCAATTTCTGCTCCTCTTATAAATGATGGGGACTGCACTTCTTAAAAATAAAAGAGAAATGAAAAGTAAAAAAGGGTTATCAAAGAGAGGAAAAGCACCTACTATGAATCAGTTTTACAACATACCTTGTTTCAATGGAATACCTCATTTTCTGCTTCTCTAATAGATAACATGGGCTGCATGTCCTAAAAATAAAAGAGAAAATTAAAAGTGAGTAAGTGTTATCAAGATATTAAAAGCATCAACTATGAATGAATTTTACAACATACCTTGTTTCAATGGAATGCCTCAATTTCTGCTCCTCTTATAAATGATGGGGACTGCACTTCTTAAAACTAAAAGAGAAATGAAAAGTAAAAAAGGGTTATCAAAGAGAGGAAAAGCACCTACTATGAATCAGTTTTACAACATACCTTGTTTCAATGGAATACCTCAATTTCTGCTTCTCTAATAGATAACATGGGCTGCATGTCCTAAAAATAAAAGAGAAAATTAAAAGTGAGTAAGTGTTATCAAAGATATTAAAGGCATCTACTATGAATGAATTTTACAACATACCTTGTTTCAATTGAATGCCTCAATTTCTGCTCCTCTTATAAATGATGGGGACTGCACTTCTTAAAAATAAAAGAGAAATGAAAAGTAAGTAAGGGTTATCAAAGAGAGGAAAAGCACCTACTATGAATCAGTTTTACAACATACCTTGTTTCAATGGAATACCTCAATTTTTGCTGCTCTTATAGAAGACAGGTGCTGCACTTTTTAGAAATAAAAGAGAAATTAAAAGTGAGTAAATGTTATCAAAGAGGAAAAACGCAACTACTATGAATGAGTTTTACAACATACCTTGTTTAGATGGAATGCCTCAATTTATGCTCCTCTAATAAATGACGGGGGCTGCACTTTCTAAAAATTAAAGAGAAATTAAAAATGAGTAAGTGTTATCAAAGATATTAAAAGCATCAACTATGATTGAATTTTACAACATACCTTGTTTCAATTGAATGCCTCAATTTCTGCCCCTCTTATAAATGATGGGGACTGCACTTCTTAAAAATAAAAGAGAAATGAAAAGTAAGTAAGGGTTTTCAAAAAGAGGAAAAGCAACTACTATGAATCAGTTTTACAACATACCTTGTTTCAATGGAATACCTCAATTCCTGCTGCTCTTATAGAAGACAGGTGCTGCACTTTCTAGAAATAAAAGAGAAATTAAAAGTAAGTAAATGTTATCAAAGAGGAAAAACGCAACTACTATGAATGAGTTTTACAACATTTCTTGTTTGGATTGAATGCCTCAATTTATGCTCCTCTAATAAATGACGGGGGCTGCACTTTCTAAAAATTAAAGAGAAATTAAAAGTGAGTTAGTGTTATCAAAGATAGGGAAAGCACCTATTATGAATGAGTTATACAACATACCTTGTTTCAATGGAATACTTGAATTTCTGCTCCTTGTATAGCAGACAGGGGCTGCACTTTCTAAAAATAAAAGAGAAATTAAAAGTAAGTAAAGGTTATCAAAGAGGGAAAAAGCAACTACTATGAATGAGTTTTACAACATACCTTTTTTAGATGGAATGCCTCATTTTCTGCTTCTCTAATAGATAACATGGGCTGCATTTCCTAAAAATGAAAGAGAAAATTAAAAGTGAGTAAGTGTTATCAAAGATATCAAAAGCATCTATTATGAATGAATTTTACAACAGACCTTGTTTAGATGGAATGCCTCAATTTCTGCTCCTCTTATAAATGACAGGGGCTGCAATTTCTAGAAATTAAAGAGAAATTAAAAGTGAGTAAGTGTTATCAAAGATAGGGAAAGCATCTACTATGAATGAGTTATACAACATACCTTGTTTCAATGGAATACCTGAAGTTCTTCTCCTCTAATAGATGACAGGGGCTGCACTTCCTAAAAATAAAAGAGAAATTTAAAATGAGTAAGTGTTATCAAAGATAGGAAAGGCAAATAGTATGAATTAGTTTTACAACATACCTTGTTTCAATGGAATGCCTCAATTTATGCTCCTTTAATAAATGACGGGAGCTGCACTTTCTAAAAATTAAAGAGAAATTAAAAGTGAGTTAGTGTTATCAAAGATAGGGAAAGCATCTACTATGAATGAGTTATACAACATAACTTGTTTCAATGGAATACTTGAATTTCTGCTCCTCGTATAGCAGACAGGGGCTGCACTTTCTAAAAATAAAAGAGAAATTAAAGGTGAGTAAGTGTTATCAAAATTAGGAAAAGCAACTACTATGAATCAGTTTTACAACATACCTTGTTTCAATGGAATCCCTCAATTTCTGCTCCTCTTATAAATGATGGGGGCTGCACTTCTTAAAAATAAAAGAGAAATGAAAAGTAAGTAAGTGTTATGAAAGAGAGGAGAAGCAACTACTATGAATCAGTTTTACAACATACCTTGTTTAGATGCAATGCCTCAATTTCTGCTCCTTTTAGAGATAACAGGGCTGCACTTCCTGAAAATAAAAGAGATATGAAAAGTTAGTAAGTGTTATCAAAGATAGGAAAAGCAACTACTATGAATCAGTTTTACAACATACCTTGTTTCAATGGAATGCCTCAATTTCTGCTCCTCTTATTAATGATGGGGGCTGCACTTCTTAAAAATAAAAGAGAAATGAAAAGTAAGTAAGTGTTATGAAAGAGAAGAGAAGCAACTACTATGAATCAGTTTTACAACATACCTTGTTTCAATGGAATACCTCAATTTCTGCTGCTTTTATAGAAGCAGGGGCTGCACTTTCTAAAAATAAAAGAGAAATCAAAAGTGAGTAAGTTTTATCAAAGATAGGAAAGGCATCTAGTATGAATCAGTTTTACAACATACCTTGTTTCAATGGAATGCCTTAATTTCTGCTCCTCTTATAAGTGATGGGAGCTGCCCTTCCTAAAAATAAAAGAGAAATTTTAAATGAGTAAGTGTTATTAAAGATAGGAAAGGCAACTAGTATGAATCAGATTTACAACAAACCTTGTTTCAATGCAATGCCTCAATTTCTGCCACTCTTATAAATGATTGGGGCTGCATTTCCTAAAAATAAAAGAGAAAATTAAAAGTTAGTAAGTGTTATCAAAGATAGGAAAAGCAACTACTATGAATGAGTTTTACAACATACCTTGATTCAATGGAATACCTCAATTTCTGCTTCTCTAATAGATGACATGGGCTGCACTTCCTAAAAATAATAGAGAAATTTAGAATGAGTATGTGTTATCAAAGATAGGAAAGGCAAATAGTATGAATTAGTTTTACAACATACCTTGTTTCAATGGAATGCCTCAATTTCTGCTCCTCTTATAAATGATGGGGGCTGCACTTCCTAAAAATAAAAAAAAAAAAAAAGTTAATAAGTGTTATCAAAGAGAGGAAATGCAACTACTATGAATGAGTTTTACAACATACCTTGTTTAGATGCAATGCCTAAATTTCTGCTCCTTTTAGAGATAACAGGGCTGCACTTCCTGAAAATAAAAGAGATATGAAAAGTTCGTAAGTGTTATCAAAGATAGGAAAAGCAACTACTATGAATCAGTTTTACAACATACCTTGTTTCAATGGAATGCCTCAATTTCTGCTCCTCTTATAAATGATGGGGGCTGCACTTCTTAAAAATAAAAGAGAAATGAAAAGTAAGTAAGTGTTATGAAAGAGAGGAGAAGCAACTACTATGAATCAGTTTTACAACATACCTTGTTTCAATGGAATACCTCAATTTCTGCTGCTCTTATAGAAGCAGGGGCTGCACTTTCTAAAGATAAAAGAGAAATCAAAAGTGAGTAAGTTTTATCAAAGATAGGAAAGGCATCTAGTATGAATCAGTTTTACAACATACCTTGTTTCAATGGAATGCCTTAATTTCTGCTCCTCTTATAAGTGATGGGGGCTGCACTTCCTAAAAATAAAAGAGAAATTTTAAATGAGTAAGTGTTATTGAAGATAGGAAAGGCAACTAGTATGAATCAGATTTACAACAAACCTTGTTTCAATGCAATGCCTCAATTTCTGCCACTCTTATAAATGATTGGGGCAGCATTTCTTAAAAATAAAAGAGAAAATTAAAAGTAAGTAAGGGTTATCATAAAGAGGAAAAGCAACTACTATGAATCAGTTTTACAACATACCTTGTTTCAATGGAATACCTCAATTCCTGCTGCTCTGATAGAAGACAGGTGCTGCACTTTCTAGAAATAAAAGAGAAATTAAAAGTAAATAAATTTTATCAAAGAGGAAAAACGCAACTACTATGAATGAGTTATAAAACATACCTTGTTTCAATGGAATACCTCAATTTCTGCTCCTCTTATAGATGACAGGGCTGCACTTTCTAAAAATTAAAGAGAAATCAAAAGTGAGTAAGTGTTATCAAAGATATTAAAAGCATCTATTATGAATGAATTTTACAACATACCTTGTTTAGATGGAATGCCTCAATTTCTGCTCCTCTTAAAAATGACAGGGGCTGCACTTTCTAGAAATTAAAGAGAAATTAAAAGTAAGTAAATGTTATCAAAGAGGAAAAACGCAAATACTATGAATGAGTTTTACAACATACCTTGTTAAGATGGAATGCCTCAATTTCTGCTGCTCTTATAGAAGACAGGTGCTGCACTTTCTAGAATTAAAAAAAAAATTAAAAGTAAGAAAATGTTATCAAAGAGGAAAAACGCAAATACTATGAATGAGTTTTACAACATACCTTGTTAAGATGGAATGCCTCAATTTATGCTCCTCTAATAAATGACGGGGGCTGCACTTTCTAAAAATTAAAGAGGAATGAAAAGTTAGTATGTATTATCAAAGAGAGGAAAAGCAACTACAATAAAAGAGTTTTACAACATACCTTGTTTAGATGGAATGCCTCAATTTTTGCTACTCTAATAAATTATGGGTGCTGCACTTCCTAAGAATAAAAGAGAAATTAAGAGACAGTAAGTGTTATCAAAGAGAGGAAATGCATTTACTATAAATGAGTTTTGGAACATACCTTGTTTAGATTGAATGCCTCAATATCTGCTCCTCTTATAGATGACAGGAACTGCACTTCCTAAAAATAAAAGAGAAATTCAAAGTGAGTAAGTGTTATCAAAGAGGGAAAAAGCAACCACTATAAATGAGTTTTACAACATACTTTGTTGCAATGGAATGCCTCACTTTTGCTCCTCTTTTAGATGATGGGGACTGCACTTCTTAAAAATAAAAGAGAAATGAAAAGTAAGTAAGGGTTATCAGAAAGAGGAAAAGCAACTACTATGAATCAGTTTTACAACATACCTTGTTTCAATGGAATACCTCAATTCCTGCTGCTCTGATAGAAGACAGGTGCTGCACTTTCTAGAAATAAAAGAGAAATTAAAAGTAAATAAATTTTATCAAAGAGGAAAAACGCAACTACTATGAATGAGTTATAAAACATACCTTGTTTCAATGGAATACCTCAATTTCTGCTCCTCTTATAGATGACAGGGCTGCACTTCCTAAAGGTAAAAGAGAAATGAAAAGTGAGTAAGGGTTATCAAAGAGAGGAAAAGCAACTACTATGAATCAGTTTTACAACATACCTTATTTTAATGGAATACCTCAATTTCTGCTGCTCTTATAGAAGACAGGTGCTGCACTTTCTAGAAATAAAAAATAAAGTAAAAGTAAGTAAATGTTATCAAATAGGAAAAACGCAACTACTATGAATGAGTTTTACAACATACCTTGTTTAGATGGAATGCCTCAATTTATGCTCCTCTAATAAATGACGGGGGCTGCACTTTCTAAAAATTAAAGAGAAATCAAAAGTGAGTAAGTGTTATCAAAGATATTAAAAGCATCTATTATGAATGAATTTTACAACATACCTTGTTTAGATGGAATGCCTCAATTTCTGCTCCTCTTATAAATGACAGGGGCTGCACTTTCTAGAAATTAAAGAGAAATTAAAAGTGAGTAAGTGTTATCAAAGATAGGGAAAGCATCTACTATGAATGAGTTATACAACATACCTTGTTTCAATGGAATACCTCAATTTCTGCTCCTCTTATAGATGACAGGGCTGCACTTCCTAAAAGTAAAAGAGAAATGAAAAGTGAGTAAGTTTTATCAAAGATAGGAAAGGCAACTAGTATGAATCAGTTTTACAACATACCTTGTTTCAATGGAATGCCTCAATTTCTGCTCCTCTTATAAGTGATGGGGGCTGCACTTCCTAAAAATAAAAGAGAAATTTTAAATGAGTAAGTGTTATTAAAGATAGGAAAGGCAACTATTATGAATCAGATTTACAACAAACCTTGTTTCAATGCAATGCCTCAATTTCTGCATCTCTTATAAATGATTGGGGCTGCACTTCCTAAGAAAAAAAGAGAAATGATAAGTTAGTAAGTGTTATCAAAGAGGGAAAAAGCAACTACTATGAATAAATTTTACAACATAACTTGTTTAGATGGAATACCTCAATTTCTGCTTCTCTAATTGATAACATGGGCTGCACTTCCTAAAAATTAAAGAGAAATTAAAAGTTAGTAAGTGTTGTCAAAGATAGGGAAAGCATCTACTATGAATGAGTTATACAACATACCTTCTTTCAATGGAATACCTGAATTTCTGCTCCTCTTATAGAAGACAGGGGCTGCACTTTCTAAAAATAAAAGAGAAATTCAAAGTGAGTAAGTTTTATCAAAGAGGGAAAAATCAACTACTATGAATGAGTTTTACAACATACCTTGTTTCAATGGAATACCTAAAATTCTGCTCCTCGTATAGCAGAGAGGGGCTGCACTTCCTAAAAATAAAAGAGAAATTAAAAGTGACTAAGTGTTATCAAAGATAGGGAAAGCATCTACTATGAATGAATTATTTAACATACCTTGTTTCAATGGAATGCCTTTTCTTTCTGCACCTGTTATAGATGACTGGGCTTCACTTCCTAAAAGTAAAAGAAAATCAAAATTTGAATGAAAGTGCATTCAAAGAAAGGAAAAGGAACTACTATGAATAAGCTATACAACAAACCTTATTTCAAAGAAATACCACTTGGTTCTGCAAATAGTATATATGAAAGTGCTTCATTTCCTAAAATTAAAAGAAAAATGAAAATTCAGTAACAGTGTTTATTACAAAAAAAAGGAAAAGCAACTACTATCAATGAATTATAAAACATACCTTGTTTCAATGGAATATCTTTTTCTTTTGCACTTCTTATGAATGACAGGGCTCAACCGCCTAAAAGGAAAAGAAGAAAGAAATTTGAATGATAGTTTTCTCGAAGGAATTATGGATTTTCCATAGGAAATATGGAATATATATATAGTAAATATGAAATGTACTCACATCACAAATATCATAGGATAAGGAAAAGATCATAACAATTATCAAATGAAAAAATAAACAGCTTTACCTTTTTGTATGGGTAGTTCAGCAGACCTTTCTTGTCCATCGAGTTTTGTGACATTTTAACTTTTTGTTTTCATCATTGATTTGGAAATGACGAAAAGGCTGATTTCTTTGACACAAAAGACAGTTGAGTTGAACGAAAAGAAGAATTAAATGCATTCAATATATTTCCTTCTCGTCTAATATTTTAAAAGCACAGAGCCATGCAGGGATAAACTAATGTAAACACTTTTGGACGATTCACAACTTTTCAATTTCTTTCAGTAGTTGTTTTCGAGGGTTACGGTTAGTAGATTTTAAAGTTTCAATTATGGTTTGGTTTTAGATTGATCAGTTAAGAATAAGTTTAGGGTTACGATTCGACTTGAGGTTTAGGATTTGAGAAACAGTTAGAATTATGATTTAGAATAAGTATTTAAGTTAAAAAGCAACCACTGTAAGAAATTGAAAAGTGCTTTGCAGTCAGTGTGAGCATTTTCTGCATTTTATGCCTCTTAAAATCTATGATCCTGCCCTTATCCCAAAGTGCCTGTTTGATAAACTCCTCGATTATTTGAATTATTTGTACAGCCTAATACATCATAGCTGCCCAATAAATCTTACCTCAACTTGCTCAGATATTCTGGACTTTAAATCAGTTGTAAAAAACGAGCTGATAAGTTGCAACAGCAACTACTATCAATGAGTTAAACAACATACCTTGTTTCAATGTAATAACCTCTGCACTTAGATGACAGGGCTTTACCTCCTGTAAGTAAAAGAGAAATGAGATAAGAATAAAAGTGTTGACAACGAATAAAAGAAGCATCTGTTATGAACAAGTTATACAACAAACCTTGTTTGGATTGAATACCTCTTATTTCTGCACTTCATAAAGACCACAGGGCATCGATTCCTCAAAGTAAAAGAAAAACAAAATTTGAATAATAGTGTTATCAAAGAAAAGAAAAGCACCTATAATGAAGGAGTTATACAACATACCATGTTTAGATTGAATACCTTTTATTTCTGCACCTCTTATAGATGATAAGACTTCACTTCCTAACACAAAAAAGGAAAAAAAATTGAGTATCAGTGTTGTCAAAGAAAGGAAAAACAACTACTACGAATTGAATATACAACATACTTTGTTAAATGGAATACCTCTTCCTTCTGCACCTCTTATAGATGACAGGGCTTCATTTCCTAAAAACACAAAAAAACGAACTTTGAATAGCAGTGTTAAGAAAGAAAGGAAACGCTACTACTATAAATGAATTATACAACATACCTTATTCAAATTGAATACTTCTTATTTCTGCACCACTTATAGTTGACAGGGCATCAACGCCTAGAAGTAAAAGAAAAAAGAATTTTTAGTATCGGATTTATCAAAGAATGAAAGTAATAACAAGTATGAATGAGTAATACATCATACCTATTTGCCATGAAATACCTCTTCTTTCTGCCCCTCTTATAGGTGAAATGGCTTCAATCCCTAAAAGTAAAAGAAAAAGGAGATGTGAATAAAAGTGTTGTGAACGAAAGGAAGAAGCAACTTCTATGAACAAGTTAAACAACATACCTTGTTGCAATGGAATACCTCTCCTTTCTGCTCGTCTTATAGATGAAATGACTTCAATCGCTAAAAGTAAAGAGAAAGGAGATGTGAATAATGGTGTTGTCAACGAATGAAAGAAGCAACTACTATAAATGAGTAATAATCATACCTTGATCAAATGAAAAACTTCGTCTTTCTACTCCTCTTATAGATGAAATGGCTTCAATCCCTAAAAATAAAAGGAAAAGGAGATTTGAATAAAAGTGTTCTGAACGAAAGGAAGAAGCATCTACTATGAATAAGTTATACAACATACCTTGTTTAGATGGAATGCCTCAATTTTTGCTCCTCTTATAGATGACAGAGCTGCACTTCCTAAATATAAAAGAGAAATTAAAAGTTAGTAAGTGTTATCAAAGATAGGAAAAGCAACTACTATGAATGAGTTTTACAACATACCTTGTTTAGATGGAATGCCTCAATTTTTGCTGCTCTTATAAATGATGGGGGCTGCACTTCCTAAAAATAAAAAAAAATTAAAAGTTAATAAGTGTTATCAAAGAGAGGAAATGCAACTAGTATAAATGAGTTTTACAATATACCTTGTTTAGATGCAATGCCTCAATTTCTGCTCCTTTTAGAGATGACAGGGCTGCACTTCCTGAAAATAAAAGAGAAATGAACAGTTAGTAAGTGTTATCAAAAGTAGGAAAAGCAACTACTATGAAGGAGTTTTACAACATACCTTGATTCAATGGAATACCTCAATTTTTGCTTCTCTAATAGATAACATGGGCTGCATTTCCTAAAAATAAAGGGGAAATTAAAAGTGAGTAAGTGTTATCAAAGATAGGAAAGGCAACTAGCATGAATCAATTTTACAACATACCTTGTTTTAATGGAATGCCTCAATTTCTGCTCCTCTTATAAATGATGGGGGCTGCACTTCCTAAAAATAAAAAAAAATTAAAAATTAATAAGTGTTATCAAAGAGAGGAAATGCAACTAGTATAAATGAGTTTTACAACATACCTTGTTTAGATGGAATGCCTCAATTTATGCTCCTCTAATAAATGACGGGGGCTGCACTTTCTAAAAATTAAAGAGAAATTAAAAATGAGTAAGTGTTATCAAAGATATTAAAAGCATCAACTATGATTGAATTTTACAACATACCTTGTTTCAATTGAATGCCTCAATTTCTGCCCCTCTTATAAATGATGGGGACTGCACTTCTTAAAAATAAAAGAGAAATGAAAAGTAAGTAAGGGTTTTCAAAAAGAGGAAAAGCAACTACTATGAATCAGTTTTACAACATACCTTGTTTCAATGGAATACCTCAATTCCTGCTGCTCTCATAGAAGACAGGTGCTGCACTTTCTAGAAATAAAAGAGAAATTAAAAGTAAGTAAATGTTATCAAAGAGGAAAAACGCAACTACTATGAATGAGTTTTACAACATTTCTTGTTTGGATTGAATGCCTCAATTTATGCTCCTCTAATAAATGACGGGGGCTGCACTTTCTAAAAATTAAAGAGAAATTAAAAGTGAGTTAGTGTTATCAAAGATAGGGAAAGCACCTACTATGAATGAGTTATACAACATACCTTGTTTCAATGGAATACTTGAATTTCTGCTCCTTGTATAGCAGACAGGGGCTGCACTTTCTAAAAATAAAAGAGAAATTAAAAGTAAGTAAAGGTTATCAAAGAGGGAAAAAGCAACTACTATGAATGAGTTTTACAACATACCTTTTTTAGATGGAATGCCTCATTTTCTGCTTCTCTAATAGATAACATGGGCTGCATTTCCTAAAAATGAAAGAGAAAATTAAAAGTGAGTAAGTGTTATCAAAGATATCAAAAGCATCTATTATGAATGAATTTTACAACAGACCTTGTTTAGATGGAATGCCTCAATTTCTGCTCCTCTTATAAATGACAGGGGCTGCAATTTCTAGAAATTAAAGAGAAATTAAAAGTGAGTAAGTGTTATCAAAGATAGGGAAAGCATCTACTATGAATGAGTTATACAACATACTTTGTTTCAATGGAATACCTGAAGTTCTTCTCCTCTAATAGATGACAGGGGCTGCACTTCCTAAAAATAAAAGAGAAATTTAAAATGAGTAAGTGTTATCAAAGATAGGAAAGGCAAATAGTATGAATTAGTTTTACAACATACCTTGTTTCAATGGAATGCCTCAATTTATGCTCCTTTAATAAATGACGGGAGCTGCACTTTCTAAAAATTAAAGAGAAATTAAAAGTGAGTTAGTGTTATCAAAGATAGGGAAAGCATCTACTATGAATGAGTTATACAACATACCTTGTTTCAATGGAATACTTGAATTTCTGCTCCTCGTATAGCAGACAGGGGCTGCACTTTCTAAAAATAAAAGAGAAATTAAAGGTGAGTAAGTGTTATCAAAATTAGGAAAAGCAACTACTATGAATCAGTTTTACAACATACCTTGTTTCAATGGAATGCCTCAATTTCTGCTCCTCTTATTAATGATGGGGGCTGCACTTCTTAAAAATAAAAGAGAAATGAAAAGTAAGTAAGTGTTATGAAAGAGAGGAGAAGCAACTACTATGAATCAGTTTTACAACATACCTTGTTTCAATGGAATACCTCAATTTCTGCTGTTCTTATAGAAGCAGGGGCTGCACTTTCTATAAATAAAAGAGAAATCAAAAGTGAGTAAGTTTTATCAAAGATAGGAAAGGCATCTAGTATGAATCAGTTTTACAACATACCTTGTTTCAATGGAATGCCTTAATTTCTGCTCCTCTTATAAGTGATGGGAGCTGCCCTTCCTAAAAATAAAAGAGAAATTTTAAATGAGTAAGTGTTATTAAAGATAGGAAAGGCAACTAGTATGAATCAGATTTACAACAAACCTTGTTTCAATGCAATGCCTCAATTTCTGCCACTCTTATAAATGATTGGGGCTGCATTTCCTAAAAATAAAAGAGAAAATTAAAAGTTAGTAAGTGTTATCAAAGATAGGAAAAGCAACTACTATGAATGAGTTTTACAACATACCTTGATTCAATGGAATACCTCAATTTCTGCTTCTCTAATAGATGACATGGGCTGCACTTCCTAAAAATAAAAGAGAAATTTAGAATGAGTATGTGTTATCAAAGATAGGAAAGGCAAATAGTATGAAATAGTTTTACAACATACCTTGTTTCAATGGAATGCCTCAATTTCTGCTCCTCTTATAAATGATGGGGGCTGCACTTCCTAAAAATAAAAAAAAAAAAAAAGTTAATAAGTGTTATCAAAGAGAGGAAATGAAACTACTATGAAATGGAAATGCAACTACTATGAATGAGTTTTACAACATACCTTGTTTAGATGCAATGCCTAAATTTCTGCTCCTTTTAGAGATAACAGGGCTGCACTTCCTGAAAATAAAAGAGATATGAAAAGTTCGTAAGTGTTATCAAAGATAGGAAAAGCAACTACTATGAATCAGTTTTACAACATACCTTGTTTCAATGGAATGCCTCAATTTCTGCTCCTCTTATAAATGATGGGGGCTGCACTTCTTAAAAATAAAAGAGAAATGAAAAGTAAGTAAGTGTTATGAAAGAGAGGAGAAGCAACTACTATGAATCAGTTTTACAACATACCTTGTTTCAATGGAATACCTCAATTTCTGCTGCTCTTATAGAAGCAGGGGCTGCACTTTCTAAAGATAAAAGAGAAATCAAAAGTGAGTAAGTTTTATCAAAGATAGGAAAGGCATCTAGTATGAATCAGTTTTACAACATACCTTGTTTCAATGGAATGCCTTAATTTCTGCTCCTCTTATAAGTGATGGGGGCTGCACTTCCTAAAAATAAAAGAGAAATTTTAAATGAGTAAGTGTTATCGAAGATAGGAAAGGCAACTAGTATGAATCAGATTTACAACAAACCTTGTTTCAATGCAATGCCTCAATTTCTGCCACTCTTATAAATGATTGGGGCTGCATTTCCTAAAAATAAAAGAGAAAATTAAAAGTAAGTAAGGGTTATCATAAAGAGGAAAAGCAACTACTATGAATCAGTTTTACAACATACCTTGTTTCAATGGAATACCTCAATTCCTGCTGCTCTGATAGAAGACAGGTGCTGCACTTTCTAGAAATAAAAGAGAAATTAAAAGTAAATAAATTTTATCAAAGAGGAAAAACGCAACTACTATGAATGAGTTATAAAACATACCTTGTTTCAATGGAATACCTCAATTTCTGCTCCTCTTATAGATGACAGGGCTGCACTTCCTAAAGGTAAAAGAGAAATGAAAAGTGAGTAAGGGTTATCAAAGAGAGGAAAAGCAACTACTATGAATCAGTTTTACAACATACCTTGTTTTAATGGAATACCTCAATTTCTGCTGCTCTTATAGAAGACAGGTGCTGCACTTTCTAGAAATAAAAAATAAAGTAAAAGTAAGTAAATGTTATCAAATAGGAAAAACGCAACTACTATGAATGAGTTTTACAACATACCTTGTTTAGATGGAATGCCTCAATTTATGCTCCTCTAATAAATGACGGGGGCTGCACTTTCTAAAAATTAAAGAGAAATCAAAAGTGAGTAAGTGTTATCAAAGATATTAAAAGCATCTATTATGAATGAATTTTACAACATACCTTGTTTAGATGGAATGCCTCAATTTCTGCTCCTCTTAAAATGACAGGGGCTGCACTTTCTAGAAATTAAAGAGAAATTAAAAGTAAGTAAATGTTATCAAAGAGGAAAAACGCAAATACTATGAATGAGTTTTACAACATACCTTGTTAAGATGAAATGCCTCAATTTCTGCTGCTCTTATAGAAGACAGGTGCTGCACTTTCTAGAATTAAAAAAAAAATTAAAAGTAAGTAAATGTTATCAAAGAGGAAAAACGCAAATACTATGAATGAGTTTTACAACATACCTTGTTAAGATGGAATGCCTCAATTTATGCTCCTCTAATAAATGACGGGGGCTGCACTTTCTAAAAATTAAAAAGGAATGAAAAGTTAGTATGTATTATCAAAGAGAGGAAAGGCAACTACAATAAAAGAGTTTTACAACATACCTTGTTTAGATGGAATGCCTCAATTTTTGCTACTCTAATAAATTATGGGTGCTGCACTTCCTAAGAATAAAAGAGAAATTAAAAGACAGTAAGTGTTATCAAAGAGAGGAAATGCATTTACTATAAATGAGTTTTGGAACATACCTTGTTTAGATTGAATGCCTCAATATCTGCTCCTCTTATAGATGACAGGAACTGCACTTCCTAAAAATAAAAGAGAAATTCAAAGTGAGTAAGTGTTATCAAAGAGGGAAAAAGCAACCACTATAAATGAGTTTTACAACATACTTTGTTGCAATGGAATGCCTCACTTTTGCTCCTCTTTTAGATGATGGGGACTGCACTTCTTAAAAATAAAAGAGAAATGAAAAGTAAGTAAGGGTTATCATAAAGAGGAAAAGCAACTACTATGAATCAGTTTTACAAAATACCTTGTTTCAATGGAATACCTCAATTCCTGCTGCTCTGATAAAAGACAGGTGCTGCACTTTCTAGAAATAAAAGAGAAATTAAAAGGAAATAAATTTTATCAAAGAGGAAAAACGCAACTACTATGAATGAGTTTTACAACTTACCTTGTTTAGATGGAATGCCTCAATTTCTGCTCCTCTTATAAATGACAGGGGCTGCACTTTCTAGAAATTAAAGAGAAATTAAAAGTGAGTAAGTGTTATCAAAGATAGGGAAAGCATCTACTATGAATGAGTTATACAACATACCTTGTTTCAATGGAATACCTCAATTTCTGCTCCTCTTATAGATGACAGGGCTGCACTTCCTAAAACTAAAAGAGAAATGAAAAGTGAGTAAGTTTTATCAAAGAGGAAAAACGCAACTACTATGAATGAGTTATAAAACATACCTTGTTTCAATGGAATACCTCAATTTCTGCTCCTCTTATAGATGACAGGGCTGCACTTCCTAAAGGTAAAAGAGAAATGAAAAGTGAGTAAGGGTTATCAAAGAGAGGAAAAGCAACTACTATGAATCAGTTTTACAACATACCTTGTTTTAATGGAATACCTCAATTTCTGCTGCTCTTATAGAAGACAGGTGCTGCACTTTCTAGAAATAAAAAATAAAGTAAAAGTAAGTAAATGTTATCAAATAGGAAAAACGCAACTACTATGAATGAGTTTTACAACATACCTTGTTTAGATGGAATGCCTCAATTTATGCTCCTCTAATAAATGACGGGGGCTGCACTTTCTAAAAATTAAAGAGAAATCAAAAGTGAGTAAGTGTTATCAAAGATATTAAAAGCATCTATTATGAATGAATTTTACAACATACCTTGTTTAGATGGAATGCCTCAATTTCTGCTCCTCTTAAAATGACAGGGGCTGCACTTTCTAGAAATTAAAGAGAAATTAAAAGTAAGTAAATGTTATCAAAGAGGAAAAACGCAAATACTATGAATGAGTTTTACAACATACCTTGTTAAGATGAAATGCCTCAATTTCTGCTGCTCTTATAGAAGACAGGTGCTGCACTTTCTAGAATTAAAAAAAAATTAAAAGTAAGTAAATGTTATCAAAGAGGAAAAACGCAAATACTATGAATGAGTTTTACAACATACCTTGTTAAGATGGAATGCCTCAATTTATGCTCCTCTAATAAATGACGGGGGCTGCACTTTCTAAAAATTAAAAAGGAATGAAAAGTTAGTATGTATTATCAAAGAGAGGAAAGGCAACTACAATAAAAGAGTTTTACAACATACCTTGTTTAGATGGAATGCCTCAATTTTTGCTACTCTAATAAATTATGGGTGCTGCACTTCCTAAGAATAAAAGAGAAATTAAAAGACAGTAAGTGTTATCAAAGAGAGGAAATGCATTTACTATAAATGAGTTTTGGAACATACCTTGTTTAGATTGAATGCCTCAATATCTGCTCCTCTTATAGATGACAGGAACTGCACTTCCTAAAAATAAAAGAGAAATTCAAAGTGAGTAAGTGTTATCAAAGAGGGAAAAAGCAACCACTATAAATGAGTTTTACAACATACTTTGTTGCAATGGAATGCCTCACTTTTGCTCCTCTTTTAGATGATGGGGACTGCACTTCTTAAAAATAAAAGAGAAATGAAAAGTAAGTAAGGGTTATCATAAAGAGGAAAAGCAACTACTATGAATCAGTTTTACAAAATACCTTGTTTCAATGGAATACCTCAATTCCTGCTGCTCTGATAAAAGACAGGTGCTGCACTTTCTAGAAATAAAAGAGAAATTAAAAGGAAATAAATTTTATCAAAGAGGAAAAACGCAACTACTATGAATGAGTTATACAACATACCTTGTTTCAATGGAATACCTCAATTTCTGCTCCTCTTATAGATGACAGGGCTGCACTTCCTAAAAGTAAAAGGAGATGAAAAGTGAGTAAGGGTTATCAAAGAGAGGAAAAGCAACTACTATGAATCAGTTTTACAACATACCTTGTTTTAATGGAATACCTCAATTTCTGCTGCTCTTATAGAAGACAGGTGCTGCACTTTCTAGAAATAAAAAATAAATTAAAAGTAAGTAAATGTTATCAAATAGGAAAAACGCAACTACTATGAATGAGTTTTACAACTTACCTTGTTTAGATGGAATGCCTCAATTTCTGCTCCTCTTATAAATGACAGGGGCTGCACTTTCTAGAAATTAAAGAGAAATTAAAAGTGAGTAAGTGTTATCAAAGATAGGGAAAGCATCTACTATGAATGAGTTATACAACATACCTTGTTTCAATGGAATACCTCAATTTCTGCTCCTCTTATAGATGACAGGGCTGCACTTCCTAAAAGTAAAAGAGAAATGAAAAGTGAGTAAGTTTTATCAAAGATAGGAAAGGCAACTAGTATGAATCAGTTTTACAACATACCTTGTTTCAATGGAATGCCTCAATTTCTGCTCCTCTTATAAGTGATGGGGGCTGCACTTCCTAAAAATAAAAGAGAAATTTTAAATGAGTAAGTGTTATTAAAGATAGGAAAGGCAACTAGTATGAATCAGATTTACAACAAACCTTGTTTCAATGCAATGCCTCAATTTCTGCATCTCTTATAAATGATTGGGGCTGCACTTCCTAAGAAAAAAAGAGAAATGATAAGTTAGTAAGTGTTATCAAAGAGGGAAAAAGCAACTACTATGAATAAATTTTACAACATAACTTGTTTAGATGGAATACCTCAATTTCTGCTTCTCTAATTGATAACATGGGCTGCACTTCCTAAAAATTAAAGAGAAATTAAAAGTTAGTAAGTGTTGTCAAAGATAGGGAAAGCATCTACTATGAATGAGTTATACAACATACCTTCTTTCAATGGAATACCTGAATTTCTGCTCCTCTTATAGAAGACAGGGGCTGCACTTTCTAAAAATAAAAGAGAAATTCAAAGTGAGTAAGTTTTATCAAAGAGGGAAAAATCAACTACTATGAATGAGTTTTACAACATACCTTGTTTCAATGGAATACCTAAAATTCTGCTCCTCGTATAGCAGAGAGGGGCTGCACTTCCTAAAAATAAAAGAGAAATTAAAAGTGACTAAGTGTTATCAAAGATAGGGAAAGCATCTACTTTGAATGAATTATTTAACATACCTTGTTTCAATGGAATGCCTTTTCTTTCTGCACCTGTTATAGATGACTGGGCTTCACTTCCTAAAAGTAAAAGAAAATCAAAATTTGAATGAAAGTGCATTCAAAGAAAGGAAAAGGAACTACTATAAATAAACTATACAACATACCTTATTTCAAAGAAATACCTCTTGGTTCTGCAAATAGTATATATGAAAGTGCTTCATTTCCTAAAATTAAAAGAAAAATGAAAATTCAGTAACAGTGTTTATTACAAAAAAAAGGAAAAGCAACTACTATCAATGAATTATAAAACATACCTTGTTTCAATGGAATATCTTTTTCTTTTGCACTTCTTATGGATGACAGGGCTCAACCGCCTAAAAGGAAAAGAAGAAAGAAATTTGAATAATAGTGTTCTCGAAAGAAGTATGGAATTTCCATAGGAAATATGGAATATATATATATAGTAAATATGAAATGTACTCACATCACAAATATCATAGGATAAGGAAAAGATCATAACAATTATCAAATGAAAAAATAAACAGCTTTACCTTTTTGTATGGGTAGTTCAGCAGACCTTTCTTGTCCATCGAGTTTTGTGACATTTTAACTTTTTGTTTTCATCATTGATTTGGAAATGACGAAAAGGCTGATTTCTTTGACACAAAAGACAGTTGAGTTGAACGAAAAGAAGAATTAAATGCATTCAATATATTTCCTTCTCGTCTAATATTTTAAAAGCACAGAGCCATGCAGGGATAAACTAATGTAAACACTTTTGGACGATTCACAACTTTTCAATTTCTTTCAGTAGTTGTTTTCGAGGGTTACGGTTAGTAGATTTTAAAGTTTCAATTATGGTTTGGTTTTAGATTGATCAGTTAAGAATAAGTTTAGGGTTACGATTCGACTTGAGGTTTAGGATTTGAGAAACAGTTAGAATTATGATTTAAAATAAGTATTTAAGTTAAAAAGCAACCACTGTAAGAAATTGAAAAGTGCTTTGCAGTCAGTGTGAGCATTTTCTGCATTTTATGCCTCTTAAAATCTATGATCCTGCCCTTATCCCAAAGTGCCTGTTTGATAAACTCCTCGATTATTTGAATTATTTGTACAGCCTAATACATCATAGCTGCCCAATAAATCTTACCTCAACTTGCTCAGATATTCTGGACTTTAAATCAGTTGTAAAAAACGAGCTGATAAGTTGCAACAGCAACTACTATCAATGAGTTAAACAACATACCTTGTTTCAATGTAATAACCTCTGCACTTAGATGACAGGGCTTTACCTCCTGTAAGTAAAAGAGAAATGAGATAAGAATAAAAGTGTTGACAACGAATAAAAGAAGCATCTGTTATGAACAAGTTATACAACAAACCTTGTTTGGATTGAATACCTCTTATTTCTGCACTTCATAAAGACCACAGGGCATCGATTCCTCAAAGTAAAAGAAAAACAAAATTTGAATAATAGTGTTATCAAAGAAAAGAAAAGCACCTATAATGAAGGAGTTATACAACATACCATGTTTAGATTGAATACCTTTTATTTCTGCACCTCTTATAGATGATAAGACTTCACTTCCTAACACAAAAAAGGAAAAAAAATTGAGTATCAGTGTTGTCAAAGAAAGGAAAAACAACTACTACGAATTGAATATACAACATACTTTGTTAAATGGAATACCTCTTCCTTCTGCACCTCTTATAGATGACAGGGCTTCATTTCCTAAAAACACAAAAAAACGAACTTTGAATAGCAGTGTTAAGAAAGAAAGGAAACGCTACTACTATAAATGAATTATACAACATACCTTATTCAAATTGAATACTTCTTATTTCTGCACCACTTATAGTTGACAGGGCATCAACGCCTAGAAGTAAAAGAAAAAAGAATTTTTAGTATCGGATTTATCAAAGAATGAAAGTAATAACAAGTATGAATGAGTAATACATCATACCTATTTGCCATGAAATACCTCTTCTTTCTGCCCCTCTTATAGGTGAAATGGCTTCAATCCCTAAAAGTAAAAGAAAAAGGAGATGTGAATAAAAGTGTTGTGAACGAAAGGAAGAAGCAACTTCTATGAACAAGTTAAACAACATACCTTGTTGCAATGGAATACCTCTCCTTTCTGCTCGTCTTATAGATGAAATGACTTCAATCGCTAAAAGTAAAGAGAAAGGAGATGTGAATAATGGTGTTGTCAACGAATGAAAGAAGCAACTACTATAAATGAGTAATAATCATACCTTGATCAAATGAAAAACTTCGTCTTTCTACTCCTCTTATAGATGAAATGGCTTCAATCCCTAAAAATAAAAGGAAAAGGAGATTTGAATAAAAGTGTTCTGAACGAAAGGAAGAAGCATCTACTATGAATAAGTTATACAACATACCTTGTTTAGATGGAATGCCTCAATTTCTGCTCCTCTTATAGATGACAGAGCTGCACTTCCTAAATATAAAAGAGAAATTAAAAGTTAGTAAGTGTTATCAAAGATAGGAAAAGCAACTACTATGAATGAGTTTTACAACATACCTTGTTTAGATGGAATGCCTCAATTTTTGCTGCTCTTATAAATGATGGGGGCTGCACTTCCTAAAAATAAAAAAAAATTAAAAGTTAATAAGTGTTATCAAAGAGAGGAAATGCAACTAGTATAAATGAGTTTTACAATATACCTTGTTTAGATGCAATGCCTCAATTTCTGCTCCTTTTAGAGATGACAGGGCTGCACTTCCTGAAAATAAAAGAGAAATGAACAGTTAGTAAGTGTTATCAAAAGTAGGAAAAGCAACTACTATGAAGGAGTTTTACAACATACCTTGATTCAATGGAATACCTCAATTTTTGCTTCTCTAATAGATAACATGGGCTGCATTTCCTAAAAATAAAGGGGAAATTAAAAGTGAGTAAGTGTTATCAAAGATAGGAAAGGCAACTAGCATGAATCAATTTTACAACATACCTTGTTTTAATGGAATGCCTCAATTTCTGCTCCTCTTATAAATGATGGGGGCTGCACTTCCTAAAAATAAAAAAAAATTAAAAGTTAATAAGTGTTATCAAAGAGAGGAAATGCAACTAGTATAAATGAGTTTTACAACATACCTTGTTTAGATGCAATGCCTCAATTTCTGCTCCTTTTAGAGATGACAGGGCTGCACTTCCTACAAATAAAAGAGAAATGAAAAGTGGGTAAGAATTATGACAAAGAGGAAAAGTAACTACTATAAATGAGTTTTACAACATACTTTGTTTCAATGGAATACCTCAACTTCTGCTCCTTTGTAGATGACAGGGCTGCACTTCCTAAGAATAAAAGAGGAATGAAAAGTTAGTAAGTATTATCACAGAGAGGAAAAGCAACTACAATAAAAGAGTTTTAAAACATACCTTATTTAGATGGAATGCCTCAATTTTTGCTCCTCTAATAAATGATGGAGGCTGCACTTCCAAAGAATAAAAGAGGAATGAAAAGTTAGTATGTATTATCAAAGAGAGGAAAAGCAACTACAATAAAAGAGTTTTACAACATACCTTGTTTAGATGGAGTGCCTCAATTTTTGCTACTCTAATAAATGATGGGGGCTGCACTTCCTAAGAATAAAAGAGAAATTAAAAGACAGTAAGTGTTATTAAAGAGAGGAAATGCATTTACTATAAATGAATTTTGGAACATACCTTGTTTAGATTGAATGCCTCAATATCTGCTCCTCTTATAGATGACAGGGGCTGCACTTCCTAAAAATAAAAGAGAAATTCAAAGTGAGTAAGTGTTATCAAAGAGGGAAAAAGCAACCACTATGAATGAGTTTTACAACATACTTTGTTGCAATGGAATGCCTCACTTTTGCTCCTCTTATAGATGACAGGGCTGCACTTTCTGAAAATAAAAGAGAGATGAAAAGTGAGTAAATTGTATCAAAGATAGGAGAAGCAACTACTATAAATGAGTTTTACAACATACCTTGTTGCAATGGAATGCCTCATTTTTGCTCCTCTCATAGAAGACAGGGGCTGCACTTCCTAAAAATAAAAGAAATGAAAAGTAAGTAAGTGTTATCAAAGATAGGAAAAGCAACTAATATGAATGACTTTTTCAACATACCTTGTTTAGATGGAATGCCTCAATTTCTGTTCCTCTTATAGATGATAGGGGTTGCACTTCCTAAAAATAAAAGAAAGAAATTTAAAGTGAGTAAGTGTTATCAAAGAAGGAAAAAGCAACTACAATGAATGAGTTTTACAACATACCTTGATTCAATGGAATATATCAATTTCTGCTTCTCTAATAGATAACATGGGCTGCATTTCCTCAAAATAAAAGAGAAAATTAAAAGTGAGTTAGTGTTATTAAAGATATTGAAAGCATCTATTATGAATGAATTTTACAACATACCTTGTTTAGATGGAATGCCTCAATTTCTGCTCCTTTTAGAGATGACAGGGCTGCACTTCCTGAAAATAAAATAGAAATGAAAACTTAGTCAGTGTTATCAAAGATAGAAAAATCAACTACTATGAATGGATTTTACAACATACCTTGTTTCAATGGAATGCCTCAATTTCTGCTCCTCTTATAGATAACAGGCTGCACTTCCTAGAAATTAAAGAGAAATTAAAAGTGAGTAAGTGTTATCAAAGATAGGGAAAGCATCTACTATGAATGAGTTATACAACATACCTTGTTGCAATGGAATACCTGAATTTCTGCTCCTCTTATAGATGACAGGGGCTGCACTTCCTAAAAATAAAAGAGAACTTTAAAATGAGTAAGTGTTATCAAAGATAGGAAAGGCAAATAGTATGAATTAGTTTTACAACATACCTTGTTTCAATGGAATGCCTCAATTTCTGCTCCTCTTATAAATGATGGGGGCTGCACTTCCTAAAAATAAAAAAGAAATGAAAAGTTAATAAGTGTTATCAAAGACGGGAAAAGCAGCTACTATAAATAAGTTTTACAATATACCTTGTTTAGATGCAATGCCTCAATTTCTGATCCTTTTAGAGATGACAGGGCTGCACTTCCTGAAAATAAAATAGAAATGAAAAGTTAGTAAGTGTTATCAAAGATAGGAAAAGCAACTACTATGAATGAGTTTTACAACATACCTTGTTTCAATGGAATGCCTCAATTTCTGCTCCTCTTATAGATAACAGGGCTGTACTTCCTAAAAATTAAAGAGAAATTAAAAGTGAGTAAGTGTTATCAAAGATAGGGAAAGCATCTACTATGAATGAGTGATACAACATACCTTGTTGCAATGGAATACCTGAATTTCTGCTCCTCTTATAGATGACAGGGGTTGCACTTCCTAAAAACAAAAGAGAACTTTAAAATGAGTAAGTGTTATCAAAGATAGGAAAGGCAAATAGTATGAATTAGTTTTACAACATACCTTGTTTCAATGGAATGCCTCAATTTCTGCTCCTCTTATAAATGATGGGGGCTGCACTTCCTAAAAATAAAAGAAAATAAAAAGTTAATAAGTGTTATCAAAGAGAGGAAATGCAACTAGTATAAATTAGTTGGACAATATACCTTGTTTAGATTCAATGCCTCAATTTCTGCTCCTTTTAGAGATGACAGGGCTGCACTTCCTACAAATAAAAGAGAAATGAACAGTTAGTAAGAATTATGACAAAGAGGAAAAGTAACTACTTTAAATGAGTTTTACAACATACTTTGTTTCAATGGAATACCTCAACTTATGCTGCTTTGTAGATGACAGGGTGGCACTTCCTAAGAATCAAACAGGAATGAAAAGTTAGTAAGTATTATCACAGAGAGGAAAAGCAACTACAATAAAAGAGTTTTAAAACATACCTTGTTTAGATGGAATGCCTCAATTTTTGCTCCTCTAATAAATGATGGAGGCTGCACTTCCTAAGAATAAAAGAGGAATGAAAAGTTAGTATGTATTATCAAAGAGAGGAAAAGCAACTACAATAAAAGAGTTTTACAACATACCTTGTTTAGATGGAGTGCCTCAATTTTTGCTACTCTAATAAATGATGGGGGCTGCACTTCCTAAGAATAAAAGAGAAATTAAAAGACAGTAAGTGTTATTAAAGAGAGGAAATGCATTTACTATAAATGAGTTTTGGAACATACCTTGTTAAGATTGAATGCCTCAATATCTGCTCCTCTTATAGATGACAAGGGCTGCACTTCCTAAAAATAAAAGAGAAATTCAAAGTGAGTAAGTGTTATCAAAGAGGGAAAAAGCAACCACTATGAATGAGTTTTACAACATACTTTGTTGCAATGGAATGCCTCACTTTTGCTCCTCTTATAGATGACAGGGCTGCACTTTCTGAAAATAAAAGAGAGATGAAAAGTGAGTAAATTGTATCAAAGATAGGAGAAGCAACTACTATAAATGAGTTTTACAACATACCTTGTTGCAATGGAATGCCTCATTTTTTCTCCTCTCATAGAAGACAGGGGCTGCACTTTCTAAAAGATAAAGAGAAATTAGAAGTGAGTAAGTGTTATCAAAGATAGTAAAAGCAACTACTATAAATGAGTTTTATAACATACCTTGTTTAGATGGAATGCCTCAATTTCTGCTCCTCTTATAGATGACAGGGCTGCACTTCCTAAAAATAAAAGAGAAATGAAAAGTAAGTAAGTGTTATCAAAGATAGGAAAAGCAACTAATATGAATGACTTTTTCAACATACCTTGTTTAGATGGAATGCCTCAATTTCTGTTCCTCTTATAGATGATAGGGGTTGCACTTCCTAAAAATAAAAGAAAGAAATTTAAAGTGAGTAAGTGTTATCAAAGAAGGAAAAAGCAACTACAATGAATGAGTTTTACAACATACCTTAATTCAATGGAATATATCAATTTCTGCTTCTCTAATAGATAACATGGGCTGCATTTCCTAAAAATAAAAGAGAAAATTAAAAGTGAGTTAGTGTTATTAAAGATATTGAAAGCATCTATTATGAATGAATTTTACAACATACCTTGTTTAGATGGAATGCCTCAATTTCTGCTCCTTTTAGAGATGACAGGGCTGCACTTCCTGAAAATAAAATAGAAATGAAAACTTAGTAAGTGTTATCAAAGATAGGAAAAGCAACTACTATGAATGAGTTTTACAACATACCTTGTTTCAATGGAATGCCTCAATTTCTGCTCCTCTTATAGATGATAGGGGTTGCACTTCCTAAAAATAAAAGAAAGAAATTTAAAGTGAGTAAGTGTTATCAAAGAAGGAAAAAGCAACTACAATGAATGAGTTTTACAACATACCTTGATTCAATGGAATATATCAATTTCTGCTTCTCTAATAGATAACATGGGCTGCATTTCCTAAAAATAAAAGAGAAAATTAAAAGTTAGTTAGTGTTATTAAAGATATTGAAAGCATCTATTATGAATGAATTTTACAACATACCTTGTTTAGATGGAATGCCTCAATTTCTGCTCCTCTTATAAATGATGGGGGCTGCACTTCCTAAAAATAAAAAAGAAATGAAAAGTTAATAAGTGTTATCAAAGACGGGAAAAGCAGCTACTATAAATAAGTTTTACAATATACCTTGTTTAGATGCAATGCCTCAATTTCTGATCCTTTTAGAGATGACAGGGCTGCACTTCCTGAAAATAAAATAGAAATGAAAAGTTAGTAAGTGTTATCAAAGATAGGAAAAGCAACTACTATGAATGAGTTTTACAACATACCTTGTTTCAATGGAATGCCTCAATTTCTGCTCCTCTTATAGATAACAGGGCTGTACTTCCTAAAAATTAAAGAGAAATTAAAAGTGAGTAAGTGTTATCAAAGATAGGGAAAGCATCTACTATGAATGAGTGATACAACATACCTTGTTGCAATGGAATACCTGAATTTCTGCTCCTCTTATAGATGACAGGGGTTGCACTTCCTAAAAACAAAAGAGAACTTTAAAATGAGTAAGTGTTATCAAAGATAGGAAAGGCGAATAGTATGAATTAGTTTTACAACATACCTTGTTTCAATGGAATGCCTCAATTTCTGCTCCTCTTATAAATGATGGGGGCTGCACTTCCTAAAAATAAAAGAAAATAAAAAGTTAATAAGTGTTATCAAAGAGAGGAAATGCAACTAGTATAAATGAGTTTTACAATATACCTTGTTTAGATGCAATGCCTCAATTTCTGCTCCTTTTAGAGATGACAGGGCTGCACTTCCTACAAATAAAAGAGAAATGAACAGTTAGTAAGAATTATGACAAAGAGGAAAAGTAACTACTTTAAATGAGTTTTATAACATACTTTGTTTCAATGGAATACCTCAACTTCTGCTCCTTTGTAGATGACAGGGTGGCACTTCCTAAGAATAAAAGAGGAATGAAAAGTTAGTATGTATTATCAAAGAGAGGAAAAGCAACTACAATAAAAGAGTTTTACAACATACCTTGTTTAGATGGAGTGCCTCAATTTTTGCTACTCTAATAAATGATGGGGGCTGCACTTCCTAAGAATAAAAGAGAAATTAAAAGACAGTAAGTGTTATTAAAGAGAGGAAATGCATTTACTATAAATGAGTTTTGGAACATACCTTGTTAAGATTGAATGCCTCAATATCTGCTCCTCTTATAGATGACAAGGGCTGCACTTCCTAAAAATAAAAGAGAAATTCAAAGTGAGTAAGTGTTATCAAAGAGGGAAAAAGCAACCACTATGAATGAGTTTTACAACATACTTTGTTGCAATGGAATGCCTCACTTTTGCTCCTCTTATAGATGACAGGGCTGCACTTTCTGAAAATAAAAGAGAGATGAAAAGTGAGTAAATTGTATCAAAGATAGGAGAAGCAACTACTATAAATGAGTTTTACAACATACCTTGTTGCAATGGAATGCCTCATTTTTGCTCCTCTCATAGAAGACAGGGGCTGCACTTTCTAAAAGATAAAGAGAAATTAGAAGTGAGTAAGTGTTATCAAAGATAGTAAAAGCAACTACTATAAATGAGTTTTATAACATACCTTGTTCAGCTGGAATGCCTCAATTTCTGCTCCTCTTATAGATGACAGGGCTGCACTTCCTAAAAATAAAAGAGAAATGAAAAGTAAGTAAGTCTTATCAAAGATAGGAAAAGCAACTAATATGAATGACTTTTTCAACATACCTTGTTTAGATGGAATGCCTCAATTTCTGTTCCTCTTATAGATGATAGGGGTTGCACTTCCTAAAAATAAAAGAAAGAAATTTAAAGTGAGTAAGTGTTATCAAAGAAGGAAAAAGCAACTACAATGAATGAGTTTTACAACATACCTTGATTCAATGGAATATATCAATTTCTGCTTCTCTAATAGATAACATGGGCTGCATTTCCTAAAAATAAAAGAGAAAATTAAAAGTGAGTTAGTGTTATTAAAGATATTGAAAGCATCTATTATGAATGAATTTTACAACATACCTTGTTTAGATGGAATGCCTCAATTTCTGATCCTTTTAGAGATGACAGGGCTGCACTTCCTGAAAATAAAATAGAAATGAAAACTTAGTAAGTGTTATCAAAGATAGGAAAAGCAACTACTATGAATGAGTTTTACAACATACCTTGTTTCAATGGAATGCCTCAATTTCTGCTCCTCTTATAGATGATAGGGGTTGCACTTCCTAAAAATAAAAGAAAAAAATTTAAAGTGAGTAAGTGTTATCAAAGAAGGAAAAAGCAACTACAATGAATGAGTTTTACAACATACCTTGATTCAATGGAATATATCAATTTCTGCTTCTCTAATAGATAACATGGGCTGCATTTCCTAAAAATAAAAGAGAAAATTAAAAGTTAGTTAGTGTTATTAAAGATATTGAAAGCATCTATTATGAATGAATTTTACAACATACCTTGTTTAGATGGAATGCCTCAATTTCTGCTCCTCTTATAAATGATGGGGGCTGCACTTCCTAAAAATAAAAAAGAAATGAAAAGTTAATAAGTGTTATAAAAGACGGGAAAAGCAGCTACTATAAATAAGTTTTACAATATACCTTGTTGAGATGCAATGCCTCAATTTCTGATCCTTTTAGAGATGACAAGGCTGCACTTCCTGAAAATAAAATAGAAATGAAAAGTTAGTAAGTGTTATCAAACATAGGAAAAGCAACTACTATGAATGAATTTTACAACATACCTTGTTTCAATGGAATTCCTCAATTTCTGCTCCTCTTATAGATAACAGGGCTGTACTTCCTAAAAATTAAAGAGAAATTAAAAGTGAGTAAGTGTTATCAAAGATAGGGAAAGCATCTACTATGAATGAGTGATACAACATACCTTGTTGCAATGGAATACCTGAATTTCTGCTCCTCTTATAGATGACAGGGGCTGCACTTCCTAAAAATAAAAGAGAACTTTAAAATGAGTAAGTGTTATCAAAGATAGGAAAGGCAAATAGTATGAATTAGTTTTACAACATACCTTGTTTCAATGGAATGCTTAAATTTCTGCTCCTCTTATAAATGATGGGGGCTGCACTTCCTAAAAATAAAAGAAAATAAAAAGTTAATAAGTGTTATCAAAGAGAGGAAATGCAACTAGTATAAATGAGTTTTACAATATACCTTGTTTAGATGCAATGCCTCAATTTCTGCTCCTTTTAGAGATGACAGGGCTGCACTTCCTACAAATAAAAGAGAAATGAACAGTTAGTAAGAATTATGACAAAGAGGAAAAGTAACTACTTTAAATGAGTTTTACAACATACTTTGTTTCAATGGAATACCTCAACTTCTGCTCCTTTGTAGATGACAGGGTGGCACTTCCTAAGAATAAAAGAGGAATGAAAAGTTAGTAAGTATTATCACAGAGAGGAAAAGCAACTACAATAAAAGAGTTTTAAAACATACCTTGTTTAGATGGAATGCCTCAATTTTTGCTCCTCTAATAAATGATGGAGGCTGCACTTCCAAAGAATAAAAGAGGAATGAAAAGTTAGTATGTATTATCAAAGAGAGGAAAAGCAACTACAATAAAAGAGTTTTACAACATACCTTGTTTAGATGGAGTGCCTCAATTTTTGCTACTCTAATAAATGATGGGGGCTGCACTTCCTAAGAATAAAAGAGAAATTAAAAGACAGTAAGTGTTATCAAAGAGAGGAAATGCATTTACTATAAATGAATTTTGGAACATACCTTGTTTAGATTGAATGCCTCAATATCTGCTCCTCTTATAGATGACAGAGGCTGCACTTCCTAAAAATAATAGAGAAATTCAAAGTGAGTAAGTGTTATCAAAGAGGGAAAAAGCAACCACTATGAATGAGTTTTACAACATACTTTGTTGCAATGGAATGCCTCACTTTTGCTCCTCTTATAGATGACAGGGCTGCACTTTCTGAAAATAAAAGAGAGATGAAAAGTGAGTAAATTGTATCAAAGATAGGAGAAGCAACTACTATAAATGAGTTTTACAACATACCTTGTTGCAATGGAATGCCTCATTTTTGCTCCTCTCATAGAAGACAGGGGCTGCACTTTCTAAAAGATAAAGAGAAATTAGAAGTGAGTAAGTGTTATCAAAGATAGTAAAAGCAACTACTATAAATGAGTTTTATAACATACCTTGTTCAGCTGGAATGCCTCAATTTCTGCTCCTCTTACAGATGACAGGGCTGGACTTCCTAAAAATAAAAGAGAAATGAAAAGTAAGTAAGTGTTATCAAAGATAGGTAAAGCAACTAATATGAATGACTTTTTCAACATACCTTGTTTAGATGGAATGCCTCAATTTCTGTTCCTCTTATAGATGATAGGGGTTGCACTTCCTAAAAATAAAAGAAAGAAATTTAAAGTGAGTAAGTGTTATCAAAGAAGGAAAAAGCAACTACAATGAATGAGTTTTACAACATACCTTGATTCAATGGAATATCTCAATTTCTGCTTCTCTAATAGATAACATGGGCTGCATTTCCTAAAAATAAAAGAGAAAATTAAAAGTGAGTTAGTGTTATTAAAGATATTGAAAGCATCTATTATGAATGAATTTTACAACATACCTTGTTTAGATGGAATGCCTCAATTTCTGCTCCTCTTATAGATGACAGGGCTGCACTTCCTAAAAATTAAAGAGAAATTAAAAGTGAGTAAGTGTTGTCAAAGATAGGGAAAGAATCTACTATGAATGAGTTATACAACATACCTTGTTTAGATGGAATGCCTCAATTTCTGTTCCTCTTATAGGTGATAGGGGTTGCACTTCCTAAAAATAAAAGAAAGAAATTTAAAGTGAGTAAGTGTTATCAAAGAAGGAAAAAGCAACTACAATGAATGAGTTTTACAACATACCTTGATTTAATGGAATATCTCAATTTCTGCTTCTCTAATAGATAACATGGGCTGCATTTCCTAAAAATAAAAGAGAAAATTAAAAGTGAGTTAGTGTTATTAAAGATATTGAAAGCATCTATTATGAATGAATTTTACAACATACCTTGTTTAGATGGAATGCCTCAATTTCTGCTCCTCTTATAGATGACATGGGCTGCAATTCCTAAGAATAAAAGAAAAATCAAAAGTTAGTAAGTGTTATCAAAGTGGGAAAAAGCAACTACTATTAATAAGTTTTACAACATACCTTGTTTCAATGGGATGCCTCCATTTTTGCTCCTCTTATAGATGACAGGGGCTGCACTTCCTAAAAATAAAAGAGAACTTTAAAATGAGTAAGTATTATCAAAGAAAGGAAAGGCAAATAGTATGAATTAGTTTTACAACATACCTTGTTTCAATGGAATGCCTCAATTTCTGCTCCTCTTATAGATGATGGGGGCTGCACTTCCTAAAAATAAAAAAGAAATGAAAAGTTAATAAGTGTTATCAAAGACGGGAAAAGCAGCTACTATAAATAAGTTTTACAATATACCTTGTTTAGATGCAATGCCTCAATTTTTGATCCTTTTAGAGATGACAGGGCTGCACTTCCTGAAAATAAAATAGAAATGAAAACTTAGTAAGTGTTATCAAAGATAGGAAAAGCAACTACTATGAATGAGTTTTACAACATACCTTGTTTCAATGGAATGCCTCAATTTCTGCTCCTCTTATAGATAAGAGGCTGCACTTCCTAAAAATTAAAGAGAAATTAAAAGTGAGTAAGTGTTATCAAAGATAGGGAAAGCATCTACTATGAATGAGTTATACAACATACCTTGTTGCAATGGAATACCTGAATTTCTGCTCCTCTTATAAATGACAGGGGCTGCACTTCCTAAAAATAAAAGAGAACTTTAAAATGAGTAAGTGTTATCAAAGATAGGAAAGGCAAATAGTATGAATTAGTTTTACAACATACCTTGTTTCAATGGAATGCCTCAATTTCTGCTCCTCTTATAAATGATGAAGAGTGCACTTCCTAAAAAATAAAAAAGAAATGAAAAGTTAATAAGTGTTATCAAAGACGGGAAAAGCAGCTACTATAAATAAGTTTTACAATATACCTTGTTTAGATGCAATGCCTCAATTTCTGATCCTTTTAGAGATGACAGGGCTGCACTTCCTGAAAATAAAATAGAAATGAAAAGTTAGTAAGTGTTATCAAAGATAGGAAAAGCAACTACTATGAATGAGTTTTACAACATACCTTGTTTCAATGGAATGCCTCAATTTCTGCTCCTCTTATAGATAACAGGGCTGTACTTCCTAAAAATTAAAGAGAAATTAAAAGTGAGTAAGTGTTATCAAAGATAGGGAAAGCATCTACTATGAATGAGTGATACAACATACCTTGTTGCAATGAAATACCTGAATTTCTGCTCCTCTTATAGATGACAGGGGCTGCACTTCCTACAAATAAAAGAGAAATGAAATGTTTGTAAAAATTATGAAAGAGAGGAACGGCAATTACTATAAATGAGTTTTACTACATACCTCCATTTCTGCTCCTTTGTAGATGACAGGGCTGCACTTCCTACAAATAAAAGACAAATGAAATGTTAGTAAAAATTATGAAAGAGAGGAACAGCAATTACTATAAATGAGTTTTACTACATACCTTGTTTCAATGGGATACCTCTATTTCTGCTCCTTTGTATATGACAGGGCTGCACCTTCTACGAATAAAAGAGAAATGAAATGTTACTAAAAATTACTAAAGAGAGGAAATGCAACTACTATAAATGAGTTTTACAACATACCTTGTTTCAATGGAATACCGAAATTTCTGCTCCTTTGTATATGACAGGGCTGCACCTTCTACGAATAAAAGAGAAATGAAATGTTACTAAAAATTACTAAAGAGAGGAAATGCAACTACTATAAATGAGTTTTACAACATACCTTGTTTCAATGGAATACCGAAATTTCTGCTCCTCATATAAATGATGGGGGCTGCACTTCATGAAAATAAAAAAGAAATGAAAAGATAGTAAGTGTTATCAAAGACAGGAAAAGCAGCTACTATAAATAAGTTTTACAATATACTTTGTTTAGATGAAATGACCTAACTTCTCCTCTTCTTATAAATGAAGGGGGCTGCACTACCCAAGAATAAAAGAGAAATGAAAAGTGAGTAAGAATTATGACAAAGAGGAAAAGTAACTACTATAAATGAGTTTTACAACATACTTTGTTTCAATGGAATACCTCAACTTCTCTTATCAATGATGGGGACTGCACTTCTCAAAAATAAAAGAGAAATAAAAAGTAAGTATGTGTTGTCAAAGAGAGGAGAAGCAACTACTATGAATCAGTTTTACAACATACCTTGTTTCAATGGAATACCTCAATTTCTGCTGCTCTTATAGAAGACAGGGGCTGCACTTTCTAAAAATAAAAGAGAAATTAAAAGTAAGTAAATGTTATCAAAGAGGGAAAAAGAAACTACTATGAAGGTGTTTTACAACATACCTTGTTTAGATGGAATGCCTCATTTTCTGCTTCTGTAATAGATAACATGGGCTGCATTTCCTAAGAATAAAAGAGGAATGAAAAGTTAGTAAGTGTTATCAAAGAGAGGAAATGCAATTACTATAAATGAGTTTTGGAACATACCTTGTTTAAATGGAATGCCTCAATATCTGCTCCTTTTATAGATGACAGGGGCTGCACTTCCTAAAAATAAAAGAGAAATTCAAAGTGAGTAAGTGTTATCAAAGAGGGAAAAAGCAACCACTATGAATGAGTTTTACAACATACCTTGTTTAGATGGAATGCCTCAATTTCTGCTCCTCTTATAGATGACAGGGGCTGCACTTCCTAAACATAAAAGAGAAATTCAAAGTGAGTAAGTGTTATCAAAGAGGGAAAAAGCAACCACTATGAATAGTTTTACAACATACCTTGTCTCGATGGAATACCTCGATTTCTGCTCCTCTTATAAATGATGGGGGCTGCATTTCCTAAAAATAAAAGAGAAAATTAAAAGTCAGTCAGTGTTTTCAAAGAAAGGGAAAGCATCTACTCTGAATGAGTTATACAACATACCTCGTTTCAATGGAATACCTAAATTCCTGCTCCTCGTATAGAAGACAGGGGCTGCACTTTCTAAAAAAAAAGATAAATTAAAAGTGAGTTACTGTTATCAAAGATAGGAAAAGCAAGTACTATAAATGAGTTTCATAACATACTTCGTTTCAATGGAATACCTCAATTTCTTCTCCTGTCATAAAGATTGGAGCTGCTTTTCTGAAAATAAAATAGAAATTAAAAGTCAGTCAGTGTTATCAAAGATAGGGAAAGCATCTACTCTGAATGAGTTAAACAACATACCTTGTTTCAATGGAATGCCTCAATTTCTGCTCCTCTTATAAATGATGGGGGCTGCACTTCCCAAAAATAAAAGATAAATGAAAAGTTAGTAAGTGTTATCAAAGATAGGAAAAGCAAGTACTATAAATGAGTTTTACAACATACCTTGTTTAGATTGAATGCCTCAATTTCTGCTCCTCTTATAGATGACAGGGGTTGCACTTCCTATGAATAAAAGAGAAATGAAAAGTAAGTTAGTGTTGTCAAAGATAGGAAAAGCATCTACTATGAGTCAGTTTTACAACATACCTTGTTTCAATGGAATGCCTCAATTTTTGCCCCTCTTATAAATGATTTGGGCTGCACTTTCTAAAAATAAAAGCGAAATGAAAAGTTAGTAAGTTTTATCAAAGAGAAGAAATGCAACTAGTATAAATGAGTTTTAAAACATACCTTGTTTAGATGGAATGCCTCAATATCTACTCCTCTTATAAATGATGGGGGCTACACTTCCTAAAAATAAAAGAGAAATGAAAAGTTAGTAAGTGTTATCAAAGACAGGAAAAGTAACTACTATGAACAATTTATACAACATACCTTGTCGCGTTGGAATACCTCTTATTTCTGGACCACTTACAGATGACAGGGCATTAGTTCCTAAAAGTAATAGAAAAAAGAGATGTGAATAATAGTGTTGTCAACGAAAGAAAGAAGCAACTACTATGAATGAGTAATATAACATACCTTGTTCAAATGAGAAACCTCTTCTTTCTGTGCCTCTTCTAGATGACAGGGCTTTATTTCCTAAAAGTAATAGAAAAAAGAGATGTGAATAAAAGTGTTGTCAACGAATGAAAAAAGCAAAAATGATGAACAAGTTATATAACATACCTTGTTTCAATCAAATACCCTTTATTTCTCCACCATTTATAGTTGACAGGGCATCACTTCCTAAAAGTAAAAGGAAAATGGAATTTTGAGGATCAGAGTTATCAAAGAATTAAAGAAATAACTACTATGAATGAGTTATACAACATACTTTATTCAAGTGAAATACCTCTTCTTTCTGCTCCTCTTATAGATGAAATGGCTTCATTTCCTAAAAGTAAAAGAATAGCGAAATTTGAATAACAGTGTTATCAAATAATGAAAGAAACAACTACTATGAAAGTGTTATACAACATACCTGGTTGCAATGGAATACCTCCTCTTAGTGAACAACGATTTTTGAATAACAGTGTTATCAAAGAATTAAAGAAATAACTACTATAAAAGAGTTATACAACATACCTTGTTGCAATGAAATACCTCTCCTTTCTGCGCCATTTATAAATGACAGGGCCTCACTTCCTAAAGAAAAAGAGACATAGTTTGAATAAAAGTGTTTTCAAAGAAAAAAGAAGCAATTACTATGAATGATTTATATAAAATACATTGATTCAATGAAATACTTCTTCTTTCTATACCTCTCATAGACTAGAGGGCTTCATATTTTAAAAGTAAAAGAAAAAAAAAATTTAAATAAACGTATATTCAAAGAAAGTATGGAATATGTATAAAAAGTATTGAATATGTATAGAAAATAAGGATTATGTAGAGAAAATATGGAATCTACTCGCATAGCAAAAGATCATACGATCAGGAAACGATAATACACTGTTATCAATTGAAAAAATAATTAACTTTACCTTTTTGTATGGATAGTTCAGCAGACCTTTCTTGTCCATCGATTTTTTTGACATTTTAACTTTTTGTTTTCATCATTGATTTGGAAATGACGAAAAGGCTGATTTCTTTGACACAAAAGACAGTTGAGTTGAACGAAAAGAATAATTAAATGCATTCAATATATTTCCTTCTCATCTAATATTTTAAAAGCACAGAGCCATGCAGGGATAAACTAATGTAAACACTTTTGGACGATTCACAACTTTTCAATTTCTTTCAGTAGTTGTTTTCGAGGGTTACGGTTAGTAGATTTTAAAGTTTCAATTATGGTTTGGTTTTAGATTGATCAGTTAAGAATAAGTTTAGGGTTACGATTCGACTTGAGGTTTAGGATTTGAGAAACAGTTAGAATTATGATTTAAAATAAGTATTTAAGTTAAAAAGCAACCACTGTAAGAAATTGAAAAGTGCTTTGCAGTCAGTGTGAGCATTTTCTGCATTTTATGCCTCTTAAAATCTATGATCCTGCCCTTATCCCAAAGTGCCTGTTTGATAAATTCCTCGATTATTTGAATTATTTGTACAGCCTAATACATCATAGCTGCCCAATAAATCTTACCTCAACTTGCTCAGATATTCTGGACTTTAAATCAGTTGTAAAAAACGAGCTGATAAGTTGCAACAGCAACTACTATCAATGAGTTAAACAACATACCTTGTTTCAATGTAATAACCTCTGCACTAAGATGACAGGGCTTTACCTCCTGTAAGTAAAAGAGAAATGAGATAAGAATAAGTGCTTTAACAACGAAAGAAAGAAGCAACTATTATAAACAAGTTATACAACATACCTTGTTTGGATTGAATACCTCTTATTTCTGCACTTCATAAAGACGACAGGGCATCGATTCCTAAAAGTAAAAGAAAAACAAAATTTGAATAATAGTTTCATCAAAGAAAGGAAAATCACCTTTAATGAAAGATTTATACAACATACCATGTTTAGATTGAATACCTTTTATTTCTGCACTTCATAAAGACGACAGGGCATCGATTCCTAAAAGTAAAAGAAAAACAAAATTTGAATAATAGTGTCATCAAAGAAAGGAAAATCACCTTTAATGAAAGATTTATACAACATACCATGTTTAGATTGAATACCTTTTATTTCTGCACCTCTTACCCTAAAATTAAAAGAGAAACTTTCTTACAAAATTGCAAATGTTTTTACTGTTAAAAGAGAAACAAAATTTAATTAAGAGTGTTATGAAATTAAGGGAAAGCAGCTACTTTGAATGAGTTATACAACATACCTTATTTCCATGGAATACCTCTTCTTTCAGCCCCTTTTATAGATGATAGGGCTTCACTTCCTAAAGTAAAAGAGAAACTTTCTTACAAAATGGCAAATATTTTTACTGTTAAAAGAGAAACATTTGAATAAAAGTGTTATGAAATTAAGGGAAAGCAGCTACTTTGAATGAGTTATACAACATACCTTATTTCCATGGAATACCTCTTCTTTCAGCCCCTTTTATAGATGATAGGGCTTCACTTCCTAAAGTAAAAGAGAAACTTTCTTACAAAATGGCAAATATTTTTACTGTTAAAAGAGAAACATTTGAATAAAAGTGTTATGAAATTAAGAGAAAGCAGCTACTTTGAATGAGTTACACAACATACCTTATTTCAATGGAATACTTCTTTTTTCTCAACCTCTTCTTAATGACATTGCTTCACTTCCTAAACGTAAAAGACAAACATAATTTAAATAAAAGTGTTATGAAAGAATGGGAAAGCAGCTACTTTGAATGAGTTATAGAACAAACCATCTTTCAATAGAATTCCTTTTCTTTCAGCAACTGTTATAGATAAAACGGCTTCTCTTCCTGAAAGTAAAAGAGAAATATAATTTATTAAGAGTTAAATGAAAGAATGGGAAAGCAGCTACTTTGAACGAGATATACAACATACCTTGTCTTTATTGAATACCTCTTCCTTTGGCAACTGTTATAGATAAAACGGCTTCTCTTCCTAAAAGTAAAAGAGAAACAAAATTTAATCAAGAGTGTTATGAAAGAATGGGAAAGCAGCTACTTTGAATGAATTATACAACATACCTTGTTTCAATGGAATGCCTTTTACTTCCGCACCTCTTATAGATGCCGAAGCCTCACTTCCTAAAAGTCAAAGAAAAATTAAACTTTGATAACAGTGTTATCAGAAAAAGGAAGAAGAAAGTACTATTAATGAGTTACGTAACTTACCTTGTTTAGATGTAATGCATCTATTGCTGCACCTCTTATAGAAGACAGGATTTCCCTTCCTAAGTGTCAAAGAAAAAGGAAGTTTGAATAACAGTGTTATCAAAGAAAGGAAGATGCAACTACTAATAATGAGGTATACAACATACCTTGTTTAGATGGAATACCTGTATTTCATTTCTACTCCCAGTCAAGGGCTGCTTTTTTGAAAGTGAAATAAAAAGGATTTTGGATAAAAGTGTTATCAAAGAAAGGTTGATGCTATTTATATGGATAAGTCATAAGACATACCTTTTTTATATGAAAAACTTGCATTCTTATACCTTTACTAGATAAAAGAGCTTCACTTTCTAAGGGAAATGAGAATGAAATTCAAATAACAGTGTTATCAAAGAAAGGAGCGAGCAACCACTTTGGATTAGTTTTACAGCATACTTTGTTCATATGGAATACCTGTATTTCTGTACTATGTCTAGACTAAAGAGCTTCACTTCCTGAAACTAACTAACTAATAATTAACTAATAATTAACTAATCAACCAACTAACTTGATAGCTGAACAACACATTTAGTTATATAGCTTACCTTGCCATCTTGAAGAGATACAATTTAGATAAGATGGTTGTAGTAAGCTTCTTTGAAAAAAAAAAGAATTCAATGGTTTTCAATGGGAAAGAAGATTTGCGCATTAATTATTAGCGATGATTACATTTACTCTTATATCATTATTCTTGTTCTAGTTGGTTGAATATTAGATTTTTCATCGGTTTTTCTTAAGGTATTTGAGTGAGCAAATTAATTTTGAATTCACTCTTCGAAGAAAATACGGAATGCTCTTTCATTGCAAAGGATCATACGATAAGGAAATGATCATACACACCTATCAAATTAAAAATTTAAATAACTGCACCATTTTGTATGGATGGGTCTGCAGACCCTTCTTGGCCAGCGAGTTTTCAACATTTTCAATTCTTGTTTTCAACATTGATTTGGAAATGGCGAAAAGGCTGATTTCATTGACACACAAAATAATTGACCAAAAAGAATAATTAAATGCGTTTGATAAATTTCTTTCTCATCTAATCAGGAATAAACTAATATAAAAACTCACGGACGCTCCACAACTTTTCAATTTCTTTAGTAGTTGATATTAAGGGGTTAGGGATAGGAGATTTTACAGATGAATTTAGGGTTTGGGTTTAATTTAGAATTCTCGTTAGGGCTAAGTTAAAATAATAATAAGTCGAGATAATTTGTGAGAATGAAAATGACCCGAGTAGGACTCGAACCCATGACCTCTAGATTTGTACTCTGGAACGCTACCACTGCGCAACCGGGGCTACGAGAAACCCAGGCTATTTCATTCACACAAAATCTCGATTGATTTTCCAAATCCTGCTTCTCCTCAAGTAATAATAAGGTTTAGAGATAAGTTTAGAATTAGGGTTAAAATTAGATTTTAGGTTTAGTTTTTTTGAAATAGTTAGAGTTACGATTTGACATGAGGATTAAATTAAAAATGCAACCACCATTGAAAAGTAAAAAATTGAAAAGTACTTCGCAGTCAGTGTTAGCATCTTTTGTTTGTTTAAATCTATTATACTTCCCTTATGGCCAAAGTGCCTGTTTGATAGATCGATCCTTCCATTATTTGAATTTTGGGTACACCCTAATGTGTCTAAGTTCCCCAACATCAATCTTACTTCAACGTGTTCAGATATTTGGAACTTGAAATCAATTGTAAACAGTGAAAAACGAGCTGATAAGTTACCAAAGCAACTACTATGAATGAGTTAAACAACAAACCTTGTTTTTATGTAATGCCTTTTTTTCTGCACCTCTTATAGATGACAGGGCTTCACTTCCTAAAAGTAAAGGAAAAGGAAAATTTGAATAACATGTGTTTGACTTGCCTAACATGAATCTTATTTCAACCTTTTCAGATAATTGGTATTAACTATTAGTTGCGAACAATAAAACACAAGCTGACAAGTTACATTTGCAACAGCCCAGTCATTTCAATCGTACAATTGAAAATGAAAATAGATAAATAGACGCACTTTTGTAAGGGAAGAACAATTTGAAGAACTTTTTTGAGCAGAGAGGTTTGGCTTACTTTACGAAGTTTTGTTCTTATTATCGCATTGCAGATAGCCTTTTTCTTACCTTCGGCACAGGAGGCACGAGACACAGGAAAATCAAATTAGTTAAATGAATTGTTGCTCTGTTTTCAATGGCTGAGAAAAGTGTGGGATGGATCTAGGGTGGAAAAACTTAGCAATACTTCACAACGTTTTGTCTTCTCAATGGCAGCGAAAGCTCCTCGCTAAGTTCTAGATAGATGTCCACTGCTGGCCTATTCAAAACGGTACAGTTGGCAAAACTAAATCTTACAAAAATGACGATTTGACCAAGCAGATAATTGAATTAAGAAGGCAAAACTTACGATCCGTTATTCTTTGCACCAAAGTTCTTCATTCATCTAAACAAGCCAGCCATCTGAACTGCATCCGACCCAATTGAAAATAAATGGATGGTATGGCTAAAAACCTTATGCATGCATGCATCACAAAACGAAAATGGAATTAAATACAAATCAAGAAAAAACTTGAATAAAATAAACAGGGAATCCAGATAAATCGTTTAGAACGCAGCAAAGCTAAATCACGCAGAATCCCGCGTAATTTAGGATGTCCACTACATCAATGTTTATTTAGAAATGTGCAAAAGTGGTAGAAAATAGGCCAAAACTCTACCATTGATTAGAAACTTCTTGGTTGGAAGCTAGCATTCAATAAATACTTTTGCCATTAAGAAAAACCATCAACGTAAAAACATGAAGTATTTTGCATTCAGTTTGATTATCTAAGGACAGTTCAGGGCGATGATGACACCGTTATTGCAAGTTTACAGGGTGAAACCTTTTTCTTGCCTAACCGATTTTCAGACGTAACCGAAAATATCGAAAAGACCGAACATGAATTAGAATTCGACAAGTCCAGATAATCAATAAAAGAACTCTTGTTGCAATAAACCGTAAACTGTAAACATGAGCAGATAAATTGTACTCACAAGAGATAAGTCTCGCCTTTCCACATACATTGTTAGAAAAAAAATAATATAAAAAGATAGGCCTACCTTTGACATAGATACGGAGCTCATCCACTTTTCTCGAGGAGAAGACAAATGGAAACGAAAAAACTCGAGCTTTCAATGATAATTTGCATATATTGAAGAAGCAAAACAATTTGTAGTTATAAATCCCATTGGGGTATAAGAACAATTGATCTTCAGTGCATGGATTTGGTAGGTATGCGTTACAAGGGGGTCGTCTAGCAGCTCTAGTTAAAGCTTCTCCTATTGGAAAATCCACAAGACCCCCCTCTGCTGTTTTGTTGAAATGATATTCCTCTAAGGACTGTGTTTCGACTGCAACGTTAAGTTTCCTTTGTTCTTGACTCTCTGCATCAATGGAGTTTTCATTTTTCAGGGTCTTTAAATTCCTTCGAGATATATCTTTTGCAATAAGCAACTGGACTTTTGTCACAACCCTCAAAGTTGCTTAGATATTTTCTATTCTATCCCTCAAAAGTGCTTGAGAGATTTAATTGTTATGGCGTACAAGTTTGAAACCTTTAAAATACCAAATATACCTCTTTTAACAATAAAGCGTAGTGTGATCAAAAAAGGATAGGCACTTTCGGCATACACTTTTTTACAAGAGCATTTTTTTCTCTTTTTGTGAAATTTAAGAACAAGCCAAAAACGAAATTAGGCCGACCGTTTTTGCTCAATATGAAAGTTCTAAAAAAAACATAAGTTTGAGAAATAATTACAAAATAAGCAGATTGACAGCACACTGGTATGTCAAACAGGTCAGGGAAGTCAAACTTTGCAACAGTTGAAACGAGATTTTATTTTATGTTAAAGAACTATCATTTTTCTCACACCAATGATAACAAAAACAGTTATCAAATTATTGTGAAAGTAAGAAGTACCTTAGCAATTACATAAGTCAAACAAGATGCCATTATTCTTCTCATTAAATAAATTAAATACAAAATGGACGAAACAAACAGTTTGTGAGTAAATATTAAAAATCAGTTTGTGAGTACAATTGAAAAACATTTCAGGGCTGAAAATAGAGGAATGTTTCAGAACAGCCAGCTTCCGAATGATTTTACTGGTTCATATAAAAAACAGTATAGTTCCTTTTTGCTTTGGTGCTTAATTCTTTTCGTGCCCTGGAGTTGCTTACTGTTTTGGTCATTCCAGCCCTAATCATATGTAGACTATAGTTGGTTATTGAAAAGAATGTGTATAGAAAATTACTTTTGGCGTCATCTGACATTTGGCGTTGCCGTCCTCGCTGCTTAAACTTCCTATTTTCAATGAGCAACAACTCAATGAGCAACAACGACTTAAAATGGGAATGAGCAAAACAACAAGCAACAATTGGGTTCGATGAAATAAATCAAGCAACAAGGTTGTTAAGAAACTAAGATGAAAGTGCTTAGGCTTGCTTGTTTATGCGAAACTTCACTCTTTGAAGAATCGAAGCATTGTTTATCTGTATTTCTGAATTTTTCTTGCATGTGCACCAAAAAATTAAAGCAGTTTGTTTTGAGTATTGGTGTGCTTTTCAAAACTCAGTAACTGTAAGGCTACTGTAAGGGCTGAAAATTCAAAATATTTAATCAGCTTTCGAGGGATGGTGCAAAAGTCCAGTTGCTTATTAAAAACAACTTTGTAATTCACTCAAAGAACGGACCCATTTAATTTAAGTCGGTGTTCTTGGGAGACTGTGGTTCATTAAGGTCCGGTCTTAAGCAGGTTGGTCCCAATCTTTTAACCCAATGCTTCCCTCTGCGATAAAATCACCAAAACATCCGCCCAGGGAGAACCAACAATGATTAGCACCAGGAAAGATACAATCACTAAAACTCCCTTTGAAATTGGTCATGAGTTTTAAAAGTGTGACGGTTAGTGTTGATCAAGAATCAGAGCCTAAATGCTAGGGTGGAAAAGTGAGCGAAAATGAGGATGGAAATCCATTGTGGCATTCAGAATTGTTGCATTAGTTCACTACTTTTTAAAAACATTAGTTAAATTCATTACAAGTTCCAGTTGTTCCAGTGTGGTATAAAACTGACTGGGTTAACTTTTAACATTTTGCTGCATGTTATTGAAATTCAAGGCATTCCTAAGCTTCGGCCAAGTGATCAAACGATGCTTGCAAAAATATTTCATGCTTGCTTTACATTCTATGTTTGATGATTAGGCCACAACTTATACATCAACTAAACAATACCAAACGTTGCTTGATAATGTATTTGAAACTTCTGGGAAACATTTTTCTTGCTTGTCACAAGCAAAAATGTTTTATGAAACATTTGCTTTATTGAAAGCCAAACTGACAAATAGTCTACTTGATAAGCAAAAATTCAGAATGCTTGTCAAACATTGTTTGATCGTTTGGTCAGAGTTGGGACTTGTGATTTTAATTGGAGATTCAAACTAGATTGTTAAATTGTGTCTGGCAATTTCTTTATGTGACTTGTTGTTTGACCATTACCTTTTATTCTACATTGGAAATGATATTCGGATGTATCGAAGGCAGCAATCAAAAGTTAATTAACTACGTGTTTAATTTCATAAGCTACTGCATATATTTCTAGGGGTGCAGACAACTATCCAGCCTCGTCTCCACTCACTAGTCCGCTGTTGTTGAATGAGTGGCGAGCATACTGAGTTCGCAGAGACGAGGCTGAGAGATGTCTGAACGCTACTGAACACAACCTCAGTGTACCTCACCCTCACCCTAGACATAACCTCGCTTTAAACACATCCTTGTCTTCAAGATAGCCTCGCCTTGATGTCCAATACAGTAGTACTATCAGCATAACCTACTTATTCATTACTTATTCATAACTTGAGTTAAATGACTAGAGATGTAAGCAGGTGTGCTCATGAAATAAGTACAAATAACTTTTAACTTACAAAATACATGTTACTGCATACAATCATTCACCAAATTTACTAATGTGATAGATCTACACTACCTCCTGATTTTGTTCATCACTAAACTGGCAAAAGAAATCAAATGGTTCTTAGGACGGGGTGGTCAACCAGCATTAAAACTCGTTTGTATCAAGAGTCTCGAACTGGAACAGTCGTTATCTAAAGAGGCTAACAGAGCTAACAGATGTTAAATGGGTTAATCTTCGAATTTCTTAAAATTGATTGCAAAATTAATTCAACCAATCAGCCTGCTTGTAATCAAAATGCAGAAAAGCCAGTGACAATGTAAATTTGAAATAAAACATCGTTAAAAATATCAATTATAGAGGCTAATTCAGACAGAAACCCTCAAATTCCCTCCTCGCGCCCTCACCCGTGCAGCCGTTAATGAAAAAGTTTATTTATTTGCATTCAGGCAATCTTCTCTCTAATGATTTACTCAAACAAACTTATTGAAATAATGCGTTCTTAGATGTATAAGGATCAGTTCTATTGGGTTCGAGTCAATCCCAAATATAGATACACAATTTGTTTCAGCTTTCTTGGTAAATGAAAAGTATCCACAAATCTCCAAAACATAAACTGCCCCCTGGTAACGATTCACACCACTTTCACGTTTCATGAATATTTCATGAATAGACATAGTTGTATAACCCCTACTTCGTCTCCATGTTTATCTACTAAATACAGCAACTATCATATGCTTTTCCAATTATATAGGCCCCAACCAAATCATATAGATCTATCTATAAAGATAGCAAATGATGCAAGTAGGATATGTTATAAGAAGCAGTCGTGTTGATAGAAATGAAACGGTTAGAGTAACATATCTTAGAAATGATAAACTAATAAAGAATACAACGCAATTAACTTTAGCTTCAGGTCTTTCACGCAGCCACAAACAACAGTGAAATAAAAGATTTGTCGTATGATAGCAATAAATTACCTCTTAGCTTCCTTTTTACTTTATCATCCATTTCAAATATGATTTTCGAAGATTTTCCTTCTCTTTCATGAAGTTCAATGACAGATTATTCTACTTCATTTTTTTCTGTGTTAAAGGTTCAACTCTATTTTCTTGCGGCTAGCTTACCACGTGTGGACTTCAATGCAGCTTCTTTGGATTGCTCCTTCACAGGGGATTTCATACTGGATGTTTTTGTCTTCTTCGGAGAGGCAGTCTATTCAGTGGCTTTCCTGGTTGCTGTGCCAGTCTTAGTCAATCTGCACTTTGCCAGATCTTCCTTCAATTTGTTCTGGAACAATGAAGAGTTGCTTCGAAAGATCCAAGTTTTCCTTGACTGATCTCTTTCATTTCTTCCCATTCATATTCAGCTCCTTCAACCTCGTTCCGATGCTGTATGATTCTTGAATGAGCTAAAGCTTCTTCTTGAATTCATGATTCGGTTATTTTGTGACCAACTTCTTTCTCTTGGAATTCCTATGGTGAAAAACATATTTAGAGATGGTGCTGTGGGTGACATGGTAACAGATTAACGAAACAGGCAGTAGTGCTAGAAGTTGGAAAACAACACATTCCATCCAGGTATTTTGAATGTTTTTGTGACTTAAGATACTAAACTTTCTTTGAGCCTAAAGATATCCTATACAATCAATAATTTCAGTCGGAAATGTTTGGATAATGAAATTGATTGAGTTGGATTGAAAATTTTAAAATCTAGCGTGGAATTCATGAGTTCTCACTACAAATAGACCTTGCAAATTCTCTACAGAAACAAAAAGTCTTCGCTCAATTTATTCCAGCTTCTTTTCTATTTTCTTCGTTTCAAAACATCAAATTTTAAACAGCTGTGTAAATCAACGTTAACCCTACACACCAAAACAGCATACCCAAACACTACAAAAACGTAATGAAACAAAAACCTGTCATTAAGTGGATTAACATACGCAATCTACATTAAAGATGGTCTGATTTGGGTAATACTTATTAAATTGGGTTTTATGCTTGTTTAAACTATGGTTGGAAATCAAAACAGCAGGGTTAGAACTTTTAATTCTTAGTGTGTGCTTCATTCAGAGTCAAACTCTTTATACGGCCACAGTGGGAGGCTGGTTACTAACTGTGTTTTCCTTATATGTAAGAGCTTCATCTGCTGCAGTTATTCTCGGCATTCAACAAGTTAATATGTTGTGGAAACAAGAGCTTCTTGCTCCACTACACAATTTAACGGGTTGACATGAACCACGCGCAACTCATCGTGTAAACACTGCACTAGATGATGAAAATATTAAAAGCCATGAGATGTTTATTATTCACGCATGCGTGCAGAACAGGATTTCCCTCTCTAGTCAGGGCATTATAAGGAACTAAATACCTCGTGCTTTTTTATCTGTTCTTTAATAAGATCTTCTCGTGTTCTCCTTTCAGCTCTGAAACTGAGCAAGCAAGTCTTCCAGTTTGGCTTGAACTTCTTCAGTCTTTTGGGTGACTTCTCCAATGCTTATTCCTGAAATGAACGCGACAAATTAGGATCGATACAAGAACCATGCAATACTTTCCTCGTAAACTGAATGTATCGTCCTATTTCAATTCTTTAAACGTTCTCAAATGCTGTTATGAAGGTTTGATTAAAATCTTTCTCCTGGCTAAGCTTCCACTTGCCATGCAATGCTCAACCTCTTGCAAGATTCGTTTGCATACTAGTTTTTCTTGGAATACGTCATTGTGAATTTGATGTCGAAGTAATGTATAGTTCAGACCTACTCACAAGTATCTTATAAGGCGAGCAGTAAATTGCTCTCCTCATCACTGTCAGATGAGCTGCTCTCTAGTTAAAGTGCACATCGAGGCGGGTGATGATATTAAGATTGGATGGATGAGGAGAGCAACTTATCACCCACCTCATTTGACGAAGGAGGGCATTGAGGAGGAGCAGGGCAATTGCCTGCCTCAAATGGCTAGGTCTGATGATTTCATCTCAAATAAAAGGAATAGGAATTATCAACAATAACAATTACAATAACACGAACATACATCATTGCATAACAGTGGCAATAAGACTGGAAAATAAACCTACTCGGATCTTCACACTTACCCAATCATCAGACAGACAATCTTAACATTGCTGTTTGGTATTTTGTCTAGGGTTCCCAGGAGGAGGGGAGTAGGAGAAGTGGTTTAATGCCTCAGACCGCACAGGGTTGGGGCCTCATAACATCAAATATTTTAATGACCTGTCAAGGTGAGTCAAAAGAACCCTCTAGAAGCAGCATACAATTGCTACAGAGGGAGTGGTATTCCCCCATGATTTACTGTCTTCCTACATCCTCTGCACACTTTGATAACAGGGCCTCAGAATAAAACAAACATCAGATAGAATCAGATGCAAGGGTTAAAACTCGTACCTCGTGGTATTGTTGTTGTTTCTTGACAACTGGCAGCTTAGCTGAAACCGGTTTCTCTTAACTCAGTCGTTCTTCAAACTCAGATATCCGGTCAATGAAGTCATCACCTGAGTCCTGGACGCCCTGTGACCGGATCAAAGCTTCTTGCAAATTATTCTGCCTTACTTCAATACGCACCAACGTATCTTCCCTGGGTCCCTTGACACCCTGTAGCATGGCGGAAACCTAATTGACTGTGATTTCGTCATTTTTACTGTGGATGATGATCCAGTCAGCAAGGTCGTTTGCAGTTCTGGCTTCTTCTTTAAGAACTTATCTTGCAGGGCCTAAAAGTAACAAACGACTTAAGTAGAGGGTTTTGTTTAGCTATTTCAAACTTTTGAAACAATTCGTATCTAGCTTATCTATGTCTTTGTTGGGGAAAGTCACAAATGCATCAGGAATAATACCTATTAGATTCCACCAACACTGAAAAATATGGTGAGCTCGCTTATTGGGTGGGGAGGGTTTACTTATTGGGGGGGAGGCAAGAATACTTACAGGGCTAGGTGAGTTTACTTGCGATGTGGACCATGAGGACAATAAAAGTGGGGCGAATTGACCAGAAGCTCTTTTAGAAGGCCTTTTCGAGGTTCAGTAGCTCAGCTAACCAGGGTTCCCTATAAATGTTACTGTCTCTCACAATTTCAGATATTTCTAGAGAATTCCTCCACATTACTTTAAGAAAGCCTTTAATATAACTGGACATTATCAAATTTGTTGTAAAATCCCTCCGTAATACTTCAAGATAACCTTGATATTACCGAACATCCTCAAATTTGCTGCAAAATCCTCCACATTACTTCAAGATTACCCTTGATATTACTGGAAATTATCACCAACTGTCAAAAATCTCTCCAAATTATTTCATTTTAGTCATCGACATTACTCAACATCCTCAATACTTCTATAAAATCCCCTCACCTTTTGAATTTTGATTAGCCCTTACCCTAACCCTTCACATTATTCAAGGTAGCCCTCCATATAACTGAACATCCTAAGAATAAAAGTAAAAATCCTTTATGTAATGTTATCCAGTATTATCTCACAGTTATATGCCTATCAAGACTATAAGAGTTAACCAGTATTCCCACTGTGTTATTTTGAATTGCGACTTGAGATTTAAGCTCCGGTCTGACATTCAATAATGACGGAATGTCTTCTCAAGACCGAAATTCTTTCATTTACTACTTCAAAGCTACTGTAAAAAACAACTTTGTAGTCGATAATACAAAAACTCTGTTTCTTTGGCAGGTACTGGTTTGCTTATAAAGTACTTTCTTAGAAAAAATACGTGTATTCTGATATATTTGCAACAGTAACTTATTCATTCATGTTGCCGTTGTTTCTATTAATTACCCAAAACAAAGAGCTGTCGGAAAGCAAAAGGTGTGTTTCATCATGGAAGTCAATTCCTGTTAGTCTTGGCAATAGCTTTAGGCGGTCGCAGGAAGCTCAGAAATCAGGGCAAACACTGGTTTGCGCTTTTTTGTTGTTTCAGGCAGATTTCATTTACAGTTTCAGATTAATTCAATTAAGTTGTCAATAAACTCCTGGGAATCAGATGATAGATGAAACTATGAGTTGCACAAACAAGAGAAGGTTAGACTTATAAAAGCCGTTCGGTTGGCTGCTTAGCTCAAACGGTATACAGGCAAGACGGAACTCTCCTTGAAACTGCAAGAATCTCCAGGTATGTTTTTACGATCTTTCCATCTATAGCAACTTTTACTTTTCTCTAAAATCTTAGAAATTTTGAATGCCCTCTCGAAGTAATGCAGAGGGATTTCGTAGAAGTGTTAAGGATATGTAGCTAATCTAATTTTCTAATCTAACCCCCTACGCCGCTCTGAAAGCATGAGCCGAACCTTTGATTAGCCTAAAACATTGTTACAGTCAAGCCTATTCTTAAATTACAAGACATAATGATTTCAATTCTCCATCAATATCATAACACGACGTAGCCAATAAACCCTGCGTTGGAAAGAAGAGTAAAATATATGGAGTCGATTATCTTACTTCTTGATGAACAAGACACTGATTCCACTGCTGACGCCATCATTCTATCAATCACGCCATTGTTCCATTGCTGACGCCATCATTCTACCAATCACGCCATTGTTCCATTGCTGACGCCATCATTCTACCAATCACGCCATTGTTCCATTGCTGACGCCATCATTCTACCAATCACGCCATTGTTCCATTGCTGACGCCATCATTCGTGTGCTGAGGCCAGATTAGATGACTGTGAAAAAATAATTCATTTTCCACGGTTTCAATTACACTATCGTCACTAAAGTCTTCAGGAAGATTAGATTATTTCTGTGCGAATTTGGTGTATTATTTTCCATATAAACGCAAACTGAGATTTCAATGGTTTTCTATAGAAGGGTGAAGTATCGCTTGCCAGCCCCGGGTCTAGCAGGTGAAGTTATTTTGCCCATATAATCAGGCCCTAAGTTAAAAACATGAATGGTTACTGTTGAGCCTTACAAGAATTGTATTCATTCGTACAGAATAACTCTGGTACAGAGTAACTGAGAGCAAACTGCATGTTATTTGTTTGATTGATAATGTCTTAATTCTAAATCTCGTAAATCGAGAAACCTTGGCATTGCACCTTTGGCAATGTTGTTGATTTGTTTGTTGGTATTTCATACTTTTCCCTTTTTGATTTCTAACTCGTGGACCTATCTATTACATAGCCTCGTACCCACGTTGTAGGTCCATACAAAGACACATTTCAGTTGATGGCACGTGATGAATCGCATCTCATTGATTTCTTGTTAAACAGGTAAAAATGGCATCAATGAAAAGCATAATCATCATAATGTTGGTGTTCGCCATTGCTCTTGAATCAGCAAACTGCTACTTCAGACTCGGCAGGGAGCTAAATGACGGACCAGGGCCAGCGAGAAGAAGCCATGCAGCAAACCCTGTTTTGGATCGTTACCTCGGCAGTCTTCTTGCAAAGGTTGCTTCTTGCGTAAAACAGGTGAGTACAGCTACAATGTAGCTGATTTCTGCCAATCAGGCAGCACCGTTTATCAGTGGGAGGTTTCAACAAATCACTAATCCACTTTTTTATCAAGGCAAAGATTAGGAGAGAGCGGGAGAAAGTCATAGAAAAAAATTGTAAAACAAGAAAGCCTTGAAGCAGTGGCTTTCAAACCAAAGATTTTTCTGGATATTTTTCTACGACACCGTCTCTGAGGTTATGCGACCAGGACAGCCGTTTGTATTTGCCAGCAAATAATATTGCAAATTCAAAATGATTATGCTTTCTGGAATGGACACTTTTCGCCCCGATGCTGCGCCTTATGTAGATGAATAGGGGTTCAATTGGCTCCTTCTGTCAATTAATTAATCCAGAATGTTGAATAAATGATTCTTTTCATTTCAGGAGATGGAGAAACTCGAGAAAGCAACATGATACAAGAATGAACTAACTGAATATTTTAACCAGCAGTCAATTTGAGACTGGATATGATATTGAGATGAAAATTGAAATTAAATCTAATTTGTTTGTGAGTGAAAATGATGAAATATTCAGAAGAATTTCTGTTTTCTTTTCATGTTCTTGCTGAAAAGAGTTTTATGATAAAAACGGATGGCCTCGGTTTGGGTATCTCTTGGGAGACTCGATTCTGTTAGAAAAAATACGATCCCGAAATTATTATCTGCTTCTCCAGTAAGTGCCCATCATGAGAAGACAGAACAGAAAATAATGAGCATCTAAAATTACGATTTTTCGGGTTCAAATAACATGCCAAATTGCCGATGAGTTCTAGATTGCAGCTGCACAGTTGAAGAGTCTGACTTGGAATCACCAACTCAACGAACTAATAAGATTTTGATTGAAAAATGCCACTCTGTAAAAGTCTGCTCACATCAGACAATGCATGATCAACGTCCTTTTAGCATATTCTAGTTAAGGCATACCTTCCCCTTATGGCAATGTGATACCAGTGTCTATCTTGAATGACTTTCTGAAGGACCTGGAAGCTTCTTACAATATTCTGTCTGAACTAGTGGGACTAAATCCTGATCTTCTCAGGAGGTCATGAAGAGAAAGTATTAATCTGAACTTCTTGCACTGAAATATTCAAATATTCCAAACCCTTGTAGCAAAGTAGAGAAATTCCGAATATTCACATGGTTAACAGTCCAAATCTACTTTTATGCTTTTATACTTCCTGATTCTCATTTCACTGTTCTGTCTTATCTAGTTTTGAGACTTTTTCCAAGCTTGTACGTTACCGTTCTCTGCCGTAATTGCCTGAACATCTAGAATTAATACTCTATACCCCTCATGTGGCAATAATAGAGGGAGAAATAAAGGTAACCTTCTTAGGTCATTTAAGAGATCTAGAGGTAATACTTTATAACTCTAATAAAGGTGTAATTGAGTAGATAATAAAGGTTACTTTCGAATTAACTTTGTTCATTGAGGTAATTTGAAATATCTGGAAGTAAAACTGTATACCTCTAATAAAGGTGTAATTGAGTAGATAATAAAGGTTACTTTCGAATTAACTTTGTTCATTGAGGCAATTTGAGATATCTTGAAGTAATACTGTTTACCTCTAATAGAGGTGTAATTGAGAGGATAATAAAGGTTACTTTCGAATTAACTTTGTTCATTGAGGCAATTTGAGAGATCTTGAAGTAATACTGTTTACTTCTAATAAAGGTGTAATTGAGTAGATAATAAAGGTTACTTTCGAATTAACTTTGTTCATTGAGGCAATTTGAGATATCTTGAAGTAATACAGTATACCTCTAATAAAGGTGTAATTGAGTAGATAATAAAGGTTACTTTCGAATTAACTTTGTTCATTGAGGCAATTTGAGATATCTGGAAGTAATATTGTATACTTCTAATAAAGGTGTAATTGAGTAGATAATAAAGGTTACTTTCGAATTAACTTTGTTCATTGAGGCAATTTGAGATATCTGGAAGTAATACAGTATACCTCTAATAAAGGTGTAATTGAGTAGATAATAAAGGTTACTTTCGAATTAACTTTGTTCATTGAGGCAATTTGAGATATTTGGAAGTAATACTGTATACCTCTAATAAAGGTGTAATTGAGTAGATAATAAAGGTTACTTTCGAATTAACTTTGTTCATTGAGGCAATTTGAGATATTTGGAAGTAATACTGTATACCTCTAATAAAGGTGTAATTGAGTAGATAATAAAGGTTACTTTCGAATTAACTTTGTTCATTGAGGCAATTTGAGATATTTGGAAGTAATACTGTATACCTCTAATAAAGGTGTAATTGAGTAGATAATAAAGGTTACTTTCGAATTAACTTTGTTCATTGAGGCAATTTGAGATATCTGGAAGTAATACAGTATACCTCTAATAAAGGTGTAATTGAGTAGATAATAAAGGTTACTTTCGAATTAACTTTGTTCATTGAGGCAATTTAAGATATCTTGAAGTAATACTTTATACCTCTAATAAAGGTGTAATTGAGTAGATAATAAAGGTTACTCTCGAATTAACTTTGTTCATTGAGGCAATTTGAGATATCTTGAAGTAATACAGTATACCTCTAATAAAGGTGTAATTGAGTAGATAATAAAGGTTACTTTCGAATTAACTTTGTTCATTGAGGCAATTTGAGATATCTGGAAGTAATATTGTATACTTCTAATAAAGGTGTAATTGAGTAGATAATAAAGGTTACTTTCGAATTAACTTTGTTCATTGAGGCAATTTGAGATATTTGGAAGTAATACTGTATACCTCTAATAAAGGTGTAATTGAGTAGATAATAAAGGTTACTTTCGAATTAACTTTGTTCATTGAGGCAATTTGAGATATTTGGAAGTAATACTGTATACCTCTAATAAAGGTGTAATTGAGTAGATAATAAAGGTTACTTTCGAATTAACTTTGTTCATTGAGGCAATTTGAGATATCTGGAAGTAATACAGTATACCTCTAATAAAGGTGTAATTGAGTAGATAATAAAGGTTACTTTCGAATTAACTTTGTTCATTGAGGCAATTTGAGATATTTGGAAGTAATACTGTATACCTCTAATAAAGGTGTAATTGAGTAGATAATAAAGGTTACTTTCGAATTAACTTTGTTCATTGAGGCAATTTGAGATATCTGGAAGTAATACAGTATACCTCTAATAAAGGTGTAATTGAGTAGATAATAAAGGTTACTTTCGAATTAACTTTGTTCATTGAGGCAATTTAAGATATCTTGAAGTAATACTTTATACCTCTAATAAAGGTGTAATTGAGTAGATAATAAAGGTTACTCTCGAATTAACTTTGTTCATTGAGGCAATTTGAGATATCTTGAAGTAATACAGTATACCTCTAATAAAGGTGTAATTGAGTAGATAATAAAGGTTACTTTCGAATTAACTTTGTTCATTGAGGCAATTTGAGATATCTGGAAGTAATATTGTATACTTCTAATAAAGGTGTAATTGAGTAGATAATAAAGGTTACTTTCGAATTAACTTTGTTCATTGAGGCAATTTGAGATATTTGGAAGTAATACTGTATACCTCTAATAAAGGTGTAATTGAGTAGATAATAAAGGTTACTTTCGAATTAACTTTGTTCATTGAGGCAATTTGAGATATTTGGAAGTAATACTGTATACCTCTAATAAAGGTGTAATTGAGTAGATAATAAAGGTTACTTTCGAATTAACTTTGTTCATTGAGGCAATTTGAGATATCTGGAAGTAATACAGTATACCTCTAATAAAGGTGTAATTGAGTAGATAATAAAGGTTACTTTCGAATTAACTTTGTTCATTGAGGCAATTTGAGATATCTGGAAGTAATACAGTATACCTCTAATAAAGGTGTAATTGAGTAGATAATAAAGGTTACTGTCGAATTAACTTTGTTCATTGAGGCAATTTGAGATATCTGGAAGTAATACAGTATACCTCTAATAAAGGTGTAATTGAGTAGATAATAAAGGTTACTTTCGAATTAACTTTGTTCATTGAGGCAATTTGAGATATCTGGAAGTAATACTGTATCCTTCTAATAAAGGTGTAATTGAGTAGATAATAAAGGTTACTTTCGAATTAACTTTGTTCATTGAGGCAATTTCTTAAAGCCAACCATTGATTACACGCTTCACAGAGCAAGGCGGTCAAGCGTTGTGAAAACTGCAATTTAGGCCGTTTTTATTCCTGCCCTTGTCAAAAATGGCAGACTAGAATCTACCAAAATGCAAATATCGTACATTTGTTAACCTTATTCTATTAAAATACGAAATTAGACTGAAAATAGGTGGTAAAAGTAGATGGGAAGTTTGTTTTAGGTGTGTTTGGTGTAACAAGCCCTGACAGGTGGGAGAATTGAGTTGGTTGAAATAACAGGTCAAATGAGACCAATCCCAATTTATGGAGTGCAACCTTTGATCCCGATTCAAGATTGTTAGCGTTTGTTTACGATGTGAAAAGTCAATTTTATTGTCTCCCACCCCAGATGCAACGTGACGTTTAAAGGTGAGACTTAATTGGCATTATTGGTAAAGTATTTCATAATCTTTTATCCATTTATTTTGTTGTTTTTGTATCACTTCGATTGAAGTTTGTTATTGAGTTTTTTTACTTTGTTTACGGAATGTGCAGTGGTTTCCCACGGGTTGTTTGTTCACGAACTCACAAACTAATAAGGCGTCATTCCCTCACTTGAAACTATTTTCCTTAATTCTTAAATATTTATTTAATTCATCATTTCATTAAGATAAGGCATTTTTGATTTGCAGCAGCCTTTTCTGTTTATCTCAACAACCAGCGCCGGATTGCTCTGCTTTCTTTGCTGGAGAATGATTCAAAGACACTTTCATCGGGTCTCTTAGTAATTAGTTGCTTTTGATGTTTGCAGACAAAAATCAGGATGTATTTGCCGCTGCTTCATCTCTTATTGGTTGTTATTGCCGTGAATTTGCACTCTAGCATTTGCAAGCCTTCGCACAAGCATAATGTCGACAAAGGTATCTACATATATTTATATATCAATACATTTAAACAGTCAATCATGACCCTATTAGTATCAATAGCCATCAGAAACAGAGTCTAGTTTTAGATGTTAAGATGGTTTATATTCTCGGGATGAAAGGTTTCCAGCAAGCGTTTGCATTATGTTTACACAGTGCTATAATCAATTCTCACGTTCGATATTTACTCGGATTGTTCAATAACCTTTCTGCGTTTCATTGCACTACTCTAGAATATTACTTTGTTTGCTAATAGCTTTTTCTTGCTATGTTTGACCTGTATCATGCCCATCTCTTAATGCCTGAAATGATATGCCAAATAAACAAACATCACAAACACGAAATTATTAATTCAAGTCAACAAGTGGTAGCAGAAAATCCGAATCTAAGTAAAGGAGACGATTTTCTAACTAAACAACCTTTATATTGACTGATCTTGGCTACTTTATGTTTTTTCACAAACCAGTTGAAATGTTTTCAAGATAACTAAACATTAACAAATAATTATCATTTGAGAGTGTACAACAATCAAGAGTGTACGGGTATTGTTCATAAACTTAATTTCGACCTGTTTCCAAGACGGGTAAGGGAACACTTCAAAATGAAAACAGGTAGGCCTACATAAAATTCATGAATTGAAGGAATTGTTGGTAAAAACTGACCAATCCATCTTTAAAGAAAAGATTAAGAAAGATAGTTAGTATTTCTTGGTTACTAATTCGCCTAAAAACCAGTTGCTACTTTTTACAAGATTTTGAAGGTCAGCAAAATTCTGATTGAAAATTAGGAGGATGAAGGTTGAAAAGCAAACTACAACGTGGATAACGATACCAATAAAAACACATATGGAACAGATGGAAAAAGCCAAGAAAATCAAAAATGTCCTGAACTTTCCCCAATAAAAATACTAACAACCAACAAGGCAATTAGACATAATCCCTTACTCATGTACAGTGCTTTATACATTATAAAAAGGCTTGATACATTAAAAGTGCTTGATGAGTAGAGTAGTCATGGGAACCTACTGAGAAGGCAAGACTCGAGAAAGTGAAATCTCCAGATAGATAAGCATGTTGCCTCGTTTCCCATTCATCAGGAGTTTAGGCTAGTCGAGATGGAGATTTTCTCGAGTCTTGTCTTCTCAGAATATTATTTAAGTCTGTATGTATGTATATTTTGTCACATGGCAAATTACCCAAAGACTTTTAACAATGTTAAAAAGCTTAAAATAAAAAACTTTATACTAAACCATTCAATACTTAAATCACTCTTACTCTGTAATGTAAGTTAAGGACAGAGCTAAAACCTTTTTAAATTCGAAACAGATAGCAAGGATAGAGCTAAGACTGTTTTAAATTAAAAACAGATAGCAAGGATAGAGCTAAGACTGTTTGAATTAAAAACAGATAGCAAGGATAGCACTAAGACTGTTTTGAATTAAAAACAGATAGCAAGGATAGAGCTAAGACTGTTTTAAATTAAAAACAGATAGCAAGGACAGAGCTAAGACTGTTTTAAATTAAAAACAGATAGCAAGGATAGAGCTAAGACTGTTTTAAATTAAAAACAGATAGCAAGGATAGAGCTAAGACTGTTTAAGATTAAAAACTGATAGCAAGGATAGAGCTAAGACTGTTTTATATTAAATACAGATAGCAAGGATAGAGCTAAAACCGTTTTCAAAACAGATTGCAAGGATAGAGCTAAGACTGTTTTAAATTAAAAACAGATAGCAAGGATAGAGCTAAGACTGTTTTAAATTAAAAACAGATAGCAAGGATAGAGCTAAGACTGTTTTAAATTAAAAACAGATAGCAAGGATAGAGCTAAGACTGTTTTAAATTCAAAACAGATAGCAAGGATAGAGCTAAGACTGTTTTAAATTAAAAACAGATAGCAAGGATAGAGCTAAGACTGTTTGAATTAAAAACAGATAGCAAGGATAGAGCTAAAACCGTTTTAAATTCAAAACAGATAGCAAGGATAGAGCTAAGACTGTTTTAAATTAAAAACAGATAGCGAGGATAGAGCTAAGACTGTTTTAAATTAAAAACAGATAGCAAGGATAGAGCTAAGACTGTTTGAATGAAGAACAGATAGCAAGGATAGAGCTAAGACTGTTTTAAATCAAAAACAGATGGCAAGGATAGAGCTAAGACTGTTTCAAATTAAAAACAGATAGCAAGGATAGAGCTAAGACTGTTTGAATTAAGAACAGATAGCAAAGATAGAGCTAAGACTGTTTTAAATCAAAAACAGATAGCAAGGATAGAGCTAAAACCGTTTTAAATTCAAAACAGACTGCAAGGATAGAGCTAAGACTGTTTGAATTAAGAACAGATAGCAAGGATAGAGCTAAGACTGTTTTAAATTAAAAACAGATAGCAAGGATAGAGCTAAGACTGTTTGAATTAAGAACAGATAGCAAGGATAGAGCTAAGACTGTTTTAAATTAAAAACAGATAGCAAAGATAGAACTAAGACTGTTTTAAATTAAAAACAGATAGCAAGGATAGAGCTAAGACTGTTTGAATTAAAAACAGATAGCAAGGATAGAGCTAAGACTGTTTTAAATTAAAAACAGATAGCAAGGATAGAGCTAAGACTGTTTTAAATTAAAAACAGATAGCAAGGATAGAGCTAAGACTGTTTGAATTAAGAACAGATAGCAAGGATAGAGCTAAAACCGTTTTAAATTCAAAACAGATAGCAAGGATAGAGCTAAGACTGTTTTAAATTCAAAACAGATAGCAAGGATAGAGCTAAGACTGTTTTAAATTAAAAACAGATAGCAAGGATAGAGCTAAGACTGTTTTGAATTAAAAACAGATAGCAAGGATAGAGCTAAGACTGTTTGAATTAAAAACAGATAGCAAGGATAAAGCTAAAACCGTTTTAAATTCAAAACAGATAGCAAGGATAGAGCTAAGACTGTTTTGAATTAAAAACAGATAGCAAGGATAGAGCTAAAACCGTTTTAAATTCAAAACAGATAGCAAGGATAGAGCTAAGACTGTTTTGAATTAAAAACAGATAGCAAGGATAGAGCTAAGACTGTTTGAATTAAGAACAGATAGCAAGGATAGAGCTAAGACTGTTTTGAATTAAAAACAGATAGCAAGGATAGAGCTAAAACCGTTTTAAATTCAAAACAGATAGCAAGGATAGAGCTAAGACTGTTTTGAATTAAAAACAGATAGCAAGGATAGAGCTAAGACTGTTTGAATTAAGAACAGATAGCAAGGATAGAGCTAAGACTGTTTTAAATCAAAAACAGATAGCAAGGATAGAGCTAAGACTGTTTTAAATTAAAAACAGATAGCAAGGATAGAGCTAAGACTGTTTTAAATTAAAAACAGATAGCAAGGATAGAGCTAAAACCGTTTTAAATTCAAAACAGATTGCAAGGATAGAGCTAAAACCGTTTTAAATTCAAAACAGATAGCAAGGATAGAGCTAAAACCGTTTTAAATTGAAAACAGATATTTTCACAGCCACTTCGATGTTGGGCAAGAACTTGTAAGTAAATCAGAGCTTGATCATAACCAATTATGTCACATAAAAATTGAACAGAAGGAACCTTCTTAAGTGAAGATAAAGTTTAAAATTCAGATATGGTTGGCAATGCTTTCATATTCAATTCTTTTTTGTAGATATGAACATTGACAATCTGCTAAATGGTTTAGATGCAAAAGATAAAGATCTGTTCCGAAGGGAGTTTGCAAAGGAAGCTAAAAAATACGGTCAGTATGAAATTAATTTGAATTTAGAATGGCAACTAACATTTCTAAGGAGAAGACTTCTGTGAAGTATGATAGAAGACACACAGAAAGCAGATTTTCATAGAAACCAAAGTCATATGGAGCCTTAGTCATCAAATCGTAAGCTCAAAAATTCATCCAGCCAAACCCTTTCAAAATAGATCATACAGCCAATTAAAGCTTCAAGTCAAGTGTTTGCGACCAAGCCTCATAATTGTTAAGTGTCCATTGGAAGTGTTTCCCTATACTAAATCAAATGTTTGACCATCAAAATAAGGAAGTATTGGAAGCCAATGATTCAGTTGCCAGCCTTACCAAATAGCTCATAGCTAAATAGGCCCTAGCCAAATAGCCAAATAGCCCGAAAGTCCATAGTCAATTAGTGCCGACCCTAACTTCAGCCTTAACACCAAAACTTCATGTTACCTAATTTCATTTGTGAATTCGCAGGAAAATCAGCTTCAGCCAAAACACCGGTCCAAGCAAAAAGAAACTCGAAACCAGTTCCAAAACTAAAATCACAAAAAGGTGAGTGGTGGGCTTCAGTTTAAATCTCATTCATGATTGGTGGAAACAAAACTTATTAGCCAATAGCAAAGCATCTGCAAAATACTTATTTGCTCCACTTTAATGTGTTTATTGTGCAGCACGTCTGGATTTTAAATGAAACTTTAAATGAAAACTATCAGCAGTAAAAATTAAAATCACAATGTTTCCTTATCTTTCTGTAAAAACCCATAACCCAAATAACTAAATTATTTTGAACATGTTTTCGATGAAAGTTATCAGTTCGAAAACTTGTAATACTGTAGGGGGATGAAAGTATGCAAGTGATTGGCCTAAGTTTACGAAAGCGAAAACGCAAAACGAGGCTTATTAATATTTAGGAAACGCACGTTTGTTTACATTTTCTTGTTTTGGTCACGGCAGCCTCGTTCTGCGTTTTGAATTGAAGCCGATCGCTTCTATACTTTCATCCCCCTACTGTACTACAAGTTTTCGAATTGACAACTTTCATAGTTTTTGTATTCTCATCTGCTATCTATGATCCAACCATCTAATGTCTCGCTATCATTTCATCGAAATTACCATCATCATCTTTTTTCACAAAATGTTTCATTGGAATAATTGCGTTTCAGGTTCAAAGAGAGTATTTTCAAAACCAAGTAGTTCTAAAAAAGCATCTGCTAAGGGTAAGGATGAATTTAAACAATACTCAGAAAATACACTCAGTCTTGTCAATGGAAATACAAACTGCTAGCTCACAACTATTCTTTGCAGTTATATAAATATGAATTATACCAGAGCAGGCTACTGTAATTGAAATATGCCACCAATTTAATCGACGGCGTTAGACCATGCCTCATGAAATAAAGCAAATATATCTGAATGATGCATGGGAGTGGTCAGCCATCTGCTTTGGTTTGAAGATTATCTCAAAATATTTGAATGTCATGGAAGTCGACACGCTACGTTGATAAACAATTATTTAAGATTTATTTAAGATAAGTGGTTTGATGGGAAAGAAACATCCTGGAATAAAGTTATATAATCTGTGATTGGAGTGTAAGCGGCTGTTAGATTAGCCAATCGAAGCAGAAGTGTGGTGTGAATTATGAATAAATGAAAAATAATGAAATGAATAATGAAATGAATAATGAAATGAAAACTAAAATGTATTAAGAGGGTCCTTAAGGGGGGAGGGGTACTGCTCCCAATTCCTAGCACTGATATAATCAAAAATCCCAATGATGCCTATCTTGATGAAATGACATTGATGATGAAATGATGAAATGAGGAAAATCGGAAGCACAGCGAAACTACTAAAGCATTGTGTCTGATACTCATCAGAGAAGTAAGTCAAGGCAGTCTTTGATCGGTACCAGTGGCGGTTTTAGGGGGGCTAGGGGGGCCATGGCCCCAGGCCCCGCGCTTTTGCTAGAAAAAAGGGGTCCCGCACCTTTCATAACATAAGACAATTCTCTCCTTCATAATGAAATATACAAGCTATACTGTGCTGTTTGTTTTACTTTTTTTTTCTATAACATATCAAGCACATGTTAAAAAACGCTAAAAATAATATTAGGACCAAATATTTTACCGGGGGTAGGGGCCCTGCAAATGTTTTTGGCCCCAGACCTCGCAGTTCCTAAAACCGCCACTGATCGGTACAGCACTTGAGGATGGCAAGGAAGCACAGCGAAACATAATAACTACTAAAGCATTGCATCTGATACTCATCAGAGTAGTACGTCAAAACAGTCTTCTATCAGTGCAGAACTTAAGGATGGTTCGGAAATTCGGAAAAATTAGTTGATCGGTAAAGAGTTTGAGAATGGAGGAGAATATAGTAAATATTGTGAAACTTAACAACTACTGAAGCTTTGTGTCTGACTATCACCAGAGTAGTACATTAGAAAAAAAATTAAGGCGGAATCTAATAAATTTCTACACCCAGTTATGAAGTGTCAATTAAAGTCTGCTAAAAGATTGATATGATTTTGTAGGGAACGTGAAAAATCAGAAGAGGTATCAAATCCCACTGCCTATCTCCTTTGCCGATGTTCGTGAGTATTTACATGAAGTCTTGATTCATTTTGATTATACTGTCACTGTCAATGTTAAACAGGAAATCATGCAACATCTAATAACGGAATCAAGAGTGGAGGTTATTGAAAACAACTTACTCCATTAATTTCCATCCTCCCGGTGGGAGACTCTGAGTGAGCAGAAATTATATTTGGAGGGGATAATATTCCACAACAGTTTCTCGTTTTTATACCAGCTATCAACTTTCAAATTATTTCTCATGAAAACTGCAGTTCCACTTTTCAATGATTTTTTGATATGCAATAAAAAAGTCATAGTTGAATGGAGAAAGGTATAGGGGAAAAACTCCGGTGAAAATTATTCTAGTTTTATTACGCTGATAACCCCTTCAGCAAAAAACTAATAATATATTTTTGTAGCATCTATTCTCGACAAACTTCACATTTTCAACTTTTCTCATCATCTCATCGGGAACCTCAAACAAAAATGAGAGTTTTATGATTTTCCTTTTTTCGAGTTGATGATATCAGAATAAACGCAGAATTCAATTTTTTACTCCACAGGTTCAAAGATAAAGAAATCTAAAAGCAAAAAGAAAGGATCTCCAGCAAAGCATCCTGGGTATTGCGACCCTCAGTGTGCTCACACATGCATGCCAGAGTGTGACTTCCGGTGTTGCGTGCCGGGATACCAGGGCATGACAGGGCGCCCAGCACAACAGATATTCCCACCGGTCACTCCTTACAGCCAATGCGGTCAAAGCTGTCCTCAGACATGCGCACCTAGCTGTTCTCCGCAATGCTGCGGGGCAGCCCAAGCCATGTCAGTGATGCCCTGCGGACCTCAATGCTCGCCTCAGTGCGCACCACAACAATGCAACAGCGCCTGCTGTGCAGCTATGCCCATGGCTCCTCCTCCGCAGATGCAAGCTTTGGCTCCACCCATGCCACAACAAATGCCGTGTGGACCTTCGTGCTCTCCCCAATGCATCAGTCAGCAGTGCAGTCCATCTTGCTGTGGTTCAATGATGCCCCCACCACCCCCACCACCAGTCGCTCCCACACCAAGAATCCCGTCACCCTGCGGATTGGCATGTTCTGCAAGTTGTGCTCCGCAGTGTCAACCAAGCTGCTGCACATCAATGCCTCCTCCGGTGCAGCAGCCACCCATCCCACCGCCAATGGTGCCTCCTCCTGCAATGATGCCCCCTCAAATGCCCTCTCAAATGCCCCAACGATGCGGGCCTCAATGTCCTCTCAGCTGTGCCCCTCAGTGCCAGCCTAGCTGTTGTGCCCAACCCCATCCACCGCCTCCACCTATGCCAAGTCCATGCCCTGCATCTTGTGCTCCACAGTGCGCACCTCAATGCACCCCTCAATGCTGTGCTTCCCCTCCACCATCACCTCCAGTTCACGTGTGGTTGAAGCCAATGGAAGTGACTCTACCTGCACCTCCACCCCCACCGATGCCGATAACTCCACCGATGCCCCCACCAATGCCAATGGCCTGTGGTGCATCTTGTGCTCCTTCCTGTGCGCCTGCTTGCCAACCAAGCTGTTGCCAAGCTCTTCCTGTTCCCCCAAGAATGATGCAAGTACCGATGCCAATGTCCATACCAATGGCACCACCCCCCATGTCCCAGTGTGGTCCTTCCTGCCCCCAACAGTGTGCACCAAGATGTCAAGCAAGTTGCTGCAGTGCTCCCCCTATGATGGCACCCCCACAAATGATGCCACCCCCACCAATGATGGCACCCCCAGCTATACCCCCAATGCAGTGTGGACCACAGTGCTCGCCAAGCTGTGCTCCAGCTTGCCAGCCTAGCTGTTGCCAACAAAATATGCCACCCCCACCTCCACCTCCCATGCCCCCAATGACATGTGGTCCCACATGCCCCCAGCAATGCGCACCACAGTGCCAACCAAGCTGTTGTAGTGGAGCTCCTACTGCCCCAATGCTACCCCCACCACCACCGCCTCCAATTGCCCCACCGCCACCACCTGCACTCCCTGCCAGCTGCCCCTCATCATGCCCAAGAACCTGCATTCCCGAGTGCACGGATGAATGTTGCAACAAGGACGTTCACGAACGCTGGGACAAGAAGTCGAAAATTGCCACTCAACTTGCTCAGTTGTAAGAATAAACGAGGATATTTACATCATTGCTAGTTCATAGTCAAGATGTGGACATGTTGGCAATATACTTTTCTAGTCCTTCTTCAAGCCTATGCTTTAATATTAAACACACAAAAGTCCCATAAATAAGCAAAGCCTTTGTCAACTTACGATCTTCGTGAGTTTATGGTTTTATTGGTAATTAGTAAGCATTATTGCTCAATATGTTTACAGACTGACTAATGACATTGTGCCTAACAAACATTTCCAACCTTGGTAAATTATAATGCTCTGCACAGTACTTCATGTTCCGCTTTTGTTAAAATGAAAGTTATGATGCAAGGCAAGCCTGGGCTATGATCTGATATGAACAAATATCTTTCACAGGCCAATTATATCTTTAACAGGTCAAGCAAGGGGGCAATAATGAACTAGTTTCTGAAATGGTTTCTCTGCTTCATACAAACCAGGCATTTTCACAGCCAAATACTCCAACAATAAAACTAATGGAAGCAACCTAAATACCTAATGTAATCCCCTATGCTACTATCTGAACATTTTAAGTAAGAACGAAACCTTGGTGTCTTATCGAAATAATTTTCTACTAGTAGCTGTCTGATCAAAGTATCACATTCAAAGAAAGAACTCATTTGACCAACCAATATCTCTCATTCTCATTTAAACAAAGTATTTAAAATTATTTTAGCACAAAAAGAGGTATTGAGAATGTATTGGAAAAACATTGATAGTTTACCAAGGTTTACTGTAGTTTACCAAGGTACTGAAAGATTATAGCGACGAGACACGTTTTTTTAATACATTTTACACGCAAGAAAACAAAATATGTAAATAGTTGTAAAAGTTTTCGGGCGTGAATTGTATTTAATGTTATATAATGTTTATAATTTAAAAGAGTCATATCTTATGAGTAGATGAAGTTTGAGTATTTAGAAGTAGTTGATTTGTGTTACATCGGTACAGAACTCGAGACTGTCGGATTAACAAGTTCAATATTTCACTTAGTAATTGCGGAATCTCTCTACATCAGAACAATGGATCCTATTGTGCAGAAAGAAAGAGTTTTCCAACTAGGCTGTTTCCCAATGTTCGTCTCATTTTTCTTCTGGTAATGATTGCTTGTCCCCGCCATACCAATCAGCCACCTCCTTTCTGATTGGCCAATATCGACCACAACAATAACCATTCGTTGGAATATGTTTTCGTTCTTTTTCTGACGTACTGCTCTGATGAGTGCCAGACGAAAAGCATCAGTAGTTATTAGGTGGGTGATTGCTTGAGATTATCCCATTAAAACACAAGGCCACGTGGAGAATCATTCAATACCTTAATAGAAATAGCAAAACACTCTCTAAGTTAAGAGCAGATGGCGTTTCTTCTCACCCTATAAGGACTTAACGCATAAGCTGACATTAAAATCTCTAGTTTGGTTGTTTGCAACGCTTGCAATTTAACTTATAGTCGGTGTTGAAATGTTCTAACCAAGAAAGGCGTAGAACTTTAAAAACAGCGTCGAAAATCTGGATATTCAAAAGAGTTGAGAGAAAACTTCGGCTTCGGTTCTTTGATAACTTTAAAAACCAACACTGACCACTTTATAAATAAACTTATGACTAAAATAACTTAAATACTGTTAATGATTCATCAAATAATGTTGTTGTTATCGAATTTTTAATTATGAAAGAAAATACAACATTTAACAGATATTCGCATGCATTTTCTATTTTGTATTTCCTGTTCATTCAAAATTATTTGTTCGTATTTGATAAGATATACGTGTTGAATTTCCAAGAACCCGGTAACGGTTTCAACTAAATGAAATAGAAATACAATTAAACGAGCAAGTTAAAACCCATGAAACCGGTATCAAAATATCGTCATTAAAGCATCTCTCATCTCCGATACTTCCAATTACAAAATAACCAAGCTTTTCTCTTAAATTTTCATATTTTTAGCTCATCAAAATTTTTAATATCAAATCAATCATCTAGTTTACTCATGTAGTCGTTCAATGGTTATGAATCGAGAATCGGCTTTGACATATTGTTCTGTTATGTTATGTTCTGTACTGCACAAGTTTGATACGTTAATTAACTAAAAAAGTTGAGTGGCGACTGAAACATATTTGAAACACAGCTATGCTTTACCAAAACCCTAAAATCATCGAGAATATCAAGACCTTTAAAACTTCATCACAACACGGAGTGCAATTCCAACACATTCAAATATAAAACAGATAAATCTTGTAAGGCTATACTTTTAAAGTTTTATGAAAAAGAACGAGCTATTAATCTTTTCAATTAGTTAGGATTGGTAAGGATTCGGTTTCTTTATAAACTAGTTTTAATCGTACTGAAATAAGTGAAAGACAAGACGACAACACAATAATTAAACAGATTTAAAAAACAGCGACAACATAAACATATTCAAAATAGTATTTACTAATTTTCAATCGTGAAAAATATTACAATTGTCTAGAATTATCAAAATATTTCCTTTCTTATATGCAAAATTGAAAATTATACAAAAAACAACTCCATCTTGTTGTTGATAACAATTAATTTTGTGAGTAAAGTTAATTCGTAACTATCCCAAGCGTCAAGTCCGGCACAGGCCTAGCCTACTCAACGAGATCTGTCCTCTCAGTCGCACTAAATCCCAGTACATTGCGTTCGCTATAAAAGAAAGAACGTCGCATCACCCGGATATCAGTTCAAATTCTGGGATGGATTGATTTTGGGACCGAGACTTCTCAGAAGTTACCAGCAAGGCTTACACTCGGTGTGAACAGACACGGGACAGTCTTTGAACGGTAAAAACTTGAGGATGGCAAGAAAAATCAGAAACATAGCAAAACATAATTACTACTGCATACTAGACTAGAAGGGTCATGAACACTTGTCCAGCTTGCCTAGCTAAGCAATGCTACAACACATAAATAAAACGTTACTCTAGTAAGTGAGTGATATCTCTAAGACATCCATGCTATATAAATCCACTAATAATGTATCTCAAGATACACACAGCTCTATAGATTGGACATTGAGCGCTATATAGCACAGAACATTGAGCCTAGCACAGACATTGCACATTATATGGCACAGACATTGAGCGTCATACAGCCAAGAACATTGAATTAACATGATGAAATCGAAATTACCTACCTTACTTGCACAATCATTGAATATCATATAGCACAAATATTGAAATAAGGTAATAATATCAGCAATAGACTTACCATCTTTGCGTATCAATCCTTGGCTGATATAGCGCAGATTTGTGTATAGATTCGCTACAGCAACAATCTACGGAGAAAATAGATGTTTATAATAAAATACAAAATAACAAATAATTGAAAATTTCATTTCACTTTCATTGCTTTGCAACCTGATCAACCAATTGGCTGGCTTCATCCAGCCTCGATATCGAGTTTCTGTGAATATTAGATCCTGGGATATGGAAGCACGTTCAGAGTAAATATGGTCAGCACTAAGTCATAGCCAGGAATGCTGAAAAGAGTTCGAGTGTTGCGCAATATCAGTTTTACTTATATTAAGTTAATACGAGGCCCAACCAAGAAATCCAAAATATAAGAACTAGCCTTATAACCTCTTGCTATATTCTACAATAAAAAATTGCTCGTCAAACTCTGATACTAGTATTTTGTTGTGGTTGATAGTTGATAGGCAAAAAGTCTTACTATCTTCGTAAGGTATTGGTCTATGTGCAAAGTACAAAGGGCCTAATGAAAGTAATGAATAGGTAGACTAATCGAACAGTCCAACTATGGTCCTTCACCTCGATGTGACAACATCTCGTGACTGCCTTTTTGCCTGGAATCACAGAGAGTAGAAAAAGTTTCTTCTCACATGTTAATTAGGTGGAAGATTGCAAATGACTTGACATAATTGGATATTTGTCAGAGAGGTTTGCATAGTGTACTTGATTCATTACTGAGATAGTGAGGTTTCATCGTATCAATGCACTGAATTGCGTTTGAAAACCAAATTCTTACCCGTGATCTGCAGCCGTTGGATATGAAATGCCATTTGCCTTTGTCAAATAACTGTATTCGGAAGGAGCAGGTCACCGAGGATTTCGACAGAGCACAACGCCTGAAAACCAAAGTATTCCAATTCTCTAGGTTACCACTTTATACAAACTAACAAATACAATATTGAGGTTGGCCAGGGAAATCGGAAACATGGTGAAACATAATAACTACTTGGGTTTTCGCATCTAACACTCTTCAGAATAGTAATCAGACCAGCCTTTAATAGGTTAGAACTTGAGGATGGCAAGAACAATTGATATATGGTCACTAAAGCTTTGCGTCTGACACACATCAGAGTAGTACGTCAAGATAGGTGGCAGAGTCATTCTCGAGAGTTTTGAAATTTTTAAAGGCAAGATATAGTTGCTCTCGTTGCAGAACAGATTTTTGGTTTAATGATGAAGGGCGTTAAGGCTATTCTCAAAAATTTGAAACTGGGATTTCAATAAGTTATAAATCAATAACGAAATGAGAACAACACAGTGTAGAAGAAGCACGGTTTTTCAAATCAATAAATGAACAAATCCTGTCAAACTTGACGGCTGTGGAGGAGATTATCAAGTGAGTAAGGCGTTTAGAAATGAATATGGAGTGCTCACCTCGATTTAGAGTTGGCAGCCACAGCTTCGACTATCAAAGTATTTTCTTGGATTGCTTTCAGGATTTCTGTAGCGAGCTGAAAATAACAAATATAATATTTCTCAAAACTGCTTAAAATACTGGTGCAAATTGTTAGTTTCGGCATCTTATGCCATCTTTGGGTTTCTTTACGGAGATTTATTTAACACGCAAGTAAATTGAATAAATATTGATGCGGATTAAGACTGTAAATGTGATGGGTAAATACGCTTACTATCATTCATAAGGTGTTAGTTTATGTGCCAGTCACGAATGGCCCACTGAAAAGGTAGACTAATCAAAGCAGTGCGATGATAGTTGATAGGCAAATACCCTAACTTATCTTCGTAAGGTATTGATTTATGTGCAAAACACAAAGGGCCCACTGAATAGGTAGACTAATCGAAGCAGTGCGTTGATAGTTGATAGGCAAATAAGCTTTCTATCTTCGTAAGTTATTAGTTTATGTGCAAAGCACAAAGGGCCCACTGAATAGGTAGACTAATCGAAGCAGTGCGTTGATAGTTGATAGGCAAATACGCTAACTTATCTTCGTAAGGTATTGATTTATGTGCAAAACACAAAAGGCCCACTGAATAGGTAGACTAATCGAAGCAGTGCGTTGATAGTTGATCAGCAAATACGCTTACTATCTTCGTAAGGTATTGGCTTATGTGCAAAACACAAATGGCCTACTGAATAGGCAGACTAGTCGAGCAGTGCAGCCCTGGTCCTTTCTCTCGACGTGACCGAGCTCCATGATTTTATTTGCATTTTTCTGGAGTTAAAGAGAACTCAGCTGGCAAACTCTCTTCATACACATTATGTGACAGGTCTCAAGGTGGTTTCAAACCCACGACGCTTTGAACAAGGGTTCATCAATGCTCTAAGAAAAGGGCTATGCCGCCATGTATGGGCCGATATGTTGATATTTAAGGAGTCCAACTTGAACCTGTAGTACGGTTGTGATATTTCAAAGAATATCAATAAATGCTAAAGTAATGATGAAATGGAAATGACTTACTTCTTGATTAGGGAAAAGTAGACAAGGTAGGACATCTTGTTTCTCAATTTCATCGAGGAAGGGGTGGTTGGCAAGAGGACAGTGGTGTTCCATCCACGAGACAAAGTCACGGTGTGCGATCCGATCAACCTACGAAAAAGATTATATTCAATATCATGTCATCCATTCTTATCATTCCCTCATTCCAGATGACCTTTGGTTATCAGTTGTGATGCAAGTTGCATAAAGATGATTTAAAACAGTCTGATAAAGGAGAAAATATATAGGTCATGGTAAAAATAAAACTATTTAACATCATTGAGAAGGATATCATTCCAAATGCTTCCTTTGAAAAGTTGTGTTTTACATAATAGTAAACAGTGTTTAAAGGTGTAGAGCTTAAATATGGTGAGAAAAATTTGAAACTTAGCAGAACAAAGTAACTAAAAAATATTTCATTTGACACTCGTGTTAGAGTAGTTAACTATGGAAAGCTACATCAATCAGGCACAGTCTCTAAACACGGGGCACAAACTGAGATGGAATCTTCTAAGTAAAACAAATGTGAGATTCATTTAACACTAAACTCTAATATTGGTCCTTTCCCTACCTAAAATTAACCCTAGCCCTTACCCTAACCCTAACCCTAACATTAACCTTAACTCTAATGAATCTAAAAGCGTGAAATCGATAGACACAAGTAAAGAATTGAGTGGTTACCTCTCTTTCGTTGGTAGTTTCGATGATGTCCCAAGCATCCTCGCTTGCTCCATCCACTTCCGAGTGGTAACTTTGACAATCGATACAAATTTGGTCCACACTGGTTGCTCGACGGTGAGCCTTCTTCCCCGGGTTGGAGGGTGTTGACGTAATCACCAGCAACTTCAACGCATTCACTTCAGCTTGCAATCCATCTAGCTGGAAGAAGAGAATTCTTCAAGTCAAAACAACAATGTGATTAGCGGACGTGGAATTGCATACACAAGGTTGGTTAATATCAATATTGTTAGCTACAGCCTGATGAAGAAAAACGTCTAAAAGACCTCATCCTGCGATTAAAATGCACAAGTTTTTACTGGTACCTCCACACGTACAATTGTCAACATTCAAAATAGTTAACCACATGAAATTTTGTTTATTATTTTCAAGAAGTCAAAATTTGGCATTAATAGAGAAAATGAAATAAATTAAAGAAAATTGATACAGAGATATCCACTTTCAAATTTCTATATTGGCAGCCTTAGCTGAAACCTGCAAATCCATAAACCTGTTGATTTGATCGTGATTTGACTTAATCATCGTTTATACAAGCAGATGGTCAGGATACTTATTATTATTTCTTTTTGTGCATGTTTTTCTAGATTGAGAGTGTACAGTGCATTGTTTTGACATTTTTAGCAAAGAAAGTAATCTTATGTGTTACAACAGGTTTCGAAACCGTCTCCCTCTATTAATTAACTATAGGAAGCTTTTCTCTATAAACTGTGACATGAAGCATTTTGAAAAGTAGCGTTCGGATTACCTTCATCGTTGCCTCCTTCAATTGCATTTCAGCAGAGGCTTGCTTTGTCTTGGCTTCGATCACCATCTTGTTTGCTTCCTTTAAATGAAATTCATTCTCAGTTAAAAGAGCATAGAAAACAGAGAACAGGATAGACTAATTAAAAATCAGGATTAATCATACAGGAATTGAAAAATATCAAGTATAGTTGCGTATTAACATATTAAGTAAAAATATTAAAACAAAACTATGTACAATGAAGTTTGCAAAAGCTTCTTGGTAAAAACACCATCTTCAGTGTTAGTGAAATCAAGATAATTTTCTAACCCCCCATCCCCCAGTCAGAAGCTTTAGACCCCTTGTCAGAGAATATCAGGTGCCACCACTTTTCCTACTCAAACCCCTTATAATACTTTTGCGATTCTCTAAAATCCCTTCACCGAACTACTTCAGTATTCCTGCCAGTTTCTAGTCCCAATTGAAACCTTCAGCCACAATTGTCCCAAAACTGTACCACCACTATATTCCTTTAATATTTCTGTTACTCAATCAAATAAGAAAAGATGAGATATCCACCTCAAACAAGGAAGCTGTCAGGTCTTCAACCTCACTGTCCAGGTCATCACGCACGCGAGATAACTTCTTGCATTCTTCATCTCTTTTTTTCAATTCCTTAAAAAGATAAATGTAATTAATCATTAGTAGAGCTCAAAGAGACAGTCTCCTTGCCATATTAAAACAACCTGCTAAATATGCTTGCAAGCTAATCGTTTCTTTTGCCACACAATAAAACCATGAGTGCCAAAGTTGTTGAAAACAATGGTGTCATTGTCAACATTGCAAGGGTCAGCTGTTCATTTCACAATCTTCAAACATCTGATGAAAATTTACTTGAGTACAAGTGTAGATAAACTACCACAATAATCAGATTACTAGAAGGGGCTATTGCAATTGACATATTCTAACACCTTGTAAATCTCAATTTCCCATGCTAGACAATGTAATATTAACATTTATTTTTTCATTCATTCATTAACATTAATGATTATAATCATAATTAATATTAAATGGCTCTGAAAAATGATTTAATCCAAAACACGAAATAATGCCCCAGTGTGGATAAGCCTGGAGTTGTGAACACATCAAGGTTACTGTGCTAACTTATTGTCCTGGTTTAGGGCATTGGTTAGTACACTCCCCTTTGGTTGCAGCAACCTGGGTTAGAGAGCCAATAGTGGCATATTTTTTTATTTTCTTTTTTTTTTTCAGTTCAGTTTCATTATTTTTAAATTCCACAACATACAATTTACTTTAAGATAACTACATTTTACTACTGACAATTATACTGAGATACAATATTTGAATACATATGCCAATTGCAGAAGCCTGCTCTGGTATAGTTGAATTTCCTGTATTAGAACATGCCTTAAGAAATAATGATGATTAAATAATAATGGATATCACATATAGTTTGTGGAAAATTGCTTCACAGGCAATCAATTCCTCTTTAACTCCATTTGAAGTTTTAATTGCAACAGAAGAGACGGCTAGAAGTTCCTTACCTGATGAGCTCTTTCCAGTTCTGAACGGAGTTTGGAGAAAGCTTGCTCTCTTTTCCTCTCCTTCTCAGCTTTGTCCTCGATTGAGTCTTCAACACCAGCTCTAAGTAAAAAAATGCATCAAAGTATTTCATCATTCAATTAACAGGATAGCAAGAATAATAGAAACAGATGAAACATTTTACGCTCTTTGTCTGACACTCATCAGAGTAGTGCATTAGAAAGAGAACTAAAATTGAACCTTACAAATCGTGAGCTGACCAATAAGATTACTTCAAGAGTCCTAAGGCGAAAACGAACTCTTTCTGTCTACACAATAGGGGATCCCTGGTTTTTTATGTTGACTGATTCCAAAATACCTAAGTGAAATGTAGATCTTACTCTGCATATTATTTGAAAACAATTCTCACTGTAGGCTTAAGCACATTCTGGGTTGTCGAGCATATCGTGATCTATAGGAAAGTCATGTTCAAGAGATCTTTTAGTTTGAGGGGCGCAAGATGGGCGTTCTCATTGTGGCACAGTGTTTTGGTGTATGCTAGATGGCACGTGTTGTTTTATTCTATCACATAGCCGCTGAGATAGGCGTCCTACGTGCTTAACACTAGAATGAGTATTCATATACTACAAGAATGTCTTGTGTGGTAGGTACACTATCTTTGCGGATGGATGGAAGGATTTTCTTACATGAGGTGTCTAAATAAAAACCAGGGATCCCTAGAACAGTCAAATCCTCAAAACCCACCACTCTTGAAAAAGGGTTGGGTAATCTTCATTCAAGCCAAACCACTTAGCCATCCCAGTCATTACTGAACTTACCTTAACTCATAGCTTTGCGAGGTGAAAGAACTTTCTAGACTGCTTTGTGCGTTGCCTTCGAACCTTCTCCTCTCTTCTGAGGCTGCCATTCCGACAGGGCTAGGCCTAGGCCCATGTTCAGCTGATTTTTCAGACGAGGAAGAAAATAAGTCAACGTTGTTGCTTCGAGAGGAGCCACGTTGTTTTCTGCACTGGGACAAACTACTGTGGCTTCTTCTTCTGGGAGGCAATATATCAGAGTCACTCAGTCTTCTCGTTTGTTCTTTGTCGTCATTTGAAGCGGGAATGGAGAGGTTTTTAGCAGAACTGCCTCCGTCCTTCATTTTCACCGAGGACTCCATTTCGATTGTTGTTGCGGTTGACTGTGGATGGAGAAGGCTCAAGTCGGCACCTTTGATGTTTGCTGTGGAAGAATCCTAAGAATTTCACGATTAGCAATTAGATGCTATACACGGAGGGGTATATCACTCAAAAATCTCGTAGACTTTTGACTAAATTCAAATTCAAATTCAAAATCTTTAAAAATCTTTAAAATTCTCAAAAAATATTAGAAATCTCTAAAAATCTCAAAACTCTCGTACACTCTAATTGAAGTAATATGCCCTAGTTATAGACGAGACCTTCAAAAGCTTTTACTTACTTGCCTTGCACATAATCAAATATATCTCATTTTATCCTTCCTGACTCTTCAGTGCAGATTCTGGCCTCTGGGAAGGTTTGCAAGGTGGTTTTTCAAATTCTTCTTGAAATTTTAAAGTTTAAGAAGAAAGAAAGGACACAAATATGGCGTCAAGAGGCTGCATAAAAGAAGAGTGGATAACAATTAACATTAACTAAAATCTAAGCCATTTTTTATCAACGTTAATCCAAATACTTATCTTTTCGCTTCATTTGTTTGGTATTTCCACTTTTTTCCGGACCAGCAAAAGAAACCCTCAAAAACACCAATGTTGTTCAAAATGTCTGCGATTGCTGACGTCATTTCACGTTTTGTGCCCGTCTGAGGGACTCCACCCAGGCTTTTCACCCAAGAAGAAACTTAAACAAATACATGCATAAATAATGTACTGAGAAGGCAAGACAAAAGAAAGTAAAGCCTGCATCTCGACAAGCCTTTTTCATGGTTTCCCAATTATCAGACTGTACTCTCCTGCATTAAACCGCTCTTCTTCAATGTATCGAACAGTGTCTCGTCAAACCAAATTACAATCTTCGTACATACACCAGTATTAAGAGATTTGAATTTCCCTGAAGATGCTAAAGAAGATTTGGTATCGAAACGTCTGAAAGCATGATCTTGTCTTATCTTCGTGCATACATTCATACAATTTATTTGATGACACATGTAGAGCTAAGACTGCTCAGGGGAGCTGATGTGGGCCTACAGAGAACAAGCAAACTTTAAAGGTGCAAAAGCCAAAAGGTCCTTAATTTCAATGCTTTACATACAGAAAATATCAAACACTAACTCTTCAGCATTAGAATGTTCAAAAGTTGGCAACAATTATAAATAGACTATGAGCTATATACCGTATGAAAGCTAAAGTCTTTATATTTTATCTTATCTCATTAACGTTTATATTTATTTCACAGATATTGGGGTATTACCCACAAATGACGTCAAATTTTTATAAAGGGAGTACGCTTGTTGACAGGTGTTAAATGGAGTATGTGTCGTTAAGGTGACAGCCTTCAGCAGAATCTAACCTTGGGTTTGGGGGTATTGCTTCAACAGATGCATCGACCAGGGGTACCTACCTCCATCTAAAACAAGTGGTCTAACCAGAGAGAGAGAGGGTTGAACCTAAATTCAACGTACGTTGAGAAGGGGAGGGGATAAAAATGAGAAATAGTCCACGTCATTCCTGGACAATCCCAATGCGAGAACAACATTTAGACATCTTTACTACTTTATAATGAATTAAGATTAGAATTAAGTTTAACAGGATATAACTTCAATTAAAATTTAAGTATTAAGTTTAAACAAAACTCTCTAAAGTTCCATGTCTGGTAGCTTTATCCCCTTCACAATTCGAATCGTTCGAAACTGGATTATTTTGTTCCTTCTGAGTTTCACAATGTTCAGTCGTCCCCGAAACCTGAAAATGAACTAAAATTTTAGAAAAAGCCAAGGAAATCGTTCGACATCTCCTATCTCGATGAGTCTTAATTATTTTACATGTAATTACGCTATGCTCGAGTTTTACTGACAAACCTCGATTGGGCCTGGGTTTGTTTTAATGTGAGCTTTAAAAACTAACGATTTATAATAATTTAATTGTTAACAAAATACCATATTCAGCGTTAGGTGATCGAGTAGTTTGAGTTTTAATGATTATGCGTGAATTTCCATAGATTTCGCCTCGTTTATGTTCAGTGATTGAGCGAGGAAAATACCAACTTAACTGAGATAGGATCGAAAGATATTAAACTGAAATATGAAGAGATGGAATAAGAGATCGGAAGCCTCGGTTTGGTACAGGCAGGTTCTTTAGCATTGATGGGGTTCAGAGGATAAGGGGGTAAACAAGGGTGCTGAAAGGTTTAGAGGGGTTCAGCGTTCAGAAAAGCACACACAAGGGGGTTCCATGCTGCTTGTATGTCCTTTACATGCATCCGTCTGGCCTAGGTCAATTCTTATTTGTTCTAATATCTCCCTATCTTTATTCAAAGATACCAACCATACAGGTTTATGATAATTTAGGCTTTAATAACTAGCATATTATTTATAAGTGCGCAAAAACCGCTGGGGGAGTAATTAATAGGGTTCGTAACGAAATAGAGTGAAATGAAGTGCAGAAGAAGAATTATAATACATATGAATATCAACCGAAGCTGATAAGAAAAACTACAAATTCATTTGCTATGCAATAGATGCAATTAACAATCATTGTTAGAAGATACGCGTGGCACAGTAAGACCCGCGTAAAACCCGCGTATAAGAACACTTATTTTGGCAGTTCACGCTGATCTGATTCTGATATAAGTGGATATGATATGCAGAATTAGCCTTCAAATGTTATTAAAACAAAATTCTTAAAAAAGAAACATACTAGTCTGCCAATTAAATCAATATATAAGGGGTCATTCAGTAATTACATCATGCTAGGGGGTGGATAGTTTTTCCCGTTTTTGGTGACACTTTAAACGTAGTATACTCAGTAAATTGAGACGTATAATTCCAATAAAGAGAGCGAAATGTTGTGCTGATCTTTGATATTTTTCCATATAAGAACAACTTTTATTTTTAAGCGTGAATGTGTTCTTATATATATGGTACTTTATCACCTAAAATCTGGCCTGGGTGCTCTTAACCCACATGTCCTTATACGCGGGTTTTTACTGTATAGCCGATATGGTCCTCTATAATTGAATTCTAACTATTATATATGAGATAATAGTCACAGGAGTTTGATAGTCATCTGGAACAATAGATATGCATTTACAAGTGTCTTAGCATGAGGACTCTACTTGCATGTTGAAGCGAACGAAACTGCATACCAACAAGCAAATGAGAATAAATTGACGATTAAAGCTCATAAAGAGATAACCATTGCTTTTCTCCAGACGATCCCTTTCCTGTGACTATGACAAAATTCTATATCATATAAAATCAATTTAACTACGAAGATGGTATTGAAAATAACAGGCTTAAGAGGAGAATAACACAGCAAAATGTATAAGTGACGTGAGCGTTAACATATAATGACGGCACAGAGAGAATTGTATTTCAACAGGTAAACAACCCCTGTTGATATGTGTGACCTTCAAGTAACCGAACCAGTTTACAGTTGAAATGAGTGCAGAAACGCCTTGACCACTTGATGACTTGCAAGGAGTACTCAGCATTAAGAAGCAAATATTCTTGTTCATCACTCAATCTTACTTCCAGCCTCGTTTGACTGTTAATTCCGCGACAAGTTTTGGATTGCTTTTTTAATTGTGCTGAAGGTTGGTACCGAATAGAAATTGGTTGGCTAATCTATTTCTGGGTTATTTAAAGTTGGATAAAAAATGCTTTGATCATTAAAAGTGTTTGGGTTGAATAATATTTGGCATGAAATACACTGATCAGAATTGTTCAATAATTACTGAAAATCAGAAACACACAACCACCAGGGTTTAGCTTTTAGGCTTTTGTTTTGGTTGGATGATTTCCTGTTTGTTTTGTGCGAAGGTTGGGGAAATGGAAAACACCCTTATCTCTTTATTTCAATTCCATGCCAACCCGAGGCTTAAGTAATGAACGGTCCATTAAATTCTTCATAGCAATGCTGGCAGTCTGTGTACTATTACAACACAATATCAAAAATCAGGGGGTCGTGTAATGATAGTATACAATATAAATGGGAACGAGATAAGCAAGTTCGGGGTTTGAACTGGTTTGTATTTGATAGCAATTACTTGAACGAAAGTTACCAATTTCTCCCCGGTTTCTTCTGATGGGGTATTTGAATCTGATCATGGGCAGTTCGGAGGTTTGCTGGACCAACTTCCGTTAGAGGTAACATTGATATTGGTTATCAATTTGTACGTCACTTCCTGATGACCTCGTATCTATTAAGAGGTCAGTGATACTGCAAAACACTAACTCCGAAGTAGTTATTGCATAGGATCTGAAGGTTAGGGTAAAATACTGAGAGAGATAATGGCAATGAGGAAGTGGAATAAAGACCGAGTGCCCGTTTTCTGCAGCGAATTCAAAGACTGACGTAATTACTTCCAAACACAAACCAGTCGAGAGTTAAACAGGGGGTTATCTAGTTACAATAGGGTAGAAAATGGGGGGAATCGATAACTAAATTTATGATTTCAGAGTTGTATGATATCGCATTGCTTCTCACCAGCGACAGGAACCCCTTTGGGAAGGGTCCGTTGCTGATTTCTCTTCAAAGGTTTAATACTCACCCCGTAAGAGTCGAGAGAATCGTTTTCCACGGAAGGTAATCTGTTCGAAGCGTAAGGAGGGGGAGGTCTTCGGCCGTGCTCCCACGATGGTTCCGGCACAGTGTGAGAAGTGACAACGACAGTCCTATTTTGGTTTGCCTCCGGCGAAGATGGGGAACGAGGTTCCGAAATGGCTAAGGAGCTGCCCGATCGTCCAGATTGCTTTCGAGGCCGGTATGGGGGCGGACTGCGGCTTACAGGACGAACATTCGATGCAGATGGGCGTGACCCGTTCGCAACTGGTGATCTGGAAAAGCCGTGTTGTTGTGGAAGGGGATTTGGGTCATGTCTGATATGGGAGGACGTCCCAGACATGCTGGGTCGATCATGTTCCATGTTGCGAGTTTCATTGGGACGGTGATGCTGTGGATGCCGCGAGACAGATATTTCGTAAGAATATCCAGGTTCGTCGTAGCCAGCCTTGGACGGTGGCGTAGAAACTCCCTTCCGCTCCTGTCCCACACCAGGCTCCCCTCGAACTTCTCGAGCGTTTGGAGTTTGTTCTGTTTCACGTCTCGAAACAGGGGAACTGCGGGCAGCTCGAGGGTTTTCGTTCGAATGAATGTTTTCAGGAACGTAGAATTTCGAACTCTCACTCCGCTTCTTTTTCTTGCTCTTACTAGAGCTCCTTGTTGCAGTCTTATTCTGCTCACCCTCCCTGGCACTAATTGTTTTCGTCGCGCCGTCAGATTTCCTATCGCCTGTTGTTGCACCGTCAGATTTCCTATCGCCTGTTGTTGCACCGTCAGATTTCCTATCGCCTGTTTTCGTTACGCCATCAGCCCTGTTGTATTCGTAATAAAATTCGGGATCATTGTCGTAGTTCGAGAGACGTTTCTCATTTTGACCCTTCGGACTCAAGCTCCCTGATCGGGTTTTACTGTCTCTATCAACAGGCGAGTTCATACCCCGACTTTGCTTGTTAGTACCTTGACTGTGGTGGGCAGACGTGTCGTTGGGACGATAAGTGGCGGGAGCCTTGTCGTGTGAATTGTACCCTTCTGAAGCAGTTTGGTTGTGATTTTGGGCAGGCTGAGTCACTCTACTAGAAGTCTCCCCTCCATCCATTTTAGAAATTTTTGATGACTCAGCTGGAGCTTCGGGGGATTCTACCATGTTCTTTTTGCCTCCTCCCTGCAGTTTCGCACGCTTTGAAGCAGTTAGGTTACCCCCTCTTTCGAACACAGTTCCAGGAATGATTTGAGGGAATTCTTCCTTACTGGCCGGGGGTGGCTGGTCGAGTTTGGCTTTCTTGAGGTCGTTGAGACTTTCTTGCAACAAATCGATCATTTCATCATCACTGAAAACCAAGTCATGTGCGATGGTTTCTTGCAGAAATGGCGCCAGCTCCTCCAATCCCATTTTAACGAATTGCTCTGCGAAACAGAAATTCAGCAGAATGCAACTTCAAGTATTATTCCAGTGACAAAGATGGATGAAGCGAATTGTGTTCAAGTTTCTTACTGTAGCTCTATTCACGAGGTTTTTGATAATTTTAACATACGTATAAGCCACCATTAAATTTGAAATGGGTTTTAGAGTAAGTGAGTTTCTATCTAAATGCCTAACCTCACTTAGGCAGCAGACACTATATCACAATAATTATTATTAAGACACATAATAGGTGAAGTTCCTTTCTCTAGCTCTATCCAGTAGGTAATCAAGTTACGGCAGTAGAAGGTAGGCAGTGAGGAATTGCAAAAAGGGAAAGGAATAAAGCATTTTGAAAACATTATTGGAGGGTTTGATGGGCCAGATAAGAGTTGAGACATTGCTCGGGGACAAGTCATATATTCCTTGAGCCTGAAGCAGACTATTGAGACTAGCAGAATATTGTTAGTGAATACAATATCATCCGAATAAAGATGGCTTACTTTTGTAAAGTTTCATGATTGCGTAGGCCATCGCCAGCAGTGTTTTATCCCCGTCGAATAGAAACACGTCATACACTCGCAGCACCAAAGAGAACGGTAACTGAAAAAGAGACATCATCATCATCATCATCATCATCATTATCATCATCATCATCATAATCATCATAATCATCATAATCATCATAATCATCATCATCATCATCATCATCATCATCATCATCATCATCATCATCATCTTCATCTTCATCATCATCATCATCATAATCATCATCATCATCATCATCATCATCATCATCATCATCATCATCATCATCATCATCATCATCATAATCATATTCGTGGCTGAAGGGGCTGTAGGTGCACCAATCAGATCACAAGATCTAGATAACCGATAATCAAGACAATAAAAAATATGAAATATTAAATCATCAATAGAGGATTGAGCTACAATCACCTTTCAGTAACTAATCTAAACACACGGTTTAAAATCAAAAGTACTGACAATTATATTAAATTTTATTCGTAAAACACAAGCTGAACTAAGAAACAATAACACTTGAATTCATCAGGAGAATTTGGGATATTACATGAGGATAAGTCGGGAAACGGAACATACCCTGTCCAGGAAGCATTGCATGAACCATTTGAGAGTGTATAAGGAGGTGAAACAACCCTCTTTCTCCTGAAAAGATTAAATAAATGTTATGAGCTATTTAGCAGCAAATCAAATATAAATGAATTGTCAATGATTGCAACAATTATGAATTGATGCCATGGAAATTCAAGTCTATTGAAATAATGCAATCATTTCAAGCAATCAAACAACGGTCAGACATACATTTAGAAGACAGAGATAAAGTTGACAGGAGGACAGTGGTGACAGAGCACAGTGAACTTAAGACATAGATAGGATACAAGGATACATATGACATATGGTATAGCACAAAGTATATATAGACACCACTGCCCCTTTTAGAAACTTATCACATTTAAATACATCCTTGAAGATGGTGTTTCAGCCATATTTGGTAGCACTCACAAGGTATGAGGTTGATATGGGTCGGGTTAGTCGATTAAATTTCAACTGTGCCAATATCTCAGTTGGTAAATGACTGATGTCCAATGTCAGTGGTTGCGGATCAAATCCTTCTCGGGTCGATTTCTCATTCTCACATACTGATTCAATCAAATAAACACTGATCTGTGAATGGCTTGTCGGCCATGTTTGTAGTTATGGTAAGACTTACGAGGTGTTTTTGTAGTTTCTGATTCAATTAAATAAACACTGATCTGTGAATGGCTTGTCGGCCATGTTTGTAGTTATGGTAAGACTTACGAGGTGTTTTTGTAGTTTCTGATTCAATCAAATAAACACTGATCTGTGAATGGCTTGTCGGCCATGTTTGTAGTTATGGTAAGACTTACGGGGTGTTTTTGTAGTTTCTGATTCAATCAAATAAACACTGATCTGTGAATGGCTTGTCGGCCATGTTTGTAGTTATGGTAAGACTTACGAGGTGTTTTTGTAGTTTCTGATTCAATCAAATAAACACTGATCTGTGAATGGCTTGTCAGCCATGTTTGTAGTTATGGTAAGACTTACGGGGTGTTTTTGTAGTTTCTGATTCAATCAAATAAACACTGATCTGTGAATGGCTTGTCAGCCATGTTTGTAGTTATGGCAAGACTTACGAGGTGTTTTTGTAGTTTCTGATTCAATCAAATAAACACTGATCTGTGAATGGCTTGTAGGCCATGTTTGTAGTTATGGTAAGACTTACGGGGTGTTTTTGTAGTTTCTGATTCAATCAAATAAACACTGATCTGTGAATGGCTTGTCGGCCATGTTTGTAGTTATGGTAAGACTTACGAGGTGTTTTTGTAGTTTCTGATTCAATTAAATAAACACTGATCTGTGAATGGCTTGTCGGCCATGTTTGTAGTTATGGTAAGACTTACGGGGTGTTTTTGTAGTTTCTGATTCAATCAAATAAACACTGATCTGTGAATGGCTTGTCAGCCATGTTTGTAGTTATGGTAAGACTTACGGGGTGTTTTTGTAGTTTCTGATTCAATCAAATAAACACTGATCTGTGAATGGCTTGTAGGCCATGTTTGTAGTTATGGTAAGACTTACGAGGTGTTTTTGTAGTTTCTGATTCAATCAAATAAACACTGATCTGTGAATGGCTTGTCAGCCATGTTTGTAGTTATGGTAAGACTTACGAGGTGTTTTTGTAGTTTCTGATTCAATCAAATAAACACTGATCTGTGAATGGTTTGTCAGCCATGTTTGTAGTTATGGTAAGACTTACGAGTTGTTTTTGTTGTTTCTGATTCAATCAAATAAACACTGATCTGTGAATGGTTTGTCAGCCATGTTTGTAGTTATGGTAAGACTTACGAGGTGTTTTTGTAGTTTCTGATTCAATCAAATAAACACTGATCTGTGAATGGCTTGTCAGCCATGTTTGTAGTTATGGTAAGACTTACGAGGTGTTTTTGTAGTTTCTGATTCAATCAAATAAACACTGATCTGTGAATGGTTTGTCAGCCATGTTTGTAGTTATGGTAAGACTTACGAGGTGTTTTTGTTGTTTCTGATTCAATCAAATAAACACTGATCTGTGAATGGCTTGTCAGCCATGTTTGTAGTTATGGTAAGACTTACGAGGTGTTTTTGTAGTTTCTGATTCAATCAAATAAACACTGATCTGTGAATGACTTGTCGGCCATGTTTGTAGTTATGGTAAGACTTACGAGGTGTTTTTTTAGTTTCTGATTCAATCAAATAAACACTGATCTGTGAATGGCTTGTAGGCCATGTTTGTAGTTATGGTAAGACTTACGAGGTGTTTTTGTAGTTTCTGATTCAATCAAATAAACACTGATCTGTGAATGGTTTGTCAGCCATGTTTGTAGTTATGGTAAGACTTACGAGGTGTTTTTGTAGTTTCTGATTCAATCAAATAAACACTGATCTGTGAATGGCTTGTCAGCCATGTTTGTAGTTATGGTAAGACTTACGGGGTGTTTTTGTTGTTTCTGATTCAATCAAATAAACACTGATCTGTGAATGGCTTGTCAGCCATGTTTGTAGTTATGGTAAGACTTACGAGGTGTTTTTGTTGTTTCTGATTCAATCAAATAAACACTGATCTGTGAATGGCTTGTCAGCCATGTTTGTAGTTATGGTAAGACTTACGGGGTGTTTTTGTTGTTTCTGATTCAATCAAATAAACACTGATCTGTGAATGGCTTGTCAGCCATGTTTGTAGTTATGGTAAGACTTACGGGGTGTTTTTGTTGTTTCTGATTCAATCAAATAAACACTGATCTGTGAATGGCTTGTCAGCCATGTTTGTAGTTATGGTAAGACTTACGAGGTGTTTTTGTTGTTTCTGATTCAATCAAATAAACACTGATCTGTGAATGGTTTGTCAGCCATGTTTGTAGTTATGGTAAGACTTACGAGGTGTTTTTGTAGTTTCTGATTCAATCAAATAAACACTGATCTGTGAATGGTTTGTCAGCCATGTTTGTAGTTATGGTAAGACTTACGAGGTGTTTTTGTAGTTTCTGATTCAATCAAATAAACACTGATCTGTGAATGACTTGTCAGCCATGTTTGTAGTTATGGTAAGACTTACGAGGTGTTTTTGTAGTTTCTGATTCAATCAAATAAACACTGATCTGTGAATGGTTTGTCAGCCATGTTTGTAGTTATGGTAAGACTTACGAGGTGTTTTTGTTGTTTCTGATTCAATCAAATAAACACTGATCTGTGAATGGTTTGTCAGCCATGTTTGTAGTTATGGTAAGACTTACGAGGTGTTTTTGTAGTTTCTGATTCAATCAAATAAACACTGATCTGTGAATGGTTTGTCAGCCATGTTTGTAGTTATGGTAAGACTTACGAGGTGTTTTTGTAGTTTCTGATTCAATCAAATAAACACTGATCTGTGAATGGTTTGTCAGCCATGTTTGTAGTTATGGTAAGACTTACGAGGTGTTTTTGTAGTTTCTGATTCAATCAAATAAACACTGATCTGTGAATGGCTTGTCAGCCATGTTTGTAGTTATGGTAAGACTTACGAGGTGTTTTTGTAGTTTCTGATTCAATCAAATAAACACTGATCTGTGAATGGTTTGTCAGCCATGTTTGTAGTTATGGTAAGACTTACGAGGTGTTTTTGTAGTTTCTGATTCAATTAAATAAACACTGATCTGTGAATGGTTTGTCAGCCATGTTTGTAGTTATGGTAAGACTTACGAGGTGTTTTTGTAGTTTCTGATTCAATTAAATAAACACTGATCTGTGAATGGTTTGTCAGCCATGTTTGTAGTTATGGTAAGACTTACGAGGTGTTTTTGTAGTTTCTGATTCAATCAAATAAACACTGATCTGTGAATGGTTTGTCAGCCATGTTTGTAGTTATGGTAAGACTTACGAGGTGTTTTTGTTGTTTCTGATTCAATCAAATAAACACTGATCTGTGAATGGTTTGTCAGCCATGTTTGTAGTTATGGTAAGACTTACGAGGTGTTTTTTTAGTTTCTGATTCAATTAAATAAACACTGATCTGTGAATGGTTTGTCAGCCATGTTTGTAGTTATGGTAAGACTTACGAGGTGTTTCTGTAGTTTCTGATTCAATTAAATAAACACTGATCTGTGAATGGCTTGTCAGCCATGTTTGTAGTTATGGTAAGACTTACGAGGTGTTTTTGTAGTTTCTGATTCAATTAAATAAACACTGATCTGTGAATGGTTTGTCAGCCATGTTTGTAGTTATGGTAAGACTTACGAGGTGTTTTTTTAGTTTCTGATTCAATCAAATAAACACTGATCTGTGAATGGCTTGTCGGCCATGTTTGTAGTTATGGTAAGACTTACGAGGTGTTTTTGTAGTTTCTGATTCAATTAAATAAACACTGATCTGTGAATGGCTTGTCGGCCATGTTTGTAGTTATGGTAAGACTTACGAGGTGTTTTTTTAGTTTCTGATTCAATTAAATAAACACTGATCTGTGAATGGTTTGTCAGCCATGTTTGTAGTTATGGTAAGACTTACGAGGTGTTTTTTTAGTTTCTGATTCAATTAAATAAACACTGATCTGTGAATGGTTTGTCAGCCATGTTTGTAGTTATGGTAAGACTTACGAGGTGTTTTTTTAGTTTCTGATTCAATTAAATAAACACTGATCTGTGAATGGCTTGTCGGCCATGTTTGTAGTTATGGTAAGACTTACGAGTTGTTTCTGTAGTTTCTGATTCAATCAAATAAACACTGATCTGTGAATGGCTTGTCAGCCATGTTTGTAGTTATGGTAAGACTTACGAGGTGTTTTTGTAGTTTCTGATTCAATCAAATAAACACTGATCTGTGAATGGTTTGTCAGCCATGTTTGTAGTTATGGTAAGACTTACGAGGTGTTTTTGTAGTTTCTGATTCAATCAAATAAACACTGATCTGTGAATGGTTTGTCAGCCATGTTTGTAGTTATGGTAAGACTTACGAGGTGTTTTTGTAGTTTCTGATTCAATCAAATAAACACTGATCTGTGAATGGTTTGTCAGCCATGTTTGTAGTTATGGTAAGACTTACGAGGTGTTTTTTTAGTTTCTGATTCAATTAAATAAACACTGATCTGTGAATGGCTTGTCAGCCATGTTTGTAGTTATGGTAAGACTTACGAGGTGTTTCTGTAGTTTCTGATTCAATTAAATAAACACTGATCTGTGAATGGTTTGTCGGCCATGTTTGTAGTTATGGTAAGACTTACGAGGTGTTTTTTTAGTTTCTGATTCAATTAAATAAACACTGATCTGTGAATGGCTTGTCGGCCATGTTTGTAGTTATGGTAAGACTTACGAGGTGTTTTTGTAGTTTCTGATTCAATTAAATAAACACTGATCTGTGAATGGCTTGTCGGCCATGTTTGTAGTTATGGTAAGACTTACGAGGTGTTTTTGTTGTTTCTGATTCAATCAAATAAACACTGATCTGTGAATGGCTTGTCGGCCATGTTTGTAGTTATGGTAAGACTTACGAGGTGTTTTTGTAGTTTCTGATTCAATTAAATAAACACTGATCTGTGAATGGCTTGTCGGCCATGTTTGTAGTTATGGTAAGACTTACGAGGTGTTTTTGTAGTTTCTGATTCAATTAAATAAACACTGATCTGTGAATGGCTTGTCGGCCATGTTTGTAGTTATGGTAAGACTTACGAGGTGTTTTTGTAGTTTCTGATTCAATTAAATAAACACTGATCTGTGAATGGCTTGTCGGCCATGTTTGTAGTTATGGTAAGACTTACGAGGTGTTTTTGTTGTTTCTGATTCAATCAAATAAACACTGATCTGTGAATGGTTTGTCAGCCATGTTTGTAGTTATGGTAAGACTTACGAGGTGTTTTTGTAGTTTCTGATTCAATCAAATAAACACTGATCTGTGAATGGCTTGTCGGCCATGTTTGTAGTTATGATAGGACTTACGAGGTGTTTTTGTAGTTTCTGATTCAATCAAATAAACACTGATCTGTGAATGGTTTGTCAGCCATGTTTGTAGTTATGGTAAGACTTACGAGGTGTTTTTGTAGTTTCTGATTCAATTAAATAAACACTGATCTGTGAATGGCTTGTCGGCCATGTTTGTAGTTATGGTAAGACTTACGAGGTGTTTTTGTAGTTTCTGATTCAATTAAATAAACACTGATCTGTGAATGGCTTGTCGGCCATGTTTGTAGTTATGGTAAGACTTACGAGGTGTTTTTGTAGTTTCTGATTCAATTAAATAAACACTGATCTGTGAATGGCTTGTCGGCCATGTTTGTAGTTATGGTAAGACTTACGAGGTGTTTTTGTAGTTTCTGATTCAATTAAATAAACACTGATCTGTGAATGGCTTGTCGGCCATGTTTGTAGTTATGGTAAGACTTACGAGGTGTTTTTGTTGTTTCTGATTCAATTAAATAAACACTGATCTGTGAATGGCTTGTCGGCCATGTTTGTAGTTATGGTAAGACTTACGAGGTGTTTTTGTTGTTTCTGATTCAATTAAATAAACACTGATCTGTGAATGGCTTGTCGGCCATGTTTGTAGTTATGGTAAGACTTACGAGGTGTTTTTGTAGTTTCTGATTCAATTAAATAAACACTGATCTGTGAATGGTTTGTCAGCCATGTTTGTAGTTATGGTAAGACTTACGAGGTGTTTTTGTAGTTTCTGATTCAATTAAATAAACACTGATCTGTGAATGGCTTGTAGGCCATGTTTGTAGTTATGGTAAGACATACGAGGTGTTTTTGTAGTTTCTGATTCAATTAAATAAACACTGATCTGTGAATGGTTTGTCGGCCATGTTTGTAGTTATGGTAAGACTTACGAGGTGTTTTTGTAGTTTCTGATTCAATTAAATAAACACTGATCTGTGAATGGTTTGTCGGCCATGTTTGTAGTTATGGTAAGACTTACGAGGTGTTTTTGTAGTTTCTGATTCAATCAAATAAACACTGATCTGTGAATGGCTTGTCGGCCATGTTTGTAGTTATGGTAAGACTTACGAGGTGTTTTTGTTGTTTCTGATTCAATTAAATAAACACTGATCTGTGAATGGCTTGTCGGCCATGTTTGTAGTTATGGTAAGACTTACGAGGTGTTTTTTTAGTTTCTGATTCAATTAAATAAACACTGATCTGTGAATGGCTTGTCGGCCATGTTTGTAGTTATGGTAAGACTTACGAGGTGTTTTTGTAGTTTCTGATTCAATTAAATAAACACTGATCTGTGAATGGCTTGTCGGCCATGTTTGTAGTTATGGTAAGACTTACGAGGTGTTTTTTTAGTTTCTGATTCAATTAAATAAACACTGATCTGTGAATGGTTTGTCAGCCATGTTTGTAGTTATGGTAAGACTTACGAGGTGTTTTTGTAGTTTCTGATTCAATCAAATAAACACTGATCTGTGAATGGTTTGTCAGCCATGTTTGTAGTTATGGTAAGACTTACGAGGTGTTTTTGTAGTTTTTGATTCAATCAAATAAACACTGATCTGTGAATGGTTTGTCAGCCATGTTTGTAGTTATGGTAAGACATACGAGGTGTTTTTGTAGTTTCTGATTCAATTAAATAAACACTGATCTGTGAATGGCTTGTCGGCCATGTTTGTAGTTATGGTAAGACTTACGAGTTGTTTCTGTAGTTTCTGATTCAATCAAATAAACACTGATCTGTGAATGGCTTGTCGGCCATGTTTGTAGTTATGGTAAGACTTACGAGGTGTTTTTGTAGTTTCTGATTTAATCAAATAAACACTGATCTGTGAATGGTTTGTCAGCCATGTTTGTAGTTATGGTAAGACTTACGGGGTGTTTTTGTAGTTTCTGATTCAATCAAATAAACACTGATCTGTGAATGGCTTGTCGGCCATGTTTGTAGTTATGGTAAGACTTACGAGGTGTTTTTTTAGTTTCTGATTCAATCAAATAAAAACTGATCTGTGAATGGTTTGTCAGCCATGTTTGTAGTTATGGTAAGACTTACGAGGTGTTTTTGTAGTTTCTGATTCAATTAAATAAACACTGATCTGTGAATGGTTTGTCAGCCATGTTTGTAGTTATGGTAAGACTTACGAGGTGTTTTTTTAGTTTCTGATTCAATTAAATAAACACTGATCTGTGAATGGTTTGTCAGCCATGTTTGTAGTTATGGTAAGACTTACGAGGTGTTTTTTTAGTTTCTGATTCAATTAAATAAACACTGATCTGTGAATGGCTTGTCGGCCATGTTTGTAGTTATGGTAAGACTTACGAGGTGTTTTTGTAGTTTCTGATTCAATTAAATAAACACTGATCTGTGAATGGTTTGTCAGCCATGTTTGTAGTTATGGTAAGACTTACGAGGTGTTTTTTTAGTTTCTGATTCAATTAAATAAACACTAATCTGTGAATGGCTTGTCGGCCATGTTTGTAGTTATGGTAAGACTTACGAGGTGTTTTTGTAGTTTCTGATTCAATTAAATAAACACTGATCTGTGAATGGTTTGTCAGCCATGTTTGTAGTTATGGTAAGACTTACGAGGTGTTTTTTTAGTTTCTGATTCAATTAAATAAACACTAATCTGTGAATGGCTTGTCGGCCATGTTTGTAGTTATGGTAAGACTTACGAGGTGTTTTTGTAGTTTCTGATTCAATTAAATAAACACTGATCTGTGAATGGTTTGTCAGCCATGTTTGTAGTTATGGTAAGACTTACGAGGTGTTTTTGTAGTTTCTGATTCAATCAAATAAACACTGATCTTTGAATGGCTTGTCAGCCATGTTTGTAGTTATGGTAAGACTTACGAGGTGTTTTTTTAGTTTCTGATTCAATCAAATAAACACTGATCTGTGAATGGTTTGTCAGCCATGTTTGTAGTTATGGTAAGACTTACGAGGTGTTTTTGTAGTTTCTGATTCAATTAAATAAACACTGATCTGTGAATGGTTTGTCAGCCATGTTTGTAGTTATGGTAAGACTTACGAGGTGTTTTTTTAGTTTCTGATTCAATTAAATAAACACTGATCTGTGAATGGTTTGTCAGCCATGTTTGTAGTTATGGTAAGACTTACGAGGTGTTTTTGTAGTTTCTGATTCAATTAAATAAACACTAATCTGTGAATGGCTTGTCGGCCATGTTTGTAGTTATGGTAAGACTTACGAGGTGTTTTTTTAGTTTCTGATTCAATCAAATAAACACTGATCTGTGAATGGTTTGTCAGCCATGTTTGTAGTTATGGTAAGACTTACGAGGTGTTTTTGTAGTTTCTGATTCAATTAAATAAACACTGATCTGTGAATGGTTTGTCAGCCATGTTTGTAGTTATGGTAAGACTTACGAGGTGTTTTTGTAGTTTCTGATTCAATTAAATAAACACTGATCTGTGAATGGTTTGTCAGCCATGTTTGTAGTTATGGTAAGACTTACGAGGTGTTTTTTTAGTTTCTGATTCAATTAAATAAACACTGATCTGTGAATGGTTTGTCAGCCATGTTTGTAGTTATGGTAAGACTTACGAGGTGTTTTTGTAGTTTCTGATTCAATTAAATAAACACTAATCTGTGAATGGCTTGTCGGCCATGTTTGTAGTTATGGTAAGACTTACGAGGTGTTTTTGTAGTTTCTGATTCAATCAAATAAACACTGATCTGTGAATGGTTTGTCAGCCATGTTTGTAGTTATGGTAAGACTTACGAGGTGTTTTTGTAGTTTCTGATTCAATTAAATAAACACTGATCTGTGAATGGTTTGTCAGCCATGTTTGTAGTTATGGTAAGACTTACGAGGTGTTTTTGTAGTTTCTGATTCAATCAAATAAACACTGATCTGTGAATGGCTTGTCGGCCATGTTTGTAGTTATGGTAAGACTTACGAGGTGTTTTTTTAGTTTCTGATTCAATTAAATAAACACTGATCTGTGAATGGCTTGTCAGCCATGTTTGTAGTTATGGTAAGACTTACGAGGTGTTTTTTTAGTTTCTGATTCAATTAAATAAACACTGATCTGTGAATGGTTTGTCAGCCATGTTTGTAGTTATGGTAAGACTTACGAGGTGTTTTTGTAGTTTCTGATTCAATTAAATAAACACTGATCTGTGAATGGCTTGTCGGCCATGTTTGTAGTTATGGTAAGACTTACGAGGTGTTTTTGTAGTTTCTGATTCAATCAAATAAACACTGATCTGTGAAAGGCTTGTCAGCCATGTTTGTAGTTATGGTAAGACTTACGAGGTGTTTTTGTAGTTTCTGATTCAATCAAATAAACACTGATCTGTGAATGGTTTGTCAGCCATGTTTGTAGTTATGGTAAGACTTACGAGGTGTTTTTTTAGTTTCTGATTCAATTAAATAAACACTGATCTGTGAATGGTTTGTCAGCCATGTTTGTAGTTATGGTAAGACTTACGAGGTGTTTTTGTAGTTTCTGATTCAATTAAATAAACACTAATCTGTGAATGGCTTGTCGGCCATGTTTGTAGTTATGGTAAGACTTACGAGGTGTTTTTGTAGTTTCTGATTCAATTGAATAAACACTGATCTGTGAATGGCTTGTCAGCCATGTTTGTAGTTATGGTAAGACTTACGAGGTGTTTTTGTAGTTTCTGATTCAATCAAATAAACACTGATCTGTGAATGGCTTGTCAGCCATGTTTGTAGTTATGGTAAGACTTACGAGGTGTTTTTGTAGTTTCTGATTTAATCAAATAAACACTGATCTGTGAATGGTTTGTCAGCCATGTTTGTAGTTATGGTAAGACTTACGAGGTGTTTTTGTAGTTTCTGATTCAATCAAATAAACACTGATCTGTGAATGGTTTGTCAGCCATGTTTGTAGTTATGGTAAGACTTACGAGGTGTTTTTGTAGTTTCTGATTCAATCAAATAAACACTGATCTGTGAATGGTTTGTCAGCCATGTTTGTAGTTATGGTAAGACTTACGAGGTGTTTTTGTAGTTTCTGATTCAATTAAATAAACACTAATCTGTGAATGGCTTGTCGGCCATGTTTGTAGTTATGGTAAGACTTACGAGGTGTTTTTGTAGTTTCTGATTCAATCAAATAAACACTGATCTGTGAATGGCTTGTCAGCCATGTTTGTAGTTATGGTAAGACTTACGAGGTGTTTTTGTAGTTTCTGATTTAATCAAATAAACACTGATCTGTGAATGGTTTGTCAGCCATGTTTGTAGTTATGGTAAGACTTACGAGGTGTTTTTGTAGTTTCTGATTCAATCAAATAAACACTGATCTGTGAATGGCTTGTCAGCCATGTTTGTAGTTATGGTAAGACTTACGAGGTGTTTTTGTAGTTTCTGATTTAATCAAATAAACACTGATCTGTGAATGGTTTGTCAGCCATGTTTGTAGTTATGGTAAGACTTACGAGGTGTTTTTGTAGTTTCTGATTCAATCAAATAAACACTGATCTGTGAATGGCTTGTCAGCCAAGTTTGTAGTTATGGTAAGACTTACGAGGTGTTTTTGTAGTTTCTGATTCAATTAAATAAATACTGATCTGTGAATGGCTTGTCGGCCATGTTTGTAGTTATGGTAAGACTTACGAGATGTTTTTGTAGTTTCTGATTCAATTAAATAAATACTGATCTGTGAATGGCTTGTCGGCCATGTTTGTAGTTATGGTAAGACTTACGAGGTGTTTTTGTAGTTTCTGATTCAATTAAATAAACACTGATCTGTGAATGGCTTGTCAGCCATGTTTGTAGTTATGGTAAGACTTACGAGGTGTTTTTGTAGTTTCTGATTCAATCAAATAAACACTGATCTGTGAATGGCTTGTCGGCCATGTTTGTAGATAAGGTAAGACTTACGAGGTGTTTTTGTAGTTTCTGATTCAATCAAATAAACACTGATCTGTGAATGGCTTGTCAGCCATGTTTGTAGTTATGGTAAGACTTACGAGGTGTTTTTGTAGTTTCTGATTCAATCAAATAAACACTGATCTGTGAATGGTTTGTCAGCCATGTTTGTAGTTATGGTAAGACTTACGAGGTGTTTTTGTAGTTTCTGATTCAATTAAATAAATAATGATCTGTGAATGGCTTGTCAGCCATGTTTGTAGTTATGGTAAGACTTACGAGGTGTTTTTGTTGTTTCTGATTCAATTAAATAAATACTGATCTGTGAATGGCTTGTCGGCCATGTTTGTAGTTATGGTAAGACTTACGAGATGTTTTTGTAGTTTCTGATTCAATTAAATAAACACTGATCTGTGAATGGCTTGTCGGCCATGTTTGTAGTTATGGTAAGACTTACGAGGTGTTTTTGTAGTTTCTGATTCAATCAAATAAACACTGATCTGTGAATGGTTTGTCAGCCATGTTTGTAGTTATGGTAAGACTTACGAGGTGTTTTTGTAGTTTCTGATTCAATCAAATAAACACTGATCTGTGAATGGCTTGTCAGCCATGTTTGTAGTTATGGTAAGACTTACGAGGTGTTTTTGTAGTTTCTGATTCAATCAAATAAACACTGATCTGTGAATGGTTTGTCAGCCATGTTTGTAGTTATGGTAAGACTTACGAGGTGTTTTTGTAGTTTCTGATTCAATTAAATAAATAATGATCTGCGAATGGCTTGTCAGCCATGTTTGTAGTTATGGTAAGACTTACGAGGTGTTTTTGTTGTTTCTGATTCAATTAAATAAATACTGATCTGTGAATGGCTTGTCGGCCATGTTTGTAGTTATGGTAAGACTTACGAGATGTTTTTGTAGTTTCTGATTCAATTAAATAAACACTGATCTGTGAATGGCTTGTCGGCCATGTTTGTAGTTATGGTAAGACTTACGAGGTGTTTTTGTAGTTTCTGATTCAATTAAATAAACACTGATCTGTGAATGGCTTGTCAGCCATGTTTGTAGTTATGGTAAGACTTACGAGGTGTTTTTGTAGTTTCTGATTCAATCAAATAAACACTGATCTGTGAATGGCTTGTCGGCCATGTTTGTAGTTATGGTAAGACTTACGAGGTGTTTTTGTAGTTTCTGATTCAATCAAATAAACACTGATCTGTGAATGGCTTGTCGGCCATGTTTGTAGTTATGGTAAGACTTACGGGGTGTTTTTGTAGTTTCTGATTCAATTAAATAAACACTGATCTGTGAATGGCTTGTCAGCCATGTTTGTAGTTATGGTAAGACTTACGAGGTGTTTTTGTAGTTTCTGATTCAATCAAATAAACACTGATCTGTGAATGGCTTGTCGGCCATGTTTGTAGATAAGGTAAGACTTACGAGGTGTTTTTGTAGTTTCTGATTCAATCAAATAAACACTGATCTGTGAATGGTTTGTCAGCCATGTTTGTAGTTATGGTAAGACTTACGAGGTGTTTTTGTAGTTTCTGATTCAATCAAATAAAAACTGATCTGTGAATGGCTTGTCAGCCATGTTTGTAGTTATGGTAAGACTTACGAGGTGTTTTTGTAGTTTCTGATTCAATCAAATAAACACTGATCTGTGAATGGCTTGTCAGCCATGTTTGTAGTTATGGTAAGACTTACGAGGTGTTTTTGTAGTTTCTGATTCAATCAAATAAACACTGATCTGTGAATGGTTTGTCAGCCATGTTTGTAGTTATGGTAAGACTTACGAGGTGTTTTTGTAGTTTCTGATTTAATCAAATAAACACTGATCTGTGAATGGCTTGTAGGCCATGTTTGTAGTTATGGTAAGACTTACGAGGTGTTTTTGTAGTTTCTGATTCAATTAAATAAACACTGAACTGTGAATGGTTTGTCAGCCATGTTTGTAGTTATGGTAAGACTTACGAGGTGTTTTTGTAGTTTCTGATTCAATCAAATAAAAACTGATCTGTGAATGGTTTGTCAGCCATGTTTGTAGTTATGGTAAGACTTACGAGGTGTTTTTGTAGTTTCTGATTCAATCAAATAAACACTGATCTGTGAATGGTTTGTCAGCCATGTTTGTAGTTATGGTAAGACTTACGAGGTGTTTTTGTAGTTTCTGATTCAATTAAATAAACACTGATCTGTGAATGGCTTGTCGGCCATGTTTGTAGTTATGGTAAGACTTACGAGGTGTTTTTGTAGTTTCTGATTCAATCAAATAAACACTGATCTGTGAATGGTTTGTCAGCAATGTTTGTAGTTATGGTAAGACTTACGAGGTGTTTTTGTAGTTTCTGATTTAATCAAATAAACACTGATCTGTGAATGGTTTGTCAGCCATGTTTGTAGTTATGGTAAGACTTACGAGGTGTTTTTGTAGTTTCTGATTCAATCAAATAAACACTGATCTGTGAATGGTTTGTCAGCCATGTTTGTAGTTATGGTAAGACTTACGAGGTGTTTTTGTAGTTTCTGATTCAATCAAATAAACACTGATCTGTGAATGGTTTGTCAGCCATGTTTGTAGTTATGGTAAGACTTACGAGGTGTTTTTGTAGTTTCTGATTCAATTAAATAAACACTGATCTGTGAATGGTTTGTCAGCCATGTTTGTAGTTATGGTAAGACTTACGAGGTGTTTTTGTAGTTTCTGATTCAATCAAATAAACACTGATCTGTGAATGGCTTGTCGGCCATGTTTGTAGTTATGGTAAGACTTACGAGGTGTTTTTGTAGTTTCTGATTCAATCAAATAAACACTGATCTGTGAATGGTTTGTCAGCCATGTTTGTAGTTATGGTAAGACTTACGAGGTGTTTTTGTAGTTTCTGATTCAATTAAATAAACACTGATCTGTGAATGGCTTGTCGGCCATGTTTGTAGTTATGGTAAGACTTACGAGGTGTTTTTGTAGTTTCTGATTCAATCAAATAAACACTGATCTGTGAATGGCTTGTCGGCCATGTTTGTAGTTATGATAGGACTTACGAGGTGTTTTTGTAGTTTCTGATTCAATCAAATAAACACTGATCTGTGAATGGTTTGTCAGCCATGTTTGTAGTTATGGTAAGACTTACGAGGTGTTTTTGTAGTTTCTGATTCAATCAAATAAACACTGATCTGTGAATGGTTTGTCAGCCATGTTTGTAGTTATGGTAAGACTTACGGGGTGTTTTTGTAGTTTCTGATTCAATCAAATAAACACTGATCTGTGAATGGTTTGTCAGCCATGTTTGTAGTTATGGTAAGACTTACGAGGTGTTTTTGTTGTTTCTGATTCAATCAAATAAACACTGATCTGTGAATGGTTTGTCAGCCATGTTTGTAGTTATGGTAAGACTTACGAGGTGTTTTTGTTGTTTCTGATTCAATCAAATAAACACTGATCTGTGAATGGTTTGTCAGCCATGTTTGTAGTTATGGTAAGACTTACGAGGTGTTTTTGTAGTTTCTGATTCAATCAAATAAACACTGATCTGTGAATGGTTTGTCAGCCATGTTTGTAGTTATGGTAAGACTTACGAGGTGTTTTTGTAGTTTCTGATTCAATCAAATAAAAACTGATCTGTGAATGGTTTGTCAGCCATGTTTGTAGTTATGGTAAGACTTACGAGGTGTTTTTGTTGTTTCTGATTCAATCAAATAAACACTGATCTGTGAATGGTTTGTCAGCCATGTTTGTAGTTATGGTAAGACTTACGAGGTGTTTTTGTTGTTTCTGATTCAATCAAATAAACACTGATCTGTGAATGGTTTGTCAGCCATGTTTGTAGTTATGGTAAGACTTACGAGGTGTTTTTGTAGTTTCTGATTCAATCAAATAAAAACTGATCTGTGAATGGTTTGTCAGCCATGTTTGTAGTTATGGTAAGACTTACGGGGTGTTTTTGTTGTTTCTGATTCAATTAAATAAACACTGATCTGTGAATGGCTTGTCGGCCATGTTTGTAGTTATGGTAAGACTTACGGGGTGTTTTTGTTGTTTCTGATTCAATCAAATAAACACTGATCTGTGAATGGCTTGTCAGCCATGTTTGTAGTCAGTGGCGTAGCGTGACTTTCAGTAGTGGGTATTCAGTTGAGATTCAAGTTAGGCCCTAAAAATGGCGTAGGATCCTAAAAATCACTCAAAATCTACCTTGCACTTACGTTCAAATTCTTACTTGTTTTCGTGTAATGAGCTCAGGCCATCTTAGCAAAATATCTATTCAAATATTATACTGCAAAGGCGACGACGAAATTTGGGTTTCATGTTGACCTATTTATATTCATCTGTTGATGTTTATCTGTTCACGATCTCAATTCTGTTTTACTTCCGTCTTCTTGCCTATGTTTGTTTGAGCCTCGGAATCAGTTTTGATCATCTAAGTCGAGAAAGGAGGCTGTACGCAGAAATTTCTCTGCGTACAGCTCTTTTGTTTTCTCGATCTGAAAGGTCAATCTGGGGTCAAATACTGGCGAAATGGAGAGTTCTGATTGGTGGAAACTACCGGAAAAGATTCAGTGCGTACCGTAGACCTCTGCTGTGACTAATACAATGAAATTCAATCGTTTACTGGTCTCATAAACAATTACACATAACCGCTAATCCATTTAGGACTGTTTCCTCTGCTCAACTAGAGATCTTTATCAAAAATATGGAACACGGAATCAAAAACAATGGAATGGAATAGATGGAACATATACATATTGTGTTGGGTTGCGTTCAACAACTAGAAATGGAGAAAACACTATGAAGTTTATAACCCAGACGTTAAAAAAGGTCTTCTTGTTTAGCAAAATCTTATATTTAGGGTATTTTTCTTATTTTTTGCTCAAAATCCCAGGGTATTCACTGAATACCTTGAATACCCAGACGCTACGCCACTGTTTGTAGTTATGGTAAGACTAACGAGGTGTTTTTGTAGTTTCTGATTCAATCAAATAAACACTGATCTGTGAATGGCTTGTCGGCCATGTTTGTAGTTATGGTAAGACTTACGAGGTGTTTTTGTAGTTTCTGATTCAATCAAAAAAACACTGATCTGTGAATGGCTTGTCAGCCATGTTTGTAGTTATGGTAAGACTTACGAGGTGTTTTTGTAGTTTCTGATTCAATCAAATAAACACTGATCTGTGAATGGTTTGTCAGCCATGTTTGTAGTTATGGTAAGACTTACGAGGTGTTTTTGTAGTTTCTGATTCAATCAAATAAACACTGATCTGTGAATGGTTTGTCAGCCATGTTTGTAGTTATGGTAAGACTTACGAGGTGTTTTTGTAGTTTCTGATTCAATTAAATAAACACTGATCTGTGAATGGCTTGTCGGCCATGTTTGTAGTTATGGTAAGACTTACGAGGTGTTTTTGTAGTTTCTGATTTAATCAAATAAACACTGATCTGTGAATGGTTTGTCAGCCATGTTTGTAGTTATGGTAAGACTTACGAGGTGTTTTTGTTGTTTCTGATTCAATCAAATAAACACTGATCTGTGAATGGCTTGTCAGCCATGTTTGTAGTTATGGTAAGACTTACGAGGTGTTTTTGTAGTTTCTGATTCAATTAAATAAACACTGATCTGTGAATGACTTGTCGGCCATGTTTGTAGTTATGGTAAGACTTACGAGGTGTTTTTGTAGTTTCTGATTTAATCAAATAAACACTGATCTGTGAATGGCTTGTAGGCCATGTTTGTAGTTATGGTAAGACTTACGAGGTGTTTTTGTAGTTTCTGATTCAATTAAATAAACACTGATCTGTGAATGGCTTGTCGGCCATGTTTGTAGTTATGGTAAGACTTACGAGGTGTTTTTGTAGTTTCTGATTCAATCAAATAAACACTGATCTGTGAATGGTTTGTCAGCCATGTTTGTAGTTATGGTAAGACTTACGAGGTGTTTTTGTAGTTTCTGATTCAATCAAATAAACACTGATCTGTGAATGACTTGTCGGCCATGTTTGTAGTTATGGTAAGACTTACGAGGTGTTTTTGTAGTTTCTGATTCAATTAAATAAACACTGATCTGTGAATGGCTTGTCGGCCATGTTTGTAGTTATGGTAAGACTTACGAGGTGTTTTTGTTGTTTCTGATTCAATCAAATAAACACTGATCTGTGAATGGTTTGTCAGCCATGTTTGTAGTTATGGTAAGACTTACGGGGTGTTTTTGTTGTTTCTGATTCAATTAAATAAACACTGATCTGTGAATGGCTTGTCGGCCATGTTTGTAGTTATGGTAAGACTTACGGGGTGTTTTTGTTGTTTCTGATTCAATCAAATAAACACTGATCTGTGAATGGCTTGTCAGCCATGTTTGTAGTTATGGTAAGACTTACGAGGTGTTTTTGTAGTTTCTGATTCAATCAAATAAACACTGATCTGTGAATGGCTTGTCGGCCATGTTTGTAGTTATGGTAAGACTTACGAGGTGTTTTTGTAGTTTCTGATTCAATCAAATAAACACTGATCTGTGAATGGCTTGTCAGCCATGTTTGTAGTTATGGTAAGACTTACGAGGTGTTTTTGTAGTTTCTGATTCAATCAAATAAACACTGATCTGTGAATGGTTTGTCAGCCATGTTTGTAGTTATGGTAAGACTTACGAGGTGTTTTTGTAGTTTCTGATTCAATCAAATAAACACTGATCTTTGAATGGCTTGTCAGCCATGTTTGTAGTTATGGTAAGACTTACGAGGTGTTTTTGTAGTTTCTGATTCAATTAAATAAACACTGATCTGTGAATGGTTTGTCGGCCATGTTTGTAGTTATGGCAAGACTTACGAGGTGTTTTTGTAGTTTCTGATTCAATCAAATAAACACTGATCTGTGAATGGTTTGTCAGCCATGTTTGTAGTTATGGTAAGACTTACGAGGTGTTTTTGTAGTTTCTGATTTAATCAAATAAACACTGATCTGTGAATGGTTTGTCAGCCATGTTTGTAGTTATGGTAAGACTTACGAGGTGTTTTTGTTGTTTCTGATTCAATCAAATAAACACTGATCTGTGAATGGCTTGTCAGCCATGTTTGTAGTTATGGTAAGACTTACGAGGTGTTTTTGTAGTTTCTGATTCAATTAAATAAACACTGATCTGTGAATGGTTTGTCGGCCATGTTTGTAGTTATGGTAAGACTTACGAGGTGTTTTTGTAGTTTCTGATTTAATCAAATAAACACTGATCTGTGAATGGCTTGTAGGCCATGTTTGTAGTTATGGTAAGACTTACGAGGTGTTTTTGTAGTTTCTGATTCAATTAAATAAACACTGATCTGTGAATGGTTTGTCGGCCATGTTTGTAGTTATGGTAAGACTTACGAGGTGTTTTTGTAGTTTCTGATTCAATTAAATAAACACTGATCTGTGAATGGTTTGTCAGCCATGTTTGTAGTTATGGTAAGACTTACGAGGTGTTTTTGTAGTTTCTGATTCAATCAAATAAACACTGATCTGTGAATGGTTTGTCAGCCATGTTTGTAGTTATGGTAAGACTTACGAGGTGTTTTTGTAGTTTCTGATTCAATCAAATAAACACTGATCTGTGAATGGTTTGTCAGCCATGTTTGTAGTTATGGTAAGACTTACGAGGTGTTTTTGTAGTTTCTGATTCAATCAAATAAACACTGATCTGTGAATGGTTTGTCAGCCATGTTTGTAGTTATGGTAAGACTTACGAGGTGTTTTTGTAGTTTCTGATTCAATCAAATAAACACTGATCTGTGAATGGTTTGTCAGCCATGTTTGTAGTTATGGTAAGACTTACGAGGTGTTTTTGTAGTTTCTGATTCAATCAAATAAACACTGATCTGTGAATGGTTTGTCAGCCATGTTTGTAGTTATGGTAAGACTTACGAGGTGTTTTTGTAGTTTCTGATTCAATCAAATAAACACTGATCTGTGAATGGTTTGTCAGCCATGTTTGTAGTTATGGTAAGACTTACGAGGTGTTTTTGTAGTTTCTGATTCAATCAAATAAACACTGATCTGTGAATGACTTGTCGGCCATGTTTGTAGTTATGGTAAGACTTACGAGGTGTTTTTGTAGTTTCTGATTCAATTAAATAAACACTGATCTGTGAATGACTTGTCGGCCATGTTTGCAGTTATGGTAAGACTTACGAGGTGTTTTTGTTGTTTCTGATTCAATCAAATAAACACTGATCTGTGAATGGCTTGTCAGCCATGTTTGTAGTTATGGTAAGACTTACGAGGTGTTTTTGTAGTTTCTGATTCAATTAAATAAACACTGATCTGTGAATGACTTGTCGGCCATGTTTGTAGTTATGGTAAGACTTACGAGGTGTTTTTGTAGTTTCTGATTCAATCAAATAAACACTGATCTGTGAATGGCTTGTCAGCCATGTTTGTAGTTATGGTAAGACTTACGAGGTGTTTTTTTAGTTTCTGATTCAATCAAATAAACACTGATCTTTGAATGGCTTGTAGGCCATGTTTGTAGTTATGGTAAGACTTACGAGGTGTTTTTTTTGTTTCTGATTCAATCAAATAAACACTGATCTGTGAATGGCTTGTCGGCCATGTTTGTAGTTATGGTTAGACTTACGAGGTGTTTTTGTTGTTTCTGATTCAATCAAATAAACACTGATCTGTGAATGGCTTGTCGGCCATGTTTGTAGTTATGGTAAGACTTACGAGGTGTTTTTGTTGTTTCTGATTCAATCAAATAAACATTGATCTGTTAATGGCTTGTCAGCCATGTTTGTAGTTATGGTAAGACTTACGAGGTGTTTTTGTAGTTTCTGATTCAATCAAATAAACACTGATCTGTGAATGGCTTGTCAGCCATGTTTGTAGTTATGGTAAGACTTACGAGGTGTTTTTGTAGTTTCTGATTTAATCAAATAAACACTGATCTGTGAATGGCTTGTAGGCCATGTTTGTAGTTATGGTAAGACTTACGAGGTGTTTTTGTAGTTTCTGATTTAATCAAATAAACACTGATCTGTGAATGGCTTGTAGGCCATGTTTGTAGTTATGGTAAGACTTACGAGGTGTTTTTGTTGTTTCTGATTCAATCAAATAAACACTGATCTGTGAATGGCTTGTCAGCCATGTTTGTAGTTATGGTAAGACTTACTAGTTGTTTTTGTAGTTTCTGATTTAATCAAATAAACACTGATCTGTGAATGGCTTGTAGGCCATGTTTGTAGTTATGGTAAGACTTACGAGGTGTTTTTTTAGTTTCTGATTCAATCAAATAAACACTGATCTGTGAATGGCTTGTAGGCCATGTTTGTAGTTATGGTAAGACTTACGAGGTGTTTTTGTAGTTTCTGATTCAATCAAATAAACACTGATCTGTGAATGGCTTGTAGGCCATGTTTGTAGTTATGGTAAGACTTACGAGGTGTTTTTTTAGTTTCTGATTCAATCAAATAAACACTGATCTGTGAATGGCTTGTAGGCCATGTTTGTAGTTATGGTAAGACTTACGAGGTGTTTTTGTAGTTTCTGATTCAATCAAATAAACACTGATCTGTGAATGGCTTGTAGGCCATGTTTGTAGTTATGGTAAGACTTACGAGGTGTTTTTTTAGTTTCTGATTCAATCAAATAAACACTGATCTGTGAATGGCTTGTAGGCCATGTTTGTAGTTATGGTAAGACTTACGAGGTGTTTTTTTAGTTTCTGATTCAATCAAATAAACACTGATCTGTGAATGGCTTGTAGGCCATGTTTGTAGTTATGGTAAGACTTACGAGGTGTTTTTTTAGTTTCTGATTCAATCAAATAAACACTGATCTGTGAATGGCTTGTAGGCCATGTTTGTAGTTATGGTAAGACTTACGAGGTGTTTTTTTAGTTTCTGATTCAATCAAATAAACACTGATCTGTGAATGGTTTGTCAGCCATGTTTGTAGTTATGGTAAGACTTACGAGGTGTTTTTTTAGTTTCTGATTCAATCAAATAAACACTGATCTGTGAATGGCTTGTCAGCCATGTTTGTAGTTATGGTAAGACTTACGAGGTGTTTTTTTAGTTTCTGATTCAATCAAATAAACACTGATCTTTGAATGGCTTGTAGGCCATGTTTGTAGTTATGGTAAGACTTACGAGGTGTTTTTGTAGTTTTTGATTCAATCAAATAAACACTGATCTGTGAATGGCTTGTCGGCCATGTTTGTAGTTATGGTAAGACTTACGAGGTGTTTTTGTAGTTTTTGATTCAATCAAATAAACACTGATCTGTGAATGGTTTGTCAGCCATGTTTGTAGTTATGGTAAGACTTACGAGGTGTTTTTTTAGTTTCTGATTCAATCAAATAAACACTGATCTGTGAATGGCTTGTCAGCCATGTTTGTAGTTATGGTAAGACTTACGAGGTGTTTTTTTAGTTTCTGATTCAATCAAATAAACACTGATCTTTGAATGGCTTGTAGGCCATGTTTGTAGTTATGGTAAGACTTACGAGGTGTTTTTGTAGTTTTTGATTCAATCAAATAAACACTGATCTGTGAATGGCTTGTCGGCCATGTTTGTAGTTATGGTAAGACTTACGAGGTGTTTTTGTAGTTTTTGATTCAATCAAATAAACACTGATCTGTGAATGGTTTGTCAGCCATGTTTGTAGTTATGGTAAGACTTACGAGGTGTTTTTTTAGTTTCTGATTCAATCAAATAAACACTGATCTGTGAATGGCTTGTCAGCCATGTTTGTAGTTATGGTAAGACTTACGAGGTGTTTTTTTAGTTTCTGATTCAATCAAATAAACACTGATCTTTGAATGGCTTGTAGGCCATGTTTGTAGTTATGGTAAGACTTACGAGGTGTTTTTGTAGTTTTTGATTCAATCAAATAAACACTGATCTGTGAATGGCTTGTAGGCCATGTTTGTAGTTATGGTAAGACTTACGAGGTGTTTTTGTTGTTTCTGATTCAATCAAATAAACACTGATCTGTGAATGGTTTGTCAGCCATGTTTGTAGTTATGGTAAGACATACGAGGTGTTTTTGTAGTTTCTGATTCAATTAAATAAACACTGATCTGTGAATGGCTTGTCGGCCATGTTTGTAGTTATGGTAAGACTTACGAGTTGTTTCTGTAGTTTCTGATTCAATCAAATAAACACTGATCTGTGAATGGCTTGTCGGCCATGTTTGTAGTTATGGTAAGACTTACGAGGTGTTTTTGTAGTTTCTGATTCAATTAAATAAATAATGATCTGTGAATGGCTTGTCGGCCATGTTTGTAGTTATGGTAAGACTTACGAGGTGTTTTTTTAGTTTCTGATTCAATCAAATAAACACTGATCTGTGAATGGCTTGTCAGCCATGTTTGTAGTTATGGTAAGACTTACGAGTTGTTTCTGTAGTTTCTGATTCAATCAAATAAACACTGATCTGTGAATGGCTTGTCGGCCATGTTTGTAGTTATGGTAAGACTTACGAGGTGTTTTTGTAGTTTCTGATTCAATCAAATAAACACTGATTTGTGAATGGCTTGTAGGCCATGTTTGTAGTTATGGTAAGACTTACGAGGTGTTTTTGTAGTTTCTGATTCAATCAAATAAACACTGATCTGTGAATGGCTTGTGGGCCATGTTTGTAGGTATGATAAGACTTACGAGGTGTTTTTGTAGTTTCTGATTCAATCAAATAAACACTGATCTGTGAATGGCTTGTAGGCCATGTTTGTAGTTATGGTAAGACTTACGAGGTGTTTTTGTAGTTTCTGATTCAATCAAATAAACACTGATTTGTGAATGGCTTGTGGGCCATGTTTGTAGGTATGATAAGACTTACGAGGTGTTTTTGTAGTTTCTGATTCAATCAAATAAACACTGATCTGTGAATGGCTTGTCAGCCATGTTTGTAGTTATGGTAAGACTTACGAGGTGTTTTTGTAGTTTCTGATTCAATTAAATAAACACTAATCTGTGAATGGCTTGTCGGCCATGTTTGTAGTTATGATAAGACTTACGAGGTGTTTCTGTAGTTTCTGATTGAATCAAATAAACACTGATCTGTGAATGGCTTGTCGGCCATGTTTGTAGTTATGGTAAGACTTACGGGGTGTTTTTGTAGTTTCTGATTCAATCAAATAAACACTGATCTGTGAATGGCTTGTCGGCCATGTTTGTAGTTATGATAGGACTTACGAGGTGTTTTTGTAGTTGCTGATTCAATCAAATAAACACTGATCTGTGAATGGCTTGTAGGCCATGTTTGTAGTTATGGTAAGACTTACGAGGTGTTTTTGTAGTTTCTGATTCAATCAAATAAACACTGATCTGTGAATGGCTTGTCGGCCATGTTTGTAGTTATGGTAAGACTTACGAGTTGTTTCTGTAGTTTCTGATTCAATCAAATAAACACTGATCTGTGAATGGCTTGTCGGCCATGTTTGTAGTTATGGTAAGACTTACGAGGTGTTTTTGTAGTTTCTGATTCAATCAAATAAACACTGATTTGTGAATGGCTTGTGGGCCATGTTTGTAGGTATGATAAGACTTACGAGGTGTTTTTGTAGTTTCTGATTCAATCAAATAAACACTGATCTGTGAATGGCTTGTCAGCCATGTTTGTAGTTATGGTAAGACTTACGAGGTGTTTTTGTAGTTTCTGATTCAATCAAATAAACACTGATTTGTGAATGGCTTGTGGGCCATGTTTGTAGGTATGATAAGACTTACGAGGTGTTTTTGTAGTTTCTGATTCAATCAAATAAACACTGATCTGTGAATGGCTTGTAGGCCATGTTTGTAGTTATGGTAAGACTTACGAGGTGTTTTTGTAGTTTCTGATTCAATCAAATAAACACTGATTTGTGAATGGCTTGTGGGCCATGTTTGTAGGTATGATAAGACTTACGAGGTGTTTTTGTAGTTTCTGATTCAATCAAATAAACACTGATCTGTGAATGGCTTGTCAGCCATGTTTGTAGTTATGGTAAGACTTACGAGGTGTTTTTGTAGTTTCTGATTCAATTAAATAAACACTAATCTGTGAATGGCTTGTCGGCCATGTTTGTAGTTATGATAAGACTTACGAGGTGTTTCTGTAGTTTCTGATTGAATCAAATAAACACTGATCTGTGAATGGCTTGTCGGCCATGTTTGTAGTTATGGTAAGACTTACGGGGTGTTTTTGTAGTTTCTGATTCAATCAAATAAACACTGATCTGTGAATGGCTTGTCGGCCATGTTTGTTGTTATGATAGGACTTACGAGGTGTTTTTGTAGTTGCTGATTCAATCAAATAAACACTGATCTGTGAATGGCTTGTCGGCCATGTTTGTAGTTATGGTAAGACTTACGAGGTGTTTTTGTAGTTTCTGATTCAATCAAATAAACACTGATCTGTGAATGGCTTGTCGGCCATGTTTGTAGTTATGGTAAGACTTACGAGTTGTTTCTGTAGTTTCTGATTCAATCAAATAAACACTGATCTGTGAATGGCTTGTCGGCCATGTTTGTAGTTATGGTAAGACTTACGAGGTGTTTTTGTAGTTTCTGATTCAATCAAATAAACACTGATCTGTGAATGGCTTGTCGGCCATGTTTGTAGTTATGGTAAGACTTACGAGTTGTTTCTGTAGTTTCTGATTCAATCAAATAAACACTGATCTGTGAATGGCTTGTCGGCCATGTTTGTAGTTATGGTAAGACTTACGAGGTGTTTTTGTAGTTGCTGATTCAATCAAATAAACACTGATCTGTGAATGGCTTGTAGGCCATGTTTGTAGTTATGGTAAGACTTACGAGGTGTTTTTGTAGTTTCTGATTCAATCAAATAAACACTGATCTGTGAATGGCTTGTCGGCCATGTTTGTAGTTATGGTAAGACTTACGAGGTGTTTTTTTAGTTTCTGATTCAATCAAATAAACACTGATCTGTGAATGGCTTGTCGGCCATGTTTGTAGTTATGGTAAGACTTACGAGGTGTTTTTGTAGTTGCTGATTCAATCAAATAAACACTGATCTGTGAATGGCTTGTAGGCCATGTTTGTAGTTATGGTAAGACTTACGAGGTGTTTTTGTAGTTTCTGATTCAATCAAATAAACACTGATCTGTGAATGGCTTGTCGGCCATGTTTGTAGTTATGGTAAGACTTACGAGGTGTTTTTTTAGTTTCTGATTCAATCAAATAAAAACTGATCTGTGAATGGTTTGTCAGCCATGTTTGTAGTTATGGTAAGACTTACGAGGTGTTTTTGTAGTTTCTGATTCAATCAAATAAACACTGATCTGTGAATGGCTTGTCGGCCATGTTTGTAGTTATGGTAAGACTTACGAGGTGTTTTTTTAGTTTCTGATTCAATCAAATAAACACTGATTTGTGAATGGCTTGTGGGCCATGTTTGTAGGTATGATAAGACTTACGAGGTGTTTTTGTAGTTTCTGATTCAATCAAATAAACACTGATCTGTGAATGGCTTGTCAGCCATGTTTGTAGTTATGGTAGGACTTACGAGGTGTTTTTGTAGTTTCGGCATCGTTTTATTCAGGATCCTGTCGTGGTGGCTCTGGAATCGGATCAATTTGGGAAAACCAGGGATGAAGAACCCTAAAAATATCAAAATTGACTCATCGAAATGGAATTAATTAATCTAGTAGGTAATTTTGGAAATTTGGTGGTTTATTTTTCGAATGAGAAGGGTTATACCATATTGCGAAATTGACTTGACCTTCAAACAATTCAACTAAATAACTGCTTTTCAGTAAAGTCAGTTTTTCAAACTGCATTGTAGCACATTCATGGCGATTTATAGCGATATATGGCGATATATGGTGATTTATGGCGATTTAAGGCGAAATGTGCTTGATGAGGAAACCAAACACGAGTCATACATACCATGCATGTGGTGCTTCTTATCAGTGAGCAGGGTCGACAGCGCCCAAAACGCATCCTAAAAACACAAAAGTCTTAGGCATAATAATGTTGAATATTGAAATTCCAAAGAAAACATAAACTATAGAATATCAAAATCCCCAAGAGCTATGCCGTCTTAAGGCTGTATGGCAGCCCTTCCACTTAAGTCAGATCATGTAGATAGAATTACTATGAATTTTAAAAAAAGGCAAAGAAAAAAAATCTTAATAAGGCACTATTAGGCCTTCCGGACTTATGTCCTACTCAGAGCGTGACTTATGATTTTATAAATGCGAAAAAACGCACCCTGCAACAACGCAACTGTCTAAGGTATCAACATAAACTATAAACAATTATAATTTCCCATTACAGTTTACATCCAAATCTTCACTAGAAATATAAACAGAGGGCAATCGTGATTGACAAGATTAAGCAAGTAAATTAACGTCCAAACATCTTATAATTATCCGAGATAAGTTTATATTTTGGCTTCAATGATTCTGCAAGAACTGAACATGAAAAAACGGCCTATTCGCCCCAGAAATAGTCCTTAAAGCAATGAGAGTTTAGCAGATGAAGTGAAAACATCAACTATTGAGATGCTTGGAGTAGCAGGAAAGACTTAATGAACTGCAAACTCTCTAATTTGAACTGAATAGCACTTTAGTCCGCCAACCTCTCACACCTGAAAGGATTAAGAAATACAGAAGCGACCATTACCTCTTCGTTCATGTACATCAGCAGTAGGGCAGCGATTCCACTCATGCCTTGGCAATATCCTACTTCCTAAAAAACAGAAAATATCTCATCAAATGAAATTCAGTTTCAGTTTCAGTTTCCATTTTAAAATTCACAACATACAAGTTTCAATATAAAATACATTAAATACAAGAATACAGATAAGAAACAATACAAACACCTAAATTAATCTAAGGGAGAGGACAAATGAAACCTGTATGTGGGGAATTCCTTGAAGGTGGAGCTCTCTCAGTAGATAAACTAAGAACCACCTAATTCAAGAACTACCTAATGCAAAATTTCATTAATAAGTTGCAAAGGAACCATTTCAATGAATGGCAAGAGATCTCAATATAGAGGGGCGTTTTGTCCAAAATGAAGGTGAATTTGAACATCGCCAGAGTTGGGAAAATAGGTAAACCCTTTGAAACACTTAGATGAATTTTAGACGCTTTGATAAGTTAGGTTCATTAACCCTAACCCTAACTCAAACTCTATCCCAAACCCCATCCTAAACCCCAAATCCAACCATAACCAAACCCCAACCAAACCCAAACATCCGACTCCAACCTTAAGCTTGACCCAAACCTTAACCCTGACCCCAACCTCAACCCTAACCCCAAAAAAACCAACCCTAACCTTAAGCCCTGCCCAAACCTTAACCTTAACCCTAACCCCAACCTTAATCCTAACCCTAACCTTAAGCCCTGCCCAAACCTTAACCTTAACCCTTAATCCCAACCTTAATCCTAAACTTAACCCTAACCCTAATCCCAACCTTAATCCTAGCCCCAACCTTACCCTTAACCCTAACCCTAACCCCAACCCTAACCCTGACCCCAACCTTAACCCTAACCTCAACCCCAACCCTGACCCCAACCTTAACCATTACCCAAACCCTTTGAATCATTTGAAAGAGTTGATTTTTTGAAAGTTCAGCAGCATCAAAAATAATTCTAAAAACATTGAAACCTACCACATTATACATGGAGTAAGCAGCAAGCACATGGAAAAGGGCTTGCTGTCTGTACAAAGAAAAAAGATAAAATAGGTTCATCATTCAAGTAGTTAAATTCCTGAAATAAATAAATCATCAAAAGTTTGATGGGAATAAAAACTATTTGACCAGCTGCTTCTTCCCACCATAATCAACCATCAGACCTTTTCTCTCTCTGTTTCTTTGATTTCTCATCTCTTAATGTTTCAATCCACATTTCAAAGACTTGACAATCCAGTAGCCAAAACACTTTGGCCGGGCTTTGATCCAAGCAACAATGAATCATTCACAACATCCTTCAATAAGAAGTATGAGGTGCTTCTGTTTGATAAATCTTCAATTCTAGCAACTGACCTCTTAACACCCCTTGAATCTGAGCTAGATGCGTAGTAGTTTAAAAACAAGCTGTCTTTAGCGGCCTTTTTACAAATGTATGGAACAGCTACTGTGTTTAAAGATTTTATATTTCTTTTAGTTTTAATTCTAAACTACAATTTTAATTTCTCAATGAAATAAGTTCTCCCACTCCTTGTATTCTAGACTTTTGTTAAACTATTCTAAGGGGAAGTATTCTTCTATACCTAAAACCTGCCTTGATAGCAAAACCAATAATCATAGAAAAAAACACAAATTTTGAAAACCCGACAGAATTTGAAACACAGTATCTGTTTGGCTGGTCACCAGTCCTATCAACAATGTGTATCCTGGCAACCAACAAAATGGCAACAAAGCTTCATTTTAAACAGTAAATCTTTGAAAAGTCTGGGGAACCTTTCCTTTTGACTACAGAATGTTTTGAGAGCTCAAAAACGTTCTGTTTTCTGATGAATAACATTGAAAAACAAACAATCTGAAAAAGAGGAAGGCTAGAACAGCATTCCCTAGATCACAACAAATGTTATTTAATAGACATGACAACTTACTTGACGGAGAAGCGTTCTCTAAACATGATATGATCTCTGTACGTCCTGTTGACATCCAGATCTATTTGTCTTATGTCAGGACTGCTTTCTCTTGCTGCCGTCCGAAATTTCTAGAGGAAAATAATAACGTCAAGGATAAAGGAAATCAAGAAAAACATACGGCTCATGCAAATTTCTTTCCAACTCAGGCTCAAGCTAAAGAACGTATGGTTGGTGGTGGTTTGCTGGGGACTGGTGCAGAATTTATATGAAAGTCGTAGATCAAAGTAGATAAATAGAGTTAGCTAGGGAAAATTGGTGTTGAAATTTTACGATGTTTTGAACTTAAAAGTCTTATGAATAAATAACAGGAATAAATGAATGTTTACCTCATAGACACCAACTCTTTCATTCATAATTCTTTCAACACCAAGAAGTTTTTTCCAAGCCATTCCACGAATGATATCCGGTATTCCTTTGTAAATACGTCTTCTTAACTAAGGCAAATAAGATAAAGTTATCTTCAGATGCATTAATGCATTAAATACCACAAACTATATCATGAATATTAAACATAATATGCCACAAATTATATCATGCACAATTTCTTGAATTTTTATTGCTGTAAAAAACAGCAAGAAAAACACAATTCTAGAATAAGAATCAGAAAAATATCTTAACAAGTGAGAAAATGAGAAAGGATCAGAGAAATAAGAGAAAATAACGTAAATAGAGACAAAAGGATACCTTGTCTCCACTGCCATATTTGTCCCAGTTTTCAAACATTTTGATCCATTTGCTTGCTCTCTCCCTTTCTAGCTCAACCAACTAGAAATAAAAATCAGAATTAGCGAAAAGATAAGAAGCTGATAATAAAGGCCACTATCTATCATAATCACAGTGGTAAAGGTGTGAAGCAGACAAGCTCATGCGAGAAAATATTCTTAACAATGTTCCTTGTTGTGAGCCAATTCTGGAGCTAATTGAATGCACACATTCTAAAATTAGCTCAGACACATTGAAAGTTTCAATTGGGAAAATAGGGTTAGGAAGGGGTGAATTGGCAACTGGGATTTGCCTTATTATCAATTTAGAAAATGGGATTGGACTTCTTGGAAAAGTAAATTGGGATTGGGATGGCTTACATATCCTTATTGCTCTATTTCCTCATTAGGGTTGGCATTTTTGATTATGTTAGTGCTGAGAATTGAGATTAGTACCCCTCTTCGGGACCCTTGTAGTAATAGGTCCCTTAATTGTATACACAAGATTTCACACATCAGAAAGAGAAGTAAGGTACCTGTTTGCATAGAAGGGAATTACAGACAAAAACAATGGTTCAGTGATCCTGGGAGGGCTGTGAATCTAGGGAAAATAAAAGCAAAAATCTGCCCTACATAAAAATCTGCAAGAAAACATGCAATCAAATATCTACTTACCCTTTGATCACGTTCTACGTTTGGTAGAGGATTTTTGCTAGAAGAAAAAGGTATTACATTGAATATCAATATTAAGAATTACACACACAGGTGTGTACACAAACAAAATTCATAATCTGGCTGTTTTACCTAAAAGCAGGGGTTGACCTGCCCACAGATTTGTCTCCAGAAAAATCTCTGATCTTGGACATGGAAGAAAGTTTTTGGCCCTTTAAGTCACTAAGACGGATAATTCACCTAGAGTAACTGAATCAATATATTGGCCATTAAATCAAAGTTTGTAATAGCTAAACCCGTAACAATAATCAGATTTTCAAGAGTTTTGCTACCCAAAAAATTCACTGCAATGTTTGAAAAAGGAGCAAGACTGTTGCCATGGCTCTATTCCTCACGCTGGGCAAATCCTATTTCTTTTTTACCTCTTCCTTCATCATGGCTTTAAAGCAAAAAGAGATTCTGCTCATTTCCTCAAAACAAAAGTTCCTTGTCTTCAATCTTAGAAACTGAAATTCCTTTTTATCCTCAGCAACAGATGCAACTTTATCTTTTCGAAACTGGAAGCCAAAGTGTTATAAAAAGACTTACTGCAAAAATCCGTATCGATCTGTGACTTGGTAAACAATAAAACTTGCATCTTCCCAAGCCTCAATGGGACCATCTTCACCCTGAAAAGTGAAAATGTGAAAACATGGTTAAGCCTTTTTGTGAGAATTGATCAACACAATTATTAGGCTCAGTGGGACATTAGGGATCAGACATAGCCTCTTTTTGAAAAACACAATACAAGGCATTTTTCTCAAACCCATAACAGGCCATCTGGAACTTGTCAAGTTGGTGCGGGGTCGGCAATACCAACTTTTAGGCCAAACAATCCTTATGTCAAAAGATGATTGTTTTTTAAAACATCAGATTTCTATGCTAATTTTCGGTTCATTTTTACGTAGATTACTTTCTAAAGATGCACCAAATCGCATCTCTGAGAAGCTAAATTTCAACAATTTCAGATGGTATGCCCCTCAGCCGCGCAAGTTAAGCTTGAGCTGAGCCAACTATCAACAGCTTCCACCCGGCCTGCATAAACTGTCTGAGCCTCACATCAGTTACTATTTTTTTAGGTAAGCGATGAATTTTGGATTTGATTGGAACATGCCCTGTTGACAATAAGAAGATTCAAAAATAAATTATCCTCAACTATTTTCAATTTTTCTCAACAGTGGAAAGCAAAAGGTAGAGTATTTGATGATTAACTCATAGACTACCGCAGGTTTCTAACGCCTCCCTGCTTTGTATCCCCGCAGTAATAATCTGTGGTTTTGCTCCGTATCCCCAGGAGGTGATTTCAAAAATGAGGAAAAATCTGTATTGGATTTTAAAATAGTATTTTCGCCAAGTACATTAAATTTTACAGGAAAATGATTAACTAATGAAACATTCACAAGATTTCACTTTTCCAGCATATGAAAACTAATTTCAAAAATAACACACACTTTTTACGCAAGAGAGTGATAAACAAAACAGACATACAGAAACGTTCTCAAACTTAGGCCATGTTCTTAGAAAGGCAGACAGTATTCATATTAATTTTATGGAATAAAACAAAAGATTACAAAATATATTCTTTTTATTATGTTAGAATAGTTATACTTATATCTAGTTACTTTTGTGTGTGAAAATTCTTGAAACAGTCCTTGTTCAAGACGCATAAGTGGACAAGTTCTCCTGAAGCCTCATCATCCAGTGCAAATAAATCGCGAACGTCCATTGACCGTTATTTTTGTTGTATCGCAGTTTTTACATCGTCCTTTAGCTTGGACTTGCTTTAGTTAATCCCCATTTCCAAAAAGTTAACTTCTATTTCAACTTCTTCGAGTATATTTACATCTCATGACAACGCTGTAAAAGCTCGGATGAAAAACCCCTTGAACTCTCTGTCCACCTCCAAGGCCCTTCGCTCGCGTTCATTGCCTGTCTTCGAATCTCCTCCAGCTTCTTCTTCTTAGCTTGAAAGATCAGCAAAAGAAATATCATCTACAACAACTCCTCTATTTCTTCCAGGCTCTTCAAAGCCATAAAAACTTCTCTGTCACTGCTGCTTTCCTCAAAGATCTTCAGAATTCAGTCAACATCGAGTTCCGCCATTTTCGAGATCGCATTAGGAAAATCTAAAAATTTGTTGGCCTAGTTTGATTCAAACCCTCATAACTCAAAAAATGTCACTGATAACCCCTATTAACAAAAGATACCATTGTGAAGCTAACACAATGGGCTACAAAATGCTTTGTCCCTTCAGCCAATCACGTTCCTAGATTTAAAGCTATTGACCAATGAAATCAGATGGGCCACATGGAACCAATGGGGATTCAAAACATGTAGACAAACTGGTCCGCATGGACACAATGGTGAAATAAGACCCTCGCGGAAATGGTTCCGCATGGAACCAATGGTAGTCTATCAGTTAAATCTGAGTGTTGAATAATAAATGAATAATAGAATTAATTAGTTGAATTACTTTGTCGTATCTCTGAACAATGGCAGCTCTCACTTTATCCGCATCATCATTCTGACTCCCTTCGTCTAAAAAAGCAAAGAAGTATAGTGAAATAAAACACACAATTTCTAGTCCACAGCACAATAAGGTTTAGGAAATCAAGAATGTCCCCTTTGCCTACCACCAAACCACTGATGAAAGATGGGATGAATATTCTGGTTTGGAGGCTGACCAAATACGCCTTAACTTAGTCTCCTCTTTGTCTTTATAGCCCTGAGAATCAGAGACATCTCAAGAACCAAAGATTAAAGTATTTGGATGCTCAGCTTTCTAAACAACTTATCTGATACACAATGAAAAATGTCAGAAAAATTCCCAATTCATTCTCAAATCGGCAATGATTTCACATTAAACCTTTAGAGAAAAAGTTACGCTATGCTATATCTATACTGTGAGGTTCTTTTATAGCAATGTTTTATCAAAGCTTTGATTTCTTTCCTAAAAAACTTATGCCACCTTCTTGACTGGTGGGCTGATGAACAAATGCCCAAACATAAATGAGGTACATATAATCAAGGCTGCGGATTATGGTCTTAAGAGTGAAATTCAAGTGTGCACCCAGTATCTCATGTATTAAGGCCTGTTTATAAGGGCAGAATTACTTCAACTACCAGCCAATTGATATTCAACCCTCCTATATAATACCTTGAAATCTCAGTTTGCGTTTATATGGGAAAAAAAATTTCACTCCACACTACCGGTATAGCGAAGTTTTGCCTCTCAGGAGGTGAAGTTCCACTCAGGTGAAGTGAAGTTTTCCCATATAAACACAAAACTACCGGTTAGGTGACGTAAACTCAACCTTTTTTCGATGGAGGAACCATGATGCGTTGAATATTAATGAAGTATAGAGATTTACGTGGCCTGTCAGACCCGGCATAAAAATCTCTTACAAACAGTGCTTAAAATTCACTTCGCTTGTCAGCCCCAGGTCTGGCAGGTAAGGTGTCTTTGCCCATACAAACAGGCCCTTCGTGAATGTTCTTTAAGGTTACAATCAAAGAAAATCGGAATTCGTTTCTGTTTGCCTGAAAAACCGGAGTATGAATCGTATGTGTCTTTTCTTGTCTGGTTTCATTCCTGTGATTTGGACATCGTCGGATCATGAGGCACGTCAAACATGATGTGTACAAGTATTTTGTCCACGTCTAAAATTTTCTTAGGTGACCACCAAGCAGCAAGTAAGCAAGAGCAGAAGGCAAGCAGATTTTTTAACGCAAGTTCACGTATGAAAGCTTGTACCTGATGTGGACCTGCAGCTTGTGCAATCCAGAAATAAAAACAAATAACGTGGGTACTCATTTACCGAGCTAAGGAGGATGGACAGCCGAGTTGGCTGATGGCTTAGGGATCATGATTGGATTCAATCCCATGAAGATGACCCTTCAAGGATTTGAAATCCAGTGTCTTGACTACTAGGGTACAAGGCCCTTTTTCAGTGTGCACTCCTACATCATAATAAATTTGGGGTGTTCACACTTGCCTAACTCTGTAGACGTGGCCTGGCAATTACTCTAATTCAGAAAGTTGTAAGACATGACAGCCATAAATAAATATCTTGAAAAGCTTTCAACCTTGCTGAACAATGAATAACAAAAATCTTACCGATGAATTCACTCATGACTCTGTCAGTCACTTCTCAGGGTAATTTTATCCTCAATCCCAAGATTATAACAAGAAAACCACACTTTCGGCCATCTTGCAACCAGTCTGAGACTGAAACTGTCGTAGTAAACAAAAATAATGGGCCTATCCGAAAGTAAATGCAATGGCTGTTCTAACCATTGTTCAGTCCATACAGCGCTTTTAGTAAACTGTGGGTTACATTTCCCAACTCTCCATTTCCGAATCAATGCTTGTTCCAGTGAATTATTGGGGTTAATTGAGTCAAACTTGCAAGCTTTTCTTGGCGAACTATTCTTTCCGTATCAGGCCATCAGCAGACATTCCTTTCCTATACCTCATTGCGCATGCGTACAACTAAGAGGGTTGGAGATTTGTGGCCAAAGAAAACCCGGGGGTCACTTCAATATGTTTTATGGGGATGTGTGCCAGAATTTTGAGTACCTTCCCAATCAGGTAGGAGTGCTAGAATGGCTACAAGATAGATTTTTTTGGAATAACACTGCCACCCTATCCTTTGGGGTATTTTGTGAAGTCCTTGTGAATTGCATTCGATTCCATCAAAGATAATGTATTGCAAATTACTGAATTAGATCTTAATTATTCGGGTACTGGACTCGAAAACCTCTCTGGTTCCTCCTGGTATCCTAAGCAACTTCATATTATCAAAATCATCTTATTCTAGATTGTTGCTCTATTCCTAAGGTTAATTTTTTTATATTATTGTAAAAAGTTGGTGAATATGAAATGGTCAAATGACTTAGTCAAGCTTCCTGCGCAATATTTATAACTAGTTGATTTAATTCATAACTAGTTGATTTGATTTTTAACGCGTTCATTCTGCCTTACAACTAGTTGATTTATGATTTTCAAGAGTTAACTGTTCAAGAGGCATTTGAAAATACTCTTCAGGCCGAAAACTCATCCAAAAAATCTAAAGACACCTCGAAAAGCCGGAAATTGTGAAATTGGACTGGACTTCTAAATGATATTTTTTATTTTCCCTTTGACGATTGTACAAGTTTATAAGGTACTAAAAGATAAAAGAACAATTCATGAACAAACCATGCTTTATCCATTTCGGTTATATCTGTTTCGGTTAACTTTGCCAACTAATCTACTCTTTGAGATTCATGACAAACAACCATTTTAGGGTGGTTTTTGAAATTTTGATTATGGCCCTCTTAACCGTGACTGACCCCCTGTCAGACTTTCACTGGAGTATCCATCGCAGCCTTGTGATATCGAAAAGCTATCAAAATCGAGTTGTAGCAATCGACATGTTTTGCCTTGATGAAAAATACCCAGTCGCGCTTCTGCACACGAAGGGCCAGGCAATCTTGACTTTGGGTTCCCCTATTCAGCCCAGTCTTGAAAAATTATTGCATAATCTCCTCACCTGAAATCTTTTTTCTACCTCTTCTCTTTTATTTACATCATCACCCAACTAAAAATATTTGGGTTGGATAAGAAAGTGTTGTATTGCTTCTGACCATGTTCTGACAGAATCGAAGCTCCCGAACGAGACCACTGATCTAAAAAAAAGACTGGATCGAGCATCTGTCGTTCTGAAATGAAGTCATTCGCTGCCATATTGCTGGTGCGAATTCAATAGGGACTGCTTTTTTCTTTGATGATTGTTGGAATGTTATGAATGCTCAGCACGAAAGAGAATAATCGTGCAACTATTGTTGACAGAGAATCAAGTCAATATAATTTCTTTGGCAGTCATATTGGGAGGCCAAACACAAGCCCAAGCAATTGGCTTCAACACCTTAATCCAGAGACAACAGAATGCTCGATCCAATCTGTATTTTGAGATCATTGAGAGATACCCAAACCGAGGCCATCCGTTTTTATCATAAAACCCTTTTCAGCAAGAACATAAAAAAGAAAACAGTAATTCTTCTGAATATTTCATCATTTTCACTCACAAACAAATTAGATTTAATTTCAATTTTCATCTCAATATCATATCCAGTCTCCAATTGACTGCTGGTTAAAATATTCAGTTAGTTCATTCTTGTATCATGTTGCTTTCTCGAGTTTCTCCATCTCCTGAAATGAAAAGAATCATTTATTCAACATTCTGGATATATTTGTCGACAGAAGGAGCCAATTGAACCCCTATTCATCTACATAAGGCGCAGCATCGGGCGAAAAGTATCCTTTCCAGAAAACATAATCATTTGGAATTTGCAATATTATTTGCTGACAAAAACAAACGGCTGTCCTGGTCGCATAACCTCAGAGACGGTGTCGTAGAAAAATATCCAGGAAAATCTTTGGTTTGAAAGCCACCGCTTAAGGCTTTCTTGTTTTACAATTTTTTACTATGACTTTCTCCCGCTCTCTCCAAATCTTTGCCTTGATAAATAATTAGAATAGTGATTTGCTTGAAACCTCCCACTGATATACGGTGCTGCCTGATTGGTAGAAATCAGCTACATTGTAGCTGCACTCACCTTTTTCACGCAAGAAGCAACCTTTGCAAGAAGACTGCCGAGGTAACGATCCAAAACAGGGTTTGCTGCATGGCTTCTTCTCGCTAGCCCTGGTCCGTCATTTAGCTCCCTGCCGAGTCTGAAGTAGCAGTTTGCTGATTCAAGAGCAATGGCAAACACCAACATCATGATTATTATGCTTTTCATTGATGCCATTTTTACCTGTTTAATAAGAAATCAATGAGATGCGATTCATCACGTGTCATAGACTGAAATGTGTGTTTGTGTGGTTCAGTTCAAATTAATTTCAAAATTCCACATCTTACAAAACTGGATTTAAAAAATCAAAGTTTATTTCAATATTAAGAAAATAAATGAATTGTTAATAATTCAATGGATTCAAATCTGGATAAGGTATGTTGGTTTAGTATGCACTCCATATGTAAGGCACCAGACAACAATTCCATACTGAAGAAACAAAGAAAATAAAGAATTATATAGAGATTGCAGAATGCTAGCTGGTAGAAGATGTCTTATAGTATAAAATACACCACATGTTCTTGAAAGTTTCTTAGAAAGTTCACAGAGATTGTACTCCCAACTAAGATGTTCATCAGAGCAGGTCAAGAAACTTGACATACTCAGCCTGTCTAATACGTTGATTTCCAATTTTTATGCTTTCACTTCAAAGAACTTCGTTTAGAATGAAAAACAACAAAATTTGTTTTCTAATATTTAAGGCAAGTTTCTTAGCATCGAGCCATCTTTTGACCTGTTTCAATTCCTTAATCAATTCAATTCCTTATTCAAAAATGTATTTACAACGTGGATACAATACTAAGCAAATGCTTGTTGCAGATAGATTCACGAATTAGAAATTAAAAAGGAAGATGTATGAAAAACAACAAACAAATCAACAACATTGCCAAGGTAGCAGTGCCAAGGTTCCTCGAATTCTCGAATTACGAGGTTAAGAGATAAACTTAAAATTGAACTCGTCTCAACTATCTTACAAGTCTCGGGAAACTGATGCAATCTCAATTTCCTGATTTGAGATAGGAAATTCTTTGATCTACAAAAGGCTAAGAAACTGTAAGGAAAATTTGTTGTGGAAATCTATTGCCACCTACGTCGTAAGAGAACATGGATATTAAATAGACATACTTCAATTCGGTGATTGAATCTGTTTGGTTACTCTGGGTTCCAGAGCCTCAAGTGAGGAGGGGGGAACGAAAAGAGAGTGCAGTCGAAACGAGAGTGGGGAAAATAGAGCTGTTTCTCTTGTTTTGATGACCCCTCGCGCTGCGCGCTCGGTGCGCCTGCGGCCCGTTCACAAAACCACCATTTGTTTTCAGGCTCTGGAACCCAGGGTACTGTTTGGTTCCACATGAGGAGCATGTTTAAATCAGCGCTAAACAAATTAAGTGATATCCTCAAAAGACAGTTAACCAGTGACTTGGTTCCCAGAACATCAACTTTATATATCAAGGGATCTTCAAATCTGAATACTACTATTATATGTAGTGATCCAGTATAGCGCCCCTTCTAGAAGTATTTTCTATAAACACATACATACCTTTTTTGAGATTGCTTCAAGCTGTTCTGAAACCTCTTCTGGTCGACCGATCCAAATGAGCAATCTGCTTGCACCTTGCTCTTTAAGTAGTTTCCATCATCCAATATTTTCAGGGGGTACTCACCTATCGAATTCAAAGACGGGGGTAAAATGATATTGCTGGTTCCACGCAACGGTCCCTGATAACCTTCTTGAATATCAAAGATGTTGACAACGTTTTACCACAAAAATCTGCTTGTTCTCATTATTCTTAAGTGTGAATAGTAAAAGGTGAATATCATTTTCAAGTTAATAGTTTTTCTAAGCCTTACCTGATTCGATGACTGTCGAAATGTTCCTTTGAAGCAAAACCAATTTCTTTTAATTCCTCTGCTTGGAACTGTTAAGAGGTGAAAATGGTGCACATTGCCTAAGCTCATTTCTGAAATAGTTGGGATCTTGGGTGTTTTAACCTTTCCAGTTGGTCCATGACAAAGCCCTGGTAGGGGCTGGTGGCGGCCCAGGGGGTGAAACCCCTATGAAACTTTGAGATTTTACATTTTGAGGTCGTAACATAGCTTAGGATTATTCCAACTGAGATAATGTCCATCACAAAAAACTCAGTCCAATCGTTTTCATTTCAAAAACCCCTATAAAGTGGGGAAAACCCCATAAAGTGGGGGAAAGCCACGCGAAACAAGGCCCCTTACATGAAGTATATTACAGTATGTAGTTCTTACCCCAATATTATGAATATGATCAGCCCAATTAGAAAAGTTGAGGAGGCGCCGCTTAAGTCAAGAGGATTCAATTCATTCATTTTAATGCCTCCGAAAAATAAATAAACATATAAATAAATTTGAAAAGCTGTCGAGACTTCTTGATGAGTTACAGCTGCCATTCTCATCAATGCCAATCAGAGTAAATAAAAAAGAAAATATTTTTTGTTTCTAAAAAATATTGGGACTATCATAACATCAAATAAGGCTTAGAAAATTATCAATTTGAAAATGATGTTCGTTTTTTTCTCATTCAGACTTCCTTAGGATAATGAGAACGAACAGCTTTTTTGAATAATATTTTCATGCTTTCAACAAAACTCTTCCGATCTTTTTAGCAATGTCATTTCCAATCATTGAATCTGATAAAACTTAGAAAAAAATATTTTCATCAGCCAACCCTTTTGTATTGTGACTTGTGAATAATAGTGTCTGTATTTGATTTCGATGGAAGCAAATGATTTCTCAGATTGAACGTTGTATCCTCTCTCAAACATCTACTTCTTCAACACATCACTTGTGTCAGCCAGTTGCATTTCTTCCCTCTCTGGTCTGAAAGAATCCCCGATTGTGTTCAAATCAAAGTCATTGTTTTTTACTTGAAACATCTTCCTACTATCAAAGGGCGTATTCTTCTCAACTTTCCCATCTACGTCCTCTTCTACTTCTTCAACACATCACTTGTGTCAGCCAGTTGCATTTCTTCCCTCTCATCGGAAAGAATCCTCGAGTGTGTTCAAATCAAAGTCATTGTTATTTAACTGTAACATCTTCCTACTATCAAAGGGCGTATTCTTCTCCACTTTTCCATGTAAGTCCTCTTCTACTTCTTCAACACATCACTTGCGTCAGCCAGTTGCATTTCTTCCCTCTCATCGGAAAGAATCCCCGATTGTGTTCAAATCAAAGTCATTGTTTTTTACTTGAAACATCTTCCTTCTATCAAAGGGCGTATTCTTCTCCACTTTTCCATCTAAGTCCTCTTCTACTTCTTCAACACATCACTTGTGTCAGTCAGTTGCATTTCTTCCCTCTCATCGGAAAGAATCCCCGATTGTGTTCAAATCAAAGTCATTGTTTTTTACTTGAAACATCTTCCTTCTATCAAAGGGCGTATTCTTCTCCACTTTTCCATGTAAGTCCTCTTCTACTTCTTCAACACATCACTTGTGTCAGCCAGTTGCATTTCTTCCCTCTCATCGGAAAGAATCCCCGATTGTGTTCAAATCAAAGTCATTGTTTTTTACTTGAAACATCTTCCTTCTATCAAAGGGCGTATTCTTCTCCACTTTTCCATCTAAGTCCTCTTCTACTTCTTCAACACATCACTTGTGTCAGCCAGTTGCATTTCTTCCCTCTCATCGGAAAGAATCCTCGAGTGTGTTCAAATCAAAGTCATTGTTATTTAACTGTAACATCTTCCTACTATCAAAGGGCGTATTCTTCTCCACTTCTCCATGTAAGTCCTCTTCTACTTCTTCAACACATCACTTGTGTCAGCCAGTTGCATTTCTTCCCTCTCTGGTCTGAAAGAATCCCCGATTGTGTTCAAATCAAAGTCATTGTTTTTTACTTGAAACATCTTCCTACTATCAAAGGGCGTATTCTTCTCCACTTTTCCATCGAAGTCCTCTTCTACTTCTTCAACACATCACTTGTGTCAGCCAGTTGCATTTCTTCCCTCTCTGGTCTGAAAGAATCCCCGATTGTGTTCAAATCAAAGTCATTGTTATTTACTTGAAACATCTTCCTACTATCAAAGGGCGTATTCTTCTCCACTTTTCCATCGAAGTCCTCTTCTACTTCTTCAACACATCACTTGTGTCAGCCAGTTGCATTTCTTCCCTCTCTGGTCTGAAAGAATCCCCGATTGTGTTCAAATCAATTTAATTGTTTTTTACTTGAAACATCTTCCTTCTATCAAAGGGCGTATTCTTCTCCACTTTTCCATGTAAGTCCTCTTCTACTTCTTCAACACATCACTTGTGTCAGCCAGTTGCATTTCTTCCCTCTCATCGGAAAGAATCCTCGAGTGTGCTCAAATCAAAGTCATTGTTATTTACTTGAAACATCTTCCTTCTATCAAAGGGCGTATTCTTCTCCACTTTTCCATGTAAGTCCTCTTCTACTTCTTCAACACATCACTTGTGTCAGCCAGTTGCATTTCTTCCCTCTCATCGGAAAGAATCCTCGAGTGTGCTCAAATCAAAGTCATTGTTATTTACTTGAAACATCTTCCTTCTATCAAAGGGCGTATTCTTCTCCACTTTTCCATCGAAGTCCTCTTCTACTTCTTCAACACATCACTTGTGTCAGCCAGTTGCATTTCTTCCCTCTCATCGGAAAGAATCCTCGAGTGTGGTCAAGTTGGGGTGAATATTTTATTTATTGTGACATCTTCTTACTGATACATATCGTATTCTTCTCCACTTTTCAATCTTCTTCTTACCAATCGAGAGAGAAAAATCAATTTTTTTCAATCAATTATTTCCCCTACTCACCAACTCTAAAGACTGGTTTCCATATGATCGTTCACGATCGCTGACGATCGCTGGGGATCGCTGAACTTTTGTAACGATCGCAAACGATCATATGGAAACAGCGTGTCAAATGTCCAGCGATCCCCAGCGATCGTGAACGATCGTCTGCGATCCTGAGTCCCAGCGATCCCCAGCGATCGTCAGCGATCGTGAACGATCATATGGAAACCAGGCTTAATAATTAGCTTGTGCCTTCCTTTTCTAAGCCCCCCCAGCTCATTTCGTTTAATTTTCAGAATTCCACATCATTCCAATTCCTATCATAATGTTTTGAACTAACTATGTTTTCGACTTATTTTGCGTTGACCTATCGCCTCATCAAAACCTGTACAGATTTTTGGGTGGTATATAAAAACAAGATTGTTACCGTTGTCGTTGCTTAGTTGCGCTATAGGCTGCCATGTCTATTTTCATTGCAACAATTACTTTTATGATAATAAAAAATGACGTATAATAACTTTAAGTACCATAATTATATATGAACACAATATTTCGAGCTTACTGTGAGGGTTTAAAAGTATCGAAACGATGACGTAAACATGGCAGGTTAAGGCAAGAGCTGGGCTTAGGCCTTTAACTCCCATTTATGATTTTTGACCCCTAGAAACATCCTAAATGAAAAATATCATCAGAAATATAAAAACAATAACCCAAAGTATCATAAAACGTTAATTTAGAGGAAATAAATCCTTTTAAAGTCCTTTTAAAGACTGAAAGGTCAAGAGGGTTCAGAACCACAGAAATATGATAAGGTGATTAGAGCATAGTAGTATAAATTATTAAAATATAAACATTTCTTGAATATTTTGCTATCAAATACAGTTGAGGATTTATATTGAAAATATTACTTCAAAATAAAGGGGTTCTATCCAAATTTCAGTGCTGCAACACTGAGAAACAAATCAAGATAATTTTGTGTAAGGATTGAACGTTAGGAAAAAATAATTTGAATTCTGAACACCTAAATTAAAGCTCAGAAGATATAAACTTTCACGACAGCCTTGAGAGAAAATTTTCATTAAATGCAAAGAGATATAAAAATGCCTCTTGAACAATGAAGTTTGGAGCTAGAAACTTATCGTAAACTACAGAGTAATGTTGACATTTGTTGGTGGACTGAAAAGGGGAGTTTCAAAACTTCCCTTGCCCTTTTAACAACAAAATTTATTTGATGAATATTCGCTTTCCTGTTATTGATTCCTAGCTCTTGTGGTTAAAATTATAAAGTTAAACTTACGTGGAATTAGTTTCAGCAGCAAAAAACTGAATTCCTTCAAATAATCTGTACTTTACAATCAACTTTTGCGATACAGCTCGTTATCCATTGAAAATATTCCTTCCCCGTACATGTTTAACCTCTTGGCCTTCAAACACTTTTTAGAAGCGAAGAAATAAACTTTGTGATACAATTTTAGGTCGTGAGAGAAATTGTTTTTGTTTTTGCGCGGAAAGTTTGAAGCGCGGACAAGTCACGAGGTCAAATATCGCCAATGAAATTCAAGGGCCCTTAGGCCATCACAGCTTTGGCGGCCATGTTTACGTCATCGTTTCGATACTTTCAAACCCATACAGTATACTCGTTATCAAGTGATAAAAATGAGTTGAGCGTTAGGAGAAAAACAAGCAGTAGAAGAATCGAAAGTGGCATTCGAGAAATGGAAACGAGAAAAAGATAGAGAATGAAAGATTCGAAAGAGAACGTGAGTGGAAATGAGGCTAATTATTGTAGAAATGAAAATTGTTTGTTAAGTCCTGAAGGAAAAAGAGTTTTCAAACTTTTATGAGTCACAATACAGTGTTAAGAAATATTTTATATCGAAACCTTCGCTCGGATTTTTAACAGTTGTGTTTTATTTTCTTCTTTCTGTTAAATGTAGATGGTGGCTGTGTTTTCATATGGTAAAATAATTGATATACAAGATGAATTTTGATAAAGAAAGAAAGAAATAGTTAAAACAATAAAAACTACAAGTATGTAATAAGAAAATTGATCAATTCAAATGATTTTTGTGAAGGGAAATTATCATGGAGGAAAATTCCCAATAGCTAAACTAATCCGTAAGAGAGCACTCTGTTGGAAAAAGCCTATCAATTTGTTTAATTTAAGATGAAAATTCAAGGTTGAATTCAAAAGTATGGATCAGTGTTTATTCAACATGATAATTAGTAGATAAGGAATTCAACTTTCAGATCTTGAAAAAAATATTGAGAAGAATAATTTTATCCTAATTTTTCTTTTCTATCTTGAAACCCCATCTTAAAAGCAAGTGGGTTTCAAAAAAAAACCCTTGCTACTCAGAACCCCCTAGCAATAAAAACAAAAATTTTATAAAATGATAAATGCGATTTCAGTTTGGAACGAAAGTTCAAACTAGACGGGGTAACTCAATCGAGTTGGGGATGTCATTCCACGCCCTGGCCCCTGGACATCTGATGCATCTTAATCCTTACAGAAAGGTATTCTCTCCAGTCTGGTTAGTTATACAGTGTTGCGGTGGAACAAAAGTTGGAAGCCTACTTTATAAAAATGAAGCCCATCGCCGGAATGAGTTGGTTTTTTCTGGAGCACGATGCAAGATTGCCACAAGATGTCGCAAGGCGTCCTTTTCCTCTGAGGCAAAATTGAGTATACCATGTGCCTAGTCCCAAGATGGAGTCGGGGCTGTAGCATTCATTTTCGTTGTTTCCTATTATCCCGATTCTCGCATAAATTCTACCAGAGTTTTGGACATTAAAACCTTCACGATTACAATGTGGCTGCAAATGACTTCCACTGATCAGACTCAGCCAAGTGCTTCTGCCGAAACTTGTCCGCTTGTAAGTCCCTGCTTTGAACACCTGGAGAAGTGAGCTGCTTGAAATTCCTGTTTTTATCGACTTCATTGCCCCCTTCACTCGCATACCCACACATATCGATTGAAACTTGATTTTGTTGAATCCTGCGAACTTTGCTTCTTCGTTTGTGAATGATCTTAGGCCCTTTTCTACGTTGTAAACATTATCATGTGTCCAGTATGAAGAGCTTGCTTTGAAGGTCGCCTGAATATCAAAAGACGAACCGCATGAACTTTCCAAGATTATCAAAGTTAATAAAATATTCGTTACAAAACTTCAACATAGCCAGCAAAATCGGGTGAATAGCAAAAACAGATATTACTTAAGCTTTTCGTCTGACACTCAACAGAGTAATACGCCAGAAAAAGAACGAAACAGAAACCTGACTGACTTATATACCCAAATGTGGATCGAAAGAGGCAAAACAGAAAAGAGGTGTATGATTGGTATATTGGTATAGAGGTGAATGATTACCCGAGGACCTAGAGCGGAGTTAGCAGAGTGTTATTAACCGATCTCAGCTTACCTCTTTGAAGCACAGATTCACTCGCTAACGGGGATAGTGTAGGCTCTCGTGGAGCAGTAGGTAATCCCACGTGAAGTAAGATACATATTCAAAGTATGAATAGTTTGATTTACGCATGCTCAGATAAATCCCGTACTCGTAGCTGTTTACATTTGGGATACGGCTGCCGTACTCTGACGTATACTTCCGACAGACATCTTGTGTTTTGATGTCCCGGCGGGGTTAAATAGTAGTCCCCATCTTGGTGGGGTTAAAATTTAGCCCCATCCCTAGTGGGGTTAGTGTTTAAGGATACGAACCTTGGTACCGTCTATCTTCATAGCCAAAGTCCAGCCTGCTTCATTGCAGACCCGCATGTCGCTCATAGCGCAGAAATGTCTGCCCGACCGCAATTCATACACACCGCTTCGTGCATCGGGCTTGGCATCAAATATTTCTTTGCAACTGTGGTAAACTGAAATTCAGAATGAAATTCATTCAAACCATGCCTGTCTGCAGTGGCTGATGATTGATTCTAAGCTCCAAAACCACATTTTGCAATGGAACTGAATTTTAGGGGTTTCTTGGGTTAGTTTTGAATAAGGGTTTAGAAGGGTTCAGTTGTTTTAAGGAGGACAGTCAAGAGGATATAGTAAGGTTTAGCAGGGCTTACTTTGTAGGATTTAGTTCAATTCACTTCAATTGCATGAAAGTAACAAAAGTTATTTTGAAGCTTGGAAAAAATTGCTAACCGTGTGCAGTGGAGGGCGAGCCCCTAGCCTCATATTCAGAACTCACACTTCAGCCTCAGACTGTGAATCCTATCACCACCTAACTAAGATAAGACTCTCACGATAGATCTACTTTATTATGAAAATTATGAAATTAAGATGAATAAAATAACTGCGAGAAAATAAAGATTAGGAAGTTGAAATATGCCTCTTGGGTGTACCTCGCTACATCTGTCGTATTTATTTCCCCTTTTTATGTTCAACCAATGGCATCAGGGATTTTAATTCTACTTGTTATATCTGAATACTACCCTTACATTGACGTATTTCAAAAAGCGATCTCTCAGTGTGTGATTGGGGTAGTAAGATACGTGATGCAATGGATGGAGCTAGGCGGGGGTCTGGGTTAGAATCCGGATTACCACCTCGTAGATTGTGCAACGTGAGATGAGAGGTAGGTGAGATTTTCCTTGGGAAATTAAACTTTCAGTAGAAAGGAATGAAATTAAATGAAAATATATAGCGCAAAACGAGGTTAGATGAAACTAGATAATATGAAATAGGATGCGATCACGATAAAATGAAAAGAGATAAGACGAATAAGATTGAATCTGATTCAGGAAGACGAAAAGAAGTTTACTCAATCAAAGATAGGACTTACTGCTCTTCACGTTCAGATAAGCAGTCTTGCGATCTTCTCCTAGCACGCTCTTTGCCACACATTCAATTGCACCTCTGTCAGTCAACATGACGTTCTTAATCGCAAGATTTCCCTCGCCAACAGTTTCATATCTGCCGTCCATCTTCTTGCCTTTGCGCACCAAAGATACTGTCGGCTTCGGGTTTCCTGTCGCTCTGCACGTGAAAGTGGCACGACCGGTCGACAACACTGTCACACTCACTGGTGCTAAGGTGATTTTGGGAGCTGCTACCGAGATCCCTCTTTCTCCTCTTGCTCCTTTCTGGCCTTTCTGGCCCTGTCTACCTCTAGGACCCATCGGACCAGCATTGCCTTTTCGGCCCTCTCCCTTTGCACCCTTTTGGCCCAGTGCACCTCTTGGCCCAGTTTTCCCTGTGTCTCCTTTTTCGCCTTTAATTCCTCTCGGTCCTGCTTTACCTGGTCGACCTCTAACCCCAGACTGGCCTCTTTCACCGGGCGGACCCCTTTCTCCAGCCGGGCCCCTTTCTCCACACTGGCCCTTTTCTCCAGGTGGACCTGCAATTGTTATAATTGTGCAAGCGGTTCTGTTTCCTGAGACTACCAGAGAGACAGGGCCGTGAATTTTCCATGGTTTCTGTCTTGATTCCTTATTGGGGCCGAACGAACGCTTGCTTCTCTTCTTCGTTGTTGCTGTTCATGGAAAAATAAAAATCACATTATGTGCGCAGGAAACTCAACACCAATGCGAGGCTGGGCCTTATTTCCAGCAGGAAACGTTCAGCACATTCTACATCATTCCATAGAGTAGTAGCGGGCCTAAGTCCTAGTGTGTTTATTGTACTGCTTTGTCTTACAGAACGTAATACATGCGGACAGGGTTTAAAGCAGATTGGAACAAACTCAAGCATTGCACAATTATATGGCAAATAAGATAAAAATCAGAAAAATCACTACCCTGTTTTAGTGTGCGATAACAACTAGGTATTCAACATGGAAACACACCTGAACACAACAATACCTCAAAATGGCTGGATTCTAGAATACCCAAAAATACACAAATACACTCATTTTTTATAAGAAACCGTTTATATGAAACCATAAGGCCAGATTTTAAAAACTTAAGAAACTTTGGTAGGAGATTGTGGGTGAACCAAATAAGTTAAGAAACTTTTTATATCTTTCTTAACTTATCTTATTGTAAGAGAATATTAGCTTTTAACATGTTTTGTTTTGTTCCTAGTTCGGTTTGGTTAAATCTAATAGGATATTTTAGCTGTTTTCAATTAAATTTGCATTTAATTTTGTTTCTCTATATCCAATCCATGTGTGGCAATGATAGAAAGTAAAGAAACAGCGATGTTTGAAGGGAAGTCAGACTTTTTTGTTAAGAAACTTGCTTAGAGACTTTTCGAACCATAATTGGGGTGAAAGAAACTCTGGTACGAAGATTTACCATATTTCTTATAAAAAAAAGCGTTATTATTCTTTCCTGATACACAGAGTCCCCCCCCCCCTCCCATCCCCATGAGTAGAATGAAAGCTCACTCACAATTTGCGTTCTCAAGAATTTCATTAAGTTGCAGGCTTGACCGTAAGCTTTCTTCCAGGACACCAACCCGTTTTTGTAGCAGCCTTGTTGCCAGGTTACTGCGTTTACTGACAGCTTCGTAGAACTGCAATTTCGTCTCCAGCTCTCTCCAAATACCTTCAAAGTGGACCAGAATTATTTCAATAGAATAACAACATTCGAGTCCACCTTCAGTCACAGGCCAAAGCGTCAAGACGCATCAACTAGCACTCTTTTTTTTGATAAAAAGCAAATGAAATCTCAAAACACCCTTCATCTAAGTGCAATGAAATCACCCTTAATCATCTTTCGATTTTTCGATCTCTCTTGCTTAACTGCCATTTGCTTTCTATTTTTCCTCATTAATGAAGGAGGAAGGAAATTCCCTGTACGTTTAGTCTTTTGTTATCTTGGCTATTTCATTATATTGGAGTATTCTGTTTCAACCCTTCATCCGAGACTACAAAACCACTGTAAGTTTTTCCGCAGAAATATGTTGTTTGAAGTCTTTTTATCAAGACGAATAAGATGACCACACGGGTCTTAAGATTAGCCAAGGTTTAGCAAAAACTGTGAACAAGTCAAGGCAGGCTGTTCAGTAAACAATGAAGATGACAGAAGCACTCTTTTTTTTAAGAACACATAGGCTCGATCACTTATAGAGAACAATGCATGAAATAAGAATATGGTAGAACAAAAGGAAAATCCAAGCCTCTGCAAAAATATACTACTACTTTTAAAAAAATGAAACCTTCCGAAAATTTACTTTATTCAACTTAAACACGTTACCTGAGTCGAATTTGCTGATTTCCTTGTTCTTTGCCTTCGCAGACTGCAAACTGTCGACATTTTGTTCGTTTCCTTCTGTCTTCCCTCCGGTAAGAATATTTTCAACGACCCTTAATCTCGCTTTCAACTCATTTTGGGTAATCGCCTGTCTTCCTTGCATGGTTACGAGGTAGCAGGAGAGACAGAGCATCAAGAAACACGAGAACCAGGAAATGAAATGTTCCCAGCTTCGTTTGTAAGGTTTCTTCGGTTCCTTCTCCATCGCGTGCAGCAAGTCTTTCTAACCAGTTTCCCTCTTTCTGCTACTATCTGTTTTGCTGTCGTAGCTGTTGGACGACTTTCTCTCAACTGTTGATGAATCTACTAAAATTCCGGTTCTCAAATTAAACGAAATGATCGCAGTAGGGTCAGATATTGACATATTCCAGACCAGGAAATGACGACATTACCACTCCAAGCTACGTCACTTCCCTTTCACAATACCCACCTTACTCATCTTTCCTTGTAAGAAACCCTTCATTAGAACCGTATATTATTTTTATAAAACATAAGAAACTTTGATAGGATAACCTTGATAACTTGCAAATATAAGAAACCCTGAGAAATCTTGTCTTGTTGCCTTGAAACTCGGAAGGAAAGTAAAACCAACCAACAGACAGCGATCAACTTTAGGCCTACGATGTAACGACTTGCTGCTAAGGCAAGAAGGGAGATAACGAAATAATATACAGCAACGAAAGGCTGCCAATGTAAATGAAGAGTATTTAATGGGATCTCGTGATAAGCAAGAACATAGTGCAGCTATCATTCATCCCTTTTGTGTCCTGGCACTCACGAGAAGACATTATATTTTGAGTTATCCAGCACTGCACTCACCACACAAAAGTCTTCAGACACCTCCAAGATCGATTTTCAAATAAACATTTGAAAATCGATCAAATTGATTGAAAATCGATTGAAAAGCGAATAAACATTTTTGATATTTGGTCCTAACCTTGGTGAAAGTATTTGTCTTGGCCATTCCTGTCGGTGAGGTCGTGTCGTATTTGGACCACATCAAATTAGGACCAAATATGATGGCAAGGTTCCCCGTTGTCATCTTGTTCTGCGATGAATTCTCCACAATCTGTAAAAAATTAAGAAATAACTTTTGAAAATCAGTCATACATTACAATCACAATATTCAGGGGACCCATTACTCCTTCCATGGATGTTTTGGGACAGGTGACCATTTTTATGGTGGGACATAATGGTACAAGTGTGGTACAAACTAATTTATACTGACATGAGCAATTTTAGGGATTGCATAAATGCAGAATGGACAGGTATGTACATTGGTTCTCAAAAAACCAATTTTTTATCAGACCTTTGAATTATTTGGTATTTTTCGCCTTTTTAAATGAATCTGGTAATCATTTCCAGATTTTTGGCCCTTGGAAGCTCTGTGAAATGATGCCATAATTGGGTGTTATAATCTTAGGAATCGCAAGTAGATTCACGCTTATAGGGCAAGTGGATTAGGCATGTAGGTTAAAAGGCTGTATATTCTGATACTTACATAAACGCGACTTTTAAGCCATTTCTGTTATCTTAACCATGAACTATAACTTTAAGTTTTGGTCAGTTTCTATTTTTCTCAATTGAGGGCTGCCAGATCCATTTTTATCCCCTATCTACCGTCCCAGCTCCGAAGCATAATGTCCCACCTGCAGCATATTGTCCCAGCTCCGAAGTATAAATATCCAACCCGCAGTATTTGCATAAAATCCACCACAGTAGGGATATCAGTTTAGCCAGCCTACTTTTGTGAGAATCAAAGGATCAAGAAGATATCAGTTGAAAAAATCTTTATCATAAATTAATTATGGAAGTATAAAAATATAAAATTACTTTCAACATCATCTATGTATTTTATTTTCAAGATTCCTTTTCTTAACTGAAGTATCTTGTTGTAAATCGTGAAAGTTCTTCAAATCTAGGAATTTGTGGTTGGTGGCAATCAGCATTATATACCTTACACCAGTAAGATGTCTTGAGATATGCGCGACAGTAACTAAAATGGGAGCGGTATTACCTGGACCAGTGGCTACATATACATGCAATGTGCTGTAAATCAGTCATCTAATAAATTCAATGGTCTGTTGTTTATGAATGGCTTCAGATAGTTATGCTGGTGAATCTCTTCTAACAACTCTCCTTCTGTGGGTTCTTGCATTTGGCTGATGAACATTTGATGGACTCGGAAATGCTGAGTGGTCTGTAAGAAAACAAAAGAAATCCACAAAAAATGAATCAATAGTCATAGTTGAATACGAAACACAAATAATAGGGCCAGTAAACGGTAAATTGGAAGCTGTGATTTGCCTTCTTATTAAATGGAAAAATGGGATCCGACTCATTGGGATTGGGATTTGGATATAAAAAAGTGAATTGATATTTCCAAACACGTAAATATTGAAAATTTCTCCATTTTAACTAATAAAATACGTTGACGAGAAGCTGATGTGTTTTTACAACTGGTTACAATATTAACCCGTAAGCCTTATAAATTCACCTGATAATTGCTATTTCTGTATCTATACCATTGGTAGAAGTCTGTGGGTCGGTTTACCATAAAAGGGCTCGATACATAAGAGTAAAGCTAAGCACTGATTGGAAGAAAAGAGACAGGAATCTACACTTTCATCTCGACAAGCCTGTTTCAAGATCGCTCATTCATCAGGTGAGTACATCTCCTGATGAGTGGGTAACCACGAAACTGGCTTGTTGAAAATAAAGTGTAGTTTCCTGTCTCTTTTCTGCCAATCAGTGCTTATCTTTGCTCTACTTCAATGTATTGAGCACTATCTTCTGAGAACCAATACACTGCATTTATAAGAGTAAAGCTATATCCACTAGGAAGAAAAAGACTCAAGACACAAAACTCTCCATCCCGACAAGCCTGTTTCTTGGTTACCCACTCATCAGGAGATGTACAGATCAATGTGGTAAATACTTTTTTCTTCTCCTTGTTATCATAGTTATTGTGGCCGTAGTGTTATTTTTTCTTTTATGACGACGTCCAAATCTGGTACACATGTCATTAATGTACAAATGAAATGGGGTTATACCCTTACAAGAGCGGCATATCATCTTGCGTGAATTGCATGTTAACCGGGGGGGGGGGGGGGTGATTCTTCATCTTAAATGCATTTTTGCATGAAATGCGTTTCATACACAACAAGAGAGAAGAATTATTTGATTAAAAAAGTAATCAACTGTAAGCATGAAAATGCAGCTATTCTTAATTAGGGTGCAGGAAGTTTCTGGCGAGAAAAGAAAACAAATCACTTTACCTCTTCGGTTGCAGCAAACTTCCTTCTTGTTTTCTTTCGTCTTCTAGATTGATTGTATTGGGTAAAGAAGGCCTGAAAACAAACTTCACCATCAGCATGTTGTTATGTGTGTTGCAACCCTTCTTTAATCAAGCACCACTGTCACAAGGGTACGCACAGTTATCAACAGTTTGTTATGGTCGTCAAGCATTTCCTTCACATTGTGGACGCTCGAAATCGTGCCCAGTCCCCCAATTTTATAGAATATAATTTGTCTTATGAATTCATGCTTACATAATGATTCGGATCAAGGAATTACGTCATAGTTCAAACTTCAGCACCAGGGCTGTCAAGAGGATGGCCGGGTCTCAGAGCAAGGGGAAATTAGTGGGCCTAAATAACCCTGGAAGAGACATATTTATCAAACAACATTTATTAAGCAACATATATAACTTAAAGTCGACGGGCCCCTCAGAGGCACGGGCCCCCTGGTAACTACTCCGGTTACCCTGACGTTACAATTCTCTACAGCCTCATTCTCAGGACATGACCTCTTTTCACTGAAATTGTTAGCGATGTGAAAAAAGGAGTTTGAAAATTCAATTCTTTTGCAGCAGAAAACTTTAGATAATTCAATTCAATTTGAAACAGAAAATTCAATTCAATTGACGGCGAACAAAAACTTACCTCGAGAACCAGGGCAATCAGGAGATTGGCACAAATGACGACGGAAATGAACCACCACATGATGAAATACGCTTGCGACCACCTGGATATACAAATTCAACGATTATAATGAAGGATAAAATAAATGCCCCCGTCTTTTCCAAATAAAGCACAACCAGACATAAGAATATTGTAAGAAACGTATAACTCGAGAACAGAGTGCCTATCCTGGCTATAGTGTTCGATATACCTGAGTACTTTTCGCTGCAACAGGAAGAAAGTTTTGGGAAACCCTTTTCTCTCTCATATCAAAAGAATAACTCAACCATCCTTCCCCGAGATGTGAGTAAAATTAGGAGTACCCCACTCTGTAAAAAGAGGGGACTTAGGAGTAAGAAAGTCTAAGAATAAGAACTGCTAGGAGTACTTCTGGCCTACCTCGTTTTGGTGGTTTCTTGAAAAGCTTTGAGAAACACATGCCAGTTGTTAACAACCATAACATCCCACAACACAACTATCGCTGCCTGTATTTGAAAAAAACATTTTATCTTTAATAGATCATCAAAAAGTATCAAAATTTGATAGAAGTGAATGACTCCCTCTGCATAAATATTCTAACCCAATTTGATTTTGTGCTTCAACCCACAACAAAACTATCGCGGCCGGCATTGGAAAAAATATTTCATTTTTAATAGATCATCAAAAAGTATCGAAATTTGATAGAAGTGAATGACTCCCTCTGCATAAATATTCTAACCCAATTTGATTTAGTACTATATACACAAGCAACAAGAGTAAAGCTACAAAAGTAAGTCATCTGAGTTAATTCGAATGAGAAAGACAAAATTACCCCGAAGTCATCGAAATTATTTGCGTAGTAATCCAACTGTTGATAGCTGCCACATTCTGATCTAAAAAATATATTTTCATTATGACGATGAGAAACGAGAAAGGGGACTGGCTCTCTGTTACTCAAAGTTTCATGCTTACACAATCATCAGACAGACTATAATATAGCTATGTACTATCACTACAGCATAGCATGGCCTAAACCTACATCACAGTGCTAGATGTAGGAAGTTACAGAGTGATGTAGATAGCAAACAAGAAAGGAGACTGGCTCTCTGTTACTCAAGGTTTCATACTTACACAATCATCAGACAGACTATAAAATAGCTATGTACTATCACTACAGCATAGCATGGTCTATACATACATCACAGTGCTAGATGTAGGAAGTTACAGAGTGATGTAGATAGCAAACAAGAAAGGAGACTGGCTCTCTGTTACTCAAGGTTTCATACTTACACAATCATCAGACAGACTATAAAATAGCTATGTACTATCACTACAGCATAGCATGGTCTATACATACATCACAGTGCTAGATGTAGGAAGTTACAGAGTGATGTAGATAGCAAACAAGAAAGGAGACTGGCTCTCTATAACTCAAACTTTCATGCTGCGCTATACTCTATACATCGCTCTTTACCTTCGTACATCAAGCACTTTGATGCATTCACAGGCAACGGAATTGATATAGAGATATTGTCATTATGATGTATTCAACTCAAAGAAAGCTTGCCTATCTTGGCTATAGTGCTACATAAACGTGAGTGTAGAGCAATTATCAATCGTCATACTAACACGAGAGCCAAATCTCCATAAAAGTCTAAAACTGACATAAAAACAAAGCCAGCCTCTAAACGGTCCAACGAATTCTCTTTCTTCTTCTAGGGACACTTTATTTGGGACTAAATCTTAAGGAGGGGGCACTTTATTTGGATGCTAATAAATTCTGTTTTTTTAACAGAAATATCAAGAACCAGCTATCCTAAATGGGGTGTCAAACTTCTGCATAGGGGGTATTGTATTGAGAGTAGTTTTTAACGGCAAGGAGGCAACCCCGAAATGCACCCCAGAACCAGCCAATTTCTTCTTCAGTAACCATATCAATCTGACGAATACTCACACATTGATAGTTGAATTCGCGTGGCCGGTTGGCGGCTTTGGGCTGTGGCCATCGAAGATCATCATGCCGAGAATTGCGAACACGTAATAAATAACCTAAACAGAAGATCAGTTTCATTAATGTTGTTGTTGTTGTGCATGTAGTTGTAGTGTTGATCAAAGTATCTGCTTTCATGGATTTTCTTTCAGTTAGCAAAGGTGACGGACAGCCCTGTTCACAGCATGGTAGTTTATAGTGAAATATGTTTATGCCAAAAGGTTTATCACCATGAATTCCCGTCATAATTAGAAATGAAGAATTGAAGTCAATTCTATTAAAGAGAAAGTGTAAAGCAAAGTGAAACTTAGATGTAATGATTTGACACGGGTTGGAAACTGAAGAACAAATCACGTCCAATAAGTCGAACTTGTGGCCAATGTTAATTTGAAAGCAAGCCCTTTACTATGTTAATCAAAGGGTGAGCATGGCTTTGTACAAAAAACGTTAATTAATAGCTGCAAAATACTGAAATCAAAAGGTTTTATTGCTAACTTCCGAGCTCTTAAATCAGAGTACAACCAAAATTAGAATCAGACTTATTCTCCACATTAATATGATGCCTAAACAAACGTACTTCGTACGTACTTTGATGCCTAAAAAATCGTAGCCATGTTTTGTCTTTTGCCTGAACGCCTGATATATCAATGATATTTCTACCCTGAGACACAAAGCCTCGTATTGGAGAACAAGAAGAAATGGAGATAGTGAGATACTTACAACAACAACACCACCGAACGGCCTCATATTCTTGATGAGATCAGATAATGTCCCAGCAACAAGAGAAAGAGGCTAAAAATATATGAAAATGAGGATATTTTTCTATTCACAATAAGAAAATCACAAAAACAGGTTGAAAACAAAAATATCAGTGGAAAAATCAGTTGGATGAAGTAAAGGAACAGGCTGTACCTTGATACTTGGAATGATTCGCAATAGACGAACGATGATCAACATGTTTGTTATTCTTAAAAGATTCCAGGCCGAAAGAAAATTATGCTTTTTGCTCTCAACTCCGATCTTGAACCTACGAAGAGTATTCAAATCAACACAAAATAGCTAAAAATATGTTGCTTAATCAATTTCACCATAAAGAGTCAGGGAGAGTCTTCATTCAAACAAAACAACAACGATAAAACAATGGGCTTTTCAGACGGCCCGATACAAATACAATCCTTCCGGATGGGTGCGCTTGCAATATTCTATCCTCAGTTTTTGCATTGAGTATTTATACTTATAATGCATTCTTCTAAGATTGTCATCATGGAAATGAGGCGTTTACTTTTTTAATGATATGACCGCCTCATTATCACAAGTTTTGTTATTCTATTTTTCCTGGCATTTAGGATGGTTTTGGCAAACACAGAATTGAGGATTTATTCTCTTGTTTCACAGGAAAAAAGTGGAAGGCCTTAAACTGATAGCTGATATGCTGATACGCTTTCCTTTTTGTAAGGTATTCGTTTTTGTACACAAAGAGCCAACTAAAGAGGTAACTTAATCGAATAGTGCGACCTTGGTCCTTCCTCCTGATGTGACTACACCTCGTGATTCCTTTTCGCCTAGACGGCTGCTGGAATATTCTTTCCCCATGCTTTATGTGACAGGTCTGAAGGTTGTTTTGAGCCCACAACCACTCAACCGTCCCTGATGACCATCCAACCAATCAACCATCCCTGGTGACCATTCAACCACTCAACCATCCCTGCCATTTTTTGGTGGATGGAGTTGCGAGGTTCAATAATAATCGAAAAGAGAAAAAGTTTTATAACGAACCTGTCACCTCCATCGAGTTGTTTGCCGTAAAAAGCAAGGTACACAACTTGCACAATCTGCAAAAGATACAAAACACATCTTACTTTAAGTAAAATTTAGCTCGGGTACAGCTGGCCTATACTGATATCCTGGCTATAGTGCTCGATATAGGCGAGTGTGTATCAATTATACAGTACAATCTAAACTCATTCATGAGATTTATTTCTGTAGCCCCGAGTTTCTCGTGTCTCCTTCTTGATACAGATTCAATATTAGTTATATGTTTTCAGCACGCCTAATCATCAGTTCTTTGTGTGATAAGATAGAAAACGCTTAATTAAAGAATTGTGTTATTTTGTGTGATAAGATATAGAAAGATTGACTCATTAATCAACCTTTTCACTCTCTTTGATTTGAAGAGATGACATTAAGATATGATTATTTGTTTGTGGGAATACAGTGGTGAAATAGCTAGGATTGCAAAGGTTCAAGTAATGTGTTATTTTGTGTGATAAGATATAGACAGATGGACTCACCACTAAAAGAGCTGTCACCAGAAACTCAAACCAGATATGCTGCAGAAAGTAAAAACAAATTAACAATCAAAACCTCATGAGAACATTATCACATTTTGCCCGGAGGAAAACAAAGAGAGCATTTTGAGGAAGTTTCTCACAGTTGAAAACGTTTGAAGTAGATTCCGGCAATTTAGGGATTTTGTCTGAGTTTCCATTTGACGATATCTGCCACGGGAAACGAGTGCACGTATCGAGGTGTATATTTTTTTGATAGAAGTGGGGAGAAGGAAGGGTGTAATCATGTGCTAATTGAGCTGCTAAGTCTAATTAATCAAAACTTTAAAGAGAAAATTAAATCATTTATTTTAGTGTCATTGAATGAAACTGCAAGTATACATAAAGGGAGTGGTACTACAAAGAGACTAAACTTCCATAAGAATGAGTCTCGAGAAAAAGGCATTCATAATGTTTTAAATATATACATTTCCAACTATACAGAATGCACACAGACTTAAGACTCAAGACTTAAAACTTAATTACAAGGTAATCACGACTGAAGTTAATATGTACAAATTAATATTGACACTTGATTGACAGTTACAAAATACGCATGCGTGGGGAAGAGAGTTAAGTCAGCGGTAGATAATCCTGTTACACTACAAAGAGAGAAGGGAGAACTGGTGATATTTTACCAGGGAAAAAGAAAGTCTAGAAGGAGGGAGAAATTGAAACCGTAAATTTTCCGTTCCGTTAGGCAAAGGAAAACAGTATTTTTCACAAGGGAAAGGAGAAATTGACAAATTTTGAAGGGGAGAAGGGATACAGATTCCAGTTCCATGTCCATCCATAAAACCATGAAAAGACTTTGACCGACATCAAGGCATGCTGGGATAGGGTATCACTTGCAAGTTGATATTTCATGAGTATCTACAATGCTGCAAATGCTTTTGATAAGAAATATTTCAACTCATCATGCCTTAGCGTGTAAGTAGATATGAGGATAAATACCTTGTGTGAGAAGTATCGCTTTCTTCCAATGAAAAACACCATCAAAAGCTGCAATGAAAATTCCAAACTTTAATAATCAGAAGAGTCGTTCATATTTTGAGTTGGTTCCTTAGCAAATCTGGCTATAACAGTTATGTCAGTTGCAAAAAAACATGATGAGTAAACATATATGCTAAGTGCACAAACAAAGTCAACAAACATGCGAAGCTCTGCAAAGTATTGTACCATATATCAAAAACAAACTGGCTATGAAAGTATTACCATTCGTTTCTGAGGTAAAGGAGTGAGTGACAAGTCATTAGGTGAGATTCAGAATTCCACTTGTTATAACCAAACAATCAAGATGATAAAATGTCCACTCACTTATAATTTTCTCGCTTTCAGAAATAGACCCATGGTTGGGAATGCATTCGGAAGATCAATGGAACAAGGCTCACCCAACGAAAGTGCTTCAGAAGGGCATCGTCCTACATTAGTACTTGATTAATCAGCTGTGTGGCTCAAATGGCAATTGTAGTTGCTTTTCATTCATCCCATTCACACATTAACTTTTCTCGATCAGAATTTACAAATGAAATATTAACAAAATCCTCAACTCACTTGCTCCACTGCATAAAAGAGGATGAAGCAAAAGTTGAATTTCTGAAAAAGAAAATTATGATACCAGAGAAAAGTTGATATATATTGGTGCAAAAGTGGTTGATACGCAAATACGCTTTTACTACCTCCGCAAAACATTGGTTTATGCTTAAAGAGCAAAGGGCACACCGAGTAGGTAGACAAATCAAGCAGTGCGACTCTGGTCATTCCTCTTGATGTGACCACACCTCGTGATTCCTTTTGCCGTTGTGCCAGGAATTAAAAGGAGGAGGCTAATTCTCTCCAAATACTTGATTTGACAGTTCTTACGGTGGTTTCGAAACCAAGACTTTTAAACAAAGTTTGAGTGGTCCAACAGCTCGGCCATCTCTGGCATAACATGTAAAAACAAATGCACAATAACGAGATGAATAAATTGAATTTATTGAATAAAGTTTGAATAAAAAGGTAAACTTACCACCAAGAGACTGCCTGTGTCGGGCCTGTTCTTATCTTGAGCAAGCTCGACCTAAAATGTCAATAGAAATTAACGAAATAAATCAACGAAGTATAATAAGAAGTACCAAATGAATGAAAATCAATAAACATGAATAGTTTGGAAAATTTCTCATCTTTAAATGCGAAATCTGATAGATAAGAAAAAGTGTCATTCAAATTAACCTCAAGCTTATCAACATGTGCTCCTTAACTTCAAAACTTTTCAGAATTATCGAAAAAATATTCCAAAAACAATAATTTAAAATGCGAGACTTTCTAAAATAACTCTATTCAGGTTCACAGTGAGTAACTTTACGAGCCATAGAGAGAACTGAAGGAGACGAATAGATGGACCAGTCAATCCCTGCTAGCGGGGAAAACGACCGGAATTTAAATGATGTTTGTGTGTTTGTTTACATTCTTGAATGTAATGTTTACATTCTTGAATGTAAATACTCACAGTGCTTAGAAAGACATTGAGGAAGGTCATGATATTGAAAGTATGCTTTACGTTAGTAAGTAACTTTAATATGTATAATCCATTTAGGGTTCAACAAGTAAGAGAGATAAATTAGATACTCACAGTGATTAGAAAGACATTGAGGAAGGCCATCAGGTCCCCGAAGTATTGAAAGTATGCATGCATGATGAATTTTTGCAGTCGACAGAGAATTCGGTTGCTGAAAACTCGAACTGCGGGTCTCTGCGGGAAAAACGTCAACCATTCAACCCAGTATCAGGTGTTATCAAATCAAAACTGTTTTCACACTGGCAGTTAAACCAGTTTAAAATAAACCAGGTTTTCAAATGGAAGACTCTGATTGGTCAATTCGATAATTTGAATGTTCTTGATTGGATGTACATGAGCCTTTGGTAAATAAAGCTGAGTTAGCCATGTCAGTGTGGATGGGATGTCATACAAAACAAGATAAGGTAGGTCGAGTGGTTAAAGCACTTTGGTATGTGCTACTGAAGTTAAGCAAGCGAATAATGCAGCTTGTACCCATGAGTTAATGTTATAGAACGAATATCCTGGGTACTCAGTTACCGTGCTCGGAAGGGTGGACAGCTGAGTTGGCTGGCGGGTCGTAGTTCATGATTCCAACCGTTCATGGATTCGAACCCACGAAGGTTGCTTTCAAAGGTTAGAAATCTGAGTGCTTTACCGCTTAATGCGCTACACTACCGCTTATACACCACTTAATACAAAGATGAAGTTATGCTTGGTTATACGAGGTCAAAGCCGGAATTGGTGATCTTCCATGTGTTGACTTAACGACTCAGTGTTCAATCCTTCGGAAGCAATGCTAAACTAGGGGTTCTGTGCCCTTCCTTGGAATAAGGCCTCTGGAAAGGTAGCATCTTAAAACGTGAACTTAACTTATCAACTCACTTCAAGTGTATACGTTCATACAGGGTCAGCCAAAAGAAACACTACATTTTCATCTAAACTTTCTTAAATATTTCAAATGTTGTGAGGTAACTGTAATTTTGTGGACAAACGGCTAAGACATTCTACAGTTTTTCCATGAAAAATCTGGTAGGGGATAAATACTTTTTTGCAGGGATAACGATTCAATAAAATTAACCATAAAACTGAAGTAGTTTACCTTTTTGATAGAATCTTCAAAAACGACGTCAAAAACCTCCTGAAACTGTCTAGATGTCAATGCGTTCCCAGGAATATTAGCCATTATCTGAAATGATAGGAAATATTCCTCAAATTGCTCATTATTACTTTCATATTGTAGTAAGGTATGGGTTTATGTGCTAAGCACAAAGGGCCCACTAAATAGGTAGACTAATCAAAGCAGTGCATTGATAGTTAATAGGCACATACACTTACTATCTTCGTAAGATATTGTTTTATGTACTAAGTACAAAAAGCCCACTGAATAGGTAGACCAATGGATAAAGTGGCCTCTCGCTTTCCTGTAAGTCATGATGGGTAGTAAATGTTTTAAGCAACTATCGTGAAGACATTAAACCAGATCTGCAGTGAGGATTTTTTATTCATGTTAGGAGGGCTGTTTTTGAGTAAATCGATGCTATGAGGTGGGAAATTCCTTTTAAATTCAATGGAAGAAGAGTGCAATGTATCCTCCATCTAATGTGAGTGAGCAGGGTATTAAAGTGGGGCAGGGTAGTCCCCTACCACAAAAATGCCCGGGTCTGATCAAGTAGGAAAAGACTTGTGACTTCTCTTCGCAAGAGTAGAGGATACTGGAGATGCTCCAAGGTTGCTGATCAAGCAGATATATACTGGGTGAACTGAATTAATTACCTGGAGTGACAAACTCCATATTAACAGTTTCTTTTTCATGGAATAATATCTTCGAAATATTAAGGAAAATACAAAAGATTCCAGACCTCCATCATTATTGGAATATATCTCGACTTTCTTGAGAATTTCGCATTTTCAATCAGTTTCCTCACAGCAGATTTGCTCACTCCATTACTAAGAAAGAAGGAGAGACGTTTGAAAGGTAAATATATTTAACTGTTAAATATCGCTTTTCCAGGAAGTTATTCCTCAATACACAAATGCAAAGGGCGATTTCTACTAAGAAGAAAAGATCCAAGAGACTAAGCTCTGAATCAAAACATTAAGCCTGTTTTGTGGATGACCAATCATCTAGGTTTTGTAAAAAAATCTTGGACTGAGCTATCAGTTTGATAATAATAATAAGAGACAGAAGCTTCATATTCACAACTAAAAATTGTAAAACTGAGGATAGCTAGTGGACACTAGCTGAAACGTCTTTTAATGATTTCTAATGGTTTTTTAATGAGTTGTAAAAACGAAGCTTCTGTCTCTTATTTTCATTGTCTAGGTTTTCCTATTAAGATAAATCTTAAAGCTTGCAAATATTTCAGAGCTTACATGTTTATGCAGTAAATTCATCAAAACTAATGAAGTAAAAGTTTTAATCAAGCTTTGGTGTTTAAATGTAAGAATGCTTGCAATATGAAAGGTGGATTCTGAGTTTACCTAGGAAGCTCCATAATGGTGCCATAAAGCTGACATCCTCGTAAAACTTCAAAGGCTGCTCGTATGCCCAGACGCCTTCTGAAGAAACTTGCTTGCAACGAACGCTGAAAAAGCATGAAGCAAAATGAAAATGAATAGAGGAATTATTCAAAACTTAATTGAAATAGAACAATGATTCTAAAACTAAAGAATGTCATATTTCAGAGAATGAGGTCAAAAGACCTGACCATTTGAGGTGCGCGGTCACCCTCCTCGGGTACTTGAGGTGGGCGATGAGTGGCCCCCCTCATCTATTTGATTTGAAGGAAACGCCCGCCTCAATATGCACTTTTAGCAAAGGATAGCCCACCTGAGAGCAGTGAGGAGAGCTTTTCGCTACCCACCTACCAAAAGTCTCATGGCCAGATCTGGGTGAAAATAGCAACTAACTCACCATAAACGAGCCACGAAATTCATTGTATATGACTGCTAAAAGCATGTTCATGAAGAAATATAAACCTGTAAATAAAACAAAATATCAAACTGGCCTTACAGGAATTAAGGAGAGAGTGATTAAAAGAGAATGTAAAATACAAGAGGGAGTCTGATTGGTTCTTTCGTTCTAAAGAATACAATACACATGTTTTTTAATTATTTGGACTTCATCAGATATTCAAAAACAAAGTGCTTCAAGGAATACCAAATAAACAAAATAACCAAAGGATATTTTATGGATCATCCAATTGGTGAATTGGAGAGGGTTCAACTAAAGCTTCTGCATTAATCCCCATTAGCTGTGTAAAATCAAAGCTTTTGATCAATAAACCTTTATCAGCCACAATAAAAGCCATAATTTTCAGAAGTGAAACGAATATTAGATTTAGAATAATCGAAAACAGACTTAGCGTTGTGAGCGTGGTCGGCGTATAGGGGTAAAAATGTTTGTGCTACCCCTGCAGACATCAAAGCTGATTTCGCCCCTTCATACCAACTAAAAGGCAAGTGCCCCTCCCCCCCCCCCCCCCCCTACTTCCTCAACCTGCTAAGCCTATGACCAAACTCGTGCTATCAACAAAAAATTATAGGGTTTTTTTACCTCAATGATAAGTCACCAATCGTACATGGTTTAGGATGAACCAATTTTTAAAAATAGATAATAAACTCACCGATGGATAAATAGGTGATGAAGAATATCGAATACAATCTGTGATCCCGGTATGCTGGCATCATCACTGGAAGAAAGCAATTAGGCATCAATAAATATTAAATAGAAAGGGAAAGAGAAACACAAAGAAGGAGAGGAACAAGATTACGGATAAATGGACCAAGAAAAAAGGCAAAGGAAGATGAGATATAAGAGGTAAGGAAGAGGTAAAAGTAAGAAAGAAACATGAAGAAAAAAAGGAAGAAGAAAACGAATGAAAGGAAGAAGAAAACGAATGAAAGGAAGAAGAAAACGAAAGAAAGGAAAAAGAAAACGAAAGAAAGGAAGAAGAAAACGAATGAAAGGAAGAAGAAAACGAAAGAAAGGAAGAAGAAAACGAATGAAAGGAAGAAGAAAACGAAAGAAAGGAAGAAGAAAACGAATGAAAGGAAGAAGAAAACGAATGAAAGGAAGAAGAAAACGAATGAAAGGAAGAAGAAAACGAATGAAAGGAAGAAGAAAACGAATGAAAGGAAGAAGAAAACGAATGAAAGGAAGAAGAAAACGAATGAAAGGAAGAAGAAAACGAATGAAAGGAAGAAGAAAACGAATGAAAGGAAGAAGAAAACGAATGAAAGGAAGAAGAAAACGAATGAAAGGAAGAAGAAAACGAATGAAAGGAAGAAGAAAACGAATGAAAGGAAGAAGAAAACGAATGAAAGGATCAATAAGAAAGGCAGAAAATCGAAGAAATAGGAGAAAACGAAGAAGAGAGCAAGATGAGAAAAAGGAAAAGAGAGGAACGAGAAGGAGAGGAACAAGAATTTGAAAATAAGTATCAGGAAGAAGGTCAAAAGGAAGAATAGAGATGATAGGAAGAAGATTTGGTGGCAAAACAAGAATAACCACAAATCAAGCCAAAAGAAGAAGAAATGTTTGAATGCCAACTCACCATCGGGATTATTAGCAGTTGTTAACAAGACAATCAGACTCATGATAGACTGTCCAATATCTTTGAAGAACTTCTTCCCTTCCACGTAATCAGTCAAAAAGTCTTCTTCTTTCTGAAAGAAACAAACAAATAAAGAGGAAAATAATGAACTGGAGAGTAAAGAGGTTTTGAAAAAGCAATGTGCTTGAATAGGGTATTGCCAGGATAATATTGGTAATGTTGTCAACCTTTGGCAGGTCCCACACAGTTTTTAAAGAGCCCAAATGGGTTTGTCTCAGCTATCAGTGAGTAACGAGTGAAATTTGTATGGGTGAGATGGCTCGAGCTTCCTGAGACCCCCATGGGGAAGTGGAATAGTGCACTTGGGTACTAATCTAGAGTTCGTGGGTTCGAGTCCTACTACGGTCGTTTTCTTCCCTATAAATCATCTCGATGATGTACTTACCTATAGGCAATAAGCTAAGATTAGTACTATAGTGCACTAGAGTACTAATTTAAAGGTCGTGGGTTCGAGTCCTACTACGGTCGTTTTCTTCCTTAGAAATCATCTCGATGATGTACTTACCTATAGGCAATATGCTAAGATTAGTACTATAGTGCACTAGAGTACTAATTTAAAAGTAGTGGGTTCGAGCTTTACATTGGTTATTTTCTTCATTACAAATGATCTTGATTGATATATGACTTTATTTCAAATTATCATCAATCTAAATATGGATATAGGCAAAGATTATCATTCTAGTGCACTTGGGTACTAATCTAGAGGTCGTGGGTTCGAGTCCTACCCAGTTCATTCTCACAAATCATCAGGATGGAAATGAAATCACTCACATGTTGAATAGTATGCGGAAAGAGAATCATGCCAAACATCGTGAAGAAATACAGGTGCAAGCCAAACAGGAACAGAACGCTGAAAGAGGGAGACGCTGGTTGAGAGAAAAAAGTCTAGTCACGAGTAAAATGAATTTGAGCAAAATAAGATGTAGCACTGGAGATGGTTATCTAACCGAGAAGCTTTTGCTTATTCATTTAAATGTTCAACGTATGATTTTAAGATTTTATCATAACAGAAAATTCTAATAGAGTAAAATAATTTTGTAAATAATTATTTCAAGTTTCCGCCAACCTTAGAATTTGAGGAAGAGTGTGTCTGATACTTTGAACCTGTAAATTGAAGAGAAAATGTCAGATGATTAAATTTCATTTGTTCCCAGGCTATAACAGAATTTGATTCTTACATCTAAAAATCTGTCTATGGTAGTCTTATCTCTGGCCATATTGAAAATGCCCCTTGACAAACAATTTCTAATATTTTGGAATAAAAATTTCAGCGTCTTCACCCAATGGAATCAAAGTATGATTTCTTCTAAGGTCTACAGTACGGGCTCAATCAGTGACAGGATCAAATTTTATTTTGTTCTTCAATGTTTAGTATCTAGCAAGCAATTTCTCAATTTGGTTCTCGGATAAGAACAGTATTTCAAAATCAAGAAAACCGGACCATTGGCAAAACATAGTTGTTGCTGTTGATAGTTAAAAGGCAAAAACGCATACTATCTTCGTAACGTATTGGTTTATGTGCAAATTGCAAAGGACCCAATGAATTGGTGAAATAATCGAGCAGTGCAACCCTGAGCCTTCTTCTCGATGTTATCACACCTCATGAATATTTCTGCCCTTTCGTCTGGAATTGCATAGAGGTGCCTAATTTTCTCTTCAGACTCTTATGTACAAGTTTGAAGGTAGTTTTGAACCAACAATCATTGATCAAGGGCTGAGTGAATTAGCAACTTGGCCATCCCTGAACTAATAAAATATTAACTAAAAGAGCTATTCGTCTAGTAGTCAAGGGACGTCACAATAGGAAAACAAAAATAAAACCCAACAAAAAATTGACCAATCATAAAAGAGGTCGATTGGTGACAAACAACCAATCATCTTCAGCAATCGATGGAGTCATTTCAATTTGTTTTTGTGCCAACCAATAGGAGTGTGGAGCAACTAGACTCACCGTCTTTTTCATAAGTGAAGAATTTTGCAAAATGAAGAACGGTCGAAGCAGTCTTCTTATTCTGTATTTCTGAGAATAAAAAGAATTACAAAATTCAGAAAACTTGACTTATCAGCCATCAGTATCTAAATTCGAGTATCTGAATACTAAATTCCATTATCCATAGGCCAATGAAAATATTTTCCAATCAACCTTTTTTATCCATACTACCGAAAAGCTTTAGAGCATGACTTAAAACACCCATCTCCATCTCCATGAAACAAAATAGGATTCCAAAAGTACTAGTTCTTCCCTCAAGACTTGCAACTGACTTAAACGCTTCTACACCGTCTATAGAAGAACAGGTCTTGCAATAGTAATTTTTATTTTTCAAGCAAATAAACTGCAGACAACGATTTTTAGTTAAAGGCTTAACTTGTATTATTTCTTAACTCACCTCCCGACAGCCATACCCAAGTGAGACAATCAGATCCATGAACGAGATCACCAACACAAAGAAATACGCAATTAGCCATTTTGATTTTCTTGTTTGTTTCTTACCAACCATTTTCACCTTGAAATATTCAAAACATTTCATGTTTGTAAAAAAATCAAACTATTAATTTTGTATTCCAATTAAAGCAGACATATCTTATCTGCACTGCTTTGTAAGTGAAAGCCGTCACGTTTATCAATTTTGTGAAGGAAGGCCATTTGAATCTTTCTTGCACACCAGGAAGAAGACTTCTAATTCTCTTCATGCAGAACGAGTTTCTGCTCTCGTATGAAGCACTTCTTTAACCCGATCCAGTGGTGGGACAGCAATGGTCCTCTTTTAGTGGAAAAGTCTTTGCCCTTTGTAGTTGAAAAGCTCTGACAGGTTTGTCTATACATTAAGTGGGTGTTGGTGCAATTTGTGAAATTCATGTTGCTCGGGATGATTTATTAAATTTCAACTGTCCCCATTCGCTCAGTTCGTTGAGCAGTGATGCCCCGAATCAGCGATTGTTGGTCAAATCCTTCTCGCATTAATTTTCTATAGCATTCCTCTTCTGCAGGTTGATTTTGGTCCAATTGAAATCAGCATGCTCCACTGTTACCCCTGCCATTATTCATAGCTATTGAGGTAAAAAAGCACACAAAATGGGGATTTAAACTAAACCAAACATTAATTACCTTGAAACCAAAGTCACAAGTTAGAATCAGGAGGCATGCAATTTCGATGGCTTCTGTTAGGCCACATGGTGGGTTAGGCCTAGAATTTTGCTTTGCTGGATCAGAACTGTTCCTGCAACGCAAATAAATCCCAGGTGTTAATGATGAAGTTGAGAAGAAGCAGGATTGGGAAAATTACTCTGGATGATTAGTGAGAATGACAACATGTTGCAAATCCTGTTTCTTCTCAAGTTTACTCCTACAACTCTATTCAGTGATAGGACTGCGATGGTCTTCCTGGAGTGGGAGTGTCATTCCTCTAAACAGGTCCTGTGCATGTTAAAGAGACCAGATACGTTTGTCTCTTCACTCAGTTAAAGGTGGTGCGGCTTTGCAGCTTAAGTTAAGGTTGGTCGTGTTAGGTCAACATCTGAACAGGTGACCTTCGAGGTATGGACAAAACAACTCACTCCACTGAGAGGGTTCATTTGGGGGCATGCACCCCAGCTGGAAATAAGGACCCTTGCCTTTCACGGGCTTGCATATTAAACATTAACTTAAAAATAAGCTTATTAAAGACACTATTTTTTCCTCCGAGATTCTACATTATGTACCCTTAATCATAATAATAATAGTAATTAAGAAGAGGAAAGAGCTCCAATTGAAAATGAGGATATTACACGTTTTTTTTTATAAGAAACCTAGCTTGGGTCCTAGTACTAAAAGTTTCATAATTTTTCACCAGTTTCTAGTACTAAAAGTTTCTTAAAAGTTTCTTATTTCTAGATACGCAATTAAAATCAAATTTTGCACTTTCCCTCGCATATTTATTGTATTAAAATTTTTATTTCTATCCTATGTTCCTCTAAATAAAAACGTTTAGCAAACTTAAATCAAGCAAAAATGTATTGTTGACATGTTACTTTCCGGCTCAGAAAGTCCTCTTATCTTTTCAGAGTTTCTTAAAGATATTGATGTAGTTCTAAAAGTTTCTTAAATTTTTGGGGCTCTAGTACTAGGTTTCTTATAAACCGGTTTCTTATAAAAAAAAAACGTGTATCTGAGGAATGCAAAAGTTTTCTATCAGCCAATAGAGAAGCAGACCAGGCAATTCCCCCTGACCCACTTGAGATGAGCCATAAGTTACTTATTTATAAAATTCAAAGCAAATCAGCTACTTCAATGTGCACTTTAACTACAGAATAGCCAACCTGAGAGCAGTAAGGAGAGCGATTCACTACCAACCTACTAGAAGCCTCATGACTAGGTCTACTAAAGAAGAGTATCACGTACTCTTCACATACTTTTTTTATATAATCTAAAAAAGTACAATTAACAGAAACATGACGATACCATTGGGAGCGTGATATACATGTCTACCCAAAGGCCTTACAGCAAAAACATTTACAGATAACAATATTAATGCTGAAGACTATAACAAGGTTACTGCAGGCATCTTGCCTAGAAGGGAGTCGGACAGAGGAATCAAGATATCAAGGCATACTATGTACACATTGAAATATTGGATGCTGATTGGTGTAGTCGTCAACATTAGAGATACATTTACTATACATGAAATACTAAGAAAATTAAGCAAAAACATACATTATATGAGAAGGATGAGATCAAAATAAATACTTAAAGTTTGTTTTTATCTAACTCGAGAAGAGAGTGCCTATCCTGGCTATAGTGCTTGATATACCTGAGTATAGAGCAATCATAAATTTTGTATAGTCTGTCTGATGAGTGCGTAAGCATGAAACTCAGAGTCACAGAAGAACATGTCTGTTTTTTAATGTGTTCATTCTACTTTAAAGTTTGTTTTTATAGTTTTTATATGAAACACTCCGCTGCATGAACGAAATTTTATTGTTGATTCCAAGATTTTTTTGTTTTGAGTAAAAACACTTGTTTTGAGATTTCTTTGCTTTGAGTAAATTTCCACATACTAACCTAAAAACAGACACTGTACGTACATTACTGATGTACATTTTTGATAGATAGATAGAGCACTCACGTGATTGATGAGGGCCATTCAAAGAATGCGAGGAGAAGAATTATTGTGATTGTGATTCGTAATATCCTACAAAAAATGAAAATGAAAATCTTGGCATTTCAAATTAATATAAACTCTAATGGAGTCATCAACAATCAGAAAAAATCAGAAAATCATTAAAATATAAAACACAAAACACTCTCAGAAAAGTAGGGGCTTGCATTGGCAAGACGGTAACACCAGCTGCAATTTAGAATTATGTAACTTCTGATAGGTGGCTACCTTCCTCTGAAAAGGGGCTGTAGCCCTGTTGCCTCTGCCAACTCCTCTGGATGGAGAGCATCACCACTGAGAGCCCATCTTAATTAACAACAATAACATCTTAGTGGCACCACTATTTCGATTTCATAGGTCCTCTGATAAAGTGAAACTAAACATATTCCAATAAGCAACTCAAACGAATTCGATAAAAAAAGTAATCTTACTTGGAGACTAAAATTACAAGAAAATGGGGAAAAACCTTACCATCGGACGTAAACTGAGTGGTACATGCGGTACAACCTCAATGACTTTATGTCCACTTTGTGAAAAACAGAGCGGTGCTAGGGAAAATAATTGATGTCATTGGTGAACTAAAATATTGATTGTTTAGAAGTAAAAGCTTCATCCTAATAAACAACACTACATAAACTTAATCGTAACATAGTGAAGGTGTCTGCTATATATTGACTGACAAAACAAGGCAGAACACTGCGTATATAAAAAAAAGGTTGAGCAGCAAAGTATCATGGGAGCCAATCTTGATTAACAACAATAACAGTGACGTCCTCATAGTGGTCTGGTGGATTCTGATATCCTTGAACTAGCTACTTAAGCAATCTTTTGAGGGCCACTGGATGGAGTTTCACTGTTTTTCCCTGTAGTCATGGATATGCATAAAGCCTCCAACTCTGTTTTGGGATTATTTTGAACCTAGGGAAATTATTAGTGTTTTACAAGGTTTCTTTTGGAATAGGTTTTGAAAAGCATTTTAGCTTCACTGCCAATATTGTGATTATAATGGCTTTTAAAGACAGTCTTGGTTTATTTGTCTTTATGTAGATATTAAAAGGTTTTAGCTTGTAAAGAAAAGCTGTGAGGTTTAAAGATTTTATCAAACTGAGTAAGATTTTTTGAATTGTTTTGAAATTTTAGCTGTTGTATTTTCATATTTTTTTTCTGCTTTATATTTGGATAACTGTTTGAGCTCTAGCAGCAATAAAAGTCATATAATAATGATTCATAATAATCAGTCTTATCTACCTTATCAATTACATGCATAACTATAGCATAGAGTATGATCTATAATGGATAATCTATTCCTTAAGGTTTTGAACAGTCAAGTTACAATAAGTGAGTTAAAAGATCTAGTACTTGTACAAGGCAATTATTGAGTTTATCTGTGCTTCTGAATCTTAAGCAGATGGCAATCCACTTTTTGGTATTTCTGTTTATACTTTCTATCACTAAACCACATAATTATACCAGAGCAGGCTACTGCAATTTACATATGCCTCCACCGGGTCAGACCATGTTAGACCATGTTAGACCATGTTAGACCATGCCTTATGAATTAATGTTAATATTACGGCTCTGAAGAAGGATTTAATCTAAAACATGAATTAATGCCCCACCGTGGATAAGCCTGGAGTTGTGAACACATCAAGGTTACTGTGCTAACTTATTGTCCTGGTTTAGGACAGTGGTTAGCGCGCTCGCCTGTGTCCGCACAAACCCGGGTTCGAGACCCGAAAACTTGACCCAAAAACTGCAAAAATAATTTTGTATAGAAACCATCCAAAAGAGCAAAAGTATGAAAATGATTTACTGAAAATGTTTTACCAACCTCTATGGCATCTTCAACAAACACAACGGCTTGCAATAATGCTCTCACTTCTCTATGATCTACAAGAAACATATTTATGGAATTATTACAACCATATTTTTAATTGAGATAATTTGTGAGAATGAAAATGACCCAAGTAGGACTCTAACCCACGACCTCTAGATTTGTACTCTAGAACGCTACCACTGCGTCACCGGGGCTACGAGAAACCCAGGCCATTTCATTCACACAAATTGCACCACCACCCACCAAATGCAGAGACGAACCTATCAGGGCTCTTTGAGACTACACTGGACCTTGGCTTTTTCAGAGAAAGGCAGATGGCCGACATTGACAAAATCATGCTGCATGTTGCAATCACATATCTCTCCCAATTCCATTTTTCTGTAGAGGGTGCTATATTGCTCTCTCCGCTCTGTATGAAACATACATACTGCATGTGTTAGCAGAGGCCCTTTAGAAAATGCACACAGGTGCAAAGGGAGGTAGGGAGCCTGGGGGCACAGGAGGCATGTGCCCACTAAGATTTTGTGAAAAAATGAAGTGCCCTTTTTACTTTCAGAGATTGCCCCACTTCCTTTATGAAACAGGAAGCTCTTGAAGTGTTGTGCAGCTGAAGATCAAGATGCTTGCTACATCCCTGCATGTGCGGATCCAGGGGGCCATTGCCCCCCCCCCAAAACGATAATTTTCAAAGATCAAATTTTGGGGGAAGACAAAGTGTAACACAATTACAAGGCAGTTAAATGAATTAGATAATGCCTTGGACATAACAGCCTAACAAGAAAACATTACATATGTACGTACCTAAAATCAAAATTATATAACATCTTGCAACTCAGGTGATTGGTGAATCTCCAAAAATGTGAAGTTTGAGGCATATATATGTCTTATCATATATGTTTTTTGAAAATGAATTCGAAAATATATCAATAAGAAAAAAGATTTTCAAGGTTATTGAATGTTACTATAAGCTTGGTTCAATTTTTTGACCTCTTTGCATTGCATAAAAGATCATTTGTAGAGACTTACCCCTTTACTTCATGATTAAGCCCAGATGCTATATGACCTCTTAAGTTTCTTAGATGCTCCTACTCGTAAGGGTTTATGGTATAATTTGGAAGAAGGCTTACTTTCTTGGAGAAAATTTAAAGAGTAATTCCTTTTAAAAAATGATAGAAACAGTTTTGATTGGGATGCATGGAACAAAAATCAGACAGGGCGTTGTCAGCATTCTACCTGAGTTTGAAGGGCGTGGCTCTAAAAATTTTCCCCTTTGCTTCTTTCTAGAAAATCACCCCCCTCCCCTGCCTCAACTACATATACAATGCCGGATCCTCCACACCTGCATCCCTGCATAGGTACATGGATCTTTACCTAATGCTGTGTAACCAATTTGCTAGTTTACAGCTCATTTCTAACCCTTTTCCAGTCATTTCTATTTGTACCATGTTTTAGTAAATATAATAAAATGGCATAATATAAACTGTTAAGAAATCTTTTAGGCCTAATTTTAGCTAGGCCATTTACTTGCCCTCTTGGTTGGATTCCTGCTCCAGTGAAGAGTTTGCAAGGTCGTGGCTGTCATACTCCAAGGAGGTAATCAGCGGATCCTCCATCGATCTTGTGAGGTCATGGATGTCGTTCTGCCTGCCTGAACCAGTTGCTTCGGACATGTCAGAAATGGACAGTCGTGACAGGCTTGGAACATAATAATGTAACGAAGAAGGAAGTCGTATGATGTTGTTGTTGATGGTTTGCAATGCTTGTTGTGTATAGCATGCAGCATAGTCATTTTGATGACGTCAGAGCAACGATGACCCTTGCACCGTCAACATTTACTCTCGGGGGAAAAGGGGTACTTCAGGGAAATATGGCACTTGTTTCTCTTCTCATACTGGACATACTGATTTAGTGGGTGGTTTCAGAATCTGAAATTTTCTATGAAATTCGAGTAAATTTGAAATTAAAGTACAATCCTTATCGTAAGCTTTAGAGGTGCGATAGGCAAGTGTGATGGGCGAATTGTCTATAAATAAATAATAATAAATAATAAATGTTGGTTAAGGGGCTGGAAGGCCAAGGCCTATAAAACCCTGATTGTCTATGATTACTAATCTAGTTAAGTTTGAATTCGTATTTTGAATCCCCGTGTAGGCGGTCAAAGAGTTTCTCGAACGTTATCGCATTCTTTGCTTCGACGATGTCAGCTGGCAAGCAGTTCCACTCTTTTACGATTCGCTGCGAATAAAAGTTCTTTCTCACATCTAATCTGCATTTGTTCAACACTATTTTGTATTTATGACCCCTTGTCTTATTGTCGTTGATTTTGAAGAACTTTGAGGGGTCAGTGTCAATGAGGCCATGAAATATTTTGTAAGTTGTGATCATGTCTCCGCGCTTTCTCCTATACTGAAGAGTTGGTAATTTTAAAGCTTGTAATCTTTTATTATACGATAATTGTCTGATGTCGCGAACAAGCTTCGTTGCTCTTCTTTGAACTGCTTCTAGTTGCTTTATGTGTTTAACCATATATGGGTTCCATACGGAGACAGATGTTTCTAGCAAAGGCCTGACGAGACTCTTGTAAAGACCAACGAACACGTTTCTGTCTATGTAAGTCAGTGTTCTCTTGATTGATGCGAGCACTCCAGTCGCTTTTTTAGATCTTTCTGCAATATGTTGATCGAACTTCAGCTTGCTATCCATTACCACTCCAAGGTCTTTCATTTCTTCAACTCTCGATATGTTTGTTTCCGTATCGTCACGAGAAGACAAGATATAAGCTTCTGCACTGTCTTTGCTGATGCCAAGTCGTAATTCTTTACATTTTTGTGAATTTAACGGTAGATGCCACTTTTTAGACCAGTCACATACTTTTGATATATCGTACTGAATACGGGCATGATTATCCTTTGCCTTGGAGTATAGTTTGATGTCGTCTGCAAACATTTTTATTTTGCAGAAATTAGTATGTCTTGGTAGGTCATTAACGAAGATTAAAAACAACAAAGGTCCAAGAACGCTACCTTGGGGAACTCCACTAGTAACTTTTACCCAATCTGATTTACATCCGTTCAGGACGACTCTTTGCCTTCGATTTTTTAAAAAGTTTGCAATCCAATCGTATAGCTTTCCGGTAATACCGTACTCTTTGAGTTTTGTTAATAATAGTTTGTGTGATACCGAGTCAAATGCTTTCGAAAAATCGAAATAAATAACGTCAATGTGATCACCTTTGTCGAGATAAGATGTCCAGTCCTCTAACGCTTCGAGTAATTGTAATAAACATGATCTGAACTGTCTAAATCCATACTGATCTGGCGAAAATAGGTTGTTCGTAAGAAAATGATCAACGATTGCTTCTTTGATTAGTTTCTCCATAATTCTGCACACAATCGATGTTAGACTAATGGGCCTGTAGTTTTCCTTTTCATTTTTTGCTCCCTTTTTGTGAATAGGAGATACGTTTGCAAGTTTCCATACTTCCGGGACGTGGCTACAACTAAAACTCGATTGAAATATTAGAAAAATAGGATACGCAATTTCATTAGACAATTCTTTTAGTATCCTAGGTGTATATCATCAGGTCCAGCTGCTTTTGACGTATTCAAATCGCTTAATAGATTTCGAACTTTTTCTTCAGTGAACTGAATGTCGGTTAATGGTAATCCTAAGAATTGCCATTCTACATCTCTGTCTGTCACTTCGGGTATATCCGCCTTGCTAAATACGGACTTGAAGAAATTGTTTAGTAAGTTAGCTTTATCTTGTTCGCTTGTTGTTGTGTTGTGCTGATCAGTTTTTAGGTCAGGAACTTTAATCTTTGTTTTCAGTTTTGAATTTACATATTTCCAAAATATCTTACAATTATTTTTGGAATTATTAGCAATGTCTGCTTCGAAATTTCGAATCTGCTTTCGCACGCTGCTTTTTGTCGAATTATTTATTTTCTTGTACCGTTCATAATCTTTACCATGTTTAGTAAGGAGCCATCTTTTATATGCGTTGTGCTTTTTCTTTATACTCCTTAAGATCTTTTTATTCAGCCATAATGGTCTTTTATATTTTTGGTTACGATTTGAAATTATTTGTTTTGGTACACATTCCTCGACTGCCTGCATCATCTTTGTATGCAGGCAATGTAACATCTCTTCTGTATCTAGTCCCTGGAATTCCCTGTCCCAGTCCACTCCATTTAAGGTCTCTCTCAATTTAGCATAGTCGCCTTTGTTATAGGAGTAACGGTTTGATTTGTCGTACTATCTTCATAAATTATTTGAAGGCATGGTACAATACAGGTAATCATATGAGTGAAGTATCAAAATTCTGATATGCCACCATCAGATCTTGAGCAATACAACAGACGATTCCGCCAGGGATAGCAGACCTTATTTCAAACAATGCGTTATGGGAATATGCCCGTTGGCAACGCATAGCTACCAAGACTAAAGACTTCGAAAGATTTAGGCCGTGAAATGTTGGTAGCTATGCGTTGCTAAGGAGCACAGTCCTATGATGCATTGCGTGAATCAAGAAGCACCATCTTTTACGGAATCATCTTTAATATTGGTTTCCAGACTATGTCTCTGATGACTATGATCAGTCATTTTATCTTATGAGTAAGGTTACATAGAAGGGCAATCGTATATATTATGCGAACACCTCTCCCTACATTATTTTAGAACAGAAGACACTGCTAGAAAGGATCATAGGGGAAAATGCTGCAAAAGTGAGTATCACAGACACGACTAGTTCTGGTAATTATCACACTGTTCGGTTGTGAACTTTTTCTATATTTGCTTATAAGCTGGGCGATTTATTGAGTTCAACGTGTTCTTGGGGAGTATGAAAATTCGCATTGTCTCCAAGAGTTGAGAACCTGAGATTCTGTTCCGTGCTTCGCGTCGCTGATCCACTCGTTAGGGCTGGGATAGTGTACAGACACTTTGAAAGTAAAATTTACATGGTAAGGATATGCTACAATGGTGCGCGGGAACAGCATTCTGTTATTTTGGTTTGTGGAAAATAGGAAGAGATCCCAAATAAGCCTACGCTATCCCTTTCCATAGCGAGTGGATCAGTGAATGAAATACGGAACTGAATCTCCAGTTTGATGGGAGGGATTTCGTAAAAACCGTTCGTAGACAAGCATGAGTACGAGGCTGCAGTCCTGGCAAAATTCTAGCCGCTTAGCACGCCTGGTGGAGTGAAATCTAGTTACGTTAACCGAAAAGCACCAATCAAATGTCTGTGGCATAACGAGGCTAGATAGGCATGATAATAATAATGAGTCAGGGTCAGGGGGTATTACTCAGAGTGAGTAAGAAGAGTATATCTGGCAGCTGTGCTGTTGCCATGGATTGCGGCGGACATTATGAATAATCCAACGAGCACACACTTTGCTTCCAGTAAGCAACCTCTTAGCCATCCCATAATTCATTACAGCTTCATTACGGCTGATCGGATTGCGAGATGATCCCCCGTAGGATGAAGCAGGATCTCTTCGCACCACATTGTGTGCAAACAAGTGAATTTTAATTACGAGCTCGTTATCGCTTCTGAGGTTTCCGTTTAATTGATTTACTTAAAATTGTCATCCAAGCCTCATTTAGTATGCACTCAAATCTCGTCTGATCAGCAATGATCAGATAAAAGATGGACGCATAAATAAAGGATAAGGCAAAACACGCTGCCGTTTCCAATTATAGCTGCTTCAAACGGCGAGCGCACGAGTGGCTGGCATAAATCTTCCGTTAAAGCGCTGGGGCAGGTCGAACACCGCTGGATTTATCTCTGATTGGCGATATATTAATGTCAAGTGCATGTAAAACCTGTAATACCTCCGCAATTGAATTGGTTCATACTCCTTCATGGCCAAGTTTTCAGGGCTTGCGCTGATACAGTCTACAGTGAGCGCCATCGGCTTGCTGTTAACCAGCATCGTTTGGGACAAGTGGGAGAAGTGTCACGTGACCAAGAACAACAGGACAGTCATATACCGAACTGGATTGTGGGATAAATGCGTGGACCATCATTTGCTGCAGAAAACAGTCTGCTCTTCGTTGCCAGAACAGGAAAAATCAGGTAAATCTGCTTTGTTGTTTTGCGTAATTTTGATGTGAAATTTTGCTTAAAAAGCTTTTATTTATCAATCATCCTCACTATGTAACATATGCTACTGATTTTGTCGCTATTCTGTAATTGTTTACTAAACTGAGACTGAAACTTTCCTTTTCTTGGAGTGAGATAGCAGAATTACGTCTCCTAACAGATTCGAATAATTAGAAACGATGAATTTACTTCCAGAAGGGAGCAAATATTGAGTCTGTATGAAAGGCAAGAGAAATTGAAACCCTGCTAGGAACCAAAATGCTGATACCCCCGTCTAGCAGGCAGTTATTTTCAAACATGAACTTCTGTCGCACAGATGGCAACATTGAACTTTCAAGTACCTCATTTACTACGATGTGTATTCTTTGATCAAAAACTTCAATACAGCCACAAAAATCGGAATAACAGCGAACACATATATTGTGTCTTACACTCAACAGAGTAATACGTCAGAAGTAGAACGAAACAAAATCCTAACGGATTATTATATCCAGATGTGGATCGAAAAGAGGAGAATGATTGGTATTGTAATCTTAAGTAATCTATTTTTGTGTCAGGAATAGATGAATATTTTCTTTATTCATATACAAGGTGCTGCATAGTATTTCCCCCACTGCTACAAACGGTTTACGCTGTTTCAATTCTCACCGTGAAATCTACGTATCAAGACGATAAGCTCCCCCAAATTAAAGAAAGCTTTTCATTAGTTTAGTAAGCCTTTCGTCAACAAGAATCAGAGTTGATCTAGTTTACAATATCATGACGCAGTTAACAGATGTTGTGGCGGATTTATTGTTGGCTTTGTGAAGATTTTCCAAGGGATTACTGTGTTTACTTGAAACCTCTTCATCAAGAAGAGACTGTTTGTCAATAAGGCTTACCGAATTAGAGATTCCTGGACAAATATTATCAAATAAGGAAGACTGTAGATTTGACGATAAGACGGCCTAAATCTTTCGTGGCTTGCTGCGGTCATAGTTTCTTGCTGCTGTCCTTTTTGGTAGTCATGTGTTGCTAAGGAGCATGTTCCCATCATGTCAAGTGCATTCATCAGGTCATAGTTTCTTGCTGCTGTCCTTTTTGGTAGTCATGTGTTGCTAAGGAGCATGTTCCCATCATGTCAAGACTTGGACTGGTTAAGTTCTTGTGTTTTTCTCTTTACTGCATTACTCTTTGAGTATCACCCTGGGAAATATCTGTGCAGCTCTGTGAAGGATGTGTTCAGTGCTGTGGAGGAGGTTGTGTACTGTGTATGGATACCATCAGTACTGTGGAGGATGCTTAGTGCAGCGGAGGGATATCATCATTACTGTGGAGGATATTCAGTACTGTGAATGGATACCATCAGTACTGGGAGGGATGTTGTTTACTGTGAATGGATACTATATATATTATGGAGGATATTCAGTACTGTATAGAGGGAAAACCACAAGCACTGTGCGTATTTTCACCACAGTGCTTGTAGTCTCCCTTCACAGTACTGAACATCCTGCACTGACGTACTGAATATCTTCCACATCATCATCATCATCAACATTAAACTCACTTTCACAGGGGTTTTTATGTCTACTAACTAACTACTAACTTACTAAACTTTTAACAAGGAGAAAATACTAAAAATAAATAAATGAAAATAACAAAAAGAAAAAGAAATAATTCTTCAACCTAAATGCAATCTCAATGGCATAATTCGTAGCTTGTCAATTACTTTTCTGACACAGGTCTTGATAGCCTATCAGTGACATTACGTATCTCAAATGCTTTTCAGATATTTGGTGAGACCTTTTCCAATCTTATTATTTTTACAGGAGAGAAAGTAAATAAATTTTGATGTAGAATCCATGCGAGAAAACAAGACTACTTCTTGCTGAACAATTGTAAAAAAACTCTTTGCGAATATCAGAGCACTCTTGGCAATCTATTAGAAAATGCTGTTCGTTTTCTACGTAGTCACTACTACAAATGAGACACTGATGTTCGTCTGAAGGAATATTATCAATATTTAACACTATAAACAGTACTGAACACTATCATCAATACTGAACATCCTCCACAGTACTAAACACCCTCCACAGTACTGAGCATCCTCCACAGCACTTAACATTCTCAACAGTACTGAACATCCTCCATAGTACTGAACATCTAAACAGTACTGAACATTCTCCACAGTACTGAACATTCTCAACAGTACTGAACATTCTCCACAGTACTGAACATTCTCAACAGTACTGAACATTCTCAACAGTACTGAATATCCTCCATAGTACTGAACATCTAAACAGTACTGAACATTCTCCACAGTACTGAACATTCTCAACAGTACTGAACATTCTCCACAGTACTGAACATTCTCAACAGTACTGAACATTCTCAACAGTACTGAATATCCTCCACAGTACTGAACATCCAAACAGTACTGAACATTCTCCACAGTACTGAACATCCTCCACAGTACTAAACACCCTCCACAGTACTGAACATCCTCCACAGTACTGAACATTCTCCACAGTACTGAACATTCTCAACAGTACTGAACATCCAAACAGTACTGAACATTCTCCACAGTACTGAACATCCTCCACAGTACTTAACACCCTCCACAGTACTGAACATTCTCTACAGTGCTGAACATCCTCCACAGTACTGAACATCCTCCACAGCACTGAACATTCTCAACAGTACTGAAAATCCTCCACAGTACTGAACATCCTCCAAAGTACTGAACATCCTCCACAGCACTGAACATTCTCAACAGTACTGAACATTCTCCACAGTACTGAACATCCTCCACAGTACTGAACATCCTCCACAGTACTGAACATCCAAACAGTACTGAACATCCTCCACAGTACTAAACACCCTCCACAGTACTGAACATCCTCCACAACACTGAACATTCTCAACAGTACTGAATATCCTCCACAGTACTGAACATCCAAACAGTACTGAACATTCTCCACAGTGCTGAACATCCTCCACAGTACTGAACATCCTCCACAGTACTGAACATCCTCCACAGCACTGAACATTCTCAACAGTACTGAATATCCTCCACAGTACTGAACATCCAAACAGTACTGAACATTCTCCACAGTGCTGAACATCCTCCACAGTACTGAACATCATTCACAGCACTGAACATCCTCCACAGCACTGAACACTCTCAACAGTACTGAATATCCTCCACAGTACTGAACATCCAAACAGTACTGAACATTCTCCACAGTGCTGAACATCCTCCACAGCACTGAACATTCTCAATAGTACTGAATATCCTCCACAGTACTGAACATCCAAACAGTACTGAACATTCTCCACAGTGCTGAAGATCCTCCACAGCTCTGAACATCCTCCACAGCACTGAACATTCTCAACAATACTGAATATCCTCCACAGTACTGAACATCCAAACAGTAATAAACACTATCCACAGTACTGCACAGACGTAAAGAGTAAATAGTGTACAATGTAGGCTACACTGTTTCATCTTTGGTGCATCTAGCAGACACGTTAATTTGAGGCCTTACATAATTGAAATTAATTTTGATCAGGTTAGAAAGAAGCAGAATTGGAAAATTAATTTAATTAGTTATCACATTGATCTAGAAATCAGCTGCGATACAAATACGCCTTAATTACGAATTTCCACCAGACAGGCTCACCAGACGGAGGCTAGTTAATGAGGGCGTGTTTATCACTAATCGTTTAATCAAGTAAGCGTTGCGGTCGCACTTTTCCTGGAATAAATAATTAACGTGACACTGATGTGTTTATCCAATAGACAATATCTGACGTATGTTTCGATCAAAACGTACTTCTTAACTTTACGAGAAAAAAGTAGAAAGAAAATCGGAATCATTGTGAAACATGATAAACACTGAAGCTTTGCATCTTACACTCATCAGAGCAGTACGTCATAAAGAGAACAGAAACAAAAAATTATTAAAATGTACTTTTGGACAAAGTATCAAAAATCATAATACAAAGGATGAATGTCTGGAGGAGAGCTTGCTGTAAGAAATCGACCCTCTCAAACATCCCTAAAGCATTGAGTAACGCATGAATAACTTCGATAATCGAGCCAAGGGTATCGTTTTTTGGTTCGAGACCTACTTAGCGTGGGTTCGAGTCCTACTAGGGTCATTTTCATTCTTACGCATTATCTCAGTATCTTATTTGTAGATGTTCGTCCAAGCAGAGAGCCATCTCGAAAGAAATAAATCCATGGTACCACTATCAACATGGGGGCAGCATACCCCTCCACAAAATTGCGTAAATAGCCCCGTGTGTTGTACGATTCTTTCCCTGTTTGATTGTGAAGCTTGTTGTTTTCTTTCAGAGAGCCTGAAATCAGTGACGTCATTGATGATATCCAGCCTACTTCTGCAAATCTTGTGTGTCCTACTCGGCCTACTCGTTTACAGATATGGCAAACACCGAAAGTTGATTTTCACCCCTTTGCTCGTCAATGTGGCCGCTGGTAAGTTTGTAGAAATCACAAGATTCCATTTAGTTCTGATCTGTTTTCTTGAAATTCTGTAAATAAATGACTGTCTTGGCTTTGCTGGTATGAATAAACCTTTTGCTGTATACGCAGTTAGAGACTGCATCATCATCATCATCATCATCATCAGGTAGTATCTTCTATCAGAAGGTTGGTCACCATGACTTTTCCTCAGACCTTCTTTTCGCACTCCGAATGCTCTGGCACCTGCTCCACTCCTTCACATCAACTCCCCAAGTTTTCTTCTGTCTTTCTCAGTCTCCTTCCCTTCAATCATTCCCTCCAGGTCAAGCCTAGCCAGGAACCCAGGTAGGAACATAGCTAGGGACAGCATACCTTCCACAATTCTCCTTAACTGGAGACTGTTGTTCACCTCCCTTATCACCCCCTAATTGATGGATCAGTCGCTGAAATTAATCACAAACTTAGTTTAACCTTTATTTGAGTAACACCTTTCAACATGCCCCATGATTGCTGAAGGATCAAACTACGCACGTGTAAGTCTATGGAGATATGCAGCCCTAAAATCTCCTTTCTTCAGTAAAATAACTTTCGGAAACTCTTACAACTTTATAAACTTAGGATATTGGGCTCTCGTATTATCAGATCTTAATAGCTGGAAAAGGTATGGAAGGAAACATTGATTTGAGATTTACTCCAATCAACCAATCAACAATTGGGATCCCCTATTGTGTAGACAGAAGGAGTTCGTTTTCGCCTTAAAACTCTTGAAGTAATCTTATTGGTCAGCTCACTGTATCGTTGGTATTGATTGGTTCTCTCTTACTATACCAATAATCCACCTCTTTTCTGATTGGCCTATTTCGATCCACATCTGGGTATATAAATCAGTTAGGTTTCTGTTTCGTTCTCTTTCTGACGTATTACTCTGTTGAGTGTCAGACGAAAAGCTTAAGTAGTATCTATGTGTTCGTTTCAATATGTTTCCGATATTTCTGGCTATACTTGCGTAATGCGTAGCTATATTGAGCACTATAACCAGGACAAACACTCTTTATTCAAGTTAAATGTCAAATGTACCTGAGCATGATATAGAATGACATAATGTGATGGTATTTTATCTTTTACAGCAGTGACCGGGGGTGTGGGGTTGTCGATGTACACATACCACCACAAAAACATGAACTGCGAACTCAGCTCAAGCTATATCATGGGTTGGCTGGGTGTCGTTGAAGCGTTGCTGTGCTGCTTGTTCTTCTCCTTCGTTGCGTTCGGAAAGTAACACTGCGGGGGAGGGGTTGTTCCAGAATGACGTCAACGAGAGGGAGGCTATACCGTATGCAAAGGGAGGCTGTATCGTATGCACCAAAATGCATGATATTTGAAAGGCAAAATAATGCCTTGTAATAATTTGAATGCAAAGATTGATGCTTATTTCAGAAAAAATAAAAATATGTATGATAATATTCAGAAATTTCCCTCGATTTTCCCTCTTTCTTTAATTTTTTGAGCTATTAGCTAGAGGATCTTATTGCATCTTTCGTTCTATGAAGAGAGGGTCTAACTAAACGTACTGATGACCCCAATAAGCAGGCTAGGAAAGTGGGAGCTATCACTCAACTTGAAGAAACCGTTGGCGTCATTTGTGAACAATTTCGAACCATCTCAGCTAGACGCAAGTCTGTTAACAGTAGAGCCAGCCTTTATATTAGCTCGTTTATCTGATTGTAAATGGTTATTCTAATTATATCCATCTCCAGTTGAAAGAAAATTTTTCAAAATAGTCTTGCTTAGAGAGATTAAACCATTTATTCGCAGCGAGTTTTATGCAAGTTCTTATAAAAAGATAAAACAAAACCCGAAAACATCGAAAATCTTTGTCTTTGGAAAAGGAAAATGGTGCTCCACTTGACGAGATTTTTCCTTTATATGATGCTTCTTACAGTAGAATCTACATTAAGCAGACATGCTCTTCTATCTCCTTACAGAGTGATAAGTCAAGAACCAAACATTCTTTCAGACATTTCGATATCAAATCTTCTCCAGTAACTTTTCTATCAATGATTCGGGGATCTTCTTAAATGCCTAATTAAAAATACTTTATTAATAATAACAGATTCTACTGTTTGATTGCTCCATAATGGTGTATGTCGAGCGAAATGATCAGAATATGCATCCTCTACTCGAGTTAAATGGATCTTGAGAATTATTCTCAATATTGAAATAATACTGGAATCTTGCAGAATCCACCGTGGTGATGTCACTACCAATGCAGGGCTAAACCCAGTAAGAAAGAATGTAGGTTTTACGTTAAACGTGCAAGCCCGCATAAGTCAAGAGGCTTAATTTCCAGCAAAAGAACAGTACCCCTTGTTTAACGTGCAATCCGAAGTAAGATATAACAAGTTGTTTAGTCAAAACCTCAAAGGTCACCCATTCAGATGTTGCCCTCACACGACCAGGCTTAACTTCAGCTTCAACCGTTATACAGACAGATATCTTCATCTCCAACTCCACTAGCTTTCAACTGGAGCATCGATAAATGTAGAATTACCCTTGCCAATAACCAATATCAGATTGGCAATAGAATCGTTATTTCAACATATATGTAGCTAATGACATTAAATCTAGCGTTATTCTAGATGCAAAGACCCAACAGGAAGTCTCAATGCAACATAGTGATATTGTAAATAATACATTTCGTGACGGCTAGCCAACAACTGTAGTCTGTGAAATAAGCCGTAAGTTATAGTAGCTATAGATGTTTGCAGTGTGAATGTATCATTATCTATTAAATGATGGTGGAGTATACACTCTCTATTTTCTTGTTTTTGGTTCTGTGTGTAATGTTAGAGCAACAATGAATGATAGAGGGTAAATGGGTGGTTTTTCCATGGCACCAGGGGGGGCTACCTGATAAAGGGTGGAACCTCTTTATAAAAGTAACGCCTTTACTCTATCCATATGAATCGGTTCCAATAACAAACCTCCATAGATTAAGGTTGGTAAACAGAACTAGAGGATGGTGAAGACAATTTATCAGAGACCCAGATAATTTGAGTGAATGAGAATTTCGCATTGTCTTTCACTCTATGAGAAGATTTAATCGGAGCAAAGGATCACAAGACAAATCACCATCAAAAACATTTATCATAAATTCAATCAAAGTCAAACGCAAATCAAAATGATTAATCACCATACGAGTCTGTCAATCTCTCTGATGTCGATGGCAGAAGGTCTGGCACATTTTTAATTTTGAAGTCCAGAAGCATTTGGCCATAGCCTTTGCCTTGCGGGTCGCTTCTCAGGGAAGCTATGCCACCTCCACCCAAAGAATTCTCCAAAACAAAGTTGAACGCACTGATGCCTGGCAATTCGTACCGTTTTACTCTGCATTCGTCACTTTCATTCTCGAATAAATGCGAGAAATACGACTCGACTGCCTCTGCAGTTAATGCTTCTGCAAGAAAGGGGTAGAATCCGGGGTTCTTGCAGACAACACCAATGTTAGCATTGTTTCCCTTGTCCCCACTTCTTGTATAGGCCAGTGCCCCGAGTGGAAAGGTGCAAGATCCTTTGCGTAGACTTCTCAGCAAGATATTTTCAGCTGGAAATCCTCCTTGAGTTGTTCCTGATTTTTGTGCTGCATCAGCTTTGTCGTCGTGTTCGAATAACTGCTCTTCATAATTCTCTACCAGCTCTCCGTTCATGTAGACATTTATATCCAGTTTGTCCCTGGGGTAGGCATACGAGAAGAGCTTGAGGACAGGAGAGACATTTGGCCTCCCACCCACCAGGTAGGTCAGCCCCGGGGCCATTCCAGTTCCAGCTGGTGCAATTTCTCTTGCGAAAATCTGCAAGGCCTCTTTGTTTTTGTGCTGTACGGCAATCCAAAGCACCACTTCCCTTGTATTTGCATTTGTTCCATGAGGACCATAACAATGCTCTGATCCAAGAAATTCAATGTTTGTCTTAGAGAAATCTGGAAGCCCGAGTGAGGAAAACAATGCCCTGCATCTGGTAAAAATGCTCTCGGCAACTCTCTCCGCTTTCTGAGCAGCATGTGGTCCAACAACTGGGCACACGGCTGTGGCTCTAAATCCATCCATGTAAGTACCACTGACCTTGAATGTGTTGACTGGTGGCTTTCCCTTGACATTGGAGACCAAAATGGCATTGTTATTCTCGTCATCAATAACATTTTTGAGAGTGGCTCTGCTAAAGTCACATGTGACATCCGGAAGGAAGTAATTCTGGGGGTCATCAATTTCATAGACGAGTTGCTCTGCAACTGTCCCCTTTGTTATGATGCCTCCAGTACAAGGTGGTTTAGTTACAATAAATTTTCCATCGGCGGCACACTCAACAATCGGAAAGCCAATATTATGCCAATCTGGCACCATTTCCCAGCCAGAAAAAATCCCGCCTGTTGATTGAGCACCGCATTCAATCAAATGCCCAGCTAAAGACCCTGATGCAAGCAAGTCAAAATCTTGGCTGGACCATTTAAAGGAGTGAATCATGGGTGCCAGTGCCAGTGCGCTATCAACACACCTTCCTGTAACTACAATATCCGCACCATTGTCCAGCGCCTTCACGATTGGACCTGCACCAAGATATGCGTTCATACTGTTCACAAATTTAGCTTTGGGTGAAATCTCACTCTGAATATCAGGACCCATACTTCCATTAATTATTTCTGGCATCTTGTCCATTAGATCATCACCAGTTACAACCGCAATCTTCATTTCAATGCCTGCCTTTTCGCACTGCTTCTGAAGAGCTTTTGCACACGCCAGGGGGTTCACCCCACCAGCATTACTCAAGATCTTTACCCCTTTTTTCTTTATTTCTTTCAAAAGGGGGCCGATGGCGACGTGAACGAAATCTGGGGCGTAACCGTGGTCAGGGGACTTCTTTTTCATGGCAGTCAACAAGGACATGGTAATTTCTGATAGATAATCAAACATCAAATAGTCTATCTTGCCAATATCTATAAGTTGTGGGGCTGCAACAGCCGTATCTCCCCAGAACCCAGAGGCACATCCGATTCGTATTGTCTTTCCGTTGAGATGATCGCGTGCTTTCGATGAGCCTTTCTTGATCATGGAGATATCCCCCGACGTGGAAGATAAGGCTTGATGCCTAGGCCATTGTGTTTTCCGCTCCTGTGCCTGCTCGCTCCTTCGTGCAATTGCACTGGACAGGGTGCAACTGTATTTGGATATTTTCCTTGCATTTTCAAAGCTCAAAGCAGTGCGTCTTTGACGAGCAAGGGCAGCCACAGTAGCTCTGCAGCTCTGCAAAAACAACATTTCGAAAGCTAGGCCAGTTTCCGTCGACCACAAGTGGATATGGAACAAAGAGCATGCAGAGTAGTGCTGCCACTCAATAACTTCACCTACAGTTCATGCAATTTTCCCTAAAGTCCTAGCAAGACTAATTTTTGCAAATTGAATATCATTTGATATATTGAATTCAAACTTTTGATTACAAATACAGTGATAAAATTTAAAATGTATGATAAGTTTAGGACACTTGAAAAGAACTCAGAGAAGAGCTATCGAGCCAAGTTCCCTTTACTCAGATTAATAACCATTTACAATCAGCAGGTAAATCAATCTAAAAATCGTCAGAAATATCATAAGGATTTTGGTAGGTCTGTAGAGGTGGTTTCGAACCCAACCCAAGACCCAGAGAAGAAGGATCCAATAATCGAACCACTTGGAAATCCCTAATGAAACTTTCGAAAGTAAATTTAATTGTGAGTTATAAAAAGGTGATTTTATACACCAAGATTTAGGTAGGGGAGCAAATGAGTGTGGAAACTTAAGAATGACACTGGACCATTGGAGCCCTGTGACCTATTCAGCAAAAGAAGTTTTATGATCGATACTAGTACGTGAAGGGACCTTCTTTCTGTCAACTAGCTAAAAACCGGACCACGATGAACAAGAAACCCCAAAGAACATAGGAACCCTACATAGTTTTGCAATGATAATTCGTTCATCTGTACTTTTTTCAACCCTATACCAAACCAAATACCCTTTATTCTATAGCCAAATAGCCCATCCCGAAAATACCATAACCCTAACCATAGCTATATATCCCATAACCAATTCCACTTGGTTCCGGCGCTTAGCAGGATGATCAAAACTTATTTTGACCACTAGTATGTTTCACTAGCAGCATACAAAAACAAAATCGGAACTTCTGGCTGCGGACTATAAAAAGTGTTACACCCCAATCCATTCCATATTTGCTTTTTGGTTATTTGGATCTTCTATGTTAGTCACAAAGGTGAGGAATAATTTCATATCTTATTTTATTTTAATTCAATCAATTACGTCTCGATCAAGACTTGTTTTTGTTGTTTCTCTCGCTCTTGATCGTCAAAAGAATTATAGGCCTATTGTAAAGAAATACACATATAACCCCAGAGCAGAGTAAAGTCTTATCTTGTCTCTCCGATCACCGGTTGATTTATTGAGGGAAAATATGTTTCGATCACACTTTATGCTCAGCCCCACGTTGGACGCCTGACTGAGCCTAACAATTAGATAGGATGATTATGAAATAGTCAATTTTTATTTGGCAATGTTGAGAAAAATAATGAATGAAATAGAAGCTCTGGCCTGATGATTATATGTAAGGTATTAAGGCTTGTAATACGAGGCTAGTTCCTTAAGATAAGGCAGACAATTATTTCAACACTGACCATGGAAATCAAACACATGAATTGTCACTGGTGGTAGAGTTAGACAAAAATAGCAAATGGTCCCAGTGGATCAATGAGCTCCTCCTCTATGGATTCCTTATTATGGCCACACCGGACATTATGCCAGGAAACAAAAACCGTTTGATCAAGCCTGAAGCCTTGCAATCCATGGCCTGTAGGCTACATCTAATTATCTATCTATCTACAAAACCTGTTTGTTGTATTCCCGTAAGAGAGTGCTCAATACATTAATGCAGAGCGTGATATATATTGAGAAGAAAAGAGTCAAATAACACTCAGCATCTCAACAAGCCTGTTTCGTGGTTGCCATTAGGAGATGTACCAAAAAATCAACCTATATCTATTTATCTAAAGAACATTAGCTAAAGTACATGGCTATTAAACACAATGTTTTATTAATGGTTTTAGTAGTGGTTAGTAAAACATGGATTCCACTCTTTCTGTCCTCCATAAAAAGTGGGATCAATATTACAGAATTAATTATGTGTTTTATGTATTCCATTTTCATACTATGCCAACACTTTTCTAGTAAAATACTACAAACCATAGGGCTATCAAAGAATGACCAGTCTGGTAGTATAGTGACTACAACAGTTGTGTGTTGTTCATTGATGTAATCTGAGGCCATTTTTTTTTACTTGGTGCATTAATTTTTATTTCAGACTGAAGAAATTTCCTGCTATAATGAATCATGACGACTCGTCATCAAAAGTACCAACAGACGACCTTCTTGGTCTCGGGATAAAAGATAGCCCACCAGCCGTGAGGCTCAGGGTACAAGAAGACAAATCCGACAGACGAAGCAAGGGAATTGTTTTCGGGGATGATTTCCAAGTTTCACCTGAACAAGAAGAGACTGACCATGAGTTGGTGAAGCAAGTTTACACAGGTATCTAGAGTTTTCATCACTCTAAATCTCTCTAAGTTTTTCATATTTACCCAATTTTTTCTATTTCTCTCTGCCGCCTTATTGCGTTCATTGGTGGTTTTCCTAACCAGTCTTATTCAAAGCTCTTGACTCACATCTAGGTTACATATCAGCTTACAGAAATAAGCCTAATGGAAAACAAAGCTTCTAACAGAAGATAAGTGTGATAATCGGTAAAATAACAGAGCACAACATACTCATATACAGGATTTGTATTCCAGCTGTTTTCCTCGCTAGCGGAGCTTTACTATTACATGGATCTGTCCTCTCCAAGTCTCTCTATTCCTTGCCGTCTCCTTCTCCTATTCCATCACCCTCATATCATACATACTCAACCACATCCTTCCATCGCTGGTCGTCCCCTTCTTTGTGTTTCTGCCACTTCCACTGTTGAAAATCAACTCATTTTGTATCCTCTTCTTTTCTCAATACATGCCTAAATCACCTCAAACGCTGTCTCCTTAAACACTCACTCAGAGCAGAACATTCTAAGCCTTTTTATTTACATATAGCTTACACTCTTAGCAGCTTTACCTAAATAAAGTAAACCTTTGTTATACATACAATTGGTTCAAAACAGACCAATCAGAACTGTAGTAAATAATTGGTATTGTGGAAAGGCCGACGATAATCAGGAATTCAGTAAGACAACCAATGGAATTATCAACAAGTAAATAAGTCATTGTCTTGTTTCTTATCATTAAATTAGATTTGTAAGAGATTCGTGCTTGCTTTGTTATCTCCGTCTTTTAAACACATTCAATTATCATTTCTCATCTTGTTCCCCACCTGTGAACATATGTACGGTATTTTGGATCATTTATCGGAATATCTCCGGATAATCGCTAGGCTGGGATAGACATGCCATTGTTGACCTTGAAGAAAATATGCTGAAGCATCTAACTCATCAGCGCCATGTTCTTCTCAAGCAGTTATTTTTACGGTAGGCTTAGTTTTTCAATTGTGTTCTTCTGACTTATTCGATAGAAAAAGGAGATTTTTTAATTCTGTTCTTAGTGACAAGGTAGGTTTGGAGCCCCAAACCTTCTATCATAAACATATGCATAACAATTCTGAAACTTTAGAGATATTCATAGTTTGAAATTGAATAACAATTATGGAAGTTGCCAGGATACTAGTCATCCATAGGACAGGAAAATATTTTCAAACTGATATTGAGTTGTTGACTTATTCATCAATACTTTCTTGTTTCATAATGATACCGATAACCATGCTCTTAAACAAAGTTTGCATTCGCAAGTTAATTAGATGACTGTTGAGCTCACGCTTGGATGGCAGGATGGGAGTCGGGGGTTTTCTAGGACTATGTAAAGTATTTCAAAATACGTGATCAGACAAGAAGAAACCATGCTTCAAGACGTTTTGATATTAAATCTTCTTCAGTAACTTTAGTAACTTCAAAAGTATGATATTAAGTACTATTAAAAAATCTTATTATTGCATACAAGCTTTTGGGCTTAATTCATTGTCAAGCACAGGACTATGGTGCCTAAGGCGACACTTTATTTGCTTCATTTGTTAATTATATTTTTCATCGATTTGTGCATCCATTACCAGTTCGTTACAGTTGCAATTTAAGCGACGAGAAATCTTAATAGAACCGTTGTTTGTACTGTTGCAATTTAGGCGACGGGATAATTACGGCAAGCTTGTACTTAGCTGGGAAAGGAGGTCTCTTTTGGAATCTGCTGGTCATTAATAATGAATGGCTGTCAGACTTTGTTCGTTATTCTCTGCAATCAATAATCGCCTGCGTTCACCTGTCCATCTTTCCACAAGTTTCCATCAAAACATCCTCTGACGTTTGCCGCTTAGAATTTCTGCAATGCATCCACCAATAAGCTCTGCAGATATATAGCATGTGATGTTGTTGCATTTCTGTCTGCAGTCAATCTTCAGGTTAGGCCATTTATACCAGCCATTTATCTGTGACCTGAGTTTCAGATGTTATCGAGAATCAAGATGGTGGGATTTCAAAGTCAAGCAAATCATCTTTAAGGTTGGCTTTGATGCTTATCAGGTGTTTGAGGAGGGGCTTATTTAAAACGAGGCTATGATTATACATAGCTTCAGCATATGCCGTGCTGATGTATGCATCTGCTGTTTGTAATACCGTGGCATGGTGGTATGGTTTGCAGTTTGGATATATATTATCAGCATCAGAGTGTAATTTCAAGACTCTAGATGTCCTCATTATCACAAGAAGAAATCGCCGTATGCAAATTGGTTATTGGCGTATATCTTCAAGAGATGAAACTTGCTTCTTCTATACGTCCATTATATGAGTTGAAGTTGCTTATGCAATTCTTATGGCTTACAACATGAAGTAATCGTCACTGGCTGAAAATGTATCATCAACATGAAAGTGCAATTTCAAGATACATGTCATCTTATTTCAAATGCTGAAAATATTAGGATGAGCTACAGTAGTTTGTATCACAAGAGTTAATTGCCTTGTGAGACAGGGTTTTGACAAACATTTCGAATGAAAGATATGCACTTTGCTTCCATATTTGCATGAGATGATATGGACTTATGCTGTTCTTATGACTAACATATGCTTATGCTTACTTGACTGTAAAGAAATCATCAAAACTAAAAGTGTAATTGCAAGTATTAATACGTCAGCTAACTACAACAGCCAAATTGAGATAAAACCATTGATATCACTGTAACAACTAATCATATGAGTCCAGGTTACTGGCAAATATATTCAGTGGAAGATTCCATTTGTGCATGCTGATAACTTTGAGATACGAAAGATTATGCTTCTAACTTACGATGCTTATGAACGGGAGTTATCCTTATTTGACTTAAAAGAAATCATCAATCATCAGTGTATGCTTATGACTTATGATGCTTATGCTTAAGGCCTACATGCGTATGATATAAGGTTTCTTATGCTTATGGAAATCTTCGTCATTCAAGAATATCGCGAGTCTTGAAATAGGTAATGCAGGTATTTGGTAATCTACAGGACATCAGATATCAAACGAAACCAGGAGCGGTATTATGAAAGGTCTAACAAACTTCCAGTGAATATTTGCCCAGTGAGTGGTTGTAATTTGGAAATACAGTGACATGTCTAATAACACATATCAAACGGAACCAGGAGCGGTATTACGAAAGGTCTAACAAACTTCCAGTGAATATTTGCCCAGTGAGTGGTTGTAATTTGGAAATACAGTGACATGTCTAACAACACATTCAAACGAAAAGTTCCACCAAGAACTAGGCCTCCTCTGCCGAGTAAGAGTTTATTTCTAATGTGTTCAGATTTGATTTTTTCGTATGTTATGTTATTAGAAGTATCATATGAAAAAGCTTCCAACTAGTTTTCTTTAGCCTTGTTTGAAGTTTACTTATTTTGTTTCAAGTTCCCTGTTTCTTTGTTTTCATTTTACGTATTGTTTTGAGTGTTTGACAAAAAATCTTCCAGCAAATTATCTTAAGCTTTGTTTCAAGATTACTACTTTTAATCATGAGTTTACTATTTCTTGGTTTTAATTTTACCATCTGTTTTCAGTGTAAGCTTCCAACAAGTCATCTTTGATTCAAGATTTTCTGGCTGCTAAAAAAAATTTGCTTTATTTTCAGAGGTTGGTAACCTATCATCACTGTCAGACTTAAGAGGGCCTCATTCTGAGACAGATGCTCCTTCACAAGGGTCAGAGATGGCTGCGGAGACATCTTCAGCATCGAACCCCATCCCGTCTCTGGAAACGATAGAGCGTGAATTCATGGATATTGCAAGATTCCAGATCTTCCAACTTGCAGGTACCCTTTTCCGCATTATTGCTTGCTTTTCAGGTATCGTGCATAATATGTCTGCTTGACAGTAACGATCACAGGCGAAAATTTCTGCGGTGTTGGCGATTCTGGCGACGTCCTTGATTCTGCATCATTACGTCTTTATTTAGGGTACTCATGCTTGTACGCGCGCAACCCGTCTAAAAAACCGCTCTAGTGTTCCTTCACTTGTGTAAGTGGTACAAGCGTTTACGAGCGTGTAGAAGATTGTATGCTTGTGAGTAGTCTTTTAAAAGCTCGAACTCAAACGTTTTTGAATTCTTTGGCAAGTAAATGCACGAATCAGGATACTATCATAAAAAGGAACCAACCTCTAATTTGTCACCACCATGTATCACTAATCAATGAGGATAGAATCTTTTCATGTTCTTATTGTGTCTCTTGTTGGGGGGACGAATCTATTTCGCTTCCTTCATCTGCAAAATGTAAGAATTTAGTTACAACTGACTCGAGTACCGAATGCTAATCCTGGCTATAGTGCTCCGAATATAATTGAGTATAGAGCAAATATAAAGCAGAATAAAGCAATGATTGGTATAGTCTGTTTGACGAGTGCGTAAGCACGAAACTCAGTAACAGAAGGATAAGTCTGCTTCTTAATGTGCTCATTCTTCTTAATAGTTGCTCTATACATGCTTTAAGAATTTAGTTATAGTGTAGCCATTTACCCTTTATTTCATATGTCGTTTCAGGTGATGACGTAATGGGAAGGCCTGTAATTGCCTTCAGTGCATGTCGACTGCCTGTTCGAGATCTGATTGACCATCAAAGACTTTTAAAGTAAAAATAATATCATATTTATCTAAATTCTATAAATCAAAATATTTGCCATTGCTTTCCTTTGTGGCAATTATTTCCAAGATAATATTTTCTTCCAATTATACACGAGATCCTATCAAATATTATGTTCTGTTGTTATCAAGTTCGCAAAAAGAACGTTAGACCAAATAAACTATTTCTTGATAATTTCTAAAATCTTGTTCTTCCAATAGAACGTAGACAAAAAACCTTTAGCCACAAGTATATCCTGATTTTCTATTTGTTATTAGGTTTGCAGAAGCAACGTTAAACCAAATAAAACCATTTCTTATTTGATGATATTTGGAAATTTCTATTTCCGATAGATATGTTCAAATAGTAGATCCTCTCACCCCACCAATATATCCTTTATGTTCGGTTGTTTTCCAATTTTTGGAAAAGCAACGTTGGGTCAAATAAAACCATTTCCAATACCTGAAGTCTTGTTATTCCATTAGAACGTATACAAATAATCTATAAGACAACCAGTATATCCTTTTTTCCAGTATATTCTTTATTTTCTAATATATCCTTTTTTCCAATACCTCCTTAATTTTCTGTTGTTTTTAGGTTTGCAAAAGCAACGTTAGACCACATAAACCTAATCAATATTATAAATACCTAAAACCTGGTTATTCGCATTGAATGATTATCTGTTGTTTTCAGATTCGCAAAAGCGACGTTAGACCACTATGTCGTGAATGATTACACGTTGGTTTACTTTCACTTTGGGTTAAACAGTCAAAACAAACCATCCTTGTCATGGCTCTTACAGATATACAAAGAACTCGATCGCAAGTAAGTTTAGTTAGTCAATTTTCATACTTTGTCTAAATCAGGTATGTATTTTTCAACCCAGATATTAGATTCTGCATTTATCATTTTGGTTATAAGTCAATGTAAATCTTCAGGAAAAAGTAACGGCTGGATTCTTATCTACAAAATATTTGACATTAACTGAGGTATGCTTTTTGAAATATCATTAAAAGTTCAAGCTATTCTCAGACAATTGACATTGACAGCACGCCTCTACTACAAATAGCTGAAATGTTTATGTCGATTCAGTGTTGTCTTAAGGTTGTTTTCTTTTTTGAAAATTTACGTTAAAATAACAAAATCTGGCCTCTCGGATATAAACAGTGTTTGTCTCGGTGGTAAGTATTTCCGTTTTGCATTGATTTCAAGCTATTATATAAAGCTATTATCTTTACTGATCGTAACAATTCTCTGTCTAGGTACAAGAAGAACATAAAGGCCTTCTACATCGTCCATCCCAGTAATTTCGTTAAAGTTTCGTACGCACTTATGTCACCATTTCTCAGGTTCGTGTCATGTGCAAATTTATGCTCAATAAGAATCTCATTGGAGTTAACAGGCTTGAAGTTTGCGTATAGACCGGATAAGAGACTCTTCTTTTCAATTGTAGACTTAGTTGTTTGTAGATGATATTTTGTATTTCAATCTTTTATCATTAAGAAACTGAGTCGGATAGATGGAAAAAGGAAGAAGAGCCACGAGGCTGGCTGGGAATACATATGTGTATGTTTTGATATGTATCATGTAATATGCATCATATTTTGTGTACGGTGTAGCCATATATTGAGTGGTAATTTAAAAGAGGAGGAAAATCATACAACGTAGAAGACTAAATTTGTTGGGTCATAATCATATGATGAGGCTAGATAAGCAAACGCATGCAAGACTCTCCATAACTAAAGCACTAAAAGGTACAGTTAGAAGACCCACCAAGAAAGTTTGAAAGTTGGAAGACCAACTCACAGATATGGCTCAAGACTCAAACTGATTTCGAAAGATCTCAACCTGTTGAACAGTAAAACAAATCAACTGCTCATTAAGTGATTAAAAATTGGTAAAACTGACTAAATAATGGGTAAATTGGAGGACGATTATAATGTATGTCATTATGAAAGTTAACTACTGAACAGGTAAAGATAATATAGTGAAGCACATTAGCTAAAATATGGTTTTAAAGATGGACGTTTTGCCACAGGATGCAGTAAAAAGGGACACCAGAATTCAACTTAATTGAAAAAAATTTGCATAGACACAACAAGTAGATGAATTCTGGATTTATTGAATAAAACTTTCAAGAACCTAAAATTAGATTAGTGTTGGAAAATCAAGTTTGAAAACTAGACTCTTGTTAGCTAGGGTTGATGCCTATTTTACAAGAGTCCGTTTTTTCTTTCCGACATTTTATAATCAGGTGTTTTAAATTGACTCGATTTCAGTTTGAGTAAACTTGTAAAATTTTACCCTGTCACCTTCCCTAATCTTAAAAGGAAATTTATTAATTTCACAGCAAAAAGTTTGGTAAGAAAATACACAACATAAATCGTTTAGATGACCTTGCACCGTTCATTCACCTTGGCCAGCTGGATATCCCGAAGGCTGTCAGAAAGTAAGTTTACGATTTCTTACATTTGTTTTTTGTTGAATGTTGGGTTGGAGGGGAGATAAAAACATTCAGCACAGGCCCTAGCTTTCCTGGTTAATTATCGATTTCCTTATAGAACAGTCTTTGATCATACAGAACTTGAGGATGGGAAAAATCGGAAACAAAAAGAAACATGAAAACTACCGAAGCTTTCCATCTAACACTCATCAAAGTAGTTCATCATAAAAGTCTTTGATTGGTATAGATTTTGAGGATGGTGAGGAAAATGGAAGCATAGCGAAACATAATAACTACCAATTTGTGTGTGACACTCATCAGAGTAGTATGTCAGAACAGTCTTTGATCGGTACAGAAGTTGAGGATGGTGAGGAAAGTAAGAAACGTGGTGAAACATAACAACTACCCAAGCTTTTCTAGAACTAACCAGAGTAGTAGCTACGTCAGAGGGATTACGAAAAATGAAACCTAACGATTAATGAAATAAGAATGTTTCACTCCTATTAATTCATTTCGTGATAAGAAATATTGATCCTTTCTTTCTTCAGTCATGACGAAGAGCTGATCGCAAAGTCAAAACCGAAAGCAACAGCAACCACTTCTTCGTTCTACGTCACACCTGAGATACCTAAAACACAACAGTTTGGCGTTTCGTTGAAATGGTAAGGAGCGTTAGTCTGTTTCTCTTTAATCTGCTTGCCTAAAAGCACTGCTTTGGATGCCTTTATTTTGTTCCATCATGGGCAGCGGAACATATTTTCGATAAGGGGGCTAAAAGAAAACATTTGACCTTGTCCATCTTTACCACACCAATTGCATTGTCCTTTTGGTATTATTGGGGGCTAAAGCACCCCATTCTCTATGTCTCCTTGGCCCCTGTGTTTAATTCATTAAGAAACGCAAGAGTCATTAATGAGGTAAGAGGCATTAGTCAGTTTCTGTTCGATCTTCTAGCCTGATTTTGATAGGTGTCTTCCGAACGCAAAGAAGCACTTCTTTAGAATGGTTACCTTGTTCGATTCCTTAAACAATGCAGGCCTAGAAAAATTGTTTGGTAATCAAATTCTTTCAATGGACCACTCCGTAGCTTGCTTTAGATATTTTTTAAGTCTGAAGAAGGGAGACAATATATTTGATCAACAAAACCCACGCTAGAATCAACACAAATCAAAAAAACCTTTAAAAATCAAAAAAACCTTTAAAAATCAACAGGACCTTAAAAATCAACAGAACCTTTATGTAGAGCAATCTGTTTTGTGGATTATTTCATAACTTATTTACTTATTAGTTGTTCATCTTCTTATCGTTTCAACATTTTCTTATCTACTTATCTCGATTGGTTATTATTCATAGTAAATACCGATAACAGTTGTTCGCGTAAATCTGCTGAATAAGTGTCATCTGTTAACAGTTGATGAGATCCAGTGATATTGTTGATTTTCCTGTTGTAGGTTGATCGACAACGATGGTGCCGACCCCATTCCAATTGTTATCAAAACATGCGTCACGTTTCTCAGAGAGCATGGTAAGAAACGCAAAAAATTATTCATCTTCTTGATATTATCAAGGATAGCGAGCCAAGTTGTTTTCAGTGTAGTATAATACAATTATTCTTATGTTGTTTATTTGCAGTTTAATTTCATTATCGTCTGTTTGAATTCTAGGCCTATCCACCGAAGGAATATTTCGTCGTTCGCCATTAAATACAACGGTTCAAGAATTGAAGAAACAATTTAATAATGGTATTTATCACTCATCTTCAATCTGGTAATATCTATAAGGCTTTGAAATCCGAGAGTATTATTTCATATCGTTTCATCTATATAAGAAATCCTTCCATCTAATAGAGTCAAGTAAACTGAAATTTGGGCTGAATCTTAAATTCTTGCCCTGGTTATTGGGTAGTATTTTCAAAATATTGCTTTCATCAGGGCAATTTTTGCCCGAGTTATCGGGCCATATTTTGAACTTTCAAAGACACTTGTTTACTAAGTCATTTATATGAGTTACCCCTCTCACACTTTCACGATAATTGAAGAGATCACTAAAGTTCATTTTGCATGTTGTAGATCAGTAAGCTCAGTTTAAACTTTAGAAAATTTCTGTCAGGTGCAACTGAGTCACTTAAAAGCATTCACTTGACATCAAAGTCTTGATGAATAAATAATGAATATAGCCAGAAAAATCGAAAGCATAGCAAAAATATAGATTACTGAAGCTTTTTGTCTCACACTCAACAGAGTAATACGTAAGAAAAAGAACGTGACAAAGACGAATTATTATACCCAGTTGTGGATTGAAATAGTCCAATAAGAAAAGAGGTGAAAAATAAGTATTATTATGAGAAAATCTTTACGTCTATTCGCAAAGACAGTGTACCTACTACACAAAATAGTTTCGTAGTATTGGAATACTCGGGCCGGTGCGAAGCAAGATACGTAGGGCGTAATCTATGTTTATGCTATGCCTCCAATTTTCTGTTTATATTGAAATTTTTGATCAAAGGCTGTTCCAATAATAAATACGGTTTGGTTTGCAGGTGAAGCTGTCCAACTAGATCCGGCTGATGTTCACTCTCCAGCCGTGTTAATTAAAAAGTTTCTGCGGGAGATGCCGGAACCGTTATTAACCTTCGAGTTTTACGACATCGCAATTGATATTTGCAGTGAGTTTTGCTTTTAGTTTTTGATATTGTTTTTTTTGGTAGAATGGGAAATTTGATATCATCAATTACAACAGAGATGGGTCTGTGACAGAAACTTTTCTATTGTATCTGTTGTCTCCACAACAGACATCTACATCTACATGTTAAAAGTGAAACCAATAAGGTATCACACTGACGGAGAACAACGCCCTACCCATACACTTCCATCATATGACATAAAGCCAATGAGAAAAATTGGAACTCTATTGAACTATATTTACCAACAAATGTCAATTTTTGAAATCTACGCATCTGTAATTCATTACTTGTTGTATTTGCCGTGTTTTCTGGCTATTTCAGTAAATCGATTATTTATCCTTTTGCACAAGCATTGCTTATTTTACAGGTCTACCACAAAACGAAAGAGTAAAAGAAATGAAAGCGAAACTGAAAGAATGTCTGCCTACAGAAAACTACACATTGCTGACTTATATTATTGCTTTTCTCGAAGAGGTACCCTTGTTAATTTGTTTATTTCATTTAACAAAAATAGTCCAGCAATAAGGGTTCGACTTGGTAAGGCATATAGAAACTCACTCGCTCACTTTGTAAATAAGGGAGGAATATATGAGGGTAATCCGTCAATGATTCAAATCTCAAGCGTAAATTATTACCTATAATCCTTTGAATGGGTCTTATATGTCTTAACAAATTAGCAAACAAAAGTTAGGTTTCATTTTCGGTCTCTTTCCTAATTTGATACACTATTCAGATGAATGTCAGACGCAAAGCTTCAGTAGTTATTATGTTTCGCTATGTTTCCGATTTTCCTCACCATCCTCAAGTTCTGAACCGACCAAAGAATGTTCTGACGTACTACTCTGATGAGGGTCAGACGCAAAACTTCAGTAGTTATTATGTTTCACTACGTTTTCTTGTAGTCCTTAAGTTCTCTACCCATCTAAGAATGGTTTAAATGCTTAGCAAATAAACATGAGTTATATCATACATTTGTTATTGCATGGAATGGAATTTTAAAAATAATTTCTTTATTTTTTACAGATTGTGGAGAATTCATCGCAGAACAAAATGACAACGGGGAACCTGGCCATCATATTTGGTCCTAATTTGATGTGGTCCAAGTATGACACCACCTCACTGACAGGAATGGCCAAGACAAATACTTTCACTAAAGTACTGCTTGATAACTCAAAGGACGTGTTGAAAGATCGAATTACTTTTGCCCGCTAACAAATATATTCTCCTTTATTATTGAAATAAAATCTTCTCCGTGACAGTTAAATTGTTATCAATCACGAAAATCATATTTATATATGTAGCATATTTCATTTGAATATTAATTGGTTTCTAATTCAAAGAACCAGATTGAGTTAGAGTTTTGAATCTCCTTGGTTTTTGCTTGAGAGAAATCAGCTTGCATTTGCTGTAATGATAGATTGGTGATTTTCTCTTAATAAAAGTTCCTAAGAAAGTCTTTGACCCATCTATAGTTGACAATGGGCTGGTTGGGAAGTGTTTCATCATAGGTATAAGATTTGTATGGTTAGGAAGCCTTTCGTTTCATCTCTTTGTTTAAGTTGGGATGTTGAAATTGTCATAACAGTGCACTAATTTTGCTTGAAATCATTTGAAAATCGACATATAATTGTGATATGGTGGATTGCAGTATTTGATGGAATTTCATAATATGATTAGTTTCCATAGCAGCTAAAAAGAAACATTCAGGTTCAGTAAACCAATGTCAATTTAGGCAGACACAAAGCAAAGGGGGCATAGGGGGCTTTACCCCCATTCCAAATTCTCAGATTCTATTGTTATATATTACAAAACACCAGCTGTTTCCATTTTCTTTACTTTGTTTGCTTCCCGAGCGTTTTATCCCAGCAATGTGGCAGAGTTTAGGTGAAGCATGATAAAACAAAAGACTTTTGCAAAGTGAACATAAAACGAAAGGCTTCCAAACCATTTCCTTCTATAAACTATGGTTTCATCTACTTTCTTCCTTGTGTTACGTATAGCTATTTACTTCTTGCCCTGCATAATATATTCTCTATTTTCCGATTGACCATTTCCCCTTAAAAATCTATTCAAAAGAAACTTGATTTTTTTCCTTGAGTCTTTTTCTCTGAAACCTTTTCCCGCCAAAATATTTGACAATGTTGTGGACCTTCAAATCTGATACTTATTGTTCCTAACCAAGTGGGCCGAACTACACTGTTACCGCTGCATATGAACCGAAAATACTAGTTTGTGCTAAAGGGCGTAAAGTTGGGAGACAGAATTTATTTCCAAATAAACAAGTCTTAGGTATAATTTTGTTACATCTTTAGATTCTGGCCCTACAGGTTAGATACTTAGACTGTTTATCAAATGTAAATCTACTGGTTTTTATTTGGCCTAATTAATCCAGTATCATGTTAACAGAACAAATTATAATTATTAATTGGTTGGTAAGATTACCAATAATGTATTTTTAGCATTTCCTGATTTTTTCTCAATTTATCAATTCTACATGCTCTACAGTTCAATGTGAGGCTGGGTTAGGATGTCAAATGCTAAATTCCGAAACTGCAATTTTCTTCATAAATGTCTAAAGTTCCTTGGTTCACTTTTTCAGTGAGCAGGGGTAGAGATTTGGACAGGTAAAAGGTCCTATGGTTTCTTATGAAGAGCCTCTCATAGATGTACTAATTTCCTTCCAAGTTTCAAGGCAACATGACAAGATTTCTCAGGGGCTCTTATATTTGCAAGTTATCAAGGTTACCTTATCAAGGTTTCTTATGTTTTATAGAAATGATATATGGTTCTAATGAAGGGTTTCAAGGAAAGATAAGTATTGTGGGAATTATGAAAGAGAAGTGACGTAAGATAGCATGGTAATTTTTTCATTTCCTGGTCTAAAGTATGTAAATCTGTCCCTACTACCATCACTCCGTTTCATTTAGGAATCAGTACATACAGGAGGGAGGCATTTTTGTGTCAAACTTTACACTTTACATAATACTTTTAAGTAAATTGTTTAATTTGACAAAGAAGAACACAACCCTTCAATTAATGGAGGTCTTAAAATCCAAGAGCCTGGCCAAGGTTTCTTATCAAAAAAGTGTTGCTTTAAAAAGTGTGTTGCTTCAACTAACCTGAATCCCAATAGGCTTGACTTTAGTGAATCTTTTTTGAGCATTGGTCGAGTTTCGTCACAATATTTATCTACACAGGTCCAAAGCACTTGCAATACCTTAAAAGAAAAGATTTATTTAGTTTCTTTTTGCTTTGGGAAAGGGAAACATATGCAATGAATAGAGATCTTGGTAGCTAGTAAGGATGAAATGGTTTTGCAGCAGTAGTTCTTGCTGCGGTGTGTAGGGGTAGTTCCCAATAAGTACTTGCAAGTCTGCCAATTCCTTGTTCGAGCACAACAGCACCCCAATTAAGGCTTTAGACGGCAAAGAAATATTAAAGAATCTCCTGTTTACAGGCCTGTGCTTACATGAACTTATTGTGACAAAACTCTTCCAAATCTCATTGAAAGAACCAAAGAAGATATTCTAGTTGCAACTGGCCTCTCTACCTTCTTGCAGCTTGAGCTGCATTATTTAATCATTGAAGTTCTACAGGGGGCATATTGGAGCAGATGCTTCTTAAAGACAGTTTTGAAAATAAATTATTCCCAAGCATGTATAGTTAGACATTTGCAATGCTACAATGGAATACATCCCTGAGTTATCCCTAAATCATCATAAATTTACCTTTACGTAGTATTTCTTGCATGAAAGGCGGACTTCAAATAGAGGTGTTTTTAAAGGCTTCTACAGTAGATCAAAGAGTTGCAGCTTTTAGAGGTTGGACTCTTTATTTTCAAGATTAGATTATTAAAATTTGTTTTTCGATATAAAATTCATGATTGTCTTCCATAAATACCAAATTTGAACTATAATTTAATTAAATACAGTTTTAACAGGAATAAATTGAATTTCTTCATATGATATATAGATTTCTTATACTGAATAATAAAAAAACAGAACAGTAGGTATCAAACAAAGTCAACAACTCCCAACCTAGCCATTCAGGGCAGTCCCTCCTCTTCCAATCTTTCTCAGTCAACTCACCATATTTTCATAGTCATTCGAAATTAGTTTGACTTCTTTGCGAATATCAAACCAAACAGAATCCCAGTCAAGGCGGCACCGCCCACCACAGCCATGCCAAGTAGGCCCTGCTTCTTCATGTCCTTCTCAATCAACTTCTCCAGCTCCAAGGCTTGACGGTTGTTGGGTTCGATAGTCAGTATCCTCTGCGTGAACTTCAAGGCATTCGAGTATTCTGCCAGCTTGAAATGGCCTAAGCCAAGAAAGAACAGAAAGTCTCTTTGGTCACAACCCCTCGTGCAGAGCTCGTTTAAGAGGCCTATTCCCTTCCGAATGTCTTCTTTATATTTGCTTCGCACCAAACAGTAGGCATATTGAAACTGTGTGTCGACAGGAACCAGGCCAGAGGCTCGTTCTCTTTCAAAATTGTCCTCGAATGTTGTTAAATCTTTATCGTCAACATAGTCACACAGAAACGTCGCCATTTCAACTTCTCCGAAATGAAAGTTTTCCTGCCTGTCCCATCATGCCTTGCTATTTTTTATAATGACTTCATCACTACAATGACGTCACTGTTTATTTAGGTGTAATGACCGAAATGATGTTAAAAATAATTCCACAACACAACTTGGAATTTGAATAGATACAGATAAATCCGGCAAGACTCTCTGCTAGTTAGAGGGAAAGCACAAAAAACAGCCCGGATTCAAAGTCCCTTGGGAAAATCTGTGCAAAAACTGTGTAGATGTTCAGTACTGTGGAGGAAAGCCAGAAACACTTTAGGCACTATCTCCACGATGCTCATGGCATTTCTCCTACTGAAAATCCACCACAAGACTGGATGGTATCCCCCACACAGAACTGGTGGTCCTCCGTTGTACTAGTACACGCTTTTTTAATAAGGAACCTAGCTCAGGGCCTAGTTCTTTAAGTTCCTTATTTTGAGACCTCTTTTGACCACTTTGCAGTTCTAAAAGTTCCTTAATAGTTCCTTAATTCTAAATACACATTTAGTGGAAAAGAATTAGTACCGACGCAAGAAAATCATTGAAATTGAACAATTTCATATACTCTGATAAGAAAACATGTTACAACACAAAGAAGCTTAGGCCAGGCCTATGTATTGTAAAGGTTAATGAGAGTCATTAAAGAATTTTCATATCTACACCATTGATTATAATGATATTGTTATTAGGCTCCTTAAATATTGGACCTTTAGTAGTAAAAGTTCCTTATTAAGCTTTTCGACCTTCTACATGTAGGTTCCTTATAAAAGGTTCCTTATCCTTATAAAAGAAAGCGTGTACTGATGGTATCCCCCAACAACAGAGTACTGAACACCATGATGATATTTTCCACAGTACTGATGCTATCCCTCCACAGTATTGAACACCATCCACAGTACGGATGGTATCCCTCCACAGTAATGAACATCATCCACAGTACTGATGGTATCCCTCCACAGTAATGAACATCATCGCATCCACAGTACTGATGGTATCCCTCCACAGTAATGAACATCATCGCATCCACAGTACTGATGGTATCCCTCCACAGTAATGAACATCATCCACAGTACTGATGGTATCCCTCCACAGTAATGAACATCATCCACAGTACTGATGGTATCCCTCCACAGTAATGAACATCATCGCATCCACAGTACTGATGGTATCCCTCCACAGTAATGAACATCATCGCATCCACAGTACTGATGGTATCCCTCCACAGTAATGAACATCATCGCATCCACAGTACTGATGGTATCCCTCCACAGTAATGAACATCATCCACAGTACTGATGGTATCCCTCCACAGTAATGAACATCATCCACAGTACTGATGGTATCCCTCCACAGTAATGAACATCATCCACAGTACTGATGGTATCCCTCCACAGTAATGAACATCATCCACAGTACTGATGGTATCCCTCCACAGCAATGAACATCATCCACAGTACTGATGGTATCCCTCCACAGTAATGAACATCATCGCATCCACAGTACTGATGGTATCCCTCCACAGTAATGAACATCATCGCATCCACAGTACTGATGGTATCCCTCCACAGAAATGAACATCATCCACAGTACTGATGGTATCCCTCCACAGTAATGAACATCATCCACAGTACTGATGGTATCCCTCCACAGTAATGAACATCATCGCATCCACAGTACTGATGGTATCCCTCCACAGAAATGAACATCATCCACAGTACTGATGGTATCCCTCCACAGTAATGAACATCATCCACAGTACTGATGGTATCCCTCCACAGTAATGAACATCATCGCATCCACAGTACTGATGGTATCCCTCCACAGAAATGAACATCATCCACAGTACTGATGGTATCCCTCCACAGTAATGAACATCATCGCATCCACAGTACTGATGGTATCCCTCCACAGTAATGAACATCATCCACAGTACTGATGGTATCCCTCCACAGTAATGAACATCATCGCATCCACAGTACTGATGGTATCCCTCCACAGTAATGAACATCATCGCATCCACAGTACTGATGGTATCCCTCCACAGTAATGAACATCATCCACAGTACTGATGGTGTCCCTCCACAGTAATGAACATCATCCACAGTACTGATGGTATCCCTCCACAGTAATGAACATCATCAAGAGTACTGATGGTATCCCTCCACAGTAATGAACATCATCCACAGTACTGATGGTATCCCTCCACAGTAATGAACATCATCGCATCCACAGTACTGATGGTATCCCTCCACAGTAATGAACATCATCCACAGTACTGATGGTATCCCTCCACAGTAATGAACATCATCGCATCCACAGTACTGATGGTATCCCTCCACAGTAATGAACATCATCCACAGTACTGATGGTATCCCTCCACAGTAATGAACATCATCCACAGTACTGATGGTATCCCTCCACAGTAATGAACATCATCGCATCCAAAGTACTGATGGTATCCCTCCACAGTAATGAACATCATCCACAGTACTGATGGTATCCCTCCACAGTAATGAACATCATCGCATCCACAGTACTGATAGTATCCCTCCACAGTAATGAACATCATCGCATCCACAGTACTGATGTTATCCCTCCACAGTAATGAACATCATCCACAGTACTGATGGTATCCCTCCACAGTAATGAACATCATCGCATCCACAGTACTGATGGTATCCCTCCACAGTAATGAACATCATCCACAGTACTGATGGTATCCCTCCACAGTAATGAACATCATCCACAGTACTGATGGTATCCCTCCACAGTAATGAACATCATCGCATCCACAGTACTGATGGTATCCCTCCACAGTAATGAACATCATCCACAGTACTGATGGTATCCCTCCACAGTAATGAACATCATCGCATCCACAGTACTGATGGTATCCCTCCACAGTAATGAACATCATCGCATCCACAGTACTGATGGTATCCCTCCACAGTAATGAACATCATCGCATCCACAGTACTGATGGTATCCCTCCACAGTAATGAACATCATCGCATCCACAGTACTGATGGTATCCCTCCACAGTAATGAACATCATCCACAGTACTGATGGTATCCCTCCACAGTAATGAACATCATCGCATCCACAGTACTGATGGTATCCCTCCACAGTAATGAACATCATCGCATCCACAGTACTGATGGTATCCCTCCACAGTAATGAACATCATCGCATCCACAGTACTGATGGTATCCCTCCACAGTAATGAACATCATCGCATCCACAGTACTGATGGTATCCCTCCACAGTAATCAACATCATCCACAGTACTGATGGTATCCCTCCACAGCAATGAACATCATCCACAGTACTGATGGTATCCCTCCACAGTAATGAACATCATCGCATCCACAGTACTGATGGTATCCCTCCACAGTAATGAACATCATCCACAGTACTGATGGTATCCCTCCACAGTAATGAACATCATCGCATCCACAGTACTGATGGTATCCCTCCACAGTAATGAACATCATCCACAGTACTGATGGTATCCCTCCACAGTAATGAACATCATCGCATCCACAGTACTGATGGTATCCCTCCACAGTAATGAACATCATCCACAGTACTGATGGTATCCCTCCACAGCAATGAACATCATCCACAGTACTGATGGTATCCCTCCACAGTAATGAACATCATCGCATCCACAGTACTGATGGTATCCCTCCACAGTAATGAACATCATCGCATCCACAGTACTGATGGTATCCCTCCACAGAAATGAACATCATCCACAGTACTGATGGTATCCCTCCACAGTAATGAACATCATCCACAGTACTGATGGTATCCCTCCACAGTAATGAACATCATCGCATCCACAGTACTGATGGTATCCCTCCACAGAAATGAACATCATCCACAGTACTGATGGTATCCCTCCACAGTAATGAACATCATCCACAGTACTGATGGTATCCCTCCACAGTAATGAACATCATCGCATCCACAGTACTGATGGTATCCCTCCACAGAAATGAACATCATCCACAGTACTGATGGTATCCCTCCACAGTAATGAACATCATCGCATCCACAGTACTGATGGTATCCCTCCACAGTAATGAACATCATCGCATCCACAGTACTGATGGTATCCCTCCACAGTAATGAACATCATCCACAGTACTGATGGTATCCCTCCACAGTAATGAACATCATCGCATCCACAGTACTGATGGTATCCCTCCACAGTAATGAACATCATCGCATCCACAGTACTGATGGTATCCCTCCACAGTAATGAACATCATCCACAGTACTGATGGTATCCCTCCACAGTAATGAACATCATCCACAGTACTGATGGTATCCCTCCACAGTAATGAACATCATCCACAGTACTGATGGTATCCCTCCACAGTAATGAACATCATCGCATCCACAGTACTGATGGTATCCCTCCACAGTAATGAACATCATCCACAGTACTGATGGTATCCCTCCACAGTAATGAACATCATCGCATCCACAGTACTGATGGTATCCCTCCACAGCAATGAACATCATCCACAGTACTGATGGTATCCCTCCACAGTAATGAACATCATCGCATCCACAGTACTGATGGTATCCCTCCACAGTAATGAACATCATCCACAGTACTGATGGTATCCCTCCACAGTAATGAACATCATCCACAGTACTGATGGTATCCCTCCACAGTAATGAACATCATCGCATCCACAGTACTGATGGTATCCCTCCACAGTAATGAACATCATCGCATCCACAGTACTGATGGTATCCCTCCACAGTAATGAACATCATCCACAGTACTGATGGTATCCCTCCACAGTAATGAACATCATCGCATCCACAGTACTGATGGTATCCCTCCACAGTAATGAACATCATCGCATCCACAGTACTGATGGTATCCCTCCACAGTAATGAACATCATCGCATCCACAGTACTGATGGTATCCCTCCACAGTAATGAACATCATCGCATCCACAGTACTGATGGTATCCCTCCACAGTAATGAACATCATCGCATCCACAGTACTGATGGTATCCCTCCACAGTAATGAACATCATCCACAGTACTGATGGTATCCCTCCACAGTAATGAACATCATCGCATCCACAGTACTGATGGTATCCCTCCACAGTAATGAACATCATCGCATCCACAGTACTGATGGTATCCCTCCACAGTAATGAACATCATCGCATCCACAGTACTGATGGTATCCCTCTACAGTAATGAACATCATCGCATCCACAGTACTGATGGTATCCCTCCACAGTAATGAACATCATCCACAGTACTGATGGTATCCCTCCACAGCAATGAACATCATCCACAGTACTGATGGTATCCCTCCACAGTAATGAACATCATCGCATCCACAGTACTGATGGTATCCCTCCACAGTAATGAACATCATCCACAGTACTGATGGTATCCCTCCACAGTAATGAACATCATCGCATCCACAGTACTGATGGTATCCCTCCACAGTAATGAACATCATCCACAGTACTGATGGTATCCCTCCACAGTAATGAACATCATCGCATCCACAGTACTGATGGTATCCCTCCACAGTAATGAACATCATCCACAGTACTGATGGTATCCCTCCACAGCAATGAACATCATCCACAGTACTGATGGTATCCCTCCACAGTAATGAACATCATCGCATCCACAGTACTGATGGTATCCCTCCACAGTAATGAACATCATCGCATCCACAGTACTGATGGTATCCCTCCACAGAAATGAACATCATCCACAGTACTGATGGTATCCCTCCACAGTAATGAACATCATCCACAGTACTGATGGTATCCCTCCACAGTAATGAACATCATCGCATCCACAGTACTGATGGTATCCCTCCACAGAAATGAACATCATCCACAGTACTGATGGTATCCCTCCACAGTAATGAACATCATCCACAGTACTGATGGTATCCCTCCACAGTAATGAACATCATCGCATCCACAGTACTGATGGTATCCCTCCACAGAAATGAACATCATCCACAGTACTGATGGTATCCCTCCACAGTAATGAACATCATCGCATCCACAGTACTGATGGTATCCCTCCACAGTAATGAACATCATCGCATCCACAGTACTGATGGTATCCCTCCACAGTAATGAACATCATCCACAGTACTGATGGTATCCCTCCACAGTAATGAACATCATCGCATCCACAGTACTGATGGTATCCCTCCACAGTAATGAACATCATCGCATCCACAGTACTGATGGTATCCCTCCACAGTAATGAACATCATCCACAGTACTGATGGTATCCCTCCACAGTAATGAACATCATCCACAGTACTGATGGTATCCCTCCACAGTAATGAACATCATCCACAGTACTGATGGTATCCCTCCACAGTAATGAACATCATCCACAGTACTGATGGTATCCCTCCACAGTAATGAACATCATCCACAGTACTGATGGTATCCCTCCACAGTAATGAACATCATCGCATCCACAGTACTGATGGTATCCCTCCACAGCAATGAACATCATCCACAGTACTGATGGTATCCCTCCACAGTAATGAACATCATCGCATCCACAGTACTGATGGTATCCCTCCACAGTAATGAACATCATCCACAGTACTGATGGTATCCCTCCACAGTAATGAACATCATCCACAGTACTGATGGTATCCCTCCACAGTAATGAACATCATCGCATCCACAGTACTGATGGTATCCCTCCACAGTAATGAACATCATCGCATCCACAGTACTGATGGTATCCCTCCACAGTAATGAACATCATCCACAGTACTGATGGTATCCCTCCACAGTAATGAACATCATCCACAGTACTGATGGTATCCCTCCACAGTAATGAACATCATCGCATCCACAGTACTGATGGTATCCCTCCACAGTAATGAACATCATCCACAGTACTGATGGTATCCCTCCACAGTAATGAACATCATCCACAGTACTGATGGTATCCCTCCACAGTAATGAACATCATCGCATCCACAGTACTGATGGTATCCCTCCACAGAAATGAACATCATCCACAGTACTGATGGTATCCCTCCACAGTAATGAACATCATCGCATCCACAGTACTGATGGTATCCCTCCACAGAAATGAACATCATCCACAGTACTGATGGTATCCCTCCACAGTAATGAACATCATCCACAGTACTGATGGTATCCCTCCACAGTAATGAACATCATCCACAGTACTGATGGTATCCCTCCACAGTAATGAACATCATCGCATCCACAGTACTGATGGTATCCCTCCACAGAAATGAACATCATCCACAGTACTGATGGTATCCCTCCACAGAAATGAACATCATCCACAGTACTGATGGTATCCCTCCACAGTAATGAACATCATCGCATCCACAGTACTGATGGTATCCCTCCACAGAAATGAACATCATCCACAGTACTGATGGTATCCCTCCACAGTAATGAACATCATCCACAGTACTGATGGTATCCCTCCACAGTAATGAACATCATCCACAGTACTGATGGTATCCCTCCACAGTAATGAACATCATCGCATCCACAGTACTGATGGTATCCCTCCACAGAAATGAACATCATCCACAGTACTGATGGTATCCCTCCACAGTAATGAACATCATCGCATCCACAGTACTGATGGTATCCCTCCACAGAAATGAACATCATCCACAGTACTGATGGTATCCCTCCACAGTAATGAACATCATCGCATCCACAGTACTGATGGTATCCCTCCACAGAAATGAACATCATCCACAGTACTGATGGTATCCCTCCACAGTAATGAACATCATCGCATCCACAGTACTGATGGTATCCCTCCACAGTAATGAACATCATCCACAGTACTGATGGTATCCCTCCACAGTAATGAACATCATCGCATCCACAGTACTGATGGTATCCCTCCACAGAAATGAACATCATCCACAGTACTGATGGTATCCCTCCACAGAAATGAACATCATCCACAGTACTGATGGTATCCCTCCACAGTAATGAACATCATCGCATCCACAGTACTGATGGTATCCCTCCACAGAAATGAACATCATCCACAGTACTGATGGTATCCCTCCACAGAAATGAACATCATCCACAGTACTGATGGTATCCCTCCACAGTAATGAACATCATCGCATCCACAGTACTGATGGTATCCCTCCACAGAAATGAACATCATCCACAGTACTGATGGTATCCCTCCACAGTAATGAACATCATCGCATCCACAGTACTGATGGTATCCCTCCACAGAAATGAACATCATCCACAGTACTGATGGTATCCCTCCACAGTAATGAACATCATCCACAGTACTGATGGTATCCCTCCACAGTAATGAACATCATCCACAGTACTGATGGTATCCCTCCACAGTAATGAACATCATCGCATCCACAGTACTGATGGTATCCCTCCACAGTAATGAACATCATCCACAGTACTGATGGTATCCCTCCACAGTAATGAACATCATCGCATCCACAGTACTGATGGTATCCCTCCACAGTAATGAACATCATCCACAGTACTGATGGTATCCCTCCACAGAAATGAACATCATCCACAGTACTGATGGTATCCCTCCACAGTAATGAACATCATCGCATCCACAGTACTGATGGTATCCCTCCACAGAAATGAACATCATCCACAGTACTGATGGTATCCCTCCACAGTAATGAACATCATCCACAGTACTGATGGTATCCCTCCACAGTAATGAACATCATCCACAGTACTGATGGTATCCCTCCACAGTAATGAACATCATCGCATCCACAGTACTGATGGTATCCCTCCACAGAAATGAACATCATCCACAGTACTGATGGTATCCCTCCACAGAAATGAACATCATCCACAGTACTGATGGTATCCCTCCACAGTAATGAACATCATCGCATCCACAGTACTGATGGTATCCCTCCACAGAAATGAACATCATCCACAGTACTGATGGTATCCCTCCACAGTAATGAACATCATCCACAGTACTGATGGTATCCCTCCACAGTAATGAACATCATCCACAGTACTGATGGTATCCCTCCACAGTAATGAACATCATCGCATCCACAGTACTGATGGTATCCCTCCACAGAAATGAACATCATCCACAGTACTGATGGTATCCCTCCACAGTAATGAACATCATCGCATCCACAGTACTGATGGTATCCCTCCACAGAAATGAACATCATCCACAGTACTGATGGTATCCCTCCACAGTAATGAACATCATCGCATCCACAGTACTGATGGTATCCCTCCACAGAAATGAACATCATCCACAGTACTGATGGTATCCCTCCACAGTAATGAACATCATCCCATCCACAGTACTGATGGTATCCCTCCACAGTAATGAACATCATCGCATCCACAGTACTGATGGTATCCCTCCACAGAAATGAACATCATCCACAGTACTGATGGTATCCCTCCACAGTAATGAACATCATCGCATCCACAGTACTGATGGTATCCCTCCACAGAAATGAACATCATCCACAGTACTGATGGTATCCCTCCACAGTAATGAACATCATCGCATCCACAGTACTGATGGTATCCCTCCACAGAAATGAACATCATCCACAGTACTGATGGTATCCCTCCACAGTAATGAACATCATCGCATCCACAGTACTGATGGTATCCCTCCACAGTAATGAACATCATCCACAGTACTGATGGTATCCCTCCACAGTAATGAACATCATCGCATCCACAGTACTGATGGTATCCCTCCACAGAAATGAACATCATCCACAGTACTGATGGTATCCCTCCACAGAAATGAACATCATCCACAGTACTGATGGTATCCCTCCACAGTAATGAACATCATCGCATCCACAGTACTGATGGTATCCCTCCACAGTAATGAACATCATCGCATCCACAGTACTGATGGTATCCCTCCACAGAAATGAACATCATCCACAGTACTGATGGTATCCCTCCACAGTAATGAACATCATCGCATCCACAGTACTGATGGTATCCCTCCACAGTAATGAACATCATCGCATCCACAGTACTGATGGTATCCCTCCACAGAAATGAACATCATCCACAGTACTGATGGTATCCCTCCACAGTAATGAACATCATCGCATCCACAGTACTGATGGTATCCCTCCACAGTAATGAACATCATCCACAGTACTGATGGTATCCCTCCACAGTAATGAACATCATCGCATCCACAGTACTGATGGTATCCCTCCACAGAAATGAACATCATCCACAGTACTGATGGTATCCCTCCACAGTAATGAACATCATCGCATCCACAGTACTGATGGTATCCCTCCACAGTAATGAACATCATCCACAGTACTGATGGTATCCCTCCACAGTAATGAACATCATCCACAGTACTGATGGTATCCCTCCACAGTAATGAACATCATCGCATCCACAGTACTGATGGTATCCCTCCACAGTAATGAACATCATCCACAGTACTGATGGTATCCCTCCACAGAAATGAACATCATCCACAGTACTGATGGTATCCCTCCACAGAAATGAACATCATCCACAGTACTGATGGTATCCCTCCACAGAAATGAACATCATCCACAGTACTGATGGTATCCCTCCACAGTAATGAACATCATCCACAGTACTGATGGTATCCCTCCACAGAAATGAACATCATCCACAGTACTGATGGTATCCCTCCACAGAAATGAACATCATCCACAGTACTGATGGTATCCCTCCACAGTAATGAACATCATCGCATCCACCGTGCTGCACACAAACGCTCTTCAGGGCGGTACTCCTTAGAGACGATTCCAAGATAAAAATAGATATTTCATCAACAATTTATATCTATTAATTCAAATTTTCCTAAAAGAGGGTGCTCTCTCCTCGATCGGCTCTGCTACTGAGGGGGCTCCTCCTTAATTCCTCTTCATACAAATTTCCTATTTTTCTGTAGTTATGTTAAATCTCTATACTTGTATTGGTAATTTGTAGCCCGTAGTTTATGTTTAATGCTTTTATGAAATTTGTATGTAGTGGAATTTAAAATCAAATGAACTGAACTGAACTGAACAGTTAGACCCCATTACAAAGTCTAAAAACAAATGAACAGCATTTTAATTGTTTTTAGATTGCTTTTCTTTTACACTTGTAAATAAAATTCAAACTTGACATCTTCTCATTTTACTTGTATATAGCACTGAAGATGAACTTACTCCGAAAATCTTTTGCATATCGTAATTCTTATCAATGAATATATGCTTTAAATTCTTAAGAAATGGCAAATGTTTTTACTGTTAAATAAACAGCCTTAACAGGAATTTCTCGCAAAAAAACAACAGATTTTTTTTGTTTCACCGTTTGATTCAAAATTAGAAAACAAAAGAAAATGTTAAAAACTGGCACTGGGCCACTGTATTAGTTTCTTTTTAAAAAATACGAATACAGCACAATAACTCCTTCTTTAAACCAATATTTGCAACGGTTTTCAATTCAAAGAACAGAGTAATACGTTACAAAGAGATAGAAGAAAAAAACCTGACAAATTGCTATACCCTAATGTGGGTCGAAATAGGTCAAGGGCTATACTGAACGAGACTGTTTTGTGTGGTAGGTTCACTGTCTTAGCAGACGAGAGGAAGGATTTTCTCGTTAGTGAAAACTAGACAGGAGCTGACAGCAGAGAAGCAGTCCTACTACATCTGGATATAATAATCAGTCAGGTTTTTGTTTCGTCCTCTTCCTGACGTACTATTCTAAGTGTCAGACGAAAAGCTTAACTAATCTACCTTACAAATTTTAAAATTTGCTACTTTGTGTCGGTCAAAATCATTCGAGAAAAAAATGGCCGCACGGAAGCTAAAATCGTTTTCAGAAGAAAGAGGGTTGATCACTCACGTTAAATCAACGGCAGACAAAAATGACGACATGAAAAGAAAATTGATCTTAGAAAAGAAACATTACTACGCCGTGCTTGCAAGAGATTCCTGGCAAGTTAAGGAACTTGTAAACTGTTGTGATGGGACGTTCAGAGATGCAAATGGAAGCATTGTTGCATATTTATGCAACAGAGGAAATCACCAAAATATTGATTAAAAAAACCAAGTGGTAGACAGAAATGGTAGACAAAAATAAATGGTAGACAGAAAGAAATGGTAGACAGAAAGAAATGGTAGACAGAAATTTCTAGGTGTCAGACACTTACTATTCTAAATGTCAGACAAAAAGATTAACTAATCTACCTTACAAATTTTAGACTTTGTTACTTAGTGTCAGTGTCGGTGAAAATCATTCCAGAAAAAAATGGCCGCACGAAAGCTAAAATCGTTTTCAGAAGAAGAGAGGGTTGATCACTCACGTTAGATCGATGGTAGCCAAAAATGGCGACATGAAAAGAAAATTGATCTTAGAAAAGAAACATTACTACGCCGTGCTTGCAAAAGAGATTCCTGGCAAGTTAAGGAACTTGTAAACTGTTGTGATGGGACGCTCAGAGATGCAAATTGAAGCATTGTTGCATATTTATGCGATAGAGGAAATCACCAAAATATTGATTAAAAAAACCAAATGGTAGACAAAAATGGCGACATGAAAAGAAAATTGATCTTAGTAAAGAAACTTTACTACGCCGTGCTTGCAAGGGATTCCTGACAAATTAAGGAACTTGTAAACTGTTGTGATGGGACGTTCAGAGATGCAAATGGAAGCATTATTGCATGTTTATGCGACAGAGGAAATCACCAAAATATTGATTAAAAAAAAAGTGGTAGACAGAAATGGTAGACAAAAATGGCGACATGAAAAGAAAATTGATCTTAGAAAAGAAACTTTACTACGCCGTGCTTGCAAAAGAGATTCCTGGTAAGTTAAGGAACTTGTAAACTGTTGTGATGGGACGTTCAGAGATGCAAATGGAAGCATTATTGCATTTTTATGCGACAGAGGAAATCACCAAGATATTGATTAAAAAACAAGTGGTAGACAGAAATGGTAGGCAAAAATAAAAGGTAGACAGAAAGAAATTGTAGACAGAAATTTCTAAGTGTCAGACACTTTCTATTCTAAGTGTCAGACAAAAAGATTAACTAATCTACCTTACAAATTTTAAACTTTGCTACTAAGTGTCAGTCAAAATCATTCTAGAAAAAAATGGCCGCACGAAAGCTAGAATCGTTTTCAGAAGAAGAGAGGGTTGATCACTCACGTTAAATCGATGGTAGACAGAAGTGGCGACACGAAAAGATTATCTATCTTAGAAAAGAAACTTTACTACGCCGTGCTTGCAAGAGATTCCTAGTAAGTTAAGGAACTTGTAAACTGTTGTGATGGGACGTTCAGAGATGCAAATGGAAGCATTGTTGCATATTTATGCGACAGAGGAAATCACCAAAATATTGATTAAAAAAACCAAATGGTAGACAGAAATGGCGAGACAAAAAGAAAATTGATCTTAGAAAAGAAACTTTACTACGCCGTGCTTGCAAAAGAGATTCCTGGCAAGCTAAGGAACTTGTAAACTGTTGTGATGGGACGCTCAGAGATGCAAATTGAAGCATTGTTGCATATTTATGCGATAGAGGAAATCACCAAAATATTGATTAAAAAAACCAAATGGTAGACAGAAATGGCGACACGAAAAGAAAATTGATCTTAGAAAAGAAACTTTACTACGCCGTGCTTGCAAAAGAGATTCCTGGCAAGCTAAGGAACTTGTAGACTGTTGTGATGGGACGCTCAGAGATGCAAATGGAAGCATTATTGCACTTTTATGCAACAGAGGAAATCACCAAAATATTGATTAAAAAAACCAAATGGTAGACAGAAATGGCGACACGAAAAGAAAATTGATCTTAGAAAAGAAACTTTACTACGCCGTGCTTGCAAAAGAGATTCCTGGCAAGCTAAGGAACTTGTAAACTGTTGTGATGGGACGTTCAGAGATGCAAATGGAAGCATTATTGCACTTTTATGCAACAGAGGAAATCACCAAAATATTGATTAAAAAAACGAAGGTTGATGTGAACAGCAAAGATAATGATTGGAAATCACCACTACTTATATGAATAATGAAAATGGTCAGGTAACTTTCAACATGATCAACTCAGAAGAATTCAAAAGACATAAAAAGATCACGGAGTGTCTCCTAAAACTTCTCATAAACTTTGCTAACTTACAAAGTTTAATCGAGCTACGTTTTTGCTTTGGTTCCGATTCTGGCTTTTTTTCGTACAGATCAAACAGACTTATTGCATCATTCTCACTTTTCCGCATTGAATCAAATTGCTGTGTTTGCTTCAAACTGAGACTCGCGCCCAAACCCTTTCAAAACAGGGACTAATTCGGACCCACTCTGCCAAGTTCTCCACTCTATATTGAATATTGTGTTGAGCACACTGAGATCAAGCTAACAGCCTCCTATATAGGCCACTGACACACTGCCTACTTTGTTAACGATGATGTGTCTTGCAAGGATGGAATTTGATAGAATCGAAGAGACCTTCAGGTGCTAAATAGAAAAACTAAGACAATGATTACATTTTGAAACTATTTGCAAGTATATGGTTTTAGAACTAATATGGTTACAGAGGTACCGTTTTTTAGACTGATTCACCTCACCATCTCTGGAAAATTGTGAGCAACAGACAGTAAAACAAATTGTGGTGAATTGCCACTAGTTGTCCTAATACCCAAGAAAAATAAGTGAAAATAAAAAGCTGTTCCTAATGGTGTCGGCATCCCATTTTATTACTAACTGTCATCACATTGATATGAAGAATTTTTAGAGTGTTAGATTCAATTCTCAATTCTTTTTAGCTTATCAAACATGTCTGCGATTTCTTAAGGCCAATAAATTACCTCAACAGAATAGCAAAATAAGGCCTTCCTCATAAAAATGTTTACAAGGCCTAATTTTAAAAAACGTAAATAAGTTGCTGACTTGAAGCTCTTTTGTCTTGAATATACAAAACATCTCGTTACCGTAGACTGATGTATCAATATGAAACCATATGTTGTTGCTGTTGTGATGAGTTGTTGTTGTTGTTATGAAACCACTGCGTTTTGAATAAGCGTTATGTTGTCCCCTTTTAGAAGAATTCTCCCTGATAGCAAAAAAGGAAATTATTAAATGCAATGATATAAACCAAATTGATCACCTATCGTAAGAGCTCTATTGAGCCCCCGAGGGGCTTATCTAATTTTGAGGCTCAATCTATCCATCGATCTATCGATATGATAATATGCGTAAGTTTATAAAGGTCTAATAGAGTAATTCATAAATAAACTGAGAGGAAATGTGAAAATTAGTAAGCCCTAGCCCCATCCTTAAGGTGCAGGCTAACCAGCTGCTGATGTCTGCTGAATAGAAAATAAACGCTCCTTTAAACAGTAAAACTGATAAATAAGGGTGTTAAAACATTGACCAATGATCCGGTACTTCAGACCCCAAAAATCATGTTACCTTCTCTTTATAGGTATAGCCAGAAAAATTGGAACCATAATGAAACGAACACATAGATTACTTAAGCTTTTCGTCTGACACTCAACAGAGTAATACGTCAGAAAGAGAACGAAACAGAAACCTAACTGATTTATATACCCAGATGTGAATCGAAATAGGCCAATCAGAAAAGAGGTGAATGATTGGTATGGTGTAGGAAAACCAATCAACACCCACGATACAGTGAGCTGAGCTGACCCGACTCTTCATAGGTAGTAATATCTTTGATGTGCTATCATGCAAAGGACCAGAGACCTTAATTCAAGCAAGGGTAGGGGACCCCAAGTTTAACACCCCTTTCTTTACTTTAAAGGATGATGAGCTATGCATTACACGATAAAAACTTTCTTAAGAGCGATAATCCACCATTTCTAGGCTTCCTGCATTGATGTCCCGAAGCGGAACATCTTCACGCTGATTGGCTAATCAAATTAAAATCTTCACGCTGATTTGCTAGTCAAATTCATTGGCTAAATAAATCCTCTTCACAAAGGAGTATTATTGTTTTTATGTTTATGAATAACTTGCTTATATTCAGAATCAAAAAATTCTGGCGTTTGTTTTTCCAAACTTTCCCTGGCAAAAATTCATCACAGCAAGGAACCCCGAGAAGGTCAATTCAATAATGACAATAAGATACTAAAATATTATCTAATTAGTATCCTTCATGGATAAGTGTTTCGAGTAAGCAATCCTTTACAGGGGTGTAGCTAAGGTGCTTAAGCTAGGCCGTTAAAAAAATTTTAAATTTAATCTGCTGAGTGGTAGTGTGGATTTTTGGCATTGCCTTCCTAATAGGCTCCACACTACACTCTCAACAAACAACTTCTTCAACCTGTTTCAATTTCTTGATTGTCAAAGGACAAGTCTGGGGTTGGTATGATTGTTGATAAAATAAAAGAGTATACTGTTGTGAATGGTGTGTAGTATTTTTTTTCCAACTTTTTCTCTCTTTTCTCTGCAAAATTGCGTATTTCAATCTGCGAAACCTGCAAAATGACGTCATAGCGCTGCGCCATGACGTAATTTGCAGATAAGATCAATACGACAAATCGAATCAAATCGAAGGTAGCCTCCTTATCATGTTCTCTTCCAAAAGCAAAATGGCGACTTTGGCCTAAGTTGTGAATTTTTCGCAGTCAATATTCGGCAGTTCCAGATACCAAAACAAGGAAAGAAGTCACAATTGTTCTTCGGGAGTTGGTAAGCTTGCTTTTTGACATTAATTTTATAAACGCCGGACTTGTCCTTTAAGCTATGTTTACACAGCAATGAGTGACTGGCACTTACATGGGTTAGCTCAGAACAGTTCCATTTAGTGGTTCCAAATGAATCACTTACAAAGTGGATTCAGTATAGACGAATACTTGGCAAAGGGATGGAAGAGTTCAAAATCAACTAAGATGAAAAACACTGAGAGGCCATCCCTGCAAAGAGACGATATCATAAATTTTCGGCACCAAGTTTTCATCTACAAGGCACAGTATCACTCTAGTTAAACCCTTAAACTGAACCTGTATAAACGCAAGCCCTATCAGTGACCAGATCAAACCATTCTAATGTAATGGGTGCCACACCCCTATTTAGCTACGGCTCTGCTGGTTTGTAAGAAATAAATGATAAATACCTATAGATTTTCTGGCCTTTGTTTTCATGTGGATTTCTTCTGCCTCATCAAGAACCAAATTCATGTATTCATCAAACCCCTGCACAAAATTAAACACTTGTTAAGAAATGTCAAATAAGAACACAAATCACAGGCCCTGTTATGACAAGGGATTCACTGAATGGGTACTGTATTAAAGATGCCTACCTTTCGATATGACCACACCTCACAACTCCTTTTGCCTTTTTTCATGGAATAGCAGGGAGCTGGAAAATTTTTTCCTCACACATTATATGACAGGTCTGTAGGTGTTTCCACAGCCATCCCTTTGAACAAGAGTTGAGTGATATAACCTCTAGAGGTCATACTAAAAAACATTGTATAATAACAATCATAATAATAATCACAAAACTCTGATTGCTTACAATAATGTGGCCTTCTATCCTCATGTTTGTTTGCTCGTAAAGCCAAATTTGAATTCTTGCTCTCTGAAGGAGGAGAGATTGAAAAAAATTAACAGCAACATAAGAAGTGTTAGAGAATACCATTCAATACAAAATATTATTTTTTGGCAGGCAAATAAGATTGGCGGCACATCAATAAAACATACATAATATTAGCAGATAATAATTGATAGTATGTCAATGAAACCGCACATTCTCTTTTTATCATTGATTGGAAGAAGTAAGAATAGTTAGAGGCTGGCTGTTCTCAAGTATTCCCTTACTTTCAGCCTGAAATGTCTTAAAGTTATTCCTACATAATTGTAATGAACATTCTTTGGATGGTAAAGAACTTAAACAGTATAGCTAGAAATATCGGAAACATCATGATATGTTCCTTTTGTTATGTTTTCGATATTTCTGGCTACAATTAATCAAAATTATTTGGAAGCCTGTTTTTTTATCAGTAACGTTAATTGTTGCAAATTTTGAGTCTGATGACCCTTTATTTCTTGAAATTCTGACATTGGGCTTAAATACTGTCAACTAAAATCTGTCAACGTTTGAAATAAACTGCCTGGCAGTGTAGTTTCTGCAAATGTGGTGCACCTATTTAAAAGGCAGTTTGACAAGTATGTGAACTATTGTGTACCAGTACGACACTCCTCTAGTGCTGACTGGAAGTACTACAGATATATCAAGCGATGAAGACATGGAGCTGATGCAAAAGGATGGGGAACCAACCTAATATCAGAAAAACTACTATACTATACTATAAATAGCCAGTTCTTGAAATTTAGGCAAAACCTCAGGCTTGTGTTATTATAAAATTGTTCCTATAAAAATAATGTAATACACATAACCAGGTTATTAAATGAAATGATTAAGTTATAACCAAATACTTACATTTTGCAAGTACCTGAAGATCAGGTTCTGTGAACAAAAGTTAAGGTAGACAGCATTGCATTTTGGAGGTTTAGTGACAGCACAAAATTTGTCTTAATCTTGCAAACTTGAGAAACAGATCTCTTAAACAATGCAAAATATTTTGGTTGTGGTTGTTCTGCTGGCACAAACCTAGCCAGGAGAGTTTTGGTGTGATTACTCAAAGTTGAAGTTATTTTTTTTAAAAGTGAGCCTAATGAAGGCGCTTCTCTTCAATTTAGAAAATAAGAACACCTTATTACTAAAATAAGATGACTGGGCAGGGGCGGTGCGCAGCATTTTAAAAGTGTTATTACCATTTTTACCACGCCTTTTTTGGGTGTGGTCTTCTTTAGATATTTAAAGAAGACCACACCCTAAAAAGGCGTGGCAAAAATGGTATAGTCCATATTTGTGATTAGTAGCATTGACAAGGCTATAAACAATCATATTTGAGAATCTAACCAGCATGTAGCTTATACCATTTCATCCTATATTATTTCTCGTTTGCCTGTTGCCCCTGTTAATCAACTTGATAAACTAGGAATGGAAAATTACCTTCATAGTTCAAATAATTTCGTACTGCTGTAGATACTGTACTGTGCGTTCAGTGTTTGAGATAAAGAGCTGTTGCCGTGGAGGTGCCTTCGCAGGTGAAAAAGATTGAAGACCGCTGAGAGCCGTTTATTTCTAGCCTAAAGCCACGTTATTAGAATCCCGATTCTAATAACGTACGACGACTGTCACTACAGTGATTCCTTCAATTACTCAAGCATAAGAAACTAAAAATGAATTTTAAAATATTTTGACTTTGGTGGACAGATCACCAACTACCAAACTAACAGTTAAGAGTTTTCTTTTCTTCGTTTCTACATATTCAGGGAAATAATTCATATATAGAGTCAATTGACCTGTTTTTTAAAAGTAACTTTAAGGACACGGTCTGCCATCACTTTCAGGCAAAGACGGTGTGTGTGTAAGTGAGTTTTTTTGGATCGAATACCATGTAATATGCTTTTTTAACGTTCCGTTGGTGCTTGTTTCCATCATTAAAAACCACCCGATTCGTCTCGACTCTTTCAAAAACTCATACACGGAGAGTAAAGATACAATCTACCATGAACGTTATTACTTTTTGAAAACTAATAACGTGGCCGCTGGGTCTCATTTTTCAGCCGCAGGGAGCGATATAAATATGTCACATGCCTCAACAAGGGCGATTTCCTCATACAAAACAACACATCTGAAACCACATTGGGATAATTGATATAGGGTTAAAACAGCAATATCGTCTTTCACCAGTCCTTCCTCTTAAGCAGATATTATTCACAGGCTTTTTCTCAGAGCATGAATCACGCTGAAACGGGAACTTCTAAGAATCACAAATTTCTTTTTGGGGACAGAAAAAATAGAAAACTCCTGGAAATTAAACTTTTGCTCTGGAAAAAAATGGTATTAGACTAATAACGTTAATACCACTGCGCGCCGCCCCTGTGACTGGGGAAGGCAATGAGGTGGAGAAAGGCGATTGTTTGCCTCAAATGATCAGGTTTGCTCGCTGGGCTAATAGACACAAGAATAAAACCAGTTTATTACAAGTGGTTCAATTCTTGTTTCTATGGTAGGCTATACTTTTCAGTCACAAACTCTTTTTGAAAAATGTACGGGTAACGCATTAAAAAATTGGGAAAATCTGCACAGAAATCTGCCTCAATAGAAATTTTGCACGGACGTAAAGGGAGCCAGAAATTGTTGTGCCAGTTGCCCTGAGAAAATCTTTTCAACTATTCCAGCAAATATAGGCTAGGCCTAGCCTGAAAATTTAAAATCAAAACCTTAAAGACCCATTGTCAACCAACAAAGCAGCCCCTGTATTTTATGGAGCCTTCCTTGTTTAATAACATCGCGCCTACGCAGTTACATGTTTTTCTGTGTCAGAAATTAAAAATTGCGCAGCTACGTAGCTTTCACCAACGCAACAACGACAACGAGAGGTTGTCTTAGTTTAGGCCCAGTAGTGTTTGCAATATGCATGCTGCAAAAACAAGGAGGTTCACCGGCTCCATCACGCCAGATTAGATTAAAAGAGCCAGTTTACAACCAGTGGCAAAGTCTAAAAACTATTTTCAAGAATAAATCGAGTTTTTGTTAAATCGGGATCACAAAAGTTTTTCTTCTGTCGCAGCTCGCTAAAAAAACAAAATGGCAACCGGATCCTTTAACATTCAAAGAAGGCCACTGTTTGTAAACACTAAATTGACAACACTGGCTTTGTTGGTTGACAGTGGGTCTTTAAAACCTTAATCTTGTCCTTGATCCTATAGTTGTGCATCTTCCTAAACCTCAAGATTGTAAACAATATCAGGTAATGATATTCAATTCTTGCTGTGTTAAAGTAAACTGAAACTGAAAAAGCTAAAGCGCACTCTAGCCTAAGTCCTTCATTAGTTCTAGTCCCTCGAACACAGAGAATACATATAGAAACGAATATGGCCTAGGCACGGTCTTGGAGTAGAGGCTAGGCCTTTAGTCAATCAAAAACATCCAGCAGGCCTCACATAAACATGAATGAATGAAGGTATCATAAAAACGCAAAAAAGGATACGATTGGCTGAACCATAACTTTCTGCACTTTCTTCGACATTTTGAATGTTAGCGAAGACGAAGTCCCAATAAATCTCTTTAATCTGTCAGTATTCTTGATAGCAACGACTTTCAAACGCTTCCCCACAGCTTCGATTTCAATGGGAAAGCATGGCGGAAACTTTTCTTTATGGTGCATTGTGGGTCTGCCTCGTTCTTACTTTAGAATCGAGGCTACTATTCATTCTGATGACGAGAAGAAGCAATGGCGGACGAAAATTCAACTCTGCAGAGTTCTGTACCATTGCAAGGAGCTTCTGAGGAGTTTGTGGTAAACTTTGATGAGAAAGTAATCAATAAAATAAAATATCAGGACAATGATTCATGGGGCTTCCTACTTGGTGGTGCTGAAGATGGAAAATACTCTGTTTTTCAAGCTATGAAGTGTGTTGAAAATTTAGGCCATCCAGCTTATAAGTTTGAAAGTGATACAACCATCAACAAATTACTCGTTCATCTCCCTTATGGCATAGGTGTTATAGGTGCCTATTATTTCAATCCGAAATCAAAGTCTGATTTATTCAATTTTTTTGTTAAAAATGCAAAATTGCTGAACAAAAATGCTGAGGATTTTTTGATGTGCAAGGTCGATGAGAGAGGAGCAACATTATTTGAAGTAATAAAGCTGGGAGATGGAACTAGTTGGGAAACAGAGAGTGAGAATGTTAAAGTGGTTCTAGATGATTCTGTTGGCAAAGAGTGGCTCAAAAACAAATTAGTAATCCGCCTAAAAGCAGAACTTCCTTGCCAAATAACTGTTGGGAAAACTTCGTGCATTCAGAAAGAGTGCGAAAGAATTCTGCACCAACTTAGAAGTGGCTCTATTGCTTTGATTTCTGAATCCAGTGATGTATTCATCAGCAAAGAGCAGTGTCAGGACACACTGGACGCTGTCCTACATAATGCAAAAGATAAAAGTCAGGAGAATCAAGTAATTGAATTCAAGTTGCTAAGAAGTATGTCCGCAAGTGACGGCTTTGATTCTGATATTTTCTGTCCCGCTCTGATGATCAGCTCATCCGAAGAGGAGTACCTGCAATTCACACTGGATTTAGACGTGATCTTATTGGTTGATAACTCATGCAAGGTTGATGGTTTTATGACAGCTTGTGTGGACTCCCTCTGCAATCAGGCGAAGTTCATGATATTGTCGTCTGCTAACAGCGGTGGTGGTGGCCATCTTGAGATGAAAGCATTCCACTTCTGGCCTGATTGTAGTCAGCACATGATAACAGTGGTTTACCCGCATTCTGACACAAGCGGGAAAAACATTCCAGATGAAGACCTCCTTGACGTCAGGAAGACTGTTCATGAAATGTTTTACTTGCCTGAAAAAATGCCCCTTCTCATGAAGCATCAGCAATTCTTCAGCCAATCAGAAAGCCCGTACCTCATTAACCCCCACGTGAAGTCAAAATCTGGCATTGATGGGGGAATAAGTGCTTTAGTGGAGGGGAAGTATGCCTACCACCACTACATGCAAGATCGTTTTAATGACGATGGCTGGGGCTGTGCGTATCGATCACTTCAAACCATATGTTCCTGGTTCAAATTGCAAGGATTTACTGATAAGAACGTTCCAAGTCATAGAGAAATCCAAGAGACCCTTGTTGCTGTTGGTGACAAGCCCAAAAATTTCATTGGCTCCCGACAATGGATCGGCTCGTTTGAAGTGAGCATCTGCCTTGAGCAGTTAATGAATGTTTCTTCGAAGATCCTACATGTCTCCTCTGGAGCAGAGATGGCTTACAAGGGACGGGAGCTGCTTGACCACTTCCAAAGCCAAGGAACCCCGGTCATGATTGGGGGTGGGGTTCTTGCTCACACCATCCTTGGGGTTCATTTTGATGACAAGTCTGGCAATATTAAGTTCCTGATATTAGATCCTCACTACACGGGGGCCGAAACTCTGAAAGTTATTTTGGACAAGGGCTGGTGTGGCTGGAAAGGGCCTAAGTTTTGGGACCAGACTGCTCACTATAACATGTGTCTACCCCAGAGATCAGATAGAATTTAATGAAAATGACAGGATGAATACATTATTAGGAATTTAATGAATTAAACAGGACAGAAACAGTATTAGGGACTCTGTTTCTGTAAAGGTTTAGATGGATATACTAATTTATTCGTTAGCTGTTTACTATTATAAGATATTTAAAACAAATAAATGCTCTGCTTTTGTTAATCTACATATTCAGTGGGCTCCCTGCACTGAGGGTATAAACCAATACCTTTCAAAGATAGAAAGCATAATTGTTCATTTATTGATCAGTTCATATTAGATAGCCTTTCCTCGATCCAAATAAGATATTCAAGCCTTGGATCAACAATTGGAAGTAGCCAGGAATGACAGTCACAGCAGGAAGACAACCTGAAGAAATATCATCTCTTTCTTGCTTAAACTTGAAGGAGATGCGCCAGACATTCATGTTGATCAACTAAATACGTTCTTTGCAATGTTTTTCAATTTCTTTGCACTCGTTGAAATTGTTTCTGCGTCCAGGTCACAATTCACAGTTATTCGAATGCTAAAACAATTGAAATAGACTTTAAATAAACGTTTTGTTTGATCTTGGTTAAAATCAATTTTTTTCTCAAACAATGGCATTACTTTACAGAATCATCTGAAACTGAATAAGACATGGAAGGATCTTTAACACAAACCTTGCATTTGGTAAATTAACTTCTTGCTCGTTCAGATATCGTGCTATCGTCAAGGCAATATTTTCATCAAAAGCCTTTAAAGAAAACAAATTTTACTTAAATTTTTAAGGCGAGGTCTCTGCTAAACATCTAGTTCGATAATTGGACTGGCATGCATTAAAAAAACCCTTCAAGATTACTTATATGAATTTTTGAACTGCGATAGGTTCAATCAACAATTTTTATTGTTAATTTGATTGTCGATGGTCTCCTTAATGGATTTTAGTGGGGCCTAAGTGAAGTAGCTTGACTCTTAGTGTGATCAAAACCTCGTGATTCATCTTATTTTTTGCTAAGAAATATAGAGAGGTGGCCAATTATCTCCCAAACCTTTATGAGACAGGTCTGAAGCTGGGTTTGATTGAGACTTTTGAGGAAGGGATAAGTGATTCAGCCACTAGGCCATTACTAGAACTAAAAAGAGACTGGCTATGCCCCAGGCTAAAGGCTTATTCATGGGCCTAAATTTCCCAGAGAAAATGTTTCACTGAATAAACTCAAATTTACTGCCCCCTTTTCAGGTACCCTGGTAACCTTTTTCAACAGGTGTGGCCATCACCATCCTGATGAGAAGCGATATATCTGACAATAGGAAAGCGACAAATGGTAAAGCAAGGACTCAGTTTGTTTCAAGAACATCAAGAATTGCAAGGTGCAACAGGGACGTAGCCAGAGGGGGGAGCTGGGGGAGCCGCGGCTCCCCCCCTTTAAAGAAAAGTCTATATATATTGTGTGTTGTTATCAATTTTTATGGGATTTTATCCACAAGTGAATGCTCAAAGTGCTCAACGGCTCCCCCCCTTTCAGAGCTTCTGGCTACGCCCCTGAGCTGCAAGACTCTGAACCTGCTTAGATTCACCTAATTTAGTGGCGGGGATTTCTGATTGGTTAGATCATTTGACCCTTGTTCGAAGGTCCCGGGAGATCACTTGACCCTTGTTAGATGGTCCCGGGAGATCACTTGACCCTTGTTCGATGGTCCCGGGAGATCACTTGACCCTTGTTCGAAGGTCCTGGGTTCAAAACCACCTTCAGACCTGTCATAAAGTGTGAGGAGAGAATTCGCCAGCTCTCTGTAATTCCAGGCAAAAAGGCAAAAGGAATCACAAGGTGTGGTCAAATCGAGAGGAAGGACCAGGGTCGCACTGCTCGATTAGTTTACCTATTCAAGCGTATGTGCCTATCAACTAATCAAATCATTTTAAGATATTTGAGCCAACAACAACAAAAACATACCTTCTCAACAAAACTCTCCAGAATTCCTTCCTGATCCGCACGTGGCTTGTGTGAGTTTTCTCCAGTAAGACGAAGGTGGATAATGGGCGATATTGCATCACCACCTATGCTTAAGCCATCAATTCTGAAATATAATCATCAAATGTTACAATACCAAAATATCTATGATGCAGTGATTGTGATGAGTTACATTAGTATCATAGTGCAAGAAGCAAAGGAACTTCCTTCCCGATTGATAGAGTCAGAACCGAAATAGACCTAAAAGTCTCCCTCAACATTCCCATGATTTTACCATATTTGACATTGTATGTACACGCTACTTTCCACTCTCTCATGGGGAACTAAAGGGCATTTTGGCCTCCCTACCCCCTTAAAACCAGCATTGTTGAACGATCAAAAAGCTTTTTAGCTGTATTGTCATTGCTATATTATAATAATATCATATATATATTATTATAACAAATATGTAGTATGATATCATACCCTTTGAGCTCCTCTCTGAGAGTCTTGGCATTATCTCTAAGTCTTTTGAACATTTCTGCAAAAGATTCAAGATTTAAATTACAACAATATCAAAACTCTTCGCAGATACAAATGTGACCATTCTTACCATTTCTATTCAGATAACTAGTTTTGAGAAGAGACCTCAAGCCTAACGAAAGAAATCATATTTTACCGAAGCTGGTTTAGGAAAGTAGTTAGCACGCTTCCCTTTGGTAGGTAAACCACTGATTTCAAAACAAAGACTAGATTGAGCCTCTTTCGTTCTGAAATGAAGTCATTTGTGGACATATTGGTAGGTCCAATGCAGTACATTGAGATTCCACTAGGGGCTGCTTTTTCTTTGATGATTGTTGGAATGTTATGAATGCTCAGCACGAGAATTAATATTCGAGCAGCTATTGTTAGCAAAGAATCAAGTCAATAAGATTTTTTTTGGCAGCCATTTTGGGATGCCAGGTGCAAGCCGAAGCAATTGACTCCAACAAATGAGACTAGAATCAACAGAATGCTTGGTCCAGTCTTTAATTTGAGATCAGTGAGATGAACCCGTTGTTCAAGATCTTGTACTGCAAATGAGAAGTGCAGCAGCCTGCTTTGGTAAGAAATACTTCTGCAAACTATAACCTCATGAAAGAGTATATTACAATCGGGGTAGCCCACTCGCGAGGATATAGTTTCCATGTGTTCGACCATGCTTTATGAATTCATGACTTATTCAAATTAGTTACCTGGACTTTTCTTCATCATGTCTATTCCAGCATCTGCACTAGAGGCTAGCAGGGGTGGAAGTGAGGCTGAGTAGCTATAGCCCTGTCCAGACATACGCTACAAGAAATATATCATACCTCTACAAAACCATTCTTAATGATCCTAAATAATAATTCTTTATGATCAACACGATTAGCTGTTTCTCACTTTACCGACTATTCACCTCCTTGGCCAGTTTTGATCCACATCTGGGTATAATGAGTTAGGTTTCATTTTTATTCTCTTTCATCTTCTTCTCTGATGAGTGTCAGACGCAAAACTTCAATAGTTATTATGTTTCACTATGTTTCCAATTTTCCTCGCCATCCTCAATTTCTTTACTGATCAAAGATTGTTTCTGACGTACTACTCTCATAGGTGTAAGATGCAAAGCTTTAGCTTTAGCTTTATTATGTTTCACTATGTTTCTGATTATCCTCATCATCTTCAAAGTTTGTACTGGTGTTTCGAAAATATCCCTAAATAATCACCTGAAATAATTCTTCCAATTAAAGAAAGTTGTTTCCTGCCCCTCAAATTCATTCCCTTCAAAAATGGTCAAGCAATGGGGTAAAATAAAGATTAAAATGAAACAAAAGTAAACTTACTTGATGGTCGACGACGAACGATGTACCAGCACTGAACCCCCCAACACTTGCCAAAGAATTCTCTAAAGAGGCTGACACCGTATCGACATCTTCTATCTAATGTGAAGAGAATAAAACAATCAAACAACTAAGCAAGTCTTGTCAGGACTGTAAAAGGCAAATTTATCCATAGAATTAGCTAAAACGATTTGTATATAGGGGTTTCCAGGATCATGCGAACAAGCCCGAGAAGTAGGCAAAGGAACGGAGAGCATTTTGCATGAATCGGGGGAGCAGGGAACATTCAGTTTCAGAGAACTTGCTGAGATTCCCACAAAATACATAACTTCTAATTTTCAAAGCGAACATGAGAACAAAAATACCCCTACACCATCTTCACTGTTTAATAATGTTTAGTGAGTATGGGTAAAACTTACGGAGATATTATAATGCTCTGTAATTCCTCTCCCGTGTTCTCCAAGAACGCCAAACGACATCGATTCTTCGATGAATATACGAGCTTTATATCGACGCTTCAATTCAATCTAAAAGGAAACGTATACAATATTTTCAATGAGAAACTGGACTTGAGAACCCCAAAATCCTTTTATTTGTATGTCCCGGAAAAGAGAGAGTTAGCAAAGCAATTTCAGGGACTCATACCCATCAATAAAAGCCTTTTTGCTGAAAAAATTCCCTCATATCCATGACTCCTTGCTCATTCACCGGTCTTTAATTGAAGCAAAAAATACAATCAGTTTTCCAAATCCTATGTTTCTTTGTTTCAATAATATCATTCGTTAGTTGGTTGGAAGAACTACTTATTGTGACTTTATGGAAATGTTCAGAGCGTCATCCCTCTTATGAATTGCATAAATAGCTCAACTCTCTCTATACCTATTTCGTAGGTAGTAAATTGTAAAGTGTATGTTTGGTACGTAAAACAGACTTTGACATAGTGAGGCGTAGAAATTAGGATATACTGAGGCATTGAAATCATCATGAAGTTGGCCTAAGCTCACGGTACCAAATAAACAAGCACGGTACTCAAAGATGCCTTCCAATGGCACTGCACATCCCCAAGGTGCTAAAAATGCCTCCCCACACACACAACTACTAAAATGGGCTGATTACCCCCGGGTATTCATACTCAGGTCTGTGAGAAATCTGAGGGTGATACCTGTTTACCTTGATGACTTACCAACTTTGGAAGGGGGGCAATGTCGCCATAATTTGCATATAATCCTTCCACCACAAGAAACCTCCGCGTGACTCTTGCTTTTCTGGGATTCTGCAGAAGAATAAATCAGATAATTACGATGAGGTAAAACACAAATATGAAAGGAAGAAGGAAGAAGCTGGCTGGTTAGCTTATTCTATATTGTTGTGCAAGTTTCTCCAGACTGAGAATGCATAAGTGTAGATGTTTACAAACCACAAAAGGCAAACACTGACAAGTGGATATTGCCATCTGGCAAATTAACCTTTAAAACAACATAAATTAACAAACGAAAGCGTGTAGTTTACAACTGTTCACCAAAAAGGGCAAAATAGTCTTTGTTTGGTACAGAGCTTTGTAATTCAAGGCAAAAAGCAAAAATGATGGTATCCCCACAGTACTGATGATATCCACCAACGATACTGAGCATCCTCCTCATTACTGCATAGACATTTCTCATGGCTAAAGTAACCACTAATTAAGTCTCTCATCTGACTATCAAAGTGGTAAAGAGATGGATTGTTGCTATATTGCAGATATATATGATTTCATACTTGTCATACAGGAGAGGGCTGTAGAGTTTCATGGGTTGCGGGTTTGGCCAAATGTTTGTTTGAGTTTGCAGGTCGTAGCACCAAAGCCACAGTCATAAAAAATTAACAAGTGTGCAAACCTTCTTGTCTCTCTTTTCCTGATCTTCCATCTTCCTCTCTAAATCAGCCATGTCATTGTGTTTGAACCAATAAACTTTACTTCTTGATGCCAATATTCCTTTCTGAATAGCAAACCCCGCCCCATCATCACTGCAATTAAAAATCAAAAGCAAATTCATATGGAAGCATTGTGAGAGAAGGAGCTTTTACTTGACAAGAATGGCTGAAGATGGTGCACCCAAGGTCACCTTGACCAGAACTGGCTATTTCAGGAGGGGTGATCGCAGTACCTTAATGTCCTCGTCAGGTACTTAAGAGGGCTGATGAGTTGCCTCTTGTTTTCTAAATTTGAAGTGAATTGTCCACTCCAATCAAAATGCATTTTTACTGAAGTATAGCTCATCAGAGAGCAGTGAGAAGGGCGATTCGCTGCTCTCCTACTAAAAGCCTCATGGTAAAGCTGGTTGGCTAAGGAGTTATTGATAATGAAGACATTATCAAAAAGAACAGTCTTTGGATGGTACGAAACTTCAGTATAACCAGAAATATCGGAAACATAGCGAAACGAACACATAGATTACTTAAGCTTTTCGTCTGACACTCAACAGAGTAATACGTCAGAAAGAGAACGAAACAGAAACCTAACTGATTTTAAGCTTAAGTAATCTATGTATTCGTTTTGCTATGCTTCCGATTTTCCTGGCTATACATTTTCGAATAGCTACTTCGTTAGTTAACCACTTCTAATGTTCGACTTTGATTTTAAATTATTTTTACTCCCCCTTTGCTTTATGCATCAGAAGTTTAAAGCAGATCATACTACCCCTACATGAGAGTGATTTTGATAATTTTTTAACATACGAAGTGTTGATGCCACAAAAAACTTGAATCTTCCATCACTCACCAGAATATCACATCTGTTTTTTTGGAGTAAGCTGGAATGACACTTGCAATGGTAGAGAATCCATAAGAGTACAAAACAGCTTCTTCCACTCCAAGAAACTCAGCGATTTTCTGCTCCAGGTGAAGATGGACATCTTGGAAGAAAAACAGAAGCATTGTAGTTGTGTTGATAACAATACAAGAACCAAACATGAACTCTTGTGTACAACCTTAATAACATATCTAAGCTGGAGTTGGCGGAACTGCTGGGGTCTTCTGTCTCTAATGATTTGAAAAATAATCTAGCTTGATTGTATTTTTGATAAAGCATTATTTCGTTTTCAAAGGCTAAACTGTACCAGTTTTTCGTATTGCATCCGATAGAAGCTTTATAACATCAAGGAAAATCGGCGTGGTCAAGTTTTTTAACCCCCCCCCCCTCTGGAACGACAATAAAACCCATAGCCTCTGTATCTAACTACAGTAAATGGAGATTATTCTCAGGGTTATACCACAAGAATCATTACTTGGGCAATTGATGTTATTGTCATGATTTTTGAAAAGTATTTTAGGACGATAGTTTTAGGACAATTTCTCAGCTATCTGTATTATCCAAAGCTAGATCATTCCACCAACTTTAAAACGAAAACATAAAAACGAAATAAAGAGTTAACAACGTTACCAACAGTGCCAAGGAAAAACCTTGGACCACACGTTCCAACTCCATAGCTTCGTAAAGTCTTAACAGCTCTTTCCTAATGTACAAAATAAATGAATAAGTGGTAACTTACAGAGATTATCGTTGCGACTTGAAACGAATCGAAACGAGTTTGCAACGATACGAATTGATTGTCAGACGAAGCTAAGCAGCGGAGCAGCTTAAGTGAGAAGGATCTGGGTCCCTTGGTTCTTAAGAATACAGTAGATGTTTTTTTAATAGTCACGAGAAAAGTTTTCACAGCTTGAGCCTAAAGTACGAAAGAAATATCATGACGTATTATATACAAATTATCGTTGCGACTTGAAACGAATCTTAACATTTTTTCGACTATTCAAAACGATTGTCAGACAATATTTGGAAGTTTAAGGGTTTTTCAGAAATTAGGAATGGTCATGGGAAAAGGGGCGTTGGGGGCAGCTTTAGTAAGAAGAAATCTGATTGGTTACATTGGTTCTATAAAGAATACAATACAGCCAATAAACCAATAAACAATAAACTACATGAAAGAATCATTGATCGAGTAGAGTGGCTGCAGAAACAAGAAACTTGAAGTAACAGTAAAAACTTGGAGACACGTTTCGTATTGTTGTCTTGAGAAGCCCAGAGACTTGAAAGTGACGTCATAACTATAAAACCATTAAGTTTCCTCACCTCAATCTCCGGCTTCCCAATGAAACTGAGAAAGTTGAACGTGGCAAGGTTGACGCAGTCATTCCCGTTCACATTGACATTCAAACCGGCTTTCCTACGAAATAAAGCATATTAGGAATAAACAAAATTTAAAGTAAAAAGAGGTAAAAAACAACTTTTATACAGCACTCTTCTATCTTTGTGACTTATGTCCTCCTGAAAGTGTGAGATGGTTTCATAAAAAATCGTAAGTCGCACTCTGAGGAGGGCATAAGTCCAAAAGGCTTAAGTTTGCTGTATAAAAGTTGCGTTTCTATCTACATAGTTTACAAGATTGAATGTGGAGTGAGTGGAGTGCATCTTCAAACAAGCTACTTACTGCTTATGATGAATGGCGTACGATGAATTAAGCCTTGAATTAAGATATGGCCTTTCGACTGAAGTCACACAAAGAATACACGAGGTGCTAACGTTATCGTCATAACTTCATCACTTCCTCTTACCCAAATCATCTTCTTCATTTCACCTACTCCCTTATATCCAGTCTCTATTCCAATGCATACCCAACATGGCTATCTAGCCTTCTACATATGGGTTTTTAAGCACAAGGTTTCGAGTTTTAAATCTAGATATTGTCCAGTATGCCACCGGTTCTGTTAAGAAGACTATTATAGCACCAATGTTGCAATCACATACAATAGGGCTGGCTATACTATTATGATCTGATATATGCAACTGTGCCCAGCTTGAAACAAGATCCTGCTTTAGTTGGGTCAGCACGTTAAACAGAAATTCACTCACATATAGGTGTAATAGATACTCTAGGACATCTTCCTACAATAGGTAGTAATGCGAGGCATGCTACAATGATTCTCCTGGAACAGGGCATGTACAACCGTTGAAATCGTTGAACAGAAACTCAATGAAACATGGGTGCAATACATACACTACGACCTTGTTTGTATTAATGCAGGAATGCAGTTTATGCTACCATAACACGTAAAACAGAAACACACTCAATCAATGAACACAGTACTAGGAGCTAATGCCATTATAAGTAGTAATGCAGTGCATATTACCACGATCCTGCTACAAACGAGGCTTAGCCTAACTCAGGCTAAAACACAAGGTTTCGAGATATTTGAATCCAGATATGGTTTAGTGAGCAATCGGTTTCGGTTAAAAGACTTCTGCAGCACAGATGGTGCAGTCACATACACTAGAACATACTTTAGTACTGTAATATGAGGTGACGTATGCTACCGTGCTCCTTCTGGAAACAAGAACCATTCTTAGTCAAGCTTGCTGGGTAAACAGAAATACACTCACTCGAGGACCTCGTGATACTAAGGTACAGTATGTAGTAATGCAGTGCAAGGTACCATGATCCTGCTTAGAACAAGACCTGGTCTAAGTCGAACTTTGAATCAAAGTGTTATCTGGTGAGCAAATCGTTTGGGCTGGAAGACTTCTGCGGCAGAAATGGATATGCAAGGACCTCCTGCTACGTGCTACTAATATGTAGTAATAACGTTCATGCTACCATAGTCCTGCTTCAAACAATCCCCAGCTAAAGAACGTCAGGCTAAAAACCAGTTGGACTTTTAATAAAGATATGTCCAAGTAAAAGTATTTCTAAAAAACGAGGTTGGTCTCTTACCCACGCACAACTTTAGGGTTGATGACGTAATCAGCAACTTCTCGTTTCGGGACAAGTGGCTCGGGCTGCCATTCCTGAATCAGTTTGTCTTCTTCCTTTGAAAAATAATCAAAAATAAAGTTTTTATTCAATTTAATGAAATAAGGGAATATCTGATGATCAGTATAGGTTTGTATAATTTATCAATATAACGACTCTAGCAAGACTCGAAACCATGACCTTAGCTGACCTCAGCTTAATGACCCTAGGAGGTATTGTATTTTTATGATTGGATCACTATAAACAAGTATTAAACGTTAGATGTTTGTGTGCATATATTACACTTGGAATTGGTACAAAACTGAAAAAAAAGAAAAGGGAAACTTCTATTCGTTTACATAAATTGAAAGAATATCTGCTAATCAATACAATTATGTTATGAATAGGTATCAATATGATGGAAATGATCCAATGACTTCCAGATTGGTACTCTCGATTGGTACCTCTGAATTGCTACTTTACAGGTCATGAATACGGAACTGCTAGGAGCAAAACAAAAATAGTGGAGAAATGTGATAATGCTCCCTGGAGTGATGTAATAAAGTAAGCAAGCACATTCATTGGTTGAGTAGGTTCGGAGTATTATGGCAGCGTGAAGCTGATTTAGACCTTCAGCTTGTGCCCCCAGAGTGAATATTTTACATTTGCCGACCTTTGAAGGATGGACAACTGAGCTGGGTGATGGCTTGCAGTTCATAATTCCGACTGTTCGTGAAATCGAACCCACGAAGGTTGCTTTCAAGGATTGGAAATCTACTCGGCTATACCACTGATATATGATGATACATCATATTAAGCTGCATACCTCTTTCGACAACTGCAGTTTCTGTTCCTTTGGATTGTACTTTTTATATGTCAACAACCTTATTATCCACGCGATGAGAATCAACTCCAACAGCAAATGGTGGAACGGAATCTGAAAAACACAGACGTTATTAGAATCAGAATATTAATAAAACAAACAATTGCTAGTTTGAGGAGGAAGGAGGAAATAGTGAGATGTTTGCTGTAATTGAGAGCTAATGCATGTGTATATGACGAGAAAACTACTTAAGAAGAAACGTGTTTGGAAATTCAATGGAGATAATTTCTGTGAACGAAAATGACCATAGTAGGACTCGAACCCACGACCTCAAGATCAAAATTCTAGTGCACTAGAACACTAATCATAGCGTATAGTTGTTGAGATATCAATCGAGATATTTTGAATGCAGGAAAGTAAATACTCTACCAAAATTCACGGACGACGAAAATCATAGAAATTATAGTCATGAAAATCCACAATGACTTGACAAATTAAATGAGCTGTAAGTAAGCCACAGTTCGAAATAAGTAACAGCAACAACTGATGGTAGCCTCGCTTACCAAGGCCTGCATGCAAACTCAACATTCAAGTCTCAATTCAGTCCTGTACGATTAAAATTGATCGAGTCAGACTTAAGTGTTGAGTCTGCATGCTGGCTCGCTTACCATGACGTGGGTTGAGAGCATTGCCCAACTCACTCTCTGTGTCCTTGTGACGAGATAATTCAAAATGGCGGCCAGCATAGTGGTGGTAGAGCGGGTAGAAGTGATAAGATTGCTCGATTACTTCACACTGATATCCAGATTAATCGTGCAGAATAAATAACAGTGAGTCAATACAGACCAGCCCTCGTAACAGGTACATGGAAAGATTAATTCCTTAATTTGTGAAGAAAAGAGGAGACATCTGTTGCTCTGAGCGAATGATATAATTATTAATAATAAATGTTTTCAAGTGACTTACAAGAGTGATTGAGTTTAGGGAGACATGGCAGGTGTCTTAGGCCCTGTTTGTACAAAGGTGTGTCAGGCCAGTATACCGAGCTATCTCGCTTAGTTGGGATGATTTTCAATCAGTTCTCATTTGGAGAAATATTTTCCAGACATAAGAGCCAGCCTCCTTTCCGATACAGACGTCAACAATATTTTGCAGTAATAAGCCTAAATAATATAGTTTAGATGATATTATGACGCTACAAATCTGTGAAGCATATCAATGTTTATAAAGTGAAAATGAAAATAAATCTAAAAGAAATTGGTTGGATCCAACCGGGTTACCCGGATGAATTCAGTTCAGAAGGAAAATTTCGCTTACGAGATATTCGGTCCCACCAAAATAGAAGATATGTACGAACTAGTCTAGCCCAATTCTCGATGTGAACACAACATGCTAATTTCAAAAAAGTAGGACTAGCCCTCAAATCCGAGACGAAATATTTTAACAATATCTCGCTCAATGTTGATAAAAAATACCTCAAGATCAGTTAAACCCTCGTGTAACTATGTAAGATAAGGGCATCAGAGCATTTTAGTAGATTATTGCTGTTAATACCCAAGTCACATAAGGTCCTCCAATATTCCAAGTGAAATAAGCAAAAAGCAACAATATTTCGAATGAAATGAAAAATCAAAATAAAAACCAAAAACATTATCAAGCAAAACCCAAAATTAAATGAAATTAAACCGCAAAAAATCAAAATTACCTGAAAATTAGAAGTGACGGAACTCTGGGTTTCATTTCTTGCGCCTTCCATCACTGTATCCAAGCCAAAACAACTTCAGCGATATGCTTGATCTTCAAGACATTTATTTCAAATATGTCTCATCACTTGTAAAAGGAAAAGTCTGCCCTTTGTTTGAATTATCTACGCGTGGTATATTTCAGTCTTAATTCTAATTTCTTTTGAATTTGCCACTCATGCAATGTACTCATTTTTTATAAGGAACTGCTAAATCTTCGAACCAGAGTTTCTTAGCGTTCACCCCAGTTATTGTACGAAAAGTTTCTTAGCAAGTTTCTTACCATAAAAACCTAACTTATCTTCATATATCGTCGTATTCTTTTTGTTCTATCACTGCCAAACATGATTTAGATACGAAAAAGAAAATTGAATGCAAATTTCATTGCAAACAGCTAAAACATCTTCTTGTAGGTAACCAAACTGAACTAAGAACAAAACCAAACCCGTTGGAAGCTAATGGTCTGTTACAAAATGTAAAAAAATACAGGAGTTTCTTAACTTTTTTGGTTGACCGAAAATCTCCCATAAAAGTTTCTTTAGTTTTGAAAATCTAGGCTCAGTTTCTTATAAAAGATTAGTGTATTATACGTTCTCACGCGATTGCGTAGCTGATTAGAGAAGAATACGTGTTGTGTTAGTAGTTTCGATTTTGAACAGATAACAAGTTGTTTAGTTCAAATGTGGTTTCGAACATCAGTGAGCTGGCCTATCCCTCGTAAGATGAAAATCTTTCCACCTGATTAACCCAGAACAGGAACGACGGAATTACCTTTAACTTGCATAACTAAGAAGCAACTTTCTATTATCTTAAGACAGTAAATTAAGCTGCGTATTTAATTAAGCCGTAATCCACCACAAAATATGGAAAGGTGTCTAAGAATCGTACAAAAACTACTAAATAGCTACAAATATCGGAAACATAGCCAGACGAACACGTGGATTCCTTGAGCTTTTCGTCGAAAGAGAACGAAACCGAAACCTAACAGATTTATATATCCAGATGTGGATCGAAATAGGCCAATCAGAAAAGAGGTGAATGATTGGTATAGTTTAGTTGTACAGTACATCCTCGGTTATCCGAACCTCGATTATCCGAACCTCGATTATCCGAACCTCGATTATCCGAACGCCAAAAGTTTTCGTTAAAAATTTGTTTGCATACCAGTTCTTGAGAAAACAATCGAAATATCCGTTGTCTGCTCAAACTGTTGCCCAATATAAAAGTCATATTCAACATTTTTCCAAAAAAAATAACTTCTTTGTTAATCAATATTGTCATTTATACAAATCGTTGTTATCGTTGTTATTATTACAAATCGTTGTTGAAATTTACAAAAAACTGTTGCCTTAGTTTTGTGGTTGGTCTCTCCGTTTGCCAAGCTTTTCAATTTGCATTCAGTTTGAGCATCCTGTGACTGTTCAGGACGATGATGGGCGATGATAATGACCTTTATAGCAAGTTTAGTAGGTAAAATGTTCTTCCTCGATTATCCGAGTTTTTTGCGTATCCGAACGGCCCAACAACAATTTGAGTTTAACCTGTTCGGATAATCGAGGATGTACTGTATCAATTACATTGCTAGAATGTGAAATAATTAATTAAGCCGTATTTAATATAACTTATTATACGGCCTAATTAAGTACGCGGCTTAATTTAGTGTATTATGGTATGTTGTGTTAGGAGGTCTGAACTTTTATCTACAGAATGAATAGGGGAAATTTCCTCAGATTTATTGGCTAATTTTGTTTTTACTTCAGAACATATCCAAAAGAAAATAAAGATCCGAATGATAACAAGAAACAATGTGGATGAAATAAAGGAAATTTGACTATAATAAATGGGTTCTTTGTCTTTATGACACAGGCCAAAAGGGAATTATTCTTATCAAATACTACGATAGATTTAGGCCGCTGCATTTCGGTAACTATGCGTCGCTACTGGGCATATTCCCATCATGCATTGCGTGAATGAGTTTGACCATCTTATTCAAAATCGTGAATGGGTTCATGTTTCATTGAAATCTGAAAAGACTCCACATAATTCGTGGCAAAGTGTGATTAAATATCGAGCATTTAAATGAAATGTTCAACTTTTTATGATAGCAAATAAACGGAAATACCATAAAGTCGTACTTTACAACATGACTACAGACAACTTTCTTACTAAAATGTGACATACACGGACCGGGCAAAGTTGAAAATCTCAAGCAAAATATCAAGAGTATCTTGGGCCCATATCTGCAATTGACGCCTGATTGATGTGCCAAAGACTATTAGTCAGTTAACATACTATCTTAATCAGACGCACCCTTTGAAAGGAACCCAATGGAAAGCCCCCTCTTACGGTTTGCTACCCCTCAATGTCTAAATCATTCCTTTTGCAATTCTTACAATAAAAGTATCAAAATATAATCAGTTGATTGAGTATTGGTTTAGCCAGAGAATCAAACTGAATGAATTTCTTAGTCTTTGCAGTTTGTAAATTTTTCACCGTGAAAAACAACCTTAAAAACTCGGTCAACATCAATGCTTTGCGGTCACAACCGTGGGTTTCTGCTGTGTGAAAACATCGTCTAGTGTTTTAATTCGGTGGGATGATCCAAATTTGCGTATAAATTAAACAATGGAAGGTAATCAACGGTAAAATTTGCTGAATGTTTTCTTTCAAATTATCAAATTTGATTAAGGCAGGCCTTGATCCTGTCTGAGAGTCTTTTGTTCCACTGTCACTAACTCAAAATATCATATAGGCAACCAATTCAATGCATATTAATGCTGCAGACAGACTTTCCAAATGACCTCCACCCTTTGTCACCATATAATCTTGACCATACTGGAGAATATTTCAAATTCAAAAGCTCCCACCTATGACGTCATGGGGGTAGATTTCTTGAAATTGAGCAATCAGAAAAATTCAACTGCTTAAAGCTCTAAAAGGTTAGTGAAATTGAGTTAAGGCCTAGGCCTGTCCTTCCACAGGGAAATGAGCCATATTTGAGCGCACCCTGGCATATGGGGTTACGTCGAAGCGTACACCTGCGTACAAGGGGGTGGAGGGGGCTCAAGAATCAGATTACTTACGGCATGCGTACTTTTCAGATGGTCACAAATGGTGCTCATTCTACCCAGTGTTAATTATTTCTGCAGATGAGTGAATTATGATAAGTATAAAAACACAGAAGTTATAAAAGGGATAAGGTTTCCATATAATCACTACGCCAAGTATCTATATTTGCAACGCTAGAGATTCTTGTGATAAAACAGTCATGATGGTCTGGACATAAGAACGCGAGGATTGCAGAGATAGAACATTGTCTCCATCGCAAGAATAATTGAGTACATATCTATAAGGACCTCTCCCAAGAATCTGAAGACAGTTTTTCATAGACTTTCTCAAAAGTCTATTTTTGCTAGATCCTTGCTGCGAGGAAAAAGTTTAATGCGAAGGAGAAAATTGCTACGCAGGGTTGCATGCAAAGAAGAGTAGAAAAATTCCCACTTAGTCTCTGCAGCTCCTCTGTATATCCACCTGCAGAACAACTTCATCCTTCGCATTAAACTCTCCATCACAGCAAAGATTTGGCAAAAGATAAACTTTTGAGAAAGCATGCAATTTTATGCAATCTTGCTTGGCTTACGATCAAAGGGAAACAAGGCTCAACATAACCAATACAGTACAAAACCGCATATAAGAACATGCTTTTTTAACCAGGTTTTTTGGTTCTTCTTTAAATGGTAACTTTCACAAAAACAGGCTCTTGTAGGAGGATCTTAAAGTTCTTAAAGATATTTTGTGCCTTTTTTATGTTTCATTCAAGAGGGAAAACCTTATGGGGGGTTTTAGGGTGCAACCCCCTTTTCATGGTTGAACATCTAGATACATTTAATGATTTAAATATTATATGCGTGTTTCTTTTGAGTGGCATGTAATTGAAATTTCAGGCTGTAGGCCCTTTTTTGATGAAGGTTCTTATATGCGGGCTTTTACTGTATAAAAAAGTGTAACTTGAGAAAGCTCAGTGTTCGAGGTAGAGAGAGGAGTGAATTCTAATACAACAGAAGAGCTGAGAAAGTAAAATCAGGCTCACAAGTAAACCTTCTGCTGTGTCAACTCAATCTGGTCTTTTATCTGGTTCATGAATATGTACGACATTATCACGCCGATAACCTGCAAGAAAAACAACAATCAGACGAACGATATGATTTGAAACGTAGAATGGTAGAAGATGGTTAAACAAGTTACAAGAACAACGAGGAAATAATAAGTATGTGATCCAGAGACGCAATGCACCCTCCTAAATATCACGAGACTGGCTGAGCGATAACTCGTTATCAAGGGCGTACGATGTAATAATTGTTAGGTATGTAATTAAGGAGAGACAGAAAACGAATGTTTGGATCCGAGAGCAAAGTAAAATTAGGGATGTTATCACAACTGCTAAATCGATCAAATGGAGATATGCCGGTCATGTAGCTCGCATGGATGATGAACAATGAACACAACTGACAACTGAATTGCAACAACGACAAAAACGATTGCATGGAAGAGAATCGCAAAGAGCTGGAACGAGTGGTCTCTGCACAGCAGTCGGATGTCATAGGCTGATGATGATGATGATGATGATGATGATGATGATGATCATGTAATCAAGAGATACGGTTTCATTAACTGTTCCAACATTTACAGGGTAGACTTGAGATTAAATAGGATTGGTAAATCAATTCGCTTGACTTCTAGAGTAGAAAGACAGAAGAAGAATTACTTGCTGGCAGGGACTACACTCCTGGCCTAGACCTCTTGACCTCCCCCAAATAAGGCTGAGCATGCTCTTTCAAAAGAAGTAGAAGAAGATACTATCCCCTTGCCCCTGTACGCAATGTTGGTTTAATTTTTGCCAAGGCATCAAGGAATGAAAATACACCCGAGTCACCTAAAAACATTGAAATGGGGGTGAGGGTGACGGTTATACGTTCAGATTTTTTTTTGGCGAGAATTGTAGCTGCAAAGTAAAACGGTGAGCATACCAACGGCAAAGTGAAAGCAACCGCAACACTGGCCACTGCAAGCAAGTTGTTTCTGAAGAAGTTGAGAAGGACGTCAATGCACGTGTCCAGTTGCAGGTATTCACCCATTTTCAAACGCTAAAAAATAATGCAATTTTGAATGCGTTTGAATGAAACCTTTTCCAGAGACCTAACTCTATGAGAGGCTCTCTATCCCTATCCCTAACCCTGATTATATCCCTTATAATAACCATTACCCTAGGGAGAGTAATCGAGTGGCACATGCAATTTGCTTTGAATAGCTGCAGTTAGGCTTGGTTGTGTGACAGCTGATGTTAAGCTAGGCCAACATATGGATGGGTGACCCTCAAGGTGTTGACTAAACAACTTACTCCACGGTCCTTAGGAAGGGACGTTAAACTAGGGGTCCGTTAGCCCTGCTGGAAAAAAGCCTCTGACCTTTACAGGCTTGCACTCTGTACATTAGCCAGCTCTCTGTAATTCCAGGCCAAAAGGCAAAAGGAGTCAGGAGGTGTGGTCACATAGAAGTGAAGGACCAGGGTTATACTGCTTGATTAGTCTACCTATCTAGTGGGTCATTTGTGCTTAACCCATAAACCAATACCTTACAAAGCGTATTTGCATACAACATGGCTACTCACTAGTCGGTTCCTTCTTATTCCATATCCGCATTGTTTGTTTCTTTGGAACTAGAAAAGAAGAAAATGAAATAAAAGTTGCTTCTTCTTCCCAGAATTCAACACTTATATCCCCATACAAAGTGGCTGAATGTTTAATGTTCAAGAAAATGGTAGCTCTGATCACTGCTGGAGTCATATTCAGCACTTACAACACTTGTATTGGTAACAAACACCTCTCTACTTAGCAATCAGTAGAAAGAGTTGGATTGAAGTAAAGTGCTTCTTGTAAAAGCAATAGGAATCATTAAACTGAAAATATCAAAACAAAATTTTGATTCTGCACTTTACAAAGTCTTTATTTTAATTCACCAGAAGAAGGGACATTCAATTAGATTAACATAGCTATATACAAAGGGCCAGATTATACTGAAGTCAGTTGGCCCAGCAGAAGCACTGATATGTTTGACGAGATTTGGATTGGTATTATTGGTGTCATATTCTCAGCAAACGGACCAGCTTCTTTGTTTTCATCTTGCGGTTTCCAATATTTTCAGGTCAATTGACAGGCTGGCTGGCTTGGTTCTCGTTATCTTATGAGCAATTGATTGTGAAGGTGGCCCATTCCCTTTGTTGAGCCAAAAACCTGCCGGTAGACAAAAACAGGCCAGCCAGTGTGCCAAGATTCTAGTCCATAACCCATCATTGAGGGTGTCCTTTTGCTGCCTCAAGCCCCTGTGCGCCCCTAAACCTTAAGGTCATATTAAGTCAGTCCTCATAATTCAAATTACCTTTCTTTGGCAGCAAGACCAAGGCACGCCACATGATTGGATAGTTGTCGCACCGCAGCTGAAATAAACATTCCAATCCCAATCATCAGTGTTGGTGCTTCCGCAACACTTGAACTAAAAAGAAAGATTCTAGATAATATTTGCTTAGATGTCATGAACGAAAACAACTCAAACCTATGACCTCTTGATTAGTGCTACTCTAGTGCTCTATACCAAAAACCAGGCCATTTCACTCAGACAAATTGCACCACTTACTGAGTACAGAGACAAACCGATCCGCACTCTTTAACAACTGCGAAGGACCTCTCCTGTATTTGGTGGGTGGTGAGATTTGTGTGAGTGAAATAGCCTGCTTTCCTCAAGGCTCTGATGGCGCATTGGAATAGTACACTAGAGTATTAATCAGAGGGTCTCGGCTTACAGTCCTACTTAGTTCATTTCATTCTAACTAATTATCTTGATTAAAATATACCAAAATAAAACAAAATGACCAGTGCCCCTTCCTAAGGCATAGATTTCATAAAGTAAACTAATCATAGAATTAACAGCAAATGTGAAGCTAAAATAAAACATACCTCGTATTGGATTCTGTCAATGAGGTTCCTGAGATCCTGGTTGCTTGTGTACTTCCTAATTGCAGTCTGCACCTGGCTGTTGATCAGCTTCTTGGTCTGAAATTAAATTTAATTGTGAGATAATTGGTTAGTAATTTAACACTTAAGCCTTTTCAGGAAGAAAATTGCACAAGATTGGCTAATCGTTCTTCTCATTCTATTTACAAGCTCTAGTGGTTACTTGCCAGTGTGCAGGTGACGGCTAAGAGTGATAGCTCTGGTCAAAAGAAAAGGCCTGTCAACCATTCTCCCCTTTTACGATTGGCACATTTGAGTGGGTCAATCTTTAAGATACTAGCCTGCAAAAGCAGACTAGAGGCAATTGCAGGGAACAGTAGCATTAACTATCATTACTGATAGTAGTAAATGAGGTCTTAGCGAGTTGAATGGGTTTACGTTTCACATACTGCAAATGCCCTCAAGAAGCTTTACTACCAGCAGGGCATGGTAACATCCATTATATCACTATAATCGTTTGAAAAGAATCCTATTGATCAACCAAAGATTAACAGTTTAGTCTGGTGGTCAAGGCGCTGAATTTCAAATCTTTCAAGGACAGCTTAATGTGAGTTTGAATCCACAAATGGCTGGAATCATTAACAACACGCCGTCTGCCAACTCAGCTGTCTGTCCTCCTGCGGTTGGTGAATGAGTAACCAGGATATTTATTCTAGAATATCAATCCTGCTGGCACAAGCTGAAGATCTAAATCAGATGCTTGAACCTGCGTTAACAAATAAGTCTGCTTGCTTGCTTACACTTGTCATGAGACTTAACTGTAGACCATGCTTTTTCTGAAATTTTGAAATATTCAAATAATTGAGTATTAAACTCTGAGGGTTTAATAATTTGTACAATTTGAAGAATAATTTTTGGTATTTACCTCTGGCCAAAATGAGAATGCAAGGATTCCACCAATACACTCCAGCAGTAGAATTATTACCAGAACAACCATGTACTGAAAAAAAGAAAAAGATTAATCAGGAACATAAAGGTTTTATTGGAGAACAAACACATAAATATACTGATTTTTTCAGGACACTTGGAAATTAAAAGATTGATATCATATATGAATTTGAAGAAAACCCAACCCAATTTTATTATACTATTTGTTTACAAATTCAAACATTATCTTAGTTTGAAGAGCAAAAGATGAGTTCTTGTGTGTAGGGCCTATAAGAAAAAATGCTCTTCTCAATTCAGAGCCCAGCAAAAGGCCCTCTCTTAAGATTTATGATTTTACGGTATGGGTCCCAAGAAATGCAGCAAAAAAAGATATGAGATTTATTTGATACAAAATGGTTATTTGAAGATAATAGTGTGAGGATAACATTTAATGAAGACCATAAGAAATCTTATCCCATGCAAATGCCTGCCACCTGTTCCTTCTGTACTCCTTCTTTAAATAATTACATACAATGATGTAGAAATTATGATCCTTTCTCTTGTATTCTTCCAAGATGAATAACACTTATAGATCTCTAGCATCGTCCACTAAAGGGTGCAACTAAGAATGAAACTGGCCCAAAGTAGGGGTTGCGCAATTAAAAGGACGATATACTCTGGTAAAATTAAATACTCACTGTTTTCAGGAGGCAAATATTTTCCCTGAGTGCACCAACACACCCACAGAAAGAAACAAGGAAAATGAAGCACCCAACAGCTATGATAATGATGGCCGGGTCTGACACAAAATCAGAGACTTCTGCATAGCCCGTCTTTTGAAGCACTGCCCATGCACCAACTCCCACAAATGCTCCGCCAATAAGCTAGAATATAAATTCAGTAATCATTGTTTAGAAAGAGTATTGAGAAAAGACAGAACTCTCAACAATTGATTAAATTAGCAGCACTACTGTAGGGGATACTTTGAGTAAGAGGGAGACCATCCATCCAGTACTGTGTAGATACTCAGTACTGTCAAGGGGAATCCACAAGCACTTTGGTGATTATTTCAAGTTTCCCTTACAATATCATTCACAGTACTGATGGTACCCCCCACGGTAAAGATGGTATCCCCTAGTACTCCACAATACTAAATATCCTCCATACTACTGAAGGTATCTCTCAAAGTACTGTAAATCCTCCACAGTACTGTGCATCTTCTACAGTCCAAGATGTTCCATAGGGTGTTCATCCAAAAACAAGACCAACAACGTAAGTATAGCGCAAACATTGCTAAAATTGATTGAGGGAATCTTGAAAGGAGGAAAGTGTTACACATACATTAAAATGCTTGTTACAGAACTTCAAGATAGCCAGGAAAATCGGGAGCATAGCGAAACGAAAACATAGATTACTTAAGCTTTTCGTCTGACACTCAACAGAGTAATACGTCAGAAAGAGAACGAAACAGAAACCTAACTGATTATATACCCAGAGGTGGATGGAAATAGGCCAATCAGAAAAGAGGTGAATGATTGGTATAGTGTAGGAAAACCAATCAACACCCACGATACAGTGAGCTGACCAATAGGATTACTTTAAGAGTCCTAAGGCGAAAACGAACTCTTTCTGTCTACACAATAGGGGATCCCTGGTTTTTATGTAGACTGATTCCAAAATACCTAAGTGAAATGTGGATCTTGCTCTGCCAATAATTCGAAAGCAATTCTCACTGTAGGCTTTAGCACACTCTGGATTGTCGAGCAAATGTTGACCTATAGCAGAGTCATGTTTCAGTGATCTTTTAGTTTTTGAGGCGCGAGATGGTTGTTCTCGTTGTGGCACAGTGTTTTGGCGTATGCTAGACTGCACGTGTTGTTTTATTCTATCACATAACCGCTGAGATGTGCGACCTACGTACCTGGCATCACACCGGCACGAGTATTCATAAACTACTAGGCTGTTTTGTGTGGTAGGCACACTATCTTTGCGGATGGATGGAATCATCTTCTTAGAGGAAAAGACGAGACGGGGGCTGACCGTAGCGTAGCACTTAGTTATGGCTGTTTTGATTTGTCTTTCAAATTACAAGGAGACGTTGCCAATGTAAGGCAGTTTTAGATAAACAGGGCACTTTTGTGGACCTATCTTTTTGTCAGCCGAGAAACCTGCGATTTTATTACGAAAGCAAGCCGAAATGAGATCTTCAGGATATCCATTGTTGATGAGGGTGGATTTTATTTCTGCCAATTCTAAATTGAGTTTTGGTTCGGAACAGATCATAAGTGCCCGGAGAACCAAGGTATTAATCAAATTGATTTTGATTTGTTTGGCACAAAAGGAATCCCAACGTGTATATAGGCCGCTAAAAGTTGGTTTCCTGTAAACACTGGTAAGAAAACCAGGTTCAGTTTTCTCTACAGAAACGTCAAGAAATGGTAAGGAGTTGTTTTCCTCCTTTTCAAAGGTGAATTTTAGAGACTGATGCAATGAGTTGAGTTTGGCAAGAAAAATATCACATTCAGACTCTTTTTCAAAAACCGCAAAAGTGTCATCAACATAGCGAAAGTAAACAAGGGGCTTTTGATGGCAGTTGAAGAGTTGATGCTCATGGAAGCCGACAAATATGTTCGCTAGCGCTGGTCCCAAAGGGCTGCCCATGGCAACACCGTCCTTTTGGCAGTACATCTCATTGTTGAAACTGAACTCCACAGAGCTAGTTGCAGATTTCATCAATTCAATGAAAACCTCCTCAGGGAACGACGGCCTTTCAAGCTCACTTCGGTACAACGCGTCGGCGCAAATCTTTATCGTTTCATCCAGAGGAACATTGGTAAACAAACTGCTGACGTCGAAAGAGCACATAAAAGTTTTAGTGGGGTAGTAAATTTGAAAAACTTGGCGATGTCGAACAGTTTGACAAAACGGCTAGACTAGAGCAGAAACTCCAAAAACGCCTTCTAGAATTAGTCAACAAAAAACAGTTGGCTCGGGGAATTTATGACAGGATTCGACCCACTGGCTCGCAGCGTCCACGAATGTATGGTCTCCCCAAAACTCACAAACAAAGCATCCCTCTAAGGCCTATTTTATCCATGGTTGGCTCGGCTCAACATCAACTTGCGAAATGGCTATCAGAGGTTTTGGAACCGGTTCTCCATTTGTACTCTGAAAATTGCATTTCCGACTCGTTCACTTTCGCCAAATTTATCCAAAACTTAGAGCTCAACCCCACTAAAACTTTTATGTGCTCTTTCGACGTCAGCAGTTTGTTTACCAATGTTCCTCTGGATGAAACGATAAAGATTTGCGCCGACGCGTTGTACCGAAGTGAGCTTGAAAGGCCGTCGTTCCCTGAGGAGGTTTTCATTGAATTGATGAAATCTGCAACTAGCTCTGTGGAGTTCAGTTTCAACAATGAGATGTACCGCCAAAAGGACGGTGTTGCCATGGGCAGCCCTTTGGGACCAGCGCTAGCGAACATATTTGTCGGCTTCCATGAGCATCAACTCTTCAACTGCCATCAAAAGCCCCTTGTTTACTTTCGCTATGTTGATGACACTTTTGCGGTTTTTGAAAAAGAGTCTGAATGTGATATTTTTCTTGCCAAACTCAACTCATTGCATCAGTCTCTAAAATTCACCTTTGAAAAGGAGGAAAACAACTCCTTACCATTTCTTGACGTTTCTGTAGAGAAAACTGAACCTGGTTTTCTTACCAGTGTTTACAGGAAACCAACTTTTAGCGGCCTATATACACGTTGGGATTCCTTTTGTGCCAAACAAATCAAAATCAATTTGATTAATACCTTGGTTCTCCGGGCACTTATGATCTGTTCCGAACCAAAACTCAATTTAGAATTGGCAGAAATAAAATCCACCCTCATCAACAATGGATATCCTGAAGATCTCATTTCGGCTTGCTTTCGTAATAAAATCGCAGGTTTCTCGGCTGACAAAAAGATAGGTCCACAAAAGTGCCCTGTTTATCTAAAACTGCCTTACATTGGCAACGTCTCCTTGTAATTTGAAAGACAAATCAAAACAGCCATAACTAAGTGCTACGCTACGGTCAGCCCCCGTCTCGTCTTTTCCTCTAAGAAGATGATTCCATCCATCCGCAAAGATAGTGTGCCTACCACACAAAACAGCCTAGTAGTTTATGAATACTCGTGCCGGTGTGATGCCAGGTACGTAGGTCGCACATCTCAGCGGTTATGTGATAGAATAAAACAACACGTGCCGTCTAGCATACGCCAAAACACTGTGCCACAACGAGAACAACCATCTCGCGCCTCAAAAACTAAAAGATCACTGAAACATGACTCTGCTATAGGTCAACATTTGCTCGACAATCCAGAGTGTGCTAAAGCCTACAGTGAGAATTGCTTTCGAATTATTGGCAGAGCAAGATCCACATTTCACTTAGGTATTTTGGAATCAGTCTACATAAAAACCAGGGATCCCCTATTGTGTAGACAGAAAGAGTTCGTTTTCGCCTTAGGACTCTTGAAGTAATCTTATTGGTCAGCTCACTGTATCGTGGCTGTTGATTGGTTTTCCTACACTATACCAATCATTCACCTCTTTTCTGATTGGCCTATTTCCATCCACCTCTGGGTATATAATCAGTTAGGTTTCTGTTTCGTTCTCTTTCTGACGTATTACTCTGTTGAGTGTCAGACGAAAAGCTTAAGTAATCTATGTTTTCGTTTCGCTATGCTCCCGATTTTCCTGGCTATCTTAAAATGCTTGTGCCCTGCCTTTTTTGACAAAGTCCCCTCCCCTTTGGGCCCGCAAACTGACCACAACCAGGTTTTTTGACAACCCTAACAAATACAAACTTTCTATAACGGGCTAGTACCTAAGCTTCTTTTCCAAAAAGAAAGAAAATTTTAGTGCCTTGTTGCTGTTATTTAAGACTAAGGACCGTTATCTGACAAATAATAACTTCCTATAGCAAGACAAGACCAGACCAAACAACAACCAACACTAATATAATGTAGATAAAGTCGTAAGCTTAAAGGCAATAATATATTTTTGAGCAATTGCACTTCCAATATGAATACAAACAGAATTTTTACATGCACAAATGATAGGTAGCTTATGGGCTAAAAGACAATTATATTTGAGATGTTGAAAACATTTTGAAAAATGGCGCACGAAATCAGGCAAACAATAGGGCCTAAACTAATGAAAATGACTCACCCAGAAAAGGGAGGTGAAAACGAAGAGAGCGTACTTCAACTTCGTGCTCACTTTGCTTGGCGGTCGGTCAGTTTCATCTTGGTTCAGTCTTCGATTCAACTCCATGGTTATGGCTGATTATATAACAGTTTATTGCGTCAAAACTGAGCAAAAAAGGCGAACCGTGCAGAGGGTTGCAAAACAGTTCGGCATTCCTTTCTCCTGACAGCTCTCGGCTTCGGCACAAAACAAAATAGGCGCCTGTGCAGCTTCACCAATTTTCTAATGAGTTGCCTACGCAAATACCATGACGTCAGAAGTTGGTTCCAAAAGGACTCCGATGCCAAACTTTTGGGAGAGGGGGCTTGACAAAAATAAGATTACCATGACGAATACCTTAAAAGATAACGTCGAACCCAAGAATATACTAAAAGTGATATACTTAATGTGTGAAGAGGTAAGAAACAATAAAAAAACAATGAAAATCCACACATTTGAATGTTTTTACCCTTGAAGAATACTACCAAATATGTTTATAATATCTTGAACTTCCAACCCTAAGTGATACAATGATTAAGTAAAATACCCCTGAGGAATCAAAGAGCCTGAGATGTAAAAAACATTAGGGTAAGGGGCACTATTTTGGAAAATGTTTTTTGCTGGTTATCGACACAAACCATGCATTGACAGAACTGTGGAGAGGCTTAGTAGTGGGGAGGGATTTGATTACTATGCGATTTAAATTCCTTTATCTTTCACTTCTGTAAGAATGCATATAAGAGAAAGGACGTTGGAAAGTAATGAAAGCATTGAGATTTCTGTTACCTAGTACGAAGACCAATCATGCGGAAAATGCAGTTAAAATTCCTCTGCTTTTCTATTTCTGTAATATCAGAATGCATACAAGAGAAAGGGCATTGCAAAACAAAATCATTGGATTTTTCTACTACTGACCCTAAATGACGTATCATGTGGAAAATACAGTTTTAAAGTCCTCATGCTCTTGCAATCCCTTCAATACAATATCAAAATGCATAAATAGGAAGGGCGTTTCACATAAAAAACATGGAGTTTTCTTGGATCTGAAGAAAGCCAAATCACGTAGAAAATGCAGTTTTGAAGTCTTCATGCTGAGTAGTTACTAAGATACTTCTGAATTTATCAATCAGGGTTAGTAACTCCGACCTGCGCACATTTTCATAATACATTATCTCCTCCAAGTGGTGAAGACCTCTGAAGTAAGGAGACATTCTCAAGAAAAACTGAATGTCTTCCGACTCCATGTGTTTCTTCATCTTCACCACACTCAACTGTTCTCGCTTTGACAGCAGATGCCAGTTTTCAATGTTCGTCAATTCAGGCCCTGCGGGGTCATCAAGGTTAAGGACCTCATCCTGCATTGACCCCATTTCTAACTCCCCTTCTTCCGGGGGCAGGAAATAGACATATGTGTGAAGCTGTTTGAGAAGTTGTTGTTTCAGCAACCATGTGACAATCTGTACGTGTTCTCGTTGCTGGTGAATCGTATCTAGCGGGTTGCGGAACTCTCCTAAAGTTGTTGGGAAAGAAAACTTTGCCATTGTTGATAACAGGTCCAACTCCGACTTTCCTGGGAATTCCTGCTTGAATTTCTTTGCAATTTTAGAGTCAAGTTGCGTTGGGGTGTCTTTTGAAATCACATAAACGTTGCTTTCTGCTAAGGGGTAGATAATCATCGCCTTCCCCCAGTACACCAAGTGGGAGACGACATTGAAAATCTGATCAAGAGAAATATCTGCGTCTTGCGAGAGTGTCTGGAAGCTTTTCATGATACTGCACATTTTGATCACCCTCTTCAAAGTCGGTGCGCAATCAATGGGCAGTTTACTCAATAGTTTCTTCTCTTCTACTAATAACAATATTGAGTGGTATGGCCGGGTGTGGCTGGCATAGCTGTTGAAAAGTTTAGGCTCCATTTGTAGTCTCCCTTCTTCGTTCCTCTGCACTTTATGGGGGATACAAAAGCTGATGTTTATCCAGTTATTGATGTGTACGCTGATGATGCCAGTCTTGCAGATTTCATCGAAAGTGGTTTTTAAATCTTGCGCCAGCTTGCTTTTGCTGAGGATGATTTGGAAAGGGGAAGGGTTGCTGTCTTCTGGCATTCCGCTGACTTCGTCTTGAATGGAAACCATGAGTTCTCTTTCCTTGCTCAAATACCTGCACCTGAGACAGAAAATAACTATCTATGTCAGGTGCAAGAAGAAACTAAAAGGGTTCAAATCAGGTTATTACTGAACCTCTGGATAAATCATCAGTTCTTTAAGCCTAGGGCCCAAGCCCCCAAAGATAACCCTTGTTTTTCCCAAGAGAACTGACAAGAAGGCAGAGGAAATGATAAAAAGAAGATAAAATGCAATTTTGAAGCCATAATTTTTCCATCACAACAGAGGAGCAAAGTATCAACTTAAGCTTTCATTTCAGTAATTCCCAGGAATAAAATTTCTTAACAACTAGAGTCAACCAGTTTTATCTTTGTTTTTATGTTGTATTTGCATAATTTTTGTAACACCAGCTTCAAAAATATTCATGAAAACCAGAAAACCTAATACCTAATCGTAATGTAAGTAAATCTTGTGAGTAGCAGGGTCTGAAAAATCAATTGAGATATTTTTTGCAAATGAAAAAGACCCAATTAAGACTCAAACCAAAGACGTCTGAAATTGTTTACTAAAAAATCAGAAGTCCTGGGTTCAAGTCTTACTTGCAGCCAGTTAAATCCCGTTGTTTACCTTTTCTCCTCATGCCGAAGCGCATTTGCAATCATTTTAGAAAGGGCCTGGTAATTATTAATCACAGTCTGATTGCAAGTCGTCTTGACGACAAGAACGACATTAAACATTTTGATGACGACATCTTCCTTCAAGTCTGCCTTGTCGTCCTTCTCCACTCTGAACTCCTCCACATCGGTGCGCTGCACAAGGGTCGGGTGTCCCACGAAAACGGCCTCATCAATTTTCAACTCAAAGTTCGTCTCACATAAGCTTGGAGTAGGTGTAAGTATATTAGCCAGAATGTCATCTGGATAGCCGAGTAATTTATCATTGTTCAGGATTGATTTGGAGGTTGTTTCACTCTTTGTAATGAAGCTTCGTCTGTCTAGGCCGAATGGGTTTCTTCCCGTTGCGAAAATCGTCCCTCCGTCATCTTCTGTTTGACTGGCTTCTTGGAAAGGATAGCGGAAGAGAAGCCGGTAGCCACGACTTCCGGCTATCACAAGAATTATATTCACAGGATCGCTGGGTTCTTGCATTATTTTAGTAGTTCAAGGCAAGATCAGAGCATTACAGTCGCAGTACAGATAATTTCTCCATTTCGTTTTCTTGGTAAATCACTTAGGCCAAAGCATTAGCCTTCTCAGCACCCTGTGGTTATTGTTGTTGTGGTTGTGCAAGAAATTGAGGACTGTTGAGGACTATTAAGCCATATTAGGCTATTAATACCCTCAGAAAACACTCATAAATTCTCTAAAAATATTTGCCTCAAGAATCAGCTAAGGTTAAAAGAAAGCCTGATTGTTTTTGGTCAAAATTGACCCAAGATAAATGGTTCCAAAAATGCTTTCAATACAAATCCAGGCTGTTCAGGGAGCGATTTTAAGCTATAATAGCCTAAGAAAGCGCTTCAGTCACTACTCACTAAAAGATTTCACTCAAAATAGGCCAAAAGATGAAAAATGCTCATGGTTATGGTCGAAATTGGCTCCAAGCAAACGGTTCCAGACAGGCTTTTAGTTCAATCAAGACTGATCTGGGAGCAATACTAGGCTACAATAGCCTCAGAAAATGCATAAAATGCACCGTAGTAGAAATTATGTCTAACCCTACGAGGATTTGAACTACGGTTTTCTGAACATCTAAAACCCCTGGCTTAGTCCACTCGGCCAACCAAGCTTTCTTGACGAAGGAGGTATTACTTTTGTATCATTTAAATGAAACATCGAGAGCTACGGGTTCAAACAACTGAATCCCTCGACTTAGTACACACTGCCTTCAAAGCTTTATTGATATGAGAGGTTACTTTTGTACCAAATTTTTACCAAATATCTTAAACCAAACGCTTGGCCTTCACTTGACTTGGAAATCACCTAAGTTTCCAGCAAAGTCAATTTATATGCAAAGAGGTTGGCTTTTCAACCCAAGGATAAGTAAGCTATACCCTCCAATGATCGCTGAAAGAAGAGGCTATTTTATTATTAATAACATTCTTGGCAAGCTTTCAAGATTTGTCTTTCAAGGACTCAAACTCCAAGTAGGATATTAAAATTCAAACTTCAAAAGTCGCCACTTGATGGAGATCGTCAAAAAGCGCCACTTGATGGAGATCTAGATAAGGCCTAACTAGCCCACTTGTATAGCCTTTTTTTTATTACCAAAAATTGCTCATTTCAAAAAACTTCAATTTTGGGATCTTTGGTCATTCTGCCTTAGACTCCTTTTTCATTTTTTTTCACTTTATAAATCATAGAAACAACAAAACATTAGAAATAAATATGGAAGGGTGAAATAAACTTCATGCAATTCAGTTGTCTAATGTCTAATCAACAGCAGAAACGTTTCAATGTCATGAACGTCAACAGAAACTTTAGGACGACCTGATCTCGAACCACGAACACAAAGAATGGCAAATTTCAAAAGCTGAACGAAAGTTTTGTTTTTATCCAGTGCACTACTTTTTGCTTTGAACTTACCTCCTTCAGAAATGACACATTCTAAAACGTAATTCTGTAGCTAATTTCACTCTGGTGACAATTCTACTCAAAGTTCAATTTTATCAAAAGTCTTACAAGGAATTGAACTATGGTCTGAGCAAATAAGCCTTTGGCTTATTCAACTCGGTCATCCAGGGGCATTTTCCTGGAACTTAATTTTTTCAGAAATGACACTCTGAGATGTAATCCTGCAATCTCACTCTAGTGACATGCGTTTATAAATCTTATTTTACACCCTAAACATAAAAAAGAAAACGTAATAAATTATCTACGTTACACACGAGCAACTGTGCTAAAATCCAAAGAGCTGATAGAAACAATAGAGGGTCTAAACCAAGCTCGTCCTGAAACCATTTTTGCACGGTAAATTAGTCTTAAGCTTTAACCAGCAAAGGGGTTTATATTCTATTAAGAAATCCCTGCGTCGTTAATAAATCACTTTGAAATAGTATTCGGTCAAACGTTTCAGTGGTCTTTCGTCAGTAGAGAACTTGAGAATAGCGAGGAAAACCAGAAATATAGTGAAACATAATAAGCACTCAATCCTTACGTCTGACACTCATCAGAGTAGTACGTCAGAACAGTCTTTGATCGGTACAGAACTTGAGGATGGCAAGAAAATCACCGCTATGTTTCCGATTTCCTCGCCATACTAAAGTTCTGTACCAATCCAAGACTGTTCTGAAGTACTACTCTAATGAGTGTCAGACGCAAAGGGTAAGTAGTTTTCATGCTTTGCTATGTTTCCGATTTCCTCGCCATTCCCAAGTTTTGTACCAATCAAAGACTGTTCTGACGTACTACTCTGATGAGGGTCAGACGTAAAGGTTCAGTAGTTTTCAAGCTTTGCTATTTTTCCAATTAGCCCTCTTAGAGGTGGTGAGACTTTGCTGGATTTAGCTCCTAGTAGTGTTTCATCAGCTCATTGTAAAAACTAACAAATGTACAGATTTACAAAATCCGCTGAAGAGCCAACCACTTCGAATCATCAACTTCAAAACATTATGAAAATATGTACTACCGTTTCGATCGCTTATCCTTTGTGTTTGGGTTCTTGGGCGCCTTGGAGCTCTTGGTGGGCTGCATGTAACTAGGGACACTTCGGGGGGGACTCTCAGTTTTTTTGTCGCTTAACTTAAGTTGGGACTCGACTTTTCTGTCCGTTGATCGAAGCGGGGAGTAGCCCTTTTTGTCACTTTGTTGTAAGCTAGCAGGTGAACGCCTGTCAGTTCCCTTCGGCGTCCGGCTGGGGTCGGATGGAGCTCTCAAAGTTGACGACTTTTTCTCTTTCGTTTTTTCCTAAATAAATTAACGAATTATTAAATGATCTTTCTGGTGGTTACGATCGCGTAGTGTAGAGGTTAGGCAAACCTAAGTGAATAAGAAGGCAGGGGCAATACAACTCTCCCTGTTCTCAGTGTAAAACTATTAAATACTGTTCTGAAGCAAGTCGAAATAAAAACTGCAAATGTCACAAAGCAATGTGTTGCAATAGCCTTTTTTCCTGTTTAGGCAGCCATCTTGAATTCAGGAAGATTTACCCCCTGGCTATCTTAGATTTCTTTGAAATTTCTAATGAAACGCAATGCCTTCAGGGATTTTCCAGGGGGAAAATTTACAATAATTCAAAACATCATTTAGAGGGAAAAGCTCTATTAGCAAAACTCACCGATTTGTTGGAATCTTTACCAATAGATGAATTTTCTCCAGACGAAGAATCACTTTTACACTGAAATTCAATTGATAATATGTAAGCAATATTGTATTGGTAAAATTCACCACAGAAAAAAACCTTGTATTTCATTGGCTTACGACAGCCAGTTACTGTAGAGAAATAAACTTTAAGTTAGAAAGCAATGTACAAAAGTTTCTACAGTATTAAGGTAATTCATTCAGCCCCAGTAAGGTGAGTTAGCTCACTTAGAGGGGATGATTTTCAGTGAATTCGTGTGTTCAGGTTTTACCAAACAAGGGATGATATCGGTGCGAACCGGGGCCCTCTCAGTCTACCGGACTGGCCTACCTCATATTACTCTATGGTCTCGATAATACGGGGGGGTTCGGAATAGTGGGGGGGGGGTCGAAAAATCTTAAAAATTAATAAGCGGAAGGGGGGCTGGAATAAGAATGTCCAGGTGGGAAAATTTTCTGAAATTTGGTAAAAAGCTGGAATCTTTGAGAGACAGAATGTAGCGATAGTGAAACGTTAGAAATACAGTTTAATAACTTCACGATTTAAACAAAATTCTCAATCTCATAGATTGTGTAACTCTTGTCTTGCATGCAACTCGTTACCAGAAATAATTAGCGGAAAGGTTGAAACGTATGAAAATGTCCTGGGTGGAAAATGTTCTAAAAATTGATAAGCGGGGGGACTTCTATTAGAGACCAGAGAAAACTCATATAGGCCTAAGGCTGGGACAAAATAAAATGGTCACCTTTTAATTTCAACAAATATCTTTAAAGTAAAATTGTAGCTTACGTTTCCATTATTGTTATCTTGAATTTGAGATCTTTCTAACTGTGAAGAAAAACAAACAATTTAATCAGTAAGAAACAACCAATCACCACAGACCGGTCCAATGTAACTACCAATAAGATTACCTGGAGAGACCTATTGAGAAAAAGCAATTCTTCTGTCTACATAAAATGGAATCCCTCGTTTTAATGTAAACAGGTTCCCAAATTCTCAACAAAATGATGACCTTGCTCTGCTCATGATGTAAGAACAATTCTCATTGAAAACTAAAGCTCATTCTGTGTTACAGTTACGCATTGGGTCAAAATTAATATAAAACAAAAAACATTCAACTGCAAAGTGAAGGAAAACTTCATTGCAGCTTATTTCATATAATTTGATCTTAAAAATATCTGAACAATTTTATCATTATATTAGTTTAATGACTTATTATTATTAAGTATTTTCAAAGTGTGTAGTTTTGTATTCTTGTTACAGTTATACTTAATCTCTTTTATTTTCAATTCAACAGCCCAAGCTTTATAAGCGTTGCTTTTCTTGGGTCTTTAATTATAAAATATTTTGTAACCTTGTATTAGGGTTGTATGCTATGACTAAAATTGCATTTAATTGAATTGAATTGGGTTTAAATTAAGGTTTGCGGCCTAGGGTTAGGCAAGAGGTTCATGTTTAGTAAACAAATTTTGCAAAAGTTGATTTAGAGCAGAAATACCTTTTGAGTTCAGCCCCGGCCAAACCATCAAACAATGTTTGACAAACATTTGAATATTTGCTTATCAAGCAGAATGTTAGCCAGTTAAGTGAACAAATTCTGCTTGTCAAGTAATGTTTGGTAAAGTATGCTCGTTTGGCCAAACAAAGAACATGGAAAGGAAAGCAAAAAATATTTTTCAAGTATTGTTTCATCGTTTGGTCGGAGCTTTAGGGTCCTGGCTAGTGTTAGTGCTAGTTAACAAAATTTATGAGGTTAAAATATCTGAGCATGTGGCATCTGCTACCGACCACAAGAATAAATTACATAAATGATAACTGTCTATTCTGGATGGATACAGTGATCTTTGCATTAGGCATAGCAAAATACACAGAGGTAGACTTCAGATAAATCAAAATTACATTGAAAAAATAAAGTTTAATTCACACAGAAAATATAATTAAATTACAATGAGCTAATGTTCTACAAACCTTTTGTCGCAACAATTCTTCACCCATAAGATCCAATACATTTAACCGAGGAGCATTTTCTGAAGATGTCGTCCCCTGGTTTGATAAAAACAATAGAGATAAGGGACCTTCCCAGTTGATTGCTCAAAATCAATTTTTCAAAAACACTGTCTTTTTCAAGATTTAATATCAAAATAACAAAGTCTGCATTTCAGTTTACGGAAACAGTGCACGATACATTAAAGTAGAGCTGTATAAAACACCAAGAAGGCAAGATTCAAAAGACTACAATCCTCACCATAAGGTATGAGACAGTGCTTGAAGGCCACTCGATATATATACTAATTGTCGAAGAGAGGCCCCCATGGCCGCTAAACAACATTGTTTCAGATGTTGCTTTGGTGCGGAAATGCATCTGCAACATCTTCCAGTGACATCCAGACCTAGTATCAACATTGGTTTCGGGCGGAGGGGGAGCTCCAACATCATCTTACAGGTTCCTAGCTCCAGGTTTAAGATAATGCTAAAATCACCATTGTGTCTCAAGACCTTATCGTGAGGATTGTAGACTCTTCCGACTCGATAGGCCTGTTTCGTGGTTTCCCAATCATCAGGGGATGTACCTCTCATGAGATGTACAACTCAGATGTACCGCTTAGATTTACATCTCCTGATGATTAGGAAACCAAACAACGAAACAGTCTTTTCGAAATGAAGAGATTAGACTTCTGATTCTTGCCTTCTTAGTGTCGTACGTAAGAGAGTAAGACTAAAGAGACTAAACTATTCAACTCAACAGTTTCCCACTAATCAGGAAATGTTTGTTATGAGTACGTTTCCCTCTACGGGTACATCTCCTGATAAGCAAGAAACCCAAAAACAAGTCTGTTGAGATGAATAGTTTAGTCCTTCGAGTCTTGCCTTCCTAGTCTATTATATAAAAATAAACAAAAGTTTTGGTTTGCAATCAATCAAAACATTTGAAATGATTGTGACTACATTTCAAGTAGAATGGCAAGAATTATTTTCTTAAACTTTGCTCCTTTGGGTCATTCTATATGAAATAACGCAACCTATGTGGCATATTTACGGGGTGGAGTTGGGGGTAATTACCTTGGTCTGGTAAACTTGAATAGTTAGCAATCTATACAGACATCCCCCAAAATACCATCATAAAAGTCACCTGGGAACTGGTAGAGAATAAGTAGGGTAACACAGTCAACTACTAAATGAGGTAATGCAGTGATGCGGTTAACTAGGTGAGGCAACGCAGTTAACTTATAAGTGAGGTTTATCAGTTGAGGTAATGCGGCAATACGGTTAACTACTAAGTGAGGTAATGTAGATGAGGCAATGCAACAATGGAGTTAGATAAATTAGTAAATACGTTTAACTACTAAACGAGGTAATGGGGTTGAGGTAATGCAGTTAACAAAGTGCGGTAATACAGTCAATTACTAAGCGAGGTTAATCAGTTGAAGTAATGCGGTTAACTACTAAGTGAGGTAATATATGTAGAGGTAATAGGGTTCAGGTAATGTGGCAATGCGTTTAGATAAGTGAGGTAACGCAGTTAACTACTAAGTGAGGTCGTTCAGTTGAGGTAAAGTGGTTAACTGCTAACCTGAATCCAGGAGTCATTGAGAACTTCTTTAGCACTACATCGACGTGCAGGGTCGACTTTCATCATCCATTCTATCAAATTTTTTGCTGAAACGTAAAAATCAGTAATAATGATCATTAATATAAGGCTGTTTATACTCACAATACTTACATTGTACTTACAATTTCAAAGCAGTTAACAAGGCAATAAGATTTAGAAATAAAAAATGTAAACATGATAAAAACATATATTAGGTAACTCTAATTCACAAGGCATGGCCTAACACAGGTAATTAAATTATACCAGAGTAGGCTACTGCAATTGACATATGTCACCACAGGGTAACAAGAATGTAAAAAATTATCGAATGAAGTTAACTGAAATATTTGTTGGAATGCAAAATGAGCCAAGTAAGATTTCACCCAGCAACCACTGACTTGGCTCTACCAACTGAGTATCAGGGAAGTTGAATTGATCGACCAACACAAACTGCATCAATCTCACAATACACCACTACCAACTAAATGTAGATACCAGCCTATCCAGATTCTTTAACAACTACACCAGACCTGCTGAAAGGTGGGACTAACAATTATCCAATCCAGATAAGAAATTCTTTCAAAGCTACCGAAATCAAAACATTGCACATCAATAAAGCATATAATTTGGGGTTCTTGATAGCATTGGTATTCTGTGTTGTCGACAGATGAAGTAGGATCTGGTTTGACGTTTTCTGAAGTTTTGCCTAATATACATTTTATCATATTCTTTTATCTTAATCACATTCAGTGGTCTAGCTATCAGCCTGTCTGCCAGCATGTCTGCCGTTGGGTGTATGGAGCAACACACTAAATGGACTCAAGCTTCGAACAAGGAACGAATCAAACATTAATTAAAAATGTCAATAAAATCAGATAAGGGACCGATCCCCCTAGGTACCCTGAAAACAAAAAAAAGAGGTCACTGCCATTTCTGGTTTTGAACTCTGGATGATCTCGGAAAAAACTTAAAACCATTCAAGTTTGAATACCTGTAAGACTAATTGGATCCCAGTGAGGTTCGGTATATTTCAGTTCCCCCTCTTTTATCAGTTCATGTAATTCTTCTTCTGATGAGGCTTTGAAAGGCGGTCCACCATCCAATCTGGAAATAAATTAAATTTCAACTATATGCAGGTAGAAAAATGGATTTGGTTGGGTGTTAGAATTCATTCACCGTATCCCTGCTTGTCGTAAGAGGCGACTAAAAGGGTTACCATCAGGAAGAGCACCCGCCCATTAAACATTGCTCCATAACCAAAATCATGAACCAGTCCATTGTTTGTTAGTTCAGGTTCCAGCTCTAGCCATGTAATATGAAACAATTGTGGATACTTAAAAGAGGCAAGAAGCTGCAGTTAACCCCTAAAAATTTTCAGAAGCAACAGTATTTTGTTGTAAAACAATTGAAATATCACATGGTTTATTTCAAACAATGGGTTTGCACCCCAAATAGTTTCCAGGGTGTCTGCCACTGATATCAAAGAATTTCAAATGGAAGTACTCGAAAAGTCTCTGCTTGAAGGAAAGGAAGCAGGTTTCGATAAATCAAAGAGATGATTTAATCTCTAACCAGAACTGCCTATTTGCAGTAAGGGGTTGTCCTACTCCATCTATGCCCTTCTCAGTGCAATATCTAGTTTTTATTAACTCTCTCCTTGGACCAAGATAAAGAGACAAACGTATAGGTGGCACTATCAATCAATAAAATAAATATGGGAAGACAGAAAAAAACAATATCAATACTTACAAAAAATACATAATTACGCCACAACTCCAAACATCGCATCGCTCACTATAACCAAGATTCGTTAAGACTTCTGGAGCTAAAAAAAACAGCAAACTGTCAGATTTATTTGTTAACATAATTTGGAGTATGGTAGCCTAGAGCTGATGTAGACCTGCAGCTTGCTTGTACCCCCATAATTAATTATGCTACAGCGAATATCCTTGTTACTCATTTACCGACCTCAGAAAGATGGACTTAGTTGACGAGTTGTAGTGCATGATTCCGTGTGTCTCTGGACTGGGGATTAAAAATCAAGCACCTTATCTACTAAATACTACCGCTAAGCTAATAAGCTGCAGTGTGATTTTTATTCCTCATGATAAAGAAATGGTACTCCATAAAATTCTGTATGGTTTAGGTAAGGTCACTCCCTTGGCCTGATGGCTGTTGGGGCACTTTGACGGGTACACAATTTTCTGCCGCCGCTCACGGTCCCTCGCTTCCCTGAAATATTCTACCATGCTCTTTTCCGTCCATTCCGTCCAGACGAGACATTGCATTCCCTCCTCCTTGCCATTTCTAAAAGAGGCTCGAAGTAACCGATTTCGTTAATGATCCTTCTTTTAAGGTTGTATGTGGAACATTTTAGCGGAGGGGAAGGGGGCACAAGCTCTTTCTAAGATCGTTTAAGGATATCTTCTATAGGAAAAACTGCGTACGGCCACAGCTTCTTCTGACCTCAATATTAGTGACTTTCTGCCTACAAATGACTCCAATTATTCTTCTGAAGCAACATTGCTCAAAAGCAGATATACGCTTTTCAGTATAGTCACTAATTTAGAAAATACAATGAAAGAGAATCACACTCACCCATATACATTGGTGTACCACAAGCTTGCTGCATCATGTAATCACTACCAACACCCCCTCGTATGTACGACAAGCCAAAATCTGTTATCTGAAAACAATCATCAAAGTCTGAAAACCAAATTTGTTTGCGATAGGAACTTTTCAAAGAAGAATTTTCAAGAGTTAATCAACATCATCAAAGTTCTTTACAAAATATTTTCAGCCTTCAGAGTCTGAAAAAGGGTAAAATGCCTTCTCTGAGTTTGCACGTAATCAGGGTATTTTTCAATCACATAAATTACCTTGACTGAAGATTTGGTTCAAATACTACAAAATTTGATGATGTGCCTATATCCAAACCAGAGCTGCAACAAGTATCAGAACTATGTTCCCTGAAATTCTTTTGGGCAGGCAGAACATTTTCAGCCTATTTGGGTGAAAATAAGTTGGTACAGGGCCCCAATTTGTTGGAAGGTCGTGGGTTCAATCCCTGGCCGGTCATTCAAGAAGACTTAAAAAATTGTCATTGATTCCTGTCTATTGGGTACTGTAGTTGTTGGTTTGACTGGTGTTAGCCCCTACCTTATAGATGAATTCATACATTCATTTTATAGGAATATTTGGTTATTCAAAAACGAATAGAACAAATAAGCATACCTTGATGTTAATCGGTGCTCCTTCCCATTCTGGGTCAGATAAAAGAATATTTTCAAGTTTTAAATCTCTATGTACGATATCTGAAACAAAAAATACAATGGATTAGATTCAGTAAATATTTTCAATTTTGGACTATATCAAGAGGATATTAAGAATGTTTTGTTTTGAGTACTTTTGAAGTTGGTGCACACCTGATCACAACGCAGACATAATCCCTGATACTTCATAACCCATCTTATAAGAAACGCCTATTGATTTCAACAAAGAAGCATCAGAAAGTCCTCAGACCTAATGTTGACAATAATGTTTTTTACATACTGAACACTACTGTATGTGTCTTACTGGCAGGGAGGACTGGGGGGACGAATACCCCGCACTTTTGCCAAAGATGCCCCTCGATTATCAACTACATCCAATAAGGTAATTTTTGAGGAGGTAAGTGTGTGGTGGTAGTCCTGAAACTATATTTCACAACCACGCTCAACGAACACCGCAAATGAACAAATGTGCAGTCTAGTTCATCTGCTTTCAGGAAGATTACAGAAAACATGATAAACTAATTCTCTGGTCTGCAAATTGGATTCCGTTCATTAAACATTCATTCGCCATGCACGTCACGAAATTTCAGATTGAATAAAATGTGATCGAATACCAAGCAACGTGGTTGTTTTACAAATGCATTTGATCAGCACTGACGTCATAGTGGGTTAAGAGGTATGATCACTAAACCATCTGCACTGATTTAGAAATTCAAAACGATGCAAGTTAAACATACACAACTCTAAGACTTCGTTAGCATTTATTGGTTGAGTAGATTGGTTAGCTTTGCCTGCAGGGTTGATGGACTAGTCGTGATTGATGGCTGAAGTGCAGGAGGATTTAAGGTTTTTCACTAGTGAGGAAAATATAAAAGGGGCCCCAAAGTTACCTTGCAAACAATTATGAACTACACAATATTTGACATGATAGTTACCACTTATTATGACAAGCCTTTGATATTTAGTAGGGCGACGTTTGGGAGAGATTGTGTCAGAAACAGCCTTGATAAAATGTATTTACTCAATCATGAACAAGGTAAAATAACAGATTCTTACAAGTACAAATGTCGAAAGGACCTCATTTTGGCTTGGGCCACTGGGCCAAAAGTGGAATTTTTTCTGCCACTGCTGGGGCAAGCCAAGAGGCCTACTGGGAAAATTGGCCTAGCAGTCAGTATCTTAAGAATTTCCAGGGAAGTGATTGCTGCAATAGCTTACAGAACAGGCTCAGTGATATGTAGGGTGGATGGATTGGTCGTGATAGATAGGAGCAAGGCTTACAGGGTAAGTGCAGTGGCCGATGGAAAAATCCTCATAACATCAATAAAAGACGCCAATGATAAAATAGAAGGCGAATTGGCAGGCTGCAGTTTCTTAAATACCCATTTCTTATATTCAGTGACTTACTTGATTAACCCTAATGTTGGAATTGAATGTTATGTAACTCCTGCTTGATGATTAATGATTCATCAACTACACGTTTTTTAGAAGAAGCAGGATTTACGTGACCCATCAGATTGCCAAAAATATCTATTTATAGCTAGATTTTCCCTTTTTTCCTAGCCACCGCTCACAAAAGTGATTTGTCGACCTTCATTCTTTCATCAACTACAATGTCGTTGCAGTAGTAGTAAACATTAGAAATAGAATTCAACACAGTGGTTTTAAAGCCCTCTGTCTTCTGGCTTGCGATACAGTGTCAAGGACTCACATTTAATTACACCCAAGTAGGACTCGAACCCACGACCTCTAGATTGGTCTCTATTGCGCTAATCCACTGCACCAACAGGGCCACTACCATGTATCAACTACATATGACCTGCCTGCTGAAGGGCGCACTAGAGTACCAATCTAGAGATCCTAGGTTCGAGTCCTAATTGGGTCATTTTCATTCTCACAAATTATCTCGATTGATTTCCCAAACCCTGCTTCTTCTGAAGAATTACGGTCTTGTGTCTTCTGGCATGAAATACAGTGCCTGGGACTTACGTTTAATTACGGCAGATTGTCAAGGACTTAAAAGTTGTCTATTTTTACATTGATTTTGGAATTTTGCGTGATGGAAACAGAATCTATATGACCTTATCGAAAGTCTCTTTTATCTTCCCTATTAATATTTCATCAATATACAAGCCTTGTTTTAACAAAGCTAGCTGAATCTCCAACCATAGAATTGTACATGTGAATGAGGCAACTGTTAAGCCTTGACCAGCATTTTTTAATCCACCCTCGTGTTTACAGATTAGTTAAAACCTTAGAATTGCCCAACGTTGCTTCGTCAATTATACATGTTTCTTATGAATGTAATGCAGTATAATTCCTATATAACGTACTCGGTTAACGTTTTTTCGGATATAGTGCATCAAAGTTCATACAAAGCCTTATGGGAGAAGAAATCTTTCACTGTCAAGCGTGTATAGTTAGAAATTCACAATATAATGATAAAATACATCCATTACATATCCCTAACTCCTCATATTTTACTCTGTAGTCTTTCTTGTATAAAGAGGAGGGGTTTAAAGAGAGGGAGGGGGCTTAATATAGCTTTTACGGTATGTTTTACAATCAAGCATTGCTGTTAAAAGATTATTGTAAGACATTTTACAAATTCTTAAATATAAGTAACTGAAACTTACTATTCTCGTGAAGATAAACGACTGCACTGGATAGCTGCTTCATTATACAGCATGTTTCCTGCAAAATAAGGAGATGAAAGTTATGGATAACAAATATAATTAACAGTTACTTCAAAAATGCAGCGTCATTTTAAACTGTAGTTCAATAAAAAGAGTTGACTGCGTGTGGTACTATAAGTATATATAAACAAAACGATGAAATTAAACAGTTTAGTACCGAAAAGATAAAGATACAATATTACAACGTTTCGGGATTATCAAGTTATTAAGTCTTGATAACGGGTATCCCTAAACGTTGTAATAGTATATCTTTATCTTTACTAAACTGTTTAATTCTATCGTTTTGTTATTTTTAACTGCCTATGCTAAATCTTGTATTATTAATATCCTTTTTACTGTCAACACTACCATCTTGAATAGAGAAAAATTAACCCCCTGGCTATCCCAGATTGCTTTGGCGAATTCTAAGGAGATGCATTGCATTCAGGGATATCTATCACAATAATTCAAGATGGTAGTCTTAATAGAAAGAAAACAGTTTTCATTAAATAATCCAAATAATTAACAAATAAGATTATACAACAGCCCAATTTCCTGAATTCATGAAATAGCAAGAGACTAATTAAAAAATAAGCCATTATTAAACCGTTTCTATAAAAATCTTCTTCAGTAAATTAACTACCGAAGAAGTTTTTATCGTAATGTTTGAGGAATGGTTTATTTTGAATAAGTCGATTAACAATATGGCAGTGTCGGATAAAGGCAATTCACTAGAGGTGTGATTGCAAACCTTCAATCATCTTTCCTAATCAAACCCCTTACACATTCATAACTTCTAAACTATACAAAACCCTAATAGCAGGTAATAAAAGCAAGAAAATTTGTCCCCACACAAGAGTTTGAATCTGTATACAGAGGTTAGAATTTTCATACAAAACTATTGTGTAAAATGTCGACAACGTGGCTCTAATTTCAAAAGGTGTCTTGGCCACCAAGTTCATTTGCGAAAAATCCAAAAACTTTCATTTATCGAGGACTGTCTTAGGGGGAACCGAGATACAAACTTCATAATGAACATTCTGTTGAAATCAGCTGTTTCCAGCAACACAGACTTGCTTATAATAACTTAAGCTTGTTTTGAAAATATTTTCAATTCTCGTTCATACGATTAGATATAGTTTAAACCATGAATAACTGTGGAATGGAGTTATTTAATAACTTCAACTTCTGTTATGAAAATAAATCACCACACAGAGGGAGGTTGATGTAAATGTTGAAAACATTCTGAGCAAAAACCAAAGCTTTGATCAATGCTACATGTACATAAATCGATATCAATTCATAAAGGCTAAAATACACGATCAGTTTTTTTCGTCAGTTTTTTCCCGTCCGATTTTTTCTACAGTTTATTCGAAAAAAAAACTGAAGAGGCGCGCGTATACACGATCAGTCAAAAATCGTCAGTTTTTTTCAGTTGAGCAGTGGAGAGTGACACGGAATTTGCTGCTGCAGCTTTGATTATTGCTGTGATTTTGAAGCGAAAACGTAAAAAGAGACAACCTTGGTAAACCCTTGGCTTCAAAAATGCCAAAACCTTGGGATGTATGACACACTCCTAAGAGAATTTCGTTAAGAAGAGGAGGACGAACATAAGAAACTCTTGAGAATGAGCCCAGTAACATTCGATTACCTTTTGTCCTTAATAAGCGACCTTTCGTCCCATAAACTAGGGTCTGCTTCAGAGGCGGACTGGCATAGAAATCCCAAGGTTGCTACCTTCACAAAGGGCCCGCAGTTTTGCGGGGTGCCACACCCTACAGCGTGACCACGGTAAATTAAGTGAGTGGAGAAGGCATTGAAATGGGATGGTCTGGGGACAAAGCCCCCGGGAAAATTTAGGTTTTCAAGAATGCCAAAAATCACTTTCTAGCATTATAACAAACCGGGCAACCAATAGCAGGATTACAAAAGCTGCAAGATGGAGAGGGACCGGATACCTAAGCCTAGAATCCTAATCAATCCTGATCCCATATCCGTATCTATATTAGGTTGAGTGTCGTTTTCTTGCTCACAGAAATTTTTAATTGCAAATCTTGATTTTTCTCAAGCAAGGGCCCGGATTCTACGAGATTTTAAGGGCCCGGGTTGCCTTCGCAACCTAGCATCCCTGCCAGTCCGCCACTGGTCTGCTTCCCAGAGACTTATAAAGAACTCTGTTAGCTCAACGCGCTCTGCCTTTTATGTTTTTGAAGAAATTTGAAGAAGACGACGATGCTCCTTAAAAACTTGCTCAAATATTCCAATATTTTCTCTTTATCCCGCAAGATATGCTAATGTTTTCCTGAATGCGTCATATAAATCCTTTAATTGCACTATGTTTACAAAAAAAACCCACAGCGACCACCTCCTTTTCCGCTTGAGAGTCATTCTGACTGATCCATTTAACTGAAGGTTTAAGCACGTCCATCTTTTGAAAAAACTGATCAGTCTCGACTAATCAGTCAGAAAACGTCACGAAACGTCTCAAATTTCGACTGAAGAGGAAAAACTGACGAAAAAAACTGATCGTGTATTTTAGCCTTTAGACATAGTCTGACACGGGAAGTTTAATTATCCCAGAGTAGGCTACTGCTATAGACATAGACCAGGCGAGGAAGGGGGGGTATCGTCACCCGACGAGGGAATTTATGAGACCAACATGATTTGGTCAATTTAAATACGCTGATTCCAAAAATCGATGTTATACGGGCGAAATCGGTACCACCGAGCCTCCATTTCATGTTAAAACCTCGTTTTCGATGGGAAATTAACATGTACAGAAATAGACAAGTTCATGGATTGCAATCAATTTTTGGCTGCTGATAACGAAAACTGAGATTATAAAGTACCATTCGGCACCTTTGAGCCTCGTTTCGAGGATGAAACCTCGTTTTCATGCCGAAACCTCGTTTTTTCCAGAAACTATTAAGTCCGCGATAATTATTTATTTCAGGTTGCTGATTTCGAAAATCGATGCCATATATCAAAATTCAGCATCACTGAACCCCTATTCCATGTCAAAGCCTAATTTTCGGCTGAAATAAACATTGTCAAACGCACCCGTTAATCGTATTCAAAATGGACACTGTCCATATTCTAAAATTTGGAACATGGTGAATCTCCATTTTTGATCAACCTCATATTGCTAATTTCGAAAATCGTGCTTATTTTGCTCGTTCCCACTGAATTTGTGGAGTACAAGTAAGGAAGACACGAGAGTTATGCTTCATATATACACATTCTAGTGAATGAAGCGTATGAGTCGAATACAACGAATGAGTAGAATGAGTAATAGGAAAGGAAACGGGATTCAATACGTAAGAAGTCTGGTAACTACTAGAGAATAACTAATCTAAAGATTCTGAGTACTAGTGAGTATTTCGGCACTCTGAATTCTTAACAGAACTTCTACTTCAAGAAAATAGAAAAATACATTCAAAAGATTTTGCAATTGCTCATCTGTGTTTGAAAGGTCATTTTTTGGTCGTATTCTAAAGAGTGACAGTGCTTAAAATTTACTTCGCTTGTCAGCCCCGGGTCTAGCAGGTGAAGTGTTTCTGCCGATATAAACAGACCCTTAGTTTTCGTCATCAAAGGACCCATCTGTAAACTCATCTTCCAAGGCATCGTCATTCGATCTGTCGTTATCATCTTCATCTTCTGCGTTCGTATCCAGAAGCAGCTCTTCGACATTTTCAGGGAAAACTCGGCACTTCAAGAAGCGTTACCTCTTGCATCCCAGCCATGTTCAACCGGACTCTCAACATCTAATTCCAACTGGTTAGCATGTCTGCATATGTTTGCTAAACAAACTAATCTTGCGATATGCAGATGTAGATTAGCAGTACATGGTGGCATTTAACTCAAGTTAACCACTCTTCCTCTTCTTCCAAATACTTTCTGAAGACACTTTGAGCGGGCATCGCCGACCTTTGTAACAGATGGAAAACCATGAAGAAAATACGCGTACTTCTCAAGGAGCTTGATATCATCTGCATTGGAATTGACGTCTGTACCAAGCCTTGCGAAGGCGTTGATATATTTTGGTCGCCTTAACATCGGTTTCCAAAATGAATTCTTCCCTAATCGAAAAAAGCGAACACGTAATCGTTGTTTGAGATTGCATGCAGTCTCTTAATTGGAGAAAGTGTCGATGATGTCACACCAATTAGTTTTCGGTTCTTCTCAACACCACTATCCAACAAGACCTTAACACGTATGAAATCGTGTGCAGGAAACAATGTATTCATTTCGATGTCTGCTGAAGGGAATCGTACTACCACGGCTTATCAAGGTGAAATAGGTGCTGCCTTTACAATTGCTAGCAATTTAGCATAGGCTACTTCGTGATTGCTTTGCATCTCTGGAAATGTTCTTGCTTCATCGTTCTTACTTTCGTACATTGCGTTGTATTTGAAGAATATATGATGCAGTTATTCAAATTATGTCAGCCGTCTTCGATCGACTGTTGAATTAAGTTAAAAAGCCTTCTCTTGTTATCCCCGATCTTCAAAAACGTAATGAAGTCGAGCGAAGGTTTTGCACTTGAAGGTTTTGTTGGAAAGAAGTATTGGGAAGAACCGAAAACTAATTTATGTGAAATCATCGACACCTTCTCCAATTAAAAGACGAGTGGTTGTTGGACTGCATGGACGGTTGTTGCATGCATGCAATCTCCAGCAACGATTACGTGTTCGGTTTTTTCGATAAGGGAAGAAGTCATTTTGGAAAGCGATGTTAAAGCGAAAAAAATATATCTACGCCTTCGCAAGGCTTGGTACAGACATCAATTCCAATGCAGATGATATGGAGCTCCTTGAGAAGTACGCGTGTTTTCTTCATGGTTTTCCATCTGTTACAAAGGTCGGCGATGCCCGCTCAAAGTGTTTTTAGAAAGTATTTGGAAGAAGAGGAAGAGTTGTTGACCTGAGTTAAATGCCACCATGTACTGCTAATCTACATCTGCATATCGCAAGATCAGCTTATGTAGCAAACACATGCGAAAATGCTGACCAGTTGGTATTAGATGTCATGAATCCGTTGGAACATGGCTGGGATGCGAGAGGTAACGCTTCGTGAAATGCCGAGTTTTCCCTGAAATTGTCGGAAAGCTGCTTCTGGAAGCAACCAAAGAAGATTAAGATGATTTTGACGGATCGAAGGACGATTTCTTGGAAGATGAGTTTACCGATGGGTCTTTTGATGACGAAAACTAAGAATACGACTAACAAAATGACCTCACGAACGCAAATGAGCAATTGCAAAATCTTTTTAATATATATTGATAGTTTTCTTGAAGGTAGAAGCTCAGGGGGACTGAGCAACATAGGCATGATTTTCGAGATTAGGAACCTGAGATTGATCAAAAATAAAGATTGGCCATGCTCCAAATTTTAGAATATGGACAGTGCCAATTTTGAATACGATTGATGGGTGCTTTTGGCAATATTCATTTTCGCTGAAAACGGAGTTTAAACATAAAACCTAGGCTTAGAAATGAAATAGGGGTTCAGTGATGCTGAATTTTGATATATGGCATCGATTTTCGAAATTAGCAACCTGAAATCGATAATAATCGCTGACTTAAAAGTTTCTGGGGAAAAACAAGGTTTCGGCATGAAAACGAGGTTTCATCCTCAAAACGAGGCTCAAAGGTGCCGAATGGCACTCTATAACCTGAATTTTCGTTATCAGCAGCCAAAAATGGATTGGAACCCATGAACTTGCCTATTTCTACAAATATTAATTTCCCATCGAAAACGAGGTTTAAACATGAAATGGAGGCTCGCTGGTACCGATTTCGCCCGTATAACATCGATTTTTGGAATCAGCGTATTAAAATTGACCAATTCAAGTTGGTCTCATAAATTCCCTCGTCGGGTGACGATACCCCCCCTTCCTCGCCTGGTCTAACATACATCATCACTGGGTCTCGAACCCAAGTTGATGCGACCAAAGGCGAGTGCGCCAGCCACTGTCCTAAATCGACCTCTGGATTGATTTTCAAAATCCTACTTCTTTTTAAATCTTTATAAATATTCGACAAAACGGATGAATTTATGAAACAGGGCTGAAACAGGTGTACTTCTGGAAGAGACAAAGATTAAATACACTCTTTCCTTTATATGAGTGATAAAATTTCCATCCAGACACGATTATTAGTTCAGAAATAAATTTTTGTTTCGATTTGGACCTCTGATTCTCTTGAAAGTTCTCTGACACTCTTTATATCCATATGGACTTTTCTGGTATAGCCCTTTCCAAAGTATTAGAGCTTTCATTCATCACTGTTCATACAGCTCCGTAAAGGCCATAAAGTATTATACAAATAAGTGCTGGTTTTATAAACCATGTTAAGTCAGGCGAGCTTCTTGGTAGAAAGAGAAAGAAAAATAGTCAAAAGGGTCGAATTCTGCCCCGGGCAACCTCCAAGAAGTTGTTTAAATTTTTGTTAAGGAATTGTAAACAAGAGAAGGCGTTATAAAACAAGGTTAAGTAGACTAAAGTTTATTTGCCTTCAGTATATCCATTTTTTTCAATTCATTGAAAATCCAAAACAAATTGGGAAATTCTTGTTTTACAACGAATTAGAACATCACGGTCCATTCATCCCTCAATTCAATCGATGCTGATTCATTTCAAACTCAGAAGAGATTTTAATTAGCACTGATGGATCAACTTTTACTGTGCATTTAAAAACCTTTTTTCACTAGACCTATGTATGCTTTGGAAAAAAAGACTGGTAGTAATAACAGAGTTGCCATAAGCTTGAGTACCAATACAGAAATACAAATACATTGTTCCTTATGAAATACATTGTTTCTTCTAGAGTCAAAAATCATTCCGGTCTGGTTTTTAAGCCCAAACTTTACCAGGGCACATTTCAGTGCCTTTCTAAGTATTCCTCCCTATTTGCTATAGACAGTAGAACAAAGAGTAGTCATAGTAAATTGCTAGTTTTCAACATTCGCCAACAAAAATATTTCTTATTTTCTAAAAAACTTTATCATAAACTATAATACTGATGCTTGCCTTTAATTTGAACTAGCGAACCAAAACATCGAGACTAAAACTCTTTTACCTACAAATATTTAAAGTGAGTAAATATCAAATTTCATTGAAAAGGGCACCAAAGTGGTGGGGCAAAAGTGTTCACTCGGTGGGGCAGTGGGGAGTTTCCCCCTATTTTGTATGTTAAAAAATACCCTCGCAAATTTGACATTGAGCGTTCATCTGAATTCTTACCTCTTCATCAAATCGAGTCTTGGTTTTCAGTAGTTCGTTCAATCCACCGTTATCACATAGTTCCATCACCAGAAACATTTTCTGAAAAAATAAATCGAATTTACTCAATGATGAACAACAACAAAATGGATTTTTTATAATTTGTGCTGCAAGTTGGCATCGAAGAGAAATTGGTCGGTTATAATCTATTTTCTGACTTCTTTGAATTATTTGTTCCTTCAAAGGATTTGGGTTGAAAAACATTTCTCAAGAAACGATTCGACCAAAATTGTAATAAAATCACTGAAATCAGACATCTAATTGGGTGAGACCACTGATCAGTGGATGAAACTTTTGAATTAGGTTTTGGTTGGGCTACAACCTTTTTGATATGTGCAAAGGTTAGGTAAATAAAATAATGAAGGCATAAATAAGAATGGTTCCTTTACAAGGTTGATTGGGCTCAGCAGAAATTGGATTCAGTTGCTTCGTAGTAGAGATTCTGCACAAAATTTGTTCTAAACCACCATGTGCCAAACTTAAAAGCAAGTGGCTATTCTAGTGGACAGAAATTTTAATTTGGAGATCTTTGTAGCACAAATGGATGCAAGAAACATATTATACTGGCATCTCATGTACTACTATATGTAGCGATATGGTGCAGGCTTCCGTACTCCCAGCTTCAGTCATCTTAGTATTTTCAAAAGAAACTCACTCACATTCGAGTGAGAGTATGGTTCGATATAAAAAGACTTCATACCATTATATGAAGCTAAGAAGGAGGTTCTACCTTACCCCTACTGGAAACAAGGTCCTGCCTTATTCAGTCTAGCACATTAAACAATAACACAATCATATATATGGGTGCAACACGTACATTAGGACCTAATGCTATCATATGTAGCAACGTATTAAATGCTACTGTACCCCTGTTGGAAGCAAGGCCTTGCCTTTAGGTAAGTGTAGCACATAAACCAAAAACTCACTCACTCACTTACTTTGAAAATAGCTCTCTCAATAACACTGTAAGACTTCTTACTACTTTATGATATTCAGTTAGTGTACCCTACAATGCTGCTACTTGAAGCAAGGTCTTGCTTTAATAAGACTAGCATGTTAAACAGAAACTCACTAACTCACTTACTTTGAAAATAGCTCCCTCAATAAGCAGAATACGAGTTCTTATGTACTTTATTTACTTAGTGTATGCTTTAATGACCCTACTGGAAGCAAGCTCTGGTCATACAGTCTAATACGTTAAACAGAAACTCTTTCACTCACTTATTCTAAAAACAGCCCGTACAGCATGCAAAACAATTAACTGTTTGTTAAGTAAATAATTTTGTTTACATCATTACTTGATGAAATGAATTAATTAATGTTTCTAAAAATCCACACGGATTATGAATATTTCAAGCAGCGCAAAACCACAGATTGCCCGATTTACGAAATTTCACAATCTCTGCAACTGTGGTCGGGAATGCGTTCCTCAAAATGCGTATTTGGTATTCTACGCAGGAAGATAATCCTGGCTGCATTTACTTTTATGTAATATTGAAAGTGAAATGGCATTTTCTAGGTCTGTTATAAACCAGGGGATTTAGTTGGATAAAATTGACGATGTTTTGTGGGTGTTTTGTTAATGCCAAACAGCACTCCGCTCAATCTGACGTGCAGGAAACAATTCTAAGGAAGTGCATTGCATTACACGCATTTTTTTTATAGACAACTGCTTTGTAAGCAAGTCAGTACTCGACAAGACAAAAACTTGAGCAATTCTAGTACTGGGTACGGGAATACTAAGCAATTTGAAAGTTCTAGTTCTGTTTCAATTTGCAATGAAAAACGTGCAGCAGCTATGGAGAAAAGGTTACAGTGGATATTACTACCCCGGGTTTTCCAGGAGCAATTTGCATTAATTCAACATGACAGCCTTAACAAGAAAAGGACTATTGGAACGTTTGGAGACCAAAGGGAAAACACGACACCTCAATACTCCTAAGTTTTGTTGTTTCACGCAAAGCATGATGGGAATACCTCCCGTAGCAACGCATAGCTTCCAAAATTGTAACGGCCTAAATCTCTTGTAGTTGCAGTAGAGCTGCAGTCGTTAGGTGCGTTCATGTGCGTCTGTCGCACACGGCAGGTAAAATATCAAATATGAAATAATAGAATTTGAATGAATACCTTGGAAGTTTCGTAGACTTCTTCCAGATGAATGATGTGCACATGACAAACATTCTTCAGAATACTAACTTCCCTCTCCAACAGCTTCACTGCAGCACTACCGGCCTAGAGAAACAAAAATACATGTCGAAAGATAAGCTCTTTGGAAAGACATTGAGGAAGAGGCTAACAAAAAGTAGCCTGTGATACATAACTCGACTGGTTTGCGTTTTACAGAAATTGAGTTGAATGGAAGTTTTGAACTTTCACTCAGGCTAAACAAATAGACGATTACGCTAAATATGGCAAACCTTTTTTCACACAACGCATGATGGTTTCAGATGAGTTTTTAAGGTTTCTTCACTAGTAGGGAAAACTTGAAATGGGGCCCTCCATCATATTTCGTTTCAAAAGACTCGGCAACTAGGTAAAAATAGCCTTTACAACAACAAACAATGAAACGGCCTCATTTTGACTTGGGTCACTCGGGCAAAAGTGATATTTCTTCTTCTACTGCTGGGAGAAGCCCAGGGGCAAATTTGCCCTCCAATCAGTAGCTTTGCATATTCTCTTATGAAATGCATGATTAGCACACAATGAATGATGGGAAATTATCCCTCAGCAACGCATAGCCCACAAAGGTAACGACTGCAGCTTGATTTGAGAAACTAAGAATTTAAGGCCATTGCAATCTTGGTAGCTATGCTTCGCTAAGAGACAATATCCCATCATGCGTTGCGTCAATCAGACCTGTCATCGTCTCTTAAACATAAAATTAATTGGAATATTAGAATTTGAATCCGTATGTTTTGGCTCTTCACCAAAATCAGTTTCTTACTGTGTGGTTTTTTAAAGACGGGATCTTCTGTAAATCGTGCGTTATTCAGTCCGGTAAAGAAGGCTGTAATCTAATTGCGTATAATTGGCTTGGAAAATTATCGATTTTGGGAACAATAGCATGAAAATTTAATTTCAGGCGGATGCCTAATTATGAAACAAGGGTGTCGTAGCTAGGGGAGGCAGAAAACCTCTTATGGAGCAGAATTACCTGAATTTTGGAAAATGTGTTCGTTTATATACTTTCAAACCTTTGAACATTGGACTCACTATTTAGAAATTCATGGAGTTAGGAATACCCTAAAACTGATTTCCCTAGAATCAAGAATATCCTGAGTCGACATTGCTCAATTAGTAAGTGTAAGTGTATCAGTAAGTGTTTCAACAGGTTGGATAATGAATTTAAATCTTTGATGCTAACTGAAAGCCATAACTACCGAAGACTGTAAATCGTCTCCCAACCTCCAATATATGGTTTAGAAACAGAGAAAGCTCTATTATTCCTAGTTTGTTTCCTTAGATGTATAACGCATCTGTTTGGACATTTTCAAAAACTTCTGGATCAGTAGATTGTTTGGATTATTGACAGACAAACGAAATGCTGAAAGCAGATTCAAAACTTAGACAAGCCATGCATCATTAAATCTAGCCCTCTGAATAATCATCAGAGTTCTGCTTTCAAAACTACAATTCTTTGAAAAACCCCTATAGATCGTTCATGATTAAAAAATCTTTAGCTATTTCTAAAGTCCTGCACAGTTTCCTATTAATCGATATTACCTAAAATGTTTTCTATTAATAATTTATGTCATCTAGCCCTGAAGATACTTCTCAATTTGATAATTAAAAACCTAATTGCTTATTGACTTGTAGTTTATTGAATGACTGTTCATTAAAAAGTGCTGCTCTCTCATTTATTTTCATTATTCTATTTCACTAAATTTTAATTGTTGTATTATAAAAGCAAAAGAGCAAGCTTTCATGCTTTTACTTAATATGTGTTTAACTAACAGTTACTACATCAAAGCTTGCTTTTTTATTATATATTCTGTAAAAGCTCTGCTTTGATAGCATTGAGCACCTTTATTGTTAGCAGTCTTATGCGTCTAGATAATCAATTGTTATATTACATTTTATTAAAGACATTGAAGTGCGGGGAAATTCAATTTGATCAAAGATATCAACACTACATTTCTATAGCGTAGATGACCGCTACCGATAAAACAATTGCTTACAAAAATAACTGAATAAAACTCGATTGCTTTCCAAAATATCAATTCTAAATATCAATTCTGCAATAACTGATTATTGTTTTCGTAACTAGCAAATTGTATTTTCAGAAGAAATTTGATTTGAAAATTGATCAGATGCAGTTGTTTGTAATCAACATGATCCGAACCCACAAATCTTCAGGTCGCAGGTTCGAACCCTCCTTGAAAATGTTATTCCATACAAACCATCTTTATCAAAACTTTATTTGCTATGACAGCATTACAGGATAAGAAGGTCTACCATCTTAACACATCGCAAATATAACCCTTAAGCGAAATGATATATAATGACCCTCAAGGCAAAAAATCTGCAAAGTCAAAACTAGTTATATCGAAACGCAAACAATCAAAATTCTTTTTATTTGTTGATTGCATTTCAATATATCATCTTTCAGTGTTTTAGAGACCCCTGTACTTAAAGTATACTATACTGCATCTATATATCGTTCATTCCTCTAAAATCTTTTTCTATCTTTAAGATTAAAGATTCTTAAAGAGATTTGAAAGCAGAGCTAATATTCATTTATCAATTTGGATCTCTTCGATGTATATTAATCATAAAACATGATTAATAAAAATACCTTGTCCTTATTGATAGTCTTGACAGCAAACTTCGCATTCGTCGATCGATTCGTTGCTTCGATAACCTTTCCAAAACTTCCCTGGCCGAGTTGCCTGCCGAAATTGAAGATCTCCTCGATCTGCTCTTCATTCTCCACCCTCGTATGATTAATAGTTCGTTTGGTAGAAAGTCCTCGACCTTTGTGCGAAGTCCATGTACCCTCCATGATGGCTCCGCTCTGCAGTCCGCTCACTGGGTCTTATCGATATCAGACGTGCATGAATGCGACTTCTATAAATAGCTCTGCCGTTTGAGTCGATGCAAGAGGCTTTAGTACACAAGGCATGCTTCCCACGGGTTCACATCTGGTTGGGCGTGCTGGAAGAATAAGAAAACCTCAATGCTTCGATTCTCTTCATCCGCTGTACTCGCAGATTCATAAGCATATGGTTACTACTGACAACAATACATGCAATTTATATCAGGGATTTCGTTGAGGCTTTTTCGTAGCGATGTTTTCTATTGACGCAGATTTGAGATTGGTGGAAAAAAATCAAGCTGAACTTCTCTTTAATTGTTGATAGTTGATAAGCACACATGTTTACTATCTTAGTAATTGGTTTATACTCTTAGCAGAAAGGACCTACTGAATAAGTTGAGTAATCAAAGCAGTATAGATCTACAGTTGATACAGTTGAGTAATCAAAGCAGTATAGATCTACACTTATCATTTTCGTAGGGTATTGGTTTATGTGCAAGGACCCACTGAATAGAAAGGCTAATTGAAGCAGTGCATCGATAGTTGATAGGCAAATGCGCTTACTTCGTAATTAGTTTAAGAAAAAAGCCAAATGAAGGCTCCACTGAATAGATAGAATAATCGAAGCAGTGCATTGATAGTGGATAGACAAATACGTTTACTATCTTTGAAAGGGGTTCGTCTTTGTGCAAAGCCCAAAGGCCCACTGAATAGGTAGACTAATCAAAATAGTGAATTGATATTTGATAGGAAAATACGCTCACTATCTTCGTAAGGTATTGGTTTATGTGCAAGGCACAAAAGGCCCACTGAATAGGAAGACAAATTGAAGCAGTACATTGACAGTTGAAAGGCAATTACGCTTCCTATCTTGGTAATTGGTTTATGTACAAAGCAAAATGAAGGGCCCACTGAATAGATAGGCTAATCGAAGCAATTGATAGTTTATGGGCAAATAGGCTTAATATCTTTGGAAGGGATTTGTTTGTGTGCAAAGCCCAAAGGGGCTACTGAATAGATGGGCTTATCAAAGTATTTTAATGACAGTTGATGGGTAAATACACTCCAGGGTGGGATGAAATGAATTAAGCAACTAAGCTGAAAGTGCTTAACCTTGTTTGATCAAACTATATTTCATTTGATAAAAGCAAATACATTAATAGAAGCATATTTTGAAATGGCTTAACGGTTGCCTATGTTTTTAAATGCAAACAAAATATAGACCCATTACCCTGTCCCAAAACCATTTACATTGATGGTGTACATGTAATAAACCTTCAAAATACCTAATATCATTCTTTTAACAAAGAAACAGAATGAACAAACAATTTTTTTTAGCATAATTGCTCAAGTGCTTAGTTGCTCAATTCATTACATTCAGCCGTAGAGTTGCTTATTGTTTAGGTCTTTCCAATACTGGTTGCTTATTAACGAGTTGCTTTTTGAACAAAATAGTGTATAATCAAACAAGGATCAAACAAGGTAAAGATCTTTCAGGAGAATTGCATAGGTGCTTAGTTGCTTAATACATTTCATCCAGCCATGGAGTTGTATTGTTTTGGTCATTCCAGCCCTGGTTGCTGATTGACTTGCTGCTTATAGAAAACAAGTGTATCCGATAAATCAATCATAAATGAATTCTGAATAAGGAAAAGTATGTATTGAAATCAGAAATTATAAAAACAGCTGTTATATTCCACTAAACATATATAGTCTAATATCGAGATTACACAAAAACAGAAGCACTAGATTCGAGGTGTCCTACATTCAAACAAGTACACTAAAACAAACAGTGGTGTCAGATTCGGGGGATGCAGCATAAAGCACTTGACCTCTTTCAGATTTATTGCATATCGGCCCCTGAAAACAACCAGATAACACAGCTCTTTTCCTATAAAATGATGCATCATGCAACAGTATTGTGGTTATTCATCACAGTGATTTTTTGACTCACCTAAAACGAGATTTTGATACCTTGCATAAGATGTACGCCTTTTAAGTGCAAGTCATTTTTTCCTCATAAATTGCTGTCTGCTAATAAGGATGCATAGACATGGGAAGCCTTTCTCTGACAAACAATTTCCGTTCGCAAGATATGCTTGAGTCTGCCAAACAACCACAATAGACCATGATAAGTGGCAAAATCAATTTTTCTTTGAGAAATAGCTGTTGCAGAAAAGAGCAATTCATTTCATGTTAGGCTTTATTGTTCACTTGATGAGCTGTATGTTTTTAGATCCATGCTACATGATGTGAGTCTATCTTTATAGAATTCTTTTCAAGAGGACACTAAAACCTAAAATACTGCATAGTTCCTATAGAAGCTCTATTGAGCCCAAGTTGTGGCGCCAGGTTTCCACCAAAGAGGGGGCTAGAAACTCAGACGGGGGAGCTATTTCTTATTTAGGCCCCCTTATTAAGAATTTTAAAAGCGGGTTCTGAGATGTTGTGTCATACATTCTGACTATTTTCATTATCCAAGGGACTTTACTTATGTACGCTTGCTGGTAAACAAGGTGTGGTATAAAATTAGACAAGCTTGTTGCGTAAATATACCTTTGATAGTTATTGGCTTGAAACACAGTCGTATTTTCTGTGTCTCCTCTCAACAAACTCAACATGAGACAATCAGAATATTTAGTATTATATATGCTCTGATTGTGGCTAACACCCTCTGATGGGAGAGCAACACCCCCCTGCCCCTCTCTAGTACCATCACTGTTGAGACCCCCTTTCTTTTCACCCAACTCTTTATACAAGAAACACTACAGAGTAAAATATCATGAATTAAGGATAGCTAATGGATTTACTCCATCATATTCATTAAAATTTTTAACTTTACATGTAAACTGCCTACTTTGAAATCTAAAATAAAATCCTCTAGAACCTAATAATCAAATAAGCCAGCTTAGACTAAAATAGAGTTTTCGGATTACTTTATGCTTTTTGTTTTTATTTTCATGCTGGGTGATATCTGACCATCTTTACCGACTCTTTTTCAAAAGGACACTGTGATTCAAAACGCTCCAGTTAGGTTATTCTTATCGTTCTTGACAACACCCTAATGAAATAACAAAATTGAATTTGTTAATTGTTAGGTTAACCTTGACATTGTAAGATATGTACACAATTTAATCATGAGATCTTTATTCAATGAAATAACCGAGATTAATCAATAAATTCAATTCAAATTGTTTATGTAATTGTGAAAATGTGTTTTACAAATTACTTGTTAATTTCTTTTGAGGTTTAACAATTGTTTTTCATATTTTATTCATGAAAATAAATTCCAGAGGAAAACAAAATTCCAAAGGAATAGGAAGTTATCTACAGTTTCTCTAGTCTCCTAAAACTTATTTTACACCAAACAAGGAAACTCAAATATTATCCTGAGGAAACATAAAGATGCTTATTGGTATAAATCAACAAATATTTATTAATTAATCGTTCTTGACCTTTGGAGGGCGTTGGTAATCTCAGCTTTAATTAGCACAGATCAACTATCAACAGATTGTTGCAACACACAGCTGGCTGGGGGCGGACATTACCTGACAACTTTCTAGTGGGTCTTAACTTATCTTTAGCGGCCATAAGACAAGATTAAAGAATAAATAGAGCATGATAAATGAAACAATATAATTTTAAAGTTGTTAGGGAAGCTTTAAAAGTAAAAACAAACTCTTATCCGTCGCTAACGAAAGGCTCAGACGAGCTTAATTTATCTTCTAGGCCCATCGTATTTCCTCAATTCGTGCATTTTGGATCGACAACGAAGCTAGATATAAAAGAGGCTAGAGGCGAAGAAAAAATGAAATAATAAACTGCAACATACGCTTTGCTTTTCTTTTAAATTAGGAGATTGTCTTTACAGAGTTTGCATCGCTTTTCTCCAGAATCTGTGCACATCAAACGGTGCGAAAAATGTTGATTGAGGTTGATGATGGATACTAGTGCGCAAAAGACCTTCTGTCTAATGGCTAAACACCGGACCACGATTTCTCAAAAATATTGAAGAACGCCATTCTTTCAACGATTTACAAACCCCGGCAGTCCTAACCCTAACCGTACCCAAATGGCCCAGGGTCATTAAGACCATTGCCCATATCCAAACACCCAACCCTAACCCTAATACCTATACCCCCTAGTAACTGATCCTAAAGCCAACTCTAAAACACCCCAAACAAAACTTGCAAAAACTTACACTCTTTTTTTTATAAGAACAATTTTATAAGAACACGAGCCTCGGATTTTCCCAAATTAAGAACAAACCGAGGCTGACCATTTCAAGGTCAAAATAAGAATAATACGAAATAACCAGGAGACTGACAAAAAATTACAAAACAAGCAGATTGATAGCACACAGATATATCAGATTGTCAAGAGAGTCAACATTTGAACCAATTAAAACAACTAATATCACAACAGGCTTCCAAATCATTATTATAAAGTAAGATCAATTTAAGAACATTCCAAGCTGAAAATCACGAGGAATATTTAAGAACAGCCAGCTTCAAATCAAATCTACTGGTTCTTATAAAAAAAAGAGTGTATGTCCAAAACACTTGTTGGAATTACAGCTTCAGTCCTCGCCAAAAGTCTTGCATGATTTTATAGTTTCCTACATCCTGTACTCTGCCCTCCCCTACATTATACTGTTTCTGACGACAAAAATTAGCCTAATAACATTAGGTTAGCTTTTTGTTTAGTTTGATAGAGTACCTTTTGAAAACAACATCTTTTGAAGGGGAGGGGCTAGATTTGAAATAAAATCCTGGGGAAGCTAAAAAGTAGTTATTTATTTAAAGAACAAGGGTGTTCCAACTATTTTTAGAGGGGATTGCAGTTCCGGCGTTTAGCAAAATCCCAATGGTCTCTTTGGGTATTAGTATCTATCACTAGAAAAAAAAGACAGAAGGCAGAAACCGCTGCCCTCTGACCTCGAGACCCATTCGTGTTATCTTAGGGCTGAAGAGTGACGTCACTGACCCTAGCCTGCACCCGCATGGTAAACACAGACTAAGGACAAATTTCTTGTTCACTTATAAATTTGACATCATTAAGAAGTCACTTGTAAATTGCCCAATTCTGGAAATGGGGCAGCTACTGTCAACTTATTTGGAGATGGGGCAGCTATTTTGAAATCATGCGTGAAGGGGCAGTTACTATGAAGTTTTATGTAGATGGGTAGTTACTATGAAATCACGTCGTAAATTGGGGTCTATGAAGTCACTTGCTAATTGAGTTATTGGAGGAGGTAAATTACCATCTTGAAGGAATTTTCATGAACAAACTATCTCTAGAGCTGTTTTTGGCATTGATTCCGAATTTGGATGTAAAATAAGCTGTAAGAGGGTCTTTCATTAGATATAGGGGGTTCATACCTTTCGATACGTAAAACAACAACCTATTATCTCAAAGGAGAGATAAATCATACATCTCGTAAAAGGCCCCCAAGTCACTGATTAACATCAAGACTCGGAATCTACGCAGAAAAACTGCCTGGGAAAAAGTTAGTCACAAAAATCCCTTCCGAGTGGCCATAGCCCTAACCCTTATTAAACTAAGTTTAACCCTAACCCCAACAAGGATCCTAATGGTCAAATATATTGTTATAATATAGTATATCGTTGGAGGAGGTGCATTTTGGTATGTACAATTTGGTATTGTAGAAAAAATCTTCATGAAACAAATATAACCTGGAGGTAACCTGTTTCTTGCGTAGATTCTTCATTTTATGTTCCAAAAGCCGTTACGGGGTAAACTGGGGTAGTTACTATGAAGTCAGTTTGAAACTGGGGTTGTTACTTTGAATTTACTATCAATTGGGATAATTAATTTTAAGTCTCTTGCAAATGGGGGCAGTTAGCATGAAGTTGCTTCTTCTGACATTGACAGCTTAAAGCTGGGATAAGGGATTGCCGAGTGGTTAGATCCCTTGACCCTTGTTCAAAGGGTCCTGGGTTCGAAACCACCTTTAGACCTGTCACAAAGTGTGAGGAAAGAATTAGCCAGCTCTCTGCGTTTCCAGGCAAAAAGGCAAAGGGAATCACGAGGTGTGGTCACATCGAGAGGAAGGACCAGGGTCGCACTCCTCGATTAGTATACCTATTCAGTGGGCCTTTGTGCTTAGCATATAAAAACCCATAACCCATACCTTACGAAGATAATAAACGTATTTGCCTATCAACTATCAATCTATCAATATCAACTAAAGTTTCTTCCGCTATCATGTTTCTAAGGAAACGTCAACACAGGGGGCCTAAAACATGTGGTTGATGAACTTGTATTTTGATTGTGGATTTTTAAATCCTCATTGATCTGAATGGAATGTATTCGTTTCTAATTGAATCGTTTGAAAAGCTTATTCATGGTGAAATTCAAATCTAAATGGCGGTTCTTATTGCAAAGCCTGTCATGTTTGAAGAGAGGCGGAACTTAAATCAAGGCTTCGACATTTTCGTATTCGCGGCAACCTCATCAAAATTTAGGCCCACAAAACCATCAACAACAAGAAGGACTTGCAGCGAAGAGCTCTCTCCGATTCCTATTTTGGTCACAAAGGCATGTTTATAAAGCTTCGCAAGGACGACATCGAAATAAGCATGAGAGCAATGATGTCTCGAAAGGTTTAGGTAAGTGGTAAGCTAGAATCTAAAAGACACATGCCTCAGTAGTTTCTCTGTGCAAGTTAAGTTACAGGAAGGGAGAAGGGGGAGTGGGGATACTTTGAAATCCGTTAATAAATGACGGGTACAGTGCAGATTTAGGGTACTGTGCAGATTTATTGAGTTCTGAAAGAGAAGGGGTAAAATTTCAATTTATAATCTATATTAGATAAGAGAATATTTTTCGTTTAGGGGGGCCGGATCCAGCACCCACAGAAAGGGGGGGGAGCTTATTTCAAAGTATAATGTAAGGGAAATAGTGAATTTATCAAGCTAACTGTATTGTTTTTCTACCAGAATAGGGTGAGTGTACGTCCCTTATGCCCCCCTTGGATCTGGACCTGTTGAGTATTAAAGTTGGTCAAGTGGCACTAACACCTAATGTGTGTTGCCCGTCTTTGCATCTGCGCCAGAGATTTTGAAATTGCCAAATTTGACTTGAAATTGCGCCAATCATTTGCATGTGGTACCAAAATACAAGCAACTCACTTAAATTCAGCACCTTTGTGACAACAACTTGCGCTAGATTCTCTGCCCAAAGATCTTGTTGAATTACACCATAAGATGGGTCTTGGCAGTCTCGGGGATGAATAATCTAAATAGGGGGCATGCCAATAATATAGATTCAAGAGAAATATCCCTTCTCAATTTAGAGAGGGTTGCCTATCAAATGGAGCACCTCATTGTTCCAGTCACAGAATTATTTAGGTTAGTAGTCTAGTGTCTTCTAGTGGAATAATTCCAATTTACTATTTATCATTTGCAGGGAAGATGATATTCCGGAGCAATTGTTATTGATGATGTAAGGCAATGTTTTTCTTTACTTCAAGAGATGGGAGTAGCTATTTCAAAGCCGAAGAAGAGAGCCCTGGTGGTTCTAGCTAACGAAAAAAACAGAGCAAGGTACAAGGGATCCAGATTTTATCAGGCCCATAGCCATGAGGTGGCAAGGGTGGTATTTCCGCCCCTTTTGTAATTTGAGTGAGCTTTTTACCCCCCCCCCCCAGAGAGTTTTTCAAGTAACCATAATGGTTTTCTGATTTTCAGTGTTGCGCCCTTTGAAATATAATTAACATAGAAGAAATACTGATGAGAAGAAATGAATGCCCTTAATCTTAATCATTGAATGCCCCTAACCGTCACCCTAACCCTAAGTCAGACTAAAAGCTTGCGTATTTATGATAATGTTCTTTTTGCATGTGTTCAGTTTTCCCCACTATTCATTTCTTATAATTCCTCATCCTTCTTCAACCTGTTTCAATATTTCAGGAAATCCACCTATCAGCTCCCTGTGGACCTTGCAGAAAGCGGGGAGCAAATACATCATCAACGTGTGACACTCGTTCAAAATGACTCGGAACAAACAAACATCACGGAAGACACACTTTCGTCAGACATTCATGTTCTCAAGGTCCTCAAGACGGAAGATAGAGATAATGTGCTGGCCATCCTGAATGGTGACATGACTAAATTAACTCATCACAAGGCAAGGATTGTCCGAATCTTCACCAGCTCCACTTTCACAGGTCGGTGTCCATACACCAATGCTTTACAACCGTAGTTACTTAAACATAAAGCAAAGTAGAATTAAAACCCGAATATTCAGTAAGCCCTTTCTGCTTAGAGCATAAAGCAATACTATACAAAGATAGTAAGCGTATTAACCTATCAACTATCAATGGACTGCTACGATTAGTCTACCTATTCAGTGGGCCCTTTGTGCTTTGCACCTAAACCAATACCTTACAAAGATAGTAAGTGAGTTCACCTATTAACTATAAACAATTGCTACTCAAGGCTTAAAAGCATGGTTTTTTCAGATACATTTGTGGAACGGAACTACCTCATGCAGTTTGTATACCCGAAGTTGAAGAAATACTGCCAAGAACACGGATTTGAATTTCAAGTCGTCGACATGAGATGGGGAGTGAGAAATGAGGCAATGGATGACCATCAAGTATTGGATCTTTGCATCAAAGAAATTGAGAATTGCCAGAAAGTTTCTACTGGACCTACATTTGTGGTAATTGCTGGAATTTGTTTTCTTTTAATGGTTTTTTATACAAAGCATTAGATTATAAACCAATAGACTTTCAAGCGTGTTTTTCGAGAACAAGACTGGTTTAAGAGTAATTTGTCCATCCCTGCCATCTCATCCTTGATTAGACTTTCTGTGTTTAGAATTGTATTATCAATATCTTATATTATATCACAGTCTATGAGATTCCTATTTCCTTAGTTTATAAAATAGTAAGAGACTTATTCGAAAATAAACCATTAAACAAAAACCTTTTTACTGAAATCTTCCTCAGTATACCACCTTTACTGAAGAAAATTTTATCGAAACGTTTGAAGAATATTTTATTTTTGAATTAGCGTCTTCTATTAGTATCAGTTATACATTAATTCATACTAGTTCCAACTAAATTATCAAAATGATGAAATAAGCTAAGCTTGCTATAAATGTGGCAAGTGTATCAATATTTTTATATTGTTTCTATACCACAGAGCTTGCTGAATGAAAAATACGGCTACCGCCCAATCCCTACTGAGATAAATGAAACAGAATTCAACTTGCTGACTGCTAAAATCAGTGACTCGAAAGACATTGATTTCCTTCACAGTTGGTACACGCTTGACGAAAACCACGTGCCACGAGTCTTTGTTCTCCAGCCAATCAGCTCACGAATTCCTGATTACGTCAACACTGCAGATGAGACTAGCAGACAGCGAGGTATCAATGAGTGGGACAGAGTGAGGGGGTCGTTGGCAAAGATTTTGAGATCGGCTGCAGAGCAAGTTCTACTGGTTAATGACAAAAGAAAATACTTTGCATCAGGTTGCTTTTCCTGCTTCTTTTTCTATCCTCAAATGCTCATTCTCTGCGTCATTCTTGTTAGTTCTCTATATCATCTTTATATCAAGTTTGCCAAAAGTCCTGTCAAAAACGGAAGAACCATGTAATTTCCTTAGCTTTATAATGATGATAATGATGATGATGATGATGGCTAATATTTCTAAAAGATGAGTGGTCGTATTGTCCTTGTTTCTCTCTGCTCATTGATCCCAAAATTCTTTTTTGATGAATCGGGTTTGGGAATTCCTTATCTCATACATTAACCTTTAATTTTTCCAGTATCTGAACTCGAGATTGAACAAGGAATTCTACAAACCGGCTGCGACAAAGACGGATGTTTCTGGTTCAAGCGAAACATTGTCAACCTTGGAGAAATCAAAGGCGATGAGGCGGATCAGTATAAAGATATTCATGAAGACGAAAAGAAAGAAAGTGCTATTTTTCTTGCTAATATTCAGAATAGAATGTTGAATGAGATGAATCCTGAGAGTGTGAAACAATATCATATCAACTGGGACAACAATGGAGGTTAGTAGGAATTAATACCGTGTTGTTGATAGTTGGTTCTTGGTAGTTGATAGGGCCTTAAACCAAAGCACAAAGGGCCCACTAAATAGGTAGACTAATCGAAGCAATTGATAGTTGATAGGCAAATACACTTCCTTTCTCTATAAGGTATTGGCTTATGGTCAATGCACAAAGGGCCCAATGAATAGATAGACTTATCGAAGCAGTGCATTGATAATTGATAGGCAAATACGCTTACTATCTTCGTAAGGTATTGGTTTATGTGCAAAGCACAAAGGTTCCACTGAATAGGTGAACTAATCGAAGCAGTGCATTGATAGTTGATAGGCAAATACGCTCAATATCTTCGTAAGGTATTGGTTTATGTGCAAAGTACAAAAGGCACACTGAATAGGTAGACTAATCGAGCAGTGGGACCCTGATACTTCCTCTTGATGTGACCACACTTCGTGATTCCTTTTGCCTTTTTGCCTTGAATGATAAAGCGCTGGTAAATTTTCTCCTCACACTTAATGTGACAGCTCTGAGGGTGGTATAAAATCTTGACTCTTTGAAGGGGGGTTCAATAGATGTAAACAAACAAATTCTCACAAATTGTCTATTTTGATTTTCAAAATCTTGCTTATTCTCAAATTTATCTACTTCTTTTCCAGGGGTAAACCCAGAAAACCGCGAACATTCATCATATCTATCTGGTCTTTGTGATGACGTATGTGAGTTGTTAGTTAAACGGATTGATGAAGCGATCGAAGAGAGATTGAAGAAAGAAGTCAATCTACAAGTTCATGAAGAAGTTTGTCGTCATCTTGAGTTTGCAAAGTCACGATGTGAATATTTCCAAGGTCGCGGGGAGGAACTGAACGCCATACACAATTATCTCAAGGGTAACGTCGATGATTTTATCTTCCTCAGTAACTCTACGAAAACTCGATGATTATATCTTCTTCGGTTGCTTCAGAAAGAGTTACAGAAGCAGATATAAATATCAAAACGTCTTTAAGTATGGTCTACTCTTGTCTTGTCTTTTATATGATTTGTAAACTAAGGTAAATTGGCAAGAATTTCAAAGAATACGTTCAATTGAGTAGAGTGTAATTGATATATCTTAACAACTGTGCGCTAGAATTAGTATTCTCATGCACTAGAGTACTAATCTAGAGGACATTGTTTTGACTTCTACTAGGGTCATTTACCATCACAAATTATCTCGGTTGATTTTCAAAATCCTGCTTCTGCTCAAGGAATTGGATTTCCTAACTGCACTCAAGATGCCTTTCCAAACGTTCTGAGATCCCCCCAGTACTCAACGATAACTCCTGGGCACGTGCTTAAAACATCTCTCACAGTACTGGACATAGTCGAAATAGTGTGATTACCCACCATACCCATCCTAAAAAACGCTAACATTTTCGACAATTTCTATATCATCTCATCTTTCAGGTTCTTCGAGTCACCCTTTGGTGGTACATGGAGAGTCAGGTAGTGGTAAAACGTCTATCCTATCCATGACATTGGATTGCTGTAAAAACTGGTTTAATTCTGACATCACAGTGATAGCTCGATATCTCGGCACGACTCCAGATTCATCTCTGCTGAGAAGGTTGCTGTACAGTCTGTGTCAACAGATAGCTATACTTTTAGGCCAGGATTATGAAGCAGCCCACCGTAAAGTAAGTTAACTAATTGTTTTTCAAGAAAGAAAGGGGCACAGTAGCACACACGACATCAATATGGATATCAATGAGAGGTTCCATTAGTGCTACTGATGCATTGTAGCTTGGGAAACATAATTGAGGGATTTCTTGTCTATTGATATCTGAATCTTCGACATCTTTAATTCCAGGAACTGAAAACACTGAAGGACGACTTCACGAATTTCCTAACCACATGCAAATCGAGATTCTCCGAAGAAAACCCATTGGTCATCATATTGGATTCGTTGGATCAACTGTCGCCTGAAGATGGCGCCTTTCAACTGACCTGGCTACCCCTCGCACTTCCATCGTGGGTTAAAATGGTGATTTCTACTTTGTCACAAGACAGACATCAGTGCTTGAACAAGGTTCAGGTCAGTCTGGATCACAACTCATATAAATATTTATCAATCGAGATAATTTGTGAGAATTAAAATTATCTCGAGAGGACTCGAGCCCACGACTTCCAGATTGGTACTTTAGTAAGCTATACCACTGAACTCCACAGTACTAACTTTTCCCCTATTGTACAGTATCGAGAAATATCCCGGGCCATAGTTCTCAAGTTCACAAATGTTGATACTAGACCCAAAACCTTTGATATATACCGTAAAGGCGCATCAAATTTTACACTATCCTAATTTTCCATTTAGCTGTGCTCATGATTACATCCTAATATTTATCATGTTTATAGGAACATCCCTGTTACCCAACATATTGTCTGAAGTCTATCATAATTATGTCATAACACATATCATGCTTCCAGGTACATTCCTTTAGGCTAACATATTGTCTAAACTCTCTTGTCTGACCTTCAGCTGTTTTCAACAATTCTATAACATTAGGGACAAAACTTTCTTATTTACAGAGTAAATACACTCGGTCTCATCAGAGCTGTTTCTGACACAAGGGTCTACTAAATATCAAAGGCTGGTCATGATAAGTATCATGACAAATATTATTTCTTAAGGACAATCATTGTTTACTTCATATGATAATGTACACGACTCAAGATGAGTAAGGAGAGGAAAGACTTTTTCCAGACTTCCATTCTATTTTGCTTATTACACTACAGCATTATTTGTTTGTTTTTTAGAGTTGTTAAAAAATCACTTTACCTATCTATTTCACAGAGCATCCTACCAGCTAAATGCTTCGTAACAATATCTCGTCTACCTCTTCACGATGCCGTCTGTGTGATCGATCGATGGTTGCTGAAGAACCAAAGAACCTTGACTGACCAACAGAGACAGTTGTTACTTGCTGCTTTCGAGAAGTGCTCACTTCCCATATTTCTCAAGGTTTCCTTTGAAGAGGCTTTGAGGTGGAAATCATACACACTGCCTGATGAGGTTAAACTGGAGAATACTGTTCGAGGTAGGCTAACTTTTATTATCGTTATATCTCATCTATATTTATATCATATATCTTTATATCTCATCTACATTGGTACTCATATCTATATTTCATCATCTCTATGTGCTCAACATTCACCATTTGCTCTCTGGTTAACACCACACTGGCTGTACCAGGACATGCTACATAATATTTCTTTGATCATTACAGGGTTATAAATTAGACTGCTCTGACCTACTACTCCATGGAGTGGGAAAAACGAAAAGCTTTTAGTTATTATGTTTCACTATGTTACCATATATCTCGCCATCCTCAAGTTCTATATTGATGAAAGACTGTTCTAATGTAATACTGCGTTGAGAGTCAGACCAAATATTTAAGTAGTTATCATGTTTCACTATGTTTCCGATTTTCTTCACCATCCTTAAGTTCTGTACCGATGACTTACTACTCTGATGAGTGTCAGATGCAATGCTTCAGTGGTTATTATGTTTTACTATGTTTCCCATTTTCCATCCTCAAGTTCTGTACCGATCAAAGACTGTTCTGACGTATTACTTTGATGAATGTCAGACGAAAAGCTTTCATGGTTATCATGTTTCACTATGTTTCCCATTTTTCTCAACTTAAAGTTCTGTACCGACCAAAGACTTATTTGACGTCCTACTCATAAATTTAGTGTCAGTTTAAGTAGTTGTTATGTTTCACTATGTTTCCCATTTTCCTCAGCAGCTTAAACTAATCTTGTTGTAGGTGCGATAAACAGTTTGTTCGAAAGGATCGAGCGACAGCACGGGAAGGTTTTCGTGCAGCATGCTCTCTCCTACATCACAGTTGCGAAAAATGGCCTAACCGAGTCAGAACTTGAGGATATTTTATCTTGCGATGAGGAAGTTCTGGAAGATGTATATCAGTATTGGGTGAGTGTATGTACATTTGATATTTGGTGGGACTTGAGATTTCATGAGGAGTGAGTTGATGTTTCACGTCCTAGTCTAACTATGGCTGGGTCTTTTTTTCAGCAAGGGTATGGTAGCACTCACTTTATAATTATCTATGATAGAAAGAGGTCCCAGTGTGTTTATTAAGTGAGTTTCTGTTTAACGTGCTAATCCAACGAAGGCAAGGCTTTCTTAACCATAGGTTGTATTTAGTCGTAGTTTGAGCTTGTTTATTAGTATTTTCTCCTATTCTACCTCGTGAATTATAGTTGTCATTCCTTGTATTAGGTATTGTGTTAAAGCATATAAAAAGGATTAGAAGAAACAGGTATATGGTAGCATTTACTTTGTGTGGTGACGTGTATTACAAACGGAACAAGGGGAGGAAGGATTTTTTTGTAAAACAAACAACTAGCAAGAAGTATACCTGAAAACTTACCAAATCCATTTTTATGAAGTCTTTGGTTCGGCTTCCATGAAAGAGTACTGGTCACATGAAATCTAGAGAAAAAGACATATGTAAGTGAAAACGAAGTCTTCATTTCGGTTTATGGAAACAGTGCTGGATACATTTAAGTAGATCAGTGTAATACAGCAAAAAGGCGAAACTTAAAAGACTACACTCTTCATCTCGACAAGCCTGTTTCGTGGTCTCCAAATCATCAGGAGATGTACTAGATATATCTTAGGAGACCAGTTAGGTCTGATTAAGGCAACATCTCGACAAGCCTGTTTCGTGGTATTTCAATTTTCAGGAGACATACTGACCAATTGGTCTTGATGAGTGACCAATAAAGAAACAGGCTTGGTGAATTACAGCCATTCATTGGGTAGCATGTAAAATCAATACATTTCACACTGTACGTCAAGGTTCTTTCAGCCAAAAATGAAATATTTCATTTCAGGTGCCTCCAGTCCGACGCATCCCCCCGTTATTATGGCTACGTCTGAAGTATGATCTATCGTCATATCTGGCTGACAGGGGGGCTGATGAATCGATGGTGGTGACATGGTATCATCGGCAGTTCGTGGAAACAGCCAATCAAAGATTTCTTGCAAATGAAGAAGAAAGGGTGCGTTCCTTAAAGCAGTTATCAATCGAAAATTTTTATTTTAGTTAACGAACAACTTATTTTAAAGCTAAAAATTATAATATGTTGCGTGTGGTACTTTAATAAGAATAAAAAAGAGACAAATTGTATTTGAAGTACCAAGTAATATCATTGAAAAATAAACACTGACGTTTCAGGCGTATGCCCGTTATCAAAGTGCACTTTGATAACGGGCATACGCCTGAAACGTCAGTGTTTATTTTTCAATGATATTACTTGGTACTTCAAATACAATTTGTCTCTTTTTTAACTTATTTTAAACTTGTTATAATTCGAGGACAATGTTTGAATAAGCAACTAGTGCTGGTTTTAACAAAAATTCAGGAACTCCAGGGCTCGATGAAATGAATTAAGCAACTAAACACTCAGGTAACTATGCTGAAAGTGCTTGACCTTGTTTGATCACACAATGTTTCATTGTTAAAAGAAACATATTGGTTTTTCTAAAGATTTTATTAAAATGTGCACCATCAATTGAAACGGTTTAGGGTACGGGGCATTGTCTGTATTCTGTTTTCTTCTCAAAACTTTAGCAACTGTTAGGCAATTTTTGAGTGCTGAGAACTCAAAATATTCAAGCAACCTTGTATGCTAGGACCAGTCCAGTTGCTTATTGAAAAAAATGTTATCACATCCAGTATTTTGAAAAGGTTACTGAATGTATTTAGAATATATTTACATAGTTAGAACAATAAACTTAGATGAATTGAAGTGAAACTCCCTCTCCTTGCAGGTCCAAAGACACTCAGCCATTGCAGACTACTTCATGGGAGTGTGGGCGAACAGCAACAAGAAGCCTCACAAAAGCAAAGACGGTTCAATCCAGTTTTCAGATCGACTCTTAGCCGCACAGCCCGTCACATTCAAACCGAACCACAACTGCAAACACGACGCACAACCGTTCAACCTGCGCAAACTCAGTGAGCTGCCGTACCATCTTGTCATGTCACGTGACTTGCACGCTCTTAAGAAGGAATGCCTGTGTAATTACGAGTTCCTGCTCGCGCAGCTCCGAGCTAGAGGCTTGAGCGAGATAATGGACAATTTCGACCTGGCTCTGACGAGATGGCCTAAGGATAGAGATTTGATAACAGTTTATGAGACGTTGAAGTTGTCGACGAACGCGTTGTCGTTGTGGCCCGGGCAGTTGGCGTCGCAGCTCATGTCTCGCATACAAAGAGAACTGATTGACGGCTCCGAATGTCTGCAGATGTTGAGGGATATGACAAGGAAACCCTCGCTACCGGCTTTTGTCCCTCAAATGGTACGAGTCTTGAGGGTCATTTCCTCACTGTTTTCTAGTGCGTTTTCCCATCATAGGACCATCCCAATCGATCACATGAATGTGTGCAACTCAAAGTTACAACCCAGATATGTGTTCTTCCTGAAGTCTTTCTCTGTGTATTTCGCTCTGCCTAAGGCATAAACCACTGTATCCAACCGGAATAGACAATCAGAATAACAATGAATGTAGAACAATTACTTCTATTCATACATCAACATAAACCGTGGTAAACTATGATGAACCATCATCAACCGTGATAAAACGTAGTAAACTGTGATGAACCATGATAAACCGGGGTAAACTGTGATGAACATTGACAAACTGTGATAAACTACTATAAACTATGGTAAATCCTGGTTAAATATAGTAAACCTTGATAACCCAAAATTGCTACAACAAATTCAAGTATTCATCTCGCTATTTTTGTTCTTTGCAGTGTTGCCTGACGTCGCCTGGTGGTCCATTATTACAGTCTCTCTCTGGATCCAGTGAGAAGCCAGCCTCTCTTCGATTGAGTGGAGATGGTCGGATTCTGGTCAGTATTGGTGAAGAGAACGAGATTCTTGTGTGGGACGCACGTGCCGGAAGAGTGATTCGAAACATCCAATGTGCAGGTACGCTGGTTTCACATAGAATTCGGTCATTTGAGGCGGTTTAACTGAGCCCGGTAAATCTGACCAAGTACCCATTTATACTAACGAGTGAACAGAAGGACATCTTGCCTAAGTATGTTTTCTTCATTTCACAACGGTTTTGAGCCCACATCTTAAAATCGCGAGCCTTACCGCTAATCTTCTGATGACCATGTATGCAAAAGGACCTGTGACAAATATGTTTCATCTCTTCCAGGCGGAGGGACGACATTTTCCTGCTTATCAAAAAGTGGCAACACTCTCATCATATCAAGAATGGGGATGATCAAAGCCTGGTCTCCTACCACCGGACAACCTCTCATCAAACTACACGGCTACGACGAGGCAGCCCCGATATCGATTTGCGAGGTGAACCTGAAAGAGGCTGTGCTTGCATACTTCAGAAACTCATCAAACATCATAGATCTTCGAACTGGAGAGATAGTTTTACAATATGCAACAAAATTAACGAGCAAACAGCTAGAGAGACCGTCGAAAAACATGGTTACTTCATGGAAGAATAAATGCATTGTTGCACATAAAGATTTATTGAGTTCGTCCCCACACTTAATGACAATTGAATCGTTCGACACTAACATCAAATACAGCCACAATATATTCAAAATCAGGACGGCAAGTGACATCATGTCCTTGGAAATTATCGTTCAGAACATGTTGCTCGTAACCTATACAGGGATGGAGGAAGACCTCAACAAAAACCGTAGGCCATCAGCTAGGCCGTCAGTCGCCTCGAGCTGGCAAAAGATGACTCTGGAATTATGGGATATGAAAACGATGAAACCGACCCGGATGTTGACATCATCTCAAGAACTTGTCAGGTGCTCTTGTGTATCTCCAGATCGAGGCAAAATCATAATGCTGTGTAATAGTTCGTTTATCGAAGACGCGTGCGAGTTTAAAGCCTCGATAAAGATTTATTCGGTTATAGAGAAAGATTATATAAAGTTACCGTTGAGTTATCCGAGTGCAGTGGGAGCAATATGTGGCATAGGATTGAATTGCATTATTACGTCATCTATGGACAAAATCATACGAGTGTGGGATATGGATCGAAATGAGGAGACTGGGACGAGGTTAAGGGACATTTACGGACATACATCTAGTAATGAACTGAATGGTGGGTTGAATACTCAAAATGGACATTGTAGTGGGGAAAAATTAAAGATTCTAGTTCATAGCAATGATGAAGATTTTGGAAATACAGATGAAAATACAGAAGAGGTTAATGGAACGGGGAACAGGCAGGCGATATCTAACGGGAAAGATGTCGGTGAGGATGTGGAAGTGAAAGAAGGGACGAAAACATCTAATGGCTATACAGAGACTAATAAATCTTCAAACAAGCTGGGAAATATCTCAGACTCCCATTCAGTCCAAACGGTAGAGGAAACCTACTCACCGACCGAACTCAGCAATAAGGTTAATATAAACAATGATGAAGACGAACGCTCATCGCAAGATAAAACTAACAAACACAAAATACCGGTTGAAGATGACACAACCATCGAGATGAGATCATTCAACTCTTCCAGGGTTTCATCAAACAGAAGATCTTCTTCCATATCGACTCTACCGACAGGCAAAAACTACCTCAAACTCAACTTCAACGATCTCTCTTTAGCAGTCGACCCGAAGCTGCAAGAAAACGACCACGAAGTTGAGAGCCTGCAACTGGAATCATGTTGGGGCAATATTCTCATATTCTACGCCAGGAAGTTTTCAGAATCCGTCCACACGGCGGTTGTCTGGAATCTCGACTCGGATTTGAAAATGCGGATCGCTGGACTGGAGAATCCGGAAGCCTGCGTAACTGGAGATGACGGGTCGCTAATTGTGGTTGTGACGTCAACGTTTCTTTCCGTGTATAGATCGGGCAACGGGGATCTGGTAAGGAGTCTGGGTGTGGATGTGGATGAAAGCTCATCTGATAGGCTGGTTGCGTTTCCGGGTAATAAAGTTCTTGTCGTTGAGAGTGGAAGGCAATCTGCACAGGTTTATTCGATTCCACAAATGGAAAATCTTCATTGCATCAGGGTCGGACCGAAAGAGATGATTATGCGGTAAGTTCCGCCTTGAAATGTTTGTGGAGAGTGTGTCTGGCGTTTTGATTAGGAATATCACGACGAGGAATGATGCTCTGTAGCGTTTTTATCAAGTTCCGGGTTCATTTCGACCTCGGATACGGACTATGTTCACACGGCTAGGAACTGAAACGATGAAAAACGATCCGCTTTTACACCGGTTTCACTGTTTTGCTTCCTACACAATTGTAAAACCAGTTGATAAACAATAGAAGCTGCAGCAGAAGTGGAGCGTAGCATTTTTGTGTGACCAGAGAGCAACGTGAAAACGATGTCGTGTGATCAGAGTGGAAAAACCACTCCATTTTGCTTCTGGTATCTGACGCGCGGTGAAAACGGTATCGTCTGAACGAGACCTAAATCTAATGTATAGGAAATAAGTCTATCAAATAAATATCTTCTGATGAGTGGGCTACAAGAATTGTTATATGCCGCAACCAGGTTTCCAGCCCAGGATCTTCCCACCCCACCATACAAATCCAGGACTACCACTCTAAGCATCATGAGCCTCAAAGCAGGTCGTACTAAAGTAAGAGCAATTGAAGAGCAATTTATAAGCCAGAATATCTAAGAAGAGCTTGTATCTACATGTTACTAGTTGTTGTAAAGAACAGATGATAATGAAGTGATAATTCAATTCTCTCTCGTATTTCTAGAATAATAACAAGTGACGATGGCAACTATTTCGTTGTTTGCATTCGGAGGTCAATAACAAACAAATCTAGAAATTTGTATTCGGCTGCTGAGATTTGGAATTCATCTGACTTCTGCAAGCTTCATACATTCGAATATGGGGAGCTCATTTCTGAATTTAGTGGTAAGTACATGAAGTAATTTATTCAACACTTTTTTCTAAACTTAGTGATGAATACATGAAGTAATTCATTCATTTAACTTTCATTTCTGAATATAGTGTTGAGTACATGAAGTAACCCATTCTTACCTTAAATTCAACCTGAAACAAAGAGACAGAGAAGTAACTACAAAGGCTTTTGTTATAAAATTTGGTTTGATTTTCACTCTCTCTCTCGCACATTTCTCTGACTCGTGTTAAACCAAACCCTTAATTAAGAAGTCACACCTAGTCATGAGTTTTTTTAAGTTGATGGGCAGTTAATCGCTCTCCTCACTGCTCTTAGGTGGGCTATCCTTTAGTAAAAGTGCACATTGAGGTGGGAATCTCTCTTTGAATTTGATAAATTAGGAGCGTAATTCATCGCTCACCTGAAGTGGCTGAGAAGAGCGATCGCTAGCCTCAAATGGTCAGGCCTTTTTAGCAGTTGTAATGTTTCGCTATGCTTGTTATTTTCTCATATCCTAAAGTTCTGTACTAATCAAAAACAAGTCATACAAGTCATAAACTATTACAGCAGTTTCTCTTGTAGTCAAGTTACTTTGCCCTGAACAAATTATGCCCTGAAAACATCTAAAAATACCAACCGAGATCTCCTCATTCAACCTACAATACGGACAATGTAGATATCCCCCTATTCCCAGATATAGGACTTAGTTTGCAAAGAAAGGTTTCACTATGCGGCTCTCAAATATTTGAATGATACACCTGCAGTAATACGTGAAATACCCACTGTAGATCGTTTTAAAAAAGAAATGGAAACGCATCTAAAGAGCTAAAACACAACTCTCTGGAACAACAACAATATTGATTTATTATAATCAAGCCTCTTTATTTTCACAGTTTGTTTATGTCAATTGTAATTTATGTTAGTTAAAATTGTTATTCTGTGTTTTAGGCTGAAGGATGAATTTGTGGGTAGTATATCAAATTAATCATGAAATGAGAATTATTTTCAATTTTTCAGATACACGGCTCTTCAACAACGGCTCGATTCTAACAGACCTGGCTTTTGACAAGAAGGAGAACCGGTACAGATTAATCATCTGGAACTCGCAAACAGCAACAACAACTTACATCACCCCAACAGACTACAATATCAGCCTTTTCAAACCTTCACTTGACTGCAAGACACTAATTATCGGAACATGGAATGGAGATTTATTATCATACGAGATCGGTCAACCAACAATTAAGTATTTGGCAAGATCCCACAGTGGTCCAGTCCATGAAATACTGCTATCACAGTCTGGAGATAGGGCATTGACGATAGCTGGTACTTTCAATTCACGGGATCGTTCTATCCGTTTGTGGAATACGCAGACTGGAAAAATGATCACAGAGTACACACCAGATGTCAAGATCAGTTCTCTTATTGCAACGAGTGATTTTCGGTATTTCGTGTTTGAGATCCAGGGTCAATTGGTTAAGTTTGAATTGTTACATGACAGCTGAGTAAAAGAACCTTCTCGTCTGAATACTTAAGATAGTTATTTAAATGTTATCGGTTACAGGTACAGTGGAATCCCGTTGTATCGAACTCTGAAGGGAACTAGAAAACTGTTAGTTACATCAGGAGTTCGTTATACCGAGATAATTATTTCATAAGGCAAATTTCAAGGGACCAGAAATTAACAATATACGACATGATAGTCACCACTTATCATTACAAGCGCTGGATATTGAGTAGGGCCTTACTGAATATCAAAGTCTTGTCATGACAAGTGCCGACTATCATGTCGTACATTGTGTCAGAAATAGCCTTGATAAAGTCCGAATGTAAAGACCAGACAATAAGTCCATATCCGGGAAGTTTGTTGTATCCAGGGTTCGTAATATCGAGATTCCACTGTATTGTTTACCACTTTTGATATCCACGCATCATTTTGTAAATTCATATTAAAGACATAAAATAAGAGCTGCAGCTTTTAGGACATTTAGATGAAAGATATCTTTAATTTACAGGGTGTAACCAGAACCCATAACCATAACCCTAACCATAACCCTAACTATAACCATAACCCTAACCCCAAACCTAACCCAGACTTAAACCCTAACCCTAGCTCTAATACTAGCCCCAAACCCTAATTCTAACCCTAAAACCTCTATGAGACTTTCAAAGGTCTAAGCTTGAATTTCTTTAAACACAAGATTATCTACCAGACCTGACCATTTGAGGTGGAGGGGGGTTAACCCTAAGGGAAGCCATGTATCTGGAAAAGTTGAAAGATAACTTTACTACGAAGGAAACTGATGTAATTTTTCATCTTTAATTAGTATAGGAGTTTAGGATGGTGAGAAAAGAACAAACATTGCAAAAAATGACAACTACTAAACAAATGGCTCTGCTCAAACATAATGCACTCCTCAGCCACCTGTGATGAGGAATGACTTGCCCCAATATTTATCAAATTTGAAGAGGATTGCCCAGCTTAATGTGCAATTTTACTGAAGGATAGCACACCTGACAGCAGTGAGGAGAGCGATTTATTGCCCACCTACTGAAAGTCTCATGGCTAGGTCTGCTATCTACCTATGCAAGATTCAATTCACTTACTTTCTAAATCTTTCTGTCAAAATTTTATACATTTAAGGCCTATTCCTGTTTTGGAAGTTTTCCTAAAAAGCCATTGTTCTGAAAACGGTAGTTTTAGGGAATGGTGAGAAAAGTCTCGCATTTTAGCTACAATTCAGATCTTTGAAAATAATTGATTCTCTTTGTGATAAATTCTGTTTTCAATATCATTCAATTTTCAAAACTCAAAAGGTTTTAGGAGTATAACAACACGCCCTTCGATTAAATTTAAGAACACACAATGCACCTATTTAAAAATTTTCTAAAGACCAGATTTTTAACAATTAAGAATTTTAACAGTTTTGATAATATGAATTAATTTATTTGGGTTTGTTTGTAATATATATTTAAGAATGTTGTAATTGTTTCAAGTTGTGAATAAGAAGACAATTTCGCTGTTAAAATTAATAATCATTTTTTGCTAAAGGAATGATAATATTTGCTGTACTTTTTTGTCATTAGTAGTTCTTCCACTATCATCTTTGCAGAAAGGAGTGTGGGCGTGTCAACTTTTCCTACCTACTAAATAGGCTTCTTAGAAAGTGTCTATAACCAAAGGGCAAATCGGTTATTCAGACCACATAGGTATAAAGATGATAAAAGTTAGATTACCTCCAATTTCATTCTCCAGTTTAACCTGTTGTCACTCGATCCGTTCAAACAATCTGTTTATTACACCTAAAAAAAGGAGAAAATTGGAAACAAAGTGAAAAATATTAACTAATGAAGCTTTGCGTGTGACATACATCAGAGTAGTACGTCAGAACAGTCTTTGATTGTTACAGAACTTGAGGATGGCGGAAAATCAGAAACATAGTGAAACATAATAACTACTGAAGCTTTGCGTGTGACTCTAAATGGAGTAGTACGTCAGAAAAGTCTAACTCCTAACCCTGCACCGTTCAAAAAAATGTTGTGTAGTATGTCCGAGTACACCTAGTGTTGTGGTAACCAGAGGTACACTGGGTATTTTCAGCACACAGATATACAGATGATAAAAGCTATCTTACCTCGAACTGTATTCTCCAGTTTAACTGCATCAGGCAGTGTGTATGATTTCCACCTCAAAATCTCTTCAAAGGAAACCTTGAGAAATATTGGAAGTTAGCAGTTCTCAAAGGCAGCAAGGAGCAACTGTCTCTGTTGGTCAGTCAGAGTTCTTTGGTTCTTCAGCAACCATCGATCGATCACACAGACGGCATCGTGAAGAGGTAGACGAGATATTGTTATGAAGCATTTAGCAGGCAGCATGCTCTGGAATGAATAGACGAAGTGATCAGTCTTCTTGCAAAAATCAAACCATTTTGAAATAAAAGCCTGGACAAAGTCTTTCCCCTCCCTCCTTACTCTAATTCGTGTAAATCATCATATGAAGAAATTATACCTCTTGAAAATAATGTATTGCATTGGGCCCAGCAGAAATTAGGAGTAAACGACTTAAAAAGAAAAATTTCATCTGGCACTAAGTCTATTCTTATTGTTGTTTAATGATACATCTTGTCCATGAGAAAGTTTCGTCCTTTTACAAAGCAAAGGACAGGTGCAGGGTTTAATTAGTATAACTTAAAAAGCGATATTACATACATACTGCTTAACACTGATTGTGAGTTATTTCTAGCATTTCAGATCTCTTCCAATGGTTAATTAGAATAAAGTAATTCGTAACGTTAGGCCAAATCTCTCAAAATCTCGTCGTCATTATTATCATTATTGTTAAGATTCCAGACTTTGGTAGATACAAAAGGACATAGGCGTGTATGCTGTTTCTGGAGTCCTAAACGTGGTTCTAAGTCATAAATATATGTGTAAAAGTTAATAATACGAGAGCCAAATAATCTAAGTTTATGAAATTCTGATAGATTAATTCAAAAATGAACCATGCTTTTCGAAAATGGTTTTATCTACAAGTTATGTGATACATCGTATTATCCTATATATCCTATAACCTGATTGAAAGATAAGACAAGAACAGAAAACGAATGGATAATAATAGAACAGTCTTCGGATTGTACAAAACTTCAAAATAACCAGAAATATCGGAAACATAGCGCAACAAACACATAACACATAGATTACTTAAGCTTTCCTCTGACACTCAACAGAGTAATACGTCAGAAAGAGAACGGAACAGAAACCTAACTGATGACTCTTTTCTGATTGGCCTATTTCGATCCACATCTGGGTATATAAATCAGTTAGGTTTCTGTTTCGTTCTCTTTCTGACGTATTACTCTTTTGAGTGTCAGACGAAAAGCTTAAGTAATCTATGTGTTCGTTTTGCTATCTTTCCGGTATTTCTTGCTATTTTGGATAATGATTTCTTCTTGAAGACTTCTTCAGCTAAAGTTGTTCAGTTAAACTGTGTCTATCTACTCACATTCTATCTACATTAGTCCTATCTATATTCGGCTTTAATTCATCAGAACCATCTCCTGACGAGTGAGCAATCACGAGACGAGCTAATGGAGATGAATGAGCGGTTTTTTGTTTTTTTCTGCCAATTAGTATATATATTGGATATACATATAACGCCAGTGGTTTTCAGAAAAAAGTCCTCGTTACATGATAGTAGAGCGTAAATAAACTAATTGGCAGAAAAAAAAACAGGAAACTACACGTTTATAGAGATAAATATGTAAATATGTAGTTTCCTGTTTTTTTTCTCTACCAATTAATGTATAGGATATAGATATAAATGATAAAGAAAGTACAGCTCCTGGCAATTAAACAATGACAAAACATGCTTGTCGAGATGAATGAGTAATATCTTGTTTTTTTCTACCAATTAGTAGATATATAGGATATAGATATAACGCCAGTGTTTTGATTTTCAGAAAAAAGTCCTCAATACATGATAGTAGAGTGTAAATATACTAATTGGCAGAAAAGAAACAGGAAACTACACGTTCATCTCTGATGAGATAAATATGTAGTTTCCTGTTTCTTTTCTGCGAATTACTATAGAGGATATCGATTTATAGGATATAGAACATTACAGCTCCTGACGAGTAAACAATCACGAAACAGGCTTATCGAGATGAATGAGTAATTTCTTGTATCTTTTCTACCTATTAGTAGATATGTAGAATATATAATATGTTTTGATTTTCAGAAAATAGTCCTCAATACATGATAGTCTGATGAGATGAATGTAAAGTTTCCTGTTTCTTTTCTGCCAATTACTATAAAGGATATAGATATAAAGGATATAGATATAGGATATAGATATATAGGATAAAGATTAGTACAGCTCAAAGTAAACAATGACGAAACAGGCTTCTCGAGATGAATGAATAATTTCTTGTCTCCTTTCTGCAAGTGTGTACATCCTATCTTCGATATCCTACTTCGCATGCCCAAGACCTGAGACGGAGACACAATTTCACAGAGAAATGTAACAGTCTCTGAATGGTACAGAACTTCAAAATAGCCAGAAATAGCGGAAAGCTAAGTGTTCAGCAAGTGCTCAGCAAGGGAAGAAAGAGTTTAATAAGGGTTCAGCTCTAAGGTTTCGTCGAGTTTGAGTTAACTTCTACCAAAGCTTAGCCAGTAAAAATCTGGATTACTTAAGCTTTTCATCCAACACTCAACAGAGTAATACGTCAGAAAGAGATCGAAACAGAAACCTAATACACCATACCAATCATTCACCTCTTTTCTGATTGGCCTATTTCGATCCACATTTGGGTATATAAATCAGTTAGGTTTCTGTTTCGTTCTCTTTCTGACGTATTACTTGGTTGAGTGTCAGGCGAAAAGCTGAAGTAATCCATGTTTTCGTTTCATTATGTTTCCGATATTTCTGGCGATAGGGATGAATTTTTGGAAAAACGCCAAATTTAATTTAATCAACAACTTTATAAACCCAGGGCTTTTTCCTTAAAGGCTAAAGAAGAAAAATTATAGAAAAAGGAACTTTTAACGTCACTAAACTCTCTACGGATGGCGTGGAAAGTCGAAGTGGCAAATTATGAATGAAGTTTATTTACTAGCTACACCCACCTCGACAGCGAGTGAATAGAATTGGTTAGTCACAGAGTAGTAGCTATGACGTCAATACACTGCATTTACGTGGGAAAAGTATTGAAAAACGTAAGATTTTACCCGTTTTCCAAACTCATGCACACGAAATTGAGATTTTTGCAAATTCTCAGTCTTACTAATTTTGAATTGAAGAGATTTGCAGACACATGAAATACGTGATTGTTTCCCACATGAAATAGGCTTTCAATTTGTTTTTAATCGATGGAGGGGGATCTTTACAACTACAATGCAAATAACGGCCCCTGGCTGCGTTTTGTTCTAAATTCTAAGCCCTCCGTGCTTTGTGGGAGGACAATAAATACATCATGCAGTGATGACATCATAGAAATAAGTGGCTGCCATCCGTAGGCAGATGCACTACAGTAGGGGTACTATGGTCTTTGACCCTTGAAACTTTCCAGTCTAGTAAGGGTAGTCTGCCTGCAGACTCGACTGGTTTGTTGAAAATTCAATTGGATTTCAGGAAATCAGTTGATTCTGCACCTAGGCTAGTCAGAGGGCGGAGATTAAAATTGCAGTAGGGGAAATGGCCAGGATAGAGTGGTAGGACTTTTTGAATATAACTGTACATGATAACTGGAAGCAATCATTCACAGAGAGACTTCGTTATTTCTGCTTGCTAGGGTCACCTGATCAACTAGGAACTTTGGATAGGAGTGAATTTTTGATAGGAACTTTAATTAGGGTTGTTTTTGCTTTGATACATTGTAATTGCAAGAAAAAGGAAATATAATTCTAGGATTTTTCACAAATTCTCCTGAAATATAACAAGGAAGAACAAGCTAGTGGAAGAAATACAGGCTAAACATCAACAGCAGCATGATTGGTAAGTATTGAGAATGAAATTTGCTTGTGTTTTTTATCTATTAGGGATAGGTCTCTGTTGAGCATGGTTTAATGTGCAGTGAGAAATAGAATATTAGTGAAATAAGAATTAGGCTAAGTCATTTACAGTAGTGCCTTACACTCAAGAAACTGTGATTCAAGAAACACGGACCTGATTTCTAATATATAACTACCCATCTTGTAAGAAACACTTATTGATTTCAATAGAGAAGCATCAGAAAGGCCTCAGACCTGATGTTGAAAATGATGTTTCTTGTATGCGAGACACGCCTGTGTATAAAATTCTGCTTGCTTCTCAAATTGGGTTTTTCGAATCCATACATAACTAAATACAATAATAAAATAAATACATTAAAATATAAGAGTCAAATGAAATGTTATAAAAGGTACTATATTGTCACTACAGTATACACAACTATATTACCACTCTTCTTCCTTGTTAGTTGCTTATTGTGGAAGGTGGCTGATGTAATTTCTAGTTGAACTTTTCTGCACATTTCTGTACTGGTTGCCATACCTAGTTTTAAGGAAGATTTATTGCTGTACATTTCTATGAACTTAACAAGTGAGTGAGGCCGTTTTCTTTAAGCATCATGGGAAAATTCATCAACTGCAACCTCTGTGTTGGTCTCTCATACAACCGTTACAAAACCATTCTATCACTCTGCACTAAAATTAGGTGTTCTGGTGGCCTATAAAATATACATATTTTATTGAGCACACCGTTGGATATGGTATCTTTAAATGAGCACATGTTTTTAATGGAAGACTCCAAGAAATTTAGGAAACTTGACAGGACTGGCCAGAATTTTTAGTATCCGATAAGGAATAGATGTACTTCACAAGATTTGATCCATCCTTGTCATTCCTGCCAATCACTTTCTAGATTCTCATCAAGCCTCCCTAGAGATTATAGGATGGGTGTCATTCCTAGGCCCCCCTCATTGATCAGCCCCAGATAGTACAGGATGTCATTACTAGACCCCCATTGATCAACCCCAGATATTACAGGATGTCATTCTAAGACCCCCATTGATCAACCCCAGATATTACAGGAGGTCATTCCTAGACCCCCATAGTGCCTCCCCAGAGACATGAGGGTGTGAAAGGGCTTCCTGGAGTTGTTTTTTTAGGTTTCTTAGCATGGTTTAGAGTATCATGCAATCTATGATTAACTTCAACCTGGGAATTAAGCTTTTTCCCTTTTCACCTTTTCTCTGAGCTGTGTTTTAGTTAAGCCTCTTGCGGCAGGATTAATCAAAGACTTGAGCTTTATCTGACAGTTGTGAATAACATCAGTACAATGATGAATTATTTTTTTCTTAGTTAGCAACCAATGATCACTGCATTTTAGAGACACTCAAGTACTTCTTTCTTAGGAAAAAATCAAACACTACTTTAATTCAATTTCATTCATACTGCAATTTTTTTGCTTGACGTTCCAATGTATTTTGAACAGTAGTCATCAAATACAATACGCTTATAGTAGAAAAGAATTGAAACAATACATTTAAGGCTCCCCAGATCTATTTGGCTATTTCTGACCCCGTGACATGACACTGTGCGAGGCTTTCGATGATACAATCAAGACAGCATCTCAAGCTTCCCCAACATGGCCATAACCATTTTGGCAATTTGGTCAATTTAAGAACTTTAAAAGGTTTGGTTGAATATAAAATTGATACAATAATTTTTGGTACAGTCATGAATTATTTAAATTTTTTCAATATGTTTCCAAAGATGGAAAATAAACAACGGTTTTATATGGCCTAGGCAGCCCCTATGCCCCGCCCACTTTTATTATGAGCTGCCGCCATGTAAAGTGTTTCCCATTCTTTTATACCCTAACGGTATTTTTCATCAAATAAAGTGAGTTTATCATGAATAAGATGTTTACCTACCTTTGCACTGATTCTGCTCGTCATGTTCTTGAAAATTCAGCCCAACTTCGTGTTCCAAAGTTTTCACATCTCCATCATCCAGCTAGGCCCTCTTTAGGCCATCTTCTGATGTTGTGTGCACGTTTCATTAAACTAAGCTACTCTGCGCATGCGTATTATCAACGCGACAGAAATTCACCTCAATTTAAAGTTCAGCTGAAAAAAGGAGTGAGCAAAAATGGCCAACAAAGTATTTTACAGAAGGGTAGGGGTTTATCAATTGCTGAAGAATCACCTCAAAATGTATACCAGAATAGATAGAGTAGGTTGAAATTGGAGCCAAGTATTTTTGCAAAAAAACGAATAACTGTGCTTGCTCAGTTTTCTGGTCAAATTTGAAACGGAATCACAGTTGACCTCCGAAAAGTGCACTATTTTTATTCAAAAATAACATTAAACAGTTGAAGGGTTGTCTTCCTTGCTCAAAAACTCAGGGTATTGATCCGAGCAGCATTATAATAGGGCAATTTGTTTATTTGATGTCACAAATAATTTATTTGAAATGAAATTTCAAAAATTATCTTGTACTGTAGTCTTTCAAAAGTGATTTACCCCTTTCGTCTTCTGAAAGTCACAAATTACAGAGATGATGGGAAACAGCCTTTAGTTAGTCTCAAGTCCTTTTCTTTTTAGCATAATTCAAACTCCATACGTGAATCATATGTTGCTTTTGTTTTTCATGATCAATGGAAAAATTTATGAAATCACGTTTTTCATCTTATTGGTTTTCTTATGATTTATAAACAACTATGAATGAAAAGAAAATATTGTTTTGATAACATTTTATTCGAGTCAAGCCTTGTTTATAATTTCTTTTTCTCCTCATCTCTATTTTTCTTCCTTCTTAACTCCTTATTTTGGCTGCCTCGTGACTCATGTGAAGAAACACATGGACACTCATCTTGCAATTTGCTGGGAACTCAGGCCCGTAGGAAGCGGGGGGGCAGGGGGGGCAAATAATCCTAAAATTCAATTGTTCACAGCATGGTCCCTGGTCTACCTTTTGCTCTCTAACAATGGTTGCCCCCCCCCCCCAATAATTCTACCCAAGCTACAGCGCTGTGGGAACTAGCTGACCCTTCTGCTCTTATCAAAATAATTCATCGTATTTTGCCAAACATTCTAGCCGTTTGTTCCAAATAAACTGGTTACTTATATAAAATTATGTAACAATTCGTGTTTATGTTGGAAAACAACGACAGGCTTGTAGCATTGACGTCACAACAGCTTATCCTATTCGCCTTTTCGATGTTGACTTTGATCACTACTAGCAAGAAGGCTAAAAACAAATCGTTTGGTAAATCGTAAATCGTTGGTTGCTTATGGCTGATACTTCATGATATCATCATAAAAAATATTGTTTATTGCTTTCACCAACACAGCCTTGTTTGTTAATTGACTTGATAATCAAACGCCTGGAGGCAAAGGATACAGAATTGGTTTATGGTGGCTTCTTCGTAGAAATTACGTAACTTTGTTTTAACGTTTTTGGAAGTGGTTGACATATGTCTTGATTTATATCGTATGGTAAATAAGCACGTCGCAAGCTGCATATGTTTATTTCTAATATGGCAATTAGATCTCAACATCGAAAGGTTTTTGAATTTGGTGAGTAAAGTCAAGTTAAAGATATTCTCTTAAAGTGGGGTCACTTAAATACAAATATAATGCTCATTGCTCTATTACTTCTTGACTACTGACTGTCTTTACTGCCAATCTCCATGCTGTCAATGTACTTGTTTTGTAATCATTTCTTAGTCTTCCAGTTGATAATTTATATATTGAAATTCTTATATTGAGCGAAAATGGTCAGTTTTAGTTAATTTTTACATTTCAGCAAATTTCGAGGCTCATCTTCTTATAAAATTGTCCTTATAGAAAAAAAAGAGCGTATCATCACGAGCATATCTTGAGATATTCATTCATTTCCGTCATATGATCACTTTTAAGAATTTATCTAGTTAATAATGAAATCATATCGTATGCTATTCCCCCACAGTAATGGTTGCTATCCTCACAATAGTAAACACCCTCTACAGAACTGAACACCCTCCATAGTATTTTTTTTTTTTTTTTTTTTTCAACAGGTGTATAGGCCGAGATGGCCCTTTACCTCATTTACATTTTAAAGTATGAAGCTGCTATATGTCTAAACTAACTACATGCTACAAAGATACAATTTAATCAAAAAAAAAAAAAAGAACTTAATACAATCGATTATCAATTAAGGTGTTAAATTAAGAAGTAAAGTTAAATCGCGAAAGCTATGAAATTGTTAATTCATATTGTCTGATGTCTCCGTTGTTTTGATTTTAAGATGAATTTTAAAGAAAATTTACTTTTTTTGTAATGCCTTTTCCCTAAGATTAAAGGCAGTTCTGCAAAACTTGCCCACCAACTCAAGACAAAATTTATCCTCTTGAGACAGCAGCCAAATCAACAGATTTTTGCCATGAAGCAATTCAACTGATGGAAATTTGCCAGTGATATTGCTTAACATATCTTTTCGTATTTCAACGAATAAAGGGCATTCAGTTAAAAAGTGTACTTCATCTTCCAATTTGCACAAGTCTCTTTTTTTGCAATAAAAACAATATCTTTCTTCTCTTGGAGTTTTTTTGGTGCCGTATCTTCCTATTTCGATTTGAAGTTTATGAGCACTGGTGCGAAGTTTCGCCAAAGTACTTCTTGTAGTGAAGTCAGTGAAAATGTCTAGGTAGGTTTCAAATTTAAAAGCTGTTTTAAACAGCGCATAGGTCCTAAGTTTTTTATCTTGAGCTATATGTATCGTTAAATTGTTCATAATTTCAGATTGAAAATGTCGCTGAACCTTTTGTTTTATAATACTTTTTGTGTCTGAGCTTTGTATTTCATAGAGAGATGCAAGATCACGGGCCTTAGAAACCCAGTTTTTGTGCCCTGCATCTGCATCTTCCACCAACATTAGAAATGCTTTATTGGCATATCTCTCCGGTTCTAAATTTGAAAGTCTTAAATAAAATTTTAACACATTTATTGGTCTCATAGATGAAACACTATATCTGCCTAATTCAGCGTATACTGTATCAGTTGTTGTAGTTGATTTTACTCCTAAATCATATTTGCAGGCCGATAGATGTAGGCTTTCATGTTTTGGCCACTCAGTTGTTCCCCATATTTCGGATGCATAATTTAATATGGGCATGATTGTATGGTCAAATAAATAAAGAAATAGCCTTGGCTGAAATCCTCCCCATTCTCTACTTTTTGCCAAAAGAGCAAAATACGATTTTTGTGCTTTGTCTTTTATTTTTTCCGCATGTTCAGAAAATGAACCATTCGATTTGAAAGTGACACCAAGATATTTATAAGATTCACATTCTTCAATTTCTTCAGCACCTAATTTCAAAACTTGAGTGCTATTTGTATTCCCGCATGACTTGTGTTGTTTCACAATCATGATTTTTGTTTTTCCTAAATTCACTTTCATTTTAACAGATTTTACAAATTCATTGAGTGCATTAAGTTGTAATTGCATGTCTTTTTCGTTATTTGCTAGCAAAACCAGATCATCAGCATACAGCAAAGTATGGATTTTTTCGTCCCCCATATCGACTCCTGCGGAAGATGCGCTGATGTTTTCATCTAAATCATTCAAAAAGAGTGCCAATAATAGAGGGCTTAACAAACATCCCTGCCTCACACCTCTGGAACATGCAAATATATCTGTCAGGCCATTGTCACCCTTAACACACGATTTAACTTTACTATACAAAGATTCAATAATGTTTAAAAAGTTACCTTTAATTCCATAAGTTAACAATTTACCAATTAAATGAGAATGATTAACCGAATCAAAGGCTTTGCTGAAATCAACAAAACAAACATAGAGTGGACCTTTTTTTACCATCAAATTATGTTGAATAATAGCCCACAGTGTAAAAATGTGGTCAGAAGTCTGATACCCTTTTCTATATGCAATTTGATTTTCATTTAGTATTTCAAATTTTGAAATACATTTCTGCAACCGTTGTAAGAGGATGCCAACAAATAGTTGTCCAAAAATACTTAATAGTGTTATACCCCTATAATTATCGACAGGGCATTTTTTAACACTGTAACTACTGGGCCATTGGCCCAGTGGGCCCTTTTCCCGGCCCAGTAAAAAAGCAAAATTTAGGGCCTTTGGCCCACTAGTTTGGGCCCTTTTCATTAATATTTTTTTAATATACAGTAAATAGTGACAGTCTTTCAGTCAGTCATATTGTGTCACTTAGATTGAGCACAGAAAGCAAGGCCCTTTGCATGGCCTCTTTCTGGGTTTTCAGTCGAGGTTGTTGATTGATGTTGCTATGGTTGCTGGTTCATGTTGTTGTGTTGCGTTGTTATGGTAGTTTTAGACTGAGCTGTGAGGAAAATCAAAGAAGAAAGATCAAAAGATTGCAGTTTAAAAATCAACTTAGGAAATGAAAAGAAAATCAAAGAGTGGCCACGAGAAACGTTTGGAAAAAAAGAAGAATGAATTAAAAGAGGCTGCCACTGCAAGTGGCCAAACATCGCTACTCTCCTCGTTCGGATTTACAAAATCAAGCACCAGCAGTCGGCCTAAGACTGCCAGTCCCACAGCTGTTACGAGCGGGAAGTGAAGTCCCGCGCGGCCTATTTTTTACCTTGTTGCCTTATTTGCTAAATATCTCTCATATTACATAAGACATTCAAAAACAAATTATATCATTCGATTCCTGAATAAATTCTGAACAAATTTGTTGAAACCAATAGAACAATAAAGCTTTTGCCTTGTTTCCAAATTTTTTTTAATATCGATATCGCTGTTTGCGAGACAACATGCAACAGAATTTTTCGTGGAGTGAAAATTTTGAAACTCAACAAAACAATATAAAAAAACTTAAATTTGTTTAGAAAATCATTTAGAAATATTCTAAATAGCTTAGTTAATATTATTTTTAAGTTTTTTAGATTAATTAAACCTGATTTTATCAGTAAAATCGTTGAAAGAAACAAATATAAGGTCTTGAAATTTTCTCGGCGCTGTTTTTCTTGTCTGACGCTGCGAGCCGCTGCGCAGGAAAATCCCGAAACTGCACGTGAATGGAATAGTTTTGGCCTAGGTAGTCAAACAAAAACTTAATTCCGCAGGCCCCTGGAGGCTTTTTAGAGTAAAAAATACTTGGAATACACGTAATAAGAGTTGAATAATACTTACATCTTGGGGCAAAAACTTTTCAAATCAAGGAAAGGTCACGAAACTCATGCTGAAGTACTAAAAGCGGGGAGGGCACCGGAGGATCGCGATGGAAATTGTGTGCCCCTCCATTTTAGGACTGTCTCATATTCAAAGTGAGACTTGCAAAAAGAATGGAAGAATTATCTCTTACCGAAGAGCGCGGAAACGTAAAAGTTTGGGCTCATGTTTTGGCCTAAATGGCCGCGAATGAAAAAAATTCCTCAAAACGCAACTTCGATTTAAATCTTTGATTAATTAAGTAGAACATTACAAACTGTTTTGTTTGTCTTGGTAAGTAGAGTAATATTTTCTGCATTGAATTAAGCAAATTCGGTTTAGCTGGTGTTAATTTGAGAGCAGAAATATTTATTTGAAAAAAATCGAAATTTTCGAAATTGATGCGTGCGGTCTGTTGTGGCCCGAAATTCGAAGGACTTGACTTCCGCGAATACAATGTGGCGTAACAGCTGTGGTCCTATTATTGATGGCGGATCGACGATTGATCAACACTCATCAACTGCAGTACCAGTTGAAGAGGAGGTGAGTAAAGCTTCTGACAGTTTGGTTGATTCAATGAAAGATGATAAAAACGGCAATGAAGATACTGAGAAAAATGATGTCATTATTAATATTGATGATGCCAGTGATGATAGTCCTGCAGACATAGGCCTAGGTCTTGATGATAACGCTGAGATTTCGAAACCAGACACTGCCTGGTCAAAAATCGACCCCACAGATGATCGTTGGTACAAAGGGAAAAAATTAGACTTGAATTGGCTGCTTTTAGCTGAATCTTGCCTGGAATTAAGTAGGGAAAGTCAGAAAGGACAACAAAGACGACGTCCAGTTGTCACCTGCTTACTTTGCAGCAAGTATGAGCTTGAAGTGAAAAGATATGCCACTAATGGACGAATACCAGTTGCCAGTGGAGTCCGGGTTGATGGGAAAGACAGACTGCGTTCACTTGTTGATCATTTGCTTTCCTCTGTTCACAATGAAGCATTAAGATTGAAAAACCTTGAAGAAGCATGGAGTCTTTCATCAGACAGTCATCCTTGGGTCAAAGTTATGAAACAATGCAAAACCCAGACATTAGAGTTTCTTTTGCGAATGGCTGTTGATGTTTACAATGATTGTAGAGTGGAGACACTCAGTGCAAGAAGCTGGCCATCAAGGTCTTTGGCAACTGAGCATAGCAATGCTTTACTGCATAACTTTGAAACAGAAGGATGGGATGCAGACTTTGTTCCTTTTAGTCAACCAAGCTCTGTATACCATTATAGAGATCCAGTAACCTATACAGCAATGAGAGACATTGTTGCTAAGCAAGAGATTAAAAAAACTGCTGATGTATTAAAAGATTGTCTGTGCTTTTCTGTTCAAATTGATGGAAGTGCTGACAAGCAGCAGGTGGATTCTAAATTTATAACAGCAAGGTTAGTCCCAACAAATGAAGTGAGTGTCAAGACCGTTTTTCTTGGCATTGCCAGCAGTGATTTAGGAGGAGCTGAAGGACTTCTTGATTCATTTATTTCGTGCTTGAAAAGTGTTGGTGTGGAGACAGAGAAGCTTGTTGGAGTCACCACTGATGGAGAAAAAGCAAACACAGGCAAAAATGCAGGATTGTGGACATTACTTAAACAACATATTGGCAGGGACATCTTGACAGCATGGTGTGTTTGCCATCGCTCAGATTTGGCCCTTGAATCTGTTCAGTCAGAGGTCCCTGAACTCCATAACTGGATGGCTGATGTTCTTGCCCTTTCGACATTCTTCCGCTCATCTCCACGTCGCACAAAGCTGCTGCACAAAGAACATGATAAACTTCTTGCTTTTCCAAAGCATTTTGAGGTCCGATTTGCAGAGCATACTTTGAATCTACTGAAAGCTATCTTGAATAACCTGGAAGCAGCAAGAATGCTTTGGACAAAAATGACAGATGGAACCATAAATTCAGACAGAAAAGAAAGCTCATCTGCGAAAGGATTTCTTAGGAAATGGGGTAATGGCACACAGCAAGTGTGGTTGACCACTGTTATGCATGATCTGTGCAAAATTTTCAAGAATTTGCAGAAAATATTTCAAAAGTCTGACCTCATTTTACTGGATGTGTTAACTGCCAGGGATGCAGCAATGGTCAACCTGAACGTCATGAAGGAGATGCCAGTGCCTGGTGGGCAGGAAGAGAAATACTTGAAAAATTTAAATTCAAGTGAAGAATGCAGTGCAGAAAGGAATATCAGAAAAACCAGCCAGGCTCACAGGTTTGTCACTGCACACCGAAGAGAAGATGGTCCGATCAGGGTTGAAATTGTTCAATCGGCAATAAACTTTCTAGACCAACGCATGAATATTGAGGAAGATCAAACGATCAACAATTTGAAGAAGATAATGGATGCAAGTTCACCAGCCCAGATAATAAATGCCAGCAGAGATCTTGTTAGCCAGATGTTTGGAGAAGACAAGGTTGAAGAGTTTGTTTCTGATGTCTGCATGTCATGGACAAGCCTAAGCGAAATTCAAGTCTATGGCCAGATAGAAGATGCTGGCACATTCTACGCATTGAAGCTAAGAAAAATGACAGAGGCTAGCTGTGGTATGCTCCGAAAATTCCTTGCTTCCTTCCTTACCTTGACACCACATAGCATGGCAACAGAGAGAGCTGTCTCCCACTATAATAACATAAAGACATCCAGTAGAGCATCTTTAAAGCCAGAGTCGATTAACAGTTACATGCACGTTTCTCTCAATGGCACAGGGACTGCATATTTCGATCCGAGACCTGCAGTTTTTGAATTTTTGAAGACCAAAGACAGACGTAATAGAGAGCCAACTGCTGAAATCTATCGAGAGAGAGAATTTATTAAAAAGTTCTTTTTGAGTGACTCTGGTTGTCTTTGATGGGACGTTTTCTTGACATTCTATATCAGACGTTGTTTTAAATTTTAGACATATTATTAACGTTTTATTGAATTTTTATTCTGGTTATATTCATTTTCGTAGCTTTTGTTGCCTAGGGGTCAAGGGGGGTCAAGGGGGGTCAAGGGCTCTGGTCGCGAAGATGCGGGCCCTCGTATGGTATTGGCCCAGTAGTCAAAATTCCTTAAAAAATGCCCTGATTATCGAGACTAGATTTATCACCTCCTTTGAAAATTAGCACAATTATTCCAACTGCCCATTCCTCTGGAAAATCCCCATTTTTCAGTATTCTATTAAATAGATGTACAAAAGTAATAAGGAATCGACCGTTGAGGTTTTTCAATAACTCTGCACTTATCATATCGAGACCTGGTGCTTTCCCAGTCTTAAGATTGGAAATCATTGACTTTATTTCCTCAAATGAAATAGGGCAATTTAGCTGGTCATCAATTTCGCTTAAAGAAAAAGAATCCGCATTAACAGGCTGTTGTTTCTGTTGTTGTTGTTGTTGTTGCTGAGCCTCTTGATAGTATAGTACTGAACATCCTCCACAGTACTGAACACCCTTCACAGTAATGAACATCCTCCACAGTACTGAACATCCTCCAAAGTATAGAAGATTCTCAACAGTACTGAGTTTCCTCCACAGTACTGAACATCCTTCACAGTTCTGAACACCCTCCACAGTACTGAACATCCTCCGCAATACTGAACATCCTTCACAGTACTGAACATAATCAACATTACTAAATACCCTCCACAGCACTGAACATTATCCACAGTACTGAACATCCTCCACAATGCTGAACACCATCCACACTACTGAACATCCTCCACAGTACTGAACATCCTTCCAGGGCATTTTTTAAGGATTTTTGAGTGGTGGGGCATTTTTCAAAAGGGCCAACACCCACAGTGGCACAGCGAGCGTACATTGCGTACGTACACAGCGAGTGTACGTACGCAATGACCCAAGGTCATTACCTTAAACAGCTGGGGGTCTGGGTGGGCGCTGTAAGCCCCCCAGCGGGTCCAGGGCAGAGCCCTGGTAGGGGTCCAGGAGGCAAAACCCCGGAAGCTCCTGAGATTTTGCCATTTCTGGGGCCTTAAAATCCCCTTAAAATTGCTAAATATCCTTGTTTCTTTTTTCGGGTATGGTAATAGAAAAATAAAAGAAAGTCCATAAATCCGACCCTCGTGTATTGGCCTGTTAGCAGTGGCGTAGCCAGGATCCAACAATTACGGTTGGGGCGAATAAGTATGACACATAAACACTACCAGAAGAAATGAGATAAATACACTCGGTAATTTGGAAGTCTCTTAAAACTATCCTTAAAATGTGTTATAAACTTGAATAGAAACGTTAAATGTAATGATCCTTCACAGTACTGAACATCATCAACATTACTAAACACCCTCCACAGTACTGAACATTATCCACAGTACTGAACATCCTCCACAGTACTGAACATTCTCCACAGTACTGAACATCCTCCACAGTACTGAACATTCTCCACAGTACTGAACATCATCCACAGTACTGAACATCCTACACAGTACTAAACACCCTCCACAGTACTAAACACCCTCCACAGTACTGAACACCCTCCACAGTACTACAGACGTTCCCTAGAATGAAAATTCTAATATTAGTTATCTCATTTTCAGGTCGACATGATTCACTTGAGAGCATGGGGTGCGAAGGAGGCTCGCAATACTCTTGTACCATGATTTGTGTAGATGGCCTAATTATGAAATGCTCCACCGTAGAAGATTCTTACGTTCCAGAGCAGATGATTAATTTTGACGAGTTGATCAAATCAATCCAACGAGCGATACAAATTTTAAAGACTTCTCACTGTTCACATGTAAGTGAATCTCGACTTGTTATGTGTTACAGTGCGATACGGTAACTATTCATTGCATTATGTTGAAATATCTTACTCTGTTTTGCTGTATTACATTACATACATTGTTGACTATTCGTTGCATTGTGTTGTCGACTTATTGAGAAGTCGATTATCATAAAATTTTTATTACAGTATGTCATTCATCGGTAACTATTCGTCTTGCTTCATATAACATCCTTTATCACAAAACGTTTCCATGTTTTACGAAGTATCAACATTTGTTCCAATATACAACAGTAGCTATATGATTGTGGAGAAAAGAGCCAAGAAACAAAAATCGCTATCTCGCCGTAAGACTTCATACTACAGTATATCAACAATAAAACTTATTTCTACAATGTGTGGCAACGTTCCGACGGTTTACAACGTTAAAAATAGGCAGGGGAGAGAGGGGCAAGTTGTCACAGGGGTAAGTTGTCACAGCCTCTTTTTGGGTTCAAAGGTTAATGACGGTAGGCTCGGCCAAAGGGTATCTAAAGAAAGCTTACATAAAGTACTTCACAATACCACCAATTTTGAATTGATAACAAACGTTTTGGACCCAAAAAGAGAGTGTGACAACATACCCCACTCTCCCCTAAATACGTCAAAATTATAAAATTTGGGTAAAATTGTGGTCAAATCTTATATTTGGTTATTGCGAATACAGCTAAAATCAAAAAGATTGCTTAACAAAAATTATTAATCTCATCGTTGATAAAAAGTTATATCTAACACAAGGGAAAATATATAATAAGCCTATTTCATTTATTGGCCTGCGTACAAACTTTACAGGGATGCGGAGGAGTGAGGAATAAAGTTCTGTGAACTAATATTTGTTTCTAGGACTTGATTCCTCACTCCTCCGCAACCCTGTTAAGTCTATGCGAAGGCAACTTATTCGTATCACCTAATTCAAAGTTTATCATACTGAAATCATATTATTTATTGGCTAATTTCCTTGTTGCAGAATTTAACGCACGAATCTAGAGACGAATTGAAAAGAAGGCGACGATCTCTTAGCTTCGAATGTACATCGCCTTCTGATAAACCCCTGGCCGGTTCACCCGTCACGAAAAGGACGAACAGCACGACTATCACCAATCATCGCGCACAATCAAAGTCTGGAAGATCATCGCCACAGTCGATTCTGCTCAAATCTGCGATAAAGCCGAAGGACTTGGATAAATATAGCGACGAAAGTGACACTTGCACAGCATTAGAGCAGCGATTCCTCAAGGAGAAATACGCCGCGCAGATAAAACGCTTCAGCGATAATGACTCTGATTACGTGTATTTGGAAACGCTGCATAATGTGCTCGAAGCATCGGCGATTTTGAGGGCGATAGTCGAGAATAAAACTCCTATCGTGATCGATCTGGAGATAAGCGACGAAAATTGCATGACGCTGTCATATCAAGCGATTACTAATTTCAAACAGAAGTTTATGATGCTGAAGCTCAAGTCGGACTATTGTCTGTTTCTAGCTCCTTTCTGAACAAGGGAGTTGCGATTTAAGATTTCAAACATTTCAAACTTATTACTACATTTTGATACTGAAAATTATTTATAAATTATGAATTCACAACTCAATTTATCCAGCTACCATAACTTTTATTAATAAAACCCCCTATCCAGGCTAGTCAGAAATAATACAAAATGCCTGTTTCAGGCACTTTTCTAAAGGAAAGACTTGCAAGTTTAGACGGAACATTTCACAAACTTTATTCACTACAATTTACAAATAATAATTATCAATAAAATGCATAATTACACAATAACGAAAATTTAAAGAGCTACATCTTTGGAAATTAAGGTTCTCAATGGTATGTCCACCGATTAAAAGGGTGCCATAAACATGCAGTAATCATTGCCTACTTTCAACATCATGAAATCATGCTTAAAATTATCCACAAACTGGTACATGACTGCGATGTCATTGCTATTTACTATTATCTGAAGTACGGTAGTCGTCTTGCTTTCCGCCAGGGCCAGCAGCAAGGCCGAAACTTCCAGCGTCGAACTCAGATTCTCCAACGCGACGAAATCCTTCACATTCCCTTCCACCCATGCTAGCTTATCTGTGAATCTTTTCAGCAAGCTGGAGTTCTCTTGAGAATCCTCAAAAGAGCATAAACTCTCGCTGGATTTTCTGTCGCAGCACTTAACGAGTACGGATTGGGGCATGGTTTTGTATGCTGGTGCAGGACTGCGATGTTCGCTTTGCGAGCTCAGCCTCTCTCGCAGTCTTGACATCCTCAGGCGGGCTGGGTGCGAGTCTGAAAAACTCCCGGATATCGAACGTTCGGAGAGATAATCGTCATATTCGAACGGTACCTTTCCGTCTTGCTCTTGCTTGGAAAAGGCTGGTGTCTGGAATGGGGAAAAATGTCTTTTAGGAGACATTCTTATGTTTAGGGGGCGAAGTAGTGGTTGCAGTGGGTGCATACCCAACCCCAGATATTTCTGACAGTTCGTGACCAATCCAAAAGGTTTAAATGTCAAATTAAAGCAGGATCTATAAGAGCTACTGTTTTCTATCATCAGTTCAAGTATAGAATGTGGCGTATGTTTTAGTGTTACCATTGGTGTAAGGAGGGTCTTGCTTGCACAAACCTAACAATATCATCAGCATCAGATAAAAGAAACTTCAGAGAAACTTTCAGAACTCAAAATTCGAAAAAATGAAAACCGTCTTCACAATGAGAGTAAAACTAAGCCAGATTTTTGAATGGGATATTTTGGTTGGTCGATCTTAGAGTTTGTATACATTTGATTGGTTAAGAACTAACCTAAAAGAGTCTTTGATCGGTATAGAACTTCAAAAAGGCCAGAAAAACAAACCTTAAGTAAATGAAACTGGTTAAGCAATGTCAGTAAGAAAGCGGAATTCATGTCAGTACTTCCATATTTGTTAGTTTCTCGTAAAAAAATACTTGTATCGAGTTACTGAAATTAAATCGAGAGAAGACTTACCGAATTGGCTCTCCTCCTCACAGTATTCGAATTTATTCGATTCTCCAGGGCTTCGATAAGATCGCCATGTTCAATCATTTCTGTGGGGATGTAGGATTGTCCTTTCAGGCAACACCGAAACAACATTCCGCCTGCCGCTACGATCGGCATGTCTTCCTTGCAGCAAGTGTCACAACCGCATTGGTCTACGAAGTCTTTCGTCATTTTCTTCCTTGGTCCTGTAAGTATATAAACAAAAACGTTAGATAGCGTTATAGAGCCATTATAGAGCCTGTTAAATAAACCGTTCTTCTTCCCAGGTCCACTAATCATAAAAAGTAACGTTAGACATGAGCCAGATGAGCCATTCGAATCAAACGATTATTTTCATTATGTCCTCTATGCATATGAAGTAGCGCTAGACACTGAAGCAGTTTGATTTAGCACTTCTCTTCCCAGGTCCTCTAAGCATATGAAGTAACGTTAGAAATTGAGCCAGTTGAACATGAGCCACATGAGCCCGTAACGTGAGCCATTTTCATTATGTCCTCTATGCATATGAAGTAGCACTAAACACTGAAGCAGTTTAATCTAGCACTTCTCTTCCCAGTTCCTCTAAGCATATGAAGTAACGTTAGAAATTGAGCCAGTTGAACATGAGCCACATGAGCCCGTAACGTGAGCCATTTTCATTATGTCCTCTATGCATATGAAGTAGCGCTAGACACTGAGGCAGTTTGATTTAGCACTTCTCTTCCCAGTTCCTCTAAGCATATGAAGTAGCGTTAGAAATTGAGCTAGTTAAATGCAACGCTTCTCTGACGTACCCAGCAACCTTTAGACATCGAACCAGTTAAATCAAACGCCCTGTAAGCCTATGAAGTAAGACGGCTGTTCAAACGTCTCCCTTCTTGAGTCCTCTAAGTAGACGATGGAAGACCGCTTGGAAATGCACACTTATACGAGCAGTTGTATATAGCGGAATGACTTTTCAATACGTCATTTTGGTGAACTGGCACTAGCCAAGTTTTTATGGATCTGTCCAATCCCAGAAATTTGCATTAAAATTAATTTGCAATATTTGTTTTGATGCTCTAAACTTGAACGGAGGAGTGAATAAACGGGGGAGGGGTTCAAGTGGGTAAATAAAGGAAAATTGTAATTAGCAAAAAGAAAGGGCGTTTATTAGACACCTTCAAGTGAAGTGGTTGTTTCTTAGACAATCCAGGGAGGTTACTCAATATATTGATATTGTATGGTGAGGGAGGGGTGCTGATGCGAGAGAGGCTTGCTGATGTTATTAGTAATAGGGAGTTGTTCTGAAATTGGGGGAGGGGTGTAACAATTCGTGCTATTTCATTGGGAACTAAAAGCAAGAGTCACTTTATGAGTTTCAAAAGAGTCGATTCCTCTCAATATCAACACAATCACAACAATTATAATGAAAAATATTGGAAAACAAATAATGGAAAAATGAAAAGAGGAGGCTACTTACGAATGATTCACTAATTACAATGAGTCAGAGCCACCGATGCGATGCGGCAGCTGATGAGCTTCGAACGCCGAGTCTTGCTGCGGAGGAGCTTGTGTTGTTGTTTGTCGTCCTGAAAGTCAAAAAAAGTGTTTAAGCCAAATATAGAGGCCCCCCCATAGTACCCCTGGATAACGGATTCACGCGTCAATTTTTCGTTTATCACGCCATCACGGACCTTAAAACAGAATTTTCACGATCTTTTCCATCTAACTATGCAAGAAAATGTTTTCGGACGCGTCACGCAATCACGCACTTGAAAACTCCTTTTCACAGAATAACGACCTCATTTTCAACAAATCACGCTGCACGAAGGATTCTTTAATCACGGATTCACGAGCCGAAAATATCTAAATCACGAAATCACGCGCGAAAATATGCCAAATAACGCTTCACGTACAAATATGGGGGGGCCTCAATATAGGCACTGTTTGGAACCCAAAGATCAAATATGGACACTGAAACTCAAACTCCAAATATGGAAGAGTTTTTAAACATTTTTAGGATTTCATTTTAGGGCAGAGTTAGGGTGGGGTTTAGTGTTTAAGGTTTGAAAAAGATTTAGGAAGGGCTTGCACGTGTAGGATAGGGCTTCGTTTTTGGGGTTCGTGAGATTGCAGTTAATATAACCTCGCTCACAAAGGGTGTGTGGAATCTACCTACATAAAATGTTATTTCAGTGGCGTATTTCATACATTGCATATGCTGGGCCCAGAACCTATCCTATGCTATTCTTAAATTCAGGGAAGCACCGAGCACAAGCAAGTTGTAATGAAAACTCATGAAGGAAGTTGAGTAAATTCAATAAATTTCTTGCAGGATAATACTTCAGCCTTGTAGTTATTGATCGCAGTATGGAATTAGTGAACAAAAATTAAAGATAAGAAACTTGGTCATCTGTTTTTTTTTTAATATCTAACTTCAAGAAATTGACCGCTCCATAAGGACAACAGACAAGTGGTCCTTCAAATGTATCAATGTATCCCTGCATATCAAGGTCGAGCTTCTAATAAGGGCAAGGGATCCTTCAAAGGTTACCTTCTTAATAAGGGCAAGATACCCTTATAAGGTAGGCCTGCTAATAACTAAGGACAAGGGGCCCTTCAAAGGAAACCCTGTTAATAAAGGCCAGGGACCCTGCTAAAATTGATATAAACTTACTTTTCCTATAATCTATCTTCATCCAATCTTTTGCAAGTGTAGCAAATCCTCAATAATATTAGAAGATCACCATTCTCTCCACATTGACGTACATCACCACTAGCCAGGTAAATTTCTCTATTCTGAGATGAAAAGTGGCTTTGAAGACTTTAAAGGCTAGATGTAGGCTTTCTGCTCAGTTGGAAATCATGAAACGGCCCGACAAAATGACGCTATCCTCAGTTCTTTTGTGTGTTACACTGAGTCAGAGTTTCAAGGCTTTGCGATATTCCCAGAGGTGCGAAAGGACGAACGCAAAGCAACTTACAAACAATGAGTTTTATGAGCCTGCTTGAATTTGCCAGCTTATACGAATTTCGAGGAATTAATTGAAAACAAAAAGAGTAAAATAAAGCAGCTACCGTCTGTTAATCTTCAACTCATAAACCGACCGAGTCTCTCTTTAGTTCTTCGCAACTTGAGTGAGTCACACCGTCCTTTGTTTCTGGGCCGTTATCTATTGATAGAGGTGTCAAAAAACCTGACGCATAGCACCATGCAGGCAGTACCCCGGGAGTAATTTCAGCGCATGATTATCTCCAAATGTTTTTCACAAATCCTAATTACCGAAACTTGAACAATTACTCCAATAACTCACAAAAAATTGTCTGACGTAAGAGAAGCGGTATTTCCATTCAAAAAGTTTCTTACTTATTTCTCAGTTTCTTAAATGTTTTGAGCTCTGTGGTACGATTCTTATAAACCAGTTTCTTATAAAAAAAGATGTAGCAGACAAACACTGACATTTTGTTTTTCACATCATTTTCATTTCATAAATTTAGTCTTGCTTCGTAATTCTCCATATAGTTAAAAGTTTGCAAAACACAGAAAGTTCTATTGACACCAGGGTCCCACCCAAAAGAGTTCATCTCGGATAACCGGCCTAACCCGCTCCAAGTAACCAGCCCCCTTAATCACTAAGCAAGGGGTCTAAAAACTTTGATAGCACTGAGTAGATCCTACAGCTCTTCTAAAGTTGTCACCGCGATTCGGTTTTGTATATTTTCCTTGCATTAAGGAGCATATTTTCTGGCATTTGTATTTTAATTCTATTACTATCAAACTGTGTCTAATAAAAAAAACAGTAAAGAAAATGGTAAAAGAGTAAATGACTAAGAAACTTACATGAACTAGACATTCAGTGGTGTGTAATTTGGCTGCAGCAGCATTCGTTGAGTTTGCATAAAGCTGATTGGTAGCGTCCTTATTTGACGGAGAACCACCCAACATTACTCAGATCTATTACTGACAGATGGTGCTCTCCTTGTTTTACCCCCGCACAAAACGTGCAAAGCGGAGCGTGATTCGGCGTGATTGGCAGCGTGATGTCATACACACAGGAAGGAAGCCCTGTATAAAGCAGTAGGGGTTTTCTATCGACTTATAAGGGGCTTTCATGAGCCAATCAAAGAGAATAAAATTAGATTATCTGATTGTCTTGAGAGCCTTCTGCTCGTGTTGGAAACATCAACCTAATAAGACCTGATTAAGATCTTTTCACTACTTGTCTAGTGACCTGGAGTGAGGGTCATGAAATACCGTCTTCTTTCCAAGTGAACTGCTGCTGGGGATACCATTAGTATTGTGGAGGATATTCGGTACTGTTAAGGGATACAATCATTACTGTGGAGGAATACCCTAAGTATTGTGAAGCAAGGGATACCATCAGTACTGTGGAGGATGTTCAGTACTGTAGAGGGATATCATTAGTACAGCGGAGTATATTCAGTGCTGTAGAGGGACACCATCAGTACTGTGGAGGGATGTTATTAGTATTGGGAAACAAGGGATACCATCATTGTTGTGGAGGATGTTCAGCACTGTGAAGGGATACCATCAGTACTGTAGGGGATATTCAGTACTGTGAAGGATATCATTATTATTGCGATTTAAGGGATACCATCAGTACTATGAGGGATATTTAGTACTGTGGAGGGATACCCTTAGTATTGGGATACAAGGGATACTATCAGTGCTGTGGAGGATGTTCAGTACTGTGAGGAGGATATAATTAGCACTGTGGAGGATATTCAGTACTGTGAAGGATATCATTAGTATTGCGGTTTAAGGGATACCACCAGTAGGTACTGTGAGAGATACCATCAGTACAGTGGAGGATGTTCAGTATCCACTATGGAGGGATATATCGCCATGACTAAGCCCACTAACTCACACGGGTAGGAACCTGTTAATTAAGCAATGGGGGGTTTAAAAAACTGTCAGATTGCTTTAAATTTAACAAAAATGAAACGAAAGCAAACGAAAAGGTAGGAAAGAAAGGAAAAGAAAACGAAATGATTCAAACTTTCTGGAAAGGGTATTTCTGCCCCCAGGCTGCCGATGGATTGATGTGAAGCATTATGAAGCATTTCTGCCCCCAGACTGCCCCGTGCCTCAGCTGCCCTTGCAAATATGTGTTTGACATACAAACTGATTAAGCTTGAGATAGTGACCGTTTGCTGGTAAATCGTGATGTCACGTGTTGACCTGGTTTGGCATGAGATGAAAATGAAAATGAGATGAAAAATGAAAAACGTTTGACCTGAAATCCGGTAGTCAATCGCGAGAGTAGAAATGTCTGAATTAACGATAAAAAGAATTGCATGGTTTTTGGTAGCGACAAAGGCATTGTTATGAGGTTATTCGTATCTAACCATAAGTTGTTTAATATCAACCTCTTATTATCGTCTATGCATGCGATAGTACCCCTCCAAGGCCTCTCGTGAACTCACTGAACCCACTTACTCGCACGGGAAGGAGGCCGTCTGTTAAGCAATGGGGGGCTTAGAAAACTGTCAACATGCTCTATATGAAAAGAAAATGAAAGGAAATGAAAATGAAAAGAAACGTAAGCAGATGGAAAGAAGTGGAAGGCAAATGAAATGGAAAGCAACCGAAATAAGGAGTTATTGTCTGAAAGGGCTCCTACCTGAGATAATTCCATTCAATTGAATAAGACGTGATTAAATTTTCATAATTCCTTTATCCCTTCCAAGAGCCACGCAATTCTTTTTATCCTTAATTCAGACATTTCTGCTCTCACGATTGACTACCAAACTCGCGATTTCAGGTCAAACTTTATCTTTATTTTTCATCTCATTTTCATTTTCATTTTTCATTTTCATCTCACGCCATACCAGGTCAAAAGGTCACGATCGCAAGTTTAGTTAGTCCCTATGTCAAATATACATTTGCAAGGGCAGCGGAGGCACAGCTCAAGGGCAGTAATGCTTTAAAAGCTTCAGCATTCTAATCACCAGCCCGAGGGGCAGAAATGCCCTACTCAGAATATTGAATCCCTCTATATTTACATTATGAACTAAGGACTATATGCGCTTCCCACTTGAAACAATGTAGGATATGCACAGATTTTTTGAACGTCGAGGGAGCTTCACTTAAGACCTCTGCGGATGATGGTGCGCAAAAGGAGTTGCCTGGAAGGAAAAGTCCTTGTAAATCATTTGCAGGGTTTGTCCTAACATCGATTCTCTTCTTCGAGCTGGAGTTTCAGGAAGAGATCACCCCAAAATTGCAGTTTCCCCATTGAGCTATTGCCTGCTTTTCCCATGAACTACACATTTGTTTGGAATCACCCATGCATTGCACATGCTTGTTCATCAGATTCAAAACTATATCCAGAACAGGTCCTGAGGTCTAACAATGAGTCTTTTAATAAACACCCTTCCTATCAATTGTCTCTTTATTGAGTTTGCTTCCCACAGGACTGTATTGATTTTCCAAACCCAAAAAAAGAAGAAAAGAAAAATCTTCCAAAGTATGAGTTGATATCGGACAATTTGACATGAAAAGAAACAGCTTCCTGGGTGATTTTTGAGACAAAACTTTGCACTTTTAAATTCTGCCTTGCCGATGAGAATTAACAAAAACTTAAATTGGCCGACTGAATGCAATACTTTCTTCATTTGCTGACAAAGATTGGACCTTAATTTTGCAAAGTGTATCTTTTAGGCAAGCAGGTAACGGAAGAAAATGGTTTCATCTGTACATACAGATGCAAAGGTCTCCTGCTAAAATACCGTAAAACTTAATTAAGCCGCTAGGGCATATTTAATTTTTTTACATTCTAGAGTGGGGGCTTAATAGAACAGGTACCTTTTAAAAAGGAGTTTTGGCAAAGAGGCTCTCCACTCTCAAGCATGTTAAGTCAGAAATTAACAACATTACGATGAAATGCATTTATTAGCTATCTCCAACTGAAAATATTTTACTTTCCAGTCTTCCTTGCAAGAAAGGGGGGGGGGGGGTTAAAAGAGAGGGGTTTCTTTAGCTTTTATGGTGGTTCAATTCCTCTTTCATGACAAGACCCTAAAAATCTAACATCAATTTTTTAAGTTACTGACTGTCTGCCAGTTTTGTTAAAGTTCATTCTAAATCAATGCTTATTTGGGCCTAATTGTTAGTTGATCTTTTTACATTTTTTTATCCCCAGTTGCTTGAATGTAAACTTTTAAGAATTATCAGAATCTGATAGATGATTTGGGAGCCCTATATTATGTTTTCCCTTCCCTTTCTGCTACCCTACATGTCATTGCAATCAAACAGCAAGAAGCATTACAAAAATACAAGCTTGTCAATAGCACTTAAATTCTAATTTCATCACTAATTTCACAATTATTCGGCTTTTCAAGCAAACAAGAGCTTCTCGGTGAATAACAAACTTAAAGTTTCACACTTACCGACTGCTTGTAAAAATAAAAAAAGAGGAGACCGTCACTCACAAGAAAGTTGTTCAAGTGTTACTACTTGGTAGGATTCTTTCTACTTAGGCAGAGAGGTCCAACATTGTCACCAGTCAACTTGTTGTGGAGGTTATGGCTTCCGTCACAGAGTGGGAACTAGTAAGAAAATAAGATAATTCAAATGGTTGAAAGACAAGGAAGTGAAAGTGACCCAAGTGACATTAGGACCTTTTTACATGCTGGTAGGGTATGCTGAAAGGGTCATCCTCCTTAGAGGGTCACACACATCAATGGTTTTCCATGATTTACTTTACATATCAGGTAGGGTCACTCTAGGGGCAGGGCCATCAGGAGCAGGTCTGGGCCCTCGTGTGTTTTACAGGACTGGGCAGCACAACCATAAATTATTAGACTTGCTTTTAAAAAGCTGATTTTACATGCTTTTACCCCTCGTCTTAATTCTCCTACCTAGGGCTAGGGACACCCTATCAGCTAGGTAGGGACACCTTGCTAAGTGGGCCAACATTTTGTTGATTCAAGCCTGAATTTTGTTTGAAAAGCAAAAAACCACAACCAGTTTACTCACAACTCTGGGTCCCTCTAGCTAGTTTTAGCTCTACCTGCAACCGGCCCTTATCAAGTAAGGTTTACAACTTAAAAAGGATTGCTTCTTAGCTGAAAGTCTAATTAGTGTTTATCCCTTGCACCCTTAAAACACTAAGGCACAGGGGGAGAGCAGGTGAGGGGTATTTCACCCCCCTTTGTAAGCGTACAAGGTTTAGCAGAATAAATATGGATTTCAAAGATTTTTATTGAAGCAATAGGATTTATAGGAAAGGTGTACTAGATTTTAATGGACTGATTTGCCCCTTGTTAGAAGAAGCATTTGCCCCAACAGTTCCAAAAATAAACTTTTCTCAGTATCTTGGCTGGTGTTTCCATGATGGGTTATTGAAACATGAAAGTTATATCATTATCGTGAATCACAACTGTCAGGCCTTCCTTTGTTTATTCTTTCTGTTTGATATCCTCATTCTTTTATTGTTGTTTTTGCATTCTGATTTGCTTTGTAAGACAAGATAACTTCCATTTTGTTTTCAATAATACAGCCTCATTTCGAATTTTGATCAAAAGCTCTTCAATTTTAAACAAATGGGAATGAAGTGATTTCAAATCTTTTGAGGCATCTCGACCTAGGCTCATTACATTCCATTATTGCAAAAACAATGGATTGGCATTGTTGCTATGTAAGAACCATGCAGAAACCTGATTGTTTCTTGTAGTTTATCATAGGATATTCATAACATCATGTTGCACGGTTAAGCCGGTCCAGTCATTTGCAGAAACAATAGAATCTATTGTCCCCATTCCCCTTCAATTCTCTCCCATTCGTTTCTCTAGCTTGCTTTGCTCCAAGTTAATTCTTCTGTTAAAAACAGGATGGAAAACCTCTTGTCTTGCAAAGCTTATCAGAATGCGAAAAATCAATGATAGATTGAGGAGGATCTCAAACAGAGAGAATAAACAAAGGAAGGCTTGAAAGCTATGATTCTTAAGGGACCATCGACATTTATGTTTCGTCTTTCATCGCGGCTTATGGCCGCGATGGGGGGAGGGGGTCTAGTCTCAAGCCGCGATTTTAGGTTTTCTTAGACGAAAGCTAATTTTGAAATTTTATCAAGAAATTCAAGCCTTGAATATCTTTTCAATTCTCATTTTACTCTTAGAAATTCCATTTTAACATTTGTTTATTAAGTTTATGTAGGGGTCAACCAACTTGGGTTATAGGTTTTGGTGCATAGAATAGATAACGAACCGTTATGCGAACTGCGATTTCGCAAGGTAGAAGAAAGATAAAAAAAAACAAGCTGAAAGTTAACACAAAAAATATTTCATAATTAAAGCAATCCAGAGTTAGGATGCTTATATTCCATTCTTGGTTTTAATTATAAGATCATAGAACTTGAAATTACACACACAAGGCCTTCAAAATCGCTGCTGACAATGATTCAAGAAAGCTCCCCGTTTTGAGATTTTTTAGGCCTTCCTCTCCTCGGACGAAAATTGACCGACTCGCATGAGGCCGTGGCCCGTGATTGGGGAGGGGGGAGGGGGGTCGAACTATTGCGGCCAAAGGCCGTGATGAAAGACGAAACGTAAATGTCGATGGTCCCTAACAGCGTTAATAATCTAACTTCCTCGTTTCCCATATCCCATGGTGTTTCTATTGCTCTCAAACAATAGATGCTCCTCCACAGCGTGTTGCAGCTGCAGGAATTCAGTTCTAGCCCAGGAGGCCCCAGGTGCTTGCATGTCAAGGCAATTTGTATTTGATGGTTATGTAACTACAACTGACAAAATGCCTTTTTTAACTTCTAACAGGTAGCCTATTGTATTTTCCGTAGCCAGTAAAGGGGGAGGGGATTAAGGGTCAATCAATTTAGGTGATAGGTTTTGGTGCATAGTATAGATAATCAACTGAACGTCAAAAAGAGCAAAAGCATTTTGGGCCTAAACATTCTATTGTTTCTCATCTGCCTTTCCATTCTGAATTTAATAGGGCTACTCACCTTTTTGGACTTCCAACATCGACAGTAGGCCACTTTATCAGGGAGATCTTCGATGTCAAGACAGTCTACAACTTTCGCCTTGTCTTTCTCGATGCTTTTATTGATACAGTCAGGGTTTTCCTTGCCGCGAGTTTTATGGTAGATGGCGTTTAGGACCAGGTAGGCGATGACTCCACTTGTAGCGGCCACACAGGTGGGGATTATTTTTTCAATAAGACCTCCATCTACTAGTGAAGATAATGCCACCATTGTTGCAGGAATATAACTGAAGAAGAAACTAACTGGAACTCAAAAGTTTTTATCTGCAACAATGTTATAGCGCACTGGCTATCAACATCCACCATCAACTTCTACTACAACCGCGTTGCTTCCTGGGAGTTTTGGGCGTCCAAGCAGAGCACGTGACCTAGGAACCTGGAGGGGGTTCAGTGATGTGGAGGGACTTGAATTCAGTGGTGGCGCTAGGTTTCCTCCGACAAAGGGGCTAGCACTTCCGACAGAGGGGCTAATTTTTTTAGAGAACGATAGGGCTAGGGGGCGACGAGGAATTGTAAGGGCACTGGAGGCCGAAGGCGAGCGTCGCGTGCCGAAAAATTGGGGGGTCCGGGGGTACTCCCCCGGGAAAATTTTGGTGGCTACACCCGTTAGATTGGCTAAATATGCTATCAAAATGGTCTAATCGTGTTTTTTACTACGTTTTTTGACATATTACTAAGGGCACGTTTGCCCCCGCTTGCCCCTCCTAGCAAAAGCTTAAAAAATTCGTTCCGACAAAAAAAATTCAAGCATAATTTACCTTCCGACGGAGGGGCTAGCCTCTTCCGACGGGGGGGCTGTAGCTCCCCCTGCCCCCCCTCTGGCGCCACCACTGCTTGAATTTGAGGGTGTTCTAAAGTCTTACCGTATATGAAGAACGAACTGTGTTCCGAACATTTACAGGGCTTTTGCAGCAACGTGGAGAAACCTATACAGTAAATTGGATGTACAGTAATGTAGGAGTTTTTTGCAGTAATGTGGAGGATGTTGAGTTATGTGAAGGGACTTTGGCAGAAATGTGGCAGTAATGTGAAGAAACTTTGGCAGTAAAGTAGAGGAACTTTTACAGTAATGTTGAGTGACTTTTACAGTAATGTGGAAGTAATGTGGAGTGACTTTAATATGGAGGTTTCTCAGTTATATAGAGAGAGTTTTGCAGTAAATTGGCGTGGTAAGTTCAGGGATCCAGTACCTTAAACCATCATCGTTCAGATCATTATTGTGCAAAATCAGAGAGAAGTTATAGGCTATGTGTTCGAGTCCTCAGAATGAGATAAACATGAAAAAAAGACAACATCATAAATAAAAATCTTAATCTAAACAAATATCGTTTAAAGGCTGATAATAAATAAAACAAGAAATGATCTAATAATACATTACTTACAGTTAAATCTGACATGTTTTAGGAATTTCAATTTATCAAAATATTCAATTGCCCGACTGCGCAACTGGAAAATTAACTTGACTTGTATCTCAGCTGTCGTTGGTCCTAGCATCATGGCTGAAAAGGAGCCTCTTAATTTGACAACCAAAAGTTAAAGCGTAGAGGTTGTTGTTGTTGACTTACTCATGTTGAGGTAGTGAGAAGTAGTTGTTGTTGTTGCCTTCCCGGTCTTTCCCATTTCGCCAATTGCTTCCTGATATCTCTGATGAGAGTGGTTGCGAAACCAATTCCTAGAATCTGGAATAAGAGAACATAACACTAGAATAACTCTGATAATATGATTAACTTCCACATCATCTTTAAACTTCCACATTAGTCTACTTATTCAATAGGCCCTTTGCTCTTTGCAAATAAATTAATACTTTACGGAGATAATAAGCGTATTGACCTATCAACTATCACTGTACTGCTTCGATTAGTCAACATATTCAGTTGGCCCTTTTTGCTTTACACATAAACCAATACCTTACGAAGATAGTAAACGTAATTGCCTATCAACTATCAATACACTGCTTCGATAAGCCTACCTATTCAGTGCGCTCTTTGTGCTTTGCACATAAACCAATACCTTACGAAGATAGTAAGTGTATTTACCTATTATCCCTTAATTCACTGTTTCTATTAGTTTATCTATTCAGTGGGCCTTTTGGGCTAAAGGATGTAATGAACACACTAGGACCTCACACAATATGAAATCCCATCGTGCATGTTACGGTGCATGCGCACTTGCTGCCCAGCCTCAATCAGCCGAACACATTTCAAAACATAATCAAACTCTTTAACTTTACCTTATTTTCAAATCGTATTAACAATTTTTTCTTCTTTTTTATAAATGAAATATCAAGCTGGCAACAAAAGTAGCTACAACATCGCACCCCCTCTATAAATAGCACTTGCAATATATTTTCAAATGACAAATAACTGCTGTAACGTGTAAAAAATTAGGAGGTAAATACCTGGAGTATGGCAACACCAATGCCCACACAGCCGACAATAATCAAGTGATCTTTGAACCACGCAGTTACACCATCGATGCAGCCTCTGTCGTATATCTTGATTCTTCGTGCTGAGGGCTGAAAATCAAAACATTATATGAAGATATCGAAACAAAAGGCAAATATTCCTAAAAAGTGAAGTAACCTAGATAAATAGTTGAAAATATTACACAAACAGTTTTAGATATACTAAGTGGTTTTTTGTATTCGTTCGAAGTTCTTTATCTGATTTTTATTTATCACTCATACATAAACCAAATAGTACGTCTTGGGTCGAAGTTTGAAACTATGACAGCAATTCAATTCAATTACTTGTGGACAACTGAAACTCATTTAGTTTGTCTAATAAGTGCTTGCTGTTGCCAGGCTGTAAGTAAATCAATTAACTTTACGTTGTTCAACGAAACTCTGACCTACTAAATTATGGTTATTTCTTCCCAGTGTCGCTGCGCCTACCTTCTGTTGCCTTAGCTTATTTCACCTTCTAACATTACCTTCAAAAAAGACTTCCAGTTCAGGGAGGCAACAAGGCGAAGCAGTTAGGAGCTTTTACATTATATTCTACCCCGAAGAAGAGGAGGAAGGGAGGTGTTTTCGTAGAGGGAAGATATTCCTAGAGGAGAAGCAGGGTTTGAAAAATCAAGTGGTAGCGTTCTAGAGTACAAATCTAGAGGTCGTGGGTTCGAGTCCTACCCGGGTCATTTTCATTCTCACAAATTATCTCGATTGAAGATATTCCTATTTTAATTAGGCAATGCTCTGTAATTAAAAGTATTACGGAGTTTTGAACATGAAAGTAATCCACTTGAAGGAGTTGGCACAACAATTATAAAACATTAACTTACAGCAATACTCTTCAATCTGATTCCAAAGCCACACATTGAGTTCAACGTATCCTTCAAACAGAAACAAATAATTGAACCATTGTGTTTGAATATTTAATAGAAAAAATAGAATCCTTTGATTCTGCGAGAGTATGGAAGTTCTAGGTTAACCTGGTATCTGTAATATACCAGCTCCCCCTAACTTACCAACTTCTTTTGTTAACATCTATTCTTTAGGAGGTTTGTCAGAAGGAAGCTCTATTGTGAAGGGGGTTAAAAATGTTTTTAAGTAACTTATGTGAATAAATAGCCACTTACCGTGCGGCAACAGGAATACGGAACACCACACGCCTCACTTCCAGGGGTTGAGCAATTGAAGTAAATATTCATCTCCCAGTCGTTGTAAGTATGCAGGCCACAACATTGGAACTGGAAAGAGAGAAATTTTAGTGAAAATAGTAAGGAAAGTAAGAAATTTCATCAAACCAGCTGTGACAGATTGTATAACAGTAATTTCTTTCTTTTAACCTTCATTTAAAGACACATGAAACCTTTTTCTTAAAATACATAAGAAACTTACCTTCGCTCAAATATCAAACAGAAGGTTGCACGTGTCTTTGAAAGATGGTGAAAAGAACAAAAATACCGCAATAGTACAATTTATCTCATAGCGCCAGTTGTGATGAGTTGTACAATAATAACAAGACTCAAGCAGGGCATAAATCTACTAACTCTGACTTTTTATATCATTGTCCCAATCCAATGAGGAATCTTTGATTACCTCAAACCAGAGTGGATAGAATCTCTTTAAAAGCTGCACGGCAGTGGGATGACCTGACGGTATGTTTGTTTTGTGCTAGTGCATTTTATGTGATTGACATGGTTCTGCCTTGCAAAATGAACCTACCAGAGGTCTACGACTTCTCCAGTCAGACTGAAGCAAAATTCTTGTATTATTGTGAATAATTGTGGATGAGTTTGGATTAGAAACATTCTACCCTAAAAGGTAACACCTGGAACAATAGAAGCCCCTGTTTGGTATAAATTTCTAGATGACGTGACAGATACAGAAAACCAAACTGAAACTTTCAATATAGACTATTCAACTAATGTTTCTATAAAGCTCTTATTGAATATTTCCTCCTATCTCCTACCATCTCAAAGATATGACACATCATAAATGGTCCACTTTGGACTTCTGGACAGGTACCACAAATGTTTCTATAAAGCTCTTATTGAATATTTCCTCCTATCTCCTACCATCTCAAAGATATGACACATCATAAATGGTCCACTTTGGACTTCTGGACGGGTACCACAAGTTGATTAAATCTTTTTCAAACTTCAAATCTTGTCACATACAACATTTGATTTGACAAAACTTTCTGGATGACTTGGGTACCGACCCTATGAGGTGAGGTATTTTAGAAAACGTTTGGCAAACATTTCAATATGGTGATAACTTTACCCCTATTTGAATCACTTCAAGCAAGAGGAATTAATTAAGAAGAAAACTTACAGTTGCCTGGGTGTAATCAATCAAGTTCTGCATATCGGCATTTTCTCGGTAATTGACAATCGTCTTCTCTAATTTCTTTGACACCATGCTTTGAATCTAGGGTAAAAATGTGATTGGTGATGTTTTATATCATGAACTTTAATACTAAGGGGGCCAGGGGTGAGGTCAACCCTCAATAATTTCAGAAACAATAGTCTTTGGTTCTAATATAATAGGAAATGTAACATCATTTATTATAGCCAGAAAAATCGGAACCATAATGAAACGAACACATAGATACTACTTAAGCTTTTCGTCTGACACTCAACAGAGTAATACGTCAGAAAGAGAACGAAACAGAAACCTAACTGATTTATGGTTCCGATTTTTCTGGCTATACTGAAGTTCTGTACCATCCAAAAACATCATTTATCTTAGACAATGGATTCCTCTGATAATTGCCAAAGTGTCTGCCAATGAATATAAACACACTCATTCAGGGGTCAAGAATCAAAGCTCGCAAACTCGAGGCTAATCAAGGGAAAGAACCTTACTAGTGCAAAGTTCAAAAATCAAGGGTCATTTAATTACTTAAGGACAATAATGGGTCACTCACCTTATTTCTGAAGATAAATCCAATACAGCCAGCTGCCAATTGCATGAAGAAGATGATTGAAAGGGATATCGAGAACTAAAAGCAAAAAAGAGATTTAATCAAAAAATGTATTCACCAAAATTGTTTTTTATGAGATAATACGAAATAAATTTGGTTGTAAACCCAAGGCAACAATATCTGACAAAGGATTGAATCACCACAAATAGTTTTCACCAGAAATTTTGAACAGATTTAATCATGACAGAAACTATGGGGAAAGACTTAGTGAGCCTGAACATCATCTCTTTGGAGCCCCCAAGAGAAATGTCCAAAAATTGGTTCCAGACAAACCCACTTCTCCATTTATCAAGACATCTGGATTATCTAACAGTTTGCCGGATCTTCAAGGACACACAAGAAATATAAACTTTGAAATTAATTGAAAAAATTGATTTTTATAACAGTGGAGGATATCAGTCTACCATTGTTTGATTTTATTTGTAAAATAACAGAAATGATAACACACTAAGAAGAAAAAGATTCAAAAGACAAACTCTCCATCTAGAAAAGCTATTTTCGTGGTTTCCCACTCGTCAGGAAGTGCACAGACAATAATCAATAATAATAATGATAATAATAAACTGCTTACAAATTTCAGGAGGAATATATTCTCTCTCAGTGCCCCAACACAGCCACAGAATCCCAGTAAGAAGATGAGAAAGCCAATGACAAGCAACAACAACGCAGGATCCAAATCCCAATCAGCAAAGTTGTTTACGTGAGTATGTGTCTTTGAATTCTCCAGTCTTGCCCAGGCTCCTACACCAAGAGTTATTCCTCCAACAAGCTGGGGAAACAATAACTAAAAGTTTTCATTGACTGATAGGCAAAACAATTATGATAATCTAGTACATTACTAACCCGCCACTTAGCCAACCTAACCAACTTATAAGCTTGCAAGATAACTTCATCTATATATAGATTGGATTTTCAGCTTAGAAATTCATATTGCTTCAGAAAATAATATGATGATGCAAATTCATAGACTGTATTTGGAATTCTGCTCAAACTATAAAAAACTAGGCAGCCTGGTTTTGCAATATTCAGTTTTATAGTGAAGCGTTTATACTATACACTTAACACAAAGGGCCTACACAGTGGCAAAACTGAATATAGCACTGCCCTGGCCATCCTTGATCTTAATTGGAGCACCTTACTGATCTAATAATAACCACTTAGTTATGTTATGCTAACCTGTATATCAAAATAGGCAGGGTAACCTCTTGAATGGCACAATGCTGGAATCAACCGCTGTTTGACCTACCACAGGGGCATGCTTTACAGGAAACTTTCCGATTGGCCCCTAAAAGCTGCTTGTTTGTAGGTCTTATTCCTATTACACCACCCCTAATTGGGCGTTAAAATTTATTTTTCTCTAGGCTCTTTTTAACTCCCAGGACGCCCCTGACCTACCCTAAAGTGGCAGCTTTTAGGAGGGTTGTGATGGGTGAAGGGGTATGGGAATTGGGATTTGCCTTTTCATCAACTGGGAAAATGGGATTGAACTTCTGCAGAGGATTGCAGCTGCACACACAAGTCAATTTGCTAGAATCTGTTGGTGCACCCAAAATCTAAGCCTTACATGTGCATATATGCATAAAATAACTTTTTTTTGTTGAGTTTCAAGAGTTTTCAGAACTTTTCTGGGAGAAAAAGCCCGCTCAAAACTGCGATGTGCGCCCCCTGCACGCAGGAAATTTGGCGCTGCATGCACAAGATCTCGTCAACTTCTGCCTTGCTCTGCAGACTGGCTTAACTTGAGACTACAATCCTTGCCAAAACTGTTGAGACAAATCTTTATTACACTACTTATTGATTTACAGTCCTCCTCCTCAGCCCCATTTCAATGTTGTTTGGGCAACTCATAAGCATTTTTGTTCCCCGATACTCTGGCAACAAATTTAACCCATAGATAAATAGTGTATATGGGGCAAGGTGAGAGCATTTTCCTCTATTTTCTTAGAAATAGAATTACTTATTGAGCCAATTTTTCGATTTGTCTCAAGAGGTTTTGGAGAGGATTGTAGGATTTGGAAAAGTAAAATGGGGGGGGGGGGATTTTTCTACTTTCCTCTTTGGGATTTTTAATTATTTCTTTGCTGGCCCAGCACTTCAGGACCCTCTATTAGGGCGTTCAACTTCAACAATTTTCAATTTCTTCTTTTTGCCTGTATGAACTCTTTCTTCTTTAGGCCTTTATCAGGAAGGAATGAATAACAATTGAATTCAGAGTGGTGTAAGCTGATGGAGTTAAATGCTTTTAAGTAAAAATAGAAATACTCACCCAGAAAAATACGTTGAAGAAGAACAACAGATACTTGACGCAGAGGCTCACTTCTGAATTTCGACGATTCATCCCTGATTCTCTGTCTGTTCAAAGCAAAACTTCCGCGGCTTTGTTTTGCTACTAGTTTTTAGGCCTAATAAACTAAACACAGCAACAACGCTGATGGCCTTCTTCCCCAAAATTCGCCGCTGACCAGATCCAAACAAATTGGAAGCTAGAGCTTAGCTGGTTAGCCTTCTTACAGTGAACCCATCTTCACAGAAAACGTAGCGAGAAGATTATCAGTCATTAGCAGCGGAAGACAACAAACAACTGAAATTTCATTACTCCCAAAAATTCTTTCATTCACTTCCCTAAGACTTTTCGAATGAATTGAATTATAAGTTGAGTTGAATTAAAATTTTCAATCGAAAGCGAGGTTAACACCACAATCGAAAGCGAGGTTTCAGGAAGTCCAAAAAACAAACAAAAAACCGGGGGTAAAAACATCGACAACGTGCATCATTCTTTTGAGAATGCTTCATGTTGTTGCAGTAGTCATCCATGCCACGTACAAGAGAACGAATTCAGCACACACCCAAAGCAATCAGAGACTTAAAAACACTGGAAAGGAAGACAGATAGCATTGAACTACAGCCTTGAAGTTGAATAATAAGGTTAGACTGAAATATAGGAGGCGAAATGGATTCCAAAGGTCCATGTTGTAAAATAGGCCCATCAATCTTGAATGCTGACTTGGCAAATCTGGGTGAGGAATGCAACAAACTGTTAGATTCTGGAGCAGACTACTTGCATCTTGATGTCATGGATGGGAAGTTTGTCCCAAACCTCACATTCGGGGCTCCAGTTGTGAAGTGTTTGCGGCAAAAAGTGCACACCGCATTCTTTGACATGCACATGATGGTGGCGGAACCAGAGAAATGGGTGAACGACATGCAGGATGCAGGCTGTAACCAGTACACGTTTCATATAGAGGCTACAGAAGATCCTGCTGCATTGATACACAAGATAAAAGAAGCAGGTTAAATGCTCTGTGCTTATTGGCTGCAAAATCCAGTACTTTGTGCTGAGTTTCCTTGGTACACTGATAAATCCAATTAGCAGTATTAACAGTTTTAGGGGATTCAAGTTGCCATGGCCCCGGGCCCCTGCTGATAACTAGAAAAGAGCCCTGTAGCGAAGAAAAACAACGGGTGCATGTAGATAATGCCAAAGTAGTGACATGAGGTTTACGGCCTACTGAGCACAACAATTTCTTAAGCCGTAATAGACCACTTTCACGTTTGCTTTGAGTATTTAAATCTATCTTCATACGGCGTTACCCTTGACATTATGTGCAGCTAATTCCCAAAGCATGCATGGATCTTTAATTCACAAAGTGTTTCAACGTATTCTTAAAACCAATGCCTGTTTTAGGATTTTACTACACATCATGTGGAGACTAAGGCTAAGGTGCAATGAATGTGAAAGAGGTCTATTGCAAATGCCGACCTAATTGCCCCAGCTATCCCACAAGTAAGCCCCAACTGTATAGCTCCTCGGGAGATTTTTCGCCCCCTGCCCCCCTTTCTCTACACCCCTGCTACATTTGGCTACCTTTGTCTATGACACGAAGAGCATTTTTCAAATTTGCCTCATGTTGATTCATTTAAGTGACAAACTCAAACCTTTTTAGACAAACTTTTAATTATCTTCTTTTAGGAATGAAAGTTGGGATTGGTGTGAAACCAAAAACCAATGTTGATGTTATTCTACCATACGTGGAGAAGGCAGACATGATTCTTATTATGACAGTTGAGCCAGGTTTCGGGGGACAAAAGTTCATGGCCGACATGATGCCTAAAGTGGAGAAAATCCGAGAACTGTTTCCAGAAATGGACATCGAAGTAGACGGTGGCGTTGGTCCTTCAAATATCGAAGTCGCAGCTCAGGCCGGTGCAAACATGATCGTGTCAGGAACTGCAATTGTTAAGAGTAAGGACCCAAAAAAGTCGATTAGAGATCTTAGAGCCGGTGTGGAAAAGTTTATTAACTGTAGGAGCTAAAAAAGTAGTAAAGTCATTAGAACGCATAACGCAGTAGACCTAAACTAACAAGGGGCTGGGGGTCTCTCAAAAGGTACCCATTTCTGTTTTAAATCAACAAATAAGAAGAAGATTTTCTAGTCTTCCAAGTATCCTCTTTGTAGGATCTCATAGACGATAAACTACAGAGCTAGTTCCCGTGTTGTAAGCTACCATCTTGTTTATGCTCCCCCCGGTCCCAGGGAGCTGGAAACTAGTCGACCTAGACTTGTTCCCAGATCCCACACTCTTCTTTTCAGTGATTATTTTAAGGAAAATTTACAACTCGACAAATATAGGTTTGATAGTTTTGAGGCTCTGTGAAGAAAAATATCCTTTAGTTTCTGTGTGCATTAACTTCTTTAAAAAGTTGGATATGTCAGCCTCCTAGATTGGCTAACAATGGAATTCCTGTTGGTTTATGACATATTCCATTAGCTTTCCTTTAGGTTCTAAAAAAACCGATGTCTTTGATTGCAAAGAAAAGACTAAGTCACATGCCTCCAATTCGCAATTTTATATGTCTTACACCTTTTGAAAATTGCAGCTGTATTATCTAACACATGCATCTTGATAATCAAAGAATAAATCTTTTCAAATCCACAAATTTCAATTTACAGATCGACAATACTTTTTACAACTCCAAGAAACACCATTAAATCCACCTTAGAATAATCACTGTCTTTTTTGAATTTTCAATTCTTTTTATCCATAAATTGCCTAATTAGAATTCAGATTTCATTTTTACGACTCTAATGAAAGAAATACTACACAAAACAACATCAATAGTAATGCAACTAACAATGCAACAAGTTGTATAATGTTAAGATCATGTAAGTTTCATTACTAACCCCCCCTTCACACTAAACTCGTTTTCATTTGCCAAACTCTAGAAAAGTTAAAGGTTATAGTTCGATCAGTGATGGTTTTAGTTGGGGTTAATCAGTTTAATCAGGTTAATCAGTCAGTGACGGTCCTATGATTCATATAGTTCAAAATTGCCCTGCGAAATAGCAAAAATGCTGAATAGGGTATAGCAACATCAAATCTGGTTAAGTCAGGGTGTTTACCCCTGGCCCGCAGTCCCTAAAACCGCTTCTGATTTCAGTGTATTTTACAATGATTAACATGCTTGCTGTACTACATATTGTTTATATAATAATACACATTATTTCTCTTTGTTTTGATGGTATTCAGATCATCTGCACGTTCAACTGATGGCATTCTCGTTTTTCCATTTCTACCTCTCAAACTACCTGTAAATTCTCGTTTCTGATTTTCGTTTCAAATGTTATACCTCATTAGAGAGCAAGACAGGCGATAATTAACGAGGACCTCATTAATTATTGCCTCTCCTGCTCCCCATATTCGTTTCATTCATAATGGAAACATTGCTGGTGTTCTTGGAAATGGATAATTAATAGGGATTTTGTTGATGAATCTATGCGCATTCTTAGGCTTTTGTAGCCCAATACTGCACCCTTAACAGTCCTGAGTGGATTAAAAGCCTATTTTTAAGAATCTATTTGAAAACCAAGAACAGTTGTTTATTAACTACAATGCTGCCAAAATTAGTTGGAACACCCTTGGTTTACTTACCGAATAACTACTTTTTAAGTTTCTGAGCATTTCATTTCAAATTAAACCCCCCCTCTCAAAATAATGTTGTTTACAACAAGAACTTTATCAGACTATATCAAACACTAGCTAAGTGTTTCGGGCTAGTTTTTGGTATCAGAAAAATGTGGGAAACTATAAGAATCATGTAAGTGTTCCAAGACTTTTGGCGGGGATTGTAGTTTTGTAATTGATTTCCTACAGTCTTTGATGGCTTCAGAACTTGAGGATGGCTAGGTAAATCGGAAACATAGCGAAATATAATAACTACTCAGGCTTTTGCGTCTGACACTTATCAGAGTAGTACATCAGAACAGTCTTTGATCAGTACAGAACTTGAGGATGGCAAAGAAAACGAAAACATAGCGAAATATAATAACTACATAGGCTTTGTGTCTTACACTCATCAGAGTAGTATGCCAAACAGTCTTTGATCGGTAGAGAACTTGAGGATGTTTCCAATTTTCCACGCCATCCTCCATTAAAATTAGAATGCTAGAAGTCACCAATCTAGAGAGCAGAGTAGCAAAAGCATTGCACACCTAAAAACCTAGTTTGGAGGAAGATTCTCACAGAACTCCATGGAACTTTGATTCACATATATAAAGGTGCTTCAGGAGTACGACCAGAGTACTTTTGTTGTAAGGCCATTCAGCTTGTATATTGTGTCTTAAAATACATTTTCCATGAATAATAATTCATTCGAGGGCATATCACTCGAAAAAATATCGTACAGTTTTTGAAAGAAATCACAGAAAAATCACAGAAATCACAGGAAAATCATAAAAATCACAGAAAAATCACAAAAATCACAGAAAAATTGAAAAAAATCACGGAAAAATCACAAAAAATCACTAAAGTCACAAATAAATTAATTGTGATTTTGAAAATCACAAAAATATCGTACAATTTTTTGTGAGTGATATGCCCCTTGAATTCATTTGTTTACTGCCCTATAAGTATTGGGGGAAAAACAGATTTCTTGTTATCTTTTTCCAAAACGTTTCCTAAAATAATTTACATAATAGGTTTGTGAAGGCACTAGGACGTAACAAAAGTGCAGAGCAACGCCAGAATTGTCCAAATGTTTGACAACAGCCTGTTCTACCCTCAAAATAAAACTGCTGGTCATTTCTAACAAACTTTTAGCTCAGTGGTAGCTTGAAAAAGCTCGTATGTTTCAGGTTCCTTAATAGCAACAAGAGATTGGATTTTAAATCCCTAGAGTATATTCATCCATGATAAAGTAAATCCCTTAGTTTAAAGACATAGATGGGTAGAAAACCTATTGTTGTACGTCTTTGTTTCACATTTGATGTTGAACAGTACCTGAAATTGCACAACGTATGCTCATAGTTTATAGAAGTAGATGGTTAGGAAACCTATTGTTGTACGTCTTTGTTTCACAATTGATGTTAAACAGTACTTGAAATTGCACAACGTATGCTCATAGTTTATAGAAGTAGATGGTTAGGAAACCTATTGTTGTACGTCTTTGTTTCACAGTTGATGTTAAACAGTACTTGAAAGTGCACTACGTATGTCTTATCCTCTCTCATCACTGTTAAAATTTTACATGTGCACATTCCCAATATAAATATGATGCTGAATATTAAAAAATCTTTTCTAAATAACAAATATTTCTGGATGGGGAACTACGAGAAGCTTTTGGTTTATTTACTCAACTATGACCTTGTTGGCTGAAAGAATGGCAAAACAATACACGCTGCAATTTCAATTTTGAAAATTTTGCACAAAAAGATACAACGATAGGGTTCTAAACCATCTTCTTCTATAAACTATGGTAAATCTATGTCTTTAAAACTTGCTTGTGACAGTCATACCTTGGGATTTTGTGAGGAGCATTTAGCTCAGGTTTAGAGGAATACGGAGTTCATTTTGCAACTCTGCTAAAAATTCTAATAGAATCTAATTCTAGAGAATTCAAAAAGTAGAAATTTAATTCCTCGTCTCAAAATAACAACCACAGCTTATACCTTATCATCAGCGTATCCGTCGGGACAGTCTTCCGCAAACTCTTCCGCGCATTCCAGCAGACTGTCGCTTTCCAGGTTTTCCACAGAATTGCTCGAGGAGTTATTTTTGTCAATTTTAATTGTGATGAACTCGCTGTCCTCATCATCCATGGAGTGCGACCTCAACCCGGGCTTGTCCGACTCTTCTTCGATGCCCGATAAATGCTCGTGCTTGCGCATCTGTCTCGAGTGCTTCTTTTTCGCGTGCTTCGACTTCTTGGAACGTTTGTGCACGTGGCTGTGTCCGTGTCCGTGCTTCTCGGCGAGTTCTAGCTCGTTGGATGAGTTGACTGTCTTCCAGACGCCACATCGCTTCACTTCCTCCGATATGTTGATCTCAAGGGGCACCGAGATTCGCATTATGTTGCCTGATTTCATGGCTATCTGCAAAAACAATAACAATATTGATGAATAAAGTATCTAATACGTTCGAAGTAAATATACGTACGAGTTGGAAGTGCCTATCCTGAATAGTACTAATTTCAGCCCGTGTTGAAATCTCAGCACGGTTTGAAAACACGAGTTGAGTTTAGCCCGTGTTGAGATTCAACTCGGCCTTCTGCATGTGAACGCAAAAAGAGCTTACACCGGTCAACCGAGTTAAAACACTGCCCGTGTTGAACTTAGAACAGGTCAATATTGTAAAAGGTCTCCAAACCTTTCGATTTAGAAAGAATATTCAATAAAAATTTGCAGGCCAAATGCTATTGCTGGAATCCTCAAATATGGCCAATTAGATGATATATTCTCCATAAACAACTGAAGGTTTACTTAATCTCGTATTGATATTGATCGTCAACCTCATTTCAACAATCACAAAAGCAGGTGCTCCCTTAATTATGGCCGCAGATGGTTTCATTATTCACGTACTCGATCCAGCCTTAGGGCCTGTTCGCATGGGTTAAGAGCAGCCCGGGTGGGCGAGCTTGCTCAGTTATGCAAGATTAACTCAACAGTAACTCTCTGTAATTTGCCTTTTTTAATTTCCAGCTGCGTTTACATGAAAAGTAGGCAGACGGATCTCATCTGGCAAAGATTTCTGTGAACAATTAATCCCATATTAATCTCTATAGCGAATGCGTTATCAATGCCGCATCATTGATGCCGCAGCTATTCTAATCCCATATTTATCTATCTGTGTGCTTACATGAAGGACCAGCCAGCCCATCCAGTAAGACGAGACGAGTTCAGCAAATCGTGCTGGAAATGTATCCATGCAAACACTCAGAAAAATAATCTTGCCTGCCCAAGCCAGTTTGCTTAACCGGGCTGATCCATTACCATGTAAGAAGGCCCTTAATTTTGAGATTTTTTGGATAATCCTATAATATCAATTTTTGAAGCAAGTTCTCATTAAAAATGTGTCAAACTATTTCGCACCTCAACTTTGGAAAAATGTTCACTTTCCCAGGCCGTCATACTACCTAATTATTGAGTATGAAACAAGAGAAGTGTTACCTCTAGATTTGCTTGGCCATCCGGCGAGATACTTTCCCTCTCCACGCCATCCTTTGCATCTGGACAGCAGCCATTCTCCTCATTCTGATTATCATCATCATCATCATCATCTTCCGCCTCGTCTCTCTCCTTCCGCTTGAATTCTGGCAGAATATCATCCAGCGCCTTCAGCTCCCGCCGGGTGAAGTACCGATCAAGAGCCTTCCTTATCCCGATCATCACCACGAGCATGATGGGGAACAGCATCTTTGTCGCTTTGATCGACTTGATCACCCACAATAACACGAGGCAGAAGAGCTGTATCAAGGTGAATATGTGCACCCGTTTTATTGGCACTTTCCTGAGGCACGGCAGATCCGGCTGGTACTTTGACGGCATCAACATGATCAGCATCCGGTCCACGAACTGTAAACCCTTCAAGCTTGCGGCACCCATGTACAGAAAGATTCCGTACAGCACCGGCATGGGAATGAGCCGCAGGAGCGGGACCAGGAAGACGGATATCCCAATTGTTGTGAAGATAAGTAGCTGGGTTACTCTCTGCTCCATGACGCCCAAGAATTTCGGCTTCTCTCCTGGTGCTGCCGTCTCACTTTCAAGCGTCAATGAGCTGACGTGATTGACTGATAGGACGGTAGCTGCGACAAAGAAGGGAAGACCGAGGAAGGAGCATATTATAATGAGGACGGAGACGACAAATAAATCCAGATGGTAGCCACATCCCTTCTTTAGTTTGTTCTCCCGTCGATTGACAATCACAGCTGTAATCTGCTGATCCATGAAAATCAATATGGTAGCTAGTAATGCGGGGATGATTGCTGCGATTGTGGTCCACCATGGGTTTCCATTGAAAAGCGGAATCACCCAACCCCTTCCGGACCAGGTTGGCGTGAAAGTCGAGGGCACAATCAATTTTGGCGTTTTAACTTGCACGAAGTAATCGAGAACCGTCATGCATATTATGGAAATGATGACAGAGAAATCGGAGATGAGTCTACGTAGTATGGACGGGAAGAACGCTGTTTCTTTGAACGCTTTCAGTTTGAATGTGATGAAGACGGTCAGGATAAACAGCACAACCGACATGAAGAAGACGTTCGGCTCATAGCTGCAGCCAGCTGATTCAACACCTCCAAACACAGTGCAGTTGCTCATAGAAACCGCCGGCCAGTTATGCAGGGCCTTTATCGTGTCATTGACTGGTGGCTCACAGAAGCAGTTCATTCCGCCAGGCGGTGGATGTATCGGAAATGTTTTCTGTATTTTCATTAGTTTACTGAATGCCTCAAACATAAATATGACTGCAATGAGCGTGGCAAAGTTCTCTTCCGTAAACCTTGTTATGTAACACACGAATGCACTCGCGTCAAACGCCACAAAGAGGAATAAAATAATGGCAATCCAAATACCAGTCCACAGTCTAAACGATAAGTAGTCCCAGTTGTGTGTGTCACAATATTCATACAGTATAGTCTCAAATACTAAAACTGGCCCTGTAGACCCAAGCACCGTCAACGGTTGTCCCGAAAATAGGCCATATCCTATACCGCACACCATACCAGAAACCAGAGACTCTATTGGTGCCAGGCGTTGCTTGGTAGCATCGCTTAGCAACCCACCAAATGTCACAATAGGTGTCAGGCAACCAAAGTATAAGAAAAGCCAGGATGCAATGCATTGTGGGGAAAGACTGTCTTTGAAGTCAGAAATATAAAACGGTCTTTTTCGCTTGAAGTCGTTGATCAGACCACCAAAAGGACGGCCTGTGCGAACGAGGCCAGCCTCTTCAAGCAGCTTTCTTTCTTCCTCCTCCTCATCAACCTGAAAGCAAAATCCTGGCATGATGAATGGTGTAAATAATTCCCCACTCTATGATTTTACATATTAGGGATCTATGCTTTAAACCAGTATGTGTTTATTGAATCATTTTGAAGTATACGAAAATGGCCATGAATGCCCGCAATTAGATTAGCCAACAATTTTAGGAACCTATATTTTAGTATTTTTCTGAATCTCTTTGACTCACCTTGGCACAAACACCATTCATTACGGGGCCATATCTTCTCCCCTCTTGCGACGGTAAGTTTTCAGGGGGTTCTATCCTGATTGTTGGGTCCCATTCACCAGGGGGTAGTACGGTAACTGAATCCAGAAACTCATCGATTCCAGCTATGATGTGCTCCCGCTTTCCAGCCTTGTATGCAATTTCATGAAACACCTCAAATGAAATGAGAAAACATGAGGAACTTGAAAATCTAATTTTTTGATTTTGAAAAGCTTTGAGATTTGACTTGGCTCCAAAATATATATTTAGATTCCATTAAGAATAATCATATGCCTTAATAGATAAGGAAAAAAATCCAAAACAGCAATAGAGACTATATAAGCTTTTCGGTTAACACACCATCTTCAGTATAAATCATGCATAATTGCATAAATTATCAAGACAATTTGTGACAATGAAAATGACCCGAGTAGGACTCGAACCCACGACCTTGAGATTTCTCCTCTAGTGCGCTACCACAGCGCAAGGGGCCCCAAGGAACCCAGTTCTGTAACAACTGCACACTGGTCTTACTGAAGGGCGACAACTTTACTACACCAGGGGGACCATTGCAGTCCAACCACTGGATAGAGTTTATAATAACGACTGAATCATTCAGTGAGCTAAATAGCACTGAAGTTTTTACCAAAAAGCTTTTGTTAATTCTATTGTCTCTAATTTTGTTTTTTGTCTTTTTATTTAATCCATTTTTTTCGACAACACTTGGAATTCTCTGTTTGCAGTGTAGTGCTACCGTAGTCTTCTTCTTAACAGGAGAAACCCCATCATCTGTTAGTTCAATTTCATTTTTTCAAGGGTAAAACTTCTCGTTTAACATCATGAAAATTCCTGTTTCTTACAAACTAAGATTGATTCCATAACAAATTCTTGGTTTGAAACAAGTTGAGCCCCTGCTAAACTGCTTTCTAGTCTTATCATGATAAATAACACCTACATAGGGTCACCAGACCTGGCTATGAGACTTTTAGTAGGTGGGCAGTGGATCACTCTCCTCACTACTCTCAGGTGGGCTGTCCCTTAGTGAAAGTGCACATTGAAGTAAGCAGTTTATTTCAAACTTATTAAATGAGAAGGGCAACTCATTGCCCAGCTAAAGTACCTGATGAGGATATTAAGGTGGAGCAAGACAAAGCCCCCCTCAAATGGTAGGATCTTGTTATCACAACAGCACAAAGAAATTCACATACCTCATCTGACATCAAGGTGCCCATTGCACGTCCAACTTCATGATATCTGGCTAAGTTCCCAACAGTACCCAGCAGAAGGAAAATAAATCGAGTTGGAACTGGAACTTCGGTTAAATCACCCAGCTCATGGGCTTCGGAAAGACGTACGAATACGGCCACTGGGTTCTCAAGAAAGTCCACCTCTCCAACAAGAATATTAGACGCTTCTGCACCCGGCGGAATCTTCTTCATAAAATGGATGTTCCCCTTACCCAGGACGTAGGGGTCGTTGAGAATGTCCTGCTCCGAGGGCGTTGTTTCCTGGAAGGAGGGTCTACTGAATGAGCGAATGATTGGCAGCCGTAGCAATGCATTGGGCTCACTTTTGGACCTATCGTCGTCTCTCAAATGCTTGTCCCCATCCTTCTTCTTTTCTCCTTCAAAAACATGCCGATGTCGTTTCAGAATCACGGCTTTGACTTTGTCCCGCATTCTCAGAGGAAGGTTGCCACTACAGATCATTTTATCCACGATACCGCTGGATATCTGGTCCAGGGTAGAGCCACCAATATCAAATATCAGTGCACCATTCAGTAAGAAGCTCCGCAATTCAAACAGAGCATGAAGTGACAGTGTGCCGACGTGTGGTTTGGTGAATCTGTTTCCTGATTCTTCTACGTCTTCTTCAAATTTAATCCACCTATCGAAAAAGTTGTACCCTATAAATATTCAATGTAAACAGAGAAAATAGTCAAAATAACCGCCCTATACAATACCCAGAAACAACACAAGATGTCACAATACCGAACATCCACCAAAACTGCTCAGATAAAATATCTAGACTATTTGGCATCACTAGACCTATTTCACATATAATCTTGTGATTATATTGTGTGAATTCCATCCCCTGTGTGGTTTGGGGTCAGTGTTCAACGGTATTCCTGCGTAAGAGGTGACTAGAAGGGTTGGCGTCAGGAAAGATACCCAGCCATAGAACTTGGCTCCAAACCAAAATCATGGATATGCCTGGAGACATATACATTGACCAGTCAACCCCTCCTAGAAGGAAAAAAAGGCGGATTATAAATGTTTGTGTGTACTAAAAGCTCAAACTAATCTCTTTGCATCTAACTATTTTGTTGTGAAGTATCCAAATATGATAAGTGAAGTGGTGTAAAAAATCGCTTGGCAATACCTAGCTGTCTCTTTCCAAACCGAGTCACCATTTTCTGTAAGTAGTTCCTCCATTTCAGAGAAAAGAGGCCTTGGCGTGTGCCCCTCCTTGCCAGCATCGTCTCCTAAAATTGACTGTACCCTCTTTCCTGGGGGAGTGACTGGTCGATCTGAGTCCAACTGACGAACAGAACGACTCCTTGACCTACTTCGGGTGTGGCCATTTGAAGAACCGTTCCGGGCTTGACTGGCAGAGCTGTTTCGTCTTTCACCGTGGTGATGGTGGTGGTGGCGGTGATGATGGTGGCGCTTTTGCCCTTCTCGGCCCTTGCCAGGGAGGTCCACGTCTCCATACCAATCACCTTGGAAAATTAAAAGAACAGTATTGTTTGGCAAGAAACTCCAAAAAGGGGAGACACGAGGAAGCATAATATGCTAAGAACCCCTTCATATGAGACTTTTGGTTTCTTGAGAAAACATGAAATTTTGAGCTGGCGTGAATGTGTGAGTTCATTAACATTTTCTATGTGAGAAGAATTTCTTGAATTTCAGGGCAAAAGAAAACATTCGTAAAGCATGCGCAACTACAGCCACCTTATCAACAAATGCCAGTCAAAAGTTTTTCAGGAGGCAAATTAGCAGACACAAAATGAACTTGTGCTAGCAAGAGATCCAAATCGGCTCTGGAACTGATCATTAATTTATTACCGGTGGTCTGTTTAGAGAGCAAATAAGTAATAAGCAGCATACCTATACCAGAGTCGACGGTGTGTCGATTTTCAAAATCAGTTTGCGTGAAACTTTGACTTGACGTCAGCACTCCAGGATCCCGGATCGCAAGGCCTTGAGGCGACGAAGCAACAAATGCCTTGGGTGGAGTGTCGTGGTCCATCATGACTGGTTGTTGCCACTTTCAACTCTCAGGAGGTAAAGCCTATTTGAAAAAAGAAATGAATCAAAAATTGAGATCAACAAGAACTAAAATTACAAACTCAAGCATAGAAATAAAGGGGTGGTAATAGAAACCAACCGCTCTCTTTAAAAGCTGGTTAGAACTGCCTCTCTTTGCTACTGCTTTGAAACGATGAGTTCCCTGTCATAACAATCAAACAAGTGTCACATCATCAAAGGAATGGTCTAACACAGGAAATTGAATTTCTCCAGAGCAGGCTACTTCAATTGACCCATGCCTCATGAATAAATGTTAACATAACATGGCTCTGAAGAAGGACTTTAATCCGAAATACGAATAAATACCTCACTGTGGATAAGCCTGGAGTTGTAAATACCTCAAGGTCGTCCTTTTATAACAGTTGTTAGTGTGCTTGCGTTTGGTTAGTGACGTCACGCAGTATAGGGCAAAAGAACCCCCGAGAGGCCCCCAAAATCATTTTATAGCTCACTTTGTTTGGTTCTTGCTAGAAATGGTAATATCATACTTAATTCCTAAGGGCCCCGACTGCCTCCGTTACGCCACTGCCTTAAGTCACAACAGTCATATAGGTAATACCAGAGTGTTGCATGCGAGTGAATTTTGAGAATAAGTGTTTATATTGCCTTAAGAACGGAATATCGTATTGATGCCATCTTGACGCCGTGATCAATATCACTTATCATAACAGGCCCTTGATACCTAAAGGCAAGCAGGACTACTCGTCGAGAATTATCTTTGATATTTAGAAAGGCAACGTCTTAACGATACTTCTGACACAGTATAGGTATGTGTAGTATGGCACCCCCTTGTCCTTGGCAATGTGTAGGTATGGAAAGCAATCCTTGTCCTGACATGTTAAGGTAAAGGTGTAACATTTAGTTCCGCGAACTACTCCACCGACTTAACATGTTACCCTACAGTGATTTATTACATAGCACAGTGCAGCTACATACGGCTCTCGTAGCTACAGACCATTTATACTCTTAAAAGGAGAGAGGCACAATTGTGTTCACATCTTGCCCAAGGATGTTATCCCCGTTCCGCAAGGGGCTGGTTTCGAACCAACTACCTATTAGTTGCAAGTCCTACACCTTACCACTACCATATTGATGACCGCAAACATTCCACAAAGCAACGTTTCTGTAGAGCTTCGTTTTTGATAACAAGGCAATGAGAAATGCGGTATCTTTCCGATCCTAAGTTTATAATGCTTGAAAGTCCCGATTGAAATTGCAGCTTTTCCAAACTCGCTGACGCTTGATTCTAATAAACCTAGCTGAATAGGTAAGATAATTGCGCAATACAATCACGCGAATCCTGCACTGAAGTTAAGAGTGATGCTTAAACTGCAAGAAAATTACCAAGTATGAAATATCACAGGAAAGCCAGGTTCATGCCCAACATTCACATCATCAAGGAGAAAGAAGATTCGTCGAGTTCGGGATCAGGTGATAGCAAAACATTATTAGTTGTCCTTCATGCAACAGGTTCCTTCACATTAATATGAAATCTCGCGAACAAAGCCGCAGAGAGGGATTTAAATAACCAAATTCAGCTGCGCAGTAATCGCGCTTTGTGAGGATGTAAAGAGAGGATGTGCTGGAAGGTGACGGTGAAATCAGCTCTTTGCGAAGATCAGAGCGCGCCTTTCGCGATTCCAACAGGAATGGTGGAAGTCACATCGTTCATGTTTTATTCATCAGATCAAATCTTTATGTTGAAATCATTTCATCAACTGACTCGTTTTTTATGAGGCGCCACGCTAATATTGGTACCATAGATTCTTACCTGTTGCCTCAATGTTAGGACTAAATAAGAAGAGATCATTGAGGTATACGTGAAAAAGAATAGGGCCTAGTACTGAGCCTTGGGGGACCACAGATATGATTGTTTGAAATGAGCTATATATGTTGTCATAAAACTATCGTAAAGATAACGAGATTGCCTATGCCTTTCATGGTGCTCAACTTGCGGAGCTTTTAGTATCGGAACTAAGAAGAAAGAAAGACTATTTCACACATGAAATAGAAATAGTCTTTCTTTCTTCTTAGTTCTGATATGTTGTCATATTTATGATTGTTCGCAACGTTTTAGGTATAAGTTTATTAGTGCCAAAGCATTTTCCTCGAACCCATACGCGTCCAACAACGCAATTTACAAATCATGTGGAATGCAATCAAACGCTTTGAACAAGTCCATTAGGACAGCGGCTTTCACCACAATGTGAGGGGAGGTTAACTCCTAAAGGTGGCCTAATGTATGTGAAAGTACAAAACATTGCCCCATCAACCAGGCAAAATGTCTCGCAATGAGAGAAATATTTTCAAAAAGACACCCCATAACTAGGACAAATATTCAAAGATTCAGCCCCGATTTCAGTTTACTTGACCCTACTCTAGTAGTTTTAGAGGCCTGGGGGTCAGTACCCCAGTCTAAAAATAGAACAAGGGGGCATTTCTCAGCGTGGGTCTACATCCTATCTTTTTCAGCGTGTCAAACTGCCTATATTCACCAAGTTTCATGCTGGTATCACATTTTGCACGATTCTTGTGTTAAGCTCTCTCACTATAGAGAATCCTTGTATATCAGACCCAAAACCAGAGAAAGCCTTAAAAACTCATAACACATGACCCATCATAAACCGTGCTAAATATAGCAAAAACCCAACAGCCAAGCAGGCACATGTATAACAGGTCGTTTATAGAAGTTACCCCACCTCATCCTAATTCAACGGTAGGAAAGTTTTTGTTTAAAACAGACAGTTATGATTTTCATTCAAAGCAGTATGAGAATGTACAGCAGGTCTCCTGGCATTAAAATCAAACCTAATCTTAAAAGTACAAGGAACTTCCAGAACATGTGCAGCTTGACCAAATCATGAATTATGCGCTTAAAACTAGTTCATGATCATTGGTTTGTATACACCTGCGTATTATAATCACCCAGGATAAGTTCTGTGCGGTACTGGGAAGGTTGTTCAGTACAGTAGAGAGCTATCATGATATGTGTACATCAGTACTGTAGAGGCTGTTCATACAGTAAAGGGATAACATGATATGCGTGTGGAAGGCTAATATCAGTACAGTGAAGGGCTAACATTAGTACAGTAAAGGCTGTTCAGTGTTCAGTGCAGTTAGGGGCTAATATCAGTGCAGTGGAGGTTGTTCAGTACAGTTGGGGGCTAACGTGATGCTTTGGGGGGGTAACATCAGTACAGTGAAGGGTTAATATTGGTACAGTGGAGGCTGTTCAATACAATGGAAGGCTAACATAAGTGTGGAGGCTGTTTAGTACATTAGAGGGCTAGAGGGCTAACATGATGCTTGTGAGGGGGGGGGGCTTAAGGTGACTGTTATTCAGTAGAGCAGAGGGATAACATAATGTGCGTGGAGGGATAACATCAGTACAGTGGAGGGCTAACATTAGTACAGTGGAGGCTGTTCAGTACATTGGAGAGGGGGGATAACATTGAGTACAGTGACTGTTGTTCAGTACAGCAGAGGGCTAACATAATGTGCGTGGAGGGATAACATCAGTACAGTGGAGGTTGTTCAGTTTAGTGAAAGGATAACATAATAATATGGTAATGCACTTTTTATCTTCATCAACTGGACTTTTGTCCGAGCCCTCGATGTGGCTTGGGTATTTTGCATTTTCAACCCTGAAATTTGTCCAACAATTGCTTTTGTTTTGAAAAGTAAATACACTCTTTTTATAAGAAAGATTTTATAAGAAAATGAGCCTCAAATTCTGTCAAATGTTGAGGAAAAACTAAGAAGAAGTAGAAACTATGGGTTTTTGCTCGATATAAGAATTATTAGAAATAACCATTAGACTGAGAAATAAACATAAAACAGGGAAATTGGCACACTACTGGTATGTCAGACGGGCCAGGAAAGTAGCAATTCGCAAAAATTAACACAGCTGATGGCAACAATAGGCTTTAAAAGCATTATGGAATCGAGAACAATTTAAGAACGTTTCAGGCCGAGTCGGAGAAATATTTAAGAGCAAGCAGCTTCAAACCAAATTTACTGGGTTTTTAAGAAAAAGAGTGTAGAGCAATTCCATACTCTGATAGCCTTGTATCACAAACTGCTGTAATTTATTAGCCCTTTCGGAGTGACACGAGGAACTGGTAACTAGTATGGTGCAAGATGTATTGTGGGATAGTTTTATGGGACGCCTGTTTTATTTTCGGAGCGAAGCGTCCCATAAAACTATCCCTCAATACATCGTACATCATACAAGTTACCAGTTCCTCGTGCAACTCCGAAAGGGCTAATGGTGCACTTATCAGGAAGACCTTAAAAATTTCAAATATACACCTTTGAAGAATTAAACAATTTCTAGAAGATAATAAACAATCTCCTGCACTTTCAGCAGAGTAGCTTTACTATCTGTTGCTTAATTCACCTCATCAAGTCCTGGAGTTGCTATCAATTTGACGTGGATGTGTAGATAAGGCTATTTTCTTCATTCAAACACAGCCTTAGTGTGACACAAGTTTCCTATCTTCCTCCGAAACCTTATATTAATTTACCGTTTTCCTATCTTATCTAATATTCTCTAGTCAACATTTGCACATCAACAAGAGGTTTGCATATCAATATTTAACTCATGACGTAAATGATTCCGACTGACCGCCTTTCAACCAAAAAGATTGGATTCAATTGAAAGATTTTTGCAAGAGAGCTTTTGCCAGGGTTGCTAGTAAGACCAGCAGGTTCTTTGTTCTCTTGTTTTCTTTAACAAGACAGAAATTATTAAAATTTCAAGCAACCTTTGCATAAGAACTTGAAATAGAGATTTAACATTATTTTAGGAGAAGCAGCATTTGGAAAATCACCCTTCACAACAGCACTGGTGATCATCCCTCGCACTACTCATCATCCACCAAGAGCTTAGAGATGAGATGTCCCTCAAAAATACTAAACATTCCCCCACACTACTCAGAGATATTTCTCCACACTACTGAACATCTCCTAATATACTCAGAGATGAGATATCCCTCTACAATACTGAACATCCCTCCACAATACTCAGAAATAAGATATTCCTTCGAAATACTAAACATCCCCAAACTACCCAGAGATACCCTTCCACACTACGGAACATTCCCAACTACTCAGAGATAAGATATTCCTCCAAAATACTAAATATCTCCCACACTACCCCGAGATATCCCTCCAAAATACTAAACATCACTCCACAATACTCAGAGATACCCCTTCACACTACTGATCAACCCCCGCAAAACTTGGAGATGAGATATACCAAAAAAATACTAAACATTCCCTCCACAATATTCAGAGATATCCCCCACACTTCTCAGAGATAAGATATTCATCCAAAATACTTAACATCCCCCACAATACTCAGAGATATCCCTCCACACTACAGATCAACCACCCACTACTCAGAAATGAAATATACCTCCAAAATACATCCCCCACAATACTAAGAGGTATCCCTCTACACTACTGAATATCCCTCCACACTACTCTACTGAAAAAATGATGCGCCTGAACCTGGACATATAAGAGTGTTGTACAATACTACACGAAGCCATCCTCCTGAAAGTTGAAACACCACACTAAAAAAATGCAACTAATCTAATATGCAAGTTTCAAAAGGATCAAAGAATTCTTCAGGTTTTTAATATTACATGAAGCAGAAGCTCAATGGCTTAAGATAATCCTTTCTTGAAGAATTGAAGGCAGATTGGCAAGATCAAATCTCTGACATAGCAACCTTTCTGGATTAAAGCATATCAAACATTGTGATTACATATTGAAAATGATTAATCTGAACTTAAAGCTCAAATAAAATCAAAGAATCCACCCATTCTTTATTAGCTATCAGCTAGAAAAGGTAAATTTGAGATCAATTTTCTTAGAAATGACTCCCATTTGCATGCGATTCATGGAAATGAGCTGTAAAAAGGTTTGAATCTTAAGTGGATTGTCCTCAAGAAAAGTATAAGTCTAAGTAATTGATTTCTAAGAAGTTGGAAGTGTTTAAAAGTCTTAACGCGTCAAAAGTCAAATTGTTTAAATTTCGAGTGAAATAGCAGCATAGAAAGGCTTCTAGAGTCCACCCATTCTTAATTAGCTTTCAGCTAGAAAAGCTAAATTTGAGATCAATTTTCATAGTAATGACTCCCATTTGCAAGTGATTCATGGGACTGAGCTATAAAAAGGTTAGAATCTTAAGTGGATTGTCCTAAAGTACTTTTTATACCCCCAGAAGTAAAATCCTGTAAACCACTTTCAATGTTTAGATTTTGGAGAGGCACATCAGATTCCTTTGAAATGCAAAATAAGACCAAAATAAAAGGTTGCACCTTTTGACAATTAATTCAATGCCAATTGTTCAGTAAATAAAGAAACCAAGAGGCGTAATATGGAAACCTTGAAAGTGTTCTATATCAGATGTAGAAAAAAGCCACGCATTTTTACCAAACCCAACCCATATTCATATTGCGGCATCAAAACGAAAGGGGGGTAAAATATTGTTCAAGAAAAATGGGGAAATAGTGGGTGTGTATTAGAACTAATAGATTGACAATCATTTGGGGAAGGAAGATGAGTTCCCACTCCCCCTGGTGTGTGACGAGTGTGTTATTGTGAGATGATGTTTTCCTTATGATCTTCTGCCTTGCAGCAAAGAAATAAGATATTGTATAATCTAGGGTAGGTGCACTCAACTAGGGCATCCCCAAAAGAGGGGGTCCTGGGGATACCGTATCACTAAAAATTTGGCCTGTTTGAAAAACTAAAGATTGTGTCCATTTGTCATGAAAAACTTTTATTGATTATACTTAAAACTTTCAGCAGTATCTGCACTGAATCATTGGTAAACGTCTTTCAACTGTTAATTCTGATTGCAATACGAATAAGTTATTTTTCCAGTGAAAGGAAAGCACTAAACTGTGTTTCAAAGCTAAATCGGTGGCAGCACTACAGGGGGACTTATCCCCCAAATTTTTCTTTGTTTATCAACCCATTCAATAAGAAAGCTTTCTGAAGGGGTAAAAGGCACCGTCGAAGTCCTATAATTCTTGCCCCCCCCTCATTCCTCTCCCACAATTTTAAGGCTGGCTACTAGTGGCTATACCATTAAAGAATTATAGAACAAAATCAGGTGTACAGTCACTAGGCTTCCTATCCCTAAAAAAGAAAAGGGCTGGGTCAAGCATATAAATAGCCATAACCAACCCCCTTTTGACGGCAACTTAACAGCTTGTGATGGTACTCCCTCAAATATTTTCTCAGGCTCCCCCCTTTCACCCAAGACATATTTTGGACTTTTTAAGTGAAAATAACAAACTCGAAAATACTTGCGGCCAGTGCAGCCAAAGAACCCTATAAACAACGAGTTGAAAGCCGACCACGCTGTGCTACTGCTGTGTGTGGAATTCGATCAAATCTGAATTCAGTTCAGTAATTCTAATTTAGTTTCGGTCTCAGCAATGGAACAAAAGAGAGTCCAATATTCATACTAACATTATAATTAACAATCACTTACTAAAACTTACCTGAGCTAAAGATTAATTATCAATTTAAAACCTGAATTGGTAACTTTGTTGACGACGCAATCGGGTCTTGTTTAGGCCCATTTTTGCCCATACGTATGCACAGACTGAGAATTGTCGTCTTTCCGTTTCCTGAACAAATACGATTTACTTGCTCTGCAAACTTATGATAAGAGCAAAGACTTTGGCAAAAGCATATTGCGAAATTCTCAAACTTACCATGACAAAACCCTTTGAATATGAAAGCAGCTACAGGACGCCCACGATGGGAGAAATTTCTTCAGGACTTTCCTTTAGAAGCTCAAGAAAATGATTGAAATACTTCAAATACGACGCACTGTATTATATCACGTGAAAAAACACTCCATTATGTGATACTGTGAGCGGGACGCCAGAAATCTTTCGCTAGATATTCCTAGTTTTGATTAATATGAGACTAAGACTAGTTTTGCTGGATAGGAAATTAGGTTTTTGCATTTGAGGCAACCTGTAAACTAAAAAGGAGCGTCGATACCTGCTTGCATCCGCTTGTATGCTGCGCGGAGGTCGAGTTGTTTACAATATCTTGTCGAATACCTGCGGTTCGCTTTGTGCGGTCAAATTACAATAACTTCTTGTAGACCATATTTGCTTAACTGTAATGACTGCTAATTTCAGAGAAATGTTGCATTATTTTATTTCTTCTTCTTTGTCAGAAACAGAGCCTTGCTGACTTTATTTGTGTATGGGGGAAAGCCCAGAACTGCTCAAGAAAAGGGAGGGGGGAGGGGTGGATCCAGGAAAAAATCTAACTACTGCTCATTTTGGTCCATGTGACGGCAGAATTGTCGAATTTTTATCTTAGAACCAAAATTAAAAGAAATAAAAATCCCAGGCCTAAAAATCTGACTACGGAGCGAGCAGTGGTAGCTGTACACGTTTTTTTATAAAGAACCTTTTATAAGGGACCTACATGTCGAAGGTGGAAAAACTTAAGGAACTTTTACTACTAAAGGTCAAATCACTAAAGGACTTCATAATTTTGCATACATTCATTCGGTGTAGATATGCAACTTCTCTAATGACCATGTAACTTACTTTTACGTTTTATAGGCCTAGCCTAAGCTTCTTCGTGTAATAACATGTTTCATGTGTCTTCTTATCACGAGTTTATTGCAAAATGCTGAATTTTAATGCTTTTCTTGCGTCGATACTTATTCCTCTATATTAAGTAAACACTTAGAATTAGGAACTACTTAGGAACTTTTAGAACTACCAATTGGTAAAAAGAGGTCTCAAAAAAGGAACTCAAAGAACTAGGCCCTGAGCTAGGTTCTTTATAAAAAAAGCGTGTAGCCTACATCCGTTCCTTAGGGTGTACTAAGCTAATCGAACTAATGTGATAGAGAAGAAAAAAATCATAAACTCCCCATTTCTATTTACATTTCTTACCAAGAACACATTTTATTAACTTGATTACAAGGTTATATGTAACATAATTACAACAATATGTACACAATAAATACAAAGGAAGGCTAAATGTTACTTGAAATGATTACAAATGTCCCTGATATTCAGCATGAAAAAGCCATCTCGTTTGGAAGAAAGATTCAAACCACAAGAGAAACATGTTCTGACAAGCGGGCCTCCACCAGGTTACTAAAGTCAGCAGTTAGGCTTAGCACGTGAAAAGCACAAAGTTAACCGAGGGGCATTTCACTCCTTTATACAGCGTACGAGATGTTTTCAAGAACAAAAAGATATTCGGTGATTTTCAAGGGACTTTCATTTGAACAATAGGTTTTTCTGGAAAAGTGTGCGAGATTTTAGGCAAGATTTGCCCATCGAAGTTATCAAGGGCCTTTCATGATAAAACATCACTGATTCATCTTGAAATCAACCAGCCAGGGGGTCCTGAGGGGGGAGGGGGTACTGATTCCAATTCCCAGCACTGAAATGATCCCAATACCAATGAGGAAAATAGAGAAATTCCCAATATCGACGTGTTTAATCCCAATTTACTTTTTCATTCCCAAATTCCAGTCCCAAGAAGTTCAATCCTATTTCCCTAGTTAATAAAAAGGCAAATCCCAGTTCTCAGTTCACCCCTTCCTGAACCTTCAACTAATCCACTGGGACGCACAGCTGATCCGTTCTTGGTACCGTTGCCCCCTGCAAATCACCCTTCTTTGATTTTTCTGAGTAAATAAATTCTTCCGTCCCACTCAACTCATCTGCAAACAAGTTTGAAGACTCTTCCAAATTTTGGCATTTCTTCACAGCTTCAGATATTGTGAATTCCAAGGGAACAGAGATTCGCAAGATTTTTCCTGTCTTCGTTACAATCTGAAATTAATCAATTCGATGGTCAATCCAATGTGGAATAGTTAGTCAGTCAAGAGCTGGACAATCGAGATCGTTTGTGACAATGAAAATGAAACGAGTAGGACCCAAACCGACGACCTCTAGATTCGTACACTACCACTGCGCAACCGGGTCAAAGAGAAACCCAGGCCATTTCATTCATACAAATTGCACCACCCCTCACCAAATGCAGAGACGAACCTATCCGGGCTCTTTAACACTAATCGGGTCATTTTCATTCTCAAAAATGGTCTCGATGGATTTTCCAAATCATGCTTCTCCTCGAATAGCATAGAAAGGCTCAGAATATTACCGAGAGCTCAATGAATGCCTTCACATATTGTTACAAGGTTCTCAATTATTGCTATCAAATATCATTAGAAACTCAAGAGTAAACAGGAATAAACAAATGCCTGGCTGCATCTATTAGACAGTTATGCCTAACACCTTTTCTATCAACAATTTAGCATTGAAATATCCTCTGCTTTTATAATACCAAGAAAAAGGAATACTTATTCAATCTAATAAGTTTAACAGCATGCTATTTGGGTTAATAGTGTTAGGCGAAAAACAAGATCAATAAAGGACCAGAAACGTTTAATAACGATAGAAGGTAAAGGTAGGTTATAGTAAGCGTGAAATTGTGGCAGCGTTCCAATGAACTTGACGCTGCCATTCTCTGGTTGGGGATCTTAACTAACATCCTATTAGATAAGATCCCACCAGTGGAAGTTCATTGAAAGACCCCTTTTTAACCAGTCTGAAAGTTCTTCTATTTCTAGAGAGGAAAACGTGAAGCTTGTTTCTTATGCCGTAATACCGGGGACTAAATGATTAAATCTAGCGAATTTGCCAGCCTTTACTCCCGGTAGAAACATATTCGAAAGCTTAAGAAACGCCTACCAACTATGGAAACCAAAGAGTTGCCTATAATAAGCGTAGATTCTTGTATGCTTTCATTGAAAGTAATTCAATACAAACAGATAACAACAATTTGTTGACTTTATGACATTCAAAAATGAGCAGAGAAGTAATTCGTTGGCTGTTTTCCTCACAAAGGCTGAAATAATCAAAAAATAAGCCCTAGCGACCATCTAAAAGCCCTGAATATAAATACACCTATTCTGTTACCCTTGGTTTCTCTTTGTTTTTCTCTGATTGTTTGGTTGTTAAGTTTTCTTGTCTACACTTGTTGTATTAGACGTGGTCTTGTTTAGTTTTGCATCCATACCTTCCAACTAGGTAATGCACTTTGACTTAAAAATGCGCTTATGCGTAGTTTATCAGAGAATAGGTCGCCATTAAGATAAGATACCATCAGTGAAAGGTCATTAAAAGAACCCCTGCTCCAAAACCTTTACTTCAGTTTGTAGAATTGCAAACTTTTGCAGCATCAATCGAAAAACTACCATTACCCAGGATATTCGTTCTAGGATATTGATTCTGGGGGCACAAACTGCAGGTCCACATCAGCTTCATGCTGCCATACTTCGAGCCTGTATTACCAAACCAATCTGCTTGCTTGCAAAAGTTTCAAAATAACGTGAGCTATACCATTATCCCAACCTAGCTTAGGCCAGAAATGAAGCTTAAAAACTCAGCTAGTAAAACTTCATGAATGAAAAATCCAAATACCAACCTCGTAATCGGCTTTGATTTCATTCTCCATCTCATCAGCAGGGCACTCTTCAACCTCCCCCCTTTCCCTTCGATCAAACTCTTGTGCAACCCCATCCAGTGCCTTCAATTCCTGCATCGTGAAATACCTTCCCAGCACCCTCCTTATCCCAATCATGACCAACAGCATCAAGGGGAACAGCATCTTGATTTGTCTCACCGACTTCACCACCCACAGCATCACGAGGCAGGCCAGCTGCACCACGGTGAACACATGCACCCGCTTGATTTGAACCTTCCGCAGGCAAGGCAGGTCCGGCTGGTACTTCCTGGGCATCAACATGATCATCAGGCGGTCGACGAACTGCAGCTCCTTCAGACTGGCAACGCCCATGTACAAGAAGATGGCGTAGAGCACCGGCATCGGGATGAACTTCAGAAGCGACGAGAAAAACACGGAAAGGCCTACCGTTGTGGAGATGAGCAACTGCGTTACCCTTTGCTCCATAACGCCGAAGAACACCCTCTTGTCCCCAGGGGCAGGCGTTTTGCTGTCCAGCGTTAAAGATCCAACGTGGTTCACGGATAAAACGGTGGCGGCGACGAAAAACGGCAGACCGAGCACGGCACATATGAAAATCAAGATGGCGACGACGAATAAATCGAGATGGTAGCCGCATCCTTTGTTCAGCTTGTTCTCCCGTCGGTTCACAATCACAGCCGTGATGTGCTGATTCATGAAGATCAACATGGCCGCCAATAAAGCAGGGAGGATGGCTACGGGAATGGTCCACCACGGGTTCCCGTTCAGTAGCGGAATCAGCCAGGCTCTTTTGGACATGGTGGGTGCGAATGTGGAGGGGATGGTCAATTTCGGCGTCTTCACTTCGGCGTAGTAATCGAAGACGGTCATGCATATGATGACGATGACGACTGCGAAGTCTGATATCAAGCCTCGAATGGCCGATCGGAAGAAGGACGAATCTTTGAAATCCTTCAAGTTGAAGGTGAGGATGGAAGTCAGGACGAACAGAACGACCGACATCATGAACACGTTCGGCTCGTAGCTGCAATCAGATGGGACCACTCCGCCGAGTTCCGTGCAGTTGATGATGGGAATAGCAGACCAGGGTCTCTTCCCAGAATCGTTTGCTGGGGGCCGACAGAAGCATTTGACTCCACCGGGCGGGGGATGAATGGGGAAATCTTCCTGTATGCTGAACAGCTTCTCGAAAGACTCTAGGATGAAGATGATGCCGATGACGGTGATGAAGCTCTCTTCGGTGAACCGGGTGATGCAGCTGACGAAAGCACTGGCATCTGACGCAACGAGCAGTATCATTATGGCAGCAATCCATACCCCCGTCCACAGTCTGAAGGACAGGTAGTCCCACTTGAATGCCTCGCAGTACTCGAATAACGTCGCCTCGAAGACCAGAATCACTCCGGAGGAGCTCAGAATCGTCAGCGGCTGTCCTGAGAATAAGCCATACCCGATACCACATATCACACCAGCCATCAGTGCTTCGATGGACGCCATGCGTTGCTTGGTAGCATCTCCTAGCAATTTGCCAAATATGGAGATGGTTGCCAAGCAGCCAAAGTATAGAAACATCCAGGATGCAATGGTTTGAAACGATAGGTTGTCTTTGAAGTCGGAGAGAAGCCATGATCGTTTCCGGCTGAAGTCGTTTATAAGACCACCGAAGAGTCGTCGTGTGCGAATGAGGCCAGCCTCGTAAAGCAGTTTTCTTTCTTCTATTTTCACAGCTGCCTGGAAAACATGTAGGGTAATCATTAGAATATGGTTGAGAACTAAACACGAGAAGAAGTTTGGATTTGGAGAATCAATCTAGATAATTGGTTTATGAGCACAAAGATAGTTGATAGGCAAATAGTCTTACTATCCTGGTAAGGTATTGGTTTATGAGCAAAAAGGGCCCACTGAATAGCTAGACTAATTAAAGCAGTACATCGATAGTTGATAGGCAAATACACTTTCAATCTTTGTAAGATGTTGGTTTATGTGCAAAGCATAAATTCACACTGAATAGGTAAACTAATCGAGCAGTGCAACCCTGGTCCTCCATCTTGATGTGATAACATTTCGTGCTAAATTTTTCCTTTTTTGCCTCGAATTACCAAGGGCTGGCGAATTCTCTCCTCACACTTTATGAAGGTGGTTTTGAATTCGGGACCCTTTGAATAAGGTTCGAGTAATCTAGCCACTAGGCCTTCCCTGTCATCTAATATTTCCATGGTCAGAGAAATACTCCAAAGCTAGAAAAATCCTAAAAAGAAGCAAAGAGCAGCTTAAAATTGGTACGGGAATTTTCTTCTCGTTGCAGTGAGTATTCGAAGGAAAATTTCCAACGTCACAAATATAGGTTTTAGAGTAGAGGTTTGAGGCTTTGCGTAAAAGGAAAATATCCATGGGGTTCTGTTTTAGCTTGATAATAGCCTATTTCCCATACATTATCCTTTGATATGTGTGTTACGCCCCCCTTCCCATGGGTGCTTGATCCGGCCAAGAATACCTTCACTGAGTCAATGTAAGACTCCTAGCAAAAGCTTTACCATTAAACTCCATCCTCAGTGCTAGATTTTAAAGTAATAAAATTAGGATTGACTTTTGAAAATGCCACAAATTAAAGGTATTAAAAGAAGCACGATAAAAATGAAAAGATAAATGCCCAATACCATGCAGTAGTAACATCTCTTCGTTTTATTATCATTATATCTAGCACTGAGAATGGTTTTTACCCGAAATTCTTTTGCTAATTTTTCAAATGATTTTGAATTATTTCATAATGGCAAATTTTGATGTATATATAAGCCTCCTAGATTTCCTGAGAATGAGACTCTTATTTATTACTAATTCTAACAAATCAAGTTAATTGCAAATCTTGCGTCTAACTTGAATATCTTGATAATCAAGGAGTGAAGGAATCTTTTCGAATCCATAAATTTCAATTTACAGATCCACAATGATCTTTAAAACTCCAACAAACACCATTCAAATCCACCTTAGAATAATCACTGACTCACAGAATGTTTTTTCATCGAAAATTCTCAAAGCATGGGTACGACTTTTCTATGACATCCCAAAAAAAATTTTATGAAATCTAATAAATTTGAGGAGAAGCAGGATTTGGAAAATCTCAATCGAAATAATTCACGAGAAAGAAAATTATCCGTGCAGGAGTCGAGCCTACGACCTCTAGATCCGTACTCTGGTGCGCTACCACTGCGAAACTGAGGCAAAAGGTAGCACACTAGAGTACCAATCTAGAGGTCGTGGGTTCGAGTACTACTCGGGTCATTTTTATTCTTGCAAATCATTTCGATTGAAAACTGATAATAGCTTTTTCACGAAGATCTGTCTGAAGTTTTGATAAATATTATTGTAGAATGGGATGTCTTTGCACCGTTTCATCAATAATGATGGGTATATATTGAAAAGTTACCTGAGTTGTAGGCGTAAAACATTTGCTGCCATACTTCCTTTCGTCTTGAGAAGGCAAATGATCCGGGGGTTCTATCCGGATGGACGGATCCCACTCGCCAGGGGGTAACAGTGTGACTGAATCAAGAAATTCGTCAATGCCTGCTATAAGGTGCTCTTTCTTTCCTGCTTTGTATGCGATTTCGTGAAATACCTGGTCGAAAAAAAGGAAAAAATCATCATCAAAATCCTGATTTTTAATTGCTGTATAGCTTGTTTGTTTCAGCATGAACATAGGAAACGGAGATCGGAAAAGGTGAGAGATTTACAACATTTCTGCAACGATCCTGATTAATTGCCTGACTAATGCATGTAGGGTTATGTATCAATGATTTAGAGCTTGGTTTTTAAACCTGACACTTTATAATTAGTCTGATCAGTAAGGCGAACTAAGAACTTGATTGTTAATAACATGATGCAAAATGTTGGAATCGTGCTAGTGTTAGTGTTAGGTTGATGGTATAGGATTAAGGGTGTGCCTCTCACTGGAATCTTTAAAATTACGCTGATCATTAACTAAGACGTTTTTCATGCGATTTCATGAAATACAAACGTCATCAACAAAATCATGGAATTCAGGTGAGAGTTGGTTACAATTATTTTGTAAAATTGATTTTAAGAAATCCCGCTTTACTAATATTTCATAATCATCTATCCCGAAGGGTATTGCATTCTCTGTCGAAGGTTGCCAGGACTTCTACCTCTTACCACAGTGAGGTGGACACTTAAGCATGGTTTTTTTATTTATGCTAAGCCCTTGACTTGTTGTCGTTCCAGTCATCTCAGAACTTTGAGGATGGTGTCAGTTGAAATGCATCACAGTACCTAAGGTTCGGTACCAGGCTCCATGACACCCAGTACCGAGTACCATAAGAGTCAGAACCAGGGAACAGAGAGCCAGGTACTAAGTACGTATTTCTATTGGCGATACCTAAACAGCAATGTAAAACAATTGATAAAAGTTTCTAGATCAAGTCTCTTTGGTCTAAATGACAGTAAAATGGAAGAAGTTGCTTTGTGCTACGTTTTACTACCCGAAAAGGAGAAATATTATAATGGACCTTACCTATAATATTTGGTGATCAGAAAAGGATTGCAGAGAATTTTAGTAATGTTGAGCATTAGGTAAGTTTTTAAAGACAATTTTTGTGAATACTTTGCCCTAGAGCAACAGCTTCGTTGTCAATAGTTTTGTTAGGTACCACACTCATACTCATAGGAACAAGGACCAAAGGAGCCAAAGCAGGGAACCGAAGGGGCCAGGACCAGGTACCAAAGGGGCGAGAGGCAGGTGCCCAAGGGACCAGAACCAAATACCAAAGGGACCAGGACCAAGTACCAAAGGGACCAGAACAAAGTACCAAAGGGACCAGAACAAAGTACCAAAGGGACCAGAACAAAGTGCCAAAGGGACCAGAACAAAGTGCTAAAGGGACCAGAACAAAGTACCAAAGGGACCTGAACCAAGTACCAAAGGGACCAGAACAAAGTACCAAAGGGACCAGAATAAAGTGCTAAAGGGACCAGAACAAAGTGCTAAAGGGACCAGAACAAAGTACCAAAGGGACCAGAACAAAGTACCAAAGGGACCAGAACAAAGTACCAAAGGGACCAGAACAAAGTGCCAAAGGGACCAGAACAAAGTGCTAAAGGGACCAGAACAAAGTACCAAAGGGACCTGAACCAAGTACCAAAGGGACCAGAACAAAGTACCAAAGGGACCAGAACAAAGTACCAAAGGGACCAGAACAAAGTGCTAAAGGGACCAGAACAAAGTGCCAAAGGGACCAGAACAAAGTGCTAAAGGGACCAGGACCAAGTACCAAAGGGACCAGAACAAAGTGCCAAAGGGACCAGTACCAGGTACCAACAGTCCCCCTGTCACCTCCCTCTACTTGCTGCTTATTGAACATCTATTAAATGATGACGCAGGTGTCCTAAGGTGAGTTCAATGAGAAACTTAAGCGTTTTAAGAAATGACAAAAACGCACCTGTTAAACTAAACTCTAAATGAAACACAAACCCCTGGAACAACAGTTCATTACATTATTTATTTATTCAAAAATTATACTTAAGTACTTTCTAAATCCTGTTTTATTAGATTAGATTATTCATTAGAATATTGAAGGCTGGTTATGTGTTTAAACAATAATTCATGATATGATATGATTGAAGAAGTTTAAACAATTAAGATTAAAGATCCCTGGTCCTAATTCCTAGAAAGATCGAGCATATTTGGTAAGAAGTCGGTGTTTCGATCTCTAGAGAAACAGTACTCGATACATTTACAGTAGAGTGGTAAATACACTTATTAGCAGAAAAGATACAAGAAAATCTCCTTCATATTTACAAGCCAGTTTCGTGATTGCTTACTCACCAGGAGATGTACTTAGTACTGATGAGGGTATGAAGAAGTAATTTCTTTTCTCATTTCTGCTAGTGTGAGTGTATTTGGTATACATAAGCCTGTAAATTGTTATTTTTATCGAAATATCTATTCGGATTTTAATTATGAATAAAATAACCAGAAGCTTCATTTTGATTACTTTAGTCTAAATTTACTTTGATAATGATCGTTTGATTGAAAATTGAAACTTTTTGAAAATTTAGACAAAAGTAATCAAGATTAAGCTTCTGGTTATCTTATTCATAAATAAGTTACTTACATCGTCTGACATCAAAGTGCCCACTGCTCGCCCAATCTCGTGGTATCTCGCAATATTTCCAATGGAACCGAGCAACAAGAAAATAAACCTGGTTGCGACTAATACTTCCGTCAGGTCATCCAGCTCTTGCGAATTCGACAGTCGAACGAACCCCAGCAACGGTTTATGCAGGAAGTCCACTTCACCAATCAGGATATTCGCCGCTTCGGCACCAGGGGGAATCTTCCTCATAAATTGGGTATTCCCCTTTCCAAAGTGAGACGAGTCGTTTTTGGTAACTGAAACCGAGGCTGCTTCTGTAAACGAGGATCTGCTAGAAGAGCGGCTTTGCTTTTTCTTTTCACACTCGAATACGTGGAGATGTCGTTTCGATATGATTGCTTTCACTTTTTCCCGAAGCTCTAATGCCAGGCTGCCCGAGTGAATCATCCGGTCCACTATAGTGCTGGATATCTGGTCTAGCGTAGAGCCTGGAAAATAACAAGAAATATCAAAGCACTTATTGTATTGGAGGGGGTCATTAAAGGGGTACTCTACATGAAATAGGTGGAAATGTCTGCTTTTCTCACCTTGGGGAACATCTATCCAATACTATGGAGGATGTTTGGTACTGTGTGGTATGCCACCAGTATTGTGGAGGCAAACCACAAGCACTTTACCTATTATCTCCAAAGTACTGACAGTATTTCTCCACAGTACTGATAGTATCCCTCCACAGTACTGATAGTATTCCTCTACCGTACTGATGGTATCCCTCCAGAGTACTAATTAAGAGCATGAACAATATCCAAAAATATCAAAGTGATGTTTTTGAGAGCCAAATTTCCAGAGTTTATAAAATGAGACTACCTCAAACATAAAACATTCTTCAAACGATTCGACAAAATCTTCTTCAGCAAACTATAAAAATATATCAAAGTACTCAAAGTAATGGTGGGGTAATGAAATAGGGGTAGGGATTCTAAGGGTATATAATAAGGACGAAAAGACCGAGAATAGCTTCCTAAATGATATAGGTGCAAAGTTCTGCTTTTCTCACCCTGTGGCAGGTCTGTGCAGTACTGTGGAAGATACTATCGAAACTGTGGGAGATATCATCAGTACAAAAGATATTGGCATCATTATGAAACCACGAGCACTTTGCCATTATCTCCACAGTGCTTGTCGTTTCCCTCCGCAGTACTAAATATCCTCAACAATATTGATGTAAGCCGTCTACAGTACTGATGATATCCAGCCAGACTTTCCCAGAGTATTCAAACAGCAACGCCAGTTTATCAGGCATAAGTAAAAATAGACAGAAAACAAACTCTATATTATAAGTAAAAGCTTTTCGATCTGAAAATCATCCTCAATACTATCATTTACAAGTTACAAGTATTTACACTTAATAGTACTGAGGCTGAAGATAATTTCCAGAGCGGAAAGATTTCCCTTATAATAAAAAGTTTTTTCTCTCTATTTTATTTATGTTCCCCAGGTTGTTTTTTTAATCTTCATGACATTTCCAATCACATGCATTATCTTTGAGGATATCCGTAAGTTAAGTTCAATAAAAGTATAAAAGATATATTTCTGCAACTCCAAGTTTAGTGCTTATCCATTCATCGGACAGACTATATCAATCTATCAATCTAAGATCTATATCATTGGTAGTCTGTCTGACGAGTGCAGAAGCACAAAGTCACAGAAAAAATGTATGTTTTTGAGTGTGACCTCTTCTATTCAATTGCTTGAAGCCTTGGCACATATCGAGCACTATAGTTAGGATAGGCACACTCTTCTAGAGTGAAATGTAAAATAAAAGTATAAACTCTTTTTTTATAAGAACAATTTCATAAGAACACCAGCTTCAAATTTGGCCAAAACTTAAGAACAAGCTAAGAACAAACCGAAGCTGACCATTTTGGCTCAATATGACAATTTTATGAAATAACCATAAGACTGAGAAATAATTACAAAACAAGCAGATTGGCAGCACACAGATAATGTCAGATGGTCAAGAGAGCCATACTTTACAACGATTAACTCTTTAGATAGCAAAAAGGCCTTCCAACCATTGTAAAAGTAAAATCAATTTAAGAATATCTCAGGCTGAGAATAGAGGAATATTTAAGAACAGTCAGCTTCAAATCAATTTTACTGGTTCTTATAAAAAAAAGAGTGTAGTCCAATCAAAGTAAAATTCCAATAAATCACATTTATTGCTTATTACCTTCAATATCGAAGATCACACAACCGTCCAATAAAAGACTTCTCAATTCAAATAACGACCGCAGCGTCAGCGTTCCAACGTGCGGCTTCGTAAAGCGGTTCCCTGACTCTTCGACGTCCTCTTCAAACTTGATCCACCGCGCGGTTTCCTTCCAGCAAAAATCTCCGTAATCCCAAAGCAGTTCTTCCATCTCAGAGAAAAGAGGCTTGGGAACGTTACCGGATACGCCGCCATCTTTGCCGAGGATCGCCTGGACGCGTTGACTGGGTGTCGCAATGGGCTGATCATCACTGGAGTTGCTCCCCAAGAGTGGCGCATGGGTGCTCTCATTGTTTTTCTGAGGGTTGTGATTCGGACTGTGGTGGCGGTGGGAGCGATGGTAATGGCGTCTTAGAGTGCCTGGCATGAAATCTACTCCATCATACAAGCTACCTGCAAAATAAACTCAAACTCAAAATATTTCTAAACATTAAATTTGTTAATTGCAATATATACTGGTTACAGCGGATCTACGCGTTCTAAGTAGTAATATACTACTCTTCTAAAATTCAGAATCAATTTTTTGTCATTGCCAGTTTGTAGAATATACCATCTGTGGATTAAGAATATACGAATAATCTAAATAGCTCCCACTTTCTGTGTTCTCTTTGAAAAACTGATGCAATATTACATCTAAATGGAGTAGAGAGTGCCTATCCTGGAAATAGTGCACGATATACGCGATTATAGAGCAGTTAAAAGGCAGTAAGTAGAACACATTAACAAACAGCCATGTCCCTATGTTACTCCGAGTTTTGTGCTTTCACAGACTATACTAATAATGTTTTTAGTTGGTCTGATGAGTGCGTGAGCACGAAACTCTGAGTAACAGAAGGACAATTTTAATGTGTTCATTCTGCCTTAGAAGATCGAATCAAATAGAAGAATGGGAATATTTGACATATTAATCGTTCTTCTAGGAGCTATTAAGATTAGTCTATATTCTAAATCAACAGATGACATATCCGTCCATCTAACTAAGATACTAACAGTGTTAAAAAATCTAGAATTGATGAGTAAATCTATTTAGTACGTGTGGAGCCGGTGCTGATTGATTAAAGGTAAGATCTAATATAAAAACCGTTACGACTGAAAATATTAGAAATATTTTCAGCCAATAGGGATCGAAAATTGACTAGAAGTAAGTAAGTAAGTATTAAGTAAGTATAGTATCAAATTAAATTACACTTAGCCTACACTTAGCCTTAGAGCTTACACTTACACTTAGAACACACTTAGCCTACGTCTGCACGATAGTGGATCAAAGTTACATGGACTACCTTGACCAAAGCTCAATCCATCTTCCAAAAATATTGATCTCATCTCAAGTCATTATTAGAATCAACTAATCTATAGGCTTTGCTGGAGAAATTTAAAATCATTTATTGAATTATGAGCCATCTGCCAAATCTCAAAAAACTTCTAAAGACAATATTGCCAATCAACATTCCGAAAGAATGAATTAATGTAGAAAAGTTGACAGAACCATCTACTATGATTTTGAAAATAAAAGTTTTAAGCCGAATGGGCCCCCAAATGAAAAACTTACTGGCAAGGGGCCCCAGACCTCCTACTTCACTAAGGGCCCCACACACCTTAGCCACGCAACTGGTACTAACTCAAAAACCCTTCTATTAGAATCCATCAGCCTTAAGGCTGAACCATCTGCTATGATTTTGAAAATAAACGTTTTAAGTTTACAGTGCTAACTCAACAACCTTTCTATTAGGATGCATCAGCCTTAAGGCTGAACCATCTGCTATGATTTTGAAATTTACATGTTTTAAGTTAACAGTACTTACTCAACCACTTTTCTATTTGGATCCATCTACCTTAATTTAGGCTGAATCATATGCTATGATTTTGAAGATAACAAGTTCTGAGTTAACAGTATTAAATCGATCACTTTCCAAATAGGATCCATTTGCCTTAAGAAAAATCTCTAATAATAGAGAACAGTCTTTCATCGGTACAAAACTTAAATGTAGCTAGAAAAATCGAAAGCATAGCGAAACATGGATTATTTAAGCTTTTTTCTAACACTCAACAGAGAAATACTTCAGGGAGAGAACGAGACAAAAACGAAAACCGATAATAATTCGTTAGGTTTTTGTTTCGTTCTCTTTCTAACGCATTACTCTGTTGAGTTTCAGACGAACGCTTTAGTAATCCATGTTCTCGCTATGCTTCCAACTTTTCTGGCTATAATGATAGAGTTTGCAAGCTTAAAAATCTTACCAATGTCTCTGCTAGCTGTGTGCCGGTTCTCGTAGTCTTTCTCAGTGAAGCTGTTAGTTGATGACAAAACACCAGGATCTAGGACAGCAAGGTTTAGAGACGTGGAAGGATAGGCCTCTTCCGAGTTCTTAGAAGATGACATTGCTTCTGAATTGACACTTGTCTATCGGATGGTTTATGGAGTACGAGTCAAACTGAAGAAGAAAAGTATACATTAGAGTGATTTGAAATGTTCAGTATTGCGGAGGATGTTCAGTTCTGTCGGGGAGTCGGGGATATCATCAGTACTGTCGAGGATGTTCAGTACTGTGGAGGATGTTCAGTACTGTAGGGGATATCATCAGTACCGTGGAGGATGTTGAGTACTGTGAGGGGATATCATCAGTATTGTAGAAGGATACCATCAGAACATTGGGGGGTGTTCAGTACTGTCGAGAATATTCAGCACTGTTGGGGGGTATTATCAGTACATTGTAAGGTGTTCAGTACTGTGAGGATACATTACTTGGGGAAATGTGGGGAATGGAACATAGAGAGGGTCAGGAAAGGGTGATTGGGAATTGGGATTTGCCTTCTTATCAACTGGGAAAAAGGTATTGGACTTCTTGGCACTGGGATTCAGGAATGAAAAAGTAAATTGGGATTGTTAAACACGTCAAAAATGGGAATTTGCCTAATTTCCTCATTGGGATTGAATTTTTGATAATTTCAGTGCTTTGAATCGGGATCACAAACCTCCCTTTAGGACCCTCCATAGAGATGGTACATAGAGATGGTACATAGAGATGGTACATAGAGATGGTACATAGAGATGGTACATAGAGATGGTACATAGAGATGGTACATAGAGATGGTACATAGAGATGGTACATAGAGATGGTACATAGAGGTGGTACATAGAGGTGGTACATAGAGATGGTAGCTACATAGAGATGTTACATAGAGATGGTACATAGAGATTGTACATAGAGATGGTACATAGAGATGGTACATAGAGATGGTACATAGAGGTGGTACATAGAGATGGTACATAGAGATGGTACATAGAGATGGTACATAGTGGTGGTACATAGAGGTGGTAAAAATAAAAACAAGTGAAAAGAACACATGATAAATATATAGAATGGTTTCCCTACATAGTACTGATGGTATCCTCCATACTACTGATTGTATCCCTCCACGTTACTAAACATCCTCCACATCAATGATGGTATCCTCCACAGTACTGATAGTATCCCTCCACAGTACTGAACATACTCCACAGTACTGATGATATCCTTCCACAGTGCTGATTGCATCCCTCCACAGTGCTGAACATCCTCCACAGTAGCTACTGAATATCCTTTCCAGTACTTATGGTATCCCTCCACAGTACTGAATACCATCAACAGAACTGATGGTATCTCTCCCCAGTACTGAATATCCGCATATGTACAGATGGTATCCCCAGATAATAAATATTCAAGATTGCGTTAAAGGGAATAGACATGGCAATGTCAACCAATATCTAAGATTATATCACAGAAGTAACCACTAGAACCGTCGTTCATGTTTCCTGCACCACACAATAAACTAGTGCCAGGCCTATGAACAGCTTCTTGTTTCAGACTAACCTTTCTTCATAGACAGGTATGAACTTCTTGAAGACAACAAATTTATTCCATGTCGGTTTCTTTTAACGAGCTTTATTGCAAACTTAATAACTCACCGTTGATTCTTAGTTTCCAAATACAATTCTTTTGATGTTACAGCTTTATGGAAGTAAACAATATATCGTGATATTGTTCGAGGTCGCTCGCAATATCCGTCAAACATCTCTATTTGATATCTCAACCGTCAAATATCTGAGTTTAATTTGCCGACCGTTTTCCAGCAAAACATGATATTATTTATTCAGTAGCGGTATAGACAACTTTAGATTTCCAAATATTTAATGCATAAGATGCTAACACAGACAGGCTTACAGATAACTGTAATTGGCTGTGGTATTTTATATCCTCAGCTTTGGGAAGGTCTGTGGAGTAATGTTAAGGATACCATCAGTACTGCAGAAGGTGGTTCAATGCTTTGGAGGACGTGCAGTATTGTGGAGGATACCATCAGCACATTCGAGGATTTTCAGTACTGTGAGGGATATCACCAATACTGTTAGGGATACCATTATTTGAGTAAGTTCAGTACTGTGAAGGGTATTCCGTACTTTGGTTGTTTCTCGTGTAACCATAGCAACGTTTGTACACCTAAATATTTGAGCAGTAGAATTTTGGAGCAATTCAAGTATTTTGAGCACTTTTGATGCCTAAAACAGTATCTCTGCACTTTATCTAAGTTTGAATTAGCCATTGTTTTCTATGGCACCACCGCAAATGAAAATGTTAGAGCAATCTGCAGAATTATCAGACGCCAGGAATCACATATTTTGATTTATTTTGGTTTCCCAAAACACCTCAAACTAAGGTTTCCTTCTCACGCTACACCTGCCAAAATATAAATTCCACGATTCTCTCTTCAGCCGAGAAATTCCGAGTTTTTTCGGTTAGCAAGGAGCTAGGCCATAGGCCTACCAGCCAAGCCAGATTGCACGAGCAAGAAAATCAGGACCTATTGCAGTGGCTAGTCTAAGTGTGATTTTTACATTAATAGCAGTTAGCAGTGGTCTTGGAAGGGAAAATATTGGTCTGGGAAAAGGGTAACAAGTTTTCTTAACCAAAATCCAAATTTATCTCATTTTGGGGATATCTTGAACATCAACCTTAGGTACAGAGGATCCTAAGCCATTTCAAGGTGTCACAAGGTCTAACATTTCAAGGACCTACGGTCTTTCTGTACATGCTGCTAAGGGCCATTCTGTAATTTCCTATTTCGCCTCTTCACGTTTGCCTATCTTTGTGCTGGGTATCATTATTAAATTGGATACTGACATATTGTAGTGTGCAGCATTACACACTCTATAACAAATTGCGAATGGGCGAGAGGTCTGGGTCAGAGAGCAATATAACGATAGTCTAGCTAATCTATAGACTTATTACAGTTAACCACTATTGGTAAACTAGCTGAAGCTCAAAATCAGTTTGAGCAACCTCTTAGTGGTGGTAGTCTCGTTTTCATATGAATTAGAGAGAATTTATTAAATTGAATTGCTCGAATAAGACTATAGCCAGCCTTGTCCACAGACTCAAGTTGATCTCTCTTTGAATTTCATTCTATCGAGATGATCCCTCAAATATGGCCACCACTAACTTCATTTTCCAAGGATAGAAACTCGATCCAGTCCTTTTATTAGATACCTGGGCGTAACTGAGTCTAGTCCACAAGACCAAGTTGACTTTTCTTTGAATTTCAATGTATCGAGATGATCCCTAAAATATGGCCGCCACTAACTTCATTTTCCAATTACACAAGCTCGATCCAGTCCTTTTTTCAGACCCAAGACATGGCCAATACCAAAGAAAAACACAGAGTGAGTGGGAATGAAAACCCGCACGCTGCTTTTCAGAAAGTTTCACCTGCACTGCCGTCCTCTTGACGACAACTGCGAGTTGGACAGGTTTTTGTCAGAATTGTCACAGTCGCAATTAATAAAAGAAACTAAGATAATTGAGCTTTGATTATCCCTATTGGTTTGCTCGTAGACGTATGTCGTGCCTCGCGGAACCAGGCTTATCCAGTTGACAACACGAGTTTCGCGATCAGCCACGCAATAGCATGCACCTGCAAATCAGCTGCTATGCTGCTAGAGATTCGGGTGCAAAGCACCATGTGTCGAACTTGCAATTGAGGGGTTTTTTACTGGAGGGAAGTGATTTCTGATTCGATGATTTCTGTTGGCAAATGGGCAGAGTAAACAGTAGGGTCTGTTACTACTTATGTATTGGTGTGGTGAAGTGTATGATGTTGTATCCCTGCTGGAAACAAAGCCTTGCCTTAGTAAGGCTAGCACGCTAACAGCAACTCAATCAATAAACACACTAGTACCTCTTATTAATATATGTAGTGATGAAGTGTATACTACTGTTCCACTGCTAGAAAAAATGCCTTGCCTTAGTCAGGCAAGCACGTTAAACAGAAACTCACTCACTCAATAAACACAATGGGAAGTCATTCTACTATATGTAGTGATTAAAAGTGTATTCTATCATGCCCCTACTGGAAACATGACCCCTTACCCTACTTAGGCTAGCACGTTTAACATTAACCATCTAACAACTAACTAATTGATAAGTAACCTATAGATATCATGAAAAAATTACCCATGGACGATGAAAAAATCCAAAAAACTCTTCTTTACTTTAAACACTCTTCTCGAATAGACGCTCTCCTAAATGTCTAACGTGTTGATAAACGGCTGTTCTTAAATATTTTCAACCTGAAATTTTCTTAAATTGTTATTACTTTATATTCATTTGGAAGCCTATTTTTTCTATCAGTTGTTGTAATTGTTAACAATGTTTGACTCTTTTAAACCATCTGTCATATCAGAGTGATGTCGTTCTGCTTGTTTTGTAATTATTTGTCAGTCTCATGGTTATTTGACAAAATTTTTCCATTGAGCCGAGAAAAGCTAGCGTCGGTTTCTTCTTAGCTTGTGCTTAAGTTTTGCCATTTGCATTGGTTTTGGCAAATTTGAGACTCGTGTTCCTATACAATTGTTCTTATAAAAAAGAGTGTATCGGCAAAACTGATTAACTAAGACTAAAAATTAACGAAGAAGAAATAAACAACAACATCTAATTACACTAAGTTGTCGTTTGTTTTCAAATGGTGGATGTTGATGTTTACATCTAACTTCGAACAATAAAACAAAGAAACATACAAACAATAAACAAAGCTCACCTTCGAAATCGCATAGAGTGCAACTTTGTTTAAAATTGTTGGTGAGAGATGTCTTCCTCATTAAGTTTAGTAAGCAAAAGTTTCATCAAACCAATCGAAGTGAGAACAGCAAAACCAAGATGGCTTCCAGTCTAGGAAGAAAAGATTGTTAGTGAGGCTATTTGATAAGACACGCTTACTCAGACTCGACTCTGCGATGTTTTCGTGTCGAAGAGAGAAAAGTCTTTGCGAAGAGCACCGCGAAAAGGACAGGTGAAAGCGACGCTCGGCTTGATCCGTCCCTTAATCACGTGCCTATGAATATGGTAATGATTCTGCATAATATATTGACTTGCTGTGCGAGTCCTCGTGTTACTGTTTCCTTCTCCCTATCAGCAGCATTTCATCATCATCATCATCATCACTATCAGCAGCATTTCATCAGCAGCATTTCATCATCATCATCATCATCAATTGTTTACTGTTTATCAAAGTAAGCTCAAGGAATAACGTGGAAAAATAACGGCTAATTACGGCCTGTAACAACTATTGTAGCGTCTTTTGATCTGAACAGTCTTTAATGGGTACAGAATTGAGTTTTGCGTCTGACTCTCATCAGAGAAGTACGTCAGAACAGTCTTTGATCGGTACAGAAATTGAGGACGATAAGAAAATCTGAATCATAGCAAAATAAAGTAACTAAAAGCTTTGCGTCTGACACCATTCAGAGAACTACGTCAGAACAGTCTTTGATCAGTACAGAGTTTGGGGAAAGCGAGGAAAATCAGAAACATAGCGAAACATATTAACTACTCGAGCTTTGCATCTGAAGGCCTATAGTCCTATCATTACTTCACTAAATTGACATGGTCGAGCAATAGAACCAAAATATTCATTTTCAACCACTTGTTAGATACATAATTCAAAATGAATCATGTTAGGATGTTTCAACAAACAATCCAATATGCATTATCTGTTCATCAAATATCAATTTTCTAATTAATTTGAGCAAACAATGTGCACGGCTAAAACCAATTCAAAATCTGAACACAAACGAAGAAGTGAAACTAAAGCCCTCCTCCCCACTCCAACTAATAACCACGTCCACACTAACAACCTGGTTGGCAAGAGTTTTCAGTGACGTCACGTATTTCCTTGCCATTTGGGACAAGAGCCTGTTGAAATAAATCAACAGGACCTACCACTAAGGCACGTTCTAACTAGCATCATACTCCTTTGCTGAAATTTAGAATCAAGTTTGTTTCATTGCCCTTTGGTGGAATATATGATATAATAATAATATAATGATAATAATAATAATATAATAATAATATATAATATACCATCTGTGAATTTAGAATATCAGAACAGTCTTTGGGTGGTACAAAACTTCAAAATAGCCAGAATGATCGGAAACATAGCGAAACGAACACATAGATTACTAAAGCTTTTCGTCTGACACTCTACATATTAATACGTCAAAAAGGGAACGATTAATTTCGTTTTCGCCTTAGGACTCTTGAAGTAATCTTATTGGTCAGCTCACTCTATCGTGGGTGTTGATTGGTTTTCCTACATCATACCAATCATTCATCTCTTTTATAATTGGCCTATCCCGATCCACATCTGGGTATATAAATCAGTTAGGTCTTTGCTTCATTCTCTTTCAGACGTATTACTCTGTAAGTAAGTAATCCATGTGTTCGTTTCACTACGTTTCCGATATTTTTGGCTTTTTAGAATATTGACAATAACCAGTAATCTTAATAACTCCCAGAAGTACATCTACAAAGTCACTTATTAGGGAGAGGTTAGAGAAGGCTGACTTGAAGCACAGATCCACTCGTTAGGGAAGGGATAGAGTAGGTTCACAGTTTAATACTTAAAATTACTTCCATCGTCTTTCAAAGCGGTAGTTATTTAGATTATTATGTATGTATTGTCGATATTCTAAATCAACACATGGGACATTCTACCAACTGGCAATGGCACAAACATGATTCTAAATTTTAGAAGAGCAGTAGCTATATAACTAGTTAACGTGTGGACCCAGCAACACCATTCATTCATTTAATTCTTTGATGAATTGCAAGAAATGGATCGAAAATGTTTCACCGCTCCACTTGTAGTAGGATTGCCTTATATTTCTATTGTGGTCTTAATAATGCTAATTATGTGTCTACGTATTTCGCTACAACACTCTTTTAGCCATGGGTCCACTCAGCCACTATCAAATGCAACTCAAACTCCAAAACACACTTCATATCTTATGGTGAGTAATGGTTTTTTGTCCTATGACTACTGTAAATTCCTTGAAACGACAAATTCTACCGATCCAAATATTACCAAAAAGCGTACTAAACACTGGAAAGGTGACAAATGCAACTACGGGTTCTGCAAGATATATATCCATCTCATTGAATTTATCCTTATATATTCATTTATCAATTAGGGATGAAACCACATTTCTCATTGCCCGATGATGGGAGACGGATCTCTCAAAACGTTGCCTTCCTAAATATCAAAGGCTTGTCATAATAAGTGGTGACTTTCATGTCAAATATTGTGTCGGAAACAGCCTTGATAAGACCAAATGTATTTACTCTGTATATATTTTGTAAAATAAATTAGTTTCACATTTTTGTAACATTAATGTAAGAGAATGCCTTGATTAGCAGTAATGTGGCTATTCCAATTTAATTTAATTCTTTAAGCCTACTTCAAATGAATTGATGATGATGCAGGCCCGCACTGCCACCCTAGTGCAATTCGAGTTATTTCTTTGCCTCCCCTGCAAAACTGTTCTAACAACAATGGTTTTCCTATTGCCTACAGGTGTTCCCTTTAGATCAGAATTGAGATAAAAGAAAATACTGATGAGAAAAAGTGTGAAAACAGAATATTTAGGACTGAAATATAAATGGGCCCAAGTTTTGAAAGTTGCCGTTTCTATTTCGTCCATATTCGTTTTTTCGTTTAGCCTTACTCCTCCCCGACTTTTTTTTTAACTGAGTTCGAAATTTTGCCACCCCGGCTCCGAAGTCGTGTGGTGATGATGATTATGATCAGGACAAATATGATGAAAACATTAATCTTCCAACTAGAAAATATGCAAAATCAGGAAAAAACCTTCGATTTGAATTTCGGGGTGATCTAGAGAGCATCAATGAAAAGCAAATTCACAGTGAAGATTATGAAAATTATCTTTATTAAGACATAAGATTTACTTACCGATAGACAACTCTGTAATTTGTGTTTTCACGACGAGAACATTTTCTTTGTGAAATCGCCGGCAAATGGACAGGTTACAGCAACATACTGCTGCAACAGTTCTAAAGCCACGTGACCCACCGTAATTCCTCTTAATAAATTGAGCTGCTGCCAATTACTGCTACCAGCAAAAGGGAAAATGGTAGCAGCCAATCAGATCATTTGTTTACATCGGTGGAAATGCGATATACGGTTAATCGAAACACTCACATTAGATAAATTCCCATAAGTTACGTAAAACAGCCTCCTAAACTATTTTACAAAAATCAAATTCTGGGCGCGATAATCAAGATTATCAATATTTTAAGAGTTAGTCTAAATTTCTTTGCGTTCGCTCATCATCTACAACTTGCAAAGTGGCCGTTAAGTAAACTATCAATATTTTAAGAGTGAATCTACATTTCTTTGCGTTTTCTCACAACCTAAGACTTGTAGAATGGTCATTAAGTATCTTGACTCAAGCTCTTCATCCCAACGCTTAGTGCAAATTTTGGAGAATTGATGTTTTCCATGTCAAGCAAAGAAAACTAGTCCCAGCTGCATGAACTTACAGCCAATGGCAGGAAAGAGGGGGACTAAGGTCCTGCAAAAATTCGTTTCTCTCTGAAAAATTCTGACTGAAAAACGTTTCAAATTCAACCATTCTCGATATATAAATCGATTTGACTGCGTGTGGTACTTTAGGTGTACAATAAAACGACAAAATTAAAAAGTTAAGTACCGAATTGATAAAGTATTGAATTTCTTACTCCTCTATATATAGTTGAATTTCCCTCGAGTTTAGTGGAGCTAAAGGAGAAAAGTTTTTCGATTTTTCCTTAATTAGTGTTCTTTAATATCACTTACTAGTACCCATCTTAGTAATTGCTATCATATGGCACAAATCTGATTTTAAATTTCCATTATGCCCGCAGGTATCAAATGTTAATTCAAAGCCCTGGAGAGAAAAGAACGAGGCCACGATCACCCAAACAAAGATTTAGTGATCTTCAAACTCGCCATGTGAACTTCTATCAAAGACTACCTACAAGAACAAGGAAACCCCAGCTCGGTAAACCAATGAAAACCATTGACTTTGTTTCCCGGTTTTAATGGCGGTCCACTTTTCTCAATTTTCCACGAAGAACCAAACTCGACAGTGCGAAACAGTGTTGGTGTGGAGAAGTTTGGAAAAAGAGGTAGTTGGAAAGTGACAGTTAAGAGTGTGTGACCACTAGCAAACAACCACTGAGATAACGACAGATAGGCCCAAAGCCCGAAATAGGCCTTGAAGATAGAGCGCCCAAAGCCCAGCTCTTCGTCATTTGGTGTGCGTATTTATACAGAACCTTGAATTTTTTGTGTTTTGTTTAATACAAACATTTGAAAAAACTGAATGGAAAACGTTGATTCAATCTAATTGTGTGTTTTGATCCCACGAAAATCTTTCACACGCCCATGCCGTAAGTATTGCGACTAAAAATCGAGAATACCGTCATATTTCAAACATTTTATTATAAAAGATTCTACCACAGCCTATAAGCTATGCAAGCAAATTGATAATTGTGTGAGTTGAATTATTTGCACGAATTTATACTCCCCTGTGTACTATTTGGACGATTGCACAGCAAGTCCACATACTGATGACGTCACAATCGAGCAGCTCTTTTGATGACGTCACACAGCCGTTTCGTGATCGTCTGAGGCGATTATTTGCAACCTCTCTTGATCTGTAATAAATGCACGTGGTCATGGTTCACTTACAATTGTGAAAGATAGATAAATTGACTTTACTAAAACATGGAATGATTAGAAACGAGTACACACGGGTAAGAAACGAATAGCAAACGAGTGCAAACAGGTAGGAAACGAATATCAAACAAGTACACACGGGTAATAAACGAATAGCAAACGAGTACACACGGGTAAGAAACGAATAGCAAACGAGTAAACACGGGTAAGAAACGAATAGCAAACGAGTACACACGGGTAAGAAACGAATAGCAAACGAGTAGAAACAGGTAGGAAACGAGTGAGAAACGTGTACACACGGGTAAGAAACGAGTGAGAAACGAGTACACACAGGTAAGAAACGAATAGCAAACGAGTACACACAGGTAAGAAACGAATAGCAAACGGGTAGAAACGGGTAACAAACGAATAGCAAACGAGTGAAAACGGGTAGGAAACTAGTCAGAAACGAGTAGAAATGAAAAAGAAATGAGAAGGTAGGCATTAGGAAAAGATAGATCCACTCATTAGGGAGAGAACAAGTTAAGTCTTTCAAGCAACCTTTGCCTGTTTCCTAATCGTTTGTGCTCGTTTCCAACTCGTATCAGCTCGTTTCAACCAATTTCTATTCGTTTCTGCTAGTTTAATGTTTTAGTCGAGGGGCATACCACTCTCGAAAAGTGTACGAGATTTTTGTGATTTCGAAAATCACATTGACTTTTTTGTGATTTTGGTGATTTTTCTGTGATTTTTCTTCTATTTTTGTGTAATTTTTGTGTGATTTTTTCAAAAAGTGTACGAAATTTTTTCGAGTGATATGCCCCTCGGTTTTAGTAACTAGAAGATGAATTTGATTTATCAACATATGGTAGCAAACCGGCTGAATGACTAATAAGTGTCTCCTCATCTAATATAGTGATGCCAATCCCTACGAAAGGGTTGGAGTACTGTAGTTTTCATACGCCCCCGAATTCCCCTATCATACTCAAATGGTGTATCAATGAAAGACAACTTACTTTAATATAGCCAGGAAAATCGGAAACATAGCGAAACGAATACATAGATTACTTAAGCTTTTCGTCTGACACTCAACAGAGTAATACGTCACAGAAAGGGAACGAAACAGAAACCTAACTGATTATATACCCAGATGTGGATCGAAATATAATCAATTAGATATAATCTATTAGATATAATCAGTTAGGTTTCTGTTTCGTTCTCTTTCTGACGTATTACTCTGTTGAGTGTCAGACGAAAAGCTTAAGTAATCTATATATTCGTTTCGCTATGCTTCCGGTATTTCTGGCTATATTGAAGTTTTGTACCATCCAAAGACTGTACAACTTACTTTCTAGATATTTCGCGAGGTCCGAGTCGTTTGCCTTTTGTGCCAATAACCTGGGCGTGTTACCCTGTAATGGAAATAGGGAAAGAAATCACATTGGCCACTTAACAAGTCAATATCGTCTATCAGCTGAACATTGCAAGCATTGGTTGGATGTCCTTGTAGCCGTTTACCGTGGAAAGCTGACCTTAATAACGTTTCTACCTCTCCAAAAACACTAGCATATCGAAATTAATGCATACGAAGTCTTTGGGTCATTTTACCATAAAGCTATATACACTAAGAAGAAAAAGACTCAGAAGGCAAAACTGTGAAAACAGGAGATGCACAGATTAATTAATTCCTATTTACAACTCGCTAAATAGGAATATATATGTTGTAAATAGGAATATAATTATCTGTACATCTCCTGATGAGTGGGTAACCACGAAGATGGAGAGTTTTGCCTTCTGGGTCTTTTTCTTCTTAGTGAAATTACGTTGTAGGTGGATTCAAAATGACAGCACAGCTAAGAAACTATAATGGCTTGGCCAAAACTAATAACGCCATAAATTTTGTCAGGCAGCTCACAGAAACATATTTTTGGCGGTATAATATAGCTAAATTTGCTGTCGCCATATCTTTAATTCTATAATAATAAATCTTAATAAAATTGAGGGAGATATTATTTACGACCTGGGATTGATTAATGGTCAAATTATAAGTCAGGAGTTTTGGAAGAGAAGTTGTTATCTAAAATCAAGGCAAAAATGTTTTGTTAAATCATGAATTAAAGTGTTTTGTTGCTACTGCTCTCAGGATCCCCGCGAGTCTCGTTTTACCGGTATGTGGTGGTATTAGGGGAAAATGAGAGAGGCCCAAAACATTTTAAGGGGAAGGAAAATAGTAATTGTTTGCCCTGTGCACGACGTCAGATATAACTTCGTAATTCTTCAGGTCAGCATTTAATCTTCGATAAGATATAGTGTAGTGTCAATCTAATATTAACCTTTGTTGACAGATTGGTTCACTGGTTTGAGGGATGTTACCATACTTACTAAGAGACCTAATTCACTAAGAAAACTTACTAACGTACAGGTCCTTTCTCTCAAAGATTTCCCCTTTTTAGTAATTTTCAGAAAATTTTATCAATTTCCTGAAAATCTTCCACCCAAGACATTCTTATTCCAGCCCCTCTACTTATTGATTTTTGGGATTTTTCCGACCCCGGTCTATAAGAGACCGGAGAGTATTTACTAACTAACCTAAATAGCTAAGAAAACTTACTAACCTCCAGATCCTTTCGCGTAAGAGAAGCCCCGGCACTGACCAGGTGTCGACATATTGTTCGTCTTTGGTATAAGGCAGCTTTATGGAGTGAAGTCTGTCCTCTGAAAATGATGTTTCGAAATTCAGTACCAAGTTTAAAAATGTTTTATACTATAAAACCCAGTCAGAAAATAGCAATTTTGGCAAGTTTTCATTTGAGCGATAGATATTTTGATAAAACGCACAGCTTTTTGAATGATTGAAAGCAAGATAACATAAAGAACTAGTTCTTTACAAAATCTGTATATAGGTTTCCTGTAGAAATATTTATACAGATATAGGTGTCCGCAAAAACCCGGGTTCGAGACCCGGTGGAGGCATATGTCAATTGCAGTAGCCTGCTCTGGTATAATCTAATTACCCGTGTTAGACCATGCTTATGAATTAATAGTTTCCTTAAGAATACTCAATACATAGAGTAGATCTTTATGCACTAAGAACAAAGAGACTCTAAAGACAAAACTCTCCATCTCGACAAGCCTGTTTCGTGGTTACCCACTCATCAGGAGATGTACAGATGTAGTTCTTCAGGTTATCTTGCTAAAAACCAGCTTTATGAAGTGTTGTCTGTCGTCTGAAATTGATGTTTCGAAATCGAAAAACGATCTTATCTACAATTCAATTAGCTCCTACTAAATATCAGAAGCTTGTCATGATAAGCGGCGACTTTCGTGTCAAATTAGGTTTCAATTCTTTTCAAAATTCAAAAACTGAAATTAAGTTTAAAACTTACTTGTCGTGATCCACCAGATCCAGAACACATCGAGGGACTAAAAATGATGAAAATAGTTAAAAATGCATTTCTACTCAAACTGTTTTATCATGTTAGATTTTTAACAATAATATCAATTAAGTAGGGTCAACTAATGGTGGGAAGGACTTGCAGTCAGTCATTAACAACCATGTACTACAGTACCAACCCTCAACTAAGAAACTGAATGTTGCAAAACCAGGCTGCCTTGTTTCTTAGGTTGAGATGAAATAGATAAAGAATTCGAAATATGTTTATTAGGAAAGCCACTGAAATTGCAAGAAATTCTAAATCTTTGTAATCAAAATTATTATCTGAAGCAATATGAATATTCAAGCTGAAAAATCTGATCCAAAAAAGTATAGATGCCCTACTATCTGGATGGTAGGCTGAAGTTTCTTACAAGTCAGTTTCTAAGTGGTAGGCTAGTACACTGTACGACACTTTCTATCAGAGAAGCGCATCCTAGGAGTAAATAATTCGTCAACATGTCTTTGCTACTTATACTTTTATTAAATAAAATTCAAAACACACATCGTAAATACCTAAAAAAAGTCCTTGAAAAACATGAAAGTGCTTGGATGGTTCATCCATAAATAATCCCCCAAACAGGTTGAGCAATAGAGTCACAAATCCCTTTTTAAAATACTAAGTCCATATTTTATTCATTACCAAATTGTAGGCCCAAACTTGAGCATGACCCACCGAAATTTTTGCCTATGAATTCAGATATGAATTCCTCTAAACTGCATTCTAGTCACACTTAATAACGATAATGACATTTGTGAGTAAGATAATAAATCTTACCATTTCTGATGATATGTTTGACGATATTCTTGTGGCCGTATTTCGAAGCGAGGTGCAAAGACGTGTAACCACGATTATCGCACCAAATCAAACTTGAGTCGGCGTGATGAAGTGCCACAAACTACAATAAATCAAAACAAATAAAGAAGTTTTAACAAAAAATAAAAATGGACAGGTAAATACTCTCAGCTCAATTAAATATGGAAACGTTTTGAATTTCAGGCCTAGATTATGTCATTTTTATAGTAAGACGCAAATATTGATTTTCACTTTGTCCCTCACTTATCTCCTCATATGAGCTGAATCAAACATCGACTTGTTGAGAAATTAGTTTAGAAACTTTATTTGGAGCTTCAATGTAGAATAAAGTTATAGAAAGACAGTTTTTATTGAAAATTCAAAGTGTGGTGGGATTCTCAAAAATTTTATTTCAAGACTCAGTGGTTCACAAAAAATAGCAATAAGTTGAGTTTTTCTTTTTATGAAAATAGTAGCAAAAATTACGAAAACAAGTCAATAACCTAAATAATGATAATATATAAAAATAGGACTCGTTCTTTATCATTTCACAAAATACCAAGCCGACCAATACATATTTGCTACCAGCAAGATTATCGCGGCGAATTGTCAATGGAAATTAAAGGTATGTCATATTCACTTGCCCCATGATAACTCCTTATTACTGCTAAAGGCTTTGGAAGAAAAAATTCAGTGATGCAAACAATATGAATAAGGGTGTTCTCTGATGTCTTTTATGTGAAGGAAATTTCACAAATTATGCCATATAACCTACTTTACAAAAATATTGCTTGCCGTATTGCCATGAAACGTCAACTTTGGCCTAGTCGGTCACTCGATACAACTCGATATCAATGTCTTTGAAAATGTTGAAGTTCTTGGATAAAAATAGCTTTAAATAAACTGGCCATGGATTAAAAAACAATCCCTAATGAAAATTGTTCAAGAATGGCATGCGACCTAAAAACAGCTTATCGAGAAACTTGAACAATAATTTTCAAGACTTTCGAAGATGTTTCTTACCTGCTAAGCTTAGAGAAAAAAATTGAAATTTTGAATCGAGTGGGATGGTTTTGAGACAATGAAAACATTTTCTGAATAAAAATAGTCGTGTATTTTATTATTGCTCTATACTCGCTCATATCAAGCAATATAGCCAGGATAGGCACACTCTACTATGGCTAAATGAATAATGAACGTATAATCATAATCCAACACAAACTAACTTACTTGGCTGAATTCTCCTTTCCTGGCAGCTTCGAGCAATACTACAAAAACACAAAATATTTTCATCACTACATCCTTACATCCTACCTTCACGAGTCTCAATGAGAAGAAATTCAGAAACAAGCTAATAATATTTAACAGTGTCTTAAAGCAAGAAAATTGATACTGTTTTCTTAAATACGGTACTTGTATCACATCCGTTTGATAATCAATGGCTAAACGCAGACGTGGATTAAAAAGTTTGATCGATTTAACACTTACGTTTTTTCTTTTGGTCAATGTCTGGAGGTACTCTAAAAGAAAAAATATGACGATAAATCTTACTTTGTTATCATCATTACTACAATGGTTATCTAGATACGATACCACTTAGGCAATAAGAAACCAATTTACTATATAATTGCAATATATGCATAAAAGAAGATAAATATGCAGAAAAACGAACCAAATTGATTCGTTTTTCTGCATATTTATCTTCTTTTATGCATTTATCTACTGCTATTGTGATACATGTTTACATTATATTGCAATATATTATACATATCTTCTAATTTAATTTGCAAAACATCAATCAATGGTGATAAGATGCAGTAAAAATTTGCTGTTGTTCCACAGGATTGTGTTTGGGGCTCTTTAGCCTTCCTAGCTTTCCGAGCACGCTTTCAGTTATTTTTCAAAGCGTCCGATGGTTTGGATTTCTCTAATATCAAGTGGAATATCGTTCTAAGCCTTTATCGCTGTGAAGTGAAATCCTTTTGTGGCATGTTTTATTCAAAGCTAGGGATTTGAAGGTCTATGCAATATCTTGTTTTATACTTTGAGAACTAATATTCTACAATAATTTGTACCTAACCAAAATAGGTAACATGAATAGATAAACGTATATTGTTTGATGCCCTATGAAAAATTGAAATTCAACTCCATTTTTAATTTTAGAGTCGATATATACAGCAGAAGAACCAAATAATTTGATACCAACATGTTTTTATAGATTTTCATCCAACATGTTCCATCAATTAACGACTCAGTAAACAATTTATTGGGCAATTCAAGATTCGTTTCTATTAAACAGTTGGAAATTCTGATTCTTAACAACAAAATAGCTGAGTTATAGAAATCCGAACAAAAACAACAAGTTTTGCCGCAACTTCAAGTCTCTTTCTTATGCAGTCATCAGACGGTTATTGTTGTACATGTGAACTGGACTTACTTCAATTACACTTCACCTTGATCTGATCTTTAGTTCTCTCATTATCTGCTCACTTCATCTCTTTGTTACTTCTGATCTATTAAGGCCTAATATTCACTTCAATCTATCCTTTTCTAATAGCCTCCTTCTCATGTGACATGCTTCTTATTTAAACGAGACTACTGTAATCCGTCATTATTGATTTCTACGTACACGCCTTTACAACTCGTGTGTTTTTCTCTTGTTTTAATTAGGCGTATAACCGTTATGATAAAACTTGTTGTATTTGTTCGGATTTCTATCTTGCTCTGCCTATGGCATCGAGCAATGCTTATGTAAAGCGACACACTGGATAATATTCTATAGCTGAGTAAACTGGATACAAAGGAACAAAAACTCACACAAAATCTGTTCCGTTCGTAATTCCATTCGACGACGCTGATTGGATGACTGGTGACAGCGGTACGAGTGGGCTGTCTTCACGACTGCTACAAAACGAGCTACAAGGAAATAACAGTAATAACTGAGGAGAGAGAGTAGCTTTCAATACGCACACATACAAAGAAATAGGATTTGTCATCCGGTCGTTTTACCCGCTAATGGAGGTTAACTAGTCCATGGATCCTCCAAGTCTCTATATTGTTCGCATTTTCTTCTCCAACCCCACCACTCTCATGTACTTTTCAACCACATCCTTCCATGGCCTTGCTGTCCATCCCCTCCCTGGTGTCCCTGTCACGACCATTGTTAAGACTCTACCCACTCCTGTACCCTCACCTCATCTCAATACTTTCCCAAACCATCTCTGACGAAGTCTCCTTAACCACTTTTTCATCGACTCCCACCCTTTCTTCAATCTCTTGAGGTTTCAATACGCACTGTTTTCGAAATTGTGCGTACACGTTTGCGTATTCGGAAATATTTTAAAGTTAAGCAGTGCGAACGCATAGTTACAACGGATAGGACTTATACCGTTTTCTTTCAAAGACAGAGCATTGTCAACTGGGGATTATCTTTGTCGTAACGCTAGAGCTTCTCAATCCTGAAGCTCTGCACCGATCAAAGACTGTTCTGACGTACTACTCTATGAGTTTCAGATGCAAAGCTTTAGTAATTATTATGTTTCACTATGTTTCTGACTTCTCTAACCATCTTCAAGTTCTGTACTGTTAAAAGACTGTTCTGGCGCACTACTCTGATGAGTGTCAGACGCAAAGCCTCAATAGTCATTATGTTTCACTATGTTTCTAATTGTTCTTGCGATCCTGATGTTCTGACCTATCAAAGCTTTAGTTTACCATCAATAACAGGTTTTAGGATATTTTCATTAACTTGTTACACTTATTGGAAAATACATATATATTTTTCATTTATTATTAAGCTGAAGGAGTATCATGTATAAATAAAATGAGTTTAAATGAAATGTAAAATGAGACTATCAATACCTGTTTTCATCGTCTTCACTGCTTTGTGAGAATTCTTCTTCGCTTTCTTCCAAAGCATCGTCGTGTAAAGTTTGACTTTTCTCGAGAGCTTCCGTCTGCTGTCGGAGTGAGTCGAGTTCGAAGATGGTTGGGGAGGAAACCCTTCTTGTCGCATTTTGTCGTCGAACAGACAACTGTGGGGATTGTTTCCACACATTACTCACATTTGCAGGTCTACCAAAGACAAATAAAGTCACTATTAAAAAACTAGAGAAATTCAGGATAAAATACCAATGGCCTTAATTTTAGTAGTTGTACTGTAGCTCTGCGTACTGCTTAAAGTGGATAGACGCATGGACATAGACAGACTGTTATGAATAGACCTTAGAAACGCCCAAAAGCCAATTGTTTCCTTCGACATACGATTATATACTGCAGGCGTCAAGGTTGTTCAATGCAATACATCTACTGTATGGTGATAAAAGTATGAAAACGATTGGCCTGAATTAGCGACAATAAAAACGCAAAACGAGGCTTGATAATCTTTGAGAAAAGCACGTTAGTTTACATTTTCTTGTTCTGGTCATTTCAGCTTTTATTTCTTGGCGCGAAAACGTTTTCGAAAAATTGCACAGCCTCGTTTCCGTTTTTGCTGTAGTAAATTTAGGCCAGTCTTTTCAATACATTCATCACCCTACAGCATTTCTAACTTTGACGATGCTAGCTTTTACCCTTGTCAATTCCCTTTAACCTAAGCTGAAATTAAACATCAACAAATTATAATAGAAGAAGCAGGATCTTTTTCACAAAACAACACTACTTGAGCTTAAACTTTATAAATCATAAATCGACAGAAAAACTTAGAACAGAAAAAAACAAGTAAAGGTTTTTAAAACTTAGGCCATTCCACAGCACTTAACCCTACCTTCAATTTGATGTATATTTCAATATGTCTATGTTGGGATTCCCTTTTTTGACATACATTGATGTCAGTTCAAGTCCAAACTTCTGTTCAGGATTTTCGGTGATAATATTTAGGCCTAATGTTCGGTAAGTGTTAGGGTTAGGCTTAGGACTTTTCAGATATTTTTCAGCGAGAGCTCAAGATACTCACATTGAGAACTGATCGACAGGAGCCGGCTCCTTTTTCGTTAAATCCAACAAGTATATCCCATCATGAATGACGTCACTAACCAGCATCAAGTGCTCCTGCGTTTCGTCGATTCGGTAGATCCGAGCGGTCCACGTTGCTAAAAGTCAACGAGAATTATGACGTCAGTAGAATCTCCTTGCCTTGTAATTGGATGATTTTGTATGAAATGTTTTGTATTTGAAATAAATCTACTTTCATCAATAAATTTCTTAATAGAATATGAACATCAGAAGTAAGGCAAACAACTTACCATCGAGAAAACACCATTGATCACAGAGATTCGATTTCACCGTCTCCTAAAAATATCGATCAAATTTACTTCTGTTATTCAATTAATTCCTTCGAATCCAAATTAACAATCATATAGAATAGGTTACTCAAAATCTTGGTCTGAAACTAAGCTCTACAAGTTCGTGGGTTCACATCCTTCTCGGGTTGATCTTTAATTCTCAAAATTATTTTGATTCGTAATGTTCTCCCAATGTACGATAAATGATGGAGATTGCTCGCACCCCCAAAACTTTTAGGACTATAAAAAAATCCAACAAACCTCGTTTTCTCTCAGTGCCTCGATTTGATTCCTCAGCTCATCCAATGCACTCTCCGGATTCACTGATATCGTCCATAGTGGTTCGACTGAAAGGAAATAGATATAACCACATCTTTTAAGGCTTCTATCCTTCAATAAGCGACACAGTCTAAGATTCGCAATTATAAAGGCAATAACCTGGCCACCATTGTAAGGTAACATTGTAGGGCCGCCTGCTAGGAGGGTTACCCTACCAGAAAGGCCAAAATTCAGCTCTCCTTTATATTAAAGCTTGACAAGCTAGGATGAGCCTATTAGGAGGGTTGTTAAGAGTAAGCTTGTTGTACTAAATTAAAAGCCTATAAACAACCAATATACCATCATTAATGCTGTTCAAGATTTTTCAAGGTAGATGACTCCTAATACTTGGCAATAAGTATTAAGTATTTTCCCTGAATATCTGATAGAACCATCTGAGAATTGCATATGATACTTTCAGTAGCCTGCTTTGGTAAAATAAAAGTTCCCGTGTTAGACCATGCCTTATGAATTTGTGTCATTAAATAAAATGTGCTTTTTGAGGCATAATGTACACAGATTGTTAAATATAGAAGTCTGTGTTCCGCATTCCCGTAAGAGAGTGCACAATACATTAATGCAGAACGTGTTATATATTGAGAAGGAAAGAGCCAAGGAACACTCGGTATCTCCCCACCCCTGTTTCTTGGTTGCCCACTCATCAGAAGATGTAAAAAAGGAGCTATTTTGTAATCGAAGTACATAAGGAGATGTTTTGTACCTCTCCTGATGAGTGGGCAACAACGAAACAGGCTTGTCGAGATGCTGAGTGTTCCTTGACTCTTTTCTTCTCAATACAGATTGTTAAATTTCTATTGACTCACCAATTGATTTGACCTCTTCGATGTCATAACGAACCAATTTCTCGTATTGCGTAAATGTTAGAAAATTCAATTTTAATTTGACGATTGAAGGACCCTCCACAAAAGATCTGAAAAAATAAAAAAGACATGACCTTATTGCAAAGATAATGCATTTTATCTTAGAAAATTATTATACTTTTTACATTTTATGTTAGAAAAAGATAATAGAGAGAATGAAAAATATATGACATGAAAAATATATGTTCAGGTTCAGTAGATTCAATAAAATCGATTCGAGTATGGATAACTAAATAACAGAATAAAACTTAATTTAGAAAATTGTACTCACTCCTCTTTGCATAAATATAGCCTTTGGTGCTGCAAGGAAAGAGTAAACATAAATTTTTCATTTGGAAAGAAATGGGAAAAAATCTATGAAAACACAGATTCAGTTAATATGTCCAAAGTCAGACGAAAGTGAATACCTTCTTTTGGAAGACCATATTCGATTGATTTCTTTGTTTCAGGTGAATCCGCGAAGGTTGCAGCCTGCAAGGTTCTGTGAGCAAATTAAATGATGTCAGAAAGAAAGTAAGCAAATAAATTCATGTTTCACGTACTAGCTACGTAAGGCTAGAAGTTTTTTTTTCCATCAGGGGCATGGGACCCATAAGTTTAACGTTCCTTCTGAAGGAGGGTGGAGTGAGTTATGTAGTCAACTAAATGACCTCATAAGACCAAGCTTCACGAAGGAGTTGGGCCAGGGGCCTTTTTTCTAGAAAGGGTACAGGATCTCCCAAGGACGATGGAGTGAGATGTTTATTTAATACCATAAGGGTCACCTATCCAAATGTTGACCTCACACTACTAAGCTTAACTGCTGCTGCACATAGCAAGCTACTTAAGCCGCTTGGCCACTAATCAGTAACTGTAAATGATCAAAACTCGACCTAGCAGAGAATTATAGCATAAGATCTTATAAAAAGCAGCCACCCCCCCCCCCGAAAAAAGAGAGTGGCAAGCTAAAAGTCAGTAAGCTTCGAAGAATAGCTGCTGATCCACACGGGGGTCATACTATTTAAAATCTTTGCAGCTAGTAGCAGCGTTTGCAGCCTGTTTTAATATTAATTGCATTTTAGCTTGCCACTCATGCTGCCAATTACACAAAAAACTGCTTTTACAATATCTAACTAAATGTTAAATTGTGGTGCTACTCCTCGTTCCAATTTTCACTGTGTTTTAGCACCTGTTTTAGCATTTGTTGTGAAAGAAGTAAACTAACACTGAACTTGGTGTTATACATACATACATACATACATGGTGATAACGAGCTTATCCACAATAGTTGTGGCTCTTCATCTCTTTAAAAAGTAAATGATAAAAAATAATAATAATGATAATAAATAAATAAGTAAATAATCAAAGATCACTAGATTATTAAATGTTTTAAAAAATTGATAAAAAATATTTAAAAGGTGTCCATTTCATTGATCTTCGAGCCTTGCAAATAAATGTTTCCTTAAAGCTGAACAGAATACAGGGAGATTTTTAGCGTTTCTTAATTCTTTTGGAAGTTTATTAAAGTATTTACTTGCTTCGTCTTGGAAAGTTCCATTGATTAGAGGTGTTTGAACTTTCAATTCATCGCTGTATCGTAATACTCTACCCGTTGTTTTGATCTGCAGTTTATTTATATCTGGCCAGTTGTCAGAGTGGATAGCTTTGTGTGTTAGCTTGAGATAGTTGAATTCTCTCCTTTCTTTAATTGGTAGCCATTTCAATTTTGTAATATCGTCTCTTGAACAGTATCTACCAAGTACAAAGCTTGCTGCTACTTTTTGCAGTCGTTGAAGACTGTTTAGTTGTATGTTAGTGTTGTGTAGTTGAAGTGGCAATATAAACTACACTGAGCAGTCAAACAAAATCGTACCTTCTTGGATTTATAAGTTGACATGCATTGATCATTAGTTAACTCTAATATTCCTAAGAATGATTGGTCTACATATTTCGATCCACATCTGGGTACATAAATTACGTTTCTGTTTCGTTCTCTTTCGGACGTATTACTCTGTTGAGTGTCAGTCGAAAAGCTTTTGAAGTTTTGAAGTTGTGTACCATCCAAGGAAAACCCAACAGTGCAGTAAGTCTGAAAGATGATGGAGCAAAATGAAACCTAATGAGTAATTGAAATTGGCGGTAGGAATAACTAAATTGAATCAAAGAGAATGGTCTTACCTCCGTCAACTTGCATCGTGATTGTTTTTTTAGTAGTGAGAATCGCCTGACCACACTGGTATATTCGCACTCCGTGACCACCCACTTGCGTTGCAACCTGATATTAAAACAAATCATTAACCGGGTGAGGCATAAAAAATGCTGAAAGTTTCCTGACGTTTCGTAAGGTGAGATTGGTTTCGAATATTGTACAAATGATCTATTATGTACCACAACGTGGAATCGATAATATTGGTAGCTCTATGTCAGTTTTGGTAGCTTCATGTTGATTTAGGTAGCTTTATGAATTGCATGAAATTGGACCCAATATCTCTTACGAAATCAGGTATTGAGTTTACATTAATGTTTACATTAAAAAGAAGACAAATGAAAACATACCATTGAAGTAGACGTGAATCCAATAATTTCTAGATAACCATCGTTGCAACTTTGAGGTAGAAAATCCTGGAATCAAAACACAGAATAATATGGCAAACGAAAAGCACTATAATTAGAAAAATCTAATTTATGAAAATAACCTTACGAAGATAGTAAGTTTTTTTACCTATCAACTATCAATGCATTACTTCGATTAGTATACCTATTCACTGGGCCCTTTATGCTTTGTACATAACCAATAACTTACGAAGATATTAGGCGTATTTGCCTATCAACTATCAATTGACTGCTTCGATTAGTCTACCTATTCAGCAGGCCCTTTGCACTTTGCACATAAACCAATACCTTACAAAGATAGTAAGCGTATTTGCCTATCAACTATTAATGCAGTGCTTTGCACATGAACAAATACCTTAAGAAGATATTAAGTGTATTTACCTATCAACTATCAATGCACTGCTTCCATTATTCTACCTATTCACTGGGCCCTTTATGCTTTGTACATAACCAATAACTTACGAAGATATTAGGCGTATTTGCCTATCAACTATCAATTGACTGCTTCGATTAGTCTACCTATTCAGCAGGCCCTTTGCACTTTGCACATAAACCAATACCTTACAAAGATAGTAAGCGTATTTGCCTATCAACTATTAATGCAGTGCTTTGCACATGAACAAATACCTTAAGAAGATATTAAGTGTATTTACCTATCAACTATCAATGCACTGCTTCCATTATTCTACCTATTCAGTGGGCCCTGAAAACTTTGCACATAAACCGATACCTTACTAAGATAGTAAGCGTATTTGCCTATCAACATCAACAGTGTCAATATATTCCATCAATAGTGTCTATTTAGTCTGTCAATTGAACAGAGGAAAATTTGAGGCCTACCTGTCCAGTTGGATGACCCCAAGGAGACGTGCCTGCACTGTATCTATGGCAGAGACGGAAGATGAATTTCTTATTAGATTACTAAGAAAGCAATTAGTAAGTTGGCTTGGCCTATCACTAAACTCATTTAATCAAGGATGTATTGTTTATGTTCATCTTGAACTTGAACTTCTCGATAAATACAAGGTGATGGCACAGTTCAAAGAACGATAGTTTCACAACAGCAACATAGTCAAATAACCACTAGATGCTAAATATTAGGGAGGTGAGTGTATTGTAATGCCGGTAGAGTAAGCAATACAAAAGGGATGAGAAGTAGAAAGCTTCATGTTATGCAAGAATCATAAATATATTCCAACTCATTTAGCTCACAATTACGACTCTCTTGAATACAAGAAAAACAGGATTGACACGTGACAAGATTAACAACTTTATACTTGATTCAGATAAAAGGAAAAAGAGGATTAGATTGATACAAGGTAATGACGTGAGGCAACATGAACTGATCTTTCTGCTACAGCTTAAGTGCCCTACATATCTATCCTATCTATATAATATCATATAAGAATTTTCGTAGTTGGGTGGGGTAAACTATTCCCTTGGCCATGCCCCTCCCCTGATTTGACAACTCTTAACGAAAACAGTTGATTTTTTTGAACTTCTGTTAGAATAATAGTCTAGCGGTACTCTAGAGGTCGTGGGTTCGAGTCCTTCTCGGGTCATTTTCATTCTCACAATTATCTCGAATTATTTTCTTTTCAATTCAACTTTCATTTCCTTTAGTAGTATTTATAGAAAGCTCATGATAGTTAACAAAACATTAATAATCAATAAAAAGGAAAAAACGAAAAACTTACTTGGAGATATTTAGAAATAGTAAACAAACTGGTTTGATGTCGTGAATTCGATCTGTCAGGTCGTGACCATCGCACTGTGAAGAAAGAAGATTTATCAATAATTAATGCCAAAGCGTAGATTCGGTGTAGGAAAATCCAGGCATTGAATTGAATGCAACAGATAATGAACACCACATGAAACTCGAGAGGTAGCAGGATTTGGAAGATCCATCAAGATGTCCAGTGGTCGGATTGCGTTGGTCTAATGACGTGGGAAGGTCGTGGGTTCAAGTCCAACCAGAATAATTTTTATTCTCACAACTTATCACTACCACTGATGTCAATTTTAAGACTGGATCGATCATTGTTTTCATTCTGGAGTCAAATTTCTGAAGCCAATTGCTTTGGTTTGAAGTTGGCCTCCCAATATAGCTGGCAAAATATCATATTGATTCTTTGTAAACAATAACTACAAGATTATTCCAGTCTCGTGCTGAGCATTCATAATATTCCAACAATCATCAGTGAAAGAAGAAGTCCCTGGTGAAATCTTAATGCTTCGGATTGGACCTAACAATATGGCGTCGATTGACTTCATTTCAGAACGACATAAAGTCGATCTACTCTTTTTTCAGATTAGTGGTCTTAGTAAGAAAAGGTAGCTCTGCTTGTAAATTCTTGCATTCTATTCACGACACATCAAAAATCATGCTTAACCTCAGTGTCATACAGTTAGCTAATAAGGCTCTTTTTCACTTACGATTAATTGATCGATGCTATTGTGAAGATCTTTGAACTTGCTTTGCAGTACTTGTCGCCCACCGGCCTAAAATGAAATAAAAAAGCAGATAAAAATCCAGGGGGTGACTGATAACACTGTTTTTGAAGGGTTCAGAACTAAAGAGACACTTATCTATGTCATGTGCTACCCCCTTCACGTTACGTCATATCATGTTACGTTATGTAGTCCATCTGTCTGTGAGACACCCAGTAGAATTACCGGAGTATTACATTTACGAGTGAATAACTCGCTCTGAGAAATGCCAGACACGAATAGCGTCATTTTTGCGAAATCATATCAAAGCCCAAAGTCATAATCACGGCCTTTTATCTGGTATAGCTTTGTTAGAAGTTAACTCGATCTCGACGAACCCTTACAGCTGAACCCTTACTAAACTCTCACTTCCCTTGCTGAGCACTTGCTCAACCAGTTAAGCTTAAAACTTACCAAACCCATGAAGAACCATTCAAGAATTATTACTAGACTATCACTAAACCCCCAATAAATAAACTCTCGCTCTTGCCTATAGTAAATTCTTATTGAACCCCATTAAACCCTTTTAAATCCCTCTAAACCCTTTTCTGAATCATTGCTTGACTCTTGATGAGCCCATATAGAATAAACGTACAAGCTCAATAGGTCATTTGAAGCATATTTAGTAATTGGTACAACAATTTTGTATCTATAAAAATTTTGGAGTCTTTAGTGCTGTATTATACCCGTTTCACACTGACAATTCAACCAGCTTCGACTAAACTAAGGTTTCAAATAGAAGACTAAGATTGGTCAGTTTGATAATTTTCATGCTTATGATTGGCTGCAAAAGAATCTAGAGTGAGTAAGCCTGGGTTAGCCCCTTGGGTGCAGTATTAAACAGGTTGGTTTATATATCTTGTTCTGGACAAAAACAAGTATGAACAATGATGAAGATAATTAAGAAATTACCTTTCCGTAAAACATGAGATTTCGCAATCGACTCGTAAATTTATCAGGATTCGCTTCTAAAAGAGGGAAAATCAAGACACCACACGATTAAAAAATGCCTGACATGTATTAAAAGATAGTTTGACGAGGAAGTATGCCCAAACCATAGTAGCCTCGACCTTAATAAGCCCAACCCTGAGAATCATAATGCTAATCACCCTAGCCTTAATAACATTAAACCCAATACTGTAAATACACCAGCACCGAAGCCTAGGAAAAATTATTAGGGGCAACCAATGTTCGACAACAACAGGAAAACTAGGGACCATGCTCGGAACAATCTAATTTTAGAAATATAGGCGGGGCAAATGCCAACCCCTGCCCCCCCCCCAACTTCCTACGGGCCTGAATACCCACGTATCAGAACCTGGGTTTCAAAAACCTGTCAGGCTAAGATTTCATCATTCATAAAAGTATCTGTTGTAAAACCCTAGGAGTTAGTTCAACTCGATAAGATCCTTTTTGGACTGAGTAGAAAAACCTAGGTTCTTACACGCGGGTTTTACTGTGGCCCTGACCCTAACAATCCTAGGTATCCTAGCCTTAATTGCTCTAATCCTAATAACCTACAATCAAATTTAAGGAAGACATAGAGAACTGTGCTTTGTTGTGGCCCGTGGCCAGGACGTCAGAAAGAAGTCTCAATTTTGATACGCCCTAACTTAGGCCCTTCATCGTCAAAACTCCTCGTGTTCCACTCGTGTTCCACAACTACAACAACAAAAATTACTATATGACAGTAATAACCATAAATTCATGACACTAGAAATCCTAGCTTTATTAGCCCTAACCATAACAATCCTAGTAATCAAATTTAAAGAAGACATAGAGAACTGTGCTTTGTTCTAGAAATGAGACTGACGTGCAGTTTATATTCTCAACGTAGCTTCGTAAACTATGAACCAGCAAATCTTACCTCGTGATTCGTGAAATTCCAGACAGACATCCGCATCGGCACCAAGACTGAAGTAATTGTTCATCACATTCAGTGGCAGCTAAAAAATAAGATATCTGCATTTTCATCGTTTATACTTCATATTATTAAAGACTTTTTATATTTTTCTTGGTAGCCCGGTAGTCTATATTTAAGGTTCTCAGACAAACCGCAGAAAATTGATATCTAGCCTTCTGATGGATAAGTATAGCCCCCCTAAGTTAATTAATTTGCATTCTAATCGCATATAAAAAGGTATGTGGCTTTTTGTTGTTCATCCAGGTACTTGCAACGCTTCCGCACGTTATAACTATATTAATATTCCACTCTTCTAGAATTTAGAATCATGTCTGTGTCATTACCAGCTGGTAGAATATACCATCTGTTGATTTAGAATATCAAAATATCTAAAAACTCCAAGATCTAAAAACTCCCTGCATTCTATCCCCTTCCTAACCAAAGGATATGTATACGTACTTGCAGTGAGTTATCTAGATTGTTATAAATTTTCGATATTCTAAATCAACAGATGGTATATTCTAGTCTGGAAGGTGGCAATGACACAAACATTATTCTAAATTCTAGAACAGAAGCATAGTGGTGCCAATAGGACATCTTGAGCTCCTGGTGCAGAAATTCACATCCAGCCCATTTTTAGACGGGTAGCTCACCTTAACCTGTCCCTCTTCGATTGCTTCCGTTGATTCACACGTCATCTTTGATAAAAGCTTTTCAGCGGGTTTAACGTCTAGATTCCACCTGAATTTCAAAAATTCAAACATTAAATTCAAACGTTTGATAACTATGATCCACCTCTGGGCAAAGCATAACAATTCATTAGGGACCATTATGAAGTTGGCCTAGTTTCATTTTCGTTCTCTTCTTGACTGAGGTACCATTCGGATATGAGTCAGACAAAAAGCTTCAATAGTTATTATGTTTTGCTTAGTTTCCATATTCCTTGCTATCCCAATCATGAATATACCATAACATATCTCAATAGCATTGGTAGGTCTATTCATCATAGTCCTCGATGTACAGAAGTACAGAGCGATATAGATTGGAAACAAGAAGATAATATATTTCTATAGCATTGCTTAGTCTATAACTGCATCATAGTGCTCGATATACAGAAGTACAGAGCGATATAGATAAGAAACAAGAAAGGACACTGGCTCTCTGTTAGTCAAAGTTTAATTTTTTCACAATCATCAGACAGACTATAATTTTCATTTGATTATAGTCCATCTGATGATTGCGTGAGCATGTAACTTTGGCAAACAAAGAGCCAGTCTCCTTTCTTGTTTCCAATCTATATCGCTCTGTTCTTCTGTACATCGAGCACTATGATGCAGTTATAGACTAAGTAATGCTATAGAGATATATTATCTTCTTGTTTCTAATATATATCGTACAGTACTTCTGTAAATCGAGCACTATGATGCAGTAATAGACTAAGTAATGCTATAGAGATATATTATCTTCTTGTTTCCAATCTATATCGTACAGTACTTCAGTACATCGAGCACTATGATGCAGTAATAGACTAAGTAATGCTATAGAGATATATTATCTTCTTGTTTCCAATCTATATCGTACAGTACTTCAGTACATCGAGCACTATGATGCAGTAATAGACTAAGTAATGCTATAGAGATATATTATCTTCTTGTTTCTAATATATATCGTACAGTACTTCTGTAAATCGAGCACTATGATGCAGTAATAGACTAAGTAATGCTATAGAGATATATTATCTTCTTGTTTCCAATCTATATCGTACAGTACTTCAGTACATCGAGCACTATGATGCAGTAATAGACTAAGTAATGCTATAGAGATATATTATCTTCTTGTTTCTAATATATATCGTACAGTACTTCTGTAAATCGAGCACTATGATGCAGTAATAGACTAAGTAATGCTATAGAGATATATTATCTTCTTGTTTCCAATCTATATCGTACAGTACTTCAGTACATCGAGCACTATGATGCAGTAATAGACTAAGTAATGCTATAGAGATATATTATCTTCTTGTTTCTAATATATATCGTACAGTACTTCTGTAAATCGAGCACTATGATGCAGTAATAGACTAAGTAATGCTATAGAGATATATTATCTTCTTGTTTCCAATCTATATCGTACAGTACTTCAGTACATCGAGCACTATGATGCAGTAATAGACTAAGTAATGCTATAGAGATATATTATCTTCTTGTTTCTAATATATATCGTACAGTACTTCTGTAAATCGAGCACTATGATGCAGTAATAGACTAAGTAATGCTATAGAGATATATTATCTTCTTGTTTCCAATCTATATCGTACAGTACTTCAGTACATCGAGCACTATGATGCAGTAATAGACTAAGTAATGCTATAGATATATATTATCTTCTTGTTTCTAATCTATATCGCTCTGTACTTCTGTACATCGAGCACTATGATGCAGTAACTTGAATACCTGTCTAGCTTTTCGACTACTCCTTCTTCGACGTTAGTGAGAATCCGAGATAAAGGCTCATCCGTATAACCCTGCCAATGTAAAGAGATAATAACTACGGTCATATTGACATTTTATTCTATGTTATTTTACATAAATGGAATTCTTCCAAAACCTTGGAAAGTAAGAGTCTATTTACATGCAGGTAAGGTCACCCTACCAGAAGGGCCAAAACTCTCCTTAACAATAAAACTTGACAAGCTAGGGTGACCCTAGGAGGAGAGGTATGTAAAAGCTTGTTGTGGTTTTTGCCAATGGATAACAAAGAATTAAGGGCGATAAAGATTGCCGATAGGAGGTACCCTACCTAGCTGATAGGGTGACTATACTCCTGTGTTGACACTAATAAAAAGGTAAAATAAACCAGGGAAAACAATGGATGTAGGTGACCCAACTGGTAGAAAGATCCTGCCAGTATGTAAACAGACCATAAGTACAGCGTTGAGCATCAATATCATCGGCATCAGTCAAAGGCGTTTGAGGGCATAGAGGCAACAATACTATGCCTAGCTTCCAAACCTTTCGTGCCTGCACCTACCAGCCCAACCAAAGGTTTTGGGACACTTGCATCAATTTCACCGTTTCATACGTTCTGCCCTCCCCTCCCCCTGGTTATTATTGTAGTTTCTGATAACAAAAATGAATATTGAATATCTATTTAAGTCTGAAGAACGTAAAAACACGTGTACTGTAGGCCGGCCTCAGAAAGAAAACCTATTAGACCCCCTCTTACAAAAGCTGCCCCCTACTTCCAGATTCAGTGTAGTGATAGTGACCAGCGAACTCAACTCTCCTAGAACAGAAAGGGGCAGAAACCGCAAAAAAGACTTTAATGGATTCGAGAGATCAACAGTTTTTCTAGGAGATGCCCATTGTTCACGAACATTGTTTTGGATGACAGCCTCAACCAGTTAAATCTAATACGAGGCTGTATGTATCGAATACGAGGTATAATCAATATTTTAGAGAATGAAATTGAGCTTCAACCGGTATTTGAACTTCAGAATGGTATAAGTTTTATAAAAACTCTCTGTTTTTGTAGCATACTATTTCCAAAATTGTTAAGTTTTTAAGGTTTAGTAGAATATACAGCTAGTTAACTCACAAAAGATCAGTAAAAAAAATCACTTACCGCTCCCCAACCGAGAAAACGCGATAGATCGTTTCCGGTACCGAGAGGAAGAATCGCAACCGGAGGAGGGGGGTTTAATTTCAATCGATCGATTTCCGATAACACCCAGCCTACCTAGAAAAAAGACGTCAATATTTTTAAATGTTTCTGTTCAACGTGTTTACCCTGTAGCAAAGGTACTGTAGCATCCACTACATCACTATATATAGAATTATTAGATCCTAGTGTGTTTATTATGTGTGTGAGTTTCTGTTTAACGTGCTAATCTGATTTAAGGTTTTTCCTTGTTTACAGCAGCGGTACAGTAGTATACACTACAATACTACATTATAATGGCAAGAGGTCCTGGATTGTTTTTGTTTAAGTGACTGGTTTTCTGTTAAACGTGCCAGCCTGACTAAAGTAAGACCTTGTTTACCGGAGGGGAACAGTCACATACAACACATAGCTATTCAAAGGGGGATGAGGGCCTAAATGTGCTTATTTCGTGAGTGGGTATCTGTTTAATATATTATCATATACAAGGCTGTGTGTTATTTCTATCAGGGGTATGGTAACATACATTGCATCACTGCATATATTTGTAAGAGGTCCTAGTGGTCATTTATTTGGTGAGTTTCTGTTTAACGTGGTAGTCTGACTAAGGCAAGACCTTGTTTACAGCAGGGGCCTGGCATACACTACATCACTACATATAGTAGCAAGAGGTCCTAGTTTGTTTATTGAGTGAGCGAGTTACTGTTTAACGTGCCAGCCTGACTACAGTATTATACACTATATCACTACATACAGTAGTAAGAGGTAAGTAAATTTTTGTCCAACGCACCAGCCTAAGGAGAGGCCTTGTTAACAAGAGGGGCAATGTAGCATACAACACATAACTACATTTAATAGCATATGATTGTGTTCAAAAGTTTCTGCTTAACGTGCTAGCCTAACAAAGGCTGGGTTTTATTTCTAGCACGGTAGCATACACTACATAACTAAATGTAGTTGTAAGACGTCCTAGTGTTTTCATTAAGTGAGTAAGTTTCAATAGTTAAATATTTATTAAGTACCAGCCTTATTAGGGTGAGGCCTTGTTTCTAGCAAGGGCATGGTATCATTCATTACATGAATACATAAAGGAGTTTTTGTGTTCATTGACTGAGTGAATTTCTGTTTAACGTGCCAGCCTAACTAAGGCAGGACATTGTCTGTAGAAGGGGCATGGTAACAAACACTACAACATTACATATAGTATCATTAGATCCTAGTGCATTTATTGTGTAAGAAAGTATATGTTTAACGAGCGGGGGCCTGATGAGCAGGGGCACGGTAGCATACGTTATATCACTATGTATAGTAGTGGAGCAGAAGTCATGGAATAGTATATTTATTGCACTCATCTATGCTAAATAAGTTTTCAATTGATAATTATTGCCCACTGGATAACTTATTGAGTTGGAGTTCGATGCAGAGTGGTTTTGAACCCACGTCATCCAGAATATTGAGCACCGAGTAGATGGTTTATAGTTCGATACCACAAAACCTGCTTTCCTGGGATAGGCAATAACAGGAAACGAATACTTACCGATCCATCGCCACCACACACTAATATTCTTATGTTCGGGACTTTCCGATAAAGTTCAAGTCTGCAAGAAAACAAAAAATAATAATTGTATTGAAAATTTGGTATTTGCATAGTAAAAATGGATAATGGAGTGCATTATGATCAATTTTGCAGGGTGCTAAACAACGTATGACTTACACTCTATTTTTTATAAGAACCACTAAACTTGAACTTAAACTTGACTTGAAGCTGGCTATTCTTAAAAATTCCTCTACTTTCAATAAATATTCTTAAATTGTTCTTACTTTATAGTGATTTGGAAGCCTGTTTTCTCTATCAGCTGTGTTAATTGGTTCAAATGTGGACTCTCTTGACCATCTGATATATCCGTGTGCTGTCAATTTGCTTGTTTAGAAATTATTTGCAGTCTCATGGTTATTTCGTATGATTCTCATATTGACCTTGAAATGGTCAACCTCGATTTGTTCTTAAATTGTTCTTAAGTTTTGGCAAAATTTGAGGCTCGTGTTCTTATAAAATTGCTCTTATAAAAAAAGAGTGTATTTGGGCTGCAGCATGATTTGATGTATCGTGCCGTATTCAGTGCAAGTCGAGGCTCGGTGTATCTTGAACAAATCAATAAATTCGAAACAATTTACTTAGAAGGCAAGACAAAAGAAAGTATACTCTCCATCTCGAGAAGCCTGTTTCGTGGTTTCCAACTCATTAGGAGGTCTCTGCACATTATACCGCTCTTCTTAATATATTTAGCACTGTTTCGGTAAACCGACTTAAAGATTTCATAATCTTGAGGGATATCAAATAGATATTAAAGATCCATGTCTCATACAGTTTCAAATATTTATTATTATCAAAGACTTACGCGAACCGTGGACCACCATCTGTTATCAAATCGAAAACCTGCAAGAAAAAGACGATCTAGTAGAGCAATTCTAGTTATGGATGGCAAACAAAATCTGGAAGAAAAACTACTTTCCTCCACTTCTAATTATCAAGTTATAATTCGTTATAAATCGGAGACTGACTGATAATCAGTTAATTATAAGTGAATTGAAGAATTGAAAGCTTACCTGCCGAGGGTTTAGTAGCCACTGAAATTTTTCCATGATTCTAGCTCCCTAAAAAAGCAACAATATCTGAAAATGTAAGGAAAGAGGTGACTCAATTGAATTCAATTCAACTCAATTACTAAAAAGAAGTTTATCAGTAGAAAAGTCGTATCACAAAATATTGAAGCAAGTTTTTTCATAAGACTTTTGACATGATATTCACCACTTATCATGACAAGCCTTTGATATTCAGTAGGGTAATGTTTTGGAGGGATATGTCTCCCATCATCGAGCAATTAGAAATATCGTTCCTTCCCAATTAATTGCAAAAGCCTGATCGAAAAGGTATGAACATCGAGTGTATAATCCTTAGCTCAGTATCCTTAGGACTCTTTCATCGATCAAACATGGAGTATTACATTTCTTTTGTGTTATTGATTCAAAAAAATACTCTCAATTACAAAAAAACAGGAAAGACAAGGGGTAAGAAATTGTTGACGATCATAAGTAGAGGGGTTGAAATAATTGAGGTCAAAAACGTAGGAGACTTTTTCGTATTACCAGAAATTACAGAGATTTCTACCAAGACGATAGGATTTCCTTGAAAATTGTTAGAGATTCATTAAAGATAGTCGCCTCTTAATTAAAATTCAAGTGCGAAGAGTAAGGGATGTTCTGTTACCTGGTTTCCACCGCTTTTTGGATTCACGAAAACTATCAATGGCACGTTATCACCGTCTTCATCGGTCGGTTTGATCTGAGAAAATTGAATTTCAAATTTGAGAAGAAGCCGGATTTGGAAAATCAATCGAGATGATTTGTGAGAATGAAAATGACCCAAGAAGACTCGAACCCACGACCTCTAGATTCATAATCTAGCGTAGGACTTGAAACTACCATCTCTAGATTGATACTCTAGAGTGCTTGTTGCCTAGAGTCCTACTAGTCTAATTTTCATTTTCAAAAATTATCTTCATTGAATATTTCCACAAACAATCATACGTGATTGTTAAAATGGTAGAAGATGCCTCAAGATAAAGAGTGCGCAAAAACAACGAGTTATCATAAGTGATCAGAGACACAATGTGCCCTTCCAGTTATCACTAAACTGGCTGTGCAGCAACTCGTAAACTTAGGTATGCGATGTACGGTTACACATTGTTGGTGTTCAAGAGCGCTCTAATTGCCATAAGAGCAGTGAGTGAAAATTAAGATGGTAGAAGATGGCTCAACATACACAAAGAGTGCTCAAGAAGTTGCAAGAACAACGAGCAAGACACATGTATGTGACCCAAAGACGCAATGTCTCTCAGCACTGCACTGGCTGTGCAGCAACTCGTAAACTTTGGCATAATACATACGGTTGAACATGATTGTAAGAGGGGGTTATAGTTTTTATTGTCTTGGTTAGTGATGTTTATAGTTGCAGATCAATTAAATCAATTTACATCAATAAAGGTTTTCCTCAACTGCAAATAGTGATTAATGTACTTACGACAAAAGCTCTTCGCTCCTAGAAATGAAGAAATAGATCAGGGACATTGAGAAAAATTGAAAACACAGCAGAATATTTACTAAAAATCCATTTAATTCAATCTATCAATTTGACATTCAATGGAAAAGTAAGCCAAAAAAACTCACGAATTATCAAACAAGAGAAGAATCAAAACACAACGTTCAAGGCTAAAAAAACATGGTAATTCGTTGATTGTTTTTCCTTAGAAGATAGTCAGCAAGGGGTAAATTGGAAGCTGGAATTCGTATTTTAATTGACTGGGAAAATGGGATTGGACTTCTTGGGACTTAGATTCCAAAATGGAAATGCAAATTGGGATTTGGTTAATTAACATTGTGAATTTAAAACGTCAATCTTGGGAATTTCTCTAATTTCCTCGTTAGGATTGAGATTTTTATTAATGAAATGATGAGGATGGGGATCAAAACCCCCTTCAGGACCCCCTTGGAACTTACAAGCGGATCAGAAAATTTTAAGGGGCAAAATGTGCAACGCAGAAACCTACAAAATTCCTCGTGTTATATCAAGAATATTTATATCTAGATCTAAAGAAACAATCAAATTTTGCGAAAATTCAATCTATTTTAACTATAAGGAATCCAGTAAAAACAGACGATAAGGAGTGAATGAAGTATTTTATCAAACGAAGCACTCTTAGCCAGTTTTCATCATACAATGCCCAAAAGAGCTGAAACCCATTCGAAACTTACTCTACTGGATCTTCGTCTTGTTGTTTTGCGTTGTTTGCCATTTTGAACAGTTGAATACTGCAAGAAAGGGGCCACTGTTTGTCAATATAGGAATTTCCTGTACAGAACTTAATTCACATTTTGTAAAGAGGCATTTTAAGACTTGCAGTATGAAACTTAAACAGAATATAACACAGATCACCAAGAAGCAAAAAATCAACAGAAAAAGAGGGAGGGCCTTAAGAATTAAAATCAGTAACTGATAGTTGATATAGGCAAATACGCTTACTAAATGGGTAATGTGTTGGTTTATCTGCAAACCAAAAAGGGCCCACTATACAAGTAGACTAATCGAAGAAGTACATTGATAGTTGATATGTAAATACGCTTACTATCTTCGAAAGGTATTGGTTTATATTCAAAGGCAAAGTAAGCTTCTACTAAATAAGTAGACTAATTGAGCAGTGCGACCCTGGTCCTTCCTCTAGATGCTACCACACCTCATGATTCCTTTGCCCTCTGCTTTGAATTGAGCTGGATAATTCTCGCCTCACCCTTTATGTGACAGGCCTGAAGGTGGTTTCGAACCAACGACCCTTAGAAATAAAGGCAGAGTGATCTAACCACTCGGCGATTCCACGTCACTTTTGTCAGAGGGACACGACAGGCAGACGAAGGTGCAAAGAGTCAGGAACTCTGATGTTAAAGTTTAATTTGCCTTGGTAGCCCCTTAAGAACGAAAATGGGACTAGGGTGAAATAGCCTTTGCTAATGGAACCGTATTCATATCTGCGCCAGTTTTATCCCAAATAATTTGTGCCAAATTTGTGACAAAATCTTTTATTTGTGCCAAAGAAATATTTACCTTTCTGGGTGGCAGCTTGATTATCCAAGATGGAGGAACGATTACTTTTCGATGAAGGCCTAGCGTACATCTGTCATCTAAATACATTTGTTTGGAGCATTCGTGTTTATTGTGAACCTGCATGAGAATATTTACAAAATATAATTATCAATATGAAAAACAAACCATATGTCAATTAGTTCGGCTAACATGACCTAGGAAGAATTGTTTCTGAGCCTTATCACGGCATAAGTGATTCATAAATGGTGGAGCTGATAGCATATCATACAACAGTTTTGATGTAGGCCTTTTATTTTTTGGGATTGCAAAAACACAGGATTATTTTTTGGGTTAATTTCCTGCTTGAAATTATATGTTTGCGTTCATGGTTGGTATCTACATCTATTCTTCCCTAAGAATTAAGATATACGAGTACCCCTGGGATATGAAAACAATAACAAATTGTTGTTGATAGGCAAATACAGTTACTATACTCGAAAGGTATTGGTTGATATGCAAAGCACAAAGGGCCCACTGAATAGGTAAACTAATCGATGCAGTACATTGACAGTTGATAGGCAAATAAGCTTACTATCTTTGTAAGGTATTAGTTTGTGCAAAAAGGATTAAGGGCCCAGTGAATAGGTAGACTAATCGAGCAGTGCGACCCTGGTCTTTCCTCTCGATGTGACCACACCTCGTGATTCCTTTTGAATTACAGAGAGCTGGGAAATTTTCTCCTAACACTTTATGACAGCCGTGAAGGTTGTTTTAAACACGGGACCCTTTGAACAAGGGTCAAGTGATCTAATCCATTGGCAATCCTTGCAAATACTCCTTGAAGATGTGCATCAAGAAACCACACCAAACTCCATTGAGTTGATTACAAGAATTAATCCATTGCCTTGTCAATTTAATCAATGCAAAGACTTAAATTAACTAGCTGGATAAATCGACAGCATAAACCACATCTACTGTATTATTCAACAACACTGTCAAAACAAGAGATAAACCTATGGATAATTCTACATTCGGCTCAATATTTAATAATAATGACAATGAGTGTTCAGCTTAACTCTACACGAGACAGATGGAATCGGAGATAAGCCGATTCTTAAATCCTTTCAATTCGATGCTATATAGCAAGCCAATTAAAGCTTATCATAAGATCTTATCAAATGACTTACCGCTTTCTTGCACCAAGAGCAGTGTACTGCGATCATGTCCTGTAAAATTATAAGAAAATTAGATGAAAAATCACCAAGAGTTTCCGACCTGTCGTATTGGCTTTCCAAAGGTCAAATCCTTTTGAAATATAGTAATAGAACAGTCTTTGATCTGTACAAAACTTCAATATAGCCAGAAAAATCGAAAGCATAGTGAAACCATACATTACTTAGGCTTTTTGTCTGACACTCATCAGAGTAGTACGCCACTAAGTCTTTGATCGGTACAAAACTTGAGTATGGTGAAGAAAGTCAGAAACGCAGCGAAAAATAATAAATACCAAAGCTTTTGCGTCTTACACTCATTAGAGTGGTATGTCAGAAAGAAAAAAAACGAAACCTTCCCTCTAATCATATATGATTTAAGTTTTACTCACCCGTCCAGATTGAAATAACATCGATTGAAAGTGCTAGAGATAAAAATGGAAAAATTAAGATTATACTTGGTAAAAAGATGGAATTGGGCACTCCTTTTGTTGAGAATCTGGTGCTGCCACTGATGGGGCAACACCCTACTGAGAAACAACTATAGGTTTAGGAATTGAAATTACCTCCTGATATTTCAAAAATATATGAAAATTTGACTTTTCGCTACTTTTTTTGAATTCAAATATTTTTAAATCAAAATGATGACTTTCAAAGGTACAAAAATCTTGCAATTTCTTCTTAAAAGATGACTGTAGGTTCGAGCACACTGCCACGAGTCCCCAAGAGGTTTCTTTCTTTTTTCCTCGGCTAACTGAGTTTATTATAATTTGTTTACAAAATTTGTTTGTTATCATCCAAAAGTGAATGCTAAAAGTGGTCAACGCCCCCCTTAAGTAGATTCTTGCAACTTCACAGTGTCGACAACTATTTTACGGGATTGAAATCACCTTCTAATATTTCGAAAATGCATAGAAGTTGACTGCTTGTTATCATTTCAAATTTCAATAAATCTACATCAAAAAGATATCAAAATGAGTTTACTAAAATTTGATTACAAACCTTTCCGCAAGTGTCACATTTTCCATCTTGTTTCCGTCGATGAGCAACATGGTGAAGGGGGTAAGGCTGTAAAAAGAAGATGAGCCAAAATTACACAGTGATAGACTTTCTGAAACTATTGCAGGCAGTGGTGGTACCCCCGTCTGTTTCACCACACTGCCCCAGTCCCCTTCTGCCACGCTTTCGCCATTCTGTTGTACCGTAGTTTGGGGTGAATAGGGACAAGAAGGTGAATAGGACAAAAACAGACAATAATTGTTGATATTGAAGATTAGCTAATGAAATGACAGTGATAGTGGAAGCATTAAACTTTGAGTAATAGAAAGTGCTAGTCTCCTTTCTTGTTTCTCAAGCACTGTGATTCAGATATAGAACAAGCAATGCTAAAATGATAGATTAACTCTTACAGTTAGAAAAAAGAAAGAAGACTAGCTCTCTGTTATTGGTTGCAATGCAAGTTAGAAATAACAGAGAACCAGTCTCCTTTCTAGCCTCTTATCTATCATCGATCTGCACTTCTTCCCATCAAGCACTGTGATGCAGATATAGACCGAGCAGTGCTATAGAGATAGGTTAACTCTTATTTTCAGAAACAAGAAAAGAAACTGGCTCTCTGTTATTGGCTGCAAGTTAGAAGTAACAAAGACCTAGTCTCCTTTCTTGTTTCTATCTATCAATGCTCTGTACTTCTTCCCATTGAGCACTGTGATGCAGATATAGACCGAGCAGTGCTATAGAGATAGGTTAACTCTTATTTTCAGAAACAAGAAAAGAAACTGGCTCTCTGTTATTGGCTGCAAGTTAGAAGTAACAAAGACCTAGTCTCCTTTCTTGTTTCTATCTATCAATGCTCTGTACTTCTTCCCATTGAGCACTGTGATGCAGATATAGACCGAGCAGTGCTATAGAGATAGGTTAACTCTTATTTTCAGAAACAAGAAAAGAAACTGGCTCTCTGTTATTGGCTGCAAGTTAGAAGTAACAAAGACCTAGTCTCCTTTCTTGTTTCTATCTATCAATGCTCTGTACTTCTTCCCATTGAGCACTGTGATGCAGATATAGACCGAGCAGTGCTATAGAGATAGGTTAACTCTTATTTTCAGAAACAAGAAAAGAAACTGGCTCTCTGTTATTGGCTGCAAGTTAGAAGTAACAAAGACCTAGTCTCCTTTCTTGTTTCTATCTATCAATGCTCTGTACTTCTTCCCATTGAGCACTGTGATGCAGATATAGACCGAGCAGTGCTATAGAGATAGGTTAACTCTTATTTTCAGAAACAAGAAAAGAAACTGGCTCTCTGTTATTGGCTGCAAGTTAGAAGTAACAAAGACCTAGTCTCCTTTCTTGTTTCTATCTATCAATGCTCTGTACTTCTTCCCATTGAGCACTGTGATGCAGATATAGACCGAGCAGTGCTATAGAGATAGGTTAACTCTTATTTTCAGAAACAAGAAAAGAAACTGGCTCTCTGTTATTGGCTGCAAGTTAGAAGTAACAAAGACCTAGTCTCCTTTCTTGTTTCTATCTATCAATGCTCTGTACTTCTTCCCATTGAGCACTGTGATGCAGATATAGACCGAGCAGTGCTATAGAGATAGGTTAACTCTTATTTTCAGAAACAAGAAAAGAAACTGGCTCTCTGTTATTGGCTGCAAGTTAGAAGTAACAGAGAACCAGTCTCCTTTCTTGTTTATTATCTATCATTGCTCTTTATTTACTTCTGAACATCAAGCACTGTGATTCAGATATACACCAAGCAATGCTAAAATGATAGATTAACTCTTACAGTTAGAAACAAGGAAGAAGACTAGCTCTCTGTCATTGGTTGCAATGCAAGTTAGAAATAATAGAGAACCAGTCTCTTTTCTTGTTTATTATCTATCATCGCTCTGTACCTTCGTACATCGAGCACTTAGATGCAGATTACGACCAAATAATGATAAAGATACATTTCATATTTGCATATAATTTTCTCACCTGTCTAGCTCCTTTGATAGTTCCTTCAACGAAAGTAGGACGACATTTGCAACTATTGATCTAAAACACAAGAAATTGGACATTTTGCTCCTTCCTGTTTTGATATGATGGACTAAAGTCTAGCAGCAGAAACCATTTCAGTGGTCCAAAATGCATTTCTCTAAAATTCTTTCTACATTTAGCAAACATCTAGTGGTTATTCTTCAAATCACTTGTGAAAAAGAAGACATATTTTCTGATTGAAAGAAAGACAGTCAGCCTGTTATCACTTCTATGACTTTTTATCGTTATACGCCAGTCTTGTCAATCTAATGTCAATTTAACGAGTTAATTTAATGTTTGTGTTCCTTTTGACTGGTCTAATTTCATACCAGTGGCAGCTAAATTCTGCCTCACTATCTGTGTCAAGGTTGTCTTTAGACCTTGTGATCGTTTATATTTTTCAGGTATTCTTTAAGGGCGTTTCCTGCTGGCATTTCAAGACTTATTTTCAGAATTGTTGACGGCAAGCTAGTAAGCATATTTATTGGTTAACTCAGGTTTAGAATATGGCAGCATGAAGCTGATGTTGATCTGTGGCTTGTGCCCCTAGAATTAGTAATATAGAACAAATATCCTGGGTACTCATTTATCTATCTCAGAAGGATGGACAGCTGAGTTGGCTGACGGCTTGAAGTTCATGATTCAAACCATGTGTTCATGGATTTGAACCAACAAATGTTGCCCTAAGGATTAGAAATCCAATGCTTTAAGCACTAGGCCACACCACTGCTTGGGATCAGTTAGGATACAAGCGGAGTGTAGTAGAATTGTTGAAAAGAATTATATCTCGTCTGTCTGATACTAATATGAGTTTGAAATACTTTTTAAAATTGAATTATTCTCATTCAACTCACCCTCTCTAACTGCTCAATACATTTTTCATGCACAACAACTTTACAGCCTGCAATTCAAAGAAAATGGTTGTTCTAATTTAAATTGTACAACACACTTATACGTCGATGTAAGCATATCTTGCTCGTAGCATGAACACGAGTCAAAGAAAATAGGACGTGAAGGAGGCGTCACCAACATCGGAAGGGACTCAGCCGGACTAAAGTACTAGTCTGCCACTAAGAAAGTGAGTGTTGCGAAACCAGGCTGCCTAGTTTCTTATAGGTTGAGAAATAAAAAGATGAAACATTTGAAATATATTCAGCACGACAGCAACTTTTGCATGAAATGCGAACTCTTTTCAATCAACACTATTTTCGGAGGCAATATGAATATTTAAGCTGAAAAATCAAATCTACAAGTATAGATGCTAACTTTCTTTCAAGTCAGTTTCTAAGTGGTAGGTTAGCGCTGTATTGAAGGGCCTTGAGTAATGGAAATATTTGAAATATATCATAACAAGTCGTAGTTAGAAGGTAATTGATAGAAAAAATATCTTACTGGCACATTTCTTTCGAGGTCCAGATTTCTGCAAAGAAAATATTCAAAAAAAGAGTAATAATGCTTAAAGAAGAATATCTAGACATCTAAGAACAAATATTTACGCCATAAAGGAGTTCATTAAAGTTGTTTACGATTTTATAAAACGTAAATGGGAAAAGCTGTGAAAATCTCTGATGAGGATATGCTGAATTGCTTCTGATGAATAGTTCCTCGAAAGTGGAACAAACTATCCTTTTGTATGATTGCCAGGGCTCTTTCGTGGATCTTATTGATCATATTATTCGATCATGAAACATAAACACAAATGGAAAATAAATGTGAGATTAGAAAAGAGGTCATTGCTCAGTGTTTACGCCTTTTCGATCCAACCTTTGCTGAAAATAGGGAAGAAACCACATTTCTAATTGCCCGGTGATGAAAGACGGATCTCGCCCGAAACGTTGCCCCACTAAATATCAAAGACTTGTCATGACAAGTGGCGACGATCATGTCAAATGTTATTTAAGAAAAAGCTTTGATTAGACCAAATGTATTTTCTCAGAGGTCATTGTTAATTCCAGCTGTGGCTTATCCATATATTTTGACAGTTGTGCACAGACAGTCTGACATAAATCATAGATTGACATCACATTGTAGATTGACATCACTTATTTTGGCTTTTTGATCAATAGGAACCCACTTCCCAAGATTACATTTTGCAAGGGGACAGCTGGGGCTATTTGCTGTCAGGTAGCAAAAAAGTCATGAACACCATGACAACATGACAAAATTCAAGAAAACTTGGAAGTCTTCTTGAATTCAGGCAAGAAGTAACCCATTTTATTTTTTGAAGCAAGGACAGTATTTTAGTAGTATTTTAAGTAAAATTGTACATGATATCTATTGTTTTATCTACAAAACAGGCTTGTTCAGATGATCGGGTAGTTCCCCGTTTCTTTTCTACCAATTAGTATATTTACGCTCTACTATCATGTATTGAGCACTATTTTCTGAAAACCATAACATTTAATAAATCTATCTAAATAGTATTTCATCAAATCGTCATATTTATTTATTATCTAATTTACTCGTTTATTCATTTATTTATCTATTCATTTATTTCAAAAGCTGGACCATTATTCATACTAATTTTCAAAACTGTACTGTGTTATCCAGTTTAAATAATCATATACATACATACATAAATGCTCCCTAGGAAAGCACAAAGTTTAATTTTGGGAGAGGAGTAATTCTCAGAGTATTTTCAAATTCAAAAATCACCAGATTTCAGTAAATTCTACAAAAGTTTTGGCGAGGACTGCAGCCTGCACGTCAGATCAGGCTAAACCACATACCAAAGACTAAGCCTCGTCAAGTATTCCCTTTGATCTTCAGCGGCCTCGTTTATAGTAAAAATAAAACATTCAAGTCTTTCAAATAAATTCAAAACACAGCCAGTGTTTAATTTTCAACTCTTAAATCAACAAGCTTGCTCTATCGCTTTCCAAGAAGTTTTGAATGAAAGGATTTCATAACAAGAGAAATATCTCCTGATTGCATTGTTTCGCAGAATGAATGAAATTCAACAAAACCAAACAAACTGAACATCTTGTTGAACATTGCTCGAATTTTGCACTGAACAGAAAGTTAAGAGCGTTTGCCCACTTGTTCAGTCTTGTTAAATCATGTTCATTGTTGCTAGGTTAAAAACGACTGAACATTTCAATGAACATTGCACAGTACAGAGAGTCAAGAATGTTTGGCCATCTTGTTTGGTCATGTTCAATCATGTTCAGTCTTGCTTAGTTTAAGCCTCGGCAAAACACACTGAACATTTTATCGAACATTGCTTGACTTTTACACAGTACAGAAAGTCAAGAATGTTGGGCCACCTTGCTCAGTCTTGTTTGATTATGTTCAGTCTTCCGCTAAAGCTCGAGCTTAACACACTGAATATTTCAGAGAACATTGCTTGTCTTTTGTACAGAACAGAGAGTTGAGAGCGTTTTCTAACTTGTTCAGTCTTGTTCAATCATATTCAGTGTTGCTAAGTCAAAGCCCCAGCCAAACTGTCTGAACATTTCAGTGAACATTGCTCAAATTTTGCACAGTAAAAAAAAGTCAAGAATGTTTGGCCACCTGGTTAAGTCTTGTTCAATCATACTATAATCATGTACAATCTTGCTTTAAGAGGTCTCAAGCAAATACACTGAACATTTCATTCAATTGCTGGACTTTCACTGAGTCCAGAAAGTCAAGAATTTTTAGCCACCTGGGTCAGTCTTGTTTAGTTATGTTCAGTCTACTAAACTTATCATTGAACATTTGTAGAGTATTGAACATTGCTTTATTTTCACCATTGTTTAGTGATGTTTATCGCATTTGGTCATTCATTCAACATTTCATCCATTTGCATGCTTGCAGTGAGTTTGAAAAATATCTAGACCAAGCTGATTTTTCCAATAAGAGTTACTGCCCTAGCTTTGATAGATGGTGAAGTGAGCTGAGGAGCAGCTTTTAAAACAGATACTGGTTACTCTAAATCAGAACCAGATTTAGAAATAAATACAAAACCTGCACTCACCTTACAATCCTGAATATGGCACCCTGAAATGTCGGAGTCAATCCAAATATGAGATCCATTTACAGCTGAGGTCTAAAGATAAATTAAATTAAATTCTGATAAGATGTTAAATACATGATCATAATGCAGTAAAACATACTGCAATGAGACAGGTGAAATATTGTATGGGTTGCTTGCTCATGGGCCCTGTTGGCACAGCCGAAGCCCACTACAGAACCGATCTAGAGGTTGTAGGTAAAAGTTCCACTAAGGTCATTTTCATTCTTCAAAATTATCTTGACTGATTTTTCAAATTATCTCAAATTAATTCTCCCCTATATCCAGTGGTGGAACAAAAGTGGTTTTCTTCCTAGGGAAGTCTATGTCTATTTGCAGGTCCTTTGCAGTTGTTAAGAACCCAAATAGTGTGACCTATAACCTCTGACCCTTGAAATGTCATATGTTGAATATGACCTATCACCTATGAAATGTGACCTGTGAAATTTGACCTTTGAGAGATATGATATGTGACCTATGACCTGAGAACTGTGACCTGAGAACTGTGACCTGTGAAATGTGACCTGTAAAATTTGACCTGTAAGAAATATGATATATGACCTGTAACCGGAGAATTGGGACCTGAGGACTGTGACCAATGAAATGTGACCTGTGCAATTTGACCTGTAAGAAATATGATTTGTTACCTGTGACCAGAGAACTGTGACTTGAGAACTGTGACCTGAGAACTGTGAACTATGTAATGTGACCTGTGACCTGGGAAGTGTGACCGACTACAATATTACCTACCAACCTGGAAAATACTAGTCCCTCAGTTTTAGTAGGGGGAATGAATTGATGTTTTGTATATGTGGAATAGCATAAGTAGTAGTTGATAGAAACAATTATGAGTAACTTACAGTCCAGTCCACTCTGCTGGAGATAAGTTGTCTTCTGGCATTCTGAAGCCATGAATTTTCTTCCTTATTCTTGGCTGGGCCAGCATGCGGCATAGACATTGCTTTTCTAAAAATCAAGAAGGAAAAATTAAATCAAGAGTTACGCACAGTGCAAGGGCAGATCCAAATTGAATATGAAAGGGGGGTGCTTTATGGGATTGCTCCCTGAATGTGCCCCTTGAATGGATCACTGGCTTATGGCTGAAATCATTTATCTATTGCATTTTATTGATAACAGTCAAGAATACACTGTCCTGTACTCAAATATTTTCAAGATAATCTACAGGTTAGCCAGAAATAGCTGAAGCATTTAGCCAATACAGCTTTCCTTGCCTCAAGTGGTTCAAGACCATGTTCTGTTCTCACACAATAGACTGTAGCAACAGAAAAAGTAGTCACATCCAGAGATAAGACCAGGTTTGCACAGCTAAATCAATCTAGCCAATTCAATTGGCCCTTTGTGCTTTGAGGAATAAACCAAAGTAACAAAGTTTGTATTTTGACTAACCAAACAAGTGCTTGATACAGTTGAATGACATTAGAAAGCAAGACTCAAAGACAAACCAATCGCTGAGTAGATTTAAGAGTATTCGACTATGAACAGAAGCAAGGGTCAAAAAAAGTTGGGAGGGCTGCAACAAGTAGTTGCAGGCACTAAAGTTTGTTGCAGCCAAATTTTGGGAAGTTTTGTTACTGCAAATGCATGGATATATTTTCCTACAATAAATATTCAGGTTTTAAAGGACACTTTGAAGGCACATATTTCTACAAGTTATTTTGGTGGCAGACATTCAAGAATGTTAGCAGACACCCCTGCAAACTTAGTCTACAGGTCCCCTTGAATCGAAGATAATTTATTGACAAATTATTCTTAGACCCCCCCCCCTAGATCAGAGATTAGTTAAACACAACTTAGTGTATGGTTTCCCTGAATCGGAGATTAGTTAGACAAACGTGTTTCAACTTTCATCTGTGAGGCCCAGATGCAGCAGGTGGTGTATTAATAATGAATTAATAGATAAGTGTAAACACCCAATAACAATTATTCACTTGTAAGAGCAGAGCAGGTGCTGGCGTTTCTTTCTAACATCAGATACTCCTTTTCCAGTAACCAACTGGACGCAGTCGCCAGCTCACATAGTTGTGCATAATAGTGTCTTAGTTTTCCCAACTTCCCAACTCTCATTGTTTAGGGAGGGAATAATATTGAATAAATTAGAAAATCTGCACCTCCCTAAATCCCTAAAAAAAAGGAGTCGGGGAGTTGATAAACTACAAACAGTTGTGCATACCTTTGTAAGCCAGGCAAAAAAGTTCACTGTTGACTAGATATATTTTCAAAAAAATTCGCTTGAGAAAGAACAAGATTTTTTTTTATCATGTTGAAAAACTTTTTTCATAGACCTGGTCTCTGAGACCAGTATGGCAAAGTATGGCAATTGTTGTACACTTTAGATTAACTAGGATGGACAAATAGAAAATTCATCTTGCAAACCTAAGGTCTCTGCAAAAAGTATCATAATTTCCCCCTTCTTTCCATACTGGTTCTGAAGGGCCTATCATAGAAATAATGACCTCTTGAGCTTCTTGATCCTATCCCTAATACCATGATTGGGGTGTTGCTTCTTAGAATTTAAATTAATTCTTATAATCTTTATATATTTTAACTCTTAATTTCTATTCCAAGTGTATGTTTGGATTATATTAGCCCAATTTTGAAAGAGTGTTATAGAGTTGCAGGCAGATATGAAAGTGAGCATAGAAATGTGCATGATGCAAAGCCAAGACCAGGGAAAGAATTCGGTATACTTCGAAAGAAAAGCAAAATTTTATCAGATAGAGTTGTAGAAATTTGCAGAGTGGAGCATTTAAACATTTAACAACATCTTATGAAAGCATGAGAGCAAATTCACTTTCCAACACTATGATGAAACGTTTCTCTGACTGATTGCAAAATTTTCCCGGAACCGAGATTTCAAAATAAAACATCTTCCGGGTCGAGAGGGTTTACCAAACATGAAGATCAGCTCAAAATTCCAAACGATTTTGAAGACGACCTATATTTCGACTTAAGCCTACTTATGTATAAAATACATATTATTCTTAAAAATACGGTAACAAATATTCTCACCTCACAACTATAACTAAGACGAAATTCAACATTGAAATTATACGTTACGCAAGAACTAAACATTGGCCTAAATGAAAAGCAGAGAAGACTGTTCCGACAGGAAACTGGAATTGCACGGGTGAAGAACTGTGCAAGCTATGCAGTCCTTCGCTACCAGTAACGAAGCAGCTTTGCTTAAACCCTTACAAACATCACAATTAAGACAGCTTATATACATGAATACTAGGACGAAAAATCGAGAGAACGGTTACAAGGGCCTAGGCGTTAACAAGGGTGGAATACGGGAAGGAGGAGGGCCTAGGCAGTGCGCACGCGACCATAAAATTCCTGAAACTTACCTAGAGCGTGGTTTGACACCGAAAACAGTGCTGACACATTTCCTTACGCGATACAGCAGCCGGAGCTAGGAGCTAAAAGCCTCTGGTTGCTGCAACCCGAGCATATTGCGTTTTGAATAAAAATTAGGCTGGTTAAATTTCGAAATCTCATCTGTACGCCTACGCAAGAAAAACAAAAGGTTGAATGCAAAGGAAAATAAAAGCCAACTGTTATGGGTCGGTGATTAAAAATTAAAAATATACACGAAAACGAACATTTGTAGGTGATTGCAGAATTATAATGCAAAAATGTAAATAATGTCGACGTATGTCCACAATGAAATATTAATAACACTTTCCTGGGCTGTTTATGAATTGCACAAGTCACGTGACTTCAATGGGAATTTTAGAATTCAGTGTTGTGAGTTTCTATACTGCTGAGATGACAGTGCGAGGGTTTTCATTCAATGCTTCCTCGTTGTCGTTAAATATTAATTGCAAGGTCAGTTTTGTTTCGGTTGTATTTATAGAATCTCAAGTTATTGGATTTTAACTATTTATCAAAACTTATAACAATTCTCTCTCGTGTACCCAAGCACGTAATTAAAAGTGTGCTGCCAAAAAGTTTCCGGTTGTATCTTGGTTATTCTAATCATCATCATTATTATACTTTCTGATTATATGTGGCAAAAAACTTTAATCTATCCCTGGAGATATTCCAAAGAAGCTTAAATTTGACCTATTCATGCAAAAACTTTTGATCATTTCCACACCTCTTTTATGTGATTTCATCATTCACTGTTGCTAACGACTCCCCAAAGATGGTCATAACACATGTCTATTTGTTATTTCATAAACAAATATTTTCACGATAACAATGGATGTCAGTACATTATCACATGCGTCTGACGTCATGGAATCGTAAAGCATAGGTTAGATAGAGTCCAGAAAAGTCCTTCGGGTATAATTTCCAGAAACCAATGTTCTTTCTAACTCAGCTAGGTTGGTTTTGTACAAGGAAGTTTAAGTTGTCATTTACATGCAGAGACAGATAGACATTGTTTTTACCAAATAATCCTTAAAGCATTAAAAAGACTTCAATGGAGCTAAAATATTAAACAGCCCTTTCCATACCATAATTGGCTATGTAGGTTGGAATTCTTACTGACTTTTCAGTTTTTTCTTAACCTTTCTCCAGTCATTGACCGTGCGACTGCAATGTTTTCTTTGAATGGTATAGAACCTCAATATAGCCAGAATGGTTGTGGAGATGTATTCTTACAGGTGCAGGGAAAATTGATTCAAGTTTGCGGAGCAGATAAGGGCATCAGGCATATGTTTAGAGAGGAAATTAGCTTTTGATTTTCAAATGATCTCGTCAGGAAAACATTGACCCAACTCGAAAAGGAAATAGCAGCAGTAACGCATTCAACCTTCTTTCAAAAGTAACCTGAATCCAGTGCAGTTTAGTCAATGTTCCAATTCGTTATCTTAGTTTGCTTAATTGCAGTTCGTTATTGTTTTGTTTTGCTGTTTTAGTTCCTAAATAGTTTTTTTGCTTCGTTTTTTTGCGTGATTTCATTAATATGAAATTGGAAAAAAATTGAATTAGTTAGTTAAACTTGTCTCTTTCTTGTGTATAGGAAATTACCTGGTTCTTCTGTTTGACAGGGCAAACTTTTCAGGCCAGCTGAAGCTATGGCCCCAACAAAACCCTCTAGTTTCGCCCCTGTACTTCTTGTCTGGCACCTTATCTGTAAATTTGCTGGTTATTTCGTTCTTGGCAGGGCATTCAGGAAAGTTTGCAGGGTATCTGTACCTACACCCCCAACAAAACCTCCTAGTTTCGCCCCTGACCACCGTCCTATATCCGTCCAGATTTAGACATGTGATAAAAGCACTTCTGTATGTGACGTCATAATACCAATTGAAGGAGTAAAGCTTAGACTAACCTGTATTTCGTCATTCTTACAAAACCAAACATTTTCCAGGAAAAATCGTCCTTCAAAAGTACAGTTCAATGACTTGCTTCACCGATCTTCAAGTCTGGGCTTGAAATTTGATTTAGGAAGTTTCATCGAACTGATAATGTTTAAATTTTTCCTTCTTGTGACATCCTCTTGTCAATTACTCGCGGTGGAAGTTTCTGTTTCAAGCTACGTCAGAAATTCCTTGAATTGATTGGTTTCCAAGTAGGAGTAATTACAGAGGATGTGAGAATTTCTTTATCTACTCATTTGAATTGCGCAGATTGCGTTCAGATGACGTCAATATCACACCAACCCTTTATTTATAGAGATATATCTTAACATGAACAGAAGCAGCATTTGAAAAATCATTCGAGATAGTTTGTGAGAATGAAAATGACCCTAGTAGGACCCGAATGGGGCCTTTGTTCTTTACACATAAACCAATACGTTACGGAAATAATGAATGTATTTACCTATCAACTATCAATACACTGCTTCGATTACTCCACATATTCAGTGGGCCTTTTGAGCTTTGCACTTAAATCAACACCTTACGAAGATAGTTAGCATATTTGCCTATCAACTATCATTGCACTGCTTCGCTTTGTCTATCTATTCAGTGGGCCCTTGTTGCTTTACACATAAACCAATACCTTTTGAAGATAGTAAGCGTATTTGCCTATCAACTATCAATACACTGCTTTGATTAGTCTACCTATTCAGTGGGCCCTTGTTGCTTTACACATAAACCAATACCTTTTGAAGATAGTAAGCGTATTTGCCTATAAACTATCAATACACTGCTTTGATTAGTCTACCTATTCAGTGGGCCCTTGTTGCTTTACACATAAACCAATACCTTTTGAAGATAGTAAGCGTATTTGCCTATCAACTATCAATACACTGCTTTGATTAGTCTACCTATTCAGTGGGTCCTTTGTGCTTAGCACATAAACCAATACCTTTTAAGATAGTAAGCGTATTTGCCTATCAACTATCAATACACTGCTTCCATTAGTCTACCTTTTCAGTGGGCCTTTTGAGCTTTGCACATAAACCCATACCTTGCGAAGATAGTAAGCGTATTTGCCTATCAACTATCAATGCACTGCTTCCATTAGTCTACCTTTTCAGTGGGCCCTATGTGCCTTGCACATAAACCAACACCTTACGAAGATAGTAGGCGTATTTGCCTATCAATTATCAATGCACTGCTTCGATTAGTCTATCTATTCAGTAAGCCCTTTGTGCTTTGCACTTAAACCAATACCTTTTAAGATAGTAAGCGTATTTGCCTATCAACTATCAATGCACTGCTTCGATTAGTCTATCTATTCAGTAAGCCCTTTGTGCTTTGCACTTAAACCAATACCTTTTAAGATAGTAAGCGTATTTGCCTATCAACTATCAATGCACTGCTTCGATTAGTCTATCTATTCAGTGGGTCCTTTGTGCTTTGCACTTAAACCAATACCTTATGAAGATAGTAAGCGTATTTGCCTATCAACTATCAATACCCTGCTTCGATTAGTCTATCTATTCAGTGGGTCCTTTGTGCTTTGCACATAAACCAATACCTTATGAAGATAGTAAGCGTATTTGCCTATCAACTATCAATACCCTGCTTCGATTAGTCTATCTATTCAGTGGGTCCTTTGTGCTTTGCACATAAACCAATACCTTATGAAGATAGTAAGCGTATTTGCCTATCAACTATCAATACCCTGCTTCGATTAGTCTATCTATTCAGTGGGTCCTTTGTGCCTTGCACTTAAACCAACACCTTACGAAGATAGTAAGCGTATTTGCCTATCAATTATCAATGCACTGCTTCGATTAATCTATCTATTCAGTAAGCCCTTTGTGCTTTGCACATAAACCAATACCTTTTAAGATAGTAAGCGTATTTGCCTATCAACTGGCATGGACTTATAAGCCTGAAAATTAAAAATGCAATTGACACAACAAATAGCGAATTGAATTAACGTTAATCGAATTGAATTTAACTAAACTCTGGAAGACGATAAGATGAAAGACATAAAGCAAGACATAAAGCAAGACGATGGGAGCATTCGTCTGGGTAAAATATTTTGGTTTCGTAACTGGTACTTATGATTAGACTCAGATGGTTTCCAAACCATAACTGTAAACATGACCAACTTTTCTACAGAAGATGTTTTGAGAAGATGCTCAATCTAATCATTATCATTGTTATTGCCATTGCGAGCGACAAAGATGCTAGCTTCACTAATCTAATTTTTATTTCTCTGTAAGCGAGCTGGCTACGCGTTCATTTTTTATAATGAAATAAACACGTTATCGAAGATCTGAAAGTTTTTGATGGCGAAGGAAATCAGAAACAAACTGAAAAATAATAACTATCGAAGCCTGGCACCTAAAATAATGTTTTCCAAAGGAACTTTATAAAACTAAACCAGACACTAGCTGAATTAAGCTTATTTTCGTTATCAGAAATAACATTGTTAAGTGTGGAGAGGAGGGAGCAGGATGCAGGGAACTGCAAGAATTGCGCAAGAGTTCGAGCACTTTAAAGAGGGGTTGTAGAAAACACAGCATTCTGAGCACTTAGGAGGGGGGTTGTATGAAAACATAGCATTCTGAGCACTCTCCAAGATCCAATATTTGCATTTATAGGGATCCTGCAGGACATTTCTCGTTGATTTCTTTATGCTTTTGAAGGAACGAAATAACTATAATCACTCCGTAAAAGATATTAAATCGTTTGGCAGTTTGAAGTAACTCTAAAAAGCCACTTGGTCCTCAATACGATAGTTGCACGGCGTTGGACTCATTACAGAGAGGTAGTTGGTTCAAAATAAAGCCCTTGCGAAGCGAGGATAACATCCTTAGGCAGGATGTGAACACAATTGTGTCTCTCTTCACCCAGCAGTATAAATGGGTACCTGGTCAGTAGTTACAAGCGTCGTGCGTTGGTGCAAACTGCTATTCAAAAAATGACTGGAAGAGGTATTATGTAAAGTCAGTTGAGCAGTTCCTGCAACTAGATATAAGACTATGAATTTCATCTTTTTACCTTGCAAGGTTTGAGATGAAACTCTGGGGGCGGACGATATCTATTTACAATTGCATTTCGAGCAAACACTTCTTTTGGATCTTTTAAAAAACTCCTCAAAATTAGCTTACAAGCAGAAAATATCAAATTTACTATAAGTTCCTTTAACATTTGATGCTGAATAGTACATGAGAGTTCACAACGTATGTCTTATCCTTCTTTTGAATCTTTTAAAAAAACTGGTAGATAAGAATTGCTTACTTACAGAAAATAACTAATTAACTATAGTCGTACCAGCTGCGATAATTTAGATTGAAAATTATATGGATGCTAATTTAATAAACAAACTCACGACTCAATCTATTTGAGAATCCACTTTTCTGACTCTACACCAGTAAATCGGTTATACTCTGTTTTTACAATTACGTATAGCCTTCATACACCATAGCATGTATTATATGTTATCTCTATAGAATTGCTTAGTATATAACTGCATCATATTGTCGATTTACAGAGATACAGACCGATTTACATTAATAGTTTGTCAGATGATTGTGAAATTTTAGAACTTTGAGTAACACAGAGCTAGTTTCCTTGCATTTTTCTAATTCATACGTATTGAATAATACAGAATGTGTATCCAAGCTTTCCTAAAACAGTGCTTGATACATGAATGTAGAGCATAATAATATATATTGTGGAGAAAAGAGACAAGAGACCAAACTCTGGATTCCTACAAGCATGTTTTGTGGTTGGCCACTCCTCAGGAAACGTAATAATCTTTTTGAATACATTAATTCATAATGCATGGTCTAACACGGGTAATTAAAGTATACCAGAGCAGACTACTGCAATTGGCATATGCCTCCACCGGGTCTCGAACCCGGGTTTGATCGGACACAGGCGAGCGCGCTAACCACTGTCCTAGCCATCCTAAATCCTGGTTTAGGACAGTGGTTAGCGCGCTCGCCTGTGTCCGATCAAACCCGGGTTCGAGACCCGGTGGAGGCATATGTCAATTGCAGTAGCCTGCTCTGGTATACTTTAATCTTTTTGAATATATATTGAAGAGAAACAAAAAAGGTTCCTTTCTTGTTTCTTTTCTATATCGCTCTTAACTTTTGTACATCGAGCACTATGATGCGGCGTAAGACGACGCAATTGCTTTAATAGAGATATATTACATATTCAGTAAATTAATTAGAATCTGCTATTAAGATTACGTATATTCTTAACGTAACTAACTGATTATGCTAAATATGTTTGTACGTATCAATTAAGTTATCGAGAATGACAAGGATTCTATCTTAATTGCAGCGGTAGGCGAAATTTTGTGGTGACTATATTTTTACAACATAAGGAATCTTTAGCCTGATCTGAAGATTCCACTTGGTGGGATGAAACTGGTTCTGAAACTGGTATTTATCTACTGCTATTGTGACACATATTTACCGCATCTTTTTACAACAATTAAACTTTTTTATACTGGCTACATTATATTTCTTTATTAGCTATTGTTGATGCAAAACTTTTATTTTATAGTTATATAAAGTATCTACGAATTATAGTTTTATGTGTTCATGACGGTATAATAATAAATGGGGATTTTGCCTTCATGCCAGCTTCATCTATACTGATATTCTGTTGGACATCTATTGATTTTACGATAACAGAAATTCATAAAATTTGTTTGTACGTATCAACTCAGGCGTTAAAAATGATGAGGATTTTATCTTAATTGCAGCGTAAACAAAACTTGTGATAGCTATAAATCTATATCTTCATACTCATATTTGTTAAATTGTAGTTGCTAATGCCAGAACATTTATTTGATAAGTAGAACAAGTATCTACTAATTACAGTGCTATGTATTAAATCATCGAAATATCAAAAATGATGTGGATTTTGCATTAACGGCAGCAGTAAACGAAACTTAGTGATAGCTATAAATCTATATCTTTATACTCATATTTGTTAAATTGTAGTTGCTGATGCCAAAAAATTTATTTGATAAGTAGAACAAGTATCTACTAATAACAGTGCTATGTATTAAATCATTAAAATATTAAAAATGATGAGGATTTTGCCTTAGCGGCTAGGGTAAACGAAACTTTGTTATAGCTGCATCTTCACTGATATTTCGTTTAAAATTTATTGCTAATCCCAAACCATTGATCTTATAATTAGCTGAAACATCCACGAATTATTGGTCAATATCATGATTAAGATATTGGAAAGCATGAGGATTTTATCCAAATGGTAGCTAAACTTCTTATAACTTATCTACACTGATATTTTGTTTGATTTATGTTGCTAATGCCAAACTTTTATCAAATAATTTGATAAAATATCTGCGAATAATTATTCTATGTATTCAACTCAAGATGATAATTAATGAAGATTTTATCTATGTGGTAGTGGTAAGCGAAACTTTGCGATAGCCACATCTACACTCATATTCGTTTTATAGTTATTGCTAATGCTAAAATTTTTATTTAATAACTAGACAAAATATCTTCGAATTATAATTTTAAGTATGAATTGAAAGGGATGAGAATTTTACCTTAACAGCAAAATTAGGTGAAACTTGGTGATAGCAATATTAACACTGAATTTTACTTTATAGTTATTTCTAATACCCAAAATTGATTGAATAGTTACATATAGTATCTACTTATTATAGTTTTACGTATAAATCTAAATATTGTGAATGAGAATTTTACCTTAACATCAGAATTAGGCGAAACTTAGTGATAGCTATATTTACACTGAAAATTTCACTTTATAGTTATTACTAATACCAAACATAGAATAAATAGTTACCTATAAAATCTACTTAACAAAGTTTTACATATAAATTTGAATATTGAAAATGAGAATTTTACCTTAACAGCAGAATTAGGCGAAACTTGGTGATAGCTATATTTACACTGACAATTTCACTTTATATTTATTACTAATACCAAACATAGATCAAATAGTTACATACAATATCTACTCATTATAGTTTTACGTATAAATTTGAATATTGACAATAAGGATTTTACCTTAGTGGCAGCGGTAAGCGAAACTTTGTGATAGCTATACCTGAATGAATTTCGCTTTATAGTTATTGCTAATACCAATCATAGATTAAATAGTTACATATAACATCTACTTAAAAAAGTTTGAATTTAAATATTGAAAATGAGGATTTTACCTTAGTGGCAGCGGTAAGCGAAACTTGGTGATAGCTATATTTGAATGAATTTTACTTTATAGTTATTACTAATACCAAACGTAGATTAACTAGTTACATATAACATCTACTTAATAAAGTTTTACGCAGAAATTCAAATATTGAAAATGAGGATTTTACCTTAGTGGCAGCGGTAAGCGAAACTTTGCACCTCCATTGCGCGCCATGCTGCAGGTAGTAGATTGAGTACTCATATGACTGACCCGAGCAAACAGCTGCGTTGAGCGTCTCAGCATACCCATGAGCACATTACGACAGCCGTGTGTTCTCACAGAGTAAACAAGTGAAAGGCCTCAAAACCTAGAAAATCGCTCGAAACGTTTAAATATTTGCAGTAAGCTGAGCATGAGTGCAGCTGGTTGATTGTTGTGAGGAGGAAATTCAGTCTTTCAAACAGTTCTCTAACAGCTCTCAGTGCAATGTCTCCTTTCTGCATCCACAATCTCCTGAATAACAGAGAGCTAGTCTCTTTTTCCCTAATTTATTAATCAACTTATCTGAATTTACTACATTTAATCGATTAGACTCTTCAATTAGTACTTTTACAATTATTACGTATAGAGCCTTCGCATACTGTATTATGCATCGTATATATCATTTCTATAGCATTGCTTAGTCTATAACTGCATCATATTGTCGATATACAGAAGTACAAAGCGATGTAGATTAATAGTCTGTCAGATGATTGTGAAAACTTAAAACTTTGATTAACAGAGAGCCATTCTCTTTCTTTTTCCCTAATTTATTAATTAACTTATCTGAATTTACTACATTAAATCGATTAGACTCTACAATTAGTACTTTTACAATTATTACGTATAGACTTCACATACTGTATTATGGATTGTATATATCATCCCTATGGCATTGCTTAGTCTATAACTGCATCATAGTGCTCAATGTACAGAAATGATTGTGAAAACTTAAAACTTTGAGTAACAGAGAGCCAGTCCCTTTCCTTTTTTCTAATTACTTTATCAACTTATCTGAATTTACTACATTTAATCGATTATAGACTATAGACGTATAGACTTCACATACTGTATTATGCAGTATATATATTATCTCTATAGTATTGCTTAGTCTATAACTGCATCATAGTGCTCAATGTACAGAAATGATTGTGAAAACTTAAAAGTTTGAGCAACAGAGAGCCACTCCCTTTCCTTTTTTCGAATTTATTAATCAACTTATCTGAATTTACTAAATTAAATCGATTAGACTCTACAATTATTACTTTTACAAATATTACGTATAGACTTCACATACTGTATTATGCATTGTATGTATCATTTCTATGGCATTGCTTAGTCTATAACTGCATCATAGTGCACAATGTACAGAAATGAAAGCCAGTTTCCTTCCATTTTTCTAATTCATATATATTGAGTAATTCAGAATCTGTATCCAAGCTTTTGTAAAACAGTGCTCGGTATATAAATGTAGAGCATAATTATGTATTGTCTGTCAGATGATTGCGAAAACTTTGAGTAACAGAGAGCCAGTTCCTTTCCTGTTTTCTAATTCTTATATATCAAATTATCAAATATCATGAAATCTGTATCCCAGCTTTCCTGAAACAGTGCTCGATACAGGAATGTAGAGCATAATAATTCATATTGTTGAGAAGAGAGTCAAGAGACAAAACTCTGGATCTCTAAAAGCCTGTTTTGTGGTCCACTTCCCGCCATAATTAAGACTCTTTTTGAAATTAGCATGCCACGTTCATATGAGAAATGAGCCAGCCTATTTGCAGAGATATGACGTCTTGTTCTAATGTCTCACTGTGGATAAGCCTGGAGTTGTCAACACCTCAAGGTTACTATACTAACTTATTGTCCTGGTTTAGGACAGTGGTTAGCGCTGTCCACATTGGTCTGTAGCTACAGTCCGGTCCGAAACAAGGTAGTGTCATATGGCATTCGAAGTAGCATGCTCTGGTATATTTTAATTTCCCGTGTTAGACCATGCTTTATGAATTAATGTCTGTATGACTGTGTTTTAAGAATTAATGTTAATATTACATGGCTCTGAAGAAGGATTTAATCCGAAACACGAATTAATGCCCCACCGTGGATAAGCCTGGAGTTGTGAAGACATCAAGGTTACTGTGCTAACTTATTGTCCTGGTTTAGGACAGTGGTTAGCGCGCTCGCCTGTGTCCGATCAATCCCGGGTTCGAGACCCGGTGGAGGCATATGTCAATTGCAGTAGCCTGCTCTGGTACAATTTAATTGCCCGTGTTAGACCATGCCTTATGAATTACTGTGTTTTTTATTTATTTTGCTAGGCTTTATAGGCTTAGCGCCTTTCAGCTACTCCCTATATTATTGAGGGTGATATAAGGGTTCCAAAGAACAGGGTAACATGCCTAAAATTAAAAAAGGAACAAAGGAACATGAGACAAATTAAAAAAGGAACAAGGGAACATGAGACAAATTAAACAGGGAACAAGGGAAAATTGACAGCAAGCAGGGACCAGGGAACACAAAATATCAACATTTCTTCTTAGAACAATGAAGAAATATTTGCCATTTCTATAAGGGGACAGGGAACATGACTCCCCTATATTATATGACCCTTATTATTATCATATCAATTTCCTATATTCCTGTATCATTGCCTCTTATATTAAGAAGATCCAATACATACTATTCAATTTTCGGACCTGAAGGGTTTTGAACGATCTAAAACACACCTACACCATACATCATACCGCCATACACCATTCCTACACCATACATCATACCGCCATACACCATTCCTACATCATACCAATCACTGAGTATATAACGCCACATCTATCAGTACTACTTTGCGGTTTTCGCAAAGGTTTCAATACACAACATGCCTTAATTCGAATGCTTGAGAAATGGAAAGTGAGTTTAGACAATGGTGAGACTGTAGGCGCAATTTTGATGGACCTTTCAAAGGCATTTGACTGCATTAAACACGATCTCCTTTTAGCAAAACTAGATGCTTATGGTTTCAGCCGTGAAGCTCTATCTCTAATAAATAGCTTTTTAGAAAACAGGCAACAAAGGGTAAAAATCAATGGATCTTTTAGTTCATTTAAGCAACTTAACCTCGGTGTTCCACAAGGATCGGTACTTGGCCCTCTTCTTTTTAACATTTACATAAATGATCTTTTATTTTCCATTGAACAAACCGATATATGTAATTATGCAGATGATTCAACCATTTATGCGAGTGATAAAAATCTTGAAAACGTAATATGGAGATTGGAAAATGATTCCAATACTATAATTCAATGGTTTGCAAATAACTTTATGAAGTTAAACACAGATAAGTGTCATCTTTTAATGCTAGGAAAAGGTTCTAACGGAACCGTTACGGTAAATATAGGTAACAGCACTATTGAAAATTCTGGTGAGGAAAAACTTTTGGGTGTAACCATCGATAATAAGCTTACTTTTGAAGTACATATCACAAAATTATGCAAAAAGGCTGGTAATAAACTCTTTGCACTATCTCGCATGTCCCCTTATATGGACTCTAGTAAACTGCGTGTCTTACTGAGATCCTTCGTAATAAGCCAATTTCAATACTGCCCGTTAGTATGGATGTTCCACAGCAGACAATTGAATAATAAAATCAATAGAATTCACGAAAGGGCTTTGAGAATTGCACATAAGGACTATGAATCTACTTTTGAAGTATTATTGTCTAGAGATCAATCAGTGACTGTTCATACTAAAAATCTGCAAACATTAATGACCGAAATTTTCAAAACCCAGAATAATTTGAACCCCCCTTTTATGAATGAGGTATTTAGGCAGCGAGAAAATATCTTTAACCTAAGAAATGGCAATCAATTTGTCTTACCCAGGATTAGAACTGTGAAATTTGGCTCGGAAACCATAAGTTATAGAGGGGCTCAATTATGGCAACGGCTCCCTCACGAAATTAGGAATGTCGAATCCCTCTTACAATTTAAATCGAAAATAAAAGAATGGAGTGCAGAGGAATGTGTCTGTAGGCTTTGTCAAAACTTTGTCCCAAACCTTGGATTCTTATGATCTTGGAAAATTTTGCATTAATTTTATTCGAATATTATGGTATTTTTATTTAACACTCATTTTAGCTACGTTTTGATATAGTATTTTACATTTTATATATTTTAAGTCGTCACTTTTTAACTTGCTTTTATGAAATTGGAACATTTTTAAAAAACTTTGAAATCTGTACTTATTTTAGATAGTTGGCCTTAATTAGCAATCTTAATTTTTAGCTATGTATCAGCCAACTTTAAAAAAAAAAAAAAAAAAAAAAAAAAAACTCACCTCTTTTCTGATTGGCCTATTTCGATTCACATCTGGGTATATAAATCAGTTAGATTTCTGTTTCGTTCTATTTCTAACGTATTACTCTGTTGAGTGTCAGACGAAACGCTTAAGTAATCTATGTGTTCGTTTTGCTATGTTTCCGATATTTCTGGCTATACTGAAGTTCTGTACCACTCAAAGACTGTTCTCAAACAAATAAACGTTGTGAGAATACAGCTGCATGAAAGACAGGCACTCTTGCTGCGATGATTGACGCTATCAACTGAAGAATCGTGCTATCATCTGCATAATACGCTCCAAAGACGGGTGGACTCAAAACATACCCAAGATAAGTGCTCTGTATAAATCAATAATTGAAGGACTCGGCGCAGCTTTGAGAGAGAAAAGAGGCTGACTATGTGGGGCGTGTTGCAGATAAAACAGACCGATATCCCAAGTTTCATGTTTTATGTATGGCGCATGGTTCGCAGCACCATCCGGGCCTCTTTTCAGGACGTTAGACACGTGGCCTCGCATTGGGTGACTGAGCTAGTCTAGTCTATTAGTCTATTCTAAAAGCTACAGTCTGATGGATGCAAACAGAGTTGCTCTAAGAGTCCTTGTTTCCCTGCGTTTTCTCATACCCTGACGTCACTCCAGCAATAAAACTTGAGTGCACACAGGGAAACAAGGACTCCTGAAGCAAGATTTAGAGGCAATGTCATCTTCAAACTAGCTGTTTTTGTAGCGTTTGGACCCTAGCATTCAGACCTCTACCGACATGCGTATTGAAAGCGTTGATCCAACGATTGTGTTCTAGAATTGCTGTAGAATCTTTGAAGATATAAGAGAAATAGTGTGCTTTTGAGGAAATTAATGTTTAGATAAGTTATATTAGTTGAGATTAGTTGAGATTTAGTTTGAAGTTAGTTGAGATTTATTGAAAGTTCTACTAAAAAAGTAAAGAGAGTTGTCCTCATTCTATTAACTCACAACCTTGATTCAAGTTCGAACTCACTACTTTTATCAGTGGATTTAGTATTGATATAAATATACAACAAATATAAGGTATTTGCAGTCTCTTTTCTAGGTATTCCTTTGCTCGTGAATGTGTCCCTTAAGTGACAAGACCCTTGAATCCTTCAAGGTTATCACAAATGATTAAAGAGACACTTCCCAACCCTTTTATATCTGAGGTCGATTTATGGCGTAGAAGTTAGGTCACCAACAACAGTTAGGTTAGAAGATCCTCGATGGTTAGAAAAATTTCCGAAATCATATCCAGTGATTAATGCTTACAAAGTCGAAACATCCAATCTATTCATATGTAGATTAGTATATGGTACAATTTTAATTCTTCACAGAGAACAATTTCGTTTCTTCTGTCTATACACTCTTCATGACAACCAGTAAAACTGATTTGCAGCTGGCTGTTTTAAACATTCCTCTCTTTTCTGACTGAAATTTTCTTAGATTTTTCGTTCAAAGGTATTTCCACCAGAATGAAGGTTGTGCATATCACAAAATACTTAAAGAGGCACTCCTCCAACACTTCTCCTTTACAAGTTGATTTTATTTTATTTATGTTTCAGACCTACTGGTTCATCTCAAACCGGACCAACTATGGACAGCTTCTGCTAATAATTTGACAATTATTTCTCTTTCTATGGTGTGTAGGAAATAGATCATAACCTCAATATAGCCAGAAAAATCGGAAGGCTATAGCGAAGTTTTGTGCCGATCAAAGACTGTTCTATTATTTTGGTAAAGGAAAGGCAGCAACAATAGTTAGGTCAGAGAATCCCCAATAGCTTGAATAGGTTGTAAAAAAGTAATGAAGTCATATTCAGTGTTTGTTGCCTACAAAGTTGGAACATCTAATTAAATTCATGTTTTAGATTGGCAATGCAATCTCATGTCTTCTGTCTCTTCACTGTTCATAAGAACCAGTAAAATCGATTTGAAGCTGGCTGTCAATTTCCTTTATTTTCTGACTGAATTTTTTCAAAATTGTTCTTACTTTGAAATAATTCTAAAGCTTTTAATCTATTAGTTGTTTCAATTGCTACGAATTTTGACTCTCTCATCCTATCTGACATAACAGTGTCCTGCCAATCTGCTTGTTTTATAATTGGTTTTAAATCTTATTGTTGATTCTAAAAATTCTTATACTGAGCTAAAATCGTCAGCCTCTTAGCTTGTTCACAAAGTTTGTCAAAATTTGTGAGCTTTATTAGTGGTGGTATATTCAATCATATCTTTATGTTGGCAGATTTTGTAAGAATGAACCATTCTTCATCTTTGTTCTTTATAACACAAATTTATTTTCCTACTGCCATATGAGGTATGCTGCAAGCTCTAAGCAATATCCCCTCTTGATTTAATCCCAGGGGACACTATGTATGATTTGGGCCCAGGACCTGCAATCAGTCACTGTTGATTTTAAAAACTGTGGGGTCCGGGCAAAACATTTGTCTTAGAGCTCTTTTAATCCATATGAAATGAGAGGCCTGAGTCCATGCTCCCCCCTAAAACTTTTAAGAGACCTTATACATCATCCATAGACTTATTCCAGTTACCTCACTTTTTTATTTTTTCTTACCCCGTTCTGCTATTTTTCCATTAACCTTAAGTGCCTGTTTACATGATCATGTCTTGCCAGAGTATTTCATCTTGCCGCAAGCCCATAGATAGCGAGGACAGGGGGCTTTCCCCCCCCAAATAATCCTAAAATTTGATTGTTCACAGCACGGTCCCTGGTCTTCCTATTGTTCTCAAACAATGGTTACCCCCCAATAATTTTTCCCAAGCTACGGTGCTGGTTTACCAGGACAATGGTCAAAGGGATGATAATAGGTCACACTTATTTGTTTTCTCGATTACGATATAAACACATACACACATAAACAAGATCTTTAGCCCCCGCCAGTTTCCCCGCTAGCGGAGGTTGACTTGTCAATAGATTTATCTTAGATCTCCCTATCCATTGCCATCCCCTTTTCAAACCCCATCACCCTCGTGCCCCTTCCACTTCCATTGTTAATCACATATGGAAAGCTAAACTGAACATCATGTCATGCACTATCACCAATTTCACCCTGGCAAAGCACTCTATCTTGCCTATTTCTGTTTATATGGAGAAAATCATGCTGGCTGGACGGGATATCTCGATTAGCGGAAACGGGATGAAATCATCAGGTAAGAGGAGACAGGCTGAAACTTCTGTGTAAACTAAACATCAAAATTGAAATTATACCTTTAGTTTTCATGTTTAGGTATGTCTATTCTTAAATTTAATGAAGCTTTATTGCAAATGGCTGTTTTGAGGTTTTGAGAGAGGCTGCATAGGCTCTTGCTTTTATACTGCACCTATTTTTCTATTGTTTATCTTGAGTGGGAAAATTTCAATTCGGGCCACTTGGCCAGTTTTCTCAACTGGGAGACAGGATGGTGAGAGATAGACAGGGGGCATTTTGTACCATTGATTTGCCTAAAACATTTAAACAGCCTTATTGAGTGGCAAAGCCAGGGGAAATGGTTTGATTACCCCCCCCTTCTTTTATAAACTGATCCTTGGTTAATCTAACAAGGTGAAAAGTTTGAGCCAGTCTGCCGCCTATGACTAAGTTTGACTGGATCTTGCATGTTTAAGAGCATTTCTTTTACTTTTCTAACCATTGTTATATTTATAAACGTGGGTCTGGAAGTGCCGTACACTCAACTTTCCAGGGAAAGGGGTGTGGTTGAACCTCTTACTCCTTCCTATCAATCATTTTTATTTGAGGTGAGGCCTAGGGGAAGGAATGAAGCAATTTTCCCGTCATACAAATTGTCAACTTGCGTGAGTGATATGGTAGAGGCAAAAAATGGGGAACACTTTATTGTCCAAGTACTTGAGCGCACCACCGTCAAGAGCCTGAAGGGCCCCGGAGTATTTCATTGAACCAGGCCCCAAGATCACAGATAATATGATGCACTAGTGCGGGTAGGGTCAGTGGCTGTTTTAAGGGGGCCAAGGGGGCCATGGCCCCAGCCCCCGCGCTTTTGCTAGAAAAAAGGGGCCCTGCACCTTTCATAAAATAAAAAAATTCTCTCCTTCATAATGAAATATATAAGCTATACTGTACTGTTTGTTTTTACTTTTTATTTGGTTTTTCTATAACATATCAAGCACATGTTTAATAATGATTTAATAATATTAGGACCAAATTTTTCATCGGGGGTAGGGGCCCCGCAATTTTTTTCAGCCCCAGGCCTCACAGTTCCTAAAACCGCCAGTGGGTAGGGTGGTTTTTTAAAAACAATTTGGTAGGCCCTAGACCTTTTCACCCCAACCCCTGTCTCGACGCTCCTGTAGCTGTACCTGGTTATTACCCTCAAGGCATAACAGGCAGTGAGTGCGCATTCCTTCAGAGCAAAATTAAATCTAAAACCACAAAATAAACAAAATAAAACAAACAACAAGACTCACTCATACGATAGCGTCTTTCCCAGTCCCAATCTGTCTTTCGACGTTGAAGTCCCTTCATTTGCCATTTGCTTGAGTGACGACGAGGTCAACCAATTCAAACTCTTCCCAGCCTAGGCCTAGCCTTGAAGCCCTTCCCCTATCAATATCTTATTACTTCCCGTTTCGGATTCCGACTTATTTCCACCGAGTCAGTATCAAGCTTCCGCAGCCACCCAGCATCAAATAGCATTCAGTATCAAAAATATAATGATTCATTCTTGTTATAAAAATATTTGGCAAAAAAGTTGTTTGCTTTTTGGAGAGTCAATATTATCGAGGAGTCATCTTTTGATCTCTCTTTGGTTAGTTCCTTGTTTGGTTGGTCCAGAAGGCATGCTGGGACATGCTGTTGTTGTTGGAAAGAGTTTCAACTCCACCACAAAACTTTTGTTTTTTCCTTTTATGTGAACTTGCTAAATTAGGTTTTATTTATTTGTTTGTTTAGTGTATATAACAGTATTTTTTCAATCCACAATAAAATCGATAATTCAGAGGAGGGGGGCTGGGAGCAATCGAGAAGCTCCAACAATGTTCCAGGTATCCCTCAAAATGACACCTTTTCCCAAAGCATTACACCCTGGAAAACTGCAAAAGCACCTCTAATAATGAAGAAGTTATTCATTGAGGTATTCTTTTTCAGGTTTTTCCGGCGGTACTAACATAAGGAACTCGTTTTTAAGAAACCATGCACTGTAGTTTTCCCTAAAACAAAATTCTGCAATAACAATAAAGACAAAAGGAAATTCAAAAAACTCTCTCAGTAAAAATTAATTAGTGAAAACGGAATTATCCAGGTAGGTTTCGAACCAACGACCTCTAGCTTCCTGGACTCTGACTCTGACGTCGATGGTTCGAGTCCTACCCGGGTCGTTAAATTTTCACAAATAATTTCAATTGATTTTCCAAATCCTGCTTCGAGCCTGCTCGTTCTCAAACCCTCAGTAAAATGAGCATTTTTAGTTTCTTACGAAAAATTCGTTTATGCGATGTTAAAACCCAATTCCCTCCCAGCTATAATCACAGAGATTTTCCAGGCTGATGAACTAAAGCATACGATGTAGAAAGAACATATCAATTATTGATCAACTGAATCAGTAGATTTGAAGATAAGCAGATAAACGAGTGAATAGATGGATAAAATAGATGAACACAACTGATAAGCACGTACTGATGAAAAATATTTGAATTCATGATTTCATCTGATTAGAAAAATCAAGTAAATAGATGGTTAGACAGACAAACAAATAAATAAGTAGATAAGAAATTGACAAACAAAATTTATGGAATTTAGGTAAATTATTCATTAATTGAGTAAAGAATTATTCTTTGTACAGATCGAAGGATAAACAAATAAATAACTACACTCCCCTCGCAAAAGTTTGGAAACCTCTCAAATTTTAGGTCTAGCTGGAAATTCTTTTATAGCAAAACAAAATTCAATTTTGGGCCCCTCTTTTTCACTTCTTTAACCACTTGAGCATAATCAGAGATCAAATTATTGCAAACCCAACTAGGAGAAGGAAACTGCAACTTATATTTAAATTGAAATAATGAAACGAAAGTTATTTATCAAAATTTGCAGGGTGGTTAAGATGCATGGAAATATCATGGGAAGACGGAGTAGCTACCAAAACATTCTGATGAACATGAGATTTCTAGAGTGACAAGGGCAAAAAGGATTTCTAAGTCAAGCCAATAACCAATGAAAATAATTAGAAATTACCAGCTATTTGATTCTGTTTCATTGCGTCTAGACTTGATTGATAACTAGTCGGCCCTCTTGGCCTCCCTTTCATTTCTTTTCTTAACTTTTCCGAAGGGAGAGTGGCCTCGCATAATTGTCACTCCATCTTCAGTCACTACCAACGAAATTAACTCACGTTAACTGATAGAGGAAACTCAGCTTAATTGGAAAAATCTCAAGTTCCTGAGCTTGGAAAGCAAATTACTCGGTCCAAAATGCTAAAAACCTGTCAGGGAAGAGAGTTGTGGAGATTCTCTGATCACAAGTACATCCTGGGAGGACATGGTACCTAAAGATAGAGGGTGAGAGAGAATGAGAAAATATAAGACAGTCTCAGATATGGTACAATATCACTATCACCACCCTAGGAAACGTCTGTGCTTTACAGTATTGGGAAAAGTATTCAGAACGAGGAGGATGTCCAGTTCTGTGGGGGATATCATCAGTACTGTGAGTGATACAATGAAGTACCATGGGTGAAATTCAGTACTAAAGGGAGATAACATCAGTACTGTGAAGTTGAAGGATACTATCAGTACAGTGGGGATACTGTCAGTGCTGTGGACGATGTTCAGTACTGTGGAGGGAAACAACAAGCACTATGGAAACAATAACTTAAGTGCTTGTGGTTTTCCTCCAAAACACTGAAGACCCTCCACAGTACTGATGATATCCCTCCAAAGTAGCTACTGAACATCATCCACAGTATGGAAAATCCCCTCACTGTACTGAACATCCTCCAGAATACTGAACATCTACATCCTCCATTATACTGAACCTCATCTACAATACTGAACATTCTCCACTGTATATAACATCCTCCACAATATTGAACATCCTCCACAATACTAAACATCCTCCACAGTATTGAAAATCCCCGACTGTACTGAACATCCTCCGCTGTACTGAACATCCTCCCCAATACTAAACATCCTCCACAGTATTGAACATCACCCACTGTACTGAACATCCTCCACATTACTGAACATCCTCCATATTACTGAACATTCTCCACAGTACTGAACATCCTCCACAATACAAAACATCATCCGCAGTACTGAATATCCTCCACAGTATTGAAAATCCCCCACTGTACTGAACATCATCCACAGTACTGAACATCCTCCATATTACTGAACATTCTCCACAGTACTGAACATCCTCCACAATACAAAACATCCTCCACAGTACTGTATATCATCCACAGTATGGAAAATCCCCCACTGTACTGAACATCATCCACAGTACTGAACATCCTCCAGAATACTGAACATTCTCCACAGTACTGAACATCCTCCACTGTCTTGAACATACTCCACAATACTGAACATTCTCCACAGTACTGAACATCATCCACAGTACTGAACATCCTCCACATTACTGAACATCCTCCATATTACTGAACATTCTCCACAGTACTGAACATCCTCCACAATACAAAACATCATCCACAGTACTGAATATCCTCCACAGTATTGAAAATCCCCCACTGTACTGAACATCATCCACAGTACTGAACATCCTCCATATTACTGAACATTCTCCACAGTACTGAACATCCTCCACAATACAAAACATCCTCCACAGTACTGTATATCATCCACAGTACTGAACATCCTCCATAGTAGCCAGGAAAATCGGGGGCATAGCGAAACGAAAACATAGATTACTTAAGCTTTTCGTCTGACAAGCTTAAGTAATCTATGTTTTCGTTTCGCTATGCTCCCGATTTTCCTGGCTATTTTGAAGTTCTGTACCATCCAAAGACTATCCTCCACAGTACTGAATATCCTCCACAGTACTGAATATCCTCCACAGTACTGAACATCCTCCACAGTACAGAATATCCTCCACAGTACTGAATATCCTCCACAGTACTGAACATCCTACACAGTACTGAATATCCTCCACAGTACTGAACATCCTCCACAGTACTGAACATCCTACACAGTACTGAATATCCTCCACAGTACTGAACATCCTACACAGTACTAAACATTCTCAACAGTACTGAACATCCTCCACAGTACTGAACATCCTACACAGTACTGAATATCCTCCACAGTACTGAACATCCTACACAGTACTGAATATCCTACACAGTACTGAATATCCTCCACAGTACTGAACATCCTACACAGTACTGAATATCCTACACAGTACTGAATATCCTCCACAGTACTGAACATCCTACACAGTACTGAATATCCTCCACAGTACTGAACATCCTACACAGTACTGAATATCCTACACAGTACTGAATATCCTCCACAGTACTGAACATCCTACACAGTACTGAACATCCTACACAGTACTGAATATCCTCCACAGTACTGAACATCCTACACAGTACTGAATATCCTCCACAGTACTGAACATCCTACACAGTACTGAATATCCTCCACAGTACTGAACATCCTACACAGTACTGAATATCCTACACAGTACTGAATATCCTCCACAGTACTGAACATCCTACACAGTACTGAATATCCTCCACAGTACTGAACATCCTACACAGTACTGAATATCCTACACAGTACTGAATATCCTCCACAGTACTGAACATCCTACACAGTACTGAATATCCTCCACAGTACTGAACATCCTACACAGTACTGAATATCCTCCACAGTACTGAACATCCTACACAGTACTATACATTCTCAACAGTACTGAACATCCTACACAGTACTGAATATCCTCCACAATACTGAACACCCTCCGCATTACTGAACATCATCCACAGTACTGAACATCCTCCACAATACTGAACATCCTACACAGTACTGAATATCCTCCACAGTACTGAATATCCTCCACAGTACTGAATATCCTCCACAGTACTGAACATCCTACACAGTACTGAATATCCTCCACAGTACTGAACATCCTACACAGTACTGAATATCCTCCACAGTACTGAACATCCTACACAGTACTAAACATTCTCAACAGTGCTGAACATCCACCACAGTACTAAACATTCTCTACAGAACTGATCATCCTCCACAGTACTGAACATCCTCCACAATACTGAACACCCTCCGCATTACTGAACATCATCCACAGTACTGAACATCCTCCACAATACTGAACACCCTCCGCATTACTGAACATCCTCCACAGTACTGAACATCCTCCACAGTACTGAACATCCTACACAGTACTGAACATCCTCCACTGTACTGAACATCCTCCACAGTACTGAATATCCTCCACAGTACTGAACATCCTACACAGTACTGAACATCCTCCACTGTACTGAACATCCTCCACAATATTGAACATCATCCACAGTACTGAACATCCTACACAGTACTGAACATCCTCCACTGTACTGAACATCCTCCACAATATTGAACATCATCCACAGTACTCAACATCATCCACAGTACTGAACATCCTCCACACTACTCCACAGACGTTCCCAAGGGTGATAATGATAATGGGATAAGATTTTGAGAGATAGAATTTTCGTTTAGCAAGGCTGACAGAATATTAGAAGGTCTCAGCTAAAAAGGTTAAGTCAAATACTCTACTGCCATTATTCTCAAAGCGTATGCACCTACGTCATACTATTGTCATTGTAGCTGATATGCAATAAACAGCTTGAATATGATAAGTGGGTTTCGTTTAGAAGCAGACAGAGTCTGACTCGTAATTTCGTTTTAATTGGACATAAGACAATAGAATCTGCCACAAAATCATCTCATCTTTGTTGCCCACTCACGGCTATTAACTAAGGTCAGTTCATAATTGGATTGTTTATGTCTGCATATTTTAAATACCACAGTGGCTCGTGGCTGTGTTCAAAACATGGAAAATAAAATATTGAAAATTGAAGTTTTGAAAAGGAGGTCGGAAGGAAGGAAGGAACCATCATTAGCAAACATAATAAGAAAGTCATCAACAACACCGCCACCAACGCCAACCCTTCATCAAACAAAACATGCAACTGCCAGGAGAAAAACGAATGCCCACTCAACAACAACTGTCTCACATCCAGCATCATCTACAACGCACAAGTCACCACCGACGAAGACACTACGGGCAAAAACTACATCGGATTTGCGGAAGGGACATTCAAGAAACGCTACACACAACACAAACAATCTTTCAGAAACCGCAAATACGCTACCCTGGATCAGAGTATTTTTAGTGAATTTTTTAGAAAAATAAATTTGGAAAAAATAAAGAAAAAAAAAGAAAAGAAAAGAGGAGAAAGGAAAAATATTTCCTTTCTCCTCTTTTCTTTTCCATTTTTTTTTTATGTTTTTTTTTTCTCAAAAAAATCACTAAAAATACTCTGATCCAGGGTACAAATACGCAAACAGCACCGAACTTTCGAAACACATCTGGGACCTCGAGGACAAGAATAAAGACTACAGAGTACAATGGACAATCATCACCTCAGCGACCGCCTACAACAACATCACAAAAAGGTGTGACCTTTGCTTGACAGAGAAACTTCACATCATCAACTCAAACAATGACTCACTTCTTAACAAACGCTCCGAACTGATTTACAAATGCCGACACGAGAAGAGCCAGTCTCCTTTCTTGCTTCTATTCTATATTGCTCTGTACGTTCGTACATCGAGCACTATGATGCGGTGTTAACAACGCAATCGCTAAAGAGATTAATCAGAAATTAAGTAGATAGTTAATAGGCAAATGCATAAACTATCTTCGTTGGGTATTGGTTTATGTAGAAAGCACACAAAGGAACCACTGAATAAGTAAACCAATTGAGCAGTGTGACCCTGGTCTTTTCTCTCGGTGTGACCACAACTCTTGACTCCTTTTGCCTTTTTTGCTTGAAGATAGAGCGACACTTTGTGACAGGTCTGAAGGTGGTTTCGAACCTGAGACCCTTAGAGCAAGTCTATTGAGCTAACCACTGTCAATAGCCATTATCTTACAATAATTAAGTAGTAGACTGCAGGGTCGATCCTCTTTCCTTCCTCTGTGCACTTGAATCATCAGTCGATCTATAGAAGCAACGAAGGAACCGTCTTGCTTTTGACTTGAAGATGCTTCTGAACTGGGGTACTTTTAAGTAGTAGATTGCAGGGTTAATGGCCGAGTTTGCCATCGCAATGGTTATCAGGACGGCATAGCAGACCTCTCTGGTGGATTGCAGAAATAGAAATTTATGAGTTATCAAAGTATCGATCGCAGAAATGCCACTGTATATAGCTCCTGGAACCATAGTGACTAAAAGACAGGCCAGGATTACAAGGATGGCTCTGGCCATTTTGATATGACTTTCAATCGTAGTCTTGTTCCGCATATTAATATCATGCTGTGCCAGAGCATTTTCCTGATTCCTCACGACTCTGATTATCAATACATAGCATGAACTTAGAACACCTAGAAGAGACGCAATGGACACGAGGATGAAACTATTATAGATAGCTTCACTGGAGAAGCGTAGAAAAGGAACTGTAAACGGTAATAGCCAGCATATTGCAAGAAGAACCCCAAGCTTCTTTTTGGACATGTATCGGGTATAGTTGATAGTTTTAGAGACATGTAAGTATCTGTCATAGCTGATGAGAACTATGGAGCTTAAAGAAGCACCCACAAATCCAACATGTAGATACCTCCTCACTAAATTGATCGTGCAATTCTCCCGGAAGCTTTCATTGAACAACTGCATCACGTGTAAAGGCTCGACGATAATACCAACACATAGATCAGAGCATGCTAGGGATAAGAGACAAAGGTTGGATCTTGTTTGCAGTGTTTTATTGCCAATTACCAAGAAACATACGATGGTGTTGCCAAACACAGTAATTATTGATAATATCAGGTTTACGGCTCCCACAGTGTACTTTAAAGGTGAGGATATCAAAAAGTTGTAGAGGCACTCTGCCATTTTTATGCCATTCAGTTGATGGTATTGTTGTTGATGCTGCTGGCTTATATAAAAAGATGCAGTTAATGTCAAAATATAGTAAATAAGATACCTCTCAACGCACTGCGATGCAGTTAATATAGCGTCTTATACTGACTTCTGTTTTCAGTACACTTCCTTTCGGCCTCAGCTTATGACTAAAATGACTGTTTCAATCGACCCACTAGTTAACCTCATATCTTTTATTGGCTTTCATATACACACCTCTATGCACATATTTTCCTCCGAATATTGAAATAGCCTTACACTGAATTTAATTTCGATGTATTCAATTTTACCGGTAGTTTGTTTGTTGATGTCAATTATGATGGTCAAAATTTCGATCATTTGATTAATTTTCATCTTATTGACAGGTCTCTTGATTGTTCGCTGCTAATTGCTTTGGGTACATATTTGATAATTTTTGCTAACCAAAAAGATAATTGCTAACCCATTTCAATCATTTATACAAAATATAGAATTTTTCTATTCACCTATTGATATGCCGACGATGACTAATGCTGATTCTATCAAAATATTTTATACAAAGCCTGATAGCTAACTTGCTCACTGGTTGAAATACTTTGATAAATGATTACAGTCTTGAAGATAGTCTCTCTGTGTTCTTCTCCTTCTTCTTTCTTTACTTCTCCTTCTACTTTGCCTTCCCTTTCTCCTTCCTTCTTATTTCTGCCTTCTTCTTCTTCTCCTTCTTCTCCTTCTTTTTCTTCTTCTTCTTCTTCTTCTTCTTCTTCTTCTTCTTCTTCTTCTTTTCCCATTATTTTCCTTCTTCTTCTTTTCATTCGTTCTCATTTCTTTCTTTCTTCATTCTCATCCTTCTTCCCTTTTTCCATCTGCCTTCACAATTTTTTTCCTTCTTCTTCCTTCTTCTTTTCCTTCTGTACCTTTTCCACAGCCATTAAATGCCACTTCACGTTATGCTTCGACACCTCTCTGTTCGCTCTGCTATTCTTCTAAGCTCTGTCACTCCTTTCCCCATCCACTGCTTTAGGTCGTTTTCTACCGACCAGATCACACAGTTAATCAAAAGTACTTAATTTTTTCCCTCGTGAGGTAGGTGTAAATTTTCAAAATTATTTTGTGCTTTACACAACTAAATTCAAATAAGATGTGGTCTAGGAAACTTTAATTGAATAACACCATGGTTTTAGGAATAATTCTTAAAATAGTTATAAGACATTGTGTTCGATAAACTCATTGAACTGTATTGACTGGAAAATATTAAGATTAAGTAAGACACAAACCTTATTAAAATTTTAATTCTATTAACGATTTGCCGAATAGTTTCATTTGATTGGGCGTTTTAAAGGAATATTATCCTCAGACTGATATCTAAAAAGACTGCAAAGAGTCTGCATAGCCTTGATAGTGAAGGTGTATTTGCAGCCATCTTGGATGTTCCAAAAGTATCCAGAACTGTCCGGGATGTTCAGTACTGTGAGTGATAACATGAAGTACAATGGATGATATTCAGCACTAAAGGGAGATACGAGCAGTATTGTGGAGGATGTTCAGTACTGTGGAGGGAACAAGAAGCACTAGGGGAAAAGTAACCAAGTTGCTTGTGGTTTTCCTCCAAAGTATTGAACATCCTACACAGTATTGAACATCCTCAACAGTACTGAACATCCTCTACAATATTGAACATCCTCCACAGTAATAAACATCCTCTACAATAGTGAACATCCTCCACAGTACAGAACATCCTCCACAGTACTGAACACCCTCCTCAATTCTGAACATCCTCCACAGTACTGAACAGTCTCCACAGTATTGAACATCCTCCACAGTACTGAACATCCTACACAGTATTGAACATCCTCAACAGTACTGAACATCCTCCACAGTACTGAACATCCTACACAGTATTGAACATCCTCAACAGTACTGAACATCCTCTACAATATTGAACATCCTCCACAGTAATAAACATCCTCTACAATAGTGAACATCCTCCACAGTACAGAACTTCCTCCACAGTACTGAACACCCTCCTCAATTCTGAACATCCTCCACAGTACTGAACAGTCTCCACAGTATTGAACATCCTCCACAGTACTGAACATCCTACACAGTATTGAACATCCTCAACAGTACTGAACATCCTCCACAGTACTGAACATCCTACACAGTATTGAACATCCTCAACAGTACTGAACATCCTCCACAGTACTGAACATCCTCCACAGTACTGAACATCATCAACAGTACTGAACATCCTCTACAATATTGAACATCCTCCACAGTACTAAACATCCTCTACAATAGTGAACATCCTCCACAGTACAGAACATCCTCCACAGTACTGAACACCCTCCTCAATTCTGAACATCCTCCACAGTACTGAACATTCTCCACAGTACTGAACATCCTCCACTGTACTGAAAATCCTCCACAGTACTGAACATCATCAACAGTACTGAAAATCCTCTACAATATTGAACATCCTCCACAGTAATAAACATCCTCTACAATAGTGAACATCCTCCACAGTACTGAACATCCTACACAGTACTGAACATCCTCCACAGTACTGAACATCCTACACAATACTGAACATCCTCCACAGTACTGAACATCCTCCACAGTACTGAACATCATCCACAGTTCTGAACATCCTCCACAGTACTGAACATCCTCCACAGTACTGAACATCCTACACAATACTGAACATCCTCCACAGTACTGAACATCCTCCACAGTACTGAACATCCTCCACAGTACTGAACATCATCCACAGTTCTGAACATCCTCCACAGTACTGAACATCCTCCACAGTAGTGAACATCCTCCACAGTACTGAACATCCTCCACAGTAGTGAACATCCTCCACAGTACTGAACATCATCCACAGTTCTGAACATCCTCAACAGTTCTGAACTTCCTCCACAGTACTGAACAACCTCCACAGTACTGAACATCCTCCACAGTACTGAACATCATCCACAGTTCTGAGCATCTTCCACAGTACTGAACATCCTCCACAGTACTGAACATCCTACACAGTACTGAACATCCTCCACAGTACTGAACATCATCCACAGTTCTGAACATCCTCCACAGTACTGAACATCCTCCACAGTAGTGAACATCCTCCACAGTACTGAACATCCTCCACAGTAGTGAACATCCTCCACAGTACTGAACATCCTCCACAGTACTGAACATCCTCCACAGTACTGAACATCATCCACAGTTCTGGGCATCTTCCACAGTACTGAACATCCTCCACAGTACTGAACATCCTACACAGTACTGAACATCCTCCACAGTACTGAACATCCTACACAATACTGAACATCCTCCACAGTACTGAACATCCTCCACAGTACTGAACATCCTCCACAGTACTGAACATCATCCACAGTTCTGGGCATCTTCCACAGTACTGAACATCCTCCACAGTACTGAACATCCTACACAGTACTGAACATCCTCCACAGTACTGAACATCCTACACAATACTGAACATCCTCCACAGTACTGAACATCCTCCACAGTACTGAAAATCATCCACAGTTCTGAACATCTTCCACAGTACTGAAGACCCTCCACAGTACTGAACATCCTCCACAGTACTGAACATCCTCCACAGTACTGAACATCCTCCACAGTACTGAACATCCTCCACAGTTCTGAACATCCTCAACAGTTCTGAACATCTTCCACAGTACTGAACATCCTCCGCAGTACTGAACATCTTCCACAGTACTGAACATCCTCCACAGTGCTGCACATCATCCACAGTACTGAACATCCTCCACAGTGCTGCACATCATCCACAGTACTGAACATCCTCCACAGTACTGAACATCCTCCACAGTACTGAACATCGTCCAAAGTTCTGAACATCCTCAACAGTTCTGAACATCCTCTACACTACTCCACAGACATTCCCAAGGGTGATAATGATAATGGGATAAGATTTTGAGAGATTGAATTTTCGTTTAGCAAAGCTGACAGAATATCAGAAGGTCTCAGCTTAAAACGTTAAGTCAAATACTCTACTGCCATTATTCTCAAAGCGTATACACATACGTCATACGATTTTCATTGTAGCTGATATGCAATAAACAGCCCGAATATGATAAGTGGGTTTCGTTTAGGAGCAGACAGAGTCTGACTAGTAATTTTGTTTTAATTGGACATAAGACAACAGAATCTGCCACAAAATCATCTTATCTTTGTTGCCCACTCACGGCTATTAACTAAGGTCAGTTCAGAATTGGATTGTTTATGTCTGCACATTTTAAATACCACAGTGGCTGTGTTCAAAACATTGAAAATGGAGCAAAAGTTTTGAAAAGGGGATCGAGTGTAACGAAACTTGCATTTTTATTTACCATCTTTTAAGAGTAGAGGAATCTAGGCTAATCAACTTCAAAATGAAAACATATTTAATCAGAAATTAAGTTGATAGTTGCTAGGCTAATGCATAAACCATCTTCGTTGGGTATTGGTTTATGTAGAAAGCACACAAAGGAACCACTGAATAAGTTAACCAATTGAGCAGTGTGACCCTGGTCCTTCCTCCTAATGTGACCATAAATCGTGACTCCGTTTGCCTTTTTTGCTTGAAGTGACAGCGACACTTTGTGACAGGTCTGAAGGTGGTTTGGAACCCGAGACCCTTATAGCAGGTCTATTGAGCAAACCACTGTCAAAAGCCATTATCTTACAACCATTAAGTAGTAGATTGCAGGGTCGATCCTCTTTCTTTCCTCTACACAGTTGAATCCTCAGTCGATCTATAGAAGCAACGAAGGAACCGTCTTGCCTTTGTCTTGAAGATGCTTCTGAACTGGGGTACTTTTAAGTAGTAGATTGCAGGGTTAATGGCCGAGTTTGCCATTGCGATGGTTATCACGACGGCATAGCAGACTTCTTTGGTAGATTGCAGAAATAAAACTTTATGAGTTATGAAACTATCGATCGCAATCATGCCACTGAATATAGCTCCTGGTATCATAGTGACTAAAAGACAGGCCAGGATTAGAAGGATGGCTCTGGCCATTTTGATATGACTTTCAATCGTAGTCTTGTTCCGCATATTAATATCATGCTGTGCCAGAGCATTTTCCTGATTCCTCACGACTCTGATTATCAATACATAGCATGAACTTAGAACACCAACGATAGAAACGACGAACACGAGGATGAAACTATTATAGGTAGCTTCACTGGAGAAGCGTAGAAAAGGAACTGCAAACGGTGTTAGCCAGCATATTGCAAGAAGAACCCCAAGCTTCTTTTTGGACATGTATCGGGTATAGTTGATAGTTTTAGAGACATGTACGTATCTGTCATAGCTGATGAGAACTATGGAGCTTATTGAAGCAGCCACGAATACAGTAGATAGATACCTCCTCACTAAATTGATCGTGCAATTCTCCCGGAAGCTTTCATTGAACAACTGCATCACGTGTAAAGGCTCGACAATGATACCCACACATAGATCAGAGCATGCTAGGGATAAGAGACAAAGGTTGGATCTTGTTTGCAGTGTTTTATTGCTAATTACCAAGAAACATACGATGGTGTTACCAAACACAGTAATTATTGATAATATCAGGTTTACAGCTCCAAGAGTGTACTTTAACGGTGAGGATATCGGGAAGTTGTAGAGGCACTCTGCCATTTTTATGCCATTCAGTTGATGGTATTGTTGTTGATTCTGTGTCGTTTATCTAGTAGGTATTCGTCTCAATAAAAGATAAACTAGCTGGAAACTTGAGTCTGGCTTATAGAAAAAGATGCAGTTAATGTCAAAATACAGAAAATAAGTACCTATACCTCTTAACGCACTACAATGAAGTTAATATAGCGTCTTATGCTGACTTCTGTTTTCAGTACACTTCCTTTCGGCCTCAGCAGACTAAAATGACTGTTTCAATCGACCCACTAGTTAACCACATATCTTTTATTGGCTTTCATATACACACCTCAATGCACATATTTTCTTCTGAGTATTTAATAGCCTTCCACTGAATTTAATTTCGATATGTTCAATTTTACCGGTAGTTTGTTTATTGACGTCAATCATGATGGTCAAAATTTCGATCATTTTATTAATTTTCATCTTATTGACAGGTCTCTTGATTGTTCGCTGCTAATTGCTTTGGGTACATATTTGATAATTTTTGCTAACCAAAAAGATAATTGCTAACCCATTTCAATCATTTATACAAAATATAGAATTTTTCTATTCACCTATTGATATGCCGACGATGACTAATGCTGATTCCATCAAAATATTTATAGCGTGATAGCTAACTTGTTCACTTGTTAGAATACTTTGATAAATGATTACAGTCTTGAAGATAGTCTCAAAGAAGTGCCGTGTGTCATATGTTCTTCTCCTTCTTCTTTCTTTACTTCTTCTTCTCCTCCTTCTTCTTCTTCTTCCTTCTTTTTTCTGCCTTCTCCTATTTCTCTTTCCTTGTTCCTTCTTTCTTCTTTCTTCTTCTTTTCTTGTTTTCTTCTCCTCTCTCCTTATCCTTCCTTCTTCCCACTATCTTCTTCTCCTCCTTTTCTCTTCTTCTTTTTCCCCCTTCTTCTTCCTTCTCCTTCTTCCTCTTTTTCTTTCCCCTTCCTAATTTCCCACTTCTTTTTCTTCTTCTTCTTCTCCTTCCTTCTCCTCTCCTCTCCTTCTCTTCTTTCTTCTTCCTTCTTCTCCCTTCTTCCTTATTCCTTCTTCTTTCTTCTTCTTCTTTATTGTCCTCCCTCTTCCACCTTTTCTTCTGCCTTAACAATTTTCTCCTTCTTCTTCTTTTTTGTTTTTCTTCTGTACCCCAGCCATTTAATGCCACTGAATGTTATGCTTCTTCTTCTTCTTCTTCTTCTTCTTCTTCTTCTTCTTCTTCCTTTTTCCTTCTCCCTTTTTTTCCTCTTTCCTTCTTCCTTCTTCTACTTCTTCTTCGTTCACCAACCACTGCACGTTATGCTCCCACACCTCTCTGTTCTATCTGCTATTTTTCTAACCTCTGTTACTCCTTTCCCCGTCTCCTGATTTAGGTCGTTTTCTACCGACCAGATCACACAGTTAATCAAAAGTACTTTAATTTGTCCCTCGTGAGGTAGGTGTACATTTCTATAAGTATTTTGTGCTTTACACAACTAAATTCAAAGAAGATGTGGTCTAGGAAACTTTAATTTAATGACACCATGGTTTTAGGAATAATTCTTAAAATAGTTACTAAAACATTGTGTTCGATAAACTCTTTGAACTGTATTGACTGGAAAATATTAAGATTAAGTAAGTCACAAACCTTATTAAAATTTTAATTCTTTTAACGATTTGCCGAATAGTTTCATTTGATTGGGCGTTTTTTAAAGGAATATTATCCTCAGACTGATATCTAAAAAGACTGGAAACAGTCTACATTGCCTTGATAGTGAAGGTGTGTTGTGTTTACAGCCATCTTGGATGTCCCCGGATGTAGTGAAGTGGCAAATATACCGAGGGAATAAATAATTTCAATTGCAGTGTAGGAGATTTTTTGTGATTCTTATAGGTTTCTATGCTTTTCAGAGTTTTTTCATTATTTTTCAAGATTTTTTCCGATTTTCAGGCCAAATTTGCAAACACTTTTAAGATTTTACAAATGTTTTTAGAGTTTTAAAGATTTTTTCAGATTTTTAGCCAAAAATGTACGAGATTTTTTTGGGTGATTCTTACTTCAATAATGGAGATTCTCATTAAAAGGGAACTCACTTATCAAAGTTGATCATCTTTTTTATCGTCATTTTTTTCAATTATTTCACAACTCATACTTTATTCCAGAATGTAGTGAGAACTAATTTTTGCAGTCTGAAATTGTTTAGTGCAGTTATACTTAGGAACAAAAATCATCTTTATACGATAAGACAAGACAGACGTTCTTTCAGATCTCCTCATTCAAACTTTGCCCCTTTCAAATAATCTTATATAATGTAATCAACAAAATGTCTCTTCTTTGAGTCAACCTTTTCTCTGAAGATAAAATTTTTCTTTCAGAAGGCAGAGTTAACAAAATTGGCTAAAGCAATGCTGAAACTAGCTAAATTCTTCCAAATGCGCAGTAATAAATTTGTCTTGAAGCTAGGTATATACATCACATACAGAAAAGTATCGTTCAAGAAATATGAAATGAAAGAATAACCTCTTTCATAAAGGCCAATGATATCCTAAGAGCAGGAAACATAATTACTGTTCTTTAGAAAAAATTTGAAAAATCGATTAGATTTCAGGAAAGCATTCCTTCCATGAAATATGTTGTTACTGCGAAATGGAACGACCGATTTTCAAGAAATGAATTTCTAAAGATAATTCAACTTGGCTATGAAATAGTGGATTATCTAATTATATTATCGATGTTTTTAAATTACAATCAATTCAGCAAACGTATAGCATTCATTATGACTCACCGTGTATGTCTTTTTAGTAATCAGTTCCACAGTCCGCACCTAACAAAGAAAAAGTAAATTTGAAAAAAAACAGAATTCGGAAAATCAATCGTAATAATTTGTGAGAGTGAAATAGCCCGAGTAGGGCTCGAACCTAGGACCTCTAGATTAGTACTCTAGTAAGCTATGCCTTGTGAACTCCAGAGCACTTACTTTGCCCCTATTGCATAGTGATAAAGCTTACAAGATCACTTATCTAGAGGTCGTGGGTTCGAGTCCTACTCGAGTCATTTTCATTCTCACAAATTAATTGGAGAGAAAAAAGTCATAAATCAATCTAAACCGTCTTTTGTTAAGATTCTGTAAAATCTCAAATTAGTTAGGTATTAACCTTAATAACCTTAAGTGGTCTCTCCATAGCAGAAAATTGTTAAACTGTTGATAAATTCTAATTCATGTGATTACATATAAAACGGATTTTCAATTTCAAATAGAAATGGATTTCGTCAACTTTAAACTCAATCATCCATTTATCAACAATCAATCATTTCTGATTAGCTATGAACCACCCATATTTAGGTGATCATCTTATTTCTAATGAAAAATTATAGGGGCCTTTTTTGGTCTGATTTGCTTCTGAGTGAAACAAAACTGCAGGGTAACAGTGGAAAACTATGGAAATTACAGTGAATTCATCTAGTTGTTTTTAGAGTCAAGTAAAAGTGCACACAAACTAAAGAAAACAGTGAAATTTGGTATTAATTTCCAATCAAGAAGTGAGAGAATTGTTAGTTTCAAGATCTCTCTCCTGGTTTTACACTCTTTTCCTATAAAAATAAATTTCATAAGAATATTGAGGCTCAATATTGCCAAAGAACAATGGAAATTTAAAAATGAACAATGGAAAAGTTAAGGTTGGGGAAACTTTCAAGTATTCTTATAAAAAAGAGCGTATGTCTTAATGGATTCAGATATTTTTCTGCTCCATTCCTTATTCTGCGTTCCACATTTTACAGACAGCCCTGTCCGACTGTTATCTTATTTGAAAACGTTCAGACTGTTTCAGTGTAACTTGTTTTTAATTGCTGTGGTATTTATAGCATACCAAGCATCGTGAGGGAAGAAATTATGACGTATTTATCGAGTGAATTGTAGTAGCAGTTTGAAGTGCTTGTAAGAAACGAAGTGCGTTGCATCGAACACGAGTAACAGAGAACAAAAAGGTAAAATTGAATTTTTCTTCATGGTATCAACAAAGATAGGAAAACATTACGGTTGCAAGGTCATTGATCAAAGGAAGGTTAAGAAAAAACTGAGAAATTGAGGAAGGATTCCTGCATATTCAGATTGAATGGTATGAAAATGCTGTTAAATGGCATTGCGGTGAGGCAGTAAATTTTAGCTGCATTTAATTCTATTTGATGCTTTTATGATTATTTGGCAAAATAGTATTTATCAGTCTCTGCATGCAAATTAAAATTAACCTTCCTTGTACACAAATTAACCCAGAGGAAACTTTACCAGGAAGAAGGTAGAAGTCTTTTCTGGACTCTGTGTAGCTATCAAAGCTAGTACAATGTGATATTTGTATGAAGACCATAAAGTTTTAGGTTAACGTTTAATACTGATAAAAATATTTTGAACAGACTTATCGAGAAAGTTGCTGGCTTTTGGTTTTTTAGCAATGGGTTGGAATTTTATGCTGTCTCTCCCAAATCTAAATGCTAACCCATTTCAATCATTTATACAAAATATAGAATTTTTCTATTCACCTATTGATATGCCGACGATGACTAATGCTGATTCCATCAAAATATTTATGGCGTGATAGCTAACTTGTTCACTTGTTAGAATACTTTGATAAATGATTACAGTCTTGAAGATAGTCTCAAAGAAGTGCCGTGTGTCATATGTTCTTCTCCTTCTTCTTTCTTTACTTCTTCTTCTCCTCCTTCTTCTTCTTCTTCCTTCTTTTTTCTGCCTTCTCCTTTTTCTCTTTCCTTGTTCCTTCTTTCTTCTTTCTTCTTCTTTTCTTGTTTTCTTCTCCTCTCTCCTTATCCTTCCTTCTTCCCACTATCTTCTTCTCCTCCTTTTCTCTTCTTCTTTTTCCCCCTTCTTCTTCCTTCTCCTTCTTCCTCTTTTTCTTTCCCCTTCCTACTTTCCCACTTCTTTTTTTTCTTCTTCTTCTCCTTCCTTCTCCTCTCCTCTCCTCTCCTTCTCTTCTTTCTTCTTCCTTCTTCTCCCTTCTTCCTTATTCCTTCTTCTTTCTTCTTCTTCTTCATTCTCCTCCCTCTTCCACCTTTTCTTCTGCCTTTACCATTTTCTCCTTCTTCTTCTTTTTTGTTTTTCTTCTGTACCCCAGCCATTTAATGCCACTGAATGTTATGCTTCTTCTTCCTCTTCTTCTTCTTCTTCTTCTTCTTCTTCTTCTTCTTCCTTTTTCCTTCTCCCTTTTTTTCCTCTTTCCTTCTTCCTTCTTCTACTTCTTCTTCGTTCACCAACCACTGCACGTTATGCTCCCACACCTCTCTGTTCTATCTGCTATTCTTTTAATCTCTGTTACTCCTTTCCCCGTCTCCTGATTTAGGTCGTTTTCTACCGACCAAATCAATCTGTTAATCAAAAGTACTTTAATTTGTCCCTCGTGAGGTAGGTGTACATTTCTATAAGTATTTTGTGCTTTACACAACTAAATTCAAAGAAGATGTGGTCTAGGAAACTTTAATTTAATGACAGTGACACCATGGTTTTAGGAATAATTCTTAAAATAGTTACTAAAACATTGTGTTTGATAAACTCTTTGAACTGTATTGACTGGAAAATATTAAGATTTAGAAAGTCATAAACCTTGTTAAAATTTCAATTCTTTTAACGATTTGCCGAATAGTTTCATTTGATTGGTCGTTTTAAAGGAAGATTATGTTCAGACTGAATCTAAAAAGACTGTAAAGAGTCTGCATTGTCTTGATAGTGAAGGTGTGTTTACAGCAATCTTGGATGTTCCAAAAGTATCCAGAACTGTCCGGGATGTTCAGTACTGTGAGTGATACCATGAAGTACAATTGATGATATTCAGCACTAAAGAGAGATACTATCAGTACTGTGGATTGGAGGGATACTATCAGTACTGTGGGGATACGATCAGTATTGTGGAGGATGTTCAGTACTTTGGAAGGAAACAACAAGCACTATGTAAACAATAACCAAGTTGCTTGTGGTTTTCCTCCAAAGTATTGAACATCCTACACAGTACTGAAGATCCTACACAGTACTGAACATCCAAACGGTACTGAACATCCAAACGGTACTGAACATCCAAACGGTACTGAACATCCTACACAGTACTGAACATCATCAACAGTACTGAACATCCTCCACAATACTGAACATCCTCCACAGTACTGAACATCCTCCACAGTACTGAACATCCTCCACAGTAGTGAACATCCTCCACAGTACTGAACATCCAAACGGTACTGAACATCTTCCACAGTATTGAACATCCTACCCAGTATTGAACATCCTCAACAGTACTGAACATCCTCCACAGTACTGAACATCATCTACAGTACTGAACATCCTCCACAATACTGAACATCCTCCACAGTACTGAACATCCTCCACAGTACTGAACATCCTCCACAGTACTGAACATCCTCCACAGTACTGAACATCCAAACGGTACTGAACATCTTCCACAGTATTGAACATCCTACCCAGTATTGAACATCCTCAACAGTACTGAACATCATCCACAGTACTGAACATCGTCTACAGTACTGAACATCCTCCACAATACTGAACATCCTCCACAGTACTGAACATCCTCCACAGTAGTGAACATCCTCCACAGTACTGAACATCTTCCACAGTACTGAACATCCTCCACAGTACTGAACATCCTCCACAGTACTGAACATCATCCACAGTACTGAACATCCTCAACAGTACTGAACATCATCCAAAGTACTGAATATCCTCCACAGTACTGATATCCTCCACAGTACTGAACATCCTCCACAGTACTGAACATCCTCCACAGTAGTGAACATCCTCCACAGTACTGAACATCCAAACGGTACTGAACATCTTCCACAGTATTGAACATCCTACCCAGTATTGAACATCCTCAACAGTACTGAACATCCTCCACAGTACTGAACATCATCTACAGTACTGAACATCCTCCACAATACTGAACATCCTCCACAGTACTGAACATCATCTACAGTACTGAACATCATCTACAGTACTGAACATCCTCCACAGTACTGAACATCATCCAAAGTACTGAACATCCTCCACAGTACTGATATCCTCCACAGTACTGAACATCCTCCACACTACTCCACAGACGTTCCCAAGGGTGATAAAGCCCAATTTCCATTGAGAAAAATCTCTGCGAAATGCGCATTATTTCTCGAGAGATATTTCGCAGGCATGCGCAGTAAAAATTTCGCCAGTTCGCAGAGAAATATTTCTCAGAGAAGAAAATTTGAACTGAGTTCAACTTTTTGCGAAGTTCGCTTGCGAAATGATCATTTTGACCAATCAGAATGCATCTAATGACTCGCAGGGCAAAGGGTCAACCCATGTTTGCATTTCTGAAATTCCTGATTGGCCAGTCTTTACCAATACGCATCAATAATGAGATTTCGCAGGAATATTCCGCCATGGGTGGAAATTGAAGTTTCTCGAGAAATATTGCGCGAGAAATATTTCTCGAGAAATTGTACGCATTTCGCAAAGATTTTTCTCACTGGAAATTGGACTTAATGATAATGGAATAAGATTTAGAGAGATAGAATTTTCGTTTAGCAAGGCTGACAGAATATCAGAAGGTCTCAGCTTGAAACGTTAAGCCAAATACTCTACTGTCATTATTCTCAAAGCGTATGCACCTACGTCATACGATTGTCATTGTAGCTGATATGCAATAAACAACCTGAACATGATAAGTGGGTTTCGTTTAGAAGCAGACAGAGTCTGACTCGTAATTTTGTTTTAATTGGGCATAAGACAACAGAATCTGCCACAAAATCATCTTATCTTTGTTGCCCACTCACGGCTATTAACTAAGGTCAGTTCATAATTGGATTGTTTATGTCTGCCCATTTTGAATACCACAGTGGCTGTGTTCAAAACATGGAAAATGGAGCAAACGTTTTGAAAAGGGGATCGAGTGTAACGAAACTTGCCTTTTTATTTACCATCTTTTAAGAGTAAAGGAATCTAGGCTAATAATCTTAAAAAGGAAAATATATTTTTTCAGAAATTAAGTTGATAGTTGATAGACAAATGCATAAACTATCTTCGTCGGGTATTGGTTTATGTAGAAAGCACAAAAAGGGACCACCGAATAAGTAAACCAATTGAGGAGTGTGACCCTGGTCCTTTCTCTCGGTATGACCACAACTCGTGATTCCTTTTGCCTTTTTTGCTTGAAGTTACAGCGACACTTTGCGACAGGTCTGAAGGTGGTTTCGAACCCGAGACCCTTAGAGCAAGTCTATAGAGCTAACCACTGTCAATAGCCATTACTTTACAACCATTAAGTAGTAGACTGCAGGGTCGATCCTCTTTCTTTCCTCTGCACACTTGAATCATCAGTCGATCTATAGAAGCAACAAAGGAACCGTCTTGCCTTCGACTTGAAGATGCTTCTGAACTGGGGTACTTTTAAGTAGTAGATTGCAGGGTTAATGGCCGAGTTTGCCATTGCAATGGTTATCAGGACGGCATAGCAGACCTCTCTAGTGGATTGCAGAAATAAAACTTTATGAGTTATGAAACTATCGATCGCAGTAATGCCATTGAATATAGCTCCTGGAACCATAGTGACTAAAAGACAGGCCAGTATTACAAGGATGGCTCTGGCCATTTTGATATGACTTTCAATCGTAGTCTTGTTCCGCATATTAATATCATGCTGTGCCAGAGCATTTTCCTGATTCCTCACGACTCTGATTATCAATACATAGCATGAACTTAGAACACCAACAAGAGACGCAATGGACAAGAGGATGAAACTATTATAGATAGCTTCACTGGAGAAGCGTAGAAAAGGAACTGTAAACGGTAATAGCCAGCAGATTGCAAGAAGAACCCCAAGCTTCCTTTTGGACATGTATCTAGTATAGTTGATAGTTTTAGAGACATGGGTGTATCTGTCATAGCTGATGAGAACTATGGAGCTTAAAGAAGCACCCACAAATCCAACATGTAGATACCTCCTCACTAAATTGATCGTGCAATTCTCCCGGAAGCTTTCATTGAACAACTGCATCACGTGTAAAGGCTCGACAATGATACCCACACATAGATCAGAGCATGCTAGGGACAGGAGACAAAGGTTCGATCTTGTTTGCAGTGTTTTATTGCCAATTACCAAGAAACATACGATGGTGTTACCAAACACAGTTATTATTGATAATATCAGGTTTACAGCTCCCACAGTGTACTTTAAAGGTGAGGATATCAAAAAGTTGTAGAGGCACTCTGCCATTTTTATGCCATTCAGTTGATGGTATTGTTGTTGATGCTGCTGGCTTATATAAAAAGATGCAGTTAATGTCAAAATATAGTAAATAAGATACCTCTCAACACACTGCAATGCAGTTAATATAGCGTCTTATACTGACTTCTGTTTTCAGTACACTTCCTTTCGGCCTAAGCTTATGACTAAAATGACTGTTTCAATCTACCCACTAGTTAACCTCATATCTTTTATTGGCTTTCATATACACACCCCTATGCACATATTTTCCTCCGAGTATTTCAATAGCCTTCCATGGAATTTAATTTCGATGTATTCAATTTTACCGGTAGTTTGTTTGTTGATGTCAATTATGATGGGCAAAATTTCGATCATTTGATTAATTTTCATCTTATTGACAGGTCTCTTGATTGTTCGCTGCTAATTGCTTTGGGTACATATTTGATAATTTTTGCTAACCAAAAAGATAATTGCTAACCCATTTCAATCATTTATACAAAATATAGAATTTTTCTATTCACCTATTGATATGCCGACGATGACTAATGCTGATTCTATCAAAATATTTTATACAAAGCCTGATAGCTAACTTGCTCACTAGTTGAAATACTTTGATAAATGATTACAGTCTTGAAGATAGTCTCTCTGTGTTCTTCTCCTTCTTCTTTCTTTACTTCTCCTTCTACTTTGCCTTCCCTTTCTCCTTCCTTCTTATTTCTGCCTTCTCCTTCTTCTCCTTCTTCTCCTTCTTCTCCTTCTTCTCCTTCTCCTCCTTCCTCCTTCTTCTCCTTCTTCTCCTTCTTCTCCTTCTTCTCCTTCTTCTTCTTCTTCTTCTTCTTCTTCTTTTCCCATTATTTTCCTTCTTCTTCTTTTCATTCCTACTCATTTCCTTCTTTCTTCATTCTCATCCTTCTTCCCCTTTTTCCATCTGCCTTCACCATTTTTTTTCTTCTTCTTCCTTCTTCTTTTCCTTCTGTACCTTTTCCACAGCCATTAAATGCCACTTCACGCTATGCTTCGACACCTCTCTGTTCGCTCTGCTATTCTTCTAAGCTCTGTCACTCCTTTCCCCGTCCACTGCTTTAGGTCGTTTTCTACTGACCAGATCACACAGTTAATCAAAAGTACTTTATTTTTTCCCTCGTGAGGTAGGTGTACATTTCTAAAAGTATTTTGTGCTTTACACAACTAAATTCAAATAAGATGTGGTCTAGGAAACTTTAATTTAATGACACCATGGTTTTAGGAATAATTCTTAAAATAGTTACTGAGACATTGTGTTTGATAAACTCTTTGAACTGTATTGACTGGAAAATATCAAGATTAAGTAAGTCACAAACCTTATCAAAATTTTAATTCTATCAACGATTTGCCGAATAGTTTCATTTGATTGGGCGTTTTAAAGGAATGTTATCTTCAAACTGATATCTAAAAAGACTGGAAAGAGTCTGCATTGTCTTGATAGTGAAGGTGTGTTTACAGCAATCTTGGACGTTCATGGATGTAGTAAAGTGGCAAATACACCTCAATAATGGAGTTTCTCATTAAAAAAGGGAACTCTCTATAAAAGTTGATCATCTTTTTTTATTGCCATTTTTTCAACTATTTCACAACCCATACTTAATTCCATAGTGCAGTGAGAACTAATTTTTGCAGTGATGAAATTGTTTTGTGAAGTGATACTTAGGAACAACATGCATCTTTTATATAATTAGACATAACAGACATTCTCTCATATCACCATATTCAAGCTTTGCCCCTTTCAAATAATCTAATATAATGTGATCAACATATATCTCTTCTTTGGGGTCCACCTTTTCTCTAAAGATAAAATTTTTGTTCCAGGAGGCAGAGTCAACAAAATTGGCTAAAGCAATGCTTAAACTAGCTAAATTCTTCAAAATGCGCAGTAATAAATTTGTCTTGAAGTTAGGTATTATATCCAATTTAGAAAAGTATCGTTCGAGAGATATGAAATGAAAGAATAATCACTTTCATAAAGGCCAATAATATGCTAAGAGCAGGAAACATAATTACTGTTCTTTAGAGATGATTTGAAAAATCGATGAGATTTTAGAAAAGCATTCCTTCCATGAAATACGTCGTTCCTTCAAAAAAGAACAACCGATTTGCACGAAATGAATTTCTCAAGATAAATTACAATCAATTCAGCAAACGTATAGCATTCATTATGACTCACCATGTATATCTTTTTGGTAGTCAGCTTCACAGTCTTAATACCTAGCAAAGAAAAAAAGTGTGTTTGAAAAAAAGCAGAATTTGGAAAATCAATCGTAATAATTTGTGAGAATGAAATAGCCCGAGTAGGACTCGAACCTACGACTTCTAGATTAGTACTCCAGTAAGCTATTCCTTGTGAACTCCAGAGCACTTACCTTGGCCCTTATTGCATAGTGATAAAGCTTATAAGAGCACTTATCAGGAGGTCGTGGGTTCGAGTCCTACTCGAGTCATTTTCATTCTCACAAATTAATTGGAAAGAAAAAAGCCATAAGTCAATCTAAACCCTCTTTCGTTAAGATCCTGTAAATTCTCAAATTAGTTAGGTATTAACCTTAATAACCTTAAGTGGTCTTTCCATAGCAAAAAGGTGTTAAACTGTTGATAAATTATAATTCATGTGATTAAATATAAAACGGATTTTCAATTTCAAAGAAAAATAGATTTCATCAACTTTAAACTCAATCATCTAGTTATCAACCATCAATCATTTCTGATTAGCTATAAGCCACCCATATTTAGGTGATCATCTTATTTCTAATGAAAAATTAGGGGCCTTTTTGGTCTGATTTGCTTCTGAGTGAAGCAAAATTGCAGGGTAACGATGGAAAACAATGGAAATTACAGTGAATTCAGTTAGTGGTTTTTAGAGTCAAGTAATAGTGCACACAAACTAAAGAAAACAGTGAGATTTGGTATCAATTTACAATCAAGAAGTGAGAGAACTGTTAATTTCAAGATCTTTCTCCTGGTTTTACACTCTTTTTTCTATAAGAATAAATTTCATAAGAATATTGAGGCTCAAAATTTCCAAAGAACAATAGAAATTTAAAAATGAACAATAGAAAATTTAAGGCTGGGGAAACATCTAAGTATTCTTATAAAAAAGAGCGTATGTCTTAATGGATTCAGATATTTTTCTGCTCCATTCCTTATTCTGCGTTCCACATTTTACAGACAGCCCTATCTGACTGTTATCTTATTTGAAAACGTTCAGACTGTTTCAGTGTGACTTGTTTTTAATTGCTGTGGTATTCATAGCATGCCAAGCATCGTGAGGGAAGAAATTATGACGTATTTATCGAGTGAATTGTAGTAGCAGTTTGAAGTGCTTGTAAGAAACGAAGTGCGTTGCATCGAACACGAGTAACAGAGAACAAAAAGGTAAAATTGAATTTTTCTTCATGGTATCAACAAAGATAGGAAAACATTACGGTTGCAAGGTCATTGATCAAAGGAAGGTTAAGAAAAAACTGAGAAATTGAGGAAGGATTCCTGCATATTCAGATTGAATGGGATGAAAATGCTGTTAAATTGCATTGCGGTGAGGTAGTAAATTTTAGCTGCATTGAATTCTATTTGATGCTTTTATGATCATTTGACAAAATAGTATTTATCAGTCTCTGCATGCAAATTAAAATTAACCTTCCTTGTACACAAATTAACCCAGTGGATATTTTACCAGGAGTAAGGTAGAAGTCTTTTCTAGACTCTGTGAAGTTATCAAAGCTAGTATAAAGTTTTAAGTTAATGTTAATACTAATAAAAATATTTTGAACAGACTTATCGAGAAAGTTGGTGGCTTTTGGTTTTTTAGCAATGGGTTGGAATTTTATGCTGTCTCTCCCAAATCTAAATGCCTTATTAATGCTTTGTGATTGAAGAAATCTTTAGGATAGCCAAAGGGATTGAAACTTATTTGCAAATTTGGCTATGTTTATTTCCGACTCATATGGCATATCGTCAACAGATCAACCATTAACTTTTAACCTTCTCCCCCTCCCTCTTCAGTATTTGGTATCCAGGGTATGTAAAGTAAGTACCAGACCCTGTCACAATCGTTGTCCCATTCGTTGTCCCCTGTCACAACCGTACCAACTAACAAATGATAGAATATACGTCTGTAATGTTACTGTTCTAAATCTACGAGATCATGAAGTCATAATAAATTGAAATGAAAAAATCATTAAGTCTATTTTACCTTACCTACCTTACCTTACCTACAGCCAAGTCATTTATATCTTTTGAATTCGTCCTTTATGATTGTTATATTTTATTTTCGTAAGAAAAATGATATGAAAAAAGGCCCAAACTACTGGGGATTAATGGGTAGAAATTTGGCCTACTTAAGTGTTTCTTTTAACGATTCTACAAGCTCTTAGCCCTTCCTAAATGAAAAAAAATTATATATTAAGGTAGAAGAGAAACAAGAAAGGAGACTGGCTCTCATTTGTTTACTATCATAAGTTATAGTAAACAACATAATAGTCTGTCTGATGATTGCGTGAGCATGAAACTTTAAGTAACAGAGAGCCAGTCTCCTTTCTAGTTTCTCTTCTATATCGCTCTGTACACTTGTGCATTGAGCACTGTGATGCGGCGTTGGGCAACGCAATCGCTATAGAGATATATCAAGGTATGAATATTGGTACAAATGATGTAGAGTTTGGTATATAAATGGGTTCACTTTTGATGTTAGGGTGGATACCTCTACTCGTCAACTTTGCAAAGTACCTCCCAGGAGCGGCACCAGCTTTTTAGTGACTATTGCAGAATGAATGAAAATATGGGGGCTTGTGGGTGTATCCCCCAATATATTTTCTTAGGCCACGCCTCTTAGTCGGTAACGCCTTCGAAATGAATTTCACTAGCTTTTTTTAAGAATGACTTCAAGTTATTTATAATACTAATAGGATGGTACAAAACTTCAAAATAGCTAAAACTACCGGAAACATAGCAAAACCAACACATAGATTACTTGCTTTTCGTCTGACACTCAACAGAGGAATACGTAAGAAACCTAACTGATTTATATACCCAGATGTGGATTGAAATAGGCCAATCAGAAAAGAGGTGAATGATTGGTATGGGGTAGGAAAACCAATATAATACTTTATGATATAGAAATCTGACTGTTGCAGCTGCAACCATTGCAAATGTCTGGATCCGCCCCTGTCTCCAAACATAATCACACATTTGCCAATACACTGCAATTTAAATACCTCCAGAATCTCACAGAATATAGTCGATGGAAATAATTTGTGTGACGTAACATGACCCTAGCAGGACTCGAACCCACAATCTCTGACGTCATACAGTAAACGGTGTATGAAAAACAAACGGCCTAAAACTGAAATGTGCTCTAAGAATCTCGCTCTAATGTGATAAAATCCAACAGAGAGTAATGAATGTGAGGCTGTAACGAATAATGTAATAGTTGCGGGGCATTTCTATCATACAAAGGCCCCACTAGTTGAACATATTTGCCCCATCACTATGCAGCCCTTTCATTTACTGAAATTAGATTTTTTTACTCACTTTAAATTGTAGTAGATAAAAGCGTTTTAGTCTTGATGTTTTTGTTTGCTTATTCAAACTCAAACTATTAGCAAATATCATAATAGGGTACAACAAAGTTTTTTTAGGAAAATATGTAAAATTCTAGTTGGAAAACGTCAAAAACCAGTAAATTATTATGAATTCGTTTTGCTCTACTGTCTATGGAAAATATAGAGAGGTCTTTTGGTATGAAATCTGTGAGTCGGTTTGCCATTAAAGTGCTCAATATAAAGAGTAGAGCTATATACTCTAGTAAGAAAGAAACTCAAAACTTTATAAAGGTTTTCCATCGCATTCTTCGGAGGAACATCTCTGTTTTTGAGGAATTGCTCTGATTTCGAGTCTCTTTCTTAGAAGAGGTCTTTTGCTATGTTTTTGATACGCATATAAGTACCATGTTTTTCGAATGTCCAATCAATAACAAATGCTTAAAAACTGCTGTGCTTGGCTAAGCAACATACGTCAGCATTCGTATCCCCTGCACCATCGGGCACAGCAGCCATAAGGTCTTATTATAGAAAATTAGCTTTCTCAAACTTGAAATTGGCTTTTTCGAAATCATTAGTTGTATCTGGTTACAGATAACCCCGGTTCATTCTTGACAGAAACCTTTTAAGTGCAGTTCATCCAATTTTAATTATTCTAAGCTTTTGTCAGGTCAAACAAATCTGTTCTGATTTATTGGCATTACGAGGAATTATAAGTCGTGTCAGATAAATTTACGATGAAATACACCATGCAGTTGCTGACCTAGGTTTTCACTCAGGAAAATACTCGTACCAGGCTATCTTCGATTTTGTTTTATGCTGGGTATAGGGAAATAAAGTAAATTTGAGAAGAAGAAGGATTGAATTCTATCGAGATAATTTGAGAGAATGAAAATGACCTTTAGTAGAACTCGAACCCACGACCTCTAAATCAATACTCTAGTGCACTACAATTCTAATCTTAGGGTATAGCTGTTATGTCCATCAAGATAATTTGTGAGAATGAAAATAACCAAACTAGGACTCGAACCCACAACCTCTAGACTAGTACTCTAGTTCCCTACAATACTACTATTAGCGTAGTAGCTGTTATGTCAATCTAGATAATTTGTGAGAATGAAAATTATCCTATTACTCGAGCCCATAACTTTTAGATAAGTACTATAGTGTGTTATGATACTTAACCTAAACGTATAGCTGTTATATCTATCAAGATAATTTGTAGGAAAGAAACTGACCCTAGTAGAAAACTCGAGCCCTTGACCACTAGAAACGAACTTAATTGCACTAGAATAGCTACTAACCTCAACGTATAGCTGTAATAATATATCAATCGATTGACTCTTAGGACTGGAACCCACAACATCTAGTTTGGTACTCTAGTGCACTAGAATACTAACCTTGGCATAGACCTGTTAAGATACATCAATCGAGATAATTTGTGACAAATTTATGGATTCAATAACCTACAGAAAAATACAATTATTTTCTGAATACAACAAAGGGAAATTGGGAAGTTTCGTCATCCTTGATACTTTGAATAGTTTTGGAGGTCTGATAAAGGAACAGTGATAATGGACAAATGCAGCAAAGAGTATTTTGCTTAGTTTTGGAAAAGAGCCTAGCTTTGAGGCTAGTGCAACCCAAAAAAACAATGTACAACCATGTTTGTACCAATACTTTGTAAATTCATAAATAAATTTACACCGAGATCTCGAAACTTTATACATAAAGATAAAACGGTGATTATCTCTCTGTCTGGTTTTTAACTAGATGTGGGAATGCTCTTCACGACCCATATCGTTAAGCCGCCATTAATCTGCATTTTCCAAAGCACATTGGCAACTTATCCTGAGAAATACAATATTGAAAAGGATTTGCCATTCCAGCGAAGCAAGGTCAGCGTTGAAAGAGCGTTACAGTAGCTTAATGTCATTAATGCCATTTAAAATAAGGAAATGCTAAAAGATTTAAGGGAATATTCTCATCTTATTTCCCTCTTATTCCAACATAACAGGATAGAGTTAGGGAAAAGCGCTTTTTCCAAATATGATTAGCTTTCTGTAGAAATCTAACTTAATACAGCCCACACTCAAACAGAAACGAGTTTTTGTATATTCATTTGAGATCTCATCACTATGGCATGCCACCAAGATTTTCTCCAATGTGGTCATAGTGTGAGTCTACCACATTGGACTTATGCTTACCTTTCTCCATACACATACGCATTTGGTAACTCAAGTTAATTTACAAAATACAGTAAACTTGGTCTAACTCGAACTCATACGGGGTCGTTGAAATGATCCAATCATAGAACGTTTTGATTAGACTGAGCTAGATGTATAAGGAATCTTGAGGAGAAGTAGGATTTGGAAAATCAATCGAGATAATTTGAGAGAATGAAAATGACCCGAGTAGGACTCGAACCCACAACCTCTAAATTTGTACTCTAGAACGCTACCACTGCGCAACCGGGGCTTCAAGAAACCCAGCCCATTTCATTCACACAAATTGCACCACCACTCACCGAATGCATAGACAAACCTAACCGGGCTCTTTAATACTATACAGGACCTGCCAAAGGGCGACAACTTTCTCACACAAGGGGGACCATCGCAGTCCCATCACTGTATAGAGTTGAAGGAGTAAACTCGAGGAGAAGCAGGATTTGGAAAATCAACGAATTTGTAATAATGAAAATGACTTGAGTAGGATTCGAACCCACGACCTTTTGATTTATACTTTAGTGCACTAATCTACCAACTGATGCACCGGTTAACTTACTAGATAGGCGTTCTAGAGTACGAATCTAGAGGTCGTGGGTCCGAGTCCTACTCGGTTCATTTTCATTCTCACAAATTATCTCGTATAAGGAATGTTATGCAAGGATCTGAAAATTTTTCGAACTCTCTAAAGTTTGAACATGGGCGAAACTAGATGGTTTTTGTTGAGGGGGTGGTGTAGCCATATCTGCCATGGAAATTTTGCTAGATGCCCTGCCAAAAACGGTAAAAATGGGTAATTTCCCATCCACAGATCAGCTGGACTTATTCAGGAGTAGTCTCTGCATGACTTTTAGGTTGTCTCTGCTTCCTGCTATTTTCTCATGTTTACTGTTTGATAGAATTAATTTTTACTAGAAGAGATGATGTAAAAATCAAGAGCTAATTTCCTTTCAAAGAATATGCCTGATACGCTAATCTGCTCTACAAAATCAGGTTCACACCCCCATACGCCCCTTCAAATTCCACCCCTGATTTTGAATCAGACGAGTGCGAGTGTGACATTCCCTAAAGTGGAACAATACATTTGTTGGGCTATTGGAACATCTTTTTCTGAATTTCCCTCTTCCCAGAACACTACTTTCATTTCCAAGGCCACTATTGGCGTAACCACCAAGCTTAGGTTAAGTACTGGGTCTAAACAGGCTTTTGAAACAGCTTCAGAGCAAAGAGGCTTTAGAAGGTTGTTTTGATGTAGCCATTGCTGACCGTGGCTAACCGTAAGGCTCACCTCTTGTCTCGCCTCGTTTTTCAAATCAATCACAGTCCGACATCCAATAACAGAGAAATGATAAGAATAATTGATTTGGTTATCCCAGGTTTGTGGTCTGGCAGAGTCTCACAGCGCATTATGTAAGCCAGTAAACTTCATTAAGAAACGTCACTCGAAAACTTGCTTATAAAACGGCTGGCATTCAGAAATCAACTGGAGTAATTCCAGACATTTGAAGTCGGGTTTGTTTCATCAGTTGAAAATGATTGTCTTGGTAGCTAGCACAGCATTTTGATTTGATCATGGTTTCGGATGTTTCAGGTTATTGAGACTGTCATATGAGAATTTAGTTGAATAAAGATGTCGATGATAGAGATTTATGGGAATTAAATACTTGGTTTCTGTCAACAGTGAGTTAATCGAGAGAGCTGCAGCATTAGAGAAGAGAGGCACCGTATGGTAGTCAAACAAAAACCGAGGAGGGGTTGATGCGTAATCTGAATTCTGTAACATGGCTTGGTGATGGAGCAAAGCGAAGTCTAGTTGAGGATTTGAGAGGTAGGAAATTGTTTTTTTAATATAAGTATACTTAATTGGAGGTATTCATAATCCAAACTATGACAATAGAGTAGGGAGGTGTACTATTTTTGATGATAGAGCAAAGTGAAGTCCAATAGAGGTAGGAAGTTGTTTTTCTTTATGAGAATACTCAATTTGAGGTATTGATTGCTTCAAAATCTGGCACAACAATTATGATGTGTTCTCTTACTGATGATATGGCAAAGTGAAGTAAAGTTGAGTAAGATAAATGTTTTTGTATACGAGTATACTCAATATGGTGGTATAATTCTTTTTAAGAAACTGGGCTATTTGGCGAACCAGTCAACCCATATTGCTTAAGCATGGGTAATTTTATGATCGGTGATACAGAAATATAAAAATAATTAAAAACCTGACACTAAAGTTGGGACGTGTGCTATTACTGATAATAGAGCAAAGTGAAGTTAAGTTGAGGTAGGAAACTGTTTTTTTTTCTTTATAAGTGTATACTCAATTTGAGGTATAAACTGCTTAAAAATATGACACTAGAGTTGAGTTGAAAAGTATGTTCTTACTGATCTCATAAAATATCACATGAAATTGTTAAGTTTTCCCATCACAGCATAAAAGCTATAGATTATACATTGCTTCAAAATCTGTATTTACTAATAGGCTCTCTTAATCATGGAGAATAAAGAGCCAAATAGACACTTAATCATACTGAACTATTTAGAATGCTTCTGTTGCAACCAAGTTAGGTTCAGTTTCTCTCAAGGAAATAAATTAAATTTCAATTTTTTTGGGCCAATAGATAAATTCATTCATCGTTGTTGGCATCAAAATGAAGTTGCATTTTCACAACTATTTAGAACCACTCCTAAATTTTCAAAAAGCAGCAGATTAGTTGTTTAAAATGTGTTCCAAAGTTCCGTAAAAACACTTGAGGCGGTTACGCTTTTCAACGAAGCAGTAGACATTTTTACACTTTTCAAAGGAATGTTCTTCGATACAGCGAACACTTTTCTTTCTTTCTCCTAACTGACGATTAACTAGCCATTCCTACCCATTCTTTCTCGTTCAAGTTTTTCATGGCACCTAATTAAGATTTCTATTTTAAGAAAATAAGCTCGTGTAGTGAATGGCGTTGCGAACTGAATTTGATACAGAACAGTGAATGGATTGAGAATCGAAATGAATCACTGATTATTCTGTGATGGTACGATTGGCCCCCTAGCTTAAAATAGTGCCACCCTGGAAATACCTCCTTTCGGACTTCCAATTAGATTGAGCATGAATCTACAACGCAAGGTCAAAATTATTTTGTTTGAGTGAATGATTGAATGAATGAATTTTTCTTTAAATGTGTGAGACTGACTAAGGCTAGGTCTCGGTCAGCAAGCACAAGGAGTGTAGCAAGTACACTTCTTTCATTGGGCAACTAGACTTGGGTCGAACATTCGGAGTAGATTAACATTTTGCTACAACTAACAGACTGGCTACCTACCCCTAGAACAAAGGTTCGTTTATCCATATGTTCCCAGCAAGAGGATGTTATTATAGCAATCCAAGAGATTCAAAGCCTTAATTCAATGCTATTTTGCTTTAAATATTCCCTCAATAGAGTCATGTAGCACCCTTTCGATAAACCTTCTCTTATTGAATAATCAATATGATCTTCTTAGGGTATATTGCTTGTTTGGTATTCCCTGGAGCAATGTGTTTTTCAAATATCTATTGGAGTCTATAGAACAAAAAAACACATGAATTTCATTCTTTAGAACGAAAGAAGAAATCCGACCCCCTCTTATTAAAGCTGCTCTTCAGGGTTATTCTTTATTAACTTGTTGCGTTTTGAAAAAAGTTGAGGCCTTACTGTAACCTTTCATCAATGTGTAAAAGCCACTCCACCCCAAGTTAGTCACCATTCTTTGGCAACCCTTTTAACCTTATTGAGTGTGAAGTGGTATAAAACAAGGTGTGAAGTTTGCATCTGATATTCACAAAAATACTTGTTGATTAAATGGAGATGAGAACCTGCCACTTCTATATATATCCAAGCATTCTTCGGTTTACTGGTTACAGATCATACCAGACGGGATATCAGTTCACATAACAGTCAATTTCCTTATTACAGGAAATAATCTGGTGTTGGTTTTAATCGTTATAAGGCTGTATTGCATTACAGAAAGTCAAATTTCCTTACAGTGGATGCTGTATTTTTGCAAGTGACTTAAATCCATTGGTTTGGCTACTTAGAATGAGACTGTTATAAAATCTGGCCTGGGTGCTCTTAACCCACATGTCCTTATACGCGGGTTTTTACTGTATAGCCAATATGGACCTCTATCATTGAATTCTAACTATTATATATGAGATAATAGTCACAGGAGTTTCATAGTCATCTGGAACAATAGATATGCATTTACAAGTGTCTTTGCATGAGAACTCTACTTGCATGTTGAAGCGAACCAAACTGCATACCAACAAGCAAATTAGAATAAATTGACGATTAAAGATGAAAGAGTGACCATTGTTTTTCTCCAGACTATCCTTTGTTTTAATCGTAATAAGGCTGTATTGCATTACAGACAGTCCTATTTCTTTACATTGGATGCTGTATTTTTGCAAGTGACTTAAATCTATTGGTTTGGCTATCAAGAATGAGACTGTAAGAGCCTTGTTCCCAAGACACAAGTTTTTATTTGGCTAGTTCGAATAGATTTTATTGTCAGCTGTCATTGTAACAGCAGTATACTACTCATAGGTTAACCGATATCAGGGCAGCACTCTTTTCATATACTTTTCGTTCTCTCACTTGTGTACTTTAGTTTATCATTTTTCGGCAATTTCTGATGTTTCCATGATTATCACATCATCTTGTTAATAGATTATTCCCTCGAGATTTCACTAGTTGTAAGTTATTGATGTGAATTAGGTATATGTAGACTCCAGGTAATTTTGTATATCATTACAAACAGTCAAATTTCGTACAGTGGATGCCTTATGTTTGCAAGTGACTTAAGAACTGTTAATTAATTTGTGCTGCATGTTGGTAACGAAGAGAAATTGGTTGGGTAATCTACTTTCTGGCTTATTCAAACTTGGGTAAAATATCAATTTGTTTCTTGGAAGGGTTCGGGTTAAGAAATATTTGTCATAATACTATTTAACCAAAATTGTGCCAAAATTACTAAAAATCAGAAACAAACACCTCAAAAGTTGGGTAAGAGTTATCGAATTTTGTTTTGCTTTGGCATTTACATTCTATTTTTTTGTAAAGGTTGAGTAGAGGCAAAAACTATCAATGTTTTATTTCACTTAAGTACTGAGGCATGAATAACGAACGGTCCCTTAAATTCCAGTGGATTAGATACTAAGATTAAAACAAACACTTGTAAGAGGTTTGTTCCAAATACTGTGTGGCACAAGTTTTTATATAGCTATTTGAAATAGATTCTATTGTCAGCTATCATTGTAACAGCAGTATAATGCAAAAGTCGATATCATTTGGGAACCACAGTAGGTAAAATGAAATTTTCCTTGTTAGACCATGCCTTACTGTGTAAACAACTAGGCACCGTGTGGTTTTTGAGACATAATACATATAGATTGTTAAATTTGACTCACCGATTGATTTGACTTCTTCGATGACATAACAAACCATTTCTTAGCTATATTGTGTAAATGTTTGAAAATTCAATTTTGATTTGATGATTGAAGAACATTTCAGGAAAGGAAACAAATCTGAAAAGGAAAAAAGACATGACCCTATTGCAAAGATAATGCACTCTATCAAGAATACCAACATGAAAAAGATATGTTTAGTTCCAGACAAACTAGGCCAAAATTGAAATCAAGAGTAAAACAATATAGAGTATCAAGATATTTATAACAAATTGGCCTTTTGAGTAAATACATTTGGTCTTATCAAGGCTGTTTCGGACACAATATTCGACATGATAGTCACCACTTATAATGGCAAGCCTTTGATATTTAGTAGTGGCAACGTTTCGGGAGAGATCTGTCTCCCATCATCGGGCAAGGAGAAATGTGGTTTCTTCCCTATTAGTGCAAAGGTCTGATCGAAAGGTGTCAATACTGCGCGAACCTTAGAGGGGATTTTTGAGATGTTGGCGCTTAATTTCTAACATTTGTGGCGCTAAAATTGCGTTTGGTGCTAATTATATTTTTAACCAGATTTCTGGGATTGTGTATGATATCTGATTGATACACGGAGTTGATAGAACGGAATGGATGCTCTCTTTCACTAGTCTGTTCTTCCAGTTCTTATCTTCATCAATCACTGAGATATTATCCCAATCCATCAGGTGGTTTTCCGTCCAACAATGATGGGCAAGATCACTTTTGTCATAACGGACGATTTAAAATGATTGAAGCTCTGCGTTAATGCAGGTACTCGATATGTATATGTAAATGATATGAAAGAAATAAAGAAATTCTTCACATCTTTCTCGACTTTTTTGCTTATCCGAATCTTTTAGTATCATCTCTTTGTCTTTATTGTACCAATGTAAATGATATGGATAAATTTGGTCTTAAGAGGTAACGGCTCTAATGTCTCTTGAATTACTATTATACGATATAAAGCACAAGAATAAAAGATTTTTTATATTTTATTCTTATTTTTCTTTTATTATAGAGCAACCGATAAGCTATATTTCACTATTCTATCTATCATATCATATTATAGCAATTAGAAGAGAAACAAGGAAGGAGACTGGCTCTCTGTTACTTAAAGTTTCATGCTCACGCAATCATCAGACAGACTATAATCAACATCATCATCATCATCATCATCATCATCAACATCATCATCATCATCATCATCATCATCATCATCATCATCATCATCATCATCATCATCATCATCATCATCATCATCATCATCATCATCATCATCATCATCATCATCATCATCATCATCATCATCATCATCATCATCATCATTATAGATTATAGTCTATCTGATGATTGCGTGAGCATGAAACTTTGAGTAACAGAGAGCCAGTCTCATTTCTTGTTTCTCTTCTTTATCGCTCTGCACTGTCGTAGATCGAGCACTATGAGACGGCGTTAGACAACGAAATCACTATTGAGATATTATAGCTATCATGTAGGTAGCTGTATGTTTCGCTTACTGTAGGAAACAAATATTATTTTAATCTTTTTTAGGTGCTCTTCGAGAACACTGAATAATTATGGCATTGCTGCCGTTGTATCTACTGCTTCTGTCCATTCCAATAAATCGGTGTTCAATGGGAGACTTAGATGAAATACTGACAAAAGAACAAAACATCGTCAGTGAATTATCAATGACAAAAGTGAAAGAATTTGCTTGTTCTTTGCCATCAAGACTCATATGTTTGAAATCTCTAATTGCTATCACGAGAAAGGAGTTTTTCACGAGCCAAACCACTCAAGGACAAGATGGAAACATTGGCCTAAATTTCACGAAGCTGTTAGACTCAGTTGATGACACATGCAACAAGACGGGCCTTAACAAAACGACTTTATTAGGTGGAATGGGGGATTTTTTCAGTTTGATGGACAAGAAGAGAAGCAAAATAAATACTGATGTTTATGTAAATATGAGATATATCAAACTACGCTTCTTATGTTCATCCATCGATACAAATCAGAGGGATATCTCAAAAAACATAATTACGCAACGGAACAGATTTGAGCGGGATATCAGCTACAACGGCAGCACAATGTGCCTCCGCTTCTGGAGAGGAGACGGCTTCTGTGACCTGGGTTGCAACATGAAACAGTTTGACTACGACAACGGCGATTGCTGCTACGAGACCTGCATATCACGACCGCGACGGTACCCATGCGGATACACAGGGTTTCAATGCATACATGAACGTGAGAAAATCCCCAAATGGATTTACGGTATGAGCCTTTGTTTTAGATGGCGTTCTATTGGAGACTCGAGCCAGTGTAACAACAAACCGCGCGGTAGATTCTGCGCACCTACGGGAAGCATGACGCGGTATTATCATGACACCACGGATAACCGCTTAGGAGGCTGTAGACTTTCTTGGAGAATCCAGGCCAAGAGTATGCCGAAATGGTTCAGTGAAAATTTCAAGTTCTGTTTCGCTAATTATGCGGACGGGGACAGCTGGCAATGCAATAACGGGTATACGAATCGGCATCGGTGCGTCTCTGTGAATCGGTGGGTGAGTTACGTGGATAATACCGACGATCGGATCGGTGGTTGCTACATGTCATGGAAGTTGCAGTATATTGGTGAGTGAAAACTATTGAATACTCTTATTAGGGACTTTACGAAATCAGAACCTGAACGCCAATGTGAACCGTAGGAGTCAATGGGACAGGATTTGTGCACCTGAAGTTTTGTAATGACTTGTGACTCTTAGGGGAAATGGTGTTCCCTTGTTGAAATATAAGTTGTGATTTAGGAACTGAGGCGCTTTTTTCTTAGGTAAGCAAAACAAGAGGTTCCACTATAAAAATCTATGAGATTGAGAATTTTGAGTGAAATCAGTGAAGTAATTTTACTTTTAACATCTAACTGTTGCTACATTCTGTCTCTCAAAGATTTCCCTTTTTGGTCATTTTCAGAATATTTTCCACCCAGGACATTCTTATTCCAGCCCCCCCCCCCCGCTTATTAATTCTTTTAGATTTTTCGACCCCCCCTACTATTCCAGCCCCCATCTATTAGAGAACAGAGAGTAAAAAGAAGGCAAGACTCAAAAAGTCAGGAGATGTACCCAAGAAACTACAAAGCAGGCTTGTAGAGATGAACAGTTTAGCCATTTGGATCTTGGCTTTTTAGTACTTTACGTCTTTGAATAACGCATTGCGAGAAGAAGCAGGATTAAGAACATTCATTGTCGATAGATAATAGATATTCTGAGGTCGTGGGTACGAGTCCTACTCGGTTCATTTCAATTCTCGCAAATAATTTCGATTAATAAAAGGTCAGGAGATGTACCTCTACTGATGAGTGGGAAACCACGAAACAGACTTGTCGAGATAAAAAGTCTAGGCTCTAGAGTCTCGCCTTCTTAGTAATATATATCTTGGAATATCATTGATTCATAAGTGATGAAACAACACGGGAAATTGAGTTTCACCAAAGCTGGCTACTGCAATTGACTTTTGCCACCACCGAGTCTCCAACCCAGGTTGTTGCGACCAAAGGCTAACGTAATAACCACTGTGCTAAACCATGACTTGGAATAACCGATTCCTTTTCGAATAACGTATTTCTACAATTTTCAGGCGTGGTGCCATCATGGGCAGCGAGATTGAAGATTTGTTTTTACTGGACTTCCTCAAACAATCAGTGCCAGATGTACGACGAGGGAAACCACCACTGTGCCTCGCTCAACCGCTGGACCGGCAATTACAAAGACGATACTAACAGCAGAAAAGACGGCTGTGAGATGGCATGGGGGATTCTTATCTAGGTTCAGAGTTCAGACAAGTCTCCAACCTTCCTCTAGGGGTAATATTTCCAGGTACCAATGTTCTTTCTCACTCAGAATAGCTTATGTACAAGGGAGTTTAAGTTGTAATTGGCGTCATAGACAGATAAATATTGTTTTTACCAATTAATCCTAAAAGCATAAAAAAGACTTAAATGCAGCTAAAATCTAGCACTTTAAAATGCTATTGACGGCACTTTCGTATCATGTGAATTTGTTTGAATCCTTCTTTGATTTCTTAGTTTTTTCTTAACCTTGCTCCAGTCAGTGATCGTGTGAGAGTAATGTTTACCTGAATCTTTCTAAGTTTATTTTCGAAACAAGGGTTTTTTGTTTAGAATTATAATATGTTGCATATAGTACTTTCGTAAAAATAAAAAAGAGACAAATTGTATATGAAGTATACAAAGTGTATATAAGTGTTTATTTTTCAATGATATTACTTGGTACTTCATATACAATTTGTCTCTCTGTTTTTTGTTTAGGTAGGCAAAGAAATGTTATTAGCTACCTCAGAGGTTCATTTGATATAATGGTTTAATTAGAACCATGAAACTTGACAGCTTTACGGTTGCATTTGGTTTTTCTTACATTCAACTTCAGGCTGAATTAGAACATACCTTACATCAACTTATCTCTAAACAAAGACTGGGTCGAGCAACTATCGTCCTAAAATGAAGCCATTGGGCGCCATATTGGAAGGTTAATTCAATACATCGAAATTTCACTAGGGTTTGCTTTTTTCTCTGGTGATTGTTGGAATGTCACGAATGACCAGCACGAGACTGAAAAATCGTGCAGCTATTGTTAACAACGAACCAATCAATATGATTTCTTTGGCAGCCATATTGGTAGTGAAAGTGCAAGCCGAATCAATGGCTTCCATTATTTGGCTCCAGAAACGAAAAAATGTTCGGTACAGTCTTTATTTTTTAGTTCAGTGCTCATAATGTAATATTTATCTAATATCAAAAACGTGCTTACATGTAACTCTGCCATGGGTGCACCACCAGACTTTTCTTCTGTCATCACTTTGACTGTAAATGAAAGGGGGTCAATTAGAGGTTTATGATTCACTAGTTTAGATTAGAAACAAGAAAGGAGACTGGCTCTTTGTTACTCAAGTTCCATGTCTTCACAATTATCAGACAGACAGACTACTACAAATAGTTTGTCTGAAGATTGTTTACCAATGAAACCTTGAGTAACAGAGCCCGTCTGCTTTCTTGTTTCCATTCAACATCACTCCGTTTTTCTGTACATAGAAGACTAAGATGCAGTTATAGATTAAGCAATGCTATATAGGTTTTTCACTAGTTTAAAAACATTTACACACATAATGGCTCTGAATGATTAGTGAACATTGAACAATTTGTAATTAATTTCGAAAATCAGCCATGTGTAAGTTAGAGAGACATGTTTACAAAAAACAAAATCGTTATTCAGCAGAAGATATTTGATAGAATATATCATTACCACTGAGAAACAACCAGACAGTATTTGGAGTAAATTTTTGATTACAAAGCTTTTCGTTTACGTAGGACCATCCTCAGGTGGAAATGCTACGTAAGAATCACAACATTTATACCTGAGGATGTTCCAACATGAACCAAAAGGTTCGATATCAAAGAATTTGCTCCAAGTATTGTTTATTTGTTTCGTAATGTCAATAACTGCAATTGTTTTGTATCATAGGATCATTATTAATGCTAAATCATTGATAATACTTTGACATCAAGTTTTCACTTTAAACTTGTTATTCTTTTATTATACTCTTAGCATCCTAGAGCCCTCTGTTCAATTCTATTTCAAATTCATTGAACCTTTATACTAAAAATCCCTTGTGTAATTTTTTAATTGTTTTTAGATGTATATATAGAGAGTTAGCTTTACTGTTGTCTTTTAGCATTGATAATGATGTATCATATCTAAAATATTCTAATGAGTAATGACTTTGCTGTTTGTGAACATGTCTCTCTAACATTTATAATTACATCAGCAATCCAGCAAAATGGAGGGAGTCCATTCTTCAGGATTCTAAAAGTTTTCTCCTGGCTATAACAGCATTCTCAATATACACCAACCTCAAATAAGTATGAAAACGATTATGAGGCTTTCATGGCCTAGCAAATGTCAATCAAATGGATGACATATATATGATAATCAATTCACTTGCTAGAGGAAAACAGGAAAAGAGACTGGTTCTCTGTTACTTAAAGTTCACGCTTGTGCAATCATCAGACAGACTATCAATGAATTCTTTTTCAATAAATTTATCTTACATTTAAGTTTCAAATAAAGTATATACACAAAATTCTGAACAAGGTCATGTCTAATTCAGCTCCTATGGGAAGAAATCGAGTAAACATAATGAAATTTAGGCCCAGAATTCAAAACGTCTCCATACTTAAGGGTAGATTCGTATTTGCCATCATAGACGCTTTCCTCGCATTTTGAGACATAAACCCCTTACTAGTTGGTACGGAGGTGGAGACAAGACTGCATTGATGGAAAGAAAGGATATCGAAGTCCTTATCAGCCATCAACTGATCACTACGACGCACAGTAATGAATGACCCCAACACGCAAAAAACTAGACATGACAGACATTGATATGAAAACATAACATAATTCAAGGTTCTAAAGCATCAATATGAGTAGAATAGAAACAATTGGGATTGATCAATTGGGAATAACAAAACAACACATAATGATGATGGTGATAGTGTAGGCCCTGGTTAATCAGACTCACTCATTTGGGGGTGATGATTATTAAGGTTCTCTGGAAACAGACTCACTCATTTAGGGGGGAAAAAGTGTAGGCTCTCTTGGAATCAAAACTATACATAGTGGTGATGGTAGTATTAAGCATCATTTTCTCTGTCAACCCCAATAGTAAGTATCACTCAGAACGTTATTTTTGGAACTTGTTTCTTACCCTCTTTGCTGTATGATTTACCTTACTAGGGCAGCCAGTAACTTATAATTTGTACAGTGATTAATATACCTTAGATCATTGCCTGCAGGAAGAAGCAACTCCTTAGGGAGTGGTCTGTAATATGGCAACTTACAAACTTATTTTGTTAACATCCATTGTTTGATATCTTTTTCATTTACAAGCATTGTTGAACTGTTCAAAAATTTTACATATCAACATTGGCAGTTGGTAAGCTAGAGAGTTGGAGAGTTGGTATCGAGTTACTAATAGCTGTCCTGGACCATGTATTTGATATTTATATCTGACCATCTTACCCTTGAGAATCAGATAGGAAGGAAACAACTCCTTACTAATTTACCAACTTCTTTTGTTAACATCGATTGTTGAATATTTCTTTTATTTACAAGCATTGTTGAACTGTTCAAAAACTTGCATATCAACAGTTGAAGTTGGTAAGCTGGAGAGTTGTTGGTATCGAGTTACTATCGCTGCCCTGGACCATGTGTTTATCTGACCATCTTCCATGAACATCAGATTGTGTAGTATGTCGAAATGGTGCAGCATTGAATTAAAATCTGTGCAGTGGTGCATGTCCCATCAAGCAAAAAACTTGACAATAGATAAAATAGAACATAATGATTCAAAGTTACCAGCAATAATACCATTTCAGATTCTTTTCTCTGCCATCTCCAACGACTTAAGTGCAGGTATCACTCTGTACAGCATTCTCGAAAGATATGGCCTACTCTTCTTACTGTGTGAAAAACCTTGCCAGGGCAACCACTAACTTTGTAGTTTGTGAAATGATGATGAATATTCCTTAGATAATTGCCTGCAGGAAGAAGCAACTCCTAAGGGAGTGGTCTGTAATATTCCAAATCACCAACTTCTTTTGTTAACATCCATTGTTGATTATCTATTTCATTTACAAAGCGGTTCTAAAATTTGCATATTTACCAACAGAAACCAGTTCGCACGTTTTAGCTAATATGCTTTTCTTCTAAAATGTAGAATCATATTTGTGTGATGTGCGATTACTAGCTGGAAGAGTATACCATCTGTTCATTTAGAATATGACGATAAACAATAATCATCATGACTACAAGAAGTTCATATGTAGGATCCACTTGTTAGGAAGGGGATAGATTAAGCAGACTTGAAGCACAGATCCACCAGTTAGGGGGAGACAGAGAAGTTATAGAGGGGCTATTTTGCAGTTAGTTATTTGGATTGTTGTATATTGTCGATATTTCCAATCAATAGATGGTGCTTTCTACCAGCTGGCAATGGCACAAACATGATTCTAAATTTCAGAAGAGAACCATATCAATTGGTAAAAAGTGCGAACCTGGTACAAAAGAAGTTGTTCAGTTGGGAGGTTTATAACTGACACATCAATTAGAGGTATACTTACAAGGACTTTGGAGGTACAGAAGTGTTTGTACTTGCTTCACAGTGTTGCTTGCACCTCAAGACTACATGGTGTCCCAACCATGACAGAGGCAAAGCTTGGGAAAAACTTTTGTAGGAATATTAGGCTACTTTGTATTTCATGTCTATCTGGCCATTTCATCAATAAATGAAGATGTAACGCTATTGGCCTTATCCATGTAAACCCATGCAAAGAAAATCTGGTTTAAAAAGCCAACAGAAATCTCAATTAAAATGCTACAATCGTGTTCAAAATAAAGTGGCAGTAGATTAAAAAAGCACAATTTTCAACCATCTCCACCCTTTATCCCCCATATTCGATGTTGCGGACGACCAACTGGCTTCAAAACACAACATTGAATTTTGGGGAAAGGGGGACTACCAAATACACTTTCAATAAGGGTTAACTGTTGACTATTTTGACCAGGATTATAGATCTTCGTTCATGCCTCAACTTCATCAAAGACATTCTTGCTCAAGACTCAAACCCTACACTTTTGACTCTGATTGACTCACTCTCAGATGTTCAAGTTTTCGCTTCTCCCCTCATGACAGCTGCTCAAAAATTATTATATAAACTGTTGTGTCAAAAAGACCAGTAAAAATAAACATCTCTCTAGAGATTGGCTTGATAGTCATTGGCACTTTTAGGGGAGGGGCATTGTCTTCCTCTTCAACTTCACAAAAGAACATCTGATAAGGGTTATTTTTTTCATTTTTTGAACCATTTCTTACACAGCCTCATTGGAATTTCTCATGGTTCTTCTTTTTCTGCGAAGAGACGTTTTCCACTAAAAGTCACTAACAATAACAAAAAAGGCTGGAAGGGGAGACAAGGATATTGGTCTACCATATTCAAAATAGTCCGACGGGGCAAAGCCGTTTGTGGCCTTTAAATTTGTATCCTACATCCTTTCCTTATCATTAATGATTCCCACATTGGCCTTTCATCTTCACTTGCAAATAGATTAAACTGAAGCAAGGGGCGTAGCTAGAAATGTCAAGTGGGGAAGTAAACCCAAAATTTTACGACAAAAAGGGTTGTCAGTAAGATGTCTCTTCTATGTACTGCCCTTGATTTTTGGAACAACCAAGAGAACTTATTAGCTACACAGAGCACTAAGATTCTTTTCATAACAGAAGGGTTCAATAAACTGATTGCATGATAACTGTTACTTAAGTCTCTATGTGCTTCAATATATACAATGTCTTGTTAGCAAAATATAAGGTACTCAGTTGGTTACCTATCCATGTTTAAGTTGTTCAAGCTTTTACGCAAGCGAAGTAGACTATATATAAATCTAAGTCAGGCTCAACAACCCCACAAAGATTCAAACCACTGTGTAAAGACCAGGTTCCTCATCTTCTTCCTCGTACGATTGCTGCTGATGTAAGGGGCGCACCTTATGATCGAAATACTCTTCTTCTTCATGGTCGTACCTCGGCCGATAAGGAGGGATTTCATCACCAGAACTGCTGTATTTTTGCCTCCTGGGTTCTGGAGGATTGAACATAGGCCTACTCGGTACATCATCTCTCGGTCTTTGTTGTTGCAGTTCATGATAATCATAACTGGGTAAGTTAGAATTAAGTTCCTCTCTAGAACGGGCGTGTTTCGGTCTCTGGGGTGCTTGATAGTCATATTCTGGTCTCATAAAATCAAGTTGCTCCCTTGAGTTATGTGCAGGATTTTGCGGTTTTCTATAAGAGGGAGGAGCTTCCTTCCTGGGGTTGTATCTTGGTATAATTTCACCATCTGGCTCATCTTGTTGACGTGCTACAAGATCCTCACGACTCCTGCCCCTCAAAATATCTTCTCTGCTTCCAACTCTGACAATATCCTCTCGGCTTCTTGACCTTTCTTGGCTTCTCCGTTTCTGCTTTTGTGATGATTTGCTTTCTTGACTTCCTTCCGATTGCCGTTTTCTACCTTGGTAAGGCCTAGGTATGGGTACCTCTGGCTCAAGGGCTTCACTCTGGGATCTCTGTTCTTCTTCCCTCCTTTTGACATCCTTCCCAATTCCTCCTTGCCTGAGATCATCATTACTTTTCGAATGACTAGAAACACTGGGTTCAAGTTTGCCTCCATTTGCTTTAGCATAATAATGAATTTGCTTTGGTTTGCGTTCTTTTCGTTCTTTGGTAGGTATTGGAATGTCTTCTGTGAACTTTGGGGCTTCGTAATTCATTCTAGTTGGTGCCTTTTTGTAAACAGGGGCTGTTTCACCAAGCTCTTGGAAGAAGGAGATCCCGATCACTACAAGATACAAGCCTAAGAGGACACGCAACCCATTAGCAATCATGAGGCCATATATCTCTGCACAGTAGATACTTAATTCAAGGGGAAGCCAGATTACAGCAGCAACACCATGCAATATTGTTATCACCCGTATGAGAAGACTTGGGATTAGAACAGTTCTGATGCATTTCTTTGACTTTGTTGATGAATACGGATCGACAAGACTAGGAGGTAACAGCATCAGTAAAACCATTACAATATCTGCAACCAGGGCCCAAACTGCAATATCCATGTTAAACTTGAAAAGATCTAGACTGCTTTTCGAATAGATGTTCAATTCTCTAAATGCTTTGATCTGTCCTGGCAGTTGTAACATGTAATCACATAGAAGTAATCCTGACACCAAAATGTCACAGATTGCCAAGATGAACACACCAGATCTTAAACTGAGGCACTCACAGAACCTCCTTATCAGAACCATTTTGATTTTGCGTTTGATAGGCCTAAGGTATTGAAATTTCTTAGGCCTGCCTAGGAGGTCTTGTATTCCTTTTGACGATTTTTAAGATGTTAGGCCACAGCAAAGAAACTCAAGCAAAACACTGATGAGCCATGTATTGTATGGATGAATAAGAACTGCAAGATTTTCTTCGATCAAAGTGTTTATATCAAATTTGATTTCACTTTGAAGACGCAGACCACTCCTCGCCCAAGCTTCGTTGCCGTTGGATGGCCTAAGTTACGACAAAAACTTCTGCTCAATTTCTGTACAGCTCTTCAAATCTGTAAGCGAAATCTGACAGGCTTTCAAATCTTCGAAGAATAGCAGCTAAGGAAAACTCAACGACTTATTGTTACCTGTCTTTTCTCTGGCATCTTGAAAACAAAAGCTTTTCAAAAGTCAATAACAATAAGGCTTTTCGATTTCTTCCAATTGTAATTCGATATCCTTCGACTGCTTTGACGGAGGGAAGTAAACAGGAAGTGATCAGGCTCTGATTTTTCCGGGGGTAGCATGCTTGGTTGATTCTCGGGGATACATAAAGGGAGGGGGATTTCGCGATTCTCTACTGTGACGGAGGGTATTTCTTGGCCACAATCTTTATTTTCCAGTGGCCAATACATATCGAAAGGAAATTACATAACTATCATACAGTATATGTCAAACCACGTCAATTGAGCACATGGCTTTGATTTGATAGCTCTATCTTGAGTTTTTCATGTGTCTGTCAGCTGATTTAGTTTTTAATTTTATGTGAGTTGTTGCTAATTCTCCTTTCTTGTAATTCACAATTGATAGATTAACTATTTAATCTTGTAACAACTTTAAATGACGTATCATTTAATTAATTGAATTTGTTGAAAAAAATATTTTGAGTTTGAGTTTGAAACAACTTTGTAATATAGGGTATGTGCAACAACTATTTGAGATTCCATTTTTTTTTGTCTACTTCGAAGTCAAGTGATCTTACAGACCGCTTTCAATGTTTACATTTTGAAACAATGAAATAAGATTCTTTTCAAATCCAATCAAAACCTTTTTTCAGCAAATCGAGTTTCACCTTCAAACAACTGATTGATTCAATGCCTGATGTTCCAAAAACGAAGAGAACGACAGTCATAAAATGTCAACATTGAAATTGACCCACTCGGAGATTTTCAATAAAGCTCCGTCCCAAGCTTTTTATCAACATCAAAGTTTCATACATAAATTTTTTGGCAATTCCTTTTTGTGAAATATTCGTTAGTTTTGCAGTTCAAAAACAAAATATTCAACTTACCAGGAGTCTATCCACCTATATTTCATTGTAATTGCTTGAATATCTTCGAAGGTTAATTATCCATCCTTGGGCAAACATTTGGTTTTCTTACTCTGTCCGACTCTGTCATCTTTTCCTGGCCTAATCGTTATTCCAAAACTTTTCAAATTGACTAAAGACTAAAATTTCAATTAATGGCGTAAGCAAGTGAGCACGTGTTTCCAGTTTCGCGCCAAAACCTCGCTTTCGCATCGAATGAAGATGGCGTCATAATGCGTCATAAGTTGGTGAAAGATCACTTCAAAAATAAGGAACAGGCAGTCTAAAATCAAAACGAAGTGTCTTTATAGAATAGTGAGTATCAATTGTCCCCTGGGGAAGAAGCAAGAGTCTAAATCTTCCTTCTCCTCTTGAAATGTTATCAATTCCTCTTTTCCCTTGTGAAAAAATACAGTATGTCCTTTCCCTAACAGCATATTTATAGTTCTCCCGCATTCTAAATTCTCCATTTTGCTTCGTAAAGTTTTAAAAATTCTCCCTCCTTCTTTTTCACTGCCATATCCCGTAACTCACCTCTCAGTCTATCTCACCATTATATATCTTAGCTGATAACTTGCTTGGCTGATTTTAGGTCTTTCACTCTGTTGGATGCAGAAGGAAGACAACAAAGAAGATTGGTGTTTTGCCCTAAATCCTTGATAATTAAACATGGAACAATAATACATATAATCTATCAATTACGTTTTTATCAGTTTTGACAACTAACAGACGTGTATAACAGGGTTATAACAGCTCTAACGTATCACATATATTCAAGTTAATATGAAATCAACGGATACAAATTCGCTAAAATTATTTAAATGATTTTATACATTATACAACGGAAAGTCAACCGATATTTTTATTGGGCATTATTGCTTATCTCGGATATTTTCTACTTCTTGCTAAGAGAATCTTGTTTCCTAAAACAATTTAATGTAAAGAATTGACAATACCCTGATTCATGAAAACAGGAATGCAATGAGAATGTTATATAAAGTTGAACATGTCTAGCTTTACAGCATCAATATCCTTGCATTTCCCATATACTGTAGGGAGACGATAATATGGAAACAATTGGCCTAAATTTACAACAGCAAAGAAGCTATATGACGCCTTATAAGCTTTAGAAAAACACGTTTCTTTACATTTTCTTGCTTTGACCACGTCAGCTTTTATTCTTTCGCCCGAAAAGGTTTTCGAAGACTTTGCACAGCCTCGTTTACGTTTTTGCTGTCATAAATTTAGGCCCTTTGTTTACATACTCTCATTCTCCTACTGTACATAGGTGGCCTATATCAACTCTAAAGAGCAGAAAGAACGTTTTGTTCCTGGAAGTTTAAAAGTACATTATCCACCCAATAGGCCTAACTTATGAAATTCAAAATCCATTATAAGATGGATATAACTTGTCACCTTATCTAGGATTGGAAAAATCACGAGCAACAAGTTTTGTTCTCCAATTCCAGAATCCGTTAACAAAATAATGAACCTGTAGCAGAAAATATCCGAGGATAGCATCCCACCTTAAAAACACTATAAACATTACAAAAGAAATAGCAGGGTAGCTAAAATTACAATGGTAATCAATGGCTATTCTGTAATGTCCATCTCAACTCAATCACTAACATACGAACTAATTTTGACAAAAAACTAGCTACACTTTCGATTCACATACATACGTAGCGTAATTACTTACTACTTTAATTAAACGCTCGACTTCCAACACAGAGGTCCCTTTCCGGTTATTATGTTGCAAAGTTTAATGAAGATTTAGCAGTGACGGATCCAGGGGTGTGGTGTAAGGGTGATAGTGCACCCGTCAAATTTTGATTATAAAGATTTTAATGTATTCTATATTCAATATCTGATGATTCTGAAGCTTCACCCTCAAACCCCAATCGTTTAACCCCCATAGATCTACATCTCTGGATCCGCCCCTGGCATGTTGCCAAAATAAAATCCATGGTGAAGCTAAACATCAAATGTCACTGAATAATATTTGTGTATGCTGAAATATTTTTGCGACATATTTTACCCAATTTTCGCGACAACACGGTGACTAAACTAGGCAACATTTGAGCAATATTAGGAATTAGCGAATGCTGCCTAATTTGGCCGAGGTTGAAGCGTTTTGAGTGTCAATTAAGGGAATTGTAGCAACCGTTGTTTCATCGTCAACTACGGGTAGTTCAAGTCATACCCAAATAATGTAGACCCAACGAAAAGTTTCGTAGACCGGGAGAAAATTTATAGAGTTTGATAGAGATACATGTTGCAAGGAGTTTGGTGACAGACCTGAAAACAATATTTCATATCATGTTCTTTCATCATCGAACATGGTGAATCAGGGGAAAACACGAGCAGTGATCATAACAGATCTGTTAAAATCAATCAAACTTGCATACCTAGACTTTTTCAGCTTGTAGGCTCAAAATGGCAAAGCCAAAACAAAGAAAGACCCAAACATTAATCGTGCTTGATCCAAAGCTTTATGGTAGATCTACCCCAAAAGTTCAAATTGGCTTGACTTGGACATCCCGTTCAAATAACCAACTTCTCACCGAATACAAAAATATCTCATCTTTAACATTCGACAACAAACGTTATATGCTATCTTGTACAATAAATGTCCTTGTTATGCCAAACACGATGATATCACAATACCCCCGAGACCTCTAACATCTGCCTATCCCATACCCATAGTTTACCGTCATGTCACATATTGCATGGTGAATTACAGTATAACTAGTGAAACATAGCCGGGGGGTTTCGATTGATATCATCATGCTTAACCTGACAGCACTTATCTAACATGATCAACTACTTTCATTATTCACGACGCCTACTTTACAAGTTACAAGTAGAGACAGAAGCGATTCCCTTACGAAATTTTCGTTAAGGATCTCGATTAGAAAGAAGCAAGCTAAGAGCTAATTCTTTCTTTAAGTAATCGAAAAAACAAGGACTGTGTCCTTAAAGCTTGATATCTCAACACAGAACATATACACAACAAAACACGAAAAACAAAGAAAACAAGGAACAAAAAGGAGTACACTGCAGGTGCAGCCATCTTAGCTAAGAGAGGGACGAACCCCCCGAACTTAACTAATGTAAAATGTTGCAAAATGGAGGGAGCGAGTACCTATACATGGTTTCCATTTGATGCCAAGATCGTCACATCAGCTTGACAGTCTGGAGTTGAGATGTGTGATTAAAGGGTGCAAGATTTGAAGATTCTAAGTTTTGAGACATCAATCGAGATATTTTGAGAGAATGACAACGACACGAGTAAGACTCGAACCGACGATTTCTAGATTAGTACTCTAGTACGTCAATCTACCACGCTAACCGAAGCAAAAGTTGGTAGATATGTGCACTAGAGTGTAAATCAAAAGGTCATGGATTCGAGTCCAACTTGCGTCATTTTCATTATCACAAATTACCTAGAAAGTAATTCAGTAATTTTCAAGGCAAAAATTGCAGAAATCCGATGATACAACCCAGACCATGCTGAAATCGCAATGCTTTGACCTTAGTCAACGGAAACCTATTTTTTCTACATATATATAACAAGTAACAAGTATAGAAACATATCTACATAAGGAATCTACCTTAACACAAAACTGACAACTTGAAATGTCCAAGCCGCGTGTATAATCAGGGAATATAAAGCCCTGCTATGTATGGTGTTTGCCACATCAACCGACAAAACACGGTCGATCGATGCTTGCAAATCATGCGATGTAAACGAAATAAAAATAACTGCAAATTATATACATATATACGACATGAAAATGATATGTGATGGTCATAAAATGTGTCGATGATTAAACATGTTATAGAGAAAGAAAAGTGTCTTAAAACCATCAGCTTTCAATGAAGAAACAGAGATAGAAAGTAAGTTTATATTGTAACTGATGCTTTCATGGCGATGAAATCATCAGACAGCAAATAATAACTTCAGGAAAAAGTTATTACATACAAGTATGTAAACTGCTCGAATAGATGGATAGTTGGATAATAATGTTTTTGATGTTTAAATTTCATTTTTTATACTAGGGACTTATGTTTTGGTTGGGTAATTATCTTTTTGATTTGTGCAAAGGTTGGGTAGATGCGAAATATCATTTACATTTTATTTCTCTTCGGTTGCAAGCTGGAGAGTAAATAATGAACGATCCCTTATTATTGTCGTGATAAAAAATCACAAGAAATACGATCTCTCATCTCATTCGGAAACTCAAAGTCGAAAAAATTCATCTTCATTTTATTACCTTTCACCTCTCTTCAGAATTTATTTTAGATTCAAAAGTTCAAACGTTCAGATTCAAAAGTTCATGACCAAATTTAATGAAAATGAGTCAGAACGGTTAAAAGACAACTCAGGCCGAAAATACCGAAAATAGAAGAAGCTTTTCATCCCATTAAATACGAGCTCAGGCTTGTTGTGCTTTTACTAATCTCGTAGATTGGCTTATTTGATGAAGCAGGCGGTAGTTTATCATCGACCACAGAAAACGCCAGGCAGAAGCCCCGACTTCTGATAAACATTCCAATCTCTTCTTTCTTTGCTCATTCAAATTTTCAGTCCTATTCGTTTTTCAAGCTTACATTCCAGATTTTACTGTTGATGTTGTTGATTTTATACTGTTACTGTTACTCTCACCTTCATTTCAAACCAGGGGATTTTTCTTGAAAAGTGGCCCCCAGATTCCATATATTTTTCTTTTCAAAGTTTAAGAACTAGGTAAAACAATTAACTTTTACAAGTACAAATACTGAAAGTTCCCGATTTTGAGTAAAGACACTATGGCACCCAACTCCCAATGTCACCTTGGGGAATGTCTGTGAAGGATGTTCAGTACTGTGGGGGATATCATCAGCAATGTGGAGGAATATCATCAGTTCTGCGGAGGAAAACCACAAGAACTTTAGGTATTAAATCCACAGTGCTTTTGGTTTCCCTCCACAGTGATAATGATATCCCTTTACAGTACGGAACATCGTCCACATCACTGAACACCCTCCATTTTTACTGCACAGCCGTGGGTGAAGTTTTCATAAGGCAACCCAACCAGGGCCAAATGCCGAATAGCAAACTAATAGCAATAATATATGTACAACAAAATAAGAACTGTCAATAATCAAAAAATAGAAATATATAGATCATGATTTATGACACTGATAACTAATACACTACTCTAACTACACTGAATCAAACAGGCTGGCACGGATAATACATTCAAGACTAGAGACAAATGACTACACAGACACACTAACAATGACTAGAAAAAAAGAGATTCACAAACATGGATGTAGGCTTCAGGAGAGGGGGTTACTTAAAACATTTCGGACAAGTAGAAGCTGGAAGTTCTTAAAGGGGGGCGTTAGCCCCTTTCGGCGTTCACTTTTAGAGAATAACACATGAAAATTATAATGACAAAACAAAATGTGTATAGAGGGGCATCTCAAGTTGGAAGAATCGGCTAGGTTTTTACAATATGGGACTTGAATTATCATGAGTGATTCTAACGTGATAAAAACAGTTTTCGATTACCGCAGGATATCTTTTAGCAACATGAATATGGGATATTCAGTTAAAATGAAGTGTAAAATTCTTGCAATTTAAGGCTTTACACGCATTCCTTGTTGAACCTAGGCTAAGTCAATACAACAAATACATTGAATATATATGCCAATGCAAATTATCTTCGTGGACTGATTTGATCTAACATGTCCATTTAAACGAGAAAACCCCAATTGCAAGACGTTCTCAAAAATAGTTCAGATTAGGCGGATACATGAAGCAGAACGCGTTATTCTGATGCAAATAGAGACACATAATGAAATCTAAGTTTTAGTCATCTAATCACTTAGTGAAATCACACAAAACTGTCTGGTTTAAGGCTTTCAAAATTCCATCTCGTCTTCATCCGAGTGGTTAATCTCAGGCCAAAGAAAGAGCTGTAATTTCATTACGGTAATTCGTTGAATATCCCAGGAAACAAAATAGATAATAACGTGGTTTTAAAAACCCATTGACTTCATTTTTTGAAAGAATGTGCTGTATTAAGGTTGTGTGTCTTTGCCTCTTTTTTCTACCAATTCTTTAAAAAAATGTGACTTAAGTTTATCTCCTTATGATCTCGTTTTGCAGATATTTGGCCAGAGAAAAGTACATAAAATCACAACATCGACACGAAACGTAGGGCAAAATAAACTACTATTGACAAAAATAAACACTTCACTTCTATTCTTAACATGAAATCAAGGAAAATAATGCTACATTCATAAAACAAATAAACAAATACTACACTACCTACAAAAATGAAAGTGCATGTTAGGTTCGAATTGTCTACAAACTAATCTGAGTAAATAGATATGGCACTATCCATTTAGATGTCTTTTTTCGGATATTATTAAGCAGTACTAACCAGAGTTGAAAAGTATTGGGGTAGAAGTTAGGGGGGAGTAGATATATGTACTTTTATTTGCAATCCCTGTAGCAGGGTAAACCATTGGGTGCACTCTTTGATAGTGTCCCAAAACTTTTAGTAACCTCCTACATCCTGCTGAGAGTCCTTTTCAAACTAAATATTTCTAAAAAGCCTTGACTTTTGCAAGGACCCACACAAGGGTAGGAACAAGACTACCTCTGTGGGAGCTCTGACCACCCTGTTGAAGGATGAATTACAGTTATATCAGAGACGGTTCCTTTTCAAATTCAGTATCAATTCCATGAAATCTGAGCCAAGTATTGACTCCTTCTGTCATTTTCATAGAAATCCTATATCTTCAATTGACAGTATTGATTCAAGATTCACCTATTTAATTTCAATGACCTTTGTCAAACATAAAACCACAGCTGTTTTTGGTTGCTGGTGATCGTATATCTGAAAATATTATTGGAAATTCAATCACATCGACTCTTAGTCTGGTTAAAGGGAAACCGATGATTTATTTCTCAGATGAATTTGAATGAATGTATTAACTTTAATTGTCATTTTGAAATTATTTGCTGAGGACTTTTTAAAACGTTTTTCATTTTTAAACTCTAGCAACCAACAAACATAGCAACAAATATAGTAATTAGGAGAGAATAGTCTGAAACTAACACCATCCCACTCGTCATTTTAACTCTTTATCCTCAAAGTTTTCAATTGATATCAATTTATTTTATCATTGTTGCTCTGAACACTGTTCGTTGGCTCAGATAGATAAGCAAAAATCAATATTAAAATTTGATGCAATTTCAATTGTTTTCCATTGTTGATTGGCACTTTCCTTTCACTCTAATAAGAATAACAATTTCACTTCAAGTTGCGATAGTGAGTAAAAAGTGCCCTACTAAATATCGATGGATTCTAATGATAAGTGGTGACTATCATGTGTAATATTGTGTTAGAAACAGCCCTGGTAAGACCAACTGTATTTACTCAGAATACAAAGTAATTTGTTCTATATTCCAGACTACTTCTATTATTTTATTATGCTTTTAGATCTGTGAAGTACAATGGAATTAATTCTTTTGAAAAGAGCAAATCAAAGAACAAAACATCAAACACATTGCCGTACCTGGATAAACAACTGAGCTAACTACCTGTAGTGCAACTAGAAAGAAACAACAGACAACGACTTAGGCCTACAACAGAACAAACACACGATACAGCAACGAACGACAAAGAATGCATCAACACGTGTGCAATGTCCCATTAACTTTAACGTAGACGGTTGTGAAAATGAGGCTTGATACTATCCGATTATAAAAGAATATTATCTGATTCCCCCTGATTTATTATATAACTATCCCAATACAAATGGGCCTCAGTGTGAGACAGGGGGTTAGTCACAGCTAATGTGACAAGAACTGTGTTATTGATGTTTTTTAAATCAGCCAGCGTGGCTGATGATTTTGTTTACCATAAGCAGGTAACATTGCAAACAGAGCAGCAGCACAGCGTTTTGAAACAGTTGCTTACCATAAGGTCATTAGAAGTCTTGTGAATCACTTTTGTAAACCGATAAACCTGGCTTTTCAAATAGCTTTTTACAATTTTGGTTCAATAGGCAACATGGTATACACAATTTGTAGAATTTCCAAGGTTTAACAAACGTTTGCTACAACCTTATCATTTTCAAGGAAACTTATGGGATATAAACTGCTGAGAAGAGTTAAATTTATAATGGTGATCACTCTTAGCAGCTATAGGAAGCAGTTATGTTGCAGTTTCAAAACGCTTTTGAGCTCCCACCCTGCTTAAATCAGAATAAAAATTCTAAATACAGAAGAAATTACCTTTTGTCAAACATCGAGGCTTGAACCATGTGCACAAATTTCCATTATTTTTCAAAGTTTTTCTGTAATTATGATTGCAAAAGAAAATCTTTTTGATTAACATTTTCAGCTCGGATTTCATCCATGTCCAACTCAACAATGATAAGGTGCTATTCTAGAGACTGCAAAATATTTCCCCATATCTTACGCCTTTGCTGCTTATCATATAGTCTATGAAGCTACAGCGGGAAAATAACGAGCCGTGCCTTTAAAATGTGTACAAATCCGTCTCATTGGATACCCAGGCTGCGATTATGGAGTGAGTTATCAGATGGTTATTCCAGTAACACATTCAACAGAATGCAGTGGTTAGCAAGAATTCTGCAGGCAGCGAACAGTAAAGTTACAATGACTGCTGCTCGCATGAGAAGAACACCCGCTGGGCATACGTGATATGTGCACGGCAGAGGGGGCACTCCTTCACCAAAGCTGAGCACTGAACACAGCAAATCACATGTCCACAAGGACAGAAAGCGGTGGATACTTCTGCGTCCATGCAAACCTGGCAAGTCCTTGAGTCTTGCAATGTTCTAACAAATTCCTTCAAATCCTCTGCGGATAGAGTGTTAATTTTAGAGGCATCTTCGAAAACCTTTTGAGTGGTGATGCTTGATTTAGAAGGCAGTTCGTCAGCCGTATCATCTTCAGCGCATAACTTAGTTTGTCGTCGCTTGATAATAACAGAGTGGCAATTCCTCTCTTGGTCAAATCGGTCTGATAGTCGGCCCTTCACGCTCTTACCCAGTCCTCTATCACTTGAATAAAACAATGACTGCCTTCGTTTGCCTGATGCGTTGAGTTCTTTCCATGTCGCGTTGTAAACCTGACGTCTGGTCTTCAAAACATCAAACAGATAGGTACGGCCTATTTTCGTATTAGGCCTGAAGAACGATGCGATTCTTCCAACAGAGTTCCTTGTACACTTCTCCATGACTGATTTCTTCACCATGTTGCATTGGTAGAAAGAGTGGAATTCAGTGAAAGTTCTGAACAGATCAATGGTAGCTTGCTGCACTTTGAGTTTGAAACCCAGTTTCTTCTGATTGTGCAGGGAAGCATCTCCATATGAAATCGTGAATAGTTTCCCTTTGTAGGACACTGTTGAGATTTCTTCATAAGGAATGCTGCAAAAGTACAGAAATTCATATCAGTTTTTAATTGGAGAATTGCATAGTCAAAACATGAGAAGAAGGGGAAAAGAAATTGAATTAATTTTCCCCAAATGAAAAATCAACCTGAGCAGCGGCATCATAGTTTTCCCAACTCCCCAGCTCCCTTTGTTTAGGGATAGTTTTGCATAAATAAGAAAATCTACACTATCACCTTCCTAAAAAATTGGAGTTGGCAAGTTGGGGACTTGGGGAAAACAACAACACCGCCAGAAAAGGATAAAAAAACCCACATTTGCAGAGTCAAAAGACCAGCATTACCCTCAAAGAGCCTGTTCTCTAGAGCCACCCAACCACTTTTGTCACACTCTTTCACTCTATTGTTTATGACATTTCCATAAAGACAAGAAAATCAGGAAGAACAGCCCATCCCCTATCGTGACATTATTATCGAAGGACCCCCTAACAATGAAAGAACTGATATTTTGGGCACAGTAGAGGTTGAAAAAAGCAAAGTCAAAGCTTCCAAGCCATTCTGATATTGACAATGTTTGGACAGGCCTCTTAAAAACAGGACCCCACAGGACAAAGCATTTATCTCTCAGCGTTTCCACTGATGTGCATGACAAGCAGTGTTGAGTTAGTGAGGATTACAGGTCAGAATGATTCTAAAAACATTCTGCTAGCAGAACAATTGTGGTGGATTAGACAAGGCCAGGCTATTGTGTTTGTGGCACCATCTCAAATTGGCCTTTTATATTACTGATAAGAATTTCTAAGGATATTTTCAACCACCATGCCTAAGACTATGAGCATATTAGATGTTCTTTGAGCCTATTCAGATGTCTCCCTTGTTCCTGCTACTTAAATTTGTTGATAAAGGGGCACGCTTTATCATGTGTTGAAAAAACTTTATAAAAACACGAGCAACGGATTCCAACAAGAGAAAAAATATTGAGACAATGAGACAATAACAGCTTAACAATATCCCAGTCCCAGACAATTTACTGGTTGTTTTGTATTTTAATCAACTCTTATCATGAACTTTAGACAGAAGCCTCCTCTCGCTGCTTTTATCTCATAACAAATCAGAAGTCCTCTCTGCAAAAACACATTACTCTATGATTTTATAACTCATAACAAATATGGTTTGTTAACTCAAATACCATTTACATAAGCACTAAACAATAAGCTCTTGTACATGAGGAATGTGCATGTAAGAAACTGGCGCCTACCACCTTCGACAGTATTTTTCTGCAATTATGAATACTATATACGCTTTTTTGCTATTGTTAACTTTGTGGAGACTTTCAAAGAATAGCCAATACAGTTGTTGATAAATGTATGACAGCCCTTCTGTTCCCTTGGGTTATACTATACACTTGATCATAAAATGAAGAACCACAAGAGCCTGATTTGAAATTCTATTATGCAGAGACTTTCTGTAGTTAAGCAACTTAATAGATCTGCTTTGATTTGGGTGTATGTGTAAGAGCGAGGATGGCCTGGAAGATCAGAAAGACAGGCAAAAATAAGCTTTGCATCTAAGCACCCATCAGAAACCATTAAACACAAAAGCAAGAAACCGTTTATCAAAGTTCACCTAGTAAGCTAGATGATGTCAAGGTCATGCATATTCAGCTATCAGAGAGCTTAAACTTCACAATGGTTCTGTGGGGAAAGTTTCAAATTTCCCCATTGGGAAGACAATTAGAGGATATAGCATTATGCGCAGAATCAACATATGAATAACTGACAGGTCCCTGAATTCAGACATGGCGGACAGTGGATAGAAATGGCAGAACAATGGTCTGAATCGAGGTAGGGAGCAAGCACAGCCTACACGTGCTTATGCCCAAAAACATAACAACATGCCCGGTCCAAACCAAACTTAATAACTTCAATAAATTTGACTGTGATTCTCTGGATGAGAAGCCTTTTTGTGTTATCAGAAAAGCCACAATTCACGCAATGTCATGCGTAAACAAAAGGCAGAGGGCTTATAAACAAAGCCTCTGTCAGCTGAGCTTTAATGCTTGATTTGACACACAGGAAATGAAGCTGGATCACTGTGCAGAAATTCAAAACAAGATTTAATACTCAGTTTTTTATCAGCTTCATAGCTCAAGAAAGTTTTTTAGAAGAAAGTAGCTTACTTGAGAAGAAGCAGGATTTGGAAATTAGTTTGAAAATAGCACTTGATGCACAAAAGACTGATGCTTTCAAATATGCCAAAAATGTTTCCTAATGAGGATGGGGAAGAATGCAAAATAGAGCAGAGAAAAACAATGAAATATCTGATAAACATAATGCCAATATTATACCCTGACATACCTAGCTTCTTCAAGGCTGAGGTATATAATCACTTGTACAAGTTCCTGTAAGATCTTGCAGAAAATCCTGTATGATTTGATCCTATTAATTTGGATCTTATAAGATCCTGCAATGACATCTTAAATAGGACCTTGCAGGAATCCACAAGACATTTCACCAGGGTATCTCAGCACCAAAGAAAAGTCATGTACATGCCAGGATGAACATTGGCATTATATATGATATGATGTTGATGAGATTGCCCATGAATATCATAGGGCTCAACTTGCAGAGCTATCAGTATGGAACCAAGAAGAAAGAAAATGTTATTTTGCAGGCAATTCAGATTTTCATAACTACAAGACACCTTCTTACACACCCGATGATCGTGGAGAGCTCAGAGTTGTGTAAAAAAAGACATTACAGATCATAATATCTGAAATTTTGTTTCTGGCCATAAAATAAATATGTTTACTCACAATTGTATGAGCTGGCTTTCCTTCTTCTCTGACACTTCAGTGCATTTATCTATGAAAACAACTTCAGACTCCCCTGACCCTTCTTTCTGCTTCTCAACAGTCTTTTTCTTTTTCTTCAGACTTGTGTCGTCTCTATAAATTCGTAAACCATCAGAACGACACACCAGCCGGAGTTTTGTATTTTTGGCGGTTGCAGAGTTCACGTGAAATGTCTCCACTCCATATTCTAATACATTTGATAAAATGTGAAGGACCTGGATTCTTGATTCTTCTTGGGGCATTCGGTCTAAGTCTAAGTGAAAAGACTCTATGCTTTGTTCCAATTCGGTGTTCCACTTTCCACATGGGAATAGAGCTGAATAATCTGGCACAGATTCTGGGCTATATTCCCCCATCTCAGCTTGTGCCACATAACTATAAAGTTTTGCGAGAGTTTCATCATCCATTTTAGATATGTTCAAGTAGTTCTTCTTTAGTTTACTTCGGCATGCAAAGTAGAACATATCCCTGGATAAATAAAAAAGAAATTTGGTGGAATTTCCTAAAAGAAAAGCCTACATGCTTTGAAAATCATTGCCTCATGAGCTAGGCGAGTACCTATTTAAATCTTTCCCATGAAGATAGACTTTAATTTTCTATTTTTAATTATCCGAAAGAACACAAACACACCGCATTTATATTCCAGCTGTTTTTCCCACTAGCGTGAGTTCAACCATCCATGGGCTTATTGACTCTGCGTATATATTTATTTCTTGCCGACTTCTTCTCCCAGCCCTCGTCTCATTCTCAAGCACATCTTTTGATCGCCTTGCTCGTTGTCCCCTTCCTTGCGTTACTGCCAATTGCATTGTTAAGACCCTACCCACTTCTGTATCCTCCCCTCTTCTCAACACATGTCCAAATCACCTGAAAACTGTCTTCTTAACCATTGGTCCATCGACTCTACACCCACCCTTTCTGCAACCTCCAAGTAACTATTCCTCAATGTAACTTGCAACCCTATCCTGGCTTAATATCAAAAACATCATATGACTTTCACTTCATTTCATTTTACTTGCATTGGCAGAAAAAATTGGATGAGAAAGAAATTATTGAAAAGGTTAAGATTTGTCAGTATAGCTTTAACTCCTAGAGAAAAATCATATTGATGATTCAGTAGAAAATTAAAGAAGACTGACAGTTGTTATCTTGTTTGTTTAACAATTAAGCTTTCTTTCTTTATATTTCTATGGAACGTTGTAAGTGTGCCAAATTCCCCCTTTGCCAACACGCTTTTTTATAAGTACCTTGCTGATGTATAAATACATAGTTGTTACTACACTTTGGAAATAGGGAAGTACAGTAGTCTAAACAAGAAAGAGGTACATCAAGATGATTTAAAGGGTACTTCCTTGTCTTCAGGGAAGTGCCCCCCCCCCCAAGTTCTCATGCCCTTACCTATCAATTAATACTGACAAAAATGTTTTGCAAAAATTGAACTCACTCCTACAATTAGAACTAACTATTTACAAAATAGATGTTATCTTTTTCTACAAGAAACCTAGTTTGAGCTCTTTCCAACTTTTGGAGAGCTTCTTTAATTGGATATTGTTCTTTAATGTCAAGGAGAACAATAGAACAGAAGAATCTATCAATGTTTTCCAAAAATTTCACTAGTAAGTTTCTTATGAATCGGTGAACAAACGTGTAATCTAGCAAGGCCTCCTGACCTAAATTGCTCCAAATAATAGGCTTGGCTTCTGCAAAATAGGATATGAGGGTCTCATAATGAGAAAATAGCTTGAAACTTTCTCGATTATCGGAAAACTCCTCCGACAGGATTTCAAGTGTCTAAATATAGAAGCTGAACCGTTTAGGCTGTCAGCACCTTGCTCAGCTAAAGTCCGTCTGAGAAAAGCCCTGACAACAATTATTGCTAAATTGCAAGGAAAACAGAAGTACATTACCTCGTAATCTGCTGCTGTAATTCTTGAGGTGTCACGAAGAATTTCACACACAGTTTCAGTCTGAAGGGAGCTTTTCCCGTTAGTTGGGGAGCAAGTGCGTTTCGCAAATTCAACCAAAACTCAACATCGTTGGCCTGATTTCTAAATCGCAAACCAAAGTAGTCTCTCTCGATCATGTGCAGGCGAGAACATATCTAGAAGATTATGATACTGCATTTTATAATAAATCAAAAGCATTTTGGATATAAAAATTGAGGCTGACATGGGCTTATTTTCAAGGGATCAAAAGTTTAGGTAATAAACAAAATCTCCCCAGCCGAACTGTAACTTTACCTTTTCCAAACACTCAGATCCCTTCACATCTCGAGGTAAAATCAGCTCGTGGATCGTACCACTAGGCTCCGTTATTAAACACCACAACATTTTAGGAATTAGACTTTCAATAATAACTGTAAAACGAGGAGAAACAATAGTGAATTATCATTTCGTGAGGTCTAAAGGCGAATAGTCCGATAAAATGGATACCACTGCAGAGCAGATCTCGAAAGACCACTCAGATTTAACCAATCAAAGCTTTCTATAGTCAGATGTTTTTTACGCGACGGCTCGAGGTCGCCTCAGATGATTTGAAACAGCCAATCAGGTCGGAGGAAAACAAAAGCCGTTTTCCAATTCAACGGTTGGTTGAATTAGACAAGTGTACAATACAAATTGGTAAACAAGCTTGAGAGGACAAAAGGCTTGTAAACAATTGGAAGAATAAACAATAAATAAAAACTTTTGTCTTGCTGCTGTTGACGACAAGAGACAAGTCCGAACTAGCCTTGTAATGGGGAAAACCCAGCCCCGTATGACGTGATGGTGAAAATGAAATATTTATTTCTTAGATTTCCATATCAATATCACATTTCATCAGCCATGCTTTTAATTTCACCACCACGTTTTAAAAATATCTTCAATCGACATCTTCAAAAACATGGCAGGTTATTTTGAGCTGATTTTGGCAGGGCATGCGCACAGTGGTACGGTTCTAGGGGGCAGGGGGATAAACCCAGTGGTAGTTTGGGAGCCAGGGGGAATGTGCACTTACAGCAATAAGTATGGAAACGATTATGATACTAAGGCTATTACGATGGACAACAAATATTTGTTTCTATAGCTTTCTCTTCCTCTCTTCAACTTTCTATAAGTTCTCTAAAATATGGAGTCATGCTTTTTGGATCTGAGTGTATGGAAATCATCATAATTCGAAAAAGCTGGTCTTTTTCTGTGTTTTTCTTACTGTCTCTTCAGAAAAAAATAAAAACCTAGTTTATCTGATAAGAAACCTAGTTTCCCAAAGGAAAGGGAAATAACCAAGTTTTTGTGCATAGCATACGTAAACATTTATCGATTCAATGCGATACTGCCCAAACTTGTCCTCTACACAACTACACTCTTTTTTATAAGAACTAGTAAAATTGATTTGAAGTTAGCTGTTCTTAAATATTCCTCTATTTTCAAGCTGAAATGTTCTTAAATTGTTCTTACTTTTACAATGGTTCGGAAGCCTTTTTTGCTATCAGTATTGTTAATTGTTTAAAAGTTTGACCCCCTTAACCATCTGACATTATTTTTGTGCTATACATCAGCTTGTTTTGTAAATATTTCTCAGTCTTATGGTTATTTCATAAAATTTCATATTGAGGCAAAAATGTTCAGCCTCGGTTTGTTCTTAGCCTGTTCTTATGTTTTGGCCAAAGTTTAGGCTGGTGCTCTTATAAAATTGTTCTTATAGAAAAAGATGTATCACAATTGCGTATGATGGAGAATCGTTATAAACAGAGAAAATGTAGCTTTTAGGTTAAGATATGCCCTTATTGGGAGTATAGAATATAGGAAGCTTTGTCACGTCTAAGGTTCAATATAATGATAATACATATAATGATAATGATAATAATACAATTATTCAATATAAGTGCTGACAAAGTTCTTGGACTCATTGAAACTAACATAAAGTTACATGAAGTTACATCAAGAAGGACCACTCTTATGAATTGTTATTGATAGCAAAAGAGCAGCAACTTATATTTTGAAGGAACCAGGCTTTTGAGAAAGCCAGAAATATCGGAAACATAGCGAAACGAACACATAGATTACCTAAGCTTTTCGTCTAACACTCAACAGAGTAATACGTCATAAAAAGAACGAAACAGAAACCCAACTGATTTATATACCCAGATGTGGATCGAGATAGGCCAATCAGAAAAGAAGTGAGAGATTGGTATACTGTGTGAAAACCTATTAACAACGTAGGCCCGGCAGAAGCTCTCCAGAGTTGGTCCGGTTCAAGTAAAATTTGTGGGGCCCAGGGGCATTACCCGTGAAAGTTTAGAGATTTGGGCTCTAATAAAGGAAATTTGGTGAATTCGTAGAAAGTAATAAACGCAAAAATGAACCGAGAGCTACTAAAATTTTATGTCTTGAAAAGCAATATCCATTGGCAAAAGGAGTGTTTTGGCCAAATAGTTGGTCCGACCAACGCCGCACCAACCGAACCGGTTCCATCAGACCTGCAACCACGATACAGTGACCTGACCAATAAGGTTACTTCAAAAGTCCTAAAGCGAAAACAAACTCCTTCTGTGACTGTTGAATGTCAGACGAAAAGCTTAAGTAATCCGAGTAATCCATGTGTTCGTTTCGCTAGTTCGCTATGTTTCCGATATTTCTGGCTATTTTGAAGTTTTCTACCAGGAGAATGAACCAGGCTTTTTGTTAATGTTTTGAAGTGGTTGGCAGAAGGCGCCAACTTTACATCATGGGAGGGACTTCCATATCTTGGGTTCAAGATAACTTAGAAATTTAATCACATACTTAGTGGATTTCTTTTTGGAATTTCTAATGTTGTTATTTCTTTTAGATTGTTCCTGGTAGGCTTTTCTTCAATGGTATAATGTTGAGAGGGTTGTCTAATACCAGTTATTAAGGATATTAGGAACATAAGAACTATAAATGGGTTAGGAAACAGGGATAATTTGGCATAGATTAGAGAAGAAGGAAACCTTTTATCCAAATTGTTAAAGGGACATTCTGAATTTACCTCAAAAAACATAGGATCAAATAATAATTTCCAGAGTGAGCAGGGAAACAAGGGTACTCCATATATGACCCTCAGATGACAAGAACAATTACAAACTTAAAGTAAATTAATTTAGAAACTTGGCTTGAATTGCTTCGATTTCTGCCAATGGTTCGCTTCTTGGAAACATGCTACTGTTGAGCTTGAATCCTGAAATAAACAAATAATATAAACAAAAGTGGACCAATAATATGGAGGGTTATCTATTCTATGCACCAAATCCTATAACCAAATCGGTTGACCCCTAAACACCCCTTTTAATGATCCTTACTCCAAAATCTGACCCTATCCATTTAAAATAAATCTTGATATAGACGAGTGAATAAGGAGATAAGATTTGATTTGTTTTATTGTTGCACGCTTTGTCTTTACCATACTTTGCTGCAAATCATGGCAGTGCTAAATACAAAGAGTTATTATACATTATATACATTATATATATACATTCATTCTAAAGACTGACCATATGTTCCAAACTGCAGTAAATAACAACTAAAATTACGTCACACCGGGTCGGAGTTAATGCGCAGAGTGCACACTTGAACTGTTTCATACACACATTTATTTTCCCGGCCACACTACCTCCAATAAGTTTAGAAACGTTCCATATTGTTCACCTAAATTGTAACATTTTTAAAGTAACACACTTCCTTCATGACCTGAATCGCACACCAACTGGCTAAGAAATTAGTATAGCAACAATTTTTGAAACTTGAATGTAATGCATTATTATTACCTTTGATCCGCGCTTCTTTGGAACATTTCTCGAGTTAACTTTAGTTTTTGCATTCAGAATTTTCTTTGCAATCCCAGCATTAAGCTCAACAGGGTTCAACAAATTTGATCTTGGCAGCTGTAAAACAAAGAGCACATCATATACATAGGCCCATCGAAATCAAGGGGGCAGAGGAGTATTTGGCCCCTTATAATTCCCAAAATCTATTTTCCTTAGCATGGGGCCAATGGTTCCTATTGCTGTGGAACAATAGTCCCCCCGTATAACGGTCCCCTTCCTAAGCTACAACGTTGCATAAACGACTCAAAGGACATTTACGAACTAGATTTTCTATTAGCTTGGCTGCTTTAATGCTGATGAAATTCAATGAAGAAATTCAAGGGCTTCTTGGATAAGTCATCAGGGGGACTTCAAGGTCTATCGTAAATCGTAGGCAATCTGAAAATGGCTTGACTTAATTCTACAATAAGGTATTCTTGCGAGCCTATTGTAATAATGGGTGGAATGAAATATCCCATAATTGCATTACATGGAATGGAACAAACAATGTACACAAAGAACTATAAGGTATCTCACGATTTACAAGTGAAAAACGTCCCTTTAAAAAGTTATTTAACCTGATACCCAACATTATATTTACAGACAGAATAACCATTCCCTAGACATACATACAAAATATGGAGCCCTTGGTTAGTCTAACATCTCACAAAATTATGCCCTTGGCTCAGCACGAAAAAAAAGTATATCCTCTGGCGCAGCTGATCCCAACAATCTCACTATGAAAAATATTCTGCCTCTATGAATGAGACCCTAGCTAAGTCTATGATGAATGCTTAGAGAAGTGGGAACGGGGTCAGGAAAATTCGAAAAGGTCTGGCTTGAATCAGAATGTCTTGGGTGGGAGACTATTTAAACAGAATGGAATCATTTACCAATTTTCTTTCTATTTTAGCTCAATCAACACAGAACAAAGCTACCGAATTATAAACAAATTCATCTATTCCAATGAATGATACATATTTACAACACCAAGAAGAAATTATATGTCGGATGGAGGGTTCTAAGGGGAAAGGGGGACTGATCCAAACTCCTAGCACTAAAATAATCAAAAAATCCCAATCTCAATGAGGAAAATATAAAAATTTCAAATTATGAAGTGTTTATGAATCCCAATCCCAATTTAGTCGTTACCAAATCCCAAAGTGGTCCAAGCTCATTTTCCCAGTTAATAAAAAGACAAATTCCATTTCCATTTTTACCCCTTCCTTTACCCCCCCCCCCCCTAATGATAAATGATAAACCCACCATATTAATAGAAGCTTCGACTCTACTCTGCACAATCCCAGAATGCTTCTCCATGCTTAAACTCTTCACCATTGGCAACAGTAGATCTCTACTAGCAACGGCCTTCAGCAGCATGCTCGAACCTTCAGATGGAAGTAAGACGAAATACCCAATCGGTGCTTGTGAGTTCATTGCCCGACTGGCAAGGAGAAGGGTGTATTCCTAAAATCAAAGAAAAATTGAGATGATTTTTGTTAATGAATTTGACCCTAAGGACTCGAACCCACGACCTCTAGAATAGTATTTTATAGCATTAGAATACTAATCTTAGCGTATAGTTGCTATGATATATCGATCGAGGTATTTTGTAAGAAAAAATGACCCTAGTAGGACTCGAACCTACGACCTATAGATTAGTAATCCAGTTCACTAGAAAACTAATCTTAGCATAGTGCTGCTTATATATATCAATCGCGATAATTAATGAGAATGAATATGACTAGAGTTGGACTCGAGCCCACTACCTACTTTTGCAGTGGTATAGTGTACTAAAGTAATAATATAGAGGCCGAGTCCTACTTCTGTCATTTTCATTCTCACGAATTATCTCGATTGAATTTCTAAATCCTGCTTCTCCTCAAATTAAAGAGAAATTCAATTACAAATACCCCTGACGATACCCCTTCTTTTAAACATCCCCTCAATCAAAAGCCCCACCATCATAAATTTTCTAGTTAAACACCCCCTGTAACCATAATTTACTCGTCAATTTATCATATTTGACTTGAAATAATTTTCAAATATAAAACTATCCAATTATCCTATCTAAACTAACCATTAAAGTCTATCTGGTATTAATACAAGATATGTAAATGAGCTTCTGACATTATTTGGTTTATGTTCGTTTAACCAACGTTTCTGGCTTTTCCTGAGACAAACAACAAAGTATAGAAGTAAAATTCGAGTGAAAACAGGGCATCTGTTGACATACAAAGTGGGGGGGGGGGGGAATTTCCACTAGCTTTTCAATTTTCCCACCACTTGAAAATTTTTGTCCCACTAATTTGCTTTTCTTCTCATTCAAAGAAATTGGAATTTTTACTTTCTTTGTATATTTGTGGATTAAAGAGTTTAACACTCAATATTTTGGTGAACTAATTCAAATCCGAACCTTATGCAGACATTAACTTAATGTATAACAAAGTCTTTTAGAAACATAGAAGATTCTAGTTGGCAAATATTGAAAGCTGCTAATTAGTATGAACTTGTTTTTCTCTACTGTCTATGGCAAGGTATTGGTAGGTTCATTGGTATTTATGGATAAAAGAGTTTTAGTCTCAATGTTTTAGTTAACTAATTCAAATCCCAACTTTAAGCAGACTTTAGTTTAGCGTATAACAAAGTCTTTTATAAATATATGGAAGATTCTAGTAGGCAAATATTGAAATTAGCAAATTAGTATGAACTTGTTTTTCTCTACTGTCTATGGTAAGCTATAGGTAGGTTCATTGGTATTTGTGGATAAAAGAGTTTTAGTCTCAATGTTTTGGTTTGCTAATTCAAATCCAATTCTTCAATAGACATTAGTTTAGTGATTATCATAGATTCTTAGAAAATAAGGAAAATTCTAGTTGACTTATGTTACAGACTAGTGAATCAGTATGAATTTTTTTTCCTCTACTGTCTATAGCAATGTATAATGAAGTTTATTGGTATGTTTATGATACGCATGTATGTATGTGCCCTTTTTTCAAATACCCCAATGGTTAAAAATGTTTTAAAAATGCACTGGTTTAAAAACCATGATTGGTACCTTATATCAATGAGGTAGGAGCGAATGACTTGAAATTGTTGTTGGTTAGAGTCAAGAATCTCTAAGAGGGGAACATTATAGAAATAAGGTCACCTTGACCATTCTAGCGTTGTATTTTAATTAGCTTTTTCTAGCTTTCCAAAAAGTTATTTTAATTCATTTTATTCTTTAGATTATTGTATTGCTATAATTGATTTTACTATGACAAAATGATATATACGTACATACATACCTTCCTCTGGGGCACACAGTACAGTGTAGAGATAGAATATGAGTTTAAAAACCATGATTGGTACCTTATCTATGAGGTAGGAGCGAATGACTTGAAACTGCTGTTGATTAGAGTCGAGATCTTCCCATTCCAACTTCCAACAGCTTGTTGGCTTCACTATCAACGGCTGAAATTCAAATAACAAACAATCATGATAAAATACTAATATACATGTGAATGTACCAGGTGGCGCACAAAAGTACTCGAGATAGCCTATGTTCCAGACTTCAAATTAATTCAATTCTAGAAATTGATGTATTTGTAGGAAACCGTAGTTTCAGTAGAAATTTAAGAATGACAACAGCGACAGTAAAGGCAGAAGACCAATCAAGTTATTTCTACTCATGGCAAATCCGTTTAAGACGACTATTCCATAGTATTAAGTGACGACAAGTCCATAGTTACAGGTCCATAGTTGCAATTTCATAGTTGTTAACGTTTCGGAATAACGTGCTTTGTTCCATCAGTTAAGTTCTTATAAGACATCTAATAAGTGCGTTGAATATACTTTCTCACCTGTCCAAAGAGCTGAAAGATAGAAATAAAAAATTATTAGATATCATGCAAATCATTGAAAAAAGAATACTAATGCCACATTTTACTATGTATCAGTCCTTCTCAAATTTACATTTGTTTTCTTATTTTGAATCAAGTTATCAACCTCTTAGGGGGATAGGTCTTTATTTTTGAAAATTATGCGTTTTGCAAGTATCTCCTATTCCTGGGGAGGTGAACAAGAACTTCTCATGCAGAAATATCCTGGAAAACGTCTGTTCAGTACTGTATTTGTTTAGTTATTTGAAGGATATCACCAGTACTGTGGAGAGGTACCATCATTAAGATTAGGGTGCTCAGTACTTCGGGAGATACTACAAGAATTCGGGTATTATCTAAGCATTGCTTGTGATCTACCTTCACAATACTTAACATACTCCACAGCACTGATATCCTCTAAAGGACTTAATATCCCAAAAGTTTCTAAGGATATCTCCCTATAGTACTGATTGTATCCCTTCGCAGTACTGAACATCATCTACAGTGGGATCCCTCCAAAGAACTTACGATTTTCCCCAACAATACGGAACACCCTTCATAGTACTGATGGTATCCTTTCTCCCCCACATTACCAATGATATCCCTACTGACTTGAGACTACTGCTACACACCAGTGACTCGCAGACACCACTCGTTTTGATAATCTTCTGAGCAGTCAAATGAACAATCGGAATGGATGAAGTGAGGTTTCCTCTTGGTTGTGAATACGAGCCGGGAGGGCAGCTCTGCAAACCAGTCTGAACGAACTGAAAATTGGAAAAAAATGAATAAGAGATGACATGGAAAATCAGTAGCATTGATAGAGGTTGATGGCAAAAAGTTCCTAGAGCAACACAATTGAATTTTTTCTCTAAAAGATTCATGTGGTCCATATCTCAAAAGTGGTACAAGATATCAAAATAGTGCAACGGCCAAAAAGGGTTGAAACAGCATTTGCAAATGGAGCCGCATTTTCCTCTGTGCCAGTTTGTCCTTAATGAAATGTGACGAAAATTGTGACAAAATTTCACATTAGCGCCAATAACATTGAAACTGCATTGGGTAATTTCGGAAATTCTTTTTGGTACATAGTACCTATCATCTTGGCTGGCTGTATCAAATATAGGCTCGGGGCTACACGACTGCGAGTGCAGTGATCATTCTAAGGAAAATTCACAACTCCAAAAATATAGTTTTGCAAATAGAGGTTCAAGGTTCTGTGTAAAAGAAAAACATCTAGGGGGTTCTGTGCCCATCATTTTCTCCAAAAATTTTGAAACGTTACCGTCCTAGATAGGCTAAGAATGAAATTCCTGTTTGCGACAGTTTTAGAGGTCTCACACCTTTCGAAAATTATAAATGTAAAGTCCAACTTAAATTTCTTTATGATTAAAGAGCGAAGGAGTCTTTTTAAATCTGCAAATTTCAATTTACAGATCCACAATACTTTTAACAACTCCAAGAAACACTACAAATTCGCCTTAGAATAATCACTGTGCGAGTGTTTTAAAATCAAAATTGTATTAGGCCCATTGAGTTTAGGCCTATTTACTGTACCGTATGGACTACTCTAGTTTGTGTATGGTGATATGGGTTTGTTTCACTGTGGGTTTAATGAGGTGCATTGACGGTGTATATTGATCCTGGTTTTCTAAGAAGGGCATACATCATAGTTGCAAAAACCCTTCTACATGCAGCCCTGCGAAGAATGGCAAGGAAACATTATTTCCATTTAAGCTAGATCACAGGAAGAAAAGGATGCTATTTAGATTTTCATATCACTTGAGTCTGGCCAGGGAGGTACTTTCAGCATTCACTTGTAGATAATAACCCATAAATAGTTATATCTACAAACAATATGTATAGACATTACTTCAACATGGGGTAGAGCCAATAGCCCCCATCTCTGCCTATTGCCTACTCCTTGAATCTGGTCCAATGAGGTATCAATATACTACTAAAGAGGTAACGGAAAGAACTTAACCAATACCTCAAATAAAGCCAAATTTCTGCACTGCAAACGATTTTTGTGCTTAATGTATTATAAGCTATTGAAGATATTTTGTTGTTTTATTTTTTCCACTCTCTATCGATGTTAATTCATCAGATAAAGTTAGAAGAAAAAATGTACGAAACTAAACATCATATATCAAAGTTTTTGCATTGTGGAGGTATTTTGCCATACAAAAAGCTGGCTATACTTCGTGTTCGAAGAACTCCCTCAGCGTTATTATAGCTACCTCTTTGGTCTGGCTGTGAAACCAAAATGAAAAAATAAAAACTTACCATTTGCTGGCAGTGGGGTAAGTACATAGGATTCAAAAATCTATCTTCCAAATCACATTTCAGCTGAATTTCTATGTGAAGAGAAATAAGAATACGAATTACATTTAGTAAAATTTTATAAAGGGTACAAAATCTTATTAGGAGTCAATTTTACATTCAGCAATCAACCCTGGAGAACGTTTGTGCCATCAATACTGTGGAGGGATTAGTACTAATGGTATCCTGCCACACTACTGAACATCATCCTCATTACTGCACAGACGTTCCTTATGTTGAAACATATTACTCCACCTATGAAGATACTAAGTGAATTAATTAGTTCGGTTAGTACCCTGGTTATATGGTCAAGATTTTCAGTTCCCCGACATTACATTCTACCCTACATACAACTAATAACCGCCCAACAGCTAATCCAACAAAATAGGTATATGTAAAATTATTAGGCTATGCAGAATCACCTTCTCCGTGCGGGGTTGGTAGATCTATAGTCAGATGCACATCATCTGTCCCAATATCTAACATCCAACCCTTGAACATTTGTTCCAATGCAGCAATGTCTACAAACGAAAGGAATCTGTTATCTACTGTAAACACATGTTTACATTACACTTTTGGTTTTTACTTTTGGTGATTTTCAAGTACTTACACTCGGTCATCTAGTGGAACAGATCCCTCAAGGTAGATCCGAGATCATCGCCTTACACAATCAATATTCACTAAACATAAATTGCTGTAACTCTAACACTAACCCTGATTGTAACCAAAACTATAACCCAGACCATAATTCTAGCCCTAGCCCTAGTAATGGCAAAAGGCCAAGGCCATAGTCAAATTCAAGGCTGAGGCCAAATCCTAGGCCAGGATTGGACCCTACCCCTACCCCTTTTCACAGTAATAAACATATTCGTAAAGCGCATCATTGTGGGACGATCAACCCAAATCAACTACGCTTGCGCATTATGCATAGTGTGTATAGAAGGCCATGATCTTTGGTTCACAATGAGCTGTTTTTGTTTGGAGGTAATGGTCTCTTGCATAGACATATACACTGAACAGAAATATCCCCTAACGGCGACCCTGCCTCCTAAATCTGAATATGATTTCATTGAAGCCAAATGGAAAGTCAAGGCAAAAGCAAAGGCTAAAACAAAGGCCCGAGCCGTGGCGAATGCCGTAGCTAATGGTAAGTCAAGCCAAGACCATTGCCAAAGCCAAGATAAAAGCCAAAGCTAAGGGCAAGACCAAAGTAAATTTCAAGGCTAAACCAAAGCCCTAACCCCAATCCTAATCTCAAATCCTAACCTTCATCCCTAACACCAACTCAATCTTAGCCCCCAACTGTAACCCTAACTCTAACTCGTGTGAGGTCAATATCTGAATGGCTGATCTTCCAGATGTTGAGTAAACAACTCACTCTACCTTAAACTTTTGTAGCTCAGTTGTTGCTCATCAAGCAACTGTTTGATTTCGTGGATCTAAAGCAAATTTTTAGAAAAGTATGCAGCTTACCATTTTCGATAGTTGTAAATTCCATGTACTCCTGGAGGGCTTCGTTGCAGCTCCTTTCACTTCCTGTAAAAAGTAAACAAAATACAGAAAAGTACCTGGTAGACAAATGAGCTTGAACTTTAAACTACTCTAGGCACCGGTTTCTCGAAGCTCTAGTGACAATAGAGCCCAACCTAAAGGTTGTTGGTTCGAGTCTCATTAGGGTTATTTTTTCACCTTAAAAATTATCAAGATTGAGATGTCTTAACATCTATGGGCTAAGATTAGTATTCTAGTGCACTAGAGTATTTATCTGGAGGTCGTGGGTTCGAGTCATAATTTTGAGTCCTACAAGGGTCATTTTCCATCTTATCTCAATTTATATATCTTAACAGCTATGCACTAAGATCAGTTTTCTAGTATATTAGAGTACTAATCTAGAGGTCATGGGTTCAAGTCGAACTAGGGTAATTTTCTTTCTTACAAATTATCTGTATTCATTTCTTAAACCATACCTGAATTTAAAAGTTTCATTTTCTCATCCAGACCACTTTCTGCCTGATCGATGTTTATTATTTGAATTTTCTATCGAGAGAAAAATACGCAATCACAGCAATGGAGTCAGAGTAAGATTCAGTGAAGGCGACGGCAGAAATTCAGCAAAAACCTTTAGAACTATCAATCTAATTACCCTGGGTATTAGAGCCCTAGGGAATGCTATCCAGGTTCAATTTAGATACAAAACAAATCTCTAGATCCCTTGAAATCCTTTGTATGAATTTCCAATGGTCAAATTGAAGATTTTGGAGGCATTCTTTTCTATTAACCTAGAAACATAGTCATATGCGATCTTTAAGACAATCATCAGGCAACTATAAAGATACCAGGTATAGTCATATAAGTATAATGATCTCGTGATATCGCTCGAACATACCACAAACAAGAAGGGGTCTAGGCAGGAGCCTTGAGGTATCTCACATTATATTTGTTTCGCATTCAACTTATATTGATTAGTTAGCGTATTTGCCTATCAACTATCAATGTACTACTTCGATTAGTTTACCTATTCAATGGGCCCTTCGTGCTTTGCACATAAACCAATACCTTGAGAAGATAGTAAGCATATTTGCCTATCAGCAGGGCAAGAGTTTTGAGCTAATTATTCCTACCAAGTAGCCCATGGAAAATTAATCATGTACGTAAAAGCATATCGCTTAGATTAAATAAACTATGAATACGGGTATCCCATATCCCTTTTTGGTTCGCATTTGACTTATATCCATTCGTAGCACAATATGATATTATATTGGATCCAGAAAGCCTTTTAAGAAGTAATTCTTCAGGATTGGTAACGTGTACCATTCCCCTCACTTGAATATCTCATCATGTCAATAATGAAGCTACTGTCAGCACTTTCTCCAGAAATACTTTGTGTTATTTTCGGAAGAGCGTTAAAAAGTTTAGGACCATAGAGTAGGAGACTTCCATCTATACGCATCTACATACTACACACTTTTTCTTCCCAGCCTAGTTTATTCAAATAAAAAGATTCTTAGCCAAGAACCCATTTCTCGTTTAAGTAGATAAAGAATATTGTTTATATTTTACCCTACCTTTAATACTTCTAAATCAAGCTCGTGAAAGATGTCTGCTATATTTTCTTCCATGACCTCTTGCTTTTGAGATGTGATGACACAGAGTTCCATTTGATAAACGGTTGATCTTGACTCCTGAAATAAACCATAGTACATAGATAATAAGCCTCTTACCTAACACGAAATTACCAAATTGAACAAATCATATCCCCCCTTAATAGGAACCTTATTGTTTCGAGTCGAGGCAAAAAGGCCAGATTAATGTTCCATATTAGAATCGCCACTTTGTTCATCAATAAAGAGGAATGAATCATTGTTGGCTGGAAAGTGGGGCCTCTGCTCCTCCGTAGCAGTGTAATTCAATCAAATAAAATTCCCTATTAACTGTTTACTATGAAATATACTGAGATACATATATCGTAAAGAGAACGAGATTGCTTTTCATAGTACTCAACTTGGGGAGCTATTAGTATCACACCTTGAGATGAAAGAAAGACTGTTTTATTGTAAATAGTCTTTCTTTCTTCGTAGTTCTGATATACTGAGATATATTTACTACATATTAAGTGTAAATTGTACTGTGGATGTTGAAAAAAATAATAAAACACAATCTTCATACCACCATAATACATCTTCAGCTGAAAAGCGGGACCCCAGATTGAGATTTACTATTTAGTGTTAAAGGCAATCTACGGAGTTAAAAGGTGTCTTTAGTCCAGGGGTCTGGGCAACCCATAAATAGCAGCCAATAGGATAGCAGGATTTTCGTTGGATCGAAATTTCATGTGATCAGATAAAAACCGGGATTGCTGTGATTTCAAAAAGCAAAATGGCTGACAAATCGGGACAGCTGCGACGCAGCTTCTTGTTCCAGCAAGCAGACAATCAAAGATGAAATGGGAATTTTTCAACTAGGCGTAAGCATGTTTTGTGTTCAGATTCTGGATTAGATTGGCAACTCAAGAAGACAATTATCATCATCGGTATTAGATTAGGCCTAAAAGAGGCTTGCTGTGGCGTGGAGCAAAGCAACAGAGGTAAAAAGGCTCTTGGCCGAGACGTGATTTCTTTTTTAATTCGCCATGATAGAAGGCTTGGAGTTCAGCAACGTCGCCGGGACCAAGTAAAATTTAGAGGTAAGTATCCAGACCTTATATCTTTCTCGATGTTGATATCAATGTAATAAATGAAACTTATTGGCTCCTGTATGGTTGGGTTAGTTTCTTTTACCCTGCTACCCTAACAATTCAAGTTTAGGCTTGTTTAGGCCTCTCTTGGGAAATGGAAAAATATTGTAAAGTATTTTTTATTAAATGTTAGTATTTCAAAGCAACTTTCATTTATTCATTTTCAAGTGAATGCTAAAAAGGCTAGTGGCAGTAACACCGAACTGTGTGACTTCCTCTAACAACATGCAAATTTAAGAAAGGCTCTATAATACAGTGATGGAAATTCATTTTTCAGATATCCCGCAAACCTCTCAACTTCTCTGACAAAATTGCCTGATTTGATATTTTTCCCACCATTCTGATTAATTTCCCCTAACCATCACTAACATTAACATTACTAACACTGCATCGAGGCACCCAAATCATGATAACAAAATGAAGTTGTTATTTTACAGCTCACGCCTAAAAAGACTTTAAGAATTTGTTCCTTCTTTTTGGCGCATGCAGAGCCTGCACAGTCATAGTTTCATCAGAAAAGCTTTTGACAGAAATATTCCATATTGCTAAAAGAATCAAATAAACAATACTGAACATCGTCAAATATTCTGTGAAATCTTAAGTTCTAAACCCCATTTTCAACCAAACGCACATAATATTTAGATGGACATCAGTAGGAAAATAGACTTTTTGAGATAAAAATCATCATCTTAGCATCAAAATTATTTTATAGCAAAATATCAAGAACAGAAGACTCATTAGAAGGACATGAAACTGATTCAGCATCAACATTTCACATCTTCAAAGCTACATCAGCATCCTTGTCAATGGCTGCAACAAAGAAAGATACAACTTGTTGATATGTAATTATGTAGTATCAGTAATATTTCAAAAAAGAATAATAAATTGAGAAGGAATATTTGTAAATGTTTGATTGTTTGATGAACAATCTTCTTGTCTCTGCTAACTCAGGATACTTTCTTTATGCTACTAATTTGATTTAGAAAAAAATACTTCGAACAAAGCCTTCGAACAAAGGTAGTGTGGTAATTCACGAGACGGGACTTGGGGGCTTAAAATTATTCAATACTTTCTACTTCTTACTCAGTTGTGTACTAGATTTAGGATTTAGCTCTGATAATAACAAGTTTCATGTGGGCAGACCAGGGTTCTAATGCCTTTAGGTTCTTAGGCCTGCTGCTATACTTCTGTTGACTATGCATATGAAAGAAGAGGGAAGGCCTTGAAATGGCAAAAAGAGACTATTATAAAGGCCTAAAGCCATCCAAAATTTAAACAAGCAGATAAGAAGGGCAACCGTGTCATGCTTATTTTGACAAAATTCTGTTATGCATGTCAAAAATGGAAAACAAGAACTGTCCTAAAAGACATATAGACCATCTAGCTGCGTAAGCTGTCATTGATTACATAATCAAGTTAATCGCTTACCTCTGACTTTCCTGCTATCAAGAAAAAGATCGGCGATCTCCACAGGCTCTTAGCTTCTCCACAGCTTTTCCGCCATTTTGGATGTTGGTAGGCTTTGATCAAAAATCTTTCATGTGATCACTTTGCAAAGTTGCGTTTGCGCATGCTCTTATTGAATTGAATTGTGATCTATTTATAGTTTTGCCTCCCTTATCTCCGTTCATTGCCTTTAAGTATAATATATACTGTAAATTACAGTAAATACTTGTAAATTTCACTGTATCTGTGAACATCTTACCGTCTTTTTTGTTAGGGACCATCTCTTAAACTGAGATAAAGCTTCACTGATGGTTTTCTTCAGAACACCTAAAAACCAATTTGAGTTTCACACAAATAAAATGTATAGAGTACCAGCAACTCTGATCAGGGGATTTTTCAAGGCTTTTTCACTTGTGGGGAAAACATAAAAAGGGGCCCTAAATTTCATGTTTTTTCTTTTCAAAAATTCTATGAACTAGGTAAAACAATAAATGTTTACAAGTGCAAATACTGAAGAGGCCCGATTTTGACTTAAGCTACTGAGGCAAATGTGGCATTTATTCTTTCAACTTCTGTGGGAAGCCTAGAGGCCTACTGGAAAAAATGGCCAACCAGTCAGCGCCTTAAAGAATTCCCTAATTCTGATTACTTGTATCAAAACTTTTGTATCTGATAGGGAATTAACTCATAGTAACATCCTTTTGCAACATAGCAAGGACACTGCTAGATAGTGCAGCCTGACCTAATACTCCAATGTCAGTGTTAAGTCAATGTCTAGCAATTTCAGATGGCCATACAGTTATTTTTTCAGAACTAAGCCACGCTTAATCAATACATGATTTAACAAAAAACATACCTGTGTTGCTGTGGTGGTTTAAACCATAACCATCTTGCATCCTCAGCTCTTGTATCGACATGTGGAGTTTTGGGAAATTTCCTTTCACTTGTTGCAGAGGATAAACACACTAGAATAAGTAAATAGCAGTTTGGGTACATAAAAAATTTTTTGGCAAGAATGGCCCCAGTCCTTTTTAAGGTGTCTGCCTTGAGATAATTTTTGGAAATGTTACCTAAATCCTGAGGAACATTCGTTCAGTTCTTTTGAGGATGTTCAGTATTGTGGGGGATACCATTCAGTACTATGGCATGAAGGATGTTCGGTGGATACCAGCAGTACTATGGAAGGAAGGACACTACCGACTACTGTGGGGGATACAATCTAGTACTGCGGAGTATTCAAAACTGTGGATGATAGTCATACTTTGGGGGATACCATCTAGTATGTGAAGGGAAACATCCACTACTGTGAAGAATATGCAGTACTAGGGGAAAGGACAAGGAGATAACTAGGGTCGTACTGCTTTGTATTGCCAACCCATTGGAATGCTTGCAATATGGGCTTCATATTATCTAGGTTCATTTTTTAAGATTTGCAGCAACGTGAAAAAGTGGTTATTCATTTAAAGTTATATACTTTTAAAGCGTCTATATCTTTTTTCAGTAGGATAGAGCTTTATAAGAAAGCAGTCTTTGACTTGATGAAGTTGATGAAGCCCAGTACTGAGTTTTACATACCTAAGAAAGATTTAAATTAGTTCCTGCCAAAAATGTGAGAACACCGACACTCTTGAGGATTTCGTACTTTAACGAAGAGCAAATTCTCCCAAAAGTATATTTCCAATATGATCTACCCTTCTATGGTAATTTCCAATGTATTTGTTGGCATGAAACATGTATGGAAATTCAAGTCAAATTTCGCTGAGAAAAGTCTTAAGAAAGTTTTGGTACTGGAATTGGAAAATTGCTTAGAAAGTTCCAGTACTGGAATCATTTGAGACTTTCACATAAAATAAAAAGGTGTACCTCGCATCTTTGGCCAGTTACAAAGAGACTGAAGTAAGGAACTCTGCAATGTCCGATTATCTCAGAAATCAACGCAAAGAAGTTGGAGAGGGCTTCGGATACATTTTCAACCATGTCATGGCTCGAAGGGCTGGATGCATCTACAATCAAAGCTCTCACTGCAAAATGAAAAAGAAATTGTCTATCATGTGAACAAAAAAATGCTTCATGTTTGACGGGCTGTTCAAATAAGCCCTATAATCCCCACGAAAAAGTTCCTCATTTTAAGTGATAATCGATGGGTTTCCAACATTACCCCTGCCCCTAGCAGGACATCTAGAGAAACTGTCATCAGGGGGTTGGGGGCTGCAAGAAGGGTGGGGGCTTTAAAGCATAAGTTATCTTTGTCTGCTCTTTCTCGGATGAATTTATGCCCTTTCAATTTACCCTTGGGCCCTTCTTTGCCAATGGACAGCTAGTTAGGCCTAGGCCTAATTGTTTTTCTATTTTTGTTGGTAATGAATGGTAGGCCTAACGAGAATTAATGTTTATTTACCAAGCAAAATAATAGTATTGATTTTACCAGGAAAATTGCAATTTATGCTTCTACTGCTTTTTCTATCCATCTTCTTTTCTCCCCTGTGAGCTAGTTGTCAACTTTCAAAAACTTCAGTTCTCCAGCAACCTCGAGTTGAAGAGGCTCCAGTAAAAATTTGCCTGAAAGCAACAGAGCTTGTTTTTTCTCCTAGGACGCAGAGAGACAGGTTTCGACTTTATCTTTTCAGCAAGAAATTCTCTGAATTTGACAATTAATGCAGCAAAAAGCCCAAAACTCCACTTTTGTTCATGTGAAACTAGCTGAACTTTCTAAGTCGTTTGAATTTCATTCCTTTTTTATCACTTCCTGTTGTTGCTCGCGTCATCTTTCGAAGTTCCCGCCAAGAAAACCTCTTCTCCATGGCCTCGTTATCGCTTCCGAATATCTCGTTATCGTTTCATTTCAATTCAATTCAATAAAATTCAATTCAATATTTCTTTGAGGGTGAATTGTTTTAGGACAACAATAAAATATTTTATGTGGGAGTGGAAACCATTTTCGACAACACTTGATGAGTTCTTTTAAACTTGCATACATAATTAAGCTTAGAACTTAGAATTATTAAAAATTCATGGCATTAGAAACTAGAAGTAACTTCGAGTGGCCTGCACATTTAGCAGGCGAGCCTTCGTCATCATCAGGTGATTCAGCATCAATTAGGCCCGAAAACGTACACAACAAGATGGAGGACAAAAATGAAAACATGGCGGGCATCGACGAAAAGAATGGAGCTTTTGAAGACTTGGAATACTCAAAAAGTTCATTACCACCGCGCCCAGAGACCCTATCTTTAAACAAATCAAACCCTGTGAAATTTCGCAATGATATTCAACAGAAAACTAGTTTGAAACGTCGGCCTAGAGTCGAGAATTTGTCTGTAGCCCGGCCTAGAATTGACGAAAATGAGTTGATGCGAGAGGAAACAAAACTTGTTGTGCTGGAATATCTAAGTAGCCTTCCCCCCAACAGGATCAAGGCCAGGGCTAGACATTCCCAAAACCAAGTTGTAAAGGCACAAACTATCCACTCGAGCGAAAGACCTTTCTTGGAGTATATAGAGAAGAAGAAAAATCAGACCGCTGCCGCTGCTCTATCCAGAAGGAACAGTGAACAATATGATGATAACATCAGAGAGAAACTTAGAAGTATGGCTGTTCCACTGCGAAAGAAATTAACGCCAGAAGTTTCTAACGATATTGCGTCATTCGATAAAAACAAATTGAAGAAAAGTCAGCCACACAGAGGTGGGAGAGGGGGCGGCAGAGGTGGTCGCCCCATTCAGAGGAAGCTGTCATTACTTAGGTAATAATGATACAGAGAGGGCCGTCTAGAAAAATGTCCTTTAGCTCGACCTCTAGCTGGGTAGTCATCGCTCTCCTCACTGATCTTTATGTAAGAGTGCACATTTTGTGAGCCACATCTTTCAAATAGACTTCTTTCATAATAATACGTCAGCTCTGTAGAAATTCATCTTGAATGAACACTAGTATCAACATGATGCGTAGTTAAATCTCGAAGCACACATTGCATTTAAACTCATAAAGCCCTTCCACTTGTTGCTGGAAGCAATGCACCCTTTGGGAATTATCTAAGACATGATGTTGAGGCTGAGGTTGTTTCAAGTAATTGTCAAAGGGGTTTATTTAAGAAATGAGAAGGACAACTAATCACTCATCTTAAGTGTCTGAGGAGGTCATTAAGGTAAAATAGGGGAATTGCCGGCATGAAATGGCTAGGTCTAAATCTATTAGTTTTACTTATAAGTATCTAAAATAGCCAGAACTCTCGGAAACATTGCAAAACAAACACATGAATTACTGAAGCTTTTCATCTGACACTCAACAGAGTAATACGTCAGAAAGAGAACAAAACAGAAACCTAACTGATTTAGGGTCACGAATCCCATTAAATATGAATTCCTTCTTGATTTCATCAAGGATTCTCTTGAAGGATCAAAGATGTGTGCAAATCAAAATGAGCAACCAGTGCCTTATCTTATGATGTCAGAAAATAAGTCGTAGCCTTCGGTCATTTACTTTAATATCTATTTTGGATTCCAAAAAATTTTTGTTGGTGAAATAAAGCATTCCCTATTGTATATATTATTTGGCAGTCTATCAAACAAATTTTGTTCTTATCCACAATACAAATTTTGTTGCGAAAATGCTTTTAAAGGATCCACTTCCACAGTCAAAAGACTACTGACCCTCTGACTTGGGCTGATCATATTTCTCATGCATAATTTCATTCTTTCCTAGATTATCAACATGTGAAAATCAAAATTCTCCAGACACCCCCACAACGTGTGTGACAGTGCGGTTGGAAGAAATGAGCAAAGAAATCATGAAAGACTATCCTCAGTTACTTGATGAACATCTTTCTGAACTTTTAGACCCTCTCGACTCGGGAGAGAAGCTCTCGTATGATAAATTTGCGTCTGTTGCAAAGACTGTATTTGAAAAACAACTTGCCAGGTTTACTGGATCAATATGGACAAAGGTTGCGATGGTTTTCTATCTTGTAAAAGAGGTTGTCTTCTCTGGTGGGCTGTCAGATATTCAAGTAGAGGTTTTGGTGGAGTATGCAACTCGGTTTATATCAGAACACTCAATGGAGCCAATCCGGAATGAAGGCGGATGGGTAAGAATTATTTCAGCTCTGCTATATAATTTGCTGGATCTACACTGAGCTGTCTCAGTCAGCTTGTTTAGAAAAATGTTGAGTTGTGGATTCCTCACGTTATTGTCCTGATGTGGTGGTGGTGTAGCCTAGTATTTAAGGTGCTGGATTTCAAATCATTGGGGGGAAACAATCGGGGGTTCAAATTCACAAACAGTTAGAATCATGAATTACAAGCAGTCAGCCAACTCAGCTTTCCATACTTTCAAAGTATAAATGAGTAGCCAAGATATCGATTCTAGAATATCAATGCTGGGGGTCCTCTAATCAAGCAATTGTATTGTATCTATATTTAAATGCAAGATTAAATCCAGGCTCTTGAGCGCAAATCCAATATTATTTCTTGCACATCTCTTACCATTGTAGCACAACAAATGCTTATATGTTGCTTATTGAATAGAAATGTACCTGAAAAGTTTTTCCTCCATCCTATGGAAATTTCAAAAAACTTTGGGGTTGAAAAATAGACCCCTTTCACAATTACATCATCTCTTCTTCAGTAATTCATCTTGAAACCACCTAACCCTTGATATGAAGCAAATCTAATTCCCTAAAGCCTGCATTGCTTCTAGCAACGAAGGGAATTGCTTTGCGAGTTTAAAAGCAATGTATATTTCAGGATTTTGCTACGCATCATGTCGAGTATACGTTGTTTCAAGACGTATTTCTAAAGAACAGACATAATTGTGAAAGGGGTCTATTGCAACACAGCCCTATTAAATGAAGCAAACTAGTTTCATTCTCTGCTTCAATTTCAGGGAGCCTTAGAACTTCATGATGATGTCCTTGTAGAAGGTCATGACTTGCATAGATATCTGAGCAACCCGTCAGGAGATGACGGGTCTATGGATGATGTGGATGGCCCAAGAAGAACTTCAAGCAGTAGCTGGGACAGCTCCCCTGAAGAGCCAAATGCTGAAGGTTACTTCCAGTCCGCTCGTAATGCCGTCACAAAATTAACAACTTATGGTGCTGCTGCACTTGCTGTAGGAATAGGTGTTGCGTATTCGTACTTGAAGCAGCAGTAATTCCTAGTACTTAAAGGGAATAAAATTTTGTGGGAAAAAAGTTTTGCAAGTTCAGATAAGTTTTTTGCCATATTTTGGATTTTCCGTGCGTATGACTAAAACATGGAACACATAGAAATGTATAGGAAACAGGCAGTGGTTGCTTGAAGGACTTAATCTATTCTCTCCCTAATGAGTGGATTTTTACCTGATTTCAACCCTCTTGTTTCCTACTCATTTCTACTAGTTTCCTACCGGTTTCTAGCCGTCTCATGATTTATTAAATTTACGTTTTTCTTTCCTTTCCTCAATTTATTGGCTGATCAAGGACTGTCCAACATCTTAGTTTGAAGAAAGATCTTAGGTTTTCTTGGGAAGAACTAGGGTTTGGTAGTCATTAGAAATTATTTCTAAGACTAACACTTTCCAAAAATCATTTCAGTGAACCTCTTTCCTGAGATTTTGGTAACTCTTTGGAACGCTCATACGCATGTGGTAGCTATCTTGTCCCAAATTCTGGCTGATTCAAAAAGTTAGTTTTTAAATCCAGATTGAAGACCATAGTAATTGTGAATTGAAAGCACAGATTCACTCGTTAGATAGGGGTTAGTGCAGGGGTACAAAAGCTATATTTATTGTCATTACTGTCTTCATTTTAAATTTATTTTTCTCACATACATTTCTTCATTCCAAATTATAGTTCTCAAGCGTGAGAGTTTCAAAGATCTAGCAATATGTTAATCCTGTAATCATTACCATACTGACTTCCTAGATTCCTATTGGAAGTTTTGAGGAAACGCAATGCATTCATTAAGGGATTTTCAGGGAGTGAGTTTTTATTATTTGAAGATGGTAGGCAGGAAAAAGGTGTATTGATCCTTGGCAAAACTTAATCAGAGATGAAATGTTGGGACTGGTTCTCTGGATAAAACTCCAAGTCCCCCACTAGAAAACCACAAAGTATATTTTAGGAGAGTCAGATTTGCAAATTTCTTTTCCTTAGAAACTTCATGGATCAAAACCTAGCGATTTGAGGCCTAAAACATAAAATTTTCTTCCCACATAAGTTTATTACCTTATAAAGAATTCAAAGTTTAGATTGGTTGTTAAGCTGAACCTTCATTGGATATGGATATAACAACCAGAATAGAAGCTTTCATCTAGGAGGAGTGCTGTCCGCAACAGAGAAAACTTGCTTTGTTTAATGTGTAATAACGCCAAAATGTTATCTCGTATTAATTTTAAAATTGCTTTTAAAACAAGTATCCTATCGCATAAAGACTTTCTCAAAAGTCTACGTTTTGCCAGATCTGGGCTGGTAAGGAATAGTTTGACGCAAAGGGAAAATTATCCTAATAGGCCTCGAGGTGTATGCGGAGGAGTTGCATAGAATGAGTTTAAAACAATCCTTTTCTACTCAGTTCAAACACCATCTTTGCTACCAAAACCTATTTCTTGAGTTCAAGTTTTCCTCAGGGTGAGCTTTTTATGTCATTATTCACTCGTTTTAAACTCTAAACTCTAAAAAAATCCACGAGAGGCATATCACTCGAAAAAATCTCCTAGACGTTTTGAAAAATTACAGAAAAATCACAAAAATCACAGAAAAATAAAAAAAAATCACAAAAAATCTCGTACATTTTTTGTGAGAGATATGCCCCTTGCAAATTAACATCCCTTTTATGAAAGAATATTTACGGAAAAGCAGACAAATTAAGACTTACGAGGCGTAAAAACCTTCAATATTCTTAAAGTAAATACCACCAAATATGGAATTAAATATCTTAGTTCACTTAGACCAAAGATATGAAATTCACTCCCTGATAAAAACAGATTAGCAATTGGCACCATTTCAATGTGCTAAATAAAAATGGTTGTTCGGAAACATGTGCTGCTGCTCTTTTTTTCAGGCAAATCAGAAAAGAGGTGAATGATTGGTATTGTGTAGGAAAACCAATAAACACCCAAGATACAGTGAGTTGACCAATAAGATTACTTCTTGATTAGCCTGTTTCGATCCACATCTGGGTCTATAAATCAGTTAGGTTTCTGTCTCGTCCTCTTTCTGACGTATTACTCTGTTGAGTGTCAGACGAAAAGCTTAAGTAATCTATGTTTTCGTTTTATTATGTTTCCGATATTTCTGGCTATACTGAAGTTCTGTACCATCCAAAGACTGTTCTATTATCATTATTATCATCAAGGCTTTTCAAAGGGATAGGGTCCACACATTTGCTGATCTGCTTCCTCCTTCGCATCAAACTATTCCTTCGCAGCAAAGATTTGGCAAAAAATAGAGAAAACCTTATCCATAATCGTATTAGTGTAGATAACGAAACAATAAATCCCTTCAAGCTGAGAGCTCTGCCAAGAGCCTCTTACAGGATGTTGCCTGAAGCAGGCGGAGGAGTTAGTGGGCGAAGAAAATGTTTATTAACTTACATCAGTATCAATCCAGTATTTTACCATTGTCCTTTGTTTTCTTGTTATCTTGTGACAGACAGAGGTTGGTTAAAGTTGAATTTCTGCAAAGAGAGAAGTATTGTTAAAGAGAAACAACGGCTATCAGAGTGCCTTCGGGTTTTCTGTTAATAACTAACCAATGAAATTCATTCTTCTTCAAATATTTGGATAATCAACCAATGAAATTCATTCTCCCTCAAATGTTTGGATAACTAACCAATGAAATTCATTCTCCCTTAAATGTTTGGATAGCTAACCAATGAAATTCATTCTCCCTAAGATGTTTGGATAACTAACCAATGAAATTCATTCTTCATCAAATGTTTTGATAACTGACCAATGAAATTCATTATCACTCAAATGATTATATAACTAACCAATGAAATTCATTCCCTCTCAAATGTTTGGATAACTAACTAGTAAAATTCATTATCCCTCTAATAACTAACCAATGAAATTCATTCTTCCTCAAAGTTTGGATAACTAACCAATGAAATTCATTCTCCCTCAGATGTTTGGATAACTAACCAATGAAATTCATTATCCCTCTAATATTTGGATAACTAACCAATGAAATTCATTCTCCCTCAAATGTTTGGATAACTAGCCAATGAAATTCATTCTCCCTTAAATGTTTGGATAGCTAACCAATGAGATTCATTCTCCCTCAAATGTTTGGATAACTAACCAATGAAATTCATTCTTTATCAAATGTTTTGATAACTAACCAATGAAATTCATTATCCCTCAAATGTTTGGATAACTAACCAATGAAATTCATTATCCCTCAAATGTTTGGATAACTAACCAATGAAATTCATTCTCCTCAAATGTTTTGATAACTAACCAATGAATTCATTCTCCATCAAATGTTTGAAAAACTAACCAATGAAATTCATTTTTCTTCAAATGTTTAGATAACTAACCAATGAAATTCGTTGTTATACACATGCTTGGACGGGTTTCAACAGATTTCCTACATTAAATTCCAAAATTTGTGACACTTAAGCATACATTAGACGTTTTGGAAATATCAGGACATAGAGTCATTTCTTCCCATCTCTGAGCCTGGTTAGCTAAATAGTCAATTAGAAATATATTTTGAAACCTCCTCCTTACAAATTACTCTTGTTTCTAGAATGTTTATACATTCCGTTTCCATTAAGCAATGTAAAAAGTTACACCTGAATCTAGCTTTTTTTTCTATGAACAATATTCAAGTTGTGCCTTAATCAAGTAAATCTAAACCCAATACTCCATAAATAGTCTCCCCTATTCGAAATTTTGCTAAGAACCAAGGGTATACCAAGGGGTGGTGGCCACCAGGTCAATGACCCCCAAATCAATGAAATTCATACTTTAAAAAATTGAAACTAAAGCTGAATAATGAAGAAGATAAAGCCCTCCAAATCAAAAATCCTAGGTACGCCCCTGCCAAGAACCCCTCTGTATATCTTGAATTGCTTAGACAAACCACTGATCTTAAAATAAAGACTGCATCGAGCATTTTGCTGCCTCTGGATTCAGAAGTTGGAACCAATTGCTTGGGCTTGCGTTTGACTTCCCAATATAGCTGACAAAGAAATTACATTGACTTGATTCTTTGCTAGCAATAGCTGCACAATTATTCTCCTTCGTGCTGAACATTCATAACATTCCAACAATCATCAAAGAAAAAAGCAGTTCTAAGTGAAATGTCAATCTATTGAATTGGAACCATCAATATGGCCGCTAATGACTTCATTTCAGAACAACAGATGCTCGATCCAGTCTTTTTTCAGACTAGTGAGACCAACGCACAATACGTTATAATGACAGTATGGAAAGTACAAGGTAATCCCTATACAGCTACGAATGAATGAAACTTGATTTCTGTTATCGCAAACATCCCCTTCCCCGATATCCAATTAGGCCATCCTTCCACCAGAGGACGCCAACTGATAATAAGCTCTAATTAAGAAAGGAAAGATTAGCCGATTCAAGTTGATGCAAAAAAAAAAATACAGCCAGGGCTTTGGAGACGGGGTAGCAAAATTTCAAAGTTAGTGAAAAATTCTTTGTAGGGAAGGGGTAAGGCTTAACATAAAAACGGATATGGATACTATAGGGACGACAACGTTCAGAGTTAAGCCTATTTATTTTTCAATCATGAAATGTGTTGTTTTTTACATTTATTCTCATCGATACTTTTTCTTCTATTTCAATTACATACTGGGGTCAATACTGTGCAATTAGAAAACCATGGTGGATAATAGCTATAATAAAGAAAAGAATTGGGCGATGGGAACCGAGATCAGTACTCCTTTTCAGGACTCTCTATTACATGTGTGTTGTTTTAAATTTGTTGTAAGGGGCTTTGGTTCAATGCAGATAAGGAGCACAGGAATTTACATCTCAGTTCGTAAACATCTGACGTATCAAGATTTGCATTTTTGATTACGTATAGACGGGAAGACTTAAAATTAGAAATATTGTTTCAATCTATCCCGTATCTCTTGCTAAGTAGCAAGTTTTTGCGTCCGGTTATTATCCATCTTAAACTATTAGCAACTTGAATTTGTACACTCCTTTCAGACTTATCCTGTTTTGTTTTTAACAAGCATTGAGGGATCGATTAGCAGTGATGTTGCTGCCATAGCCAACACCTACGTCTACCAGACCATGAGGAGAGGGTACCTAGCATAAAATTGGGTACAGGGACTTGCCTTCTTATCAAAGTGGAAAATTGGATTGTATTTCTTTGGACCGGGATTCTTGAATGAAAAAGTAAATTGAGTTTTCGAACTGTTAAACACGTCAATATTAAGACTCTCCTCAATTTTCCTCGTTGCGATTGGGATTTTTTATTATCTCAGTGGTGGGAATCAAGATAAGTACCCTCCTATCAGCACCCTCTGTTCTGTAATGCATGAGTTTCGATTAGCAGTGATTTTGCTGTCATAGCAGACATCTATATCACACCTCGAGGAGGGGCTACTTAGCATAGAATTGGTACGGGGATGCGCTGCTCTTGCTCATAGCTCTACCCATCAAAAATCTCTAAACATGGGTACGATTTGTCTGTCATTTCCATTTACGTAACTGTGAAATCCACGCAATGGCTTTAACTCATGTTTTTCATAAAGATGATTCAAATTTTGAAATGAATTTTAAAATATCAACCAAAATCTTCACAAAATATTTCTCCAACATAGACACAATAAGAATTGTAAGGGGCTGAGAGGCCATTGGGCTTACAAAACCCTGAAAATCTAAAAGAAGTCTATCTAAAAGAAATTTATCATTTGCTTTTTGCCTTAATACGCATTAGAAACGTATCTCAACAAGGGTATGGGGTGATCAATTGGTTAGAAATCCCTTGGATAAGGAACAGGCTGGCTAAAATCATTACCTAAAAGTAAACTCGTTTTGTCTATAAGAACCTCCTTATAAAGAACACAGTATAGAGTACTGTGCTTCTTGTAAATAACAATATATTCCTTTATTAAGAGTGTATCTAAGACACTTAAAAGGTACTACGCTAGCAGAAAGTGTCACGTAACAAACTTGTTAGTACATATTCTCGAAACTACTTGATCTCTGATGGTTCTAACAACGAATGCGTTTTAGTACGTTAAGTCCTGACCTACGTTTCTTGAAAGGAGAGAGGGGAAAGACAAACTCTAATCTTAAAAGCTGTGTGAATTGTGTACATTCCTGTGAAACAGCTGTCCAGCAATACATAGGCGCCTGAAGGGATGGAGACAGACCTCTTGGATAGAAGATTATTCGTGCTTGGATCTCTTCCTTTGCTTTTAGCATGAGCCTTAGTCAGGAAACACGGTAAGGGCAGCAATGGCGCCATTGAAGGGTTAGTAAAACGGCCTCGTGCCTTCATCTAGCCCTACTCCTAAAACGAGGTTCCCGATAGACCCAATAGCATGGATTGCTGAGTGGTTGGATCGCTCAACCAGGAGTGGTGGCATCAAGGAGGGGAGGGGACTATAGCCCCCCGCCAGAGTCATCTAGCCCCCTAATCAGATGATAGACGATTCCGAATTTTCTTTGTTTCAGAGCAAATTTGTTGTCGTTTCATTGGAAATAGCCCCTCTGTCGGAGCTTCTAGCCCCCTGTTAGAGGAAACCTGGCGCCACCATTTCAATCAGGTCTTGTTCAACCTTGGGTCGTGGGTTCGAAACCACCATCAGACCCGTTACAAAGTGTGAGGAGATAATTTGCCAGCTCTCTGTAACTTCAGAGTCACGAGGTGTGATTACATCGAGAGAAAGGACCAGTGTCGTGCTGCTCGATTATTTGACCTATTCAGTGGATTTTTTCTTTGCACATAAACCAACCATGGGGCACCAATGTTTTATATAGCCTATCAAACAGAGTGCCCCGAAATGCTTTATGGGTATTCGACTGACGAGTTTCTTTAATCTACATCGTAAACATCCTCCGTTATACACAAACAATTCGCGAAGCCGGCAATTGCACGCAAAGATGCGCCCCACATCGAGGCTAGACCGAACTATTGCTAAGCAACAGTGCCTTTAGGTTGCTGATACACTCATTTTTCTTGTTTGCTTGTGCTCAAGCACAATTTTTTTCATTTTTAACAACACAAATACCTTACGAAGACAGTAAACGTATTTGCCTATCAACTATCAATGCACTGCTTCAATTAGCCCATCTATTGATTCGGCCCTTTAAGGCATTTGCCAACCTACTATCAATGCATTGCTTCGATTAGTCTACCTATTCAGGTGGCCCTTTGCACATAAAACAACACCTCACTAAAATAGTAAGGGTATTTGCACTTCAACTACCAATACACTGCATCAATTAGTCTGAGTACCTATTCAGTGGGCCATTCGTGCTTTGTAAATTAGTCAAAACATTACAAAGATGGTAAGCATATTTGCCTATCAACATAAACAACATCAACTCACTAGACAGACCTAGTTCACGTTTGACAAACAGTAATTAGTTAGATTCTCAGCCGTCGAAAGTTGCTTAACCATCAGTTGGTTCAGTTTTAGAGAGCCAACAAATCACAGCCATAGACTTGTATAATATTACGAATTTGCATTGTATGTACAAAAAGCCTTGAACATTCCAAGTATGTCTTTGCTAACAAAACAATCTGGCATAATCTAACAAGGACTGGCATTTTTGGCATAATTGCCTAACTACCTAATTGAGAATAATTAAATTCATTGAGGTCTGGAATTCAAGGGCTGGAATGGACAAAACAACAAGCCACTAAAGTCACCACCCTGGGGAACTTGTGTGCAGTAATTTGAGGATGTTCAGTGGTGTGGTGGAATACTGTTTCATCAGTACTGCGATACCATCAGTACATAAGAGGGTTATCAGTACTGTGAAGGATGTTCAGTAATGTGGTAAATACGGCATCATCAGTACTGTGGGGCGATACCATCTTTACATTGTGTTCAGTGTTGTTCAGAATAAATGTTCAGCAGTACTGTGGAGGGTGTTCAGTACTGTGGAGAATGTTCAGTTATGAGGAGGGTGTTCAGTACTGTACTGTGGAGGGTGCTCAGTACTGTGGAGGGTGCTTAGTAATGTGGAGGATGTTCAGTAATGTGGAGGATGTTCAGTACTGTGGAGGATGTTCAGTACTGTGGAGGGTGTTCAGTTATGAGGAGGGTGTTCAGTACTGTACTGTGGAGGGTGCTCAGTACTGTGGAGGGTGCTCAGTGCTGTGGAGGATTTTCAGTGCTGTGGAGGGTACTCAGTGCTGTGGAGTGTACGCAGTGCTGTGGAGGGTGTTCAGCACTGTGGAGGGTGTTCAGTATTGTATATAGTGTTCAGTACTGTGGAGGGTGTTCAGTGCTGTGGAGGGTACTCAGTGCTGTGGAGGGTACTCAGTGCTGTGGAGGGTGTTCAGTGCTGTGGAGAATGTTCAGTACTGTGAGGGTGTTCAGTTCTGCGGGGTATACCATCAGTACTATGGCTGGAAACCATCAGTAAATACCTCAACCGAGTTTGAGGTTCCCCTCCTCCACAGCATTGAAGGCTTATTTCTAGGTTGACAAAACAGTAAAAAGCTACTTTCCGTTTTTAAAATAGCGGATTGAATGGACTTCTATAATGATACGTGAATGAAATTCGTGCCATCGTTTACGAAATTAGTCGCCATCTGATTAATCGTGGTTCAATACTTTTGCTCACCAAGTTTAAAGTGTGTCCGTTTCAGTTTTAGAGTGGTGTAATGAAAATTTCTGGGAAGGGGTACTAGATTTTAGCGTTTTGCAACCTCGCTGCATCTAAACTTTCTATGATCAATTTTCTGATATCTAGAAACTCGTGCAGTAGAAACTTAAACTAGAAACTTAAATCCAACTTTTTAAGAAACTCCAAATTCTGCGAGAATTTCTTGGTTTCTCATCTATACCTTAATTTTGCACAAAATGTTGGCCTTGAGCCTAAGTAAAATCACATTTACAAAGTTGGTATCGATCTAAATACAAAATTGGAGGGTTGAAATCAAGAGAGATCTGAAGAGGAAAGCTGGGAACAAGGATATACGTTTTTATTAACAGGGAAAAAAGTAGCACTTTATGAGGATGATATATAGAAATGGAAGAATAAATTGGGACAGGGATTGTAAATCACGTCAATATTGGAAGTTTCTCTTTTTTCCTCATTGAGATTGGGATTTTCGATTATTTCAGTACTGGAAATTGGAATCAGTACCCCCCCCCCCCCCGAACAGGACCCTCAGCCAAAGCCATGTGTTTGTGAAAGGAAATTTTCTTTGATAATTTGCCGACAACACCCTTCAATACAGCAACAAGGTGTCTTCTCACATACTAAAATCCCAAATCGTGGCTGAGGGCTGCAGGCATGTGGAAAATGTCGAGAGGCTCACTTGGGGCACAAAGACCGCTTTGTGAAGGGTCAGACGGGATTATGCGGAGATTCCCAGAAGGGCCACGAAACAAAGGGCATTGTCGAACGTAAAGGAGGATGTCACAATGGGCGATTCTCAAAGCCCACTCTACAAAGCTTTGAGTTGTGTTTGCCTCATGATAACACAACATCGTCAAGAAACCGAGATAAAATCCGAGTTGTTTACCGTGAAATTTCAAGCCTCATAGTTGAAGGGCATCTTGGACTTGAATGCTTATTGACAGCCTCTCGAAGATTTTCACACGTTTTGAGACAAGAAAGATTTAACGCTGTTTAGAGCCACGATATCTGAAAACAACGTCTGGGGATCTGAGAGGTACTCATCGATTCGCCACGAGATTTTGAGAAAGGATATAATTTTGCTTGGATTTGGAGAGATTGTTGAGAAGTTGAACTGAGCATAACATCGAAGAACGCTCTTTGGGACAATTAAACGCTGTAAACTAAAAAACCTCGAAGATTGTTCAATTTTCTGGATTCAACTAGAACAAACGAGTTGAAGGCAGAGTCGCACGATATACTTTATTTACTTGGAAACCCGTATTCAACAGCATTCATATAACATTCTCAAAATCTTATTTTGGGAACTCTACCAGAGTAAATCACAACGTACATTGATCCATTTGCTCCAAACATTACAAAACCGGAATACACCAAGCAGAGGGTTTTACTAAAACCGAAACAAACTTTGGAAAAGGTGTTGGAAGCACATTTTGCTGTTAATTTCTGAGAAACAAACTTGCACCGTCATTTCAAAACATTGGTATATATAGAAGGATACTGGGAAATCAATCGATATTAATTTAATAACATTTCGAGCAGAGGTTAACGAGTTTTTAACTCATCGGTTGAAAAGATAACTATCTATTTGTTCATAGAAATTACGTTATTGACAAGCTTTCAGACATCGAGTATAAAAGAAGCATGATTCATTTGCCCACCAAAGCTGGAGAAATTTAACGGGGAAAACAGTCTCATGGTGGAAATCTGTCAAGAGAAATCCAAAATGGCCCCCGAGGCAGACGATCTGAAGCAAGTTCGAGACCAGATTCGAAAACTTTACGACATGAGCAAGAAAGTGATAGTCGCCCCCTGTAAATGCAAGTTATATATTTCTCGCTTCACGGAAATTATCGACTTTGAGGGGAAGACTTCGCCAAACTGGTTTTATTTCGCATCTGGGGTGACCACTATTGTGTTCGACCCCCAAACCAACGAGTTGATGTTGACTTTGTTCGACACCACGAACATAAGACTGCTATGGATGTTGAAAATCACGGACAAAACGCATATTTATGCGCCTAATTCCAGCTTCCACGTTATCAACACGCGGGACGATTTGAGCGAGCACGTCGGGTTTTTGTACGAAAGTAAAGAAGTTGCTTCCTTGTTACTGAATACGTTTTCGCTGTTGACTTCGCAGTTGTTCGAGTCGAGGTTTAATTCGACTACGAAAAATGAAGACTTGAATTCGAATGATATAGAGCCGCTTGGTAACCCAGAGGGGCCTCGCGCGGATAATTTGGCAACGACGGGGAAAAAGCGACGTGGCCTATTTCGCTCACTGACTTTCCATATTCGGCGAAGGTCGCACTCCTCGAAAAGGAGCGTGATCTCGTGCCACTTGGCCGACACTAACGACGCTAATCAGCTTAATAACGGAGATTTTATCAACGCACAGCAGCGTTCTAGGGAGGCGGGCGGTCTTGAGGTTTCGACGCTCGACACACAGCATTGTAACGAGAGAAAGACACACGGAAGTAGGCGGAGAAGATCTAGCGGGCGGAGCAAGACGGTAGGCCCAGAGTCAATCCCCTGCCTATCAAGTCTGACCAACACTAACCTAATTAGACATGTCGAAAATAAAGGTAATAAGCGCAGCTCCGTTCCCTGTTTTGTGGTCGGGGAAGTCGAGGATATTTTCCCGTCGCGGGAGACAATTACGGCCGGGAATAGAAGATCGATTTCTTCGCGCGGTGGGACGTCACAGATGTCTATAGACAGAGCAGTACCTCAAGAAGCCGCTTCAAGTACGAAACCGGATGCAACTGACGGTCAGAAACGTGGATCTATCTTCAGACGAACTGGCAAAAAAATATCGCGTAGTCTGAGCGAGAAGCTGCCGAACAGACCGCACGTGACGCTGCGGCGAGAAAAGCAGATAAAAGACAGCGACGAAGAACTGTGTCAGGGACAGACTACATGCAACTGCCAGCCGCGCGCGTCGAGCGATAGTTTGCTGTTGAAAGGGAACACTATTGATTGCATGGTCGAAACGGGACACATGGCCAAGTACCAGAGAGAGAGGAAATGCTGGATGACGATTCTAGAAAACGAAACTGTTTTGACTACAGACTTGTGTGTGACCGAACTGTAACTATTTATATCTAGTTTTGTAAATATAGAGTAAGTCTTTTATTCCGTTAAGATAAGAAACTCGTTTGACCAAAAACAGCCATTTCTTTTTTCTGATTTCTCAAAGAATTAACGCTCGTATTTTATAAGAGATGGGTTGAAAAGATTCCTACTTTTTTATAAGTACACTTTTTCTTGTGAACTTGAGAAGAAGCAGGATTTGGAAAATAAATCGAGATAATTTATGAAAATGGAGTATCTAATGAACTACATTCACATTTTATTTATAAGGAACCTGACTCTGGTCTTAGTGCTAAAAGTTTCTTAATTTTTCACCAGTTTATCAGTAAGAATAAAAATAACCCGAGTAGGAGCCCACGACCTCGATATTAGTACTCTAGTGCGTTATACCTCTGTGCACTATTGTACCAATCTACAGGTCGTGGGTTTAAGTCCTACTTGGGTCATTTTCTTTCTTAAAAATTATCTTTAATTATAATGACATGATTAATGACAAAATATGATGGCGAAGATGCACACCAAATTGGATATCTAGAAGTCTCCAAGCCCTGTGTCAGCAATCAGGCAAATAAGGGCTGTTTATGAAGAACTATTTTAACAAATTAATTCGATAGCTTTGGTTTCCTAGCTCTAAGTGTCTTATGAATCAGTTTCTTATAAAAAAAACGTGTACTTGTATTTTCGGTTCCAAGAAAACGGCCTTATTCCAGGTTAGCCCAGTCAATGTTACTTAGCTGCTTCGTGAAAGCTAATTCTGTCCTCCCTGGTCATTCCAGCACTACAAAATTTTTAACGATTTCTTATAAAAAAAATGAGTGTATTTGCTTATTAACTGGTTGTCCATTGAATGAAGTTTATTATAAAGATAAAAACAAATATTCATGAATCATCACATTGGGGTTTTCTTTCACAAGATTTAATAAGATTATTTTATTTACCAAGACCAGGCATAGTGAGTTTCCCTCGAGGTGGTTTTCTCAAGGCGGGGTTTCACTCTGTAGTTTATACTTAGTAAAGAAAATATTTTCCACAACTATTACTCTCTTTTCTTTTTATAAGAACCATTAAAATTGGTTTGAAGCTGGCATTTTTCAAATATTCCTTTATTTTCAGCCTGAAAAGTTCTTACATTGTTCTTACCTTAATATTGATTTGGAAGCCTGATTTTTCTATCAATGGTGTGAATTGTTCCATAAGACATACCAGTATACTGTCAATCTACTTGTTTTATAACTATTTGTCAGTCTCATGTTTATTTCGTGTAATTCTTACATCAACCTTGAAATGGTCAGCCTTGGTTTGTTCTTAGCTTCTTCCTTAGTCTTAGCAAAATATGAGGCTCGTGTTCTTATAAAATTGTTCTTTTACTAAAGAGTGCAATACAAAGAACTAACTCTGCAAGTTGGTGGGCCTAACTTTACAGTACTCGCCCCAGTCCACATTATAACAACAACAACAACACTAGTCCGTTCATCAAGTAATGACATCACACACCAAACATTCTGCTTCCAAGCCCTTTAACCGTCTTCCAATCTCCTCCGCAGAGGCAAGAGTTGTGGGAAAGGGAGAGAACTGGAAAAGAGGAGGGGGATCTGGGAGGAGGAGAGAGGAGCAATCCTGTTTTCCCTTTTCCCCTGTATCCTTAATTTTCCTCCTGTTTTCACGTTTACCTCTGCGGAGGAGAATGACAGTCTAACCACCTTTGAGAGCATTTTTCGTTGGGAAGTCATCGAGTTAAGCATCTTAGAAATTTGAAAGCAGAATGACCCTTGGCTGCTTAAATTTAGTAAACAGGAGGATAAACTCGATCTAAAAATACAAAGTCGAATGCTAACGTGATCACACACAATAACTTTCGAATTAAATTTTCCGCATTGTCCCGCCCGTTACATGAATCAGAAAAAACGAATTTCAAAGCGACGATCAAGCTGAAATGGCTAAGCTCATTAGTTCGAGTAATGTTCTTTATTCTGAATAAGGTAGCAAATTAATGGGGTAAGGACTTCAATTATGTGCTCATCCCTAACTAAGTTTCTGTTATTGATGGAAGATTTAGCTTTGTGTCCGAAAGACAGAGTGTGGGCCATTGATTAGCGTCCACTCCCCAAGAAGGTCGAATTCCTTTTGACGTAAGCAAAGTGAATCCTAAGGGCCTATGCAAAGTGAATTTTTTAACGCTATGCTAAAACTACAAAATAGTAAATTTTCTGAAGATAGTATCAATTCATGAGGTAAAAATTTCAATCATATATTTATCTCCATCTTATAAAGCCAGTGTATTGGTTCTCAGAAGATAGTGCTCAATACATTGAAGTAGAGCATAGATAAGCACTGGTTGGCAGAAAAGAAACAGGAAAACTACACTTTCATCTCGACAAGCCTGTTTCGTGATCGCTCACTCACCAGGAGATGTGTTTATTTCCATCTTAGATATATAATCCATGGAAGGTTTAGCTTTGTGTCTGAAAGACAGAAGGTTTGCAATTTATTAGCGTAAAATCCTCGAGAAGGTCAAATTCCTTAGGGCCTAAGCAAAATGAATGCTAAAGGCCTAGGCAAAATGAATTCTATATGTAAATTGAATTCTAAAGTCTAAGATAAAACTACAAACTACAGCATTTGTGAAAATAATAGTAATTTCATGGGCTGAAAACTTCAATATATATCAATCTCCAATTTAGATTAATAATCGATGGAATATTCATCTTAGACTGGTAAGCGTATACAGCATGGTACTGTAAGCGATAGGTTAGCAAACGCATAGGTTTTTTAATTCCTGAGCTAACTGCTGAAAATGCTCCCTCGTTAACTAGGCTAGCATGCTAACTGCAGTCAGTCACTCAGCTAATTACCCTTTCTAACGTCTGTGCAGTACTGCGGAGGATGTTCGATACTGTGAAGAGATACCATTCTTACTGAGGAGGATATTCAGTACTGTGGGGGATATCATCAGTGCTATGTTGGATACCATCAGTACATTAGAAGACGTTCGATACTGTAAAGGTACCATTATTAACGTGGAGAATACAATCAAGTACTGTGGATAATAATCAATGCTGTGGAGTGATACCATCATTATTGTGGAATGATATGATCATTACTGTGAAGAGAGCCATTAGCTGGTACTGTAGGGGATTTTGAATGTCATTGTGGAGAGAAATCCCAAGAACTGTGGGATAAAACCCAAAATGGTTGTGGTTTCCCTCTACAGTAATGATGGTATCCCCCACTGTACTGAACACCCTCATGTGTACTAATATGGTATCCTCCCACAGTACTTATGATTTCCCCCTACCATACTGAACATCCTCCAAAGAACTGCACAACCGTTCCCTAGAAGGCGTTAATTGCACCAAAACCCAACTTATCGCATCCATCACGAGTTCTAATCGCACCAACACGTCTACAAGTTGGCTGAAATCACGATAATCTGCAGAGGAAAAGCAATTAATTCAGAGACAGTAACAACTCGGTTTAATCCGTGCGTTCAAATCTTATCTGCGACTCAGTTGTATTTTGTTCCGTTGGCAATGCATCTTAATTTCCTAGGATAACAGCTCGCGGAGAGGATTTCCTATTCAGCCCCAGCGTATCAAGAAGAAAAACGCTGGAAGAATGAAAAGCTGGGCTTATCAGTGACTGCAAATTCAAAGCAGCGATAATGGTTCGATCGCTCAATAGGGAGTGACGCGTTCACAGTTGAGGTGGGAAGCCCCCAAATCTTGTTTTTTCATAGTCTGATAATCGAAAATAAAGCCAATTTCGTAGGAGGGTTTTCGAAGTGAGAGCCAATCTTAAGGTTATCAAATTTTTCAGAGCTGTCTTACCCGAGGGGCACTTTTCTTAAAAACCCTATACATAGTTCTGATGAAAATCCCTTAGAAATCTCTGGGAATCTTTGTGTTCTTGAAAGTCTCGTAAGCTTTGAAAGGGAGTGAAATGCCCCTCGGTCCTATACCGTAGAGAATACCGTATTAGAGAACACTGCGATTGCTTAGGCAGCCACCAATTGGTAAAGCAACTGCTCTGAGGCAGAAACTTAATAAAGAGCTCGTAAAAAATAGAGCCCTGACCACCCCGTAAACGTCTGTGCAGTACTGTGGAGGGTGTTTAGCACTGTGGGGGATACCATCAGTACTGTCAAGGGATACCATCAAGTTATGTGGAGGATGTTCAGTACTGTGGAGGATGTTAAATACTATAGAAGATTCAATCAGTACTGTGGAGGATGTTAAATACTATAGAAGATTCAATCAGTACTGTGGAGGATGTTAAATACTATAGAAGATTCAATCAGTACTGTGGAGGATGTTAAATACTATAGAAGATTCAATCAGTACTTTGGAGGATGTCTAATACTGTGGAAGGATACTGTTAAACCTCATCATCTTTACATCCACATACTGTGAGGAACAGTGGCGGAAATTATGGGGGGGCTGGGGGGGCAATTGCCCCCCCAATTCAAAATAAGTCGGAAATTTCTCTGAAAAGTCGGAAATTTTGGTCCTGGAAATTCAATTAGGTATCCAACTCGAGAATTTTGATACCTGTGCTTTAACACTGGACTTTTTTTAGTCTATGAGTCAATATCAAATAATATCTAATTCATTTACTATTCATGGTTTGTATTCGTACTATTTCTACATGGTTTGTATTTATATAAAGTCGACTCTCACCATCTCAAACTCGCACGGAAAATTAGAAAATTGTTCGACTTAACGGGGTTTTGAGATAACGGAAGTTGAGATTTTTCTCGACCAAAGGGGGGCTTCATACGTAAAAAGCAGGGTATAAACCATGAGACGATTGTTTACTTCTAAAAATCAAAAATCTGTAAACCACTAAACAGGTATAAGTTTTAGCTAATAAAAGTTTATCAAAGGGTACAATGTTCATTCAGTTTGGCAGCCAAGAATTAGAAAATACTGGTTACCACCATGACGGAACCGAATAACCTGGTGACGAAGGAAAATGACCTAATTTTAGGCCATCTACCTAAAGGGCCAAATGCCAAATTTGCAAAAACCGTCTTCTTCTTTCTCAGGTCAGACGAGTTTAGTTCCTGCACGGCAATGGTTATAGGCAAAGGATTAAACTCTGGAGATGGTCATAGGATCAGAATTCGTTGCAAAATACTTCTTATCGGAATATAATATTTCTGTTTTAAGAACAGAGTTAGCATTGCCATTGTTAATTTTTAAGAAAGAGGGAGAAGAGAAATTAAGAAAGAGTTTGTTCAAGAAAGAGGGAAGTTCGAGATAACAGTGTTCGAGATAGCTTGGGTCGACTGTAGTTGTAACATATGGACGATTCTAAGCCAGTTTGAACCCTGAGAAAAGGCACAATCTCAAGAGCTCCCGGGGGCTCCGCCCCCTGGACCCCCACCAGGGCGCTGCTCTGTACCCACAGGGGGCTTATAGCGCCCCCAGACCCCCAGCTGCCTAGGCTCCTGCCTTGCCAGGCGAAAAAATGACTCGGAAAATTCACCATGATTGCCCCTCCACTCAAAATGCCCAATTTCCGCCACTGGTGAGGAACATATATAGACTCAGGTCTCCCCGTAGGTAGAGTGTCAGTGGAGTCACGCCGTCACGTCTTTGTTGTCTCAGCTCGCTGTTTTTGGATCACGCCAGAAAACCTATTTCACTTTCACGTCCAGCTGCCTGTAAAGTTTTGACATTTACTAATTTTCGTGTTCCTGCACAATTTTGTTTGGCACGATATCTGGTAGAAAAAACGACAGATGTTTCATGAGGAGGTGATTGCAATACGGCCTAAAGAAGTACGCAGAAGGTACTGACTGGTGGGCAGTCCCTGCGCTTGCCCCAGCAGTAGAAGACAAAATTCCACTTTTGCCCAAATAGCCAAAGTCAAAATGAGTCTTTCCAGTATTTGTACCGTAAATAAATCTATTGCTTTACCTAATTCATAAATGTTTTGAAAAGAAAAATAAGTAAACTTTAGGGGCCCTTTTTTATGTTTTTCCATCCAGTGAAAAAATCCGCTGGAGTTACGGAACGGATTGGAACTCCTAAGAGCACTTAGGCAAAGAATTATCCTAGACTTTCTGAATACCATCATCCATGATTATACCCCTGATAATGCCCCACCCAGCCAAGAAATCTCAAACTATAAATAAACATTCAACATAATAGACTATGCGGTAAACGAGTAAAGAAATGCATATTTTTAAACAAAAACTTCAAAAATAGCCGGTTGTTGCTCATTCGAGTTAAAACAATGTTACAAAAATAATCTAATATATCCATTGAATGCAGTCGAGTTATTTTTGTACTCATATTTAAGATAACTGATTATTTGATCTTTTAGTCACGGTGACCTTCTATCGGATATTAAGAGATTCCCTTATTGTGAAAAACAACGAAGGTAATGCAAAGAATGGATTAGTTTTACTGGACTTGCTCATGCGCAATAGGGCAGTTTTGAGAGCAGGCTTGTGGGAGGATACAGTCAGTACATTGGAGGGATGTAATCAGTTCTGTGGAAGGAAAACAAGCACTTTGGGTATCACCTCCACAATGCTTATGGTAACCCTCCACAGTACTGAATACCTTCCAGAATACTGATATTATCCCTCACAAGTACTAAACATCATCCACAGTATTTATGGAATCCCTCCACGGTACTGAGCACTCTTCGCATACAATTGATGAAATACCCTCCATAGCTTGATGGTATCTCCCTACAGTACTGAACAATCTGCAATGTATTATTGAAGGTATCCCTCTACAGTACTGAACACAATTTCCACAGTACTGGATAGCATCCCTCAATAATACTAATGATGATGGTATCCCCACAGTTCTGAACACCCTTATATGTACTGATGGTATCCTCTACTGTACAGAACATTCTACAAAGTGGTGATGATATCCCCCACCTACTAAACATCCTCCACGACAGCTACAGCTGTGCATTCCATAAACTCATCAAAATGACCCCCTTGGACAAACCCTCGCACTTACAACGACTTAGTGGATGGCGTATGAAGACCTACAACATGACCCTGGGGCACAACCAATTGTAAGTGTAAGGGGGTAGGGATGTACCCCCTGGGTAATAAGAAGCTTCTCGCGGGTAGGAGAAGGAGAACCCGGAGCGAGTGGCGGCAGAATTTGCGGTCGGGGGCCGGTCTGGCTTCCAACAAATCCCCGATTTAATACAGCAGCGCTTGCTAATTATCTCAAATATCATAACGGAATCGTTAGCTTATCTTTCAATTGTAAAAAATGCCCTGTCATCTAGTCTTTGTTAACAAAACTTAAGAAGAAAAGAAAACCAAAAAGATTTATTATTTTGGAATTAAGAATCTGCTTTATGAATAGGAATGAATGCACAGCGATTCCAGCATTTGAATTACGAACAATAAGCATCGCGAACGGCCATACAACTTCGCCCAAACACAACATCTAGAGTTTGGCAGAAGTGTTGTAGAAATAGAATAGTAAAAGAACTGTACCTCGTTTTGGAAAGTTTCAAAACGAGGCTACATAAAAATGACCATGGTTTTGCATTAGAAGATTTCAGGCTGAAAATAGAGGAATATCTAAGAACTGCAGCTTCAAATCAATTTTTGGTAGTTCTTATATAAAGCCGGATCTCCACTAGGCGGAAAAATGTCGAGCCGCGAAAAGTAGGAATGGGTTCTGCGGCGACATTTTCGATCAGCCAATGAGGTTACCGGAAATTTTTCCGCCTCGACATTTTTCCGCCTAGTGGAGATCTGGCTTAATGAGAGTGTTATTTCACAAAATGAGAACAGTTCAACCTAATTCTTGTTTTTCAAGTTTTTACTCTCACGGGAGCTGTGAAACTTTTACGACCACGCATGCGCAGAATGGCTATAGAAAGTGGGTGTGGTCCTGACCGCTGAGATTTCGTGCTCAACAATTTGATTTAGAAATACTTAAAGTTCAAATGACCCCATAATTGAAATTAATTGGAAATACTGACTTTATTATCAAGTTTAAACAAACCATATTATTTCTAAATGACCAGTACAAATCCAAATTCTTTTCAACTTTCAAATTGTTAAAAATGAATAGAATTTCAAAGGAAATTTCATGAGTGCATCTGTTAGACGGGGAAAATAGCCCAACCATCTAACCAAGTGCCTTACTTAACTTTTCAAAAAGTTGATATCGCTACAATAGGTGATTCTGAGCAATTTGAGCCAACGTGCCATTCCAGGAAATGTTTCTTTATCACGTGAGAGATAACGTCACAAAATGGGCCCTAAATGTGTATAAAAACTGCTGTAACTTTCGACAAACTTAATATATACACATGATATTTGAAAACAGAATTAAAAGAGCTTTCGAATGATATATAACATATTGCGAAATATTGACATAAGCATTTTGACTGATGACGTAGTCAAAATATTTTCCATTGTTTTTGATCTTTTTTGTTTGGGCAATTTGTGGATGTGATATCAACTTAAGACCCCACATATTGTCCTAAATAACTGTCAGATGGTTGAAGGTGATAAATTTACAAATTCCCACCCAGATAACAGAAAGTAACCAAAGCAAATTAACAACAAACCCACCTTAAAACAGCAATAAAAACCCACGAACCCAGAGACGAGATAAGTTCAAATATTATGGCGCATAAAACCGCTGACCATTGTCTCCGCAGTCAAACGATCAAAACCGCTGTGCATTGTCACCGCGTCTCCGCGTGGTTGAGTGGGAATTGCGTCACACTTCTATCGTCATAACAACAAACCAACGAATAATAACAGTTATGTGGTAAATATTATTTATTTGAATTATTTTTGAAAGAAATTCATTTGTGATTTTCTGAAATGAACCCTGGAATGCCAATATTTATGCAACGAAAAGTGATTCAGGCATGTGAAAGGCTGAGTCACAGTTGGCGAATGACCGTTTATCAAAGATTTACCATCTTCAATTGTCAGGTGACATCCCCTACAGTTAGGTCCCAATTGGGATGTCACAACTAATGGCGGATTTACGGGGTGCAGCTGTCCCCTCTTTGCTGATATAAACAGCTTTTTGTGCCCCATTTCTTGATGTTTTCAGCCCCCTAGAACACAGATTCCTGACATTTCTGTTCAAAAGTGGCTTAAGTTAACATCCCCACACAGCAGCTGCCCCCTTCAGATTTCCCCCCTAGATCCACCCCTGGTCATAACCAGGGCTAACCAGTACCCAATGTACTGTAATGTACCTTACCACAACCCACCTCTTATATGACTGAATAAGACACATAAAATGAAACCTCTTACGCAACTAAGAATATCAAGAAGAAGCAGGATTTGGAAAATTACAGTAAATCCCCGCATATAAGAAGTTAATACACAAGAAACAGTAGCCTGCTACCTTCAATATTTTCCTCTGTAAAAATTGTATTTGCTATTATGAATACTGTAGGGACTAACAAAGAGTTGCTATTCTATTGTTGACAGTTATATATGACTTTGTCTTCTTTTTCCGTAAGCAATATTGATCATTAAATGAGCCCTTTTGTATAAGAAACAGATCAGCTTGATTTGATAATTTGAGTTTCTTATAAGCGGGGACTTACTGTCATCGAGATATTTTGTGGACATGAAACCAACCAAATGTATTAATCTAGAAGTCGCGAGTTCGAGACCTACTCAGGTAATTTTCATTCTCACAAATCGTGAGATTCTACCACGTAATGCAGCCTGGTCTAATTCTCTGATACTACTAGCAATGTCAGATTGCCAAATAGCAAGTGTTTTAGAACCAAACCATGTTAGAATGTTATTCCAGAGGTCGTAGGTTCGAGACCTACTCGGGTCATTTTCATTCTCATAAACTATGAGATTCTACCACGTAATGCGGCCTGGTCTAATACTCTAATACTGCTAGCAATGTCAGATTGCCAAATAGCAAGTGTTTTCAGAACCAAACCATGTAAGAGTACTAATGTAGAGGTCGTAGGTTCGAGACTTACTCAGGTCATTTTCATTCTCACAAATCATGAGATTCTACCACGTAATGCAGCCTGTTCTAATACTCTAATACTGCTAGCAATGCCAGATTGCCAAATAGCAAGTGTTTTCAGAACCAAACCATGTTAGAGTACTAATTTAGAGGTCGTAGGTTCGAGTCCTACTCAGGACATTTTCATTCTCAAAAATTATATAGATTTTAACATAAATTTTCTTAGTGAATTGGTTTTCATTACTGATGTTTTTTAAATTATGACCGTTAGAGAGTCTAGGTTTCTTATAGTGGTTCTTTTGTATCCATATAATGGTTCATATACTGGTTTTTATAATCTTGAAACGAATTTCTTATAAAAAACGTGAAATAGATGACATTGAATGTTACTAAGAAGGGAGGAGAGAGAATAGCCAAAACTTTATGAAGTAAGAATTTAGAAGGAGAGAGAGAAGAGAAACCATAAATATTTTGTAAGGGCAAGGAGAAACTCTATATTTTTTACGAGAGAAAACTCCAGTACTGGACTTTGATATGTATATAGTATACATTTGGTGAAGTTATGCCTTAATTAACTTCAAGTATATCCATATATTACCCAACTTACCCCGGTAGACCCTATTCTAAGAAACGAATCTGGAAGTATGAAAAGCTAAGCAATTGATAAGCAATTTTGAGTACTCAAATTTGCCCTTTAGTTAAGCAATTTTGAGAACTGAGCTCAAGCTGAAATTGCCTATAAAAAAATGCGTGTAACATAACATAACAAAGATAGCACAAAAACTTTTCTTTTTAAGTTTAGCTTCTACATGTCCTCTAACGTATCAAAATGTTGCGTTCATCATCATTAGTAATTTCTAAAAGACTGTCATTGTCTTCACTAGGATTGGTATTATCGTCATCTTGTCTGGTTTTCGTCCATACTATTGAACACATTGGAAGCTCTATTTCATGTATTGAAAAGTTTAGGACTAACAGAATTCTGTTGTGTTGCTTTTGTCTTGTTTGGAACTCGTTGCCAGAATTAATCAGCGGGGGGGGGGGGGGGGTTGGAATAAGAATATCCTGATTCTACTGTATTTATCTTTATAGCTCTTCTTGTTCTCTACCTACATCAGAGTGCTCGATAAACAGAACTACAGAATACAGAGGGATGATCGATAAGAAACAAGAAAGAAGACTGGAACGCTGTTGCTTAAACTTTCAGGCTTATAATCTTTCTTTATATAAGAACCAGTAAAATTGATTTGAAGCTGGCTGTTTTTAAATATTCCTCTATTTTCAGCCTGAAATGTTTTTAAATTGTTCTTAATTTTACAATGGTTTGGAAGCCTTTTTGCTATCAGCAGTGTTAATTGTTGCAAAGTTTGACTCTCTTGACCATCTGAGATTATCTGTGTGCTGCTAATCTACTTATTTTGTAATTATTTCTCAGTCTTGTGGTTATTTCATAAAATTTTCATATTGAGCCAAAAATGGTCAGCTTCGGTTTGTTCTTAGCTTGTTCTTAAGTTTTGGCCAAATTTGAGGCTGGTGTTCTTATAAAATTACTTTTACAAAAAAACAAGAGTGTATGCAATCATTAAACAGACTATAATGAATAGAACTATGAAATGTATACTGATTGGTAGAAAAGAATCAAGAAACTACTCATTCATCTCGACAAGCCTGTTTCGTGATTGTTCACTCGTCATGAGATGTACTGATCTATATCCTTTATATCTATATCCCATATATCTGCTAATTGATGGAAAAGTAAGATGAGACAGCTCGCTCATCTCGACAAGCCTGTTTATTGATTGCTCACTCGTCAGCAGATGTTCTGATACTGAATTACGTATTGAGAAAAACACGGACATTATAATTTACCAATCTATATCCATCAATGTCAGTACGATTAATCTATCTTCCTTCATTAGCCTTTGACATATCTATAATGAAATCTCATGGAGGAAAGTTTTCCTAATTGCTGACAGACAGACGTAGGAAGCCACTGAGAATATCCAATCATTTAATTTGGAGATTGACATCCATTGCTTGATTAAGCTAATTGTGGCCTACCATAAATTATCCAAATCACTAATTGACAGTTCTTTTAGGAAAAACAGCAGAGTGAATTATTTTTAGCCACCTTCGACGTCAACCATCAAGTGAAAGACCTCACAGAACCAAGCTTTCAATTAGGAGTAGAAAATCAAATTTGACACTCGAAAGATTTTCCGTGTGTAAGTACAGGAAACGAGTTGATGTCATAGGCAAATTTACTGTCTTCATAACTACAACTAAGAGCCTAAAAAATCAAGATCTTCTTAGCCTAAGATGTTAAGAATTTGAGCGTATTTCAAGGGCAAAAATTAAAAAATTTAGGTTTAAAATTTGTTAGTTTTTACCAACAATAACATTGGTATTCAAGGATTGTGCAAAGACTTACAAACAACCATTAACCGTCATTATTACTGCTGTTAATTACAATTTATTTAAGAACCTGTTTAGGTTAACTCCTAAAAATTTAGGTTCTTAGTTGCAGGATTATGTAGTATTGGTTGATGCGCATGGTACAGAAGGCCCACTGAATAGGTAGACTATTGAGCAGTGCATTGATAGTTGATAGGCAAATACGCTTACTATCTTCGTAAGGTATTGCTTTATGTGCAAAATCCAAAAGGGCCCTCTCAATAGGTAGAATAATAAAAACATTGCATTGATAGTTGATATTGGTTTATGTGCAAAGCTCAAAGGGCCCACTGAATAAAGGCCAACTGAATAGGTAGACTGAATGAACTGAATAGGCAAATACGCTTTCTATCTTTATAGAGGGTTGAGTGATGCATTAAGCCCAAAGAGTCCACGGAATAAGAACCTTAATCTAGCAGGTGGGGAACTTTGCCTTTCCTTTTCTCCCCTATTCCTCTTTCTCAAATGATATGTGTAAACCATTGACAAAGCACGCTGCTCGTTCTTGTTCTGCATGTTTTCAGACCCTGAGTGTGGTGATCTCGAAAGTGCATAGGAATACAGATACCAAATGAATACCAAATGAAGAATTATATCGAATGAATAAAACTATAAATGAAAATCACCTTTATGAAGAAATACCAGATTTCTTGGAGTTCTCACTTTCAATCTTGCCACCAATATCGAGAAACATGTTAGGAATGCTGGTTCCATAATAGATTTTGTTATTCGACGCTATGGCTTGGATTCTGATGAACTCCAAATATTCAGGCGAAAGTTTCATCTAAGAAGAAAAATAAATATAGATTATCAAAAACAGTGTTAATGAATAAAGATATACAAATATACTGAGTTTTTGTTTTTCTAAACCAATTATTTTATTGGTTGCCTTCTTCACAAAAAGTATGAATTTGGCAACATTCAAAACAGTATAATTGAGAAATAAATCACAAATTCACGAAGGTTCTTTTAAACAAGTTCTAGTGTCTTTCAAAGCTTTGAAAAAAAAAATTACAATCGATTAGGTGACTTGACCCTAGTTCAAAAGGTTCCTGGTTCGAAACCATCTTCAGACCTGTCCCAAAATGGGGGAGAGTATTTGCCAGCTCTCTCTAACTCCAGGCAAAAGGAATAACGAAGTATGGTCACATCGAGATAAAGGTCGCAATGCTCCATTAGTGTACCTATTCAGTGGTCTTCTGTGCTTTGCGTATTAACCAATATCTTACGAAGATAGTGAGCGTGTTTGCCTATCAACAATCCATGCACTGCTTCGATTACTCCACATATTCAGTGGGCCCTTTGTGCTTTGCACTTAAACAAACACCTTACGAAAATAGTAAGCGTATTTGCCAATCAATTATTAATGCACTGCTTCGATTACTCCACATATTCAGTGGGCCCTTTGTGCTTTGCACATAAACCAATACCTTACGAAGATAGTAAGCATATTTGCCTATCAACTATCAATGCACTGCTTCGATTCGATTAGCCTTCCTATTCAGCAGGCCCTATTGTGTTTTGCATATTAAAAAAACTTAAAAAGATAGTAAGCATTTTGGCCTTTCAACTATCAACATTTGGTCCGTTGCAAGGATAATTTGAGACAACAAGATAATAAGAGTGAAGCAATAATCTTTGAGCAAAAATCAACAGGTAAGCTCATGATAAAACATTTTCTTCTAACTCACCTTGTTAGCTTCCGCCTCCTTGCTAGTTTTGTAGAACATAGCATCAGCAAGTGCTATCTCTCTGGCAAGATGAGTTTTATCTGAAGTCAAGAATGCCATCCATTCAGTAACAGAGCAAATACAGATTTATCATGGTGAAATTATCCTTTATAAACTATTCTCCTAATGACCATGTCTGTGTGGGTTGCATTTTAACTATTTGTGCGGAAATTTGGTGTACCTTCTTTTATGTGCAGAATAATGAGCAATTTTTTTAAGAGAAAATGGCACGTATCCATCCTAAAATAGGGTTCGTTACCCCTCTCTTTCTAAGAACCCATGTTTGACAATTGGCCTTTGTACAGATTCGAAGCCTTGTAAAAAATCTGACTTTCCCCTTTCAAAGATGAATTTTGATTATAAGAAGTAATTAAGATTACAACATCGTGAAATGGTATTGTGGACACATTAGTTTAGAAATCAAAAATGTAAAGAATAACCTTCAATCTCAGAAATCTCCTTCTGGCTTGATTTCTCCATGATTTTTTGTTTGTATTGGATCTTCGCAACAGTTGCTACTTTTTCAGCCTCTGATCAAGGAAAAATATAACAAGATTTCTCATGAAGAACAGAATTCGGAGAATCGATCAAGTTATTCGTGTCAAATGGTTTGGCCAGAGCAGGACTCTAAACCAGGGAATTATTCAAGGTATTGACTGGTGAGCCAATTTTTCCAGAAGCCCCAGGGTTTGCTCCAATAGTGGAAGAAAAAAGCCACTTTTGCTCCAGTGGCTGTACCAGCAGAGGGGCAATGTATATTTCCAATTAGCCATAAAGGAAAGATCCTCAGGACACTGTTTGTTACAAGTTCAAGCAATGTTAAGCCAATCCTGGGTAGGAGAATCTCTGAGATTTTACCCCATAGAGAGAGTGTTTGTTGTTCAGAAAGAAACCTACTTAATCAGATGAGCAACAGGTTTTTTTCTTGCTCTGTCAACCTACACTTACCTCAGTGCATGTGTATACCACTGTATACTACTTCATGTAAAGTACACGACTTAATAATTCATGTAATATCATCACGGTGGCCAAAGTCAAAATGGGGCTATTTCAGTATTTGCACTTGCAGAAATTTAATGTTTTACCAAGTTCATCAATTTTTTGACAAGAAAAATAACTAAAAATCGAGTTCCCCTTTTCATGTTTTTCGACAAGTGAAAAACCTTACTAAACCCCCTGAACAGACCAGATGCCAAGTAGGACACGAATTGATGTTTTTTGACATTACAAATAATTCCGATTTCAAAGATGATTTTGGATGCAAACATTTCATTGGAAACTGGCAGATGGTTCTAGCATTGTAGGAATTCATCAACAAACTCACCGATAACAGCCTTCTTCCTGTCCGTCTCAGCCTCTTTCTCAACAACTTTCTGATGCTGATGGGCAATGAGGAGTTTGGTCTTCTCTCCTTCCCTGAATAGCAATTGAAAGTGAAAATCAAATACATATATTTCAGTTTATAAGGCAGAATGAACGCGTTAAAAAACAGACCTGTCCTTCTGTTACTCTGAGTTTCGTGCTTACGCCCTTGTCAGACAGACTATATGAAACTCAGAGTAACAGAAAGACATGTTTGTTTTTTAACGCGTTTATTCTGCCTTATAATTGCTCTATACTAATGTATATTGAGCACTTTAGCCAGGATAGGCACTCTCTTCTCTTGTTAGATATAGTTCAGTTGCGAAACATAATGGCAATAAGTGCTGTGGAAATGTTTAATCAGCAAATCAGGACTATAGGCTACAACCTTTGTTGTGGTATTTGATAGTTGATAGTTGATAAGCAGATACGCTTACTATCTTAGTAGACTAATCCAAGCAGTGCAGCCCTGGTCCTTCCTTTCGATGTCCAAATGAAAATTGAATGGGAAAGGATAGTGCTAGTAGCGGACAAAATATGCTTAAAAGTTTTGGTGGCAATAAAAATATACCTTCAAGAAGTGTATTGAATCTTTCATGGGGTAAATATAGCCATGTATTGATCCGAATAGAGAGATCTGGACGGATATTTAGTTTAGGTGAACAAATGTATTAAACTAGTTTAACATTGTTTATTGAATCCCTTAAAATTCCTCATAAAACTGAAAAGTGATTCTGTGCAAGACGTTTCCCAACTTCTACATAACAAAGATGAAACCAGGACAGCTAACCCTGTGTTCAGAAAGTTAAGCAATTTAGATTTGTGTGAATCGATTTAGAAACTTAATTAATTGGATTTAGAAACTTAATAAAGTCAGGTTACTGATTGATCAACACAACAACACAATTTGGTGAGCACGACTTAAGCACTGATCTCAACATAAAGACTGGATCGAGCATCTGTCGCTCTGAAATGAAGTCGATTGGCAGCCATATTGAAAGGCCCAATTAGATACAATGAGATTACACTAGGGAGTGCCTTTTTCTTTGATGATTTTTGGAATGTTATGAATGATCAGCGCGAGACTGAAAAATCGTGCAGCTTTTGTTTTGCAAAAAATCAAGTCAACATAATTTCTTTGGCAGCCATATTGGGAGGCCAAGTTAAAGCCGAAGCCATTGGCTTCAAACATTAAGCTCCAGAAAGAAAAGAATGCTCGATCCAGTCTTAATTTTGAGGTCAGTGGGCTTAACTTACATCAGCTCGTAGTTTTTGCGAATGGCTTCAGGAATCTTCGGCTTCGTCACACGAACAGCCTAAATAAACAAGAAAAATAATTATAATGAAAGAAATCCTACACTCACATGAGTAGCTAAGAAAATGTAGTGCCGTGTATAAAAAATGACGACTGAAGTCAAATGAAAATGAGAATACCTGGATGTAGAGGCCTGGGGCCATGGTAGTAAGATCCCTTTGAAGAGCAGTCTTCAAATTCTCATCAATTTGGTCTGAAAGAAATGGGTGGGGTTGAGTGGCTTATTTCAATTTCGATTCTATTTAAAGCTAAAAAGCCTTGTTAAGAATTCAGAGTGACATCATGCTTCACTAGTACTTAGACTCTTTAGAACAATTAATCTCTTTAGTTACCAGACTCCTTAAGTATTTAATCCCGTTTCATTTCCTGTAACTTCATTCTACTCATTCGTTATATTCGACTCAGTCGATACACTCGCTAGAATCACACGTTTATACTCCGTCAATAGTCCGTCAGACTACGTTAACACAACGCAATGTATATAGGTTTATAGTTATGTATATATTTGAAGCATAACTCGTGCGTCTTCCTTGCTTCTACTCCACAATCCTAGCACAGGATTACAAAACATTTTATATAACATAAAGCAATGACAAAATGCTTGGACAGTTCGCTATGAGCTGCTGAAGTTAAGCTTGGTCATGTGAGGTCAGGTGTAGATTTAAAGGCTGAAGTTTGGTGCAGTTAGGAGCAGTTAACCCCTCTTAACTGATAAAAATAGCTTTTGAGCTCTATGGGTGTTTTGCGCTCCTTTGGAACACAGATTCCTTATATTTCAGTTCAAAGGTAACACTAATAAGCATCTCCATACAGCATCAGCCCCCCTTCAGAATACTTCTTGCTCTGCCCAGTGTGAGGTCAAAATCCGGATGGCTGCCCTTGGAGGTGTTGACTAAAGTACTGTGAGTGGTTTTGATGTAATTTAAGTCAGTGAAATGGCTTGGATATTCATGATCCCGTATTGTGTAGTGGTTGGCACACTAGAGTTCTAATCTAGAGGTCGTGGGTTTCAGTTCTACTCGGGTCATTTTCATTCTCAAAAATTATCTCGACTGATTTTCCAAATCCTTCTTCTTCTCAAGTTTACTCTTTAAATCTATCCAGTGGTAAGACTGCGATGGTATTGGAAAGTTGTGACCCTTTTGCAGGTCCTCTGCAGTTGTAAAAGAGCTCGGATAGGTTCTTCTTTGCATTTGATCAGTCGTGGTGCAATTTTTAGGAGCTTGGATTTCCAGAGGCCCTAATTGCACAGTGGGATTGCACACTGTCCTTTGATAGGGACGCTGAATTATGGGTCAGTGCCCTAGCTGGAAATAAGGCTTCTAGATAGTCAACCTGAAGGTGCACACACTTTCTGTCTCATCGTTGCTTCTTCTACATTGACAGGGTTGAGCAGCATAACGAAAACGTTTCTTTCTCTGTTGTTAATATATCAAATCTCAAAAAATTACTATTGGTCCACAGTGACTATTAGTAGGATATTTCAATAAATATGATGGAGAAACTTAAAAAATATGGCAAACTTACCAAACATGGACAACCTTACTAAGCATGGACAGACTAACCGGATATGGACAGACTTACCAAATATGGTTAAACTTACCAAACATGGACGAGTTTACCAAATTATGTACCAAACATACAAATTTAATGACATGGACCAAGTTACGAAACATGTACAAACTTACTAAATATTGACAAACTTACCAAACAAATCAATATAAACTTCTTGCAAAGTCTTCACGCTGCAAAACTGAAAGAAAGAAATTATATTATAAAATTTTACATTATTTTAGCTTTAAAGGAAGCTCATTGCTGGGTCCACACTGTGTATAATCTTACTGGTGAGAGCAAACACATGTTTAAAAGCTACACTAGGAAACCCTCAAAGTGGCGGGGATCATCAAGTGGTTAGATCACTTGACCCTTGGTCAAAGAGTCCCAGGTTCGAAACCACCTTCAGACCTGTCACATACAGAGCAGGCTCTCCGTAATTCCAGGCAAAAAGACAAAAGGAATCACGAGATGTGGTCACATCAAGAGGAAGGACCAGGGTCGCACTGCTCGATTAGTTTACCTATTCAGTGGGCCCTTTGAGCTTTGCATATAAACCAATACCTTAGGAAGATAGTAAGTGTATTTTCCTATCAACTCAACTCAACTCAAAGTATTAACATTGACAAAAATTCTATTTTTGAGGCTTCCCAATGCGAGCAGCGTAGCACAATTTGCCTTGCCACATAAATGAATGAGATTAGTGTCCCCCTTAAAAATAAAAAACCAAAAATTGAATAAACCTGCCTTAATGACCTGGTCTGAGGTAGGTCATCAGCGATTACATTGGTAAACCGCAAGCTAACAGACATCAGATTAAAAATAATTGAAACTGCACCTCACCTGATTAAGTTCGTGATGAATCTTGTTGAAAATCAAAGTTTTATCATAATCTGCTGTGTAGTTCTTCACTATATTGAACACTGTAACAGAAATAAAAATATATCGATTTGGGATACCAACACTAATAATAACATTGTCTTTGAAAGAATGAAATGTTTTTGTAAACTGTGCATTAAACTTATCTGAACTTATTTTCAAGATTTGATAGATACATTGAATTGAAAATTCAACCAACCCTAGTTGAAGGCGTTGTGGGTTCAAGATCACATTAAGACCTGTCGCAAAGTGCAAGGAGAGAATTTGTTAGCCAGTACTCTGTAACGCCAGGTAAAAGGGCAAAAGGAATCAAGAGGCATGGTCACATCGAAGGAAGGACCAGGGTTGCACTGCTCAGTTAATTTATTAATTCATTAGGCCCTTTGCTCTTTGTACATAAACAAATACCCTACAAAGATAGTAAGCATATTTTCCTATCAACTATTAATGCAGTGCTTCAATCAGTCTACCTATTCAGTGGGTCCTTTTTGCCTTGCACATAAACCGATACCTAACGAAGATATCAAGGGTATTTACCTATCAACTATCAATACACTGCTTTGATTAGTCTACCTATTCAGTAGGCCCTTTGTGCTTTGTGCACAAACCAATGCCTCACAAAGATATTAAGCATGTTTGCCTATCAACAATCAAAACTGGATATGGCCAAATGCGATACAGCTTGACCTGCTGGGTTGGTCCACTTCATACCAGCCGGGGCCTTTTTGAATTTTAAAGAAATGATACAGCGGATTTAGTTCTGTTTTTCAGAAATAATAAAATGAATAAAAGATCAAAAATCTCACCGGAGCCTTCAAAAAGCTGATTGACAACTTCAATTCTATCAAAATAGATCACAACACCACCACTAAAATAAAAAACAAACATTAGCAATTCAAGAAAAAAATTCCTAAATACCAATATTTTCTCAGGGGACATAGTGAAACCTATTTCAGGATGGGTCAAATTTCAAAAAAGGGAGTCCAATGCTTGATTTTTTCTGAAAAGTTAATGCAAAAAACAAACAAACTTTGAAGTATCCCATGAGTTTTGCTGACATGGGGGACAATGACTACCAGCTTCCCATCCCTTTTGCTTTTAGTTTTAAACTTTTCATGACTACAAATCTTCAGAGAAATCGCAAAACTATATGAGGCCTATGTCTGAAAAATTCTAAAATAACTTTTGATACAAGCAGAGGGATTTTTGGCAATCTGGTGAATCATACCTCTGACAAAGTGCACATTAAGGCGAGAAATTTGATATAGATGGGATAAATAGGAAGTGAGAAGTGGACAACAAAGAAAAAGAAGGACAAGGGCAAAGAGGTGGAGCAGGGCCATCATCCACCTCAAATGGTGAGATTTAGGCCTCGTTCACACTATGTCAGATTCACTTTCGTTTCGGATTCCGCAGGCAATTTGTTTTCTGTTCTCACCACTACACTCCGCTCTGCGCCCCAGAGGCCCACAAAAATGCCTATTGAGAGGGTCGATAAGTTGGCGCCAAAAAGTTCGAACATCATTGAAAACAGGGTTCTGGAGCACAAGCGTATCGGATTCATGCATTCACACGAACCCAAAAGCAATCCGATATGAAAAGCTATCCGGAATGTTTCACCTTCAGAGCAGAGTGATTTGACTCAGCAAAAACGATGAAAAGCGTTCCAGATTGGCATGGTGTCGTGTGAACACAAAGGCTACCTGATATGAAAAGTGATCCGAAACCATATGAATCCTGCATCCTGTGAACAGGGCCTTATTGTCATCACTGTCTTAGTTTACTAAAATTTTATCATTGTTAACCATGTAAAGCAAAGATCTAGTAATATGTGGATAGGAGAGGGTTTAAAAAAGGTGGCTCATTCAAACATTTATTCTGGCAAGGAAGGAAATTTGAGAAGGGTGAGGCATAAGCAAATTATCAAAGTAGATAAAATTAGGATACTGTACCTTGTTCCACATGGGACATTCTTTATCTGATCGGTTTGCAGAGTTGTCTGGAAAATGATTAGAATGTATTACCTCTAAGTGAAAAGTTTATATCAAACATGCTTGCCTTTGAGAGGCAAGAGGCCTTATTTCCAGCATGGGCACGGGACCCCTAGTTTAAAGTCCCTTTGGAGGATGATGGAAGGATTTTTGGTCAACACCTTGAAGGTCACCTATCCAGATATTGACCTCAGAAGGCCAGGCTTGACTTCAGTTCCACATAGTAAATCGCTAAGCTGCTTCGCCACTCATTCTAAGATCTTCACATTCTCTAATTCATTTTATTCAAATGTAAATACATTATTTATTGGTATACTTCAAAGTATTTAAGTAGTTTTCCACACAGGCATTTTCATGAAAAATACACCACAGGGGAGGGCAATCGTGGTAATAGTTTAAGGGAAGAGAGTTTTTGAAAATATCTAGAAAAGACTTTTGCCAAATAAGCAGTAAGAAAGATATCTAATAAGAGTTAACTTTCATATATAACTAAAAACCTATGAAAATACCTTCATAAGCAGCTAGGAATACTAAGCTAGAACGGGCTAATTTTTTTGAAATTAGCTCGTTCTGGCTAATTTTAGCCCGTTTTGGCTAATAAAAAATTATTTTCTTTAAAATTTTGAAGCCCAAACGGGCTAAAACGTCGATTTCTTGGATTTCCAGGAACCGGGCCACTATTTTGACGCGATATATGAGTTCTACGCATCAAGAAACGGGGATATAAGTAAAAAAATTTGGGGGTTTCTCCGGCGGAAATTTGAGAAAAATGCAACTTTAACTTTGGTGACGTTTTCTATTGTTTTTTCTGATGCGATGAAGTCCGCGTAATGACGCCCGTGCCGTGAGGGAAGCTCCAGAAACAAGGCTTTTGTGAGTGCAATTTTAATAAGTAAGCATTTTTGTGATTTACGTTGTATTGATAAACCTCTTATTAGAAGACCTCATTATAGAACCGTATAAAACTGGTGTTGAAGTCTGAATTATCTATTTTTTTCATTTCGCCGCACGGCACGGGCGTCATTACGCGGACTTCATCGCATCAGAAAAAACAATAGAAAACGTCACAAAAGTTAAAGTTGCATTTTTCTCAAACTTCCGCCGGAGAAACCCCCAAATTTTTTTACTTAAATCCCCGTTTCTTGATGCGTAGAACTCATATATCGCGTCAAAATAGTGGCCCGGTTCCTGGAAATCCAAGAAATCGACGTTTTAGCCCGTTTGGGCTTCAAAATTTTAAAGAAAATAATTTTTTTATTAGCCAAAACGGGCTAAAATTAGCCAGAATGAGCTAATTTCAAAAAAATTAGCCCGTTCTAGCTTAGTATTCCTAGCTGATAAGGCATTTCTTGTCCTGAATCTACCTCTAGTGAATTTCTTTAGATCTTTACTTTTCGTCTACTTACATACCTACTTACTTACTTACTTACTTAGTCACATACTTCTTATTCTTCTACTGAGTATCTACATACAGCCTTTCTTTTCACCTGGACATGGCAGTGCCATGATTTTGCTACAGGCTTCTCGCCTGCTACAAGAACTTATAATTCTATATATGATGCGGCATTGATAACGCATTTGCTATAGAAATGATTATATATATATAATGATAGGCCACTTTCAATGCTTAAATATTACACCTGTCGGTTTCTTTGTTTACGGAACAATTAGCATTGAATTAATCGTCAAAGGTTCAACCTTTTTACTGTGGTCCTATTCTGCACTTCAAAAGAAAATCGTTTGCCTTTCAAAAAAAGTAAACATTGAAAGTGGTCTATAAAAGTATATTTCTTGAAAAAACTGCAGAACTTTTTCAGAAGATCTGTAGATCAAACTTTGGAAAGCTCGGCCTAAAAAACGCAAAGATTTCAACATTCTTCCCCATAAGTACTGCTAGTTTATATTTACCTGTACGGTCTTGTATGATGTGATGAAGGGTATCATGACATGGTAGCCAGGGCCACTTGTGGTTGACAACAAGGCTCCTCCCTTAAAAAAACATCATCATAATCAGTTCTGGAAAAGTGACAACTGCATTTGAATATACAAAATGTCTAGCAGAATAAACAAATTAAGAAACACAAGTCCTTCTGTTACTCTTAAGTTTTGTGCTCACGCACTCATCAGACAGACAATACCAAACATTGATTTTGGATTGGTTAGTCTGTCCGTCTGCTAAGCAAGAAAGGTAGCAAGCATGTCACACTGGGGGGCACGATGTTTCAAGATAAAATTTCTGAGTAAGGAAGGGAGCCAATTCTTACAGTAAAAAGGGCACTTTATTGTTTTTGGCAAAATCTTGAGAGAGACATATGCCTATTGGCTCCTAAATCAGTGTGACGAGTAAACTCGTGTAACAGAAGGATCTGTCTGTTTCTTAAGGTGCTCTTTCAGCTTAATAATCTTTATCTATACTAATGAATTTTGAGCACTATAGGCAAGATGGCATAGGCACAAAATGTCCACTAGGAAGGAGACTCAAAAGAAAAATTCTCCATATCGACAAGCCTATTTCGCGGTTACCCACTCATCAGGAGATGTACAGATAAATAGATTCCTATTTTCAACTGGTTTAAATTCTAAGGGTGATCGAGAAATTGTGCGAGGAGGTGTTATCTTACAATTCGGTTCTATTCTTCTAGTCTTGATGATGTGAATTGCTTCTATATGTATACAGCTCTACTCTTTGCATTGGGCACTTTCATAGTAAACCGACTGACAGACTTCGATACAAATAGATTTATTTTCTAAACATAGAAAGAAGGAGCAAAACGATAAAATTCAACAGTTTAGAACCATAAAGATAAAGATACAATTTAACGACGTTTCGAGGTTATATCCCTTATCAAGTGTTTTGTTATAAATCCTTTTTAGGATTTATCAGGAACCAATTGATAACGAATATGATCCCAAAACGTCATTAAATTGTATCTTTATCTTTACAGTACTAAACTTTTTAATTTTATTGCTTTGTTCTATATCTACAAAACCCAGTCAACTCTTTTTATAAAAAGAAGGAGCTTATGATTTCATGTAATGATACAAAACACAACACACGTAAACAGGATTTTTATCCCAGCCATTTTCCCTGCTAGCAGGGGCTGACTGGTTCAATGATTTGTCTTCTCCCAGTTTCCTTATCAATTGCTATCCCCTTCTCTAGCCCCATCATCCTCATATCATTCTCTTCCACATCCTACCATTGCCATGCTGGTCTTTCCCCCCCCCCCACTTGCGCCCCTGCCACTTACATTATCAATTCTCTACTCTATATGATAAGATAAAAGTAAACTCGATATTCACTTACCCTGTAGTAAACACCAACATGACCTAAAAGACACAAATATAAATTAGTAGCAAAGCTTTTCCACAGGAGTCAATATCAGAATCTGCTTACATGCCGGCAGGGTCATCCCATGACAAGGGCTAAAACTCAGCTCTCTTTACATGAAAACTTCAAACGCTGGGATGACCCTCAGTGGCGGCGCCAGCCGCCAAGAAGTGGGGGGGACATGTGAAAGACGGGGAAAAATTTTTCACCCTTTCTAAACCAGGGAAACGCCCTTTTCAACGCTGGGGAACGCCTTTTTAAATGCTGGAAACGTCCTTTCACAAAAAAGGTCTATTCACATTAGGAAATGTCCTTTGATCAATTGTCTGTCAAAATCAACGATCGAACGAGGCTGTCCAAATCTCAGAAGTCATGAATGTATAGAAATTGATAAGAATTTATTCAAAACAATACTGGGTAGCTATTACATTGAAATAATATTCCGACACAATCACAGAGCGTAGACCTATCCCCCCTCCATTTTCTCATCGGATTTGCATGAATCTCAGATACCATCTTTCTGAAAAAGTGGGGGACTAGTCCCCCCCATTCCCCCCCCCTGGCGCCGCCACTGGTGACCCTATCGATCTATTAGAATTTTATAAACTTAGATAGTTAGGCTCTCGTATTATTTTATCACTTTTAGAAGAATAGATTTGGTCATTGCTGATTTCCTCAAGATCCACATTATGTCAGAAATCCTTTTGATACCTGCGCCGACTCTCTGTTTTCTGGTCATTGGCTCCAGTCATCTTCAATTCTTTGAGAAGCACCTATGATTGAGCCCCATTACATGGCTCAGTTTGTCTTGAAAGCCCTTAATAGTTTGCCATCTTGAATGATGATAATCAGGGAATAATTGTCTCATTTTTGTTGTGCTAATTGGTAAAGTTGTGCTGCTTGAGTTCCTTGTTTCGTTTAGTCATTCTTATTCGCAATTCAAACACTTACATTTTATCTTAACTGCTATGCTAACCAACAATCTATCGTTTGTGTTAATAGCTTTTCGAATTAATCACATAGCTGTAATTATCATAAAGATTTGTTTTGATGATCTCAGAGAAAGAATGGATATGCTGACTAGAAAGAATGAGACAATTGATTTTGAGGGAATTTTCAATGTAGGAGCATTGAGATGCACGCATCTGAACAACTCTAGAAGCCTGACGAGATCCAGGGGCCTGAACGCCCACCTCAAAAGACAAGCTCTGACAATTACAGTGCAGAATGCAAAGAGTTTAGCCAGCTCTAAAGATTGACTAAAAGGCAATGAATACAGCTAAATGCCTTTTTCAAATTGTTTGAATTTTTTTATACCCCAACTGTTTAACCTTTTGAAAGCAATACCTATATCAGAGGCCCCCCCATAGTGCCCCTGGATAACAGATTCACATGTCAATTTTTCCTTTATAACGCCATCACGGACCTTAAATAAGAATTTTCACGATCTTTTCCATCTAATTATGCAAGAAAATTTTTTTAACGACCAGAGCGCGTCACGCAATAACGCACTTGAAAACTCCTTTTCACGGAATAACGGACTCATTTTCAACAAATTACGCTGCACGAAGGATTCTTTGATCACGGATTCACGAACCGAAAATATCTAAATCACATAATCACGCGCGAAAATATGCCAAATAACGCTTCATGCACAAATATGGGGGGGCCTCATATCACTTTTCATGCAAAGGGACGGATGCCGCCCGCCCTTGCAGGCCTGCGCTACTACCCCCTCTCCTCGACCTCGTACTCTCTTTCGACTAGCAAATGAAAAATTCAAGAGCACCTGTGAACGATACAACATGTCACTCCTCAAATTGAAACAAAACAGAGTAACTTATCCAAAAATGTGAATTTGAATTTGATGGGCCTAATCTTGCTCAAAACGAAATAGAAACTGTGTCAGAAACTGTGGGTTGAGGGGGCGGGGGAGTCGGAGTCAGGCAGGGTATTAATTCAGCAACAAATTCATACCCACCCTCGTCAATCTTGTGGATTGAAATGGTCATCAACACAGAAGTGATCGCAACTGAAATACCAAATGCGCCGGCGATTGACATGGCTGCTACGAACTTTGGCTTTTCTCACGGATGATTCGAGATTCTTATGTCAAGAAAACAGGCATGCAGAAGAAGGCCCTTTTTCGATTTCCTTTGTGATAAATTCAATTCAATTCAATTAAAAATAATTGAGCCTCGATTTGACTTACGCCAAGGGTAATTTTTGCCGGAGTGACGTCATCGTATCAGCGAACGCAGGGTAACAAAGACTTGTGGAGCAATTCTGCGAAAGCCTCGCGTTTTTCACAAAGACCTTTCCGAGTTGAGCAAGAACCCCAAGCAGTGGCGGAAATCATGGGGGGCTGGGGGGGTAATTGTTCCCCAATAGGAAATAAGTTGGAAATTTTTCTAAAAAGTCGGAAATGTTGATCCTTGAAGTTGAACATTTGACAGTATTTCAGGTTGGTTTTCATCTTTTATCAACTTAACTTGGTAACTAAGGATTTGTCTTGTTCATATATTGCAAATGGTATTGTTGCTGTTGTTGTTAGACAAATATACTTACTATCTTCGTAAGGTATTGGCTGTGCTAAGCACAAAGGGCCCACTGAATAGGTAGACTAATCGAGCAGTGCGACCCTGGTCCTTTCCTTCCTCTCGATGTGACCACACCTCGTGATTCCTGTTGCCTTTTCGCCTGGAATTACAGAGAGCTGGCTAATTCTCTCCTCACACTTTTTGGCAGGTCTGAAGGTGGTTTCGAACCCGGGATCCTTTGATCAAGGGTCGAGTGATCCAACCGCACCGCCATCCCTGCCTATATGCATGTATTTGTGCGGCATGTACTTTTACTATTTCTTTATGGTTTTTTTATCTATATATCTAAAATATAGAGGTTTCTAAGCTATTTTAAGCCTTCAGAAATGGTAAAATCTTAAAGACTTCTGGGGATTCCCCCCTGAACCCCTATCAAACACCGACCTGGACCCGGCCAAAAACTGACTCGGAAAATTCACCGTGCTGGCCCCTCTAATCAGAACAACAAACATGTGTTCTAGACATAAAAGTTTGTAGATTTTATAAGGTACGGTATGAACTGTTAAAAATTTAAAAATCAAAAACAGCCCTCTTCAATCATCCCTTCTCTTTTGCTTCCTCTTCTCTTTTGTGTCAATGCTGCAGTAGATGGGAGGGGAGGGGGGGGGGGGGGGGTAACGGAAGAGCTGCAGGCAACAATGAAGTGTCCTTTTTACTTTCTTGTCTATCAGGAACCCCAGCGGACTGTATGAGTATATTTTTACCCTCAAGACTTTTATACACGAGGATATCAGTCCAAAAATTTACAGAGCCCTGAAAACTATCAAAAAGATTTACATTCAGCTACTCAAAAATATTATAAAATTCTTTTAATTCTACTTCTTTCGTCTGCAACCGAAAATTATCAGATGCTGTAGCTCCCTATGCGAATAATTTCAAAACACTGACAAAAACTTGGTTTCTTGAAAACGTATGTTGCTGTTCTTTTTGCCAAAAATAACCTGTCGTGAGAGCGGTCATACTTGATGTAACTTTAAGTTACTTTATGTCAGTTCAGTTTAGATTAGTCTCTGTACTACGTAACGACTAACATTAAAAAAGATATATTATCATTATTATTATTATTATGCTTTTCTATTCAACCACCCACAAATATCATTATGGCGTGCCTAAAATTTCGGGCCCAAAAATTTCAGCTTTATGGAAAATAAAAGAACCAGAAATATCGAACTGACGTCACCGCATGTAGAAGTCTTGAGTGCCCCCCACTGGGATTTTCGCCAGATTGGTTCTACTAGGAGAAAGCTGGGAAGAAACTGTTATGCGGAGGAGCACGCGCAGAAAACAAAATATGAGATTCACTCAATCTTTGCAGCTTCTCAGACTGCGCCTCTGCGGATCAACATACTCCTCCGCATAGAATTTCGATTGCAGCAGATAATTAGTAAAGAATATACTTGAAAGAAAGTCTCCCATCCCAGCAATGAAAGTGCCCACCACAGCCGAGCAAAGTGACCACAAAGTGGTTATAACAATATATGGAGCTCATGAAAATTTTAATATCGCTTTTGCCATTGTTACAAAGAAGAAATCTAGTCGATAAGTTTTACTTTAGCGTGTGGAATTCAGTTATAAAACCTGAATTGAATGGAATTGTTGCTAGGGTGGGGCAGGGGTGAATCATACTACAGCTAATACTGCTTGAGCGGTAGTCATATTTTCAGGCCTAGTATTTCATGTTTCTTCTAATTTAGGCCCAATGATAACAAGATCAATAATTCTGTTAGTTAGACCGTAGCAGTAGTCGGAATTTTTCCTGGATCCGCCCCTGTTGTGGCAAAATTCATTCGTTTAATTTACTAAATTCATAGGTTCAAGTAAGCCCTCCTTTGAACTAGAATCCCTTAGGGAGAATTGAGAGGGGCAGTAGTATGGGGAAACCCTGACTACAAGCCAAACCCTGACTACAAGCCAAACCCTGACTACAAGCCAAACCCTGGCTTCAAGCCAAACCCTGACCACAAGCCAAACCCTGACTACAAGCCAAACCCTGACTACAAGCAAAACCCTGACTACTAGCCAAACCTTGACTACAAGCCAAACTCTGACTGCAAGCCAAACCCTGAAGTCTAACTGCATTAGCCTCCATGTTTGAAGAACCCAGCCTGTGCTCAGACCACTTTCAGAAGTATATGCTTGAAACACTTGTCAGTGTCAGTCCACAGGCTAGAAGAACCCTAACCCCTTTGTAAGGACAGAGCCTCTCATTCATAAAGTACCTTAATTATCCTAATTATTCTAATTTTTTCTCTACGTCTTGATAAAACCCAATTTGTTCTCGAGTAATAATATTTGATGACAATTAATTTAGAAGTTGAAAGACGATAATTATCGTTTTCCATCCCGAGGTGATTAAACAAAGATAAGAGAAAACATCTGCCAAAATAAACTGAGGTCCATGGAAATACTGAATTTAATCGTTGTGGCCTTTGTTGTTGGTATATTCCAATCACTGAGTTAAACCTAAACAAATCCACCGACATAAAAGCCCTTCACATTTCTATGGTAAAGCAATTGACACTGTGCATCGTTCAGAAATCATTGGCATTTCAGTCTACAATGCAACTCGGTGACAAAATGCTACCAACAGTTCCGCTAGTCTTAAACTGTATTGTGACTTTAGTGGTGCTTTTTGCAATAGTGTTCAATGCTGTGGGATTCTATTTGTTATTAGCTGCGAAGACTTCTACGAACGGCAACATCTTATTGATGAATCTGGCAGTATCTCAGCTGATGCTCTGCACAGGTCAAATAGTCGATAATTTCTGCCGTATGTTTCGGCACGAAGAAATGAACACGTTGATTTGGAAAGTCGGTACGGCATTTTTCATTTTAAACTATCTTATTATGTTTTTACTGACTATCGACCGACTGATTGCGATTCGCTTGCCATTGAGATATCGGGTCTTGCTGACGAAGGAAAGGCTGCTCAGATGTTTGAAGGCAGTTTGGGCAGTGTCCATCGGGGCTGGAATATCTGTAATCCTCAGCGAAAAATGGCACAAATGGTTTGAAAAGTACGTCTGGTCGATTCTCAGTGCGTTGTTTCTCCTTCTGTGCTTCGTTGCGTATTGTTTAATTTACCACGCCATAAGATTGAGAAGAAGGCTCCACAGCAACCTCCAGCAAGCCGCAAGAAGACAACAACTCGCTTTCAGAAGGAACACGAAGTTCTTCAAGATTGTGGCGTTGATCATCGCTTCTTTCATCTTGTTCGTCCTGATTCCGAATATCATATTTTACATATTACTCGAACAAACCGAGATTACTGCCGAGTGCGTCCTTATCTTGTGGTTCATAGGCATTGCTTTAGACCCGGTCATCTATGTATTTTTACAAGACAACCTGAGAGAAGTTATCAGCGCAAGAAGGTAGGCAGTTCCAGGTTGATAAGCTTCGAACTCACGACCTCTTGACTAGAATCCTTAGTTGCTGTGAAAAATTAGTTTTCATTTCCTAACTGAGAGGGTAGGACATTATGGCAATTTCTCTCTATTGCTTACACTGAACACCGTGGGAGATCCCAGCGCTTGATGCAGTTGACGCCAGATATCGAATAATGACGTGAGCAATCGAGTCAAGTCGCGAGCTATCGAATGATGGCGTAAGCAATCGAGTCATGTCGTGAGCAATCGAATGATGGCGTAAGCAATCGAGTCATGTCGCGAGCTATCGAATGATGGTGTAAGCAATAGTCATGTTGCGAGCAATCAAATGATGGCGTAAGCAATAGACAGGTCGTGAGCAATCGAATGATGGCGTAAGCAATCGAGTCATGTCGTGAGCAATGGAATGATGGCGTAAGCAATCGAGTCATGTCGAGAGCAATCGAATGATGGTGTAAGCAATAGAGTCATGTCGCGAGCAATCGAATGATGGTGTAAGCAATCGAGTCATGTCGTGAGCAATCGAATGATGGTGTAAGCAATCGAGTCATGTCGTGAGCAATCGAATGATGGCGTAAGCAACAGGGTCATGTCGCGAGCAATCAAATGATGGCGTAAGCAATAGACAGGTCGTGAGCAATCGAATGATGGCGTAAGCAATCGAGTCATGTCGTGAGCAATCGAATGATGGCGTAAGCAATCGAGTCATGTCGTGAGCAATCGAATGATGGCGTAAGCAATCGAGTCATGTCGTGAGCAATCGAATGATGGCGTAAGCAATCGAGTCATGTCGTGAGCAATCGAATGATGGCGTAAGCAATCGAGTCATGTCGTGAGCAATCGAATGATGGCGTAAGCAATTGAGTCATGTCGCGAGCTATCGAATGATGGCGTAAGCAATCGAGTCATGTCGAGAGCAATCGAATGATGGCGTAAGCAATTGAGTCATGTCGAGATCAATCGAGTGATGGTGTAAGCAATCCAGTCATGTCGCGAGCAATCAAATGATGGCGTAAGCAATAGACAGGTCGTGAGCAATCGAATGATGGCGTAAGCAATAGACAGGTCGTGAGCAATCGAATGATGGCGTAAGCAATAGACAGGTCGTGAGCAATCGAATGATGGCGTAAGCAATCGAGTCATGTCGAGAGCAATCGAATGATGGCGTAAGCAATCGAGTCATGTCGAGATCAATCGAGTGATGGTGTAAGCAATAGAGTCATGTCGCGAGCAATCAAATGATGGCGTAAGCAATAGACAGGTCGTGAGCAATCGAATGATGGTGTATGCAATAGAGTCATGTCGTGTGCAATCGAATGATGGCGTAAGCAACAGAGTCATGTCGCGAGCAATCAAATGATGGCGTAAGCAACAGAGTCATGTCGCGAGCAATCAAATGATGGCGTAAGCAATAGACAGGTCGTGAGCAATCAAATGATGGCGTAAGCAATAGACAGGTCGTGAGCAATCGAATGATGGTGTAAGCAATAGAGTCATGTCGTGAGCAATCGAATGATGGCGTAAGCAACAGGGTCATGTCGCGAGCAATCAAATGATGGCGTAAGCAATAGACAGGTCGTGAGCAATCAAATGATGGCGTAAGCAATAGACAGGTCGTGAGCAATCAAATGATGGTGTAAGCAATAGAGTCATGTCGTGAGCAATCGAATGATGGCGTAAGCAACAGAGTCATGTCGCGAGCAATCAAATGATGGTGTAAGCAATCGAGTCATGTCAAGAGCAATCGAATGATGGTGTAAGCAATAGAGTAATGTCGTGAGCTATCGAATGATGGCGTAAGCAACAGAGTCATGTCGCGAGCAATCAGATGATGGCGTAAGCAATAGACAGGTTGTGAGCTATCGAATGATGGCGTAAGCAACAGAGTCATGTCGCGAGCTATCAAATGATGGCGTAAGCAATAGACAGGTTGTGAGCAATCGAATGATGGCGTAAGCAATCGAGTCATGTCGCGAGCTATCGAATGATGGCGTAAGCAATAGACAGGTCGTGAGCAATAGAATGATGGCGTAAGCAATAGAGTCATGTCGTGAGCAATCGAATGATGGCGTAAGCAACAGAGTCATGTCGCGAGCAATCAAATGATGGCGTAAGCAATAGACAGGTCGTGAGCAATCGAATGATGGTGTAAGCAATAGAGTCATGTCGTGAGCAATCGAATGATGGCGTAAGCAACAGAGTCATGTCAAGAGCAATCGAATGATGGCGTAAGCAATAGACAGGTCGTGAGCAATCAAATGATGGCGTAAGCAATAGACAGGTCGTGAGCAATCAAATGATGGCGTAAGCAATCGATGGGGTCACACTGATTGGGTCAAAGATTAAACATCATGACAAAGATTTTAGATTCAATTTGGTTAATCGTTAACCATTATCATTACCAAATAGTCACTGGTCTTGGAACACTTACATGATGTTCAGAGTTTCCCACATTTTGCCCCATTCCCTCCCCCTTTAAAATGTTTTTCTGAAAAACTAAAATTAGCCCAAAACACTTGGCCAGTGCTTGGTTCAGTCTTATAGAGTTCCTTTTGAAAACATCATTGTGTTGAGCGGGAGTAGTTGGATTAGAAATAAAATGTTAGAAAAGCTGACAACAAGGGTGTTCCTATTACTTTTGGCGGGGATGATGGCTAACAGATTAGACATCAACCTGATGGTTGAGCGCTACTTAAGCCAAGTGGAAACCGAACTTCAAAGAATCAAAACATTTCTTTTCCCTTTACCATCAAAGATCCATCAACATTACGCAAAGTTGCCAAAATGGCCAAAATTCAAATTCTAGAACTCAAATTCCGATTATAAAACCTGAAATACTCTATTTCATACCATAAATAAACAGCAAAATGCAAGAAGTTCAATGAAATTAAATATACATTACAAGTTTTCAGAGCTCGTCTCTCTTCTCAATCTTTTCGATCATTGTTGCGTGGTATTTCTTCACCTGAGGGAAAAAGACTTGTTTAGTAATAAGAAAATATGAGTAAAAGAAAGAGAATTCATTCTTTAACCTTAAACGTTTGTCTTGTCTAACTGCAGAAAAACAGAGCTCGATAATACAATACAGTGTAATAGTGTAATATAGTGTAATAGCCTAATATAAGTGCAGAGACTACAGTTTAGTAGAGCATAATGTAAATGCAGATCCTACAGTATAGTAGAGCATAATGTAAATGCAGATACTACAGTATAGTAGAGCATAATATAAATGCAGATACTGCAGCATTGTAGAGGTAATATAAGTGCAGATACTACAGTACAGTAAAGCATGATATAAGTGTAGATACTATACAGTATAGTTGTGCACAATATAATGCAGATAGTACAGTATAGTAAAGCATAATGTAAATGCAGATACTACAGAATAGCAGAGTATAATATCAATGCAGATACTCCCGTGTAGTAGAGCAAAATATAAGCGCAGATAATACAGTATAGTAGAGCATAATATTAATCCAGATACTACAGCATTGTAGAGTTAATATAAGTGCAGATACTACAGTATAGTAGAGTATAATATATATGAAGGGAAAGAAACAAAAGGCAAGTATATGCTGGGACTTAGTATCTTGATGATAGCAACGAAAAACAATAAAAGAATACAACTGAAAATACAAAACGTATTGAGGCTAAATTTCAACGCTCAGAGTTCGATTTCAGCTTTTTGTCTCGGTTAATGCATTTATAAGAGTAAAAGATATTATCATCTTTGGTTGAAACTTCAAAGAATTACTGAGCAGTGAAAAATATGATTTTAACAGGAGAACCTGAACCATAGTAATATAAGATAATGAATTTGATGGTAACATCCAACTTAATGGTTAAAAACGTATGCACAACATGTCAAAATTAGCATACGCTTTTCGGTTGAAAACCATCCTCAACGTTAGATGCTAAAATAATTAAACATCAATCATTTAACATATAGCACTGAGAATGGTTTTAAACCGAAAAGCTTCTGCCGATTTGACCTGACTTGAAATGCAGTGAAACACTTAACATGTACACTTCACACAATTAAAATGTGATGTGAGGAGTAAGGGTCAGCAAATGGACGTATTCCATCATAATAGTGCCAACTTTACATGCTTGAAAGTGAAGAATCTATTCTCCAAATCCTCTCTAAAGAGTACCAACTCTAATAAGCCCATCCTGTATCACCTAAAACATTTTACAGCTAAACTCAGGAAGGGTTGAAGATTAGTTAGCTGAAGGAGGTTGAGTTGACAGCAACGGGGAACGTCCATCGAGGCCAGTCTATCGATCTGTGTTTTTGATGCCTTTGTCGCAGAGTCGTAAAAAGAGCGACCAACTGTATTGCTAACGATATCATACCACTGCTGTAATCAGTCTAGTAATATCCTCCAGGACCAGTTTTTGATATCAAGCAGGGCAGCACAAATACATTCGAACATAAACAAGAATAATTGTAATACTGTAGTCCATAATACTACTAAAAAGAGAGTTTATGGAATTTAGAACGGAATGAAGACCAAAAAGTAAGCCAACATATATACTGTTTGACTTATCAAGGCTGTTACTGACACTGTATTGGGCATTATAGCCACCATTTATTGTGTAAATATTTGATATTTAGTTGAAAAACAATCTATTTGTATTTCTTAGTATTATCTCCTGACAAATGAGTAATAGTGAAACAGGCTGGTAGAGATGAACGAGTGATTTTTGTTTCGTTTCTGCTGATCAATAGATCTTCTAACATCGATTGTTTCCGGCACTGTATTGGGCATTATAGCCACCATTTATTGTGTAAATATTTGATATTTAGTTGAAAAACAACATATTTGTATTTCTTAGTACTATCTCCTGACAAATGAGTTATCGTGAAACAGGCTGGTAGAGATAAACAAGTGATTTTTGTCTCGTTTCTGCTGGTCAATGGATCTCATAACAAAGATTTTTTCGGCACTGTCTTGCACAAGTCTTGCAAAAAATGGGTACCATTAGTCATGACAAGCCTGCGTCACAGATTGGAACAAAACTTCAATACAGCCAGAAGTCTTTTTGAAAATCTGTTAAAATCACAAACAAACTTCCATACCAGTCTGGCATGCTCTTTGACTTTGCTGGAAACCATTTCTTGTTGGTTGACCTCCATTAAATTGCCCTCGTTGATTTCATCTTTCATTTTTGTGTGTCTTTCTTTCCAGTAGTTGTGCTTATCAATACGGATTTGAAAGTGACGCAGTTCTTGCTGCAATAAAAACAAATCAAGTATCACATTTATTCATAAGGAATACACAGGTAATAGAATTATGCCAGAGAAGGCTGTTGCAATTGACACATGCCACCACCAGGTATCGAACCCGGGTTGTTACGGACTAAGGCAGCTGCGGCAAAGACTTTTCCAAACCAGAACAGAATGTAAACATGAATCACTTATAATAAACTTGTCGGTAGGACACATTCTAAATATTTGCGTACATTCTATAAGGTGAGACAGTCTCAAAAATTTATATAGAAGTATGATTCAGAAGGTCTGGGGATGAGTTATGCATGACCAGAGAAATCTTTACAACAGACACACCCCATATTGGTGAAAGAGATTTTGAGATTATTAAAAATACATAAACTCCAATAATCTGATATCTATAGAGGTAAGGGTAGACTGGTATGTGCAATTTATCAGTTGATTGCGTGTGCTAGTTATGTAGATAACTTGATAACGGGTATTATCCCTAGATATTGTAAAAATCTAACTTCATCTTTTCGGTACTAAACTTTTTAATTCTATCGTTTAGTTGTATAAATGCTAGATGCTTGCTAACATTCTATTAGGGTGAGATTATTCTGAAATAATGCTATACAATTTATGATTTAATAGTGAAAGGACTGAGATATCTATCTCATTTGATTAACACTTTCCGTATCAGTCCATATTTAATAAATTACTTCTGAGGATGAGCTCTGCATGACCGAATATACCTTTAGAACAGACCCATTCAGTATTGGTGGAAGATATTGGGAAGAGATTGGAGAGATTGAAGAGATTTTATTGATTAAAAATACATAAACTCAAATAATCTGATATCTATTTCGAGGTAAGGGTAGACTGGTATGTGCAGTTTGTCAAAGTAGTCTGCTCACCTTAATGGAATCGAGTTCTGTTTTAGAAAATCCAGCATCTTCCGCCTGGTGCCACAACTCGGCAACTCTGCTATCAGTGAAGTCACCAGTTACGTCATCCACTCTTTCTTTCACCTAAAAAGTTTACATTTCATATATAATGTTTGTTCATGTTTTATTACTGAAGAAGTGTATAACTGTCAAGCCCTTTCTTCTAACCAGAGCGATCACTCTTAGGTCTTGTCAGCACACTGGTAAAGTGACCACTAGAGCTTGTAAAGCAAATGACCAGATCAATTAGCCACTCTGGTGCAATTTTCTTCCTGGGAAGGCCTGAATTTGTCATAGATTGGTACAAAGAATAGCAAGGAAAATTGCGGCTAGATAGATAGCAGTTTAGCAGGCAGCCTCATCTGCAGCTTCGCAGTCCAAAGAAAAGAGATCCACTCATCAGGGAGGTGAAAGTGCAGGCTATTTGGAAATCTCCCTGTGGTTGACGACTGATAACTGCAATTGTCCCAAAACATCATAAGATATATCAATAACAATAATAATAAAGGTTTGGAATCAGGAGAACCAATAAGGTTTCTTTGAAGAATGTAATATTCTGGGCTGAGAGGCTTTTGGACCTAGTCAGATTAATTCAACAGGAAGGTAACCAAAAGTGCCATCTTTTCCAGACTGGGATTCCTGGGGACGGAATAGAGGAAAGCTCTAAAACTGAGTGAAAAATCTATTTGTGCAGTTATTCCTCAGTGTTTGATGAACCAGGGGGCAAGTTAATAATAATAATAATTATTATAATATGGTAAAGAGGGAAAAGGCAGAGGCTAAACCCTGTGATTTACAGTATAATATATCTTGAACAAGTACAGGATCAGCACTGCCCTCCCCTACAATTGTAACCACCCCAACGCCCCCAACTTCCACTGGGCCCTGATATTCACAAATGTATCAAAACTCCCATCATCAAAGCCGAGCATCGCTGAGAGCTAACAAAAAAAAAAGAAACTCTTAAATTAAAGAAATTAAATCATCACCTTTCTTGTGAGATGAATAAAGTGAGAGGAGAGGTTATGATGCTTCAATTTCAGTTCTTTTCGCATCACTTTCAAATCTTTCTCAGGGAGCTTGTCAAGACTTCTGATGTCATTATCTGAAATTGTATCATGCTCCGTAATCTGATTGGCAAGTTTCCTGTAATCTTCAATTCTTTTTTCATGATGCTTGAATTCTTGCTCCAGCTTTTCAAGTTCATTCTCTTTGAATTTTCCTGAAAAAGTAAAAACAAAATCAAGGGGCGTAGATGCTTTTAAAACTTGGTAAGGGGTTGTCCAAAAATCCTCTTTGAATCAGTTAGCGGCAATAGAAGAACTTTTTTACCCTCTCCCTCCCCCTTCTTCTTAGCAGACCCTATCTTTTTACTTTGTGATGATGCTGTGCCATTATTAGGCTACCTGGCCGTCTGGTATGTGATCCAATACATAAAGGTTGGCCTGGACTGGATCCTCATTGAAGAAATTACCTACCGGGAACGATCACTTAACGGATTTAAATAAAGCCCCTTTCCCCTCTTAGCTGCCAAATGTCGCTGGTCACAAGTTGATTTTTGAACAACTCCTACGGTAAATGACCTAAATGGCATCGCTTCACTAGGTTACTTCTGATTATGCAGAGTGGGCAAGTTTTCAACTTATACTATATCGTGTTTAACAGTAGGAAATGGGGCAAATCATCCAAGGGAGAATGGTTTCTAATATCAAAAAATAACCAGAAAGGAAGAAAAATTCAAATCCAGGAAGGGAAACGTTTCTGTTTGGCTCAAAAATATTATTTGATTTTGACAGATTCAATTGCTCTCAAGTTGGGGCACCTTCGATTATTTAAAATAGGTCTAAGGGAGAGCCCTACATGATATGGTATTTTAGCGAGGGGCAAGCAGTGGTGAGTTACTTGTCCCTCAACTAAGAATTTTGCATGTCTACCCTTCAGGAGAACTTATCCAACGCCGAAGTGTTTTACGTGCAACAACGGGTCACACGGAGAACAGAGAGCCAGAGAGAAGCGAGACACGTTGTCTTGATAACTTCTATACGTCTACTGAACTAACTGATCTAAATAACGTTACAATATCTACAGTTTATATACAGAAATTAAAGTAAATCGATACATGATATGACGCAGCTTGTGGTTATAGAGGATTGCTAAGAAGGAAAGGGTGTAGAATCCTAGGTAAGAAAGTAAAGCTGGAAGTATGCAGTAAAGTGCTGAATATGGTATTAGAGATTAGGCTAGGTCAGGCGTTAGTTGAAAACAATGGAATGTTACCATAGATGTGGAGATGACGCGTGGTTGACTCTGAGAAAGTTGGAAGATGATATGACAATAACAGAGTGAGTAAGTTAGGCTATGACGTAGAGAACTTTGAGAAGAAAATAGTTGAGAAAGAAAGTTCTGAGAGCAAATGAATGAGTAAGAAAATGTAGGCCTAAGTACTGATTGTAGAATGTCTAAATCCACTACAGTATCACAATAGTGATTATGGGGGAGGGGTGGTTCAGCAGCCCAAAAAGCCATTAAAATTAGACCCCTTTTGGCTCAGGACAAAACTGATGTTGGCAGCATAGCGGGACGCTTTTTGATAAAACTTGTTTTGGATTCAGTTTCTGTTCACCATGGGGTTTTCTGGGGTAATGATTACATGGTTACCTCATTAGCATCTGTGGTGTAGCTAGGATTTGTTGGTGGTGCAAACTGAACACTTTTTGACAAAAGGGGTGTGTCAGGCGACTAGCTGCTAAAATTTTCTGACTAGTAGTGGAAACGCACAGTAGGGGGCAGCCCCACCAGCCTGCTCCCCTTAACCTATACCACTGCGGGCGAGGAATGCAAAATGAAGTGAAGTCCCTGCCCTATTATATCATGCCCCCTTGAATCAATAGCTGGCACGTGATTATTCAACATTTTCTTACCACTGTACAAGGCTGTTTGCCACAACTTTTCGACTTTATCTGAAAACTTTGCTTTAATTTCATTATCTCCCTCATATTCTGCTTTATTGGAAGAGAGTCCATATCTGTTCAAAATATCATAATAAATTTCCTTAGTTTTTGCTGAAAGATCTTCATCCTTCCCTCCATTTCCAGTAGAATGTTTCAATTTTATTGACAGTTTGTCCAATTTCGAAAGTTCTTGATGAAGTGTTGCGAGTTTCGGGCTGTCTGCCAAGTTCTTCTTCGCTTTGTCCCACAAATTGTTGAATTTCTTCATTCTGAAAGGTGACTCTGCATTTCTTACTGAATATTTTGATTCTCTAGCATTGCATAACACAGTAAGAACTAATAGAAGAGCAACAACGGCGTCCATTTTGCACGCTGCACACATTGTTTAGGCCTGTTTTCTTTACGAGTTCTTGTCTCCCTGTGCTCAATCAGTCACCTCACTGCCGAAGTGACGTCAACATGCAAAAGACCACAGGGAAACAAGGATTCATGGGGCAGGTCTACATATTGGTGTCAAAAGTTTTGGGGCTAAGATTCGTTTTTCAGACATCAATAGTTCTCGCTGTTTCTGGGAAACTTTAAGAATAAAAGGAACAAAGAAAGAGCATAACATTACGTTTATAAGGTCAACTAGCCTAAACAGACCCAGTATCCAAGAGAGAATATTTGATTTCAAATTCGAGAAGAAATAGGATTTGGAAAATGAATCTAAATACAATATCTCCAACCTGCTTTCATAACTATTTTACTCCTAGCTCCTCGGTTCATAGGATTGGAACTCGTCAGGCAAGCAGAGGTGACCTCTTTAAACCCTCTAAAAACACTTTACCCTTTGTGGTCTTAAAACAATTCAGTATTTTGGCTCAAAACTTTGGAACACACTCCCACTTTTCATTCGCGTTTCTAGCTCTACTCCAGTATTCCGTTCTGGCCTAAAAACGTTTTTTAAAGACTCATATCTGCAAAGATATCTAAATATTAGTCCACTTCAGAGATTGACGAAATAGCTACTTGGTAAAATATACAAACATCTGGTTTTGGTTGTTTTTCCTGTTGTTTTCAATAAAATTATTTTCATTTACATGTTTTAATGGGGGCACTCTCTCTCGATTAGTTTATCCTTAGTCAATCAATCTTGTAAAATATTCTGGTCTTTTGTATCTCGTAATCTTTGTTAAATGTAGTTTGAACTTAATTATGTTTTTCATGTAATTAATTGTAGTGTAGTGTAATGTTTAATTGTATTTAAGATTAATTGATAAATCGATGAAAACTAAAACTGGAAGCTGAATCGAGATAGAGAGTTAATATAATCCGAGCAGGACTTGAACCCACGACCGCTAGATTAGTACTCTAGATTATTTTTTCAGATTATTAGAATACCTGACAACGCAAAGAAAATAGAGAGACCCCCAGAGAAAATTGAAAAATCTCCGTCGAAAGCTTTTTTCGAGTGCCCTAAAAGTAGGTTTATGTCCTAATGCTCCAGAAAGTTAACTAGATAATACAGGTGGGTAAGATTTTAACTCAAAACCCCTTGGTTATAACCAAGTGACTTAGCGATTGTGCTATACAGGAAAAAAGCTAAGGCTGGGAAGAAGATGAGTTTATCTAGTTGGTTTGATAATTACCACAATCGCTTAGGTATTTAGTTACTAGTCAAAGGGTTGTGAGTTCAATCCCCAACACATGCATTATCTCACTGCTTATTCTCTGCTGATACCAGACGTTCCTGTGTTCAGCAGAACCGTACTTATTCGTTGTATAAGTGAAAACTCACAGTTGAAAAAAAAAACGAAAAATGAATCACTAGATTATATTTACAAAAATACCCAGAAGCCTCGTAACACTTTTTTCAATTAGCAACAAGAACAAAGGCTGACGAAAAGCAACTCGAGGGTTTGTCAAAATAAATCAAGCAAGCTAAGCTCTGTAAGCTCTGTACCAATCTATGACAGTTCAGGCCTTTTCAGGAAAAAAACTCCACCAGAGTGACATATTGCTCTGGTCGTTTTTTACAAGCTCTACTGATTACTTTCCCGTAAGCTGTCAAGAGCTAAGAAAAATCCATAAATCCGTATAAGTACTATGGTTTGTGGCAAAAATTTAGTAAGAAATAAGCGTTTTTCAGAATATTTTTAATTTTTACACCAACCAATTTTACCTGTAAATGCTCAAAACTGACTTGCCTAAAACAAGTGCTTCCACTCAGATGTATATTTCCACTTAAAAGAAAACAAGCTTTTTTTAAGGATAGTCCTTGGTAAAAAGAATTCCATTTAGGACAAATTACCTTAGGCCAACTATGATAAAACACAAGGGGTTAACCATAACGCCTTTGAAGATTTCCTTGGCCCATTTTATTCTCACATTCAACTAGAAATTGAAAAACGAAATACGATCATATAAATTGGCAGGAACTTCTCAAGTTAACCAAGTTTTCATATAGAGTTTCTTGGAAACATACCAGGAAAAGTATACAGAGGTAAATTTCTGGGATACAATTAGGAAATTGGATAAAAGTAAGGAAAGCTTAAGGTAATTGTCTTCTTCAACAATAGAAAACTTTGAGGGAGAAAGCACTGCACATTCCATACATTCCTTAAACTCTGCACATGCTTCAAACCTCTTAAATTTCTAGTAGATTTTGTTTAAATTCGTTGAAATTCCATAAAATCCATAAATCCGTATAAGTACTATGGATTTGGCAAAAATTAGTAAAAAAAAGCGTTTTTTAGAATATTTTTAATTTTTACAGCAACCAATTTTACCTGAAAATGCTCAAAACTGACTTACCTAAAACCAGTGCTTCCACTCAGATGTATATTTCCTCTTAGAAGAAAACAAGCTTTTTCTAGGGAAAAACAGAGATATAAACACAGTTTACTTGAAGAGAAGCAGGATTTGGAAAATCAATCGAGATAATTTGTGAGAATGAAAATGACCCGAGTAGGACTCGAACCCACGACCTCTAGATTTGATCTCTAGAACGCTACCACTGCGCCACCGGGGCTAGTAGGACTCGAACCCACGACCTCTAGATTTGATCTCTAGAACGCTACCACTAGCCCCGGTGGCGCAGTGGTAGCGTTCTAGAGATCAAATCTAGAGATCGTGGGTTCGAGTCCTACTCGGGTCATTTTCATTCTCACAAATTATCTCGATTGATTTTCCAAATCCTGCTTCTCTTCAAGTTTACTTCCTTCAACTCTATCCAGTGATGGGACTGCGATGGTCTCCCTGGTGTGAGAAAGTCGTCGCCCGTCGGCAGGTCCAGTGTAGTGTCAAAGAGCCCGGATAGGTTCGTCTCTGCATTTGGTGAGTGGTGGTGCAACAATTTGTGTGAATGAAATAGCCTGGGTTTCTCGTAGCCCCGGTGGCGCAGTGGTAGCGTTCTAGAGATCAAATCTAGAGGTCGTGGGTTCGAGTCCTACTCGGGTCATTTTCATTCTCACAAATTATCTCGATTAAAACACTGTTTACTTTGAAATTGATATATAGCCCTCCTACTTTGTCTAAGGCCCATTAATATTGGAGATTCTGAACTACAATTTCAAATTTTCTGAGCCTATTAAAGATTTTTATGAATCCATGAACAGTCCTTGGTAAAAAGAATTCCATTTAGGACCATTTACTTTAAGCCAACTTTGATAAAACACAAGAGGTTAGCCATAACGACTTTGATGATTTCTTCGCCCATATTATTCATATATTCAACTGGATAGTGGAACACAAAATATGGCCATATCACTTGGCAGGAACTTCTAAAGTTAACCAAGTTTTCCAATAGAGTTTCTTGGAAACATCTCAGGAAAAGTTCATAGAGGTAAATTTGTGGGATACAATTAGGAAATTGGATAAAAGTAAGGAAAGCTTAAGGTAATTTTCTTCTTCATCTAGAGAAAACTTTGAGGGAGAAAGCACTGCACATTCCATACATTCCTTTAACTCTGAACATGCTGTAAACCTCTTAAATCTCTTGTAAATTCCGTATAAATTCGTTGAAATTCCATAAAATCCATAAATCTGTATAAGTACTATGGTTTGTGGCAAAAATTAGTAAGAAATAAGCGTTTTTCAGAATATTTTTAATTTTTACACCAACCAATTTTACCTGAAAATGCTCAAAACTGACTTGCCTAAAACCAGTGCTTCCACTCAGATGTATATTTCCTCTTAGAAGAAAACAAGCTTTTTCGAGGGAAAAACAGAGAGATAAACGCTGTTTACTTCGAAATTGATATATAGCCCTCCTACTTTGTCTAAGGCCCATTAATATTGGAGATTCTGAACTGCAATTTCAAATTTTCTGAGCCTATTAAAGATTTCTATGAACCCATGAACAGTCCTTGGTAAAAAGAATTCCATTTAGGACCATTTACTTTAGGCCAGCTATGATCAAACACAAGAGGTTAACCATAACGCCTTTGAAGATTTCTTGGCCCATATTATTCATATATTCAAGTGGATAGTGGAACACAAAATATGGCCATATAAATTGGCAGGAACTTTTCAAGTTCACCAAGTTTTTATATAGAGTTTCTTGGAAACATATCAGGAAAAGTATATAGAGGTAAATTTGTGGGATACAATTAGGAAATTGGATAAAAGTAAGGAAAGCTTAAGGTAATTTTCTTCTTCATCTAGAGAAAACTTTGAGGGAGAAAGCACTGCACATTCCATACATTCCTTCAACTCTGAACATGCTGTAAACCTCTTAAATCTCTAGTAAATTCCGTTTGAATTCGTTAAAATTCCATAAAATCCATAAATCCGTATAAGTACTATGGTTTGTGGCAAAAATTTGTAAGAAATAAGCGTTTTTCAGAATATTTTTAATTTTTACACCAACCAATTTTACCTGAAAATGCTCAAAACTGACTTGCCTAAAACCAGTGCTTCCACTCAGATGTATATTTCCTCTTAGAAGAAAACAAGCTTTTTCGAGGGAAAAACAGAGAAATAAACGCTGTTTACTTTGAAATTGATATATAGCCCCCCTACTTTGTCTAAGGCCCATTAATATTGGAGATTCTGAACTACAATTTCAACTTTTCGGAGCCTATTAAATATTTTTAAGAATCCATGAACAGTCCTTGGTAAAAAGAATTCCATTTAGGACCATTTACTTTAGGCCAGCTATGATCAAACACAAAAGGTTAACCATAACGCCTTTGAAGATTTCTTGGCCCATATTATTCATATATTCAACTGGATAGTGGAACACAAAATATGGCCATATTAATTGGCAGGAACTTCTCAAGTTAACATAGTTTTCATATAGAGTTTCTTGGAAACATATCAGGAAAAGTATATAGAGGTAAATTTGTGGGATACAATTAGGAAATGGATAGAAGTAAGGAAAGCTTAAGGTAATTTTCTTCTTCTTCTAGAGAAAACTTTGAGGGAGAAAGCACTGCACATTCCATACATTCCTTCAACTCTGAACATGCTGTAAACCTCTTAAACCTCTAATAAATTCCGTTTGAATTCGTTGAAATTCCATAAAATCCATAAATCCGTATAAGTACTATGGTTTGTGTCTAAAATTAGTAAGAAATAAGCGTTTTTCAGAATATTTTTAATTTTTACACCAACCAATTTTACCTGAAAATGCTCAAAACTGACTTGCCTAAAACCAGTGCTTCCACTCAGATGTATATTTCCTCTTAGAAGAAAACAAGCTTTTTCGAGGGAAAAACAGAGAGATAAACGCTGTTTACTTTGAAATTGATATATAGGCCTTATACTTTGTCTAAGGCCCATTAATATTGGAGATTCTGAACTACAATTTCAAATTTTCTGAGCCTATTAAAGATTTCTATGAACCCATGAACAGTCCTTGGTAAAATAATTCCATTTAGGACCATTTACCTTAGGCCAACTTTGATAAAACTTAAGGGGTTAACCATAACGTCTTTGATGAGTTCTTCGCCCATATTATTCATATATTCAACTGGATAGTGGAACACAAAATATGGCCATATTTCTTGGCAGGAACTTCTAAAGTTAACCAAGTTTTCATATAGAGTTTCTTGGAAACATATCAGGAAAAGTATATAGAGGTAAATTTGTGGGATACAATTAGGAAATTGGATAAAAGAAAAGAAAACTTAAGGTAATTTTCTTCTTCATCTAGAGAAAACTTTGAGGGAGAAAGCACTGCACATTCCATACATTCCTTCAACTCTGAACATGCTGTAAACCTCTTAAATCTCTAGTTAATTCCGTTTAAATTCGTTGAAATTCCATAAAATCCATAAATCCGTATAAGTACTATGGTTTCTGGCAAAAATTAGTAAGAAATAAGCGTTTTTCAGAATATTTTTAATTTTTACACCAACCAATTTTACCTGAAAATGCTCAAAACTGACTTGCCTAAAACCAGTGCTTCCACTCAGATGTATATTTCCTCTTAGAAGAAAACAAGCTTTTTCGAGGGAAAAACAGAGAGATAAACGCTGTTTACTTTGAAATTGATATATAGGCCTTATACTTTGTCTAAGGCCCATTAATATTGGAGATTCTGAACTAAAATTTCAAATTTTCTGAGCCTATTAAAAATTTCTATGAACCCATGAACAGTCCTTGGTAAAAAGAATTCCATTTAGGACCATTTACTTTAGGCCAGCTATGATCAAACACAAGAGGTTAACCATAACGCCTTTGAAGATTTCTTGGCCCATTTTATTCATATATTCAACTGGATAGTGGAACACAAAATATGGCCATATCACTTGGCAGGAACTTTTCAAGTTAACCAAATTTTCCTATAGAGTTTCTTGGAAACATATCAGGAAAAGTATATAGAGGTAAATTTGTGGGATACAATTAGGAAATTGGATAAAAGTAAGGAAAGCTTAAGGTAATTTTCTTCTTCATCTAGAGAAAACTTTGAGGGAGAAAGCACTGCACATTCCATACATTCCTTCAATTCTGAACATGCTGTAAACCTCTTAAATCGCTAGTAAATTCCGTTTAAATTCGTTGAAATTCCATAAAATCCATAAATCCGTATAAGTACTATGGTTTCTGGCAAAAATTAGTAAGTAATAAGCGTTTTTCAGAATATTTTTAATTTTTACACCAACCAATTTTACCTGAAAATGCTCAAAACTGACTTGCCTAAAACAAGTGCTTCCACTCAGATGTATATTTCCTCTTTGAAGAAAACAAGTTTTTTTGAGGGAAAAACAGAGAAATAAACGCTGTTTACTTTGAAATTGATATACAGCCCTCCTACTTTGTCTAAGGCCCATTAATATTGGAGATTCTGAACTACAATTTCAAATTTTCTGAGCCTATTAAAGATTTTAATGAATCCATGAACAGTCCTTGGTAAAAAGAATTCCATTTAGGACCATTTACCTTAGGCCAACTTTGATAAAACTTAAGGGGTTAACCATAACGTCTTTGATGAGTTCTTCGCCCATATTATTCATATATTCAACTGGATAGTGTAAAACGAAATACGGTCATATAAATTGGCAGGAACTTCTCAAGTTAACCAAATTTTCCTATAGAGTTTCTTGGAAACATATCAGGAAAAGTATATAGAGGTAAATTTGTGGGATACAATTAGGAAATTGGATAAAAGTAAGGAAAGCTTAAGGTAATTTTCTTCTTCATCTAGAGAAAACTTTGAGGGAGAAAGCACTGCACATTCCATACATTCCTTCAACTCTGAACATGCTGTTAACCTCTTAAATCTCTAGTTAATTCCGTTTAAATTCGTTGAAATTCCATAAAATCCATAAATCCGTATAAGTACTATGGTTTGTGGCAAAAATTAATAAGAAATAAGCGTTTTTCAGAATATTTTTAATTTTTACACCAACCAATTTTACCTGAAAATGCTCAAAACTGACTTGCCTAAAACCAGTGCTTCCACTCAGATGTATATTTCCTCTTAGAAGAAAACAAGCTTTTTCGAGGGAAAAACAGAGAGATAAACACTGTTTACTTTGAAATTGATATATAGGCCTTATACTTTGTCTATGGCCCATTAATATTGGAGATTCTGAACTACAATTTCAAATTTTCTGAGCCTATTAAAGATTTCTATGAACCCATGAACAGGCCTTGGTAAAAAGAATTCCATTTAGGACCATTTCCCTTAGGCCAACTTTAATAAAACTTAAGGGGTTAACCATAACGTCTTTGATGAGTTCTTCGCCCATATTATTCATATATTCAACTGGATAGTGGAACACAAAATATGGCCATATCACTTGGCAGGAACTTCTAAAGTTTACCAAGTTTTCATATAGAGTTTCTTGAAAACATATCAGGAAAAGTATATAGAGGTAAATTTGTGGGATACAATTAGGAAATTGGATAAAAGAAAAGAAAGCTTAAGGTAATTTTCTTCTTCATCTAGAGAAAACTTTGAGGGAGAAAGCACTGCACATTCCATACATTCCTTCAACTCTGAACATGCTGTAAACCTCTTAAATCTCTAGTTAATTCCGTTTAAATTCGTTGAAATTCCATAAAATCCATAAATCCGTTTAAGTACTATGGTTTCTGGCAAAAATTAGTAAGAAATAAGCGTTTTTCAGAATATTTTTAATTTTTACACCAACCAATTTTACCTGAAAATGCTCAAAACTGACTTGCCCAAAACCAGTGCTTCCACTTAGATGTATATTTCCTCTTAGAAGAAAACAAGCTTTTTCGAGGGAAAAACAGAGAGATAAACGCTGTTTACTTCGAAATTGATATATAGGCCTTATACTTTGTCTAAGGCCTATTAATATTGGAGATTCTGAACTACAATTTCAAATTTTCTGAGCCTATTAAAAATTTCTATGAACCCATGAACAGTCCTTTGTAAAAAGAATTCCATTTAGGACCATTTACTTTAGGCCAGCTATGATCAAACACAAGAGGTTAACCATAACGCCTTTGAAGATTTCTTGGCCCATATTATTCATATATTCAACTGGATAGTGGAACACAAAATATGGCCATATCACTTGGCAGGAACTTTTCAAGTTAACCAAATTTTCCTATAGAGTTTCTTGGAAGCATATCAGGAAAAGTATATAGAGGTAAATTTGTGGGATACAATTAGGAAATTGGATAAAAGTAAGGAAAGCTTAAGGTAATTTTCTTCTTCATCTAGAGAAAACTTTGAGGGAGAAAGCACTGCACATTCCATACATTCCTTCAATTCTGAACATGCTGTAAACCTCTTAAATCCCTTGTAAATTCCGTTTAAATTCGTTGACATCCATAAAATCCATAAATCCGTATAAGTACTATGGTTTCTGGCAAAAATTAGTAAGAAATAAGCGTTTTTCAGAATATTTTTAATTTTTACACCAACCAATTTTACCTGAAAATGCTCAAAACTGACTTGCCTAAAACCAGTGCTTCCACTCAGATGTATATTTCCTCTTAGAAGAAAAACAGCTTTTTCGAGGGAAAAACAGAGAAATAAACGCTGTTTACTTTGAAATTGATATATAGCCCTCCTACTTTGTCTAAGGCCCATTAATATTGGAGATTCTCAACAACAATTTCAAATTTTCTGTGCGTATTAAAGACTTTATAAATCCATGAACTGTGCTTGGTAAAAAGAATTCCATTTGGGACCATTTACTTTAGGCCAGCTATGATCAAACACAAGAGGTTAACTATAACGCCTTTGAAGATTTCTTGGCCCATATTATTCATATATTCAACTGGATAGTGGAACACAAAATATGGCCATATCACTTGGCAGGAACTTCTAAAGTTAACCAAGTTTTCATATAGAGTTTTTTGGAAACATATCAGGAAAAGTATATAGAGGTAAATTTGTGGGATACAATTAGGAAATTGGATAAAAAAAAAGAAAACTTAAGGTAATTTTCTTCTTCATCTAGAGAAAACTTTGAGGGAGAAAGCACTGCACATTCCATACATTCCTTCAACTCTGAACATGCTGTAAACCTCTTAAATCTCTAGTTAATTCCGTTTAAATTCGTTGAAATTCCATAAAATCCATAAATCCGTATAAGTACTATGGTTTCTGGCAAAAATTAGTAAGAAATAAGCGTTTTTCAGAATATTTTTAATTTTTACACCAACCAATTTTACCTGTAAATGCTCAAAACTGACTTGCCTAAAACAAGTGCTTCCATTCAGATGTATATTTCCACTTAAAAGAAAACAAGCTTTTTTTAAGGATAGTCCTTGGTAAAAAGAATTCCATTTAGGACAAATTACCTTAGGCCAACTATGATAAAACACAAGGGGTTAACCATAACGCCTTTGAAGATTTCCTTGGCCCATTTTATTCTCACATTCAACTAGAAATTGAAAAACGAAATACGATCATATAAATTGGCAGGAACTTCTCAAGTTAACCAAGTTTTCATATAGAGTTTCTTGGAAACATACCAGGAAAAGTATACAGAGGTAAATTTCTGGGATACAATTAGGAAATTGGATAAAAGTAAGGAAAGCTTAAGGTAATTGTCTTCTTCAACAATAGAAAACTTTGAGGGAGAAAGCACTGCACATTCCATACATTCCTTAAACTCTGCACATGCTTCAAACCTCTTAAATTTCTAGTAGATTTTGTTTAAATTCGTTGAAATTCCATAAAATCCATAAATCCGTATAAGTACTATGGATTTGGCAAAAATTAGTAAAAAAAAGCGTTTTTTAGAATATTTTTAATTTTTACAGCAACCAATTTTACCTGAAAATGCTCAAAACTGACTTACCTAAAACCAGTGCTTCCACTCAGATGTATATTTCCTCTTAGAAGAAAACAAGCTTTTTCTAGGGAAAAACAGAGATATAAACACAGTTTACTTGAAGAGAAGCAGGATTTGGAAAATCAATCGAGATAATTTGTGAGAATGAAAATGACCCGAGTAGGACTCGAACCCACGACCTCTAGATTTGATCTCTAGAACGCTACCACTGCGCCACCGGGGCTAGTAGGACTCGAACCCACGACCTCTAGATTTGATCTCTAGAACGCTACCACTAGCCCCGGTGGCGCAGTGGTAGCGTTCTAGAGATCAAATCTAGAGATCGTGGGTTCGAGTCCTACTCGGGTCATTTTCATTCTCACAAATTATCTCGATTGATTTTCCAAATCCTGCTTCTCTTCAAGTTTACTTCCTTCAACTCTATCCAGTGATGGGACTGCGATGGTCTCCCTGGTGTGAGAAAGTCGTCGCCCGTCGGCAGGTCCAGTGTAGTGTCAAAGAGCCCGGATAGGTTCGTCTCTGCATTTGGTGAGTGGTGGTGCAACAATTTGTGTGAATGAAATAGCCTGGGTTTCTCGTAGCCCCGGTGGCGCAGTGGTAGCGTTCTAGAGATCAAATCTAGAGGTCGTGGGTTCGAGTCCTACTCGGGTCATTTTCATTCTCACAAATTATCTCGATTAAAACACTGTTTACTTTGAAATTGATATATAGCCCTCCTACTTTGTCTAAGGCCCATTAATATTGGAGATTCTGAACTACAATTTCAAATTTTCTGAGCCTATTAAAGATTTTTATGAATCCATGAACAGTCCTTGGTAAAAAGAATTCCATTTAGGACCATTTACTTTAAGCCAACTTTGATAAAACACAAGAGGTTAGCCATAACGACTTTGATGATTTCTTCGCCCATATTATTCATATATTCAACTGGATAGTGGAACACAAAATATGGCCATATCACTTGGCAGGAACTTCTAAAGTTAACCAAGTTTTCCAATAGAGTTTCTTGGAAACATCTCAGGAAAAGTTCATAGAGGTAAATTTGTGGGATACAATTAGGAAATTGGATAAAAGTAAGGAAAGCTTAAGGTAATTTTCTTCTTCATCTAGAGAAAACTTTGAGGGAGAAAGCACTGCACATTCCATACATTCCTTTAACTCTGAACATGCTGTAAACCTCTTAAATCTCTAGTAAATTCCGTATAAATTCGTTGAAATTCCATAAAATCCATAAATCTGTATAAGTACTATGGTTTGTGGCAAAAATTAGTAAGAAATAAGCGTTTTTCAGAATATTTTTAATTTTTACACCAACCAATTTTACCTGAAAATGCTCAAAACTGACTTGCCTAAAACCAGTGCTTCCACTCAGATGTATATTTCCTCTTAGAAGAAAACAAGCTTTTTCGAGGGAAAAACAGAGAGATAAACGCTGTTTACTTTGAAATTGATATATAGGCACTATACTATGTCTAAGGCCCATTAATATTGGAGATTCTGAACTACAATTTCAAATTTTCTGAGCCTATTAAAGATTTCTATGAACCCATGAACAGTCCTTGGTAAAATAATTCCATTTAGGACCATTTACCTTAGGCCAACTTTGATAAAACTTAAGGGGTTAACCATAACGTCTTTGATGAGTTCTTCGCCCATATTATTCATATATTCAACTGGATAGTGGAACACAAAATATGGCCATATTTCTTGGCAGGAACTTCTAAAGTTAACCAAGTTTTTATATAGAGTTTCTTGGAAACATATCAGGAAAAGTATATAGAGGTAAATTTGTGGGATACAATTAGGAAATTGGATAAAAGTAAGGAAAGCTTAAGGTAATTTTCTTCTTCATCTAGAGAAAACTTTGAGGGAGAAAGCACTGCACATTCCATACATTCCTTCAACTCTGAACATGCTGTAAACCTCTTAAATCTCTAGTAAATTCCGTTTGAATTCGTTAAAATTCCATAAAATCCATAAATCCGTATAAGTACTATGGTTTGTGGCAAAAATTTGTAAGAAATAAGCGTTTTTCAGAATATTTTTAATTTTTACACCAACCAATTTTACCTGAAAATGCTCAAAACTGACTTGCCTAAAACCAGTGCTTCCACTCAGATGTATATTTCCTCTTAGAAGAAAACAAGCTTTTTCGAGGGAAAAACAGAGAAATAAACGCTGTTTACTTTGAAATTGATATATAGCCCCCCTACTTTGTCTAAGGCCCATTAATATTGGAGATTCTGAACTACAATTTCAAATTTTCTGAGCCTATTAAAGATTTCTATGAACCCATGAACAGTCCTTGGTAAAATAATTCCATTTAGGACCATTTACCTTAGGCCAACTTTGATAAAACTTAAGGGGTTAACCATAACGTCTTTGATGAGTTCTTCGCCCATATTATTCATATATTCAACTGGATAGTGGAACACAAAATATGGCCATATTTCTTGGCAGGAACTTCTAAAGTTAACCAAGTTTTCATATAGAGTTTCTTGGAAACATATCAGGAAAAGTATATAGAGGTAAATTTGTGGGATACAATTAGGAAATTGGATAAAAGAAAAGAAAACTTAAGGTAATTTTCTTCTTCATCTAGAGAAAACTTTGAGGGAGAAAGCACTGCACATTCCATACATTCCTTCAACTCTGAACATGCTGTAAACCTCTTAAATCTCTAGTTAATTCCGTTTAAATTCGTTGAAATTCCATAAAATCCATAAATCCGTATAAGTACTATGGTTTCTGGCAAAAATTAGTAAGAAATAAGCGTTTTTCAGAATATTTTTAATTTTTACACCAACCAATTTTACCTGAAAATGCTCAAAACTGACTTGCCTAAAACCAGTGCTTCCACTCAGATGTATATTTCCTCTTAGAAGAAAACAAGCTTTTTCGAGGGAAAAACAGAGAGATAAACGCTGTTTACTTTGAAATTGATATATAGGCCTTATACTTTGTCTAAGGCCCATTAATATTGGAGATTCTGAACTAAAATTTCAAATTTTCTGAGCCTATTAAAAATTTCTATGAACCCATGAACAGTCCTTGGTAAAAAGAATTCCATTTAGGACCATTTACTTTAGGCCAGCTATGATCAAACACAAGAGGTTAACCATAACGCCTTTGAAGATTTCTTGGCCCATTTTATTCATATATTCAACTGGATAGTGGAACACAAAATATGGCCATATCACTTGGCAGGAACTTTTCAAGTTAACCAAATTTTCCTATAGAGTTTCTTGGAAACATATCAGGAAAAGTATATAGAGGTAAATTTGTGGGATACAATTAGGAAATTGGATAAAAGTAAGGAAAGCTTAAGGTAATTTTCTTCTTCATCTAGAGAAAACTTTGAGGGAGAAAGCACTGCACATTCCATACATTCCTTCAATTCTGAACATGCTGTAAACCTCTTAAATCGCTAGTAAATTCCGTTTAAATTCGTTGAAATTCCATAAAATCCATAAATCCGTATAAGTACTATGGTTTCTGGCAAAAATTAGTAAGTAATAAGCGTTTTTCAGAATATTTTTAATTTTTACACCAACCAATTTTACCTGAAAATGCTCAAAACTGACTTGCCTAAAACAAGTGCTTCCACTCAGATGTATATTTCCTCTTTGAAGAAAACAAGTTTTTTTGAGGGAAAAACAGAGAAATAAACGCTGTTTACTTTGAAATTGATATACAGCCCTCCTACTTTGTCTAAGGCCCATTAATATTGGAGATTCTGAACTACAATTTCAAATTTTCTGAGCCTATTAAAGATTTTAATGAATCCATGAACAGTCCTTGGTAAAAAGAATTCCATTTAGGACCATTTACCTTAGGCCAACTTTGATAAAACTTAAGGGGTTAACCATAACGTCTTTGATGAGTTCTTCGCCCATATTATTCATATATTCAACTGGATAGTGTAAAACGAAATACGGTCATATAAATTGGCAGGAACTTCTCAAGTTAACCAAATTTTCCTATAGAGTTTCTTGGAAACATATCAGGAAAAGTATATAGAGGTAAATTTGTGGGATACAATTAGGAAATTGGATAAAAGTAAGGAAAGCTTAAGGTAATTTTCTTCTTCATCTAGAGAAAACTTTGAGGGAGAAAGCACTGCACATTCCATACATTCCTTCAACTCTGAACATGCTGTTAACCTCTTAAATCTCTAGTTAATTCCGTTTAAATTCGTTGAAATTCCATAAAATCCATAAATCCGTATAAGTACTATGGTTTGTGGCAAAAATTAATAAGAAATAAGCGTTTTTCAGAATATTTTTAATTTTTACACCAACCAATTTTACCTGAAAATGCTCAAAACTGACTTGCCTAAAACCAGTGCTTCCACTCAGATGTATATTTCCTCTTAGAAGAAAACAAGCTTTTTCGAGGGAAAAACAGAGAGATAAACACTGTTTACTTTGAAATTGATATATAGGCCTTATACTTTGTCTATGGCCCATTAATATTGGAGATTCTGAACTACAATTTCAAATTTTCTGAGCCTATTAAAGATTTCTATGAACCCATGAACAGTCCTTGGTAAAAAGAATTCCATTTAGGACCATTTCCCTTAGGCCAACTTTAATAAAACTTAAGGGGTTAACCATAACGTCTTTGATGAGTTCTTCGCCCATATTATTCATATATTCAACTGGATAGTGGAACACAAAATATGGCCATATCACTTGGCAGGAACTTCTAAAGTTTACCAAGTTTTCATATAGAGTTTCTTGAAAACATATCAGGAAAAGTATATAGAGGTAAATTTGTGGGATACAATTAGGAAATTGGATAAAAGAAAAGAAAGCTTAAGGTAATTTTCTTCTTCATCTAGAGAAAACTTTGAGGGAGAAAGCACTGCACATTCCATACATTCCTTCAACTCTGAACATGCTGTAAACCTCTTAAATCTCTAGTTAATTCCGTTTAAATTCGTTGAAATTCCATAAAATCCATAAATCCGTTTAAGTACTATGGTTTCTGGCAAAAATTAGTAAGAAATAAGCGTTTTTCAGAATATTTTTAATTTTTACACCAACCAATTTTACCTGAAAATGCTCAAAACTGACTTGCCCAAAACCAGTGCTTCCACTTAGATGTATATTTCCTCTTAGAAGAAAACAAGCTTTTTCGAGGGAAAAACAGAGAGATAAACGCTGTTTACTTCGAAATTGATATATAGGCCTTATACTTTGTCTAAGGCCTATTAATATTGGAGATTCTGAACTACAATTTCAAATTTTCTGAGCCTATTAAAAATTTCTATGAACCCATGAACAGTCCTTTGTAAAAAGAATTCCATTTAGGACCATTTACTTTAGGCCAGCTATGATCAAACACAAGAGGTTAACCATAACGCCTTTGAAGATTTCTTGGCCCATATTATTCATATATTCAACTGGATAGTGGAACACAAAATATGGCCATATCACTTGGCAGGAACTTTTCAAGTTAACCAAATTTTCCTATAGAGTTTCTTGGAAGCATATCAGGAAAAGTATATAGAGGTAAATTTGTGGGATACAATTAGGAAATTGGATAAAAGTAAGGAAAGCTTAAGGTAATTTTCTTCTTCATCTAGAGAAAACTTTGAGGGAGAAAGCACTGCACATTCCATACATTCCTTCAATTCTGAACATGCTGTAAACCTCTTAAATCGCTAGTAAATTCCGTTTAAATTCGTTGAAATTCCATAAAATCCATAAATCCGTATAAGTACTATGGATTCTGGCAAAAATTAGTAAGAAATAAGCGTTTTTCAGAATATTTTTAATTTTTACACCAACCAATTTTACCCGAAAATGCTCAAAACTGACTTGCCTAAAACCAGTGCTTCCACTCAGATGTATATTTCCTCTCAGAAGAAAACAAGCTTTTTTGAGGGAAAAACAAGGAAATAAACGCTGTTTACTTTGAAGTTGATATATAGCCCTCCTACTTTGTCTAAGGCCCATTAATATTGGAGATTCTGAACTACAATTTCAAATTTTCTGAGCCTATTAAAGATTTTTATGAATCAATGAACAGTCCTTGGTAAAAAGAATTCCATTTAGGACCATTTACCTTAGGCCAGCTTTGATAAAACTTAAGGGGTTAACTATAACGTCTTTGATGAGTTCTTCGCCCATATTATTCATATATTCAACTGGATAGTGGAACACAAAATATGGCCATATCACTTGGCAGGAACTTCTAAAGTTAACCAAGTTTTCATATAGAGTTTTTTGGAAACATATCAGGAAAAGTATATAGAGGTAAATTTGTGGGATACAATTAGGAAATTGGATAAAAGTAAAGAAAGCTTAAGGTAATTTTCTTCTTCATCTAGAGAAAACTTTGAGGGAGAAAGCACTGCACATTCCATACATTCCTTCAACTCTGAACATGCTGTTAACCTCTTAAATCTCTAGTTAATTCCGTTTAAATTCGTTGAAATTCCATAAAATCCATAAATCCGTATAAGTACTATGGTTTGTGGCAAAAATTAGTAAGAAATAAGCATTTTTCAGAATATTTTTGATTTTTACACCAACCAATTTTACCTGAAAATGCTCAAAACTGACTTGCCTAAAACCAGTGCTTCCACTCAGATGTATATTTCCTCTTAGAAGAAAACAAGCTTTTTCAAGGGAAAAACAGAGAAATATATGCTGTTTACTTTGAAATTGATATATAGCCCTCCTACTTTGTCTAAGACCCATTAATATTGGAGATTCTGAATTACAATTTCAAATTTTCTGAGCCTATTAAAGATTTCTATGAATCCATGAACAGCCCTTGGTAAAAAGAATTCCATTTAGGACCATTTACTTTAAGCCAACTATGATCAAACACAAGGGGTTAACCATAACGCCTTTGAAGATTTCTTGGCCCATATTATTCATATATTCAACTGGATAGTGGAACACAAAATATGGCCATATCACTTGGCAGGAACTTCTAAAGTTAACCAAGTTTTCATATAGAGTTTCTTGGAAACATATCAGGAAAAGTATATAGAGGTAAATTTGTGGGATACAATTAGGAAATGGATAGAAGTAAGGAAAGCTTAAGGTAATTTTCTTCTTCTTCTAGAGAAAACTTTGAGGGAGAAAGCACTGCACATTCCATACATTCCTTCAACTCTGAACATGCTGTAAACCTCTTAAACCTCTAATAAATTCCGTTTGAATTCGTTGAAATTCCATAAAATCCATAAATCCGTATAAGTACTATGGTTTGTGGCAAAAATTAGTAAGAAATAAGCGTTTTTCAGAATATTTTTAATTTTTACACCAACCAATCTTACCAGAAAATGCTCAAAACTGACTTGCCTAAAACCAGTGCTTCCACTCAGATGTATATTTCCTCTTAAAAGAAAACAAGCTTTTTCAAGGGAAAAACAGAGAAATATATGCTGTTTACTTTGAAATTGATATATAGCCCCCCTACTTTGTCTAAGGCCCATTAATATTGGAGATTCTGAACTACAATTTCAACTTTTCGGAGCCTATTAAATATTTTTAAGAATCCATGAACAGTCCTTGGTAAAAAGAATTCCATTTAGGACCATTTCCCTTAGGCCAACTTTGATAAAACTTAAGGGGTTAACCATAACGTCTTTGATGAGTTCTTCGCCCATATTATTCATATATTCAACTGGATAGTGGAACACAAAATATGGCCATATTAATTGGCAGGAACTTCTCAAGTTAACATAGTTTTCATATAGAGTTTCTTGGAAACATATCAGGAAAAGTATATAGAGGTAAATTTGTGGGATACAATTAGGAAATGGATAGAAGTAAGGAAAGCTTAAGGTAATTTTCTTCTTCTTCTAGAGAAAACTTTGAGGGAGAAAGCACTGCACATTCCATACATTCCTTCAACTCTGAACATGCTGTAAACCTCTTAAACCTCTAATAAATTCCGTTTGAATTCGTTGAAATTCCATAAAATCCATAAATCCGTATAAGTACTATGGTTTGTGTCTAAAATTAGTAAGAAATAAGCGTTTTTCAGAATATTTTTAATTTTTACACCAACCAATTTTACCTGAAAATGCTCAAAACTGACTTGCCTAAAACCAGTGCTTCCACTCAGATGTATATTTCCTCTTAGAAGAAAACAAGCTTTTTCGAGGGAAAAACAGAGAGATAAACGCTGTTTACTTTGAAATTGATATATAGGCCTTATACTTTGTCTAAGGCCCATTAATATTGGAGATTCTGAACTACAATTTCAAATTTTCTGAGCCTATTAAAGATTTCTATGAACCCATGAACAGTCCTTGGTAAAATAATTCCATTTAGGACCATTTACCTTAGGCCAACTTTGATAAAACTTAAGGGGTTAACCATAACGTCTTTGATGAGTTCTTCGCCCATATTATTCATATATTCAACTGGATAGTGGAACACAAAATATGGCCATATCACTTGGCAGGAACTTCTAAAGTTAACCAAGTTTTCATATAGAGTTTCTTGGAAACATATCAGGAAAAGTATATAGAGGTAAATTTGTGGGATACAATTAGGAAATTGGATAAAAGAAAAGAAAACTTAAGGTAATTTTCTTCTTCATCTAGAGAAAACTTTGAGGGAGAAAGCACTGCACATTCCATACATTCCTTCAACTCTGAACATGCTGTAAACCTCTTAAACCTCTAATAAATTCCGTTTGAATTCGTTGAAATTCCATAAAATCCATAAATCCGTATAAGTACTATGGTTTGTGTCTAAAATTAGTAAGAAATAAGCGTTTTTCAGAATATTTTTAATTTTTACACCAACCAATTTTACCTGAAAATGCTCAAAACTGACTTGCCTAAAACCAGTGCTTCCACTCAGATGTATATTTCCTCTTAGAAGAAAACAAGCTTTTTCGAGGGAAAAACAGAGAGATAAACGCTGTTTACTTTGAAATTGATATATAGGCACTATACTTTGTCTAAGGCCCATTAATATTGGAGATTCTGAACTACAATTTCAAATTTTCTGAGCCTATTAAAGATTTCTATGAACCCATGAACAGTCCTTGGTAAAATAATTCCATTTAGGACCATTTACCTTAGGCCAACTTTGATAAAACTTAAGGGGTTAACCATAACGTCTTTGATGAGTTCTTCGCCCATATTATTCATATATTCAACTGGATAGTGGAACACAAAATATGGCCATATCACTTGGCAGGAACTTCTAAAGTTAACCAAGTTTTCATATAGAGTTTCTTGGAAACATATCAGGAAAAGTATATAGAGGTAAATTTGTGGGATACAATTAGGAAATTGGATAAAAGAAAAGAAAACTTAAGGTAATTTTCTTCTTCATCTAGAGAAAACTTTGAGGGAGAAAGCACTGCACATTCCATACATTCCTTCAACTCTGAACATGCTGTAAACCTCTTAAATCTCTAGTTAATTCCGTTTAAATTCGTTGAAATTCCATAAAATCCATAAATCCGTTTAAGTACTATGGTTTCTGGCCAAAATTAGTAAGAAATAAGCGTTTTTCAGAATATTTTTAATTTTTACACCAACCAATTTTACCTGAAAATGCTCAAAACTGACTTGCCTAAAACCAGTGCTTCCACTCAGATGTATATTTCCTCTTAGAAGAAAACAAGCTTTTTCGAGGGAAAAACAGAGAGATAAACGCTGTTTACTTTGAAATTGATATATAGGCCTTATACTTTGTCTAAGGCCCATTAATATTGGAGATTCTGAACTAAAATTTCAAATTTTCTGAGCCTATTAAAAATTTCTATGAACCCATGAACAGTCCTTGGTAAAAAGAATTCCATTTAGGACCATTTACTTTAGGCCAGCTATGATCAAACACAAGAGGTTAACCATAACGCCTTTGAAGATTTCTTGGCCCATTTTATTCATATATTCAACTGGATAGTGGAACACAAAATATGGCCATATCACTTGGCAGGAACTTCTAAAGTTAACCAAGTTTTCATATAGAGTTTCTTGGAAACATATCAGGAAAAGTATATAGAGGTAAATTTGTGGGATACAATTAGGAAATGGATAGAAGTAAGGAAAGCTTAAGGTAATTTTCTTCTTCTTCTAGAGAAAACTTTGAGGGAGAAAGCACTGCACATTCCATACATTCCTTCAACTCTGAACATGCTGTAAACCTCTTAAACCTCTAATAAATTCCGTTTGAATTCGTTGAAATTCCATAAAATCCATAAATCCGTATAAGTACTATGGTTTGTGGCAAAAATTAGTAAGAAATAAGCGTTTTTCAGAATATTTTTAATTTTTACACCAACCAATTTTACCAGAAAATGCTCAAAACTGACTTGCCTAAAACCAGTGCTTCCACTCAGATGTATATTTCCTCTTAGAAGAAAACAAGCTTTTTCAAGGGAAAAACAGAGAAATATATGCTGTTTACTTTGAAATTGATATATAGCCCCCCTACTTTGTCTAAGGCCCATTAATATTGGAGATTCTGAACTACAATTTCAACTTTTCGGAGCCTATTAAATATTTTTAAGAATCCATGAACAGTCCTTGGTAAAAAGAATTCCATTTAGGACCATTTCCCTTAGGCCAACTTTGATAAAACTTAAGGGGTTAACCATAACGTCTTTGATGAGTTCTTCGCCCATATTATTCATATATTCAACTGGATAGTGGAACACAAAATATGGCCATATTAATTGGCAGGAACTTCTCAAGTTAACATAGTTTTCATATAGAGTTTCTTGGAAACATATCAGGAAAAGTATATAGAGGTAAATTTGTGGGATACAATTAGGAAATGGATAGAAGTAAGGAAAGCTTAAGGTAATTTTCTTCTTCTTCTAGAGAAAACTTTGAGGGAGAAAGCACTGCACATTCCATACATTCCTTCAACTCTGAACATGCTGTAAACCTCTTAAACCTCTAATAAATTCCGTTTGAATTCGTTGAAATTCCATAAAATCCATAAATCCGTATAAGTACTATGGTTTGTGTTTAAAATTAGTAAGAAATAAGCGTTTTTCAGAATATTTTTAATTTTTACACCAACCAATTTTACCTGAAAATGCTCAAAACTGACTTGCCTAAAACCAGTGCTTCCACTCAGATGTATATTTCCTCTTAGAAGAAAACAAGCTTTTTCGAGGGAAAAACAGAGAGATAAACGCTGTTTACTTTGAAATTGATATATAGGCACTATACTTTGTCTAAGGCCCATTAATATTGGAGATTCTGAACTACAATTTCAAATTTTCTGAGCCTATTAAAGATTTCTATGAACCCATGAACAGTCCTTGGTAAAATAATTCCATTTAGGACCATTTACCTTAGGCCAACTTTGATAAAACTTAAGGGGTTAACCATAACGTCTTTGATGAGTTCTTCGCCCATATTATTCATATATTCAACTGGATAGTGGAACACAAAATATGGCCATATCACTTGGCAGGAACTTCTAAAGTTAACCAAGTTTTCATATAGAGTTTCTTGGAAACATATCAGGAAAAGTATATAGAGGTAAATTTGTGGGATACAATTAGGAAATTGGATAAAAGAAAAGAAAACTTAAGGTAATTTTCTTCTTCATCTAGAGAAAACTTTGAGGGAGAAAGCACTGCACATTCCATACATTCCTTCAACTCTGAACATGCTGTAAACCTCTTAAATCTCTAGTTAATTCCGTTTAAATTCGTTGAAATTCCATAAAATCCATAAATCCGTATAAGTACTATGGTTTCTGGCCAAAATTAGTAAGAAATAAGCGTTTTTCAGAATATTTTTAATTTTTACACCAACCAATTTTACCTGAAAATGCTCAAAACTGACTTGCCTAAAACCAGTGCTTCCACTCAGATGTATATTTCCTCTTAGAAGAAAACAAGCTTTTTCGAGGGAAAAACAGAGAGATAAACGCTGTTTACTTTGAAATTGATATATAGGCCTTATACTTTGTCTAAGGCCCATTAATATTGGAGATTCTGAACTACAATTTCAAATTTTCTGAGCCTATTAAAAATTTCTATGAACCCATGAACAGTCCTTGGTAAAAAGAATTCCATTTAGGACCATTTACTTTAGGCCAGCTATGATCAAACACAAGAGGTTAACCATAACGCCTTTGAAGATTTCTTGGCCCATTTTATTCATATATTCAACTGGATAGTGGAACACAAAATATGGCCATATCACTTGGCAGGAACTTTTCAAGTTAACCAAATTTTCCTATAGAGTTTCTTGGAAACATATCTGGAAAAGTATATAGAGGTAAATTTGTGGGATACAATTAGGAAATTGGATAAAAGTAAGGAAAGCTTAAGGTAATTTTCTTCTACATCTAGGGAAAACTTTGAGGGAGAAAGCACTGCACATTCCATACATTCCTTCAATTCTGAACATGCTGTAAACCTCTTAAATCGCTAGTAAATTCCGTTTAAATTCGTTGAAATTCCATAAAATCCATAAATCCGTATAAGTACTATGGTTTCTGGCAAAAATTAGTAAGTAATAAGCGTTTTTCAGAATATTTTTAATTTTTACACCAACCAATTTTACCTGAAAATGCTCAAAACTGACTTGCCTAAAACAAGTGCTTCCACTCAGATGTATATTTCCTCTTTGAAGAAAACAAGTTTTTTTGAGGGAAAAACAGAGAAATAAACGCTGTTTACTTTGAAATTGATATACAGCCCTCCTACTTTGTCTAAGGCCCATTAATATTGGAGATTCTGAACTACAATTTCAAATTTTCTGAGCCTATTAAAGATTTTAATGAATCCATGAACAGTCCTTGGTAAAAAGAATTCCATTTAGGACCATTTACCTTAGGCCAACTTTGATAAAACTTAAGGGGTTAACAATAACATCTTTGATGAGTTCTTCGCCCATATTATTCATATATTCAACTGGATAGTGGAAAACGAAATACGGCCATATAAATTGGCAGGAACTTCTCAAGTTAACCAAATTTTCATATAGAGTTTCTTGGAAACATATCAGGAAAAGTATATAGAGGTAAATTTGTGGGATATAATTAGGAAATTGGATAAAAGTAAGGAAAGCTTAAGGTAATTTTCTTCTTCATCTAGAGAAAACTTTGAGGGAGAAAGCACTGCGCATTCCATACATTCCTTCAATTCTGAAGATGCTGTAAACCTCTTAAATCTCTAGTAAATTCCGTTTAAATTCGTTTAAATTCCATAAAATCCATAAATCCGTATAAGTACTATGGTTTCTGGCAAAAATTAGTAAGTAATAAGCGTTTTTCAGAATATTTTTAATTTTTACACCAACCAATTTTACCTGAAAATGCTCAAAACTGACTTGCCTAAAACCAGTGCTTCCACTCAGATGTATATTTCCTCTTAGAAGAAAACAAGCTTTTTCGAGGGAAAAACAGAGAGATAAACGCTGTTTACTTTGAAATTGATATATAGGCCTTATACTTTGTCTAAGGCCCATTAATATTGGAGATTCTGAACTAAAATTTCAAATTTTCTGAGCCTATTAAAAATTTCTATGAACCCATGAACAGTCCTTGGTAAAAAGAATTCCATTTAGGACCATTTACTTTAGGCCAGCTATGATCAAACACAAGAGGTTAACCATAACGCCTTTGAAGATTTCTTGGCCCATTTTATTCATATATTCAACTGGATAGTGGAACACAAAATATGGCCATATCACTTGGCAGGAACTCCTAAAGTTAACCAAGTTTTCATATAGAGTTTCTTGGAAACATATCAGGAAAAGTATATAGAGGTAAATTTGTGGGATACAATTAGGAAATGGATAGAAGTAAGGAAAGCTTAAGGTAATTTTCTTCTTCTTCTAGAGAAAACTTTGAGGGAGAAAGCACTGCACATTCCATACATTCCTTCAACTCTGAACATGCTGTAAACCTCTTAAACCTCTAATAAATTCCGTTTGAATTCGTTGAAATTCCATAAAATCCATAAATCCGTATAAGTACTATGGTTTGTGGCAAAAATTAGTAAGAAATAAGCGTTTTTCAGAATATTTTTAATTTTTACACCAACCAATTTTACCAGAAAATGCTCAAAACTGACTTGCCTAAAACCAGTGCTTCCACTCAGATGTATATTTCCTCTTAAAAGAAAACAAGCTTTTTCAAGGGAAAAACAGAGAAATATATGCTGTTTACTTTGAAATTGATATATAGCCCCCCTACTTTGTCTAAGGCCCATTAATATTGGAGATTCTGAACTACAATTTCAACTTTTCGGAGCCTATTAAATATTTTTAAGAATCCATGAACAGTCCTTGGTAAAAAGAATTCCATTTAGGACCATTTCCCTTAGGCCAACTTTGATAAAACTTAAGGGGTTAACCATAACGTCTTTGATGAGTTCTTCGCCCATATTATTCATATATTCAACTGGATAGTGGAACACAAAATATGGCCATATTAATTGGCAGGAACTTCTCAAGTTAACATAGTTTTCATATAGAGTTTCTTGGAAACATATCAGGAAAAGTATATAGAGGTAAATTTGTGGGATACAATTAGGAAATGGATAGAAGTAAGGAAAGCTTAAGGTAATTTTCTTCTTCTTCTAGAGAAAACTTTGAGGGAGAAAGCACTGCACATTCCATACATTCCTTCAACTCTGAACATGCTGTAAACCTCTTAAACCTCTAATAAATTCCGTTTGAATTCGTTGAAATTCCATAAAATCCATAAATCCGTATAAGTACTATGGTTTGTGTTTAAAATTAGTAAGAAATAAGCGTTTTTCAGAATATTTTTAATTTTTACACCAACCAATTTTACCTGAAAATGCTCAAAACTGACTTGCCTAAAACCAGTGCTTCCACTCAGATGTATATTTCCTCTTAGAAGAAAACAAGCTTTTTCGAGGGAAAAACAGAGAGATAAACGCTGTTTACTTTGAAATTGATATATAGGCACTATACTTTGTCTAAGGCCCATTAATATTGGAGATTCTGAACTACAATTTCAAATTTTCTGAGCCTATTAAAGATTTCTATGAACCCATGAACAGTCCTTGGTAAAATAATTCCATTTAGGACCATTTACCTTAGGCCAACTTTGATAAAACTTAAGGGGTTAACCATAACGTCTTTGATGAGTTCTTCGCCCATATTATTCATATATTCAACTGGATAGTGGAACACAAAATATGGCCATATCACTTGGCAGGAACTTCTAAAGTTAACCAAGTTTTCCTATAGAGTTTCTTGGAAACATATCAGGAAAAGTATATAGAGGTAAATTTGTGGGATACAATTAGGAAATTGGATAAAAGAAAAGAAAACTTAAGGTAATTTTCTTCTTCATCTAGAGAAAACTTTGAGGGAGAAAGCACTGCACATTCCATACATTCCTTCAACTCTGAACATGCTGTAAACCTCTTAAATCTCTAGTTAATTCCGTTTAAATTCGTTGAAATTCCATAAAATCCATAAATCCGTTTAAGTACTATGGTTTCTGGCCAAAATTAGTAAGAAATAAGCGTTTTTCAGAATATTTTTAATTTTTACACCAACCAATTTTACCTGAAAATGCTCAAAACTGACTTGCCTAAAACCAGTGCTTCCACTCAGATGTATATTTCCTCTTAGAAGAAAACAAGCTTTTTCGAGGGAAAAACAGAGAGATAAACGCTGTTTACTTTGAAATTGATATATAGGCCTTATACTTTGTCTAAGGCCCATTAATATTGGAGATTCTGAACTAAAATTTCAAATTTTCTGAGCCTATTAAAAATTTCTATGAACCCATGAACAGTCCTTGGTAAAAAGAATTCCATTTAGGACCATTTACTTTAGGCCAGCTATGATCAAACACAAGAGGTTAACCATAACGCCTTTGAAGATTTCTTGGCCCATTTTATTCATATATTCAACTGGATAGTGGAACACAAAATATGGCCATATCACTTGGCAGGAACTTTTCAAGTTAACCAAATTTTCCTATAGAGTTTCTTGGAAACATATCTGGAAAAGTATATAGAGGTAAATTTGTGGGATACAATTAGGAAATTGGATAAAAGTAAGGAAAGCTTAAGGTAATTTTCTTCTACATCTAGGGAAAACTTTGAGGGAGAAAGCACTGCACATTCCATACATTCCTTCAATTCTGAACATGCTGTAAACCTCTTAAATCGCTAGTAAATTCCGTTTAAATTCGTTGAAATTCCATAAAATCCATAAATCCGTATAAGTACTATGGTTTCTGGCAAAAATTAGTAAGTAATAAGCGTTTTTCAGAATATTTTTAATTTTTACACCAACCAATTTTACCTGAAAATGCTCAAAACTGACTTGCCTAAAACAAGTGCTTCCACTCAGATGTATATTTCCTCTTTGAAGAAAACAAGTTTTTTTGAGGGAAAAACAGAGAAATAAACGCTGTTTACTTTGAAATTGATATACAGCCCTCCTACTTTGTCTAAGGCCCATTAATATTGGAGATTCTGAACTACAATTTCAAATTTTCTGAGCCTATTAAAGATTTTAATGAATCCATGAACAGTCCTTGGTAAAAAGAATTCCATTTAGGACCATTTACCTTAGGCCAACTTTGATAAAACTTAAGGGGTTAACAATAACATCTTTGATGAGTTCTTCGCCCATATTATTCATATATTCAACTGGATAGTGGAAAACGAAATACGGCCATATAAATTGGCAGGAACTTCTCAAGTTAACCAAATTTTCATATAGAGTTTCTTGGAAACATATCAGGAAAAGTATATAGAGGTAAATTTGTGGGATATAATTAGGAAATTGGATAAAAGTAAGGAAAGCTTAAGGTAATTTTCTTCTTCATCTAGAGAAAACTTTGAGGGAGAAAGCACTGCGCATTCCATACATTCCTTCAATTCTGAACATGCTGTAAACCTCTTAAATCTCTAGTAAATTCCGTTTAAATTCGTTTAAATTCCATAAAATCCATAAATCCGTATAAGTACTATGGTTTCTGGCAAAAATTAGTAAGTAATAAGCGTTTTTCAGAATATTTTTAATTTTTACACCAACCAATTTTACCTGAAAATGCTCAAAACTGACTTGCCTAAAACAAGTGCTTCCACTCAGATGTATATTTCCTCTTTGAAGAAAACAAGTTTTTTCGAGGGAAAAACAGAGAAATAAACGCTGTTTACTTTGAAATTGATATACAGCCCTCCTACTTTGTCTAAGGCCCATTAATATTGGAGATTCTGAACTACAATTTCAAATTTTCTGAGCCTATTAAAGATTTTAATGAATCCATGAACAGTCCTTGGTAAAAAGAATTCCATTTAGGACCATTTACCTTAGGCCAACTTTGATAAAACTTAAGGGGTTAACAATAACATCTTTGATGAGTTCTTCGCCCATATTATTCATATATTCAACTGGATAGTGGAAAACGAAATACGGCCATATAAATTGGCAGGAACTTCTAAAGTTAACCAAGTTTTCATATAGAGTTTCTTGGAAACATATCAGGAAAAGTATATAGAGGTAAATTTGTGGGATACAATTAGGAAATTGGATAAAAGTAAGGAAAGCTTAAGGTAATTTTCTTCTTCATCTAGAGAAAACTTTGAGGGAGAAAGCACTGCACATTCCATACATTCCTTCAACTCTGAACATGCTGTTAACCTCTTAAATCTCTAGTTAATTCCGTTTAAATTCGTTGAAATTCCATAAAATCCATTAATCCGTATAAGTACGTAAAGTCCGTATAGTGGTTTGTGGCAAAAATTAATAAGAAATAAGCGTTTTTCAGAATATTTTTAATTTTTACACCAGCCAATTTTACCTGAAAATGCTCAAAACTGACTTGCCTAAAACCAGTGCTTCCACTCAGATGTATATTTCCTCTTAGAAGAAAACAAGCTTTTTCGAGGGAAAAACAGAGAGATAAACGCTGTTTACTTTGAAATTGATATATAGGCCTTATACTTTGTCTAAGGCCCATTAATATTGGAGATTCTGAACTACAATTTCAAATTTTCTGAGCCTATTAAAGATTTCTATGAACCCATGAACAGTCCTTGGTAAAAAGAATTCCATTTAGGACCATTTACCTTAGGCCAACTTTGATAAAACTTAAGGGGTTAACCATAACGTCTTTGATGAGTTCTTCGCCCATATTATTCATATATTCAACTGGATAGTGGAACACAAAATATGGCCATATCACTTGGCAGGAACTTCTAAAGTTAACCAAGTTTTCATATAGAGTTTCTTGGAAACATATCAGGAAAAGTATATAGAGGTAAATTTGTGGGATACAATTAGGAAATTGGATAAAAGAAAAGAAAACTTAAGGTAATTTTCTTCTTCATCTAGAGAAAACTTTGAGGGAGAAAGCACTGCACATTCCATACATTCCTTCAACTCTGAACATGCTGTAAACCTCTTAAATCTCTAGTTAATTCCGTTTAAATTCGTTGAAATTCCATAAAATCCATAAATCCGTATAAGTACTATGGTTTCTGGCAAAAATTAGTAAGAAATAAGCATTTTTCAGAATATTTTTGATTTTTACACCAACCAATTTTACCTGAAAATGCTCAAAACTGACTTGCCTAAAACCAGTGCTTCCACTCAGATGTATATTTCCTCTTAGAAGAAAACAAGCTTTTTCGAGGGAAAAACAGAGAGATAAACGCTGTTTACTTTGAAATTGATATATAGCCCTCCTACTTTGTCTAAGGCCCATTAATATTGGAGATTCTGAACTACAATTTCAAATTTTCTGAGCCTATTAAAGATTTCTATGAACCCATGAACAGTCCTTGGTAAAAAGAATTCCATTTAGGACCATTTACCTTAGGCCAACTTTGATAAAACTTAAGGGGTTAACCATAACGTCTTTGATGAGTTCTTCGCCCATATTATTCATATATTCAACTGGATAGTGGAACACAAAATATGGCCATATCACTTGGCAGGAACTTCTAAAGTTAACCAAGTTTTCATATAGAGTTTCTTGGAAACATATCAGGAAAAGTATATAGAGGTAAATTTGTGGGATACAATTAGGAAATTGGATAAAAGTAAGGAAAGCTTAAGGTAATTTTCTGCTTCATCTAGAGAAAACTTTGAGGGAGAAAGCACTGCGCATTCCATACATTCCTTCAACTCTGAACATGCTGTAAACCTCTTAAATCTCTAGTAAATTCCGTTGAAATTCGTTGAAATTCCATAAAATCCATAAATCCGTATAAGTACTATGGTTTCTGGCAAAAATTAGTAAGTAATAAGCGTTTTTCAGAATATTTTTAATTTTTACACCAACCAATTTTACCTGAAAATGCTCAAAACTGACTTGCCTAAAACAAGTGCTTCCACTCAGATGTATATTTCCTCTTTGAAGAAAACAAGTTTTTTCGAGGGAAAAACAGAGAAATAAACGCTGTTTACTTTGAAATTGATATACAGCCCTCCTACTTTGTCTAAGGCCCATTAATATTGGAGATTCTGAACTACAATTTCAAATTTTCTGAGCCTATTAAAGATTTTAATGAATCCATGAACAGTCCTTGGTAAAAAGAATTCCATTTAGGACCATTTACCTTAGGCCAACTTTGATAAAACTTAAGGGGTTAACAATAACATCTTTGATGAGTTCTTCGCCCATATTATTCATATATTCAACTGGATAGTGGAAAACGAAATACGGCCATATAAATTGGCAGGAACTTCTCAAGTTAACCAAATTTTCATATAGAGTTTCTTGGAAACATATCAGGAAAAGTATATAGAGGTAAATTTGTGGGATACAATTAGGAAATTGGATAAAAGTAAGGAAAGCTTAAGGTAATTTTCTTCTTCATCTAGAGAAAACTTTGAGGGAGAAAGCACTGCACATTCCATACATTCCTTCAACTCTGAACATGCTGTTAACCTCTTAAATCTCTAGTTAATTCCGTTTAAATTCGTTGAAATTCCATAAAATCCATAAATCCGTATAAGTACTATGGTTTGTGGCAAAAATTTGTAAGAAATAAGCGTTTTTCAGAATATTTTTAATTTTTACACCAGCCAATTTTACCTGAAAATGCTCAAAACTGACTTGCCTAAAACCAGTGCTTCCACTCAGATGTATATTTCCTCTTAGAAGAAAACAAGCTTTTTCGAGGGAAAAACAGAGAGATAAACGCTGTTTACTTTGAAATTGATATATAGGCCTTATACTTTGTCTAAGGCCCATTAATATTGGAGATTCTGAACTACAATTTCAAATTTTCTGAGCCTATTAAAGATTTCTATGAACCCATGAACAGTCCTTGGTAAAAAGAATTCCATTTAGGACCATTTACCTTAGGCCAACTTTGATAAAACTTAAGGGGTTAACCATAACGTCTTTGATGAGTTCTTCGCCCATATTATTCATATATTCAACTGGATAGTGGAACACAAAATATGGCCATATCACTTGGCAGGAACTTCTAAAGTTAACCAAGTTTTCATATAGAGTTTCTTGGAAACATATCAGGAAAAGTATATAGAGGTAAATTTGTGGGATACAATTAGGAAATTGGATAAAAGAAAAGAAAACTTAAGGTAATTTTCTTCTTCATCTAGAGAAAACTTTGAGGGAGAAAGCACTGCACATTCCATACATTCCTTCAACTCTGAACATGCTGTAAACCTCTTAAATCTCTAGTTAATTCCGTTTAAATTCGTTGAAATTCCATAAAATCCATAAATCCGTATAAGTACTATGGTTTCTGGCAAAAATTAGTAAGAAATAAGCATTTTTCAGAATATTTTTGATTTTTACACCAACCAATTTTACCTGAAAATGCTCAAAACTGACTTGCCTAAAACCAGTGCTTCCACTCAGATGTATATTTCCTCTTAGAAGAAAACAAGCTTTTTCGAGGGAAAAACAGAGAGATAAACGCTGTTTACTTTGAAATTGATATATAGCCCTCCTACTTTGTCTAAGGCCCATTAATATTGGAGATTCTGAACTACAATTTCAAATTTTCTGAGCCTATTAAAGATTTCTATGAACCCATGAACAGTCCTTGGTAAAAAGAATTCCATTTAGGACCATTTACCTTAGGCCAACTTTGATAAAACTTAAGGGGTTAACCATAACGTCTTTGATGAGTTCTTCGCCCATATTATTCATATATTCAACTGGATAGTGGAACACAAAATATGGCCATATCACTTGGCAGGAACTTCTAAAGTTAACCAAGTTTTCATATAGAGTTTCTTGGAAACATATCAGGAAAAGTATATAGAGGTAAATTTGCGGGATACAATTAGGAAATTGGATAAAAGTAAGGAAAGCTTAAGGTAATTTTCTTCTTCATCTAGAGAAAACTTTGAGGGAGAAAGCACTGCACATTCCATACATTCCTTCAACTCTGAACATGCTGTAAACCTCTTAAATCTCTAGTAAATTCCGTATAAATTCGTTGAAATTCCATAAAACCCATAAATCCGTATAAGTACTATGGTTTGTGGCAAAAATTAATAAGAAATAAGCGTTTTTAAGAATATTTTTAATTTTTACACCAACCAATTTTACCTGAAAATGCTCAAAACTGACTTGCCTAAAACCAGTGCTTCCACTCAGATGTATATTTCCTCTTAGAAGAAAACAAGCTTTTTCGAGGGAAAAACAGAGAGATAAACGCTGTTTACTTCGAAATTGATATATAGCCCTCCTACTTTGTCTAAGGCCCATTAATATTGGAGATTCTGAACTACAATTTAAAATTTTCTGAGCCTATTAAAGATTTCTATGAACCCATGAACAGTCCTTGGTAAAAAGAATTCCATTTAGGACCATTTACTTTAGGCCAGCTATGATCAAACACAAGAGGTTAACCATAACGCCTTTGAAGATTTCTTGGCCCATATTATTCATATATTCAAGTGGATAGTGGAACACAAAATATGGCCATATAAATTGGCAGAAACTTTTCAAATTAACCAAGTTTTTATATAGAGTTTCTTGGAAACATATCAGGAAAAGTATATAGAGGTAAATTTGCGGGATACAATTAGGAAATTGGATAAAAGTAAGGAAAGCTTAAGGTAATTTTCTTCTTCATCTAGAGAAAACTTTGAGGGAGAAAGCACTGCACATTCCATACATTCCTTCAACTCTGAACATGCTGTAAACCTCTTAAATCTCTAGTAAATTCCGTATAAATTCGTTGAAATTCCATAAAATCCATAAATCCGTATAAGTACTATGGTTTCTGGCAAAAATTAGTAAGAAATAAGCGTTTTTCAGAATATTTTTAATTTTTACACCAACCAATTTTACCTGAAAATGCTCAAAACTGACTTGCCTAAAACCAGTGCTTCCACTCAGATGTATATTTCCTCTTAGAAGAAAACAAGCTTTTTCGAGGGAAAAACAGAGAGATAAACGCTGTTTACTTCGAAATTGATATATAGCCCTCCTACTTTGTCTAAGGCCCATTAATATTGGAGATTCTGAACTACAATTTCAAATTTTCTGAGCCTATTAAAGATTTCTATGAACCCATGAACAGTCCTTGGTAAAAAGAATTCCATTTAGGACCATTTTCTTTAGGCCAGCTATGATCAAACACAAGAGGTTAACCATAACGCCTTTGAAGATTTCTTGGCCCATATTATTCATATATTCAAGTGGATAGTGGAACACAAAATATGGCCATATAAATTGGTAGGAACTTCTCAAGTTAACCAAATTTTCCTATAGAGTTTCTTTGAAACATATCAGGAAAAGTATATAGAGGTAAATTTGTGGGATACAATTAGGAAATTTGATAAAAGTAAGGAAAGCTTAAGGTAATTTTCTTCTTCTTCTAGAGAAAACTTTGAGGGAGAAAGCACTGCACATTCCATACATTCCTTCAACTCTGAACATGCTGTAAACCTCTTAAATCTCTAGTAAATTCCGTATAAATTCGTTGAAATTCCATAAAATCCATAAATCCGTATAAGTACTATGGTTTGTGGCAAAAATTTGTAAGAAATAAGCGTTTTTCAGAATATTTTTAATTTTTACACCAACCAATTTTACCTGAAAATGCTCAAAACTGACTTGCCTAAAACAAGTGCTTCCACTCAGAGGTATATTTCCTCTTAGAAGAAAACAAGCTATTTCGAGGGAAAAACAAAGAAATAAACGCTGTTTACTTTGAAATTGATATATAGCCCCCCTACTTTGTCTAAGGCCCATTAATATTGGAGATTCTGAACTACAATTTCAACTTTTCGGAGCCTATTAAATATTTTTATGAATCCATGAACAGTCCTTGGTAAAAAGAATTCCATTTAGGACCATTTACTTTTGGCCAGCTATGATCAAACACAAGAGGTTAACCATAACGCCTTTGAAGATTTCTTGGCCCATATTATTCATATATTCAACTGGATAGTGGAACACAAAATATGGCCATATAAATTGGCAGGAACTTCTCAAGTTAACCAAGTTTTCATATAGAGTTTCTTGGAAACATATCAGGAAAAGTATATAGAGGTAAATTTGTGGGATACAATTAGGAAATTGGATAAAAGTAAGGAAAGCTTAAGGTAATTTTCTTCTTCTTCTAGAGAAAACTTTGAGGGAGAAAGCACTGCACATTCCATACATTCCTTCAACTCTGAACATGCTGTAAACCTCTTAAATCTCTAGTAAATTCCGTTTAAATTCGTTGAAATTCCATAAAATCCATAAATCCGTATAAGTACTATGGTTTCTGGCAAAAATTAGTAAGAAATATGCGTTTTTCAGAATATTTTTAATTTTTACACCAACCAATTTTACCTGAAAATGCTCAAAACTGACTTGCCTAAAACCAGTGCTTCCACTCAGATGTATATTTCCTCTCAGAAGAAAACAAGCTATTTCGAGGGAAAAACAGAGAAATAAACGCTGTTTACTTTGAAATTGATATATAGCCCCCCTACTTTGTCTAAGGCCCATTAATATTGGAGATTCTGAACTACAATTTCAAATTTTCGGAGCCTATTAAATATTTTTATGAATCCATGAACAGTCCTTGGTAAAAAGAATTCCATTTAGGACCATTTACTTTTGGCCAGCTATGATCAAACACAAGAGGTTAACCATAACGCCTTTGAAGATTTCTTGGCCCATATTATTCATATATTCAACTGGATAGTGGAACACAAAATATGGCCATATAAATTGGCAGGAACTTCTCAAGTTAACCAAGTTTTCATATAGAGTTTCTTGGAAACATATCAGGAAAAGTATATAGAGGTAAATTTGTGGGATACAATTAAGAAATTGGATAAAAGTAAGGAAAGCTTAAGGTAATTTTCTTCTTCTTCTAGAGAAAACTTTGAGGGAGAAAGCACTGCACATTCCATACATTCCTTCAACTCTGAACATGCTGTAAACCTCTTAAACCTCTAATAAATTCCGTTTGAATTCGTTGAAATTCCATAAAATCCATAAATCCGTATAAGTACTATGGTTTCTGGCTAAAATTAGTAAGAAATAAGCGTTTTTCAGAATATTTTTAATTTTTACACCAACCAATTTTACCTGAAAATGCTCAAAACTGACTTGCCTAAAACCAGTGCTTCCACTCAGATGTATATTTCCTCTTAGAAGAAAACAAGCTTTTTCGAGGGAAAAACAGAGAGATAAACGCTGTTTACTTTGAAATTGATATATAGGCCTTATACTTTGTCTAAGGCCCATTAATATTGGAGATTCTGAACTACAATTTCAAATTTTCTGAGCCTATTAAAGATTTCTATGAACCCATGAACAGTCCTTGGTAAAAAGAATTCCATTTAGGACCATTTACCTTAGGCCAACTTTGATAAAACTTAAGGGCTTAACCATAACGTCTTTGATGAGTTCTTCGCCCATATTATTCATATATTCAACTGGATAGTGGAACACAAAATATGGCCATATCACTTGGCAGGAACTTCTAAAGTTAACCAAGTTTTCATATAGAGTTTCTTGGAAACATATCAGGAAAAGTATATAGAGGTAAATTTGTGGGATACAATTAGGAAATAGGATAAAAGAAAAGAAAACTTAAGGTAATTTTCTTCTTCATCTAGAGAAAACTTTGAGGGAGAAAGCACTGCACATTCCATACATTCCTTCAACTCTGTACATGCTGTAAACCTCTTAAATCTCTAGTTAATTCCGTTTAAATTCGTTGAAATTCCATAAAATCCATAAATCCGTATAAGTACTATGGTTTCTGGCAAAAATTAGTAAGAAATAAGCGTTTTTCAGAATATTTTTAATTTTTACACCAACCAATTTTACCTGAAAATGCTCAAAACTGACTTGCCTAAAACCAGTGCTTCCACTCAGATGTATATTTCCTCTTAGAAGAAAACAAGCTTTTTCGAGGGAAAAACAGAGAGATAAACGCTGTTTACTTTGAAATTGATATATAGCCCTCCTACTTTGTCTAAGGCCCATTAATATTGGAGATTCTGAACTGCAATTTCAAATTTTCTGAGCCTATTAAAGATTTCTATGAACCCATGAACAGTCCTTGGTAAAAAGAATTCCATTTAGGACCATTTACTTTAGGCCAGCTATGATCAAACACAAGAGGTTAACCATAACGCCTTTGAAGATTTCTTGGCCCATATTATTCATATATTCAACTGGATAGTGGAACACAAAATATGGCCATATAAATTGGCAGGAACTTTTCAAGTTAACCAAGTTTTTATATAGAGTTTCTTGGAAACATATCAGGAAAAGTATATAGAGGTAACTTTGCGGGATACAATTAGGAAATTGGATAAAAGTAAGGAAAGCTTAAGGTAATTTTCTTCTTCATCTAGAGAAAACTTTGAGGGAGAAAGTACTGCACATTCCATACATTCCTTCAACTCTGAACATGCTGTAAACCTCTTAAATCTCTAGTAAATTCCGTATAAATTCGTTGAAATTCCATAAAATCCATAAATCCGTATAAGTACTATGGTTTGTGGCAAAAATTTGTAAGAAATAAGCGTTTTTCAGAATATTTTTAATTTTTACACCAACCAATTTTACCTGAAAATGCTCAAAACTGACTTGCCTAAAACAAGTGCTTCCACTCAGATGTATATTTCCTCTTAGAAGAAAACAAGCTTATTCGAGGGAAGAACAGAGAAATAAACGCTGTTTACTTTGAAATTGATATATAGCCCCCCTACTTTGTCTAAGGCCCATTAATATTGGAGATTCTGAACTACAATTTCAACTTTTCGGAGCCTATTAAATATTTTTATGAATCCATGAACAGTCCTTGGTAAGAAGAATTCCATTTAGGACCATTTACTTTAGGCCAGCTATGATCAAACACAAGAGGTTAACCATAACGCCTTTGAAGATTTCTTGGCCCATATTATTCATATATTCAACTGGATAGTGGAACACAAAATATGGCCATATAAATTGGCAGGAACTTCTCAAGTTAACCAAGTTTTCATATAGAGTTTCTTGGAAACATATCAGGAAAAGTATATAGAGGTAAATTTGTGGGATACAATTAGGAAATTGGATAAAAGTAAGGAAAGCTTAAGGTAATTTTCTTCTTCATCTAGAGAAAACTTTGAGGGAGAAAGCACTGCGCATTCCATACATTCCTTCAACTCTGAACATGCTGTAAACCTCTTAAATCTCTAGTAAATTCCGTATAAATTCGTTGAAATTCCATAAAATCCATAAATCCGTATAAGTACTATGGTTTGTGGCTAAAATTAGTAAGAAATAAGCGTTTTTCAGAATATTTTTAATTTTTACACCAATCAATTTTACCTGAAAATGCTCAAAACTGACTTGCCTAAAACCAGTGCTTCCACTCAGATGTATATTTCCTCTCAGAAGAAAACAAGCTTTTTCGAGGGAAAAACAGAGAAATAAACGCTGTTTACTTTGAAGTTGATATATAGCCCTCCTACTTTGTCTAAGACCCATTAATATTGGAGATTCTGAACTACAATTTCAAATTTTCTGAGCCTTTTAAAGATTTTTATGAATCAATGAACAGTCCTTGGTAAAAAGAATTCCATTTAGGACCATTTACCTTAGGCCAACTTTGATAAAACTTAAGGGGTTAACCATAACGTCTTTGATGAGTTCTTCGCCCATATTATTCATATATTCAACTGGATAGTGGAACACAAAATATGGCCATATCACTTGGCAGGAACTTCTAAAGTTAACCAAGTTTTCATATAGAGTTTCTTGGAAACATATCAGGAAAAGTATATAGAGGTAAATTTGTGGGATACAATTAGGAAATAGGATAAAAGAAAAGAAAACTTAAGGTAATTTTCTTCTTCATCTAGAGAAAACTTTGAGGGAGAAAGCACTGCACATTCCATACATTCCTTCAACTCTGTACATGCTGTAAACCTCTTAAATCTCTAGTTAATTCCGTTTAAATTCGTTGAAATTCCATAAAATCCATAAATCCGTATAAGTACTATGGTTTCTGGCAAAAATTAGTAAGAAATAAGCGTTTTTCAGAATATTTTTAATTTTTACACCAACCAATTTTACCTGAAAATGCTCAAAACTGACTTGCCTAAAACCAGTGCTTCCACTCAGATGTATATTTCCTCTTAGAAGAAAACAAGCTTTTTCGAGGGAAAAACAGAGAGATAAACGCTGTTTACTTTGAAATTGATATATAGCCCTCCTACTTTGTCTAAGGCCCATTAATATTGGAGATTCTGAACTGCAATTTCAAATTTTCTGAGCCTATTAAAGATTTCTATGAACCCATGAACAGTCCTTGGTAAAAAGAATTCCATTTAGGACCATTTACTTTAGGCCAGCTATGATCAAACACAAGAGGTTAACCATAACGCCTTTGAAGATTTCTTGGCCCATATTATTCATATATTCAACTGGATAGTGGAACACAAAATATGGCCATATAAATTGGCAGGAACTTTTCAAGTTAACCAAGTTTTTATATAGAGTTTCTTGGAAACATATCAGGAAAAGTATATAGAGGTAACTTTGCGGGATACAATTAGGAAATTGGATAAAAGTAAGGAAAGCTTAAGGTAATTTTCTTCTTCATCTAGAGAAAACTTTGAGGGAGAAAGTACTGCACATTCCATACATTCCTTCAACTCTGAACATGCTGTAAACCTCTTAAATCTCTAGTAAATTCCGTATAAATTCGTTGAAATTCCATAAAATCCATAAATCCGTATAAGTACTATGGTTTGTGGCAAAAATTTGTAAGAAATAAGCGTTTTTCAGAATATTTTTAATTTTTACACCAACCAATTTTACCTGAAAATGCTCAAAACTGACTTGCCTAAAACAAGTGCTTCCACTCAGATGTATATTTCCTCTTAGAAGAAAACAAGCTTATTCGAGGGAAGAACAGAGAAATAAACGCTGTTTACTTTGAAATTGATATATAGCCCCCCTACTTTGTCTAAGGCCCATTAATATTGGAGATTCTGAACTACAATTTCAACTTTTCGGAGCCTATTAAATATTTTTATGAATCCATGAACAGTCCTTGGTAAAAAGAATTCCATTTAGGACCATTTACTTTAGGCCAGCTATGATCAAACACAAGAGGTTAACCATAACGCCTTTGAAGATTTCTTGGCCCATATTATTCATATATTCAACTGGATAGTGGAACACAAAATATGGCCATATAAATTGGCAGGAACTTCTCAAGTTAACCAAGTTTTCATATAGAGTTTCTTGGAAACATATCAGGAAAAGTATATAGAGGTAAATTTGTGGGATACAATTAGGAAATTGGATAAAAGTAAGGAAAGCTTAAGGTAATTTTCTTCTTCATCTAGAGAAAACTTTGAGGGAGAAAGCACTGCGCATTCCATACATTCCTTCAACTCTGAACATGCTGTAAACCTCTTAAATCTCTAGTAAATTCCGTATAAATTCGTTGAAATTCCATAAAATCCATAAATCCGTATAAGTACTATGGTTTGTGGCTAAAATTAGTAAGAAATAAGCGTTTTTCAGAATATTTTTAATTTTTACACCAATCAATTTTACCTGAAAATGCTCAAAACTGACTTGCCTAAAACCAGTGCTTCCACTCAGATGTATATTTCCTCTCAGAAGAAAACAAGCTTTTTCGAGGGAAAAACAGAGAAATAAACGCTGTTTACTTTGAAGTTGATATATAGCCCTCCTACTTTGTCTAAGACCCATTAATATTGGAGATTCTGAACTACAATTTCAAATTTTCTGAGCCTTTTAAAGATTTTTATGAATCAATGAACAGTCCTTGGTAAAAAGAATTCCATTTAGGACCATTTACCTTAGGCCAACTTTGATAAAACTTAAGGGGTTAACCATAACGTCTTTGATGAGTTCTTCGCCCATATTATTCATATATTCAACTGGATAGTGGAACACAAAATATGGCCATATCACTTGGCAGGAACTTCTAAAGTTAACCAAGTTTTTATATAGAGTTTCTTGGAAACATATCAGGAAAAGTATATAGAGGTAAATTTGTGGGATACAATTAGGAAATTGGATAAAAGTAAAGAAAACTTAAGGTAATTTTCTTCTTCATCTAGAGAAAACTTTGAGGGAGAAAGCACTGCACATTCCATACATTCCTTCAACTCTAAACATGCTGTAAACCTTTTAAATCTCTAGTAAATTCCGTTTAAATTTGTTGAAATTCCATAAAATCCATAAATCCGTATAAGTACTATGGTTTGTGGAAAAAATTAGTAAGAAATAATCGTTTTTCAGAATATTTTTAATTTTTACACCAACCAATTTTACCTGAAAATGCTCAAAACTGACTTGCCTAAAAACAGTGCTTCCACTCAGATGTATATTTCCTCTTAGAAGAAAACAAGCTTTTTTGAGGGAAAAACAGAGAAATAAACGCTGTTTACTTTGAAATTGATATATAGGCCTCCTACTTTGTCTAAGGCCCATTAATATTGGAGATTCTGAACTACAATTTCAAATTTTCTGAGCCTATTAAAGATTTCTATGAACCCATGAACAGTCCTTGGTAAAAAGAATTCTATTTAGGACCATTTACTTTAGGCCAGCTATGATCAAACACAAGAGGTTAACCATAACGCCTTTGAAGATTTCTTGGCCCATATTATTCATATATTCAAGTGGATAGTGGAACACAAAATATGGCCATATAAATTGGCAGGAACTTTTCAAGTTAACCAAGTTTTTATATAGAGTTTCTTGGAAACATATCAGGAAAAGTATATAGAGGTAAATTTGGGGGATACAATTAGGAAATTGGATAAAAGTAAGGAAAGCTTAAGGTAATTTTCTTCTTCATCTAGAGAAAACTTTGAGGGAGAAAGCACTGCACATTCCATACATTCCTTCAACTCTGAACATGCTGTAAACCTCTTAAATCTCTAGTAAATTCCGTATAAATTCGTTGAAATTCCATAAAATCCATAAATCCGTATAAGTACTATGGTTTGTGGAAAAAATTAGTAAGAAATAATCGTTTTTCAGAATATTTTTAATTTTTACACCAACCAATTTTACCTGAAAATGCTCAAAACTGACTTGCCTAAAACCAGTGCTTTCACTCAGATGTATATTTCCTCTTAGAAGAAAACAAGCTTTTTCGAGAGAAAAACAGAGAAATAAACGCTGTTTACTTTGAAATTGATATATAGCCCTCCTACTTTGTCTAAGGCCCATTAATATTGGAGATTCTGAACTACAATTTCAAATTTTCTGAGCCTATTAAAGATTTTTATGAATCCATGAACAGTCCTTGGTAAAAAGAATTCCATTTAGGACCATTTACTTTAAGCCAACTTTGATAAAACACAAGAGGTTAACCATAACGACTTTGATGATTTCTTGGCCATATTATTCATATATTCAAGTGGATAGTGGAACACAAAATATGGCCATATAAATTGGCAGGAACTTTTCAAGTTAACCAAGTTTTTATATAGAGTTTCTTGGAAACATATCAGGAAAAGTATATAGAGGTAAATTAGCGGGATACAATTAGGAAATTGGATAAAAGAAAGGAAAGCTTAAGGTAATTTTCTTCTTCATCTAGAGAAAACTTTGAGGGAGAAAGCACTGCACATTCCATACATTCCTTCAACTCTGAACATGCTGTAAACCTCTTAAATCTCTAGTAAATTCCGTATAAATTCGTTGAAATTCCATAAAATCCATAAATCCGTATAAGTACTATGATTTGTGGCAAAAATGTGTAAGAAAGAATCGTTTTTCAGAATATTTTTAATTTTTACACCAACCAATTTTACCTGAAAATGCTCAAAACTGACTTGCCTAAAACCAGTGCTTCCACTCAGATGTATATTTCCTCTTAGAAGAAAACAAGCTTTTTCGAGAGAAAAACAGAGAAATAAACGCTGTTTACTTTGAAATTGATATATAGCCCTCCTACTTTGTCTAAGGCCCATTAATATTGGAGATTTTGAACTACAATTTCAAATTCTCTGAGCCTATTAAAGATTTTTATGAATCCATGAACAGTCCTTGGTAAAAAGAATTCCATTTAGGACCATTTACTTTAAGCCAACTTTGATAAAACACAAGAGGTTAACCATAACGCCTTTGAAGATTTCTTGGCCCATATTATTCATATATTCAAGTGGATAGTGGAACACAAAATATGGCCATATAAATTGGCAGGAACTTTTCAAGTTAACCAAGTTTTTATATAGAGTTTCTTGGAAACATATCAGGAAAAGTATATAGAGGTAAATTTGCAGGATACAATTAGGAAATTGGATAAAAGTAAGGAAAGCTTAAGGTAATTTTCTTCTTCATCTAGAGAAAACTTTGAGGGAGAAAGCACTGCACATTCCATACATTCCTTAAGCTCTGAACATGCTGTAAACCTCTTAAATCTCTAGTAAATTCCGTATAAATTCGTTGAAATTCCATAAAATCCATAAATCCGTATAAGTACTATGGTTTGTGGCAAAAATGTGTAAGAAATAATCGTTTTTCAGAATATTTTTAATTTTTACACCAACCAATTTTACCTGAAAATGCTCAAAACTGACTTGCCTAAAACCAGTGCTTCCACTCAGATGTATATTTCCTCTTAGAAGAAAACAAGCTTTTTCGAGGGAAAAAACAGAGAAATAAACGCTGTTTACTTTGAAATTGATATATAGGCCTCCTACTTTGTCTAAGGCCCATTAATATTGGAGATTCTGAACTACAATTTCAAATTTTCTGAGCCTATTAAAGATTTCTATGAACCCATGAACAGTCCTTGGTAAAAAGAATTCCATTTAGGACCATTTACTTTAGGCCAGCTATTATCAAACACAAGAGGTTAACCATAACGCCTTTGAAGATTTCTTGGCCCATATTATTCATATATTCAAGTGGATAGTGGAACACAAAATATGGCCATATAAATTGGCAGGAACTTTTCAAGTTAACCAAGTTTTTATATAGAGTTTCTTGGAAACATATCAGGAAAAGTATATAGAGGTAAATTTGCAGGATACAATTAGGAAATTGGATAAAAGTAAGGAAAGCTTAAGGTAATTTTCTTCTTCATCTAGAGAAAACTTTGAGGGAGAAAGCACTGCACATTCCATACATTCCTTAAGCTCTGAACATGCTGTAAACCTCTTAAATCTCTAGTAAATTCCGTATAAATTCGTTGAAATTCCATAAAATCCATAAATCCGTATAAGTACTATGGTTTGTGGCAAAAATGTGTAAGAAATAATCGTTTTTCAGAATATTTTTAATTTTTACACCAACCAATTTTACCTGAAAATGCTCAAAACTGACTTGCCTAAAACCAGTGCTTCCACTCAGATGTATATTTCCTCTTAGAAGAAAACAAGCTTTTTCGAGGGAAAAAACAGAGAAATAAACGCTGTTTACTTTGAAATTGATATATAGGCCTCCTACTTTGTCTAAGGCCCATTAATATTGGAGATTCTGAACTACAATTTCAAATTTTCTGAGCCTATTAAAGATTTCTATGAACCCATGAACAGTCCTTGTTAAAAAGAATTCCATTTAGGACCATTTACTTTAGGCCAGCTATGATCAAACACAAGAGGTTAACCATAACGCCTTTAAAGATTTCTTGGCCCATATTATTCATATATTCAAGTGGATAGTGGAACACAAAATATGGCCATATAAATTGGCAGGAACTTCTCAAGTTAACCAAGTCTTCATATAGAGTTTCTTGGAAACATATCAGGAAAAGTATATAGAGGTAAATTTGTGGGATACAATTAGGAAATTGGATAAAAGTAAGGAAAGCTTAAGGTAATTTACTTCTTCATCTAGAGAAAACTTTGAGGGAGAAAGCACTGCACATTCCATACATTCCTTAAACTCTGAACATGCTGAAAACCTCTTAAATCTCTAGTAAATTCCGTTTAAATTCGTTGAAATTCCATAAAATCCATAAAATCGTATAAGTACTATGGTTTCTGGCAAAAATTTGTAAGAAATAAGCGTTTTTCAGAATATATTTAATTTTCACACCAACCAATTTTACCTGAAAATGCTCAAAACTGACTTGCCTAAAACCAGTGCTTCCACTCAGATGTATATTTCCTCTTAGAAGAAAACAAGCTTTTTTGAGGGAAAAACAGAGAAATAAACGCTGTTTACTTTGAAGTTGATATATAGCCCTCTTACTTTGTCTAAGGCCCATTAATATTGGAGGTTCTGAACTACAATTTCAAATTTTCTGAGCCTATTAAAGATTTTTATGAATCCATGAACAGGCCTTGGTGAAAAGAATTCCATTTAGGACCATTTACCTTAGGCCAACTTTAATAAAACACAAGGGGTTAACCATAACGCCTTTGAAGATTCCTTTGCCCATATTATTCATATATTCAACTGGATAGTGGAACACAAAATATGGCCATATCACTTGGCAGGAACTTCTCAAGTTAACCAAGTTTTCATATAGAGTTTCTTGCAAACATATCAGGAAAAGTATATAGAGGTAAATTTGTGGGATACAATTAGGAAATTGGATAAAGGTAAGGAAAGCTTAAGGTAATTTCCTTCTTCATCTATAGAAAACTTTGAGGGAGAAAGCACTGCACATTCCATACATTCCTTAAACTCTGAACATGCTGAAAACCTCTTAAATCTCTAGTAAATTCCGTTTAAATTCGTTGAAATTCCATAAAATCCATAAAATCGTATAAGTACTATGGTTTCTGGCAAAAATTTGTAAGAAATAAGCGTTTTTCAGAATATATTTAATTTTTACACCAACCAATTTTACCTGAAAATGCTCAAAACTGACTTGCCTAAAACCAGTGCTTCCACTCAGATGTATATTTCCTCTTAGAAGAAAACAAGCTTTTTTGAGGGAAAAACAGAGAAATAAACGCTGTTTACTTTGAAGTTGATATATAGCCCTCTTACTTTGTCTAAGGCCCATTAATATTGGAGGTTCTGAACTACAATTTCAAATTTTCTGAGCCTATTAAAGATTTTTATGAATCCATGAACAGGCCTTGGTGAAAAGAATTCCATTTAGGACCATTTACCTTAGGCCAACTTTGATAAAACACAAGGGGTTAACCATAACGCCTTTGAAGATTCCTTTGCCCATATTATTCATATATTCAACTGGATAGTGGAACACAAAATATGGCCATATCACTTGGCAGGAACTTCTCAAGTTAACCAAGTTTTCATATAGAGTTTCTTGCAAACATATCAGGAAAAGTATATAGAGGTAAATTTGTGGGATACAATTAGGAAATTGGATAAAGGTAAGGAAAGCTTAAGGTAATTTCCTTCTTCATCTACAGAAAACTTTGAGGGAGAAAGCACTGCACATTCCATACATTCCTTAAACTCTGAACATGCTGAAAACCTCTTAAATCTCTAGTAAATTCCGTTTAAATTCGTTGAAATTCCATAAAATCCATAAAATCGTATAAGTACTATGGTTTCTGGCAAAAATTTGTAAGAAATAAGCGTTTTTCAGAATATATTTAATTTTTACACCAACCAATTTTACCTGAAAATGCTCAAAACTGACTTGCCTAAAACCAGTGCTTCCACTCAGATGTATATTTCCTCTTAGAAGAAAACAAGCTTTTTTGAGGGAAAAACAGAGAAATAAACGCTGTTTACTTTGAAGTTGATATATAGCCCTCTTACTTTGTCTAAGGCCCATTAATATTGGAGATTCTGAACTACAATTTCAAATTTTCTGAGCCTATTAAAGATTTTTATGAATCCATGAACAGGCCTTGGTAAAAAGAATTCCATTTAGGACCATTTACCTTAGGCCAACTTTAATAAAACACAAGGGGTTAACCATAACGCCTTTGAAGATTCCTTTGCCCATATTATTCATATATTCAACTGGATAGTGGAACACAAAATATGGCCATATCACTTGGCAGGAACTTCTCAAGTTAACCAAGTTTTCATATAGAGTTTCTTGCAAACATACCAGGAAAATTATATAGAGGTAAATTTGTTGGATACAATTAGGAAATTGGATAAAAGTAAGGAAAGCTTAAGGTAATTTTCTTCTTCATCTAGAGAAAACTTTGAGGGAGAAAGCACTGCACATTCCATACATTCCTTCAACTCTAAACATGCTGTAAACCTTTTAAATCTCTAGTAAATTCCGTTTAAATTTGTTGAAATTCCATAAAATCCGTAAATCCGTATAAGTACTATGGTTTCTGGCAAAAATTAGTAAGAAATAAGCGTTTTTCAGAATATTTTTAATTTTTACACCAACCAATTTTACCTGAAAATGCTCAAAACTGACTTGCCTAAAACAGTGCTTCCACTCAGATGTATATTTCCTCTTAGAAGAATTCAAGCTTTTTCGAGGGAAAAACAGAGTGATAAACGCTGTTTACTTTGAAGTTGATATATAGCCCTCCTACTTTGTCTAAGGCCCATTAATATTGGAGATTCTGAACTACAATTTCAAATTTTCTGAGCCTATTAAAGATTTTTATGAATCCATGAACAGTCCTTGGTAAAAAGAATTCCATTTAGGACCATTTACTTTAGGCCAGCTATTATCAAACACAAGAGGTTAACCATAACGCCTTTGAAGATTTCTTGGCCCATATTATTCATATATTCAACTGGATAGTGGAAAACAAAATACGGCCATATAAATTGGCAGGAACTTCTCAAGTTAACCAAGTTTTCATATGGAGTTTCTTGGAAACATATCAGGAAAAGTATATAGAGGTAAATTTATGGGATACAATTAGGAAATTGGATAAAAGTAAGGAAAGCTTAAGGTAATTTTCTTCTTCATCTAGAGAAAACTTTGAGGGAGAAAGCACCGCACATTCCATACATTCCTTCAACTCTTAACATGCTGTAAACCTCTTAAATCTCTAGTAAATTCCGTTTAAATTCGTTGAAATTCCATAAAATCCATAAAATCGTATAAGTACTATGGTTTCTGGCAAAAATTTGTAAGAAATAAGCGTTTTTCAGAATATATTTAATTTTTACACCAACCAATTTTACCTGAAAATGCTCAAAACTGACTTGCCTAAAACCAGTGCTTCCACTCAGATGTATATTTCCTCTTAGAAGAAAACAAGCTTTTTTGAGGGAAAAACAGAGAAATAAACGCTGTTTACTTTGAAGTTGATATATAGCCCTCTTACTTTGTCTAAGGCCCATTAATATTGGAGATTCTGAACTACAATTTCAAATTTTCTGAGCCTATTAAAGATTTCTATGAACCCATGAACAGTCCTTGGTAAAAAGAATTCCATTTAGGACCATTTACTTTAGGCCAGCTATGATCAAACACAAGAGGTTAACCATAACGCCTTTGAAGATTTCTTGGCCCATATTATTCATATATTCAAGTGGATAGTGGAACACAAAATATGGCCATATAAATTGGCAGGAACTTTTCAAGTTAACCAAGTTTTTATATAGAGTTTCTTGGAAACATATCAGGAAAAGTATATAGAGGTAAATTTGCAGGATACAATTAGGAAATTGGATAAAAGTAAGGAAAGCTTAAGGTAATTTTCTTCTTCATCTAGAGAAAACTTTGAGGGAGAAAGCACTGCACATTCCATACATTCCTTAAGCTCTGAACATGCTGTAAACCTCTTAAATCTCTAGTAAATTCCGTATAAATTCGTTGAAATTCCATAAAATCCATAAATCCGTATAAGTACTATGGTTTGTGGCAAAAATGTGTAAGAAATAAGCGTTTTTCAGAATATTTTTAATTTTTACAACAACCAATTTTACCTGAAAATGCTCAAAACTGACTTGCCTAAAACCAGTGCTTCCACTCAGATGTATATTTCCTCTTAGAAGAAAACAAGCTTTTTCGAGGGAAAAAACAGAGAAATAAACGCTGTTTACTTTGAAATTGATATATAGGCCTCCTACTTTGTCTAAGGCCCATTAATATTGGAGATTCTGAACTACAATTTCAAATTTTCTGAGCCTATTAAAGATTTCTATGAACCCATGAACAGTCCTTGTTAAAAAGAATTCCATTTAGGACCATTTACTTTAGGCCAGCTATGATCAAACACAAGAGGTTAACCATAACGCCTTTAAAGATTTCTTGGCCCATATTATTCATATATTCAAGTGGATAGTGGAACACAAAATATGGCCATATAAATTGGCAGGAACTTTTCAAGTTAACCAAGTTTTTATATAGAGTTTCTTGGAAACATATCAGGAAAAGTATATAGAGGTAAATTTGCAGGATACAATTAGGAAATTGGATAAAAGTAAGGAAAGCTTAAGGTAATTTTCTTCTTCATCTAGAGAAAACTTTGAGGGAGAAAGCACTGCACATTCCATACATTCCTTCAACTCTGAACATGCTGTAAACTTCTTAAATCTCTAGTAAATTCCGTTTAAATTCGTTGAAATTCCATAAAATCCATAAAATCGTATAAGTACTATGGTTTCTGGCAAAAATTTGTAAGAAATAAGCGTTTTTCAGAATATATTTAATTTTCACACCAACCAATTTTACCTGAAAATGCTCAAAACTGACTTGCCTAAAACCAGTGCTTCCACTCAGATGTATATTTCCTCTTAGAAGAAAACAAGCTTTTTTGAGGGAAAAACAGAGAAATAAACGCTGTTTACTTTGAAGTTGATATATAGCCCTCTTACTTTGTCTAAGGCCCATTAATATTGGAGATTCTGAACTACAATTTCAAATTTTCTGAGCCTATTAAAGATTTTTATGAATCCATGAACAGTCCTTGGTAAAAAGAATTCCATTTAGGACCATTTACCTTAGGCCAACTTTGATAAAACACAAGGGGTTAACCATAACGACTTTAAATATTTCCTTGGCCCATTTTATTCTCATATTCAACTGGATAGTGGAACACAAAATATGGCAATATAAATTGGCAGGAACTTCTCAAGTTAACCAAGTCTTCATATAGAGTTTCTTGGAAACATATCAGGAAAAGTATATAGAGATAAATTTGTGGGATACAATTAGGAAATTGGATAAAAGTAAGGAAAGCTTAAGGTAATTTACTTCTTCATCTAGAGAAAACTTTGAGGGAGAAAGCACTGCACATTCCATACATTCCTTAAACTCTGAACATGCTGAAAACCTCTTAAATCTCTAGTAAATTCCGTTTAAATTCGTTGAAATTCCATAAAATCCATAAAATCGTATAAGTACTATGGTTTCTGGCAAAAATTTCTAAGAAATAAGCGTTTTTCAGAATATATTTAATTTTTACACCAACCAATTTTACCTGAAAATGCTCAAAACTGACTTGCCTAAAACCAGTGCTTCCACTCAGATGTATATTTCCTCTTAGAAGAAAACAAGCTTTTTTGAGGGAAAAACAGAGAAATAAACGCTGTTTACTTTGAAGTTGATATATAGCCCTCTTACTTTGTCTAAGGCCCATTAATATTGGAGGTTCTGAACTACAATTTCAAATTTTCTGAGCCTATTAAAGATTTTTATGAATCCATGAACAGTCCTTGGTAAAAAGAATTCCATTTAGGACCATTTACCTTAGGCCAACTTTGATAAAACACAAGGGGTTAACCATAACGACTTTTAATATTTCCTTGGCCCATTTTATTCTCATATTCAACTGGATAGTGGAACACAAAATATGGCAATATAAATTGGCAGGAACTTCTCAAGTTAACCAAGTCTTCATATAGAGTTTCTTGGAAACATATCAGGAAAAGTATATAGAGGTAAATTTGTGGGATACAATTAGGAAATTGGATAAAAGTAAGGAAAGCTTAAGGTAATTTACTTCTTCATCTAGAGAAAACTTTGAGGGAGAAAGCACTGCACATTCCATACATTCCTTAAACTCTGAACATGCTGAAAACCTCTTAAATCTCTAGTAAATTCCGTTTAAATTCGTTGAAATTCCATAAAATCCATAAAATCGTATAAGTACTATGGTTTCTGGCAAAAATTTGTAAGAAATAAGCGTTTTTCAGAATATTTTTAATTTTTACACCAACCAATTTTACCTGAAAATGCTCAAAACTGACTTGCCTAAAACCAGTGCTTCCACTCAGATGTATATTTCCTCTTAGAAGAAAACAAGCTTTTTTGAGGGAAAAACAGAGAAATAAACGCTGTTTACTTTGAAGTTGATATATAGCCCTCTTACTTTGTCTAAGGCCCATTAATATTGGAGGTTCTGAACTACAATTTCAAATTTTCTGAGCCTATTAAAGATTTTTATGAATCCATGAACAGGCCTTGGTAAAAAGAATTCCATTTAGGACCATTTACCTTAGGCCAACTTTAATAAAACACAAGGGGTTAACCATAACGCCTTTGAAGATTCCTTTGCCCATATTATTCATATATTCAACTGGATAGTGGAACACAAAATATGGCCATATCACTTGGCAGGAACTTCTCAAGTTAACCAAGTTTTCATATAGAGTTTCTTGCAAACATATCAGGAAAAGTATATAGAGGTAAATTTGTGGGATACAATTAGGAAATTGGATAAAGGTAAGGAAAGCTTAAGGTAATTTCCTTCTTCATCTACAGAAAACTTTGAGGGAGAAAGCACTGCACATTCCATACATTCCTTAAACTCTGAACATGCTGAAAACCTCTTAAATCTCTAGTAAATTCCGTTTAAATTCGTTGAAATTCCATAAAATCCATAAAATCGTATAAGTACTATGGTTTCTGGCAAAAATTTGTAAGAAATAAGCGTTTTTCAGAATATATTTAATTTTTACACCAACCAATTTTACCTGAAAATGCTCAAAACTGACTTGCCTAAAACCAGTGCTTCCACTCAGATGTATATTTCCTCTTAGAAGAAAACAAGCTTTTTTGAGGGAAAAACAGAGAAATAAACGCTGTTTACTTTGAAGTTGATATATAGCCCTCTTACTTTGTCTAAGGCCCATTAATATTGGAGATTCTGAACTACAATTTCAAATTTTCTGAGCCTATTAAAGATTTTTATGAATCCATGAACAGGCCTTGGTAAAAAGAATTCCATTTAGGACCATTTACCTTAGGCCAACTTTAATAAAACACAAGGGGTTAACCATAACGCCTTTGAAGATTCCTTTGCCCATATTATTCATATATTCAACTGGATAGTGGAACACAAAATATGGCCATATCACTTGGCAGGAACTTCTCAAGTTAACCAAGTTTTCATATAGAGTTTCTTGCAAACATATCAGGAAAAGTATATAGAGGTAAATTTGTGGGATACAATTAGGAAATTGGATAAAGGTAAGGAAAGCTTAAGGTAATTTCCTTCTTCATCTACAGAAAACTTTGAGGGAGAAAGCACTGCACATTCCATACATTCCTTAAACTCTGAACATGCTGAAAACCTCTTAAATCTCTAGTAAATTCCGTTTAAATTCGTTGAAATTCCATAAAATCCATAAAATCGTATAAGTACTATGGTTTCTGGCAAAAATTTGTAAGAAATAAGCGTTTTTCAGAATATATTTAATTTTTACACCAACCAATTTTACCTGAAAATGCTCAAAACTGACTTGCCTAAAACCAGTGCTTCCACTCAGATGTATATTTCCTCTTAGAAGAAAACAAGCTTTTTTGAGGGAAAAACAGAGAAATAAACGCTGTTTACTTTGAAGTTGATATATAGCCCTCTTACTTTGTCTAAGGCCCATTAATATTGGAGATTCTGAACTACAATTTCAAATTTTCTGAGCCTATTAAAGATTTTTATGAATCCATGAACAGGCCTTGGTAAAAAGAATTCCATTTAGGACCATTTACCTTAGGCCAACTTTAATAAAACACAAGGGGTTAACCATAACGCCTTTGAAGATTCCTTTGCCCATATTATTCATATATTCAACTGGATAGTGGAACACAAAATATGGCCATATCACTTGGCAGGAACTTCTCAAGTTAACCAAGTTTTCATATAGAGTTTCTTGCAAACATATCAGAAAAAGTATATAGAGGTAAATTTGTGGGATACAATTAGGAAATTGGATAAAAGTAAGGAAAGCTTAAGGTTATTTCCTTCTTCATCTACAGAAAACTTTGAGGGAGAAAGCACTGCACATTCCATACATTCCTTAAACTCTGAACATGCTGAAAACCTCTTAAATCTCTAGTAAATTCCGTTTAAATTCGTTGAAATTCCATAAAATCCATAAAATCGTATAAGTACAATGGTTTGTGGAAAAAATTAGTAAGAAATAATCGTTTTTCAGAATATTTTTAATTTTTACACCAACCAATTTTACCTGAAAATGCTCAAAACTGACTTGCCTAAAAACAGTGCTTCCACTCAGATGTATATTTCCTCTTAGAAGAAAACAAGCTTTTTCGAGAGAAAAACAGAGAAATAAACGCTGTTTACTTTGAAATTGATATATAGGCCTCCTACTTTGTCTAAGGCCCATTAATATTGGAGATTCTGAACTACAATTTCAAATTTTCTGAGCCTATTAAAGATTTTTATGAATCCATGAACAGTCCTTGGTAAAAAGAATTCCATTTAGGACCATTTACCTTAGGCCAACTTTGATAAAACACAAGGGGTTAACCATAACGACTTTTAATATTTCCTTGGCCCATTTTATTCTCATATTCAACTGGATAGTGGAACACAAAATATGGCAATATAAATTGGCAGGAACTTCTCAAGTTAACCAAGTCTTCATATAGAGTTTCTTGGAAACATATCAGGAAAAGTATATAGAGGTAAATTTGTGGGATACAATTAGGAAATTGGATAAAAGTAAGGAAAGCTTAAGGTAATTTACTTCTTCATCTAGAGAAAACTTTGAGGGAGAAAGCACTGCACATTCCATACATTCCTTAAACTCTGAACATGCTGTAAACCTCTTAAATCTCTAGTAAATTCCGTTGAAATTCGTTGAAATTCCATAAAATCCATAAATCCGTATAAGTACTATGGTTTCTTGCAAAAATCAGTAAGAAATAAGCGTTTTTCAGAATATTTTTAATTTTTACACCAACCAATTTTACCTGAAAATGCTCAAAACTGACTTGCCTAAAACCAGTGCTTCCACTCAGATGTATATTTCCTCTTAGAAGAAAACAAGCTTTTTCGAAGGAAAAACAGAGAAATAAACGCTGTTTACTTTGAAATTGATATATAGCCCTCCTACTTTGTCTAAGGCCCATTAATATTGGAGATTCTGAACTACAATTTCAAATTTTCTGAGCCTATTAAAGATTTTTATGAATCCTTGAACAGTCCTTGGTAAAAAGAATTCCATTTAGGACCATTTACCTTAGGCTAACTTTGATAAAACACAAGGGGTTAACCATAACGCCTTTGAATTTTTCCTTGGCCCATTTTATTCTCATATTCAACTGCATAGTGGAAAACGAAATACAGCCATATAAATTGGCAGGAACTTCTCAAGTTAACCAAGTTTTCATATAGAGTTTCTTGGAAACATATCAGGAAAAGTATATAGAGGTAAATTTGTGGGATACAATTAGGAAATTGGATAAAAGTAAGAAAAGCTTAAGGTAATTTCCTTCTTCATCTACAGAAAACTTTGAGGGAGAAAGCACTGCACATTCCATACATTCCTTAAACTCTGAACATGCTGAAAACCTCTTAAATCTCTAGTAAATTCCGTTTAAATTCGTTGAAATTCCATAAAATCCATAAAATCGTATAAGTACTATGGTTTCTGGCAAAAATTTGTAAGAAATAAGCGTTTTTCAGAATATATTTAATTTTTACACCAACCAATTTTACCTGAAAATGCTCAAAACTGACTTGCCTAAAACCAGTGCTTCCACTCAGATGTATATTTCCTCTTAGAAGAAAACAAGCTTTTTTGAGGGAAAAACAGAGAAATAAACGCTGTTTACTTTGAAGTTGATATATAGCCCTCCTACTTTGTCTAAGGCCCATTAATATTGGAGGTTCTGAACTACAATTTCAAATTTTCTGAGCCTATTAAAGATTTTTATGAATCCATGAACAGGCCTTGGTGAAAAGAATTCCATTTAGGACCATTTACCTTAGGCCAACTTTAATAAAACACAAGGGGTTAACCATAACGCCTTTGAAGATTCCTTTGCCCATATTATTCATATATTCAACTGGATAGTGGAACACAAAATATGGCCATATCACTTGGCAGGAACTTCTCAAGTTAACCAAGTTTTCATATAGAGTTTCTTGCAAACATATCAGGAAAAGTATATAGAGGTAAATTTGTGGGATACAATTAGGAAATTGGATAAAGGTAAGGAAAGCTTAAGGTTATTTCCTTCTTCATCTACAGAAAACTTTGAGGGAGAAAGCACTGCACATTCCATACATTCCTTAAACTCTGAACATGCTGAAAACCTCTTAAATCTCTAGTAAATTCCGTTTAAATTCGTTGAAATTCCATAAAATCCATAAAATCGTATAAGTACTATGGTTTCTGGCAAAAATTTGTAAGAAATAAGCGTTTTTCAGAATATATTTAATTTTTTACACCAACCAATTTTACCTGAAAATGCTCAAAACTGACTTGCCTAAAACCAGTGCTTCCACTCAGATGTATATTTCCTCTTAGAAGAAAACAAGCTTTTTTGAGGGAAAAACAGAGAAATAAACGCTGTTTACTTTGAAGTTGATATATAGCGTTCTTACTTTGTCTAAGGCCCATTAATATTGGAGATTCTGAACTACAATTTCAAATTTTCTGAGCCTATTAAAGATTTTTATGAATCCATGAACAGGCCTTGGTAAAAAGAATTCCATTTAGGACCATTTACCTTAGGCCAACTTTAATAAAACACAAGGGGTTAACCATAACGCCTTTGAAGATTCCTTTGCCCATATTATTCATATATTCAACTGGATAGTGGAACACAAAATATGGCCATATCACTTGGCAGGAACTTCTCAAGTTAACCAAGTTTTCATATAGAGTTTCTTGCAAACATACCAGGAAAATTATATAGAGGTAAATTTGTTGGATACAATTAGGAAATTGGATAAAAGTAAGGAAAGCTTAAGGTAATTTTCTTCTTCATCTAGAGAAAACTTTGAGGGAGAAAGCACTGCACATTCCATACATTCCTTCAACTCTAAACATGCTGTAAACCTTTTAAATCTCTAGTAAATTCCGTTTAAATTTGTTGAAATTCCATAAAATCCATAAATCCGTATAAGTACTATGGTTTCTGGCAAAAATTAGTAAGAAATAAGCGTTTTTCAGAATATTTTTAATTTTTACACCAACCAATTTTACCTGAAAATGCTCAAAACTGACTTGCCTAAAACAGTGCTTCCACTCAGATGTATATTTCCTCTTAGAAGAATTCAAGCTTTTTCGAGGGAAAAACAGAGTGATAAACGCTGTTTACTTTGAAGTTGATATATAGCCCTCCTACTTTGTCTAAGGCCCATTAATATTGGAGATTCTGAACTACAATTTCAAATTTTCTGAGCCTATTAAAGATTTTTATGAATCCATGAACAGTCCTTGGTAAAAAGAATTCCATTTAGGACCATTTACTTTAGGCCAGCTATTATCAAACACAAGAGGTTAACCATAACGCCTTTGAAGATTTCTTGGCCCATATTATTCATATATTCAACTGGATAGTGGAAAACAAAATACGGCCATATAAATTGGCAGGAACTTCTCAAGTTAACCAAGTTTTCATATGGAGTTTCTTGGAAACATATCAGGAAAAGTATATAGAGGTAAATTTATGGGATACAATTAGGAAATTGGATAAAAGTAAGGAAAGCTTAAGGTAATTTTCTTCTTCATCTAGAGAAAACTTTGAGGGAGAAAGCACCGCACATTCCATACATTCCTTCAACTCTTAACATGCTGTAAACCTCTTAAATCTCTAGTAAATTCCGTTTAAATTCGTTGAAATTTGATCGTTCCCGTAAAAAGAAAGGGTCTGACAGTTATACACTTCTTCAGTAATAAAACATGAAGAAACATTATATATGAAATGTAAACTTTTTAGGTGAAAGGAAGAGTGGATGACGTAACTGGTGACTTCACTGATAGCAGAGTTGCCGAGTTGTGGCACCAGGCGGAAGATGCCGGATTTTCTAAAACCGAACTCGACTCCATCAAGGTATACTTAGACAATTACCACTTTCCCAATTACGTCATATCTATAGAAATTCATCTCGAAACAACCTTAGCCTCGACATGTTGTTCTTCACAATCCCAAAGTGTGCATTGCTTTCAAACTCACAAAGCATTTCCATTTGTTGCTAGAAGCAATGCACGCTTAGGGAGTTAGCAACGCATCATGTTGAGGCTAAGGTTGTTTCGAGAAAAATTTCTATAGAGATGACGTAATTCGGAAAGTGGTCTATTGCCATATGTTTAAGATTCAAGAGCTGGTTGGACTATGCAAGATTTCATAGTAAAAGATATTTTGCATTTTTATGGTTTTTCTTGCATTTGGGCCATTGACTATCATAAATCAAGCAGTTTGTGAGAAAGACCTATTTGACTATGGCTATATTTTGTTTGCTTCCCAATACTTAAGCAATCGATAAACAACTTTGACGGCTGAAAATCTAAATTATGGAAACATATTTTTGCGGTATTTCTTGGATTTGGACTGTCATAACTAAAGCAGTTTGATACAAGCCTATCTAGCAAAATCTTACTTTGTTTGCTTTTCAAAACTCAAGCAACTAATAAGCAACTTCGAGGGCTGAAAATCCATATTATCTAAGCAACTCTGGGGGCTGGGACCAGAGTCCTGTTGGTTATTGGAAAAGTGTACCCCTGATAGACCATAATAATTACCAAGCTGCTTCTATGAATTGTCCATTGTAAGGGTGTGACGCACTGATATCAAAATAAAGACTGGATCGAGCATCTGTGGTTCAAAAATTAAGTCATTAGCGGCCATATTAGAAGGTCCAATTTAATATATTGAGAATCCACTGGGGCTTTCTTTTTCTTTGATGATTGTTGGAATGTTATGAATGATCAGCATGAGTCTGAATAATCCTGCAGCTATTGTTAAAAAAAAAACAAGTAAAAAGTTTTTCTTTGGCAGCCTAATTGGCAGGCTAAACGCAAGCTGAAGCTATTGGCTTCAAACATTTTGCTTCAGAATCGACAGAATGCTCGATCTAGTCTTGATTTCTTCGAGATCAGTCGTGTAAAGGTGTGTTGCAAATTCAGGAGCATCTTGCTTTCAGAATGTATATGAGTTGATGATAAACAGACGGTCTTCTTCTTTCTGCAAATAAAGATCATAAATTAGTTTAATCGAAATCATTTGTAAGAATGAAAATTACCATGGTAGGGCTCGAACCCTCAACCTCTTTGTCTGCGTTTCACACCTTCTACCAACTGAACACCGATGTGGACTGAAACATTTCAAGTAATTGCACTAAGTGTACCTAGCTTTCAATATCCTCTATTCAAAATGCAGGCAAAGCAAAATTATCCACCTCAGAAATTTCATGCAAATAAGCATAAACACCCTGGCGAACGTCTTTGCAGTACTGTGAATGTGAAAGTATACCTTCAGCACTGTTGAGGAATTTAATACCATAAAGGGATACCAAAAGCACTTTGGGTGTTAGCTCAAGAGTACGTTTGGTTCCCCTCCACAGCACTGGAGATCCTTTGCAGTACAGATGGTATTTCTCTGTCCCCCGAAGAACTGATGGTATCACCCTCAGTCTGGATGGTATCCCTCAACATTACTGAATGGCATCCCTCCACAGTACTGAACATCTTCCAAAGTACTGGATGGTACCCAAACAGTACTGATGCTATTTCCTATAGTACAGGCTATCATTAACAGTACTAATGATACTGCCACAGTGCTGATGCCATCCTTTTATAGCACTGGAAAGATGTTACTAGGGTTATAAATCACACAAACTAACCTTTATCCAGCGTAGTAATTTATTGACGGCGTTCATGGCGGACAGTTTGCTTGTCAATGGACTAAACGCAGTGTAGAGCTCGAAACCAGACGTTACCTGACAGAAACATTGATGAATATAGATTACAATATATGACATGATCAACCTTTGATATTTAGTAGGGCAACAAGAATGAAGCCAGGGAAGCCAATATAAGGAACAGGTCTCAAATGTCAAGGAACAGAAAAACACAAGAATCAAGCCTTACCCATCCGATGAGCATTTCTTTCTCTCCGACATAACAAAGCATCTTTAACGGCCTTAGTGACGAGTGAATCCGATGATGGAGGTATATGTACTGTCCAAATAATCTGAACGAATAAATAAACAATTTGAGAAAATAAGGATTTAAAAAATCAATCGAATTAATTTGTGAGAATGAAAAATTAACCCTGAAGGTTTCGAACCCAAGACCAAGGATTTACCACATCAGTGCTCTACAAAATATCAGAGGTCGAGGGTTCGAATCCTTTCAAGTCAATTTTCATTCTCACCAATTCATTCGAAAGATAAAATCAATTCTTTTTATACGCAATATTTTTAAGGAAGATGAATGCTAGTTCAAAGAAATCGCAGTATGCACCCAAACTACATATTTGAACCCCTGGGAAAAGACTTCATTAGGTCAATTGCAATGATTCAAGTTGATGTTAGTTTAGAATCCCTGTATAACTGAAAAAGCTGAACGAATGGCCATATTTACAAAAACTTATGAATACGACGGTATTCTTTCGATAGAAATATCTGTCTGTAGATGGGATTAATCAAATTAATTTGTGAGAATAAGAAATTGACCCCTAAAGGATTTGAACCCAAGAACAATGATTTGCAACGTGAGTGCTCTACAAAATATAATTGGTCGTGGGTTCGAATCCTTTCAGGTCAATTTTTCATTCTTACAAATGTATTCGAAAGAACAAATTCAACACTACCAGATGCATTACCAGATTCAATTAAAAAGGCTAAAAATACCAATCAATTCAAAGGCTAGAGGAAAAATTGGTTTTTTGAGCTACGTAGGTAAGGTCAGAGTATAGAATGCTTATATTCTAGGAATGCTAAGCTGTTATTTTCATACAGTGACAGAGGGAACCTTTTTAACTAATAACCTAGAATAAAACTAATAAATATATATTTTAAACGAAGAAAGTCCACAATACTAGGCTTTGTGCCGGGTCTTTCGATGCTTGCGGCGAAGTAAGTGAAATATAGCGATACAGGAACAACGCAAGACGACACACACAGAAAAAACGTAGATAGATTAAATATTTTATAGATATATAAGAATATTGTCAATATTTCGCCCTGGCATACAGGGCTTCTTCAGGACAGTCCTGAAGAAGCCCTGTATGCCAGGGCAAAATATTGACAATATTCTTATATATGTAATATTTAATCCATCTACGTTTTTTCTGTGTGTGTCGTCTTGCGTTGTTCCTGTATCGCTATAATAAATATATCATTGCATCGAATCTTTTACTGCTATTCTCTTCGGAGTCCCAGTAACCAATGTAACTTCCTCACTAAGGTTCACTTAGGTAAGGTTATGTATTAGGAGTATTAAGTTTTAATTTGCAAACAGAGACAGATAAACATTACCATTACCTAATAATCGTAAATGCATAAAAAAGATTTCAATATAGAATTGACCACTTTTAAAAGCTATTAAACAGCACTTTCATTCCATTTAATTGGAATATATTGGAATGCTTCCTCAATATCACAGTTTTTTCTTGACCTTCCTCCGGTCAATTACCGTGTGACCGTAATGTTTTCCTAATTCTGCCCAACCTGACATGCAAAGTAAGTGGGGAAAAACAATACATGCAAGTGATCCTCTTAGAAAGGTGGTCCCAGAACCAGCATGTAAACAGGCCCTTAAAGAAATGGATCGATACCATCAGCAAGTAGGATAATAATAAAATGGAATGCACCTTAATGCACCAAAGATAGAAAGGTACAAATCAAAGGCTTCCGAGATATGTTTATCGAAACTGAACAGAAAGTTTTAAATGACTAATTAAATAAACATTGTAGCCGCTTCTGAGACACGAGAAACCCGGGAAAATAACAATTGAAACGCGAACTACCTATCCTGCTGTTCTTGCGTCGTGTAAGGTGCACCGATTTCTGGTGATGTGAATTGAGCTGTGCTTCGTGATTTATACATGAAGTGCCACAGGTCAGGTATACCTGTCTGTTCTAGAAAATAAACAACATCATTGAAATTCCCATTATTTTTACAATTATCAATTATGCCAGGAATTAGATAAATAGAAATAAATCAGATCACATATTACAACAATAGCTGTTAATAGTATAGTATTATACTAATCTAGAGGTCGTGGGTTCGAGTCCTAATCAGTTCATCCTCTTTCTTACAGATTATCTCGATTGATATATCTTAACAGGCTAACAGCTATATCCTAAGATTATTATTATAGTCCACTGGAGCACTGATCTTGAAGTCGTGGGTTCGAGTCCAACTTGGGTTTTTTTCATTCTCACATATTATCTCGATTGATTTTCCAAATCCTGCTTTTTCTCAAGCTGTTTATTCTCTTTCAGAAATATCCAGATACTCAGACTCCCATTTGGCAAGTTTAATGATGAGACAAAAACTTACCTATCGTATAGCTTCCTTTTCTATTTGCTTTAGTGACCACCTCAAGACATCTGTGTCGATCTAGTCTCTGAAATGATACAAAAAAGTTGCTCAAGATAAATATTTCTTCATATTCAAGTAGAATTTAACAATTCCAATGCAAAAAATATGATGCCATGACAGAAACGATACCCTAGGAAGCAAAGGAAAAAAGCTAGGTTTGTAGGGCCATGGATAGCGTTGTTATACTAAACATAAAACAAGTAGAAACGAGTACAAACGAGTAGAAACTAGAGTCCCTTCACCATGAACGGAACGATTCGCATTTGTCTGACATTTGACTGAGCAAAGTTAAGTTCAAATTTGAAGGAGTTTGGGTTTGAATGTTTAAGAAAAACGCGCGAAAATATTTATCTGACGCCATATCTTGTTTCTCCACCTGTTTTTATGTCTGAATTATTACCAATTACCTTGTAATAACCATTTTCAAAGTTAGGAGTTTTCAACGAAATGTAAGTACCTTCAAAATGACATTTCTTTTTTTAACCACTCTAACTTCTATGGTCTTTTTTTCTGTCTCCCGTTAATGAAAACAAATCAAAACTCCACAACATGTTTCTTCTCCTTTTAAAAGTTAGTTTATAAAGAAAATTGACAGATTTGGTGCGCAGCTATCATCCCGGGGGCTATTTTCCGGAAGCTATGTGACTGGCCTATTTTCTTGTTGAGTGGAACGACTGCCTTTCGTCCTCGTTCGAAGGCAGAGCTGAATGAAAATGGGTCACGTTTGACGCAATTCATTCAAGGAAAACAATCGATAGCAAATCAGGGGGAAAGCAAAGACATTTCAGAAACTCAAAATAGCTACTGAGTTTGTTTGTGATAATGATAATAACGAAATCTCGTAATATTGTAACAAATTAGGTCAAGGGTTGGAAGGAGTTGGTTTGGTTATCATTATTTAACATTATTTCACGAACTTTTCTAATTCGTTCCGTTCATGGCTAACGGCCTAAGTTTTCACAGACGAAAGTAGTACTCAGTTATGACGTTCTAGTAGAAAAACGAAAGAACTCATTAAAGTGGAATTATATGTGAGTAACGATCCTGCAATAACGAACATATCTATCATAGTTTGCCTTCTTATTCATGCACAAATGGACTGTGAAAAATCATTTATTTTGAAATCGTTCCGTTCATGGCGAAGGGACTCTAGTAGGAAACAAATAGAAACGAGTAGAAACGATTTGAAAACATGTAGAAACGAGTAAACAGTAAGTGGTGCTGGAAGTATTTTTATCCCCACCCTAATAAATAGAATTTTACCTAAATCCAACCTTTTCGTTTCGCACTCGTTTCTGATCGTTTCCTACCAGTTTCTACTCGGTTCTAGTCGTTCCGTGTTTTAGTAAATGCGAAACGATTCCATAGGAAGCCAAGGAACGTAAATCAGAAACTAAACCCACCTCTTTGATTTTAGCTTTACACGTGGCAAGTTCGAAGAAGGAGTTGCGATCGGTGGAGAGCAGCAGAAGACAGGCCGGGCAGCTGTCATCGAAATACGTGACGTAAGCATGCAGATAACCACTGTTGTCGAATCGCGGTAAGCAGATTGGTGTCCAGGACTCCGCAGTCCGGAACGCGGTCGATGCACTTACTAAGTTGAAGATCAAGTGCAGGTCTGTGAAGAAAACATTGAAATGTACTTTTAAGGATGGGAAAAACTCTTCCAGGGACGTTACAGCCGGGGGAGCACCGGAGGCACGTATCCCCCCAAGATTTTGCAAAAATAATGAAGTGCCCCTTTAATTTCAGAAATTGCCCCCCTCCCTAATAAGATATGTCCTCTTGAAACATCGTGCCCCCCAAGTGTAAGATGCTTTTTAAGTCCCTGGACTCTTCTTTGTGCTTTTCTATTTTCAAGCATGATATTAGAGGTTCGTGTGCTGATTATTATCTAATGCACTGGGTACCAGGCAGTTTAAAAATATGATATCATTTTTCTAGACAGAACCATACTTTTAAACTTAAAGTAACTTAATGATAGCAAGAATCATCAGCAGTGGGCACTTATTAAGTTTAAGATAAAGTGCAGGTCTGTGATGAAAACATTGGAATATACATTTAGGATGGGAAAAAGACTCCAGTTTAAGAATATGGGATCATATTTCTAGAGAGGACCGTACTTTTAAACTGAAAGTAATTTAATGATAGCAAGAAACATCAGCAGTGGGGGACCTATTAACACTTATTACAAACAACACTTATTAAGTTGAAGATCAAGTGCAGGTCTGTGATAAAAACATTGAAATATAAGGTTTCATAGAGATGACTTCTTATTTAAATCTAATCATTTCTAGTAAAATATTTTGGAGATATGAGGATAGAATAAAGAACATCATTCTGAAACGTAAACTAATGACGGACTTTTCGTCACTGTAAAAAGCACTTGTCATCAATGTAAATGGTCTTGTCTTGTTAATATCGAAATAACATATTTTCTTGCTTGGGTAATGGGTAAGTGGGTAGTTGGGTTTTATCTATTTTCCAGCTTCTTTATGGGTTGGGTGAAATAATTTTATTCGTTGCAAGGGTTTGGGTTGGGAATATGTATACAAAAACTATGGCTAAATAACTAGAAACCAGAAAAATACAGAGCTCATAGTTGGGCAAGGTATTTTATTTTTTTTCGTTAGGTAGCTAATTAACATTTTGATTTGAGTAAAGGCTAAGAAATTGCAAAAAGTCATCAACTCTTTATTTCTTTTCGGTGATTACCAAAGGCATAAATAACGAACAGTCCTCCATCATACTTAAAATGTATATTTTAAAACGAACTTACCAGACGGATGTAAGATGAATTTCTTTGGTCTGACCATCGTCACAAGTTTATTATCTGCTACTAATATTGCAAAGATGAGGTCCTGGGAAAAGAATAACTTGGTCTGAACATATTTTCTTATTTTGATAAAAGCAACTTGCTACCCTTTACAGGATTGTCGTTACAATTAGATTAAACTAAAGAAAAAACTATCATAAAAAGAATCAAAAACTAAAGCAAAAGAGTTAACAAGAAACAATTTTTGGTGAGAATAGCAAGATAAAACAAGGAAATTCTGTATAGGAAATAGAGACCAGGTCAATTTTGTAAAGGTCTGGAGAGAGAGCTCCGTGCTGCCAATGCATTCTCTATAAAAGAAGCTACACGGCAAATGACTTGTAGATTCTCTGTTGACAAAGTAAAGTTCAATTTTTCTTCTGGATATAGGGTTTTAAGTCTTTAGGGCATGTTACTCAAAATGATCATATTTTTTTTACAAAAATTGATTTGATCGATTGTCTAAATCCTGCTCCTTCTCAAAAATATTAAACATAACGAGACAGGATAATACATTTCTTACTCGGTACGCTCAGGAAGCTCCCTGTTCGTAGTCTACACTGGTTAGGCTCAATGTCACGTTTGAGACAAATTATCAAAAATGCTCAAATTAAGCATAGCTCATATGCTTTGTTTCCACTTTCCTCTAAAGAACTGAAGACATGATTTTCTACCCGAGGAGCATTTCAGTCCCTCTCAAACCGTAAGAGATTTTCCAAGAAGAACAGTTTTTCCAAATATCTTCAAGGGATTTTAATTAGAACCATAAGATTTTGAGGCAAGTGTACTAGATTTCTAGGGGTGATTTGCCCCTAGTTTCTACCTTGGCCTTTGCTTGCTGCAGTGTCTGTCCAATCACGTCCCTCACAGAGCTGGAAATAGGTAGACAGCGAACCTACGATGAGAAAACAGCATTAAAAATCCAATCATACCATACACGTTATTTTTCTGTAAGAGAGTTCTTTATAAGAAAGCAGTACTCGTCGTACTAGAAGGTTAAGAAAGTTCAGTACTGAATTTTTCATACCGAAGAAAGTTTAGAATTAGTTCCTCCCAAAGATGGGAGAAGGAAACTGTTGAGGATTTCGTATTTTAACGAGAATCAAAGTCTCCCCGAAGTCTATTTGTAATATGATCTATACTTCTATGATAATTTTCCAATGCATTTATTGGCATAAAACATATACGATATTTGAATTTCAAGTCAAATTTTGCTAAGAAAGTCTTAAGAAAGTTTTATTACTGGAATTGGCAAATCGCAAAGAAATTTCCAGTACTGGAGTCATTTGAGACTTTCTTAAAAAATAATGAACTTAAATCGTAGATTTAAGAGAATCCATTTTCCAACTAGGGGACCCTTTACAGTGAACAAAGGTAGCCCTGGGTACGAAGTCATCCAATTGGCCTGGACAATGGTTCAACGCCCGTTGAGTTCCATTCTTTCTCACGGGCTTTATGACATATGATGGGAGTGGATGGGTAGTGCATTATCTCCATTGGTTTAACTTATTGGTTTTACTGATATTAAGGTTTAGAAGTGGAACAGTTAAGCAGTTTCTGTTCCGGATGAGAGAAATATATCTTTTTCACAATATCCATTACTCTATTCTGATTGGCTAATTTTAACCAGGTCATTTATCCACGAGACCTTGCTTGCCTTCTCTGATATGCTTTCGTCATTGTGGAATAACTGACCCGAGTGAGCACAGGGAGAAAAGGCGTTGTGAAGCAAGGCTTACGGCTTGGCCCACTGATCTCAAAATTAAGACTGGATCGATCATTCTCTTCTTTCTGGAGCCAAATGTTTGAACCTGATTGCTTTGGATTCAACTTGGCCTCCTAATATGGCTGCCAAAGAAATTAAATTGACTTGATTCTTTGTTTAAACGAAAACTGTACGATTATTCAGTCTCGTGCTGATTATTCCTAACATTTCAAAAATCATCAAAGAAAAAAGCAATCCCCGGTGTAATCTCAATGTATTGAATTGGACCTCCCAACATGGCTGCCAATCGACTTCATTTCAAAATCACAGATGCTCGATCCAGTCCTTATTTTGAGATCAGTGGCTTGGCCATTGCAACGTAGGTACTAAATTCAGTTGAAACATTTCACTCTTATTCACATGAAAACGAGACTGCCACCACAAAGAGATTGTCAAACTCGTAGTTTAAGCGTTCTTCGAGTCTATCAATAGCGATAACTACGACTCGTGTAATCAGTCTACGTGGGTACAAAGCTTATGTGTAAAGCAGAATGAATATAATGAATATAAATACTCTTTACTCGCGTATATCGAGCACAATACCCAGGATAGGCACTCTCTACTCGAGTAAGCTAAAGTGTAACCTGTGTACAGACTCAACTGATTTGTGTTATTGGAAAATTGAGGTGAATGGAAATTCTGAAGAGAAACCTCTGAATTGTCATTCACCTAAATTTTTCAATAACACAAACCAGTTGAGCCTGTACACAGGCTGGCTAAAGTGTAGAGTCGCTAAATGCAGACAAAATATCTTACCGCACCAAGGAGAAAGCTTGGATCCGTACTCATCAAATTCAGTAAATTATCGATGAACTTCTCTGTTCCTGAAAAAGAATTCTTTCCTTTAGGCCTAAGTAAATCAGCAAGGTAAGAAAATATCTCGATATGGGACCTACTAAGCCTAGAGGTTCCATAAAAAAAACAATACATTCCTTCGCTTTATTGTTTCCAATAACAACGGAAAACGAAGGAAAACTTAAAAAACTTGAAGTAGATTCCTTATAGAATAAATCGAGGGGCATTTCACTCCCTTTCAAAGCGTACAAGATTTTGACCCACATTCCAGCCTATTTTTCCTAATTAAACCAAAATAGCCATAGAACATGCATAAAAATCACCATTGAAATTCTCCTTCAAAATCAACCAAAAACTGGGTAAAGCCTAATGATTAGCTGTTTGTTTTTGGTCAAAATTAGCCCAAAAAAGATGGTTCCAAATAGGCTTTCAATCAACTTAGGACTGTTCAGGGAGCAACAAAAACGTCGTGTATTTGAACAATGCTATACCTAGAGAAGGTTATGGTATACACACTACGCTCAATCTTCGTAACAGAGCTTCTCAGCTTTGACCCTAATTATGGTACGACAAGTTTCTTAGCTAGTTTCAAAACACGATCTATATTATTCCTTGACTTCGTGTTGATATGAAAATTTGTTGATATGAAAATTTTGAGCTTTAAGCTTATAAAATCTCATCCGGTGCCAATATCTACAGAAAACGTACCAGATGAGATGAGATAGGTTACCATCCTGTGTCAATGAAGACATTGAGCATTTTTGGAAATACTCTTGTAATAACAACATAAAAAGTTTTGAAAATCTGGCCGTACGGTTTCTTACAGACAGGCTCTTTTAGAAAATGAGTATATCAGGGTTAGGGCCTGTGCAAGAGTACATCAATAAAAACACATATAAGACATCCTCTACATTTTAAGAAAAACTGGCAGAAAAAAATTAGGCAAAGAAACACAACTTTAATTTAACACACTTAGGCCTTTTTAATTGAAGTTCTCCTCCAAGTGCAACTCGTGATTTTTCTAACACAAAACGATACCTCTTATATTTTACCAACAATGTAGAAGTTTCTTAAAAAAAATTGGTCTAGAACTATAGTTTGATAGAAAATATTTGTCTTGAACATAAGTTTCTTAGAAAAAATTGGTACAGAACTCAAGTTTCTTAGAAAATACTGGTCCAGAACTGGAGACTTAAGTGGACAAACTTTGGGAAGCAGTGTAGGAATCGAATCTGCAAGCTCCCAATCAGTACAAAACTTTTAGAAATAAGATTATTTTATTAAAGAAATAAATTAAAGAAATTTTATTAAAGAAATAAGATTATACGAGTTTAAGAAAGAGAGACCGAAGTATGTTTCTGATTCATCGTCAAATGTTTTTCTTATACTGCTGGGGCAAGCTCGGTGGCCTACTGGGCCAATTAGGCGACCAGATAGTACCTTAAAAGTTCCCTGGTTTCTTATAAAAAGTTTCTATAAGGAATGATAAAAGTTTCTATAATAAATAATATTGAACCGAAAATAAATTTTCTTAAAAAACATTGGTGTAAAACTGAACTTTCTTAGATTTTGGACCACTCGAGAGTCGTGCTCTTTAATATAATAAGTTTCTGATAGAAGAAACCCCTGAATAGAACAAATAGCATTTTGACAACAAGCAGTCGAACTTGTTGGTAGGTTGGTGGTTTTGAAAAAAACCGTTTTTTGAGCAGCAACTGCAGTGCAGGGGTGGAGTCAGGATTGGCGCAGACACGAAGAAGCCTCTAGTATGCGCTTCTCCCTCAGCAGGTTGTTGATGGGTTCCTTCAAACTGCTTCCACCCCTCCAGGCTGAGACCTCGTGAAAAGGACACCCAATCCATGCTGCCAGCTCCGTCCCTTCCTCTCTCGACACTTTGTGGTGCAAGTCAGACTTGTTCGCCAGCAGCACGGTAGGGACACATGTACCCTTCAGAAGCGACCTCTTCTTTCGGATGTCTTTCCATGTTTCTTCCAGTATACGGTAACTCTTGTAATTGTCTACCGAGTATACCAGAAGAAACATGTCGGCCTCGATGATTTTGACTGGGTACATGCCGGGGAACTCGAAATGCAGGTCTCCGGCTGTATCGTGCACCCTGATCGCGAACTTCTTGTCAGCACCGCGTACCTTTACCTTCCTCTCGTACAGGTCGCATACAGTTGGATAGTATGTGTCAGGAAGCACGTCGTCGAGATATTGGCTTACGATCGAAGACTTCCCCACGCCTTTGCTCCCCAACACCACGATATCGTACGAAGGGGATTTCTTCAATTGAAACGGGTTGATGGACGATTCTCTCCGCTTCGGTATCATCTCCAGCTGTCCGCAGCCCTGTAGCCCATACTGGTCAATGCACTCCTGGAATGACATTCGGTGCGGCGAGAACGAGCGTGTTCTCTTCAATTTTCTGGCGCTTCTCAATATCGCTTCCATCTTTGAGCGTCGAGTGAATGGTTGAGCTATCGAGCAAGGTCAGTAGTGCCTAGTGAAGAGAGGTCGAAGTATCGAGCAATTTTGGTTTAAATGCTAGACTGGAATTCCCTGGGCGTTCGAGACACGTGTGCAAGAATAATGGCGGATTCCAGGCTGCATTGCGGGACACATGTTGAATGGAATATGGTTCATCGGTAGTTAACGCTTGGAAGAATAGAAGTTGGCTTAATTGGCGGTTCTTGGTAAGTAACACGTGTTTGAGAATAGAAGACTTTGTCGTCATGAGAATTTATGACACATTGACACATGCAAGAAACGGCCTAATGACTCTATGATAATTGTCACTACTGTTCAGCATATCTGTTTTACCTTGACTCATTGTGCAGGAAATTCAAAGAAAATCATCCTTGCAAACCCTGTTTATTTGGTGAAATAGAATACTGGCTCGTTGTTTTTTATAAGGACAAAGAACAACATCTAGACACGTATTTTTTATAAGAAACTATGCTAAATATTCGTACCAGAGTTTCTTAGCTTTCACCCTAAAAATAGTACGAACATTTTCTTAGCAAGTTTCTCGACCACAAGAGATATTATTCCTTGACTTCGTTTTGATATGAAGAGTTTGAGCTTTAACCTTATAAAATGTCACCCCATGCCAATTAATTCCTGAAAACGTACCAGATGAGCTGAGATACGTAACGATCTTGTGTCAATGAAGGCCATTGAGCGTTTTTAAACGTCATTTCAAACGTCAAATTTTTGTTTAGAGAACATAAACAGTTTCTTAACTCCTTTGGTTCACACAAAATCTTCCACCAAAGTTTCTTAAGTTTTTAAAAACTGGCCCTACAGTTTCTTATTCACAGTTTCTTACAAAAATCAGTGTATCCGTTTTTCCTCTCGTGATTGATGAGTATTTCTGAAAACACTGTATTTCCAGCAGCATCTGAACTCTTGCTCAGCCCTGAACTTGCCTAAATTTTCTAGGCCTTACCCTCAAAATAGGATATTAGAGGACGTGCACTATCCCGAGGGGCAAATCACTCCCTGTAAGGTTTTACACTCTTTTTAAATATCCAATGTTTCAGGAGAAATTGTTGGGAAATCGTTGTAAAAAGCTAAGAGACCTAGAGGACGAGACCGAAAAGCTAAGATAATCTGGTCCAAAGATATGGCATAGTTTCTTATAAAAAAGTGTAAAGACGCTCCTCAAGCATGCTGCTCCAAGGGACTAATCATCCCATGACTTTCAGTGACTTTTTAGGACTCGAACCAACGACCTCTAGATTGGAAGTTAATGAAAATCAGCATGGTTCAGATCAAGGTTTCCAGTTTCAGCATGTCAAACATTAAACTCAAGTAACCATTTAGGTTAATCCCTTTCTGGGCTCGATAAAGATCAGCAAAATATGTTTGGGCTTTTCATGTTGCAGCCCCAATTTGCCTGACAAATTGCAAATTGTAAGACTGGTGATTTGGACAGGCAAAACTTGATTTTCCCCAAAACTGAAACACCTGTCAAGTCTCCGGAAGACAAAGGCGGCCAAGAATGAGAGAAAAATTAAATAGACTACTCGGAAAATACAATGGGGAGGGAAGAAAACATGAGTGTCCAGCTATGTTCCATAAAGCGAATGTCTTCATTCGAACTCAAAAACATGGCCCCCGAATCAAAAATCCTAGGTACGCCCCTGCCAAAGACCCCTCTGTATATGCTGCATTGCTTAGACCAACCACTGATCTCAAAATAAAGACTGCATCGAGCATTTTGCTGCCTCTGGATTCAGAAGTTGGAACCAATTCCTGGGCTTGCGTTTGACTTCCCAATATAGCTGACAAAGAAATTACATTGACTTCATTCTTTGGTAATAATAGCTGCACGATTATTCAGTCTCGTGCTGAGCATTCATTCCGACAATCATCAAAGAAAAAAGCAGCACATAGTTGAGTCTCAATGTATTGAATGGAACCCCCCAATATGGCCGCAAATGACATCATTTCAGAACAACAGATGCTCGATCCAGTCTTTTCTGAGATCAGTGTCTATGACCTAATACCTACCTCGTAAGATGTTTTGGGTGATTTCTACTTTTTTACCAAATGTATCTAAATATATACTTATTATCAGAACTAAGAAGAAAGAAAGACTATTTCACACAACTCTGAGTTTCATGTTTTCACAATCATCAGGTGTACAAGAATATATATATATTGAATTAGTTTATGATTCAATAATATATATTGTATTAGTTTATGATTCATCTTATAGTATGTTTTTCAACATACTATAAGCTCCGCAAGTTGAGCACTATGAAAGGCATAAGCAATCTCGTTATCTTGACGATAGTTAAATATATACTTAGATGAGTGAGCAACAAGTAAGGAGACTGGCTCTCTTAAATTCTAAGTTTCATGCTTACCCAGTCATCATGCAGACTATACTCAGACTACACCCAATCATCAGATAAACTATTCACCAGGGCTGCAAAATATATTTTTCTTTCTGGGGTCCTAGGAACTGATGAATAACTTTCAGCAAAGTAAAAGCAATATGTGTAACATAGATGTCCCTTGAAGCTACGTTGTTATGGCATAGAAGGTGGCCTAGTGAAAGTTCACACAGTTTGAAAAAAGCAAAACTAACAGGAGCTTACTGGAACGAACAACCCTACTTCGTTGCTGCCCAAGGGGGGGATTTCTCAATTTAATGCCATCAGATTGCTGAAAACTACATAAAAGTGTTTGTATTTGCACCTTTGAATTTAAATTTTCACCCGAATCCAATGGAAAATGTTCTGCTAGCCCAAAATTGTTTCTAGTTCCAATACTTTTTGCAGCTCTGCTACATAGAGTGAAGTCTGTCTGATAATTGCGTGAGCATGAAACTTTAAGTAACAGAGTGCCAGTCTCGTTTCTCGTTTCTCTTCTACATCGCTCTGTACCTTCGTACATCGAGCACTGAGTTGCGGTCATAGAAAACACAATTGCTATAGAGATGAATACATATTCATAGATTAATGGAGGGTACGTACCTGAGAGAAGTTTTCGCAGATCGTAATTTCTCCTTTGCTCAAACACTCTGCTGAGCTGACTGAAGGTCAAAACACTCAGGATTTGATGGTACACATATGTCAGTTGTACAAGCAGCTAGAAATATAATACATTTATTTTTCATATGAAACTTAAGGCAGTACTCGACAAGATCTTAAAATTTTAGTTCTAATCCACTAGGCAATAAAAATTGTGCAAGGACTATAGTGAAGTAGGTCACAGTGGATATTAGTACTGGGCACAATTTTGTATATGTGACTAAAGCGTGTTTTGTAGACAGAGTAGTGTTTTTTGGAGTTATTATAGTTTGACAGCAGCGAGATGGTTGTTTTTGTTGTGAAATACTTTTTCGCTTATTTGCTACATTATGGTCTGGCCTTGGAAGAGCTTGAATGCTGGAGGGTTGGCCTACCTTGTCACCTGATATGCTTCTATGTCTCAGGCAGATTGCATGCATTGCTTGGCTAGCATTGCCTAGAGCATATTACATGCGTTTACCTAGGTATCAATTTCTTGGCTTGATATTTTCTATTTACAAATCATATGTCCTGAACCTTGCCTCCTGGTCAGATTTGAATGACAGGCATGTGTTCTGTATATGACTGGTCTTAGAACAGTCTTTAGATGGTACAAAACTTCAAAATGGCCAGAAATACCGGAAATATATCTATGCAGCCTCCACTCCCTATTTAATTTCAATCTATCTTTCAAGGGATATTGGTTTGTCTTTACTTTGGGAGATTATTCCGAAAATGATTGTATAACTGTATCGTGTAGTTTTAGTTAATTTGGTTCAATGTATCTAGTAGTGTAATTAGTTTATCAGTGTTTTGCTACGACAATTCAAACTATGCCCAATCACGTCTCTTTTTTAGACTTTTCTGATCTATTCTGAGGAAGCGGCTTTTATCCAAAAATTACTGGATTCGGGATAATTTACAAAAGTACCTGAGCCGGGGAGTCATTGCCTTGACAAACTGCAACCAAAATCAAAGGTCCTCGCACCAGAAACATGAATTTATGCTTTCCAGCAATTATTACTCTGAAACAAGAAGACAAAAACTGTTTTTAGGTAATAAAGTTATACTTGAGAAACAAAAAGCTACAAAATGAATACAATCATCCCGAATGATTTTCGTGAGTATAGGTCTGGGGATACCATCAGTACTGTGGAGGATGTTCAGTGCTGTGGGGATACAATCTTTACTGTGAAGAGATACCATCAGTACTGTGAGGGGGAAACCATCAGTACTATGGGGGGATTTAATAATTAGAGTAATTCGGGGCAAAACGGGTCAGGGGGTAAAATGGGTCATTCTGTATAAAATGCTTCAGAACTACCGCAGGCTATGCTGGGGGGAAGCAAAATAGAGTTACCCCACGCTGTTTCTTATTCGGCAGTCTAATGGAGGCATGACAGTCTTTCTTCCTGGATCTGTGTTCTGCAAAATTTCATACAGAATGACCCATTTTACCCCCTGACCCGTTTTGCACCGAATTACTGTACATTTGAGGATACTGTGGAGGGATACAAAAAGCAATTGAATATCATCTCCGCAGTACTTGTAATTTCCTCTACAGTACTGAACATCCTCCAAAGTACTGAACGTACCACACATTGCTGAGCATTCTCCTCGGTACTGCACAGAGGTTCCCCGGGCTGTTCACAGTGCATGATTTTTGACTAGTGCAATTTTTAAAAGCATAAATATGAAACCCTGTAAGTGACCAGAATTTCAGTTGAGAAGATTTCTATAGTTACTTTCAACAAGCATATACACACACTAGTAAAAGATTGCGAAATATAAATGGAACCCAAGTCTACAAAGGTCTCACCTGATGTTATCGTCATTATCTTGCACAAATGACACAAGAGCCTGCATTACTCCCATCACTGTCACCAGTTGCTCTTCGTTCCCATACCTGAAGGATGGATAACATCACAGCTAAAGTTAAGCTTGGTTGTGTGAGGTCAATATCTGGATGGGTGACTTTTGAGGTGTGTACTAAAACTCACTCCATTGTCCTTTTGAAGCAACTTTCAACTAGGGGTTTGGTATCCCTGCTAAAAAAAGGCCTCTAGCCATAACTGTAAGCCAAATACCTAAGTTGATGCCGAAATACGAAACTTTCTTTTGACTGTATGCTTACATTCAGGAACTGTATACCATATGCCTCAGTTTATGAAACCGTGCACTGTATGTCTAAGGTTAGAGTTGCTATACAGTTAGTGTGATGTGTATAAAGGTAGGGCACATTGGATTAACAACATATGTCAGTTTACAACCAAATCGTTGGTGATTTCTAAAAAAATCATTAAGAGGGGCCCAAGCAACATCTTAAAAGCAGCTCTCACTGCAGCTTTGTGCACATTCTATATTTTCAGTAAATGCTGACCTATTGAATGGGTCATGCTAGAGTGTTATTAACGTCTCAAAGGTAACGTCAAGAAGGTTGTTCTGTTTGTGGAACAGTTTCTTAGGCATTCTCTGATGAGAATCAGAGGCAAAGCTTCATTATTTATAATGTTTCACTATGTTTTTCTGATTTTCCTCGCTATCCTCTTGTTCTGTACTGATCAAAGACTGTTCTGATGTATTACTCTAATGAGTGTCAAACACAAAGCTTCATTATTTATTATGTTTCACTATGTTTCCGATTTTCCTCACCATCCTCTAGTCCTGTACTGATCAAAGACTGTTCTGATGTATTACTCTAATGAGTGTCAAACACAAAGCTTCATTATTTATTATGTTTCGCTATGTTTCTGATCTTTCTGATCTTTCTCGCCATCCTTACCTCGAATAAATTGGTTTGCCAGCTTCACTGAGAATAAACACGTGTTTTTTGTGCAAGGCCCACCCTGGGTCATTCACATCTGCAAACAGAAATAAATAAATTCAGTAATCATCAATTTGAGACAACTGCGTTTTAATGGGGAAAGTTGTGTATGTTACACATGTCTGTTTCTGATTATCGCGTCTTCAATGCCATTGCTCTATGCCTAGTGCCTATTGAGCACTTTTGGTAGGACAATCTGCTTAAGTTAAATATATATTATTTGTCATAGTATGAATGAATGAGCAAGTGGAGAGATAAATCAATCCTTAAATGGTTGTTAGCTCTAAAACACCTCTCAAATGAAGTGTGAAGAGAATGTTCGCTAGATCTTTTTAACTCCATGAAAATAAGCTAAAGAAGTCAGTGTGGTCAGATCGAAACCTGTTTTCCCATTTTGTATCGATTATGTCTACCTTCTGAAATTGAATCCCTCTTTGGCTCTGACAAAGTCTCAGCTCTCTGCTTTCGCACCTCTGAAATGAAAAGTCAAGATCAAGTTAAGGGGGCAGCATCGTCAATGGTACTGGTTTCATACTGGTGTCTTTCTTGACTTTCGTAGTTTAGGGGAAGCATTGTTATTACAATGCTTGTCTAAATAAGGAGAGCTGGACATTGTGGGATTCAATTGTCTATTCACATGCCATGACCTAGCAGATAGAACAATATCTCTAAACTTGAGACTTGGTGCATTGAAAGTGGGCTATCAACAGTTATCTTTCCTGAATTTTAATATTCTATTCCTCTAGGTAATCCTCACCTATTTACATGTGGCTGTCATTATTTCTCTCAGTCTGGAGGTCTTGTGCTAACTCTTAGACAGCTATTCTGCACCACCCATTTGCCATCTTGCACCCACCCCCTCTTATTTTTTAGTTATATGCTATTTGTTTTGTTATTTATGAAAACCAGTTCAACATCCAGATGAAAACAAAGAAATGCCACGAAAGGCTTCCAGACCATTATCCTCTAATGACTATGCATTAAAACAGCGAATCTCAATACTGTGATATTCAGCAAACAGATCTCACCATCTACATTTTCTTCACTATTTTCTCTGATCAACACATTTTCAGGTGAAGCTTCTGTAATTTGAGGGACATCTCCTGCAAAACAAACATTTAAATCCATTAAGTTGTGCTATCAAAACTAAAAAACACATTTCATCAATAATTTGTAATCGTGCTCCTTAATTCTTTCATTCTTTTTAATAAGCATATAAACCGAGAACTTTCCAATTTCATTATTGTCAACATGACTAAACTGATTACTATCTATTCCATCTCATAACCATCAACTTACACTGGATAGGGGGGCTCTATTCTCGTTAGTTCAACTACTTAGAGAGTTCTTCTATGTGTTCGTTTCATTATGGTTCCGATTTTTCTGGCTATACTAGAGTTCTTCCCCTAAGAAATTTCATAGTTCAAGATTTATCTTACATTATTCACTTTTCTGTTATTTTGTACTTATTTGTAATTCATTGTGTATTTTTTTGAGCTCTTGCAAAACTAATTGCATTGTTTGGAATTTGAAATTATAATGGAACTGAAATTGAAATTATGCAAGAGGAAGACACCCTTGAATAGAAACACAAAGTTCTCATCGTTACAAGATTCCATAACGTTTAAAGTTCAACAAGTGAGAGCCCTTTAAGATTCTAGTCAGCTCCTTGAGGATACTCCCATTATTATGGCCTGAAAGGGAGGTCCAGTCGGTTTGACCGTCTGATTAAAATACTATAAAATGGCCAACTTTAGCAAAATGACACAACCATTGCTTGGGGGTTGTTCTTGCATTTGCTAATTTCAAAGGAGTTGTTTGTCACAGTTAATTGCTTTGATGACTTTTTACAAAATCAAAAACTTTTTATCTTTAGTTCAAATACTACCATTGGATAAATTACACTATCATTTGAGCGTGATTTTCAAAATCTTAGGTTTGGCCCCCTTTAACGCTGACTGGACCCTTGTCAGTCCCAGTGATGGTTTTAGGGACTGTGGGCCCGGGCCAAACACCTTGATGTGACCAAATTTGATGTTTCCTATGTTGCAATTTTTGTTATTCTATGGAGTCCTTTTTGCCTATATAAAAAGTGGGGCCTAGGGTCATGGGTCCACTGAAAAACCTTTAATACTGCGACTGGTTCCTGTAAGACTGCCACTACTAGTCAGTACCTAATCCAAGTACCCCCTGGATATAAGAACACCCACCTGCAGGAATCTCAGCTTCGCATTCATCAAAAGATTCAGAAGTTGACAGAATTCTGCTTGAGCATTCTCCATCAATGTTCTTTACTTGCAACTCATTGGTAAGGTCTTCGTACGAATCAGCAGCAAAAAGAGTGGAGTCCAATTTGCTATAAAAAGAACTGTATAGTTACAAAAACAAGAAACAAATAGAAACAACTAGAAACCAGCAGAAAATTAGTAGGAAACGGTTAGGAAACAAGAAGAAAACAGATAGTGTCTGCTGGAGGGCCTTAATCTATCTCTTCCCTGATCGGAGGATTTTTACTTTTGATTGAATATAATTTAATAACCTATGTCATGGCCTAGATGTAAAAAGTTAAAGGAAGTGCTGTATCTGCAAAAATGTTATGACCTACAGAGTTACCCATTCCCCTATTTCATAGGGAGACTTATGATTTGTCTCTTTCAGGATCAGAGGCATTGCCAATACAAAATAATAGGTGACAAAGATCAAAGAATTTCCTGTCAATGCACTATTTTCATTAGTCTGCCTATTCAGTGGGCTCTTTGTTTTTAGCTCATAAACAGATAACTTACGAAGATAAGCGCATTTCCCTATCAACTATCAATGCACTACTTTGATTGGTTTACCATTCAGCAGACCCTTTGTGCTTTGCACATAAACCAATACCTTACAGAGATAGTAAGCATATTTACCTATCAACTAATGTACTGCTTTGATCAGTTATTATATCGATATTACCTATTCAGTGAGTACTTTGTACTTTGCAAATAAACAAATACCTTACTAAAAGAATAAAGTGCATTTGCCAATCAATTATCATATTATAGATATTTCTTAACAGTCATTAGAAAAGATGCAATGACAAATATGAAACTAAAAGTAAATGGCCTATCACATGACATCATCAACAAGGAAACCTAAAAAGGTTTGCCCTGTAATTTGTTTGGTGGTTTACTCTTGAATCCCAATATTTAGTGAATAATAGTTAAGTAGTAGAGATTGTCCAGCAAACTACAGGTGAGAATTGCTATCCCTGTGAATTGCAGGGAATGAGAAATAAACGTTCTCTATTAGTATTAGCTTACATTGCTCTCTATAAGCTGTTATTGAAGGAATGATGAAAAGCTTCAGGATGTTTGTTTGGGACGACTGCACTTTAGCGGACAGAGTTTGTTACCAACCAAAAAAATTGTGTTGAGTTCTAAACCGTTGCCCTGATTTGTCATTTTAGACAATCGAAAATTTGAATGATGAATGAAAATGGGCAAGTGTGTAGGGAGAATTTGATACCTTGTAAACAAACAGAAGGCTTTGCCAGCTTGCAACAATTCAATAAATAACAGTTCAGACGATTTTGCTCCTTAGTTTTCTTTCCCCCAACCCCCTTTCAAATTCCTCAATTGATATCTGGTTTTCGCAAAGTGTGTGTTTTGAGTCCTCGTAAACTTCTTCTGCAACTCAACTGCTATCCAACCTGTTGTAGCAGCAAAAATTCAATTCAATAACCAATCAGGTAACAAAACCCTGTCCGCTAAAGTGCAGTCTAGCCATTTATTTATGTAATGGACCAGGTTGAATGGCTTAACTAAAAATAATGAATCCAGGATGAGCCCCCCCCCCCCCCCCCACAAGAAAGGAGAAATTGGGAGCCCCAAGACAAGACGCAAAAAGTGTATAACACCCCCTTTCAGCTCAGAAACATAGTCGAAAATATTTTTCTATCATTTTTGAGTCCATCTAAGTTATGTGGCAGCAGGGATATCTGCATGAAATGGATTCCTCTATCCAACCAGGCAAAAATAGAAAAAGGGCCTAAATTGATTTCTCAGCCTCCCCTAGTCAGCATGTCCCAAAATAAGCCTTATCTACAACATTCTGGAAAGAATTCAAATAAAACGAACCTTGCCCCGGGTTCTTCGCCCTCTTCTAGACTTTCTACCTCATCTGTAACATCATCAATCTTCCCACTGAACCTCTTCGTCCCTGGCACAGTGGCCGCCATCTTCCTCAACCTTTGCTTCGGTAATGAATGATATTATCACGTAAAAGAAGGAGATTCCGTAAATGATGTGTTCTGTATTTTATGCCAAATATTTCAAGTCCATCTCACAAATGAAAATGATATGAAAAGGACTCGAGCCCTCTTTATTAGTTCTCTAGTGTACTTATTAATCTTTAAGGTATAGCTCTCAAGATATATCAATCGACATGGCTTGTAAGAAAGAAAATATCCCGATTAGGACTCGAACCCACGACCTCTAGATTAGTACTCTTCAGCATTAGAATGCAAATCTTAGTGTGTAGCTGCTATGACACAACAATCGAGATAATTTGTTGTGAAGAAAATTATCTTTTTAGGACTCGAACCCACGACCTATAGATTAGTACTTTAGTGCATCCATACACAATTTGCTTTGGTATTAAAGATTCTGAATCAAGACAATACCAAGGGATTCTCTAGTAGTTAAAAATTATCACTTTGATAACGGGCATACGCCTGAAACGTTAGTGCTTATTCTTAAGATATCACATGGTACTTCTTATACAATTTGTCTCTTTTGTGGATTCTCTAGTAGTTAAGATAACATGTGAGAATTAAAATGACTCAAGTGTAGGACTCAAACCGACGACCTCGAGTTCGAAATAATGGAAATGTTGCTTTTGTAGGATGTTCCTTTCTAGATGGTAACACCGTAGTTGATTTAATGGACTGAAAAGGAATTGTAAAGCCCTCAGTTACATGTCTTTGATCATTTCTTCCAAAACTTTTGTTCGCATAAATTTTCATGGTTGAGCAATTCAACCAAGATTTCTTTTTGTTGCTTGTTTGATATTTCCTAGTTGAAAACTAATAGGGTAGGGAAAGATAATAACCATGGTTACCCATAGTAACATCCAGTTAAATTAGTAAGAACAAGAGACTCGTATCTTGCCTGTGCTTTAAAGAAATTGACCCTATCAATACATGTATTATCCCTTCACTGTAATGTGTTGTCTCTAAATATTATTGACGCTGTTTTAATTTTTCTGTGAAATACAATCTACCAAGTAATATTGCAAACATAGCGAAACGAACACAAGGATTACTTAAGCTTTTCGTCTGACACTCAAACAGAGTAATAATACGAGAGCCTAATAGAGTTACTGATGAAGATTTTTATCGAAACGTTTAAGACAAGCATGGTTTATTTTTGAATTTATCTACTCAAACAAAGTAATACGTCAGAAAGAGAACGAAACTTCAGAAAGAGAAAGAGAACACAACTGTTTCGTTATGTTTCATTCTCTTTCTGAGGTATTACTCTGTTGAGTGTCAGACGAAAAGCTTAAGAAATCTATGTGTTCGTTTTGCTATGTTTCCGATATTTCGATTTCGAAATATGGTCAGCTCACTGTATCGTGAGTGTTGATTGGTTTTCCTACACTATACCAATCATTCACCTCTTTTCTGATTGGTCTATTTTGATCAACATCTGAATATATAAATCTATTTTAGGTTTTGTTTCATTTTCTTCCTGGCGTATTACTGTGTTGAGTGTCAAACGAAAAGCTTAAGTAATCCATGTATTCGTTTCGCTATGTTTCCGATATTTCTGGCTATTTAGATTTATACCATCCAAAGAAATTAAATTCCTAATGTACAGCCAATACTTTGTACAGCTTCAGTATTGGAGTAGATTATCATTATTATCATATCATATTCAAAGTCACCCCGAGAGCAGACTAGCTAACACAGAGCAGACAAGAATAACTAAAAAAGAAAGATTTTGATGATCAAAGTTTTTAGATATCCTGTGATTACATCAAAACTATTTTAATACGAAATCAAGAGTACGAAACCCAAAACAAGAAAGTTTGTAATGGGTAACGCAAAAGATGATCAGAAGTTTGGTCTTAAGTGCAACCCTAAAAATATACAAATTTCTAATTGATACCCCAAAATACCACGAGCGCCAAAAAGCACCAAAACTTGATAGAAAATCGGGCACAAATTTCTAGCGGGCGACGTTTTGATTCCCTTCCGAAAAGAATCCAAAAAGGGGGCATATAGCAGTCACCCATGGGGTGTAAAGGGTGACCCCTTTAGTTAAAGTGCAACAATTAATATAACCTGAAATATTATTTTCTAAAACAAGGACTTCACTAAAATCACTTCATTGTATTCTCTGCTGTGGTGAATACCAATTTCAGACTAGTGCTCAAATCAAAGAGGTTCACTATAGCGCTTTCAAGTTTAAAGGCAATTCACTTATAGTCCTTAAGTTCTACCAATATGTAGATGTGGTACAAAATGTTGGAACAAAATATTGCTAAGGGCCTGCATACCTGCACCACTGGTCAAATTGCGAAACTTTTTGAGAAAACAATGGATGGCTTTTTTATATGATAGACTAAATATCAAAAGGTGGTTTTTTTCAAATGTTTGAAAATGCATCGAATTCCTTCAGATTTTGGCAGTCAGCCATTATCCTACCTTAGTCTGGCCCTACTAGCCTAATATTCACCCTGGGGAAGTCTCTGCAGTACTGTGGAGGATGTTCATCACAGTGGAGGACAATAAGTACTGTGAAGGATTACTATCAGTACTGTGGAAGTTATCAGTACTGTGGAGGATACTCGGTACTGTGAAAGTTATCAGTACTATGGAGGATGTTCAGTACTGTGAAGGGAAACCAAAAGCAGTTTGAGTATTATTTTTACAGTACCAAAACTGAATATCCTCCATAGCACTGATGAAATCCCCCCCCCCACAATACTGAACACTCTCAACAGTACTGAAGTATTCCCCACAGTAATGAACATCCTCAAATGTACGAGTGGTATCCTTCCACAGTATTGATTGAATCTCCACAACTGAACATACGTTTCCCAGGGTTATATCAACGACTACTCCTATGCAACTGTCACATATCGAAAAGGGACAAGGCCGGCTAAAAACCAACCAACTGAGTAAATTCTAGCAAATTGTAGCTCTAGCACCTTAAACATTCAGCCTCTCCTCCATTTGTATATCTGAGAAAGTGATCCTGAATTGGACCTTTTGAGAGTGTTCTGACATAAAAAATTCAATAAACAAGAAACGACAGAGAAGCTGAAATTTTCAGTCTCGTAAAATTTCCCCATAAGGATAAACCATTTCAGATATACGCCTGGCGAGCAAAGCTTTATAGCATTGCCTACAAAATTGACACAAAATTCTATTGCTCTTAAATTCTGATTTAAACCCTGCCTTGAGATATAAACCCTATTCCCTTCTCCCCACACGGCTACGCCCTTTGTCAGACACTTACATGACCAAGGCCTGGTTCACATGATTTCGCCCCAGGCAGATGGAGAGAGACTTGGAAAGTATTGTCAAATCCTATATTTTGTGAGCCTAAGATCTATAAAATCATATAATTGGTCCTAAAGTCTGCAAAGTCACATAGTCACATAATTGGGCCTTAGATCTGCCAAATCACATTAACGAGCTTAAGTTGTGCGAAATCACATTCACAGGCCTAAGGTCATTGCAGCAAATGCCTGCTTGCTATTCTGCTACTACGTGAGTCGCTAAATTACAAAACATAAAGTTGAAGGATTCTGAAATTATACTTAAACTGTTCGACATGATTGATGAGCGGTCCAATCTATTTCCTGCTTGATGAAGACATTTGGTTTACTACTTTCAGAAGTGCGCTGTTTTCTTCTCGTAGCCGGTAATTCTCATTTCGTAACGTTTCGATTTCCTGAAAGTGAAATAGTGAACAGTCTGTCCAGATTTGGGAGAAAAATCAGAAACATAACCAAGCATAATGTATTTCTTAATCTTTTTATCTAAACTGATGGGCACGCCTTGAATGATATTTTGTTTCCTCTGACCATGAATTATTTCTACAACTCTTTGGAGCATATTGAAAAAATATAACAAACACATGTGGTGGTAAAAACCATGACAATAGATGTAATCTAAATGATGATCCTTATATCAAATGTGTATCCTTTTTATTTACTCAAATCATAGAAATTTTCTGCGACCATTGGTGCCATGATCTGTATTCTGATAGCTAAGTGGTTTGTGCACTGGAGGACTAAGTAATTGATGTTGTGGGTCTGAGTCCTGCTTCGTTCAGTACCCCAGAAATTTATTCCAAACAGTATGCATGTTTTGTTAAGTACAATGAAAAGATGGGCAATTTTGAATCTTCAAAGTGGTAAATGTAACACAAGTAGGTTAGCCTTGATTCCTGATTGAAATGTTGACCTTGCTCTATTAATATTGAAAAAACAGTCCTTGCCTCAGTCTTGAGAACATTCTAGATTGTTGAGAAGTTATAGGAATAATACTTTTCCTTATAGTCTGAACACTCAAAGTAATGAATTTTGATTGCATACCTTTTGCGATTTGTCAAATTCTTCCTTCCACTCCTGGATGGCTTGTTGGTACGCTTCAAGTTGCTGTATTAATGTTGCTTTGTCAACACTCTCTAATTCGTCCCCTTTCCCTCTGAAAAATATGAAATATTTTTGTAATGAATAAAGAACTTCAGTACATAAACAGCAACTAACGTTTATGGTTCATGTCAAGTTGCTTAAAGAGATATGAACAATAAGTATAATTCTTCGCAAAATTTTTGGAACGCTGAATTTATTTATTGTCTCCATGCAACTGCTACTACACAGTGCTTTTTTGAGATGAATTGTGCATGTTTTGTGATTCGCACAGCACACCTAAATAATATGGCATGTGCAGTCACACTTGTAAGACATTTGTGTTCAGAGCATGTAATCAGTAAAGAGAAATAAAAATTTTCTCCTTGATTCCTGGTCATGTTTAATTAGCAAGGAATGATATTGGTGGTCTGGTATTGGGTTCATTTCAAAGACTGTAATAGCACGTGTCTGTGGGTTTGATAAAAAGCACAGGCAGTCTAGATTGCGTGAGTGTCTGGGTGTGTGAGTGTGATTGCAAGTGCTTATAGAAAACAACTGACTACAAGCCAGACAAAAATAACTTCATAAAAAACTTCAGTCCTTTTTAACACACTGTAACTACATGAGTATAATTTTGATAAAAACATCTTTCCAATTGCGTTATTATTAAAAAAACTGGGCAACATTTAAAATTTTTTTATAAATTTGCTAAACAAGGTCTTAAATTGAAAATAACCATACCTTGACCTTCCCTTTCCCTAGAAAGAAAAAACCACATCTTTAAACACCAATATACGCAAATTTTTTTAAAGTGACCCTAGAGAAAGGATTACCTAGCTTTTAACACCAAAATGAAAATTGGAAAGTAAAACAAAGTGGTGATATTGATTTTTACTAACAAAGCTCATAACCATAACATTTATAAAGCCTATGTTATGATTTCAGAAAATAGTGCTCAACACATAATAGTAGAGCGTAGATTTATTAATTGGCAGAAAAGAAGCAAGGAAGTACTCTGTACATCTCCTGGCAAGTGAGCAATCAGAGACAGGCTTGTCGAGATAAAATTTATCTATATTATGGAGAAAAGAGAGTCAAGAGACTAACTCAGCATCTCTACAAGCCTGTTTCGTGGTTGCCCACTCATCAGGAGATGCGTTGAGTCTAAAATATTTTGCCTCTGCTTTCTGCTTGATGAATGAATGATTATTATCATTTTAACAGATGATTCAAAATAAAAGCAAAATAATGTTCAGATTAATAAAGACCGAACTTGGAAAGAATTAATCCCAACTCAAACCTCTATCTTGTTATGAATTTTCCGTTTCAACAATTGAGTGTAATAAGTATTGTTATCTGTTAGTAATTCCTATGTATTAACCAACTATAAACATATATATGAATGAATGAATGAATGAATATCACTTTGAAGTATAAAACTTTAAATAACAGAGAGCAGTTTCCTTTCCTGTTTCTTATCCATCATTGCTCTGTATTTCTGTACATCAAGCACTATGATGCAGGTATAGACAATGCAATGATGCTGTAAAGATTATTTTTTATAGATTTTTAGATTATTTCTCATAATTAGAGACAAGAAGGGAGAATGGCTCTCTATCACCAGCTGCAAGTTAGAAGTAATAAAGAGCTAGGTTCCTTTCTTGTTCCTTGACCATTATCACTCCTCACTTCTGTACATTGAGAAGTAGGATGTAGTTATATGAGTAAGAGAGAGCCAGTTTCCTTTCTTATTTATTATCTTTCATTGCTTTGTAATTCTTCTACTTCCATACATTAGGCACTTTGATACAGTTAAACACAACGCAATGATATATAGATGCATAAATATCATATCTACAAATAATTTACAGTGAAAAGTTGAGAAAAGAAAGAAGTTGTGAGCATACCTGAGCATCGGAGGAATTCATCATTTCATTCTGATAAGTGTTATCCTTGATAGAAGCCTTCTCTTCTTTATCGTCCTGAATTTAAAGATAAAAAATCAATTAACAAACTTATGCACACAAGGCAAGATTCACCACGCTTGAGTGTGACCATTGTCTGATTTGCCCTCCATAGATAAGCCTGAGCTTGCGATGACGCCCGCATCGTAACGCTGGCCAATTCTATTATCCAGGAACAAATGATTATCTATAAGATAATTTCCGGAATCTCACCTGTAAAGGAAGGGGAATGGTTATGTGGAAACTTGCAAATCAACCAATGGGTAATGATTATTTCATTTAGCCTGGATGAAAGTGGCCATACATCTACGCACTGCTTCATTAAGGCTGGCAATAGAGTGTCCCTGATCAACCACGTTATGGCTTAAACTTACTAAAGAGAAGTCTAATTTCAGACTCTGTAAAAATCTAAGGTGCCTTTCTCAAGGTAAGCCAAAACCTGCCTACCCCACAGAAAAATATTTTCATTTTGGCTTCAAGTCAGAAAAATATTTGTGCGCTGTTTGTCTCTATCTCAAGCGTGATCTAGTAACTACCAAGGATTACCTAATGCCTCAAATATTGTAGTTAATGTTTTTATTTTCTGGACCAAAAATTTGTGATCCAGAGTCTGTTTGAAACATAACAAAATATTGATTACATTGAATACCAAGCAGTTGGGTTTGTAATGTGGGTTAAGAAAAAGCTGCTATAAGAATTACTCTATTCTACGACAAGCCGGATTTGGGAAATTCAATTATCTTGAATGGATTACTCTAAAGGCTATACGAGTTCACATGATATCCATTAGACTAAGCTTAATGGACAGTCCACAATTCAATTACACTAACCACATTTGCCTATGCAGTGGTTAAGCCTTAATTCTACCTTAGGAAAACGCAGCTTGATGATAAAATTTGGTATTTGGAGGAAAGGCTATGGCCTGTGAAAACGTCAGCCAGTCATGTATATATTTGTAAACAGTTCATTGTGCTAATTTTCAGCCTGTACAAAATGTGTGCAGTGCAGTATGGGGAGGTGCAGTAATGGGGAGGGCGACCATGAGTAGTGTTCAAGGATATCATGAGAAGTGCAGGGAATACCCACACTATTGAACACCACCGACCAAGGGCGTACCAGGGGGCAACCAGGACATGGCCCCCAGTTGATACAGTTTTTACTTTAAAAATTGAAACTAAAGCTAAATAATGAAGAAGACAAAGCCATCCCCCCCAATCAGAATTCCTGGATATGCTCCTGTCACCCACACCAATCAAGATATCCTCCCATGTTACTGAACGTTCCCAACATACTCCATCAAATCCTACAGTACTTTATACATGTTGTATGGGGTGATTTTATAATTACATGGGTTGAAAGGATAACCTAAAACCAGATCTTCTGTTGCATGAGCAAAAAATTACAATTTACGGTTGGTTATACGAAATGACAAAGCAAAGTCAACCAGTTGGTTGGAACACCAAGGATGTTGACCTGAATCCGCTAAAAACCTTAACACTCGGAAATTATAGAAACAGAAACTGCATTGGTAGGAGAAAACCCTCGTTGCCCTATTACTTAGCAGCACTAGAGAAAAAGCATCATTTTCAACCCTGCCACATCCTGGTGGAGATTTTAGAATTTTGACTTAGAGCTCCAGGGAGGTTAAAATCGTGGAAAAATTCTATCATTTTTTCAAGAAATAAAAAAACTCCAGCAGCTTATATTTAGGAGCCAACTAATGTAAGCTAACCTTATCAAAGTAGTTTTTCAATTTACTTCTAGCATAGCTTTGAGTCAAGAAAGAGTTATTTCCTACCCATTTAAACATTCAAAAGCCCAAACAGGTCCTTAATGCTTTGACATTGGATACTGTACATATCAAACATTTTGTCTCCAATGTGGCATTGAAATTTCAAAAAATTGGCAACTATGAGGAGGTATTATGGTAGGTTTGTTTGACTCAAAATCAAACTGTATTCCATAAGGTATGTTTAGGTAAATGAAAGTTGTTCTTACATAAAGTCAGCTTTGCTACTTCAAGAATGCACTCATGCTAATGAATTCAATCTATTGTCTAGAGTACTTGAATATTCCTATTAAATCCTTTGGATAATCATCGAAATGGTTGCCTTGGAAGGGAGGCTGCACAGCAATAAGATTGAGCTCAAAGACCCCTGTGAGAGAGCCTTATTGAGTTAGTGATTACAATATTATGAAATTTGTCCGGTTATAAAATAAAACTGTATTAAATTTAGGTGCAATAATTGAAATGAAAGAGGAATGATCTCGATTTATATTTCACTACATAAGGTGAACTAATGAAAATATCCTTACTCCTGAAACTTCCTTGATTTTAAATATTCTTGTCTTGTGGGGATAGCCAATATTGGCTGAGATATTGGCAAAGATAAATTGACCCAGGTTGTTTAAAGGGTCATGGGTTTGAAACCACCTTCAGACTCATATTAAGTTCGAGAAGAGCATTTGTTAGCTCTCTGTAGTTCCAGACAAAAAGGCAAAAGGAATCAGGAGGTGTGGTCAGACTGAAGGACCAGGCTCTCAAAATTTGTTGTCAACGCTGGGCTATATATCATTCCACCAATATCGAATGAACAGAAAAGCCACTTTTTGAAAAGCTAGTCCAGGCACTATCGAATGTCTGGAGAGAAGAGATTTGTAAAGTTTTATCAATAGCAAGCATCCAGCATGCTAGATTACCAGGATACTTTGGTAACCTACATACTCTCTGGTCTCTAATAGACGTCCCCCCTGCCTTTCAATTTTTAGAAAATTTTCCACCCACGACATTCTTATTCCAAGCCCCTGGTAATTAATTCTGGTAACAAGTTGCAAGCAAAACAAGAGTTACACTTAAAAAATCTATTAGATTAAGAATTTTGAGAGAAATCAGCGAAGTTATTGCACTGTCTTTTTATGTCTATTTGTCACTACATCACGTCTCTCACAGCGTTCCCCTTTTTAGCAATTAGCAGAAAATTTTCCAACCAGGACATTCTTATTCTAGCCCTCCATTTTTTAATTTTTTGGAATTTTTTCCTAACCCCCCTTTTATTAGAAACCAGAGAGGAGGATTGGAAAGAAAAACCCAAAAACTATATTTCTCCAAAATAAGGTAACCAAATTATGTTGCAAGCATTTGTTTGAGGAGGGGCTCCCCCAATTTTGCCAAAATGGTCCATGATTATAGACCAAAACCATTGAGGAACATTTTGATCCTGAAGGTCTTCACCACACTCCCCCTCTTGGTGTAGTGGGACCGCATAATCCACATAATTAATGCTATGTAGTATAATGTATGTAAGCTGTCAATCAATGTCAATTATCTGTTCTGTGTATATGTTTAGTTTGTGCCGTAATTAGAGAGCGGATTCTGAGCTCATCAATAAGAAACATGTGAAAACATGCGAACTCCAGACTTTATGCTCGAATGTTTCTTCATACATTATGCCGAGCTAAAGTGCCCGCTATATTTGAAGGTCACTACTGGAGTGCAAGTCTGTGCTCAAGGAGACTTGGGGACCATGCAGCCCCCACTTATACTGACAAAAAATCTGGCTTATTGAAGGTTAAGCTGAACCCTGGATTCTATTGCCCAAGGTCATCTAAACAAGATTTTGCAGAAAACATGGCCTTTTTTGAGCCAACAATATTTCAATTTTGATTTATCTCGAATAGTCTATAAAAGGTCAATGGGATTGTATGCACTACTTGACACTTTCCCTTGAAAATATAATTCATGATAGTGCACCACCTCTTTATTTAATCAGTGCATTGACACCAGGTTTTCCTCTAATAGGGGCTAGAAGCTCTAACAGAAGGGTTGTTTTATAGTTGATAGGCACATACACTTACTATCTTCGTAAGATATGGGTTTATGTGCTAAGCACAAAGGGCCCACTGAATAGGTAAACTAATCGAGCAGTGCGACCCTGGTCCTTCCTCTGGATGTGACCACACCTCATGATTCCTTTTGTCTAATTGCCTGGAATTACAGAGATCTGGCTAATTCTCTCTTCTTTGGATGGTACAGAACTTCAGTATAGCCAGAAAAATCGGAACCATAATGAAACAAACACATAGATACTACTTAAGCTTTTCGTCTGACACTCAACAGAGTAATACGTCAGAAAGAGAACGAAAGAGAAACCTAACTGATTTATGTGTTCGTTTCATTATGGTTCCGATTTTTCTGGCTATACTGAAATTCTCTCTTCACACTTTGAGACAGGTCTGAAGGTGGTTTCCAACCCAAGACCTTTTGAACAAGGATCAAGTGATCTAACCACTCTGCCATCCGCGTTTCCCATAAAAATACTAAGGAATTTGCTTCAAGACAAAGGAAATCTTGAATCATCTATCTTCCGAAGGGGGCTAAACTTCTCCAAGGAGGGGCTGTAGCCCCTCTATCACTCTACCACTGCAAAGCATTCCAATAAATCAACAAATCCTAAATTTGTTGATCAATGCAGCAAATTATTCAGACAACATCAGCTTATTGTACAGAACTCACTATTAACATGAGGCCTGTAGGCCTTTGGGGTGCAGGGGGAAGGGGCATCAAGGGGCTACGCCTCCAACCCAATAGTAGCTAGAACAATGGTTTTTACGTCATTAAGAATGCCACATTCTGATTTCTATTTTTCAGCTCCCCCCTTATTTGTGTCCTTCCAATGGGCTTGTTAAGATCCATACTTGCATCAAAATTTCGTCCTAATACTTCTCAGCGATGATCTTGTGATCCTTCCCCTGCACATCTTCGCCTATAGGTAGGCCTAAAGCAAAGGCTGGCATGACCACCCCATCAATCAACAAACAAACAAAGGAGACAAAACAGGGACCATTCGCGCAAAGACACTGGTCTGCTCACTTTTCGCCTGAATCTACCGACAGGAAATTGATAAAATCTCACCTCCATATTTGGCATAATAACAACTCCAGTTGATCGGCGTTTCTCCCTCAAATTTTTTTTCTGTTGCCGTTTTTTGCTTGTCGTGGCTCCGGCACCCCTCTCCTTCTTCGCATGGAGATGCTCCTTCTCTTTCCTCCTCTCAGCTTCTTCGTCATCCTCGTCTTCATGATGACTGGATGTTTCCCTCTCCTTCTCTTCGGCCAGGTTTAATCTACTAATTTTGCTCGTCACCGTTTCCAGTTCGCTTTTCCCCACGTCGATCTTTGGAGCCCGAGACGAAGACGATGTTCCGCGAACGCTGATCTCGACCCTCGATGTGGCAGACGATACATCTCTACTTTCCCCGTCTCGTTGGTCGAATGCTTTATTTCTTCGTTCAGTTCTTTCTCTTCTAGCCTCAATTCTCTCCTTTCTAAACTTACTCGTAAATCTAGAATCTGCTTCAGTGGCCATTTTTCAGACTGCAAAACCGTATCAATTCGATATTTATATTGGGCCTAATTCCTCGCTCTGGCTCCCGCCCGAATTGCTGCACACAATTATCCAAATATGTTCTGGCTTTTTCAACTCTTCTTCGACATAAAACATAAATTCAACTGTAGCAGCAAGTACATAAATGTCCAGTGCAATTATTCAGGTAAACAATGTTCAGATTGAGCAGTTTATTCTGGTAGAACTCGGGTACAACTTGTTGATGTTTCGTCCTGCCATTTCACAGATTTAGGAGGAAAGCAATTTGGACATGCTCCGTGCTCTCCAGACTCACCCTCATATTGGGAGCGTTTGATTGGTCGGTTGAACAATTACAAATGATACAAGGCAATGCTGCAAAGGAGCTCGTTATTTCGGTATGAGGGTGCTTGGAGGGAGCAGGGGGGCAAAAAGAAGCTGGGAAACTCCCATTTACAGCACTCCCATTTTCAACATTGGTTGATGCCAAAAGTGCAAAGTTTCTGCAAATCTGAACTTTATGTTCTCTTCATTAGATAGGTGAGCTTGGGAATTTCATCATCATTGACATTGATTTATCATTGTTTAGCCCCCAAGCTCTATTACCCAAATCCATGATAATGGTAATATTATTCTTGAGATCTTCTCAATCCTAGTGCATATCTGTCCTTGGTCAACTTTCCATAGAGTTCCGATCTTTTTCACTGGCTTTATAGATATATGATGGGAATGCATAGGTAGTTAGTGCGTTTATCTCCATCAGTGTGATACCTTATTGGTTTTACTGATTGATATGTAAATTTAGAATGTTGCTACTGTGACGAATGAAGTATTGGCGAAAGGAAACTCATTTATAAACACATGGGGGCTCTGGGGCACGATTCTTTCCTTTGACGTTTATTGAGGAGTGATTTTGAAATCTTACATGTTTAGGCCCTTAGAAATACCTTGATATCGAAAGAACTCAAAAAGATTCCGACAAGCCCCCATAGCAATGTACCCAGCTCCCTAGGTCTTAGATCACTCAATTGAGATAAGCAAGTTAAGTTTTCAGAATAAAAGCAAGAAATCTAGGTATAACAAGAGAAATTTTGTGGACACGGTTTCAAGCACACTATACTCCTCAGGCTCTGTAATACATTGCATGCACTTTAAAATTTTCCTTTGGGGCCAGGGGTTAGAACACCCCCTTTTTAGCGCATCAACCGCAGTAAGCATGTCAAACACCCCTTGTAGGGGTATCCACCCCTTGTAAGATGATACTGTCCCCTGGTAAGCGTATCAATGCAGTAATCATATAGATTAGTCTCTTAGCGCAGTGTTGGGGATTCCCGAGTGGTTAGATCAATGGACCCTTATTCAAAGGGTCGCAGGTTCAAAACCACCTTCAGACCAGTCACATAAAGTGTGAGGAGAGAATTTAACAGCTCTCTGTAATTCCAGGTAAAAAGGCAAAAGGAATCACGAGGTGTGGTCACATCGAAAGGACCAGGGTCGCACAGCTCGATTAGTCTACCTATTTAGTGGGCACCTTTGCGCTTTGTAAATAAACCAATACCCTACAAAGATAGTAAGCGTATTTGCCTATCGACTATCAATACACTGCTTCTATTAGTCTACCTATTCAGTTTGCCCTTTGTGCTTTGCATATGAAAAAAAAACCCATACCTTTCTACGAATTTATATTTGCCTAGTTGTATTTACGTATCAACAATCAGCGCAGAAACCCAAAGAAGTAGACACAATACAGTATCGCGATATGAAACAAAACAAAACAAATATGAAATATGTTTACCATGTTCACCAATTTTCTCCAGAAAAATCGATTCGCACTGATTGGTTTGCAGCTGTATGTGTAAGACATGATTGGTGGATTCTCGTGGATCAAATCAGTACAAATTATCAACCAATTAATGAAAAGTTGCACGAATTTAACAGGCAGAAGTCCGTCAATTTTTTGATGATAAATTTACTACAGCTTAGATTTATTTGTAGCTTTCACAAGAGGGATTAAAAGTTTATAAACGAGCTCGAAGTTTATTGTGGAATTAGAGTTTACAACGGCGAAACAGTCGTTTGCATTATACATACTAATCAGGAACTGCAGAGCTGCAGCGAGCTGGGTTGGTTGTAGGCCCAGTCTCAGAATTAATAATGCTATCCATTTAGATGGCACTGTTCAGGATTTTACTAATAATTCGAGCGTAACTTGCATAATTTATTACCCTGGGTACCAGACCCGCAGCTCAAAGATACGAGATACACTGATCTTTTTGAACTAATGTAGTTCAAGTTTCTGTCGTATTACTCTGTTGAGTGTCAGACGAAAAGCTTAAGTAATCTATGTGTTCGTTTCATTATGGTTCCGATATTTCTGGCTATACTAATGTAGTTCAGTGGATAAACAAATATGCTCAAATATCTTCGTAAGATATTACTAAATATGCAAACCACGAAAGGCCCACTGAAAGGTAGACTTGAAAGGTAGACTAATCGAAGCAGTGCATTGATGGTTGATCGGCAAAAAAACTTACTATCTTTGTAAGGTATTGGTTTATGTGCAAAGCACACAAGGGCCTACTGAATAGGTAGACTAATCGAGCAGTGCGACCATGGTCATTTGTCTCGATTTGACCACACCTCGTGATTCCTTTTGTCCTTTTGCCTGGAACTACAAAAAGCTGATAAATTCTCTCTTCACACTTTATGCCTGAAGTTGGTTTCGAACCCAGGACCCTTTGAACAACGGTCGAGTGATCTAACCACTAGGAAATCCCTTCCACTGAGTGCCTAGAATCCAGGGATTGATTTTAAGGGTTTTATCTACTGTTGAAAGGGCAGCAATATATACACCCCATTTGAGTTTTGGATTTCCCTAAGATGAAAAATAAAGAATAGACGAGGAAAGCTGTCATCCAAAAAGGTCTAACATCATTTCTTATATCGAGGTACCTTTAAGCCGATTAATATTCTATTGGTACCGAAGGTTAACAGATCTAAAAGATACAGAATCGGAAATAAATGACATAGTATAGGTACCGAATGGTATTGCATCGGTATAGATTAATATATCCATCGGTACTGAAATTTATAGTATCGGATCTGATTAGTATAGTACCGGTACCGATTAGTATGGCATCGGTACCGATAGAAAAAATGTGTCTCTCGACCCCAAAATTCTTCAGAAAGATGAGGCAAACAGGGTTCTACAGCCTTGTATGTAGGTATAACAAGAAGGTTCTAAACAGGGATAACACATTAGCAAAGTCAAATATGATTTCTTACGTTGGGTATCCTTATGCCAATTAGTATGGCATCGATACCAGTTAAAATGTTATCAATATCTATAAATGTGAAATCGTCACCCATTAGTATGGTATTGATACCGGTTCAAATGTTATCAGTACCTATTAGTATGGTATCAGTAACGATTAGTATGGTTTAGATAACTAGTGTGGTTTCAGTACCGATTTAAATTTTATCAGTACCTATTAGTATGGTATCGGTAACAATCGGTACGATATCGGTACCGAATAGTATAATATCGGTATCGACTGACAAGATGTGTACCTCGACCCCAAATATCTCCATCAAACTAAATAGGGGCTCTACAGCCTTGTATTGAGATAAAATACGAATGGTCTACAAGATGGATGTACGAGAAGGGTGTTCAGGGATTTCACACGAAAAACGAAATGAGCGGAATAAAAGCCATAATCAACATGATAAAGTAAACAAGATCATGATTTTCCTCTTTTAATTGCTTAACGATTAAATACAGTAATTAAACGGCAAAAATTAATCAGATGTTTACATTACATTTGCCACGAGGCTTCGACGCAGTATTCTAAATGACTTACAAAACTCTCGCTCTCTTTCTTCTCATCTTACAAAGACACTAGAGGCTTGGCAGTATTCAACACAACGACAAGTTGAGTACCAGGAAAAAATTTCACAGTGAATACATATGGAGGGATTTCACCTCCTGATCAAGGTTACTACATCTGGCTAAATTTGACATAAAACCATGGGCTAACAATCAGGCTTTTACAAATGTTTGGCAGACTTTCAAGGGAATTTTTTGTCGATTTCATGCGTTTTCCAAGGCTATTATAGACTAATATTGCATCTATAATAGTCTTTAGTGGATAAAAGCTTATTTGAAACCACTTATTTTTGGCCTTTTTATCATCCGCAGCCCAATCAGCACTATTGCACGAAAGCTGTTGCTAAATAATGGTCCTCTGATTCCAGCCCAAAAATTACCCAGCACCTAAAATTCAAGAACATACCAAGGGTGTCATGAAAACGCTAAACATGTGTAGTATGTTCTTAAATGTTAGGTTCAGAACAGTGGGCTATGATTGGAGGAGAATAATTGTGCAATAGCTTTCATATCTCGACTATGATCTAGTGCGAACCCTGATGTCCTTGCCTACGGTCTGTATTAGTTCATAGTACATAACAATGACGTCATAAGCAGCATAGTAATGGTCCTCTTATCCAAGAAAGAGACCAAGTAACTGAAAATTTCGATCTAGTCAAACAAAAGTTGTTATACAGTGTACTGGTACAAAAACCCATCAGAGTTGTGAATACGCCAACTAATATGCCTGTTATTACAAAAAGATCTACGACTGCAGATTTCCACTACACGAGTGGCCTCGTAAATCACAATAAAGTGTGTGCGGCAAAATCTCAACATTTCATCTATAAAAGTAACACGAAAAATAGCACCAAATATACTCTACGATGTCATTTGCTAAACCTCGCCCGTTGTTAAATCAAATGGCCACATTTTCTTAGTGTTCTTTTCAGCTATCTAGTCCTCTCTTGACCAAGTTGGCTTATCCACTAATGGCCTAGCCATCAATGGCTAAGTTGGCCTAAACTCCATTGGTTTAGCCACAACAGACAAGGTGGCCTAGCCACGAAATTTTTATTATGGAGCAGTTCTATACATTACGGTGCAATTGTGATATCTAAAACACAGGATCAGGTCTTGGACAAGGGCTTTTAAATGTCTCATGTTCAAACACAATGATGCTATTTTCCATGTTTGTTGACATTATGCAAAAAATTTAAAGTTCTAGCCATAACTCTAGGAACCGTGCAATGAAAGAGGGAATAAATGCAGTTAACATGGTTCAAGACAGATTTTCACCCTGGGCAACGCCTGTTCAGTACTGTGGAAGGACCATTAGTAATGTGGAGGATGTCATCAATACTGTGGAGGGTATTCAGTACTTTTGAGGTATACTACCAGCACAGTACTGTAGAGTGATACGATTAGAACTGTGGATTATATTCAGTGCTGTGGAGGATGTTCAGTAGAGTGGGGCATATCATCAATACTGTGGAGGGTGTCCAGCACTGTGGAGGTATACTGCCAGTACAATACTGCAGAGGGACACCATTAGAACTGTAGAGGATATTCAGTTCTGTGTATGATGTTCAGTAGAGTGGGATATCATCAATACTATGATGGTTGTTCAGTACTGTGGAGGTATACTATCAGTACAGTACCGTGGAGAATGATGTTATTCCCCACAATACTCTACAGTCTTGTCTCAAACCATGTCCGCAGTAGCTAAAATAAAAACTAGCTTACCCCCGCATAGAAAAAGTCCAATTCACCCTCGAATGGGAGCTAATATAGCAATGCAAGAGCTAATTCGCATTCCAATACCTAAATGGCATATTCAGAACCGGGGGGTGCATGCAAAGATGTGGACAGGGATGCTGGAAACAACGACTTTTTGAAATAAATTACTTCATTATCTTCAAACTTAGTTTAAAGTTGGTACATGGGTTGGGAATGGTCACAAATTTTGAAACTTTCAGACTTCTGACTTATTCGTTTATGAACAAAGCCCTAAATTACGCAACCCAAGAATTTCCAAATTTCAATAGCTTTGTTCTTATGTGCCTTATTGTTATTGATAATAGCTCATTTTGAAGCTCTTGTCAAGATCTATATAACTAACCTATTTTAGTATTTGCGTTACCCATGGAGAGGAAATTTTGAAGCTCTTTTCAAGATCTATGGCCCATTCTAGTATATCTGTAACCTATGGAGAGTTAACCTACATCCTATCATCCCTGTCCAAGAACCACAAGCATACCCCCGTCGAGACCATATAGCTGCAAGTAAAACATTGCAGTCATTTCTGGGATCCAACGGTATTCAGCCGCTCACCTTTCAATTCTTTAATAAAAATAGGGGGGAATCGTGTGAAGAAGGAACGTGAATAATTAGATAAAAAGGACTGAATGTCATCCTAACTATATATATAATTTCATAAAACGTCTTAGGATGAGTTTGACCTGGTTAATGTACTAATCACCCGTATCAGTGCTCCGTTTTCATCCTTCATTTTCTGCAAAACAAGACAGTTCAACATCAGTACATTTAGAAGTTAATAATGATACGAGAGCCAAATTTCATAAGTATACTTATGAAGTGTAGGTGGTAGGAATCGAACTCACAATCCCTTGGTTTTAAACCAAGTACCTTAGCGATTGTGCTAAACAACACCAAGCTAAGGCTGGGAAGGTCAGATAGTTATTTGATTTTTTTCATTTCTCTACTGTGAGTTGTTGACTCATACAACGGATAAGTAGGGTTCTGATGAACACAGGAACGCCTGGTACCAGCAGAGAATCAGCAGTGAGATAATGGTGGAAGGAATCGAACTCACGATTCCTTGGTAAGAAACCAAGTATCTTAGCGATTGTGCTATACAGACCAAGCTAGGCCTGGGAAGGAACCGAGTTTATCTACTTTGTGTGATAACAATTTGATTATTTTTATTTCTCAACTGAGAGTTTTGACTTATACTACAACGGACTGAGAAATGAAAAAAATCAAAATATTATTACACCAATAAGACAACACCCTTGGTTTCTAACAAAGGAGTTGTTAGTTTGATTCCTACCACCTCCATTATCTCAATATTCTCTGCTGGTAACAGGCGTACCAGTATTCAGCCAAACCATACTTGTCCGAAGTAATATAAAATCAAATAATTAAACTGATGACGATTTCATCGAAACATTCAAAGCACGGTTTATTTCTGGATTGTTCACTTATAGAAATTAAAGACATATAACAAGGTTAAAAGTTGTCACCAGCATTTTCTTTCAACACTTGCTCTCTTTAGATCGTCTATAGTTCGTCTAACTGAACCGGTCATGATTGGTTGTTTTTTACTATACCAATCCTTGTCTTCTATTTGATTGGCCTATTTCGATTCAACTCTTTCCTGACTAAAGCAATTCGTTAAGTTTTATTTTCGGTTACTACATGTGGAAAATCCGACAATCACAAAAAAATTATTGCCTTTCAGTATTACAATTCGTTTGGTTTCATTTTCGTTCTCTATCTGACATACTACTTTGGTAGAAGTCAGACGAAAAGCTTCAGTTATTATGATGTTTTGCTAGTTCCAGATATTTTGAAAGTTCAGCTTCGATCCAAGTGGTTGGAATGAAGTGTAGTTAATATATCAATTATGAGCAGGGGTCATATGTTTCTTTAGGCACAAACAGAATATGTTCGTCTACACATCATCAAAATATAAACAAAATCTTCCTATTCTATCAAGAAAGCCAGAAAAAACTTTCCCTTTTTTATTTTTTCATTAAAATTTTCAAACACGTAAAAATATATCTTTGACAGCATGGTAGCAGATTGCAACCCTAAGGCCATTAAATAAACGGAATACATTCAACTTGAATAGATCGTGCCTATCCAGGCTATAGTGCTCGATATACGCTAAACGTAGAGCAATTATATAGATAATGGCATAAAAAAGCTGACACTCGGAGTGCCGCTGTAAGTATCATAATCTGTTAAAATAGTAAAATATTTTTTTATTGGTGTAGCCCGTCTGATTAGTACAGAAGCACACAACTCGGATTTAAAGAAAAGCACGTCTTTTCTCGAGTGCTAATTCTACTAACAGATTAATCAAAAAAACAAAAGAAAAAGTAAAATATTACACAAGGGGGAGGGTGAGCGATCGATGGGGACGGTCCCTTACCTTCATAGATTCTTCGGCTTGTGCTAGTTTTTCTCGAAGTTCTTCCTTTTCCTACAACGAAATCCAAACATTGAAATTCCAAATAAATCTCTAATCCAAGTATTATAGAAACGAAAGTGAAAAGATTCCTTTCGCTCAGGGAATTTATTAAGTTACTGACTGGTGGGCCAATTTGCCCAGTAAGCCAAGTAAATGGAAGATAAAAATGCCACTTTGCTCCCATTGGCCTAAGTCGAAATGGGGCCCTTTCAGTATTTGTAACTTGTAAAAATTCATTGTTTTCTCTTTTTCATATATGTTTTGAAATGGAAATAATTGAAATTTGGGGGCTTCTTCTCACCCCTTTTCATGTTTTCTCCACCAGGAAAAAACCTGAAAAAATATCCTGCTTTCGCCCATTTTTGGCTATTCTTACAAAACCCATCAAAAAGTCACTTATCTTCATATCCAAGAAAAATAAAATTTGAAATTTATCAAAACCCTACGAAAATAAATTCACCAGCTTTATTTATCATTTTCTAAATTTTCTTGCTGTTTTGATATATTTGAATGGCTAAGAAAGAGGGATGTATCTCAAGATTTTTTACGAGATAAGTTTTTTCGTAACTTGGCTCTTAAAACTTTCCAAGTTTAAAATCTTTAACTGACAAAAAAGCGTTACATTAAGGCCTAAACATGAAAGAATATATTTGTCTTCCCCGCTTTCTGCAATATTTCTTTATAATAACTTAACCTCGTAGATATCATCAGAAATAAAGATTGACTGTTACCTTCATTGCCTCTTCGTACCGGGCTAATTTGTCTCTCATTGCTTCTTTCTCCTGTAAGAAGGTTACCATTTACAGTCATAAAGACTTGTGCAAAAAAAAACTATTTCTCTGACTATGGTTCAAGATTATTTCCGTCTAATCCTGTCTTGATGTATAGGCCAAATATTTCCCATAGAAACAGACTAGTAGACCAAGCCCTCTTATCAAAAAAGCTTGTTCAGTGGGCTTATACACTAGCCTCCTTTTAGACTGCAACACTAGATTCAAAATGGCGTCCAAACAATACAATAAAGGTGACTAGGCCAGAACTAAAATGGCCACAGCTTTAGTCAGACAGCTCACAAACATCTTTTTGTCAGGTAAATTTACTAACTCCATAATACTTTTTCAATTTGTAACTGACTAAGAAACCAATTACACCAATTTGAAAGAGGTGTGGTCAAAATGCTGATAAGAAGCTATTTGGGAGTAAGCGCAAAAATCAAAGCAATAGTTATTTGAAACGCTAAAGCTATAGTCAGACAGCTCACAAACATATCTTTTTGGCGGGTTAGTTTGCTGACTCCATTGTACTTAACATTGGGTATCTTGTTCGTATTTCGCACATTGTCCGTGTTACTTCTTGAACTGTCTCAAATGTAACTGACCAACCAATTATACCATGTTGAACGAGGTGTGATAAAATAATGACGAGTATGGAAGGATTTAGTGTGGAACATGAAAGTGTTATTTAAAATACCAGATTGCTTACCCTGTTTGCTTTGTCTAGTTTGGCTTTGTAGTCATCAACCTCATTTAATGCATCTCTTAGTTTCTTCTGAAGCTCACGAGGGTCTGACGTCTCCACTGAAGATGACTGAAACAAGAAGACGTATTTATTAATCAAGATGCCACATAACAGACAAAATACAATAAGTTGGGGGATTCTTCAGTTGGGGGAGGGAAGTTCTTCCGTATAGGATGATACATGGGATTGGCCCTAGGTTTGGGGTAATCTATCTACAAATGCTGGGATTTGGGTACATTTTTACGAAATGAACTCTGTGATAACAGGGGCGGATCCAGACTACATTTACTGCTGCTCGAGCTGTAGTAAGATTTTAAGGCCTAGTAAGAAAACTTTCGTCTGACACTCATCAAAGTTGCACAACAGAAAGAGAACAAAATTCAATCGTAATTGATTAATACAACCAGAGTATATTTTTTTTCAAATTTTTCCAACTATATTATATTTCATGATTTTTGCTGGGGTTATTTTTCCTAGATTTTTTTGATGATAGAAAAACAGGTAGAAAAGTATTAATAGGCTAGAAAAACAAAAATTTGGCGAGTTCTCCGTTATCCTGACACCCAGTCATCTTAAATTTTCAGATTGTTTAGTTGCATAACTTATAAAACGAAAAATCAGTTCGAAAACAAGATATTAAAGCACATATTAGACAAATAAAGTCAATTATAGAAATATGTACAAAGAACAAAGTGAATGCTTAGGGTGGGTAAGGTTTTTGTGAAGAAAATTATAAATCCTTTCCACAAATGAAAAGATTTGAGATATACAACCATAAGCCAATAAACCAATTAAAAAATGAACAAATTCTTTTAGTTTCGAAATTAAAAAAGTTTCTTAGTAAGCTAAGGTCAACTGTTAGTTCAATTTTTGAGAAACTTGAAAACAGACGATTTGAAAAACAGCTGATAAGTTTCCAAGCAGTATAACAGTTGACAATAGAGTTTGTTATTCATTATTGAAAGTGTAGCTTCAAAGAGGATAAGTAATTATTTTGCAAACGTGCTCCCGTGCAAAAAGTGAAAGCAAAAAGGAAAGCTGAGGGCACTTTAATATAAAAAGGACCATTACATTTTTTTGCAGAAATATGGTGCCCCCCTCCTCCTCCTATGCAATATTAGAGACGATACTTACCACTTACCGTGACAAGCCTTTGATATTTAGTAGGGCAAAGTTGTAAATATATTCAGACTTATCAAGGCTATTTCTGACACCATGTTTGATATGATTGTCCACCATACATCATGACAAGCATATTCAGTAGGACAACGTAAACACCTTAGGTCTTATCAAGGCTGTCTCTGACACAATATCTGACATGATAGGCGCCACTCATTATGACAAGCCCTTTATGTTAAGAAGGGAAAAATTCGGGAGGGACCTTTCCCCAATCATCATGCAATGAGAAATATACTTTTTTTACCTATTAATTGCTTACTAGAAACTAATCATATGCAGTGATATAGTGTATGAAACGTATTTGGTATCAAATAGGGGGAGGGGTGTGATATTAAACATTTTTCAAATACAATAGGGAGAGGGGGTTGAGGTTATAGTACACCTACCTTTGAAGAGGATAACGATGACGAGATGTCCCGATTCCTGTCCCTACTTGACAGAGAGCTGAAGCCCGTACTAGCTGAGATTCCTTCTCTGTTTTCTCGGCTCCTAAACAAACAAGCAGACTTAAAATCAAAGAAAGAGCTCGTGACTTAAAGCCATTATTTTATTGGTGGCAATAGGCAACAAATGCTCAGATCATCAGTCCAGCTAGTTTGCGTAGGTAGTTAACTTGCTAAGTTCAAAACGTACCAACCCATTTGCCGAGCTGGCTAACTTTCATATAATAGCAAATTTCAATCTTATTTGCAAATTAGAATCTGAATAGAATTAACCGTGGAGGCAAGCTGGCAGGTTTATTGAGGCCTACTTGCTTACCAGGCCAGTGTATGTAAGCAGAGAGGCTGGCATTGGGATTTTTGGGAACATGGAAACAAGCCTTTAAACGGGTTGGAGGATGAAGGGCATTTTGCATGAATAAGGGGAGCAAGGAACATTTTCAATTCATTTTTCTCATCTTTTAAGGGTACATGCTTAAAAAATCCCCAAATTTTAGAGGAACAATTTTCAAAGGGATCAGGGGAACAAGAACCCCCTATACGACCCTTATTAGCCTTTTAGAGAGTTCTCGATGCCATAAAGGAAGCTGGAACAAGCACAAAATTCTTCTTTGATGGGATCTTTTGATTTTCAATAAAATTCTGTTAAGCTCACCTTCTCAATCTTTCTGAAACACTCTGAAAAGAAAATAGCATCGGTTAAGACTCACTGTGCAGTTCATGCTACAGAAAGGGGGGGCTATACACATATTAGGTATCCCTAAACAGGACTGAACACCCTCCAATGTACTAATTTAATCCCCTAAGTACTGATCTCAACCAAAAATACTTGAAATCCTTCAAAATAATGATGTTATCCCCCAAGAGTACTGAACACCCGCCACAGAACATAAGGTATCCCTCCGCTGTGCTGAACATCCTTCACTGTAACGAATATTCTCAAAAGTACTGATTGTATACCTCTAAAGTACTGAAACCCTTCCAATGTACTAATGGATTCCCCCAACGGTATTGAACATAATCTACAGTACCGTCCACGCTGCATAGTTCTGCACATCCTTCACAGTACTGATGCTACAACCTAAACGTACTTATGCTTTCCCATGCAATACTGAACACCCTCAACAATACTGCATAGACATTCCCAGGATAGTGTTTTGATCAGAAGATTCAGAAGGCTTACCATTCTTGGTGGGTCATCGTCCATACTCATGGAGTTTGCTTTCTTGCTCTCATTTTCTTCATTTGATTTCGTATTGTACCTCGTATCTTTCTTTTCTTCTTCTTCATCTTCGTCCTTTTAATGAATAAATAACATCAAATTATTCAGAGTTTTCATATTGGTTAGCAGATTTAAGCCTGTGTCGAATGATCAAACATTGCTTAAGAAATATTTCGTTTTTCACTACTGTGGAGGAATACCATCACTTCTTTTGGGGGATACAATCACTTCTGTGGAAGGATACTATCACTACTGCCGGAAGAGAGCATCATTATTGTGGGAGGGTGACATAACAACTTTGGGGGGGATACTATGCCTACTGTGGGGAGGGGTGTGTTCAGCACTATGAGGTTATACCCACAGTACTCGTGGTTTCCTTCCACAGTAATAAATATCCTCGACAGTACTGAACATTGTCCACAGTACTGCCTGTCCCAAGGGTGATCTAGCACAGAAAGTAAGCACAAATAAAATAATTGTCAAGCAAAGTTTGATCGTTTGGTAAGTCTCAGAACATTAATGGACAAACATTATTGCAAATGCAGCCAAAACTATCTAACATATTAAGGAACGACGAGGAGTTGCACAAATCATAATGAAAACACAGCGAAATACTGTGAATAGGTCTAGTCACGATCGGCCTAGGTCGAGAGACTAATGTGGAGGATCGAGAATATGAAAACGCAATAGGACCCCCCCCCCTCTACGATGAAAGTCAAAAGTCCAATATTTCACAACCTCATAAGCCCTCTAAAAAACTGAAGAAAACATAGCTCTATGACATATACAAACTAGCTGGAAGAAATTTGATCTATGCCTGAAAATCCCATGATATCTTTGCTCCTGTGCTCCTTCGCACCCCACTTATCTCGTAGTTGATAGAGGACACAAGAATACGAGATACTTCAGGGCACAGGGTGCATAGGGCATGGGATTTATAAGACTAAGTTAGTCCCGAGATAGTGAGAGAGATTCTGTTTAACATGCTGGCTTGACTAACTGTAGACCTTGTTTTCAGTAGGCAATGGTAGCAGGCACAATATTTCTGTAGTATATGTAGATGCATTTTGGGTCCCTGTGTTTCTATTGCACCTATTTGTGAATGAGTTTCTGATATTTGTGTTTGTCTGGCTAAGGCACAGACAGGCCTATGTTTCCAGTGTGAGCTCAGTACAATGCACTACATATAGCGAGTCCTATACAGCCCATCCACAGTGCAAACTCAACATATTAATCTCCAATGTAAATTCCCACAATGAATGGAGCCTAATCAAAGACAAAGAACGAAGCAAACAACTGTCATCCGGGACTTCAATACAGGGAGTGTTCTCCTTATATGGAAACTCTCCACCCAAGCACCAAACATAGATAAACACGTTGTAGTAAACCGAAGCTAGCAGATAAAACAACAGAAGAGCCGCCCATTTAAGACGCAAACATGCGAATAAAGGATGTTAAGGTGGGTTATACTAATGTTAGATATCTACAAAGGAACGACGCAGAGTCGAGAGAAAGGCAAAGCCGGATTGATTAGCCTACAAAGGAACTGGAATACGACGAGCCTTATTTGTTGACTGCGGAATTTAAGGTTGAAAGGTAGCAAAGTATTTTTAGGGTAGTGAATGGATACTTAACGAAATACCGAACACTCCAATGTACTGATAATATCCCCCACAGTACTGAGCGGCATCCATCTACAGTACTGAACACGCTCCACAATACTGAACATCCCCCAGGCCCCTCCACAGTACTGGATGGTATCCCTATCATTATCTAGCTGGTATGGCTAATAGTTCTTTTGGTGATTATTACTAGCCTATGCCACAGCACTGTAGGAAACATTAAATATCTTTTTATTGCAGATAGTAACATTAAGGAGGAAAATTAGCTTAGGAATTGCGTTGGATTACTCAAATTTGTCTTCTAGCTGAAGAACTCACAGTACAAAGCTAGAAACGAAATTTCTTTAAAATGTGTTTGTAAGTCAAACTAGAATCATGGGGCAGACTTAAGGCAGGTTATCACAAGACCTATCTCCTACTAAAGCCTTTAATCATTGTAAATATGCTCTCCTTGCTATCCCAGATTCCTTTGCGAATTCTAAGATCACGCAATGCATGAAGGGATATCCAGGGCACAACTTTGTATCAATACAAGATCGCAACCTTCACAGTAAAACAAGTATGCAGTGTAGGATGACAGTTTCAACCAAAAAAGAAAAACTAATAAAGGTCAGCCCTGATTTTGAACTACCTGATTTCATTTTTCTGGTGATTTTTCACCTATTTGTCACTCCCAAACCTTCTGAAAAATGTGTTTCAAATGCTTTCCTGGGCAGGGCGAGCTTCTCTTGTGTTTGTCTCTAGTGATGGTTGAGATTCTGACCCATAATTTCAGCCTGGTGTTTCTTATAAATGTCGTTCTTATAAAAAACATGCACACTGCTTGGGCCTTATCATTTTGAGCCATCTTATTTCCTAATGATTTCAAGTTAAAGGCTTGGAAATCAATATCAAAACATTATATCTTGAAATAAGTAAAGGATCCTAGAAATACAATTACGTTTTTCTGAACGCTTTTCTCAAATCTCCTCTTAGTAACACCTTAGCAACAGAAACTTCTGCAGTTTTAAGGGAAAGCACAAGACATTAGTCACTGGTTTATCTGAATTAATATGTTTATTTTATTCTCAAAAAGGGGGGAATGGGTGCAACTCAGATACTGAATTTTTATCTGAGAAGTGCCCACTTATTTTCATTTTTATGCTTGATTTTTCTTTGGGTTTGTTGGGAAAAGACCACGAGACCTAAATTCGCTATTTCTTTCGACAACATTTCTTGGCTGGGAAGCTCCAGAACCCCTCTAGAAAGATGGGTGCAAATATTGACTTAATGATCCCATTTTTACAAGCCCCTCTACTGTTAATACCCTCCTAGGCCCTGACATATCGAGTTTGATGTTAACCATAGCTGACTCTTGATTGATTGACCAAATCCTAAGCCAATCAACAGAAGATCTGTGTTTTACTCGGCAACCAACTTATGCATAATTGTTTTCTATGTCCATTACTCTGAAATGGCTACCCCAGCAGCCATGTCAATAATCTGCCCTCAATCACTGCTGAAGGGAATGGTTGGGAGAGGAACCCAGATGGATTAGAGAGTGTGGCATTGAAAACCATACCTAGAATTACTGTGGTAATCAATGTGGTTGTGGCTTCTCGATCTTGTGATACGTCTTAGGCAAGGACTAAAAATATTTTCAAACTTGGAGGTTGAGAATATCTATAGCTAGAAATCCCAGTTTTAAAACAAAGAGGATGGTTTGTTATTACAAGCACAACCTCTATCAGAAACACAAGGCAGAAATTTGGATCAGAAAGTACACTAAAACTATTTAAGACATACACACAATGTAAGTTCACAAACGTAAGGCCCATCCCAAACAAGCACTTTAAACACAAATCTAAGAATTGTAGAGGGTGATAAATTGGTAAAAAATCACCTCAAAAATAAGAAACAGAAAGGCTGAAATCAGAGCGAAGAATTCTTATAAAAAAGTGTGTCTTCTTTTATAAGAAACTCATCATAAGAAACCTAAACACAAGAATAGCCTAAAAATTGAGATATTCCAGTAAACATTTTCTAAGAAACTTCTGGAAGCTGTTGTTTCTATACTTAGTTTAGGAGAGCTGACTGTCTGTGTTTTAGTTGTTCTTATTGATAAAAAAGTGTATGTGTATGTTTAAATTTCTTAACTAAATTCAGATATGACCACCATCATTCATATCATATAAATCCATGTGAAAATTTAAGAATCTCCTAAGAAACTTATAGTACAGTAATAGTTTCCTATTAAAAAAATAAGCGTAGGATCATGTTGATTGCACTGTGAATTCGCAATGTTTTCTCATACATCTAGGCTGTTGTCTATTGCAAACACATGATTTGATTACCTACAAACAACAAATAACTATAGCTCCACCAATAACCTAACTGTATACAGGTAAAGAAATACTGCTATCGAAACCAAAAAACCAAACAGGCCACACATACCCGTCGAAATCTTCGTCGTCTCGAGTGGCCAAGCATCAAGTTAAGATAGAAACGAACAGAATCCGAGTTTTGCGAGACAAATTCAAGCTTCTAGAATTCTTATGGAAAGTCAGACGAAAAATCCAACGTAAGAATAATCAGATCAAAACAAAAAACACAGACGGCCATCTGCCCTTTAATTATAAGCGGAATGCACCCATAAGCCACCAAATGAGGAAAGGCTATTGAGACAGAATCATCCCTGGTATTGGGGTATATGTGTACGCAGTAATATTGAGGTGAGGGGGTTTAGTAATATTGAGGGGTATCGTCAGTTATGTGGAGGGTGTTTATCATTGTGATGGGCTTTCAATAATGTGGAGAGTGTTCAGTAAGGTGGAGGGTGCTAAGTTATGTTGAAGTAACGTGGGAGGATATTATCAGTACCATGGATGGGATGTCTTGCAGCAGTGTGGAGGGTGTTTTGTAGTGTGGAGGGTGTTCATTTATGTTGAGGAATATGATCAGTAATGTAGAGGGATATCTTACAGTAATTCAGAAGGGTGTTCTGTAATGTTAAGGGATTTCTTGCAGTAATATGGAGGGATATCATCAGTTAAGTAGAAGAATATATTGCAGTAATACGGAAGGTGTTTAGTAATTTAGAAGGTGTTTAAGTAATTTGAAGAGTGTGTAGAAATGTGGAGGGATATCTTAGAGTAATGCAAAAAAGGTTCAGTAGCTAATGTTGAGGAATATCATCTGTAGAGGGATATCATCAGTTAAGTGGAAGGGCATCTTACAAGTAATATGGAGGGTGTTTAGTAATATGGAGAGTGTTCAAAAATAATGAGGGATATTATCAGCAATGTGAGGGAGTTTTGTACTGTGGATGGTGCTTAGTAATGTGGAGAGTGTTGAGTAATGCCAAGGGATATCATTAGTAATGGGGAGGGATATCTTGAACTCATGTGGATAGTGTTTAGTGTTGTGGATGGTGTTTGGTGAGTGGAGGGTGTTTAGATAGCGAGATATTATCAGTTAAGCATATTGCTATCTTGCAATATTATAGAGGTCGTTCAGCAATGTGAGGGATATCATCAGTACTGTGGAGGGATATCATCAGTACTGTGGAGGGATATCATGAGTGAAGTTGAGGAACATCTTGTGCAATAATATGAAGGGTGTTTAGTATTGTGGTGATTTTCCAGTAATATGTTGTGGGACATTAGTAATGTGGAGGGATTTCTTACAGTAATGCAGAAGGGTGCTCGGTAATGTAGAGGGATACCATCAGTTAAGCGGATTGCTGTCCTGAAATAATATGTAGGCCGTTCAGCAATGTCGAGGGATATCATCAGTGCTGTGGAGGGTGTTCGGTACAGTAGGGGATGTTCAGTAACGTGGATGGACGTTAAAGACCCTACCCAAAGACGACCCTGGCTGTTTGCACAGTTGAAATTCACAATTAATGGAAAATAAATTGCTCAACTAATATAGTGGTTCCTAATCAACAATATACCATAGCAGGGAATCGGAGTAAGCTGCTTTTCATCAAAGGCACTTTCAAAGCAACTACAAAGAGTAATTGAATGGACAAGGATTGAAATATGGCACCTAGCCGCTGTAACTGGCCTCTGTTATCGATAGCCCCTGACCATCAATTAACACAAGGGGGGTGGATTTCTACCACAAACAGAAGTATGGTAGAGCTGCGTATCGAAACTAAAAGGAGTAACTGTAATGTCAATGGGTAAGGCTATGAAAGGATCTATGTATGAAATTTTACATTTTTTTGCATTAGCCAGAGAACATACTTGATGGTGACCAATAAATATAAGAGTGGTTCAAAACCTGTTCTACCATACTTTGTTTATGGCAGTTTTTCATGCATGTAGCTTTTGAACCTAAAAAGAAAAGGCTGCAGAGCCAAAAGCTCTTTTCCATTTGCGGATAAACCAATACCTTGTGAAAGTAACTCACACTACTATATCTAGTGATGTACTGTTTGTAACAAGGCTTAGGCATAGTCAGGCTAGCATCTTCAATATCAACCTACTCACTCGGAAATGGGTGCAATAAAGACACTGGGACTTCTTAGTATTATATGTAGTGATGTATTGTATGCTACCATGTCCCTTCTAGCAACAAGGCCGTGCCATAGTCAGGCTGGTACGTTAAACAAAAACTCACTTACTCAATAAACACATTAGGACTTCTTGCTACTGTATGTAGTGGTGTAATGTATCATACTACTGTTCCCCTGCTAGAAACAAGATCTTGGCTTAGTCAGACTAGCACCTTAAACAGAAACTCTCTCACTCAATAAACACACCAGGACATCTTACATCTATATGTAGTGATTTAGCCAGTGTATGCTATTTGTCCCCTTCTAGAAACAATGCCTTGCCTTAGTGAGGCAGTCACACAATTAACAGAAACACACTCACTCAATGAACACAATAGGAACTCTTGCTAATATATGTAGTAATGCAGTGTAAGTTGCTGTTTCCCGGCTAGAAACAAGAGTCTTGACTTGGTCTGACTAGCACTTTAAACAGAAAATTACTCATAAATTTGATGCAATGAACACAGAAGGACCACATACTACTTTATCGAGCCCCTGTTGGAGAAAAAGGTCTTACCATAGTCAGGCTAGCACATTAAACAGAAACTAACTCCCTCACTCATATAAAAGATGAGAAAAACCAGAGAGAAGTAGAAGAATAAAAAATAAAAAGCGGTTAGCGCAAAAGAGAAGGACATAGGCTTTTGCTAGTTAAATCTTTTGAAATAGTTTGACGATTAGTCAGGTCGATTACCCCTTGAAATGCAGTGCCTCCATCAGAGCGAAATATTTAATAGTAGGGGGGTATTTGTTGAGTTTAAGGGGTATTAGTTGAGTTAAGGGGGCGTTGAGCTGCAAAAAGTGATGGGACCAAAAACATTTCCATCAATGCGAAAAAATCATGCTACGGCTAGCAAATATTCGTAAAATTTTCTTGCCACATGATTTCAAACAAAAGTTTCGTCAAGAATCCTTTTCCAAGTTGACAAGTTTCGAGTAGCCCATTTTCGTGAATTTCTATCAACAAGCAACAACATTTTTTACAAAAGCTCCTTCAAGCTAACTTTTCCATGTTGGCTAGTTTCAACCCTTTGCCTATTTCCAATGAAATAAAGCCCCTCCATGCCCCTTTTAAGTGGAAATCAGAGTAGTTCCAAGGGGTTAATATATCACATGAGGCTTATTCTCATCAAACAATAAATAGCTTCTCAATTTTCTTGAGATGATAATTTTTTTGCAGCTCTTTTTATATTGATTCCAAGGTTATTTAGACGCTTAAATCACACAGTTTAAAGGGACTGGACTCTGTTAAATTGGGCATATACCCACAATATCCTTGATTATTAATATCTGTCGAATGAGAAGTCGTCTTTACATTAAAGGGAGCTATGTGCCAATCAGAACACGCCTTATCAATTGTATTTTTAATCACGCTGTCTTTTCAGTGTCTATAATCAATGTCTATAATGGCTTTAATGTGAACGGTGTTAAGGGTATTATTCCCCTTAATATCACTAAGCTTTAACAGGAGAAGATCTAGGATTCAAAAGAAAAATAATAAAGAGAATTAGATAAGAGTAAACAAAGAAAACAATAAAAATAAAGGGTGCTGTTACAAAGGTAAAAGTTTAAAAGCAGGTGCTTGCTATAGTTTCTTTTTAGAATATTCAAGCTCCTTGTCAAGTATATATCGATAGACAGAGTTTCCAAGCATTGAAGCAATAGACAGTCAAGTTTCTTGTTCTTACTCGCTCGTCTTTCAGTTCATGCTATGGTAGCTGAAACTGAACTCACTGCAACAACATCTAGTACTAGACAATGGTCGAAGTGTATACATAATTTCGTAAAAGTGCATGAAATGAATAAAATAGATAGTTGAATCTATAAAAGCCATAAAACTTTACGCTTTATTTACTCACGCTGCAAACCTATCATGATATACCGTCCTGGTATTGTGTATCTACCTCTTGTAAGATAATATACCACCTCTTACAAGTATATCCAACCCATAGAAAATACTAGATATGAATAGGCTTGCTAGCGTGAGTGATAAACAATAATAAATAAATAGATTACATGTATGTGTACGTGCAAAAACTCTAAATCAAAAAGAAGCATAGAACTTAATTTTTTGGTAAAATTTATTATTTAATGCCAGGAGGCTTTCATGGTATATCGCTCCTGTTATTGTTTTCCTTTTAGTTTAGAAAGATAGCCAGCAAATCAGAGAAAGCCAAGATGAGTATGCTTTTCGTTTGACATTCATCAAATACACTAAAAACCAGGGAATTCTTAAGGCACTGACAAGTGAGCAATTTGCCCAGTAGATCCCTGAGCTTGTTACAGAAGTGGAAGAATAAATTCCAATTTTGCCCCAGAGGCCTAAGTCCAAATCAGGCCATTTCAGTATTTGTACTTATGAAATTTTGTGTTCCCTTTTCATTTTTTTGCCACCATTGAAAAAAGCTTGAAATATCCACAGTAAAAAAAGTAGCGTACCGTAAATATCTTTATGCTAAAGCTCTTTATTAAATGTAAGATGAAAAGCTTTAGCACGATTTTGATTTCTCGTCTATCTGAAGTTCTGTACAGATCGAACACCGATTTAAAATTTATGAAAACCAGTTTTAATTTTTTAGAAAATTTATCTGCATTGGATGGCATCAAATCTTGAAAACATCGCAAATAAAGTCGCGGAAACCTTGGGAAAACATCAGTTTTAATTGTTTACTTGAAGAACGTCTTCATTGATCGGTAGCGATGGTAACATTCAAACCAATAATGGCTTTCACGTTGATTTTTGAAAAATTGGAAAAATTAAACTTCACAATTATAATGCCACTGAATAAGATAACATCAAAAAGCTTTAAAGCTGTTGTATTATCTGCCATTTAAAACATTAAGGACTTTCTTATTGATTTATAAAAAGTTTGGTACTGAACTTCACTTTTATATTTCACTGAAAACTTCATCAAGAAGTTTCAAAGACATTGTTTATTACCAAATAACCGCTAATTTTGAAAACAAATGGCCATTTTAATTGACTTTTGAAAGGATTAAAATTGAATTTTCAATTGTACATTATCACTGAAGATAAAATCATTAAGAAGTTCCATAGTTGTTGTTTATAACCGAATCACCACTCATTTTCAATAAAAATGACCATTCTGATTTATATTTGATAGGTTTGGGATTGAATTTTCAATTGTATATTATAAATGAGGAGCAAGTCACGGAAAAGTCTCAAAGATATTGTTTATAACCGAAATACCAATATTTTACAAACAAATGGCCATTTTAAATTATCTTCGAAAAGCTTTAAATCAAATCTCACTTGCTGTTTCACTGAAGATGGCATTATCGAAACTTTTCAAAGTTGTTGTTATTTTACCGAATAAAATCTCATTTTTAACACAAAGGGCCATTGACATTTATTTTTAGCATAGATTACAATGATTGATTGGATAAGCCCTAAGCTTGCATTCTGATAAGAGCCACTTGCATTTCAAATGGCAACCGAGCCAGATCAATTTGTGAAAATATTTGTGAAAAAAATCAGGCCCATAGCTTGCCGAATCCTTATCCCTTGGCTTACCTCATCAGGCATGTACGCTACCCCCGTTGCTTTCCTCTTCTCCCTCGGCCTCCTGTTCCTCCGTGCTCGCTGTGCTGATAGTGACGTAACATCATCATCCTCGACCTCGTTTTCCTTCTCCTTTTCAGCCTCTCTCCGTTCCGTTAGCCTCTTTCTGATCGATATCGTTTCTTCCCTTTCTTTTTCCGGCTCTTGCCGGCCTCGATTCGAGTACGAGTTATCGTTTTCAGGTTTTTCATCGCGCGAGTCTGAAGGTCTCGGAGGTCGTAATGGCGTCGAAGTTAGGTGCCTCCGTGCTCTCAGCGAAGATGGCGTCTGCAAAAGATTTGAATCAAATTTATTTTCAAGAAGATCCTCAAATCTTTAAAATCCAGCTCTAAGGTTTCTCTTTTATGGTTTATTATAAAAAAAGACTTAGTGTAACTCGCACAGTTTTAGGTTCAACGACGGGGTTTCTATGATTTTTTCACCACTAGGAAAAACATGAAAAGAAGCCAACAATCTCAATAATTTATTATCTTTTAAAAAAAAATCATGAACTTTCCATAAATTAAAAATACTGAAAGGGCCCCATTTTGACTTAGGCCATTGGGGCAAAAGTGGCATTTCGTCTTCTACTGCTGGGCCAAGCCCAGGACTCTACTGGACAAATTGGCACAAGCTAGTACCTTAAAAAAGATTTGGGTTAATTCAAGTTTTCTATGGCATACCCCCAGCTCATTCACACGAAAACATTTGACTGCATGAACTGAAGTTCAAGACAATAGTTAAATTAAAGAATATCTTGATAACAACAGGGGGTAAACTCAATAAAAACGACATGCTCTTTAAATAGCATCAGAAAACCATGGGATCAATTAAATGGAAGGAACGAATAGAAATTTGCATAATATCAAGACGTATTGCAGGTGGATTTGAATGTGAAACAAGCAAACTCAGATTATCAGGTCAGTCTCAGAAACTCAAAATTTACTTAATCGAGATAATTTGCGAAAATGAATATGACCCTAGAAGGACTCGAACCCACGACCTCTAGATTACTACTCTAGTGAACTAGAATACTAACCTTAGTGTATAGTTGTTAAAATATATCAATAGAGATAAGTTGTAAGATAGAAAGTAACCCTGGTAGGACTCGAACCCATGACCTTTAGATTAATCATCTACACCATTACAATACTAATCTTAACCTAATTCATTTAGTATGTATCAATCAAGGTAATTTGTGACCCGAGTAGGACTCGAACCCATGACTTCTATTTCATCTATATTTCATTCTGACAATATATCTCCATCGATTTTCCGAATCCCACTTCTTCCCAAGTGCTAAAGTTCACATTTTAAATCTATTATTAATCCAAGTAAAGTTTACTTTTTAGATCTATTATTGATTCAAGAATAACTTTAAAGTCGTATATTCAAATGACCTATATTCAAACGACCTTATCTTACTTACACAGGGTGAAATTACATATTCTAACTTCTGCTTCCCTAATTTCGGTGAAGGTTCAGAAACTCTGGTAGTGCGAGGATTTAGGGTAGTTTCTTTACCAACGAATTAAGCAATTGCTAAGAAACTCGGAGAGTACACAGATATGCCTTCCAAATACAGCTAAGCACTTCCAGAGCCTGAACTTAAATTTCTTATAAAAATGCAATTACTTCAGGGGGATGGAAGTATAGAATGATGGGCCTAGGCAACATGGAAACGCAGTTAGAGTCTGTGAATGAGGCTGAACAAAAGAAGCAAAGATTGGCAATTTTCATGTTTTGATCACGTCAACTTTTATTTGTGCGCACGAAAATATTTGTTTTAATACCTACAGCCTTGTCCAGAGTTTATGCTGTAGTAATTTTAGGTCCATCGTTTGCTTACCCAAATCCCCCTACAGTACTGTGGTCCAACGGTTTTCTCGTTGTAAAAGAGCAGGTTTTCCAAGGTTGAAATTTAGAATGCATTTGAATCAGGAACCTGTTGAGGTTTCTATATTTAACCTGTACATTCAAATCTAAACTGCGGTTGATATCCTCTTTTGAATACTCTTGTATCATTTATATATCATATCATTCTTATATCCCTTAATCTCCATGTATTTCAGGAAGAAATGTTTTGAATGAAATTGTTGTTACTATTAGTGGAATGAAATTGTTCTTATGCTGAGCAACGGCCTGAAAAATCCTTGCATTCAATTACATATTCACATCCCAATAATGTCGTATGATGATACGATAGGCCAAATTCCTAAGTTTGTAAATATTAATAAACTAATTCACAAATAAACTATGCTTTTCAAACGTTGCGATTTCATCTTCATTAGTAAACTAGTTTTATCAAGAAGACTGTTGAAATCAATGCGTTTAAGAAGGATAGTTTATTTTGGAATTAATCAATAATGTCGAATATCATGAAAATTCTCATGAAACTAAAACAATCTTTATTATTCATAGTTTACCACCCCTGTTCAATATTTTCACCTTTATTATTCATATCCAAAGTCAGGAAAACATAACAGCCATACAGTCATTGACCGGAGGAAAGTTTAGTAAAAAACTTAAAAATTGTAGAAGGATTCTAACATATTCCAAATAAATGTTATGAAAGTGCTGTTTAATAACATTGTAAAGTGATAAATTTTAAGTATGTTCGAGTATTTTTGATGACTTTTCTGTATTGTTGGTAATAAAAGTTTTATCTGTCTCTGTATGCAAACTACAACTTAGCCTTCCTAGATTATAACCCAACTTAAGTGAGGAAGAATCTTAGTTACTGGAAATTTTACACTGAGGAAGGTTGACTTTATTTCCTGACTCTTTTAACATCTTAAATTGTTTCCCGGATAGCCTGAAGAAATCCTAAAAAATCTCTGAAGCTTCCACAACATCCAATAGACTTTCTCAGAGTGATGCAACCCTTGCCCAAAACCTTCATTTATTGTACCTTGTGGAAAGATGGCTCTGCAGCAAACTTTTTCGAAGGTGTTTCCTGATCCCTCTTCTGTGTTTCTTGCAGTCTTGCAATCCTCGCTTGAATCAATGACATCTTCAACTACTTCCTTTTAATTCTATTCAATTATTACCAAGCAAGCAAACAGGATGCGTTAATTCCTGCTTCCTTCGACATCATAACATCGAGTTTTCGAGCAACTAGGAAGTACATATAACGGGGAAGACCACCTGTAGCTGGTTGATTGACTGACAACCTTGTCAATGCTTCTAAATCATCCGGGGGTAGCTTCAATGAGCGACTTTCTCAATACACCTACACGTACACGCATTTTCTATTAAGTAAGCCTATAAGGAGACCATTACGAAAATAGTGACACTTTGACACTTCTAAATTATCCGGGGGTAGCTTCATTGAAAAATTCACTAAAAGATCTCAGGTAACGGGATATAGAACAACAGGTCGTGGAGATCTGCAGACGCCCAGAGCCAAACTAGAATATTCGAAACGAAGCTTCTATTACTCTTGTGTCAAAAATTGGAATGATATCCCTAATGATATTCGAGAGACAGATTCCATCACTATTCAAATCCGGTTTCAGACAACATCTTTGAACCCACAACCCTCAAATACGAACTCTTGGTAGAGCAGCACATCATGTTAATATCATCTTATATTTCGTATCTATTCTGTTCTTTAAATTCATTCTAAATATGTAATACTATAGCCACTTTATTCATTAGCTGAAGGTGTATAAACAACGATAAAATGAAAAATCAAAATTTTCTTAATACTCCTATAGAGATTCAGGTATTCTCTAATAATTTAAAGTTAAGAGATTTCAGCACTTGAAGAAAGCCTAGCAGTTTATAAAATCCCGTTTCTTACGCTTTAACCTATTCTTATACTGGCAAGAAGAAGTTGATGGATTCATAGTCATTATAGAGGTATTAGTCTCGAGCACACTACATCGTATATTTAAGAAACGTTATATCATATTTCCTGTTATTTTCACTCACACAAACTATCTCGATTAATTCATAATAGATAAGAAGAATTAAGAAAAGATAAAAGTAAAATGATGGAAAAAAAGAAATAAAAATGAAAGCAGAACTGTTGTCAATAATGAATGCACAAATGAAAGCAAAACTGATGGAAAAATGAATGTAGCAATAAATGGAGAATGAAAGCAAAAATGAAATAGAAAGTAATGGCAAATTTGAATATAAAAAAGCAAAAATTCCACCAAACCTCTTCAATTTTCGTTCCACCAACTTTCTTTTCCTCCTCCGCCTTTTCAGTCTTCGTTTTATTATCCTCTTCCGTTTCGTTCCTCCGTTCCCGAAAACTCCTTAACGCCGAACTTGCCGCCGAGTCGCCAGGTCTTGGAATATTAAATTTCGCTCTAATCTCATCCGCCTTACTCGAGTGTCGCTTGCTCTCTTCTTCTCGCTCTTCTTTTCGCGATATTCGCGACGGTGGACCGATTCTCGACTTGAGATCGTCTATTTTAGTGTCCTTATCGTCCTTCTTATCGCCATTTCGTAACGAATTTGGCCGCGGTATATTGAAACTAGCCTTTGGTTCGTCTTTTTTAATTTCCTCCCTATTGCCAGGGCGAGGGATTTTGAAATCCTTGTCTTCGCTTTTTCCACCAGGACGAGGTATGTTGAATTTAACAGCATCGCGGGCGGATTCCTTTTTATTGTCCTCTTCTCGCTGTTTCAGTCTGTTATTAAGACGCACCGTAATCGATTCGTCCTTATGTTCGTCTCGTTTCTCGCTGTCTTTCGACAAGCTCGAGGGTCGAAGCGGGGCAACCCCAATCAACGGATTTCTCTGCGTCGAAACCTTCTCATTAGATGCCGTTGTGGGCGGCCGTGTAAGCGCCGACGGTCTCAACGGACTCGGGATGACAACGCTAGGAGTAGGCGGTGGCCGGTTCTCTGGCTCACTTTCTGAGCTTGCAGATTCATCTGAACCAGATTCGACAGCGGGTTGGTTTTTTGTGCCAATATTGTTCTCATTTTTGTGCCGCTCCCTACCTCCCTTCAAGGCAGACTTCTTTGGTTTGGCCGTGCCATCATGGATGTAATTAGAGGCATCTTGCAGTGCCTTTCGATTGTTAAGCGATATTCTGAATAAAACAATTGACAAAACTAACTGAGTGATATTCATCATAAGTCAAAACAAGAATTGCTACATAAATTTTGGTGTTGTTGCCTACGGGTTAAGTTGCTAGATTTCTACTCCTTGAAGGGCAACCTTGTTGGGTTCGAGTAGGAACGGTCAAAATCATGAACTACAAGTCGTCAGTCAACTCATCTGGTCCATCCTGCCAAGATCTGGAAACGAGTACCGGGATATTTGTTCGCTCTGGAAAATCTATTCTAAATAGGCAGAAATATCGGAAACATAAGGAAACGAACACATGGATTACTTAAACTTTTCGTCTGACACTCAACAGAGTAATACGTAAGAAAGAGAACGAGACAGAATCTACATCTGGGTATATAAATCAGTTAGGTTTCCGTTTCGTTCTCTTCCTGATGTATTACTCTGTTGAATGTCAGACGAAAAGCTTAAGTAATCCATGTTTTCACTATGCTATGTTTCTGACAATTCTGGGTATTCTAAAGTTTTGTACCATCCCAAGACTGTTCTAATATCAATTCTGAGGGCACAACCTACATGTCCACATCAGCGAAAAGCTACCAAGCCTACGTTAACAGATAAATCGGCTTATTGCTTGCATTACGTAGATAGGCATTAAGTCAGTTACTCTCAGAAGACTAATGCACCAATTTGTTGTCCTGATATAGGACAATGGTTAGCCTGCTTGCCTTAGGTGGATATGGTTTCGAGTTCTCAACATCTCAATCAGATAACAGTCAAAAGCAATTGAGGCAACCAGCTTTTCCCCTTAACAAAGTGCACAAAAGCATTAAGACGGCTTACTTTCGTTGTTTCTGTGACTTGTCATCAATTATTCTTTGCTGTAAGATAAATGATTAGAATATAAGTTTATGTTTAACCAGAACCCTTTTTTCAGTTGGGGTACAAGACGCTTTGTTTAAAGCTCCTTCCAAAGGACGATGGAGTGAGTTGTGTCAGTCAATACCTTTAACGTCATCCATCCACATGTTGAACTTAAACAACTTAGCTCAACTTCAATTGCACATAGAAAACTGCTTAAGTCACTCGGCCACACATCTCATCTTTGAAGTTATTATGATCTTGCCAAGTATTGCATATAAAACCCTATGTATAGTGCTTCTATTCTTTGACCTTGCTGTTATAGTGTCCATCGTAGTCAACACTTCAAAAATCAACCAACATGTTGACCTAACATGACCAAGCTTAACTTCAGCTGCACAAAGTAAAAGACTTAACCTGCTAGGTCACTCAGCCTACACAATCATAATACTCCCTGTAACATCTGAGACCAAAATTCTTTGTGAAGAGACAAGATTTCGATATACAAGGTAGGATACTGAAACAGACACACCAAACATTGTCCATATCCTTTGATATTTCATGAGGCTTTTGAAGCTACTTATTTTTCCAAGCTATGTCTCTTCAAAGTTTTAAGGAAAAATATATGGATTACTTACATTAGCCTTTTGCAATAAACCATCCTGAAACAAAAAAATTAAAATAAAATAATTATGAAATTAGAATTAGCACCTTAAGTATATGGACAGGACAAAAATACTTTATCAACCACACTCAAACCAAACAAAATTATCTTCCCAAGAGTGATGACTTTCCCCACCAGGAAATTGCAGCCTACCAGACAGGGTTGAGAGGTAAATTTGAGAAGAATGACTTGCCTGTAAGTGGATGCGGTGCAGTTTTTTAAAGAGCCAGCAAGGAACCACTTTTCTGGGGGGGATATCTTCTTCAACGGTCATTGAGATTCTAGAGGCATAGTGGCTGGGGGGGGGGGGCAGAGAGGTACCCCTCTTAGAAAAATGAAATAGTTGCATTTATTTCGAAAATTATTTGGCTTCATTGGAAAATTTTGGGTTTTCAATGCATTTCTTATTTTGTTGGAAATTTCCATATGCCCCCCTAACACTGATGCCACACGATGCCCTCCCAAGATTCCTTTGAGTAGAGAGGGTATTCTATTTTTACTCACCTTTGCCAAGACTTTGGCTCGTTTCCTTAATTCTTCAGCAATTTTGATCATGTCTCCATCTGCCAAATCACAAGGTGTCTGACCCTGAGTAAAATAACAAAGGACTTGTCAGACAAAAGGGCTCATATAAAATAATAGCATCAGAACGCAAAGGAAAAGCGTAAAAGATTAACCTCAAGGTTTAGTTTGATTGGTAGTCAGAAATTGTTCAGACGAAAAGAGCCCCGTTTATGAAAATTGAACCTCATCCTAGCAAAAACTTGATTGTTTCATTTACTAAAGCAACAAACTGCAGATCTGGAAAAAGGCGCACTTTTTTGGGACACTACGTAAAGCGGAATGGAAGACATTTTCAAAGGGTTCCGGGTTGGAAACCACCTTCAGACCTTTCACAGAGTGTGAGGGGAGAATAGGCCAGCTCTCTGTAATTCCAGGCAAAAGGCAAAAGGAATTAAGAGGTGTGATCACATCGAGAGAAAGGATCAGGGTCGCACTGCTCGAGAAGTCTACCTATCCAGTGGGCCCTTTGTGCTTAGCAAATAAACCAATACCTTACAAACTATAAACCTACCAACCTATCAATGCAGGAAAGAGAGCAAACAGAAAAACAATTGAAGTAAGGCAAACTCACAATGTTGTTTCTAGTGTTGAAATCAGCACCTGCTTCAGTGAGAATTTCCGCTGCTTCTTCTTGTCCCCAGTGTAGTGCAGCATGCATGGGTGACCATCCATCACCATCTTTGCCGTTGACATCACTTCCGGCTTGAAGTAAGAGTCTGCAATAAAAATGACAAGAACATCAGGGTTCAGGATCGTGTCAGAAACAGGCTTGTCGAGATGAACGTGCAGTTCCTGTTTCTTTTCCACCAATTAGTATATTTACGCTCTACTATCATGTATTGAGCACTATCTTCAGAAAACCAAAACACTGGCATTATAAATATGAAGCTGAATCTTTTCTAAATAGCAAATATTTCTGGATAAGGAAATACTAAAAGAAGTGTTTTGTTCTATTTGCCCAACCATGACATTGTTGGCTAAAACAATGGCAAAACAATACACTGTGGACTCTTAATTTTGAAAAACTTGCACAAAATATACCACAATAGGTTTTTAAACCATAATATTCTACAAACTATGTGTAAACTCACTTGATAACTTTCAGATATCCTTTAGCAGCAGCCACATGTAAAGCCGAAGCACCTAAGAAAATTTGAAATCTTCAATGACAAAGACTTTTTGCATAATCAAATGTAGCAATGTTTTAAGTTTAATTTAACCTAAAATTCGATTGGGAAGACATAATAATCACTTCCAAAAAAAATTAGATAAAAGTCACTGACTTTGCTTGAATTTGACCCAAAAACAGCATCGTAAGATGGACGACTTTACGATGTATTGAAAGGTTGAAGTTACAAGCTCAACTTTGGTAACAATTAACATACACACTGGTGTAATTCTGATTTACTTTTTCTTATGATACTTGTAGAATTCTATTTGCGTTTGGCACTTAAGGTATTTTGATGCATAAACTGTTTTCAATATTCAAACTTTTCCGAACATTTTGCCACTAAAATGGTGTGATGATAAAAATCGTGCAGAAATTGCATTCTCCTTTCTGGTCACAATAAAAGTTTTGTGCATAATGGACTTCCAGTTTTTTTGGTAGATTTCAAAAGCGAAAGATTCTCCGAATCTTTTGATGTACTAGGTTTGCCAGAGGCTATCGCATTTTTTGTTTAAGCTAGTAAGTTTTATTCCTTGCTCAAAACTTTATTTTTTAGCCTTTGTTTCTACCACCTTGGCAAGAAAAGCTAATTAGATTTTTATTCTTACACTTCTAATTGATTTTTCAAGCGCTGAATATATTTTAGTAACGAGGAAAATGTTTGTGAAATTTTCAAGAAAATCTGTCCAAGGGTTTTGAAGAAATTCACGCTAAAAATTTGTAAACATTTTATTCTTGAACCAGCCTCACGCAAAATTTCGAATCTGTGCTAAGACTTTATGGAGACCTGTGTAGAACCCACCTTGAAAGTTGTACTTTTCGTCCACTTGGTTGCTATTCACCCAACTAGTGGCGTCTTCAAGCATCAACTTTTCTTCTTGATTTCGCACCTCATCCGGCTCAACACCTGAAAATAACAAACATATGCTCTGGCCATAAGAATTCAAGTAGGTGGGTAGTAAATCTAATCAGACTCCTCATTGATGTCATGTGGGTTGTTCTTGTGTGAATCAATGCTTTGAGGTGGGTGATTTCTTTCACATTCAATCAAAGAAGAGGACTTTGAATATTGTCAACATCAGGTGAATGAGGATGCCATTAAAGTGGAGGAGGCCTGCATCAAATTGCAACAAAGACCAGGAACACAGACCTAGCCATGAGACTTTTAGTAGGTGTACAGTGAATTACCTTCCTTGCTGCTCTCAGGTGGGCTATACGCTACTTGATAAAAAGGCACATTGAGGTGGGCAATTCCCTTTGAGTTTGATAAATGAAGAGAGTAAATCACCACACATCTCAAGTGGCTTAGTAGGGCATTAGGGGATGACAATTACCCGTTTCGAATGACCAGGTCTGCTGGAACAGCATCATCATCAAATCCAAATCCAAAAAGGGATTTGATTATGAAAACGATGTATGTTGGCAAAAATCTTCACAGCCTGACCCACTTCCATAAAAGATTTATGCTAAGATTGGTTAACAACTGCTGTTAACACTGTGCGGTTTAAGACAGAGGCTAGCATGCTTGCTTTTGGTGGGTTCAAGACACGGTTTAAGCATATGACTATTGCGGTAGCCTGTTCTAGTACAAATTCAATTTGCGGTGCTAGGCCATGCCTTATGAATTCATTTTCTTACAGGGTATACAAAATCATATAAAAATTTACTTTTACTGACCAAGCTTTTCCATTTCTTCTTCCAGAAACTCATCCATCTCCTCTTCCTCAGCTAAATCTGACGGAATCTCACCTTCGTTGTTGACTGCCAGCAAATCTGCCCCTTTGTCTAAAAGTATCCTGAAAAATAAAGCATTTATGCATTGAGAGGGGTCTGAAATGAAGTACTAATCCCAATTGCTAAACCTGAAATAATCCAAAATCCCAATCCCAATAAGGAAAATAGGAAAATCCCCAATATAAACGCAATTAACAATCCTAATCACAATTAACTTTTTAATTCCCAAATCAACAAGTCACAAGAAGATCAGTCCCATCTTCCTAAATAACAAGAAGGCAAATCCCAGTTCTGAATTTACCCCTTCGCTACCTTATAATTATACCTAATGGCAAATTTAACCAAATGACCTTACACTGAACAGTAGTGTTGACTAAACAACTTACTCCACCATCCTTCTGGCCTTAAAACCTCAAAGAACAATTAGCATGATGGCAAAAATATATTCCTACAACAAAGCAGCATTGGCAGAAACATCACATGGTCTGACATGCTTATCTGATGAATGTTGGGAAAAATACTTTGGCAATAATTATTTTGCTATTATTGCAATTTCTCTCACTATTTCAACTATGGTGACGATGGGCGAGTGGTTAGATCACTTGACCCTTGTTCAAAGTGTCCTGTTTGAAACCACCTCTAAACCTGTCACAAAGTATGAGAAGAGAATTGGTCAGCTATCTGTAATTCTAGGCAAAAGGAAGGACCAGGATCAAACTACTCAATTAGTCTTCCTATTCAGTGGGCCCTTTTTGCTTTGCACATAAGCCGAAACCTTACAAAGATAGTAAGCGTATTTGCCTATCAACTATCAATGCACTGCTTTGATTAGTCTACCTATTCAGTGGGCCTTTGTGCTTTGCACATAAACCAATACCTTACAAAGATAGTAAGTGTATTTGTCTATCAACTATCAATGCCTTGCTTTGATTAGTCTACGCATTAAGTGGGCCCTTTTTGCATAGCACATAAATCAATACCTTACAAAGATAGTAGGTGTATTTGCCTATCATCATCATAATTTAATTTTCATCTAACCAGGGTAGGTTACTACCAGGCTACTGCAAAGTTACTGTCAAGAGATAAAAAGTATTTAAACACTGGGCCTAAATTTACAACAACAAAAACGCAAAACGAGGCTTAATCATTTTTAGGAAAAGAACGTTTGCTTACATTTTCTTGTTTTGGTCACGTCAGCTTTTATTTTTGGCGCAAAAACGTTTTTGAAAAATTGCACAGCCTCATTTTGCGTTTTTGCTATCGTAAATTTAGGCCCATACTTTCATCCCCTTCAGTAGTGTATGTAATGATGTTGAAATGAAACAAACAGGCTTAATGAGCCATGTAACTCTTTCATGAAAGGCCGAGGGATTAAGCATGTGACTTATAAACGTAAGTCTAGCCATGGAACATTGTATTAACTAACATTGTCAAGAACATTGTTCATGTAGCAATAACTAACCGACTTAAACAGAGAGGGAAAGTGATTCAATAAAGAAGTCTATAAAGAAATGAAAGACAATTTATGAAAAAGATCACAAAATTCCTTATTTTTATAAGGAAGTTCTTCGTAAGTTAATTCTCTATCAGAGAGTTCGTTATATGTAAGTTCATTATCAGGAGGTTCTTTACAAGTACCTTTTTTATAAGTTCTTTAAAAGTAAATTCTTTATGAGTAAGTTCTTCGTATGTAAGTTCTTTATCAAAAAAGTTCTTTACAAGTAAATTCTTTATCAGAAAGTTCTTCTTATGTAAGTTCTTCCTCAGAAAGTTCTTTACAATTAAGTTCTTTATAGGTAAGTTCTATTTTAGTAATATCAATACAAGAGCCAATTTTCCCAAGTTAATCAAAAATTAAAAGATGAGACAAGAATAGACATTGCTTCCAGGCGATTCGATAATAATATCGTCTTCAGTAAATTTTCTAACAATGATTTGGGGAACTATCTAAATGCCCGATTAACAATAGTATAGGGATGACAATAAAGTTAGCCTATGGGGAACCTACACAAGTGGAATTGCTGTATTCAAAATTGAAAATAATCAAGAGGGCCTAGGCTGAGAGTGATAGAGCCTAGATCTAGCAGAAACGAGAGTTTAAGAAGGCCGGAACAAGAAAACTCAATACTGTTCAACACGTCTTCCATTAGATCTTCAAATTAAGGTAAGCAGAACCAACAATAACTAGCCAAGTTCTTCAGCTGAAACGAGCTGAAATTACTTATAAAAAACCATGCAGAGGATCATGATATTGCTATTATAAGGAACTTATAAAGAAAAATAGAATGAAAGACGCTCTATGAAAAACAAGCATAATATCATAGATTAGAGAAAGTATAAAGAAAAGGTCATGGAAGGGTAAGAAAGATTAAATTCGAGTTGAATGGCGGAGAAGGGTCGTGAAAAGTGGGATTAGAGAGGATTTTTCTCATCTATCCACAGACTTAAGAGAGGCAACAAAGAATCGCACAGATCAAGAGGTTTAAACGGCAAGAAAGAAGGCGAACAGACATGGTCACATTCATATGCTGAAGAGATTTCGCTCTTGAAAAAAGATCATGCTTATCTCACAATATCATGTTGTCTTCAGCTGATTTCCATTGCTATTTGATCGCAGGCTGTGCGAGCCAGTCTATGTTTTAGAGTTGGGAAGTAGATCAGTTGTTAAACCAACTTGAGTGAGCAAATAGGCTTACTATCTTCGTAAGGTACTGGTTATTGAGCAAAAGCATAAAGGGCCACTGTAAGGGGAGAATAATCAAGCAGTGTATTGATAGTCGATAGGCAAATACGTTTGCTGTCTTCTTTAGGTATTCGAAGCAGTGAATTGATAATTGATAGGCAAATACGCTTACTATCTTCGTAAGATGTTGGTTTTCTGTGCATATCTCAAAGGAGCCCACTGAATAGAAAGACTTATGGAGGCAGTATATTGATAGTTGATAGGCAATACACTTACTATCTTTGTTAGGTATTAGTTTATGTGAAAAGCACAAATGGCCCAACTAATAGGTAGACTAATGGAAGTAGTACATTGATAATCATTGCCAAATATATTGACTATCTACGTATAGTATTGGTTATGATATCAAATCACCAAGGTTTCACTGAATAAGTAGAATAATCAAAGCAGTACATTGATAGTTGATAAGCAAATACGCTGACCAATCTTTGTAAGGTGTTGCTTAGTGTGCAAAGCACAGAGGGCCTACTTAGTATCTATAGTGTTCTAAAACATAAATTAATAAGGTATGGTCTAACGAGGGAAATTATATATAACCAGAGCAGGCAACTGTAATTGTGAAATGCCATCATCAGTTGTCATCACCGCCTTTGAGATCTGGTGATTGCACATGTCAATTTCAGTAGCCTTACTAATGCTTACTGTCTTTGAAAGGTAATGGTTTATACACAAACCACAATGCGGCCACTGCAAAGGTAGGTTTAATAGGGCCATTGCCACCCTTGTCCTTACTCTTGATGGACTACACCTCATGATTCCTTTTGCTTTTTGGCCTGAAGTTACAGAGAACTGGAAAATTTTCAGCTGGCACTTGATGTGACACATTTGAAGGATGTTTCGAACCCATGGCTCTTTTAATAAGGGTTGGAAAATCTAGCCACTCTGCCACCCCTGTCACACAGTCAGATCACAGCAATCAAATTGAGTGGTTTAGCTCTGTTGTAATTAACTGTATTTTGATTAAAAACACATCATTGACAATTTCGTAATTATTTGAAATTGTCTCAACTTTGTAGAGAATTCTTTTAAAATCGTTGAAAAATTGCTCAACATTTGTTGGAAAAAGCAGAATCGTCTCAAATCATTCCTTACCCGTAGCTAAATATCACAAATACTTTATAAGGGTGGTGGAAAATCATTGCAAACCATTTGAATTAAGAATAACAATCAGTGGATGGTCTTCACACACACACCATTAATGATACAGTAAAAACTAACTGGTAACTCCTGAATTTTTAGGAGTTAGCCTTAAGAGGTACTTCAGTGAATTGTAGATAGCAGCAGTAATAATGATGGTTGATAATTGTTTGTAAGTCTTTGGAAACTCCTTAAATAACATTATCATTGATTGTGAAATTACCAACCTCAAATTTGTAATTTTTGCCCTTAACGCACAGTTAAAATTCTAAATCTTAGACTAAAGTAAAATGAACACATTAAAAAACAGACATGTTTTTGTGCTTTACTGTTAATGTGTTCATTCTACTTAATGATTGCTCCATACTCAGGTATATCGAGCACTATTATAGCCAGGATAGACACTCTCTTCTCCAGTTAGATGTAAATCTTAGACTAAAAGGTTCTCAATTCTAAGGTTCTTAGTTGTGGGATTTTACTGTAATTCAAAAGAAAATTCACTTACTGAGCAATCTGGATATTTCCCGCACTGGCAGCAGCGTGTAATGGAGTCCATCCTTCATCATCCCTTGCGTCTAAATATGCTCCACTGTCAACCAACAGCTCCACCATCTCGTCATTCTCATCTATGCAGGCCTAGAAGAACATAATTTAAGTTATTGAAGAAGAGAGCACAATATATTTCTTGAAGATCTGAGCTAAAAGATGACGACAGAAATAGAAAAGTATTTTAGAGGAGCACAAAGTGGTTTAGCAGGACACAGGGTTGGCAGGGCTGAAATCAAAGCAAAGTGTTCCTATAAAAACGTGTACTCTTATCAATATCTTAGAGACGTTTTTGATGCGTTTCTCAGCCTAGGAAGCGTCTGTGCAGTACTGTGGAGGATGTTAAGTACTTTGGAGGGTTCAGTACTTTGGAGGGTGTGTAGTACTGTGGAGAGTGTACCATACTGTGGGGTATCTCATCAGTACTGTGGGGTGATACCATTTTGGTGTTGTGAGGGGGATACCATCAGCACTGTAGAAGAATACAATCAGTACTGTGGGGGAGTAACAACAGTACTGTGGAGGTGATACCTCAAGTGCTAGTGGGATCCCTCCACAGTACAGGATATCTTCAAAAGTACTGGAAAGTCCCCCACAGTGATATCCAGCCACAGTACTGAATATCCTCCACTGCAATTTCATCAAATATTCACTTTTTCCCTAGCTAAAGGTACTTTCTCCTTGGTCACCTGCGAGACGAAATTGAAACATATTACAGGGTTAGATTGGATTTCTCGCCACAAAAAATCTAATAAGTACAAATAGCCATTAAAACCGAGTTAAAAGTTAAGAACATTTCCACATAAAGATCTTGTTACATTACTTTGATTAGATATTTATTCTGTTTGGGGATTATTAATTATTAGCTCTCCAATAAGCTTATTTGAAAATGAAGCTTTTAGAGAAAGATGAGACAGGATGAATTAATAATTCAAGCTACATAAATTAATTATTGGGCAAAGAACCAAGAAGTTTAAGCAATTACAGGTGAACAGTAGTTTCGGTCCATCAGGCACATTTCCGAAAACAGCAATATTTGCCTGGTCACAATTGAAAACTTATTTTCTGATTAGATATTTCCCCCGGGGATAGGGGCGCTTGATCCAATTTTGGATAGGGACGTTACCAGCAGTTAGTAATTGAATTTTCAACCGTTGATAACTGATCATTTAGTGGCTTCTTTAGGGAGTTTAGGCCCCATGTCCCTCTCCTCATATAGGCCAAAACGGCCCTGCAAAATGACGAACACTGCAAAATATTGTGTAGAAAACATCAGATTCTGTCAAATCAAGGTGCATGAAGTCTGGCCCTGCAGGTTCTAAAACTGCCACTGATCATAATTGACGGGAAATTACATGAACAAGAAATTTTGACGTCAACAACTGTTCCAACACTTAGAAACTCAACCAGCATCAGGTCAGTTTCTCAAATCGTTTGGTTTTTTAGTTTTGCCTAAAATTTAATTTCCAAGGACCCCATCTTTTATTTCTGCTCACTGATTCTTATGACCGAAGTATCTCTGTACAAAAGATGGATGCATTAATTTCACTTTGGAGATTTAACAAACATGGGTGCTTCTTTGAGATACAAGGCCTTTTCAGCAAGAGAATTCCACAGGAGTGGCAAATTGCTCTGGTCATTTCTGTTTACAGACTTTGCAGTTGCATCACCAGAGTGTTGGCGAGAGCTATAACGAATATCTTATACCTAATTCATTACTATTTGTACACTTTACATTACATAATTTTGTTTAAATTTTGTTAATGCGCATTTGATAATAAATTCTAATAATAAAAGCTAAGAGTGATTGCTCTAGTCAAAAAAAAAATGCCAGACACCATTTCCTCCTATTGGAGAGAAGATACAATTAAAATCACATCAGTTAGTTGAAAGAAACCATCAGGTGGTCAGAGATAAAAAGTCTGGTGTACCTGCCGGATTGCCACACGGTTTGAATCAAACATATCAATCAAAACAAACAAGTTATTATATCACTCGCTTGTGAATACTGAATACTCTCTTTTTTTATAAGAAACAATACTAAATTATGGTACCACAGTTTCTTAACTTTCACTCTAATTGTGGAAAAAAAAGTTTCTTAGAAAGTTTCTGAACGTAAAATCTATTTTGTCTTAGTGTTAACATTAGAATCTGGAGGTTTGATACAAATTCACACTCCATGTAAAATATTTCAATAAAAGTACCAGTTGATGTGATAATAATCTTGTGCCAATGTCGTAATGAGAATCTTTAACATCTTTTTCAGGGATACAACATAATAAGTTCCTCATCGCTTAGTTTCTTAGTTCTCAATTCATCTGATTGAAACAAAATCAGCTAAACAGAGTTTCTTTAGTTATCAAAGCTTGGTCCTATGTTTTCTTAAGAATAGTTTCTTATAAAAAATTGACTGTAACTAAATAACGCCCTCAGGTAGCTGTAGTTTAGCAAGGGGTATAATTCTGTAAGGCAGTTTTTCAAATTTCCTAGAAAAATTCGCTTTATCAATGTATTGGTGGTAGAGGGGTTGAACCAATGCTTGTTGTATCCAGAATTTGCTGTACAGGAAGTATTTCAATACCAGATTTACTTCTGAAAATAGAAAAGGTACAATGCGGAAGTTTGTTGTACACAGAGTCTGTTATAACGGAATTCCCTTATATCAATGACAGAGTCTGGCTCAACCTATGTGGAAACAGGTAGAGAGCAATTAGGGGAACTCGGGTACATCTAGAACTGTGAAGGGGTATTCAGGTACATCTAGCATACAGGCCAAGGGTAGAGAGCATCAACCATATCTCATTTGCAATGACATAGACCCAGAAAAATTCCTAACCCATGATGAATTGGATCTCTTTCAAGGGTAGTTATCAAATGTCTTCGATAAAATCTTTTATTAAAGTAAAAATTATAATAAACCTTTAGGCCAATCTCCACTAGAAATTTTTTGCATGATCATCATGAAAATTTGTGGCACCACATGCACGGTAGACTATTTCAGATCATAAGTTGAGAAAATTTGCTTAGCCAAATCTAGAAATTTTTCAATGGCATTGCAAGATTTCTCCAGCCTGAGGATTTGCCCTCATTTGGAAAGCAATTATTGGAGCTACAGCAGAATAAATCGCAAATCAAGACTGCTTTTTTGTCAAATATTTTTGAACTATCATTACGAAATTGTCTAGTGGTGATAGGCATTTCAGGGGGTGCAGTGTCATGCACCTGTTAAATAGCTGCTTGAGTGCTTAGGTTTTCGGACAACATGAATTCAAAACAACTGTCATACCTAATTTCAAGGGTTGTCTGGGGGAAGTAATTTTCAATTATGAGCTTCGTTTGCACAAATGGGCACCTTAAACATATTAGGACATCATATACACAGGTGCAGCATATCCTACCATACCCATTCTGGTAATAAGGCCACTTTTGGTGGCCTTTCATAACCCCTTTCATAGGCTAACATTCAAAATAAACTCACTTAATTAAAAATACCACTATACATAATAAGCACAGTGACCTAATTCATACCTCACTAATCATAGGACTTGATTTTACCAAAAAACTGAATTCAAATAATTTGGCAAAATCTTTTTCAACTCCCCCACACCCAAAACTTTCATGAGACAAAACGCCTGACTTCCAAAAACATGGCCTAAATTTTTGACGCGAATTTTGAAGACATTGATTTTCGTTTAATGTTTCGTTAAAAGATCCTAATCCAACAGACAAGCACAGATGAAAACCACAAAATGAAACATAAAGCTTTGTTTGACAAACTAAAACACCAACTCGCAGGGAAAGACGAACTAACTTGAGCTCCTGGTCATTTACTTTAGGTTCAAATTTTGTTCGCCATGATTTCAAACTGCGGCCTTCTTTTGTTGAGGGGGTAAACATTGGCTTCTGCAAATAGCTGAAACACCTTCAGATATTTGAAAATGGCCGAAAAACCAGCAATATTCAGTTCATTAGTAAACTCAATTCGTTTTTATAATAATGACGATAAAATGAGTAGAAATTATCGGAAGGTGTTTGTTTTTATTGGCAGATAATATGGGAGAGATGGGTAGGGTTACCCCCCATCGCAATGTATACACAAATGGAACTACAGGAATTGTATGGTCGAGCTCGTATCGATTATATATCCTGACAGAGAAAATGGAGAAAGTAACTTTAAGTAGTCAGGAATACATGAGTAGACAGTGGACAAAGCTCACGTCTCCATGTCCTGTTTACAGTTTGTGAAATGGTGATTCGAGAGAACAAGTTTGACAGGGGAAAGTTGGACAAGAACGGCCTGACTGCTTGCGGGAAGGAGACAGAGTTTCCTTACCTGGTGAAGGGCTGTGAGGCCATCGACGTTCGCACAATCAATGTCGACGCCGCCTTTAATGAGATTCTTCGTCTCTTCGACATCTCCACTGGAAACAGCCGAAAGAAAAACGGTTTCACTCTCAAACGTGATACGAACTTTGTTTGAAGGGCGATGCAGAGACTCTCGGTTAGTGTCACTTAACATCCATCGCTTGATGGCCTCTTGTCGCTTCAGCAACGCATTTGAAGCTCTAGACGTCTGCCCAAGTTCTGACATTTTCTCCACCATATTTCTACGGCTCTTTCACTCTCATGTTTGGTAAGGCATATGCATAAACTAGGCCTAGATCACCGTGATTATCGGCCATGATTTACACCATGGTGGAGCAGCGCGGAATTTCTGATTAAAGGCCTTTCGCAGCCAAGTGGAAATGCAGGAAATTCTTCGCGCTGATTGGTCAATTACACAGATCTGCATAGAAATTCTCGAAGCTGATTGGTTGACGGCTTGACGGGTTACCCTAGGTGCAATACTGGCAGAGAATACACCAAACTCCACCCTCCTTGTTTCCACAATGTAAACAATTGTCAGCCCAGTTTATTTAGGCCCTTTCATTCTCTCCAAAATTTCCTGACTATTTCTATCTCAAATATAGAATAATGAATAATGTTTAGTCAAAAACTAATATTTAAATCAAATGCTAAGTATAATTCGTTTTCAATTAGTCTCTTCCCTAGATTCGTGTCTCAATGCTGTTGTGAATGGAAGACGTGCCAAGGAAACTTGTTTACGGTATTGCGGGCAAGATAAAACACAGCCCCATGAACACCGAATGCTTGATATGGGTTACAGTTGGAAACTTTGTTGAGGTAGAGGGCTGCATCTGAACACTACCATTGCTTGGATAGAGTAATAAGGCAGCAACCATTGTTCAAGACCAATAATTGCGATAGCTGGGGTTGTGGAGGGGTATGATATACCCCAATAATTTGAAAAATTGGGAAACTGGGGCATAAAAAGCCCCGTTGGCCATACGCAGCAAGATCATCCTGGGGTACGTCTGAGCAGAACTTTGATTGGCATTTGGTACTGGAGATACCATCAGTACTGCTGAGGGATACCAATATTAATGTACACACATTTTCTTTTATAAGAAACTATGCTAAATCTTCGTACCGGAGTTTCTTAACTTTCATCCCAATAATGGTAGGAAAAGTTTCTTAGCAAGTTTCTTAACCACAAGAGATATTTTCCTTGACTTGTCGTTATGAAGAGTTTGACCTTTAAGCTTAAGTATAAAATCTCACCAAATGCCAATCCATCCCAGAAAAGTACAAGAAGAGATGAGATGCGTTATGATTCTCTGTCAATGAAGGGCGTTGAGCGCTTTTAAACGTCTTTTTTGATAAAGAGAACATAAAAAGTTTCTTAAATCCTTTGGTTCACACAAAATCTCCTACCAAAGTTTCTTCAGTTTTGAAAAACTGGCCCTACGGTTTCTGATAAATGGTTTCTTATATGTACAAAATGATTGAAGAGGATATAATATGTACCGCAGAGACCCATAGTGCTAATAGCAGTGGCGTAGGAAAGGGGGAGGGGGCCCACTTTTCTGCCAATCTTATGCCTGCTCCTTCTATATCTGAAAATTCCCCCTTCTTATATAAAACTACAGAATTCTATCATTTTGCACTTGACAAAATGCAATGAAAGACCTTCTCTCTATTTTAGATTTATGGCTAGAGACCCCCAAGGAGAGTGCACCTTTGGAGCACTTGCTTCCTAGTGCCTCCTTTTTCATGTGCCCCTCCCACTTTTCAATAGCCTTCTATGCCCCTGGCTAACAGTATTCTTCCACAGTACTGAACATACTTAAGGTAATGATGTTATCACTCAAAAATACTGAGCATTCTTCACAATGGGATCCCTCCAAAGTATTTATGGGATACCCCCACAATACTCAACACCATACGATTTACTCATTATATCCCTCTAAAGGACTGATGGTATCCCCCAGAGTAGTGATGGTATCCCCCACACAGGACTGATGGTATCCTTCGACAGTATTGATGATATCCCTCTGAACATCCTGCAATGTACTGATGGTACACCCTACAGTTCTGATTGTATCCCTCCATAGTAATGAACATTGATGCTACATAGAGATACTTAATTGATACTTTAAAGAAAACAACAAACTGAATTTCACTGATTCAACGATATTTACTTCATTTGAATAAAACTGTTTAAATGAAGTCAAGAAAATAAGAAAATAAAAAGTCTACAGCGTGGTCGGCAATTCACGAACTTCCACTGCTATCTTCAATCCTAGTAGTCACCGTCTTGCTGCGCAGAGGCCCACAGTTTGCGTAGCAGCTCCCTCTTTCTTTTCTGGAGTTCAGCCTCGTCTTCGCTCGATGTGTCCCAATCGGTCTAGGGTAAAAAAGATGTTTCAATGACGTCATAAACTACCAAAAGTATTTGCGCATACTCAGTCTCTAAATACGCATGCGCAGTATTTGTTTCCTTGTGGAATGGTTGTGATTTACATGACCTGAGAAGAACTTGAACCCAACAAGCAGGACTCGAACCTAGGACTTCCAACTTTGCGAGTCCTGCTCCAGTTGTTACAGCACTAACCTGCCACTAAGAAACTGAATGTTGCAAAACCAGGCGGCCTGGTTTCCTATAGGCTGACAAAAAGTAGGTGAAGAATGTAAAATATATTCAAGAGGACAACCACTGATTTTGCATGAACTATCTGGAATGCTGCAGTTTCTTGTAAGTCAGTTTCTAATTGGCGGGTTAGTATTGTATTTCATGTTGATCATCGATTGATTTTCCGAATCCATCCTTTATCAAGTTCACCTTTCATTATCCAGCAACGGTTATCTGCAATTGTCTCTTTAATTTGGAAGTCGCCACACCCTCTAGCAGGCAAGTCAAGTGTAGCTATTCAAGATGGCTCAGGGGCGGATCCAGGAAAAATTCTGACCACTGCTCCAATTGGTCAAAGTGACAGATTCGTCGATTTTTCTATCTTACAGGCTGAATAAAAAAAAAGAAAAATACTAGGCCTAATAATATGACAACGGCTCGAGCAGTTGTAGCAGAAGCCTAGATCCACCCCTACGGCTCGTCTTCATTTGGTGAATGGTAACAATTTGGAAATGTTAAATTTTGGTGAAATTTGGAAATTTTAAATATATCTTTATAAATCAATATGAATTAAACTGAATCTAAAAACTTTTAAAAATTAGTATAATTCGAATTTTCCTCATTCAAAAATCTTGATAATCTATGAAATCTATGAAATCCCTAAAAATCTTATCACTCTTCCAGAAGTGATATTGCCCTTGAAACCAGCAATGCAACAGCCATGTTTGTCTACAGTAAAAACAGTGTTCTGTTGGTCGGTCCTCTGTTACAGTTATGAGGAGGTCAGGAGTATTATTTTGGTAAATATGTCATTGGTATAGTACTTGGGAGATGAAGTAGTAACTGTGTTTCAGATAACATAGGATTCAATCAAGGTTTCTTAGAAGTTTCTCATTTAATAGAATCAAGATTTACAAAATATTGTGAAATAATTATGTCCAATGCCCTACCAGGTAATTTTACATGAAATATTTGAAGGAACCTCCCATATAATAGAGTCTTCCATGCAATATCTAAAGCAAGTTTGCTAATCATGTAATATTTGTAGCAACCTCCGACGCAATATGAGAAGTACTACTCATATAATATCTGCAGTAACAATCGACGCAGTATCAGAAGTACTACCCATATAATATCTGAAACAACCTTTAACGCAATATCTGAAGTATCACTCATATAATATCTGAACTGGCTTCAACGCAATATCAGAATTACTACCCATGCAATATCTGAAGCAACCGTTAATTGATAACCGAAAGAATGATTCCAATCTACTTACTCCTGATGAAGGAAGCAATTCTCAATATTATATCACAGACTTTGATACAATATCCCGATTAGACATTATATTTTATGCAACCATGAATAAAGCAGTGTCCTTTTTGACATCTAGAGCAACCCCCAATTAAATATATATAGAAATTTCTACATTACATCTAAAGCAGCCTTCTATTTGATATCTTAAGTAATCCTTAAAATAATTGAAAACGATTAGAAATTATTCCTTGGTGAATTAATTTTCCATACGATATTTGAAGCAAACTAAAATAAAATTTCTGGAGTACAATTCCATGTAATGCTAGAAATATAATTGTTCTGCTTGTACGAAATTCTTGCAAATATTTTTAAAGAGGCTGCATTTAATAATCAATCTAGACAACAACCCCTAATCGTGTTTTATTTCTAGTTTTTCCGTTTCCTCTAAAGAAGATGTTTATTTTATTCTGCATATATTTCACCTAAGATTTCCTAGATAAGATATCATTGCAAATGTACTCACGCACTACATTTGGTTACCTTATTAATCTTGCAACACTTGACACCATCTTTGAATGAATGATCATCATAAATCAACAGCATTGTCATAGGTCTGCATCATAGGCCATAGTTCAATATCATTGGTCATCAAAATAGCCCATGGGCCAATATGACAGGTCATTCGTCAGCATCATCATCAGAGGTCCTCATCATCATCATCAGATATCAACATCACAGGTCATAGGACAACATCTTAGGTCATAAGCAAGCATCATGGTCATCGAGGCAAATCAGAGGTTATAGGTCAACATCATAGGCCATGGGTCGGAACCATCATCATAGGTCAACATCATAGGTCGTGGGTTAGTATCATTGTCATAGGTCGACATCATATGTCATAGGTCAGCATCATCATCATAGGTCAACATCATAGTTTATAGGCTAGCATCATCGTCATAGATCCTCATGATAGGTCATAAGTTAACCTCATGGGTCAAAGGTTAGCATCATTGGACGTATGTCGACATCATAGGTCATAGGTCAGAATTGTCATCATAGGTCAACATCATAGGTCATAGGTCTGTACCTTGACTGCGCTTATTTTCAAATGGTGTGACATTTGCTCATATATGGTTGGCTAAGTTGATACTTGTTTTCAATGAGAATTGGGCATTAATGACGTCTTCGAGAATTTTGTATTCAGTTTTCTGTTAAAGATTTCCCAGCAAAACATTATAGACATTGTTCTCACGCACTTAATTTAGATACCATATCCCACCAGCTTAACATCATCGTTGAATGAAAAATCCAGGAAAACCCACTGCAAAAACAACCACTGAACGTAATTTTAAACACAATAATTTGAACATTAAATCAGTACCAACTTGACAGGAATTGATTGGTATTGCCAAGATAATATGACCATATATAAAGTAGTGTCCGAGTCTTTCGTTCGAGCACACAAGAGACCAAAAATTTGCTAGCTCTATGTTGGAAACGTTGCTCGGATGGCCAAGTGCTTTGATCACTGAGCCCTTGTTTGAAGTGAAGTTGAGATCTTAGGTTCGAGTTAACATCAAGACATGTGACATAAAGTGACAGGACAGGAGAGAATTTTTCAGTTCTCTCTTGGGTGAATTGCTGGGAATGGGAGGATGGTAAGAGTACTCATTCCAGGAAAAAAAGCCAAGGGACCCACGTATGGTGGTTACATCGAAAAGCAAAACTCGATACCATACAAAGATAGTAAGCTTTTAAACTATATAAACTATCAAGACATTGTTAGGATTTGTCTACCTATTTGGTGGGTCCTTAGTTTTTTGTACATGAACAAAAACCTTAGAAAGATAATAAGTGTAATTGCCTATCAACTATCAATGCACTGCTTCGATTAGTCTACCTATTCAATGGATGCTCTGAACTTAACAAATAAACCAATACCTTACGAAGATAGTAAACTTATTTACCTATCCACTGTCGATGCACTGCTTCGATTAGTCCACTCATTCAGTGGGTCCTTTGACTTTTACATAAACCAATACCATGGGACCTTTGTGCTTGGTGCAGAAATAAAAGACATTAGATAATTGCAGGTATGTAATCTTCGGGAAGAACATTTTCCATTCTAGGATTAAACAATACATTGATACCTCCAGAATACTAAAAATGACTAGCCAGTTAAAAAACAACAGTTTTTATTCCCTAAAACTCTAAATATTCTTGCTATAATAAAGCCCAGTTGAATTCTCTGTAGTTCTATACACCTGTCGGTTAAATGAACATTCATTGAAGAACTAGGCCATATTTTGAATATTTTGAACTTCAGTCAACATTTGCTCTACATCTCATCTGTTCAGAACACTCAATCTTACGTCAACAAATAAATCTGCTTGCAACACTACTCTGCTCTACTTCACGATGTACTCTGCAACTCATCTGCTGATAACTGACAAAGATACTAGACGCTGGTAAATTAGTTCTGTTTCCACAACCTCAATTTGCATCAATATCTGTCCATTTGGACAGTAGACAGGAGCTATGTGCCAATCAAATCAGGCCTTATCGATTCTATTTTTGACCACGCTGTGTTGTAAGAATTCAATACCTTTTTAATCTAAAACACTACTCTGTTATAGGTCAACATGTAGGGTCAACATCATAGATCGACATCAAAGGTCACAGACCAAGATCATCATCATCGTCATAGGTCAACATCATAGGTCATACGTCAACATCATTATCAAAGGGCAGCATCATGGGTCATAGGTCAGCATCACTATCAAAGGTCAACGTCATAGGCCATAGGTTAATATTATCATCATAGGTCAACACCATAGGTCGTCGGTCAGGATCATCATCAAAGATCAGCATCATCGGTCATGGGTCAACAACAAAAGTCATAGGTTATTATCATAGGTCATAGGTCCACATCATCATCATAGGTCATTAGGTCAGCATCTTTGGTCATGGGTGAACACCATAGGTCATTGGTCGGCGTCATAGGTCGTATATCAGCATCATCATAGATCAGCATCATAGATCGTAAAGTCAACATCATAGGTTATGGGTCAACACCATACGTCATAGGTCAGCATCATAGGTCATTAGGTCATTAGGTCATCATCATCATCATAGGTCAGCATCAAAGGTCATTGACTCAGCATCATCATCGTAAGTCAACATCATCATCATAGGTCGATATCATAAGTTATAGGTCAGCATGCTCCACATCCCATCTCCTGCCAACTACAATGACAATTGACCTATTTTGATCCATCTCTGTGTATCAACATCCGTTTAAGTGGTTCTATTTTCTTTCTGAAATATCAATCACATGAGATTGTGAGACTGCACATGCTTTCCAAGTTAATTCATCCGTGTCTTGAAAGATAACCTGCAGTACTTTCTCCTCTTTGTCTTCTTTCAAACCCAAATACCACTATAATGATGTAAAACTAACCTTTTCGTTTTCATACATTTCCCTGCCCATCTGCAACCTCTCTGACGAGGTTCAGACGAAAACCTTTAGAAGTGACAAATTTCCCCAGGTTTTTCTCACTATTCTCCAAATACTACAACTGGTAATGAAAAGATACAATGCTTCATTTAACGTTATTTTTTCAAAGATGGGGGTCATTAATATTTTTAGAAGGGGTCAGTGCGAGAAACAATCCTTCATTTTAGAGGATCCTTCCCATTAAATAAACCGTCAAATGTCTTAGGTTACGCAGGTTAAAGGTCAAATGGTCATGTAGTGTTACTGTAATCGTAAAAGTTCAAGTACCTCACGCATGGCATACACATTGCTGGTTCCCTTGGAACTAAACACAGAAGGGTGTTTAGTTGAGAAAACCCAACCATTCGCAAGGACAAGGCAGCTGCTCCTATTAGGAAGTATTCCAAGTGCAAATCTCCTCGATTCAAAATCAACACGCCAGGATCGCTCATTGGCAAAAATTCCTTAACTTGCTTTTCTGAAGGTGGATTTCCTGAAAGAACTCTCAAGAACTTCATTTATTAAAGATTACATAGATTAGATCATAATCGCTTGAAACTCAACAATTTGTTATGCTAAAATAAAATCTTTATTTCTTATTCGGATGCACTAAAATTGCAATCAGATAGACTTAATGTTACCTTCACTTTGCATTAATTAGGCCATGCATGAAGCTAGATCAAAATGGGGCAAAAATAATTTCTGAACCATAAGGGATGGGGATCAGAACTACTGGATGTTACATTGCTTGAGGGAATGCCCCCTGCGCCCCTAACAACAGCAGCAAGGATGAGCATATAACCAGTACTTTATTATAGTTGGATCACATCTACAAATAGAATATTAGCTGGCATATTACTGATTACTGAATTTAGAAAAGAATCTGGTTGTTATTAAAAGGGGTATTTCGTGAAGGTTTCAACACTCTTAGGGACAAAAAAAGCAGAAGAAAGGCAAAAGGCCAATTCCTGGACAAGGGTATGGGTGAGGGATCATCAATCGATTTGTGGACATCAGCTACGTCTGAAATCAAACAATAGATTAATAGCTTTTAATAGTAATTCCACGAATAAGTAAACTAAAAACAATCCAGCTCGCATTGGCAATATAACTCATCACGCGAGTCCCAGCTATCAAAAAAAATTGCAGCTTGGTTGAATTGAATTGTAAGATAAATGTTGCTGTTGCTGCAACAATTTTGTGAATTGTGATACTTTGCAGACATTCCTCAACCTAAGCCTTTCTTAAAAAAAGAAATTAATGTTCAAAACTTATCCTGAATCTATAGTTTCTGTACCTTTTTCTTCTTTGAAGGGAGAGGGGATCGTGTTTCCCCTTCCTCACTCCCCGATTCGCTTTTCTGCAGCTCCTCGACCTCCCTTTCCTCCGATCGCCGTCTGCTCTTTTTCTCCTTCTTCTCCTTCGGCCTCTCTTTCGATTTGTGTTTGGATTTCTTCTCACTTTTGTCTTTGCCACGCTCTTTCTTATCCTTGTACTCATCGTAAGATTCATCTGCTGAAGGTGATGGCTGCAAATAAGAAAATTAATTAAATCACTCAATACTTTTCTTTCAGTACGTATGATCACACCCACACCACTGATCTCAAAATAAAGACTGGATCGAGTATTTATCGTTTTGAAATGAAGTCATTGGCCGCCATATTGGTAGGTCCAATTCAATAAATTTGAGATTCCACTATGGGCTGCTTTTTTCTTTAAGGATTGCTGGAATGTTATGAATAATCAGCACGAGATTGAACAATCGCGCAGCTATTGTTAGCGAAGAATAGTATTTCTATGGCAGCCATATTGGAAGGCCAAGTGCAAGCTGGAGCAATTGGCTTCATCATTTGAATCCAGAAGCAACAGAATGCTTGATCCAGTCTTTATTTTGAGATCAGTGACCCACACACGTAGCTAGCTGGATTGCATGATTTTTTTATCACACGTGGATGCATGTGCTATCACAGTTTTTTAAACGAATCTATTACCAGACGAAATATGGCAACCAGCCTGTTTGCAAATGACTTGATAGTACTGCATGAAGGCTGGCTTGTTTGTATCTAGCCTCTGCAAATAGAATGGCTCAGCTTCATGATCAATCAAGCATTAAATAACAATAGCTATTACACACAGAGGCGAGCTAACCGGCCTACCAGACTAAAAAAAAGGGAACTGCAAGATTCAAACAATGAAGGTGGCCTATTTTCCGAGACTAGATTTCCACGTGTAATACCCTTCCAAAACTCATCTCGTCAAACGAACCAGCCCCTTCGCCGGGCCAGGTCCCTTCCATGTAATTAGGCCCAACACTAGTCAGGTATGGAGTTTCAAAAGTGAAGTGAAAGCACAAAACTGGAGCAAATCAAGGCTATACATGTGTTAGCAAATGAATGCTATAAGAAAAAAAGATATTTAGAAATTTCAAAAACTTACGGAGGCGTGTCTTTTCTTCTTGCTTCTCTGTAACATGAAAAAGAAAATTTTAATTGATAAAATTTCGAATAATACAATCGTGAAAATTGACTTTTTTGTAACAGGGGAGTCATTCCACAATACGAGAGCTGCGTAATAAAAGCCTTTTTGGAAACTCAGCTCTGTATCTAGGGGTCTAGAGATCTTTACAGTGCCTGGTATTGTAGATTAAATAAAAGATCTCGGTTGGTATCTATCCCCCATAGGCTTAGGGGCAAAAAATCTTTTACTCCATGGGATCCTAGGAACCGATGAAATTTTCTATAAAGTAAAAGCACTGTGTTACAATAAGGAATTATGTGTTAGAAAGAGAAATTAGAGAAATTCTTTATGGTCAAAAGGGGGTTTAGGAGAATCTCAAGGGTCCAAAAAAGCAAGATTAACACAGGATAACCAAATTGGCACCCTGATTGCTGCAGAAGGGGAAATATTTAAATTTGATGACATCTGATTACTTGAACTGCAAAATTAAACATATTTTGGCATGGAAATGCTTTGATTCCACACCCATGAATGGTGAGCTGGCCAAATTAATGTTAGTCACATTGGTGCTTAAAATGTTCTGCCAGCCCAAAATAATATCTGGAAACCTAATTCTTAAGTTCAGATACTTTTTGCAGCTCTTTCAGGGCATATTTTGCTTTTGTTATCTTTTATTCTTGCATTTTTGCAATATTTTTGTGATTGCCAGAGATTGAGCAAACACTTACATAACACACTCACCTTTTTATGTTTTTTGTCTTTTTTTCTATTTTCTTGTTCTGAAATGAAATTAAATGAACGTAAATGTCACAAAAATCACCAGCATGTTATTTAAGAATTGACATAAAATAGCCACCCACATAGAAGAACACGTGATTTTTATGATAAGGCTGTTCAGGTTCTTAAGCCCTGTTTACACTACAACTTTTAACCCAGGTTCAACCTGGGTTAAGTGCTAACCCGGGTTAAGATTTTGTAGTGTAAACGCAGCAAACCTGGGTTGAACCTGGGTTAAGCCAACCCTACTCTGGAGGTGGGTTGAACCTGGGTTGAACCTGGGTTAGGTTTCAGAAAATGTAGTGTAAACGCAAACACGGGTTGAACCTAGGTTAGCGATTTTAATTACGCATGCGTACTTTGTGTCGCGCAGGTCACGCATCGAAAATAGGCGCCAAAATCACATCACAGAACTGGACCAGTTGCATTTATTGAAAAAACAGCACAATCATCTTTAAAAGAAACACTTGCCTTGAAAAGTTTACTCCCCAAAGCAAATTCTCATCGTTGGTAGCGCCATTTTGAAAGTACAGTAGCTGAAATTAGCGGGCGTGCGCATGCGCCCAAACGCTAACCCAGGTTCAACCCAACTTTGCGTTTACACTGTAACTTGTTGTCGGGACAGTGTAAACGCAAGTGGGTTGAACCCGGGTTCAACCTGGGTTCAACCCAGGTTGACTTAAACCTAGGTTAAAAGTTGTAGTGTAAACAGGGCTTTATTTATATGGTTCCCAGTGAGACATCAGCCTTCAGATATTCCTAAATTGTTCTTGAATTGTTGCTGTAAGTTCTAAATGTGACTCTAGTAGATATTCGACCAGACCAGTGGTAGACTGGGCCAATATTGGGGCTCAACCAGTGGACACTCCCTTGAAATCTTGGTGCAAAGAATAAATCAACTGAAGAAATATATGAAGTGTGTGATCACTATAGCATTGCGTTGTCTTTGCCTGCATCACATTGCTAGATGTAAAGAAGAACAGAGCGATTATATGTAGATGAGAAACTAATAGAGTGAGACGAAAGAAACTCAAGCATTTAAGTTGTTACTTCAAGTTTCATGCTTTAATCGCAATCCTCAGACAACTAAAACATACTCGTGAATATTGATTTTAAATAGCAAATTGTAATTACGTCGATTCAATTAGTATTGTTATTAGGTGTTGTCCCTCGGGAAGTTGCAGATGTAAAATTTGTTTTCGTGTCGGCATTTCGAGATTAGTTCTGTTCGTTTGTTTAGCGTCTTCTGTTTGTCGGCGTTGATTATGTGGAGTTTTTCGGTAAGGCAAAGGTCGCATTGTTTCGTTTCGTTGCTGTAGGCCCGTGCTCTTTGGGAAATAGACCAGTTGATTTTGTAGCCTTTTCCGCTCCTTTTCAATTTCCAGATGTATTTGGAGAGTTCTGTACTGTTTTCGTGTTTCTCGTGTCGGAAGGTGCTTGTGTGGTTATTGTATCTAGTTTTGAATGTTTGTTCAGTGAGACCGATGTACGTTTTGTTGTTGTTGCTGTTGTTGTTGTTGTTGTTGTTGTTGTTGCTGTTGGTGTTATCGTTGCCAGTGATGTTGTTAATGATGTTATTTTCTTCCTCTATTTCGGCTTTGTAAACAACGTTGGTTTCCTGGCAGTTTCCTCTAAGGGGGCATTTATCCTTGTTCCGGCAGTTACACGGCTTATCCTTTTCCTCCTCCTTCCCTTTCAATATCTTTTGGTTGTGAGCTTTTATGGCACTGAGCATGTTGGGCATACAGCTGTAGCTTACTTTCAGCGTGTTCTTGTTAAAGATCTTGCTCAATTTTGACCTGGGAGGGAAGTGTTTGGCGATTAGTCTGAGAAAGGTTCCTCCGATGTTTGTTTGGATGTTTTGGCTGTATGGTGGATTGAACCATATTATCCTACGCTGCCTGCTTTTCTTATTGCTTGGTAGGGGTGTTCCGCCGGATGTTGTTTCGTAGGAGAGGTTTTCTGCGTAGCCGCTTGATTTTAATGCATTTTCGTAGTAGGGTGCCGAGTTCCGGAATATTTCTTCGTCATAAGATATGTCTGAGACCCGTCTTGAAATTGAAGCCGGTAGATTCTTAATAATAGTAGGTGGGTGGTTTGATTCCTTGTTGATGTACAGAGGGTGGTCGTTGGGCTTTCTGAATGGATAATACTTGCCGGTGTCTAAATTCAGGGTCAGATCGAGGAAGTTGACGGTTTTCAAGTTGGTTGAGATCGTGATCTTTAGGCCGAGGAGTTTGAATGTTTCAACTATATCTTTGCGGATCTTGTCCATTGCCCTGCCCGAGGCATTTTTGAAGATAGCTAGGCCATCGTCTCTGTAGAGGCCTATGTTTTCCTTTTTGTACTTCTTTGCTAGGGTGTCGAGAATGTATAGGCCAACTAGTTCACAAACCTCTGCGCCATCAAAACTTCCCATTGTGACGTCAAACGATGTTTGGTTATTTTTCTTTGTCCAGATTTTACCTTTTGCGAATAGCAATGATTTTCTTGAATGCAAAATTATTTCGATATCTTGGTCCGAGACGGGTGTTTTCTGTTTGGCAAAGTTGATTGCTTTCTCGAGTAATTCTTCCGAAATTGATGGGTAAAAGTCTACGATATCGAAAAACGACGACGATATCGCAAGACGATATCGCATAGATGAGAAACTATAAAGAAGACTGGCTCACTGTGAGAAGTGGCTCATCTATGAAATAAGTGTCTATTTTAGGTGTAAAGTCAATATGACCATTTCATATTAGTTGATATTAGAAATAGCTGAACTTTTTTATCATATTACAAGTCTATATACTTTTAACGTATTTTTAACATTTGTGTTTTGTAGTTTTTTTACAACTATATCAAATTTTGGTTTATTTTCTATTCAACGACCCAAGCATTAAAAGCATTGCTTTTCTTTGGTCATTTAGTATGCCATTTTCAACCTTGTATTAGGGTTGTATGCAATGATTGAATTGAATTGAATTGTATTGATGCTAAGTCCACCAACTTAGATAAGATTAATTGACCTTTCCCGAATTTGCTGCATTTGTATTGAAACTGAAGCAAATCAAGCTTAGCCTCGATTATTTGCAATTCCTACAAACATTTAATACCGAAAGAATTGCATTCAGTTTCTCTGTAGTTAAACAATGAATGAAGTTTGTTTCATCGAATCCTCCACGCTAAATGGGAATTCAATGATGGCCTCTTTTCCAAACCTAATTCGGGAAATGTCTATTGTTGAAATTTTTGCAACAAGAGCTGTGAATAGAATAGCAAGAACTGAGATTAGAATAGTCATCATACCCGAGTCAGACGCAGACGAGAAAGATTTTGATCTTGATCTCCGCCTTTTCTTTTTTCGGGAACTTTCTCTTCGATCATCTTCAGAGTAAGAAGCCTGGATGAAATAATTGAAAGAGTTGTCAAAGATAGAAGAAATTGGACCAGAGTCATTTGAAGTAGATGGTTCGTTAACATATTGCTTTATCTTTTTGTGCAAGTTTTGAAAATTGAGAGTGCACAGAGTATTGTTTTGCCATTGTTTCAGCCAACAAAAAAACTTCTTTTGATTGCTTATCCAGACATATACGCTTTCCATGAAAGATTTTACGATATCCACCATCATATTAGTGTAGACAATGTTGACATGTCAAATTCTTAACAGTCAAGAAAGAGGATTAGGCTTACGTTGAGCACTATTAGTACCGTTCTACATCAAATGTTAAATAAAGTCGTACCGAAATAAGTTTCCTAACCATCTATTTCTATATTTCAAAGAAAATCAATCAAATCAAAAAAATTTTATTTGCAGAAAAACATCGATGAAAGTAAATATCTATATAAAAAATGATATAATTCTACACGATCCAAGAAAAATCAGATCTCATCTAGCTTGGACTGCTTAAAATAAAAGATAATAGAAAAAAATGATAAACGATAAGACTTGAGTACATGAATGCAAAATAGCAATATAAACGAGATTAAAAATAGAGAGTCTTAAATTGTCTTCAACTTTTCAAAAGGTAACAAATATATAAAATACGATGGGACAAATTCAGAAGTCATGACCACAAGTCACAAATAAAAGTGAAATTCTCACCGAGGCCGATCTTGATCTATGCTTGTGTTTCTTGGATGACTTTTTCTTTGATTTCGATCTTATTTCTATCGTTGACATGTACTCTTTAAACAGAATAGTTCTCTCTGATTCAAGTGTGATTTGCGAGAATGTTGGCTCACTTGTGAATCTTTCTCTCACCTAAAATGATAATTCATACAAGTTGTCTCAGTAAGAAGTACCTATACTACGTATTTGCTAAATACTATGTACGGTTGAAACCGACGAACATCGTACACCCAAGTTTCTTAGTTACTGCATAGCCTATAAGGCGAGTATTGGGAGGGTATATTGGTTCTCTTGATCACATACTAACATTTTGCCCTATTATTTTTGGAACTTCTTTAGCACTCTATGTGTAAATTGAGCATTCTTTTAACCTTTTACAAAATTGATGATACATATATTTCAAATGCTAGAAAGGATTGGAAATTTGAATACAGCTTACGTTGTCCCATCGATCCCAAGGTTCCAAAGGAGGTGCCGCTTGTTTCAACATCTGTTTAAAAGAGCTTTCTCGTCTTCTCGTCTAATAATCAAAAATGAAAACACAAGTTAGAGCCGATTCATTCATTCAAGAGAATCTTGGACTAGAAAATACCCTAATGCATGGATTAAGAGCCCCCCTTTTCTTTAACCCCACCCTTCAAATAGGCCTCCCTTCTCATACAATGTTAATAAAAAATAAGGGGAACCAAATACGAGGGGCACTTGCGTCTGACAAGACCACTATTGGTGAAAATTAGATATCTGAGTATAAACTTTATTTGTTCATTATTCAACTCAAATAAACTCAGACCTATGGGTCATGGGACAACATCAACAGTCATAGGTCGATATCATAGATCATTGGTCAACATCTTGGGTCATGAATATTTTTCTTTCATATCGATCTTTCAAAAGATTACCTCTCTTTCTTCTTTTTTCGCTCTCTCTTTTTCCCTTCCTTCTGCTTTTTCGTGCATCTAAACAAAAAACGAAGCATTACCAGCATAGACAAATACAGAAAAACTAATTTCTTGGAATGAGCCCTCTATCCTCAAATATTACCTTTGGGGGGCTTATTTGGGGCTCCGATAGGGGGGGGGGAGCCTGATACAATAGTTCCACTTACAGCACAAATTTAAGTCAAGGGCAAATTTTGAGTTTCAAAAATATGAGCTTCGTTAACGAGGCAAGTATGTTTGGAAATTAAGAGGCAAAAAAGACAAAATCCAATGTTACCAGAATGAATAATAGAAGTAGAGGTAGATAGTTTCTGGGACCATGAGTAAAATGCCAAATTATCCACAAGAAACTTGCATTGAAGTTTTTACTGAATCATTACAGAAACAAAACTTGAAAATAAACCAATATTATGGCTATCTTACACTATTAAAAGCCATTTTGATATTGCCGGGGTCCAAAGTGCCACATCTTTGATCATCCATGATCACTTCATTGAAATCTTCAAATCTTGTGTCGGTTTCAACTGTCAGGTTTTTATCCTGCAAAATTCAAAATAAAATAACAACAGTACCAATCACTGATTCAATTAGAGTACAGTAAACATTAGTTTATAATATTCTAGGGGCTAAACAAAAGAGTGGTTAAGAGTTAGTTATAGCAGCATTATTGGCAGAAATAAAGGTATCTTTATAGAGATAGTAGAGAGGCAAAAGCCAAAAAAACGCCAAGAAACATAGTAAATCATTCCGCATCTCACCCTAAGTATTTCTTTTATGATTTTCTTTTCATCATTATATCTTGCTTTTAGATCTTCAACGAAAAACTTGAACAAGTCCAGTGGTGTTGAACCTAAAATAGCATCATAACCATTAATGAATACAGTTTGAATTTTTGCACAAAATCCACCCCGTACAAAGACAAAGCTCGGACAGTGTCAGTTCTAATATTAGCTGCTTAGGCATTTGTGGCTGCATTCTCTCATCATCTAGAGCTTTAAGAATTGGCATAAGTATCTTGGCCTAAGCTCACCAAAAGAACGCTTACTCAAACTCTGAGGAATGAATAGCCTCAGTTTTTTCGCCAACCTGCAAATTGTAACAAAACTGTGCGCCAAAACATTAGGCATGCCACCAACTGCACGAATTGCGGTCAATGGCATAGAAATGGAGAATTTGGTTCAAATGGTTAAATTGTCATAAAAACCCTCATACAAAAACCTTAATCAAACAAGAAACTACAACCTGAATTTCAATTATTTGCCTCTTAACTTGCTGTAAAACCCTTCTCACCCTGGATCTTGTAAAATAAGCATTTATTTAACAAACATTTGTTAAAGTCTACAAAAAAATGTTTGTAATTTTCCAGTCTTATATGTATCTTATTGTCAAGCACAAACGAGGGTTGCATCCCTAGACTCCCCTTATAGTTTAGTCCTAAGAATAAAAATACCTTTGTACCAACAATTTGTAAACATATTAAGAACCTACCAGAGCCTCTAAGTCTGGTTTCGTGAAAGTTACACTCAAGATAAGAACCGATACAACCTGGTTAAAAGATAGGATATTCTTATATGCGAGTTTTACTGCGCAGTGCAGTACATCCTGAATTGATGATTTCATACAATGCATGATGGGTGTATACCCCTTACCAACGCATTAGCTACTGGGGTAAAGAAAGGTGGTCAATGCAGTCGTCAAATCGAAAATAAGACTAGGTAATCTGATGTAGCATGAACGCAAACCTGCATGAAACGTTATTTGAAGATCAAATATTCAAGCTAATATTTGGGTAAAGAAAGCTGTTTGACACAATTATCCTATCACATGAAATAATAGGCAATCAATTAACATAGCATGAACACAAACCTGGTTGACCTAGCATATTTCAAAGTTAGATATCTGCACTAACCTTTGTGTAAAGAAAGTTGGTTAACTCATTCCCGTATAGAAAGAAGACATTGAATAATAACTACAACGTAACATGCACACAAACCTGGTTGACCAAGCATATTTCAAAGTTAGATATTTGCAATAATCTTGGGATAGAGAAAGGAGGTTAACTCATTCCCGTATAGAAAGAAGAAATGGAATAATAACAAGAACGTAACATGCACACAAACCTGGTTGACCAAGCATATTTGAGAATCTGATATCTGCACTGATCTTGGGGTAGAGGTCCATCCATCGGGCCATCGACGTAAGGTATCCTGATTTGTGTAGTTCATCAAGCAAAGCCTTGAAAATTGAAAGGAAGAATATCATTCTATTGTGATTTTAATTCAAGAAAGAGAGGGGATAGAAATGCAATGAGGAAGAAATGGGTAAAACAGTTCGTGGGGCCCAAAACTGCCTGAGAATATATCGACAGAGCAAGTCGCTGATGGGAAAATAAATTCATTCTGGCAAAGACACCTCCAGTCCTCATACACAGTCGAAGTCCTAATAGACAGCTGATTGAGGCATGGAGGGGTGGTTGGGAAAATTTGCAGGTGACAAAATGCGCCTCCCGCAGTAGTTGAAGTGAAACCGGCATTGAAAACCACGCCCTTATCCTTATTATGCCCAATGAAAACGAGATTGGTATACATGCAAGACGTTGCTAATCTCTACCCACCACCTAACCGTCTCATTTAAAAGAGGCATTCAAAATGGCCTCCAGTGCATGCACAGAACGCATTTACTTCGGCTGATCACTATTAACTCCCATGTAATCAAATTAGGGAGGACTCTTAATGCTGATGTTGTTGGTAAAAGGTCAGATGCACCTGTCAACCAGTTGTTCGGTACTAATGCATCTCGAAGAATTGTCGAACAGTCTCTGCTAAAAACTCACGATGAGGAGGAAAATCTTAAAAATATATTCATATCACTAACCAAAAATCCCTCTCTGTTTTTCCGTTGCTGTCTTTTCAATCTATTCTTCTCCCTAATTCTGTCTTCTTCGAATTCCTGAAAAAATTGAGGGTTAATTTCAAAATGAGACAAGTTAGTGCTTGAACAATGCTCATGAAAGGAATGTCTTTTTCTAAGGGCAGTACCAAGGGTGGAGTTTAACCAACAAAAAGAGGGCCTAAAATCTGTTCACTTTACAGAAGTCCAGTTGCACCAAAAACGCATCAAAAACAAAATATCCATTACTCTAGCAATAGAAAATGTTAGGCCTACATGTAGTTCTGAAAATGATTATTTAGAACCGGCTTTGATCGGTACAGAACTTCAATATAGCCAGAAATATCGGAAACATAGTGAAACGAAAACATGGATTGCTTAAGCTTTCCGTCTGACACTCAACAGAGTAATACGTCAGGAAGAGAACGAAACAAAAAAACAAACGACTTATCATACCAAGATGTGGATCGAAATAGACAAATTGGAAAAAGGTGAAATATTTTTCTGGCTAACGCAAAAGGCAAGGGCCTAAAATCTGTTTCCTCGAATTTAGTTTTTGATTCAATCGCATTAAAAACAGAATATCCATTACCCTAACAATATAATGTATCAGGCCTATATTAATATTTTGGTGTCAATAATTGTTAGGAACTGAGAGAAAAAATTCCAAATTTCTTAACAAGTCTGCTGAACCCTTGCACTTTTCCAATTCCACTTTTTTTTAAAATGGAAAGAGACCATATTCATTTTTTTTGCCTGACGATGGGAGAAAGATCTCAACGGAAAATTGCTCGCTTTTATATAATAAACAAAAAGAGGGCCCACTTGACCACTTGTGGAATTTTCCTGAAAGGAATGTAGTTTTAAATGATTCATGATACGTGGTGCCTATCAAATATCAAAATTCAGTAAATATTGTACAAAAAACCTTTTCTAATTCTCTGGTGTGCTCTTCGAAGGCTATCAGAGCATCTTCTTTATCTTCACTCATGATTTCTAAAAATAAATAATTCATCTATTTAGTAGACTATTATCTTAAATGAAACTTCACGCATCTAAAATATATTTGGGCTCTCAAAGACGCAAGCATTAACCACACCATTTCATGGAGAAATCTTTCATCAGACCACGCCTACAATGGTTTATTTATTTCATTTATTTATTTAATATTCTTTAAACACAAATAAACCCTTCAGCAAATTAAATTTATATACATGAAATTTATTGACAAAGTTAAAAGCTATGTATAAAACCTACAGTTCTATTAGACATAAGCAATGCTGTTCTTCCAGGGAGTTGTGTTTTGGAGTCCGGCTCTTTAGATACGTTTTCAGTAGTTTTTTAAAACGATCTAATGTTGGTAGCTCAAATCCGAAAGCTCAAGTGCAAGTAAAAGATGTAACTTCTTGTAAGTAAGTTCGATATTTTTACAAGGTAGTCTCTATCAAGGTGGCCTCTGTTAGAGAAGTACGTTAAATAGAGGGTGTTATTTGAATTAAATCTTGAAACCAAGTGGATATCATTGGAAGGGGCATTTAAAATATGGAACGTTAAACTAGGGGTCCGCTGTGCCTGCTAGAGAAAAGTCCCGAAGCCTTCTGTAAATACTTGCTTTCTTAAGGTAGATATCATTGGTAGTGTAGACAGTAATAGCACGTTTCTGTGCGTGTGATAAAAGGCGCATGCAGTTAGCTTGCATGTGTGCCTGCGTGTGTGAGTGTGATCGCACACGCTAAAAGAAAACTACTGTATGTTACCAATTAAAATTAAAATAGTTAAAGAGCAGTTCTGCCACTCACTTTTGACATTTTCATCCAGGTTAACCTTTGAGTCATCTTGTAAAATCTCTTGAGCCTACAAACAAGATAAAACATATAAAACGTACAAACAATCAATAATCTCTGATCTATACACAAATTCAGAATAGTGACAGAGCTGTAGATTTTAGTCTGACACTCATTTCGGTGGCATAACAAGTATGAAAAATCAATAATCTTCGATTCATAAAAAAATTTAGAATAGTGAGGGAGCTATAGAATTTCATCTGACTCTTTTTTAGGTGGTATAAACACAATCAATGATCTCTGATATTAACAAAAATTCAGCATAGTGAGGGAGCTATACATTTTAGTCTGACACTCATTCAGCTGGTAAAGTACGTCAGAAAAATAACAGAAGTAACAATTCGTTATCAGGGTCATATCAAGACCGTAATAAACTTAATTCATAACATAGATAATATTAGATGTAGGTTAATGGCTATCAAAGCAACCTTACCTTCGTCAATAATTTCCTATATGTTATTAATGATATTTTTCAGAATACCTCCACATACTCTCAATATATCATATCATAATAATATATCATAACAAATCTTAGTCTAAAGAGTTCTTCAAGTTGGTGAAATTAGCAAAAACTTCCAAAGAGCTAAAAAGCAACTTTACCTCGTTCCATACCCATAGCATCCTATATGTTATTGATGATATCTTTCAAAGGACCTCTAGCTCATATACTCTCATCATATCCCATATTATTAAATGACAACAATAAAATATATTTGGACCAAAGAGTAAGTCCTTGAAGTTGGTGAAATTAATTACAGCAAAAGCTTGTAAAGAGCTAAAAAGCGATCTTACCTCCGTCCATAACGTCCTATATGTTATTGATGATATATTTCCGAAGACCTCCAGCATATACTCCCGATTTTTAGAATGCATCTTTTTCTCGTCCTCCTTCTCCTTCTTGGCCAAGTAGAACACGACATCTTCATAAATGTCCCTCTTTTCTCTCTCATTCACTGCGTCCCAGACCTCTTCCCCTTCGAACTGTTCGCTGGCTTTGCGCCATCTTGTCCACGAGTGCATTTTTGGATGGTTTTCCAGATAATGACGTAAGTCTTCCTTTGCTTGTTTTATCTACGAAAAAGAAATGAAGTGATTGAGTATTTCATTTCATTTAATTTAAAATTCCATTTTGATACAAAAGACACAAAGCTTAATAAATACAATTAAATACAATACAACAAAACGAATACAATGTAAATCAATATCAATTAAATGTTAAATCTCAGTCTATTTGCACATAATGAAATTTCTTAGGAGGAACTCTCCTAGTAGTCCGGAGACTAACGAGAGGAAGGCACCCCCAATGTTAGAAACATATTTTGTGTTGGCAGAGCATTAACATTGTACTTTGAATAAAAAGAAAACTATTTCTTGGCAGAATTAAAAGGAAACTAGAATAAATTTTTTAAGATTTCTTTTGAATGAACATTTGGATGCAGAGTTTCTTATTTCTCCCGGAAGGTTATTCCACATCTTTGCCCCCAGGTAGCGAATGGACTTCAAGCCATATTGAAGACTATTTTTCTGAGTAAGGAAAACGTTACCATGATGAGACTGCCTTGTAAAGTGTTGATGAATGCGAGAATTTAAAGAAAAGAAATCGTGAAAGCAAGAGGGGTTAATTTTATTAAGTGATTCATATACAAAGCTTAGTATTTTAACTCGAAAGATATCTTGAAGTCTTAACAGCTTGAGGTTTTTAAAAATTGGAAGAGTGTGAGACAAATAATGCTCATGGGATATAGCTCTCACAGCCTTCTTTTGAAGTTTGAGTATAGGGTCGAGATATGAATCATAAGTTTGACCCCACACGGTGATACCATATTGTAAGAATGACATAAACAAGGAATTGTAAACATTAATCAATGTGTGAGTTGGAAGCAGACTTCGAATTTTGAAAAGTATGCCACATGTTTTGGCTAGTTTCTTAGAAAGTTCCGACAAGTGATATTTCCAACTGAGATTTTCATCCAAAAGGAGGCCTAAGAATTTTACGTAATTTGCTCTAGTGATATGTTTTTTACCTATTTTAATTACTATGTCACGAGGGATCTTCGTATAAGAAGAATGAAAAATAACGTAATTAGTTTTGCTAATGTTTAGTGAAAGTTTATTTGCATCAAGCCACTTTTTTACAAATTTCAATTCTTTGTTCACTTTCTTTGCAAGTTTGTATATTGAATCACAGTCAAAGTAAATATTTGTATCATCTGCAAAAAGATAAAACTTCAGTTTCTTTGACACACTGGGTAAGTCGTTAATGAATACAAGAAAAAGCAGTGGGCCTAGCACTGACACCTGTGGGACGCCACATGTGATTTCCATTACGTTTGAATCACAACCATTGATAGAAACATACTGCTTTCGACCAGACAGATAGGACTTAAACCAGTTTAAGGCGTTGCCTCTTATACCGTAATGTTCTAGCTTAGCTAACAAAATTGCATGGTTAACAGTATCAAAGGCTTTCTGAAGATCAATAAAAATACCACAACCATATTTTTTATTGTCAAGAGTGGATCTAATTTCTTCAGTCATACTAATTAACGCATGATCAATAGAATGATTTTCTTGAAATCCAAACTGGAGAGGATAAATAATTTTATGATCTTTCAAAAACGAATAAAGTCTTTTATGCATCAATTTTTCGTAAACTTTACTAAAGATTGGTAAAAGAGAGATCGGCCTGTAATTTGAAGGTAGTAGAGGGTCACCTTTTTTGAAAAGAGATATTACTTTGGCCATTCTAAGTTTTAATGGAAACGTACCCTCGAGAAATGATTGATTAACTAACTTAGCTAGCGGTTGAGATATTTTAGGACCTAATATTTTCAATAATTTTATTGGAATACTGCCTGGACCAATGGATTTTGACGGATCAAGATTTAGAATAATTTCATTGACTTCTTTAGGAGTGACTGGTGAAAGGAGAAAGGAACTAGAATTTCTGTTGGTAAGATAGTCAATTGGTGATTTGGGGGTTCTTGGGATTGATTCCGTAATATTGTTTGCAACATTAACGAAGAACTCGTTGAATTCATTAGATATTTCAGCAGGGTCAGAAGTTAAATTTCCACTCTTAGTCTTAATTTTATCGATTCTAGAAGAGACAGAAGTTTTGTTTGAGATGATAGATTTAATGCCAGACCATAGTTTTTTCATGTTTTGGCTGTTTTTTGTGAAATAGTTCTGGAAATATCTCATTCGAGATTTCTTTAATTCATTGGCTACCCGATTCCTAAATTTTTTATAGACAGTGAGAGTATTTCTTGACTTAGTTCGTTTAAACTTCCTTAACATTTGATCTCTAATTTTCATCATTTTCTGAATCCCAGAATTGATCCATGGTTTAGCTTTAAATTTCACTTCCCTTTTTGAGCATTTCTTTATAGGGACATGGTTACTTACGAGAGTGGTTACATCTTTTAAAAAATTATCATAACTTGCATTTACATCAGGTAACTCGTTGAGATAAGTCATGTCAATAGCGTCGAAATCTATAATAAAATTTGTTTCATTAAATGCTGAGTAATCATACTTAAAAGTATCCGAGTGAGTATATGAGATGTTTGAGTTTCTTAAGATAAGAAATTGCGGGAAATGATCTGATATTTGCGTTAAAATATTTCCGCAGGTTATTTGTGAGTCTATCATGTTAGTAAAAATATTGTCAATAATGGTCGAGGAACTATCAGAGATTCTTGTTGGGTGGTTAATACTTGGTAGAAAATGGTTGTTGAAAAAATTGTTTACAAAATCAGTAGTTGGAGCATGGGAATCATAATTCAATAGATTTATGTTAAAATCGCCCATAATAAAGACTTGCTTATTCATTGTCTTAGAGAGTATATTTACAAAATAACTAGTGAGTTTGTCAATAGCAGAATTCGGATGTCTATAAACACAGCAAAACAAGATATTTTTATCTCTTTTTGCATCTATTTCGATCCAAATTGTTTCAAACTCTTCGCATTGACAATTTAGATCATCTCGGTCATTAGAGCACAGGGTAGATTTTACAAAAAGACCCACCCCTCCATTCTGACTAAGTGATTTAGTATGAAAAAATTGATAACCATATATATTTATATTGGTAAGTATTGGATTTTCTTCTGAGTGCCACATCTCAGATACCCCAATAACATCAAATTGTTTATCCAATGAGCTGAGGAGGGAAGTTAATTCATCATGGTGACGAGAGAGGCTCCTTATATTTGTATGGAAAATAGAAAGATCTTTAAGATTAGTTTCTAAAGAAGAAAGTTCCGATACTGTAAAGTATTTTGATTGAATACTTTGAGGCAGGTTTTCATCTATGTCGTAATCTCCTAAGTTTGGTATATTATTTAGATCTGAGCTTGAATTAAAAGCTGGAAGTCCATGGACGTCTGAGGGCAAATCAAATTCGTGCAAAATAGGCATTATTTCTTAGTCATAAAAACACAATATTAAAGTAATACAAAAGAGACAAATAAGAAAAGAGAGAGAGATTAGAACTAGCAAGTACGCGTACAAGAGACTGCCGCGGATTATATACAATTAGTAATGTGTTTATATCAATTTGTATACTGTAGATACAGGTGCTCGGTAAACATTCTTTGTTTAACCTTCAGACTTCAAAATATGGCGTAATGTTTTGTAATGTGAAGAAAGACATTATTTGAAAACATTTAATGTAAAAACAATGTAGATGCCCTCTTTAGGGATTAGAATTTTGGTATTTTGAGTAACAAAAACTTAAAGCGTATTGAGACAATGAGAAAAGCTGATAAGTGTCAAGAGAGTAGATTAGAAACTAAAGATAATTAGAAGAATAACGCAATATAGAATTGATAGTTAAAGATTAATAATTCAACCACGGCTCATAAAGTTTTCAAGTTCGTTCAAGTCATTGAAATAAATGTATCGGCCATTGTTGAACCAACAAGGCTGACAATTGTAGTTGCAAAAGGCGAATGAATTTTGATTAGAATTCAAAACTTCATTCGCCCTTCTCAACAAGCTTACTCTTTCTTTAGTAAGATCCATTTTTATCCTGTACTTATTTGAATTTTTTCTAGCCTGGTAGACTATAGTTCGATGACGCCAGGTCGTGAATCTTACGATCATTTGAAGTGCTTTTTTGCCATTCCACATGACAGACTTACCGATACGATGGGCGCGGTCAATAACCTCGTCAGGGATGTCAACATTCAACTCGTTGAAAACCTGTTTAACCTTTCCTAAGCACTCGTCTGCTGTTTCTTTCACATCACCGTCCGGCAAATCTACACCGTTAATTCTTAGGCAAAGCCTTCGTTGATATTGGTCTGCGTTTTCCTGTAATTTGCTCAGTATGATTCTGAACAGTTATTGAAATATTTTACTTTTTATGTAAGTTATCAATTAAGAGTAACGCTGCTTTTTAAAGTTTTCGGGTTTTTGGTAGGGCATTAATCATTTGACTGTAGTGCTTGTTTGATCCCAGCCCTGGGGCGGTGCAGCGGGGATATCAGGGCGATTACCAGTTTTTTCTGAGAAGTTGACCAGAACATAACTGGAAAATAAATGAAAATTTTTCCATCCTTCAATTAACAAGAGATTGATTACCTATTTCTAAACTATCTGCACCATCCCTACCCTATTTAATTTAGAATATTGTTGAGAGTTCTGAGGCTGCATCTAAGTTGCAAAAGCTTCTACTAGCACATACTTGAAAATATCTTCAAAATTAGATCTTTGAAGTGCACACACTGAACAAAAATTTGATTTTTACTCGTATCCTGGCAAAGTAGCAATAATCTAATATGAATTAGAGGCCCTTTACATGAAACATCTCGGTCCTAATTGAACTCAACACAGGCTGAGTTTTATAGACTTTTCTCATTTTCCTTTGCATTTCCATGAAAACTCAACACGAGCTAAAAAAATGGGGATATTAGATCAGATGAGAGAGATTTTTTGCTCCAGCTTTATTTTCAACATAACGCTAGTAAGAACATATTTGAAATTACATGAGATTCTGTGAGAATTTCAGCCAGTGTGAAAATCTCAACGTTGGTGGAAATACCAAGTTGAGTTCAGCTCGTGTTGAGATTCAACTCAGCCTTCTTCATTTAAACGCAATGAGAGCTTACACTGTCAACTTAATTGAAACTCAGCCCGTGTTGAATTCAGGACGGGCAGATATTTATAATGTGAAGGGCCCCTGACTTCTTAATATGGAAAGAAGTCATTTCAATTGAGATATAATTAACAATACCTTCATTCGATATTCCTCTTTCTCTTCATTTGCACGCTGTTGTTTGTATGTATTAAATGCCTGTTTCTTTTCGTTCAGCTTCCCGAGTGCCCTGAAGAAAACAAAACTAATTTATTCATTGATTATTATCATTATTCTTATTATTTTTATCAAATCATTCACAGTAGGTTCAAAGAGTAATAGCTAATAAATTACATTGCTATTTAAAACCTACTACTTAACTAATATAATGATAAAAATACAAGAGCCTGACCTCCAACGTTTATAAATATTGATAGACTAATTCAAAAGTAAACCATTCTTCTTACACGTTTTGATTTCGTCTTCATTAGTGAACTTACATGTATCTTGGGTCGTTAACAATCATTTTCATAGCAGTTTCCCATGATGCATTACTTGGAACTCCCTGAAATAAATTGAAGTTACTTAAATTTTGCACACAAATCACCAAATCAAATCAATCAAGTTAAATCAATTTTTTTTTCATTTTGCAACAAATGTGTAGATAGAGTTAAAAAGTATATGAGTTATAAGTTATTTGAAATACGTTGGAAAAGATATAGAGCTTTGACTACTGTTAAACCTTTTTAAAAAAAGACAATTTGCAATAAAAAGTTACGAAGGACACTGAGACAAACCATACGGTCATCTAGCCAGTGCCGTTTGCATAGCAATCATTTACAATAACAATATAAGTGTTTAAATGCAATTTATTAATATGAAACTTATCAAGATGATTTTTGGTTCGGGAAATACGCAACTTTGAGGATTTCATCCCAGTAAAGCAGGCTGGCCTGGCTGATAGGTTAATATGGAAATATTTAATCTCACTTTTCTGGCAGTTTAATTTGGAATCTCTGCCTACTGGGCTGGCACAGTGATCATATTAATAGCATTAGAAAATACCACAAGGGTGTTCTGCTCGGATATGGGATGGAAAATTGGAGTGTGGGTGTGACAGAATTGAATAAACTGGTTTCGACAAGGAGGAAGATGCTTAAGATGATGTGTGGAAATACATTGAAGGACAGGATAAGTAAGCCCAGAGATTGCAGAAAGGGTGGATGAAGAGTTAATAGAAGAGTGGTTAAGGAGACAGCATTTGAGGTTGTTTGGGCGTGTATTGAGCATAAGTGAGGATATAGCAGTGGGTAGAGTATTGATAATAGAAGTGCTAGGATGCCAGGGAGGGGAAGATCAGCAAGCCAATGGAAGGATGTGGTTGAGTATGACATGAAGGTGATGGGGTTGGAGACGAGAATGACAATAGAAGGGGAGACTAAGAGAAGACAAATTTGTGGAAAGGTCAAATCCCGCTAGACGGGGAAAGCGGCCGGGATAAAAATCTAGTTTGTGTTTGTTAGCGAAAAAATTTCAAGAGGTTAGAACAGGACACCGAAATCTTGGCTGTACTGGCTAGCACACCTTTGCAGCCAGCTCCTTCCATATGAAGAGACAAGTCCCAGAGCTATGATGACTAGATGTTTTCCCGCAAGATTTCTGCGTGATGAGTTATTTGATTATTTTTCTAGCCTGAAATCTTGAATCTGACTATATTATTGCGTGACAGCGTGAAAAGATTTTTCATGTGACGCTTCAATAATTATTTTTGGTGTTGGAATGCGTAAATCAGGGATAAATTAATGGTAGGGTTAAGGTCAGGCTCATTTCCAAGTCACTTTCATTATTTTCTTGCCCATCTTTTATCTTTTTCCTAGGTTTTCCACAGTAATATGGATTGCAAAAGATGAAAAAGGGGACCTAGTTTTCTGAGAAATATTTCGTTTTTAACCGATCTACATATTCATTTTCATTTTACCTTATCAACATCTTTTTATTTTATGTTTCAGGGACCTGAAAATAGGCTTCGGGTCATGACATCTGCCACAACAAAGCTGAGGCCTTGAGTCATGAATTTCAACCCTTTCAAGTAAATATGTGGTTTTAACAATGTGGATATAACAGTGGTTTTCAAAAGCGTCATTTGCATTACTTCCCTTTGAATTTTGAAAATATTCTGTAAAATGGCTTTTTAGCAGTTTCCTTATTGAATCTGCGATTTTTCAGCGTGAATTGTTGCGGGTCAGTTTTATTAACGCGGGTCATGTGGGTCCACAACAAGAAACCCCAATTCAAATATTCAAATACCTTTTCTTTAAGCAACTCCTTGAAAGCTTGTTTGGCTTCTTCCTTTGTTTCGTATTCTCGTTTTTCGACAACCGGTTGTGAAGTATCAGCACTGCAAAAAGAGAAGAGAAGTAGGAATATTGAAGTGAGAGTACCACATTACAGATGGTTGCACTTAATGGTGATCAGTCTAAAATAATACATCAAGGGTATGGAGAGGGTGAATCACACAGCCCTTCTCAAAGGGCCTTGGGTTCAAAACCACCTTCAGACCTGTCACACAAAATGTGAGAAGAGCATTTGCCAGCTCTTTGTAATTCTAGGCAAAAGGGCAAAAGGAATCATGAGATTTAGTCATATCAAATTGAAAGACCAGGGTTGCTAAAGTGGTCCCTTTGTGCTTTGCACAAAACAATGCCTTACGAAGATAGTAAGCGTTATTTGCCTATCAACTATCAATGCACTGCTTTGATTAGTCTACCTATTCAGTGGACCCTTTGTGCTTTGCACATAAACCAACACCTTACAAAGATGGTAAGCGTATTTGCCTATCAACTATCAATACACTGCTTCGATTAGTCTACCTATTCAGTAGGCCCTTTGTGCTTTGCACCCAAACCAATACCTTATGAAGATAGTAAGTGAATTGACTATCAACAATCCATTGTATTTGATTGGTATCAATGCTGAACAACGTAGAGAAAATCCATATTTATTAATTGGTGTTAATGTGAGTGCAATCTGAAGACTCTAATTCAGTGATAATGCCTCTTACGCTAAACTTGGAACACATCCATACAAGCATACATACCTCGATTTATCTTTTGCTTTATCTGGTTTCTTTTCTTCATCTTCGCTTTTCTCTTCTTCTTCTTCTGATTCTTCACTCTCTTCATTCTCCCTGAAAATAATACAAACCAATTAAGGGAAACAAATCATATATAGAACACAAAACATTCAAAGGACACAAACCATTTATGGGACAAAAAACATTCAAGGGACACAAATAATCTAAGTGACACAAATCATACAAGGGAAACAAACCATCAAGGGACAAAAACCATTCAAGGGACACAACTATGTAAGTGACACAAATCATTCATAGTAAACAAAGCATTCAAGGGACACACACAAACCATTCAAGGGACACAAAGCATTCTAGGGACACTAACCATTCCAGGGACACAAACCATTCAAGGGATACAAACCATTCAAGGGACACAAACCATTCAAGGGAAAAATCCTTCAAGGGATGGTTGAATTGTCCCAATGATTCCTTAGTGGTTACAAAGTTTGGAGGTCAAAATTCTACTTGGGTAATATTTTTCACACCTACTACCCCCAATAACACGTAGAGTTCCAATACATATTGTGATGTACTTAGCTTAAAATTGCCCTGGTCCTGGTCACCATCTTTATTAGACTTCAGATGACATTTTGAATATTTTGATAACAAAATATGACATGGCCATGGAAAAAATTATACGCATTTTTGGGCCTAGGTGTTTGATATCATATACCCAAGACCAATATTGTGCATCCATGGTACTTGATGCAATTGTCTTTAAACGTTTTCTGGCTAAAATTCACACCAATGTTCATAATGGTTTGTAAACAGTTTTTCCCCAACCGTGTTAACAAGTGGTCGGGCCTTAGCGAAAGTTAACTAAACATAATCAGGTGATCAGGTCTCAACGTGTTAAATCATAAAATATTTAAATATAGATAAAATAAGAATACAATACCGAGGAGCATCTTTCGGTTTTTAATATTCGGTATTGTATTCTTATTTTATCTCTTGAAATTGTCTGGTACAGAAGGCATTTAAATATAGATTTGCAAAGTCTAATTGGACCGTTTGTCAATTGCAAAGTGGCTGACCATCACATTGCCTCAAAACCACTAACACTAACAATTGAAATTTTGTATATGGGTGCGGGTCACAATTATTCATATTTCTAAAAGAATATATAAATTCACATACTCTGCAGCCTTTTCTTGCTCTGCTTTGATTTGGGCTAAAAAGCAATGATAAAAATGGTCATAGAAATGTACATTTAACTTGAGTAGAGCGTGCCTATCCTAGCTATAGTGCTCAATATGCGCTAGGCATAGACCAATTGTATAGTAGAAGGGAATAGTCTGTCCGAAAATTGCTGGAATACCAAACTCAAATTTACAAAAAAACATCTCAGTCTTTAAGTGTTACTTCTTCTATAGCAAAAATGTGTAGTAATTAAAAATGGGTTTATAGAAATTCAACAAAATCAAAAAAGCGAAAGCGGTGTGTATACACTTTTGGGATAACATTAATTGTGTGAGATTTTCATGGAAAGATCTCTCCTCTAGCTTAAGAATCAACAATCTTTATAAGCTTAGGCTGCATTCATACAGCAGAAGGATTTTCCACGCGGGTTTAAAAGCCACAAAAGAAATTGTAAGGGAATCTTCTCGTCATTAATGCAGACAGTCTAACTATACTGCTGTCTCACCTATAGGACCGTTTTCCAAGAATGTCCAGAACAGTTTTGTTCTTTGTGAAGGGGTTAAGAGAGAGAATTCAAGTTTTAGCTAGAATTTCAGAAAAGGTCTCAAATGGTCAGTAACCCATCTTGATAGAAAATCAATTTCTAAAGATTTCCAAAGGAGATAGGAGAGTAATTCTGAAGAAGATAAAATTCCAAACCTTTGATTTTTTCCAGTTCTTCTGGGATGGTCCACTTTGACTCTTTGTTTTCCGTATTATGATAATAACATCTGCCAGAATCAGTTTTGTATTCTTTCCAGGGACAAGAATCAAGCAGAACCTAGTGCATATGACAGATTGAAAAATTAGCTAATGGTAAATACCAAGTAGCCTCACAGTATTGGAAGCAAAGCTTTGACGGCTTCTCAAGGGAAGGAATTTTTGAAGGAAGAAACTATTGCGTTCTTTGCAATTTTTGGAGTAGAGCGTTATCCTATATCATATTAAATATTATATTAAGCATATTCCATTGGTCTCCCTGTATCTTAAATCTGAAAATTATTTTTGTTCTGATCTTCTCTTTTACTACATTCTGTGAAGCATCAAACACGCGCCTCTGTTTTTGGAGACGAAATACAATTTTGCCAGGGAGTGAAAAGCCCTGTTAACTGATTTTGCAAGGGGGTTAACAATTGCCCTCATAAAACAAAAAGGCCTGCCTTTGCATAAGCATTCACTTTGTCATGTGAATTAGTTAGCTAAGCCTGTCTAAATTAGTTTATTATGGATGATGATAAGTTAGGAAAAGGCAAAGCTGATTTCTACAACAGATGAAATTCCTCAATTTCTAACAACAATAATCACTAAACAAATTTTGATAAAAACCTCCTTCCCTCTTGGCGGCCCAATGCCGCTAACTGATTCCAATTGGATTTTTAGACGACCCTTTAGTGCTAATTTGAAGCTTCAGGGTAATGAAATGGTCTGGTAAAGATGGATTCAACTTGATAAAATTGGCTGCATACCTCTCCTGGTGTTTTCAACTCATCTGGTTTTGTCCAGACTGACTGTTTTGTTTCAGCATGATAAAAATATTCTCGTCCATCTGGGGCTTTATGAGCACTCCAAGGAGACTTTTTCTGAAACATAAGATAAAAATTAACTCAAAAGTTTTGGAACAAACTAAAATGTAAGAAGATTCTCCCAAGTTGAGGTCTGGCTACCGCAACTTTGATATTCCTCTGCCAGGTCTTGGGACTTGGGACCGACAGCCGGAAACATGTTGTCTTTTGCAAACGCTTCATTTAGCAAGCAACATCATCCGAAGAAAGACTTCTTCACAAAACAATAGAAAAGGTGCAAAATATTTAAAGACAATTAAATAAGATCTCAAGAGCCCGAGCTCTAGCCTCGACCACCATGTGTTGGGCCAATGAAGGAAAATATTCTACATCCCCAAAAACAATAAGAAGTGCTATGCCAGCTCAGCCATTGGCTTCGCTTTCTAGAAAGTTTGATGGAGATTGGTAATCATGTGAGATACAGCTGGCGCAGAAGAGAACTAAACCTACACATCACTAAAAGACAGATTAAACAGTCTTTGAATGGTACAAAACTTCCAAATAGCCAGAAGAAGCATATGTTATCCATGTTTTGTTCCAGATTTTTTCCGATATTTCTGGCTAATTCAAATAACACCGTAAAGGATTTCCATCAATCAATTATTTAGAGATTTACGACCAATTCCTAAAATCTCAGAGCCACCCTTGATGTGAGACTCACCTTCTTTATCTTCTTCTTCTTCTCTTTGGCTGCTTTCTTGTCTTTAGCATCTCCAGATTTCTCATTTGCAGCTTTCTCGTCCTTCTTTTTAGCTGTCTTCACGTTCATTGCTGGTATCAAACCTGGAATTCCCATGGGATTCACCAACATGGCTGAAAAACAAAAAGTTCATTATCCTTATCATACTTGTACACACATACACACAGACAAAAACAGAATCTATACTCAAGCCTTTTTCTGGTTGGGGTTGGCCGATCCATGGATTTGTCACTATCACAGAGTTTTGTTGTGGGGCAAAGTTTTATTAGTGGATGCCCTTCCAGACACTAACCCTTTTGAATAAATTCTAAAACTTTTTGGCACACTTGGTACATTGAATAAGAATGTAAAATAACCTACCCTCTTTGGGGCTTTTTATTGCTGGGCCTGCTTATAGGTGTAAGTCTAGGTACCTTTGTTACATCAAATGAAAGTGGTACGATACCTGCTTTGCCCCTTTTTTTGGTGGGGCTGCTGGTAAACATTTTGGCACTTTGGTTATATTGAATGAAAGTGATACAATACCTGCAGGATTAAACGGTGCAGCTGGAAACCGAGACGCAGTTGGTGGTATCATAGCAGCCATTAAGTTTTGCGGAGGGACAGGACTGGGTGGTAAAAGAGGCTGAGGAGGAGCACCAGGCAAATTTGGAGGCTGGTAGCCAGGAAAGTAACCAGGTGGGGGCATGCCTTGTACCACACCCATTGCTGGCAAGGCCGGTGGCTAAAAAAAAATTATTAAGGAATATTTTCAATCAGGAACAATCACAGAAGTGGTAATAAATATTATTTAAGGGTATATCCAATGAATGGACTCTTTTGACATTACAAATGAATAATGCAATACAATGAATTCTGATCCATAACCACAAGGCAGAAGACCCTAAACGGTCACCTCTAATTAATGGCAGCTTTATCTCTATCTATAATCTATAATCTATAATCTAAAAGTGACCGCTTAAGGCTCAACAGTAGCTATTTCATTCCCTTTCATAAATCAAGAGTGAAATTATCGAAGAAACATACTGGCATTCCATGGGGAAAAGATAGATTTGGAACGCTTGACATATTAGGCGGGTTTGTAGGCACAAAACCAGCAGCAGACATGGGCTGACTTGAGTTTGGAGGGGGCATCCCTGAAGCCTGAAAGAGAAGATATCAATAAAAAAAGTGCCAGTGTAATCAAGTTACTAGAGATACTGGAATTTTGATGCAGCACACAGGCATGCAAGGGGGCAAAGTGGGGCTACAAGTGCCCTTTGTATGCTTGCGGAGTGGGCTTTCACGTGTTCCGAAATTTGATTTGAAGCCAATCTAGAAGGCATAGCCGCATAATTAGAGTACCCTTGACTTCCCGATCTATGGTCTATGTGTTAGCCTTCCAGGAAAGTCATCCCCCTGACAAACATACTATACTTTGATGTTGACAGGGTGAGTATGAAGTATACTATAATAATAACTTGGAATGCAATTTACACAAAGGCCAAGAGCCGTGCACAAAAGTTACACAGTTAAATGATAACTTTTTATGTTATCTTCCATCCCATATTTGTAAAGTAAAATCTATCATTGATCTGCATTATTACGCCCAATAAACTATGATGAATCATTGTAAATTCATTTCATTGCTAAGAATAGGAATCATAAAGATCACACAATTATATTCCTTTGACCACCTTTCTCAATAAGTTACTATCTGTCAAGTAACTTATTGAGAAAGTGCGTCAAAGGAATATAGCTGTGTGATCTTTATGATTCCTATTCTTAGCGATGAAGTTAACGAATTCCTTTATGGTTTCGTCCAGAATAAAAAGTAATGTAAATTCATTGATTTTGGCCTATAATATATCGCAAGAATGGAATTCATAAATTTTTACAATCGCCTACAGAATGCTTGACATACAACAAGGGCTCAAAGAATATTTTCCATTTGGACAAATCTCTTTCGCAACAATAAGGCCTCGTATCCTCGAAATATCGTAGTATACTACGTTGTTATGATCCTAGTATACTACGTTTGGGCCTGATTGTGTCATCTTCATGGGACATTTACACTGAGCTCATTTTGAATTTCATTGAACGAATCATTTGAGTTTAAATACTTACCATTTCCACAAGAACTTTCAAAACAAAGTTTATGCGAAATTTCAGCGAGGTTTATTGTTCATTCTATGACGAAGTAAGCATGCTTTAATCAATTTTCGTCCACCATTGCAAAAACCAAGAATGAAGCACTTTCTTGCGCAGATGAACACAAAAGGGCATCTGCGCATTCTCCCAGAAGGAGCTTTACTTGAGTAAGAGGTTGATTAAAGATGACAGCACTGATCACATGGAGAGGAATTTGTCAACAAAACAAAATCTAGACAAGATAAAAAGTCAAAAACAGAAACTTTAATAATTGAGGTTTATCATCACATCTTCTGCAGGTATTGAAAATTTGGCCACATTATGTATCTATATTTCTAATTCTGTTCCGGTGTCGGTAGGCTGTATTGATAGATTCCTACTCTACTTGAAAATAAGATGATGACATTCAAGATCTCAATTTTCAGGCCATTAGGCATTAGTTGCAGGCCTAGACCTAAATATTTGTTATTGGTTGTTATTTTGTTGCCGTGGCATTTATTAATTTTGCTGTTAGAATATACAATCATATGAATCAGGGAGCAAATGGAAGTGGTGGGAATTGAACTCACAACCCCTCAATTGGAATCCAAATGCTTAAGTGATTGTGCTATAGAACACATATGTCAATGGTGGGGAAGATGACATGTTTATCTTGTTGGTCTGATAATTATTTCGATTTCTTTTTTCATTTCTCAACTGTTTTGCAAATAAATCAGGGAGCAAATAACTTTTCTCTAGAATAAACTGCAACTTTCGCCCTAAAAATTTGTTGCATATTTTTTGGCTTTGATTTGATTTCATTCATGACAAACCAAACTTGTTATAAGTACAATCTTTTGAATAATCAGGAATCATTTTTGATCAAGATATTTTTTTCAAGCAAAACAATCATTGGGCAATGTGTACGTATCTGTTTGCGAATTCAGCTGAAAATTTCAGTCCAGTGGAAAGAGAGGAATACAGCAAGCTACTGAAGCCACAAACAGACCTGCTTCGATTTCGCCACCTTGAATCTGCCTTCAAGAAGTATGTGAAATCAACTAATTCTGTATTGGTGATTGCGGAAAAAGACTTTTGCAGCATTAGCGAGTCGTTACACGATGACGGAGTAAAGAATATTACCCATTTGTTTCCGACTGATACAAATATTAAGCAGTTAAAGAAGAAAAATTTGAAAAAAGGAAGAAATTTGAATTTTGAGAAGGGCACAATTAGAGATGTAAGAATGGAATGTAAAAATTTGATTGCTCTATAGATTTTACTCAGCTGCGTTCTGTTGTGACAAGCAAAGCTATCCATAGTTAGTCTGGTTCATGATAAACCAATCTTGATTGGGGGGGGGCATACCCCTGAACAATTTTGAAAGCTAGATTCTCTCTCATCCAATTTGGTGCATTTTCAACACAGAATTTAGGCAAAAAATTAAGTAAAACTTATTGTAAAAATCTAGTGTTTAAATGGAGCAATATTGTTCTGGACCGATAGCACAGGTGCAGCTATGGACTAGACATCTTCAGAAAAACTTCTCCAATTCTTTCATCAAGAAATCTTATCTGTTCCATCATGTCTTTATTTGAAAAACTGAAACTTTGTCATGTTAACTTAGGCATACAACAGATGATATATTTGCCTAGATTATGGAAATATAGATATTGATTATCCGTTTTCCGTGATTTTTCCATTGCAGGGGGTTGCACATGAATCAAGTTAGTTTTTTGTCTCTTTATCCACAGTAGTCTGTTCATTGGAATCAGTAATTTTCCAAGTTTTACGATCTTTCTGTACAGCGTCAGCCCAGCTTTAATATTCACAATTTATCTTTTCCAGATAAAATCAGAGGATGGCAGCTACAATGTTATTTTAGACATTTCTCCCCCCACTATCTACTCAAACCAACTGAATGAACAAAATGGGGAGAAAAATCATCCAAGTAATGAATATTTTGAAAATGTTGGAAGAATTCTCGAATATGGGGGAAGGTATCTTTACGTTACAAACGCAGCTGAAAGCAAGGTAGAATCAATTTTGTCTTACTTCAAAGACTCTTGGTTCATCAGAGCACAAGAAGTGGAAATAAATATTGAGCCAGACAAAACGCATTATGTTTATTCTCCATTATTCATGTTTGTGATGACGAAACTTAAGATGAAGTGTAAGTACTGTATTTATCAAAATCATTTGGAGATTCCTGTTAAGTTGTATTGATTTCTAGTTATGCTTGATAATGTGCTTGGATTCTATGATCCTTTAACATCAGAAACCAAATACATGTTTATTACTTTGGAAGACATAAGTTTTTCCGAAACTTGAGTATTGTTAAGTTCTATGCTGTCCACTTAAGGCTGGTCTCATATAGAAGATAGATTCCCTCCAATTGTGCTTTCTTTGAAAGATTAAGATGGTCAAAAGCAGTAATAACTACAAGCAAATCTTAAAGACCCTCGATCTTTACACAACCCCATGAAGAAGAGAGAGATATAGAATGTTTCGGAAATAATTGGAAACACGTACGACATGGAAGAAAATGAAATTAATTGGATATGGTCCATGGTCAGTGTTTACCTTATCAGTATTGTATTTTATCAAAAACTACATTCCTGTTAAGTTGTATGAATTTGTATTTCTTTTGCATTGTTGTACAGACCTAATGTATCTAAACCAAGGTGTCTGGACATAAGTTGAATGAGGAGGACTTGGTGTTGTCTATTTTTCACTGCTGGGTGTCTGTAATATCCAAACTCTCCAACTTCTTTTGTTAACGTCTATTGTTAAGGGAGTTGAAAGTGTAGATTTCCTTATCCATGCAAAACTATCACCTCCCTAAACAACTGGAGTTGGTAAGTTGGGAGTTAGTGGGTCGGTATGTTACAGACACCGGTTCATTGCCTTTGCAAGTGGAGAATCCCAGCTGCTGGCATCACGTGATCCTTCATCAAACATGTCACCCTAGGTTGTGTCAAGATCATGGTTGATCAGCCACAGCCAATCATACTACTCCTAAAACTTCGAGCAAATATCTTGCTGAGATCATTGTGTAATAGCTGGATGTTTTCATTTCTGATTCTCTCTTATCTTGGAGACCTGGTTGTCAGTTATGCGTTTCTTTTGTTTTACATCTTTCTTGACTCTTGTGGATTGTCTCATTCAGAACTTGATACACTGATATCTCTGCTTAGGTATGATGTAGAGTTTGCTTAGTGCAACTATAATGAAAGAGAATGACGATAATGCATGCTTTATAGTTGTAGAAGACGGCACAAGATACAAAAGGATAGCCTGCATTTAACGCCAAAACCCCTCTGGCTAAGTATAGAAAAGTGGGAGCTAGAGGAGTGTTGAGGATGCACGCAGGCTACACAAGGAGTGCTCAAGAACAAGGGGCAAATCACTCCAAAAAAATCTCTTACACTTCTGGCTAGAAATCTTTAAAAATCTGAAAAATCTTTAGCATCTAAAAACTCTGAAAATCTTAGAAATCTATAAAAATCTCAAAAAATCTTTAAAAATCTTTAAAATATTTAAAAATCTTGTACGTTTTACTTGAAGTGATTTGCCCTTCGCCTAAGAAGTTAAAAAAAGCATTTATGTGGAAGCAAGACACCATTCCAATTTATCACTACATTCTGGCTTTCGGAATTCGTAAACTTGGATAAAACATTCAAAAGAGCAGATTTTCCATGGTGCTGATATCGCTGATTTCAAATTCAATTTTTTCTTTTTCAGTGCCTAAGCCTATTTTTGAAATATCTTTGGGGACTGAGAAAGTGAAAAGAGTTCAAAGTGGTGATGATGTAAAGAAGGCCATTTTGGAAGTTTGGAACTTTGCATGGTTGCAATGCAAACTAAGTACGAATTTCAGGTTTTCAGTTCCATAGAGAGTCATCGAAATCATGACCTCTAGCTTTACACCTCCGAACCCTGTGACTGGGATATCAGTCCACGCTTCATTTGTACCCAGATCTCTGCCAGTGACACACTTGACACGGGCACTCACGAAGCACATTCCCTGTCATGATTTTTTTGAACAGGCAAGATTACTCGACCCTTAATCAAAGTTGTAGGCTCGAAACAAACTTTAACTTTCCTTGTTCAAACTTAAAACCTATAAAAGTGCGAGGACGGAATTTGAAAGCTCTCTGTTACTCCAGGGAAAGAGCAAAAGGAGTCACGTGGTGTGGACACATTGAGAGTATGGACTTAGCAGGGTGGCACTAGTCGGCTGGCTAGGAAACCAATTCAGTCGGCGCTTCTGTCTTTTCTGATAAACCAATAAAGTTTGTTTGCTTATCAGCTATCAACTAACTGTTTACAATATAATTTTGATTGACTTCGGAGAAATGCCTTCCTTTTCTCCTAAAATGGTCTCTTCCACAATGATAAACTTTTCTTTTTTTCTAATGGTAGGAAACAGTATCAATGCAACTGAGATATCAACTGCGCAATTGTGGGACTCTCCTGCAAACCTCGAGCAGCCCAGGTATTGCGCAGCCGTAGTGGATATTGCAGAAGATGACGAATCTGATGAAAAACTCGTTGGAAAGTATGGAGTCTTTATCGTTCCACAAGGTAATCATGAATCATTTGTTGAGGAATTCTCAGCATATTCTCCCTCTCCCCAGAGCCACATCAATATCAGGTTTTAAAGTTTCTTATCAACAATCCTCCGATTAGCCTATCTATTCATCGGGCCCTTTGAGCTTTGCACATAAACTAATACCATACGAAGATAAGTAAGCGTATTTGCCAATCAACTATCAATGCACTGCTTCAATTATACTATCTATTCAGTGGGCCCTTTGAGCTTTGCACATAAACCAATACCTTACGAAGATAGTTAGCGTATTTGCCAATCAACTATCAATGCACTGCTTCAATTATTCTATCTATTCAGTGTGCCTTTTGAGCTTTGCACATAAACCAATACCTTACGAAGATAGAAAGCGTAATTGCCTATCAACTATCAATGCACTGCTTCAATTATTCTATCTATTCAGTGTGCCTTTTGAGCTTTGCATATAAACCAATACCTTACGAAGATAGAAAGCGTAATTGCCTTTCAACTATCAATGCACTGCTTCAATTATTCTATCTATTCAGTGTGCCTTTTGAGCTTTGCACATAAACCAATACCTTACGAAGATGGTAAGTGTATTTGCTTATCAACTATCAATGCACTGCTTCAATTATTCCACATATTCAGTGGGTCTTTAGTGCTTTGCAAATAAACCAATACCTTACAAAGATAGTAAGTGTATCTGCCTATCAACTATGAATACACTGATTCAATTATTCTATCTATTCAGTGGGCTATTTGAGCTTTGCACATAAACCAATACCCTACGAAGATAGTGCATTAACCAATCAACTATCAATTCTATAAATTATCAATGATATCATGTTGACAGGAAGAGAGCTCGGATGGCTATTTGCTTCAGAGAAAGGAAGAAAGAAACTAGCTGGCATGGCAGGCTACAGACGACTGTGTATTGTAACTATGCAGAGAGGTCACTATTTTGAAAATATCGAGGTCGTCAAGGCCGAGTTATCAACAAGGGTTATGCAACTTGCCCCTCCTGGGGTAAAAGCAAATTCAAAAGTAAGTTGGATCAACTTGCCAATTCAAAAGAACCCTTTTTAAACGAAAAAATTATTAGAACACTAGCCTCAAATTTCCCCAATTTAAGAGCAATCTAAGAACAAACCGAGGCTGGCCATTTTAGCTCAATATGGGAATTTCGAGAGATAACCATAAAACGGAGAACTTTATAGTCTGTCTGACTATTGCGAAAGCATGAAACTCAGATTTACAGAGAGCCAGTCTCTTTTCTTGTTTCTCATCTATATCGCTTTATACCTTCGTACATCAAGTACTATGATGCTGTTTAGACAACGCAATGCTAGAGAGATAAGACTGGGAAATGAATACAAAACAAGCAGTTTTGGCAGCACACAAAAAATCAGAAAGGTCAAAAGAGTTAAAATTGGCATCAATCGACACCACTGATAGCAAAAACATGCATCTAATACTGGGCGTTACCCCTAAACAACAAGTAGATTAAAAAACTAAACAGTGCAATGTTGTGGATCGCCACTCATCAGGGTACACCCCCAGGAGGGGAGACTAATACGAAATAGGTCTGTTGAGATGAAGCTTGCCTTCTTGTTTTGTCTAAATTGCAATATGTTCCTAATGCAACGTGCTATCAGGAAACAGGTTATGAAAAAGCACCTAACTGTGTGACCATTGGTGACGTGATGCAATTTAGAGTAAAAATAGGTTGCAACCGAAGTCTAAAAATCTTGCTTGCGTCCATGCTGAATTATTACATATTGTTGTATTTTGTTTAAGTTATTAGACCCTTAGTGTGATATTGAAATTAAATTAAATGCATTTTAGCGCACAAATTTTCAGCAACAGAAATCTGAAGATCTTGTTCATGAAGGTATTGAGCTTGCTTGTCTGTTGTAGGTTCCTTTCCTGACCGTTGGAGAAGACGTCGGGCACAGAGAGGTGGTATACGACGAAGGAACGATCGAGAGCGGTGGCTACACCGTCGAAGATGTGCGAATGGATGACGGGTTCTTCTACAGAAGACTGATATTCAAAAGTGACCTGCGTATCATTCAGACCGAATCGAGGCTTTTGAAAGGTTAGACTCATTTACCTCGCTTTCAGCCCGTTCAGCGTTTGGCATTTTGTAGTTCAGTAACCTTGCTTCTATCGTTTTGCATTTGGCTTCTTCGCATTTTGCAGTTCAGTAACCTTGCTTTCATCGTTCAGCGTTTGGCTTCTTCGCTGTTTGCAGCTCAGCAACCTTGCTTTTATCGTTCAGCGTTTGGCATTTTCGCTGTTTGCAGCTCAACAACCTTGCTTTTATCGTTCAGCGTTTGGCATTTTCGCTGTTTGCAGTTCAGTGACCTTGCTTTTATCGTTCAGCGTTTGGCATTTTCGCTGTTTGCAGTTCAGTAACCTTGCTTTTATCGTTCAGCGTTTGGCATTTTCGCTGTTTGCAGTTCAGTGACCTTGCTTTTATCGTTCAGCGTTTGGCATTTTCGCTGTTTGCAGTTCAGTAACCTTGCTTTTATCGTTCAGCGTTTGGCATTTTCGCTGTTTGCAGTTCAGTAACCTTGCTTTTATCGTTCAGCGTTTGGCATTTTCGCTGTTTGCAGTTCAGTAACCTTGCTTTTATCGTTCAGCGTTTGGCTTCTTTGCATTTTGCTATTCAGTAAACTTTCTCTCAGCCCATTCAGCGTTTTAGCATTTACCTCGTTTGCTGCTGATTTACGTCAAGTCTTTGAAGTAACCAGATTTTCCTGATTTCTTTTAAAAAACCATATGGCAAGGATTGTTTGTGTGATTGCATGTACCATATTTAGATGTTCTGATGCAAATGATTAATTTACCAGGAAGCGATTCAAAACTGGCAAAGATAGACCACTATCATCTAGCTTTTGGGTTTCACAAGGCAATAATTGCAGCACTCGCTTACATTGAGGATTTTGACATAGACGGTTAGTAACTTTCACTGCAATTGCATTTGAATTATTGAGAATTGTAAAATGAAGTCTGCAGGGCTTCTAATTTCCAAGCAAAGTTTCTTAAACGCGTTGTATGTTTATGATTTTTTTGCGTAAATTACAGAGCTAAGCTCAAGACTTTTCCAGTCTGGTTTACAACTTAAAATCAAATAATTTGAAATTGAAGTAGAAATGTCAAGCTTCATGTACAAGAAGAAAGAGATTTATTGAATTATCGTGAAAATCGTCCAAATATATTCAAAATGTTCAGCCGAAACGATGTTCATTAAATGCACTTTGAATTTCTTTTTGAATGACTTTAAAGTTTTTTTAACGAATGGTCATTGGTAGAGAGTTCAACATTTTTATACCATAATAACTGAAAGATTTTTGATGTTGCCTTGAACTATGTGGGCAAAGATGATAAGCTGTCATCTGTTACTTTTGAAATATCTATGAATTTATTACAGTACTTACTTACATTGTAGGATTTTAATATCAACAGTTGCACCACATGTTGCATATACAAACTGTAAAAACCCACATATAGGAACTTCTAAATTTTTGTTCTAGCCTAAATGGTTCTTATTTATAAAGTATATTTCAGCCAATTAATTTTGGGATGGGTAGGCAAGACTTACAAAACTGTGTATTTCTTGAACCTTTCTGCTTTTGCAACAGATTTTATATTGAGTCAGTGAAATTACCTGACATTTTTCGATAAAAAAGACCCTAAAATAGCCGCAATTGTATGGAAGAGGTTCTTAAAAAAGTGGTTCTTATATGCAGTTTTTACTGTACTTCTCCAGCAAGAAAAGTATGAAATAATATATATTCAGTAGTTAATCCTAGTGACATAATAGGATTTGAATTTTGTATCTGAAATGATAAAATCTTATACTTCTCAAGGGGAATGCAATATCTTGCTGATTGGTCTTGGAGGTGGTGCACTGCCTTGCTTCATCTCAAAGATCTTCCCTCAGGTAACAGTCCTTATTGCTAGGTTTTTTGAAAAGTTCTAAGAAAGGTTTGGCTAAAAAAATACTTGAAGTACATTATAAACTTCAAAATATGTGATTTAATGAATATTAAGCGTATTCGCCCATCAACTATCAATGTGCTGCTTTTATTAGTCTACCTATTAATAAATAAAGATTAATTCAAAAATAAACCATGCTTTTAATCGTTTCGATCAAATCTTCATCAGTAAAGATTTGATCGAAAGTTTACTGATGAAGATTTGATCGAAACGTTTAAAAGCATGGTTTATTTTTTAATTAATCTATTGGAAGTTTATAAACTTAGGTAATTTTGCTCTCGTATTATTATTCATAAATATATAAATATGTGAAGAAATAAACCAGTACCTTACAAAGATAGTGAGCATATTTGCCTATCAACTATCAACACACTGCTTCAATTAGAATACCTATTTAGTTGTCCCTTTGTGCTTTGCACATGAACCAATACCTCACAAAGATAATAAGCATATTTGCCTATCACCTATCAATGTACTGCTTCGATTAGACAACCTATCCAGTGGGCCCTTTGTACTTTGCACATTAACCAATACCTTACAAACATAGTATGCGTATTTGCCCATCAACTATCTATGTACTTCTTCAATTAGTTTACCTATTCGGTTAGCCCTTTGTTCTTTGCACATGAACCATTACCACACAAACATAGTATGCGTATTTGCCCATCAACTATCTATGTACTTCTTCAATTAGTTTACCTATTCGGTTAGGCCTTTGTTCTTTGCACATGAACCAATACCACAGAAACATTAAAAGATATTAAGCGTATTTGCCCATCAACTTCATATCTTATTCCATATTTCAAATATTGAAGGAGGGACAACCTCTCCATCAAAATAGACTAATTTTCAAGGAGGCCAAATGATACTATCACATAACTCCTTCAAATAGTCTTCCTATTCAGTGGGCCCTTCTTCACACACAAACCAGTACCGTACCGTAAGATAGTCTGCATATTCGTTGTACCTTTGTGCTTTGCGTATAAACTGGTACGAAGATAGTTAAAAGCACATTTACCAGCAATTATGGACAACTATATCAACTCTCATCGATAATGAAAGATATTTGTAAGGTTCTGTAATTAAAGTCAATGCTGCATGCTTTCTTCTTGGATAAAGATAATTCAAGTATTCAAGTCAAAAATAATTCAAGTCAAAAAGAAAGAAAAAAATAAAAATCAACTGAAGAAAATTTATAGCTAACCAACTCCGAAAGGGCTAATATATCTTCTCCAGTTGATATTTATTTGTTTCTTTCTTTTTGAAACAAATAATGGAAACATCTCAAAGCATGGCCTAATCTTCACTTATCTTTTGATATTTATTAACTTTGGGAAATTTACTCTCGTATTAGTTCTGTTAAATATAGTTAAATGCGATTATTTTTTCAGTTCAATGTAACGTGCGTCGATTTGGACATGAAGGTGATTGAAATCGCGAAGAGATGGTTTGACTTTGTTGAAGACGATCACTTGAAGGTGATAAACGAAGACGGAATAATGGTCATGAAGGATGCTTTTGCAAATGGTAAGACATAGAGGAAGAATGTTGAATATGCGCACGCAGGCTTGGACCAAGCTGAGTGAAAGCGAGGCAGTTCGTTTCCGCGCGAAAAAGTTTGAGAAAAAATTGACGTCCACGCCACACAATTTTGCCGGTTTGTCCGGAAAGTTGGCACAGAGCATTGCGGCTTTGCAACAGTTGTTAGCTTTTGGGGCGATTCATGCCATTGCTGCAACACCAACACTACGAAAATATAAAGAACAGAAAGAAGTGAGACTAGCTGCTTTACGTACCAAGTTTACTGGCAAGGTGGAATAGTGATAGATCAGAACTTAATTCATTAATCAGAACTTATCACTTAATCAGTCAATGTTTCGTTGCTGAAAAACCTCTTTCAGACCTGTTACATAGAGTGCAACAAGAGAGTTTGCCTAGGCTAAAAGGATCCCGAGGTACGGTCACATTGAAAGAAACTATAAAATACACATTGCTTTGTTTATCCCTTGGTCGCGCGTTGTGTTGTTGTGTTGCACAGTGGTTCCGAGGTGGTTCAGAGAACGAAAGGAGGGATCAAAACGTAATCAAATGGAAAATCTATAAACCCGAGTGCACTAGCATCTACTGACTACATGCATTAGAAGACCGGTTGTTACTAAATTTCAAAAGCATCAACAAATCCCGGTGTAGAAAATGGATAAGAATGCAACGAGAGCTATTCAACAGAGTTATTAGGACTCGAAATCGACTCAAACTCAATCTCCATATGTTCTCAACTTAATAGTATTCGTCGCTATTTGTATAGTTAATATGACATTCGAAATAACCCCCAAAGTTTGCTAATCATCAGAAATATGCTTCATAGCATGGGCTTAGCCATAACTTAACATGAGATTACTTATTTTCATTTTACGTTTCAGGTGTTTCAGGACTATACCATGCAATTATTTATGATGTAAACACGGAAGAAGATGCGATGGGAATGTCAGCTCCACCTCCTTCCTTCTTGGAAAAACGGGTCTTGGATGATGTCATTAATCTTCTCTCTCCAAGTGGTAAGCATCACGGGAAACCCAATAAGTAATTAAAAACTAACCCAATGGGGGGCGTGGGATGATTGAGGATACCTTCAGTACTGTGAAGGATACCACCGGCACACAGTTTAGGATGCCATATGTGCATTAAAGGGTATTCAATATTGTTGAGGATACCTTCAGTACTGTGAAGGATACCACCGGCACACATTTGAGGGTACCATATGTGCATTAAAGGGTATTCAATATTTTTGAGGATACCGCCAGCACAAAGTGGAGGGTACCATATATACATTGGGGGTATTCAGTACTTTCAGTAGTATGATCAGTTCTATGGAGGGTATATGGTACTTTGGGTAATAATACCAGTACTCTGGAGGTAATTACTTTGCTTGACATCATTTCCACATCCCTTCACAGTACTGCACATCCCACAGTACTGGATGGTACCCCTCAAAGCACTAATGGTATCCCTTCTCAGTACTGATGGTACCCCTCAAAGCACTGATGGTATCCCTTCTCAGTACTGATGGTACCCCTCAAAGCACTGATGGTATCCCTTCTCAGTACTGATGGTACCCCCTGACAGTACTGATGGTATCCCTTCACAGCACTGATGGTACCCCCTGACAGTACTGATTGTATCCCTTCACAGCACTGATGATAGCACCCACGGCTTTGATGGTACCCCCTGACAGTACTGATTGTATCCCTTCACAGTACTGCACAGAGATCATACATTGCATTTCATGAAGCTAATTTTATTCATCCAGGTGTTCTGATCGTCAATTTGGCATGTCGTGAAGAAAATATAAAACAGAAGGTAGCAAATGATTCAACAGACTCGTTCTCAAATGTCTACATGATTGATAAGGAGGCAGAGGACGTCAATGTTGTTTTGTGTTGTTTATCTCCAAAACGGAAATCAGAGCCATGTGAAAAAGATTTGTTGTCAAAGGCTTCTAATATTGAGACAAAGGTGAAGCAAATTAGAGAAGTTAAAAGTGACAGAAATGTGGAGCCGTTAGGTCTAGGAGATGCCCTAGAAATATCTGTTAAATTGTAACTTCTACATGAACTAGCTTGTGTTTCTTTGATTGAAAGACCTTGGTAGGACGCATGCTCTACAGAAATCTAAAATCATCATTTACTGTTGTCAACCATCATTTAGACATTTAGACATTTAGAAATCTTCGGCATTTCTATTGAATATAAAAAAAAACTTCAGCATTTTCTTGGCATCTTAAACCCATGCTACACTTTTTACATAAGGAACCAGTTTATAAGGAACCAAGTACTAAAATTTCTTGTAAAATTCAATGGATTCTTTTGTTCTATTGTTTTCTGTGATAATAGAGAATAGAAATTTAGGGAACTTTCAGAATACGTTTATAGACAGTAGTAGATTACTTTTGATCCTGCGCTTATCTGCTTCGACCCGGCACCGTATAGACGGGAGGGTGATCCGTATAACTTTGATCTGCACCTCTTTGCTCCGCTACCTTGTATTCTAAGCTCTAGGCCGTGAGTTGGTTCCTTATAAAATAAAATGCGAGTACAACTAAACTTCTCCAAGCATAACTTTTTCTTATATTTTTCAATTTAATTTGCCTAGTGCATTGGTTTGAGGCAAGATTGAGTTAATAAAGATATTTTCATATTTTATTATTTATTTTATATAATTTCTACAAAGATATTTTCAGTCTTAAACATGTTTAGCCTAAACAAGTCCTTTACCTTGACACAACATAAAAAAATATCAAATCTAAAACTTTAATGTTTAAAAAAGTTTGCACTGCAGCTATAAAAATTCACTTTGAATATCACCAACACCACTATAGCTTAAAATTTCAAAAAGTTGTGATAGTTAAATTATTATTATACTGGATTATTATACCCTATTTTACTAGATTTGCCGCCCCTCCTTCAAATCAGGAAAAGGTATGGGGTGCGAAGAAGATTTCGCTATTAGAAGAAGAGAGTGACAATTTGCGGGAAAGATCACTCGTCTGTGATAACCAGCTACCTTAACCATAAATTAAAGACAACAGAAAGTACAATGAGAAGAATGTGAATATTGATTATTGATACAGACTCTTAGCGTAGGAGAGGTGGACGAGGGATCTGGCCCGGGCTTGCGAGCTTAAACTGGGGAGGAGGCAGGGATCGTGAAGTATGTTGCAGGACAACTAGTTGCTAGAAGAGTAAAACCTGATTGGTTGTGTTTTATACTTGGTCTCCTTGGAGTCAGGGAATCTCTTTTCCTTTCTAATCTGAGGTGATCTCCCCAGTGAGAAATAGTATATTGGTAGGTGGTATATTGCTGATGGTGCTATTTCAGCCTAATATAGCACTTGTCATAAAATATGCACTCTCTATAGAGCCAAAGAGCCATAGAGCCCATCATTTCCGAAAGATTGGTTCATATATTGAAAGCATATCTACCAGTCTTTCCCATTGTTAGCGTCACATCTGTTTAAAGTTTATGCAATATCCAACAAAAATCAGTGTGGTCAAGTTTTTTTCTAGCCCTCCTTATCAAGAATCTTCTACGCAATCCATGCCTCTCCAATCACACAATTTATTTCTTTGTTTCATTGTTTACCTCCACAACAATTACACGTTTTTTTTTATAAGAAACCGGTTTATAAGAAACCTAGTACTAGAGCCCCAAAAAATTAAGAAACTTTTAGAACTACATCAATATCTTTAAGAAACTCCGAGAAAAAATAAGAGGACATTCTGAGCTGGAAAGTAATATGTCAACAAAATATTTTTGCTTGATTTAAGTTTGCTACACGTTTTTATTTAGAGGAACACAGGATGTTGAGTCTAATTGTATTGGTAGGTGGGTTTCACTCTAATACAAGAAATATGCGAGGGGACTTGCAAAATTTGATGTTAATTGGGTATCTAAAATTAAGAAACTTTTAAGAAACTTTTAGTACTAGAAACTGGTGAAAAATTAAGAAACTTTTAGTACTAGGACCCAAGCTAGGTTTCTTATAAAAAAAAACGTGTATCTGCAATTCAGACTGAGAATAAATGAGACCTTTAGCTTTCTAATTCATAGACACTACTACTTTCAACTTCTTTTCAAATTCTGGTGCAATTGTTTTTTCGAAGGAAATACGAGTCATGCTGACTGAAGTCTTGGTAAGCCTAAATCTCCCCTTTTTCTCCTTCAATGGAACTAATGTCAATCTTGCATTTTTATCTCAAGCTTTGCTTTAACCATTTCTGAGTATAATGATGTATTTCGAGATTGACCCTTTAAGGGATAAGCACTGTCAAAGTCTGTAATATTGGTCAGCTTCAGACTTCTACTTCCATCGTGAATGGGTTTACCATTGGAGTATAGTTCTAACTCTAAATGTGCTTTAAAGGAAAAATCTTTCTTACAAACAGCAAGATCAGGCACAGTCAGATGCACATACACCTTATTATCCTTAAAAACCCAAACCTCGTAGGTATAAAAATACCCTTCACAGAGCAACAGATGACCTTTCCTCTCATGCCTCATATAAGCATTTCCTGACTTACTACAGGCTTGTGTTCCTGTAAATGTAGACTCATCAGCAATTTTTGTATCTGGCTTCACAATTCTTTCTGTCTTTGCAGTGTAAGTAGCTCTTCGATCATCAGAGCAGCTACGATAGCTTAATGCCTCAATGAACCATTCATTAAAACAAGACAATTTCGACAGTATTTCGTGCTTAGGGGTGATGATATCAAGCAAGTAGTTGCTGCTCAGACCTCGGATATCTATATGCTCCAGTAGTTCCTGCAACACTGATTCTCTTGGCTTGTTAACTTCTGCCCATTTCAAAACACAAGAGAGGACCGAATTCTCTGATTGAATTTCTAAATCCGTTGCTTTCAAAAGTTCTTTCAAAGCAATCTCCCCAAGACCTACAAAATTATCTAGGTGATTTTCGCTGCTATTCAATTTCTTTTCAAGAGGACTAAATATAAGGAGCAACTTTTCTGTGCATATCTTTCTTAACTCCTTCATGCTTTCTTGTAACTTGGGACGTTCCCAGAACGGACTAACAGCCTCGTACACTTGGTTTAAATCATCTACAGTGCCCATTTCATACTTTCCCAAACGCTCATGACATTTCTCGATCAAAAAATTGCAGCAATACCTGTCAGCCAGTGCCATTATCTGAAAGATTTCAGATCTTTCCAAATCATCAAGAGAATCTGGACTGTACATTGCTTCGAGAAACTTCTTGAACGAGCAGCTTTCACCTTCACCGATTGTAATTTTTACCTCTTTCTGAGATGTTTCTTTCATTCCTGACTTGACGAAAAGCAGGCGGAAATAATCACTGTGAAGTGACAGAAGAAATGAGTGGACAAAATACTTATTTTCTTTTCTCATCTCGTCCTGGTCGGCTGTTTCCGTTGTTATTTCACATTCTGAAATGGCTGGGGAGGAAATCCCATCAGTAGCTGCAATTTCATGGATTGGTGCAGCTCCGTTTGATGCATCAGGACTTTGTCTTGATGGAGAATGCAAAATTGAAACATTGGCATCTGAGCTAGAAGATTGATTTGCCAGACTAGTTGAAAACATACCTTGATTTGTGGAAATGTTATCATATCCAGGGTCAATATTTGGCTCTTTAGTCAAAATGTCAGAATCTATTTTGAGGCTTGTATTTCCTGCAAGTAAAATGATTGACAGTTGAGTAAATTGATCTGTAACCAAAACATCACTTAAACTAATCACAAAATTTGGAAACTGTGTCTCTCTATACAGTCAATAGTTTTTTAGTAGTCTTTGATGATGTACAGTAAAAACCCGCGTATAAGAACCTGGGTTTTAAGAACCTGTTAGGCTAATATTCCATCCCTCGTAAAGGCAAATTTTGGATTAAAGGCTACAATCATAGGCTACAATCATAAAAGTAGAATAATCATGAAGTAAAGATTTGATGTGGTTATACGGCTTTTTCAATGATTTTTCAATATAAAAACACAAATCTTTTAGAAACCCCTAGGAGAAGTCCATTTAAATAAGATCCTGCTTAGGCTAAATTGAAAAAGTTTAGGATGGCAAGAAAATCAAAAGAAAAAACAGACACAATTACTGTCGTAGTAGTTGGACAGTGGTTAGCGCGCTCGCCTGTGTCCGCACAAACCAGGGTTCGAGGCCTGGTGGAGGGATATGTCAATTGCAGTAGCCTGCTCTTGTATAATTTAATTACCCGTGTTAGACCATGCCTTATGATTAATGTTAATATCACATGGCTCTGAAGAAGGATTTAATCCAAAACACGAATTAATGCCCCACCGTGGATAAGCCTGGAGTTGTGAAGACATCAAGGTTACTGTGATTACTTCTTGTCCTGGTTTAGGACAGTGGTTAGCGCGCTCGCCTATGTCCGATCAAACCCGGGTTCGAGACCCGGTGGAGGCATATGTCAATTGCAGTAGCCTGCTCTGGTATAATTTAATTACCCGTGTTAGACCATGCCTTATGAATTAATGTTAATATTACATGGCCCTGAAGAAGGACTTAGTCCGAAACACGAATCCACCTTTTCTAAAAAATATTCTTTGTTCGCGCACTTTTTGAATAACGCGCTCTGATTGGCTTATACCAAACCTAGGACAACTTGCCTTTCCTCATTGCTGGCCTAAGAACGTAATGGCGCTGATCTCAATGGCAAATGGAATGCAAAATACTGCTCAAAAATGAATGATTTTGGCATTGATCGCACCGAAGATGAAGAAATCGAAAGAATGAGTGTTTATGATCTGCGGAGGATACTAATGTCGAAATTTCATTTCATTTTCATTTTATCAATATTTATGTACACGATACACCTTTCAGCTAAGTTTTAAAATTACATAGTTCAGTAACAAAATTTATAGCTACAAAAGAAAAAAATATATATATATATAAATTGCTGCTCTACCAAGGGGTCGTGTTTGGGTTGTTTGTTTGTTGGTTCAAGAGGTACTCTTTAAATCCTGTTTTAAAACGAGCGATAGATTCTTTCTCACGAATGCTTATAAGGATATCGTTCCAGTTTTTTACACCAGAGAAATAGAAGCTTCGCTTTGCATATTCTAACCTAACTTTGGGAATTTCTAGATCCCTTTGGTTTCTTGTCCTATACTCTGAAATACTGGACCTTTTAGTGAACTTTTGGCACAAATTGCTGGGACAGAGGTCATGCAAAATTCTATATGTCATAACCCCTTGATCAAAGGAAAACAAAGACTTTACATCAAGCCAATTACAAGTCCATCCGTCCTTATACTTGGCTCCCTCAATTAACCCCCTTGCCTTAGTTTGTAATCTTTGCAGGTGGGCCAATTTGGTTCCTGAAAGAGAGCCCCAAACAATGTTGCCATATCGAAGATGGCTTTCAAAAAGGGCTTTGTATACCTGATCAAGTTTCTTCTGTGGAAGGATGTTTTTTAGCTTTCTCAAAGAGCCTAAGCCCCCTTTCAGCTTGTTCTTGACAGTTTTATACTGCTCTTGCCAGTTAAGAGTTTCGTCTATGTTTATCCCCAAGTACTTTGTCTTGTCCACCCGTTTGATAACTTCATTATTGAGGACAAGATCAGGAATAGCATCGCCAACAACTCTTATGCCTATAACCATGTATTCACTTTTGTTCGCATTCAAGCTAAGTTTGTTTATTCTCATCCAAGTTGATACATTTTCAAGCTCTCTTCTCAAGTCTGTCAGAAGTTCGTTCAGGTTTTCTGATGCTATGTTGACACTCGTGTCATCGGCATACATATTTGGGATCATGTTTTCGAGGCAATTTTCAAAATCATTGATATACAGTATGAAAAGCAAAGGTCCCAAACACGAGCCCTGCGGAATTCCACACTTAATGTTGCTTTTCCTAGAACTAGACCCGTCGAAATAGCAAAATTGTTCCCTGTTGGTGAGATAGGATGTGAACCAATTATGGGAAATACCCTCAGCACCATAAGCTTGGAGCTTCGATAGTAATATTTTATGGTCTACCGTATCGAATGCTTTTTGAAGATCAAGAAATATGCCCAGGTTTGTTTTTCCCTCATCGGAATTCTGGAACCATGGATCTATAACATTCAGTAAGCATGTAATCGTACTATGTAACTTTTGAAATGCAAACTGGTTTAGACAAAGCTTATTTTGTTCTTTTAGATATTCCATTAATTGGTCATGCACAATTTTTTCCAGAATCCTCGATACCACTGAGAGCACTGAAATTGGCCTATAGTTGTTTACGTCCGTTTTATTTCCCGCTTTAAAAATTGGTGTTACTCGGGTCAATTTCCAAGCTTGGGGGAAGACACCTTTTTCCAAAGATGCATTATAAATCAGTGTCAACGGTTCAGAAACTATGCTTATGGCATCTTTCAGTATTTTCACAGGGATTCTGTCTGGACCTGGGGACTTTGAACTGTCTAGAGCTCGTATAGCACGCTGTACATACCCTACACTAACTGGCTCTAGTTTAAATTTATTACGATTGGGTTCATTACTCTCTGGCTCTTTTTAGCCATGTCCCGTTCTTTCATCAGATTTTTTAATTCGGATGTAATCCAGGGAGCTGGGCTATTGGCTACCTTTCTACGTTTTAGTGGTGCATGCGTCTCTAAAAGAGACGAAATCACATCATTAAAAATTGAAGCCATGAGACCAGGGTCACCGTTGATTGGAGTCATAACCTCGTTCCAGTCAATGGTTGCCAACTCGTCTAGGAAAAGCTGCTTATCGTAGTTTCTAAGACTTCGCGTTTCGACAAGTTTTACTTGCTTGCCTAGAAGGCGTTTCGCATTGATTTTTCTGATTGCAGAAATGAGATAGTGATCTGTCATACCTATTTTAAGCACATTCGACCTCAATATGTAATCAGGGCGATTTGTGGCGAAATGATCTATAAGGGACTTGGATATATGGAGTGCACCTTCTCTCTCCACTGTAGCTACTCTAGTGTATTCATCTATTTGCTGTTCAAGTTGAAATTCAGAGTAAATCGATTTCATGCTTTTGGTACACACCTCGTTGCGATTTTTTAGATCACAGTTGGTATCGCCAATGAAGATGACTTCTTTACCTTCTGCATCTACAGCAGACAGGAGATTCCTTAGTGCCGTAAATGTTTCTTGGTCATTATAAGAAGTCGGAGGTCTATACCAACAGATTACTATAAAGGTTTTGGCATGAGGGGGGGTGATCTCTATGACCACAATTTCTAATTGCGGATCATCAATATCATATCTACGATTATGGCTTATACTTGACTTTATGTAGATAGCTACCCCTCCCCCATTTATATCTCTATCTTTACGATGAATTTCGAATCCCTGTATTGCTATTTCAGGGTCGTTAATATTCTTACTTAGCCTAGTTTCATTCAAGCCTAGGATGTGAACATTGTGCTCGTTTATCATTTGCTCAATTTCACAGTGATGTTTACGTAGTGATACAACATTAAGTGTGGCAATTCGTAAACCTGTTTGACTTACTTCCTATACATTGTAATTGATTCGGATTTCTCCCTGAACGGTTTGATTCCTACCAATACTCTACGTATTTACGGATATTTCGTGCGAATCTCTTAGCCCCGCCTTGGTTTATATGCAGCCCATCATCGCATATATTCCCGTATAAAATATTGTCATTGTCTAAATAATCAATACTTTGTAAACCTAATTCTTCTTTTAAAAGCTTATTTGTTTCAAACACTTTAACGTTCATACCATTTACGGCACCTTTGCCTTTTCTTCTAAAAATCGACGAGTATAGGTACCAATTGAGCTTTAGGAATTTTCTGTTTCATCTTCTTCAAGGTTCTGACAACTTTTTCAGCCAGTTCCGAGGGGGTTGAGTCCCGTAGATTGTTTGTTCCCGCGTGTAAGATTAAAACATCTGCATCGGGATCCACGTATTCACTCGGTTCCTCACATTGCATTCCTGATTTGGCGTTTAGAATAACCTCATGGTGGTTGTTTGACATCTTTTCTGCGTCTAGTCTAAGTAGCTGAGAGTCACCAACCATGCAGATGTGGATAGGCTTGCCTGCTGCTTGATGGGAGGATAATCTTTGTGATTTTGGTTTTTCGTGTTGTTTATTCTCCTTTTTCCTATGTTGTAATTTGTTGTTGTTTGTACGGGGAGAACGAAGGATCTCTTCTTTGTCTTTTTCATTCCTGTTGACTTTATTGTTGTTCTTACGGGCTTTTCCAATTTGTTTCATTGTACTCACTTCACTCGCATTGTTTTCCAAAGAATCAAGGACGAATGTGTCTTGCCTCTGGAGAGTTGGACTGACTTGTTTACGGGCGTGGAATATTTCTAGATCTCGTAGCTTGATTTTTAATTGAGAATTTTCCTCCAAAAGTAGAAATTTCTCCTCCATATATTTTCGAGAGGTTTCCAGTTCCATACACAGCTTATCATTTGTTTTTGGAGGCTTTTCGCAAGCTCGTTGACTGTTTCTAAAAATTTGTTCGTTTTAGGAGGGCCTACATCAGCAGGTTCCTTCGGTTGGCGCCTTTTTGTTGTTTTGTGAACATCCTCGTTTGATTTTAAATTATCCAGGAGACTAGCAATTGGATCGTTTTCTGGTGGATATTCCTCGCTTACAATGTTCTGCTTCCGTTGTGAGCTCTTAGGGATAGCAAGAGAACATTCAATCTTACCGTTCAAGGTCATCTGCAGCATGCGTTGATGCGTAGTTGAGCGGGCAAGGCCTAGTTGCTGTTCTAAGCATGTCGAGATAGCAATGAAGTCAGCTCGCTTTTTCTTTGCTTTCAGCTTTCTTATCTCCGAAATAATGGTGTTGTCAAGATTATCAGTATCTATGCCGTCGCCGCCTGCTAAAATATCCCTGTCACTGTCTGTAACAGATTTAGCAAGAACGTCTGTTGCCACCGCCATGTCCTCAAGATGTCCCTTCCTGAAAGGCATTACTGTTTCAAATAAAAGGAAATCGGAACTTGTTGAGCTTGCCAAAGCCGCAATCCGATTAGGCCTTGCGAGCAATGTCGAGTATCACGAAGACAACTTGGATTTGTCTGATAGACTCACGATAAAAGGTACAAAACTGCCTGACCCTTTTTCTATTCCGACAAATGAGGTCTCTACAAGAATAGACAACATGCCACCGTTCGGGATAGAGGATATTCTTAACTTTCTAATCTTCAAGTCGAGCGAGTATAACAGGCAGAAAGTGGCCTCCTACAAAGCTTTTGAGGAGTATGGTTTGTTCATGGACGGTTATGTCGAAGAGCTAGCTTTAAAAGAAACGTGTGGACACTTCATATTTCTTGGGAAGGTGAAGCCGACGATGTCAAAGGAAACTAGGCAAGGTGCTCTGTTTTATAAACTTTAGTTTATTGTTGATGGAGAAAGAACGCAAGGTGAAAATGGGGGTACTTTTTCATGGGAACCAACTGCTGGCTGCGTATTTTCAGCATATTGTCAGTGTCCTGGGGGCTAGGATGGGGCATGTTAACACATTGCTGCTGCCATGTATTCGTTGCACGATTGTCTCCATCCTTCTTCAGGACCAACTGACAAGTTATGCTACTGGAAAAAAAAGGAATCAAAACGCACTGGGGCAGCTTCTGTCGTGATGTACATGTTGTAAAAAGTAGCAGTGGAATGAAGAGGCGTGCATTTAGAAATCGTGAAAGAAAAACTAAATTGCGACCCCCACCAGCCAAAAAAAGGAGGGGCCCATTCAAGAATAAAATTGATTTTGACCCCCGTATCAATGAAGACCAAGTAGATATGCCACACGATGAACTGAAAACTGCGAAGAGAAATTTGAATGAATTCGGGTCTGCTGCAGCAATGTTTATTGACAGTGAAGAGGACAATGATTTAGAAATTGAAATTGATGTAAATGATATGGAAGAACAGTCAAAGCCAATGAAGCCAATTCTTATTGAAAATGTTGAAACTTTCTTAAAGAGGGGAGGAAAGGAGCCCGAAAACTTCTTGCAGCAGTTGGTCATAGATAATAATCAGATCAAAAAGATAGAGTTAGATACAAGAGATCAAGGTGAAAATTGGAAAATACAAAGAAAAGGTTTTATAACTTCAACTCATTTAAAGGATGTTTATACGCGGCAGAGTAAAATTGAAAAGAACAATAATGAAACAGGTGAAAAGCTTGCTGCAAGACTGCTCAAGGATGACTCACTTGAAAAGTATGCAAGTGTGCCTTCCCAAATTTTGTATGTAAGAGAAAACGAGAATGAAGCAAGAAATGAATACATAAAATTCATGTCCAGAACTCATCAAAATTTTGAAGCAAAACTGTCTGGGTTGGTAATATGCAAAGAAAATCCTTTTATTGCTGCAAGTCCAGATGGTATTAGGCCCCGTCCACAAGTATACGGATATTTTTGAAAACGCATATTCATTCATCCGTTTTGGCCTTCCGTCCACACGAAGCCGGAGTTTTCGGTGATGAAAACGAAGCTTTTCGAAAACGATGTCCAGGTTGGAGATTTTTGAAAACTCCGTTTTCATGTTGTCGTGTGGACGGGCGAAAACGTATCTTTTCGAAAACGATGACGTCATCAGCCTAGTTTTGCACAGTCAATTCAACAAACAAAAACTTTTTGTTAGTGATTCCTCCGTATCCGTGTGGACGCAGATTTTTTCGAAAACGGATAAAAAAATATGCCTTTTCAAAAATATCCGGATACGTGTGGACGAGGCCTTAGGTCTTGTAAATGTTGTGGTGAAGCAACAATAGAATACAAGTGCCCTTTTAAGAATAAAGACAAACACCCAAGAGATGCCTTTTTAGATAAAAGTATTGGGGGTATTTTGAAAGCTGATGGTACTTACACATTGGATGTCAGGCATAAATACTATTATCAAATAAAAGGAGCCATGGCTGCTTCAAATATTCATGTTTGCAATTTTGTAGTTTACACCACAAATAGGGAACTGGTATATGATGGTTCAATATTTTTGGTTGAAATTCCATTTGATACGGATTTTTGGCTTGATGTAAAACAAAAAGTTAGATCATTTTATCTCAATTCGATGCTGCCACATATTTTTTCAGAGCAAAACAAAAATACAAACACAAGTTATGAACAACATCAATCTTTAAAATCTCCAGATTCCCCTATTAAACTGTTAGATGTCAAAGATGGAAATGTTATTGAGGAGTGTAACTCATCTCAAGCCACTCAGGTACTTTGCAACATCAAGGGTGTCCCCATATTTCAAGAAGTTATTGATTCCCTTGATTCTGGAGGCTGGATTACAGACAACATTGTAACAATGTCAACAAGAATTATTTGTGAAAAATTAGCACACCTTTCTTATGTCCAGATTGTGGACGCAGTATTTTATATGTCACTTACTCAGACTTGGGGAAATTTGACAACAGTGCAAAAGTATGAAAAAGCAGCCTCACTTATTAAGGAGTTGTCTGAAAATGACATTCTTATTGTGCCAATCTGCTAACACAGTCATTGGTATCTTATTGTATTTTCAAAATCCTGTGTCATAGTAATGGACTCACTTAGTCACTACTCCCAGGATGTAATTTCACGTGACACTCAAATTGCTAATGTTCTCAACTTTATTGAATGGAAATTCACGCTGCAATGGAAAAATGTAAAACAATGGATCCTACTTGTCCCTCAACAAAATAATGGCTTAGATTGTGGAATGCACACAATTTTGAATATACATCATTTTTTGAGTCCTCCAATATTACAATTATTTCATTCAGACATCAATAAGTTATGCTCTGGAGACTATAGATGCTGGTATAATGAATCGACAGTGAGGCAGGAAAGAGAACTCATCAAGCAATTTATATACATAAACATATGTGTTAGATCATGAAATAGCTGAGTGTTGGTATCGTAGATTCAAAGCAACTCATTTTCATTTCAGGGCACCTTAGCTGCACATAGAAAACTTTATTGGCAAGTTATTTTAAACTAAAGGGTTTCCTAGATTTGCAATTGAAACACAAACATTGATAATATCGTCTGAATAACTTTTCTGTGTCATTCGTTGTACTCCACTAAGAATATGGAAAGTTTTTAATCGCCTTATTGCTCTCTCTATGTGAATTCTTACATGTGAAACTTTCCGCGCTTTAGTCGATCCTCTGGGTTTCAAAGTTTTGTTTTTCAATTTCGGTGGGCAGACTAAATAACATTGCTTCATAGCTAATATATCTTGAATACAAAAGCCTTTATCTGCCATGACACTGTCACCTGGCTTTAGGTAGTCAAGAAAACCTGACGTTTCGACAAGTTCTTTATCTGTGGTATTTCCAGACCACAAGTTAGAAGTATAATTTATATAGCCATTAGGGGCACAGCCTATGAGCAATTTATATGTGTTTGTATTGTAGTATGGGCTGTAAAGCTGTTTCTGTGCAGCAGGAGCACTTGGAGATTCTGATTTAAACTCCACAGCATCTACAATAGATCTTACACCAGCCACTAAATCCTTCGGGTCACCATTCTTTTTTCTGAGTGACTTTGGCAAATTTTTCTCATTTGTTTCTTTCGATGCAAATCTTCTCTAGAATTTCAACTCTTTTGACAAAAAGAGATTCCATGTAATGTAGATATTACTGGTATTTGATGTTGTGATACCAAATAATGATGCTATCATCTTTATGTCAGTCCCCCTTCTGTTTCGTACCAAAGTCAACAAAAATTCCTCCCAGCATGAAAGTACTTTCTTGTTATGTCTTTTCCTTTTAACATTCTGTCCACGCCAAACATTCAATCTATTTGCCTTTTTTTCAACCAAAGAGAAAATATACTTCAGCAAATCGCTTGACTCAACTCCGGTGTAGTGCATAGGGTCATTCAGAATAATGCTAATAAAGTGATTACGAAAAAACTTTTCCTCATCAAAATCTGCAAAATTGGTGGACTGAGAAGGAGGAATTTCAAAATCACTAGTATCAGCATCTTTCCTGTCTGTCTGCCCACTACACCCCATAGCAATGAGAGCTTCAAGTGCAGCATTTTCTTTTTCTTCGATATCCATCATCATGCCCTCGCTTTCTTCCTGGAATCCATCCTGCTTTGTTTTTTCCCAGTCTTCTTCTGCAATATCCATGCCCTCTTCTACCTGAAATTCAGCATCTTTGGTTTTCTCTGCATCCATTTCCAAGACATCCCCTTCTTTCTCTTGGGGTAAGGGAGAGGTTGGCATAGGCCTAACATCCAAAGCTCTACCTTTTTTTTCGCACAGCCGCTTAAATGATTTCTCAAGCTTTTCTCGCTGCTGTTGAGAAATAGTTGCTGGCACTGGGTCTGGAAATTCTTCTGTGGGCCCATTTTCTCCTACGAAATGGAGTGAGCAAATGTAATGTTGGTGGGTTAGTTTTTCATATGAAAGTTGAGACTTAGGCCTTCTACAAGCGTGGATCCATTTTCTTGCTTCCTTCGGTTTCCTTACTTTCCCAGGAAAATGCATGAATCTTACCATTTCTCCGTATCTGTTAGTCATCTTAGATGCACTTAGCTTTCTTGAGTCACTCTTACAGGTTCCAAAATGGCAATATTTAACCATTTTCGTGTGTCTACTAACCCGTACATGTACTGAATACTGTCTGTGTTCTGAAAAGTTGTCCTAGGTTTGGTCTCAGCCAATCAGAACGCGCCGTTCAAAAAGCGTGCGAAGAAAGAATTTTTTTAGAAAAGGTGGATTAATGCCCCATTGTGGATAAGCCTGGAGTTATGAACACATCAAGGTTACTGTGCTAACTTATTGTCCTTGTTTAGGGCAGTGGTTAGCGCGCTCGCCTGTGTCCGCACAAACCCGGGTTCGAGAACCGATGGAGGCATATGTCAATTGCAGTAGCCTGCTCTGGTATAATTTAATTCTTGTGTAATGTTATGGAAAACACATAGAGTTCATCCGGGAATTTGAGTCTAAAAAAATGTGGAATTTCTCCCCTGTGTCAATTTTAGAAAAAAGCGTGTAATGTTAGGCCCGTCAGGTCGTTCCCCACTACCCTACAAACTTCATGTCATGTCATTAATATATCATGTTATCATATTATTGAAATAAAGAATAGACACTCTTACCATTCACGTCGTTATCTTGCCCTTCTTCACGACGACTATTAACGTCTTCAACTTTTTGGGTTGGTGTAGTCGAATTCTCACACACAACCAAGATTTTGTCTGCAAGCTCCTCCCTATTAAATTCTGAGAAAAATGGCAGCTTGGTGTAACCGAGAGCCATCGAGTACTGTTAGACGTCTTCGAATGTAATATTATTATTAGTTTTCGTCTAGATTTGTTTCAAATCGCGATTGTTAGATTCAAATGTTGAGATTTTGTAATTTTGTAACTTCAGACGTGCGCCTAGAATTCTGGAATTCCCCGAAAGGATTATATCGGCAAGAAGGAAGTACATTTGAAAGCAGTTGAACCGGGGGTACTTGACAATTGTGTAACAGAACACTCGTATATTTTTAAAATACCTTGAGGGAGAGTGGCCCATTTAGTCGGTGCTGTTAATAGAGAGGTTTGCCAGAATCGTGCGCTTTGGTATACCAACATAAAACTTAGCACACCTAGGCAGTTTGATGCGCTTAAAAAGATAGGACCGGGAACCCATCTCGAAATTGCCCCTAAATGCTATTTCTAGCATAGGAACTCAGTCCCAGTCCTTTGTATTGAAACATTCAATATTTCAGTTGCAAACTGTGACAAATAAATGAACCTTGCTACAATTACACAATTTCATACGCTGAAAAAAATCGAAACCTCATCTCACAATTGCCCCAAAGAGCTATTTTCATTATGGTGTAGCTTGATCCTAGTTCGCTGTAAAAAATCATCGAATATTTCAGTTGCAAACTATGACAAATAAATGAAACTTGCTATTCTTACACTCTTAAAGCACAGTATAGTGAAAAAGACACAATGAAAAAAGTTTAGGTGGCCCCTTTGGAGCTACTTTACCTCGGGGGCCCTTTATTTCTTAGTTATGTATTTATCTAGTTCTTAGAAAAATGGGCAATAATTGATTACTATGATACCCAATATACTTTTTGTGTCCGAGGGTTGATAGTTTTGATGTAAATATCATTTTCCCAACATCCATCTTTTTTAAAACGATTATATGCAATAATTATAGAGAACTAAAATGGTAAAAATCAAGAATTTATACCATAATATAAAGATAGAGTTTTTCTTCTAAAATCTGCCAAAATAGAATAGGAAACATAAAGTACATGAAGGATGACTGAATCAGAATCCAAGATGGGTCACCTACAACTTGGACCGGAAGTGGTTCTGATTAGCATCTATTTAGCATTAATTAAGACAATCATCAAAGTACTCGTTTTAAAAATGTCAATAATCTATCATACAGAACTTTAAATGTTGAACAAAATTTTCATTACTGCGTCTTAATATTACCTTCATGTTTCGAGCTAGAGCAATTTAAAAATCTTTCTACGTCATCAAAATGGTGTCACAACGATATTTTCAAAGGCATTTCAATCCAAATATTACTAAACTTCCTCGCCTGGAAACTTGTAAATATGATTTGTATAATATTTGTGATCTGAAATTTTGCAATAGTCTCACAATTTGGTGGTTGAAATATACCAAGAGCTTTAATTGCACTAAATTTCATGTAACAAATCCTTTAACGAACAATTTTGCCCAAATAGTGTCATCACAAAGAAGCCGATTAGTTTCGCACACCAGTCTTTACACAGATACCAACGTTTTAGTCGTTTCAAAGGATACAGACTTTTTTACTGTGAGAAAAGGGTGAAGCGAATAGGGGAGTTGTAAGTGACAGAGCTGCGCACAGTGGCGGCGCGTGAGAAATTTTGGAGGTGGGGCAGAGGTAAAAAAGTGATGGCCTAATTTTTTTACTTCGTCTTTTTCTTGGGCAGATAATAAATTATACGGAGTAACTGACGTTCTAATAGGCCATCTACGATATTCATTCAAGAAAGACGAATATTTGACGATAAATCAAAAACATACTTCAGCCTCTTTCACAAATTCCTATAATCTTGTTTCTAAAAGTTTTATACTGACTGAGAACTTACAGATTCGCTTCCCAAAGTTTTTCCACAAGAAAAATTAGAGCCGAATAGATGAACTGCATGGTAATCGTGATGAGAGACATTGTTATTTGCGTATGGCATTGTTAGCTACGGTTCGCGTTATCAGAGTTGCGTGTTTATGGACTTTTCAGAATTGAATTGAATTTCGGGGCACTTTCAAATGTGCCCCGCTCATCACAGAAAGTCTATTGCAACAGGCTAGTCAGAAGCAACATGACGAGATCAAACTCTTGAAAGTGATTGGTCAGAGATTACGTAATGCGGGGCCAGCCCCACCATGAGATGAGATTAGAATCTAAGGTTCGTGTTCCCCGAGTCGATCAATGTCTCTCGTGGACAATTGGAACTATTCATGTAATCTAACCTTGTTGACACTTGGTCTATTCAATAGTGATTTGTGGATGGGCAGCTATTTCCTAGAATTTAGCGCATCAAAGTCGTTATTGCGTTGTGAATGGAATGCGTGCATGAAATCTGAAATTGAATATAGGCCAATAATGATATTCTGTGAAAGTTTTCAAACGATAAAATGGCTACAAAAAAATCATTTTGTGAAAATGCCAGGTGGGGCACTGCCCTACCTGCCCCATTGGACGCGCCGCCACTGGCTGCGCAGCAATAAGGTCTGGGAGATGCCCTTGAAATATCTGTTAAATTGTAACTTGCGAAGATAGTAAGCGTATGAGCCTATCCAACTATAAACTCAACTATCAACAATAACTTCTTACATGAAGTAGCTTGTGTTTCTTTATTTCAACTTCCATAAATTAAATAATACAGGAAAACGCAGGCTCTCCAGAAATAAAAAAAAATCACTTTCAATAGCACCATGGCACTTGACGCAAAGTTTAAACTTTTAAAAGTATTTATGTCATTGTGAAAACATTTAGCAAAATAACCACATTTCAGATGGTATATTCTCTATCAATATAAATTTCTTAAGTGTGTTCCAGGCAATAACCTCTCTAAAAATACTCTATATCGAAGTTGGTTTACTTGGCATTGATATCAACTACTTAAAGTGTATTTATGGCAATATTCCATTCATAGTGGCTTATCAAATATGTTTACTTATTTCTGTTGCACACGGTAAATCAAAGCGTTCTAGTTCATCCTAGGTGAAGTGAGTGGAAGTCTAGGTTAAATATAACCACTCTAACAGTACTCCATATCGAAGTTGGTATATTTGGCATTGATACACACTACATATAGTTCTCTAGGCAATATTCGATTCATAGTGGCTTATCAAACATGGTAGCTCATATCTGTTGCACACGGTAAATCAAAGCCTTCTAGTTCATCCTAGGTGAAGTGAGTTGAAGTCTTCGTTGAAACTAAGCATCAAAATTTGTATATTTTGCATTGATACAAACTATATATAGTTTTCTAGGCAATTTTCCATTCATAGTGGCTAATGAAACATTTCTACTCTTTTCTAGTTCATAGCTATGTTATCCAATGGATAAACATTTAGGCTCTTCTACAAGAAGCAATAAAATTTAGAAAGTTACATTCTAAGGATCAAGAAAAAGCCGAAATCAAGAGGATGGGAAATGTTAATGTTCTCTCAACGCAAATAGCTTTTCAATTGGATAAGTATTATTTGGACAAAATATCTCAAAACTTTTACGCATCTCCTTTCCATCATTTGTATTATGTTATCTCAAGAGTTTAAACAGTATCATCAATGTATGGATAAAGATATTGACAAAACACTGGATACAAATGAAAGGGAAAACGACAGTTTTGTAAAAATAATTATTTGATAGAAAAAAGCAAAAATCGAGTGGATGAGAAATGTTAATATTATGTCAACGCAAACAGCTTTTCGATAGGATAAGTATTGTTTGGACAAAAATTCTCACAACTCAGCAAAGAAGAACTTTTATTTACAAACGTCGTTATCAGTTTTGATTCTAGGTGTACTTAAATTGTAATAAAAATCAAAGAAACTCAGCCTTTTTTTAAACTTTGTTTGCAAGAATCAAAATTAAATTTTGTTTAAGGCTTTGTATAGACCAATGTAAGAAGAATTTTGTTGTAAATTACTAGACATGGGCGTTTTTAGATTGTTAGAAGATTTGGCATTGTTCCAAATTGGCAGCAGTTGTTTGCTTTGACAGCAATATATATCACATGTACATCAATCGATGCCAGTTCAAGAACTGCTGTTTCACATATTCCTATCGACAGAAGGAATTACTGATTCTAATTGCGCATAGTTCAATGTAAGTATACATGGTATCAACTGCTGCAAATTTCTAGACTGTTATAGAAAGAAATGCTTTTTGAAAACATTTTAAGAATTCAGCTATTCGAAGTGAAGCTGAATTTTTCAGTTATACATATTGTGATGAAAAAGTTTTCTAATCTATAATCATGTCCTAACGGTCACTATAATAAATGTTCATGTATGGTATTGCTATTGCAATGCTATAAGAGTTACTTAATAAATGTGCATTAAAGTAGTATAAATATGACCATGACTTAAGACTAAGTGAGTGTAAGTATTGTGCTCAACATAGTTCAAAGACAGAATGCTTTCTATACATCAATTAATTACTGTTAGTATTAAGCATATAATTGTATGATGAAACAATTAATTCATTGTTGCTTGCCATTATAGGAAAGATTAAATGAAAAACGAATAAAGGAAGTAAAACTTGTCAGCTAAAGTAAATTAATTAAGACTTTGTAGCTTTAAGTATTGTGCTCGATATAGAATACTTTCTATACATCAATAAATTACTGTTAGTATAAAGCATAAAATTGTATGATGAAACAATTAATTCATTGTTGTTTGCCATTATAGGAAAGATTAAATGAAAAACGAATCGAAGAAGTAAAACCTGTCAGCTAAAGCAGATGAAAGGTGGGTTTGCACATCGTTTCTGACTCTAAGTTAGAGATCAAAAACCTTATTCAATCTGGAGACATACAGTGATTTAGCAATGATCCGCCTGACTGCATTACATCATCATAAATTGGAAATCGCATCACTGTTTTATTAGAGACTTCGAAAGTCCAGACAAGGCGATGGATTTGCAAGCTGTAATAAAAGTTTAATGATTACATTTTCATTTGGAAAAGGAACAGAGATATAAATCAAAGTGTTCGAAGACATTGTTCTGTTTGCTTTTGGAAAAAACTGACATATTGCTCGAAACAGTAATCAATTGTTATCAAAACAAGACATTTGTTACGTGCACTTGAGTGACACAAACATACAATTCCACTTGTATTACTATATTGTTGCAGATGCCTCTTGAAGAGAGCAATTTGAAGACCAGGCAAAAGAATTCTTACTCAAGCTAGCTCAAACTGGTACTAGATATAATAGAGAGTTCAGAAAGACTGAACATATACCTACTATATGGTAACACCATACTGAAACACTAATTTGGCTGACATTTCATCAAAATGTTCACTGCCAGCCAGAGAACTTCCATAATCATATATTCAAGCATATTCATTGGAGCTGGATCTCTTGGCTTCCTTGCAAATCTTTTACAGATAATATTTCTTTGCCGCGATAAAAGACAAAGAAATTCTGTTTTCGGAATAACTCTCCTCAGTCTCAGCATTTCTGACATCTTTGTATCGATTGTTCTGTTATACCGTGGTATCCTCTGGGTACTTTTTCTCTTGCTTGTGGTTGACAATGGACTATTTGCTAAACTTATCTTGCCAACAGATCTTGGCATTGTTTTTTCCCTTGCCTCTTCATTCTCACATGTGATTTTCATTGCTGTGATGCGCATATTAGCACTTGTATACCCTCTGAGAATAAAGCGCATTATCACAAAATCACGCTGTAAAATCATTCTGGTTCTCCTCTGGTTTCTGTCCATTGGCTTTGCAACCATATCTAACTTTACTATCAGGGATGCTTTAGGTGCCATACTCGGGATTATAACATCTGGTATGTTGTTGTTGGCCTATTCTTTCATTTGTTACTGGATGTGCAGGCACTATAACATTGAAGACAATGATGCAACACAAAGGCATCGTCAGCAGTCAGATAAAGATGTACTCATTTACTCCATGGTCCTTGCTTTTACTTTCTGTCTGTGTTATCTGCCTGTTGCAATTACCTACTTCATGCCAATGCCCATTCGCTTATTCCAACTAACTGTTTTTCTATATTCAGTCAACCCTTTCCTAGATCCCTTGATGTATTTTTTCGCAAGCTACTGCAGGCGGAGAAGGGAGAAAAACAATTTGCAAAATGCAAACAACACAAATGAAAGCTCTCAAACCATCGAAGAAACATCTCGTATTTGAATATCAACTGTGATGGAATTTACTTTGATGTATAGAAATTGAGTAATTTGATCCGCTTAACTGATTGAAGTGACAAGCAGTACATTATCGTGAACCACATTTAGCTAGGAACTCATGGTGGAAATGCAGGGGAACGTTAAATTCTTGAGTTGACAAAGAGGTACTTCTCGAGATTTTTAAAATCAAAGCAGCAACAAAGTTTTAAGCAGTTACCTGAATGAAAATTAATTAAACGATTTCCAATATGTCAAATTTACAAGCACTACAGATTGAGAATTCAGAGAATTGATTATTGTATAGCAAATTGAAGGAAAAGATCATTATGGCTGTTTTAGAGCAAATGTTTTAAGGAGTAGCGGATTGATCAACACTGAGCTTGTTTCTAAAATTTTACAAATGACCTCAAAATAAGCAACATAGACAGAAATTCACAAAATCGCATGCAATCGTAAACTTCTAATTTTATTTGTATATAGAGTCCTTGCGCCCAAAGTGGCCACCCTCCACAATTTGAGAAAATCCGAGCAGTCTGAAGAAAAATTTAAAAACAAATAGGTTTGGGTTTAGTTATTTCCTCGAAAACCCGCAAAAATGTTCGCTGATTCCTTAACCATAATTTTGTTTATTATTTTCGTTTTTTGCTGCGAAAATAATCCGATAAACAAGAATCATACAGGGCCTGACCTTTACTTCGAGTGTGAGTATTCCTTCATTTTATCGTTCGTTTTTCCAAGTCACGTTTCGCCTTAGTCTCGTATTTACGCTTTCTAATTGTAAACAAAATTTAAAAGAACTTGAACGACACTTCGACCTCTGACTTGAAATATGAGAAAGGATTTTAGAATATTTTTCATCTGGACTGAACAGGGGGCGACATTTTCGAAGGGCTCTCAATTGGTTGAATTGTTTCTAATTTGGCCACCCTATGTGAAGCATTGGCAATTTCATTGGTTCGCTTTCCGACCGCGTTCTTTCCCAGAAACAGAGATGACTGGAAAAGCAAAATAGGGGGTTATGTAACATATAAAAAGCTAATGGCCAATTTGAACACATTTCACGATTTAGGGCATTTCGACCGTTGCTTTTGTTGTTGTTTTGAGAAAAAGAGTTGAAGTATCACATTGAAATTATGGTGAGACTTAAACAATAAAATGAGAAATATTTCTATTGTTAAGTGGAGGTTGAACAATGCTTGAGAGTTTTAATTATAACTAATGTTTCAAAAGGTGGCCACTTTGGGCGCAAGGACTCTAGCACTTAAGATTGATTTATTACAAAAACCCCTTAACAATTGATATAGACTGTCTGAGAATTGTTGAAACACATGAAACTTCCATTGACCGACTTCCAATCTTCTTTCTCGTTTCTAATCTTTATCGCTCTGTACTTCTGAACATCGAGCACTGTGATGTTGATATAGACTAGGCAATGCTAAAGAGATATGCTATCTTCTTGTTTCTAATCTTTATGGCTCTGTACTTCTGAACATCGAGCACTGTGATGTAAATATAGACCATGGCATGAAATAGAGATATCTTCTTGTTTCTAATCTTTATTGCTCTGTACTTCTGAACATCGAGCTCTGTGATGTAAATATAGACCACGTAATGATGTAGAGGTAGATTAGCTCTTGTAGTTAAAGACAAGAAGGCTCTCTGTTATTGGTTGCAAGTTAGTAATATAACAGAGCCGGTCTCTTGTTTCTTGTTTCTAATCTATATCGCTCTGTAATTCTGTGCTTCGAGCATTATTATGCAGCTATAGACTTAGCAATTCTATAGAGGTATTAATAAATATATGCTTTTAATTGATATGTAATCGACTTTGAAATATTTTTCTCAGTGTTAATCTGATATTTTTAGTGCCCAGGGACTTTGGATTTCAGAGAGTTTACAGTTCCTTCCTACACGCAGAAACAAACATTTTATGTTCGAAGACTCATTTCTAAATGAAACCTTAGGAGCATCTCCAACATTGTTTCCTGTGCATTTATACAATTTGAATATGAAACATATTACGCAGTAAATGTGTGTTAACAAGCAAGGCCCTTATTATTCCTTAGTATTTGACAAGAGATTTATGATATTGAAGTTGAAATTGAATATATCTTTGACCTGGCAACACTTGTGCCACTTTTTGAGATTGGGAGCCTTGAGACAGAGTTGTCCTAAAACTCATTACGAATAAGGAAACAATTGGTTTCCTCCCTGATAAAAGGAGGTCAAGGAACATGGTCTCGAATAATTTGCTTGAAAGTGAAATGATATTGAAGTCGAAATCGAAATTCCTTCTTGACAAGGCGACACTGGGCTGCTTCCTGAGATAGGAAACCTTGGGTACACTGTCTTAAAAATCATTATAAACGAGGCAACACCTAGTTTACTCTCTGAGATTAAGTCGTATGTAATCCACTTTGAAATATATTTCTTTGTGATTCTCTAATGGTGTGAGGAGGGTTGAGACTTTTAATTTCATGAGTTTTTAGTCCCTTTTTACACAAAAGTAAACAGTGCAAACCAATCTTATGGTCATAGACATTTTTCTTTATGAAATTTTAGAAGCAAGTCCAACATTTCTTCTTAAGGATCTATTCTAGGTAGTAGGAAAACATATTTATTTTTCTTTAATCCAAGCGAAATGAAAATCAAAGAAAATCACCCAAACTCAAATTTTATTAGCAAAACTTAATTAGAGAATACAACATAATTGAGAAAAAGTCATTTCAGAAAAATATCAAACAAAATAGGTTTGAAATCATTGAACGGTTTTTCTGGTGCTTTTTATTACCATAGCTGCTAGGAAGATGATATGACAAAAACAGAGTGAGTAATTTAGGCTGTGACGCAGAGAACTTTGTGAAGCAAAAAGTTGAGAAAGAAAGTTCTTAGAGTAGATGAATGAGTAGGAAAATGTAGGCCTAAGTACTGATTGTAGAATGTCTTAATCCACTACAACTTAAATAAAGATATGAGAGCATCCTTCATCAGAACACAGTGAATAGTTTAGAACTTTTTGCTCTACCTGTAAAGAAGTCAGGAATTACTTTTCAACATCGTTCCAACATCCATAAGATATTTACTCTTGTGCTTTCCCAATGAAATTGAGAGATGTGTTAGAAACAAGATTAGACGTTATTCAATATTTTCAAAAGCAGCAGATAGAAGTTAATGCATTTCGCTTGACCAAGAAAGAAGATTTGGCACTCAAACAACCACAACTATCTTTATATTAAGAATTCATATTTGAAATGTCTACGACTTGAACCATTTCAGTCCAGTAAAATATCGATATAGATTCCAAGAGGGCATAAATGAGATGCTTACCACCAAAGAGGACACACATCTGATCATAGTAACAAGAATATTCATCGGAATAGGATGTCTTGACTTCCTTGCAAATTTGGTGCAGATGATTTTCGTATGTCGTGATAAGAGGCAAAGAAACTCTGTTTTTAGATTAACTCTCCTCAGTCTCAGCATTTCGGATATTTTCGTCTCAATTGTTCAGTTGTACAGAGGTGCTCTCTGGGTGCTTCTTCTTTTCCTTGTGATCGACTTGAATATATTCTATAAACATGCCTTTGCGACAAGTCTTGGCATGATTTTCTCCCTTTTCTTCTCATTCTTACACGTGATTTTCATTGCTGTGATGCGCATATTAGCAGTAACTTTCGCCATGAAAATAAAACGCATTATCACAAAATCACGCTTTAAGATATTTCTGCTCTTCCTCTGGCTTTTGTTTATTTGTCTTGTTTTCATACTCATCTTTACTGCAAGGCATAAGCTGGATGCCATACTTACAATAATAACATCCTGCACCTTGTTGATGGCCTATTCTTTCATTTGTTACAGAATATGCAGGCGTAACGGGATTAAAAACAATGATGTAACGCAGAGGCATCGTCAGCTGTCAGATAAAGAGGTAGTCGTTTACTCTATGGCCCTGTCTTTCACGTTTTGTCTTTCTTATTTGCCAGCTGTAATGACATATTCCCTACCAGTTCCCCATCCCTTTTGGCTTTTAACTATTTTTCTGTTTTATATCAACCCTGTCCTTGATCCCCTGTTGTATTTTTTCGCAAGCTACTGCAAGCGGAGAAGGAAGGTTAATAATAAAATTATCGGAAGGTTTTCTTCCAATTTTATTGCCATAGCTGCTGTTTGGGCAGCTGGTTTTCTTTACCTTTTAATTAGATAATAAAGAACCAATCAAGTTTACAGCTTACCTACAGACTTGCTTTACATATACAAAATACTGTTTTCAAACTAGAAGTTCGTTCAGCAGATGTTTCTTCGGACAGCAATAAATATATTGGATGAAAATATTTCACTTGAAGAAGTTGTCTTGATAAGTTATCTTACCAGTTTTATCAAAGATCAGAGTAATTGTTTGAATCCACCATCATATGTTAAAGCTGTTTGGATATTAGATAAGAGACAGAGTAAAAGTATTGAAGCTGATCATCTGTAAAGATATAAGAGCATCAATCATCTCAACACAGTGAAAGGTTTACAACTGTTTGCTCCATCTTCATTTATCTTACACACTTTTTGCCATATAACTGACTATCAAGTTCCACCGAATTGAAAAAGAATCTGCCTCCACCAAGAACGAAGAATTTGTAATCAAACAGCTCAAACTGTCATTTTCCAAATACATATTTGCTATGTCTACGACTTGAATCATATCACCGCAGTGAAATATCAATTCAACCAATATTGCTAGAAAGAATAATTGAGATGCTTACCGAAGATCAAAAAACAGATTTTATCATACTATCATGCATATATATTGGGACAGGATCACTTGGCTTCATCGCCAATTTGGTGCAGATGATTATCATAGGTCGCGATAAGAAGCAAAGAAACTCTGTTTTTGGATTAACACTCCTCAGTCTCAGCATTTCTGATATCTTCGTCTCAACTGTTCTGTTGTACCAAGGTGTTTTCTGTTTGCTTCTTCTTTCGCTTGTTGTTGACTTGAACATATTCTATAAACATTTTCGGTCAGCAGATCTTGGTATTTTTTTCTCCCTTGCATCCTCATTCTCACATGTGATTTTCATTGTTGCGATGCGCATATTGGCAATTCTTTTCCCCATGAGAATAAAGCGTATTATCACTAAATCACGCTGTAAAATCATTCTGGTTCTTCTTTGGCTTTCTTCTATTGGCTTCGTTACCACAGCTTACTTTACTATACAGTCTAAGCTGATTGCCATACTTACAATAATAACATCTGTAATCTTGCTGTTGGCCTATTCCTTCATTTGTTACATGATGTGCAGGCGTCATCGCATCCAGAACAATGATGAGGTCCAAAGGCATCGTCAGCAGTCGGATAAAGATGTAGTCATTTACTCTTTGGTTCTTTCTTTTACTTTCTGCATCTGTCATCTGCCTATTGCAATGAACGCCTTCTTGCCAATTTCCCTTCGCATATTGCAATTAGCTGTTTTTTTATATTCAGTCAACCCTTTCCTTGATCCCCTGTTGTATTTTTTTGCAAGCTACTGCAAGCGGAGAAGGGAGAAAAACGATTTGCAAAATGGAAGCAACACAAATGGAAGCTCTCAAACCATCGAAAAAACATCTCGTATTTGAATGTCAACTGTTATGGGATTTACTTTGTTGTATAGAAATTGAGTAATTTGATTCGCTCAACTGATTGAAGTGACAAGTAGAACATTATTGTGAACCATATTTAGCTAGGAACTCATGGTGGAAATGCAGGGGAACGTTAAATTCTTGAGTTGACAAAGAGGTATTTCTCGAGATTTTTAAAATCAAAGCATCAAAACAAAGTTTTAAGCAGTTACCAGAATGAAGATTAATTAAACGATTTCCAATATGTCAAATTTACAAGCACTACAGATTGAGAATTCAGAGAATTGATTATTCTATAGCAAATTGAAGGACAGGTCATGGCATGGATTATGTCGTATGCAATTGCACACTTCTCAATTTATTTGTATATAGCACTGAAGATTGACATATTCAAAAACGATTTCGCATACTTTTATCATAATCATTATTGACATATTCATCATCAATAAATATAGACTATCTGAGGATTGTGAAAACATGAAATTTCAGTAAAAGAGAGCCGGTCTTCTTTCTTGTTCCTGATCTTTAACGCACTGTACTTCTCTGCATCGAGCACTATTATGCAATTACAAACTTAAAAATAGAGTTATCAATAGATGTATGCTATTAAGTCATATGTTATTCACTTTGAAATACATTTCTGTGAACTTTTACTTTCAGAAGTTTGTAATTCCTTTCTACAGGCAGAAGCAAACAGAGCTAACCCATCTTATGGCCATCCACTAATTTCTACAAGAAACCTTTGCAGCAACACCATAATTTCTTTCTGAGGATACTTATACTGCGAATTATCTCGAATTTCTGAAGAAAAAGTAATTCATTTTTTCTTTAATCGAAGCCAAATAAGACTAAAAAAGTGACCCAAACTCAAATTCATTTGCAAAAATACAATTAGAAAAAATGTTATACGCAAAAAATGTGTTTTAAGAAAGAAGATAATATATGCCTGCACCTGACTCCCTCGGCTGGATGTCTCCCTCTTCTAGTTACCAGTCCTAATCATCACGTTGCTGTAATCTCAAATTGCTTCTCTGGAAGTATTTCTTTACTTCGTCCTCCAAAAAATCTTCCAATAAAAAGTCACTTACTCAAAATAATTCAAAACATCTCCCCGCTTCCCTTTAACCTTAGACTTTGAGTCATATTATTCATTCCTCAGTCTTTTCACAAGGGATAAGTCAAGGCATGATATTTGACGAGTACACCGTCTTGAAACTTATAACGAACATGATGTTCACTGTCTTGTGAATTTAGATGATGAAACAAATAAATTCAAATCGAGCAGGGGAACGAAATCAAATCGTCATGTAACAAAGGAGGCAACACTCGACACACTCCCGAAGTGGAATTCATCAGGTAAACTGTCTCCCTAAACGAAAAGAGAACAATAATACTATATAATTGTGTAATAAAACTGCGCAAATAAACACATTATATAGTTATCATCTTATGTTACTGAAACTATTCAGATTTTATACAACCCCCCATTACTCGACCATCAAGCCTATCTATTGGCTTTCTCTCTACAGCATGATTGAAAAAAACTAATTCAGCGAGAATTCATCAAAACGAGTTTCCAAATAATCGGAATCTTTCTCTGCTTTTTGTTACCAAATTATTAGTTATTAATGGAGAAAATACTTTAAGGAGTAGGGGATTCATCAAGACTGTGCTTATTTCTAAAAGTTTACGACTGAACTTAAAAAGGTTGAAATAGAATCAGAAATTGATAATGTCGTATGTAATTGTATACTTCTAATCTTATTTGTATATATCACTGAAGATTGAAAATTTCCAAAAAGATTAGGCGTTTTATTACCATAATCATCATCAATAGATATTGACAATCGGAGGATGGTGAAACATGAAACTTTGAGTAATAGAGAGCAAGTCTTCTTTCTTGTTTTTAATCTAGGTTGCTCTGTACTTCTATTTATCGATATGATGCGCTTATCGACTTAGGACTGTCATAAAGATATCAATAAAATATGTTGATAATACGAGAGCCTAACTAACTAAGTTTGTAAAATTCTAAAAGATAAATTCAAAAATAAACCAAGCTTGTGTTGAACGTTTCGATATAAATCTTCATCAGTAACTGTCTGAAGATAAAGTGTGGTTCTCTGGCAGGGTGAGAAGCATCTTTCTTAGAAGTTTCTATTTTTGAAGTTTTTGATCCCATCTTATTGGCTTGGACTAATTTCTAAATGAAACCATTGCAGCATCTCCAAAATTTTTGTGTGTGTATTTTTATAGAAATTAGCTCAAAGTTTGGAAGAAAAATATATTAATTTATTTTCCAATCCAAGCAAAATTGAAATAAAGAAAAATCAGCCAACCTCAAATTTCATTTGCAAACACATAATTAAAGAATACAGCATTATTGGGAAAAACCATCGAGGCCAAAATTAAACAAATTAGTTTTCAAATTATCGGAAGGTTTTTCTTCTTTATATTGCCATAGCTGCTGTTTGGGCAGCTGGTTTTTTTTACCTTTCAATTAGATAATAAAGAACCAATCAAGTTTAAAGCTTATACCTAAAGACTTGTTTTATATAAACAAAATACTGTTTTCAAACAAGAAGTTCGTTCAGCAGATGTTTCTTCGGATAGCAATAAATATATTGGATGAAAATATTTCACTTGAAGAAGTTGTCTTGATAAGTTAACCCACCAGTTTTATCAAAGATCAGAGTAATTGTTTGAATCCACCATCATATGTTAAAGCTGTTTGGATATTAGATAAGAGACAGAGTAAAAGTATTGAAGCTGATCATCTGTGAAGATATAAGAGCATCCATCATCTCCCCAAAGTGAAAGGTTTACAACTGTTTGCTCCATCTTCATTCATCATACACATTTTTTGCCATATAACTGACTATCAAGTTCCACCGAATTGAAAAAGAATCTGCCTCGATCAAGAACGAAGAATTTGTAATCAAACAGCTCAAACTGTCATTTTTTGAATTCACATTTGTTGTCATGTCTACGACTTGAATCATCAGCGCAGTGAAATATCAATTCAGCCAATATTGCTAGATAGAATAAATGAGATGCTTACCGAAGATCAAAAAACACATTATATCATACTATCATGCATATATCTCGGAACAGGATCACTTGCCTTCATAGCAAATGTGGTGCAGATGGTTTTCATATGTCGTGATAAGAAGCAACGAAACTCTGTTTTTGGATTAACCCTTCTCAGTCTCAGCATTTCTGATATCTTCGTCTCAATTTTTTTGTTGTACAAAGGTGTTTTCTGTTTGCTTCTTCTTTCGCTGGTTGTTGGCTTGAATATATTCTGTAAGCATTTCTTGTCAGCTGATCTTGGCATTTTTTTCTCCCTTTCATCCTCATTCTCACATGTAATTTTCATTGTTGCGATGCGCATATTAGCAATTCTTTTCCCCATGAGAATAAAGCGCATTATCACAAAATCACGCTGTAAAATCATTCTGGTTATCCTTTGGCTTTTTTCTATTGGCTTTTTTACCATATCTCACTTTACTATAAAGGATAAGCTGATTGCCATCCTCACAATCATAACATGTGGCATCTTGTTTTTTGCCTATTCTTTCATTTGTTACATGATGTGCAGGCGTCATAGCATCCAAAACAATGATGGATCCCAAAGGCATCGTCAGCAGTTGGATAAAGATGTAGTCATTTACTCTTTGGTTCTTGCATTCACTTTCTGTATCTGTCATCTACCTATTGCAATGTACAATTTCATGCCCATTTCCTTTCCCATATTGCGATTAGCGGTTTTTCTGTATTCAGTCAACCCTTTCCTTGATCCCATGTTGTATTTTTTCGCAAGCCATTGCAAACGGAGAAGGGAGAAAAATAATTTGCGAAATGGAAACAACACAAATGGAAGCTCTCAAACCATCGAAGAAACATCTCGTATTTGAATGTCAACCGTTATTGGATTAACTTTGTTCTATAGACATTGGATTGATTTGATCCACTCAACTGATTGGAGTGACAAGCAGGACATTATCGTGAACCACATTTAGCTAGGAACTCATGGTGGAAATGCAGGGGAACGTTAAATTCTTGAGTTGACATAACGGCATTTCTCGAGATTTTTATAATGAAAGCTGCGACATAGTTTTAAGCAGCTACAAGGATGAAAATTAAAAAAAAACGATATATCAATCTCCAATATGTCAGTTTTACAAGCACTACAGATTTAGAATTCAGATCATTGGTTATTGTATAGCAAATTGAAGGACTGGTCATGAATCATATCGTATGCAAGTGCACACTTCTCATTTTACTGGTACAAAGCACTGAAGATTGACATATTCAAAAACGATTTCGCATACTTTTATCATAATCATTATTGACACATTCATTATCAATAAATATAGACTATCTGAGGATTGTGAAAACATGACATTTGAGTAAAATAGAGCCGGTCTCCTTTCTTGTTCCTGATCTTTAACGCACTGTACTTCTCTGCATCGAGCACTATTATGCAATTAGAAACTTAAAAATAGAGTTATCAATAGATGTATGCTATTAAGTCATATGTCATTCACTTTGAAATACATTTCTGTGAACATTTACTTTCAGAAGTTTTTAGTCCATTTCCACAGGCAGAAGCAAACAGAGCTAGCCCATCTTATGGCAATAGACTAGTTTCTACAAGAAACCTTCGCAGCAACACCATAGTTTCTTTCTGAGAATACTTATACTGCGAATTATCTCGAATTTCTTTCTTTAATCGAAGCCAAATAAGACTAAAAATGTGACCCAAACCCAAATCTATTTGCAAAAATACAATTAGAAAAAATATTAAACGCAAAAAATGTGTTTTAAGAAAGAAGATAATATATGCCTGCACCTGACTCCCTCGGCTGGATGTCTCCCTCTTCTAGTTACCAGTCCTAATCATCACGTTGCTGTAATCTCCAATTGCTTCTCTGGAAGTATTTCTTTATTTCGTCCTCCAAAAAATCTTCCAATAAAAAGTCACTTACTCAAAATAATTCAAAACATTTCCCCACTTCCCTTTAACCTTAGACTTTGAGTCATATTAATCATTCCTCAGTCTTTTCGCAAGGGATAAGTCAAGGCATGATATTTGAAGGGTAGACCTTCTTGAAACTTATAGCGAACATGATGTTCACTGTCTTGTGAATCTGGATGATGCAACAAATAAATTCAAATCGAGCAGGGGAACGAAATCAAATCGTCGTGTAACAAAGGAGGCAACACTCGACACACTCCCGGAGTGGAATTCATCAGGTAAACTGTCCTGCTAAACAAAAAGAGAACAATAATACTATATAATTGGTTAAAAAAACTGCGCAAATAAAGACTTTATATAGTTATTATGTTATATGACTGAAACTATTCAGATTTTATACGCCCCCATTACTCGACCATCAAGCCTATTTATTGGCTTTCTCTCTACAGCATGATTGAAAATAAACCAATTCAGCGAGAATTAATGAAGACGAGTTTCCAAATAATCGGAATTTTCTCTGCTTTTTATTACCATAACTGTTGTGTTGTCAGCTGGTTCTTATTCTTTTATTTCAGTATCGAGAAATAATTTAATTTTTTAAGGATATCTGCAGTATTGTTTCCTTTTTCAGAAGATTGTTTTAAAATGATAGGAAATTGATTTAGTAGATGTTTCTTGGGACAGCAATAGATGAAATTATCTTAATAAAGTTTTAAAAAGCTGTCCTTAGGTTATCCTACCAGTTTTATTAAAGATCAGAGACATTATTTGTATCTTTGTTCTTCATAGATTGACGAAAGTGCTCAATGCATTCGCAGAGTGTTTATAGTAAATAAACAAAGAAAAACTCTTTTATTTTGCTACTGGCTGTTTCATGTCTTACTTTAAGACAATCCTCAGGCAACTAAAAAGATACGTTACATTACAATCTAAAAAACAATCTAAAAACGTTCCAATGATTTCGTGTTCGAATCCGACGTCAGTTCTGTTCGTCTGAACAAAGCTCAAGTTCGAATTTTATTGGAAGCAACCTGTTGAACAAGCGATCCGAAATCGTGGGCAAGTGTCGACATCAGCGAAAATTCGAACTTGAGCTTTGTTCAAAAGAAAAGAACTGACGTCGGATTCGAAAACGAAATCATTGGAACGTTTTTAGATTGCTTTTTAGATTTTTTTTTAGATTGTAATGTAACGTATCTTTTTAGTTGCCCGAGGATTGTCTTAAAGTAAGACATGAAACTGCTAGTAGCAGAATATAAGAGTTTTTCTTTGTTTATTTACTAAAAGATCAGAGATATTGTTTGAATCCATTAACATATGTTTGAGCTGTATGGTTCTCGCATTAAAGACAGAATTGGACTATTAAGCTAATCAATTGTATAAACAAATAAAATTATTTTCCAAAAAAACACTTATCCAATGGAAGAGCTGTTTGCGTTGAGATAATATTAACATTTCTTGACCACTTGATTTTGGTTTCTTTCTATCAAATAATGATTTTATAAAACGGTCGTTTTCTCATTTTATTTGCATCGACAAGTTTCCATATTCATGTCTAAACATTGGTGATATTGATTAACTTCTTGAGATCACAAAATACAAATTATTCGAATAAGATACGTAGAAACAAAATATAAAAAATATATTATGATTAACATTTTGGATTGAAACCTTTTTTGGGTATGCATCATAATGGCATATGATTATCTTTATTGAAAAATAGTTGTAATAAAATGATATTCACATCAACACCTTCAAGGTATGAAAAGTATTAGGTAATCAATGATTACCTATTTTTTCTTAGCAATAGATCAATACATCACTAAAAAATAAATGAAATGTTTTAAATTAAGTTTCAGATGAAGAAATAGAGAGTGGTTAACCCCTGTCCTACCTTTGTGTGGAATATGATAAAGTTATTTCTTAAAGCACTTAACCTGGTTTGTTTCAACTTGCAACCTCTAAAGTAGGAAAGTCAAGAAAGATACCAGTATGGGGCAAAACATTTCATTATAAAAACAAAAACATTATACTAATATTACACTGATAATTCACTACAATCACACATACACAAACAGAATTCATATTCTCACCGTTTTTCTTGATAACAGGGGTTGACTGATCAATGGATTTGTCTCCAGACAAACCAGTGATTTTTAATATTGAGCAACGTTTAATGGCCAGATGCCCTTCCTGACACCCACCCTTATAGTCACCACTTCAAGACGCAGGGATACGGTGGATGAATTCTGAACCCCAACCAAAGAGGCTTAAAAATACACAACATTACAGATACTAAAACATACATTCATTCAAGTATACAATATCATATATTTATTGAAAAATCCTGCATTGAGAATAAGCAAGCGAGCAAAATTGCAAAGTTGCAAAATAGCGTTAATTTACATTATTAATAATTAGAATCTTCCCTTCCAAAAGGCAAAAAAGAGAATAGCAAATACACGCTCTGATATAGGCTGACGAGCAAATAGTAAAACTATTTCAGAGTGAGAATTATACGGAGTGCTACATGTAAATAGGTAGGGATTGACAAAATGTAAAATAAAACCATTGACTTGTAAAGAAAGCCTGTCTGGTAGAAAGTGGAGATTTGATCCGAAATATTAACTGAACACTTACCTGAAAACTCTTGATCTTTAATTAACAGTTTCACCATTTTCATTTCCGTATGCCATTCTTGCTTTTTAACTGGGATATCAGAATCTAGTCGTTAACAATTATTTCCTACAATGAACGAACAAAACCATTCAGTCAATGAAGTACTGTTAGAGTGGTTTATGAAATTACTCAATATTGCCAACCAGATTTTGTCCAGAAGTTAAAAGGCTTTGCTTTGTAGACCAAAAAAAACATTTTCAAACAGAGAAGCAAATAGAGCCAAAAGACCCTTAATACGTCCACAGACGGGTTTCTAAACATTCGGGGCAACTCCAATATTTCTCCATGCGCACTTTTTCTGAAAATCATCTCGAATTTCAAAAGAAAAACATAATCAATTTTTTCTAATCGAAGCCAAATTAAAATCAAAGAAAATCGTCCAAATTGGAATTTCATTTGCGCAAACAGAATCAGAAAATACAGCATTTTTTAAAAAATAACATGTCAGAATAATATTAAACAAATTAGTTTTCAAATAATCGGACGGTTTTTCGGCTTTTTCTTACCATAACTGGTGTGTTGGCAGGTGGTGCATTATCTTTCAATTAGACAAATAGGAACCTATTCAAGTTTCAAGCATACGTTAAGTTTTTCTTGCATATACATAAAATACAGTTTTCAAATTAAAAGAAATTCATTTCGCAGATGTTTCTTGAGACAGCAATAAATTGGTTGCAAGAGCATTTCGGTATATCACTTGAAGAAGTTGTCAAGAGGTTATCTCAACAATTTTTTCCAAGATCAGATATATTGTTTGAATCCACCTTCATATGTTAAAGCAGTTTGGTTCTTGGATTAAATTGTGATTTCCCAACAAGATTGGAAGATGATGATGCGTTAGAGACAAGATTAGACGTTATTCGATATAACAAGCAGCAGATGGAAGTTAAGCATTTTCCCTGACCAGGAAAGAAGATTTTGTACTCAAACAGCTCCAACTATCTTAAGTTATAGATTCATATTTGATTTGTCTATGACTTGAATCAATTCAGCTAAGTAAATTATAAATTTAGCCAACATTTTTAGAAGGCGTGATTGAGATGTTTACCGAAGAGGGAAAAACACATATCATCATATTATCAAGCATATATCTCGGAACAGGATCTCTTGGCTTTCTTGCAAATATGGTGCAGATGGTTTTCATATGTCGTGATAAGAAGCAAAGAAACTCTGTTTTTGGATTAACACTCCTAAGTCTCAGCATTTCTGATATCTTTGTCTCAATCGCTCAGTTGTACAGAGGTATTCTCTGGGTGCTTTATCTTTTGCTTGTGATCGACTGGAATATATTCAATATTCTATTCTTACCATCTGATCTTGGAATTGCTTTTTCTGTCGCTGCATCAATCTCACATGTGATTTTCATTGCTGTGATGCGCATATTAGCACTTGTATTCCCCCTGAGAATAAAGCGCATTATCACAAAATCACGCAGTAAAATAATTCTATTTTTCCTCTGGCTTTTTTCGATTGGCTTCATTTTCATATATGGCTTTACTTTAAAGGTTAAGCTGGGTACTATATGTGTAGTAATAACATGTTGCATGTTACTGTTGGCCTATTCTTTCATTTGTTATAAGATATTCGGGCGTAATGGCATGGAAAACAATGATGCAGCACAAAGGAATCGTCAGCAGTCAGATAAAGACGTTCTCATTTACTCTATGGCACTTGCGTTTACTTTCTGTCTTTGCTATCTGCCAGCTGCAATAAGTGATTTCGTACAAATGCCCGTTCGTGTTTTTGAGGTGACAGTTTTTCTGTATTTTATCAACCCTTTTCTTGATCCTCTGTTGTATTTTTTCGCAAGCTACTGCAAGCGGAGAAGGGAGAAAAACAATTTGCAAAATGGAAACAACACAAATGGAAACTCTCAAACCATCGAAGAAACATCTCGTGTTTGAATGCCTACTTTTATGGGATTCACTTTTTTGCATAGAAAATTAGTTATTTGATTCGCTTGATTAATGGAGTGACAAGCAGAACAGTATCGCGCAAGAAAATTAAACAAAACTTTATTGTGAACCACAATTAGAGTAACAAACTAATAGTGCAACTGCACATCTACTTTTCATGTAAATATCAAATGTCTATCTGTATTCTAGAAATTGAAGTTGAAACATTAAATTGATATTAGAGACTCGTCTACACGTTTTTTTCTTGGAAAGCAGAAAATTAATATAGGGTGTTTGGTAGACAATAGATATCCGATCCTATCTGCTGTTACAAGATGGACAAGATCACTGACAATTTTGCTGACAGTTTTCATTTCCAGCAACCGGTCAAACTCTGTTGTTAAACAATCGAAAAAATTTTCAAAATTTTCTAGGTAGATCTAAATCTAGCACGGGCCAGAAACCTAATCAAAAAAGTTTCTGTATCTTGATGGGAGACTGTGAAAAAATAATCAAAAGCAGAATATATCAAAAGGCTTTATCCGGCTCATAGATGCGTGTTTGGATAAATGAGGTAAAAAAAAGCTAGAGGGCGTACTTCGAAGATGAAAGTAAACAAATATTTAAAACTGCAAAAGGATTTCGCAATGCAAAACTCTTATCTGCGATCTAAAAAAAATTGGCGATGTTTAATTCAATTAGTCCCTATCCTGTGACCCATATCAGGTAGTTGGGCTTTGTGCAATAGCCATCCTGAGCAGGCTCCAAGGATCTTGACAGAGCATATACCTCCCGAGGACAAAGGCAAGTGGCTGGAAAAAGGAAAAAGGATTTCCAGTCCCTTAAACCACCACGAGTAGGGAATACCCCTAATACCCCAAATACAGAAAAATATGAAATAGCAATAACTATCTACAATATTTTTGAGGAAAATAAAGCACATTTTTAAAACTAATTGGTTAGGGCCCGATTCATGATATATGTAGAATGTCTCGATTTTTTCAATGAATCTCGCATATATGATCCTGCTTCAGTAAAGCAAGAATAGTTTAATGCCATCACTTTGGTGCATACTTCAGACACAAAATATAATCGAGAACGTTGCAGCCAAACAAGCTTTGACTAGTGATGAATTATCTTCATAAAACAACAACATTGATAATGGGAAATGAAATAGCATTCAAACACGGAAAAATTTCAGAGGACTTCGCACCACGTATGAAATAAATTGATGAGCTAAATCCAAACTGAGCATATCTTAAATTATAAACAAAAGACAACAATAAACCGTGCCTTTAGAATTATTCGACTATAATATATTCTTCAGTTAAATTTATTTACTTTTTCCAACTGAAAAAGATAGTGCTATCAAAAGGCTTCAAAAGCATATGCTCTATTGTTGTCTTTACTTTCACTACTTCATAAACTGTATTGCCTCTCGCATTAGTACTAATTTAGAAAACATTTCACAGGATGTTCTAAGTGCTTCTGTATTATCTATTTAAGTTTATCTAGGATTTCCTCCGCTTCACATTTTGCTAGATCTTTGAAACGCTCACGCTTGAGAAGTTAAATTTCGAAGTAAAAAAGACAGGAATGACAATAAATCTCACTATTATAACCCTATGCTATCCTAACGCATGCGTGGTTTCAAAGACTTGACAATATCTTCTGCTTCTCTCTATTGTCCTTACATTTAGCCGCTTTCGAAGGCTAGGTCTCATTTTCATGACTCACATTTTTTCCTGTCTTGCCACTCCTTTCTCACCATTTTTGTTCTCTTACTTTACTAAATATACCAAGACCTAAGGCAGAATGAACATATTTAAAAGGAGAGCGTAAGCATAAAATTCAGAGTAACAGAAAGAAATTTCCGTTTTTTAATGTGTCATTCTGCCTTTTAACTGCTTTATATTCTCGTATATCAACAACTATAGCCAGGACAGGCAATCTCTCTAAAAGTTAGATATACTTTGCCCGAAATGTTATTATAATGTTAATACTGATTGAGAATTATTCATATATATACACATCACTTTTTAAACAACCTTAGTCACGATCTTCAACAAAAACTCAAAGAAGAGCTTTGTGTATAAAAATATGTCGAAGTTTTATTTTCCGAATTTCTATAGTACAGTCATTTCTGTAAAAATGTTTTATCAAGATGAATTTGATTTGCTTTACTGAAACGTTGAGAGTAACAAAAGAAAATTCTTTCTTAGGATTAAGTGTTGAGTTTATTGAATTTTACCAGTGAGTTTTAAGAAATGTCCTTGGTGGTAGATTTTCAGAAGGTATTTCCATTTCATTATTCCGTTAATAAATCAAACAAAATCAATCATTCTCAGAAAATCATCCTTTTGACAGTTATCACTACTGGTGAAGAACGGGTAGGAAACCCTATGGCCGGAATCACTATAAACTTTGTATGAATTCCTCCCAACACCAGCATTATTGTAATAGTTTGACATGCCTTGGCTTCAATCAGAATTGTTTCGTCTATTGGTATAGCAATATGGTATAGCATATGGTATGGCCCTATGGCTGGGATCAGTATAGGTTTGTTTGAATTCCTCCCGGAACCACCATTATTGTAATAGTTTGACAGGCCTTGGCTTCAATCAGAATTGTTTCTTCGATAGGAGCACATGGTATAGCCCTATGGCTTACATGAATATCGTAGATGACTTATAGTAACGTCCGGTACTCCGTTCAATTTATCCTCTGCCCAAGGAAAAAACGAAGTGAAAAGATTAGACCCTCAATTTTTCTTACCTGTGCCCCACCTACAAAATTTCTCACGCACCGCCATTGTTCTGCGTGTAGAAAGGAGCTACATAGTTCCGAAATTTTGAGTCTCCAGCTACTAACACTATCTGAAAATAGTAAAGAAAGATATTCTAAATTGAATTCTATAAGAATGTACTCATAGATATCTCTATAGCATTGCTTACTCTAAAGCTGCATCATAGTACTTGATGCACCAAAGTACAGATTGATATGTATAATAAGAAAGGAGACTGGCTCTCTCTTAACGAAAGTTTCATGTTTCCACAATCCAGCGACGTCCGACAGCTTAAGGTTATTGAGAATGATAGGACCTTGATATGCAAAATCATTTAGAATTTGTAAATCTTCACTGCTATATTCATGTTTAATGAGAAGTGTACAAATACATACGACATTATCCACTTCTGACTCTGTTTAAACATACTTTGTGTTCAGCCTTCAACTTTTATAAACAAGCACAGTATTGATGAATGCCCTTCTCCTTCATAAGTTCCCTCTAACAACAGCCATGATGTACTGTCCTTCGATTGGCTAAACAATAACCAATACTCTGCACTCTAAATCTACAGTGCTTATCAATGTAACATATTGATAAACGTTTTGATAAGTTTAATCAGTTTTACTATTCCAATCTTTAGAATCTTGAGTAAAGAGTCAATCTCAACTTGAAAGTGTAATGTTCCCGTGCAATTTCACAATGAGTTTCTAGCTCTAAATGTGGTTCACAATAAAGACGTGTTTACTATACACCAAAGTAAATTCCATAGGGGTTGACATTCAAATACGAGATGTTTCTTCGATGGTTTGAGAGCTTCCATTTGTGTTGTTTCCGTTTTCCAAATTATTTTTCTCCCTTCTCCGCTTGTAGTGGCTTGCGAAAAAATACAACAGCGGATCAAGGAAAGGGTTGACAGAATACAGAAAAATTGTCACCTCAAAAACACGAATGGGCATTACTACGAAATCACTCAGGGCAGCAGGCAGATAACAGATGCAGAAAGTCAAAGTAAGAACCAAAGAGTAAATGAGAACATCTTTATCTGACTGCTGACGATGCCTTTGTGTTGCATCATTGTTTTCAATACCATTGCGCTTACACATTCTGTAAGAAATGAAAGAATAGGCAAATAACAAGATGCCACATGTTATTATTGCAAGTATGGCATCTAATTTACTTTTTATAATAAATTGAGATATGGTGACAAAGCCAATTGACAAAAGCCAGAGGAAAAATAGAATGATTGTACAGCGTAATTTGGTAATAATGCGCTTTATTTTCAGAGGGAATACAAGCGCTAATATGCGCATCACAGCAATGAAAATAACGTGTGAGAATGAAGAGGCAAGGGAGAAAAGAATAACTAAATCCGTTTGTTTGCCAATTTTCAAAACAAGATTTGAGTCGATCACAAGCAGAAGAAAAAGCACCAAGAGAATACCTCTGTAAAACTGAACAATGGAGACAAAAATATCAGAAATGCTGAGACTGAGGAGAGTGATTCCAAAAACAGAGTTTCTTTGCTTCTTATCAAGACATATGAAAATCATCTGCACCAAATTTGCAATGAAGCCAAGAGTTCCTGTTCCAAGATATATGCTTGCTGATATGATCACATTTGTTTTCTGTTCGGCCATCTCGATTATACTTTCTAAGAATTTTGACCAAATAAACCTTTCACTGTGCTGTAATGTTCCATGCTGCAGAATTCACAATATAATGACAGTTTGAGGTGTTTTGAGTATAAAGTCTTCGTTTTTGATCAAGGCAGATTCTTTCTCAATTCTGTAGAGCTTGATAGTCAAACATATTGAAAATGTCTAATCACATCTCCAGTACAGAATGAACCCTTAATTTATTGTGAAATTGCAAAAGCAGATGTCTCATTCAGTCTAACTATAAGAGCAAAAATCAATATCTAAGCTCTTGATAATTGAAGATGCAGCCAACAGTTCTAACCTTTCACTGTGTTCTAATAAAGGATACTCTTATTTCGATATACATCTGATCAGCTTTTAAAATGGTACAAATCTGTCTCTAATCCAACATGCATACAGCTCAAACATATGATGCACAAATCTGTCTCTAATCCAACATGCATACAGCTAAAACATTTGATGACGGTTTCGAACCTTCTCTCTGATCTTGGATAAAACTGGTAAGATAACCTCAGGACAATTTCTTTCAATGATATTCAGATATTTTCATCAATTGCTTTTCCAAGAAGCATCTGCTAAATGAATTTCCGATCATTTAAAAACAGTCTTTTGTAGAAATGAAACAATATTGCAGGTATCCTTAAGAAATTGAATTATTTTTTGATACTCGAATTAAAGAATAAGAACCAGCTGACAACACAACAGTTATGGTAATAAAAAGCAGAGTAACCTTCCCATTATTTGGAAACTCGTCTTGATTAATTTTTGCTGAAATGGTTTTTTCTCAATAATGCTGTATCAACACGCCATGGCAATACATTTAGAGAGAAAGAGCAAATAAATAGGCTTGTTTGTCGAGCGATCTGAATAGCTTCAGTGACATAACATGCTAACAAAGTATAATGGTTTCTCCTTCACCTTTTCTTTTAGGCAGGGATGGCCGAGTTGTTAGATCACTTGACCCTTGTTTGAAGGGTCCCGGGTTCGAAACCAACTTCAGACCTGTCCCAAAGTGTGAGGAGAGAATTAGCCAGCTCTCTGTAATTCCAGGCAAAAAGGCAAAAGGAATCACGAGGTGTGGTTACATCGAAAGGAAGGACCAGGGTCGCACTGCTCAATTAGTTTACCTATTCAGTAGGCCCTTTGTGCTTAGCATAAGCCCATAAATCCATACCTTGCGAAGATAGTAAGCGTATGTGCCAATCAACATCAACATTAGACAATTATATAGTATTCTGGTTCTCTTTTTGTTTAAGGAGACAATTTACCTGATGTGCTCCATATCGGGAGTATGTCAGGTATTACCTCCTTTGTTAGGTGTCCCTTTGATTTCGTTCTCCTACTTGATTCGAATTCATTTGTTTCTTCGTCCAAAATTACATGACAGTAAGCCTAGGAATCCCCATCTGACGGAGTGAACCAGATGTTGCCACGTTGGTAATTATATTAAAGACAGTGCATCAGAAGCTCCCAATCTCAGGGAGTAGCTCAGGTTTCGCATTATCGAAAAATGATTTAAATCTAAACTTCAATATCATTTCAGTTTCATGCAAGTTTTTCGAGACAGTGCACGTCGAGCTCCTCATCCCAGGGAGTAAACAAGGTGTTGCCTCATTCGTTATCAGGTTCAAGACAATGCCTTCACTTATCTCCTGTGAAAAATGGATATCACCTTAGGTCTCGGGATTAACGGGTAGCGAGGGAAGGAAATGTTTTGAATAATCCAGAGGAGAACCAGAATTATTTTACAGCGTAATTTTGTGATAATGCGCTTTATTCTAAGAGGGGAAATAAGTGCTAATATGCGCATCACAGCAATAAAAATCACGCAAAAGAATGATGCAGCAAAGAAGAAAAGAATAACTAAATATGTTGGTCGGCCAATTTTGAAAACAAGGTTCAAGTCGATCACAAGCAAGAGAAAAAACATCCAGAGAGTACATCTGTACAACTGAACAATTGAGACGAAGATATCAGAGATTCTGAGACTGAGGAGAGTGATTCCAAAAACAGAATTTCTTTGCTTCTTATCACGACATATGAAAATCATCTGCACCATATTTGCGATGAAGCCAAGAGTTCCTGTTACGAAAAATATGCAAGATGGAATGATGAAATGTGTCTTCCTTTCAGGAGTCGGCATCTCGCTTATATTTTCTTAATGTCAATCAAATAAACTTTTCACTGTTTTTCTAAATAATAGTGGCATATCATGAGATTCGAATTCCCCTTGTAATAACAGCTGGAGCTAAATTATCGTTCTTGATCAAGGTAGAATACTAACTTTCATCTGTTTCAATCTCTGTTGCAATCTGAATTAGTTCTCTAATACATCATTGATATAACTTCAAATATATATCATTGGTATAACTTCTAATATCTCATATTTCGATATCACAAAATCAGACACTCGATGAATACAGTATTTGCTAGCATGTCACTTAAATTTTTTAGTCAAGGGTTTAACTGTTTGACTCAACTTTGTCTTAGAAATCTCTAAAACAGTAATAACTTTGAACAAATTACTGAACTATACAAGTACATAAATCGAAATAACAGTCCCACAATATTACAGATTAAAGTAAACTTTGTATTCTTGAACTCTGTCCATAATCATCTCATGTGCAGCTATCAAGTCTTGCTTAAGTTTGTGTAGCGTCCTTCTCCTTGAATAACATTTTCACCGAGTGCTTACTTAATACTAGTTTTTACACTTATGAAACATGACGTACATGAAGAGGCGATGCAGCGTGAAAATATATTTACTTGGAACAAATTTTTCATGCAATTGAAACTATGTATGAAAACGAAATTCTCAAAGTGACATCAAAACAAGCATATGGGATCTATACATTGCTGTCAGAACAAACATCTGCCAATTTTAAACCATGTAAAACCTTCTTTGAAAACTGCCTTGTTTGATTCTATGCATCAAAATCATCTCGTATATTGGTGTGAGTTTTGAGTTCTAAGCGAAAAACAAAGTCGAATACTGATTTGTGCACACAAAACTTGAAAAAAGTTGTTTTCTTTGGTTTATTTTGCACTTTGAGGAAAGATAGAATCAAAACTGGAAAAATATTTGTAGATAAAATTTCTTGTTTGCCAGATTGTGAGATATTTTTTCCAAAAAAACACCTATCCAATGGAAGAGCTGTTTGCGTTGACATAATATTAACATTTCTCAACCACTCGACTTCCACTCCTTTCTATCAAATAATGATTTTATAAAACGGTCGTTTTTTCGTGTTATTTGCATCCACAAGTTTTCATATTCATGTCTATACATTGATGATACTGCTTAACTTCTTGGGATCACAAAATACAAATCTTCTGAAGAAGATACGTAGAAAGACAAATAAAAAATATATTATGGCATACATTTTGGATCTTAACCTTTTATAGGTATCCATCATTATGGCATATAATTATCTTAATTGAAAAATAGCTGTAAGGAAATGATATTCAGATCAACACCTTCAACCCTCCGACATAAAAGGTATAAAGAGTTTAAGGCAATCAAAACATCTAGATCAAAACATCACTAGATTAAAACATCACTAAAAATAAAGGAAAAGTTTACCATCAATACATTGCCAAGAAATAGAGAGTGGTTAAGCTAATTGTAAAACCTCCGCACTGTCTTCGTGTAGAAGTTAATTTTTCTTCAAGCACTTAAAGCGGTTTTCATGCAACTTGCAACCTCTAAACTAGAAAAGTCAGTGAAGGCACCAGTATGGGGCAAAATATTTCATCATAAAAACAAAAACATTATACTAATATTACACTGACAATTCACTACAATCACACATACGCAAACAGAATTAATATGCTTGCCGTTTTCCTTGATAACAGGGGTTGACTGATCCATCGATTTTTCTCCAGACAAATCAATGATTTTGGATATGGAGCAAAGTTTTATGGCCGGATGCCCTTCCTGACACCTGCTCTTATAGTCACCACTTCAACACGCAGGGATACGGTGGATGAATTCTGAACCCAAACCACAGAAGCTTAAAAACACTTCATTACACTACAGATACTAAAACATTCAAGTACACAGTATCATATATTTATTCAAAAATCCTCAATTGAGAATAAGCAAGCGAGAAAAATTGCAAAGTTGCAAAATAGCGTTAATTTACATTATTAATAATTAGAATCTTCCCTTCCAAAAGGCAAAAAAGAGAATAGCAAATACACGCTCTGATATAGGCTGACGAGCAAATAGTAAAACTATTTCAGAGTGAGAATTATACGGAGTGCTACATGTAAATAGGTAGGGATTGACAACCTGTTAAATAAAACCATTGACTTGTAAAGAAAGACAGTCTTGTACAAAGTGGAGATCCGATCAGATATATTAAGAATGAAACAATCGCCTGAAAATTCTTGATCTTTAATTAACAGTTACACAATTTCCATTTTCGGTTGCCATTCTTGCTTTTTAACTGGGATATCAGAATCTAGTCGTTAACAATTATTTCCTACAATGAAGAAACAAAACCATTCAGTCAATGAAGTATTGTTTAAGTGTTTTATATACTTACTCATTATTGCAAAGAAGGGGCGTTGTTATCCCTCATAAATAGTTGAATCTCTTTGCTTCCTTGCAAATTGTTTGAAGAACATCTTTTCATGGCATGATAAAAGAAAAAGAAGTTCTGTTTTTTGTTTGACTGTCCTCCTGTTCAGCATTTCTGATATCTTCGTCTCGATGGTTCAGGTGTACAGAGGTATTATCTGTTTGCTATTTATTTTGCTTGTGATCGATTATTTGCTAAACTTAATAAGCCAACAGATCTTGGCATTGTTCTTTCCCGTGTCCTCTCATCCTTACATGTGATTTTCATTGCAGTGATGCGCATATTAAAACTTATATTCCCCATGAGAATAAAGCGCATTATCACAAAATAACGCTGTAAAACAATTCTGCTACTCCTCTGGTTTTTGTCAATTGCCTTTTCAACTATATTCCACTTTACTATAACGGAGGCTTTAGGTGCATTTTTCTGAATTATAATATCTGACATGTTACAGTTGGCCTATTCTTTCATCCTTTACCCGATGTTGCAGGCGTTACCGCATCCAAAACAACAAGCCAACGCAAAATCATTGACTGTATGGCCCTTGCTGTCACTTTCTGTATCTGTTATCTTACTGTTGCAATGACTTATTTCACACCAATACCCTTCTGCATACTCCAACTAAATGCTTTTCCGTATTCTATCAACCCTTTCCTTTGCACTAATGCATTTTCGCAAGCTAATGCAAGCAGAGAAAGGAGTAAAATAATTTGGAAAAAGAAAACAACAAGCAAGAAAATAGCTTCCAGCACTAGACCCACTCGGCTAGAAGTCTCCCTCTCTAAATATCCCACTTTAGGAAGGGATGCTTCAGGTGCACTACTAGGGATTTCTATACCTTGCATATTGTTGTTGGTCAATTATTTTATCTTTTACCCGATGAGCAGGCGTTATGGCATTCAAAACAACTAGCCGACGCAAAGGTATCGTAAGTAGTCACAAAAGGATGTAGTCATTTACTCTATTTGCAAGCCACTGCAAGTGGAAAAGGACGAAACATAATTTGGAAAATGGAAACAACAAGCAACAATATAGTTTCCTGCACCAGACCCTGTCGTCTAGGTGTTTCCCCCTTCTAACTACTATTCCTAATCATCATTTCACTGTATCTTCAATTGCTTTTCTGAAACTATTTCTCCACTTCGTCTTCCAGCTATCTTCCAATTATAAGTCACTTGCTCAGAATTACTAAAAACATTTCCTCCGAACTTCCCCTTCATTTTAGACTTGCTATCATATTTGTCATTCCTTAGTCTTTGACATGAGACAAGTCAAGGCATCATATCAAAGTTGAAATTGAAATTATTCCTTGACAAGCCAATATTTGGTTTGCTCCCTGAGATGAGGATTCCTACGCACACTGTTTCGAAAAGCTTAATAAAATCTAAAATGATATTGAAGTTAAAATTGAAATTGTTAGAAGGCAACATTTGAGCCATTCAAACCTCAGGTAAACTGTCTCCAAGAACAAAAAGAAACAATAATACTATACGATTGCCTAATAGCCATGTTGAAGGAAAAATTATATTATATTATTGTTATTATCTAATGTTACTGAAACTATTCATATTTTGCTCGACCCCCGTTGCTCGACAACCAAGCCAATTTATTTGCAGCATAATAAAGAAAAAACCATTTTATCAAAAATCAAAAGATCAGTTTTTATACAATCGGAACGTCTCTCTACTTTTTGTTATTATAGCTCATGTGGTCAGCTTGTTTTCAAATTATAATTTGAGGATCCAAAATCAATTTATGTTGAAAAGGATACCTGCAGTACTCATTCATACATACAGAATACGTGAATCGGTTACCCAAAAAAGGGTCCAATACATAAAGTAGAGCTATATGCACAAAGAAGAAAGAGAATCAAGAGTGTCGTCTTTAGGTCTGTTTCTTCCTTTTGTATATACAGAAGACTGTTTCAATAAAAAGAAATTCATTCAGCAGATGTCAGCAGATGTTTCTAGAGACAGCAATAGATGTTGCTGTTGGCCTATTCTTTTATATGTTACAGAATGTGCAGGCGTAATAGCATTGAAAACAATGATGCATCACAACGGCATCTTCAGCAATCAGACAAAGATGTAGTCATTTACTCTACGGTCCTTGCTTTCACTTTCTGTCTTTGTAATATGCCTCTAGCGATGAAGGGTTTCGTACTAATGCCCATTCGCATTCAGGAGATGACCGCTTTTCTTTACTCTATCAGCCCTTTCCTTGACCCCCTATCATATTTTTTTGCAAGCTACTGCAAGCGGACAAGGGAGAAAAATAATTTGCAAAATGGAAACAACAGAAATGGAAGCTCTCAAACCATCGAGGAAACATCTCGTGTTTAAACGTCAACTGTTATGGCATCCAATTCATTGTATAGAAATTGAGTAACTGGACTTGCTCAACAGTTCAGATTGACAAGCAGAACGTTATTGTATAGGGACAATTAACAGAACTTTATTGCGAACCACATTTAGAGCCAGAAACTGATGGTGACATTGCACTGACACGTTAAATTCTCAAGTTAACTCTTTATGCAAGATTTTAAAAATTAAAGCTACCGCCCAGTTGTAGGCTGTAACACTGATGAAAATCAATTAAACGTTCTCCAATATGCTAGACTGACAAGCACTACACATTTACATTGCAAAGTATTGATTATTATATGTATGGACAAGGGAAGGGCAGGTCATCATAGCTGTTATTAAACAAAATGTTTTAGGGAGTAGGGGATTCACTAAGATTATGCTTGATTCTATTAGTTTACGACTGGGCTCAAACTATTTGAACTAGTTGAAATGGATTAAGCAATGTGCAGAGTCGTGTGAAATTGTGAACTTCCCACTTTACCTGCCAATAACACTTAAGATTGATATATTTCCAAAAGGATTTAGCACATAATTATCATAATCATTATTAATGAATATAGACTGTCTGAGGGTTTTGAAAACATTATACTTTCATTTATAGAGAGCCAGTCTCCTTTCTTGTTTCTAGACTTAATTGCTCTCTACTTTCGTACAGTGAGCACTGTGATGTAGATATTATCCGCACGGATCTAAACACAGGCATACTTGAGTACTTTAGCGGATTATCGCCTTACTGCATCGTGTGGATGGTTTCATTTGGATATTTTGATGGAGACGGTTCTTAAGAACGGATGAAAGCAGCCGTTTCAACAAGTTGAGCATCCCTTGAAAGTGCTCAATATTATCATTCTATTTGTTCTGTTAATCCACGCTGTGAGTAAGAATTTAAAGCACTCATTTTTGGAACCTTGCAACCCTGATTTGGTATTTTTGACATTCTCTGTTTGAGATTATCTATTATGAAGTCATTACAATAATCTACTTGTGGCGCAATGGGTGCAAGAGAATACAAACTGGAGCATGAAGAATTTGGCAACGAGCAGCATTCTCTCCCTTGAGCTCTCGTGGGGATAGTACCATAGACAACATAATGCTGTAAAGATAGATTAACTCCTCTAATTGGAGACAAGAAAGGAGACTGGCTCTCTGCAATTTTCTGCAGATTAGAAGTAACAGAGAGCGAGTTTTCTTTCCTGTTATTTATCCACATCGCTCTGTATACTGATTAATAAGATGTAGGTATAGATTTTTTATTAATTTCCTCGATCCCCTGTTGTGTTTTTTTGCAAGCTACTGCAAGCGTAGAAGGGAGGAAAATAATTTGCAAAACGGAACAACACAAATTGAAGCTCTCAAACCATCGAAGAAACATCTCGTATTTGCATGTCAACTGTTATGAAATTTACTTTGGTATATAGAAATTGAGTGATCTGATTCGCTCAACTGATTAGAGTGACAAGAAGAACAGTATCCAGGAAGAAACATTAACAAAAATTCATTGTGAACCACATTTAAAGCTAGGAACATGTTGAAATTTCACATCTTATTTTCACGCAAAGATTGAATGTAAATCATCATTTTAGAAACTGAAGCTGTAACACTGATATTCGTGACTAAATTAAACGTTTTTTTCTTGGAAAGCCGAATATTAGTACATGTTATCGTGTAGACAATAGAAATACCAGTCCTAATCGCTATTTTAAGATGGACAAGATCACTAGAAATGTCGCTTACAGATTTTATTTCGAGCAATCGATTAAAACTTTGTTATTGAACTATCGAACAATTTATCGAAAAACTCAAGGTAAGATCTAAATCTAGCATAGGGCAATAACCAATGCAAATAATCAAAACTTTAATCAAGCATCTTTTGAAAACTAATTGGTAAGGGCCCATTCATGATATCGAATGTCAGAATATTCCTGGAGGAATTTGATTAATGAATCTTTAAAGACACTTCTACAATGAGTCTCACCCATATGATTCCTGCTTCAGCAAAGTAAGAAGAGTTTAATGCCATCAATTTGTTGTATATTTCAGACACATATAAATGACAGAGAACCTTCCAGCTAATCAAGCTCCGACTAGTGGTCACTAAATCCAAAAGTAACAAAACGACAATGTTGATGATGAGAAAAAAATAGATGCCAAGTGCGGAAACGCGTTGAATGATTTCACACCAGGTATGAAATAAATTGATGAACTAAATCTGAACTGAAAATCTTAATTGATAAATAATTGATCAGTATTGAAAAAATACCAAGAACAAACCATGCTTTTAAAATGTTTTGATTATGATATCTCCTTGATTTACTTTTAGAAAAGTCTTTGATATGAACAATAATTCAATGTAACCAGAAAAATCGGTAGTGTAGATAAAACTAAAACAGATCCAAAACTCTGCTATAGGCTAAACAATTGATTTTTTTATATTTTTGTTTCGTCTCTTTCCGACATATTACTCTGTTGGGTATCAGACGAAAAGGACAATTAATCTATATTTTTGCTATGCAATGCTTTGAATTTTGCTGGCTATATTCAGTAACTTTTCTTCACTTTCTCAAACGTAAGGGAAGAAAATAAATAGCATTATCGAAGCGTTGTTAAAGCATAGTTTATACTGGTCTTAACTTTTGATAAATTCATAAACTTAGGTAGATTGCTTCTCGTCTTAGTATTGATTAATAAAGCATTTTACAGAATTGTCCAAGTACCTCTCTGTTATGTATTGTAGCTTGACTAGGATTTCCTCCGCATCACATTTTGCTAGATCTTTGATAGACCTCACACTTAAGAAGTATAATGTCAAAGTAAATGAAGACAGCAATGACAATAAATCTCACTATTATAACTCTACACTGAGGGAGGGGTACTTACGAGTGGTTCTGTGAATTCGATTCATAATCAGCCAAAACATGGGATAGCTAAAGCATGCGTACAACTATTGGCGTTTCAAAAACTTGACAACATCGTCTACTTTTTCAATCGTTTTTATCAATAAGCCTCTTTTCAACACTCAGCCTCATTCTCATGTCTCATACTTTTTCCTGTCTTGCCGCTCCTTTTTCGACATTTTTGTTCTCTTGGTTAACTGTATAAACTAAGTCCTAAGGCAGAATGAACACATTAAAAGGAGATTGTGAACACAAAATTTAGAGTAACGGAAAGAAATTTCCGTTTTTTAATGTCCTTCTGCCATATAACTGCTCTATATTCTTGTATATCAAAAACAATAGCCAGGATAAGCAATTTCTCCAAAAGTTAGATATACTTAGGCCTAAAAGTTATTAAAGTGGATATATCATTGAGAATTATTTATATATATACACATCACTTTTTAAACAACCTTTGTCACAATACTCTGCGAAAATTCAAGGAAGAGCTTTGTGTATAAAAATATGTCGGGTTTTTCTTTTTCGAATTTCTATCGTTCAGCTCTTCTTCTGTGCAGAGGACTAAATCTATTCAGTCAGGCTATCATTTCCGTGAAAATATTTTATCAGAAAAAAATTTAATTTGCTTTACAGAAACGTTGAGAGAAACAAAAGAAAATTCTTTGTTAGGATTAAGTGATGAGTTTATTGAATTTCACCAGTCAGGCTTTAGAAATATCCTTGGTGGTAGATTTTCATGAGGTATTTTCATTTCATCATTTCCTAAATCAATCAGATATCATTCTCAGTAAAACCTTCTTTTTGCAATTATCACTGCTGGTGCAGATAGGATAGGAAACACTACGGCTAAGATATAGAATAGGCTTTGTTTGAATTCCTCCAAAACTTACATCTTACATATCCCGTAACTGTTGTGGTCTTAGAGGCACTGCACATGACCTCGAGACTGTCTCCCTTCACGCTTCCCGGTCCTCACACTCCCTTGTGTATCTACCTATTGAACGGCCCGTCCACTCACTGATGTTATCTTCCCATTTCTTTCGTTGCCGCCCTCTGCGTCGTCCACCGTGAACAGTGCCTTGCAAGATTGTTTTAGCAAGTCCATTTGATCTAGAAACATGCCCATAACATTTTAACTTCCTTCTCTTAATTGTGCATAACAATTCTTGATATTTTCCAATGGGATTTCTTATCCTTTTTGACTTCAATATTAGTTATTTTATCTTTATAACTAATGCCTAGAAGTTTCCTAAAGCATCTAATTTCTAGAGCTTGAATTCTTCTTTCAAAATCTGCTGTTAGTGTCCAGGTTTCACAGGCATATAAAAATACTGATAGTACAAGTGATCGCAGAAGTCTGATTTTTGATTTTAACTTGATGTCCCTATCTTTCAAGATTATGTTGAGTTTGGCTAGGGCTGTAACAGTCTGTGAAATTCTTGCCATTACTTCGGGTTTAGAACCTCCTTTCGATATAATTGCTCCAAAATATTTAAAGTTCTCAACTGTCTCCAAACTGGTTCCATTTCTATTAATGGTTGTATTGATGCCATTTGGGTTGTTAGTCATCAGCTTGGTCTTTTCTGCACTTATTTCCATGCCAAAATCTTTAGAGTCGCTATTTAAACGTTCTGCCAAATTCACTAATTCATGTTCTTCTCCTGCTAGACCATCAATATCATCTGCAAACCGTAAATTTGTGATGTTTCTTCCACCTTTGCTGACTGTACAAGTATGATTTTCCAGTGCTTCTGTCATGATTCTCTCTAAGCATACATTAAATAAAATTGAAGATAATAAACACCCTTGTCTTACGCCCACTGTTGTTCTAAACCATTCTCCAAGTGTACCATTTAGATAGACTGCACTTGTGGCTTTATTATAGAGGTTTTCGATGGATTTAATAAGTAAGGACTGTGTCTATGATGTTGGCCATTCACCAGTAATCCATATCTTATTGCAAATCTCTGTAAGTGCATCTAGAACTTTCTCACCACCTTCTTTTAGTAATTCGGCTGGTATATTGTCTACCCCTGGTGATTTACCTAACTTTAATGATTTTATTGCATCTTCAACTTCAGATCTTAATATGGGTAAATTATCAATATCTGTTGGCTGTGGAACATTTAGGACCTGTTGGTTACCGGTTGTCTGAAAATTATATAATTCAGAACAATATTCTGTCCATCTATTGAGTATATCCTTATCTTCTGTAAGGCTTTTTCCAGATTTATCCTGTATAGTCGATGTTCGTACTAGTTTTTGTGTGCTTGTTAGAACTTTTACTAGTTGATAAGCCTTTTTGCTATTGTTGTTCTTCAAGCTATCTTCAATTTCTTCACACTGATTGTTAATCCATAACTCTTTGGCACTTTTTAAATTACATTTGATCTCTTTGTTGACTTGTTTATATGCCTCTCTTCCTTCTACTTCAAATTTCTTTCTCTTGAGTTCACGTCTTTTGTCGCATAGATCTAATATATCACTTGTAACCCATGGTCTTTTAGTAGGGCGTAATTTTCTAAGTACTTCATCAGCGCTTTCAGTCACAGCATCACTGATTTTATTGACGGTAGTGTTGATATCAGAGTCTTGTACATCAAGAACGGAAAGAGCTGCAAATTTCCCACCTATTGTGGCTTGGAATGCTTCATCGATGTTGGGGTCTTTCAATTTATCTAAATCAAACTTCAGTTGTGTATGCTTGGGTTTCTCAATCTTTTTAAGTTTAATTTTAAATGATGTCATAAGTAAATCATGATTGCTAATTATATCTGCTCCAGGAAAGCTTTTAGTTTTGGCTGTATTGATACTAGAATGAAATCTTTTTCTTATCATGATGTAATCAACTTGGTTGTGATGTTGGCCATTTGGACTATGCCATGTCCACATTCTTGATGGTTTGTGTTTGCCAAATGTATTTGTTACAACTAAATTGTTGGTGCTAGCAAATTTCAGTAGTCTAAAACCTCTATCATTGGTTTCCAGATTTCCTAATTTTCCGATAGTACCAGACCAATTCTTAAAAGCATATGTACCTATTTTGGCATTCCAGTCTCCTTGTACAATTAAAATATCTTTCCTGTGTACTTTATCTGTTATTTCTTGTAGTTGTTCATAGAAATTCTCAATTTCTTCATCATTATAATCAGATGTTGGTGCATATGCTTGTATGATGGTGATATTAAATGGTGATGATCTTAACCTTGGTGATATTAGCCTGCTTGGAATGGGTTGACACAACCATACTCTTTGTTTTGTCTTTGTGAATTAAGAGACCAACTCCATGTTCATGTTTATCTTCTTTGCCACTAAAATAGAACTTGTGGCCTTCGTCTGTTGATGACTCCTCAATATTTTTCCAGCGGACTTCGCTCAGACCTAAGATGTTCCATCTGTATCTTCCCATCTCATGTGCTAGTTCTCCTAATTTTCCTTCTCTATTTAGTGTTCTTACATTCCATGTTCAAATGACAATATTATCTCTGCTGTTGATTTTATCTTTCGTACCAATAATATACTTTTCCCCTCCGCCCTGGTACTTAACGGCTGGCGCAGTCCTTGATGACCCGGGCGACGACCGATCCGGTATGGTTTTGGATCTAATTCTCGTCATGTGTAGTGTATCTTGGGCAGTTAATCCTGACGGAGCCCATCCCTCTCCAGGAGTGACCACAACCGTAATTCTTCAAAATATACTGAAGTTCGCCCTGGTCCTGGACACCTAGCCATCAAGCTGTTGAGCAGCTCTTCTGTCCTGGCCGATGACTCGTTGAGTTCTTCCGCCCTATGGTACAGTGTCAACACCAACCCCTCACTTGGTTTAGCAGGACCACAGTGTCCAGGGTGTCGTGCGTGGAGCCTCAAGTGAGAGTTAAGGAGATGCCCGAGGACCAGTGAGTTGTCCTTCCTGCATGGGAAGCGGTAGACAGATCTACAAAGGTGCTACCTCTGAGCAGAGCCCCCTACACCTCGAACACTAGTACTATTGTAATTGTTTGATAGACCTTGGCTTCAATCAGGATTGTTTTGTCTATAGGAGCACATGGTATAACGTTATGGATGAGATCGGAATAGGCTTCAAAGCACTAGCAGTATTGTAAAAATTTAGTAGGCCTTGGCTTCAATCAGAGCTGTTTGTCTATGAGGGCACATATGTTAACCCTATGGCTGGGATCGGAATAGGCTTCAAAGCACTAGTAGTATTGTAATAATTTAGTAGGCCTTGGCTTCAATCAGAGCTGTTTTGTCTAGGAGGGCACATATGTTAACCCTATGGCTGGGATCGGAATAGGCTTCCAAGCACTAGCAGTATTGTAATAATTTAGTAGGCCTTGGCTTCAATCAGAGCTGTTTTATCTATGAGGGCACATATGTTAACCCTATGGCTGGGATCGGAATAGGCTTCCAAGCACTAGCAGTATTGTAATAATTTAGTAGGCCTTGGCTTCAATCAGAGCTGTTTTATCTATGAGGGCACATATGTTAACCCTATGGCTGGGATCGGAATAGGCTTCCAAGCACTAGCAGTATTGTAATAATTTAGTAGGCCTTGGCTTCAATCAGAGCTGTTTTATCTATGAGGGCACATATGTTAACCCTATGGCTGGGATCGGAATAGGCTTCCAAGCACTAGCAGTATTGTAATAATTTAGTAGGCCTTGGCTTCAATCAGAGCTGTTTGTCTATGAGGGCACATATGTTAACCCTATGGCTGGGATCGGAATAGGCTTCAAAGCACTAGTAGTATTGTAATAATTTAGTAGGCCTTGGCTTCAATCAGAGCTGTTTGGTCTAGGAGGGCACATATGTTAACCCTATGGCTGGGATCGGAATAGGCTTCCAAGCACTAGCAGTATTGTAAAAATTTAGTAGGCCTTGGCTTCAATCAGAGCTGTTTTGTCTAGGAGGGCACATATGTTAACCCTATGGCTGGGATCGGAATAGGCTTCCAAGCACTAGCAGTATTGTAAAAATTTAGTAGGCCTTGGCTTCAATCAGAGCTGTTTGTCTATGAGGGCACATATGTTAACCCTATGGCTGGGATCGGAATAGGCTTCCAAGCACTAGCAGTATTGTAATAATTTAGTAGGCCTTGGCTTCAATCAGAGCTGTTTGTCTATGAGGGCACATATGTTAACCCTATGGCTGGGATCGGAATAGGCTTCCAAGCACTAGCAGTATTGTAAAAATTTAGTAGGCCTTGGCTTCAATCAGAGCTGTTTTATCTATGAGGGCACATATGTTAACCCTATGGCTGGGATCGGAATAGGCTTCCAAGCACTAGCAGTATTGTAATAATTTAGTAGGCCTTGGCTTCAATCAGAGCTGTTTTGTCTATGAGGGCACATATGTTAACCCTATGGCTGGGATCGGAATAGGCTTCCAAGCACTAGCAGTATTGTAAAAATTTAGTAGGCCTTGGCTTCAATCAGAGCTGTTTTATCTATGAGGGCACATATGTTAACCCTATGGCTGGGATCGGAATAGGCTTCCAAGCACTAGCAGTATTGTAATAATTTAGTAGGCCTTGGCTTCAATCAGAGCTGTTTTGTCTATGAGGGCACATATGTTAACCCTATGGCTGGGATCGGAATAGGCTTCCAAGCACTAGCAGTATTGTAAAAATTTAGTAGGCCTTGGCTTCAATCAGAGCTGTTTTATCTATGAGGGCACATATGTTAACCCTATGGCTGGGATCGGAATAGGCTTCCAAGCACTAGCAGTATTGTAATAATTTAGTAGACCTTGGCTTCAATCAGAGCTGTTTTGTCTATGAGGGCACATATGTTAACCCTATGGCTGGGATCGGAATAGGCTTCCTAGCACTAGCAGTATTGTAAAAATTTAGTAGGCCTTGGCTTCAATCAGAGCTGTTTTATCTATGAGGGCACATATGTTAACCCTATGGCTGGGATCGGAATAGGCTTCCAAGCACTAGCAGTATTGTAATAATTTAGTAGGCCTTGGCTTCAATCAGAGCTGTTTTGTCTATGAGGGCACATATGTTAACCCTATGGCTGGGATCGGAATAGGCTTCCAAGCACTAGCAGTATTGTAATAATTTAGTAGACCTTGGCTTCAATCAGAGCTGTTTTGTCTATGAGGGCACATATGTTAACCCTATGGCTGGGATCGGAATAGGCTTCAAAGCACTAGCAGTATTGTAATAATTTAGTAGGCCTTGGCTTCAATCAGAGCTGTTTTGTCTATGAGGGCACATATGTTAACCCTATGGCTGGGATCGGAATAGGCTTCAAAGCACTAGCAGTATTGTAATAATTTAGTAGACCTTGGCTTCAATCAGAGCTGTTTTGTCTATGAGGGCACATATGTTAACCCTATGGCTGGGATCGGAATAGGCTTCCAAGCACTAGCAGTATTGTAATAATTTAGTAGACCTTGGCTTCAATCAGAGCTGTTTTGTCTATGAGGGCACATATGTTAACCCTATGGCTGGGATCGGAATAGGCTTCCAAGCACTAGCAGTATTGTAATAATTTAGTAGACCTTGGCTTCAATCAGAGCTGTTTTGTCTATGAGGGCACATATGTTAACCCTATGGCTGGGATCGGAATAGGCTTCCTAGCACTAGCAGTATTGTAAAAATTTAGTAGGCCTTGGCTTCAATCAGAGCTGTTTTATCTATGAGGGCACATATGTTAACCCTATGGCTGGGATCGGAATAGGCTTCCAAGCACTAGCAGTATTGTAATAATTTAGTAGGCCTTGGCTTCAATCAGAGCTGTTTTGTCTATGAGGGCACATATGTTAACCCTATGGCTGGGATCGGAATAGGCTTCCAAGCACTAGCAGTATTGTAATAATTTAGTAGACCTTGGCTTCAATCAGAGCTGTTTTGTCTATGAGGGCACATATGTTAACCCTATGGCTGGGATCGGAATAGGCTTCCTAGCACTAGCAGTATTGTAAAAATTTAGTAGGCCTTGGCTTCAATCAGAGCTGTTTTATCTATGAGGGCACATATGTTAACCCTATGGCTGGGATCGGAATAGGCTTCCAAGCACTAGCAGTATTGTAATAATTTAGTAGACCTTGGCTTCAATCAGAGCTGTTTTGTCTATGAGGGCACATATGTTAACCCTATGGCTGGGATCGGAATAGGCTTCGAAGCACTATCAGTATTGTAATAATTTAGTAGACCTTGGCTTCAATCAGAGCTGTTTTATCTATGAGGGCACATATGTTAACCCTATGGCTGGGATCGGAATAGGCTTCCAAGCACTAGCAGTATTGTAATAATTTAGTAGGCCTTGGCTTCAATCAGAGCTGTTTTATCTATGAGGGCACATATGTTAACCCTATGGCTGGGATCGGAATAGGCTTCAAAGCACTAGCAGTATTGTAATAATTTAGTAGGCCTTGGCTTCAATCAGAGCTGTTTTGTCTATGAGGGCACATATGTTAACCCTATGGCTGGGATCGGAATAGGCTTCCAAGCACTAGCAGTATTGTAATAATTTAGTAGACCTTGGCTTCAATCAGAGCTGTTTTGTCTATGAGGGCACATATGTTAACCCTATGGCTGGGATCGGAATAGGCTTCCAAGCACTAGCAGTATTGTAATAATTTAGTAGGCCTTGGCTTCAATCAGAGCTGTTTTGTCTATGAGGGCACATATGTTAACCCTATGGCTGGGATCGGAATAGGCTTCCAAGCACTAGCAGTATTGTAATAATTTAGTAGACCTTGGCTTCAATCAGAGCTGTTTTGTCTATGAGGGCACATATGTTAACCCTATGGCTGGGATCGGAATAGGCTTCCAAGCACTAGCAGTATTGTAATAATTTAGTAGACCTTGGCTTCAATCAGAGCTGTTTTGTCTATGAGGGCACATATGTTAACCCTATGGCTGGGATCGGAATAGGCTTCCAAGCACTAGCAGTATTGTAAAAATTTAGTAGGCCTTGGCTTCAATCAGAGCTGTTTTATCTATGAGGGCACATATGTTAACCCTATGGCTGGGATCGGAATAGGCTTCCAAGCACTAGCAGTATTGTAATAATTTAGTAGGCCTTGGCTTCAATCAGAGCTGTTTTGTCTATGAGGGCACATATGTTAACCCTATGGCTGGGATCGGAATAGGCTTCCAAGCACTAGCAGTATTGTAATAATTTAGTAGGCCTTGGCTTCAATCAGAGCTGTTTTATCTATGAGGGCACATATGTTAACCCTATGGCTGGGATCGGAATAGGCTTCCAAGCACTAGCAGTATTGTAATAATTTAGTAGGCCTTGGCTTCAATCAGAGCTGTTTGTCTATGAGGGCACATATGTTAACCCTATGGCTGGGATCGGAATAGGCTTCCAAGCACTAGCAGTATTGTAAAAATTTAGTAGGCCTTGGCTTCAATCAGAGCTGTTTTATCTATGAGGGCACATATGTTAACCCTATGGCTGGGATCGGAATAGGCTTCCAAGCACTAGCAGTATTGTAATAATTTAGTAGGCCTTGGCTTCAATCAGAGCTGTTTTGTCTATGAGGGCACATATGTTAACCCTATGGCTGGGATCGGAATAGGCTTCCAAGCACTAGCAGTATTGTAAAAATTTAGTAGGCCTTGGCTTCAATCAGAGCTGTTTTATCTATGAGGGCACATATGTTAACCCTATGGCTGGGATCGGAATAGGCTTCCAAGCACTAGCAGTATTGTAATAATTTAGTAGACCTTGGCTTCAATCAGAGCTGTTTTGTCTATGAGGGCACATATGTTAACCCTATGGCTGGGATCGGAATAGGCTTCCTAGCACTAGCAGTATTGTAAAAATTTAGTAGGCCTTGGCTTCAATCAGAGCTGTTTTATCTATGAGGGCACATATGTTAACCCTATGGCTGGGATCGGAATAGGCTTCCAAGCACTAGCAGTATTGTAATAATTTAGTAGGCCTTGGCTTCAATCAGAGCTGTTTTGTCTATGAGGGCACATATGTTAACCCTATGGCTGGGATCGGAATAGGCTTCCAAGCACTAGCAGTATTGTAATAATTTAGTAGGCCTTGGCTTCAATCAGAGCTGTTTTATCTATGAGGGCACATATGTTAACCCTATGGCTGGGATCGGAATAGGCTTCCAAGCACTAGCAGTATTGTAATAATTTAGTAGGCCTTGGCTTCAATCAGAGCTGTTTGTCTATGAGGGCACATATGTTAACCCTATGGCTGGGATCGGAATAGGCTTCCAAGCACTAGCAGTATTGTAAAAATTTAGTAGGCCTTGGCTTCAATCAGAGCTGTTTTATCTATGAGGGCACATATGTTAACCCTATGGCTGGGATCGGAATAGGCTTCCAAGCACTAGCAGTATTGTAATAATTTAGTAGGCCTTGGCTTCAATCAGAGCTGTTTTGTCTATGAGGGCACATATGTTAACCCTATGGCTGGGATCGGAATAGGCTTCCAAGCACTAGCAGTATTGTAATAATCTAGTAGGCCTTGGCTTCAATCAGAGCTGTTTTATCTATGAGGGCACATATGTTAACCCTATGGCTGGGATCGGAATAGGCTTCCAAGCACTAGCAGTATTGTAATAATTTAGTAGGCCTTGGCTTCAATCAGAGCTGTTTGTCTATGAGGGCACATATGTTAACCCTATGGCTGGGATCGGAATAGGCTTCCAAGCACTAGCAGTATTGTAATAATTTGATAGGCTTTGGCTTCAATCAGGGCTGTTTCGTCTATGAGGGCACATATGTTAACCCTATGGCTGGGATCGGAATAGGCTTCCAAGCAATAGCAGTATTGTAAAAATTTGATAGGCTTTGGCTTCAATCAGGGCTGTTTCGTCTATGAGGGCACATATGTTAACCCTATGGCTGGGATCGGAATAGGCTTCCAAGCATTAACAGTATTTCAATTATGTGAAAGGTCTTTTCTTTTGAAACGCTTCAATCAGAATCTTCTCATCTTTGAGCACTTTATAATCGACTGGTATTGGGTGTTTCACACTTGTATTCCAAGTCTTAGATATAAAAGGGTATCAATTTCATTACCAAATTTTACCCTTATCTAAATCTTCAACAGCCGTTTTCCACGTGTATGGTGCAAAGCTTTGGAAGAATGTCAATGATACACTCTTGATAAAAACTGTTTGGAGCCAACTATATTACAAGCTACTGTACCCTGTTCGACTCCTTAAACAAAGCTGCATATTCCTATATTTTTGAGCTCTAAATGTGGTTTACGATAAAGTTCTGTTTATGTGTCTTGTATAATGATGTTCTGCTTGTCACACTGAATTGTTGAATTATTCAATTTCTATACAACGAATTGGATCGCATAACAGTTGAAATTCAGACACGAGATGTTTCTTCCATAGTTTGACAGCTTCCATTTGTGTTGTTTTCATTTTGCAAACTATTTTTCTCCCTTTTCCGCCTGTAGTGGCTTACGAAAAAATACATCAAAGGATCAAGGACAGGGTTGACAGAAAACAGAAAAGCGGCCACCTCAACAAGGCGAATAGGTATATGTACCAAATGTTTTATTGAGGCTGGCAGATAACAGATGCAGAAAGTGAAAGCAAGGACCATAGAGTAAATGAGAACATCGTTCTCTGACTGCTGACGACGCCTTTGTGTTGCATCATTGTTTTCAATGCCCTTACGCCTGCACATCCTGTAACATATGAACGAATAGGCAAACACGAACAAGCCACATGTTATAATTACGAGTATGGCAATCAGCTTTGTCTGTATAGTAAAGTTAGATATTGTAACAAGGCCAATCGACAAAAGCCAGAGAAAAAGCAGAAAGATCTTACAGCGTGATTTGGTGATAATTCGCTTAATCCTCAGGGGGAATACAAGTGCTAATATGCGCATCACAGCAATGAAAATCACGTGTGATAATGAGGAGACAAGGGAAAAAAGAATACCATGATTTGATAGCGAGCTACCTTTAGCAAATAGCCTACTGTCAATCACAAGCAAAAGATAAAGCACAGAGAGAATACCTCTGTAAAACTGAACGATTGAGACGAAGATATCAGAAATGCTGAGACTGAGGAGAGTGATTCCAAAAACAGAGTTTCTTTGCTTTTTATCACGGCATATGAAAATCATCTGCACCAAATTTGTGATGAAGCCAAGAGTTCCTGTTCCGACAAATATGCATGATAGTATGATGTAATGAGTTTTTTGACCTTCAGTAAGCATCTCAATAATCCTGTCTCGCAATATTGGGTAAATCGATATTTGATAAGGCTAATCAGTCATGTCGTAGAGATATCGAATATAAATTCTCGATATAAAGATAGATGGAGTTGTGTGAGTACAAAATCTTCTTTCTTGGTCAAGGAAAATGCATCAACTTCTATCTGCTGCTTGTCAAAGTGTTAAATAACGTCTAATAACGTCTCTAATGCATCATTAGACTCTGATATATTGGGAAATCACAAGAGTAAATATGTCATTGATGTTGGTACGATTATCTTCCATAAAGCAATATCTGACATCTTGATAAATACAGATATAGCAAACAGTTCTAAATCTCTCGCTGTGTTCTGATAAAGGAAGATCGTATGTCTTTATACATCTATTCACCTTAACATAATCTTATTCTGTGTCTTATTCAAAAACTGAACAGATGTAACATATGATGGTAGATTCCAACAATATCTCTGATCTAGGATAAAACTAGTGAGATAATCCCCAGACAACGTTTTCAAGTGACATTCACAAATGTTCATGCAATACATGTATTGATGTCTGAAGTAACACCTGCCGAATGAACTTCTAGTTATTTGAAAACAGTATTTTATGTATGTAAAACAAAACTATTATAATATTATTATTCTTAGAAACATCTGCCGAATGAACTTCTAGTTATTAAAACAAAACTCTAGGTATGCATGAAACTTTAATTGTTTTCTAATAATCTAATTAAAAGATAAAAAACCACCTGGCAGCATATCAGCTATGGTTATAAAAAACAGAGAAACAAGTCTTGTTTAATATATGGCTGAAACCTTTTTATATGCATTTCTCAATAATGCTGTATTAACATGCCGTGGCAAAACATTCACAATCATAGATATAGGGAAAATAATAAGGGTTGGTTTTCGAGTAAAGAGGGTCGTATGAAATTTAACTTCCGTTAGACAACATAATAACAATTGTATAATTATTTTTCCTTCGTCATTTTTATCAAACAATTATACGGTATCGATGTTCTTTTTTTTTTCTTAGATACAGTGTACCTTATGGTCTCCATATCGGAAATGTGTCAGGTGTTACCTCCTTTTACTACATGTCCCTTTGATTTCGTTCCCCTACTCGATTTGAATTCATTTGTTTCTTTCTCCAAGATAACAAGACGGTGAACCTAGAAATCCCCATGTTAGGGAGTAAAATAGGTGTTGCCTCGTTGGTAATCAGATTAAAGCCAGTCTACCAGAAGCTGGCAATCCATGTGATGGCTCAGGTGTTGCCATATCAAAAAATAATTTGAATTCAAACTTCAACATCATTTTAATTTCAAACAAGTTTTTCCAGACAGTGTACGTTGAGCTCCTCATCTCAGGGAGTAAACAAGGTGTTGCCTCATTCGTTATCAGTTTCAACACAATGTACCTGTCTAATATCATGGCTTAACTTATCTCCTAAAAAAAATGAATATGACCTTAGGTCTCGGGATTAACGGGAAGTGAGGGAAGGAAATGTTTTGAATAATCCGGAGCAAGTGACTTGTTATCGGAAGATTGTTGGAGGACTAAGTGGGACTATACTTCCAGAGAAGCAATTTGACATACAGCCACGTGATGATTAGGACTGGTAACTAGGAGATGGAGACTTCTAGTCGAAGGGGTCTAGTGCAGCAGAATTTGTTTTGCTTGTTAAAACACACATAGACTGCGTAGGATGTTTCATGTCTAATCGTATTTTTGCAAAATGAATTTGAGTTGGGGTGATTCTTTTTATCGTAATTTGGCTTTGATTGAAGAAAAAATGAATATTCTTTTCTTCCAAGATTCGAGATCATTCACAGAATGAATACTCAGGAAGAAATGTTGAGGTTGTTCTGAACATTTGACACAAGTCTATGGTCATAAGATGAGTAGCGTGTAGAAAGAAACTACAAACTTCTGAAATCTTAAGTCTCTGGCCACTAACACTATCTGACAATAACAAAGAAAAATATGCAAAATTTAATCATATAAGAATTAAAAGCATATATTCATAGATATCTAACTCGAGAGGAGATTACCTATCCTGGCTCTATATACTTCTGTAATATAATTCTGCTTATAATTCATAGATATCTATATTGCATTGCTTATTCTAAAGCTGCATCGTGGTGCTCTATGCACAAAATGATATAGATTGAGTTGTTGAATTGTACAGAGTCATATAGATTACAAGAAAGGAGACATGCTCTCTCCAAATGGAAGTTTCATGTTTCCGCAATCCACCGACAGCCTATGTATATTTAGAATGATAATAATAATAATATGCAAAATATTTATAGAATATGTAAACTTTCAATGCTATTTACAAGTTTAATGAGAATTGTACAAATACACACGACATTATCCACATCTGTTTCTGCTTAGAAATACTTTGAGTTGAGTCTTCAACTTTTATAAACAAACACAGTGTTGATGTATGCCCTTCTCCTTGATATGTTTGCTCTAATAACAGCCATGATAGCCCGTCCTTCCATTTGCTATACAATAACTAATAATCTGCATTCTAAATCTGTAGTGCTGGTCATTCTAACATATTGATAAAGGTTATATTAAGTTTAATCAGTGTTACTGTTTCAATATTTGAAATCCTGCATAAAGACTCAATCTCAACTTGAGAATTTAATGCTCCCGTGCAATTTCACCATATGTTTCTTACTCTAACGTGGTTCACAATAAAGTTCTGTTTATTTTCCTTGTACAATAACGTTCTGCTTGTTACTCCAAATTGTCTAAAAAGTCAAGTTACTCAATTTCTAGACAAAATAGTAAACTCCATAGGGGTTGACATTCAAATACGAGATGTTTCTTCGATGGTTTGAGAGCTTCAATGTGTGTTGTTTCCATTTTGAAAATTAGTTTTCTCCCTTCTCCGCTTGCAGTAGCTTGCGAAAAAATACAGCAGGGTATCAAGGAAAGGGTTGACAGAATATAGAAAAGCGATGAACTCAAAAATGCGCATGGGTATCCGTACGAAATTCATCATTGCAACAGGTAGATAACAGAGACAGAAAGTCAAAGTAAGAACCATAGAGTAAATGAACACATCTTTATCTGACTGCTGACGATGCCTTTGTGCTGCATCATTGTTTTCAATCCTATTCCGCCTACACATCCTATAACAAATAAAAGAATAGGCCGACAGCAAGATGCAAGATGCTATAATTATAAGTATGCCACCTAGCTTTCTCTTAATAGTAAAGTGAGATATTATAACGAAACCAATAGAGAAAAGCCGGAGGAAAACCAGAATGATTTTACAGCGTGATTTCGTGATAATGCGCTTTATTCTCAGGGGGAATACAAGTGCTAAGATGCGCATCACAGCTATGAAGATCACATGTGCGAATGAGGAGACAAGGGAGAAAACAATGCCAAAATCTGACGGAGACATATATTTGTAGAATATGTTCCAGTCGATCACAAGCGTGAGAGTAAGCACCCAGAGAACACCTCTGTACAACTGAACAATGGAGACAAAAATGTCGGAAATGCTGAGACTGAGGAGAGTCATTCCAAAAACAGAATTTCTTTGCTTTTTATCAAGGCATATTATAATCATCTGCACCAAATTTGCGATGAAGCCAAGACATCCTGTTCCGATGAATATGCTTGTTAGTATGATCAGATGTGTCTTTTGATCTCTTGTTAGCATCTCCATAATATTTCATTGAAGTATCAGTTGTCTAAACCTTTCACTGTGTTCTGATGATGAATGCTCTTTTATCTATATACAGTTGATTAGCTTAATACTCTAATTCTGTCTTTAATGCGAGAACCATACAGCTTTAACGTATGATGACGGGCTCAAACAATGTCTCCGATCTTGGATAAAACTGGTGAGATAACCTCTTAACAACTTCTTCAAGTGATATCCAGATATTTTCATGCAATATACTTATTAATGTCTCAAAAAACATCTGCCGAATAAATTTCTAGTTATTTGAAAACAGTGTTTTATGTATATAAAACAAAACTCTAGGTATGCTTTGAACTTAAATTGGTTCCTCATTATCTAATTAAAAGATAAAACACAACCTGCCTGGACATAAGGTATGGTAAGAAAAACCTTCAGATGATTTTAAAACAAATTTGTTTAATATTTGGAAGTAATGGTTTTTCTCAATAATGCTGTATTCTGTAATCATATTATTGCAAATAGAATTTGAGTTTGGCTGATTTTCTTTGGTTTTTGTTTGGCTTCGATTAAAGAAAACGTGGATATTTTTTTCTTCTGAAATTCTAGATGTGACGGGAAAAATCTGGATGAGTGACCCTCTAGGTGTTGACTAAAATATCTCACTCCACCGTTCTTCGGCGATGAAGTTAAACTAGGGCTCCCGCGCCACCTGCTTGAAATCAGGCCTTTCTGGCCTTTCGCAGGCTAGCATGTTAAAAAAACTGAACTCACTCAAATTGCTCTTCGGTAAGCATCTCAATCACGGCTCCTAAGAATGTTGGCTATTTGTGGTGAAATGATTCAAGTTGTAGACATATCAAATATGAATTCAGAAAATGACAGTTTTGGCTGTTCGATTACAAATTCTTCGTTCTTGGTTGTGACGGATTCTTCTTCAATTCAGTAGAGCTTGATAGCCAATCATATGGCAAAAAGTATGTATGATAAACGAAGATGGAGCAAACAGTTGTAAATCTTTTACTGTGTTGAGATGATGGATGCTCTTATATCTTCACAGATGATCAGCTGAAATACTTTTACTCTGTCTCTTATCTAACAACCCAACAGCTTTAACATATGATGGTGGATTCAAACAATATCTCTGATCTTTCATTAAACAAGTTAGATAATATATAGACAACTCCTTCAAGTGATATTCAGATATTTCCATGCAACGAATTCATTCCTGTCGCAAGAAAAATCTATTTGAAACCAGTATGTACTGTATATGAAAAACTGCAGGTGTACTTAAACACTAATATTATTTTTCGATCCTCAAATTAAAAGATAAAGAACCAGCTGTGCAAATAGCAGTTATGGCAATAAAAAGCAGAAAAACCGTCCAATGATTTCCAAACTGTTTTGTTTAATATTTTTCTGAAATGACTATTTCTCCATTGTGCTGTATTCTCTAATCAAGTTTTGCAAATAAAATTTTTAGTTTAGCTGATTTTCTTTGGTTTTAATTTGGCTTGGATTAAAGAATAAAGGAATATGTTTTCCTATTGAAATTCAAGATAAGATAATATGAAGTATAGATCCTCAGGAAGAAATGTTGGAGCAGCTCCTATAATTTCATATAGAAAAAAGTCTATGACCATAAGATGGGTTTGCACTGTTTACTTTTGTGTATAGTAAGGGACTTCAAACTTCTGAAACTAAAAGTTTCGACCCTCTCACACTATCTGAGAATCACGACGAAAAATATTTCAAAGTGGATTAGAGTGGAATGAACACATTAAAAAACAGACATGTTCTTCTGTGACTCTGAGTTTCGTGCTTACGCACTCATCAGACAGACTATACAAATCATCAGACAGACTATATCAAATCGAAGTGGATTATGTACGAGTTAAAAGCATATGTTTTTTGATATCTCTATATCATTGCTTAATTCTATAGCAGCAGCATAGTGCTCTATGCACAGAGGAACAGAGTGATGTAGATTGGGAACAAGAAGGGGGCCTTGCACTCTATTACTTAGAGTTTAATGTTCTAATAATCCTCGAGCAGTCTATATCAATGATTATGATTATCATGCTATCATCATGCTATATACAATATAATTAGAAGTGTACAATTTGCATAAGAAATCATCCATTTCTACAATAAAGAATTTTAAAATTTTAGAAACAAGCACAGTGTTGATGAATCTCTAAAATGTTTATTCTAATAACAGCTATAATGATCTTTCCTTCTCTTGTCCATCAAGTAACTAATACTCTGAATTCCAAATCTGCAGTGCATGTAAATCTGACAAAATTGGACAACGTTAAGTTTCATCAGTTTTAATGCTTCAATTTTTCAAATCTTGATGAGAGATTTAACATTCCCCTGTAGTTTCACCTTGAGTTCCAACATCTTAATGTGATTCACAATAATGTTCCGTTAATTTTTCTTGTATAATAATGTTGCGCTTGTCACTTTCCAGTGTCGAGCAAGTCAACTTACTCAATTTCTATACAACAAATTGAATCCCATAACAGTTTACATTCAAATACGAGATGTTTCATCGATGGTTTGAGAGCTTCCATTTGTGTTGTTTCCATTTTGCATATTATTATTCTCCCTTCTCCGTTTGCGATGGCTTGCAAAAAAATACAACAGGGAATCCATGAAAGGGTTGACAGAGTACAGAGAAACACCTCAAAAACACGAATGGGCATTCGTATGAAATAGGTCATTGCAGCAGGCAGATAACAGAGACAGAAAATAAAAGCAAGAACCAAAGAGTAAATGACTACATCGTTATCCGACTGCTGACGATGCCTTCGTGTTGCATCATTGTTGTCGATGCCATTACGCCTACACATCATGTAACAAATAAAAGAATAGGCAAACAGCAAGATGACAGATGTTATAATTGCAATAAACCCAGCCAACTTATGCCCTATAGTAAAGTGGGATAAAGTGACAAAGCTAATCGAAAAAAGCCAGAAGAGAACCAGATTTATTTTACAGCGTGATTTGGCGATAATGCGCTTTATTCTCAAAGGGAATACAAGTGCTAATATGCGCATCACAGCAATGTGAAAGAATGATGCAGCAAAGGAGAAAACAATAACTAAATCTGTTGGTTTGCCAATTTTGAAAACAAGGTTTAAGTCGATCACAAGCAAAATATAAAGCAACCAGAGAATACCTCTGTACAACTGAACGATTGAAACAAAGATATCTGAAATGCTGAGACTGAGGAGAGTTAATCCAAAAACAGAAGTTCTTTGCTTTTCATTGCGAACAATGATAATCATCTGCACCAAATTTGCCATGAAGCCGAGAGTTCCTGTTCCGATGAATATGCATGATAGTATGATCAAATGTGTCTTCTCTTCAACAGTAACCATCACGATTATATTTCCTTTATGTCAATCAAATCAAATATTCACTATCTTGTTAGATGCATGTGGTATATTTATGACATCAGAATCCCCCATGTCCAACGTATAAATTCTTTGGGGAACACGGAATAGCAGCAGAACGGCAGATTTGACGCGAAAATTGCAAGGAACGGCAGAGCTGTATCCCCTGGATGACCCAACAATAACAGTTGGGAGAAAAGTATTGTTCTTGATCAAGGTTTATGTAACAACTTCGATTTGTTTCAATTTCTGCATAGCTTGTTGTTCTAACTTCTTGACAATCTGAATTAGTTCTCTAATACATCATTGATATAACTTCAAATATATTTAGATATCACAAACTCAGATATTCGATGAATACAGTAATGATAGTATGTCACTTCACTTTCTGTAGCCAACAAGTTTAACTGAACTTTATCTTAGAGTTCTCTCTCTAGCTGCAATTGCTTTGAACCAAACACTGAACAACGCAAGTTGATGAATCATAACAGTTTAAAGCAAAATCTCTTTTTATAATCTTATTTATGTCTCTGTAGTTCTTCTTAGTCTCTTACTTTAAAAGATCTATAAATTGTCTACTTTAAGAGATCTATAAATTGTCTTTCAAAGATAAAAGCTTTGCAACTTCAAATATTACTCCTTCGATATACTGCCTACTCGAGTATCTAACAGAGTTTAACTTTCAATCATGGCTGTTTGCAATTCCAATTCGGCTTACCTCCTATTACGTACAAAGATGAAAGATTGTAGTTTAAAGATGAATTTTGCTCTGGAGCTGTGTCGAAAACGATATTTACTTACTTCACCTTGCTGAGCATTTACTGTTTAAAGGAAAATAACTTCCGGTTAATAGCAACAGCCAAAGTAGATTCATTATTTCAAGTATGATAGCAGATTAAAAGAAGATCTTCTGTCCTTTTAAATGGAGGAGAACAATAGAGGTCAAGTCAATTTTTTTCACTTTATTGTCCGCTTTTCACTCTTTACTTGTCCCTTTAGTTTTCTAGCCGACAAGTTGAACTGCTTGAATGAACTTTACAATGCTTATAGTGCAAGAATTATTCTATATGATGCATATAGTTGTGATAAAAAATCTTAAAAGATTAAAGTTATATGTCATCTCTTGACCAAGAAGATGAACAACTTATTCTTATCATCTTCCTTTGTATTTTTGAGCTTGTCTTATGTTGCATGACTGAACTGCATCCTTAAGTTCTCTCTCTGAAGCAAATAACTTCGAATAAATTACTGAACCATGCAAGTAGGTAAATCAAAATAAAAGTTCGAACTTGCTTACAGATTAAAGAAAACTTTATGCTCCTGAACTGTGTCCATGACCACCTCATGTGTAACTGACCAGTCTCGCTTAAGTTGTGTAGCGAATACGTCTTTCTCCTTTAACAAATATTTTTACCGAGGCCTTACTCCTCACTAGTCATAACAGTTACAAAGCATACCTATATATTGCTATCAAAACAAACATGTGCTAATTTGAAACAATGTAAAACTTTCTTTGAAAACTGCTTTGTTTGTTTCTTTCCATCAAGAATTATTTTTCTTATATTGGTGTGAGTTTGAGTTCTAAGCTTAAAACAAAATTGAATACTGATTTGTGCAAACAAAATTTGAAAAAGAGTGATTTCTTTTATTTCAATTACGATTCAAGTACACATAGAGTCAAAACAGATAACAATATTTGTAAGTAAAAGTCCTTCTTTGCTGAGTTGTGAGATATTTTTGTCCAAACAATCCTTATCCAATTGAAAAGCTGTTTGCATCGACATAATATTAACATTACTCGTCTACTCGATATTGGCTTTCCTTATATTGAATAATAATTTTATGAAAGTGTCAAGTGAAAGTGTCATTTTTCCTCTCATTTGCATCAGGTATGTTTCAAATGTATGTTTATACATTGCATTGGTGATACTATTCAACTCCTTGCGATCACAAAATATAAATTATTGAAAGAAGATACATAAAAAATAAAATCAGCAACATACTTTGGTATACATTGTTGATTCTAACCATTTGAGATTTATATCATTTATGGCGTATAATTATTTAGATTGAAAGATAGATGTTGGGAAAATGATATTTACATTATAACCATCGATAGGACATAAAGAGTATGAAGGTAATCAATAATTAACTATTTTCTCTAAAAACTAGATCCACACATCACTAAGAAATAAATGAAAAGTTTTCCAAGATAAATTGCCAAGAGATAGAAAGCGGTTAAGCTAATTCTTAAATCTCCAAAATGTCCTTGAGTGGAATAACATTTACTTTATTCTTAACCCTATTACGACCGGGGGGCACAAAGTTCCCGCAGCAAGTTAAAAATGCTGTATCTCCCAAAAAACACGTAATATTCTACTGGAACTTTTTTGATTTTTCCTCAATATTACCAGAGCACCTAAAAAATACTTTTCTTACTTTCACACCTTCGTTGATCACATGACACATCTTTTGACAATCGGCCAGGTGTAAAAATGTTTTATGACCCATATTTCTGCAACTATACCACAGAGACTTGCTTGAAGCACCATTCATTTTCTTTGTTTTGATAAGGACTTTTTAATGATATCTAACAAATAAATAGTTGCTAACGTAAGCAAAATTAAAAATCTATGACGTCATCAATATTATGACGTCATATTCATAAAAGACAATTATTTTTTTATTGAAAATCCTTTTCTGGCTTTTCGAAATCGAGATAAACTAGGAAAAATTCCATTCTTCAATATGAATGGTAATTTTATCTTATTTTTCTTCATTGTAAACTTTATACACTTGAACATTTATGAAAAAAATAATAAAAATATGTTAAAATATAAAAACATTTTAATGAAATTGATTAATTATGATTTGAAAATGCTTTTTGTTCACAATTAGAGCATTAGAGAGTCAAAAAAACGATAATGATAGCTTCAATCACAAGCTAAATACCTATATAAGTAATTATCATGGGTTTTCAGACTTATGACGTCACTGTGGCGTCATTGGTAGCCATTACGGTTTTAAAAACACAATATATCTATAGTTCAACCAAGTTTCAAGCCCAGTTGTACAAGGGTCCAAAAAGCCCGGTAGTAATACCCACTTATCCCAGATTTTTTTCAACTTGCAACTTCTAAACTAGGAAAGCCGAGAAAGCATATAGGTGTATCCAGTGGACCACCAGGCCATACATTTTACACTTTAAATTGAAACTAAAGCTTAATAATGAAGAAGACAAGGCCATGGCTTCCCCCAATCAAAAATCCTTGGTACGCACCTACAAGAAAGACACCAGTATAGGGCTAAATATTTCATTTCAAAAACAAACACATTACATAAACATTAAACTTACAAAACACTACATCACACTGCAGTACAAAACAAAGTATACAGTATCATATATTAAATAAAAAAAATCCTTCGTTCAGAATAAGCAAAATAGCAAAATAGTAAATTAATGATAATTTACGTTATATAATAGAAAATCCTACCTTGCAAAACGGCAAAAAAGCCGATGGGAGGGTGGTCTGTCTAGAAATAGCAAAGGGACATACAAAATACGCTACCTGGCAGATGATAAAACTATTGCTGACTGAGAAAAATACCTGGTGCCACATGTAAAAAGGTACAGATTGAGAACATGTTGAATAAAACCATTGACTTGTAAAGAAAGCCTGTCAGGAAGAAAATGAACATTCAAACAAAAATTGGATGAAACAATCACCTGAAAACATTTTTGATCTTCAGCAGTTTCACCTTTCCCATTTTCAGTTGCCATTCTTGCTTTTTAATTAGGATATCAGAGTCTAGTCATTATCAATTTTTTCCTGCAACAAACAAACAAAACCAGTCAGTCAATGCAGTTTCCCTGAAGTCTCATAGCCTAGTAATCACCGATAAATAATTCATCCTTCCCAGAGGATTTAAACACCCCATTGCTTGGGGCAATTTTTATCATCTTTGTAAAAGACTAGCCAACCCCTAACTCTTACAGTATTATCCCCCAGAATTTTATTCCTGGGAAGAATCAGAAATGCAGCATAGAGAGGAGCCCTATCATCATGTAAGAATATATGGAGAAGATTTTACCAAAAGGGGCATGACATGGCAGAATTTCAAAAGAAGGGGCGTGGCATATAAAAATTCTTGGGCCTCTAGCCAGTAGTGGGGTAGCGTGACTTTCAGTAATGGGTATTCAGTTGGGAAGTATTCAGTTCAGATACAATCAATGACCGAAGGTCATTGCAAAAACAGCTGGGGGTCTAGGGTGCTGTGAGCCTCCCAGCAGGTCCAGGGCAGCGCCCTGGTTGGGGCCGGAAGCACCAGAAATGTGGTCATGACACAGCTCTGAAAATAGCGTAGTATTCTAAAAATCACTAGAAAAAATCTACCTTGTATTTGCGTTCTTACTTGTTTCGTGTTATGAGCTCAGGCCATCTTGGCAAATATATATCCTAATACTATACTGCAGAAGCGGCGACGAAATTTGGGTTTCATGTTCACCTATTTATGTTCATCTGTTGATGTAATCTGTTCACGATCTCAATTCTGTTTTATTCCCATCTTCTTGCCTGTGTTTTTTTAGAGCCTCAGGTTGGATCATCTCAAGTCAAGAAAGGAGGCTGTACGCAGAGATTTTTCTGCGTACAGCTCTTTTGTTTTCTCGATCTGAAAGGTCAATTTGGGGTCACATACTGGCAAAATGGAGAGTTTTGATTGGTGGAAACTGGCGATTTGATTCAGTGCGTATCGTAATACAATAAAACTCAATCTATGACTGTTCTCAATAACAGGTAACCGCTAATCCATTTAGAAATGTTTCCTCTGCTCAACGAGAGATCTCTATCAAAAATATGGAATACAGAATTAAATACAATTGAATGGAATAGATGGAACATATAAGAATAGTGTTGGGTTGCATTTAACAACTAGAAATGGAGAAAACACTATGAAGTTTATAACCCAAAAGTTAAAAAAGGTCTTCTTGTTTTACGAAATCTGATAATTAGGCTATTTTTTATTTTTTACTCAAAACCCCAGGGTATTCACTGAATACCTTGAATACCCAGACGCTACACCACTGCCTCTAGCGCCAGAGCCCATCTCAAGACTAATTGCGTAGTGCAACCCTGGTCCTTTCTTCCTTCCTCTTGATGTGACCACACTTCATGATCCCTTTGGCCTTTTTGCCTGGAATTACCTAGATCTAGCAGCTAGCAAATTCTTCCCTTACATTTTGTGAAAGGTCTGAGGGTGATTTCGACCCTGGGACTTTTAACAAGGGTCTAATGATCCAGCCACTGAACATCCCCGCAGTGGCGTCACCAGACCAAACATTCTGGGGTGGACAGGGAGCTACCTGGGGGCTGGGGGCGGAGCCCCCCGGAAATTTTTGTTGACCACGCCCTTCAGAAGCTCAGAGAGTCTAGGCAACGCCGTTTCTGCAAAAGAATGACTTGCAAACTAATGCCAAAAATGACTTGCAAACTAATGCTTAAATGGACTTTTGAACTAAGTCTGCATGTATATTTCTCATGCTACTGTAACAATGGAAAACTGATAATGACGTCAATATGACTGCGAATACGACTGCCATAATGGTGTCATAATGACAGCCACATTTCTATATGTTATCACCCAATTTTATGTCACTTCTGTGGTCTTGCTTTACTTGTCTTTCAGCAAAGGGCTCAGAGTGATCGACCACTGGGAAAACTGGGGTGGACAAGTCCACCCCAGTCCATCCTGTGGCGACGCCACCGCATCCCCGCCATTCAAATTTGATGAAGATGGAAAATCTGAGTCTTACCACACTTTCGGTTGTGCTTTCATCTTGCCACGTTCTTGACTGTTGCATTCTTCGTGAGATTGCAGCTTGGTGAACAAAGCCATTAACTGTCATACACCTATCTGTCGGTTTTTCATTTGACTACGATAGTCATTTGAACTGCTAGGATATTTTATCTGTTGATGGAGTCTGCTATCTGACTTCGGCCATGAACGCTGCAAACTGCTTTGCCTCGAGGACCTTCTCCTCACTCGAAAATTTTCCCGCTGTTTATGAGCCAATCAGAGTCCACATCTCGAGACCTTGTGACTTCGCCACGGTGAGCCTTAAAAGGTGAGTCGTGAATGAGAAATAAGCCAATGATAGGCCTGGAGCATTCGATTATCTAATGGACATTTTTACCTCCCGCAGTGCTGCCACTCGTAGGGATTTCTACCTACAGTAGGTATTTTTGAGACATTGTAGGTTGTAGGGAAAACCTACGGTAGAAATCCAGAAATGTAGGTATTTTTTCGAAATTTGTAGGTAGATTTTTGTTAGAAAATGTATTTGTGATTTAAGCTTAGAGTCAGCATTAAAAAGTTGTTTTAAAAGTGTTAAACAATGATAAAGTTGTCTTTAAATATCGTGGTACCCCCATGAGAGCGCATTTGCAGGCGTCCTTTTGATTTTGAATGTGATTACTCATGTGGCATTGTGTGATCATATGTTTGATCACAATTTCTTCAAACAGCAGAGTTGGAGTAAAAAAATGTATGCTAGAATTATGTGTAATAAATGAAAAGAGAGGGTAAACATATATGATAAAATGATAAAAAAAATGAAAATTCATCTACATACGGAATGAGGGTAGTCCCAACCACCCAGCCCTACCCCTGTCCTTCCTACAGCCCCCAGCCCAAACCAACTCAGCAATGCCATAGTATCAGGGGATTAGCATTTCAGATATTTGGACCAAGATTGCATTTACACGCTTTTTTTCTTATAAGGAACTGTTTATAAGGAACCTAGAACTAGAATTTCTTGTAAAATACCATGGATTCTTTTGTTCTATTATTTCATGTAACAATAGAGAACAATAGAAAATTTAAAGAACTTTTTGTACTGGGCCTGGAGGCAGGTTCCTTATAAAATAAAAGCGTGTAACATGTAGACTTTTATAGTTTATCTATTTGCATCATCGGTGAAAAGGCCATATATTTTACTTTATCAATCTAAATCAACATACAGTCAATGTACTATCCTAAGATCAATGCCAGTACACTCTTTTTTTTTTATAAGAATAAATTTTATAAGAATAATGAGCCTCAAAATCGGTGAAATTTAAGAATATTTTAAGAATATTGCGAGGCTCAGATCCCATGGAAAAAATTTTTAGCGAGTGTTTCTTTACTTCTGAATTGGTGTGCTTTTTACCGGGAATGGTTTAAATACATACACTCTCCTAAATTTTGATGCAAGTGTCGATGAGCTCTGTTTTACAGGCAATAAGGATATTGTTCTGTTATCCACCATATTTGTTATACTGTAGGTGTGCTTTTTTGGCATTTAGGACAATAATAACAATTTATTGCTATATCCGTGTTTTCTGCCGTAAGAATAATTTAAGAATATTCCGAGGCTCAAAATAGCAAAAAATTAAGAATATTGAGGCTCAGAAAAAAATTAGATATTCTTATAAAAAAAAAAGAGTGTATATACCTAAGAACTAATATATTCTCCAAAATTTACACTATGCCATAAAATTGTTAACACTATAAATAAGGGGGGCCAACCTATGCATAGGTGAGGGTTGAGATTACCCTCTTTCATTTGAATTTATCTTTTATTTCTCAAAACTTTTTTCGTATCTAATATCTCTTATACAATTTTTCTTATATACTCACACTCAATCACAAAGACACGGCAAGCTTCTGAAAAATTATAGACACTTCCTATTCCCCCAATTTTTTTAAAGAAGGCCCTGTCACTGAGAGTAGCAGAAAATAGATTTAAGATAAAAATACTTAATCTCGTTGTACCCTTCCTGTAGGTAGAATGTAGGTTTTTTCAAAAATTTGTAGGGATTTGTAGGTAGAAAACTGAGTTACCGCGTAGGTTGTGCGTAGGTAGAAATTAGTACGGTGGTAGGTAGAAACGTCACATTGTGCGTGGCAGCACTCAGGTGTCTACCTTGAAAATTGAAAAGCCAGGATGGATAAACTCCGACTTCTAGCAGAATTTAATAATCCTGATCTTTCAGATAAAATTCTGATCGTCACAGAATCTTGCAATCCAACAGTTCTTGCTGACGATGTGACGAAAGAAGAGTTTCCTGAGAAACTCACGAAAAAGCGTGGTAAAGGCTTTTGTTATTTGTTTTGATTTAGGCCTAGGCCAAGAGGGAGAGATCAGTCGATTAATCCGTCTGATTATGAAAAATCGTGCACAGAGTTGAGATTCATCATTTTCCAGAATCTAATTTCCGGATGAACTCTTTAAGTTTGCTCAACATTACATACGGAAGAACCAATATCCACCTCCCTAGAGAGAAATGATCTTTATCAAATGAATTAAGAAAGTTAAACAAGAGTTTGCTAAGAATGGTTTCTTCTTTATGGGTGCTAGATTATATAAATCACTTCCTAAAGCTATCAGAGAAAGTGCAGATGATTTTGAGAACAAAGTAGACATATTTTTTCAATAAATTTTAGTTTATATTGCAAGACATTTATAGGCTTTTATTTGAATTGTAGGTATATCATATTTTATTTACTTATTCGCTTGTTATGTAAATTTGTCTTCTCTTTATTAAGTCAAAAGGACACATGTTGATAGCAGTTTATATTAAACTGAATTGTACATATTCTTTTAAAAAATTCATAATACATACAATACATTAGTTAGTGGCGGGGATGGCCAAGCGGTTAGATCACTCAACCCTTGGTCAAAGGGTCCCAGTCTCAAAACCACCTCCAGAGCAGTCATAAAGCACGAGGAGCGAATTTGGCATCTCTTTGTCATTCCAGGCATAAAGGCAAGTGTGGTCATATAGGAGGGAGGACCAGGGTCACACTGCTCTATTAGTTTTCATATTCAGTAGGCTATTTGTGCTTAAAAAGATAGTATGTGCATTTGCATATCAACTACTAATGTGCTGCTCCATTAGTCTACCTATTCAGTGGACCCTTTGTGATTTGCACATAAACCAATATCTTACAAAGATAGTGCGCATATTTACCTATCAATCAATCAATTCTCATTTAAATTCAAAAATTCCCTCAAAGACAATGTAGCTTCCCCCTCCCTTGGTACATATTGAAGGTTTTGATTTTTGTCATCCTTTAACTTAATTTTGAAACATAAAATGAATAAACAAGACTATATTAAGAGGATTTTGCACAGGGGAGGAATTCCACATTTAATTTAGTTCGTTGCGCATGCGTTTTAGAAGAAAGGCCCATTTTATCATAAATGATAAAACATTGAATTATAAGTATTTGGTTGAACCACTGAGAAAATATAGATAAACTCATACAGAGATCCATTCTGTAGGGAGGGTTTCTTGCTAGCTCTTTCTTGTGTAATGTTATGGCAAACACATAAAGTTCATCCGGGAATTTGAGTCTGAAAAATATGGAATTCCTCCCCTGTGTCAAATTTATATTCAGATTACTTCCATTCTTTCAGAAAATGAAGCCTGCAAAGAACACAAAGCAGAAGATGATAATCGAAACAAAAAACCAAAAATTGATTCAGAGCTTGCAATGCCATCAGATATCCTTCAGGATGAGTCAGGTAATTCAAGATTTTGGTTTTTAACGTACCACACCATCTCACAAGTCTAGCTTGACTCCACTCTTAACACCAGCCTCAGATTTTGCCAAAATTGAAAAAGAGGGTATGAAAAAACTAGGGCTAATCATTTTTGTTCAATATAAGAATATTAAGAAATGACCATAAACTAAGAAATAGATTATAGGACAAGTAGATTGACAGCACACTGATGTGTCAGATGGTCAAAGGAGTCATAATTTGAAAGAATCAACACAACTGATAGAAAAGTGGGCTTCCAATTCAGTTTAACAGTAAGAACAATTTAAGAACATTTCTAAAGGAATATCTAAGAGCAGCCAGCTTCAAAACGATTTTACTGGTTCTTATAGAAAAGAGTGTAAGTTGCACATTGAAAAACTGCATTACGAATGAACCCAGACCTGGTCATGAGAACGATATGGTGGGCAATGAATCACTATTCTCACTGCTCTTTGGTGGAATATTGTTTGGTAATACTGCACATTGTGGTAGCAATTTGCTTCAAATTCTATAAATGAGATGGGAAAATCTTGCCAACGTCAAGGTACTTAGGAAAGCATTAAGGTGGAGAAGGATGATTCCCCTCCTCGAATGGCCAGGCTTGGATGAACTCAAACCATCAAGAATTTCTAGCAGTTCAGAGTAAAGTAGCTGGATCAGAGATCTTGCCATTAGAGGCAGGCAATTTGCTTCTCTCCTAATTCATAGAGCTTGAAGGGAATCACTCACCTAGATGTGCACTTTTACTTACTAGAGATAGCCAATATAAGAACAGTGAGGAGAGTAATTCTCAGCCCACCTATCAAAAGTCTCCTGGCTATATCTGGCTGGTTTACAGATTTATATCACTGCACCCACATATTATTTAATAATGAAATAACATGAACTAAGCAAAACTTACATTGGCAGTATTCCTTGTTGTTTCATTTCACATTGCTTCTAATTCACTTTAACTAGTTAATTCCCTTTCTGAGAAAAAAACTCAATTTCCATCCAAATGCATTTTAATTATTTATTCAATTTTCTTACAGAAAATGAAGACAGCGAAACAGTTGAAAAGGACAATAATTCTAGCATAATCGAACCTATTGAAAATGAAAATGATAATTCTGCAACAACTGAAGTAAATGATTCAGATGTTAGTCATCAAAACCAGTTTTCAAGTTCAAATAAGGATACCTCAAGCAAAGTGGACCTTTTAGATTCGGCTATGGATACCACAAATGCAGTGAAAATTGATTCCAAGACATCCCAGGAAAGTTCTGGTATGAGCCTTTCATCTACTTCCACAACAACAAACAAAGAGATAGATGCTAATGAGAATAGGTATTTTGTGCACTCCTTTCTGCTATCACTTTACAGTGATCATTTCCGCTGTTTGTTTGCAAGATCAGGATTGAAGGAAAAACAGGAGAGAGAAGTCAAAATAGTGGTCGGTCAAGGGGAGAGTATTTTATTCAAGAAGTTTCTGGAGGCCATGTATAGCCTTGATATCCTTGAGAGTGTGCCTACTTGTGAAATATTTGGGGTCATGCGTTTGTCTGAAAGATATTGCTGTGATCTCATAATAGAGAAGTGTTTGGAATGTCTAGCAACTGTTGAAGTAAACACTGCTGAAGATTTAAACCATGGGCTGCAGGCTGTCAGCTCACTTGCAGAGCGTGCTAAATTCCAGCAAAGTGTCAACAGTTTGAAAAGACAATGGACGGAAAAATTGATTTCTGTGTACAGCCCACTTGAAGAGAAATTCAACACTACGTTTGAGCCGTTTCTTGTTCTTAATGTTTTTACCCTGGTGGAAATTCTCAGCTCCCCAAATCTGGAAGTTGAGTCAGAAAATTCAGTGCTGTCGTGTATCATATTATGGGCAGAGGCGAATAAACCTAATGCCTTGATGCTGGAAAAGTTGTTGAAATGTGTTAACATTCAGTGCCTCAGCAGTAACTATCTAAATGACGTTATCACTCCCAAACATCACATTCTGTCAAAGACGAGTTATTTCTGTGAGTGGTTCGTCAGGGCCTTGCAGTATCAAAGCTTCCCAGAGTCTAGACGTGATAAGAAGGATGCTGACAAGTACCAGCGGATGTATGTCAACCCCGGGATTAATCGTAAATTTCTGACTCTGAGGCTGACATCGGATCAGGCCAAAAGTGAAACTGGTTATGCCTGGAGGCTGTACAACAAGAGCGATTACTTCATCTGCAAAGGTTATATATTCGCGTTTCAAGTCGGTATAAGCGGCTCAAACGCTGCACTGAGGCTGTATTTTCACAGTCTAATTGGTATTGATGATGAAGTCTTTCTGAGTGCCAATTTCAAGTTTATTCTCGATTCTAGTAAAAGTGTTAAAGAATTGAAGCCTGAATCGCCGCCATTATTGTTCATGGATAAGAAACTGATGTTCACTAGTAGGGAGGAGACGGGTAAATTTATCACGCTTGGAAACATTCCTACGAATAGAATGAAAGAAGTTTATAAGGAATTGTATGCGCATTTAAGAATAGAGTTTCTATAACCTCTTTGTAGAATGAATCAGGGACATATGTAGCCAGTGGTTGGGCTTGGGCACAACACTACGGCGAGTCCTGAAAGGTGTGAAAGCATAAAAACTGCATTATAGCTTCAAAAAAGCATTATTTGCCAAAAAGTGGAGGCTATCTGGGGGCCTTTCGATGAAAAGTCTATACATATCATGTGTGGATTTATTTGTTATTATCTGTGAGTGCTAAAAGTTCTGAAGAGCTTCCCACTTTATACCTTTTAGCTACGTCCCCGAAGTGAATTTCATTTTATTTTAGATTCTAGTTTAACTAAGACTTGAAAACAGAGTTGAAGAATTTGAGATATTATTGTGAACTATTTAAATGTGAATTATTAGAGATTATTCGTAGGGTCGATTCATATTTGTTTTTGTGAATCAATTTTATTTCCTGAAGCTCTGAAGAAACAGTGAAAAATTACTTGAGAAATATTGTTTCTACTCCCCAGTTAATGCCTGGGCCACTTTTTCAAAAATGTTTTTCAAACAATGTTTGAGGCTGGCTAAGTGAATGGAAATTATTGAAAATTACTTTTCAAGAAAAACTGTATGTCGTTCTTTCTGAACATCGTCGAGTACATTGTTCTGCTTGCAAGAGGCAAGCTAGTTATGATACTTGACTTACTTGGCTTAGTAGCATAGGTCTAGTGACCTTTTGCAACTCTTCTGACGAACTCTACCCATTTCGTACGGTCTTTAGTGTTGCGCTCTGCGGTGAGTAGTGGCAATCTTGTATCATTTCTGATTTGATCAGACCATCTCTTTGGTGGCCTTCCTTTTGGTCTTTTTTGTGGAAAGTCTTGTTTGTAGCTTTGGTAAACGAGTGATGTGGTTTGCTTTCTGCAAACATGTCCGAACCATTAGTTATGATAGAAAAGTGTTTAATAGGCCAAAAACAACAGCTGCAAGCTGCAAGTAACTTAACTGCTCATTAACAAAACAATATATGTATGCACATTCTAATACCATTTTCACACTGGCTGCACCAGCTTAAACTAAACTAGGTTTATAAATGGCAGATTCTTATTGGTCAATTTGATATAAGTCGAATGCTGTTGATTTGATTAACTGTAAAGGAGCCTGAAGTGAATAAAGCTGGGTTAACAATGTCAGTGTGAATGCAGTATAAATTAGGTAATTGAATATTTGTTAAATAATGTCTGATTGTTTTACAGGGCTTATAGTTGAATGATTTTAGTAAGATATTTTCTGAGTGATTTTTGTTTTATCAAACTTAATTTAAGACAATGTTTTGTGAATATCTAATTATAAATCTAATGGCCCAAGAGGGTGTTTCAATTGTTGATTACAGAGGAAGATTGTTTGCACCTTTTTCTGATACATTTTTGATATGGGTGTTATGTTCCAAAGCAGCATGCACATAGTGCATAAATTATCAGAATGCCCTAAAGGAGAACGTAAATAGCCTGTTGGTACACACATTTTACAATGATTTTCTTGAACCTAACCTTTAAGCCCAATAGGCCCCTCTACATTATTGTATCCCTCTACAGTACTGAGCATCCTCCAATATTTTTTCCCATGCTCTGATGATATCCGTTCATAGCACTGATGGATTCCCCGAAGTACTGAACACCCTCCACAGTACAGGACAGACGTTTCCAAGGGTGAGCATGTCTATGTGTAGGCTGTGACCTAATAACTACCCCCTGGATTAGAGTTTTGAAGGGCATTGCCAGCATGAGTCTGCAGAAGGGTGCACTGTAGGTTAAATAATTCCAGATCCCCTTATCTGAATGAGCAGACCAAACAACCAAATAATTTTAAGGCAAAAATTAATTTCTATCTTTTCAAATGTAATGAACAAATAAAAAAAACCTACAACTGATGACAACTATTATAAATGAAGTAAGTTAAGTTTTGATACTCATCTATGAGGTCACGAGTAGTTCTGGTACTTGATCTTCCACCATTCTTGCTGATTCCTTGACTTTTTCACACCAGCCGCCTAGTAACTTCTTCATTGTGTTCAACTGCAAATAATTAGAGTATTTCTAAAGCCTGGTTCATATGTAACTTTAGCTTGCCCACCACCTATTGCTGTCCAAATTACTAAAAAAGCTAAACTGTCACCAATGCCTAAGTTGAACTCAGGTCAACTTTTGTACCAGGGCCGCACTAACACCCAAATGTCTCAGAAGGCATAAAAAACATTAGCCATAGCCCCTTTTCAGAAGATGCCCAGAATTAAATGAATTCAAACTACAAATGAGGCAATTTCTCTTCAATCAGGAGTTGTCATCCCACTCCCCTTGTACCTTCAGTAAATTCTACAAATTATCTGTACCTACGTTGAACAAGGGGGTGTATTCATGTTACATTGAAGAGATGTTGCTAGATCGCTGAATTGCTAATGCTTCTCTATATACGTTCAATGTTGGGTCCCTTATTCTTGCTGATTTAAAACTTATTGTATAGATCTAAGCGAGTCATATGTGAATCAAAATCATAGATTCACTCAATACAGATGGGTTACCAGGGGTATCTAATGGCCCTATTGTTCGTCTATGCTGTCTCCATTAGCTTAGAAATCATTTTGCTGATTTAAAAACATATTGTGTGTAAACCTAGGACCATTACATATGCGAATCAAAATCATAGATTCACTCATTAGGGACGGGTTACCGTGGGTATCTAATTTCATGATTGATTGTCTATACTGTCTCCATTAGCTTAGAAATTCTTTTGCTGATTTAAAAACTTATTGTGTAAATCTAGGACAATTACATATGTGAATCGAAATGACAGATTCAGTCGTTTGGGAGGGGTCAGGGTAGGTATCTTTTGCGTGATTCATTATCATAACTGCCATCATTTACTTAGAAATTATTGTCCTTAAGTGAGCAACTGAAGGACAAAGACGGGGAATGAAAGAACAAGAACTGCTAAAAAGAACAAAGGAAAGGAAGCTGTGGAAAGCCATGATCGCCCACGTCTTGAAAGGACATGGCACATATAGAGAGAGAGAGAGCAACTCAGCGATCTAGCCACATGTGCAATAAAAATATTAAATTGCATTTCTTTCTTATCATACTTGACCAAAGAGGGGTACTTTTTTCAAAGATAACCAGGGTACTTTCTGTCCAATAAATACTGCTTGGTTCACTAACCTGGTTCAAGTCCAGTACTCTGGGTTGCACCCACGTGATCTGAACCACTTGTTCAACCTCGTCGATTGAGCCTAGGTACACAAAATGAATTATATAAGATTCTATCCATTACAAGCCAAAAATTTCAAGTGAGCAAGAAGGAAAGCGAAATTAGTGACAGGAATCTGTGAAATTACTTTAAAATAATTTTGCCTTGTTAAAGATTCTCAGTCAACATCAATGCTTTGCGGTCACAACGGTGGGTTTCTGCTATGTAAAAACCTCATCTAGTGTTTTTATTGGGTTGGAAGGATCCCAATTTGTGAATTAATCAAACAATGGATGGCAATCAACGATTCAATTTCCAGAATTGACTACCTTTTCTTTCAAATCATGAAATTTGATGGAAGGAGAGGACAACTCTATTAAGGTAAGTCTTCATAATGATTGAGGGTCTATAACCTTAAACTAAATAAAAAACTTCAGCAATGATGATGATGTTTGTCTTACCTTTTATCAGACCAAGTGATAATGCCTTCATTACCAAGTGCTCAACCTAAAAACACATTTAACATAGTAAAATCTCTATCATTTAGGGCTCTACCCGGAATACCTGTTTTTGAGTTGACCTCTGGCCTTCGGTTATAACCAACCTTATTTGGTGACTTTATCGTATTTCAACCTTAATTGGTAACTATAAAAGCTCCATTAAGTCCAAGGGGGATTATTTGATTTTCAAGGTTCTAGAGGGGGGCTTGTTGGAGCAGGTGCCTTTTAAAGAAGATTGGAGAAGAAATTTTTCACTCTCACGCATGAAATGTGTTAACAATTCACAATATTACAATGGGATACATCCATTAGCTATGCCTTACTCATCTAATTGCACTCTGTAGTTTTCTTGTATGAAGAGGGGGGCCTAAATGAGAGGGGGCTAAAAAGATTGGGTATTTGATTGGGTAGATTGGGTATTTGTTCGGGAAATGAACTTTGAAATAAATTGTTATGGAACAATAACATCTTGGTGATCCGAAAGTTGGTGAAAACGCCTGTGCACTGAGTAGGTACTCAAGTGAGAAATGAAGTGCATATGCAATCACCAACCCTTGCTTTCTCCAAGAGAATTGGTCGTTCATCTACCAAAAAAGTATTACAACCTTCATCCATATGACCTTACTCAAAGAATTTAGACATTACTTGAAGATTTTAGACAGATTTAACGAATAAATATAATTTCACTGGACACGCAAAGAAGGAAAAAGTTTTAAAAAAGTTTTACCTCTGATACTGGCAGTTTAGTTGCTTCAGCAATAACTTTGAATGGTGCTGTTCTTTCATTTGATGGTCGTCTAAATGTTAGCTACAATCAAAGTACAGGGCATTAAAAATCAGAACATACCAGCCTTCAGAACTTATCAACTAAATTCATTTATAAGGCATAGTGTAACCATGGGAAATTAGATTTTATGAGAGCAGCCTACTGCAATTGTCGTATGGCATCATTGACTCTGGAACCCGTGTTTTACCAACTAAAGCCAAGTGCACTAATGACTGTCCTAAATCAGGAATAACTTAACTCTGTTTAGGTCTGTGTTTGGTATGCTTGCCTTTGGTGAGTAAAACCCGGGTTTTGTGACCTGGTGATGGCATATGGCAATTTCAGTAGACTGATCTGTTAAAATTCAGTATACTACTTACAAATTTTATATACTGTTCATATAACCAACCCCTATTAGCATAAAGGCTAGTTTACACGAGCAAGGTTCCAAAGTAAATTTTTCATGTGACAAGTGTGCTTTTTCAAAAGCTTGATAACTTAAATGAAGTTTCTTTGGACCAAGGACGTTTCTTTGTTGCCGAGGTGGGATAACTGTGTCTTCTAGCATGCAACATCCTCGTTCCAATTTTATACTTCTTGGCTACATTTTTATCAATATTTTGTGGTAATAAAACTGAGCAAATACCATTGGTCAGAGCAACTGCTTTCAAAACGAAAGTTTATCAAATAAACTTGCTGCTTACCCACACGAGTAAACACAGTTAACAACGAAAACATTGTCAAATAACCATCAACACGAACAAGGGGACTTGTGATAGAAAATTGCGTGTGTAAACTACGCTTAGCGTATCAATTATAATGTATAGTATATTCATAAATGCTTACCTCCATGAGTGATAGAAGGGTGATTTTCTGCATCAAGCTACGTTCATTAGCTGCAAGGTCTGCCTATGAGAAAGAGAGATCATGAATTGTTAATTCTAGATTATCTGGATATCTGGGTCCTCCCCTGCTGGTGGGGGTTAGAATTCATCAACTGTATCCATGCGTGTCGTAACAAACAACTAAAAGGGATGTCATCAGGAAGGCCAAATGGCTGTAAGACTTAACTCGAAACAAAATTGGACTGGTCAGCCCCTGCTAGGATAGAAAACGGCCTGAATATGAATTCTTTTGTTTTGTATGATTTTGTTTAGATTATCTTGGTAACATTTTTTATATCAATTGTTTGATTGGCATATTACCCTACGGAGTAGTCCTGGGCATACTCAACAATATATGCGATGGTATCAATAAGAAATTGCTTTAGTTTATGGATAAAACAAATAAGAAAATGTTCCCATACTTGTGATTTCCAGTGAACCTCCAGCTCTCTGAACTTTTGAATATCTCCTGAAATTTTAATATAACAAATCTGTGATTCAGTAGTTAGTGTTTTGTCTTATCTATGATACTTCTAAACATATATACGACATAACGATTCCCCTATGGTGGATAGGGTCATAGTTTCAAGAATTGGTTTTGCATATTACTGTGTTGGGTTGTGTGCTTCTATGGTGGTTTTCTGCACTACTGAATGAATAATCACCTGTGATGTGTTATCATTCATGCCATGGTGGGCTATCATGTTTGTGTTACCAGTATGGTGGCAAATTTGCACTACTGTGGTAGATAATTAGTACTGTTGTGGATTATCATGCCTACTGTGATGTGTTATCATTCATGCCATGGTGGGCTATCATGTTTGTGTTACCAGTATGGTGGCAAATTTGCACTACTGTGGTAGATAATTAGTACTGTTGTGGATTATCATGCCTACTGTGATGTGTTATCATTCATGCCATGGTGGGCTATCATGTTTGTGTTACCAGTATGGTGGCAAATTTGCACTACTGTGGTAGATAATTAGTACTGTTGTGGATTATCATGCCTACTGTGATGTGTTATCATTCATGCCATGGTGGGCTATCATGTTTGTGTTACCAGTATGGTGGCAAATTTGCACTACTGTGGTAGATAATTAGTACTGTTGTGGATTATCATGCCTACTGTGATGTGTTATCATTCATGCCATGGTGGGCTATCATGTTTGTGTTACCAGTATGGTGGCAAATTTGCACTACTGTGGTAGATAATTAGTACTGTTGTGGATTATCATGCCTACTGTGATGTGTTATCATTCATGCCATGGTGGGCTATCATGTTTGTGTTACCAGTATGGTGGCAAATTTGCACTTGTGGTAGATAATTAGTACTGTTGTGGATTATCATGCCTACTGTGATGTGTTATCATGCATGCCATGGTGAGCTATCATGTTTGTGTTACCAGTATGGTGGCAAATTTGCACTTGTGGTAGATAATTAGTACTGTTGTGGATTATCATGCCTACTTTGATGTGTTATCATGCATGCCATGGTGAGCTATCATGTTTGTGTTACCAGTATGGTGGCAAATTTGCACTACTGTGGTAGATAATTAGTACTGTTGTGGATTATCATGCCTACTGTGATGTGTTATCATGCATGCCATGGTGAGCTATCATGTTTGTGTTACCAGTATGATGGCAAATTTGCACTACTGTGGTAGATAATTAGTACTGTTGTGGATTATCATACCTACTGTGTTGTGTATTAAGGCGTTTATGTGATGGTAGATAATTAGTACTGTTGTGGATTATCATACCTACTGTGTTGTGTATTAAGGCGTTTATGTGATGGTAGATAATCAGTACTGTTGTGGATTATCATACCTACTGTGTTGTGTATTAAGGCGTTTATGTGATGGTAGATAATCAGTACTGCTGTGGATTATCATACCTACTGTGTTGTGTATTAAGGCGTTTATGTGATGGTTATTCTACTTTACTGTCGTGGGTTGTCCTTTTCAAAACTTATACTTTATAACATTACTGTCAGGGGCACAAAAATTGAGGAAATGCCCAACAGAGAGCCCATTGTTTTCAAAGGTTTTTGCCCAACTGAGGGTAAAGTTTTGCCCGAAAGGGCCTCATTCTAAAAAGATTGGGGGCATTGATGTACCCCTACCCCCACTAAATCCTATGCTACGCTCTTGGAAGCGCAACAGGCTAATGAAAACGTTTTCTAGGAAATATCTCCAACAAAAATATTTTATTCACGGTTGCTCATTTAGAATTTGGGAGTAAGAATAAAGATACTTACCACTATTAAACGCAAATAACATATCGATAAGCCAAGCATGTTCTGTTTCTTTTAGGTAGGATAGAACTTCGTGGGCAAGCTGAAAGAAATTAATAATCAACTAGATATTTGGATATGAATAAAACTCTTATAAAGGAGGTGAAATAACTATCAAGCATGTCTCTAGATAGCAGTTAATTGGATGGCCTATATTAAAGGAGAACGTTTGCGATATGTACATCTCCTGACGAGTAAGCAATCATGAAACAGGCTTGAAGAGATGTCAGTGGCGAGGATAAAAAAGGAGGGGCGACCAAGAAAAAATTCCAAAAAATATTTTTCTCTTAGATCTCTAATAGTTTCATATTGACGCAAGCTACACTTAAATTTTATCAACTTTGAATTATTTTTCCGATAATATTATAAATTTTCGGACAAACTGGCTATTCAGATCTACAGGGGGGTTTCCTGCCCCTGCTGACCCCTTCTATCTATGCTACAGATGAACGTATGATCACTTGCCTTCTTTCAATCAATAAGTATATTCACCGCTCTAGTATCGGGGTTTTGAGCACTGTTAGTCAGGAAATCGCAAGTACATCAACTTCTTAAATAATCTACTAGATATTTGGATTTGAATAATATTCTCATCGGGGAGGTGAAAGACCCATCCAATCTGGGAATAGCAGATAAAAAGATGGCCTACATTAGATTGAATTTATAACTGCAGGTCAGGTCTGAAGCAAGTGTTAAAGAAGGTGCATTGTCGTTCTTCTATAAAACAAGCTGTTTTGGTGCTAGACAGAACTGCAAAAATTATCAGAACTTGGGAAAAAAGTATCAAGTTTTGGGCTGGCAGGAAATTTTCAATTGGATTTGGATGAAGTATGAAATCGGCACAGTTTTTAATTCGTAGGTGCAAATACAAAATATTTCTATGCTAATATATGATTTTGTTCGGTTTTCAGCATTCTGATATCAATAAGTGGAAAATTTGCAGCAATAAAGCATGGTATCATCCCCTGTAAGCCCCTGTTAATTTTACTTTTTTGTCAAACTGTATGAAATTTCACAAGGCTGCCCTCTACGCCATAACAATGGAACTTCAAGGGACATCTATGTTATTTGCTGAAGAAAGTGCAGCGTCAATCATCTTTAAACAAGCTGCTTTGTTGCTAGAGACACTGGGCGGCGTGGGTTCAAAACCATCTTCAGACCTTATAGCAGGTGTTGTCTATTGGGCTGTCGTTTTCAAAACGAAGTTCTGGTGAACAAATAGGAGCATTAAACATACTAGGACCTCATATACTATCAGAAGTAGTGATGTAGTGTATGCTACTACACTCTTCTTGAAATAAGATCTATCGTCATCTTTTGTAAGCTAATACGTTAAACATAGACTAGACTCACTAGTTAACCTTATCTACTAACATATGCAGTGATGTAGTGTATGCTACCGTGCTGTAATTGAAATAAGGCCTCTTGTGGCCTTCTGTGTGTTAGCACGTCAAACATAATTTCTCACTCTCAGCCCTTCAGTACGGATCAAATGAGAGATAGGTTTCAATTTTCATAAACATGCAGCTGAACCAAAACCCTTTAATCAGAAAGGTAAAAATGCCCCTTCTTCACGAAAACAATGCAAAATGCAGATGTACAGTTTTATAATGCTTAGAGTTTTATGGAATCGTCAGAATATGCATTTCTTACCAGTTCTCCAAAATTGTAGACCTCATTGCCAAGTAATGCAGCTAAAGACAGATTAAATGCTCTTTCCTTTAGTTCCCGTGCTGAGAAGTAAGTAAATGTTGTTGTTATGGAACCCGCAATACAAAGCCAAAGTCCTGAGAGGTATAAGCTATAGTGTATATGTAGAGCTCTGAAGTTATACTAGGGCAAACCAATACTTATTACTATAACTTCAAGCTTTAGGCTAGAGTCTGAAACTAATATATACCACTTGACCTCAATTTTTCATTTTGAGCACATTTATTTACTTTTGTTTTGTTTCCAGGCACGGCCTTTTGAAAGCTCACATCAAGAACTTCATGAGTAAAAGTAGAAGAGAAACAAGAAAGGAGACTGGCTTACTTAAAGTTTCGTGCTTACACAATCATCACTTTAATCTATGATGATGATGATGATGATGATTATGTTGATCATAGTCTGTCTGATGATTGCGTAAGCATGAAACTTTAAGTAACAGAGAGCCAGTCTCCTTTCTTGATTCTCTTCTATATCGCTCTGTACGTCCGTACATCGAGCACTGTGATGCGGCGTTGACAACGCAATCGCTATAGAGATATGTATAAAAATATTTATCTACATCATTGACATTAAGTACCTGGTATATCGGATAACTTCATGCAACCAAGAAATCGCAATGCATCTCTGTAATATTTATTAAAAGACCCCACCACCTAAAACATAAACAAATCAAGTCATGCATTTGGCACCACGCAAACTGACAAGATTTTCGCATCTGATACCAGATTCCTAGGCTCCCTATTTCCTGGTCTGCAAAATAGCCCTAGATTAATCAGAAATTTGTATTTTGAATTGAAAAAGGACGAGCGTGCCTTCTCTTACTTTTAGAGCTGACCAATCGATGTAGTCAAATCACTCAATTCGTTAAGCAAAGTGAAGTAGATTGAAAGTTGATAGGCAAATACGCTTACAATATTCGTAAGGTATTGGTTAATGTGCAAAGCACAAAGGACCAACTGAATAAGTAGACTAATCGGGCAGAGCGACCCTGGTCCTTCCTCTCGATGTAATTCCTTTTACCTTTTTACCTGGAGTTACAGCTAGCTGGCTAATTCACTCCTTACTCTGTATGTGACAAGTCTGAAGGTGGTTTCAAACCCATGACACTTTTGGTCATCCGTGCCACTAAAGAAGAAACCAGGCTTATCAACCAAGCCTTCAGTAATAAATGAAGCATTTCAAAAAGCAATAGTGAGTTTCGAACCCCATAAATTAGATTTAATGGTGCCATTCTTAAATTGTGAGCTTTGTTATCTGATGATAAAGCATGAAATAAAATAGATATATAAAGTATGAAACTCTAAGACTAACAGCAGAAATCAATTTCTTTATTGAATATTCTTAAACCATGACCTATAATCAAAAACCTTATACAGATAAAGCTACCTTGCAGAAATTGCTGGATAAATCGTAAAATCTTCCATGAACACTTGTTACTCCATCAATCGTATCCAAAATTGTCTGAGCTTCTTTGATGGTTTTCTGAAATTAAGAATTTCAATTTAGTGCATATTATATGTTCAAGGATAAATTGTCGATAATCTTTATATATATCCTTGTAATTTTGCTACCCCTGGTAAATACACTAGCTACCCCCTCTTAACAGGGCTGGTCTGACATATGTAAAACATTTTAGTGAATATAGTACATTGCGACAAACCTTTGCTTCCTCTAATTGATTTTCATCCAACTTTACCCTTCCCATTCCAGTCAGTAACAAAACTTTTGCTTCGTCGTTATTTTTTACCTAAAAAACATAACAAAATATACAAATTGAGAAGAAAAGACTTAAGGAATTCTCAGCATCTCGACCAGCCGGTTTCATGGTTGCCCATTCATCAGGAGATGTACAAAAATCTCAATCATCATTTTGTACATCTCCTGATGAGTAGGGAACCAAGAAACAGTCTTGTCGAGATGCTGAGTGTTCCTTAACTTTTTCTTCTCATATATATATCATGTTCTGCATTAATGTATCGAGCACTCTCTAACGGGAATCTGAAACACTGACTTCATAACAAAATATTCAGGTATTAAATAACAAGGCTGTAGAATCAAGTGTGCTATTTCATATTTCAGTCTTTCTTTCTGTGTATTTATTTCACCTTTGATTAATACATGTGTATGGCTCTAGGCTTGCAAGTATTGCCATACTGTGGGTTGTATCAACTGGATTTGTTTGTGTGGTGAAAATAGCTGCAAGCAAAAGAATAGCCCTTGTTATTGCCTCAAGCAATGATGGACTAACTTTTTTACCTTAAACATAGTTTGTCAAAATAGATGGTTGGGAAACCTATTATTGTATCTTTTTAAGCAAGTTTTTCAAAATGAGAGTGCTCTCTTTTGTTTTTATGTTGTTTCAGCCAACAAGGTCGTGGCTGAGCGGATAGACCAAAACGCTTCTTTTGGTTCCCTATTCAGAAATATTCTTTATTTCGAAAAAGATTTATGATATTCAGCATAATATTTATGTAAGTAATATATATGTAAAATTTCAACTGTAAAGAGATAGAATAAGACATACGTTGAGCACGTTCAAGTTCTGCTCAACATCAACCGCGAAACAAAGACGTACAACAATAGGTTTCTAAAGCATCTATTTCGATAAACTATGCTTTAAAAAGCAAAGACCATATTGGTTTTTTCGGTATCTCAGTGTCAATTATTCAATTTTTGCTATTGGTTTTTTATATTTCAGTATCAGTGTCTCTTTTCAGATAAATTCTACTCACCCGTTCTTTGATACGCTCATAAAAAACCATTTTTGCTTCTGACCCTTGAAATGAAAAGAAAGTAATAATCATCAATAATAAGTAATTAATGAATAAATAATGAATTGATATTGATTAGTAATAATTGCGTAATAATTAAAATAATTCCAGCTAGATCTTGCAGTAGGAAGGGAAGGTAATTGTTACAAAGAAAAGAAGCGTCAGACCTTGAGCTCCTTGTGTGTTAAGATCAATTATTGAATTTGGTACACGGAAAGCCATTGGAAATTCAGATTTACCCATCATATATAATATTATATCATGTTTCTCCCAGTAAATAATCACCTTTGATTTCTTTTACTATGATTAAAACCATCTCAGCCAAAGAGAGGGGGTTGATTCTAAAAGAAAACATTGATACAAATGTAAAGCTATCATGGATAAAATTTATTCCTGAAGAAGCCTTGTATACCAGGGCCAAATATTGACATCAAAATATTTAATTAATCTGCGTTTTTCTGTTCATGTCCTCTTGCTTTGTTCCTGTCTCGTTACATTTTACTTACTTTCTTGCAAGCATTCAAAGTGGATCTGGCACAGAACCTAGTATTGTTGACTTTCTTCATATATAGAATAGATAGAATGGAAGGTGTGACAACTCTATAAGCATGGAGTGACAGCTACCTATTTGTTTCTCACATTACACGAAATTTTCAAACAAAGTTTTGTATTTTAAAAATTCTTAAGATTTTGAAAATAATGAATTTTTCTTTGAGAGCCATCTATTTTTGAATTTGCCAGCTTCTTGGTGTTTGAAAAATATGTGCTATCGAAGAATCTTCTCACAATACAGTGCAATTGTAATATTTTATAATATTTCAAGCAAAGAAGAAACATCATTAAAGTCCTTCTCTTCAAAATCAATATACGCTCACCTGTGCTCAAAGTCTGATAAAAAGTTCTCATAAATCTACAAAAAGAAAATGGAGAATTAACAAGGCCATTTTTTCTGTAAAATCTATCCAATGACGATCAAATATTCCATTTTAACATAAAATCTCAATTAATCAAAAATTAGCTTTGCCAATAAATACAATATCAAATCAAGTTTTTATATAGTAAGTATAATGTTGATTACAAAAAGTAAGGGAAAAGAGGGATGTGGTCAAGAGTTTAAGACTGAAACCATAAATCTGACCTCTTGCAGCCCGCCATGTTGCTGAAAGTATTCCTCCTTTAAAAAGTTCATTAGATCAAGAGTCAACTCATGCCACAATCTAGAAATAAAAATTCAACATTTTATTCAAATTGAGACAAAACTTTTTGATGTCAACTATGGATTAGGAAGCAAGCAAGCAATTAGCAGTTTAATTCATTTGTTAATGCAAGTGTTAAGCAAGGCTGCCAATGCAAGTGTTAACATAAGGTCAATTTGTTAAGGCAAGGTCACCAGATTAGTAACTGCTTGTGATTGTGACTTTGTAAATTTCGCCCCTTTCCTTTGGAACAGACTCCCTATTCGGATAGAGCTTGTAAAAACAGTTGAAACTTTTGAATCTCGTTTGAAAACCAATTTATTTTAACAGTATTTTTACTGAATGGACGGTACAACTTAGATTTTTAATGAAACATTGTAAACTTTTGTATTTTCAATCATATCTTTAATAAGTCTTACTGCTTTTAATTGTAATGCACCTATGAACATGGGTACATGGCGCAATATAAGTGCTTTTATTATCTATATCATATCAATGTTATTTGTTCAGAGTATGGCAGCTTGCAGCTGACGTGGACCTGGATTTGGTGCCCTCAGAATAGATATTATAGAACAAATATCCAGGGTACACATTTCCAGACCTAGGAGGATGGACAGTTGAGTTGGCTGACAGCTACAAGTTCGTGGTTCTGACCGTTTGTGGATGCATACCCAAGAAGGTTGCCCTTCAAGGATTAGAAATCTAGCGCCTTAACCACTAGATTACACCACCAGTTGGCCAATCATAATCAGTTTCTCATTGACCAATCATGGAAGGATGAACAGCCAAGTTGAATGATGGCTTAAAGTTCATGGTCGAAACATTTGTGAACCCATTGAGATTTCCCTTCAAGGAATTAAAGTTCAACTATGCCTTAATCACACGACTACACAACCGCTAAGAAGGAAATGGCAAGGATAAGAAAGGAAAATCTCAGAAGAATCAATACCGTTCAGGTTTCTGGCATCTACATATTAATCGGTAAAACCAATAAGGTATCACACTGATGGATGTATGATGGAGGTAGACCAATAAGGTATCACACTGGACTCTAATCATAAACCGGATCTGCAAAATGTGAGGAAGTTAGAGGTAGGTCTACATCTACTGTAGCCGCATGTTTTAAGATAGGATTGTGAAAGCCACCAGATTCTTTTGAAAATGGAAAATCTAATGTTGATGATAGCCCTTCTAAATAGGAGAAATATTGTTTGGGTAGGGAGGCCTGACTAGATATTCAGCTAATCTAAAATCTCATGACTAGGATACGCTAAGAAGAAAGAGACTCGAAAGACAATTAACTCTCCATCTTGACAAGCCTGTTCAATGGTTACCCATACATCAGAAGATATATATAGATGTTGTAAATAGGAAGATATTTATCTGTACATCTCCTGATGAGTGGGTAACCCCAAAACAGGCTTGTTGAGATGGAGAGTTTTGTCTTTTGAGTCTGTTTCTTCTTAGTGTTTATAGCTCAACCCTATGTATTGGCAGTCTCACAGCAAACCAATACACAAACTTCGTAAAATTTACAATGATGATAGGTAGGATAAATGTTTATAATTATTATAGCCAGAAATATCGGAAACATAGCGAAACGAAAACATAGATTACTTAAGCTTTTCGTCTGACACTCAACAGAGTAACACGTCAGAAAGAGAACGAAACAGAAACCTAACTGATTTATATACCCAGATGTGGATCGAAATAGGCCAATCAGAAAAGAGGTGAATGATTGGTAAGGTGTAGGAAAACCAACCAACACCCACGATACAGTGACCAATAAGATTACTTCAAGAGTCCTAAGGCGAAAACGGACTCCTTCTGTCTACACAATAAGGGATCCCTGGTTTTTATGCAGACAGATTCCAAAATACCTAAGTGAAATGTAGATCTTGCTCTGCCAATTATTCGAAAGCAATTCTCACTGTAGGCTTTAGCACACTCTAGATTGTCGAGCAAATGTTGACCTATAGCAGAGTCATGTTTGAGTGATCTTTTTGGTTAAGAGGCGCGAGATGGTTGTTCTCGTTGAGACAGTTTTTTGGCATATGCTAGATGCAAGTGCTGTTTAATCCTTTCACATAACCACTGAGATGTGCGACCTACGTACCTGGCATCACACAGGCACGAGTATTCATATATACAAGGCTGTTTTGTATGGTAGGCACACTATCTTTCCGGATGGATGGAATAATTTTCCTAGAGGAGAAGACGAGACGGAGGTTGACAGTGGCGTAGCACTTAATGGCTTTCTTGATTTGTTTTTCAAATCGCAAGTAGACGTAGCTAATTTGTGGAATAATCTTTTTGTCAGCCGAGAAACCCGCGATTTTTTCACGAAAGCAAACCGAAATGAGATCTTCTGAATATATCCATTGTTGATGAGGGTAGATTTGATTTTTGTTAGTTCTAAATTGAGTTTTGGTTTGGAACAGATCATAAGTGCCCAGTGTCCCAAGGTGTTAATTAAGGTGATTTTGATTTGTTTGGCACAAAAGGAATCCCAACGTGTATATAGGCAACTAAAAGTTGGTTTCCTGCAGCCACTGGTATGAAAACCTAGTTCAGTTTTCTCCACAGAAACGTCAAGAAATGGCAAGGAGTTGTTTTCTTTCTTTTCAATGGTGAATTTTCTGATTGGCCTATTTCAATCCACATCTGGGCACATACATCAATCAGTTAGGTTTCTGTTTCGTTCTCTTTCTGACCTATTACTCTGTTGAGTGTCAAACGAAAAGCTTAAGTAATCCATCTGTTCGTTTCATTATGTTTCCGATATTTCTGGCTATATAGTATATACTATTATAATTATTGTTGAACTACTTTGTATTATTGTTAGAATTGTTTTTTTTTAATACTATTGTATTAGCATTAAACTTTACCATACGGCCCAAGCTAGAAAAAATTGGGTCGTGTAGTTTACAGATTTTTAGTAACATGGTACCTATTCAGTTATAATTTGCAAATAATATTGAATTTAATTTAATTATAGCTATTTTATCAATCTTACCTTTTCTCGTAGAGCTGCTGAAGATTGGCCCATCGATCAGAGAATTGATTTTCTGACTGCTTCAATGCTAAGAACTGTTTCACGTCTTTCATCTTGAGCTTTTCGAAGGTGTAATGAAAAATATATCGTTCTTTGTGAATGGCAAAGCTTGTCAGCGTTTTTGGCCTAAATGAATTGAATTTACCTACTACGCATGCGCCAGATGGAAAGAGGACTGGCACTATTCCAGGAATAATTACGCAATCCTTCCTCATACGCATCACAGCAAGTGAAAGCAGAGCTGATTCAAGATAACGAGACCATGTTATAGTGAGAGAAATCTGTCTCTCGTTGCTGTGCATCCGTAAGAAGAAAGTAGCGAACAAATTGATAATTAGAGAAAGAATAACCATAGATTGATGAATTAACATCCATTTGATTTTTAGACAAGACTTCATCATATGCATCTGATATTTGCTTGACAAGCCAAAGCGGAAATCAAAAAGAACAATAGGCAGACTGTCTAATAGGCCAGTTTTCTGCTTCATTGGATAGCTTCCTTGAGCAATGCCTGAAATTCTGACGAAGAAGCAGAAAGTCGAGCTACTTTTTGACGAGTTCTACCATGTTTCAAAAAGTAGAAATCGAAGAAAGAAGAGCCAAGAAAGCTCCCATATTCCTGTAATAATGACCAGCAATTTCCAAGGTGAGGCAAGATAAATAAACTTTTATCGAAGAACCAGTGAAATTTGCTTGAAGGCTGTTTAAAATTTCCTCAATATCGGTCTGAAATTAAAGCCAGAAGCTGTAGCTAATAGGTTCCTAAGTTTAATATGAATATCACAAGAATTGAATGTACTGGGGGCAAGACATGCCTGGCACTTAACCTGTAATTTGCCTTAAAACTAGTGAATCCGGGGCTTAGGGTAATTACTTTTGCCCCACCCTGCACAAATTTATTGATTTTGGTAGCTAAAAGCAGTAGCTTACAGGTTCCTTAGTTTCTTGTTTCTAACTAATTCTTAGATGTTGATTGAGCATGTTAAATTTTTGGTATTTTTTCTTCCATAAGGGGAAGATGCTGTGTCTGATGGAAGAAGAGGTAGGCTTTCTGGAAGCTTTTCTAAGGAGTTAAAGACTATTGTCTCAAGAGACATCACGCCATCCTCACCAACTAAAGATTCTCCAGCCCCAGAATCAGCTGGGAGTCCTTCCACTCTAGGTGCCATGGCCCTGGAAGAAAGTGAGCCTGTTATAGTTTCTGATGAGATCCATAATGCTGCTGTGCAGCTTGCTGAAATTGGTGATGAACTAGATGAAGACACAAAAATGAAACTTAGTGTAAGTGCTGATCTATTTATCTCAGATCAAGTAAATTTGATTAAGCTCTAAGGCCTAGCCAAAACAAGATGCCAAGATGGGAGGCTTGTCTGAGAGGAGGCTTATTTGGAGGGAGGTAGCCTATTAGAACCTTGCCAATTTGATCTAAGTAGAAAACACTTCATAAGGAAGGTGGGTTACGGGGGAAGCATCATTCTTGTGCTGCATTGTCAGGCAGCATATTTCTATCATGCCTATCGTAAAATCATATTTGCCATCTTTTGCAGAATTTTCTTTCTGCTTAGAAACAGAATTTTTTCAGACTTAGCTGTTTATTCCTTGCCATGCTCCTATGCAAATCCAAACAGTGACACTTTTAGAGGCTGCAAGGTCAGGGTCCATGCCTCTCTTGGGAACCTTGATTGGACAGAATTTTACGTTTTGTATATTATATTTAGAATTTTTCACTATTTTGTAGGGCTACTTTTGGCTATATGAACCACAATCTCATTTTCTGTTCCAGTTGTACATTCTTAGCCTCTTTTTATGATAGATGCTTGTGTCCATCTTCAAACACACACCCCCAGATTTCTCTTGAAAATTAACCCTACCAAGTTTAAGTACATAATATTATCGGGTTGTTCCAATGTATGATGCATCTATTTTGAAGAGAAATACCCTATTATTTCAAGCACCTCAATTATCAGGTGGGTGATCTACCCCGCATCACAAAATATCTAACGACCAGATCTGTTTCTTTAACAGAAGGCATCAGAGCGCCTGGTAGAAGCCTTGAACCCAAAGACTGAAATGAAGTATGTTGACTTTGCTATCATTCTTACAAACTTGATTCCGCTGGATGCTGACGCCAATTCCTTCGTGTTGGCAACTTATCTGATTGGAAGTCTGATGTGCAAGCTCTCGTTCTCCTACTTCCCATATTTGAAACGATATTTCACAGAAAAATTTACGCAGGAAGGGGTGAGTATAAAATTGTTTTGATAATTGATTGATGGAGTAGATCGCTACAAATATGGCGGACATAAGAAATAAGAACGAGCTCTCCTATAATAGTTCTGCCCTGGGGCACATAGCAGACACCTGCAATTTCTTATTGCCTTAATGAGGAGTTGCTTGTAATAACCGTTTGTCATTTTCCAACACCCTTTAGGGCTTATTAGACCCCTGGCCCTAGCCTTAGGAGGCAGTGCCCGGATGTCCCTTAAAATTTAGTCATAGTTGTGGATTTAGTAATAGGCAAAGATTTCAATAATTTCTCCTTCTTCAACATAATAGAAGCTCCCAAGGTTTTCAATAGGTTTAGAGGGGTCGTAAAATGAATGTTTCAAAAAACTGTGATAAAGTTTTCCACCCAGTGCCATCTTGTGGCAATGTCACTGTTTATTTGTAAATATTCATGTTAAAAATAAGCAAGACCGATTGTAAGCGAATGTTTTCATTGAAAAATCAAATAAACAAATGCTTTCCTTGCCTTCAGTTGATAGAAAGCAAACCACTTTAAAAGGAAGCAATCAATTTAGATACCTCCTTGGGAAAACTGTTGTTGTTATTTGTTATTCTTACAGCCAGCAGTGGGTTGCTTTCTTAACCTTTCAGCAAATTTGAACCTACTTTTAAAATTGGGTTTGTTTATATCATCCTACCTGTGGGGTATACCTTCAGGATCAGGTGCTGCCCCTTGTAAGATAGTCCAATTATATACCTACCCTTGTAAGCGTATCCAACCTTAGGTAACATTTTGTAGGAAAACCTGTAAGATTGATATACAGCTGGTGGTTATAGTATCTCATCCCTTAGTAAGATAACACTCACCCTTGTCAGGGTAACCAGCCCTTGTAAGATAATATACCATCCCTTGCGTATCCAACCTTTGAAAGCGTAGCCACAAGGGAATATTATATAGCACAACCTGTAAGATTGATATACAGCTAGTGGTTAGAGTATCTCATCCCTTAGTAAGATAACACTCACCCTTGTCAGGGTAACCACCCCTTGTAAGATAATACACCATCCCTTGCGTATCCAACCTTTGAAAGCGTAGCCACTAGGGAATATCATATAGCACAACCTGTAAGATGGATATACAGCTGGTGGTTATAGTATCTCACCCCACCCCTTGTAAGATAACATACCACCCTTGTTAGACACACAGCTCCTGGTAAGAGTATCTAACACCTAGTAAGGCAAAATCCCACCCTTGTAAGCGCAGCCCCCACGGTAAGAGGTTGTCTACAGGTTTAAAGGTTTCCTAGCGTGTTAACGTATCCCTTTATATATTTCATACAATGAAATTGACTGATATGTTGATTTAAGTTCTGTATCATTTATTTTCCTTTTAAGGCGAGCCTCATTGAAGAACGCAAGCAGAAGAAAGACTCTAGTGAAAGCAAAAATTAGACGAAACAAGCATGCTTGACTGTGAATTACATTCAGTATTTTTTGTATTACTTTTTATGCGTCATATAGTAGAAGGATTTATCATAGATAATGCAGAGAAAGGTCCATGGACTATAAATATTTTATCGTTGTCTACGGACGGTCTTCTATGTCTTCTATATATTCCTCAACTAGCTAGTTATTACAATTGTATTGTATTTTGTATATATTATTTATTGTTAGTTTTAGCAATAGTGCAACTCCACTAATTTAGGCTAACATAAAGCAACTTTAAGGATTGCATCAGACAAGTCATCTACTACAAAAAGTGCAGGAACATTTGTTCTCAAGAAACCAAATTTTTATAAGATCTTTGAAATTTTTAATGTTGTCGGCCATTTTTATTGCATCAGGAAGTGCATTCCAAATTTTTGGCCCTTGAAAAATGTGTGATTTAATTCCATAGGTAGTAGTTTTAACTTTTGGAATTGCAAGAGCGTTTTTAACTCGAAGGTTATGACCTGTTATTTTCTGTAAGAAATAATCCTGCATAAAAGGCGGGTTAAGGCCGTTTAGAGTTTTACAAACTTACTAAGGCTTAAATAGCCTTAAAAAGGCATAAAGTCCTCAAAAATATTCTCCTTCAAAATCGTCCTATATTGGGAAAAAACCTGATGGTCAAATCGCCCCAAAATGAATGGTTCCAAATAGGCTTTCGACTCACATTGAACTGCTCAGGGAGCAATGTTAGGCTATATGCCTTAGCAAACGCATCCAGTCATCAGAAAAGATTTTTTTGAATCACCCTTAGTACACTCAGGATTATCAGAGAACGCATAAAACCACCAAGAGAATTTCCCATCAAAAATTAGCCAAACATTGAGAAAAAGCCTGATGGTCCAGGCATGATGGTCCACGGATTTTGGTAAAATTGGTCCAAAACAAATATTCCAAATAGGCTATTTATCAACTTAGGATTGTTAAGGGAGTAATATTATATTATAATAGCTTCTGAGAACGCATTAAACCCCAAAAGAATTGTCCTTCAAAACATCCTAAATTTGGAAAAAAGACTGATGGCTAACCAATGGTTTTGGGTCAAAATTGGTTCAAAATAAAAAGTTCCAAACAGGCTTTTTATCCACTTAGGACTGTCTAGGGAGCAATATTAGGCCACATTAGCCCTAGAAAACACATAGAATCACCGAAAAATGTTTCCATCAAAAATCTGCCAAACATTGAAAAAAGCCTGATGGTCCAGGCATGATGGTCCATGGATTTTGGTAAAAATTGGTCCAAAACAAATATTTCCAAATAGGATATTTATAAACTCAGGATTGTTCAAGGAGTAATATCAGATGATAATAGCCTCGGAGAACGCTTAATCAACAAAATATTTGTCTTTCAATATCAGCCAAAAATTGGAATAAGGCTGATGGTTAGCCCATGGTTTTTGTTTGTAGAATAATGAAATATAAAACAAATGATCCCTGAGCTCTGTATCTATTCAAAACTAAAATAAGGCTTTAATAGCCTTAGAAAACGCATAAAATCTTCCAAAATTGGAAAAAAGCCATATAGATAATTTCGTCCAAAATGAATGGCTCAAAATAGGTTGCCCTACTACATATCAAGGCTTGTCATGATAAGTAGTGACTGTTAAGTCGAATATTGTGTCAAAAACAGCCCCCATAAGACCTGATATATTTACAAATGTTTCCAACATAACAACAAGATGTGACTCACCAAGAAAACTCAAGACATGCATAGCATAGTAATACTAACTTCACTACATATACCATTCATACAATCAATAGCGCATTACTGTGTAAAGTTCTACTTGCAGTGTTTGCTACTGGCTATAGAGCTACAGTTTATTTGGGATAGCGAGAAAGTTCGACAAAAAAAAAACGAATCACAAATCTACGAACTATAATCGTCACGCTCGTCGGAGTGAGGCTGTATTCACTTGGCATTATCTTTTACTTATGGGAACGTACGCTGGTAAAATAGGGAGCCTTGGAAATGAAATGGTAGTCACTGTGACATATGCTCTGGTGGATGGAAGTATGAAAACGATGGGCGTAAATCTACGATAGCGAAAACCCTAAAACGAGGCTTGAAATTACACAGCCCTGTTTGGTGTTGTTGCAGTTGTGAATTTAGACCATGCAGTATGCCAAATAAATTATGCTAAAACAGCATAATGCACCTAGTGGTATTTAAGTACTTCAAGTACTTCTTCCCTTAACATCATTTAAAATCTCTTGAACCATTTTCAAAATGACTGCCGGAAAACGGTCCATTTTTCCAATATTTGTGACATAATCAGTGACGTCATAGCCATATCAGACCAACACACAATACATCGAATTGTTGGTTTGGTTCAGGTAGCACATATCAAAAAGAAAATCCGAGGTACCTCATACAGGAACAAAGTTATCGCCATATGGAAATGTGTGCCAAACTTGTTTGGGCACACGAGGTCCTAGGACGTATTAAATTACTTGACGTATTACATCTATAACGTAACATATCAGTGCTTGATATTTCAGCCTCAGTTTCATTTCAGGCTCAACAAGCGTACGAATCGTATACGAAATTCGAACGAAAGGATTCACTTTTCATCGAGTCTGGGATCTTTCTCGTTATCCTAATGTTCTGCACCGACCAAAGCATATCTGAATGTCTGTATTAAAATGATATTCAAATCAACAGAGGTGTTTCATAATCAGTAGACATGTACACGGGTGTTTCATAGAATACATTGACTAAAACTGCATACGAAAATATGCTTTAATTGCGATACATACTCGAAGGAGTATATTATAACGGAGAAATGGTTGGATGCATGACAGGCATTTATATCTTATTTCTAAAAGGCCTGATGGTTAGCCCATGGTTTTTGGTTAACATTCGCCCAAAATAAATGGTTCTAAAAAGGCTTCGAGTTTATACAGGACTTTTCAGGGAGCAATATTACCCTATAGTAGCCATAGAAAACGTGTAAAGTCATCCAAATCATTTTCTTTCAATCAGCCTGAAATTGGAAACTATTCTGCTGGTTGGCTTTTCAGTCTACCTTACTTGCCCATTCAAGAAATTATAATTAATCATAAGTTTTTTACAATGAAGTGCTACAAAATGTTTTCTACCTCGCAAGTGTGAAAGGAAATTAACCTGTGACGACTGTCCGTTTTTCTCCTTCCTTGCTTATGACCATAACCTATTATTTGTATGTTAATTAACCTCGGACAAATGTAAAGAAAAGGTAACCTCTGACCTCAATTTTTCGACAGATGATTAATTTTGACCTTTGACTTTTCGATATTTTGACCTATTAATTCTGACCTTTGAAACTTTGGCCTTAAAAATTTTGGTCTTGGAAATTTCGGCCTGTGAAATGTTGACCTTTAAAATTTTGACGTGTAAAATTTGAAATGTGAAATGTGAAATATGACCTGTGAAATATGACCTTTTAGAATTGACCTGTGAGATTGTAACTGTGAAATTTGACCTGCAATATTTGACCTGTGAAATTTGACCTATGAAATGAAACCTTGGAAGTCTTGCCTTTTCTATTTTGACCTTTGATATCATGGCTTTTGGAATTACAGCTATGAAATTTTTGTCTCTTAGTATCGACCTTTGGAAAGTTAACCTTCGAAATATTAGCTTGTGAAATGTTTACCTTTTTTGTCTTTAATAACGACCTTTGAAAGTTTGACGATTGGAATTTCGACCTATGACATTTTAGCCAGTGAAATTTTACTATTATAATGTTTGAAACTGTGACTTGCTACATAAATATTGCATGAAACATTGCTTTGTTCAACTTGCTAGAAGAATTTGTAGTACACAACGCAACACCTACAAATTAAGTTTTATTATAGCTGAAAATACCATCACCAAGTGTTAGGAGATATGGCTCTCTTTTGCACTAAAGAAAAAAGACCTACACCAAATGAATCAAGTATTATTACTGATTTTCTTTGGTTTTGTTTAAACAAGCAGCACTACTGCCGCAGTTAAGTACTTTCCAATAGACCCTGGATAACAGATGCAAAGTAATTATGGAGGGAGTTCTGTAAAGTGGAAGGACATCACTAGTAGCTAACGTAGTTAGTTGAAAGTAAACTGGACCTATGACGTTTATGTTAGACCTAACACCCTTCAGTAATGCAGAAGGGATTTTTGAGCGAAGAGCGTACAGAGCCTTCCCGCACCTAATAATGAGGGTCACGAAGAGATGAAAATGGGGAATGGGATTTCCCCATTTTTAAATGGGAAAATGGGTTTGGACTTATAGAGACTAGTATTTGAAAGTGAAAAATAAATTGAGACTGTTAATCAGGTCCATTTTTCATTGCTTTATTTTCCTCATTGGGATTTTTGATTATTTCAGTGCTGGAAATAGGGTTCAGAGGCCCACCCCTGCCCCACTTCAAGACCCTCGATAATGCCTAAGAAAACACTACTCAATGAAAGAAACACAGCCATACACACCGGGCTGTTACTACATTAATTAAATTTGTGTGTGAGGTACCATTCCCACCAAATACCTGCTCTACAGGATTTATCAATACCTCGCTTCATCCAGGCCAAAAGGGTTCCGCAAAAGAGCGAGAAATGCAAAGTACCGTATAGAACACTTCATATCCAGTCAAATTGTCGGCCTTCAGAGGTTTTCGGTTATTGGTCCTATTCTCTCTAAAACTGCCAATGCCTCCTACACAGTAGCAGTTTTAGAGACTGCGGGGCCCGGAGGCAAATAACTTTAGTTGGCCTAGTTTTTATGTTTTCAATACGGTATTTTAGAATTTTCTTAATTTTGCGGGGCCCTTTTTGCCTATATGAATAGTGGGGCCTATGCCCCCTGACCCCCTTAAAACCGCCAGTACTCGGGCACACCTTCTGGGACTTGTGCGAGTCTCTGTATTTGGTGGGAATGGTAAGTAAGACAAAGTCACCTGGGTTATTTACAAGCCAACATAAAAAGAGCTCCCAATCCGAGGCCAGCCAGCGTGGAAATGACGAACCCCTGCCGGTAACCATCTTCAGGATCATCTTTCTTCTTGAAGAACTCCACGAAACCGTTCTATAAAAGTAAAAAACCGGTTAGATCCAGTTTGACAAGATGTAGATCGGTTGCTGTTTTACTAGATTATAAAAACCAGTTAGTTGCAGTTTTACCAGATTATAAAAAACCGGTTAGATGCAGTTTTACCAGATTATATAAAACCAGTTCGACGCAATTTTACCAGATTATAAAAAACCGGTTGGTTGCAGTTTTACCAGATTATAAAAAACAAGTTAGTTGCAGTTTTACCAGATTATAAAAACCGGTTAGATGCAGTTCTACCAGATGATAGAAAATGGGTTTGATGCACTTTGACCAATGCAAGTTGACTGCAATTAATATTTTCAGGGGTTTGGTTCCACGTGGGCTCCCCATATAAAGGGGTCAGACCAGTTTCTTTATGAGAAAATAAAAAAAAAATTCTAAATTCTACGAATTTTACCTCTAAAAATATACTTAATCCTATAGAGTGAGGGGAATCGGTTTACTAATATTCAACTAACAAGTAGCACCTACTCCCCATTGTGTTAAGTAAATGAATGTTGCTGTTAGGTATTTGTTTTAATCATGAGTTGCAAGAGCAACACTCAGCTTAGGACGGATTTATCAGACCTTGTAAGGAACGACCCCCATAAATATACTAATTGGCACAAAACAGTGTACTCAAAGGTCCATTTCCATAACCCAGAAATATCTTAACCCAGGAAATTACAGTAGGGAGTCCCCCTGGTGTTAATGCAAGTTAAAGTACTCAGAAAGTAAAGTACTCTAAATTTGAAAATTTTTCATAACCAGACAGATTTTTTAGTCTCTCATAAAAAAATACGTTTAGTCTTCCAGTTAAGATTTACGTGAATAAAACCAAGTATTAAAGGCAGGAAAACAGTACCGACTGTTGATGACAGTGAAAACAGATTCGGCCTGCAGGTATAGCGCTTAGCCAGCATCCCCTGGCTGATTTATGTGGTGAGCGAAGAAAAGCAGACGAAAATAAATTGGCTAATACTAAAATGCGTAAAGATTAATCCTCTTTGGTAAATCTCAGCTTTTCTGACGTCACTCAAGGCCAATGTTTGATTGCATGCTTTTTTATAAAACACAGGCAGATCCAGACTGTTAATACTGATGGAACTAATTTTAGCCCTAACCCTAACTTGTTCCAAACTCTAACCCTAACCTTAACTTTAACACCAACTCAATCCTAATTTTAAAGCCAGCAGTAACCCTAACTTTAGCCCTAACCCTAACTTGTTCCAAACTCTAACCCTAACCTTAACTTTAACACCAACTCAATCCTAATTTTAAAGCCAGCAGTAACCCTAACTTTAACCCTAACTCTAACTTGACTCAGACTCAAAAACGTTATTCCCATGAAGTAGTATCATCTAATATCGATCTTGATATAACTAACCTTGATAAAAACCGGACCAACCCAAGCTTCCCTTTGTAAGAGGACGGAGTCTCACTGATTATTTCCCTTGATTTGTGCTAATTATCCTAATTATTACTTTAAGTCGTGCAGATGGATACTTGTAATTATGCATATAATAAGCCAGTTTATAACCTCTAAACGAGTCGCATGCATTTCTGCAGCTCTTGACTGCTTTAAATACTTGAAGGGAAGGGGTAGCTCTGGTCTCAGGGTCGTTAGCTCTCTATTAAAACATATCCCCAACAATAACCAACCCTTACAGATAATAATAATAATGACTTGCTACACTGTATACAGGAGCGTCGTTCTTACACAAATAAGGTCCTAGCATAAAATCTTAGCAGTTCTAGAGTAATCATTCAGCCCTAATTAAAGATCTAAATCTAACTAGTAAAATTGTAGGAAAGATTTGGCGTGCGCTGCATGGGCACGGTTTTACCTGCGACTACACTAAAGCAGGCCCGTAGGAAGCGGGGGGCAGGGGAGGCATTCGTCCCACCCCAATAATCCTAAAATTCAATTGTTCACAGCATGGTCCCTAGTCTTCCTATTGTTATCGAACAAAAGTTGCCCCCCAATAATTTTTCCCAAGCTACGATGCTGCACTAAAGCTTGTCACAGTCGGCTATAAAAATAGGCCATCATTTTAAAAACTTCGATCGCACTTAATGAAAAATTGATTCTACAAAAGTTCGCATGATCATTCACAGAAGATTGCTTGATAATGTCGATTGATCTACAAATAATCTCATAAATATTCATTGAGCGCGTTCGTTTGTTTTGAGATTAGATGAAATTAAGTTCAGTAACGAAGACACTCCTCTGATTACGAAGCAATTCGTCATAATCAACTTCAAATGAAGTGAGATGTGCGAAAAGCCGAGTTTGCATAATGATGCATAGAAGATTGCTTTATGGTGCCGATGCAGGGGGTTTCCTTAATTCAGGGTGGCCAATCAACGCTAACCATAACATGAGGGATTGCTCTATCTTGCCGATGCAGGGATTTTCCTTCATGCAGGGTGGCCAATCAACACTAACAATGCCATGCATAGAGGATTGATTTTTTCGTACCGTTATAGGGATTTTCCTTAACGCAGGGTGACCAATCAACGCTAACTATGCCAGAAGAGTGCAAAAGAAATTCAGGTGGCATTCGGGAATTTATTACATGTAATCTAATATGCAATTCACAATCCATTCAATGTTATGAATGGGCAAACCAAGACCACAAAGTGCGTGGTAGAATAACCAGACCATGGACTAGTTAGACCATAATTACAAGACATGAAACGAGTAGAACGGGTTGAAAAGACTATAGAAACGATCAGGAATGAAAAGAATGAAAAGAAACTAGTCGAGAGCAATAGAAACGATTAGGAAACGGGCTGGAATAGCTTCATCAATCCCTTTTCTAAGAGGTGGGTCCATGCTTAACCATCTCGTTTCCAACACATTTCTGACTGTTTCCTTCTCGTTGCCCACACGTCTCTATTCGTTTCTCCTCGTTTCTGGTCTGCCCGTATCATGTTTTAGTAAAAGCGCCAGAAAGAATAAAATCTAGCCTTTGGCTTAGACACAAATGATATGATGGGCCTAAAAATGTGTCGTATAATGAATCGACCACCTATCAACCTTTTACTATAAAATCAATATAATCAAGTTTTGATCTTTTTGATCTTGAGATCCAGTGTCCGATGTTCCCAATGATTCAGAGGGTCATGATTTACTCATACGTGCTAGTCTTGTATTAGGATTCCGTGGCCTGTATTTTCTATCATGTAACCACAACATGTAACATTTAATTATGGCTAGAATTCGTCAGAAGAGGAATTTAAGACTTGTGAAAAATTCAAAATGGTTGACAATCAGTTGGCATGGTAACCCTGGATGGATGATTGAATATGGCTTGTACTGCATAAACAACAGAAGTTTACATTGAAAATATCCGATGAATTGACGTAATTATGCGGCAGGTTTATGAATCTATCCTGTTTCTTTCATGGACGAGATTTTTTGTAAGGAACCCCATTTCAGAATTTCATTTTCTATCAATGCCTACTTACATTATGAATATTTGAGAAAAAGCAGGATTTTGAAAATCCATGGAGGTAATTTGTAAGAATGAAATGACCAGAGTAGGACTCGAACCCACAACCTCTAGATTCTTACTCTGTGCAGTGGTAGAGATATGGCAGCGCACTAGAGAGCGAATCTAGAAGTCGTGGGTTCGAGTCCTACTCAGGTCATTTTCATTCTCACAAATTATCTCGAATATGATGATGGTTAATTTCGACAGCAAATTGATAAAAACTACAAATACAAACTACAAACAAATAATACAAAGATAGTATCAAGAAGCAAGTGAAACACTAATTTTGATTAAAAAGACGATGGGTTATATAGTTATAATATTGTCAAGTTGACATTGTTTTTTTGGAATAGCCGTTTTTCACGCACTGTATAATGAATTCGTTATGTAGTTTATGACATAGTATTACACATAGTTTATGACTTTGTAGTAAATATGTAAATTTTGAGGCTTCGTCTAAAACTGCGATCATTTGAGGACATTGTTGGAAACGTATTTTCTCTTTCAGTTCAGCTTTGTTTATTTCATAGTCCATGAGCCAATGTATTTCATCTTCAACCTTACAACAAACTGCACAGAGACGTTCGTCTGGAGCCTTTTTTGGCCTATGATACTCGCTTTTTTTATAAAGAACCTAGCTCAGAACCTAGTTCCTTAAGTTCCTTATTTAGAGATCTCTTTTGAACACTTTGTAGTTCTAAAAGTTCCTTAGTAGTTCCTTAATTCTAAGTGTTTTTGCTTAGTAGATAAGAATGAGTATTGACGCAAGAAAAGCATTAAAATTCAACATTTTGCAATAAACTCGTGATAAGGAAACATGGAACATATTATAACACAAAGAAGCTTAGGCTAGGCCTATAAAACGTAAAATTTATTTATATAGTAGTTAGAGAAGTTGCATATCAACACCAAATTAAAATATGCAAAATTATAAAGTTATTTAGCGATTTGATCTTTAGTAGTAAAAGTTCCTTAAGTTTTTCGACCTTTTACATGTAGGTTCCTTACAGAAGGTTCTTTATAAAAAAGCGTGTTCCTCTGTGTTTCTATTTCAAGCTTATGGCTAGAAAGTCTGAAGTTACAAATCATTTTTCGTCGAATGGGGCACTTTATTTTAGTTAGGTATTTCTCAATTTTAACATCTTCTTTAATTGAACAATAAGTACGAATATTTAGTTGATTTTTTGCGCAGAAATGTGTTTTGCACGTCTAAGTCTGTTACACGCTGCTTTATCGTGGATATCACAGTTGTATGAGTGTTTCTCTCATTTGCTCTCACCTCCATTTACAAGTAACCTATAAATAGATATTCAAAACGTATATTGAATCAAGCATTCTAAAGCAAAATCAATATGAGCCTCAAAGCAAATGCAAGAAGAAACTTAGAACTTAGGGCTAAGCAAATATTCAAAATAAAATTGAAGAAGGGCCCATCTACACGAGTGCCCTAAACCTGCCTTATGGCATTCTTTAGGGGATTAAGCAGATTATCACCTCTTCTGATCGTGTAGACGGCATTTTCAACTTTTTTGCCCAATGTAAAGTTAGGGCACAGATCACAGACGCCGCTAGGGCAGATTGGGCCTGCTCTGGAGGTGCTCTTTTTGCCCAAAGCTGTCAGAAGGGATTAAAAATTGGTTATCGCACAGCTTGCTTTTAAAAACGGGGCACGCTTTCGCTGATTCAAAGGCTGATGATCAAAATGTCGTACGAAGATATGGCAATGTTTATCCTTGTTGCTTTTTATTTATTAGAACAGAACAGGCAAAATAGAATTCTGCGTATGTTATATTTTCTTCCAGTGGCTTTCATGGCTAGAAATTCTGAAATACGAATCGCAATACTGAGGTACACGCATTTTATTTTATAAGCAATTGCTTTATAAGCAAGTCAGTACTCGACATGACAAAAACTTAAGCAATTCCAGTACTGGACGGATAGAGGAATGCTAAGCACTTTGAAAATTCTAATTCTGATCCAATCGGTCATGGAAATCGTGCAGCAGCTATAGAGAAGTGGGTTATCGTGGATATTAGTACCCGGGCACACTTTTGTATGCAAGATACCATTGAAAATTTATGAAGAACAACTTTTGAGATAGTATTATAAGAAACAAATCTCCAACTTTAAAAAGCTAAGCAATTGCTAAGCAATTTCGAGTACTCAAATTTGCCCTCTAGCTAAGTAATTTTGAGTACTGAGCTCGAGCTGAAATTGCTTATAAAAAAATGCGTGTATTTTGCAAACATGTATAAAAAGAGGTATGCATTGGTGTATCACAGACAGGCAAGGCCGTACACAGAACATTTTTAGCGGGGGGGGGGGCAAAACCCCTTTTGAAGAACTTTTTGAGGATATCCTCTATAGGAAAGCATATGCTTTTGGAATTTTTTGGGGGGGCATTAGCCCCCCCTTGCCCCCCCGCTATGTACGGCCATGCAGACAGGAAAATGATTTTAATGTATTTTGCTCGACTGACATGATTATTAGCAAAGACTTGAACCCGTACTATAGGCCAGTTTACCTTTAATCAAAATTCTACCATTCTTTTATTTGTTTTATTTTGGTTATATACAATACACTTCTGACTTCAAACTTGTTACCTAAGAATAAAGCATGAGGACGAGGGAGGAGTTGAAAATGATCGCGTGCTTCTAATAAACAATCATTTCTAACATGACAGTTCATGACAGATGTGTGAAACCTCAATGCTGTGTTGATCTGAGGAATGTCCTTACGAATAAGGACGGAAGTTGAGGAATGTGGCGTTGGGCATTCATAGGGCACATTTAGGGGATTTTTAGGGCTCTCGTGTAGATGGAGCCGAAAGTACTCAATACTTATTCAAACTTACTTAACATTCCTAACATTGCTCTTAAACTATTTCTGAAGTACAAGAAAACTCTTTACAGCCAATGACAGTGGCCTCTTGTTCTTTAGGTTTATTAGTATGCCCTTTTCCTCTCCACTCTTTTATGGAGCTGCTGGGCTCAGGGTGAGGGTTAACTTCATGGGCTTAAATTCCCTTAATCCCCCCACATTACTGAATGGTATCCCTCCACAGTACAGATGGTATCGCCCAAAGTAATAAATATCCTTCATAGTACTAAATTGCATTCCCCGACAGTACTGAATGGTATCCTCCATAGTACTAAAATTGCATTCCCCCACACTACTGCAAACTATCCACCACAGTGCTGATGGTATCCCCCACAGCATTGAATATCATCCATAATACTGAATTGTATCCCTACAGTACTGAATATCCTCCATAGAACTGAATTGCATCCCCTAGAGTACTGAATGGTATCCTCCACAGTACTGATGGTATCCCCCACAGTAATGAAAATTCTATCCTCCGCAGTACTGATGGTATCCCCCACAGCACTGAAGCAAAGTAATAAAAAATATGTGTGTTTTGATAACCCTGTGTCTTGGAATTCAAAATTGGAAACTTAGGTCTTTGCTTCAAAATTAAGATTGGTGCATGCCTGGGCCTGCTGGCGAATACGTGACACACCCAATACCGATCTCTAATAAAGCTGTAGGTACAATCAAAGGTGAGGAGGCTAATCTCATTGACATCTCTGTTACTGAGCAAGAAAAGATGGTCGATTGTGGCTGACCACATTTTTTATATGGAATTTGGGATCCCGCTCAAGAAGCTTATCAAAAATTGCAAAGAGAAGGAATTCCTAGGCATTTCTGGAATTCCAAAACTCGTAGAGTCATCAATCTAAAGAATTCGCCCTTAAAGACTTGAGTATGCATTATTTAAAGAAATAATAGGGAATTGGACTCTATATGTCTACTAGAAATGATTAAGCAGCTTTTAGACTATTGATATTTTGTCATGGAGAATTGGACCAGAAAGTGTCAAGAACAAGGAAAAGTCCCCAGCAGGACCAATTATTAATTACAAATATTCTACTTTGTTTTCACTTTTCTAACAAAGGATATATGCAGTTTTTTAATAAACTACTGGAATCAAGGCCCATAATCTGGAAGTCACCTAGCATTTTGTCAAACATTTCAGACTAGCTACCACCACATACTCACAAACCTGTTTGCTTATAGATTCCTAACAAGAAGAATCTAGAAGCAATCCAAAGTGTTATTGCCTTTATTGAATACCTTATTAAAGTATAAAAGAATTACCTCAATCTAGGTCTTGTTTATTATTGACCTCGAGGGGCATATCACTCGAAAAAATCTCGTACACTTTTTGAAAAAATCACAGAAAAATCACTAAAAAATCACAAAAATCACAGAAAAATCACAAAAATCACAGAAAAATGTAAGAAAAATCACAAAAAAATCACATTAAAATCACCAAAATCACAAAAATATCACTGTGATTTTTGAAATCACAAAAATCTCGTACACTTTTTTTGTAAGTGATATGCCCCTCGATTGACCTGATGCTTATGAATGTAAGTAATGAATCTTTAACTTGGACACAATGTTAAACAAATACTTATTTACAGAAAGGCCCACAAATTATTGGAAAAAAGTGGACCAGTGATTTTTCGTCTGATATCTTGCAGTATGTAATTGCTTGAAGATGATTGCCTGTCTTTACCAAGCAATGACATACTGCAGATTTAGCTATTGAAAAATTGACTCCCCATACAATAAACAAACCCAGCCCCAAGGGGTAAATCACTTCCTAAAATCTCGTACACTTTTCTTTAAATCCTATTACTCTGATGAAAATCCATTGGAAATCTCTGGAAATCCTTTTGATCTTGAAAAATCTTGTACGCTTTAGAAGGGAGTGAGATGCCCCTCGCCCAGTACAGCATTGCCAGAAATCTATCTGCGCATTCACATTTCTGTTAATAGTCCTTCTTATAAGCACTTATAAGAGAACGAAAGTAAGTATAAATATAAGCACTTAAGAAGAATAAAAATGAAAATGAATATAAGCACTTATAAGAAAGTGAGTGACATATTGAGATGCTCACCACCATGTCTCCCTTCTATTCTCTGCTACTCACAGCAGGCAGAAATTCCCAGAACAGTTTCCAACAAGCCGAGGCTTGTAAACATATTAGTTGCTTAATGTTTGAATAAAGCTCGGCTGAGAATTCAATGTTTTCTCAGTATTCTGATTAGTGACTTCAAAGGGATTTTCCCCGAGCTTTTACAGTGTCCTTGAGACATGGTGTTTCATTTTTTTTCGGGATTATCTCTATTAGGCAAGGACGAAGTGAAACATTATTTTCATATAGACATTAAGCCGAGATAAACATGATTTCATTTAAAGGAACTTGCTAAGAAACAACGTAAGGAATGAGATTAATGTGTAGTTTCATACAGAAATGATTGTAATTTGGGAAAAAGCTAGGTATGTTAATGATGACTTGCATTAGTATCTTGTAAAAAACGAGCTAACACAGTATATAAAGATGAAGTTTAGCAGGTGGATTTTTTCAAGAAGCCAAACAAGTAGTCAAGAAAACGGGAAGAGAGTTTTCTGTCAGGGAAAAGAGCCTACAGAAAGTGTTTCACTTCTGTTAATAGAACTTCAAAACCAAAGGGTGGATTAAATTTACAAGTAAAGCTCGAAATTATGACTCTAAGAAGTTATTCTTTTCGAGGTGGCTCCCAATTTTCTATCAAAGAGCAATTATATCAGGGAGCTTTAACAGAACCCCAGATATCCTGAGTGTCCTCATGGCTTGATGGTAGAATGTTGAGGTTGAAAGTCAGAGGTCTAAATGGGTTACTTTCATCCAGCACATGCTATTTTCAATGCTGAAGAGTAACAGCTATGCATAAGTGCTTTGGGATAGGTTGAAGTTTCAGTTTGAAATTTCCTCTCAAGTAGGGCTACGCTTTTCCTCCAAGTTGGCTCTCTACCCTCCTGATTCTAGAATCCTGAATCTGCCCAAGAGAAGTGTTATCTCCAATGACAGACGTTGCTTTTTAGACTTACATAATTCAGGCGGCTTGCATATGAAGCTAACGCCTCCTAGCAATCAAACTGCAAAACAGCCATTTCCATTGAATAGCATGAAAATGATGATTTTATCAGCTCAACCTAACAGGCATATCTCAATGTACACCTGCGTATTCTAAACAAATATGCAAAATTCACATTTTTTATAAGATTGTACTTTTTTTTTATAAGAACCAGTAAAATTGATTTGAAGCTGGCTGTTCTTAAATATTCCTCTATTTCTAGGTTGAAATTTTGTTAAACTGTTTTTACTTTTCAATTATTGGAGAGCCTTTTTTGCTATCAGTAATGTTAATTGTTGCAAAGTTTGACTCCCTTGACCATCTGATATTATCTGTGTGCTGTACATCAGTTTGTATTGTAATTATTTGTCAGTCTTATGGTGATTTCATAAAATTTTCACATTTTGCCAAAAATGGTCAGCCTCGGTTTGTTCTTAGCTTGTTCTTAAGTATTGGCCAGATTTGAGGCTCGTGTTCTTATAAAATGGTTCTTATCAAAAAAAAAAGAGTTTAGCTGCAACCACAATAGTAGTACTGCCAATTCTTAGCATTTTCCCAATTCCTAATTAATTAACAATTCCGCAGGATGACTAACCCGGGTGAAATCTGAAGGGATGGACGCTACTTTAGAGTGCAAATAAATTCTTCTCTTTAATCGAAATATCAAGATTTATTCATACAAAGGGGCACGAAACGTCTGGAAAATTGGTACCAGACACTGTTTATGCCACAGAGGGGGGAATCGCCCAAAATAATTTCTCCTGATATTTGCCAGGTCAGTGTTACTAGATTCTGTAGAATACCCAGTTATTTGGATGATTAGAACATCTCCTGATTAGTGAGCAATCATGAAAAGGCTTTTAGAGATGAAGGAGTAATTTCTTGTCTCTTTTCTACTATAAATGTATCCAGCATCGTCTATCTAAAATCAGATCACTAACTTCTAACCTGGGGAATTAGTGCATTTTATCTAATTATTTTGTTGCTCTTTTTAGCCAGACTTATTCTCAAACCTTTCCGAAAGTCTCTGAACTTTCTTAGCTTTCAAAGCCGTTTTGGTCAATTGGAGCTTTCTTAAAAACTGTATGGAAAGTACTTTTTTTCACGCATTTATGAAGAACTCAAAACTTTCATAGTTTTTTAAGCTGTTTCGAGTTGATGAAGGCTTTCTAAAAGTCAAGTGGGAAATATGGAAAATAATGAAAGTATGGTACTTTTCGCCTCAGGTGTGCAAGAGCCACTTTTCTATTGTTCTATTATTGTTTAAATCTATTGTTAACCACAAGGGTGCAAATGCCATACTTTCCATTCAAAGGTTTTTCTCCTAACAACCTTTATTTGCCTATTGTGAAATCATAAAAAGTATTTCAAAAGTATTTTGCAATAAAACTTACCCAGGAATCATGAGCTGTCAGCCAACTGTCCAAGTTAACTTGCATATATCTGGAAACCCAATTTACAATATTATCCACGTAATCCAGACCTAGGTCATCCCGATTCGCACAGTGCACTGCCAAGGTTCCTCCGAAGCACACGAAGGCCACCACTCTTCCCCAATTCTTCCCCGTCTCAAAAATCTCATCGGCAATTCCTTGAAATGTGGGGTAGGCTGTGTTCGAGGTAATTCCCAACTGTTCACACATATTATTGAATATATTTTTATTGTTGGTTTCAAGTTCGACTCCAACCCGTCGAAGGGTTTTACACGGATCGCACAAGTTGGTAGGCTCGGTGTCGTAACCAGCGAGACTTATGTTACTGCTTCTTAGTTTATAACCGATGTAGTCTTTTATGATTGGAGTGTATGGATTGTCTGGTGAGTTAGCATTAGCCATTGCTTCTTAAAGTATAAACATAGACGATATGGACAACAGTTTTGTAGTTTTTAGTGAGATCAGAAACAGCGAGAACGCGAAAGTTACGGACGACGAGGGGCAACTCCTTCTTATCGGAACTTCACCAAATTCTCTTAAATAATAATTCTTGCAATGTCCAATCGATTTCCACAATGTTACTTTTGTTAGGACTTCCCAGGAATATTTTACAGATTTTTAAGTTTTCTTTCTTTTTCGTGCATGATGCGAGCTCTGGGTTCAGCTGGTCTCTACAAATTCAGGGCCTTCCTCTGATCAACAAGTGCTCGGACGGTCAATGGTTTTTCTCAGGAATTTCTTCACTTTCACAACTGCCACACCCACAAATAATTTCTTGGCCACGATTCAAACCTTCAAGGTAGAAAAATAGGTCCAGGTGATGTAAGAAACATGAAGATAAACCAAGAAAAGTTGTTGCCGAACCTTCCGAGTCAAACCAGTTGAGCGGGAAGGCGAAGAAAAAAATCCTGACAACAGGCCGTGTGAGTCCTGGGGGGTCTGGGTCTAGTGGTGTTTCTCAGCAACAAGGGAGAGAGAAGAGGGGGGTTGCTAGGGGGTTCACAGATTTTGAGATTTTCAAGGGATTTTCATCTTTCTTTGATAAACTAAATTTTGGTAATCACATTTTCTTAGCTCTCACCTAAAATATAGTACAAAAAGTTGCCTAACCCCAAAAACTTATTTTTCCTTGACTTCATGTTGATATGAAAAAGTTGAGGTTTGGTTTTACCTGTAAAATATCACCCATACTAAATATTCTAGAAAAAGTACCTTAAGTTTTATCTTCTACATGTAGGTTCCTCATAAAAGGTTCCTTGTAAAAAAAGCGTGTCAAACCCAGCTACATGTTAAACAAATAACTCGAGCTTACTTTGATAAGCAAGAGTCAAGATAAATTAATCAGAGCAAGTAATTTATGAAGTAACTATACAAGAAAGAAGCAACTGCAGGTAGGAAAAGATTCAAAATCTAGAGGCAATCTACATGATGTGTCACGAGCATTGCATACGTTGCATCAATGTTACAGGAAAGCAATGTTTCGTTCGTTCTTGAATTGAAGACAGTAAAAACCCGCTTATAAGAGCCAAAATGTTTCTACTTGGCCTAAATAGGTTCTTATTGAGATGGAAATCTATCCCTCAGTTCCGTTTTTAGTTCTCAGTTCTCAGATTCGTTTTCTTACATTGCAATAACATTTGATTAAAAAGCTGTTTTAAAACCATTAAAAAACTTATAGCAATCCAACTCCTATGATCAGAGACTGAATACAATAAATGATGAAGTCTTACCCCAACAGGTTCTTAAAAGCCAGGTTCTAATAAGTGGGTTTTTACCGTAATTCAGAGTTTTTTTAGAAAAATTTAGAACTGTACATATTTACCTGTCTTTAACCTTTTAAAGAAGACAACCTTATTGCGTACTGTGTTTTTCCTGCTACAACCATTTAGTATTTTAGAGCTTCATTTTTGAATTTCCTTATAATGCTCAAAACAATTATAATGATTTTATTCCGATCTTATGTTAATTTGCTCAAGATAAACACCACAGAGGTACGTACCAAAATTTTCATATCTATCAGCTATCATCAAACCTAAAGGCTCCTCGAGGCAGCAAAATGTTTGTACCTTTGGAGATTTTTAAAGACTAAATACCCCCCTTATACCCCTCTCCACTCGTAGAACCATAAGCAAATAAGACAAGCAAGTTGCTATATTGTGGCACAAATGTGGTCCTTATCATGGCTGCAACGTCACCAATTACATCATGGTCACAAGATTGGAGATTTTTAGAGACTAAATACCCCCCTTATACCCCTCTCCACTCTTAGAACCATAAGCAAATAAGACAAGCAAGTTGCTATATTGTGGCACAAATGTGGTCCTTATCATGGCTACAACGTCACCAATTACATCATGGTCACAAGACCAAGTGGATGATATCAATCTAGCTCTACAAACCAAACCCATTCCATTTCACATAGCTTGCTCTGTTGTTCGCTGCGTTTGGTTTCACGTCTCAGGCCCACGCGTTTTCATTCATATTAAAGCCACAAAGAAGGTTAACGCAGTAAGCTTAGGCCTTATCTCATTTTCATTTGAGATATTTGGTGTATGAGTAGACTAGCCACAATGTGAACGTGTGAAAACTCAAGAACTATCAACCAATTTATTAGAAGGTGTTTTTCAAGATAATGACGTCATACTCGCTACCAGGAGCTGTACCAGTTTATTTGGATGTAGTCAGGGGTCAGGGGCCTAGGAGGGTACTGAAAATGGGAGGGGACATGGAAAATGGGGCATGAGGGATGCACCCTGCTACAGGGGTCAAATTCATGCTCTTGAAAACAAAATTTTACATACTAAACAGCTACTATGGCTCTAATGGCCTCTTTTTGACTGCAATTCTAGGAAACGTCACAGATGTTAAGAAAATTAACAGCATTTCTTTGAAGAAAAAGGACATTCAAAATTTTTTCTGAGAAGTACGGGACACGTGCCCCTAATTCCTACAAAACTGATCAGGGTGCCCTATTTTCATGATTTCATCATTGTTATAAAAGAAAGTTATTCAGGAACTCAGAGAGTCTCTTGTTTTGTCTTTTTGTGCTGAAAATTTTAACAATTTTTGAAAATCGTTTACTTTTGTTGGTTTGCATTCTCGTTCTGCCCTGCTAGTAATTTAGTCACATGCACTATGCGTTATTTTATCTTGTCAGTATGATATCATGTCATATGTTATCTTTCTCTTGTCAGTATGCACTCTCGTCATGCTTAACAAGATTGCTGGCCAATGCAATGAGAATACATAGCTTATTGTTTTGGTTTCTAGACTACCACTCTTCTGACTGTTATCATATGTGGGCTAACGTAAAGGCAGGGGCGTGCGTGGGTCTTGAAAAGTGGGGGCACATGAAAAAGGGGTACTAGTGAGCACTCTTCGGTGCACTCTTCGTTGCACTCTTCTACGGGGTCTTGGGCATACCCCCCCCCCCCGTATAAGTTTTAATATAGAAGCTGCTACTTTGGCTCTCGTACCATCTTTCAGACTAAAATTCTCAATTTCATAAACATAAAGAAAGGACACTTTTCAGATATAAAAGGGGCAGGCATAAGATTTGGCAGAAAAGTGGGGAGCATGTACCTCCCTAGCCCCCGGCTCCTAGGCCTATGCGTAAAGAAACGACAAAGGGACCCCTCTCGATGTTTGTGGATTAATTCAGACTATTTTGCATTAAATGAAACAAATGGAAAACTTTCTCACGTATGAATAAAGAATTGTATTATCTTTATCTTATTGGTTTCGTATTAAACGTATGATTCCAGACAAAACGAGATAGGTCACAAGACGCATGCACATTACGTAAAGTTTGCACGTGTAGTCACACCCATTTAACTTTCAATGGAGAAGAAACAAAAACAGACCTTTCGGTCATTGTCAGGTTGTTGTTTTCAGAATAAATAAATGCTTTTTCATATGCAACCTTGGCCTTAATTTGACCCGGAACTTTCTGGTTATAAAAGAAGAAAGCCATTTCTTCTATATTCATGATATAAGGTTTTGCCTGTTGAAAATAAGGCCCCTCAGGCCCACAGGAAGTGCCAGAATAATGGTTTTATGTCATAAAAAGATGATGTCATATGCTGATTTCTATTGTTACCCCCCCCCATCCGTCACTCCTTTTATAGTGCTGCCCCTTCTCTGTCATTACCCTTGCTCCCCGTCAGTTTCTTGATGGCTCTGCAAATAACAAGACTAGAGCTGAAAATAATTAACCCTTTCCATATCCCCATCCTTTTAAAGCTCACAGTAATACGCGTTATTAAGTTCTGCTTGGAAAATATGTACCTAGGTATTATATCTGAATGACTCCAGAATTCGCTTGTGCAAACATTCAAAGTGCACTACTAATATTTGCTATGCAATAACGTAGAAAAGATGATTAATTTCGTGAATGATTCCAAGAAAATTGATGAATTTGCTTTTTGCTTTTGAATTCATGCCATACTTACTTTTCTATACAATTTTTTTCAATAAGCAACTGGAAGCAAGGTTCACTTCCTTGCTATTACCTATCAAATTTGTCTAGTATCTTCTAGTAAATAAAACGGTATTTCTGTATCAGAGTGTAGCCAAATAAAACACTCTTACGCTTCTTTAAACAATTATAGACATTTCTTGAAAAAGTTTCTTACAGTGCAAGCATTTCTAAACCTTTTTGCCACTAGGGAGCTTGAGGTTTTTGTACAGTAACAAGTTTCTGATAAAAAAGTATGTTAGCAAACATACGATGAACTACCAATATTTGCCATGCAATAGCTTCTCAAGTCAATTAATTTTGAGAATGATTTCCAAATTCAGATGAATTTGCTTACTACTTTTAGAATAATGCTATACAAACAGTTAAAGTAATCTGTCAATATTTGCAAAATAGAAACTTACCAAAATCAGGAACTTTGAAAAGTAGATAGAAACAAGCCTCGATGATATCCAAAATATCTGAGGAACGTTTTCATATGTTCGATTAAAACAACGAGATAGCTCAAGGTCTCAGTATAGAGCGGTAAAACAAGCTAGATATGATGCAGGCAAGCTCTATATAGATCGTGCAGGCCTCGTGCTTCTTCGCCAACCCCAATGCTTATCTCAAGACAAGTGTCACACCTACTTCAAAAACTCGTGTGCAGAGCCTCTTATACTCAACTAAAGTTGTTTACTTCTCCTGTTTGTTGACATTAACTTACTGTGGGTCATGTGTTCTTCAACACTTATTACGTGTTTTCCGACATCAGTTTCGAAGTCAAATTAACTGTTTAACTTAATAAGGTAGCTTCTTAGACAAACATTACACCACACCCATCCTCGTGTGAAACACTATTGCTTTCCTTCAATCATGACTGCATCAGAGGTCATTCGTGATTTTTGCACGAGACACTCGGTTCAGCCACGTTGCCTGGCTGGCTAGGATTGCCCTTGGTACTAGCCTGAGCAGCACCGTAGCTCAGGAATCATTATTGGGGGGCAACCATTAGCCCCAGAATCTGCTAGCCAGGGTAGGCTAGGATAACATTTCTAGGGGGGCATAAGAGTATATAACGATAGAGATAGCAGATTTTTGGTGATAAGAAAATAGAGTTGCAGGATGTTTGGGGGGAGGGTGAGGTTTAAGCGCTCATGCCCAAATGCCCCAATGAATTCATACCTGACGAGCAGTGCCAGAATCTTTTACTTGAAAATATGACATAATCTCATATTTTTACCTGCGGAACTGACGAATTTACAAAAATAGATTTCCAGCTAGTACTTTCTCAATTCTACACCAGTTTACTCTGCCACTGCAGTATACTGAATACATTAGACATTATTTCTGCATTTTTTATGAGAAACTATCAGACCACAAGATTTGTGCTCATCCTACATAACATGGTGCACGAACAAGGTGCACGAATATTTTTGATGAGAAATAACAAGGAAGCCCAGTACCGAGAGTTTTCTAATTCTTTCGACATCTGGCAGGGTACTGAAAGTTTCCTAGGATTTTCAGAGCCCTGCTATTTTACTGCACTGGATTTCGAAAACCAAAATGGCCCCCAAATGGCACGTCATTGTCACATAACTCGATTCATACAGTACCCTTTTGTCTGCAATGATAAGATTCTCGTAAGGGACAGGGTTATAAACACTGTTCTCAAAAAAGACTGGATCAAGCATCTGTCGTTCTGAAATGAAGTCATTCGCGGCCATATTGGTAGGTCCAATTCGATACATTGTGATTTCACTAGGGACTGCTTTCTTCTTTGATGATTGTTGGAATGTTTTGAATGCTCAGCATGAGACTGTATAATTGTGCAGCTGTTGTTAACAAGGAGTGAAATTGATATGATTTAATTGGCAGCCATATTGGGAGGCCAAGTGCAAGCCGAAGCAATTGGCTTCAACATCTGATTGCAGAGACAACAGAATGCTCGATCCAGTCTTTTTTTGAGATCAGTGGTTATAAACCGGTTTCAAATAGAAGAAAAGGAGGACTGTAACTTGCCAAACCTGTTTCCATGAGTAGTGTATTCCTTATAAAATTTATCGTGAATGGTGTTTTGCTTCCACGGAATTCGATTAATTTTAGATCCAACTGAGTTTCAGTTTCACTTTTGAATGCTTTCGATTGAGGATAAGTTCTCCAGGCAACCCAAATTCTTTAGAGCTTACAGCTTGGATAAATTTGACTTTCCAAGAACAGGGGTGGAGTGCTAAAGGACGTGCAAGAGGAAATTATGTCTCTCTAGCAAATAACCACTAGAGATGAAGGTCATTTAGGGGGTCAATGCTTATTTTTCCTAAAATGATTGCACGATGTTTCCTGTGGGATTTCAAGGAGTTCTCCTGAAAATTTGGGTAAAATTTCCCCCTTACCATGATTTATGCGCTAATACCTCAGCTTCCTTACTGCTCATGTTACGCTGGGGTAGTTAAGTGGATGGGGGTCTATACTCTATACACTCTCTGAGAGCCTTAAAATTTTAACTAACATATCATTTCTCAAATATTCGTCCACCAGGAAACTCCATTTCTGAGGGGCATTTCATTCCCTTTCAAATGGTACGAAATTTTTTAAGAACAAAAGGATTTCCAGAGATTTCGGAGAGATTTTCATTAGAATAAAAGGATTTTCAGGAAAAGTGTACGAGATTTTTAGGGAGTGATTTAATTCTCGTCCATTTTTTCTTGCTTTCCCAGTAAGGGCAACATAGCCAGTTTTAAAACCCGACTTTTAACCTCTTTGAGACAACATTTTCAGAACAAGGTAGCCCCCCTTATATGCACCTCTGGTTTACCTTCTCAAAGAAATTTCTTTGCCTCAAGGAAATCAGATAAGAAACGAATGATTTTCCATGATAATGAACAACTAAATCATAAGTTAAGTTTCAAGTTAAGTTAGCTTCCTCTGCAAGTCATTTTAAAACACTGACAAAAACTTGGTTACTTGAAAACGTATGTTACTGCTCTTTTTGCCAAAAATATCCTGTCATGAGCGGTCATACTTGATGTAACTTTAAGTTACTTTATGTTAGTTTATATTAGTCTCTGTACTACGTAACGACTAATATTAAAAAAGATTATATATTATTTTCATTATTATAATGACTAATAAAGAGTTTTCATAGGGATGTTTTTTAGATATTTTTTGAATTCTTATTAATTCCTGAAGTATAACTGATAATAAAATAAAGTATTGATTGCTGAATTCTTTATTCTGAATTCTTTATTAGGCTGAAGCCACATTGCTGAAGCCACATTGCTGAATTCTATCCAGTTTAACTACCAGCATTTTCGGAACTATTAAATCCCACGCGTGGATTCATTGAGAATTAATGGCAAAAGGCGTTGCTATGATAAGACAGATATAAAACCATTAGGTGATTTTGTATTGAGAGAGGCCAAATTTCAAGGATTTTTTTTATGGTTAAGTACTAAAACAAATTGGCTGTCACTCAAGTGGTGGTGCCAGATTTCCTCCGACAGGTGGCTAGAACCAGAGGCGGCGTCTCATGAGGGACTAGGGAGATTTGTCCCCCTTTTCCCCAAAGGTCGGCAACATCGTCAAAAATGGTTTGAAATTAGTTGGGTATACATATAGTCAGTCGGACAAATAATATCAATATCCCCCACTTCTTTCAAATTTTTCAGAGCTGGCACCACCACTGGCTAGAACATCGGATGGAGGGCCTATTTCCTATAAAAATTCAAAATTGTCTCCGACAATGAATGTTTAGTATCAGTGCACTCAGGGGGGCTAAACTCCTCCGACGGGGGATTTGTAGCCCCCTCCCCCCTACCCCCTGTAGAGCCACTAATAAAACAAGACCTGTTTTGAGGGAATAAACCTAGATGGTCAAGAAAAAATTTGATCTGTAGATATTTGTAATTACACTGGCTGTTTTTCTGTTCGGCCATCTGTAGCGGGCAAGAGTAAAGTGATTTCATATTTTATGCGGCGAGTTTTGGCGATAAAGCACCCAGCGAATGAAGTGCTGGACGCAATATGGTTGTAGTCCGACAAAACTGCGCATGCGCAAAAGCAAGAAAGTCTATTTAGCTCCGCAAGTGCTGGGACACAGGTGTTACCATGGCTTAGACGGCCTAATTGACAATGGAACAATTCTGTTGGCTGCTCTACCGTGACAGTGTTTTGGCTCCAACGCAGTATAGCGGCAAAAACTGCCGAATTAATCTCAATTTTCTCGGTTTCTTTCTTGATTCTATCCCAACCAAGTTTTCATGAAGACATGAGGCACAGGCGCTTCTGCACCTGCAAATTTGTTTTCATTAAGCACGTGACTATCTTTAACCAATGAATTACAAGCAACTACAGTGAGATGCAAGTCGAAGAGCCATGGGTTAGTAACGTTGGTTGCCAGTTATCTGAACTCTGACCCAGAGTTTCGAAAGCATCTCGAACTTTGGGGGTAACAATGCTTTAAGGACACTCTGTTATTGAGCAGGGGACTGGTGGAAGTAAAAAGGGTATTTCATTGTATTTTTCAAAAACCTCTGACATTTCAAAAGTTCTTACGCCTCTGACATTGATTAAAAGCTGAGCAAAGAAGAAGCAGTGTTTTTGAGGGATCAACGGATCAAGCTCTTCCAAGCGCATTTGCAGTAGGCATTTTTAGTAGCAATGGCATTATCGGCAAATAAAACGCGATGCTTTCAGACGTTTCTTCAGATATTCTTTAGTCAATTTTCGGTAACAATTCAGTAACAAGTTTTTGGCAGAGAGGGTCAAAAGGAGGCATCAAATATGCTAGGATCAAACTAGGACTTTATCTACTACTTTATGTAGTGATGCAGTACATGATACGATAGCCCTCAGCCGTGCCCCAGCTCGGTAATAATCCCTCTTGTGACCTTGATAGGCTAGCACGTCCAACACAAACTCACTCACTCATTTATGTCAATTATACATGACTATAATTGGAGTTATCACAAGGGCCTGGGTTCTCGTTTCGTTTCCTGTCACTAGGCATTTCTTAGCAGGGGGTCTAGCGTGGTTATCCCTCGTGTTGGGCTACGAATATTTCTCTTCGTTACTTGGTTCGCTCACGAAGGAGACAATTTCAATAATTCTTCCCTCCCACCTCCCCTCTACTGTAATAGTTTTTATCTAGGTGGTTAAGTTAAGGCTTGCTCTTGCCAACTGGCTCTTTTTCCTTCTGCCCTTCTGTTCCGAAGGCGTTTCATCTGGCCTCTTCCTCTTTCAGGTGGACTGGTGTGCATCGGCTCGTTGCCGGAACAGGGGCTGGAAATGTTTTCCCTGTTTACGTCATCGACTTAAAGATTGTATTGTCTGGGCAGTTCATGGCCGATGCACCTCCGCAGCCCACTCCCCAGAGTTCCAGGGCCATAAAGGGATAAAACATAGTAGGACCTCATTACTACTTAATGTAGTGATGTAGTGCATGCTGGCTGCTGGTGAGCCCTTTCTGATAATAAGGCCTGTTGTAGCCATAGTGGGCAATCACGTTCAACATCAACACTCATTAAATACTATATAAAGTGATGAAACGCATATGTTACCATGTCCCAGCTGGATATACTCGCATTTTTTTATAAGCAATTGCTTTATAAGCAAGTCAGTACTCGACAAGGCAAAAACTCAAGCAATTCCAGTACTGGATCGAGGAATGCTAAGCAATTTGAAAATTGTTGTTGAGATCATATTGGCAAAGAAAATCGTGCAGCTAGCTATAGAGAAGTAGGTTTTAGTGGATATTAGTTCCCTGGCACACTTTTTTATGCAAGATACCATTTACATTTGTTGTACAAAAACTTGTGAGATAGTATTCTAAGAAACGATTTTTTAATTGAAAAAAGCTAAGCAATTGCTAAGCTATTTTTGGTACTCAAATTCGCCCTCTAGCTATTCAATTTTCAGTACTGAGCTCAAGCTGAAATTGCTTATAGAAAAAAATGCGTGTAAGGTCTTATGCGGCCTTCCATAGGCTAGACTAGCACCTTAAAGACAAACTGAGCTCCGAAATTGAAATCAGTCAGAGTAGAAAAAGGAAGTAGCTAAATTCAGAGAAGTGATTTACCTTGACATATGACGTAACTGTCACGTGTTACAGCATTTGGTGATCTCACTTTTTATAGGTCATTAGCTTCACCTAACAAAAAATACACGATAAATCAAAACAAAACATTTACAAAAATCAACAAGATTGATGAAGATTTATCACATACCCATGATATACCTTGTAATAATTGGCAGAAAAGAAACAAGAAACTACACGTTCATCTCGACAAGACTGTTTCGTGATTGCTCACTCATCAGGAAATGTAGTAATCCTTAGATTTAGATACATCTCCTGATTCAGTAACCCCCTGAGGCTAGTTCTATAAACGGGAACGGGGAATACTGGAATATTGGAACCAGGGAGTATTAGAACCAGGGAACATAAAATCTCTAAAAAGGGGAACATCGCAATGGAAATCCTATTAAAATGATGTTTACACCAATGGAAAGGGCTACCCTTCTACAACCCCTACACCAAGATCTTAGGTTCCCTGAGTGTGCAAAATAGCCCTAATCAAAGTTTCATCAGAACGTGGATTTCTCGTGTAGTCTGACTTTCCAATATTCCAATATTCCCCATTCCCGTTTATATTACTAGCCCATCCCCTTACGAACGAGCAATCGGGAAACAGGCTTCTCAACATAAACATGTAGCTAGTTTCCTGTTTTTCCCCACCAATTAGTATATTTATAGGATATAGATATAAAGGATATAGATCAGTACATCTGCTGACGAGTGAGCAATTATGAAAAAGGCTTGTCGAGATGAATGAGTAGTTTCTTGTTTCTCCCCTACCAATTAGTAGATATATGGGATATAGATATAAAGGATATAGATCAGTACATCTGCTGACGAGTGAGCAATCATGAAAAAGGCTTGTCGAGATGAATGAGTAGTTTCTTGTTTTTTCCCACCAATTAGTATATTTGCGTTCTAGTACCATCATGTATTGAGCAGTAACTTCTGAAATCAAAACACTTGCTTTATGATTACCTCATGTGTGCGAGTTTAAATGTTGACATTCTTCCTTCAGAATAACTTCCATTCACCTGCATCCACGTCAACCAAAGTAAAGACTGGAAATCTGGGAAGCGTGTATTGTAAGTCTCATGAACCCAGCTACAGCTACCAGCAGAACATCCAGCTCGTCTGAAGATAAGAGTATAATACTGATCTTTAACGCGGCCAGAAAAAGTTCAGTGGTCGACAGCTGAGCCGCGGCTCAATTATCTCATGCAAGTGGCCGAGGGCTCGATGCTCCTGGGAATAAATACACACATTTTTATAAGTAACTAACTGAGAAAATCAGTCAGGTCACATGGCCAATTTTTGATAATTGTTAAAAAAAACGATTTGATAATTGTCCAATTGGAAGCCCAAACCATGCTTTCCATAAAATGTAAAGACTTTTGCGTGTGCAGCAAATTTAGCTTCTTTGTGCATAACGAGAGTGCAAATCATGTGATCAATTTGCTGGTAGAGCATAATGAAATTTTAAAGTAACAAAAGAAAACAAAAAAAATAACATAAAATCATGCGATAGATTTACTAATAGAGCAGAACTTAAGTGCACACTAAAATTCCTAGTTCTGATGTAGCCTAAATCATAAAAAAGCCAGCACTTTTCGATTTCATTAGCATCTTCCCACGGGTTGACCTACAAAATTAAAGAGCCTCTTTTGTTGGAAGCAATCTTAAGCTAAGGTGCTGAATAATTCATGAGCAATTGAATATGGCTCGTGAAATTACTCGTTTTTTTTTAAGTCGCAAGTGCCTTTCTAGAGTGAAATATCTTGGTACGGCACGGTTTTGCAACGACGTCTTGAGCAGACGTACTTTGGTTTGTTTCGTCTGTGATTCTGCTAACTTGAGAATTCAGTTTGTGAAGAAACCACGCCCTATGGAAATTTGGCTGTATATATAATCCATCCCTCTTGTGAAGTGAAAATATTCGTTTCAGTGTCTGCTTTACAAGTCGATGAGACGTAGTTTCCTTATAAAAAACGAGCATGGCTCATGGAGTTATTCGTGGGAAGAATAGAAGCAGAAAAATCCTTCAAGATGATTGGTTAATATAACTAATGGATTTCAGTGAGCTAAAAGACATGAAAATTCAACATTTAACGTCATCGTATTAGAAGGGCTGGGCACGCAATGCTCACAGCTGAAGTAAAGGAGGGATACATTCAGTACTACGGGGTGGTTCCATCGATACTGTTGGGAATATTTAGGACTGTGGAAGGATTCCAACAGTAGTGATGATATTTCCCACACTGAATACCCTCCACACTACTGAAGGTACCCCTCCACAGTACTGATGGTGTCCCTCAATAGTACTGAACACCCTTCAAATGACTGATGGTATCCCTTAATAGTACTGAACACCCTCCACACTACTGATGGTATCCCCCACAGTAGTGATGGTTTCCCTTCACGGTACAAAACACCGTAGAAATGTAATGATGGTATCCCCCTCCCCACAACACTAGACACCGTCAAAGGTACTAATGGTATCCCCTGCAGAAAACTGAACATCCTTTGCAGTACTGCGCAGACTTTCCCCGTGGTGGAAATGTGAAGGAGCTCAGTACTTTATATGTAATTTGATACTCCTCCCATTACTCATTACTCATTACATAATTCCTGCACCCCCTTCTATTCTGAATGGTATTCCTCCACCCAAAGTTTAGCCAAGAAACCCTCCTCCCTCTGTTAAGGGGATTGAGCCTTCGACCTTGTAGCCCATGGCGAAAACCAGTAAGCAACTGGTTGACACCATTGCTTCTCGTTGAGTTATAGATAAAAAGAAAGTAATTCACCATCTTCGTAAATATATATACATAAATAATAACCATCTGAACAAATTAATTTCATTAAATAGTTAACTCTTTTCACGGGGTAAAAGAATAAAGTCACGTGACTATTACTGAGTAATCTTTCTTATGATTGGTTGGTTTGAATGTTGAGGGTAAATTTTGGGCCTACGAATTCAAACTCTATTTTGTCAAAGAAAATATTTCAGTGTATTCTATTCTGTTCACAATAATTTTCTTGAAATCTATGAAAATACGTTGGGAATTAGATTGTTTTTTCTAATTTATTCATTTACACATTATCAATAATGCATCCACTCGCAGAAGTGTGAAATCTAGGCCCACTCTACCATCGCTCGAGCGAATTAAATGATCTTTAGGAAATGTTTCCTCTCATAAACCACCCCCGTCGTCCCTTCCAGGCAGTCCATCTGAATGAAGAAACTCTAATTTCCTTTCAGCCTCTTGAACCAAGAAAATTAGCCCGGGGAGAGGTACTCATTTATCTTTAGGATAGGGGTGTTCTTATAGGGGTACCAGCCATAAACACAAAAATATAATTTCAAGAAAATTGACCAAAAAGTAATTTTGCTTGCTTTGATTATCCAAGCAAATAATAGGCCTTCATCAAAAACTTTTAAATGATATGCTATATATTCTAAGGTATCATTTATAAATTACAGTACTGTTAAATAGTATCCAAAAATAATTTTGAATTTCATGAATCCAAAAAAATTGCCGAATTGAAAACTGATTCGAAAAATGAATTTCAGTGAAGTTCTAGACACCAAAAGTAACCCGAACACCCCTATGTTAAGATAAATGAGAACCCTCTCTGGGGATATTATCCTAGGTACCTGAATTTCAGCATAAAAATGAACTAAGAGAGTGGTACCGAGGGTTCAAGGGTAAACAGATGTCCATCTGTCTTCATCCCATCTTATTCATATTTACCAATGTAGAACATATCATAAGAGAGCCGGAAGAGAGAGTACTGATCCCAATTCCCAGCACTTAAATAATCAAAAATCCCAATCCAAATATCGAAAAACGAGAAATTCCCGATATTGATGTGTTTAATAATCCCAATCCCAATTTACTTTTTCATTCCCAAATCCTAGTTCCAAGAAGTCCAATCCCATTTTCTAGTTAAAAGGGGAAAATCTCAGTTCCCATTCACCCTTTCATGAACCCTCTTATTAGATGACTTAGTTATGCAGTGCAACGTACTGACATTAATAATTTTCCCATGCAATTAAAAACATTAGTATAACCTTAATTAATTACACACACCGTAAACCCTCTTTTTAGCCCCCTCTCTCAATTACGCTGCCCCTACCTAAAAAGCTCTATACATAAGTCCATGAGAGAGAACTCGCAAGATCTTGTTGAGTTCTACTAGGTTCTGCAGAGTAGGAGTACGCCAGGTCTGTAACGTCCTAAGATATTCTTTTTTCACCATGGGCTTAGAGTAAAGGTACAGGAATTACTGTAAAACATCTTTTTAGCCCCCTTGTCAATTTAGCTACCCCTACCTAAAAAGCTCTCTTTTCTAGAGAAGATATTTATCATGTTGATGCAGTACGGAAATGCAGTAATGAAGAAGATTGTTGGCCAGTTTTTTGGTTTTTTGAACAAGTAACAAGGGCTGGAATGGCCAAAACACTGAGCAACTCCAGGGCTCGATGACTTTAGCAACAGATCGTTAAGCAACTATGCTAGATCTGTCAGACCTTGTTTCATCATGCAATTTCTATTTTCTAAATATTTACAGGACTATCCAGCATTGACTATGTTTTTAAAAACTCAAGCTACTGTTAAGTGAATTTGAGCGCTAAAAATCAAAATTTCATCAAAGAGACATTTTTGGCATTCTCAATGCTCTATTTCCTCCTTCACAGAGGTATGATGTCAGGGTGCTAATTCCAATGATGAATTGCAGTTCCAGTATACCCCCATTTTCAATGACTCAACCAGAGCAGATTACTGTTCAATATCCTTTTTCAGACACCCCAAATGGTGTGACCACTTGAAACGAAATTACCCATTTATTAATGGAAAATTATCCAGTATTTTCGCCACCCTTTGATGGTACCTACCCGATAATCAACCTGATCCAGTTATACAGCTAGAGATATGACATGACGTCAAGTAAATTATCAGGTCCCTTTTCAATTAGATCCCTTCTCTTTTAATGACCCCCCCCTAAAAATGGGTTTTATTAGACATCCTAAGAAGTGTGGATAATCAAAAATACCCATTTATTCGTGATAAATATCAAGAATTTCGACCACCGTATGTTGTTACCTATCCCAAAATCAACCTGCTCTAGTTATAAAATTAGAGAGATAACAGTCAAGAAAATCATTTCCCCCCTTTCAATTAAGCCTCCTCTCTTTAAATACCCCTCTCTAAAAATGGGCTTACTGCAATAATCCTCACGGGGGACTAAACAGAAAGTTACGGTGCAGTGAATATTACTCTGAAAGGTTTGTCAATTAATGCCATAAGAAATATATAATATAATTTACTAATCTTATTCTCCAATATTTTGTCGACTCCCGAAGATATGTCATAATCTCCAATTTTACCTACAAAAAATAACGTGTCATGACATGGTGCGAATGTAGTACTCCGAAATTTCTACGGGATATCGTTACAGCCAGAAGGACAACATCAAGCACACAAACTTACCAAAACCTGCTACGAACTAACGAACGGTCTAGTTCTAGGACTAGGTCTACCAAGTTTTTCTATCCTATCTCCATCTTCCTAACTCTCCTCCCAACCATTTCTCCTCTCTTCGAGCCTCATGCGATTTCAGCTTGCACTCTCTCAGCTTCTTCCCTAGTTCATATACCCCACTGTCTCTCAGATAGTACTGATCCGTACCCAGTCTAGCCTGGTCTTCCAAAGCAAACATCCACGTTTCATCAGCTCCGCTACTTCTATTTTATTCTATTGTGACTCAGCCTTTCTAATCACTTGTCTCTTAATAACCCCATAGTCATAAGAGAAATATAGTCAAGAAACTCAGAGAATCTTTTATTCAATCATTTTGTACTGAAAATCTAACTACTTTCCATTCCCCCTTTTTGTCAGTGTGCACTCTCGTTCTACTATACTAGCAAATTAATCACATGACTTGATGTAATTTTGCATTGTTTTCTTTTGTCAGTGTGCACTCTCATTAGGTCGTGCTCTACAAGATTGCTGGCTGATGCAGTGAGAATACGATCAATGTTGTTTTGGTTGCCAGACTACCTCTCTTATGACTGGGGCTACTCAAAACTCACTCACACAGGATGTAAAAACCGGGCTGGAAAATATAGCGGACAACAGCACCAATAGTCCCAGAACATTTCTAGATCACCAGAAAGAGAATAATCACAGAGCTTTTTTGGTCCATTATGGCTTTTGTGTTTTTGAGTTATCGTAAAGATAAAGATACCCTGGATCAGAGTATTTTTAGTGAATTTTTTTAAAAATAAATTTGAAAAAAAGAAAGAAAAAAAAAAGAAAGAGGTGAAAGGAAAAATATGTGGTTTTGAAATATGTGGAAATATGAATGAAATATGTAGAAAGCACTTACTATCTTCTTAAATATATTTTTCCTTTCACCTCTTTTCTTTTTTTTCTTTCTTTTTTTCAAATTTATTTTTCAAAAAATTCACTAAAAATACTCTGATCCAGGGTAGGATAAAGATATCATGAAAGGTTTTACACCTGGCTGATTGTATTTTTATCAATCACATGCAAATACTGCATCTAACTCCTTACTGCATTCATGCTATCGTGTTTACCATGGTGGTAAACAAGACTCTAACAGTACTTATCAATATCTTGTATCTTTATTGAATTTCTCCAGCATGCTCGCAGAAATAAGGAAAATAATTCATAGGCCCAGATCGCAAAATATTTTTCCACACATGATAAAAAAGCATTAAAGTACCTATTATTATCAAATTACCTCATTTGCCATTCATGAGGAAGGTGATTCTGTTGTAACCATTACGATTGACAGGGATCGACTGCCACCAAGGCCTGCCAATGAGAACGATCACTGCCACGAGAAATACAAGTCCAAACGCCAAGGCAGCCACAAGGGATACTGTCGTTGTGTGTGATACCTTCTGCTTTGGAAAGGCACTTACCAATACAGGGATCATAGATGCAGATATTTTTCTGTGCGACACTGAAATGAGAAATAACATGATGATACCAATGAGGTTTAGTGATACTGCTGACTCATCTAATGAACTTTTATCAAATTTGCAACTACGAACTTAGCAGGTTTATGACTTGGAGCTCTTTCTTGAAAATTTCCAACCTGGGAGTCTGTTCAGTACTGTGGAGAATGTTAAGTACTGAGGAGGATAATCAGTACTGTGGAGGGTTGATATCAGTATTTTAGAGGAAACCATGAGTACAGTAGAGGATACCATCAAAACCAATGAGGATATTCAATGCTATGGAGGGAAACCCCAAGCAATTTGCAGATAATACGAAAAGTGCTTATGAGATTTCTCTCCACAGTACTGAATATCCTCCACAGGTCTGATGGTATCCTCTACTGTACTATTGGCTCCTCTACAATTATGATGCTATCCCTCTACAGTACTAAACATCCTCCACGGTAATGAGGAGGATGTTCAGTACTGTAGAAAATCATTCAAATCAATGATAAGAAAGTGGACAGACAATAACTGCACTTGCAGGCGGTGTAAAACATTTATTCCGAGTCTGGGGTATTTATAAAATGTGGTATTATTATCTTAATTCACCGTGTAATATTCTTTTATCTTGTACATCTGTTTGACTTTTAGTTATTTAGAGCTTTATTTATTTTTAGTATGTATCAGCTAGCTGCAAATAAAGTATCAATAATGATAATAATAATACTGAACATCCCCCACAGTACTGAAACTCCTAATCCACTGTACTGCAAAGACGAAGACATGGAACGACCCGAATCCATACTAGGACTCATGTAATAAGTCGACCTAATAAGCTCAAAAATACAGAAAGTTTTAGGATATTCAAGACCTTTAATCAATAGAACGACATGTAGCAGCAAAACCTGTCTTAATCTTATTAGTTGCGAGTAATCATTTGTAAATATTTCAGCTATAATCTAGAATCAATTTAGATGATTCTACGTGTTGTAGACTAGCAAATGTAAATATTGATGTAAGTAAAGTCACAACAATGAGATAAAAGTTTGTCTACAAATTTGTTTTAATCATTCTTAGTATAAACAAATTCAAAATATTGCAATATTGATGGAGATCGTCTCATGATAATTTGAAATCCTATATTTAAAATACATGTTAAGATGCTGTACCTTGTTTTTTCTTTAGGATTGTTTGTTTAGTTGTTGTAACATTCTTTTCGTTATTTATTTTAGAAGTAGCATTGTGACCTAGAAATAAATGGGAGAGATCCATTTACGCTATCAAGATGAGAAGAAGTAGGATTTAGATAATCAGGAGTGAAAATAAGGCATTTTGAGAGTCCAAAAGGATGCAAAGAGTATGAAGAAATTGCACTTTTTCTTGATTAAAAATCTTTGCTCCTCTTGTTCCTTCAATGCATTATAGAACATTAAAGATTATTTGTTCCCTGGTGCATAAGCTATTGAAATGAGGAAAGAGTTTATAGTTGTTGATAGTTGATAGGCAAATACGCTTACTATATTCGTAAAGTATTGGTTCAAGTGCAAAGCACAAAGGGTCCACTGAATAGGTAAACTAATCGAAGCAGTGCATTGATAGTTGATAGGCAAATACACTTACTATTTTCGTAAGGTTTTGATTTATGTACAAAGCACAAAGGGCCCACTAAATAGGTTGACTAATCGAAGCAGTGCATTGATAGTTGATAGGCACATACGCTTACTATCTTCGCAAGGTAAGGGTTTATGTACAAAGCACAAAGGGCCCACTGAATAGGTAGAATAATCGAGCAGTGTATTGATACTTGACAGGCACATACGCTTACTATCTTCGTAAGGTATTGGTTTATGTGCTAAGCACAAAGGGCACACTGAATAGGGAGACTAATCGAGCAGTGCGACTCTGATCTTTTCTATCCATTTGACCACCCCTTGTGACTCCTTTTCACTTTTTCCTGGAATAACAGAGTTCTTGCGAATTCTCACCTCAAACTTTGTGACAGGTTTGAAGAGGGTTAGAAAGAAGAAATGTGAGATTAAAAACTAAAACTAAACTCAGACTAGAAAGTCCTCTAATTCACCTTTAGAAGTTCTCTTTGATTGAGCTTGATTGAAATAAATTTCTTTCTCTTTTTTACTTTCATTCTGAGCTGGTAAATATTTTTCCTTCTGGATCACGTGTGGAGATGCATCTGGTTGCTTCTTTACATGAGTAGTCTAGAATGAAAATAATACAGAAGTTACGATACGGCTATGGTGGCGAATCAACTGTTTTATCGAAAGTTTATAGATGTAGTTACTAAAACTTGAAGCGAGTAGAAATGATAAGAAAACAAGAATGTTAGAATTAGGTATACATCCACTAATTGGGGAGGGGATATATCAAGTTTTCCCAGTAAGTACTACCTTTTTCCAACTTGTTTCTGCCTATTTCCTGCTCTTTCTACTCGTTTCAAGTTTTAGTAACTTCATCTATAAACTTGATATAAAACAGAAATGCATTATACCAGAGCAGGCAACTGCAATTGACATGTGCATGCACCGGATCTCGAACCCTTGTTTTTGCAGACACAGGCGAGCGCGCTAACCACTGTGTTAGACCATGCCTTATGAATTAATCTTGCTATAAAAAAGCTGATTGGTGATGGAGATTATGGATGGCCTGGGTTCAAGCTTCACAGACAAAAATAATATTTGTCTTCCAGCCGCTTTCCCTACCAGTGGGGCTGACTGGTCCATTAGTTTGTCGCCTTCAAGCCTCTCTATCGATTGACAATCCCTTCTCTAACCCCACCACTCTCATGTCATTTTCAACCACATCCTTCAATTGCCTCGCTGGTCATCTGTCCTTCGTGTTCCTGCCACTTCTATTGTTAAGACTCTACCAGCTTCTGTATCCTCACCTCTTCTCAATACATACTCAAACTATCTCAAATGATATCTCCTTAACCACCCTACCATGGACTCTACACTCTACCTTTCTGCAAAATCTGTACTGGTAAACATGTCCCTCAATGAAACTTCACATATCATCCTCAGCATCCTTTTCTCTGTCGAAACAAGTTTATTCAATTCTCACGGTTCCAAGCCACCATGCATCTAGCTCCTAGTTGCCAGCCCTCCCGCATCCTGCTGGAGGCTCCAGCATTTCAACTTTATCTCCAGCACCATCTAAAATCTAGTCATCTCCAGTGTTTCTCGTAGAGATAAAATAACTCAAACATCTCAATTATTATACACTTATGTGACAAATAATCCACTCTTCAAACTAAGCGTTTCAAAAATGTTTCCACTTTATTTTGTCTTGGCATTGCTTTTGAGAGAAGATGAAGGTAACAAGCCTAATAGCTGCTGGTTTTAAACATGCGAAAGCCTGAACTAGTCCTCAATAGATCCCTTTCCCAATTACAGCATATCTAAAGAAATTAATCTCGAAACAGCCTTTGCATTGACATGATGTGAAGCTGATTCCAAAAGCATATAATTCTAGCAACAAAGGGCATTGCTTTATGAGTTTGAAAGTAATATTTAAACGAAGAAAGTCCACAATACTAGGCTTTGAGCCGGATCCTTTTTGATGGTTGCGGCAAAGTAAGTAAAATAACAACAGCATGTAGAACTGAATTATACAAGAGGTATATTCTTTGATATTACATACAGGGAATATCAAACAACTAGTCTTCAGCATTCAAATTTCAAAAATTGGCAGCTAAGCTAACTTAACATTGTGAGGTTTTCTAGTGCGCAGTAATTTTCAAATGGAAGATTTCTGTTGCAGAAAGGGGTGCAATTAATACACTAGAGGATCTCCTACAATGTAGTAAACAAAAAGATCAGCCAAATCACCAAAAATCCAGCAAGACACCACAAAATCAGCAAAATCACCAAAAAAATAAAACTACCTACAATCTGGAACAAAACTCCATGAGACAAGCTATAAACTTTACTACTGACCAATAGCACTTATTTCAATCCGCAAAAAACCACTTACACCCTACCCCCCGAGGGGGGAGGTTCTTTAACAGAGAAGCCTATTTCATACGTTTGTCTCATGAGTTTTCTCCCGGATGGTAGAATCAGGCACACTAGCGTGAAATATCTACCAAAACAGCCCACAGCCAATCAAGCAAAGCATCGGCTTCTCTGGCAGATTTATTCGTGATTCAGTCGGCTTTCTATGTATCACAACCAAAAAACGATAGTTGCCCTACCTCCAAGACACTTGGCTTCTCTTTCTGTTCATAGTTATTGTCCAGATCAGTTAGTTGAGCTGAATTTGAATTTGCCGCTGGCTCTTTGTTGGAAGTTGCATCATCAGTAACTGAGAGATCTAAAAGTTATCAAAATTTGATTCAGGTTAGAAATCAACAGGAAAAGTTGGTAGGAAATAAATAAAATATTTATGTAACTGGTGGGTTGGAAATAATTTAATGAATAATTAATGAGGCTTGAACAATCAGTCAGGAGAAAAATGTAAGGAGCATGATAGAGTCCTAAAGATGGACACGGGACAGAGAAAAATCCAGCAGAAAAGATTTGGCCGGGGCCATTTAGAAAGAATAGTGAGGTTTTGAAGAGGCAGAGCTTTGAGGAAAATTTCCAATTGCAAAGCCTCTAAGGCTCTTGTGGACGATACATTTTCGATACAATGCCATTTTTTCATTTATTGAATTTTCAATTATTATTCACTGCAAAATATATAACAATTGCTGCATATAGGTCTTCGTTTCTATTCTAACGCATGTCCAGGGTTGGGGCTACTGAGATGGATTGAGGAATACAAGGTACAGACATGATTAGTTCTAGGGGTAAGCTGCAGATGTACATCAGCTGTAAAACTGCCGTACCCTGATCTGGATAAGCAAATTAACATGCTGCATTTTATTCAATTTGCAAATAATTCTTGACTACTCCTCCTTTTGTGATGCTTTTTTCAAATTTTTTCAAAAGTTTCTGGGGCTCTGGTACCATTTTCTTATACCAAATTGATATTGACATGATCTACCAGGCTTTATTTACTCTAGGTTTCTTTACAGCCAATCAAGAGCATTCAAATTATCAAATTGACCAATCAGATCCGTCCATTAACTGGTTTGAATAAGCTAGTTTAACTGCTAGAGTGAAGGGTATTACAAAAATTTTAAAGAACAGTGGACTTTAGTGATTTCACTTGGGGATTATATGCTTGAGGGGGCGTACAAAAGCTCATTTGTCAAAATTTGTGGGGCGTTTAAAATGAAGTTCATGATGGTGATTGCCTAGGCAAAGAGAAAAATGAGCAACTTTAGAATACCCAATCAGATGACTTCTTTAGAACAACAAAACAATAGAAGCCAATATAAAAACAATAAGTTGTCGAGGCATGAGAACAATGGTGTGGTGCTTAGTGTAGTATTCTGGAGTCTAGCCCAAAAAAGCCTGTAAACAAGCCCAAAAAGAAACTAGGTGGCTACAGGTATGACAGCCCTATCCCAAATGTAAACAGCTACGTGTACAAGTGGGATTCTACGCATGCATTTCAGTAAAAACTGTACAGCTCCCGTAAGTTGTATCCATAAATGGACAAAAGTCAAAACTTGAAAATAAAGATTAGGTTGAACCAGTGTAAAGTTGCGGGTTTGTCAAAACAGGTCGACTAATCAGGGCGGTTAAAGTCTAGGCTCGCTCGAAGTAATATTTATTCGGTTGCAAAGCCCGTAATATTTTTCAAGAATTCAATATTTGATTTATGCATGCATAGAATCATTCCCCTACTCATAGCTGTTTAAATTTTGGAGACGGCTTCAGTATTTGTAGCCACAGCAAAAAAGAAATTACAACACAGACCCTTCTCTTCAGATACTCGAACATTTCTGGATACAAATCCCGTGATCGTTCCTTGATACGGCACAACTTTACAATCTTCCAAAACTTTACACTCAAACAAGTAACATTGTTCGCTATTCCTCCAAATATACGCATTGCAGTTGACAACATCACAACAATGTTTACTGCAGTTCTTCAGACTGAGAGTTGTAGTCGCATTTAGCAGTCTTGCGGGTTTCGAAGGCTGTTTTAGGTCCAAAATCCCTCTTGATGGAAGTTTCATATCACATTGCTTGTACGTAAAACTGCATACAAATAAATGCGGAGTTTTCAGTGCCAAAAAGGTCAGAATGTATGCCCAGATACAAACCATTGTTTTCTTGGGTCTAGATGACTAAACAATATTATTGAGCTCTTATGTACTTCAGATTCAGAGTCTTGCAGATTTTATTAGAACAGGCCTTGTATTTATTTTCTTATTATTTTTATTTATTTTCTTTCTTTATTCTTCTAAGTCTTCCATTCATTCAGTTTTTAAACCTCACCATACATTAGATAGTTCAGGATCCCTGTCCATACTTGTCTTTCAAAAGTATCTCTGAATTAACAGCTCCGAGATCCTAACCACTTTTGAATGAATGGTCTTCTTTTATTTGTGTTTCGTGCAGCGAAGAAGACTCGAGATGCCCTGCCCAAGCCCACTTAGGCCACAATGGAAAGCTTCGGTGTTATTGACTGTCATTCTTCGAGACAAGGACATTCCTCGAGGGCAAGGGCGTTAAATTGAAGGTTCTGAACGGTAATAACTAACAAATGATAGCCAAAGATCCAAAGAACTCGATAAGTTGTTTGATGGAAAACGAAGAACTTCAGAAACTCGTCAGGTTGTGCCTGGTTTCTCTGTAAACTTGCAACAACAACAATGAAAGGCAGCTGGTCATGAATAAGACATGCGCACTTGCGCAAAACACAGACCAGAAGACTGGAAGATGAAAGCGTTTGATTTGCACAAGGGGCACTAGGCGGTAGCGCCACTAGAAAGAGGGCATACTGGGGAGTGTTCGAAAGGGGTCAACTTCTATAAGCGACAAGGTATATATGTGCCTGTCCGGGCAATGGGTTTTTGCTATATCTTTCTCTTTTTATGGGTTATATATTTCCAAGTAAACTGAATTTCGGGCCGAATCTATAAATTTTGCTCTGGGTGTGAGGTAGATAGCTTTTTAAAAATATTGCTCGCCTGATGGCAAATATTGCCTAGATTATGGGTTCGTATTTCGAACTGGTCACCTGTAGGAGTTATCCCCTCCTGAGTGTCAGGAGTGCTAGTCCTCCCTTAAAGGAAAAGTTTAATTCTGTTAGGGAATTTTTCAGCAAAAATACGTTGCAATGTTTTGCAGAGCTGCAAGGTGAGCTCGGAACAACTGTAGAAAGAAATACGACCTATCCTGTCCGAGGCAATAGTTGTCCAAAACCGATAATTACCCTTGAAACTTCACCCTTTACTTCAGTAGGCCAAGTACCTTAATCAAAACTCAGCACAATGGCCCTGCAAATTAGGCCTATCATTCAACACGCACAACTCAGAATGAATCTTTCATAAAATACAATGTTTTCAATATGAACAATTTTACTAGATCATCATCTTCTTAAGAAGAAAATGTGAAGCAATTTGAATATGTACAAAATATCAAAATATATTAGAAAATATTTCATAATTATTAAACAATTTGGTTACTAGAATATCAAGGTATCAGAATTAAACTTCACGTTAAGGCTGCGTTTACACGGTTCCAGATGGAACAGTTCCCTTTGTATACGGATGGGGCTTGCATTTAAAAGGATCTAGTGTCAGTGTCAAACTGGATATACTTCGTAAGTAGACCCATTTGGAACGGCTGTAGATGGAATAGCTCTGTGGCAACCTTTGTAAACCTAATCAGACCCTAATCCTAACCCCCCAACCCTAGCCCTAACCGTGACCCAAACCCTAGTCCTAACCGTACGCAAAATGGATGTACCCAAGAGGCGAATTACTCCCTGAAAATCTCGTACACCTTACTTGAAAATCGTATTGTTCTCATGAGAATCCCTTGAAAATAATTAGGAATCCTTTTGTTCTTAAAGATATCTCGTACGCTTTGCAAGGGAGTGAAATGCCCCTTGCATGTACCCATGTAAACGCAGCCTTAGTTGATCGATTAACAAAGTCAGCCATTTTGCACTGGTCCACCTTGAGTGACAGAAGTAGATAAGCTGTCCATCATTGTACTTTTCAGTTTTCTCATGCTGCAATCAAATCATTAAGTATTAATAAGATTTTATTACGATCGTAATAATCTTAGCTTCTATTATTTCATTTTCTAAGTTTGCAATGCGCACTTAACAAGCCAGGGATACAATTTGGTATAGGCTAGAATGGCCGTGAAAAATATTTCATAAACGCTATATCACAGCAAGCTTCCAAGTAGAGAAATTAATCTTGACGCATCCTAACCTTACCCTTAAAAAACAGAGATAGAAATAGAGACTGACAGGCTAAAATAAAATTCTTTATGCAAATACTAGTCTTACCTTAAATGCTGGAAAAACCTGAGACCAAATGTTAAAACCAGAGTTGCTCCTGCCATGCTGCACAGCCATTGGATTGCAGGAAATTTACCCTAGAAAAGAGTTTATCCAAATGAACATTTTGATATTACATCTATCATTCAAAAAATGATTTGTTGTTATGGATTTTGAGACCTGGCGTGTTCCGGCTAGAAATAAGGCCTTGCCTTGAATGCACTCACACACAAATGGCTACAGCATAAAATCACTCACCAAGAAATTGGTGCAATGAGGACACTGGGACCACATACTATCATATGCATTGGTGTAGTGTATGGTACTGCTACTAGAAACAAGAAACACTAGACCCTACTAGAAACAAAACTTTGCCTTTGTCAGGCTAGCACGTTAAACAGAAACACACTCACTCCAATCACTTAAAAACATTTAGGAAAAAAGGTGAATGATTGGTATAGTGCGGGAAAACCAATCAACACCCACGATACAGTGAGCTGACCAATAAGATTACTCGAAGAGTCCTATTTTGAAGAATTGTACCATTCAAAGACTGTTCCAATCACTTAATTCATGATTGCTAAATCTACAAGGTGACGTCTTAACCTTTCTCTAGTGCACAAATCATCAGCTCATATTTTTTTTTTTTTTTTTTTATAAATCAAGTATACAGGCCGAGATGGCCCTTTACTGCATACATAACCTACAGCTAATAATTAAATACAATCCTTTATATTAGATAGAAAAAACGAAGCGAATATTACAGAATGAAAAATAAATATGGTACACTCCACTCATTTTTATAGGAAACTAGACTACGTCATGTTAATTTAGTTGCTCAGGTTTTACAATTGGAGGTGGTAGGCCTATCACGAGTTTCAGCGTTGGTAAATGTTGCATAATTAAGTTCTTACGAGATATAGAATATAATAAAAGAATATAATAGAATATGATAAAATAAGATCAAACACCAGTCGGTACTTACGTTTCTCAGACATCTATATCCGTAGAAGCCTTTATTGCAAACGCATTGAGTTTCTACATAAACACAGACAGTCAATTAACAATGAATAAATAAAACTACTAATAAAAAAACTACTTAATAACAAATAAAATTACTTTACCAAGGATATGCACAAGTAATACCGTCATTTCTGTCAATACAATATTTGATATAGTCATGACTTGTAACCAGCTGAAAATCATTTTAGAAAAACGCTTGATTTTCAAGCTCAGCACATTTTTATATAAGAGTTGATAAATATCTTTCTCTTTTATTGGTATTTACTTTTTGTATCATTACTTCTCCTCTGCAGCTTTCCTCTGCACTTCATACTCAGAGGTGGAGCTAAATTTCTTCCAACAAATGGGCTAGTAGTTCTGACAGAAGATCTCTGTTCCAAAATGTTTACCCCAAACATTTGTTCTAGGATCTAATACTTTCGTTTTATATGTCTTCTGATGGGGTGGTGGTAGAATTTTAGTTTCAATAACAAATGCAAAAGATTCACTTACCGGTGCCATTTGAAGTGCAGTGCGAGTTTGAAGGACAGGTCACTGCAAGGTGAAACACAATAAAAAGGGCAAGACAAAACTTAGCATAACAATTCCACTAAGTCCTTCCTTTTGACTAAACCCCTCCCTCTTAATCAAAACCCTCCTATCAACTAAACCATCCCTCTCCAACAATATCCTCCTCTCAAATAAACCCCCTCTGTATTTGTCGGTTTGGCTAGAAAGTCCCTTTTTACACTTCTTGATGTATTTCCAAAACTGGAGGTAAGATATATTGTTCAGCAGGTTACTGTTCGGTCGTCAAAGCAATGGGGATCTAATGCTCTAAGAACTCTAAGAGCCAAGCAATGCTTTAACACACAAACATAAACAGAATTTATATTCTGGTCATTTCCCTGCAAGAAGGGGTTGACTGGTCTATGGATTTTTCTTCAGGCTGATCCATAATTTTGGTTATGGTGCAAAGTTTTATGGCCGGATTTTCTTCCGGAAGCCAACACTTTTAGCCGCCTCTTACAACCAGCAGGGATAGGGTGGATGAATGGTGACCCCCAGCGACAGGAAATGACCCAGCAATAGTCATTAAAATAAAAAGCCCTAATTAATCATGAATCAAGCCAACAGAGAATCATTAAATAACAATTATTTTGTTTCTCTCTTTCCTTAACTTCTCTGTGCCATCTCTAATTGGACCATTATTGAAATGAGAAAACAAACCTTTTAATGCTATTCCCTAACATCATGGCGTTTTGGTGAAATCATACAATCCGTATATTGTGTGAAAAAACTACAAACATTTCTTACCGTTTGCACAAAGATCAAATTTCTCACTGCATATTTTAGCATCATTCATGAGACTAATTTCTCCCCAAAGAACATCTCCACCAGGGCAAGCATGACCAACATCAACCATGCTGCAAAGTAGAGGATAGATAAGATCAACTTTAAGAAGAAGCATTATTTGAAAAAATCAATCGAGATTGATTGTGAGAATGAAAATGATCCGAGTGGAACTCAAACCCACTACCTCTGTATTATTAAGTAAATATTTCAAATATTATATTCAGTACCATAGAATATTATAATGTTAATTAATGAGCTTTCAGGCTTAATCTAGATCTTTAAACGGTTCATTTCACTGTAATTATCAAGCTCTATTTCTCCTTTTTATTTAGGAGTTATTCTCAGCTTTTGTTATTTCATTTCTATTCTATTCATTTTGTTTTTTACTTGTTCATTCCTTTTATATCTTGGTCAATATGTTTCTTTTTCTTTTTTGGCTGCATTGATTCTAATCTATTCTTTTCTTGCTCTATCTATACTTCTATTGCCTAATTTTCGTAATTTGAATTATTTTGAATTTACGATCCTTTTCTGCTCTTCCATATATTTTCCGTTATTCCTATTTACTTGATAACGGGTTAAGCCTGAAAGCTCGTTAATAATCATTATAATATTCTAGTGTACTGAATATAATATATCTGAAATATCTTCTTGTGTTCTTTACCAAAACGCTTCTTTTTATATTTACTCTGTATCATTACTCTAGTGCACTATAAAACTGCGCAATTGAGGCCTTGAGAAACCCAAGCCAATTCACTCGTAGAAATTGCACCACCACTCACCACATGCAGTTTAATTGTTTGAAGATGATGAAACCATCAATGCATTGATCCATTCGTTAGAGAGGGGATAGTAGACTCTATCAGAGAAATACCTTATTCACATTTGAAGTTAGAAATATCTTCAAAGTATGAAATTTTTTTCTTGAATGTCTAGATAAATCCAGATATGTTTCCATATCCGTAGCCACCACCATATTATTGAATTAAAAGCACTCACACATGGTTTATGGGAATCTTGGCTTCAGCTTCATGGAACATTGATATGGACACACTGCAGTTTCTCAGATCAACTCTAAAAAAGAAGGTAATTTAAGAAGCTTTGTTAATTCATCCGAATCATATGAATATGAATTCATTTGTCAACGCAGGTCAAGGTTTGTGTAAGTTTACAGCTGATGTAGACAAGCAGCATATTCTAAAGAATAGTATTTTCTGAAAACATTGAAGCCCTTTTAAGTTAAGCAAGAATAAGTGCAGATCCTTTTAAGCCATCTTGAGGCCTTGGAAATGGATTACTAGATACATCTTAAGTCTTAGAATGGCATAGGGTCCCTAACATTTTATCTTTCATGCTGATAAAAATAATACAGCAAAATACATATCAATATGCACGTCTGACTTTTCCAGGTTTCCATTTTCGACTTTGAGTCTCATGTCAGGTATTGTTCTTCAATCCAGATTGCAAAATGTGGAACTTGAATGCACAAGTTAAACAATAACAATAGAAACTGGCTTGCGCACGAGCAATATCATGTGGGGAAGGGATATGCTTCTCAGCCTGTCTGTCAATGATGCATGTCATTTAAGAGCGAGCAATTACTGTTAGGCCCAAATCTAAAATTTTGAAAAAATCAGCCCATAACCCAAAGCGGGGCCCCTCCGCTCCATCAACTTGCACATTCAGCCCTTGAAACGAAAATAATGTCCCTTTTGTTTGTTGATGGACACAAACATGGCTAAATATTGTTAAAAGACTAAAAACATTGCTGAAATTGAAACAACTTACCCCAACTTGCAATTTGACAATACACAACATCGACTAAATGGTTGCTGCACTGTTTGGCTGATGGGCCTAAATTTTGACACCAAGCAAACGTCTCTTGAACTGGCATTTTCATCCCTCAAGGACCCACACGAACCACAAAGCTTACTAAATGCTGAAGAACCAATTATTTCCTTACAACTTTCTTTATCTGCATGAGCCAGATTCGATGAAAAAACGAAGATAGCTGCTATCAACCGAATGAGAGTTATTCGCAGTGAGTCAGCCATTTTGAAATCGAAAAGAAGGAAGCTAGAAGCTGCGTAATGAATGAGGACCAATCAAATTACGTAAAAAATGTACACCGGGTGACACGAATGTTTTGCTGTATTCCTACGTAATTCCCCAAAGGGGCATATCATAGACCATCGTGCGAAAAAATAATATTGTTCAGTGTTGATTTCTATCAAATCACTCAACATTTTTCGTCACTGAACAGGTTTTACCGACAATTCTCCCAATATCTATGGCTATATGCTCGTATCTTGTTGGCGAAAACGCCAATATTGGGGCTCTAAGTCGATACCATTGCTAGTAAATAGATATATCAGCCTACCTAAACAGACCCCCTTCTCCTTGCCATAATTTTGAGCTCTCTAATTTCTGTTTCATGGCAAAAATACGATCCAAATATATCAGCTTGATTGCTTTCTTACAGAATCGAATGTTCTTTGATACAGTGTAGGGTTTACTAGAATAGAAGAAAGTTCAGAGGGATTCAGAAGAGGGGATTTGATGGGTCCAGGAAGGTCTAGAAGGTTTCAGGGCTCATGCGATACTGGAAAAGAGTTGGACTAACTTTCCATTTATGGAAGTATCGACTGCCCCCTCGGGATTTAGTATAATACATAAAAACTGGTTGATGGTCGTAAAGTTTTAGAAATACAAATAGAAATAAGAAACGAGACTCAAAACTTCTCCACAATGTTCTTATATCTAAATTCATCAACCAAATAATCAATACGTACAACAGTTTTTAAGGAGCATTATTATTTTAGGAACATTTAGAAACAGATTTTCCACGAATTGCAATTGCAACTGAGGTTCAAAAATCGTTTCAAATGGTTTCAAAATCTTTGTAGATCGTTTTTATGTTAACCTTGGGGAACTTCTGCGCAGTAATTTGGAGGTGTTCAGTTCTTGGGGGATATTCATTACTGTGGAGGGTCACAATCAGTACCGTGAGGATATCATCGGTACTATGGAGGGAAAGAAATGCCAAAGATAGATCAAAATGGGCAGAGTCATGCAGAAGAGGATTAAGGGGTCACTAGACCTATGCAATTAAGTCAAGTAAGTCAAGTAAGTCATTGAGGGAAAGCACGAGCACTGTGGAGATAATACCCAAAGTGTTTGTGGTTTCCCTCCACAGAACTGAATATGCTCCACAGAAATAATGGTATCCCTCCACAGTACTGATGGTACCCTTCCACAGTACTGATGGTATCCCTCCACATTTCTGAATGGTATCCCTCTATATTTCTGAATGGTATCCTTCCACATTACTAAATGGTATCCCTCCACATTTCTGAATGGTATCCCTCTACATTTCTGAATGGTATCCCTCTACATTTCTGAATGGTATCCCTCTACATTACTAAATGGTATCCCTCTATATTCCTGAATGGTATCCTTCCACATTGCTAAATGGTATCCCTCCACATTACTAAATGGTATCCCTCCACATTTCTGAATGGTATCCCTCTACATTTCTGAATGGTATCCCTCTACATTTCTGAATGGTATCCTTCCACATTACTAAATGGTATCCCTCCACATTTTAAATGCTATCCCTCTACATTTCTGAATGGTATCCCTCTACATTTCTGAATGGTATCCCCCCACAGTGCTGATTTTATCCCCCCACAAAACTGAACACCCTCTTATGTACTGATAGTATCCAAACCAACATTACTGAAGATGTCCCCCCTACAGTATTGCATAGACATTCTCAGCGTGGTGTAACTTTGATTCGTTAAAAAACCGCTGAAAATCCTCTATAAATGGTTTCAAAATGGTAATTGACTTTCTCAAAAATAGATTTTCCCATGCAATAAATTTAAAAATTCTGAGTTGATTAATTCATAGCGTGAAACTGAGTAACAACTGATAGGTGTTATATCCATGGTTTATGTCTTAATAAAAAATGCTAAAAATGCATGGTAGTATATTCATTGTTAACAACTGCTCTGCTTGTTTTGAAAACACACCCCTCCTTGAGGGGGCGTTAATGAGAAGAAGCATTCAATAGAGGGGCGTTTATTGTAATAAATTACAAAAAAACAATAAATTACAATAGTCGGGGTGTTAATTCGAAGCATTACAGTATTTGAGGATTTCTTAGCAATTTTTATTGGAGTTTTACTGAACATTGCAGTTTTGACTATGAAACATAAAATATTGATTCTATTGCTAAAAGTCAAATCAATTAGACCCACTGTATCGACTCTGCAGACTTCCAATTACTCCCGATGCCATGTTTGAAAGCTGTAAGATGAAAAGGAAAATGTGATGTGTTAAAAATATTGGAAATACGACTAGTTAGCAGCATTTTGCTGGAAGTGCTTAAAGCCCTAATGGAGCCGATGCAGGTAGGTAGAAATCGAGCTCAAAACCCCTTGGTAACAACCAAGTGCCTTAGCGATTGTGATATACAACAGAAAAGCTAAGACTGGATAGGAGTATGTAGTTCGTGTCGTGTAGTACTGTCGTGTAGTACTTATATGTAGTTCGTGTAATATAATTATATGATTTTTCATTTCTCTACTGTGAGTTCTGACTTTTATGCAACGGATAAGTGCGTTTCTACAGAACACCACTGGGTATTCGAAGATACCCTATCATTCAGTTGCTTACGGCATGACTCGATTGCTTACGACATGACTCGATTTCTTACCCCATCATTCGATTGCTTACGCCATCGCTCGATTGCTTACGACATGAGTCGATCGGTTACGCCATCATTCGATATCTGACGTCAAATGGAACCAGCGTAGGAATTTCCCACGGTTTTCAATGTAATCAACACAAAGAAATTGACTGCCATTATTTCCAGGCAGTCAGATATTATACAGCACGATGGCTAAGGCTGAGAAGGAATCGAGTTGGTGGCTACCATCTAAATTATCTCACTACTTATTGCCTGCTAGTGCCAGGAGTTCTTCTGTTCAGCAGAATCACATCCCATGGAGATTATCCTAATGGAGACTTCAACATATACTTCTAAGCAGAACCAAAGTGTATCGAAAAAGATGGTGTGGAAACCTACTGTTGTATCTTTTTGTGCAAGTTTTTCGAAATTGAGAGTGCACAGTCTTTTGTTTTGCTATTGTTTTAGCCAACAAGGTCAAAGTTGAGCAAATAGACCAAAACGGTTCTTTTCGTTCTCCAGCCAGAAATATTCGTTATTTAGAAAAGATTTTATGATATTCGGCATCATATTTATGTAGGCAATATTTATATGTAAAATTTCAACAATAAAGAGAGATGATAATACATTCGTTGTGCACGTTCAAGTACTGCTCAACATCGACTGTGAAACAAAGATGTACAACAATAGGTTTCTAAACCATCTTTTTCGATAAACTATGGCAGAACAAAATGATTCCTGATAACAACTTGGTTGATTTATGTGACTCGGGATCAATCAAAATAACCAGAGCTCGGTTCCCTATGCCTCAAACTGCAGGTCTTGGGGGTCTGGGCAGAGCACCGGAAACGAAGTCACAAACAGAACAATAAAGCCTTGATGTATCGCAGCTTGCATATTTATTCTGGCCTTCCCAAATCAGCTGATAGCTTGCTTATAAGGGTAATAAGAAATAAAATCATAGACATATATAATTATAACCATTTCTATAGCGTTACGTTGCCTATAAGAGCATAATAGTGCTTAATGTACGAATGCTCGATGTACAAAGGTACAGTGCGATATAGATGAGAAACAAGGAAGGAGACTGGCTCTCTGTTACTCAAAGTTTCATGCTCTCGCAATCATCAGACAGACTATATAGTCTAGTCTAGTCTGTCTGATGATTGCGAGAGCATAAAACTTTGAGGTACAGAGAGCCAGTCTCCTTTCTTGCTTCTCATCTATAATAATCATAATCATAATCAATAAAGAGAAATTAACCTTCCCAGTCACTTGAGAGACACCGGCTTTTATTTGAGAATAATCGACGGAGCGCATCGACCTTCCGCCATCTGATAGAAATAAATATTTGAAAAGTTTGAATTTGTTAAAAAAACTTTAATCATCATCGAGAAAGATGATCGCAACAAAGCAAATAATGTAAACAGTTTGAAGCATCCTTTGTTACGGAACACAGATACTTTATTTGAGGTGAAACAGGATGTTGAAAATCAATCGAGATAATCAGTGAAAATGAAAATGACCCGAGTAGGACTCGAACCCATGAACTCTAGATTCGCACTCTAGTGCATTAGTATACCGATCTTAGAGTGTAGCTGTTTAGATATATCAATCGAGATACTGCAATCAGAGAAAATAAAAATGACTTGAGTAGGACTCGAACCCATGAACTCTAGGTTAGTACTCCAGTTCACTAGAAAACTAATCTTAGCATAGTGCTGCTAATATATATCAATCGAGATAATCTGTGAGAGTGAAAATGACCCGAGTAGGATTCGAACCCACGACCTAAGCTTGCGCCAACATCACTCTACCAACAATTAATAATATAGAAATCATTTTGAAAGTTTTCTTATTTTAATGCTCAAATGAAACATTTAGGCATAAACTTACGTCTTTTCTCTTCCCCAAACAAATCAGCACTGGAGATTCCACTGGAACCTTGGTATTGTTCAAGACGGTCACGAGTCATATTGTCCTGAAAGGAAAAATATTTACTAAGTGGACTAGAAAAATCACCCCAGATCAAAGTGATAGCATGAAATCTTTTCGGCCATTAATGTCCACAACAAAACCAGCCTAAACGTTGTGCTAAAAGCCAAACCATCAATATGCATTCTCATCTACGATTACTAATTCAAATAGGGCCCTCCTCTTGAATCAGCCCCCCTCTCAGACAAGCCCCCATTTTCTATGTAAAATGTTGAACAAGCCCCCCTTTACTTCAGTTATGTTAGAAATACTATTGATAATGAAACCATTCACAAAAAAGGTATAGTTAGAAGAGACCTATGATGATAATAAAAAAACTATGGGGTTGTTATATCCAGAGGCCCGTGTAGTACTATGACGAGTGTCAGACGAAAACTTTTATTAGTTATCATGTTTCGTTTTCGATTTTCATGCATTCTCAAGTTCGGTAACGATCAAAAACTGTTGTGACGTACTACTCTGATGAGTGTCAGACTAAAAGCTTTACTTGTTATCATGTCCCGTTATTTTTTCGAGTTTTCTTGCCATCCTCGAGTTCTGTACCAAACAAAGACTGTTCTGACGTTCTACTCTGATGAGTGTTAGCAAAAAGCAATTTAAGCAATGGAGCAATCTTAGTTTGAAGTTATAACGAGTTTTATTGAACATACTTCTCTATCATCACCAAAAACATCTCTCGAGGAAATTGCTTTTGCACTTCCAAACTTCTTTTGCATATCATCTAAAATAAAAGAAACAACATAAATTGAATGCTGATATTCAGCAAGTTTGCGTTTAGAGTTATTTGTGACGAAGACTTTGTTTTGGATTTCCGTAAGAGAGTGCTGAAAACATTTACACAGAGCGTAATATATAAAAAACCTGTCAAAAATTATTATATACCCAGACATTGGCCCACCACAAGCTCATGAAATTTGGTGCTTGACTCTTTTCTTCTCAATATAGAGTTATTTTTAACTTAATTCGGAAACAGTCTAGGGATCTAATTGGTTTTACACAGAGCTTCCCGTTTTTTCACCACAGAAGGGAAGAAAAGAAGTAATATATGAATCTTTACTAACATAAAATCAAAATACGCACCACTTGGTGGTTCTATATTTTCTTTTTTTGATGTTCTTGATCTGGAGAAAAAGATACAGTGAACAATTACTGTAAGAATATGAACAATACACAAGCAACCAGTATACTGGAATGATAGAAACAATAAGCAACTCCAGGGCTCCATGAAATGAATTAAGCAAATAAGCACTTCAGCAACTATGCTGAAAGTGCTTAACATTGTTTAATCACACATTATTTCATTATTAAAAGAAAAAATGCTTTAGTGTTTTAAAGGTTTCCTTTAATGTACACCATAAATTCAAACAGGTTGGGATACAAGGAAATGTCCATATTTTGTTTGTTTTCCAAAACTTTGGCAAATTTTAAGCAGCTTTAAGGGCAAAAAATCCAAAATATTTAAGGAACTTTGAGGATACTCATTTTAACAGAATCATCATGTTAAAAGGTTAGTATGCATTTTTAATCGTAAATTTGTCTATTTTGTCATTATTCATTTTTATTTGTAAACTCTTCCATTATCATTTTACGATTTGTATATAATGATTTCAGTTTGTCTGCTTTAAAACATAAGTCAACCTATTTTCACTGACATTTGCACAGGTTATAGCTTCAAAATTTAACAGAAAAACAAGTTTGATGTCAACTCAAAAAATCAACAGAACACGTCAGAAAAATAGCGAACAATTATCGAAAGAAGTTTTTGCCAAGATATGGATAGAAAATAGAAACAGGCCAATCAGAGTCATCAGTATTGTTATGGGAAAACCAATCAAAACTCGTTCAACAGTAAACTATTTACAAAGGGCTTATTCAAAGAGCAAAAGAACGGAAAAGGAATACTCTATCTCTACGGAAAATGGAATTTTGAGTTTGATGTGGAAAAATATTAGAAAACAAAAATGAAATGTTTACAAAGCTATGTCAACGATCCGTATAAATTCTTGCCGTCGGCCTAACACTGGTTTAGGTAGCTCAGCTTAGACAATTGTTATATCAGTGCATATGTGACCTTTCGATTTTAATTTTTACTGTGTTCAGTGTGGGCTGCCTATATACAGACCTACATTGACTGCAATCAAAGTCAACATTTCTCTTAAGGCCTTTATATCTGACATATTTATACCCGAATTAACCTCGGCTCGAATGAGCCCATACGGAATCCTTATCAAACCCTAATTAAACCCTAACTAGACCCTTACCGAACTATTACCATACTTTGTCAAAACTTTACTGGACCCAATGAATCCTTACTGTTTTCAGAAAATGAGGAATTCCTCCCATGTGCAAAAACTAAATAGAAAGGCTTAAGTATTAACACCTAAAAATTTTACCAGTAATTTAGACTTCGACCAAATAGACAAAAAAGGATTCAGTAAAATATGATTTTTTATGTTTGCGATTTAAGTTTATATACCTGGAATCTTCATACGAACGATTATAAGACCTAAGGAAAGAGGAACAAAGGGTTAAATTGATTTAACCAAGTAGTAGTTTAAGACATTTGTTTTATTTGTATTCGATATTTAATCTTTAACTCTTACAAAATTACTCTTCATATCCTCTCATGCTGGTATACCTTCTGGACCACCTGGTATAGAACCTGATATTGACATTGCTTTGAACAGAAAGTGAAATTATTGTGAGTTTCAAAAAGTTATACCTTCTGTCATTATCAAAAGAGCTGCCACTACTTCTTCCAGCATATCCACTTTCATATCTACAAAACACACAAAGTTTTTTGCAAGTCTTTGAACAAATTCAAAACTGAAATCAACCCCTTCAAAATGAGCAATTTAGTTCATAGACAGAGCCCCCTCTTGAAGAGAAGTGCATACATATTGTGTGGAGAGGGCACTTTTTATGAGTTATTATCCACAAGTGAATTCTAAAATTGGTCCCCTTTCAGAGCTTCTGGTTGTGTCCCTGATTGAGTTAAATTTCCCACCCAGCCCGTCAATTCCAGGCCCAATTCAATTTCAATATGGTTTCAATTCAATTCAATTTCAATTTTCAATTTCAGTTTCAGTTTCAGTTTCAATCTCGATTTCAATTCAATTTCAACTCAATTCAATTGAGTTTAAATTCAAATCTTGTCAAATCTATTTTCAAACTCTATATTCAGATCTCTCGTTTATTGAGGTTTGGGAAATTGTCCAGCCCATGTTGCTTATTCTCGATTGTGATTCCAGACTGAAAGTTAGCAACTTTACTTCGACTGTCACATTGAATAACCCCCTTCCTTTCAAAGTTCTGAAATTACTTCTCCCATATCCTGCAGAGAATTACCCCCATTCTTTCAAACGTAGTCAATTCATTACATCATATCAATGAAAGACTAATCAAAAGCCAATTCGTGAAAGGAATTTAGTTAATATCAAATTGGACTTACTTTGGTGGCTGCTCTGTCATGTAGGATGGCGAAGAATCGTCCATTCCATACCTAATATCAAGAAATAATGTCAATTACAACTGTTAAAAACTTCAATATTTGTTGATATAAACCTTTCTCAGTCAGCGAAATGATGTATTGATTTCAATCTTACCCGTAAAAACTAAGTATAAGATGTCGTGTGACCCAAAAACACGTACCACCTTTTTCAGAGCTATACCGGAGGAAGCAGAAGAAAGTATCCACTGATAATGCGAATATGACATCTTCATACCATGTAAACTACTATCTTGAGCTGTCAAATGTGTCCAGCGAGACGAAATACAATCAAGAAATCTATTAGAATCACTTATCTCCAGATGCATCTTCAGCGATGAGTGAGGGGCTATGCTATAATTTGGTTAAATCTCTGATACTCTGTGAGAGAGTTAAGTTGTAAGAAATCAGGGTATTTTCAAGTAGATATGTGAGCATGAATATAGGGTGAGTATACAAGGGGCATTATCTTGACCTTACCCCCAAAACTTCAGTAGGTATTTGTGTGAATATAGGACGTGTATACATAGACCATTAATAGAGTTCATTAGTGTGACGTCATCAAAAATCTATCTTAAGAATTTTGTAAGTTTGGGTCAATATTACGAAAGAGCTTCAAAAATAACATCGTATGGATGCAAAATCACCTCTGTATGTTGAATATGGACTGAAATATGACCATTTTAAAAATCATATTTAAAAAATTGACTTTCAATACGAAATCTGAAAAACATTTTGACTGGTTCATTCTTAAGCTAGATTTTGTGACATCATCACTAATAAACTCTATAGATCTTACCCAATAAGTTCAAGTAGACATTTGTATATAGAGTGTGTATAGAGAGAACATTATCTTCATCTCACTCAAAAGCCTGTGGTATTAGCCTTGCTTGAATGAAGTATATAAAAAAGGAAGACTCACGAGTCAAAAAACCCGCTAGTTGCAGGCGCAGCATGCCTTTCTTTATTACGAGAATAACCCTCTCTCTCAGCCCCAACTTGCTCCACTGTATTCATACTGTCAGAAGCTGAGTGACCGATGCCACTGAAATCAACAAATGATAAATATCTAAGTATCAATTACCCAGCACTTAGTACCGTACACACATTGAGAAAACGTAAATTCAAAAGGTTTTGACGACTTAAAGTTATTTTCCCTTTGGTCCTCGTCAGAGTAGCAGATACCATGGGGGATAGGGGGATAGGGGGAAGCGAACAACGCCCAAAACAAGAATGTTTCGGTAATCATGCTTTTAAATATCCATTATTTCTGCAGTTTTCTTTTGCTCGTTTAAGAGTTGATTAAATTTCTCGATTCTGCAATGGGAGTTTTCAAGGTAGACCCAGAGGTTGATTGATATTAGGCAAAAAGAAAACAAGTAAATGATTGGTACCTCGAGAAAAGGCATCCCAAAATATGGCCGTATCATTACCCCCAGGGGATGAATATTAACTCTAAGCCTACTACAAATACTACTATAACGTTATACGCAATTGATACGGCTCGAAACACTATTCTACGCCAGTTTTGTCTAATCAATGTTAATCTAACAGGTTTATTTGATGTCTGTGTTCCTGTTGACAGGTGCAATTTCATTACCAATGGTGGCTAAATCCTGCCTCACTGTCTGTATCCAGGTTGTCTGTGGTATTCCTTGTTGTAGTTTGAACTTTCTGAGGTATTCCTCAAAGCTTCCTATTGCCGGTGTTTAACGAATCTAACCGCAGGAGATGTCCTAACCACGTTAGCCTGCGTTCAATTATTTTTCTACTCCATGTTTCACATTGGTTCCATGGTTCTAACCCGGACATCAAAACCCATACACGACATCTGATATTTTACCTTCTATGGCCAGCTAGGCCCATGCCAAGCCTCTGCATCTGAGCAGCCTTTTTGGGATCCACATGTCTTAATTTCTCTTCCTCTTTTAGCATGCTTGCTGATTTATATTGCAGAGAAGAAGACACGCCCTGGTTAGAAGGTACAGATTCTGCAGCACTACTCTCCTTCATTTTCTCTATTTGCTGTGCTTCACTTTCGATGTCAGCAAAGTTTGAGGAGACCTGAGTAGGGTGGAAATTCATTTCATAATTTATCAAATAAAGTAAAGGGGATTGATCGAATGAGTGACAGTGTAAATGCGCAAGATCATACAAAATAAACGGAGAAGGCATGAGAAAACAATAGCTTAACATCAACTGCCTGAATATCATCTGTTTTGTCCTTCTGAACCGCGTTCTTAATTTTCACACCCTCCATTTCTTTAGTCAAAAGTATTTTCTTGATAAAGAGTGAGATAAGAGGAGGCACATTGAAAACGGGAGGCTTATTAAAAAATTTACCCTGAAAAGGGGGGCTGACTAGAATTAATATGGTAAAGTCATAAGGCCCTGTGACAAAACAAACCCCTATTTTTCAGGTTATTTAAAATACTCTTAAGGGTATTAGAAATGAATCGAGATAGTTTGTAAGGAACAACATAACCTGGCAAAACTCGAACCCAAAACCTCAGACTTTGTATGTGCGAAATTAGAGGTCATGGGTTCGAGTCCTGTTCAGGTATTGCTAATTCACACATCTCAATTGATTTACCAAGTCCTGCTTCTCCTAAAGCATTGATATCTTAGGGTCAAAATGAATCATACCTTGGTCGCACCCAAACCTTTCTTCTTAGCTCCAATCTAGAGATAAAAACATTGATGAATGCAAAAATATTCTAACGAAAAATCAAGGACAACTTCAGGCAGCTCCATTTCCAAGAAATTTCACGACAAAAAGTCTTGTTTTAATGCCAACAATCAGGACAATCAAAATCCAAAGGTGATTTGGTTTCATTGGAAATCAGGATCGTGATCAGACAATATTAACGTGATTCATTAAGATCAAAACTTGTTATGAATAAATCTTGTTTGCCTTGATTGCGAAAGGACACAGTGTAAGTTTTATTGGGAAATAGACAGAAAAGTAAATCTTATCGCACCTCTCCAATACAAGGAGATTCTATTTGAAGGTCTTGCAATTAAGTGTTATTGGAAACTTGAGAAACTGATGATAGTCATTGTTAGGCTCACTATCTTTTTATGGTATTTGTTTATGTGTAGAACACAAAGGGCCCACTGAGTAGGTAGACTTATGCAGCAGTATGACGCTCGTCCTTCCTACCGATGTGACAAAACTTTGTGATTCATTTTGCCTTGTGCCTTAGGTTAAAGAGACCTGGCAAATTTCCTCCTCAGACTTAATGTGACAGGACTGAAGGTGGTTTCAAACCAACCAACCTCTGAATAACAGTTGAGTGATCTTAAACACTCTGCCTTTCCTACCACAAAAACAGAAAAGTGAGTAGAGTATCTTACCCCTCCTTTCTTTTTATTGGCACCTGGTTTCCTTCCTCCAATCGTAGGCACTCTTGCTTCTAAATGTTGAAGTAATAATCAAGTCAGTCGCACATTTATTCATAAATATAAAACGCGATACAGAGTAGAACTATCAAAAGAAAGAGGCGTAGAAAGTATTAGACTACAGGATTATTGATACCAAGAAATAATTTTGACTCCTAGATGTGTTTTGAACCTCTTCAAGAATTGTTTTCATTCCAACCAATAGATATAAGAGGCCAATCACTCAAAGATTTTGGGATTTTTAGTCAAAGTTACTCTTGTAAACTTTAATAAAAATAAAAAACCCAAATCTCACAAAGAATCCCTAAAATTACCCTGAAAATCTGGAAAAATCATTTACTCTTGCAAATCCAATTAATCCCAAAAAATTTTTACAACTCCCAGAGAATCTCTTAAATGCAAAAAAATGGAGTACTCTCTTTAAGTGATTTACTCCAAACATAATTCAGGAAAGAGATTCTGTATCCTTTACTCCCCAAACTAAAAAGGAAAACAAACCAAATACCTTTGACGGTTGATTTCGGAGGAGAAATACTCAGGTCACCCATATCAACAACTTTTTCTTCAGAGTTATCTGTAAGAAAGATAATTTCTGAATATGATGCATCTGTGATTTACTGATGATAACTACTGGAATATGAGAGTTTTTAGAGCTTTACAGGCACAAGATGGATTTTTTTGTTGCAGAACAGTGTTTCGAATTTATCAAGGGTTTAATCCTGTAAGAGTTCTAGCCTTTGTGGCTTGAGTGACTATCAATCAGTTTAAAAATTTACATCTAAAATTCAGAGTTTCCATTTTCTTGAAACATGAGGGATGAAACAAAACAAATCAAGATCCTGAAGAAACAATACACTTTGCTGATGTCTGAGTGAGTTTTGTCGAAACAAATTTGATAAAAACATGTTGCACATACTTTAATGATAGCCAATCATACTCTTGGTCTAATCAACACGACTATGCTGCTAGGGTTCCATTTTGAATCAAGTGGTACTAACCAAAAGGCTACGCTAGCATAATTGACAACTAAAAGCTGAAAAATACAGATTGCAGTGCATGAAACTACCTGGTATTGCAATGCCATTTGAGGCATTATCATCAATTACTTTAACAGGAACAGGGTCACTGACATGATGTGATTCATTAAAGAAGTCAACTTCTTTCTCTTCTGGGGTGGAAGGTGCTGCTCGATGGGTATCAATATGAAGCTGCAATGAAATAAACAAAAATAAGGCTGAATAGAGGGAAAAATCTGAAACGCAGTAAACATGATAACTTCTTAAAAAGAAAACAAAAATGGAACTTAGCAGATTGATCTACCAAGAAGTGGTTCCAAAAATGGCCCATTGGGTAGAAAGTGAAAGATAGGAATAGTAAGAAGAAAACAATCACCATCGGCCTTTCGATGGGGCAAATAATAAAATATGTAACAGATTAGGAATCTTTTAGAGTGCTGATTTTCTGTACTTTTACTCTAGGACTCAACCTTGTCTGATGCGACTCTCTAGACAACTAAAACTAAAACCTTTAAAAGAAGTTGTACTTACAACATTGCTTCCATATTGCTGAAGAGCTTTATTTGCCAGGGATGAAACTTTCTCTTTGTACATTGCAGCAACTCGGCTAGAAAAACAACAAGTGACAACAAGTGTGTTGAATTTTCATCAGTTTCAGTTTAATAGATTTATTAAATGACATTGAATACAATCAATCATTGATAACTAACTAACTATTGATAACCTGCCAAACAGAGCTGCAAAAAATATTTTCCTTTCTGGGAACCTGGGAAACGGGTAAAAAATTTTCTGTGAGGGGAAAGTATTGTATTTAATGCCTCTGTCAATATTATGCACGAAATGTCCGTACAAGACCTTCTAGTCAACCGGGTTTGAAGTGGCACACTAAAATGACTGACAGTTAAATTTGTGCTTTCATCTTTATCTTTTGTTTCATTCTTAATTTTTTGGCAAAGATGGCCTTTAATGCCATGCCCTCTAAATGGCTTTGGTAATTTTTTTCGAAGAATCAAACTTTTACAAACACGGCATCGAATCTTCACAGTTCGCTTAGATACGGTTGTTTTACTAGCGGTTTACTTTTTCCAGACATGAATTGAGCTCTTCGAAAACATAATTAAACAATTTTGCTTGAAGGCTGAACTTTAAAGTTTCGTATCTACAGTGAGTCATACTTTCCTGCTAGTCTGTCATCAAAAAATTATCATATTTTCAAATTGTATGGCCATTGAATGTGACATAAGTATCATGTACGTTTTCTATGTGTGAAAGCAATTATAACTTATTGTCAAACAATGACCCCTATTAAGATTACCTCTGTCCTCCAAATCTATGGTAACCTTCAAGATAAGCAATTACTTGATGACGTTTTACGTTTTCGCGTTGACCTCGCCAATAGCCCCTCTTTGGAAGTAGCCTCCTTCCGAAGACTTTATGAAGCCAACCAAATGTAAAACCAAATGTGATTAGGAACCAAAATGGCGATTTTTGTATTGACTGGAAGAAGAACTTCAGCATGTTTGGTGTTGGTGCTCTATTAAGCACTTTTTTGGAAAGGTAGTAGATTCCAGCTTTGGAGAAGATGAACCTGGTTACCTGTTGTCCTCTTGCCTGTAAACACTGGTCGCGTAGGGCCTGGCCAGACCTGGGTGGCCTAGCATCACTTATTTTCATAATAAAAGAGCCTAACATTTTGATTGCACAGGCAGCACATTTGTATCGAACTGGAGGCCTAACTTATGGGAATGACGAAGAAAATCCATATTGTTGACGGATCCAATATCATACCACTGGATCACGCTTAAACTTTTCAGCCAGCTTTTGGCCTTTGCTGCTATTATTTATTGACAGAACTTAACTTATATGATGGTAAATATATGTCAACAACATGACAACATTAATGAATCATGAAATTTCAATATTATATCAAAGGACAAATATGTTAGAGTGCACAAGGAACTAATTGAGTACCAAGGAAAACTTTGCCAATATGATAAAGTGCTATAATGGTAAGTACATGTCAACAACATCTTCCTTTGATATTGATATGTTACATGACTACATTTGATAAAATCATGAAATTTCAATATCAAAGGACAAATATGTGAAAGAGCGCGTTAGCACAAGGATATAACTGAATACCAATGAAAACTTTGCCAAGTCCACCAATAAATCAGTCACGACTTATATGAAGTTGCATTGCTAGCCTAAGAAAACAAACCTATGATGCATTTGATTTTCATTAGCTTTAGATCTGAAAGACATAATGCCATATCCTGATATCAGGCAACCAAATCAGTAATTTTCAAGGCACATTGATTGCCTACTAAAGGTCTGGAGCTTTATCAGTTTTATAAGGTACCTTGATAAGGTGACTGAAGTTGACTTTCAAGCAATAAAAATTTCTGGTGATTCAAGATTAGGTGAATAGTTTTTATAGAGGTTTCTAAAGTCTGAAAGCTCTATTAATTTCATGCACTCTGAAGCCTAATGATATTAAGCTTACATTGCATTAAACAGTTTCTTATGTGGCAGAAAAGTTGAAAACATTTTCTGTCATTGTTTAAATTGCAGAAAACAGCCAGTTTTTCTTTTTTCAACAAATTTGTTGAAAAATTTTCTGCCAAGCCTGAAAATTTTCTGGGAACCTAGTTCCCGGGTTCCGATACTTTTTGCAGCTCTGCTGCCAAAGGGCAACGACTTTCTCACACCAGGAGGAACATTGCAGTCCCACCATTAGATAAGGTTAGAAGTAAACTTGAGAAGAAGCAGGATTTGGAAAAATCAATTGAATCCATTTTTTGAGAATGAAAAACCAAGACCACTGATTTGAAACCAAGAAAGATATAAAAAATCTTGAAATCTAAGTTAGCGTTTTGACTTTAGGACAGCGTTAATGGCCTTGATCAGGAAGGGGTGTGGTTTTAAACTCTGCAAACAGCCATCTCGGTCATCCATGGTTAAGCTGGCGAAATAGTATTTGAAGGTTTAGTCTTCCTATCTAGAAAGATGGACTTAATCTAGACAAAAGACCTACCTATTGTACTTTGCTGCAGAATCTTTGGTTAACAGGTTGTGTTGTCTGAAGAAAGCATTCTGTGGATGAGGAAGTATGATTAAAACAGTCTTTGATCGGTGGAGAACTTAAAGTGAAAAAATTTGAGGTGTCTTTTTGACCAGCAGCCGGTCAGGTTTATCCAAAGCCTTAGTGAGCAGCAGCCTTTTCACACATGCGCAATGCAGGCCAGCTGAAAATCTGCCCACATTCTGAAAGGTTAAGAAACTAAAATAAAAAAAACAAAGAAAGAAAAGAAGCCAAGTGATCTAATTATATCAAAGATTAAAAGATGCGATGCAATCGGTTAAAGCAAAGGCTAAAAAGATGTGTTGTCCAGCTTAGAAGGTAGCCCTGCCATGAGGGGCCGGAATATGTCCAGGAAAGAGGCGGTCACAATATGGGATGGCAGCAGGTTCCAGTCGGTGGCAGTGCGTGGGAAGTACTTATTCATATTCAAAATATGACATTTGAGCATTTGCAAATTACTGCCAGTCAAATAGTATTCTGAAAGTAGTTACCAGCTACCTATCAAATAGCCACAGAGTGAGGAAACTACACCTTCTACTTCTATAATAGTAGCAAAAGTAGTATAGTTATTTTTACTTACTGCTTTTCCATTTCCCCCAACTTGCATGGCTCTGAGCTGATGCCATGTCCACTTTGTATCTAGCTGTATTGACCTGAAATACAATTTATTAGTAAACCAAGAGTCTCATTGTTGATGAGTTTTTTCTTGTTGATTATTTCAAAATTTAGTTTTTTCCTTCCTACTTTTGAATTGAACTATAATTTCAGTTGGGGGTTTTAACTCTTATAACCTAGCATAACCCCCAGGGTTTATCCTGGCCTGTTCCTTTGGGGTATGCGAGTGTGACACTCCCCTAAGAATTGAGTTTGGTGTATTGATATTTAGTTTCATTTCATTTCCTATTTCATTTCATAGATTTAATTACCCACCAAAGGATCTAGGAACTTACATCATACAAAATAATGCAGACCTAATTGTAATGCCTATATAGTTAATAAAAATATCTAGTTGCTAAAATCACGTAACAAAATTCATATTAAACCCCTACCATAAAACTCTTAAAAATTTTGCCTGGTAAATAAAGACACTCACTTCCCTTAGAGGAAATTTCCTACATAACCTACACGCATACGCATTTCTTAGTAAGCAATCTCAGTTTGAGCTCAGTACTAGAAATTGCTTGGCTGAAAAGCAAATTGGAGTACTCAAATTGCTTAGCAATTGCCTAGCTTTTTTAGTTACAAAATTGGTTTCATAGAAAACTATCTCAGAAAATTGTTGTACAACAAATGTTGATGGTATCTTGCATACTAAAGCGTGCCAGGGTAAGGATATCCACTGTAACCTACTTCTCTATAACTGCTGCACGATTTTCATTGCTAATTGGATCAGAACAAAAATTTTCAAATTGCTTAGCATTCTTCTATCCAGTACTAGAATTACTTAGGTTTTTGTCATGTCAAGTACTGACTTGCTTATAAAAAATACGTGGAAAGTAGTTGGTTAATAATAATATCTAGTTGTTAAAATCACATAACAAAAATTCATATCAATCCCTTACTATCAAATTCTTGACAAATTTGCCTGGAACATAAATACTTACACCCCCCTCAAAGGAAATTTCGTAGAACCAGCCCTGCGGGGCTGCATGATCTTTTGAAAGCTTAACCACATATAATACCAAATGTTTTAGAAATGGTGTCCAACATTATGAATGAACCAGTGGAAGGAAAACAATTCCCCAATTCACGCTGATTTTTTTCAGAAAAAGAACAGAATCCAGCTAGCATGTTGAATAGGCCAACAAAGCAAACCGTCTGTACCCTTATGTATATAGCGAGTTGTGGTTTTTGGTTATAATAATATTGGCAAAAATTTGGGCCAATCTTTATGAAAAAGATACCTCTTAGATTTCACAATTCATTTGGTAGTCGACAGAGAAACTGTGCCAATCTTTAGAGGTTTTTTCAAGGAAGAAACTATTTACTAAAAAACGAGAAGGCTGGTAATCCTTAAATAAATCATTCCAAAATCAACAGGTTATGATTTAGGCCCATTAAAATTTTTGATTTCTTTTTTTTGGAAACAATTTGATGCCCAAAAAATAAGGGTCATTTGACACAGAGCCAACGAAATATTCAAATATTTTCTTCAATACCTACCTAATAAATGTCAAATGAACGCCAAGCGATCGATGAACCGCAGAGCAATCTATGCACAGAAAAATTCCATATGTTATCGAGGCCCACGTTGGGTTAGACGCTTGGCAATCAAAACACATCTAAAAAACAAACCAAAACCCAGTATTATTGAAACTGACAGAAGTATAAATAAATCCAGGAATTCTATAATTTTTCAAATATAGTTTTAACTCACTTTGTTTTCTGCAGACGACGATTTTAATCGTTTAAAAGCCGACTGAAGATCCTTCGGTGAAGGTCTTTCGTCCGCCATTTTGTCTTCCTGTGATGATATGAGCTAAACACGTCAGCCGAAAATAAATATTTCTACTTACTGCGGGGCAGCACAGGGAGGAGCAGAGTTGTTTGATTTTGATTGCTGGTAACTTTTTTAGAAGGTAGAAGGAGCAGACCGTTTTATCGTGTTGTTATGATTGATTTTTTGCTACAATTGCTGTCTTTAATTAAGTTTGATTTCTCAAAGCATGACTTCAATTACATAGAAGTCAAGTTTCAGAGGAAAATATTTCGAGATGGTTTTTAAAAAATGACCCTTACATTTAGGAATCGAACTCACGAACTCTTGGTTACTAATCAAGAATTCGTGAATTCGATTTCTATATATAAGGGTCATTTTCTAAAAATTTCTTTCAACAGCAGAGTTGGAGTAGAAAATGTATGCTAGAATTATGTGTAATAAATGAAAAGAGAGGGTAAACAAGGAACAGATAAAATAATGAAAAAAATGAAAATAAATCTATACATACGGAGAAAGTGTAGTCTGAACCACCCAGCCCTACCCCTGTCCATCCTACAGCCCCCAGCTCCAACCAACTCATCATTGCCATAGTATCAGGGGATTAGTGTTTCAGACATTTGGACCAAGATTGCATTTACATTTAGACTATTATAGTTTATCTTTTCTTTTACTGATTGTAAGGTCTCTCAGGGACAAGGTGGCAATGTTGACATTTTCAGCCGTCTGTTAATTATTCATATTGCTATTACTCCTAGGGTTTTATAGATGCAAATCATCAGCCGATACCCTAACACAGACATTTCGGGGCATTTAAATCAGAATGTCTTGTTGTGTTAGGTGCCCCAGCAGACCCGCATCCGGGACCACCTTTGCATCTTTGTTATGTTTATTGCTATTTTTTATTCATGGGTTTATCTGGTGAATCTGGAATGAACCAGGACGTCCTTGAAGTTTTTATGCCTTTTAAGTGCCAGGAAAGGAGGTGTGGTCCAAATTTCTCCTAGATTCTCATCCTTAGTTACCAGGTGCCAATGTTTCTTCAATATTGCTCCAATTTGAATGGTAGTGTTATCAAATGGTACAATAAAGGGGAGAAGTCTGGGTGTTTCATTATTTGGTGGTTTATCTTTGAATATTAGTTCATGTTGAGTGTGCTGGATGGCTTTGCTGAATTGGTTCTGAATATTGGACAGGTTGTAGCCCCTCCGAAGAAGGTTGTTCCTCAGTTTATTTAGTTCTTCTGTTAGTTTTTCATTGTTCGTAATGATTCTCCTATATCTCAGGGCTTGGCTGTAAATTATTCCCTTTTTGCAGCTTTCAGGGTGGAAGGAATCATTATGTAAGAGAGTGCATATATCATTCGGTTTTACATACAGTGTACTCTCCAGACGACCTTGATCATTAAAATAAATTGTTGTGTCAAGGAAATTTACATTAGATAGTGACCTCTCGGCAGTGAATTTTATGGTGGGGAAACATCGGTTCAGGAAGTCCAAAAATTCATTGAGGGCAGCCTCTCCGTGTCTCCAAACTACAAATAAATCATCAATAAACCGTTTCCAAATGAATAGTAATTTATTGCTTGGTGCATGGTTACATATGTATTCCTCACAATAGTGCATGAATATATTGGCAAAGTTTGGAGCAAATGGGGAACCCATTGCGGTACCATTGATTTGTCGGTAGTATTTATTATCAAATTCAAAAAAGCTTTGTTTCAGAGCAAAGTTAAAAGTTTGTTTAAGGTATCAGATTGGTATTGGTAATTGGTCATGGTAATACCCCTGAAGTGCTGTAAGACAGTATTCAATGCCCTCATCCTGAGGTATGTTTGTGTAAAGGGATTTGACATCAAGGGTGACAAGATAGTCTCCCGAGTTAGATTCTTGTCCAAGAGTAAATATTATTTCTAGAAACTGATTGGTGTCTTTGATGTAGGATGGACTAATTCCTTAATACTATGGCATTGCTGAGTTGGTTGGTGCTGGGGGCGCTGTAGGGGGGACAATGGCTAGGCTGGGTGGTTGGGACTACCCTCTCTCCTTATTTATATATTTTCATTTTTCTTATCATTTTATCCTTTCCTTGTTTACCCTCTTTTTTCAATTAATATACATATTTACAGCTTACGCATTTTTTTACTCAAACTCGGCTCTTGAAAGAAGTGGCGGTTTTAGGAACTTCGAAGCCTGGGGCCGAAAAAACTTGCGGGGCACCTACCCCCGGTAAAAAATTTGGTCCTTATATCATTTTTTGCGTTTTCCTTACAGAGATATTGTACAACTCAAACTTTTGCTTTTTGCTGAGCATAACGTTATTTCAAACATTGTTTTAATGTTGCTTTGATATTTTCGGCTTTGTGTATATTTCATTATGAAGGAGAGAATTTTTTTATTTTATGAAAGTTGCAGGGCCCTCTTTTTCTAGCAAAAGCGTGGGGCCATTACCCCCCTGGCCCCCCCTAAAACCGCCACTAGTAGGTCAAGAAGAAAGCTTTATTGAATGTTTATCCAAAATACCAATAATTCACCATTTTTCTGATTGGTTGATTCGGATCCACATTTTGGTATGATTCTTCATTATGTTCCATTTTCATTTTAAGAACACTTTTTGGTGCTTTTCTCAAATCCAGTGGCAGTCGAAAAGCTTTAGCAGTAACTATGTTTTAGAACAGTCTTTGAAAGGTACTAAACTTGAAAATAGTCAGAAAGATTTGAAACAGGGTAATACGTGTGAAAGAGATCGAAACAGAAACCTAACTGATTTATATACCCAGATGTGGATCGAAATAGGCCAATCAGAAAAGAGGTGAATGATTGGTATGGTGTAGGAAAACCAATCAACACCCACAATACAGTGAGCTGACCAATAAGCTTAAGTAATCAATGTGTTAATGTAACTATGTTTCCGATATTTCCGGAAATTATGTTTTACTTTGTTTCTAATTTCTCTCGACAGTTTGAAATTCTAGTCTGAAATATTGAGCCCTTTACCAAATAACCAGCATCGCTATTTATTTCAAGAGAACAATTAGTTGAACTGGTGCATTAATGCTCTTTGTGTGCAATATCCTGCAACTTCTTCTTTACCCTCTTCTTTAACTTCTTCTTTAACTTCTTCTTTAACTTCTTCTTTAACTTCTTCTTTAACTTCTTCTTAAACTTCTTCTTTAACTTCTTCTTTAACTTCTTCTTTACCTTCTTCTCTAACTTCTTCTTTAACCTCTTCTTTAACTTCTTCTTTAACCTCTTCTTTAACTTCTTCTTTAACTTCTTCTCTAACTTCTTCTTTAACCTCTTCTTTACCCTCTCCTTTAACGTCTTCTTTAACTTCTTCTTTAACTTCTTCTTAAACTTCTTCTTTAACTTCTTCTTTAACTTCTTCTTTAACTTCTTCTTTAACTTCTTCTTTAACTTCTTCTTTAACTTCTTCTTTAACTTCTTCTTCAACTTCTTCTTTAACTTCTTCTTTAGCTTCTTCTTTACCCTCTTCTTTAACTTCTTCTTTAACTTCTTCTTCGACATCTTATTTAACGTTTTGTTTCAACGTTTTATTAGTTAGTCTGCAAGTCTCTATACTTTACCACAAAAACTCACCAACACTACCAGCTATGAAAAGTGAAATTTATTGCTGGCCCATTCTGTTTGAAAATTAGCATCAGCCACTTTCTTCCTGTCCTTCTGGCCTACAGTGTTTTCGGATAATATCTTTTTTAAAGAGCAAACAAAAAAATTATAGATACTCTTGCACCTTTGGAAATTTGTGCAGGAAAAATGAAATTTCAAGTTTAAACTTGTTATCAAGTATCATATTTGTATAAGTTGGTACTTGATAACAATCTAAACTCAAAGACCTTTTTCCAATGATAAAGATTTCCAAATTACTATACCTGTATTCATTCTCGTTTCCTCTTTAATGATGCTGTTCTAAGCCCAACATATTGATCTAAAATATTTTCTAAAGAACTCGAGAGCCACAAGCAAACACCAAATTTATTTTTGAAATCGTTTGATTGAAAAATACTTACAAATTTCCATGATATATACAATAAAACCCTTACAATAACTTAAACTTTGTTCATTTCTAGAATTTAACCCTTCCCCACCCCTTTTTGTTCATCTTCTTTAATCTTCTTGTGTAGTCATCTTCTTCCATCTCTCTTGCGTAATCTTGGGCCATCTTGAGAATCTTTTCTTGTCGATTCATTTTTTGTTTGATTTCTTCATACGCAATGCCAAATTGATTTTTCTTTTGCTCCACTTTGTGTTTCGATTCCATGATGAGACACTTCTCGACGATGGTACGGGAGAGTTTCCAGGCCAACTGTTTCTTCATATTGGCTTCTTCTTTCCCGAATTTCTTTTCATTCGTCAATTTGGCACGAATTTGTGCATTTTCATATTGGATGGCTGTGATTTTCTTGCACATCTGAAATAAAATGATAAACATCAAGATGGTAGCAAGTTTTTATGCACAAAATCAGAAGTTGTGGGCTCGAATCCCACTTGAGTCATTTACACTTACATAAATCATCTCAATTGTCTTTATAAACATTTTTTCTCCTCAAGTTTATTTCTCAACCATGTATAGTTTGAAAAAGCTCATGAGTGAGTTAATGTTCAACCTGCTTGCGCTCAAAGGGCCATAGGTCATAAGAGGCTGGATTTCTACAAGTGTCACAATCAGAAATACTACATCGCTACATCTAGTAGCAAATGCGGTTGTAGCGAGTGAGTGAGTTAATGTTTAACTTGCTAGCCTACAAGAGGCCACAAGAGGCCTAATTTTCAGAAGAGTTACGCTAGCATACACTACATCACTACATATAGTGGTTAATGATATGTTCCATACTCCCATTTGCTCAACTAAAGCTCGATTTGATAACAATAGACCCTCATGATTCAATTTTCTGCCCAAGATATTCTAATTGGTCAAACTGTTAAATCAGATGTCTTTTATTGGCTGAATATTAGCTAGAAGTAAATAAATCAGATTTAACCATGGCAGTTTTAATGCAGTAACAAGAGACAAACTGATTAGTTACCTCACTCCTTTCTTCGTCAAACGTCTCTTCAGCGTATTCCAATGTCTTTTTAAGATCGATGACGACTTTCTTCAACGATTCCTTCTCCTTCTCGTGCTCGGCAGTGGTTTCGTTGATATTTTCTTCATAATCTTTCACGGTATCGTCGTGACTTTTTTGCAATTCTTTTAACTTCTGTTTGGCATCTGAATGCTCTTCTGTTTCCTTCAGAATATCCATTCTCGATCTTTCCAATTCTTCAGCCATTTCTTTCATTTTCTTTTCCAATTCTTCGCGAATTTCGTTTGATTCTGCCAACATCTTCTCTAGATCAACTTGCTTTTCTTTCATTTCTTTTTCCTTGCTTTCACAGTCTTCCTTGATTCCTCTCATTTCCTCTACTCTTTCATCAAATAATTTTTCCACATTCTTAAATGCTTCTGTGACTTTCTCACTTCGACTCTTTTGCCTCTTAACCAGCTTTTCATTTTCTTTCTTTAATTTCTTATTCTCCAGCAGCAAACCTCTCTTGTCTTCTTCCACATCTCTAATTCTCTCTTTCAGCCTGTTGGTTACATCCCAGCATACTTCTCCGTGATAAACAAACTCCATCCAGAGACTTGATTTGGAATTAGGTGGTTGACCAGGTCCTGTTCTTGTCTGGTGGTTTTTCTCTTTACACGGAGCGAACTGAAAGAAGAATAAACAGATTTAGATTTAAATTTAGCATTTAAATTCAGGCTAGAATCCAGCTTACAAACAGGCATTTCACAACCAATTATCGCTTGGTTTGAAATGAGGTGACTTGTGACTATAAGGAGAAGAAGAGGCGAATAGTAATTTTCAAATCAGCAATGTTATCAATTATGAATTTACTTACCCTTGGAGTTTTATCCTCGAGTTGCTGGTTTTTTGCGCACTCTCGCTCTACCTCCAGTTCGGCTTTGACGCTACTGAGCTCTTCGTTCAATCGTGCGATTTCGTGAAGCTGTGATTGTTCCATCGTAAACGGATAATTATTCAGAAATACGTTAACTGATAATCAACGCGGATTTCAAAATACTTTTGTTATGAAATGCGAAGTTCGTGCTTTTATTACTTGGGTAACTTTCATGATTGTGACGTCGGATCGGCATTATTTGATTAGTTAGATCTGACGTCATATACGAAAGACCTCAGGGCCTGGGAACGACGCAGCATTTGAATTGCATCTTTAGCAATCATTTTGATAGTGACGTAAAAATATATTAAGAACCGAAAGAGCTTTAGCCACGGGTTAAAAATCAACTGCAGACGCAAAATTTAATTTTTTATGAATGTTAAACCATATCCTGTTGTTACAGTAAGGGAACCGCTTTTGTAAGAGGGAATATAGCTTGTTCTTTTGGTCTAGGGAATACATACATACATACATACATACATAAAATTTTTGATAAGGCAGGTCTGTCTGTGGCAACCTAAAGGCTGGTGTGGACCTGCCGTTAAAAAAAAAAACTTAAATACCTAAACTACGTTATTCCATTAAATCTAAAAAATAAAATAAAAATTAGGGTTAAAAGTATAAGTAGTCTACATCTTTTGTCCTCACAGCGCACTGTTCTTTTTCAAATTGTATTTTTTCTAAAGTTCTACAGGCTCCACTGAGCCTTCTTCTGAAGGAATCCTGTGTTGCTGCTGATCTTACTTTTTCTGGGATATAATTCCAAACAATTGGCCCTCTGTATCGCATGCTGTTTCTCCCTTGTTCGTTCCTGTATCTTATATGGTGAAAGTCTGCTTTGTTCCTTAAACTATAATTATGGGTATTCTTTGGGCTCTCGAATAGGCTGGTTAGCTGTTCCGGTAATGATTTGTTTTTTATCTGATACATAATAGTTGCAATTCTTCTTTTGTACAAATAGCTTAATGGTTTCCACTTCACAATATTCAGGACGTCTATATCTCTAGTTCCACTGGGTATTTTGTGGATCAGTTTCGCAACTTTGATATGCATCTTTTCTAGTATGTCAAAACTTGAAAGTGGGCATGTCCCCCAAACTGCAATGCAGTAAGTAATACTTGGAACAATACCTTTGTAGTAGATTTCTTCAAGAATATTTGTTGGTAAACCTTTCATTTTTTTCAAAAACTTTAACTTTCCTGCAAATTTGGTGTGTAGCTTATCTATTTGTGGTTTCCAGTTCAATTTTTGGTCAATTATCACTCCGAGACAAGTTGTCTTTGTTGTAAAGCTGATGAAGTTGTTACCAAACAGGAGTGGTCTCATGGGACCTATAAATGGTTGAGTACTGATCAACATTGCCTCGGTCACAATACACATTAGTACTCTGGGTTCAACGCCACGTCGCGAATTTGAAATTAGAAATTATTATTATTATGATTTTTCACTCCCGAAATACTTCAACCTAACTCAATTCAATTCAACTGAATTCAATTCAACTCAATTCGCAAACCGTTACAAAAGTCTCTTCATGTTTATGAAAATGGCGGACAGTGAGATGAAAAATGACAGTACGGTCGCAGAGAAAAAGAGTTGTGAAGGGATTATCTACATCAGCAAAGTCCCTCCGTTTATGAAACCTGGCAAATTGAAGCATCTCATGTCACAATTTGGGGAAGTTGGAAGGGTGTTCTTGCAGCCAGAAGGTTGAACTCAAAAAAGTATTTTCATCTTTCATGCTGCTTGGCCTGGCATGGAACCCTCTTGTTTTGTGCATGGTTGTTTTGTGTTGTTGGATAGTCGATTTGTAGCATTGCTGGTAGCATTGCTAGACCAGAAATTGAAATCACTGAGATAGATAAAAGAAAAATGTTCTCACAGTTTTTAGGAAACTTCTGGCATGCTGGAAAACAGGCCAGACTCGCTACAGAGTGGGGAACTTGTAGGGCGCACGCACGCGCATGGTAAACAATAGAGCAATAGGATAAAACAGTGAAACTGGCTGGTGCACGCGCAAGATCTTATCAGGAAGTGACATGCTTTTCAAACTGGAGAACAGGGCAGTTGTTCAAGATATCTCCTGGCATGGTGCAACTTAAAGAACAATATGAAAACAATAGGTCCATTGTCTTAGGAGTATGGAAACTTTGGATTAGCTGGTCTGTTTATAGATGTTGATCCCTACTTTGTTCTGCTCATCCTTGAGAAGGGTTTGTAAACTACGAGTCCCATGCCTCTGCAAGAAATAAGAACTCTAGACTAAAGCGTGCTAGCATGTTGAATATAAACTTATAAACTTTACGTAGGGTCTCTTCACACTGAAATGGCTACATGCCCCTAAGTGACCTGCCTTCCCTGACAGTTTCTCAAGATAGATTAAACATACTTACATGTCTTTGTTTCCATTATTGGCCTCTTTATTGAAAAAACAACAAACTTCTACCCCAGTCGTCAAAGCAAGTAACAGTGAGGAAATTTAATATTCTCCGCAACCACAAAATGCCCAAAGTTAAGCCTCAAAGAAAACAATATCACGCGATTTCTCTTCAAAACATCTATTTTTCATCATGCATCTCAAACTATCTGCCTGAAGGAACACTCTAATAGGTCAGTGGATAAGAATCTCCTCATGATCGAAGAAAACTGCTATACTTTCTAGAATTAGTAGTTGGGGCATTACTATTACACAGACCATTGTTGGTGAGACTGTGCTGGAATAGATTGTTGTGGTTCAATTTCTTGTAGATTGTAGCGTTCAATTTGTCCATTTTCTTTTACTGGTTTATCCCCTTCTAGATCCACTCATCAGAAAACGGAGAAAGAAAACTGGGGGAAGCGGAAGGAAAACTTTCACAGAAGGATGGATTGAGTTCAAAGATAGAAAAATAGCAAAAGCAGTCGCAAGCTCACTAAATGGAACAATAATAGGTACATACATTTTACAAAACTAGATGGTTATCGTATTTACTCTAAAACTCTTGCTGCGGGATAAACATTCTAATGTAGTTGAAAAAACAAAATTATTAAAAAGTTCAGGCTTTTTTCAATGCCTTGAAATCAAGTTGCAAAAAACTGTTTCACTGTAAAATTCTCCTCAACAAGATTTCGGCAAATCAGATAAGAGAGCTCAAGGAGAAGTAGATTTTGGTAAATCAATTCCGGGAGCAAATTCCCCCTCAATTAATGTAAAAAATCCAAATGCATCAGAAGTGAAAACTTTAACCTGAAGTCTTAATTTACATTGAATCACAAGGTAGACTTTTGTAGAGGTTTTTATTTGTAAAGAAGTTACTGATAGTTTTGTCCGGTCTATTTCAGGTGGAAAAAAGAGGGGTTATTATCATGATGATATCTGGAATATAAAATACTTGAAGAAGTTCAAATGGGGACACATAAGTGAAAAACTTGGTGAGTATATTCGTCAACTTAGAGGACACTTAAAAATTTGTTGACCAACAGGCAAAATGGAAGTTATGGATCTTGCAACTGATATCATGATACGTTTAGCAGATTGGTTGTGTGTGGGGTATTATTCAGCTCCCAAATCTTGGTATAATTGATATCCGCCTCCTATAATATCCAAGACTCTGTTAAACTCCCAGGGCATTTAATCAAAGCATTGGGGCACCTTTAAAGATACCAACCCTATCTAAGAGTAAATTAAGCAGGCTACTATGATTGTCGTATGCCATCACCATACCTGATGTCAAACCCAGTGTACTTTATCTACTATCTACTATCGGGTGTACCCTATTTAAAAGTATTTTTTCTAATCATTTTCTCAACGATTGTGTTTTAGCTTATGAAAAAGCTGCAAGAGACCAGCGGATGAGAACTGAAATATCACAGGCCAAAAAGGAGGCAAATTTCTATTTAGAAAATGTGGAAAAAAGTAAAGCAATATCAGCAATAGAGGAAAGAAAAAAGAAGAAAAGAAAGCTGAAAGAAACTGATCAAGGTGCAGAGGAAGCTAGGGTAAGATTCCTGTACCATATGTTGTAGACACTTTCCGATATACTCCCCAGAGGTTGGGGGTCAGCATTCATTCACCGTTAGAGGGGAAGAGGGGACTAAACGGGTTGGTGTCGGGAAGGGACACGTTGTCAGACATGGACTGGTCAACCCTTTCTAGGGGATGGGAGAATGGTCGCAATATGAATTCTTTTGTGTGTCTGTGACTTTCAATAAGTCACTATAGATGGAATCATGTCTTAAGCACACTGAAAATATTTCGAATAGATGCCAAACAAACAAACCTAAATATGGCTAGACGATTTCTACAAAGATGGTTCAAAGGGACATTTTAACGAGGTTAAAAGCTGTCGCGGCACTAAGGCCACGTTGACACGATGCCGGATTCACTTTCGTTTCGGATTCCACAGCCAATCCGATACAAAATTTTCTCCTGTTCACACGATGCCGGATTCACTTTCGTTTTCTGTTCACACGACTACGCTCCGCTCTGCGCCCCCCACCGACCAACAACAATGTCTATTGTTAAAACAATTGCCATTTCACAGCTAAGCATCGCGTGCTCTTCAGAGGTATATAAGTTGGCGCCAAAAAAGTTCGCACATCATCGAAAAAGAGGTTCTGGAGCACAAAGCGTATCGGATTCATGCGTTCACACGAGCCCAAAAGCTATCCGACATGAAAAGCGATCCGGAACGTTTCACCTTCAGATCGGAGTGATTGGACTCCGCAAAAACGATGCGAAGCGTTCCGGATTGGCATGGTGTGGTGTGAACAGGAAGGCTATCCGATATGAAAAGCGATCCGAAACGATATGAATCCGGCATCGTGTGAACGGGGCCTAAGTTAGGTATACAATGGAATTCCGTTACAATAAACTCTGAACTACCCAGAAAACTGTTAGTAACAATGGGTGTTTGTTAAATGGAAGTTTGTTAAATGGAGAGAATTATTTCACAAGGAAAAATCCAAGGAACCAGACATTTAGTTCATTACCAGGAATTTTGTTTTATCTGGAGTTTGTTATATCAAGATTCCACTGTAAATCAATTGAATTCAATAGCTTTGACACTTGTAGTTTCTTTGAGTGAAAGGGAACAATTGGCTTCTTGTGGGCGTTTTTAGAGACAATTGATAACTACCTGTCCGTATGTCTATGTCTGTTAATGATTAAAACATTATTTGTCTTTCCTAATTCAATGGTTTTCATTTCAGGATATAGAAAATATTGAACAAGTGATGAAAAAATTCAAGCAGCGAAAAGTTGTGCATAAATCAGAAAAAACTAAGGAGAAAGAGTCAACGGGCAGCACAGGCGGCAAAGTTTCGTTGTCACTTCTTTCAAAGGTAATATTTTGCATTAAGTTTAAAAAAATAAAGAAAAAATAAGTCGCTTCAAAAGTGTCATAAAACTGCTTTCATTTACAGGAAAAAATAGGAGCAATCTTAGCATTATGAGCAATAAGGAGTAAAGCAACTCATGGAAATTTCAAGAAGAAACAAAGTCTGTACGCAAGGTATTGCATTTATTGTGAAATGCTCAGTGTGTTTGGCAAGGGCTTCACAAATCATTGATGGTAGATAATTTGGCCATTTTAGGTGGGCAATTACCCTTCTCATTTAGCATTTAGGAAATTAATCTACTTTTTTTGACTTTGTTAATGTTTGACTCATTTTTCAGGTGTTTGGAAAATAGCACGATGTTTACGGTAAACGGCCGGTGGTTACCACACATGCTGAAGTAGATGTCTGGTCAGAGTAAATTCACTTGATAGAAGATGAAGATTAAATCAAACGTGTAGCCGTTTTTCAGGGATACCGGACAGAGTGATGATAACAGAAAATGTCAAATGTTTATCAGGAAACCCTACTTTATTTGATCTATCAAACGTGAAAATAAAATGCAGTAAAAATCCGCACATAAGAAGCCCAATTTTTCAGCTTCATACCCTAAAAGGTTCTTAATTATAAGTGACATTGTAAAAGATTTGTATTTGGGTTGCTGGTCTTAAGTGAAAATAACACTCTTCTGCTTCCACAAATATATTCCACATTTCATCAGGGCAGTTTTTTAAAAGATACAAGAAAATTTTCTCTAAAATACTGAAATTTTAGGGTAGATGTTAGTTAAAGAAGTGGTTCTTATATTCGGATTTTTACTGTCTTAACTCAACTACTCTAAATGGAAAATAATCAAGATAATTAAAAAGACGCAACATTTAATGTCAATGTTTGTATACTTTTACAATAAACAACCCTGAGCTTCGCTAGAACTAAATAAATAGGTCTAATTATTCGATCAGATTTGAGTAAAAATGGAGAAGACAATACGCTTCCTAACTCATTTTGTGTGATTAAAGGAAATTAACGATGAATAGGTATAATACAAAAAGCTTGTTTTCTGGCAAATCTTGTCAAAATAATATTTTTTATAGCCTGTGTATTTTTGCTTCTTGGTACTGTCTTTGATCAGTACAGAACTAGAGGATCGTGAAGAATATGGATACAACATGACGTAACATAATAACTACTAAAGCTTTGCGTCTGACACTCATCAGAGTAGTACACCAAAAAGAGGACGAACAGGAGACCTATTGAATTGTTTTACCAAGAGTTAGATCGAAATTGTACAACGTACTACTCTGTGAGTGTGAGACGCAAAACTTCAGTAGTTATTTCATTCACAATTCGTTAGGTTTCATTTTCATTCCCTTTTTGTCGTACTACTCTGATGAGTGTGAGATGCAAAGCTTAAGTGATAGAGTTTCACTGTTTTCCACTGTGTTTCCAATCTTCTCGATATCCATAAGTTGATATACCTCAATATACCAGTAGAAAAGAGATAAAAAGGAGCAAAACAAATTAGTTTCCTGAGCAATGTGGGTTTAAAAATATCGGGATGTAGAAACTAAAAGCAATTAAACGCACACGGTATAAATAAAAAACTTAAAAAAGAAAAGTCAATCGTAAAATTTCAAAGTTAGATTAAAAAACATCAACTTCTGGTTTCAAAAACTAGAAATTGAATATTTGTATACTTTCATGGTATACAGGCCTGGCCTCAGATTTTCAAATAACGGAATAAGACATTATCCAGTCTCAACTAAGGGAACTTAATCTGATGCATAATTTTTCATTTTTGGGCTCCCCTCTCTTCTTTTCACTTATCTTCCTGGGGAGTGACTGTGCAGTTCTGTCGAAGATTTTCAGTACTTTGGGGATACCGTCACAGGCCTTTCCAGGAAGAAAATTGCACTAGATTGGCTAATTGCTCTGGTTATTTCGCTTACAAGCTCTACTGGTTACTTAACCAGTGTGTTGACAAGAGCTAAGCATGATCGCTTACCGTAAGAAGAAAAGGCCTGGCATAAGTACTGTGGTGGATGGTCTTTGGATGGTACAAAACTTCAATATTGCCAGAAAAAATCGGAAGCATAGCGAAACGAACACATAGATTACTTAAGCTTTTCGTCTGACACTCAACAGTGTAATGTCAGAATGAGAACGAAACAGAAACCTAACTGATTTATATACCCAGATGTGGATAGAATTAGGCCAATCAGAAAAGAGGTGAATGATTGGTATGGTGTGGGGAAACCAAAACCTGTAGATTGTCAGACGAAAAGCTAAAGTAATCTATGTGTTCGTTTTGCTATGCTTCCGATATTTCTGGCTATATTGTGGAGGATATTCAATACTGTAAAGGGAAACCTCAAGTACTGTGGAGATGATATCCAAAGTGCTGGTTGTTTCCCTCCACAATACTGATGTCATTTCCCCACATTAGGAAACACCTCCCAATTTACTGATGGTACCCGAACAGAACTACAGGGGTATAACTAAACATTTCATATGGGAAGGTGTTTTAGTCGTAAAACAGGGCAGGGAAATTCTCTGATGAGGGTCTAGGATGATAGCCCCCAGAAAATCCTGATATTTTGGCATCTTTTAGGCTTTAAAATTGCTTTTGGGCTTCAATATTTCTTTAAAATTGATGATTTATAATGATTAGCCTTACAAAAATAGTTCAAATTAGTTTCCTTGCCATAAGGGGCAGGGGTTATAACCCCACAACCCCCCTTAGATGCGCCCCTGTACTGATGGTATTCCGTTCATCTACTGTGCTGAAAACATTGCCTAAAAAACTTTGCCCTTTTATAGTGCAGCTGTTAAGACAGCTATCTCCAAACGACCAGGCCCGGCAAGAGTTGAAGGGACAAATAAGGAAAGGCGAGTTTCAAAACTAACAATACAATAAAATACAACATGTCACTCAATCGTCACATCACGCATGCGCAGCCTTCTTTTGAAACTGTATCACTTGTTTTTTGAAATATTGCTGTCCTCGCCTATTAATGTAAACAAATTCATGTAAAAAGTTATATGGGTGAAGAAAAACGGATCTTGAAATCATGTGAAATGATGAAGATAAGTATCGTAATGATTTGGTGAAATATCATTATTGAGGTTGATATTGATCCAGGGCAAAATCATGCAAATGCTAATCTTGGCTTGAACGTGAATAATCATCAGAAAATATCTCAAATCGATTCAAAATCTATACTATTGCTAATATATTTTGATGAGGCCATAAAGGAGTTGGTCAACTTCATGTTAGAGAAAACGAACAAAAAGATTATGCAGGTTTTACTCCTTCGACGCACTACAAATCAGATTTAGTCTGTGATTTTCAAGATTCGGCCATACCAGGCCCTATTCATAATCAAACAATTATTAGCAACTGAGTAAATACATTCGGTCTTATCAAGACTGTTTCTGACAATATTCGACACGATAGTCACCACTTATCATGACAAGCCTTTGATATTTAGCGGGGCAACGTTTCGGGAGAGATCCGTCTCCCATCATCATGCAATGAGAAATGTGGTTTCATCCCTATTTAAGCAAAGGTCGGATCGAGAGGTGTGAACACTGAGTGAACCTCAAAGGAGGTTTCTGAGATATTGGCGCTTAATTTCTATCATTAGTGGCGCCAAAGTTGCGTTCGGTGCTCTTGACATTGTTTTACCAGATTTCTCGGATTGTGTATGATATCTGATTTACACACGGAGTTGATAGAACGGAATGGATGCTCTCTTTCACTAGTCTGTTCTTCCAGTTCTTATCTTCATCAATCACTGAGATATTATCCCAATCCATCTGGTGATTTTCCGTCCAACAATGATGGGCAAGATCACTTTTGTCATAACGGCCATGGGTCACAATTTGCAAAACTTTAATTGCTGATGAAGATAAAATCATTCATATCATGGGTGACTTCAATATAGATCTGCTTAATCATGGCCACCATACTCTCACCGATGAGTTTATTAACTTAATGTTTTCGTCTCACCTCATGCCTTCCATCCTACACCCTACTCGTATTACAGACACTAGCTCCACCCTTATTGACAACATTTTCCTAAGTAATGCATCTGACTGCAATGTTCTTAGTGGTAACCTCTTATCCATGATTTCTGACCATCTCCCTCAGTTTGCTATTTTGAAGGATAATGCACCAGACTATAAAAACCTATCCCAATTCGCTCATGACTACAGGAAGTTTGACGAAGCCAGTTTCCTGTCAGAATATTCAGAGTCTGATATATCCTATCTTAGTGATGAAATTATTGATTTAAATACAAAATTTGACACCTTCCTATTCAATCTTAACAATCTTATTGAGAAGCACTGTCCGGAAAAAAGATTAAATAAGAAAATGTTAAAATTAAGAAACAAACCTTGGATCACCTTTCAGATTCAACGAATGATGAAAATTAGAGATAAGCTATTTAAGCAGTTTAAACTTTCGAATTCATCTATTGCTCTTAAAGCCTATAAACAGTTCCGCAACCGTGTTGTCAATGAAATCCGAAAAAGTAAGAAGACTTATTATCAGCAGTACTTTCATGAAAACAAAACCAACATGAAATTGTTGTGGAAAGGTATTAAAGATATAATTAGCTTGAAACCAAATAATACAGATACTTTCTCACATTTAGTTGATGACAATGGTTTGAAAATTTCTGATTCTGTCCACATTGCAAATGAATTCAATGAATACTTTACAAAGGTAGCTGAAGGTATCACTAAAAAAATCCCAAGAACCCAAAAATCTCCTTTATCTTACTTATCACACTCAAACCCAGATTCTTTTTCCATCTCTCCCTGTACAGTTAATGAGGTATCTAATGTAATACAATCACTAAAAAATGGTAAATCCTCGGGACCAAATAGCATCCCAGTCAAATTATTGAAAATACTAAATCATCCTATTTCCTCTGTTCTTTCAGTTCTAATAAATGAGTCCTTCTCAACTGGCATTTTTCCAGATAAACTTAAAATGGCAAAGGTCATTCCAATATTTAAGAAAGGACTTAAGACCAAAACATGTAATTACAGACCAATCTCACTGCTTTCCATTTTTAGTAAGATATTTGAAAAACTAATGCAGTCTCGCCTTCAAAAGTTTCTTGAAATAAGTGAGGTCTTATTCAGTATGCAATTTGGGTTCCGTAGTGGACACTCCACAGAACACGCATTAGTTACTTTAACTGAAAATATCAAGTCAACTCTTGATAATAATAGACTTGGTTGTGGAATCTTTATAGACCTCCAAAAGGCTTTTGATACTGTTAATCATGAAATTTTACTTAAAAAACTGGAACATTATGGAATTAGGGATACACCCCTCACTTGGTTTAAATCATACCTTTGCAATCGTAGACAACTGGTTTCAATTAATGGTTATTCTTCTTCACTGTGTAATATAACATGTGGTGTCCCACAGGGATCAGTTCTTGGGCCTCTTCTTTTTTTAATTTACATAAATGACTTACCCAATGCTACTAGTGTATTGTCATTCTTCCTGTTTGCTGATGACACAAACATTTATTTTGAAGCTGAAGATATAGATAGTCTCACCAGAACAATTAATAAAGAGCTGAGCAAGGTCAAGTCATGGCTTGATTGTAACAAATTGTCACTTAATATAGAAAAGACTAATTTTGTCCTTTTTCATTCACCAAGGAAAAAGTTACCTGATCTTATTAACATTAAAATTGGCAAGAAAAACATCTCAAGGTCTCAATATGTGAAATTTCTGGGAATCCTGCTAGATGAACACCTCACATGGAAATACCATATTACAGAACTTCATAAGAAATTAACTAGAACTTCCAGAATATTTTTTAAAATAAGACATTATATTCCCCTACAACCTTTGATCAGCCTCTATAACTCACTATTTTCTTCATTTCTTTGTTATGGGATCACTACCTGGGGTTTAACATACGATACATATCTAAAGCCACTTTATCTCCTCCAAAAGAAAATTCTAAGATGCATCAGCTTTTCAAATTTTGCTGCCCCATCTTCACCAATTTTTCATTCTCTAAAAGTTCTTAAGCTGGAAGACATAATACATTCAAATATTCTGACATTTGTATATAAAGCTCTTAATAAGGTATCTCCTGCCTGCTTTCATACCTACTTTACTCCCAACTCATCTGTCCATAGAATAACAACTCGTCAAGTAACCAGAGGTGACCTCTTTAGGTCGTTCAAAAACACTACCCTCTACGGTCTTAAAACAATTCAGTATTTTGGCTCAAAACTTTGGAACACACTTCCGCTTTTTATTCGCGTTTCTAGCTCTACTGCAGTTTTTCGGTCAGGTCTCAAAACCTTCCTTACTGATTCATATTTACACTGATATTTTAACTATTAACTCAAAGATTAAGGCAAACCCTCTATTGCTACTTGCTAAAACATGGTACTCATCTGGTTGTTGGTTGTTGTTTTTAATAAAATTACTTTTTAGTTTTCTTTTGTTTTTATGGGGGGACTCTCTCTCGATTAGTTTATCTATTTAGAGAGTTCCTCCTTAGTCAATTAATCTTAAATACAATCTTTAACTTCTCATGTCTATTTTGTGTATTTTGTATGTAATTTAATGTGATTCAAATTTGATTAATGTTATTGTGTGTGTAATTAACTGTATGTAATGTAATAGTTTTAGGTTGTATTTAAGATTGATTGATAAATAAATGAAAACTGAAAACTGAAAACTCACATTTGCTTAGATCTTTATCTTTTCGGAGTAAATCACTTATGATCTTCAAAGAATCCTTAATTGGCACGTTAGTATACAGTGAGGTGACATCGAAGGATATCATCATTTCATCGTCGTCTATCTCAATATATGATGGGAGAGGGATCTCTCCCGAAACGTTGGCCCCGTTAAATATCAAAGGCCTGTCATGATAAGTGGTAACTACATGTCGAATATTGAATTATTAGCAAGTACGCCAAACAATGTTTGATCATGAATAGGACCTTGAAAACTTGCGTAATCTTTTTGTTCGATTTCTCATGAAGTCAATTTAAAATCGTTCCACCGTCGTCACAAATCGTCTTAAACTGTTGGAACATCGTCTCGAATTGGTTCAAAATCATTTCAATTCACTTAAATCAAACAGTTTCTGAATCAAAGGAGAAAAGCAAAAATCATTTACATTTTCCTTGGCCTGCAATCTTGACTCTTCTTTCTCTCATGCAGTTAACCATGTGCATGTAACAAGCGTTGACGTACGTCATCCTGTCACTTCCACACACAGGAGCAACCTCTTCAGGGCAGTACGCCACACAACGCTTGCTGCCTGGAAATCGAGAGGTAGAAATAGAATACTGTAGTAGTGTAGTAGTATTAGTATTGGTAATGTAGAGTATGTAAAGTAATGAGACAAAATATCGGTACTGTGGAGGAAAACCACAAGAACTTTGGGCATTATTTCCACGATGATTCTGGATTTCATCCCCAGGATTCAATATCCCCGAACCACAGTACGGAACATCATCAACAGAACAGTACTGACTGAATAGTATCCTTCCACGTGACTGCAAGATATCCATTCACGTTACTGCAAGACATCTCTCCACATAACTAGATGGTATCCCTCCATAGTACAATTGTCATACCTCCACAGTACAGATGGTATCCCTCTACAGTACCAAACATCCTCTACAGTACTGAATATTCTCCACAGTACTGGATGGTATCCACTAACAGAAATAAACATCCTCCACAGCACTCATGATGTTGTGGATTCGAGTCCTCTGCAATTTTCATTGGAATAAATTATCTTGATTGATATACAACTCACCACAAACTTTTTTCTCCCTCTTTCTTTTTACTTTCTTAACAATCTTCCCTTTTTTGCAAGCAGACATTTTCATTTCACATTCGCTCGGGTGCCATAAACCATCACTGCCGCATATCAGTTGGTAGTTCATGGGACAATTTCTTGGACAGTCTTTCGAATCTGTAAAGAATAATAGGTAAAAAATGCCTGTGTATGTTAAGTAAGTTTACGTTCAACATGTTAACCAGCGAGAGGCCAGAGGCTTTATCTCAAGCAGGGGCACGAAATCCCTAGTTTTACGTCCCTTCTAAAGGACGGTAAGAAGTGAGTTTTTTAGCCTAAACCCGACGGCCACCCATCCAGATGTTTACCTCACATGCAGTACCGTCGAGAGGGGAGAGTAACCAGGGTAGTTAACAGAGCGCCTATGGCTCTGAGAGGCCCGTAAAACCTAATGTTTACTAATTCTAAGCTCGCACTTTCAGAGGAACTTAGGCCCAACAAATTAGCCATAACCCTAGTGGATTCGGGTCTTCGGGCAATTCTCATTGGCAAGAATTATCTTGATTGATCTCTCGACAGCCCTGCCCCACTTGAAAATTCAGCAGCACATAGCAAACTGCTTAAGACGCTAGGCCACTAATTCCACTTATGAAAAAATATTCAAACAATCATAACAGTGAAATACATTCGTCTGTAAAATAACAAATAATTCATCCAAAACAGCCATAAAAAGTTTTTCGTTGATAGGATTGTATATTCAGTTATTTGATATGTTCTCTCTGGTACTAATATCAACTGATCTTGTTCTTTTCTCTGAAGCTTTATTATTCTGTAAAGACACCAAGCTAGAAATGTGTGAAAACTTATCTCAACTCTAAAACTTTAACTGCGAGACTTTCAAAAATTAATCATATCTTTGTTGGTCTATATGGCGCCGAAATCAGAAATTTCTAGTGTGATTAAGATGATATTCGATTTGTTAGCAGCTTATCAAACGAATACCTGCAGCCACAAAGCCAAGATATAATGTTTTGGTGGGCAACTATCGTTGAGAAAAATAGAAGTAGTGAGTGTTCTGTGATAATAGAAAAGAGTTTGGAAGCCTTTGGGCCAGGCAAGGTGCTTAGTTTTGTGCCTGCGTGTTTTATTATTTCTGGCACATACAGCTGTATGTGAAATGTATACAGTACATTGAAAAATCAACCCCTGATGTTATTTTTAATTCGTAGGATGGAACAGAATATCAAGTGTAGAAAACTTACGACATCGGCCAATCTTGTTGAGGCCAATTTTCTTCTTGTTATTGTTCTTGTTGTTACAAGACGCCAACTTCAGAGCACAAACACTGCTGTATGTTACGTTGTCTCCGCCACAAACTGGGGCGTATATATCTTGACAGCCAGAAGGACACGATTTCATCTTTTCTGTGGGTGGAATCAAAAGCAAAATATCTGAAAAGTGCTGTGGAGAAAATACCTGATGGAGAAAAATACCAAAATAGTGCTGATGGTCTCCACAAAACTTTAGGATATATATTCAATAAATTATTTACAACAACAACAAAGACTCCATTCCCAACAATATTTTAACTTATTTCACCCAAACTAAAAACAGTAAGCACCAGCAACACTTTTAAACATGGAATTAAAAAAAAACATTTTCTCAAAAATCTTCAGAAAAAATGAGGCGACATGTATGTGTTCTATTGAAATATCGAACATATCAACATTGCATCGAAATACCTCCTCATACCACCTTTTCTTTAACTCTTTGTTTAGCACACCTCAGTGGGAGACCATTATGGAAAAAAGGTCAGCCTGAGCTTTTTAATGCCATCCCTACCACTGAAATTAAGGGTGGTGTCTACAATATCTAATCTCAAACTGATTTATTAATCAATTTTATGGTGCATTTTTTAAAACTGCTTTTAGTTTATTTTCAACAACGGTAAATAGTTTTTGAATGTGGTAATAATAAACATATTACATAATTTGAGTTTATTCTCCACAATCTTTTAAATAATTTCAATTTTTTTTGGGATCCTACAATAATTCCACTCACTGCAAGGTCCCTTCCTTCTGAATATCAACATCTTCCCCTTTGACTTCATATGACAAGCCGCCCGTCTAAACTGGCACATGTTGGGGTATGTCTTCTCCGTCTTGCCTGTTGAACGCATGGCACACACTGGCTTATAGTTCTTTTCGCATGACGTCGGGCATCCTGGAATGAAATATTTCCATCAAACGACCTGCTCCACTATAAACTCGCCTGTGATAACTTTTCACTTTTCACCATAACTCTATCTCTACCATCAAGTGCATCATGTGTTACTCAGATCTTTTGCTGCAGTGTTGCAACTATAATCTAATGATACACAATCTTCTTTAAAGTTAAACACAATATTGTGACCATATCTTGTTTTGAACATTTTCAAGAAAATTTACAAGTCTCCTTTATGGCAGAGAAAATATCTTCTGAATCAAACCCAAAACTTCTGAGATAAAATAATATCAACGATTAAGGATGTTTTCTATATGCTTCAACGCTTGAAGTCGCAGATTTAGAGAGAAGATCTAATTAAAATAAGCTAAATAGCCAAAATATTAAGAAAAGACTAAACATATCAGGCAAAGCCCTTCCTCAGTAGACTACGAATTAAACCTAGCACATCGTAAAGTGAAATCTAATGAATTAAGAATAATTACCGCAAGAGCCAGGGTAAGCGACTGAAATGAGAGATTTAGTTTCACAAGAATGCTTGTTTAAGTGACACTTGCTTGGGTAGGTCTTCTCATCTGACCCACAAACCAATGACCCTCCCAGTGGGCAGTTGGCAACGCATTTCGTTTCTTGATACCCTGTTGGTTCAAGATAAAAACAAATATTTCAACAAAGATCAACGACAGTCCCAACTTTTTCCAAATAACAAGATTCTTATATAACCTAAGGCCTTGGATATGGTGCCGTCTCAGGAGCCTAATGTCTGCTTGTTTTAATCAAACAAAATTTTTTTTGGATTTCCTAGTTCATTCTTTGCAGGATGACAAGTTTTATTACCCCTTAAAGTCCTCTGAGAAGCTCAAACCTTTGCTAAAAATTTTGGTTGTTGGTTCAAAGCGACCTGCAGATCCGTCACATAGAGTACAAGGAGAGAATTTACCAGATCTTTGTAACTCTGAGCAAAAAGAAAAAACGAGTCACAAGGTTTGGTCACAGTTGCTAAGGACCAAGGTTGAACTGATTAGTCAAGGTTGAACTGATTAGTCAACATATTAAGTGGAAGGTCCTTTGTGCTTTGCACATAAACCAATACCTTACAAAGATAGTGGGCGCATAATATATGCTTAACAATAAATTTACTGCTTTGATTAGTCTACCTATTCAGTGGACCCTTCGTGCTAATGCACATGAAATAATCAATACCTTGCAAAATAGTAAGCTTATTTAGCCAATCAAACATCAACTTGCCTATCAATTAAGCATCCCTGGATCTTGCTGTTGTGCAGCCTGAAATGGCGCTTGAAAACAAGGGACAGCAATGATAGAGGAAGAACAATAGATCAGGGGGAAAATATCATATAGAACTAAAAGAACGCACCTTGTAGCGCAACAGCAACACTTGGAGATGTAAAAAGTCCAACAAATATAAAGGCCAGTGTTTCTACACCCTTCATGATGAACAGATGCTTGTTGTTCTCACTGAAAAATAAGCACTTAGAATTTAAATTTGTTTACGAACAGTTCTGTCTTCTCGTTATTGATCTTTGAAATAAAACTTAAAGAAATTTTAATTTGTTTCGTCTACTGAAGATTAATTTGTTTAATGGTGCTTGCTGTTCTTACTGAAAAATAAGTAGTTCAAGTTTGAAATGTTTACGAAAAGTTCTGTATTGTCATTATATCCTTCTAAATCAAACAAAGAAATTCTTATTCATTTAGTCTACCATCTGAAGATAAAATTTGTTCAGACAAAGACGAAAAGGCAATCTTAAGACAAAAGTACTTAAGTCTGTAAATTATTAAAAGGTGACCAAACATTGCATAGAAACCTTTCAGCAAATCCGGAGCTGTGCTGATATCTTCAAGTGGTTGATTATAAAGGGATGAAGATTTGAATGAACAAAGCTTAAGATTCACAGCTATGAACAGGCTGACCAAATATCCCGCATTATTTAGCTATATCCTTTTTGAGTGGCTCTGCAGGCAGAGGTTTATTGTATTCTAAGATGTCAAACAGGCCTTTTTCTAAAGGTTTTGCTTGGCAAGTGGACTATCCATGATGGTGTAGGATAGCCTTTGTGGGTTGGAGTCCATGAAACAGTTGGAATCATGAACTACAAACCGTCAGCAAACTCAGCTGTCCATCCTTCTGAGGTTGGTAAATGAGTACCCAGTCCCAGGATATTCTATCTATAATATCAATTTAATATTAATTCTGGAGGCACAAGCAGCAGTTCCACATTTGCTGTAAAGTTGCCACAACCCTGACCTGTGTTAAGAATGCTTGCTTGATATCGTACATCTCAAAGCGAAATTTTTTAACAACGTGTACTGTCCATGTATACTTGGCCGTCAATTGATGCAGTGGCGGTTTTACGGGGGGGCAGGGGGGCCATGGCCAAAGGCCCGACGCTTTTGCTAGAAAAAAGGGGCCCCGCACCTTTCATGAACTAAAAAATTCTCTCCTTCATAATGAAGTTTATAAGCTATACTGTATTGTTTTTTTGACTTTTTATTTGGTTTTTCTATAACAAATCAAGCACATGTTATAAAACGAAAAAATAATATTAGGACCAAATTCAAAAAATTGTTACTTTAAGCCTCAGATATCAAAGTATTTCATATTTACAAAAATGGAGGTGAAGGATAAATGGGCTCTGGATCTGGAAAGGCCTGATGTCATATAGTTGTTGATTGGTGTAAAGAAGTTTAGGTCCACATCAGCTGTGAAGCTGCCGCAAACCCTGACCTGCGTTAACAAATAACTATTCCTGCCTGCCCCCAAGTCAAAATCAAAATACTTTGAGCGAGATAGATCATAAATATCCCAAAACATGTCGCAAGCGCAATGTACCCATGGAACAGAATTCTAACTTTCATTGTTAGTTCTTAAATCAGTTATTGATGTTCAACTGTGTGAATGAACGGACAATGAAAGGTACACTTCTCTCCAGGGTACAATTTCATTAATTGCATTTGCACCAAAAAACATATAATCTAAAACGGATCATGTATAAAACCCAGTTGATTGCAAAGGCTCAATGATGTTTGTTCCTCAAATTTTCTCTCTTCTCACCCGTTACAAGCTACTAGCTAAAAGCTTGTGAAGCTTTAGAATGTGGGCCTAGGGGTTTGAGCACCGGCTTAACACAAATCTAAAGCCTGTTTCACACTAGTGAAGGAGACGCAGACACAAGTGAGGTAAGCATGCGCAGTGCGTTTCCAGCACAGCAGTCCTGATTTTGCCAGGAGATTCCTGGCAATTGTTCTTTACATCCTTTATATATCTAGATACTGACAATGAAAAACAACAGAAGACAGAAAAGATCAAAGAATCAGTTTTTCTACTGAGGGAGTCGGCAGGTCTCTCTAAGTGGATAAGGGAACATCCATATTCTTCGATCTCATTCAGGGCATTTCTCTTGGACAACAAATAAGCTAACAGAAACAACCCTGTCAACTGACATTCGTGTAATATTACCAATTTAAAAAGACGTTTGGTGATTTTGTATGTATTTTCCAGGGTTCTTTAGCAATATCTATCATTCCCTGCTGTTAGTGGCAGTTGTGCAGCTACCCCATACCACCAGATATCTACAGCAAACGCTATAATTCTGGACCAGGTACTTCATATCTTTGCCAATAATACAGCAAGGTATTTATTTAGAAAAATTGCTTTGATTCTTAAGAAATCTTGCCAGGGTTTTGAGGGTCGTGGATTATTGTGAGGACAGGAATTTGTGAATAATACCTGACCATCTAAGGAACGTAGTTGGCAAGACACATCTTTATTCAAATACTTTTGAGCCAAACCCCCCATCTAAGTCTAATATTTTGTAAACATAACTCGAAAACTCATCAGCACTTGGCCTTTAATTAATGCAGCTCCAAGACCGAATAAGCTTATGGCTCATCAAGGCACAATTATTCAGAAAGCAAACCGAGAAAAACTTTCTCCACAGTTTACACTCACCAAAATTTCGTGCCCCAGTTTATTCAGTTCTACTCGTCGTCTGAGAGACTCCTGTTCTTACTTCACCTCGGCCCAGTTGTCACAACACTCAAGCAAAGACTTGACATCACTCAGAGTGAAACCGAAATACTTCCCCTTTCAATTTGATCATCTTCGGCAAAAGGGCCTGGACACTAGTAGTTTTTAATTTTGTTTTTCTCATCATGCTCAAAAAATCAGGGGGTATACTTTTTCAATAAGCAATATGTAAATAAGCAACCAGTACTGGACTGTGCATAACCCTAAGCCCTACCCCGACCATAAGCATAACCCTAACTTCAACCTTAACACTAACCAAACATACATCCTGGTCCGGTTATTAATCCGTTCATTCCAGTCCGGTCATTACAAACCTATATACGTTCTGTTCCCTAATCCTTACCCAGACTAATGTTTCTGGGAAAATATTTCTTTATATGAAAATGAAATGAAAAAAGGAAATAAAATGAACCGAGTAAGATTCGAACCGACGACCTTTAAGTATACGCCTGAATATCTACAGCCAATGCATGAGTTCGAGTCCTCATCAGATCATTTCAACTTTTATTTCATTTTATTTCAATTCGTTAACTTAGATATAGGTTTCGAGATTTGCAGGTCTATATGATTTATTGATTTTTATACAAAAACTAACAAGTTAATTCCGATTGATTTTTCAAGTCCTGCTTCTTCTCATGTATAATATACAGAAGAACTCACTACTAAGAACCCATCGGGTATAGTCTCGAAACTTTGTGAAATTCAATCTATATTATTTTGGTACCAAACTGTTTCATTCTATCGTTTTGTCATATATCTCCATTATACCACACGCAGTCAACACTTTTTATTTAACTTCAAATCTATCATTTGAATTTTTGCCCTTAAAATACAATCTTAAGTTTAAAATCTCAGGCTAAAGTTGGCCTACAAAAAGGTTCTTAAACAAATGATAGTTAAAAGCAGTAATAATGGTAGTTAGTGTTTGTTTGTAGGTCTTAGGACACTCCTTAGATATCATTATTATTGTTGGTAAAAATTAACAGTCTTCAAACCTAACATTTGTGACATCTTTAATTTTTACCCTTAAAATACAGTCTTAAGCTCAAAATCTTAGGCGAAGAGGTTCTTAGTTTTAAGGTTCTCAGTTGCGGGTTTTACTGGATTTATAATTCAACCCCCGGTCCTCGAGAAGAGAGCAACAACGAGAAACGTGGTTTGGTTATACATCTGCATAAAATTCTTTGCTTGCGATTGAGTTTCTGAGATTGTCAACAATGCTAATGACAAAAACTATTCTCTCGCTTTGTGTCCTTTACCTTTTATAATATCTTAATGGAAAATAACTTGTGAGATTGAAATTACCCGGACTCGAACCTACGACCTCTGGAAGTTGAGGCGTTGACTCAGATGTCGTGGGCTCAAATCCTTCCCCTGTCATTTCATTTTCACAAATCAATTTCAATTGATTTTCCGAATCCTGCTTAATTTCTAGTTTGATATAATTATAAGTCAACCCCCGGTCCTGCAGAAGAGAGCAATAACGAGGAACGTGGTTTAGTTAAACAGCTGCATCTTCGCTTTCGATTGCGTTTCAGAGATATTCAACAATGCTAATTACAAAGAGAACATCAGTTATGGCAAGCTGGTCGCCATCTGCCTGTTACTCCATGTGTTTCGATTGTGTAAATACGCAAATGCAATTTCAGACGTCTCGAAAAAAAACACACATTTCGTTTCCGTAAGCATTCGTGAATTCAAAAAGGCAATGTTATTTATACTTATAAATATACTATAAATATATAAATAAACTACTTCAAGCCAATTGCTATGTTTGTTATGAGTTTGGAATATAGAATTTCAAAACAATATCATTGGATTCGTTCAAACTTACGTACAGAGCTGAAAAACCTGCAATATTTAACGCAGAGCCTTATTTTAGAAATTTTTGACAATTCATTAATTATGTCGAGAAAAATCGGTGTAGTTCGTCAGAAAAGTCTTTGATTAGTACAGAACTTGAGGATGGCAAGAAAAATTGGAAACATATGAACTACGACTATCAACACGTGACCCAAGTAGGACTCGAACCCATGACCTCTACATTTTCGAAATCCTGCTTCTCCTCAACTTTACGTGATTGTTACTTTCACCCACCCAATTTCGTTGATTCTCACTTCATCTCAAAATTATATGGTATTTCTTGGTATAATCCGAAGTTTTAATGTTTGGCAAAAAAGTAATATATTACTTTATGGAATACGATTCCCGCCACCTTTTTCCAGTTGATATCATTCAACTACCAATGTATATTGTTTAAGTATCAAAGTCTTTGATTGGTACAAAACTTCAATATATCCAGAAAAATCGGAAGCATAGTGAAATGAAAACATAGATTACTTAAGACCTTTTTATTTGAGCGAAAAAATATCACCTGTGAGACCCGGGCTGACAGGCGAAGTAAATTTCAAGCACTGTTTATATAAGATTTTCATGTCAGGTCTGAAAGGCAAGGTAAATCCCTAGACGTCATTAATCGTTGACGTATCGTTGATTTTCCATTAAAAAATATCGAGTTTACTTCAACTCACCGGTAGTTTGCGTTTATATGGAAAGACTTCACTTCACCTGAGTGAAACTTAGCCTCCTGAGAACTGAAATTTCACAATACTGGTAGTGTGGAGTGAGGTTTCACTTGCCAGCCCCAGGTCTGGCAGGGGAAGTATTTTTGCCCATACAAACAGACCCTAAGTAATCTATATTTTCGCTTCACTAAGAAGAAAGAGACTCAAAAGACAGAACTCTCCATCTCGACAAGACTGTTTCGTGGTTAGCCACTCATCAGCAGATGTACTTTTGAGTCTTTTTCTTATTAGTGTATATAGCTCTACTCCTTGTATCGAGCACTTTCATGGCAAACCGACTCACAGACTTTATATTTGCGCTTCCCTATGCTTCCAATTTCTCTGGCTATATTGTTAAGATATTCCTCTTTTAACTTCTCACCTTATTTCACACACAGATAATTCAATAATTTTTATTCTAAAATTCCAACAAATCTCTCGATATTATAAGCCGCATCACTTCATTTGTGCCTGAAATCAAAAAACATTTAAAAAATTGAAAATAAAAGCTGATGCACGAAAACAAACAACGTTTGAAATGGCAAAGTCAGTTTCCTTTTTTTTGGTGTAATATACACAAATTGTACATCATTGGCATGAGGAGACCATGACAAATTTTATCAAACATTTTATCAAAATTACAAGCAATAAACTCTCTAGGCAGATTTCATGATGAAATGATATACATCCTTCGTTGCTTTTCGCCTGGGCCAAATGTTTGTTTCTGTATGGCGAATTTGACATTATCCTCACAAGGTTTGCAAAAATTTAGTTTGCCATTAGAGGATGATGCGAAAAGTGACAGAGCTAAAAATTCTGTGAGAAAAATGAATTTGTCATTTGAAAATGGTTGGGATTTAGTTTCATATCATGTCGAGGCTATAAATGCAATTCAAAAGCACTTACGTCATTAGAAAACCTATCTATTGCACTCTTAGAGTAAAGAAACAACATGCTATGGGAAGCAATTGGCCTGAAAATGTTTTGCAGATCTTTATCATTCGACTGGTAACAGGAATTGAAAGGATGTGGGATCTTTATTCATAAGCCTTTAAAGATAATGCGTATATTTATACCGCAATGAAAGAAATAACGCAATTGTGGGTGGTTCGTGGTTTCATGTCTTTTATAAGGTAATTTCATTATTTGCAGACTACATAGTTTTCTCTAGCGTCATCAGACCAACAGTAATTCTTGCTTATCGAAGCTTAAAATTGAATCAAAACCTAAAGTTTCAAGATAAGAGAAGAATAACAAATACCTTCAAGAATTTGATGAACTCGGCAATCTCGCATAAACTGCTGAACCGGGTAGCTTTTCAAGTAACCATATCCACCATGCATCTGCAGGGCTTGGTTGCATATCTGTGAATAAATAGAATAAAAAATGGTAAACGACGGTAAACAATGGTAAACGACAGTAAACATCATAATAATTATCATGATAACATAATTATAATAACAATAATATACAGATATTTATACAGGATATAAAATACAACAGCGAATCATCACAATGCAAAACTGTAGTAAACTATAGTAAACAAGAGTAAACAAGAGTAAACAAAAGTAAATAAATATTAAGCAATGGTAAACAATTGTCAATAGTAAATAAAAGTAAGCAATAGTAACCAATAGTCACCAATAGTAAACAATAGCTAACTATAGTAAACTATAGTAAACAAGAGTAAACAAAAGTAAGTAAATATTAAGCAATAGTAAACAATTTTCAATAGTAAATAAAAGTAAGCAAAAGTAACCAATAGTAAACAATAGTTAACTATAGTACACTATAGTAAACAAGAGTAAACAAAAGTAAGTAAATATTAAGCAATATTAAACAATAGACAATAGTAAATAAAAGTAAGCAATAGTAATCAAAAGTGCACAATTGAAAACAATAGTTAACAACAGCTAAAAATAGTAGACTATAGTAAACAAGAGTAAACAAAACTAAGTAAATATTAAGCAATATTAAACAATAGACAATAGTGAATAAAAGTAAGCAATAGTAATCAAAAGTGCACAATTGAAAAAACAATAGTTAACTATAGTACACTATAGTAAACAAGAGTAAACAAAAGTAAGTAAATATTAAGCAATATTAAACAATAGACAATATTAAATAAAAGTAAGCAATATTAACCAATACTCACCAATAGTAAACAATAGTAAACTATAGTAAACTATAGTAAACGAGAGTAAACAAAAGTAAGTAAATATTAAGCAATATTAAACAATAGACATTGGTAAATAAAAGTAAGCAATAGTAACCAATAGTAACCAATAGTCACCAATAGTCAAGAATAGTAAACTATAGTAAACTATAGTAAACTATAGTAAACTATAGTTAACTATAGTAAACTATATCAAACATTAGTAATCAAAAGTGTACAATCTAAAACAATAATTAAGCACAGCTAACAATAGTAAGAAAATAGTTAACAATAGTAAATGATAGTAAACGATAGTAAACAACAGTACAAAATATAAACAACAGTAAAGAAAAAGTAAACAAAATGAAACAATAGTTAGCAATAGAAAACGGTAGTAAACAATAGTAAACGATAGTAAACAAAAGTAAAAAATAATAAACAATGGCAAACAGATAAGTGATCAAGAGTGTCTTCCCTGCAACCTCCAAGGAGCAATATGTTAAGTTTTGAAATTGGCTAACGTCGAGCTTTTAATACTACCTTCATATATTTTAAGAATGACATACTTCGAAGCATTTGTCTGTTGCCTGCAGTTTCGCCATTGATGCCAGAACTGGAGCGTTTGATCTGTTCTCATCGAGTGATCGAGCAGCATGGCGGACGAGAAGACGAGACGCAACCAGATCAGTTGCCATTTCAGCCAACTTGAACTGCAAATACTGCAACAAAATAATATCAGGTTTTAATTGATGCTATAAGCGAGTTGATACCTCCTGGCATCAACATCCTAGCTTGGGAAGAAAGCATCTGTAGAAAAACATTAATACGGAAGAAATTGAAATCAGGTATTATTATTAGTCGAGATCATTTTGAAAATGAAAATGACCCGAGAAGGACTTAGATAAGTAATCTAGAGGTCGTGGGTTCGAGTCCTACTCAGGTCATTTTCACTCACAAATTATCTCGATGGATCTTTAAATACTGCTTCTTCTCGAATATTATCAAATACCTGATTGTCAGCAAGAGGTTTGCCAAACTGCTTCCGAACATTAACATACTCCAAAGTATGCTCTAGTGACATTTGAGCTGCCCCAAGTGAACATGATGCTAAACAGAAAAAACTGCATGTCATAATTCATGTAGCGACCAGTGGGCCTAAACGTTTTGCCTAACAACTACTTATGCTGTGCCTCGATTAGTCTCAAATTCAGTAGGCCCTTCGCACTTAGAGCAAAATTAATACCTTATAAAGATAGGAAGCCTGTATACCTGTCAACTACTAATGCTTCGATTAATATACTATTTAGTGGTTCCTTAAATTTGCACATAAACCAATACCTTACAAAAGTAGTAAGCGTATTTGCCTAAAAGCTATCCATCCACTGCATCAATTAGTCTACGTATTCAGAGGGCTATTTGTGCTTTGCACATAAACCAATACCTTACGAAGACAGCAAGCGCATTTACCTATCAACTGTCAGAGGAAGGACGATACAAATTCATTTACATACATATACTTATTCTTCCACCATTCAGGGCCTGCATTGCATAATTGAATCCCTGGAACAGAATACATAGGAAATCAATGAAGAACCATTTGATTGTTCTTGCACAGCTGTAATGATGCAAGATTATGCAACCATTTGGTAATTATGCTTTTGCACGATAATTATGCTTTTGTACGATAATTATGCTTTTGTACGATAATTATGCTTTTGCACGATAAAAATGCTTTTGCACGATAATACGATTTTGCAGCAATTATGTAGCAATATGGAAACGAACACCACGATTTAGGAAACGATAGCAAAGATTTTTGAACAAATTCGCAACCAATTAAGAAGATTTTGTTACAGTTTTGCAACGCCAATGCAACAGTCAAGCAACGATTTGAAAACAATCAGCAACATTTTGCAACAATTTCACAACAATTATGTAGCAATAATAAAACGATCACCGCGATTTAGGGAACCATAGCAAAGATGATCCAACCAATTTGCAACCAATGAAAAAGATCTTGTTAGGGTTTTGCAACGCCAATGCATCAGTCATGCAAAGATTTGAAAACAATCAGCAACATTTTGCAACAATTTCGCAACAATTATGTAGCAATAATAAGAAAATCACCACGATTTAGGAAACCATAGCAAAGATGATCCAACCAATTTGCAACCAATGGAAAAGATCTTGTTAGGGTTTGGCAAAAGCCATTGCAAAAGTCAAGAAACAATTGCAAAAAGATTCCGTAGTGATCTGCAATGATTTTAAAACAATTTTGCAGCAATTACAATCACTGACACCTTCATACAAATCGTTTCAACTTCGTTTATTTCAAACATTTTGTCAAACAAATTTGCGACGATGATATAAGACTTTTTAATTCTATCAAGAACTTGAAATCAAAATGATTGAAGATCTTACATGTCCTTCTGTTCCGACAAGATTTTCTGCTGGTACCTCGCAATCTCCAAACATGACAGCTCGAGTAGGCTGTGAATTCCACCCAACCTAAGACGTAAACAAAAGCAGTCTAACAGTCTTGAAATTAATGGTTAAGTTGTAGCAGGTCAAACGGAATACCAAATTATAGCTTAGCCTTGTTTCCATTGCGAATGCAAGAAAGTTGATCTCCAAACATCTGCTGCAGATATGAGCTTCAATAGTGTTCCACATATAAGAAACACTGATATATAAGAAGCACACATCTGATTTCTAATATATATCTACCCTTTTTATAAGAAACACTCATTGATTTCAATAAGAGAATCATCGAAATACTCTTAGACCTAATGTTGAAAGTTATGTTTCGTATTATATGCGGGAAACTGCTGTATTTCATTTACTTTGGAAAAACATATCAATTCAAAGAAGCATAGATATTAGAGGGGCAATATATTTCAAGTGTGTAACATGAAGGGGTTTCGCAAAGGGAGATGTTTAATCAAAGGAAGATATTGATTGGGTTTCTCGTAGTTTTACTTCAATATGAATCGTGAATAATGCTGAGGACGTAACAAAGTATGTAGAACGAGGATGTTACTAAAAAACTTTTACAATTAGATGGTTAAATTCTCACTTTCTTTTCCTTGGCCCCAAATTCCAAACCAGGAGTTCCATTCTCTACTATGAAGCAGGATATGCCTTTCGGGCCTAAAAAGAAACAGAATGACAAATAAATAAGTCTCCTTTATAGAATGAAATTGATAAATATTCCTTTTGGGTCCGAGGAGAAATAAAGAGTAATGAATTAACAAGTATCCTTAAAACATGAAATTCCTAAGGGTTGGAACGCTGTTTAATGCACACTTTATGTATTCAAAGCAACTTTCCTAACGACCTTTGGGTGTACATCAAACGTGGGATTCTGCATACCTCAGGTCGAAAATTCTCAACGAAAACACAAAGTTATCACCCTAGGGAACATCTGTGCAGTACATTGGAGGGTTTTTTAGGAATGTGGGGGGGGGGGCACCATCAGTTCATTGGAGGGTGTTCAGGAATGTGGGGGGAGGGTACCATCAGTACATTGGAGGATGTTCAAGAATGTTGGGGGTTCCATCAGTACATTGGAGGGTGTTCAGGAATGTAGGGGGGTACCATCAGTTCATTGGAGGGTGTTCAGGAATGTGGGGGGGTACCATCAGTTCATTGGAGGGTGTTCTGGAATGTGGGGGGGTACCATCAGTTCATTGGAGGGTGTTCAGTATTGTGGGGCGAGTGGGGCCACAAGCCTTGGTAATATTATCTGCACAGTTCTTATGCTTTCCATCCAAAGCACTGATGATATACCTCTACAGCAATGGCGGTATCCCTCTACTCAGTGCTGATAATATCCCCCACAGTATTGAAGAGGGCCGGTATGGGTATTTTCAAATAGTGAAATGTAAGTAGTGAAATGTAGTGAAATTATAAACTAGTGAAATGATAAAATAGTTCAGCTATTTTCAATATCAACTTATATGAAATAGGCTGCATTGATTTTCCCTTCACTTTGCAGTTGAATATTGTTTTTTTTATATCGATTTTAGAGGCGGTTTTAGATTTTTCCATAAGCAAACCCCTGAATTTTTTAGGTTTTCTTATTCTATAGCATAAGATGGGGTAATTATCCCGTTCAAAATTCAGGGGCTCACTTATGGTATCATACTAACCTTTACCACCGGTCCGCGCCATCACAGCATAAACGTGAGATTCGCCTCCACCGCTGATAAACATCTATAATGAATATAAACACTATTAAATAATTACCAAGATCTTTAATAAGGATCCTTGGTCTCCTATATTCAATACAGATATCTTCATACTGGTTTGTTAAGGTTAAAAACCTTGGACATGCACTGCATACTAGACCTAGCCATTAAACGGGGGCAATGACCCTTATCCACTTCAATGTGCTCCACAGCACTTGAGGTGGGCGATAAGTTGCTCTCCTCATCTATTAAGTATGAAGGGAATCGCCCACCTCAATGTGCACTTTAATTAAATAACAGCACACCTAAAAAGCAGCGAGGAGAGTGAATCACTGCACACCTACGCCCCATATAAAAGCAAGGCCTAATTATGGTCAGGGCAGGCCATTGAGAAACAAATCAGAGATTTTTTTGTCATAATATGATAGTCTTAAAAACAACTTGATAGATTGCTGCAGTGTTTGGACTAGGAGCAATACTTTATAGGGAGACAAAAATTACTTACGAATTTTTAGCGGTGAACTTTTGGAAAGGGGGCTTAGTTAGGGGCAAAAAGCCAGGCAACCTTGACCATTACCTTACTTCCATTGAGCACATATTTGTTGCCTTCTTTACGAGCAGTTGTTCCTAATGATGCTGCATCACTCCCGCTTCCTATCAAAAGATAAATTCCAAGTCATAAAGCAGAATGAACACATTAAAAAAATTTAAATTTACCCATTGGCATATTCTGTCTGATGAGTGCGTAAATAAGAAACTCAAGAGTAACAGAAGGGCATGTCTCAATGTCTTCATTTTGCTGTATAATTGCCCTATACTCGAGTATATTGAACACTTTAGCCAGGCACTCTTTAATCAAGTTGGACATTCGAAGTCATAAAGCAGAATGAACACATCAAAAAATTTAAATTCACCCATTGGCATAGTCTGTCTGATGAGTGCGTAAATAAGAAACTCAAGAGTAACAGAAGGGCATGTCTCAATGTCTTCATTTTGCTCTATAATTGCCCTATACTCGAGTATATTGAACACTTTAGCCAGGCACTCTTTAATCAAGTTGGACATTCCAAGTCATAAAGCAGAATGAACACATCAAAAAAATTTAAATTCACCCATTGGCATAGTCTGTCTGATGAGTGCGTAAATAAGAAACTCAAGAGTAACAGAAGGGCATGTCTCAATGTCTTCATTTTGCTCTATAACTGCCCCATACTCGAGTATATTGAACACTTTAGCCAGGCACTCTTTAATCAAGTTGGACATTCCAAGTCATAAAGCAGAATGAACACATTAAAAAAAATCGAATGTACCCATTGGTATAGTTAGTCTGATGAGTGCGTAAACACGAAACTCACAAATAACAGGAGGCCTTGTCTCATTTTGCTTTATAATTGCTCTATATTCTAGTATATTGAGCACTTTAGCCAGGTACTTCCTACTCGAGTTGGACATTCTAAGTCAATCAAGTGGAATTTCAAAGCAGTTCCAATCTACCATCTATAGGATCCCTCATTTTGAGGCTATCCTGCAGCCATGTACCAATCAAAGATAAGACTGTTCTAGTGATAAAAAACGTTGAAAAAACATACCTGGTTCTGTGAGGCAATAGGATGCAAATTTCTGGATAAAATGAAATGAAACATGATAAGTTTCTAAGAATGTTTTCTGTTGCATACAGCCACGCAGGGTAACCGATGTGCCTACTGTTGCAGATGCAATCGTTGGAGGTAGAACATTACGCTTCGGAGGTGGAAGAAAATGCAACAACGGATGGGACATTTAGCTTCAAGTGATGGATATGACCACTTAATGTGCTTCGTGACCAACCTACGAGCATTATGCCTTGGAGGTTGGACACTAAGCACCGAAAGACCAAAAGAGACATGGTAAATTTTCAGTTGCATACAACGATGCTGGCTAACTAATAAGCCTACTGTGGTGCAAGCACTGGGGATGTGGGATATAAAGCTTTTAAGGTGTGAAATCATGCGACAGGTGGAGGATATGAAAGCTCGAGGAGGGACATAATCCTTTGGATGTATTGATTTATGTAACTGTTTGACGCTATGCTTTAAATCGTAGTTGTGAAAGCTGGAGCTGGGATAATATGATTTAGAGGTGTCAAATAATGCGCAGAGGCAACACCCTGCTTGACAGTTGAGAACACCTAGCGGGCAGATATCATCCTTCGGACGTACGAAATGATGTTGCAAGTGGAGAATGTTCCTGCTGGAGGTTCGACATTATGAACGAACCGTGCATCAAAATATTTTTAATCTCACACATCTCCACAACTCCTGCAGGAACAATGTATACAATTATGCTACCAACAAACAGGAACTTACTTCACAAGATGTCAGGGATGGTAAATACTTTTCTTTTTGCTCTAAAGTCCCGAATTTGTCTATCAGAGAAGCCACCATGCTGGTAAAGATAGAAATATGAATAAAATCACAGATTGACTGGTTCTAAGACCATGTCCCATTGCCATGTCCCATGAATATCAAAAGCAGTTTTATTGTTTTTCTAAGGTAACTAACAGGCATGCAAAAACTGAAAACAATATAGCAAAAACAATACTTTACATCCGAACATTTGACTGTTTGAAACAATACTTGGTTTAGGACAGTGGTTAGCGCACTCCCCTTCGGTCACAACAACCCGGGTTTGAGATCCGACGGTGGAATATGTCACTTGCAGTAGCCGTCTCTGGTAAAATTCCATTTCCTGTGATAGAGCATGCCTTATGAATTGATGTTACTTTCAATACATTAATTCTTGAGAATGTGAACTTACTTGTGTACACAGAATTTCATGCTCTATACTGTACTGTACAGATAGATTTGAGATCCGACGGTGGAATATGTCACTTGCAGTAGCCTTCTCTGGTAAAATTTAATTACCGGTGATAGACCATGCCTTATGAATTGATGTTACTTTCAATACATTAATTCTTGAGAATGAAACTAAAGAATGTAAACTCACTTGTGAATGCTGAGAAAAGCAGTCGTACTGGTACATCCTGTTGACAATGCTTCGAAAATAACAGACGCATCGAGTCTCCCAAGGCCAGTGCCTCCATACTCTTCACTCACATTCACGCCTATAAACACATAAACAAATTGCATATGACAAATGAGTAGACTCAAACCTATTTCTCTGAACAGGTGATCTCAACAGGCTACAATATGTCAAACTTAAGGGGTTGTCTTGTAGGCGAAACCTCGGGTTGTATCTTAGGGGGTTAAGCGATAGGATGTGCCATTTAGAAAAAAATGGGGGCAATAATTTCGGGTCGCAAATTGAAAAAAGCAACCCATAATTCCGTGTCACGGAATATGTAAAAGAAACAAAATTTCAGCAGCACCACATAATTGTATCTGAATAAGCCAAAATATTCTTAAATAAAAGTCTCACACCACACATCAGTGTAAATTATGTTTCATTCTTCTTCTTCGGGTTGATATACGATCACCACATTCTCTTGTTTTTATTTTTTCTCAAAATTCATACCAATAATTCCGGCTATAACCAACTATTAAAGTGAAAATGTACCCCAATAATTCCGTGTTCGATTTTAAAAAGGCACCCCTAAAATGGCACATCCCGCTACCATATCCTTGTTAAGATAACCCCCCCCCCCTTGAGGGCGAAAATTTTCAATTTGAAGACTTTTACAACAAACACACTAAGACTCTTACTACTATATATGTAGTGTATGCTATAATGACTGTGCTGGAAACAACGTATTTCCTTAGTCTAGGCTGTCAGCAAGACCCACTTTTAAAATTGAATAGGAACAGTAAATTGCAGATCAGCAGAAGATAACAACACTATTTATTTAACTAAAGAACTTAAAATCGAGGGGTTGTCAACAAACAGACGAGGACCTATTACTACTTTACTATACTACCTAAAGGCCAAAGTGTGCCTAGTGGTTATGGCACTGGATTTCAATTCCTTGAAGGGCAACTTTGTTGGTTAAAGTCGTAAAAAAGTTGGAGTCATAAACTATAAGCCCTCAAACAACTCAGCAGTCCATCCTCCCGAAGCTTTTAAATGAGGACCCAGGATATTTGATCTAGGATATTTATTCTGGTGGGAATGGCTGAAGGTACACTTCACCAAAGCCAAGATCAGCAGCTACCATAAGCATACATTGCACTTTAAATCAAGGGGTAGTCAATAGACTCACTAGGACCTTTGCATGTAAGCTTACACTATTGGATACAAAAAAACAAGGAGTTGAAATAGTCTGCTTGTGCATTAGACACAAAATTACTCATCATTTTTATCATCATAATCATCATCATCATCATCATAATCATCATCATCATCATCATCATCATCATCATCATCATCATCATCATCATCATCATCATCATCATCATCATCATCATCATCATCCATCATCATCATCATCATCATCATCATCATCATCATCATCATCATCATCATCATCATCATCATCATCATCATCATCATCATCATCATCATCATCATCATCATCATCATCATCATCATCATCATCATCATCATCATCATCATCATCATCATCATCATCATCATCATCATCATCATCATCATCATCATCATCATCATCATCATCATCATCACAATTCCCTAGGACAATTTTGTGCTTTGAATGTCCTTACCCATAATGCTGTTAGAGTAAGGACATGCCAAAAAAATGGGTGTTCCATGTGCTCAAATATGAAGCCAGTGCTGAGACGGACTACCAAAGTGGAAAAGCTAATGAAAATGAGACTGGGGATAGTAAATTAAAATACATAATAATAATCATCATCATAATCATAATCATCATCATCATCATCATCATCATCATCATTATTATCATCATCATTATCATCATCATATTCTCTTGGACAATTTTGTGCTTTGAGTGTCCATACCCATAATGCTGTTGGAGTAAGGACATGCCAAAAACATAAACAAAGAGGACCCAAAAAAATGGGTGTTCCATGTGCTCGAATATGAAGCCAGTGGTGAGACAGACTACCAAAGTGGAAAAGCTACTGAAAATGAGACTGGGGATAGTAAATTAAAATACATAATCATCATCATCATCATAATTCTCTTGGACTATTTATATATCTATCCTGGCTTTTAAAGTCTGTGTTAATGTATAGGTTATTATGTATTTAGTTATCATGTATTTATTGTAGGTCTGGTCCCCTATATTTATATGAATAAATTCCAATATGAACAATGGTAGCAAACATGGTGACATGCGATACCGACTGGAGATTTAATTACTTCAAGAGACTATAGAACTGAGAACTAATTGAATATTTCTTACGAACTGTGATTAAGAGGATTTTTGAACAATGAAAGTCATGTCAATGAAGAAAAACCCACCAGCTTTTAAGATTAAGAACTATGAAAGATATCGTCTAGAGCAAGAAGCATGGTGAGAGGAAACAGAGTTACACAAAGCAAAACAAGGAATCGCTATTGCTTTGTCTTTACCTGAGGAGAGTGAAACATGGATATGTGAAAAAGTTTTGATGAATTGAAAATTTTAGATCTTAAAAAGGACAATGGTTTGGAAACCTTAGTGAAATTTATGGACAAATAGCGAAAAAAAGATGATCTAGTAGATTGTTGGGAAAACAATGAAATGAATATAAAAGAGAGAGGGGACAATCTATCAGTGACTTTATAATAAAATAATATAATAAAATCGCTAAGAAGAATATGACACTACAAGAAGAGATACTAGCATTTAAACATTTGAAAAGTGCAAATTTGAGTAAAGAAGAACGAATGTTAAATCTAACAAATTATACTAAAAAAGATACTTTGTATGACCAAGCAAAGCAATCCTTGAAGAAATTTAAAGGAGACCAGACAGGCTGCATTATTTTAGACAATAGTAATGCAAGTATGACACTAAAGTTAGAGCCAACGTTTCTTTAACAAAATAAGGAAGCATTCTGATGGCTTCAGGATTGATATATTCATCAGAGTAGAGTTAACCATTCGTCAGGCAGAAGAGGTAATAGAGGGCGAGGTATGAATGTAGTGTAGAGCATGGAGTTAAGAAAGGGGGTTATGCAAGTGGACAGCGTGGCGAAAATGCACTTCAGATGTGGCTTTAGTAGCTATCAATTGGTCCATGGAAAAAATCCCAACCTCCCTAATATCATGAGTGATCATTTGCCTGCCTTAGAAGGTAGTACTAGCAGTGAGACACTAGCAAGACATCTGACACTTTACACTGTGCTCGGAGAGGCTTTATCAAGTCTGAATCTGAAGAAAGAATTTTAAGAGCACTTCGAGAAAATGTTAGGGCATCAGAACAAGTATTCACAAGTGGTGATAGAGTCGATTACAAGCGAGAAGATAATGAACGTTGGTTAGGTCCTGGGAAAGTTGTGTTTCAAGATGGACGAGTTGTCTTTGTTAGAAACAGTGCTGTATTTGTACGTGTTTCATCAAACAGATTAATCAAAGCAGGCAGTGGATTTCATTCAGGTGATGATATTGAACATTCATGTGGCACAAGAGGTGTTGAATTTGAAAAGCCTGAAATGGTTGAGCCTGTAGTGAACAATGCAGAGAGATTCAGTGAGAACAGTCTTTGGATGGTCAGAACTTCAGTATAGCGAGAAATATCAGAAACATAGCGAAACAAACAAATAGTTGGTCAGCACACTGTATCGTGGGTGTTGATTGGTTTTCCTACACTATACCAATCATTCACCTCTTTTCTGATTGGCCTATTTCAATCCACATCTGGGTATATAAATCAGTTAGGTTTCTGTTTCGTTCTCCTTCTGACGTATTACTCTGTTGAGTTTCAGACGAAAAGCTTAAGTAATCTAAGTGTTGTTTGTTTCGCTATGTTTCAGATATTTCTGGCTATACTGAGATTCAGTGAGGTGATTGGTGAGCAAGTTTACCAACTAATAGATTGGTTAGAAGAACGGCCAGATGGGAATATTTCATAATATATTATTAAAGGAAGGATCTGCCCATTTTGGGCTTTAATCATGCATCTCTCTGGGTCCTGAAAATAACAAAATTGCTTCCCATACCTCCAAAGCCGAGTTCAGCAGCTTTCCTGAGAGCTTCAACTGGAAAGGTCTCCTAAGAAGAAGAAATTCGAATATTTCAAGTGTGGTAATAATCTAGTATGTCTTGAAATTAAAGTTGAAAACTTAACCTTGGTAACCTTTAGCCTGCGTGCAAACTTTACCGGACACTGCGCAGGAGGAGAAATGAGGGAATTGTAAAGTCTGCGTATTAGCGTCAAAAAACGAGTTCGCAAGTTAATTTACGTCCTCCAGAGAGGGTGTAAATCTTGCACAATAAGGTGCCCCGCAGCGTATTTCTTTCGCGCACAAAAAATGGCAAAATGTCGGAAAGCAAGTGTGCTCAGTGTGGTGAGGGAACTTTGATTAAATGTGACAGAAACGTGGTGGAAGGATCTGGAAAGTTAAATCCAAAAATTGAATTGCTAAGCTTGGAATTACCGTTTCACTTCCCATTTTGTAAGTATATCTGTAGGAACTGTGTCGATATTCTGAAGAGAAGGAAGAAATTGAGAGAAGGCCTAGAGAGGAAGATAACAAAAAAATTCACGAAAAGCACAGGAAAGCTGTTGCTTTAAATATAAGACCAGAGCTGAAAAGCAGTTTCTTTCCATGTCTTCGAGCTTACTTGTGCTGAAAACTTTATTTGTCCTGTCGAAAAAGAACAGCTCCCAGCAGAACGACCCTTCATTTTGTTTTAGAGAAGAGCAGATGTGTCATTTCCTGTCCAGAGCTCAGAACAATAGCCTCATTGAATACTGACTTTTCATTGGGTCCTTGATTTCTCGAACCAGACATTGATTGGAGGGAAAACAAAAGAAAAACAAAAGACAGTTTATTGCGCAAGGATCGCGAACTCGTTTTTTAACGCTAATACGCAGACTTTACAATTCCCTCTTTTCGGTAAAGTATGCGCGCAGGCTAGGTAACCTTCTCTTTTGTTGTGTTTCTCGTAGTTTGGGGTGAATAGGGACAAAAACAGACGAAAGATTTTAGCATTGAAGATTAGGTTATAGGTTTCTGATTGTGATCCAACAATATCATTTATGATATAAAAATCCAATTGTTTCAAAATGAGAAGGCCTTCTTTAATTCTTTAAGTCCACAATCTTTGCTCCTTTTTGTCCCTTTTCACCTTCCTGTATCTATTAACCTCAAACTACAGTAATTATCTAGTGTGTCTTGCAATGGAAATGAATCTGGAGGTTTAGGGCAGAGGCTTTACCTTGGTAACCTTTCTTTTGTTTATCTGGAATTATTTTTGAGAGAGCAAACGGTCCTGACTAAATATTTAGCCTGGTGGAAGTTTCTTATAATGATCAGCAGCCAGAGCAGAAATATTTTCCTCACAATCTAGAGGTGATTTTAGGTGGGAACTAGTGGGTGGTGGCCCTAGGCCCCGCACTTCATATAGACCAAAAAGCCCCGTAAAATAGCAAAAAATGCAAGCTACAACATAGAAAACATCAAATTTGGTCAAAGCAAGGCGGTTCACCCCGGACCCCATAGTCTCTAAACTCGTCAGTATTGGGATTCTTGTGTTTTATACCGATAAAATATTGTTCTAATAAATCAGAATGCAATTGAACTTTACCTTGAGGTCCCAGTCAATCATAAAAGGTTTCATTTCATTGTTTGCAAAATCTAAAGCAACTCGCTGGAATTCTGCTTGGTCTTCATTTAACCCGTCTGAAACTAAATAAAAAAGAAACCATGAAATTTGCAAATTTTCTGACTGAGACTTATCCTAGTAGGGAATAGGCAACTGATGGTTCAGTAATTGCCCAAAACTTCCAGCTATTATTCAATTCTAGGGGACATGTCCCTCCCTGCCCCCAGCCTGGAATCTAAGGGTTGTAAACCAGACATGTCTAGTTTAAAACATGATGAGCAAGACTGCAGAGTATTGCATTCGCACACCCCAGATAACAATAGAATAATGATAAAATAATAGGAAAGGAGAATAGAAAGCTATTCAGTTGCACCCAAGATCTTGTCAAAAGTTGTCATTATCTGTAAACTGGATGATGATTGGCGAATACTCTTGGCAAATTAGTTGTCTTCATATACTTATACTATAGGGAAATATTTACATAATTCTAAGTAGGGAAATGGATCTTGGTGGTATGTAAATTGGAAAACCCTGTATTTGTTGTCTGGGGTAAAAATTGAAAACATTCTAGACTTGTTCTCCCAACGCCCCTGAAATGGGGGGGGCTACCACCCCTGCCTGGCTGGGTTGAACCTTTAGTTTTGGCACAGATATAAATTAAGAGGAAGAAAATCTTCATATCAGAAGGAAAACTCGGATTAGATTAACTATGGCGTATTGTTAACTGCTTAACTGATCATTCATAGCAATTCTTTTCTGTCCCAATCCAAATTTCCCTCTCTGTATTACATAATAATAAAGGTGGCCTAAAAAACAGAGAACAGGAGAGGTTGGAAAAAAGGCCTATACGTTCGCTCCTCCCTCAGAGTTTATTTTTCGAATTAATCAAATTTAAAATTCACTCATACCATCGATTGATGAAGACAATAATCTGTAATTCTTTCCATGAAAAGCCTTGCAACCACAACTGTACAGAGTTTTACAGGCACTCAATCTTGTGGAACGCATCAACACGGACGCCATTTTGCAATACATACACAGCCTCTTTTTCAAATTGATTTCCTCGTTTGAGTTTCTGAAGAAGCTTGGCAAAAACAATACAGCAGTTGAGCCAGAGCAAATGAATGTTAAATTTTTTTTGCATTTTTTACACAATCAAAAGCCAAAATATAATGCAAATTGTATTTCAGTGGCAAATGGCAGAATTACTAAATATCAACGATAGAGCAAGGTTGAAAAATCCCAAGAACAAGAACAATAGTTAAATATTGAAAAATATAGTTAAATACTGAAAATGAAAATGAAAAAATTCCAAGAACCAAGGAGGTTCCAAAATATGAAAATAACAGAAATATGATGACAATAAGAGTGACCTTTCATAGTTTTGCTGAATGACTATTTTCAATGTTTTGATCGCAGATCAACTTGACAAATAAGTGCATTTAATTTCTACCATGACTTCTACTTACTGTAGGCTACTCCAAGCTTTCTATCGATGTCTAGACAAAGGACATTCTTGCTTGTTATCTATGAAGTTTCCTAGGGGTTATAACCCCTGCAGGCCCGGCGGAACCGGTCCGATTGGTGCGGCGTTGGCCGGACCAACTTTTGGGCCAAAATGCTTCTCTTGTCAAAAATAATATTGCCGTTTTCCAAGACATTAGGACTTTTACGGTAACTTTCGGTTCATCTTCACGTAAATTACTTTCTTAAGATGCACCAAATTACATCTGAGAACCGGAATTTCCGAATTGTCAGGGGTATTCCTCTGTTCCCACAAGTTTAGCTTGAGCCGGACTAACTATTGAAAGCTTCCACCGGGACTGCTGCCACATACTGGCAAACTCATGAAATTGAATTAGCAAATTATTGGTAATACGGCAGCAGAGGATGGTTTAATGATAAATTGTTGATAGCGAAAACTATAGGCCTACTAGTCCTTATAAAAGCAGCTTTGCCTAGATAGTTTTGCGTACCAGACAATTTCATGAAATAAGATAAGAATATAATTCCGAGGAACATCTTTCCGTTTTTAATATTTAAAAATCGAGGAAGAGCGAAAAATAGGCCGTGTTACACTGAATATTTCGACAATTTACTATATCATTTTCAACAGTACTTCAACAACTGTTGAACTGTTAAAAACATTTTCAACAGCTGTTGAAAATGACACCCCCTATTTTTTGCTCTTTCTCGATTTTTGAATATTAAAAACGGAAAGATGTTCCTCGAAATTATATTATTATTCTATTCTAGATAGTTTGTTAGTCAACTTTGCTCTGAAGTTTGTAGTGAAAAGCGACAAAAGTACAAGGCCGTACGCAGAACATTTTTAGCGGGGGGGGGGGGCAAAACACCTTTTGAAGAACTTTTTGAGGATATCCTCTATAGGAAACTAAGCATATACTTTTGGAATTTTTTGGGGGAGGGGGCAGCAGCCCCCCTTGCCCCCCCCCCCGCTGTGTACAGCCATGCAAAAGTACACCAGTATTAATAAGCTAAAAAGAAAAAGGCCATCCTTTAGGCAGTAGCAACAAAGTAATCAAGTACTTTATCTGAAAAATGACTTTTTAAAACACTTTTGTACTGATTTTAGACAACAACTCCTTCTTCAAAAGCTCTTTGCTTATATTCGACAATCAATCAAATCTTAAGTCATAGATAATTTTGTTACTCAATTTATCATTGCTTATGTAATGAAATATTGCGAAATTTCAAAAAAATCATGTTTTTGTGAGCTGTCTGACACAAGTTATGGGAATTGTAGTCTTGGCCTAGCCGTCACAGCTTTGCAAATTTACCACCATTTGGAATAGACCTGTGCAATACTTTCAATAGGCTAGTGTATGCTAGTAGAGTAGAGTGAAAACAGGGTGATTAAGCAGTTTACTCCCACCCTTTGGTTTGTTTACGAGATAAGTAGTCGATTGGGAAGGCTGAACCAAGGATAAACCGGGATTAATCTGCTGACACAGAATTATAGAAATTAATAAAAGAAACAAAGTTTAATTCAAAAAAGTATTTAATACATCTAATTACTATAAGAGTAAAAAGGAGTAAATTTGTATCATTATCAGTTTGCAGAAGTAGATTCTTAAGAAAGAACGGGATATGTAGTCGTAGCCACTCCATATTTCCTCATCCATGCATCAGCAAAGCAAGAGCTTTCCTCTGCGGTAAGCATCTTGTAGTAGGTCTTTACACTACAAAGAATGTACCCATCTACTTCACCACCCGGAAATGGGGGGCCATTTGGTGAACCCTCGATGCAAATATGACAGCCTTCCATCAATCCATGATTTTTTGCAAACTCCTGCATCTCCAGCCATGTTTGTGCCTAATTTACAGAAGAGAAATATTTTACATCTAACAGGCTTTGTGTATAAAAAGTCAAAGGAGTGGCTCCCAAGAATTATTGATAAAGGACGGTGTTTTCAAGTCAGACGTACTCCCGAAGCAGGGTTTCCTACACCCAGATGATATTTATTCAGTTTGACGCAGATCCAATTTAGCCTAGCAAAATTATTCTACACTTGAGTATTAAAAGAATTCGAACGAGGATGATGAAATAGCTATTTTGTGAAACTTCCCACCCGTCGGTTTTCATATATTTAGTCAGGATGTTCACAGTATCTTGATACTTATTTTACTAGGAGAAAACTGAGAAATTGAGGAATGATTCCAACATATTCAAATTACATGGCACAAGAGTGCTGTTTAATGGCATTGTAAAGTAGTAAATTCTAGCTGCATTGAAGTCTTTTTGATGCTTTTATGATCATTTGGTAAAAACAATGTTGATGCATCTTTGTATGGAAATATCAACTTAAACGCACCCTAACCAATGAGGAAAAAAATTGGTTCCTGGAATTTCAGCCGGAGGAAGTTTAAAGACGTTTCTGGATTCTGTGGTTTTATATGTAGTGTCTAGTGTGTCAACATAATAACATGTGATATCTCTGTGACTAGTGTCTTAGAATATGAAGTTTACCAATTCCTTTACACGCTTTTTTTCTTATAAGGAACTGTTCATAAGGAACCTAGAACTAGGATTTCTAGTGAAATACAATGGTTCTATCGTTTACTGTAACAATGGAGAACAATAGAAAATTTAAGGAACTTTTAGCACTAGGCCTTGAGGTAGGTTCCTTAAAAAATAAAAAGGGTGTATGGCCTCGTCGAGATTTATAAGAAGCAAGATTGTAATTTCTTTGAATCAAATTTAATTTTTATGTTTTTATTGCCAATCTTACCAAGTTTTTGGCACCTCTAATGCGGAATCCAATGTTTGGAAGGCTTTCATGATAAACTAACTGGTGGCCTCGGCTTGTAGCTTTGGCTTGCTCTTGGGTTGTTGATGAGCCCTTTAGAGAAGCAATTTCTCGACGTTCACCTGATAGATATTTGGCTTGCTTGTTGGAAACCAACTTGGGATAATTCACCACTTTCTGGATATAGGTATTTGCTGCTGCAGCGCTGGAAAGAAAACAAAGGATCGATCTCGGAAGGTCATTTAAAGGACAAAACATCGTTAGGAATTTTTTAAATCTAAATTGCGATTTTATAGTTTAGGGTGGAATTACTATTTTTCTTATTATAATTGATATTTTAAAATTGTTATCTTCATTTTCTATTTATGACTCAGGCTGTAAATAAGCTCTTAGCTTAGACTTGTTATTCACTGTAATGAAATTATATACACATATTCAAACATACAAGGTCTCTGGTTCGGGTCAACTCAGATATCAAATTGATATTAAATCATTAAGCGATTCGTTCTGAAAAGACTTTGAGAATCCAATATTCACATAATATACAAAAACTATTTCATTACTCTCTGGATATATTCAAGGGTTTCTCCTGCGTTGCAAAGGGAATCGCTGATGGATCTCGAAGGTCCTTTGTTCGAGTCACTCAGAAATCGAATTGATGGGGAGCATTGTAATGAGGCCCCCCCAGGGGCGTCTGGGTTCCCATGTTCCCTAAAAAAAATCAAAAAATCTCCCTGGTTCCCGATAATATTTGTTGAATATTCCCTAAAAAGAAATGTTGAAATGTTCCCCAGTTCCTTAAAAGTAGTCCTGTTTTAAAAGTAGTTCCTTGAAAGTTACCAGATGTTCCCGTGTTCCCATTAATAAAAATGGCAAGTTCCCTTGTTCCCCATAACCCCTGGGGGGCCTCTGTAATGGCAATGCTTGTCTAGACTAGAAGAGTCGGGCAGTTTGGGGCTCAATAGTTTATTCACAAGCCATGACCATAGTACATTTTTGGAAAAATCCAAACATGACCACTTACAACGGGGAAACCCCCCCCCCCGGAAGTGCCTACCTTGCATTCTTCACCTTCGAGTAGAGGGCGATGTAAGGGCGCTCGTCCATCCAGACATGGGCAAGGAACTTGTGAGTTTTGTCGGATAAATAACAGCCAAAGTGCATAACCAACGTAAGCCTCTTGAAATCAATCTCAGGATGCCTTTCTGCAAATTCAAAACCAGCTAAATTAAGCAAGTCGGGTCGGCCAGGTCAAAATAAGGGGCCTTGGGCTGGTTCAGAGATAGGGGGCCCATATCAAACTCCCCCACCATGGTCAGGGGCATTAAATAGCTTGGGGTCCTAGCTAACTAGCCAAGCCCCTAGAATATGGGACATTATGTTGGCTTTCATAGTAGCATCAGCACATTTTTGGCTATATTGATTCCTCGGCACAGCGCATTGAGGAGCACTTTTTTCTGGGTCAAAGCATTCAGGTATAAGATTGAAACTAAGACGTACAAGTAGGGCAAAAAAATTAGAAAATTACCTTTTAGCTTTTGCTTTATCTGCTCGTAACAAGCAACTATCTGGCTTTGTTGGTCGGCGCTCAAAGATCCATTTTGAGGGAATTTCTTGTTCAGAATTATTAAATGAGGCCGAGGAGTAAAGTTATCGAACTCAACTTGAAAATATTCAATCTTGAAAAGCATCGTTTGTTTTGTGTAGTATCTGAAACACGCTCTAAAGGTATACTTTGTATGATTCCTGTGAATTTCGGAAGTTAATTACGAAACAGAATCAGGAGTAAACGATGTCTTTGAAAAGTCGACAGTCCACGGAATTGTTTATAGCAATGGTAAAAGGAATTGAAAGGCTGTGGGATCTTTATTCATAAGCCTTTTAGGATAATTCGTATATTTATACCGCAATGAAAGAAATAGCGCGATTGTGGGTGGTTTTTGGTTTCGTGTCTTTTATAAGGTGATTTCATTATTTGCAGACTACATAGTTTTCTCTAGCGTCATCAGACCAACAGTGATTCTTGCTTATCGAAGCTGAAAATTGAATCAAAACCTAAACGAGAGCTCCAAGATAAGAGAAGAATAACAAATACTTTGTATGATTCCTGTGAATTTCGGACAGCTAGGGATATAAGCGAATGTCTCCCGTTTCGGAGAATTCTCCTAAACAGGAGACAATTCTCCCAAACAGGAGACAACTGGTTACATGATACCTTCCAAAATGTCTCCCAAACGGGAGAATTTTACCGAAAAAATGCTTTTTAAGGTCGAAGGAGGTTTTTGCGGGCATTTTAAAGCATTTTAATGAAATCTACGCAAAAGAAAACGGGGGTAGGTGAAAAAAATGATAGGTTACTGATGTCCTTCGTGAGTAATGGAGAGTTGAATGTCAAGATGACGTCACATGAACTCTCATAATGAACCTTCACAGTTAGAAAACGTTAGGGGTTGGTTGCAGTTTGTCTTAGATAAAGATTTGTAGTTTTGATGATATTTTGCTTCTGAATTTATTTAAGAATACAACTTAACATATTTTCTGTATGCAAACTTGGCTTTGTTTGACCAGCTACCTGAACCTACCATGAAACTTATCAATGCCCAGATACTGCACAGCCTTGGTGCATGGGGGTTATACCCCCAACAAATACCAAAAAACAACACAATTGGTGTACACTTTTTTTATAAGAAACCTAGCTTGGGTCCTAGTACTAAAAGTTTCTTAATTTTTCACCAGTTTCTAGTTCTAAAAGTTTCTTAGAAGTTTCTTATTTTTAGATACGCACTTAACATCAAATTTTGTTCTTTCCCTCGCATATTTCTTGCATTAAGTGAAACCCACCTACTAATACAAGTAGACTCAACATCCTGTATTCCTCTAAATAAAAACTTAAATCAAGCAAAAATGTATTGTTGACATATTATTTTCCGGCTCATAAAGTCCTCTTGGTTTTTTCGGAGTTTCTTAAAGATGCTGATGTAGTTCTAAAAGTTTCTTAAATTTTTGGGGCTCTAGTACTAGGTTTCTTATAAACCGGTTTCTTATTAAAAAAAAATGTGTAGTTGTATTTCAATAAAATAGTTTTCTTTTTTTAGCCCACCAACAATCGAAAATAAGCGCATTTTTTTATAAGTAACTACTTTAAAAGCATGTCAGTACTTGACAAGAAAAAACCTAAGCAATTCTTATACTGAATAGATGAATGCTAAGCAATTTGAAAATTATATTTCTGATCTAATTGACAATGGAGATCTTGCAGCAGCTATAGACTTGTAGGTTATACTGGATATTAGTACCCTGGCACACTTTTGTACACAAGATACCATAGACATTTGTTGTACAAAAACTTATGAAATAATTTTCTTAGAAATAATTCTTTAAGTATAAAAAGCTAAGCAATTTTTAGTACTGAGCTCGTGCTGAAATTGCTTCAAAGAGAAATGCATGTATGACCCGTGGTCCATATCATAGATATTTAAGTACCCAGAGTATTTGATAGAGTGGGAAAAGATAAATAAAGATAATGAGATAGTTTTGTGTATTGATTCCAAATAATAAAACGATTGAGTATAATGGAGATGAGGAACCCAGGTAGTTAGAATAAAATCTTAGAGAATTCGTCACTTGAAAGTCTTTGCTTAGAAATATAGTTTCAATTTCTTTCTTCTTCTCACTTTTCCCCCTGAGAAGGTAGGTACGATTCAGTACTGCACCCCCTCCCTGCACATCTTTTCTATGTCTGGTCAGAGACCTACAGAATGATTGTTGGACTGGTATATCCTTTGCTTGATGAGCTCTGCCTCTGTATATACACTCACTGTATTTCTCCAATTAGAAGGCCCTTTTCTTCTATTTCCACCAATGCTCTGCAAAGATTGGCAGGAACCCTTCCAACAACCTTTTCAACGTCACATTTTTCATATGAAAACAAAGTTAAAAGACGAAATAGAATTTAGAAAGCTTGTTAGAAAGCTTTTCTTAAATAATTGGAGTGAGAGCTAGAAAAAATTTTGGTAGTAAGAGTTAGAACAGTATCTTTCACAGAGGAGAGACAGTGACACCCAGGAAAATTCAAAGGAGACTCTATCCAATAACCTCCTAATTTCTCAAATGACCCAACCCGAACTTTTGTGCTGGATCCATGCATGTATACAACACTGTATCGAAAAAAGGCCTAACATTATTATTTGACCTCTATTGATTTTTTTTATTTTTGAATGTTTATCAAATATAAAAACAAACATGATGTTGTTTCAAATATAAAAACAAACATGTATTTTTTGTCAAAGAGCTAATCGCCAACAGCCCTGTTGGGAAACTTGGCTTGGCTCTCAGAGTGAAGGATACACTCTTTTTTTATAAGAATACTTAATTTTTTTCTGAGCCTCAATATTCCTAATTGTTTGCTATTTTGAGCCTCGGTATATTCTTAGATTATTCTTACAGCAGAAAAAAAGAAAATATAGCATAGAATTGTTATTATGGTCTTAAAAGCCAAAAACGAAAAGTATTCTTCAATCAGTGACGTATCCTTATTTCCTGTAAAATAGAGCTAATCGACAATTGCATCAAGATTTGGGTGAGTGTATTTAAGACCCTTTCCTATAAAAAACAAACCAATTCACAAGTAAAAAAACACTCGCTAAATTTTTTTCCAGAAGATCTGTGCACCTCATTACATCTTAAAATATTCTTAAATTTCACCAATTTTGAGCCTCATTATTCTTATAAAATTTATTCTTATGAAGAAAAAAAGAGTGTAGTTCAATGGGCCTAACTTCCCTTAAACAAATGCTTCTAAAAAGTACATTTAATCAATAACCATGATTAACATTTCATAGGCCAATTAGAGCAGAGCCCCAGGGCCCCTGGTAACTACCCTGGCTACCTCCTGCTCTCCACAGGGCTGATTGCTAAGGCTCGCTTGTTTTCTCCAAACAATGGACTAAACACTAGAGTGTGACGTCAGAGAAACTATAAACGTGAATTGTGTGTTATTGACATCAGTGACCTATCATTTTTTTCATCAATATACCCATTTTTGATGGTGGAGAATTCAAAAATTGGGCTTAAAATGCCCGCCTAAGAGTCCTTCATACTGAAATTGATAAAAAACAGGAAAGTCTCCTCTTCGGGAGACTTTTTCACGACCAGTTTGTCTCCTGTTTGGGAGAATTATTTTACGGAAGTCTCCCGTTTCGGAGACATGTCTCCCAAAGAGGAGAATTTTACGCAAGCAAGTAAAAATTCTCCTAAACGGGAGACTTTGGCTTATATCCCTCGGAAGTTAATCACGAATCACGAAAACGAACGTACCATGCGTTTTCCTTTACGATTCCTTTGCGATAGAAAGATGGTAAGCGATCTGAAATCTCACTCAACTTTATGTCAAAGTTCTAACTTATTTTTCCATTTCGAGGTCTATTTGTTGTTAAAATTCGTTTGGAATTATTCGGGTATTATATTCGTTTGTCCTGTTTGTTGACAGTCAACGGAATTGTTTATAGCGGTGGTAAAAACCACGTGACATGTACGTTCAATCAGTTTCCAAGAATTTCGTTTGGTTTCTCAAGAAATAAACGAATAACGAATAATCAGTCTCATTTGGACAATAGTAAATATTTCAAATTTATCATATTTCGTACCATGAAATATTATAAAGAAATTCAGTTTCCAAGAATTTCGTTTGGTTTCTCAAGAAATAAACGAATAACGAATAATCAGTCTCATTTGGACAATAGTAAATATTTCAAATTTATCATATTTCGTACCATGAAATATTACAAAAATAATAAAATGTTGATCATCTTTATAATATTTCATGCAACGAAATACAATCAATTTGAAATATATACTTGTGTTCTTAATGTACCAAAACGCTTCTTTCTATATTTACTCTTTGGACAATATTAATGCTTTTCTTGGAAAACAACGTGATTGAAATCATGCCTTTCCCGAGTTATGGACGAATATCTAACAGTTATCTTATCCTAATAGGAAATAATCACGACTAAAAATAAATAAAAAGCGAGCACACTTGGTTGTCAGAAAGGCCAGCAAGCCAAACTTTGCAGCAATAAACAAAAAGCTCTAAAAGCTTTATAAAAGTAACAAGCAGTTGCGTTGATAGAGGGGGCCAGGAGGGACAGAAACCCCCTCTGTGAATCCAGATAGCCAGTTTATCGGAAGATTTCTAAACTTATTGGAAAAAAAGCAAAATTTGTACTTAGGTGTAATGATCATAATATATCAAAGTTTCCTTTCAAACTTGACATCCAACTCAAATACAAATTTTAAGTGTTGCTCACATCGGTTTGAAATGGCTTAAAATTATAAGCGATTATAAGGTGTAAGAGAAAAATGTTTGTTGGAACATTTTCATGGTTGCCTACCCTAACAAATTTTCTATCTACCCCACTGGTAACAGGAATCATATTTCAGGCGGAAACCTAATCAACGAAATCAGAAAACTAATCAAGTATCCAATCAATCACTTTTCAGTGCGGGAGGGGCACTACCTATTGTAGGTGGGGGGATGGGTTGATGTGGCGCGCGAATGGGTCATGACCTTTAGAAAATTGGAATGGCATTGAATGATGATTTCTATGACTCCCTAGGACTTGGTCAGGGGGTACCTAGGATTTTGATGGGTGGCATGCCTTTGTCTTCTTCATTATTCAGTTTCAGTTTCAATTTTAAAAAGTATGAATTATATTACAAATTTTCACATTATAATAAGTTAAATAGCCAGATTATGAAAAACTAAACGTATCGGGCATATCCCTTCCTCTATATCACTACAGCTATTGCCGTATGTCACATTATTCAGTTGATTATATTTGATCATAAATTTTATTGATTGGGGACAATTGCCTGTTCCCCAGTGCCCCCCCCCCCGAGTTCGCCCCTGGACTGGGCCTGTCTCTCGACTACCATGCTTGTAGCTACAACAGAAAAGTAGGCAAACCTTCTCAACTCCTGTACAATTCATAAATACTTATCTATCAAATTAGAATTCAGTTCAATGCCTCCATTGTCAATCAATTGTTTTTCATACTCCAAAAGCTGGCCCATGAAGTTCAAATTTGGTGAAATCGTTGGTCGCTTTTCTTTCACAAGTCTGAAAATAAACGAAAAATGATAACAGCCAAGGCGATTTCACGAATCCAATAGATACACCCTACAAGCTTGGTTCTCAAAATCGAAACACTGACACTGTGTACTTTTTGAACAAAAAAACTGGTCGTTACAACAAGGTGGACCAAAAAAACTGATCGTAAAACATAGTGGACCAAAAACACTGGTCGTTAAAACAAGGTGGACCAAAAACACTGGTCGTAAAACCTAGGTGGAACAAACATGGTCGTAATAGCAAGGTGGACCTAAACACTGGTCTTAATAACAGGGTGGACCAAAAGTAGTGGCTATAACGACAATTTGGACCAAAACACTGGTCGTAATAAGAAGGTGGATGAGAGCTGGGTTCAATTGTATTAAGATTGAAATAGAATAAAACTTACCGGTAGGCGTTGTCGAGTGATAACTGCAGATGCCTCATGACATATCCCACTGCTATCGTTGCCGATCTAGACACTCCACCTACACAGTGTATCAGCACCTTCCCATCGCATTTCTTCACTTGGTCTGAAATAGAAAAATAAACCATTATACTCAATAGATTCGTATATACACTTATTAGTAGAAAATATACAAGAAATTACTACTTCATATCTGCAAGCCTGTTTGGTAGTGGCTCGCTCATCAGAAGATTTTGTTGTCTCTTTTCGGATAACCAGCTCTGCATTCACCGCTCTACAATAGAAGCACCCGAGGGGCATATCACTCACAAAAAGGTGTACGAGATTTTTGTGATTTCAAAAATCACAGTGATTTTTTTTAGTGATTTTGGTGATTTCTATGTGATTTTTGTGTGATTTTCTTCTATTCTTCTGTGATTTTTCTGTGATTTTTGTGATTTTTTTCAAAAAGTGTACGATATTTTTTCGAGTGATATGCCTCTCGAGAGCACCGACTTCTTATATTCATATGTTAATACATATCCATATTGATTTATACAAATCTACTACATCTGTATCTGCTCTATCTTGATATTATTCATATGTAAATCTGAAGAATTAAAAATCATTTATATAGTCTTGACATTCATTTCGGTGCAAAGAAATCTTTTACCCAACCTTAGGTAGGAAATTCATTTTACCCCAACTAATTCCATTTCGGTATAAACGAATGGTTAAACAATTAACGGTTCCTAGCACAACCAACCAACTGTAGTGGCTTAGATGAAAGACTAATACAGAGGGAAATTGCCTAAGACACCATTCAAACTTACTAAAATCAACAAAATGTTCAGTGATGGGTGAGGGTCGATAATGTTTGATGGAATGGAACGAAAATTCGTCGCGGAACATGGAGTTCTTTCAGTTTTGCGACGGAACGACGGAATTCTTCAGATTTTCTTGAAAATAATACACGGAATTCGGAATCTTTATAAATATTGACAGATTGAAAGAATTATTCACGTAATTCACAGCGAAACAGAAGGCTTTTTGGTTTTCCAGTTAGAATCATATATCCATCAAATCAGCACAACGGCGGATTTTACATGAAAATCGTGCGGAACGGCGAATAACTACCCCTTCCTTAGCTGACCCCCCAAGTAATTAGGCCTTGTCCACACATATTCGGATATTTTTGAAAACGCATATTTATTTATCAATTTTCGAAAAAATCTGTGTCCACTCGATAAGCGTTTTCAAAAAAATCTCCGTCCACGCGGATATAGAGGAATCGATAACAAAAATGTTTTGTTCGTTAAATTGACTGTGCAAAAGTAAGCTGGTGACGTCATCGTTTCGAAAAGACACGTTTTTTCCACACGCCAACATAAAAACGGAGTTTTCAAAAATCCCCACCCTGGACACTGTTTTCGAAAGACTCTATTTTCATCATCGAGAAAACTCCGGCTACGTAAAGACGGAAGGCAAAAACGGATAAATGAATATGCATTTTCAGAAATATCCGTATACACATGGACGGGGCCCAAATTCCCTTGAAACTAGGCCTCAATGAAACTTACCAATAAAATCGAACGCCGACTGGAACCAATCAACGAGGTTCTCACTGGTCGAATCCTGAACGGGAATCTTCATATAACGTGCCTTAACCACGTGGGGTGAGTCGGGAGCTGTCACGCTGACATTCAAAATGAACTCTATCCCGTAGCTGTTCAGAGGCCCCGCATTCTGAGAGTCCTCTGCGGAGCCTAAGTAAAGAAACGGTAGAATTCTGGTGATGGGAACGCTGGATCCAGAAATACAGGGTGTCGAGAGGGAAAGAAGATTTCCGGATTCTTTCCTTGACTCGCAGCATCTTGGGAATCTGTGCCCAAAGTCGACAAAGCCACCTGAAAAAACAAACTGTCATGAAAATGTGGTGGCACGAGAGGGGGATAAGGGGGCCAAAGCCACAAGTCCGAGGAGGTCAGCCTCCGTCGAAAGATAGATGATTCTAAATCTTCTTTGTTTCGGGAAAGTTTGTGGCATTTTCATGGGAAATAGTCCCTCCGTCGAAATGTCTAGCCCCCTGATCTATGGTCTGAAAATGACGTCCAGATAACTTTTAACACTTCGCACATGCGTATACTTTTATGTAACCATCAAACATAGGACGATTGTATGAACATGCAACATAGGTTATTTTCAGTTCAGATTCATTGATTGGTTTTATACTGGGCTGGGAAATGGGGGAGGAGTGCCTTAGCAGGGTTGAGAGGGTTCAGTTGCATTCACTTAATAGCATTAAGCAGCGTTTAGTAACACTGAGCGGTGTTTAGTAGCGTTAAACAGTGTCAAGTTACGTTTAGTAGCGTTCAATAGGATTCAGTGGCATTCAGAGACGGTTCAGTAAGGTCCAGTTAAGTTCAGTATTTTTTAGTCTTTGATAGCGTTACGTTGCGTTTAGAAGCGTTCAGAAAGGGTATAGTTGAATGGTGTGGCGTAAAGTTGTTTTTTAGTAGCGTTCAGTGGGGTTAAGTTGATGTTAAATAGTGTTGAAAAAAGCTCTTAGTAGCTTTCATAAAGGCTTCAGGTGCGTTCAGCAGCGTTGTGCAAAGTTAAATAGCGTATGACCACGTTCAGTAGAGTTGCACGCAACTACACTCGCGCATAAACGTTCGTTGGTTTGGTGCTGCACGAACCGTATTCTTTACAAACAGTTATTATAAACAGTTACAATGCAACAATCATAATTCATTGATTGAGCTGAAAGCAAAGCAAGGAATGTTTATCAACATCAACATCCACATCAATAAAACGTTGTCACAGGGAAACAAAGCTTATCAGATGAGTCATCTTCGAAACTTCCCATGGTCGCAGAGCGGTTAGCAAGGCTTCCGTTGATAACATCCGAAAGCGCTTGGAGGCCAGATGTTTATGACTGGTTCAAGATGGCTTCACAGCAGTTGTAGGATGATGAGTCATTCCAGAAGGGCAAATCACTTCGCTTTTTAAACAAGATTTTTTTAAGCAAAATTTTCAAAGATTACCAAATATTTTCGCATGCCACTATCAACTTTTCAGCAAAAACTTATCCATGCTGCTTATATGTCTTTGGAGCAACCTTATTTTTCATGTTCATATCAGAATTCAAGGCTAGTCGAATAGAGGCAACAAAATCTAATGCAGCTATTTCTAAAATTGCAAATTTCAAGGATAGCATGCTTTGGATCCCGTTGGGAAGGCAAACCTTCAGCTTCAGCCTACCCTTCTTTCACGTACCCCTTACGTTTTAGTAACCCCCAACCCCTGTGAATGCGTCCTATGGCATGACAACAATTAATGTTTGGGAGCAGCCCCTTCCTTGTACAGTAACGAGCCTTAAACGATTGCAGCCCCATTTTGCAGCCCCATCTTGCAGCCCCATTTCGCAACACTAATCTATCAATAGACCCATACATACAAACCTTTTCGTTTTCTTGATTTAGAAAGTGTCTTTTGGTGAGCAGGGAAAATGCTCGAACATAGCTCCAAAGATGGTTTGGTCCTCATATCTTCTGTCGTAAAAGTATTTAATAAGTTAATTCTGATAATGCCTTCTCCAAAAGTGTCGAAGAGTTGTCAATTTGAATAATTTATCTAGATGTTTCCAAACTGCATGAAAAATTTTCGTTCAGTTCCAATTCAAATGAATCGTTCCACAGCAAAAGTCTATACCATTCAAAGGTCGAAAAGTCGTCAAATTTGAATAAATCTATTCCAATATCTTCAAACTGCATCAAATGTTTTGTTGTTCAGCTCCGATTCATATAAAATCTTCACACAGCTAAAATCTCTACTCTTCTGAGAAGGTCGTCTGGTAATATTGATTCTCTAGACAGCTAAACACCTCAAAATCGCTGCTCTCAGACCGTGTACTGATTCATACATCAGCTCTGCATTTTATGCGTAGCGACCTAATTGCTATTTTATCCGAATGACTAAATGTCTGCAAATGCACGCTTTCATCATGATCGTCTTATCAAAACACTGAAAGCAAACAGCTTTTATTTTCACAGGGAGTGATTCAAGAATAGATTACGTCATTGTTTTACGCGACCGCATACCGCACTGCATCGTACCATTTTCCGACAGGTGCAACGGGGGGTAGGCAACTCAAAATTTGTTGCAATTTATGGAAATTTTACAAGAATCAAATAATTTCTTAAAGATTTTTATACTGGAAGAAGAGCAGATCATTTCTTAAAATATCGCACCGAGAAATCCTGTAGTTTCAGTAAAAATATCTAGAAAATCTTCTGGGAATGATTTTGTTCTTGAAAAATATCTTACAATTTGACAGAGAGAGATTTGTCCTGCCCTGGAACGAGATTCAAAATGACACCTCGTTGTTTTCCACTCTGATTGGCTCTGATTGCTTCTAAAAACAGTATATTTGCAATCCTCCTTAACTTTGTTTTGTAATATGCTAAGGGTATTAATGTTTTTACAAATTTTTTTATCTATAAGCAACTGCTTTGAAAGTTCCAGGAAACATTTCAGACTTCCATGTCATGTAAAGCTGTTGAAATACAAGGAAAAGCATAATAGGATCCTGTTGTCTAGTAATTCTGTGAATAGCGGTAAACATACAATCTATATTGTTAATAGGCTTTTGATGGTATAAAAAAAGAAAAATTTCAATATAAAAAACTTGAACTTTTATTCATCTAAGCTCTCAAATAAAGTCTTTTTTGTCTGAATGCGACCCCCCGAGCCCATCACAACAGCAGCTAGCCCAGGGCGAAATATTTCAACAACGCTATTGAGTAATCCGCCGCATTGAACCTTAAACTTGCGAACAATGAACGCGCGGCTTTGCTTGCTTTAACGTTTGTTTAGGATATTATCTTATTGTTCCTGAATGACGCATGGCATATTGATCGCGCGGCCTACTAGAAGCTATGACTCATGCGCCTCCACAGTCGTTTAACAGTGTCTAAAGTCCTGCTGGGAAATCTCGTAGCTCGACTCCCTGAAATGTGATGAGGAGTTCGAAAAGATCACCTGAACGAAGCAGCCAGCAAAAGCACATGCAGCAATAACTGCTTGATTCAATAGCAGGTTCTTAAGAGACAAGACAAGCTAAAGTATTTGGACTGGATGACCGGTTCTAACATGGGAGGGCAAAGGGGTTCAGAGCAAGGGTTTTGCTTCAACACGGTTCAGATTCCAAAGAAGGTTGGTTCTCAATCATTGACATGATAAAGCCTCTATACGGGACTGGCACACACTGCCAATCTTTAGGAATTCCTTCTTTAAAATGTTTCATCGGGATTCAATACAATTCAATAGGACTCATCAGGATTTCAATAGGATTCATCAGGATTCAATACGATTCAATAAGATTCATCAGTATTCAATAGAATTCAATAGGATTCATCAGGATTCATCAGGATTCAATAGAATAGGACAGGTTATATGACATATTTAAGGGTTCTTGCTTCATCAATGTAATTTGAGTTGAGTTATGTTAATGCTCACAAATTATCTCGATTGATTTTATAAATTTGACTTCTTCTCAACTTCAGCTGTTCATTATGTGTCCAAAGATGGTTTACTATGAGCTAACTTGGGGTTTTGTCGTTTAGTAGTGGTTCTGAGAGGGTTTAGAAAGGGTCGAGTTTAGCAATGTAGGCAAGGGTTTAATTAGGGTTTAGTTGGTTAGTGTGAGCTCAAAGACGGTCCGTGCAGGGTTTAATGGTAAAGGCTCAAAGAGCGTCCAGGCAGGGTTTAGAATTGGTTCAAAGGTTTGGAAAGCTTTTAGGAAGGATTTAGTAAGAGTTCAGTCGAGTATAGGGCTGTTCACTTATGAATTCGTCAGGAATAAAACATTAACAGGAATTTGAACTTTCACCAGAGTCAGTGTACCTGTGAATAGACAGATCCAAGTGAGAAATATAAAAACTCCACAAACCTTTGAGATAGAAGACGTTTTTGAAACACGCGTTCTTCAGTTTCTTGACCAACAGCAGGAGAAAGTGCTCAGAAGGCATATTCGCCATGTCCACCGTGCTGTAATCATAAAGAACAACTTTATCGAAACACGACTGCTCGAAGTCAGAATTGTGTGAGTTCAGGAGGTCTGTGATACTCAGCTTGTTTTGCTCCAGTCTCTTTCGTATCAGCTTTGATGACTGCACGTTAATAGCTCCTGTGGATAGAAATAAAGCAGAATTAATCATCATATGATAAATCAGAATTAATTATCATATGATAATTCAGAACAGAGCCCAGAGAATTGCAAAACCTAACGGTTGAAATTTTCCCCTAATCAAACTTCCACAAAATTCAAACATTATACAATATCGACACTAGATATTACATGTTGAACATTATTATCAATCAATTATAATGCCTCGTCCTAAAAACTTCCTCAAAAATCAGCAAATGTTGCTGATCTTCCTCTGGCTCACAGTCATGGAACGGTAATGTTTTCTGTGCTCAGAATCAGAATAAATCATCGAGAATTGAATCAGAATAAATTATCAAGAGTTGAATCAGAATAAATCATCGACAATTGAATCAGAATAAATTATCAAGAGTTGAATCAGAATAAATTATCAAGAGTTGAATCAGAATAAATCATCAAGAATCGGTTCAGAATGAATTATCAAGAGTCGAATCAGAATAAATTATCATGAGTTGAATCATAATAAATTATCAAGAGTTGAATCAGAATAAATTATCAAGAGTTGAATCAGAATAAATCATCAAGAATCGGTTCAGAATAAATTATCAAGAGTCGAATCAGAATAAATTATCATGAGATGGATCCCAATAACTAAGTTCAATGAATGAAAAATAACGTTTTTCTTTTTTTGATTTTCCAGAGAAATCACTTAAAAGAACAAGTGTATCCATTCGAAGCTTTATTGTGATCATTTTGTTTTTGTTCTCCGTGTTTTCTGTCAATGCTATCGTAAACAGTCCGGGTTAAACATGCCAGTGCCACCTTACACACAAGTACCCCCTCTCCCCCGGACAAAGGCTGATAAACACAATTCAGGGTACAAAAATACACCGGAAAATACCTTGTATATTGCTCTTGTGGTATTCAAGAAACAGACTTGTGTCCACTATAAAAAGTTTCTCCTTGCTATCTATGAATACTGTAGTGAGCTGTTTAGCTATATAATTCTTCCCCCTCCCTTGAAACAGAGCTGAATACACGCAACGCACGTTATGAAAAGGCAGAATAATTCTTTGTACATGGCTATCCTTGTATTCAAGAAACAAATGTATATCCACTATAAGAAGTTTCTCCGTATTTTCTGATAATGCTCCAGCGAGCTGTTCAGCAGTAAGGTTCTCCCTCCCATGGCATTTCCTCCCTGCTGAAAAACGGGGTTTAATACACTAAACGCAGGAAATGAAAACAGAAAGAATGATACCTTGTACATGGCTATCGTTGTATTCAAGAAACGAACGTGTGTCCACGATTAACAGTTTCTCTATGTTTTCTGATAATGCTGTGGCAAGCTGTTCAGGTGAAAGCTCATCCACCAGACCATTCATTGTATATCAACAAGAACCGTCAACTATGCCACAGGCAGCAGTCCAGGAAAACGTTGAAAGGGCATCTAGACAAGAGGATACTGATGCAGCAGAATGGTTCACGGCATACTTGTCTCTTATTTTACAAGGGCAGCTGTTCCAACTAATCTACAATCAAAAAGGGCGAACTCATCAAAAACGCCATGCGCAGGTGCAGTTTCACATTACTAGATTGGCCGGGCTGCTTTGAGGTGCTTAACAACACCGAATAAATAGTACAAAATAGATTATCCTCGAAGACTATAGTCTAATGAGGGTAGAAATGGTTGAAGCACATGTTGTGGGGACAAAAGGAAATTCTATATGCGAACCACTTATGGTAGGGTGAAGCGTTACTTTGCATCCCTCCCCTTAGAGGGTGCTAAAGGGGACGGGACGGAAAACTCTATTCCCAGCACTGAAAAAATCAAAATCCGCCGAAGAGAAAAAAGAGAAATTCCCAATATTGACAAGTTTGATAAACCCAATGCCAATTTACTTTAACATTCCCAGTCCAAAGAAGTCCAATCCCATTTTCACAGTAAATGAAAAATAAGACAAATCCCAGTTCCAAATTTACCCCCTGCTAACCCTCCTCTTAGTCTCTTGATAATGCTAATGGAACTAGATAAATATTTTAGTTTAGTAAGTTTGATAAGCAAAATTAATTAATCAAGCTACAGTATTGGTATCCATCTCAGCTTTAATAAAACCAATTATCATTATCATACAACGCTGGCAATTATGTTTAAGACGGAAGGCTACCATAATTTAATATGCCACTTCCAGGTCTCAAACCTCCTCATACCTACCTTGCCCTCCTAAATTAGGTATGGAAATTGGTCTGTTACCGTTTCCATTTCATATCAGATTTCCATTTCATTTGAAAACGCAAAAACGGTATGAAGCATATTGGATCGGCGCGTTCACAAGTAAAAAGAAGGCCTATCTGATATGAAGTGAAAACGGTGCCTTGTAAACAGAAAGCCAATTTGATATGAAACCAATGCGATAGAAGAAAATGTTATTGCGTAAACGGGCCCTAGTTGTTAGAATTATGGAAGTCTGCTTTGGTAAAACATAATCTCCTGTTTTTGATCGTGCCTAATGAATTGACGTTGTTATCATGTCTCTGAAGAAGGATTTCAAATCGAAACAGGAATTGATGCTTTACTGTGGATAGGCCTGGAGTTGTAAACACCTCAAGGTTACTGTGCTGACTTATTGTCCTGGTTTACCCCTTTGGTGGGTACAGCCCTGGGTTCCAGACCTGGTGATGGGATATCAAAACTGTTGTAGTCCACTTCGGTGAATGTTTTGTAAATGTATCCCAATAACAGCCATATCTCTAGTGTGGAAAGCAAAGTACCACTACACTTGAGTTCAACCATTAGGATAGAACAATATAAAATAGTATTTGCATCAAAAGATCTGGCCTGGAGAGGAGAGTATGGTAGTTTTCAACAAGATCTCGGGTGTGAACAAGCCTTTTTCTATTCTTCTATCCTGTTGTCCTATTGAAGGGGCGGATTCAGAGTGCCGCCACCGCCGCACAGGCGGTAGTCAACTTTGGTGAAAATAATTTTTTCAGTAGGATTATTCATACGCAAATTAATTTTTTTTTCAGAATTTCTCGAACATGTTTTCCATTTTAACTTGTCTCTTGTTCTTTTTCATTGAAATAATAGGAATTCCTCACTTTCAATGACTTATTTTTATATATTTTGAAATGATTCCCAAAAGTTTGTTGCGTTACAGTGTGCCAGCTTCTGAAAACTCATTCATTGAGTTGAATGAATTTTATTTTGATTACTTATAGCTTCATTGAATTGAATTAGATTTGTGGTGCCCTTGTTACGAATCATAGATCGCCCAGAGTTCCCCCCACTGTCAAAATTGTATTGGATTTCCTGCCTTTACTCAGCATAGATCACCTCGACTGCCACACAAGAACAAAAGAAAAGTCTTTAGGTTTCAAAATCCTGCGTCAAATTTATGCAAATGCCGAAATTTTTAAATCTTGATTTCGAACTGACGAAGATTTCATGGCTTAGTAATTTCTGCACTCAGAAGTGCCTGTGGATAATTTGAAAAAGTAGGATTCATCAAGAAGGGAAAACTTTCATGTTATGCTAAAGATGTGAATATAAAACTCTAGCAGATTCAATGTTCGTTTTGGGCAGAACAGGAGAGTATCTTGCTCGAAGGTACCAAGACATGAAGTAAAGTTTAGCTGTTTGGCGCGCGAGTGAGTGTTTTGATTTACTTTTGGAAAAGGCCAAATCGGTAACAATTCATGTGAGAAACATGCAGTTGCTAATGACATAAATGTTCAAGACCAAACATGATCTAAATCCACCTTTCATGAAGGATATTTTTGGGGAACGAAAAATAAGCTACAGTCTAAGGCACGGCAATGATGCTAAACTTCCAAAAGTTCGTACTACAGCTTTTGGAATTGAGACCGTAGCCTACCTGGGAAATAAACTATGGCAGCTGTTACCCCAAGAAATAAAAAATTCCGCAAATCTACACATTTTTAAAAATCGTGTTAAATATTGGAAAGGTGAGAAATGCAACTGCAGGCTCTGTAAGACGTATGTCCCGCAAGTTGGCTTCCTAACAGGGTAGCTTTTTGCATCATTCTATCCTTGTTTTAACTTGTAGATATATTGCAAACTAAATTAGAATTAGATTTTTTTGTACCACTAGTTTAGGAGTAGGCCCTAATTAGCCGTAATCTGGCTATTTTTAATTTTAATTTTACGCATAAGATGGAAAGCTTTCTTCTTCGAAAAACAAAAGAAAGATGACCGACCAAACAATAATCGTAACGAAAATTTTGGATTTAAATCAAGAAAATGCCCACCACAAAATGAAAACTTGGCCCCCTTTGAAAACGACCTACTCAACATGATCAAGCACATACAGTTTAAGAACACGCAAGACGACTTTCAAGACCAACTACGCAAAGACATAAACAGAATCAACAATTCATCAAAAGCCTTCATCCCTGCTGACAAAACAACCAACTACTACGAACTGGACAAGAAACAGCACGATCAGCTACTGAAAAACAACATAACTGCGACTTACAAGAAAGCAAACGGAAGCACCATCCACGAAATCAACAACGAAGCCCGGAATATTGCCACTGACCTCAACATCCACGACAGAGCTGAACGCATGGCAGAACGACAAGCATTCATCACCCTCAAAGATCACAAGGACAATTTCGAAAACAACCCAAAATGCAGATTATCAACCCAGCAAAAAGCGAAATAATTTGCATTTCTAATAAGCAAACAAATCTTGGAAAAAATCAACACGACAATAAGAAACACAACAGCCCTCAACCAATCGAACAAATTCACTGTCCGTCATCAACTGGTTCAACAAAATACAAGACAAACAACAGCACACATTCATCATCTTCGACATTGAAAACTTCTACCCATCCATCACAGAGGACCTCCTCAAGAACGCACTATCATTTGCCAAGACATACTGTACAATCACTGACAAGGATACCAACATCATCATGCACGCCCGCAAATCACTACTCTTCAACAACGGAACTACATGGATCAAAAAGGACAGCAACTTATTTGACGTAACGATGGGAAGCTTCGACGGTGCGGAAATTAGTGAGCTCGTTGGCCTCTTCATCCTCAACAAATTAGCGACAAAATACGGAAAGGGTAACATAGGACTATACAGAGACGATGGACTTGCCATTTTCAAAAACATCTCAGGACCCCAAGTAGACAGAATAAGGAAGGACATAACGAAGCACTTCAAACAGCACGGCCTCAACATCACCATACAGACCAACCTCAAGATAGTCAACTACCTAGACGTCACATTCGACCTCACAAATGAATCATATTACCCCTACCGAAAACCAAATAATCAACCACTCTACATCAACACGAAGTCAAATCATCCACCCAACATAATCAAACAGCTCCCTGCCGCCATCGACCCTGCAGCCACACTAACAAAGAAAAACAGAAAACGAAACATCATCTGGTACAACCCTCCCTACAACAAGAACGTACAGACTAACATTGGCCAAACTTTTCTAAAACTCATCAACAAACATTTCCCGAAGAATCACAACTTCAATAAAATTTTCAATAAAAACAACCTGAAACTAAGCTACAGCTGCATGGAAAACACGGAGACCGTAATTAGCAAACACAACAAGAAAGTAACGACAAGAGCCCCACCACCACCCCCGACAACACATCCAACTGCCGTAAAAAAGAAGAATGCCCCCTGAACAACAACTGCCTCACTAAAAGTGTCATCTTTAACGCCCACGTAACAACCAACGAAGACACGACAGGGAAAGACAACATCGGCCTGACAGAAGGAACTTTCAAGAAACTCTTTACGCAACACAAACAATCTTTTCGGAATCGAAAATACGCCAACAGCACAGAACTTTCTAAATACATATGGGAACTGAAAGACAAGAACAAAGACTACGACATACAATGGACCATCATCACCTCTGCCAAAGCCTACAACAACATTTCAAAACGGCGTGACTTATGTTTGACTGAGAGACTACACATTATGAAAGGGAACAATGACTCATTACTGAACAAAAGATCTGAGCTTATATCCAAATGCCGACATGAAAACAAGTTTTATCTAATGAACCATAGGACGTTAAGTAATTAAAAAACAATAGGACGCTAAGTAATGGGACGCTAAACAAGTAATTAACCAAGATGTAAAAATAGTATTCTTTATTTTAATTTCATCACCTCTTGTAAATAAGTACTGCTGTAATTAGGAATTCTTTCATTGGTATAGTCTGTCTAATGAGTTCACAAGCACGAAACTTGGAGTCACAGAAGAACATGTCTGTTTTTTAACGCATTCATTCTGCCTTATAATTTTAATTTTATATATTTAGCCTACCATAAATAAATTATTGATGATGATGATGATGATGATGATGATGATGATGAGTCTTACAATATAGGGAAATAAAGATACTTTTTCCATTGTACGAGAGATGTTATACTGCAAACTCTCTCTTTATCGTTAATTCCACATATTTATCCACATATTCCATAACTGTATTAGAATTTTCGCTCCTCAATTACGAGGAGTTTTGCTGTGGTGAGTTCTGCCCGCGGTGAACGTGGTTCAATCTCTCTCATGTCGACATTTATTCTAAGTTTTTTTTAATCTTTTTCACAAATAGAGAAAATATTTAAAATTCTAGAGCGATTAAGTATAATCATTTATTTCATTTAACGAAGGTCGGAAACAACAAGTATGTTATCTTTTATTAAACTGCTACTTCAAAAGGCGCCGTAGGGGCTGGCAGGAATCCTCAAACAGACGAAAAAATATGCGTTTCCAGGGTTCAGAACGGCGATGCCTCAAACATTTTCCAGACCCCCTAATTTTAGCCCATTTGTGCGGCAGTCAAATTCTTTGCTGGGTCCGCCCCTGCATTGCTAACCTACGCGTGCAAGTGCCACACTCTGTATTACGGCCTGAGATCTCTACAAAATGTGTCATTCAACTTTTATACTGAGAAAAACTTTTCTGACTGACCAGTCTGGAATGGAATGACAAACCAAATGCCCCCACACGGGCACAATATGACATGGTCGAATCTCCTAACCAAGAAAAGAACTTGCAATCAATTCTAGAATACCCCACCAAACATAATTTTAAGAACAACAAAACAAACCAACATGGAAACAATAGGTTGTCAAGTCTTGAAAAAATGGTGTAGTGTTTGGTGGGGTTCTCTATAATCTAGCTGAAATCTCCTTACCCTAGGACCCTCCATCTTTTGTATAGTAGATAGGCATCAGTAGAATTTAAGAGGGTTCTGAGGGGTTCTAAATGATTCAGTGGGGATCAGAAAATTGTTTACAAGAAGAACGGGTCTGATACTGCAATAAAGCAAAGGCCTCAACCTGCCATGAAGCCTCCCCCAAAAGGCCACAGCCCCTCTCCTGATCTAGCAAGGTGGACTGGAACCAAAAGTTGAAGGAGTCTACTCACTTCAACACAGCGCTGAAATTATTTTGAAAAAAACACAATATATGGAAAACCGAGCAGTATAGCTGTTTGGGTTATTATGTCCCCCCACTTTTGACTTTTTCCTTAGAATAGAACATCTATAAGGGATCAACCAACAAAAACTCCCAGATAATTGTGTAGCCCCCCTGTTTTTCTGGCTGCGCACTCCCCACTCCCCAGCCTCCCCAGCCCGATGCACATTGTTTGAAACCATCTGGCCTAACCAAATAAGCAAGGATCCAAAAATCGAAAAGAGCTTGTTGAGTTTATGTTTCTTGTTATATTAATGCTAATGACCTGTTTATGATAAGACTAACAAGTTGGCGCTTACAGACATACCTTCAATCAGGCAAACTTGAAGAGGTTCTTGTCTTCTTTTCACATACTTAAGTTCACTGCCACCGCTTGCCGCATGAAAACAAAATCACCATCTGAATGATTACGTCATGGTTATTTATGGCTATATCACGTGACTTAAGGAGGGAGGAATTACGTATGTTTCTATAAGTAACTCGTTATAAGATAGACAAATTGACAAATTTAAGAAACTCCAGCACTGCCTAAGTAGCCTAAGCGGCCAAGGCCATTTTCAAAATTACGAAAAATCGCAAGTCGATTACCCCCTACCCCAAAACATGATCAAAATTTTTCTAATAATCTAAACCTTAGTAATCCGGCCTTATCAATTTGAAGAAAAACCTAACTCCCCAGAACTCAAAATTCGTAATATGCTCTAATTTCCCCCCGGATTCTTACCCTTGCCCCCTTCTGGTTCAATCTACACCCCCAGAGTTCCTCAGTGCAAGAATTTGACCTCAATACATTCACATCTATTGATGCATTATGGGAAATATTTGATTTACGGAACAACTACGAAAGCAAAGTGCCTAAAGGAGTTGTCCTCAAGTTCACTTGTCATTAACCTCAAACGCCAAAATGTTCGCAAATACTTCATATGGACAACAGTTTCAGCTCTTACAGAAGCAAGTAGAGCAACTGAGAAGTGAAGTGAGAGTACCCAGGCAAAAAGTTTCTTTATGTGCGCGAGAGTAAGTACTCAAGTCCTTTGAACTTCCCATCTTGATTATTTAGGCCCCTTTTTACAAACAAGGTGTGTCTGCTTGTGTCAGCCTAGAAATTCTCAGATTCGAGGTTATGTGATTTTAGCTATTTTAACAGTTTTCATTTTTTATCAATTAATCTTGATTACAATCTATTACATAACACTACAAATAATTACATAAAAAACATCATTGAGTCATTCCATGTCAAGTGGGACCAAGCTTTGGACCTCAAAGTCTGGGATTTCTTTCAAATTTTGGATTCTGGTACAACTTTGGGTTCTGAGAGCAGAACAAAAAAAAATTTTCATTTCTATCCATTATTTCGCTAATTACGCCAATTCAAAATTTCGCTAATTGCGGCCGCGCCCGAATACTTTGTGTGCCCTAACTTTGGCTATATTTGTCCTACCACTATGTTTAATATGTCATATGAATGCTCTTTTAACACTGATTCCAAATCTCTTATTGAAATATTCATATCCAGCTTGCTTAAGTGAAAGAAAAGCATTTCAATATTTTGATGCTTGACCACGCCCAATCGTCAAATCAAAAATCAAAATTTTTTTCACCAAAATATAAACCAGGTATTCATGTATCATTGGTGCAGTTTTCAACTTGGGACACCCATGGGATCATGCAGAAAAATGCATTTAAATCATGGAGGTCATAGGTAAAATAACATTTTGAACCATAATCAACGGTCAAAATCAATATTTTACATTAATGAATATATTTGAATATGAAAAACTGTTTCAATCATAATTTCTCTTGATTCAAATAACCTAAGCTTATTCAATCTCCTTATTTGCAGCTTCAAATTGTACCACTAGTCAATTGAAAATATAATGTTTAACATGTAACAGTTTCTCATGTAGAACACCCTCACACATGCAAGCTTATTGATAAAAACCAGTTTCTTAGGTATCATGGCCCTTAGAAATCTTTTGTAATTAAGAGGTATTACTGAATGCTTCCTCTGCTATTGACATACCTACTAACTCTCCATTCTATTTTGGAAAGTGGAACAAATAAGTGGAGCTTTTGCGTTCCAGGGATGATCTTTGCCATGTCGAAAATATTACGAATTATCGTTTCTTCATCACTCCTATCAGCTACTGTTACGAACTAAGCCCTAATGACTGGCAACTAGTCATTTATAAAGTTGAAAAGGAAGAGATATTTTGATATTTTTCAGCTCTTTGTAAACTGGCTTTAGCTGCCTCTCTCTCACTCTCTCTACTGTTCCACCAGATTCCATCCCATGGCCTCTTTCCATGCCTTGGCAAAAAATACCATTCTACAGGTTTGGCAAAATCTTTTTGATATGAAAAAATAAAAAAAGGTTTCACGATTCTTGTAATCCCCTGCAAAGCCATCGAAAAATAAATCATATTGTGCACTGCAGGGAACTTTCCTTTCAGGCGATTAATCTGGTATCGTTCTTGGAAGGAATAAACTGCCACAGTATCACGGGGGCTGCAATTCGATAAGAGATATTGAATAATTTGACATGTTCCCCTTCATTATGATATTATACCAAAGGCTGAAGAGTGGCACTACTTGTACTACAGTTCCAATGAAAAGATTGAGCAGAGTCTTGACAAACAAACGTGTAGAATCTAAGATGTGAATTACGTTTACAAAAGACTACAGATTTCTGTTTGAAAACACATTTCTCTATTAAACACGTCTTTATTAGAAACTTAGCTCCAGTTCTTACCAACAACTTTCTTGAATTTCATGCTATGCTCAAACCTAAGATAACAAGAGCTGCTCTTAAAGCTTATCAAGTTAGGACCATGGATGGCACCTTTGCTGTACTCAGTAATACCTCTTAATTACAAAAGATTTCTAAGGGCCATGATACCTAAGAAACTGGTTTTTATCAATAAGCTTGCATGTGTGAGGGTGTTCTACATGAGAAACTGTTACATGTTAAACATTATATTTTCAATTGACTAGTGGTACAATTTGAAGCTGCAAATAAGGAGATTGAATAAGCTTAGGTTATTTGAATCAAGAGAAATTATGATTGAAACAGTTTTTCATATTCAAATATATTCATTAATGTAAAATATTGATTTTGACCGTTGATTATGGTTCAAAATGTTATTTTACCTATGACCTCCATGATTTAAATGCATTTTTCTGCATGATCCCATGGGTGTCCCAAGTTGAAAACTGCACCAATGATACATGAATACCTGATTTATATTTTGGTGAAAAAAATTTTGATTTTTGATTTGACGATTGGGCGTGGTCAAGCATCAAAATATTGAAATGCTTTTCTTTCACTTAAGCAAACTGGATATGAATATTTCAATAAGAGATTTGGAATCAGTGTTAAAAGAGCATTCATATGACATATTAAACATAGTGGTAGGACAAATATAGCCAAAGTTAGGGCACACAAAGTATTCGGGCGCGGCCGCAATTAGCGAAATTTTGAATAGGCGTAATTAGCGAAATAATGGATAGAAACGAAAAATTTTTTTTGTTCTGCTCTCAGAACCCAAAGTTGTACCAGAATCCAAAATTTGAAAGAAATCCCAGACTTTGAGGTCCAAAAATGCATTTTTTTGGTCCCACTTGACATGGAATGACTCATTAAATTCAAACTACATTAACATTAATTACAAGGTACACAAAAAAGACAAAATCATTTTACAAGATGGTATTTAAGATTCATTGACTAAGGAGGAACTCTCTAAATAGATAAAATAATCAAGAGAGAGTCCCTCCATTAAAAACAGCAAAACTAAAAAGAATTTTATTAAAAACACAACCAACCAGATGGTTGGTGTCTAAGAATCAATAGAGGCTTTTCATCTGCAGTATTGAACATTTTGTCAATATCTAGAGCCAGCTATGAAGCAAAAACTTTTTGCATTTGTGAGCATCCCCACTGCAGAGTTGTGTGCCGCAGCTGGCCATATTGGAAAGTTTGCAATGTGTAGCCGACATCTCTCAACAGCACATAGCTTGCTAGTCGCATTTCTAGGAGAAGATTATCACAGACTTTTTGGCCGCATTTACAGCCTTACCATTTTCTGATAGAGACCCCATTCTGGTAGACACCATGCATTAAAATGACAGAATTATTGGCAGTTGTGATCTCCAAAAAACTGTTGTGTAAGCACTTCTTGTATCATGATCCCATTCAAAATCCATTGACAATCTTCCAATGTGGAATGGTAAGATTTTAGAACATGGTACAGTTCAAATGAGTTTTTGGATTGTGCACCTGGCGAGGGGAGGGAACCATCAAAAGGGGTCTTTTCTATACATTAATGTCTGCAACTGGAGCACAAAATAGATATTGTGCACTAACTTGTGCACCAAGAAAGCCTCTGTGACTGCATATGTGAATGTGTTGCAATTTTGATGGACTTGACTGTCCAGAAATTAATTCCATATCGTTTTCTTTCTAGAATCGTAGCATTTTGTGAGAATGGAAAAAGAGCTGATCCTCTGATTTCAAAAATACCTTCTTCAGAAAACCCATTTATAGACAGATCCCATCCGTGTGTCCTCATCTGAGCAAAGAATTTGGAATCATGTTCTGGAACTTTGGGTCTGAAATTTATTAATCATGATATTTACCAACCAGAGACATTTTGAGATAGATTTATACTTTTGTATCATACATAAAAGAACTTTTTTAATCAATATCAATCTTTTGACAATGAACTTTCAGAACTTTGGTATATTTTCGTACGCAGCTAAAATTTTGTTCAACTTTCTCTGTAAGTCTTGATTTGCAAGTGTAAAGCTTTATTTTTGAACAATTTATTCTTATACAGTAATTCATATCAGCTCATTTCCTTTTTATTTATATGTTTCCTGACCAGCGTTTGTTTACTTCTTTCGTCTTAGAAATGATAGCAGTGGTGTAATGCAGTTGAGGGCACCTTATTTAAAAAACTTAGAGCCATCCAATATGTTTTTGCCGTGTATTTTTGACTAGATTAGACCAAACTTTCTGGCACATACAGTTCCTACTCAATTATCATTTTTGAAGTATTACTGTTTCAACTTTGTCGAAAGGGCAGGCCTTTTTCGGAAGTATGAATATTGGAGAAGTAGGGTAGTTTGTTCACCACATTTGCCTTGCCCCATTTCTAATTTGAGTCTCATGAAATGGTCCTTGTCTCCCTTATTCCACGGTCTGCAAAATAGCTCAAATCAAATTGACATCAGATCGAGGATTTCAAGATAACTTGCCTCAAGGGTCTTTTTTCTTAGGCAGTCTGGGGAAAAATTAACTTTTAAGGAATGTGCTGATAGAATTGACCCTACCCCCCCCCCCCAAAAAAAATTAGCTGTCTTCATCTTGTTATCTCAGTCAGGAGAATACCTCGTCAGATAAAAATATAAATGTTTTTGAAGTGATATTTGATGAGTCATCTTATTGATGGGTGGAGTAGGGATTCGCACAAATTATCTCAATTAGTTTTGCAAATCCTGGAAAATCCTGGTAAATGAGAGGCCAGTCTCCTCTTTCCCAGGTTACTCAGTTCTTTACAGCGGGGTTACTGCAGAGTTAGTTAGGGATAACAGAGAAGCGGAAATTTTAGAGTAAGCATCATATGTTAAAAACACAGATCTTAAAATAAAGACAAGGTCTAGCATCAATCGTTCTAAAAAGAAGTCGATTGGCAGCCATATTAGAAGGTTCAATTCAATAAACATTGAAATTACACTTGCGTGTGCTTTCTTCTTAGATGATGGTATGAATGTTATTAATGATCTGCATGAGACTGAATAATTTTGTTGCTATTGTTAACAAGGAACCAAGTAAACAAAATCCCTTTAGCATCTATATTGGGAGGCCAAGTGCAAGCGGAAGCAATGGCTTCAAATATTGGCTCAAGAAACAAAGAAATGCTCAATCCAGTCTTAATTTGGGATCAGTGGTTGAAGTACCAGTTCCATGCCTACTTTCTGGTCTCTAATAGACATCCCCCGCTTAGTAATTTTTAGAAATTTTCCACCCGGGAAATTCTTATTCAAACCTCGCCGCTGATAATTCTGGTAAGGAGTTGCAAAAAAAAAGTTGCAATACAAAAATCTATGAGATTGAGAATGAAATCAGTGAAGTTATTGTTCTGTACTTTTAACGTCAGAACTGTTGCTACAATCTGTGTCTCAAAGATTCCCCCTTTTTATCAAATTTCAGAAAATTTTCCACCCGGTACATTCTTTTTCCAGCCCCCCCTGCTTATTGATTTTCTGACTCTGAGATTTTCCCAACCCCTCGTCTAGTATTAAAGACCAAAGAGTATCTTGGCATGGCCGTATGAAAAGTTTAGTATGTGTATGTGTACACACAAGATTGACAAGTAGGCAATGCAACAACAACAACAGAACAGAATTATTGAAAATGGATATAATTGCACATACAAGATCTCATACAAGATGTCATACTTTCTATACAGGGTATCTTGGATGGTGATTAAGAATTTTTATTTTGTATATGTAAGCAATTAAGCATAGTTAATAAATGGAGGACCCCTTTTATTAACTATGATGTAAGGTTCTGTATGGAAGCGGCTTTTATGAACGATTTGTAAGAGCGGAGTTTATTACCACATGATTACTGTTTCCAACACAAGATGAAACCTGCGTTTCCAATATCGTTTGAAATCGTTAGCAATAAGATTACCAAGAGTGGTGAAGACCGTTTGTGGCTGGGATGACCGAGTGGTTAGATCATTCGGACCACCTTCAGACCTGTCATAAGGTGTGACGAGAGAATTAGCCAGCTCTATGTAATTCCAGGCAAAAGGAATCACGAGATGTGGTCACATCGAGAGGAAGGACCAGGGTCGCACTGCTCGATTAGTCTACCTATTTAGTGGGCCCTTTTTGCTAAGCACATAAACCCATACCTTGTGAAGATAGTAAGGGTATGTGCCTATCAACTATCAACTCCGACTAACGCGAAGATTTCAAATATTTTGCAGTGGCTGGTTGTTTTGATAATCTGGATAAGTGTTTTACAGTAAACTTCTTCAGGCCACGTGAGTTTGAAATACGAAGGGGCTGGAGTGTGCTAATAAACCTAACCCTGCCCACCTGGGAATTTATTTTTTGGTTTTCATCTTACATAGATAGCGGTGCACCCACGACCGCTTCGCCTACGGGGATGATGATTATGATCTTAAATTGGGCAAAACCTCATTAGATGGACAATATGTTTTTGAAATGATATTTCATCTTATTACATCAATCATCTCGATTGATTTTCTAAATCCTGGAAAATCCTGGTAAATCAGAGACCAGTCTCCTCTTTCCCAGGTTACTCAGTACTTTACAGCGGGGCTACTGGAGAGGCGGGAATAAAAGAAGCAGGAATTTTAGAAAGCACCTTTTAGAAAGCACCATACGTTAAAAAGTACCTTTCATCTCCATGTTTTGTGATGATGATCTGAGATGTGATAGAAATGAGACAACTTGGAATCATTTTACAGTGATATTACTTCCAGTTCGTAGAATAAAACAATTAACTAAAATCTAACAGTAACAAACTATATACAGATAATATAATTATAATACACGTATACAGTACACGCATTCTTGAAATGATTTAGTAATCCAATTTCTTAGAGCCACTCGGAATTTGTATTTATACCTTACTTGATTATGGTCCTCTGACTCTAACCTTAGGCCATTTAATTTATACTCATCTATCCACGTAGACTGGTTCTAGTTTGCAATCTTCTTGGAGGGCTGGTTTGCCATGCTGGGTGGTAGCTATATTTATATAATTATGAGTCAACTTGTTTTAAGTCTGGCTCGTTTGATCTCTATGCAAGAAAACATGAAAGTGCGCCGTAAACAAATGCATTACGAAGGGAAGGGAAGACGAACCAGAAATTACGTCATCGTCGTGAAGTATATCAACATGTATTCCTTTCATAATGGACACCCAGCCACCTACTACAGAGAGGTCACATGGAAATACATTCTTAGATCGGTGCACAACTTCAATTTAAACAACAAAATCGGAAGCATAGCGTAAACTTAGATTACTTGAGCTTTTCGTAACTTAACAGGGTAATATTCTAGAAAGAGAACGAAACAAAAATCTAACGAATTATCATACCAAGCTGTGGATCGAAATAGGACTATCTGAAAAGAGGTGAATGAATGGTATAGTCTGGAAAAACCAATATCCACGATAAATTCACCTCTCTTCACCTGAATTTACCACTTACCCATTGGCCTATTTCGATCCACGTCTGGGCTTAATAATTCGCTAGGTTTTGTTTCGTTATCTTTCAGACGCATTACTCTGTTGAGTGTCAGATGAAAAACTTACGTTATCCATGTTTTCGCTTCACTATTCCTCCGATTTTTCTGCTTATATAGAAATGCATTCCTCGAGAACCCTTTCCATCCTACACTGGGTCTCTACATACACCTACAACTGACCCCCTTGTAGCGCTGCTTGCAAATAACAACAGCAGTGAATGTATTACCCCATTATCAACAACATCAACACTATTAACGCAACGCTAATCCAGTGGTTTGGAAAATCACGCCTTGTATTGCCCCCAATGTTGCATGAAATTTAGGCTGGTAAATTCTATCGAAAAAACAATAAAAACCCGAAATTGAAAACTTAACTACTCTGTATAGCTTGCTGTTGATTGTTCCTTCGGTGTAAACTTTTCGGCTGGAAAGTATTTCTTGATGCTTTTAACCATAGGAAATCTACTGAAATGCCTCCAGGGAATAAATTAATTACAATGTAATAAATCAAATAGGGGACGGGGCCTATAAACTTATTAACTCCATGCTTCAGAGGGAAGCTCATCAAAATGTGGGATTCTAATGGTCTGCTAAATCTATTGTAACATCTTCAGTTCTGAAAAACATATATCTATTGATAAAAACTTTTATTATCATTATCAGCACAAGCTTTCCGGAAAAACTTCAATCCTCTGAGCTATTTGCAAATTTTCAGTTCTGTCCCTGTCAAACTGCAGCATGCATTAAAAGCCTCTATATTTACTATATTCTTAAATGTGCCTGCGACTGATAGTGATGAAATTTCCAAGCCCTGTGGAACTGATTGGTTTTAATTCACGGGTTTTCATTGCATACTTACTAGTGTGCCTATAACTGATTCTGTGAATTCTTCATAAAGATCTCGCAGTCGACTATTTGACAAATACAGTACATTTAATTCAAAGCATTGTCTTAAAAGGTCTTGGCGGCTGTTCCCAGTGTGCACTGCTTGTACGCTTGAAGAAACGTGCCCTTAATTTCGGGAACATTTCTTCGAGTTTCGGTGGATCCAACATGTCGACGAATATTTCGTAAGGGTCAATGTCACTATTGATTTGTTCTGTTATGGCTACTTTGAACTTGAGACCTCGGGCCCAAGATGGGATGTCCTGGGACGGATCCTCTTCGTCGTCCGTAGAATCATCTTCACAGAGCTCGGTAATGTCATATGTCACTATGGATGCTTTTGTTTTCTTGGTTTTCGGCTGGACTCGGCTCAGCGTCGGTGTTTTATAAGACATGCACTGCACTTTTGATGGCGCATTTGGTGGATGCATCACTTTGTTGCTCTTCACTTCAGGAACGGCTTGTTTGTTAACCATATCAGATTTATCGAATGTCCTTTTGGGCTCGGCAGCTTGTTTCTGTTCCAGCTTCTTCTTATAATACGCCTCTCTTGCTTCTTTCTCTTTTCTTTCCTTCTCTTGGGTCTCCCTTTCTTTCGCTTCTCGTTGACGCCTTTCTCTCTCAGCAATTTCACGTTCCTTGGCTTCTTTGAGTTTCCGTTCTTTTTCCGCCATTTCCCTTTCTTTTGCCAGCCTCTGTCGCCTTGCCTTATCTGCAATTTCCTTCTCTTTAGCTTCCTTCAGCCTTTTCTCCTTCTCCAGTGCTTCTCTCTCTCTGGCCTCTCTTTGCTTCCTCTCCAAATCCCTAGCCTCTTTCTGCTTTCTTTCAACCTCCTCCTCTTTGCGCCTTCTCTCTTGTTCTTTCTCCCTTATCAACTTCTCATGCAGCTCCCTCTCCTTTTTAGCCCGCTCCTGCACCTCTCGTTCCTGCTTCTCCTTTTCCATCCTCCTCCTTTCATGGAGCTCTCTCTCTTCTTTCTCCTTCTGAAGCCTTTCTTCATGCCGCTTTTTCTGCTGCAGCTCCCTTTCCTCAATCTCTCGCCTGATTCTCTCCTCCTGGCATTGGCGCTCTCGGGCACAATTTTCAAGCCTCTCTTCTTCAGCCCGTTTCTGCTCTTCAATCTTCTTCTTCCTTTCTTGCTCTTCATACTCAAACTTCCGCTGGAGGAAAGCCTGCTTTTGGCGTTCCTCTTCTTCCTTATCCGCAATCTTCTGCAGCCGTTCTTGCTCTTCATTCTGTCGTTTGGCCTCGGCTTCTGCCATCTTGCGTTCTCTAACTTTCTTTTTAGTTTCCTCTTCCTTCTCCTTCTGTTTCTTAGCTCGCTCTTCGTTCTTCTTCATCGATTCGATTTTTTCTAGTGCCATTCTCACCCGCTCTTCTTCCTTCTGGGCTTTTTTGGCCTGAGCATCAGCAACCTTTTGTTCACGCTCTTGGCGACGCCTTGGGAGAAAACATCTCATCAAAGAAAAGAAGTAGCTGAACAGTTTTGTATCTCAATGTTATAGAATCCTTTAAAGCTTTGCATTTTGATACAACCTCCTGGAGAGCGGCAAAAATGTATCCCATTCCCAATAATTTGCTAATCAAACCCATTTCAAATATTGCTGATTGCAGCTGCACTTTTATGTCCCTTACAAAGAAAGAAAGAAAGAAAGGGAAAATCTTCATACCTTTTCCTGTCATCTATTTCCTTTTGCTTTCGAAGTTCTGCTTGCTCGACTTTCCTTTTCCGAGACTCTTCTTTTCTTTTCACATCCTCTTCTAAGCGCAATTTCCTCTCCTGGATGAAATTCATTTACATTAATTAAATTTTGAAATTCCAATTTGTCCAAAAATTTTCAAGAGTTTCCCTACGTTTTCCTGCCTACTCTTCTGTGCTAATCGTAAGGGGAAAGGAGTCAAATAAGAGCGGCAACGGCCTAGAAGAGGGAAAACTATTTCCCATTTACTGAAGTGGTCATTACGTGGAGGGCCTTCTAAAGAACGAGAAACTCAGTACTGGACTATCTAAACTATTGTTAACTTTTAATTTTGTTCCTATGAGGTGGGCCAATCCGGTAGATTGAGATGACCCACTTTTCTCAGATCCCACCGTAATTAAAACTCTTTATGAAATGAGCATGCCGCGTCCATATGCGAATTTGGCCAGTTGGTTTAGCACATATCCCACCTCTTGTTCGGTGAGATGAACTTAATTCCTCCAGGACCAGCCCAGTAAGACAAGCCAATTTACAGTAGAATCCCGATAACTCGAACAAGCAAAGGACGATCAAAATAGTTCGAGTTATCGAGACTCACGATAACATGAATAAGGTTCAAGGGGAATCCCAAATCTGTTCGAGTTATCATCGCATGTTCGAGTTATCTACTAGGATTCTACTGTATTTCTAATTTTGGTTTTAGCACCAGCAAATGTTGTCAACGTCTGTGTTGGAAAGGAGGCTGATTTGTGTGCCTGGGAAGATATTTCTCCATATGAAAACAGATTGAAATTATCCAACCTTAGTTGGCAGGGCATACAAGGCTTACCCAGCTCATTTCAGCAGGGCCTTAGTTACTTTCTTACAGAAAGTATTTTATATTCACAAATTTTATGATTAACAGGCAAGAGGATAAGTGATGAAGACAAACCAACCTCTACTGTTTCTGCTTTTCCTGGAGCATTAGATTTTATAAACGAAAAGAGCCCAGTGGCCAAATTGCTTTGTTTTGCTATCGGCCCCTATTCAAATAATAAAACAAACAATAAAATAAGTTCTTGTATATAATGAAATTAAGTACACACTACGGTAATAGTCTGCCACTTAGAATCCGGCTTAAAAGAACCTTCAGCCAGCTAATAGCCAGCTATACGTGTAGATCAAATTTTTCAGCTTGAAATTTCTTATTGCTTGAGGAAATAATTCTAATTGCAAAAATTTTTCCTTTATGCAAATTCAGTGGCTGTCCTGATGAATATATTTCAAAGTCTTCACAAATTTCTTCTCAATCTATAAGGTACTACACAGCATGGTTTTATAACATCAAGTTTCTTAGTATGGGTTTGTACTGTACTTGTGGGCCACTTCAGCACTTAGGAATCTTCCATTTTATAACAAGAAGATAAGGTAAACCGAGCTCATATAAAAATATTGTTAAATTAGTAGACCAGGCCCAGGATATCTGAGCTGCTTTCATGGTGAAATGATGCATCAACATCAATTACTTTACTGGAGGGCTTGGCGGCGTGAAATCGAGTACTAATATAAATATCTAAGTAAATGTATTTGACAACTAACCTGTACAAACTCGGTATGGTTGTTGGAAGGTTTTACCATTGAGTGGACACCAGAAACCACATTATTTGGGATGATTGGCTGGAAATAAAAGTAATATTTTGAAATTTCATAAATATTTGCCAAAACAAACCTCAGAAATCAGCACACATAAGCACTTATGCAGCTATCATTTTATTGCCCCGACCCCCCCACCCCGGGATGGGCGGGGCTGATGCGGGGTCATTCACTTTTTTCTCTTGTGAAAGCAAGCGATATCCCCGCCCATTGGGGCAATTTTGTTCTGTGAATGGAAGGCGATAGCGCACGTTCGACCCCGCTCAAAGCCCCGGTATGTTATGCGGTGGATACAAAAATTGCGCGCGCACGAGTGTCGACAGGGGAAGCGAATCGCCCCGGGTGTCCCCGCTCCCCGGGGCAAAATTATTTAGTGAACAAGAGGCGAATAGCCCTGCATCAGCCCCGCCTATCCCGGGGTGGGGGGGTCGGGGCAATAAAATGATAGCTGCATTACAAAAACAATAAATTAAGGAGCAATATCAAGATGTGCGCTGTAGTTCCCACATTAGCCAAATAACTATTTAAACATAATGAAAATCAAGAAGTAGCAGAAGAAGAATACAAAATGCTTTTCACCTATTTATCTTTTAAACTTCTCTTAGCTAATTGGATACAAAAAGAAATTAAATTATACCAGAGCAGGCTACTGCAATTGACATATGCCTCCACTGGGTCTCAAACCCGGCTTTGAGCCGACACAGGCGAGCGTGCTAACCACTGTCCTAAGCCAGTTTAATTACCTGTGTTAGACCATGCCTTATTAATTAAAATGGATACAAGAAGTATGTGAATGCATAAGAAACAAAAATAACAAAGATTTGAGTTGAACAAACCTTAAAAATCGTAGGACCTTTCCTCTTAGGTTGATGATCATCCACCTCATATGAACCCCTATTGCCAGAAGAATTCTCTTCTTGGTTGAATTGATGACTTGGGGTGTCTTCCAGATGCCTCTTCTTCTGCGGCGATTTGCAATGCAAGGACTAAAAAGAAACAGGATATGCATTGTAACAAATTTGAAATCTGGAATATGTAGATCAATCTACCATAAAGATACTTGAAATAGTAAGAATAGGCTTAGAAATAATCTCAGAGATATATAACTCATGAAAGAAAAGGTAGTTGGTGTATGTGTATAAATATTAATTTTTCCAAAATCAGAATTTGGTACAATAAATACGGTTGGAAAAGTTAGGAAAAAGTTTCGTCGAAGATATTGCAGTACAGTATTTTCTTGAATAAAAACTGCCTTTGAATATAAGCCGCACAAATTTAATAAAAGGAAAAAAGAAACTGCCCTTGAACAGAAGCCACATTACAAAAGGCAAAGGTGAAGGTGTATAGAAGCTGTGTGTTTAAGAATATACTTAGCAAAAATCAGCACGTTCTTTTATTACAAGGCGTTACAATCAAAACAATAGAAGCCGCTCTGAATATAAGCCGCATTATATTAGCAAAAATATAAATGGAAGCCGCAGCTTCTATTCAAGAAAATACAGTATTTGAAAACTAACCTTAAGAGCCTCAGTAGGCTGGTTAGCGGATTTGATGATTGAGTGCACACCAGAAAGCGCATCATTTGCTCTAAGCACCTGAGAAGAAACAAAAACACAATCAACCAATCAACCAACTCAACTATCAACCAATCAGCCCACTATCAACCAAACAAGCCATCTAAAATTTTCATCCAAGATGAAAGAATTACAAAAATAGACCAGTACAGTTTATAAATTGTTTGCTAGAAGCAACTTTCTTGTGGATCAAATCCAGCCAAACAGACATACTACATTCTTGCCTTTGTTGCGTACTTCTGCAATGATAATCAGACAGAAAGCTTGATTTTCCTCCTATTCCCAACTTCTTCGGATCGAAAATGGCAATTCTTGTCGTTGAATCAAGCCAAGGATTCAAATAAACCATCCTTATAATGATTTGACACCATGCATACTCTAACTAGGACTGACAACTACGTATGTCCACCTATTCAAGTCAACCTTTTTAAGTTGCAAAACTCAGTATGCAGTAGCCTACTCGCTAAAAATGCATGGGCATAAAATGCTAGTACATAAAAATCTCGATTTAATGAACACAACACACACAAACAGCAGAATTTATATTCCAACTATTTTCCCTGCAAGCAGGGTTGGACCAGTTCATTGGATTTATCTCCAGTCTATCGCGCGGTGCAGGGTTCAAAAATATGTCGTCGCAGGTGGTATTTGCCGCAATATTCAGCCGCGACGTCTAGAGCCCATCATCGTATACAATTTCCACCGCTAACTCTAGAGTGCGTCGTCGTAAATGCGACTGCGGGCTAAAGATCCCTATGTCTTGTTTACTAGACATTGAAAATTAATAATTTACAAAAATCCCATATTTACCGCACAACTATCTTTACCTAGGTTTGTAGAGGAGAAATTCAGCTTTCTGTTGATGTACAGGGTATATCTGAATTTTTGTCGTTATAATTTTAAATATTAATTTTCAATGTCTAGTAAATTAGATGGTGTGGGTTCTTTTCTCATGAAAACACTCATACTAAATGTCAAGCACAAAAAAAACGTAAAAAAGCTCAGATATACCCTATACATCAACAGAAAGCTGAATTTCTCCTTTACAAACCTATGTAAAGATAGTTATGCGGCAAACATGGGATTTTTGTAAATTATTAATTTTTGATGCCTAGTAAACAGTCTTTGAAATCTGGATGGGCACTATTTTCAAAGAAAGTTCTATGAAAAAAGTTTCAAACAAATAAAAAATGTATATTTAGCCAAATGTACCCTTTACATCGTTAGAAAGTGTAGATCCTTCTTAGAAAACCCATAGGAAGATTGTTGTTTGGCAGGGCAAGAACTTTTGCTAATCTTGAACCTCATTCAACAAGATTTTTGAATCTGGGGCTGAGCTTAACTGCTATTCCGAATTTCATCTTCAAACAAAGGGAAAAACAGAAATAATCTAAGTTTTCCCGAGTATACCCTGTGAATCACCAGAAAGCTGAGTGTCTCTTCTTAAAATTAATATGTAAATTGTTGTGTGACAACATCGGATTTCTTGTAACTTTTTACTTTCAAATTCTTATTTTGCGTTTGCTCCATGTTCCCGAAGAACTTTAGAACAGCGCGCGCAGTGTGCTTGGTTTGGTATTAAGTTTCAGCTTCCCTCAAAATATTGGTCAGCGGTTTTTGGCGGCCATGACAGAAAAATTCAAATTTCCCCATTGTTCTAGAAGTCACGGCGTAATTTCCAAATCGAGGTACGACGACGAACTCTAGAAGTCGCGGCGTGATTTTCAAATCGAGGCACGACGACGAACTCTAGAAGTAATGGCGTAATTTCCAAATCGAGGCACGACAACGAACTATAGAAGTCGCGGCGTAATTTCCAAATCGAGGCACAACGACGAACTCTAGAAGTCGCTGCGTAACAAAATTACGGTAACGGGATCTAGAGCCCGCAGTCGCATTTACGACGACGCACTCTAGAGTTTGCGGTGGAAATTGTATACGACCACAAGCTCTAGAGGTCGCGCCTGAATATTGCGGCAAATACCACCTGCGACGACATATTTTTTAACCCTGCACCGCGCGATACCAGACTACATGACTGTCCACAATTTAGGAGCAAAGTTTTAAGGCCAGATGTTTCGTCCAATGCCAACACTTTTAATGGCCTCTTACGACACACAGGGATGATATGGATGATTTCTCTGACCTCCAGTCACAGGGAAGGATGTAAAAATTTGTTAAAAGGAAGAAAAAAGGATGTAATAATTGATCTTAATTGAATGAAGTAATGATTGAAGCCTAATAATAAAATGTTGTGCAAGATAAAAAAAGAAAAATAGAGGGGAAAAACTGGAGCTTGATGCTAACCTTAGGACCTTTTCTCTTGACTGTTTGATCATCCAGATCTTCAATTCCAGCAGAGTCCTCTTCTTGGCTAGATTGGTGACTTGAGTTGTTCTTTCGATGCATTTTCTGTGGACTTTGATGCATGCTATTGCTTGTTTTAGGACTTTCTGTGCGCTGCATGTTCTGGGTTAGCTTTGAAGTGTCTCCTTTGGGTGGTTCTGTGACCGGATTTGAAGCCACATTATCTGGGCTATCTTCGATGTCGATCTGACAAACTCTTCTTTGGAATGCTGGACTACTCAGTGTCTCTGGTGTATTTGGCCGCACTGGACTGTGGACTTTACCTTCAACCAAAAGAACCAAATAATGATATCATCCAAACCACTCAAATAATCCTCTTCTTTCAGTTTCATTATTTGAAAGACTCCCAGCCCATTGTAATCTAAGGTAGAGCTAAGAATGGTCAAGACAACCAGCAGAATGATAGCAAAACTCCCAATGTCATATATTGATCGCAAAGTTGCAGTGGCAAAGTTCAATATTTCAGGCACAGATAAGAAAAGATAAGCCTATGTGTTGGAAGAGTAATTCAAAAATAAGCCATTCTTTTTAAAACGTTTCAATATCATCTGCATCAGTAAACTATTCTAACAATCTATTTTAACAATATGTTAGAATAGTTAGCTGATGAAGATGATATCAAAACGTTTTAAATGCATGGTTTTTTATAATTACTGTGTTAGATTTGTATAAACTTAGGAAATTGGGCTGTTCTATTATCATATCATGTGTTGGAAGCAGATAAACCCAAAGAAATATGATATACCTTTATTACCAAGTTTCTCGCTTTGCCTTGCTTTGTCATTCAAAGGAGTCTTAATCTTAGCGAAAAGCTGCTCCTTTATTCTTGCAATCTGCGGCATTACAGCCCTCGGGGATTGTGATACTTCCTCAACGCTGTCAGGTTTTGGCTCACTATTTTTGGAAGATCCCTTGTTAATTGGAACTGATTTCTGAGATTTTTCAGATGTAAGAGATGGCGTTTTGGCAATTTTCCGTACAGTCTCAGGAACTGCAGGTTCAAGATAAACAACTTCAATATTGAAATCTTTCATGTTTGCAGCAGTAAGTCCATTTTGACCTGTGGACAGTCTGCACTTAGTTGGCACAACTGTTTTTGTGACATCTTCCTTGGATTTAGAACCTACAACAGCTGGTATTTCGTTTGCTTTGTCACTGGACCTCTTCTCTTTGTCTTTTTGATTGGCATCACCTGACTGGGCATCTTCAGCCGTCTGCAAAACAAGATTTCGACACATGCAGCAGTTTTATGGTTAATACAAACTAATGCACTATTGCTCATAACCGTATCACTGCAAAGCACCTAGAATCAACTCACATTTGATATAGAATTTCTATAGTAAGTAAAATTATGTTTAATCTACTTGCCTGCGAAAGGCTAGGGGCCTTATTTCCTGCAAAGGAACGGGACTCCTAAGAGTTTAACATTTCTTAAAAAGGATAGATCAGTGGGCTCTTAAGTCAATACCTCAAAGGTTGCCCATCCAGATTTTCACCTCACACAACCAAGCTTAAATTCAGCTGCACAACTGCTTAAGCCGCTTGGCACCTCACCCTGCCTGTAAATGGTTATCAAAGCCAAAGTGGGTTAAAGATATGAGGTCTCTTTGTTGATCAAGCTCAAATTTCATACATCAACGGAACATGCCAAAGTCCTCAACTCCACTAAGGTACTCCTGAATTTCACAAATCTATCAATGGTTTGTGTGAATCAACAAGGAAAATGAATTTAGATCAAAATGAAACATTACCTTACTAGCTTCAACATGTTTGACTGTCAACTTGGTCAAATCAATGTTTATATTCACCATGCTTGGAAGAGTGCTATTTTTCTGATGGTTCTCAGCCATGAAACTTTGCACTTCCAAATCTGCTTCGTGCTCAATGAATGAATGTGTTGTATTGGATCCATGTGAGTCTTGTGCGTCAACTAAGCCTTCATGTTCCTCCAAAATACTGAGAAGAAATGAAATAAGGGAGGGTAATCAAAAAGATATTAAGAATCACAACACAGACTTGGAAAGAAAGGGCCTGACAATGGAATTGCGATGTTTGGAGGAAAAGGCCATCTGTTCTATGTTCCCCAAGACTCACCCCATTAGTTAAATTGCTAAACAGGTCATTTTGTACAACTTTCATTTTGGCCAAAAGAGACGGTCGGTGCAAGTTGCGGAATGATTTGGCCTCAAGTGATTTGGTTGATTTGCCCAACAGAAAACCATTGTAAGTAACCATTGGCATCAAATAGCTTGAGTTTTATAACAAATAAATTAAGGTTGTTTCTATGCATATCTTCAATATATGATAGTGTGATGTCCAGATCATCGCAGCACCAAAACGAGGGTAGCGGACAGAAGCGAGGTTAAGATGGCGGCGTGCAAGAGAAGGTACTGAACTGACTCGGGTGACACTAGTGCCCTGTAATTGTTAGACTAAAAATCTTGGTTATATTGTGTTCATTTACACTTGTCCCTTATCTGTTTGACTTACTGCAGATAGATAAGACCAGAAAAAGCCATGCTTTAAATTAAACCATGGTCTGTTCTAGCCTTGTCTTTTGATATTTATAAACTTTGGTAAAGTGGACAGGTTTTTCTCATCCCAGTACTTAGACAATTCTTCCCTATGTTCCACTTACCTCTCCTGATTCTTAGGATCAAGCTGAAGCTGACTTGTATTAGCTTCTGCCTTCCTGGCACTGGATCTAGTTGTCCTTGTGGACGCTCTGACAGGTGGAGCTGCTGTTTTGGACTTGGATCTTTTCTTGCTGATCGACTTCTTGCGCTTGCTTTCATTTGCATTCCTTTTCAGCTTTCTTGGTCTCTTTGCTTCCTCTAATGGAGGTGTGCTTTCTTTTGGCTCTGGATTCAGTTTTCGTTTCTTCAAAGAAGGGGTTTTAGGCATGTGATGGCCAGATTCACTAAACAATAGAACAAAAGATATATGATTCTTACAACGATGGCTTGAAAAATTCACGACAAATAAATAACATATTCTTTAGTACAGGTATACATAATTCATAACCAAACTTGGGGGTGGGGGTTTTGGCAGTGGGTGCTGATTTTCCATTCTTTATGGCATTTAGCTTTGTTTTGTTTTAAAAATTCTCTCTTGGTCTAGTGTCCCTGTTCAGGTTAGCTATACAATTGGATAGTTTTCAAACTTTATGGCTATAATGTACATGTCATTGGCTTTCCCAGGAGGGGGACCAGGGGCATTACTGAAGAAATACCCTGAAATTTGGCAAAAAGTTTCCTCAGAGTACAGGGTTTGTTTTCAAATAAAACTGAACTTTTCCCTGGGCCTGGGGATTTGCAATTCAAGGCTGAGCCTGAGGCTGAATGGTGCAGCCTCAGACCAATGATCAAGCATCATGGACCATGGTGGACTTTTGAGCAAAGCTGGAGCCTATCCCAGAAGAACAGGAAATGCCCTAAGTGGCCTGGATCCAATTGAATCACATTTTTATGATCTCCTTCCTTTTTGCAACTGGAAACTCAAATCCATGGAACGGCATCAAGATAAGTAAATATGCGGATCTTTCCTGCCCAATAGCCGGGAGTTGTTCAATTTCTCACTCCATTTGTATCCCAGACAGTTAGTAAATTTTCAAGTTTTATTCATCTTCTTTCCATATCACCCATGGAAAAAGGCCAGAATTTGACACTTTAATTGAGTTCCCCTCAGTAATCTGGGATGGCCTCTCTCGGGAAAGCCAATGACAAGTGGATTAAGCCCATTGTCTTTTTTCAAAAAATGAAAACATTGATTTTATTGGTCGATACAAGGGCAGGAGGAGGTTGGTGGGTTTGGAGATAGTTTCCATTGGGTATGCGCACTGTGTGCAAAAATTTATTTATGAGTCTTCCAAGGATCTTGCCTAATTCAAACAAGGCTAGGCAGCATACTACCACTTTTCAACGGCTTTATATTGCGATTTCTTAAACCCCTTATTGCATGCTTTCTGACTTGCCTACTAAAACCTCATTTGTTTATAATTCAATCGTAGTAATTTGATGATGATGTGATGATGAATCCAGAGAAAGTGATCAACACATCTTTTTTTTTCATTGATACATTTCTTCACCTCCAACCTACCAACCTTAAGTTTATGAAAATGTTTAAGAAGAAATTCTTAGCCTTTGGCGGGAAGAGGATGGAGTAGAATGCAGACAAAAGAAGCGGATTTAGGGAGGTAAGGTCGGCCTCACGAATCTGCACTGGACGTTTACAAGCGAATAGGACTCGCAGCCCCGTTTGTTGATACAGTACATCCTCGATTATCCGAACAGGTTGAACTCAAATTTTTGTTGGGCCGTTCGGATACGCAAAAAATTCGGATAATCGAGGAAGAACATTTTACCTACTAAACTTGGTAAAAAGGATATTATCATCGTCCTGGACAGTCACAGGATGCTCAAACTGAATGCAATTTGAAAAGCTAGGCAAACGGAAAGACCAACTACAAAACTAAGGCAACAGTTTTTTTGTAAATTTCAACAACGATTTGTAATAATAACAACGATAACAACAAATAAATGTGTTATTTTTGTGCTTCCGTTGGATATGACTTTATATTGGGCAACAGTTTGAGCAGACAACGGATATTTCGATTGGTTTCTCAAGAACTAGTTTGCAAAAAAAATTTTTAATGAAAACTTTTGGCGTTCGGATAATCGAGGTTCGGATAACCGAGGATGTACTGTACTTTTAAACTTTCTCAGTTGCAATCGAAACACAGTCCAGTATCCTCACCTATCCGCAGACTCTTTAGCAGCAGCAAGGAATTCATCGAACCATTGACAGGCTGACTGGGCGATGGATTCCAACTCCAGATCTTGCTTCCTGCGAAGCTCCAAGGCCTTCGCGATTACTTTATCGACAACATTCATCTTCTAGATCTCAATTTTGCACAAAAATTTGAAAAATCTTTCCTCCAATATACGATGTATTTATCTAAAACATAAAATAGCTCTCCACAAATGTACTATATCATGGAAAAGGTAAACATAAAAGCTCGGCCATTTTCGTGTTTTAACCGCCAGAATGTTGGCTTGATAAAATTGAAAACCAAAATTACAAAATTGCGCCCCTCGTGAGAAGGCAGCCAATCAGAGAGCCGCATTTCTCACAGGGCATCCCAAATTTCGATTAATTTCCTGACAGAATCTTGGGTCAGCGGTTTCACCGTTTTCCCGCTGCCTTCAATTTCAGAAACGGCCTAAATGTTTTTTTGTTTTTGCTTCAGGCTCATGTTATTTACTATTTATCTTGCCAAATCAAGCTTTCGCACATCTCATAAAATATTCTCAAATCAAAAAGCCGAGGAAGACTAAAGGAAAATACAATGACTTCTAGTTTGGTGAGTTGGAAGTACTAATTATTATGTCTGTTAGGTCGTCAGGGCTAACTAAACTAACAACAGGGGGACAGATCCTGTCAAAAGTTTGACCGAGTTTCTAAAAGGCCTCCTCCTCCCAATTCGATTTTTTTTGCCATTCATTTCATGTGGCCATACTCTTTAGAAGGGTTAAGGATAAATTCTAGAATCGGAAAATTGTTTTGAGGCCTTAATAGACCTGTTTTTCATGACAAACAACCCTTTTCTATTGTCTTCTGTTTTCTATTGTTTTTCTCACCCTTTCTATTGTTTTCAGCTGTTTTTTCTCACCTTTTTTATTGTTTTATGAAGAAGCCATTGTTCTCTTGATATCAGTTCCTGATAAGCTTAGGAAAAACGCAAAATGAATTTCCACTCAGGCAGGAAATATGCAAGAAAAAATCTGGAGTACACTCTTTTTTTTATGAGAACAGTTTTATAAGAACACGAGCTTCAGATTTTGCCAAATCTTAAGAACAATTTAAGAACAAACCGAGGCTGACCATTTCAAGGTCAATATAAGAATGAGACGAAATAACCACGTGACTGACAAAAAATTACAAAACAAGCAAATCGACAACACACAATATATCAGATGGTCAAGAGAGTCAACATTTGAACCAATTAACACACACAACTTTTTGGGAAAACGGGCTTCCAAATCATTACAAGGTAAGAAAAATTTAAGAACATTTCAGGCTGAAAATAGAGGAATATTTAAGAACAGCCAGCTTCAAATCAAATTTACTGGTTCTCATAAAAAAGAGTGTATTCAGAACTTCTGCTCTTCTGATTCTTTACAAATAAAAGGGAAAACAAGTTTCAGTTGAAGGCCTTCCAACCCTCCTACTTTATCTGGGGGTCTCTTGGTTTGCCTTTTATAGAGCAAAGGTACACCCAATCAAAAAACGGAGGAAGACGAAAAAGACCAAAGAATCTTCTAATTTTCATATCGAGGAATGGGCTGGGACTTCTAATCACCACCTCAGACAGAACCATAGGCCAAGCAATGATATAAATAATATTCCATAATGCACGCTTAATTTATTTTATAAGGAACCGACCTCAAGGCCTAGTACTAAAAGTTCCTTAAATTTTCTATTGTTCTCTATTGTTACAGGAAATAATAGAACAAAAGAATCCATTGTATTTTGCAAGAAATTCAAGTTCCAGGTTCCTTATAAACAGTTCCTTATAAGAAAAAAAGTGTGTAAAACCTTGAAAGTATGAAATTTGCAAAAAGCCTCCTGGGCTGTCCCTGGCAACCCTGTTGATAGGTGGTCAATTTGAATGTATTGTTGCACCTAATTCTTTCTATCTATCAGCATAACGTATTATTCAAAATGTTTTAGCAGAGATAATCAAATAAGTTCTTGATTCATTGAGATTAAGATGATAACTTTGTCGTTATACCATCAACTTCACTTTTTTCCATGAGCAAAGTTAAATTGTCACAATGTTCCTTATTTCACACCCTTTGAGACTCTCTGTTAGATTTCCAAATTAACATGAATTATTCATATTTTACAGGAAGATCCGACTTTGGAGAAGCATTTTAAAGGACATAGAGATGCAGTTACAAGTGTGGACTTCAATCCGAATATGAAGCAACTAGGTATAAAAAGTTTTCTTTTCTTTTATACTATCCCCATGGAGAACGCCTGTGCAGTACGGTAGAGGATAATCATACTGCAGGAAGAAATACCATCAGTATATTGGAGAACGTTCAAAACGGTGGGGGATACCATTAGTACTGTGGAGGGAGACCATCCAGTATTGTGAAGCATTTTCAGCACGTTAGGGCAACCAGAAGCACTGTGAAGACGATACCAAAAGTGCCTGTGGTTTTCCTCTACAGTACAGCACCGCAATAAGGAAGCCTAACATTGCGGATCGCGTATTTTGCGAGTCCCGCTCGATCCTCTATACCCCGCGATAATCTCTATCGCGGACCCCGCAATACACCGATCGTGATGAAATGCGACCTTTCGCGACGGATCGCGACCATTCGCGAGCGAACGCGTGCTATTGTTGCGTATCGCGGACCCCTCGATCTAATCGCGGAGTTTGATGGTAAATTTTTCCAACAAAGTGGATATTTATAAGTCATCGAAAATAGAAATGGATGTTGAAAATGTGTCAGCAAGTTAAAATCAGGCAAAACTGGGTTTCTGATGTACTATCTTATAGCTTAGTAATACTTCTGAATTTCAATTTTCTTAACAATACTCGTTTAATTCTTAGAGTACCAACGCTCTTTTCCATCAGAACACGTTAATTTAATTTGACGCAAGCTATTCTTGAATATTCCTCTATTTTCAGCCAGAAGAGCTCTTACAATTTATCCCTTTTAAGCCTGCCTTTGCTATTTGCTTCTAATAATTCTTATAAATTAGGCATTAGGCATAATTTTAGGCTCGTGTTCTTATTAAATCGTTCTTATGAAAGGAAAATAGTGTAACTTAGACTTTTTGAGTTCTAGTACTAGGTTTCTTATAAGCTGATTTCTTAGCTACAAAAACGTGTACGTCTTGCGGACAATTTGAGGAAATGAAAGGAGAGATCTCTTGGATTAGAGGCTGGTGTGTTGAAGGTCATAAGGTAATTGAAAATAACATCCCCATGAACAAAAGACTATCATTCTTCCTCACAGCTCATCTGATTTCCAAGAAGTATTTTACACTCCTTTTTTTCTTAATTTGCCTCTTGGGACAAGACCTATTACAGAGAACACATGTCATAAGACAATAACATTCAAAACCAACAACCCAAAAATTGTTCTTGGATCTTGATCTAAACGCTGACCATTGCCACAACTATCTAATAAACCTATTTCAAATAAAAATCTGTAATGATAATAAAACCGTCAAGACTACGATATGGCAAAAAAGACCTCAAAATAAGGAACTGGAAGCTTTAGGGTCTTATCTAGTTTCTTTGTAAAAACGTTTAATGAGCTGAGGAATATATGTTTTATACCTAAATGGGTTTTTGATTTTTTCAAATTAATTACTTTTTATGTTTTTTCTGTCGGAGTGGATTTTATAGAATGTCCCTTGAACTGATTCAACCATTAGTACAATTCATTTCAATAGGGTAAGCAACTGGACCCTTATCCAAGCCCTCAAAGTTGCCTAAATATTCAGGCTTTTCAGCCCGCAATTTTTCTGAACTTTCTTAAGTTTCGGCTCTTTGAGGGTTTAGATTGATGATTCGTTACCTGTAAATTTCTGACAAATACGGACACATTTTTTGTTATTGCCTAAGACATATGACTTGATCACCAGCAAAACCGATAGTTTTATGAATAATTTTTACCCAGTCCACCTTGACCACGAAATTTATTAGAGCTTCAAAAGGAGTGCGCATTAATTGAATACATCGCGGACAATCGTGAATCGCGGATCGTGGATCCCGCACTCGTTCGCGCTCGATCACGCTCGTTCGCGCTCGATCTCGATGTCCGCGATCTTTCGCGATGAAAAAACCGTTTTTTTGTCCCCGCGATAGCATCAAGGATCGAGCGCGTCACGCAAATTCTCGCAACGCGATGTTAGGCTTCCTTATTGCGGTACTGTACTTTATATCGTTCACAGTACTGATTGTATCTCTCCACTGTACTGCACATCCTCCAATGCGCTAGACATCTCCCTCAGTACTAGACATCATCCTTCACTTTTTTACAAAAAGTTTCCCCGAAACAGCATATTTGACTGGTAATGTATTTAAGGAGGCAATCAACCCCTCAAACTAATTTTGTGTTCATTCCAAGACAAGCTCCCCTCAAACTGTGTTTCAATTGTATTTTGTCTACTTTAGTGAGTGGGTCAATGGATTCGAGTCTAATGGTCTGGCATTTTAAACCCCACATGAGAGCTTACAGATTTGTTGGACATAAGGTATCTTGAATTATCTCTATCTTCCATTTGATAGCTGTTTGCATTTGACTTTTGATTGACAACAAGATATTGCGTCATGATGTAGCCAATCGGTTTAGGGGCCTGGATTTCCAATGCTTGAAGGGCAACCTTTATTGGTTTGAATTCACAAAACAGTTGGAATCATAAACTGCAAGATGTTAGCCCCTCAGCTGTCAACCTTTCCAGGATATGTGATCTAAAATGTTAATTTCGGGGGCAAGAGTTGTTGGTCCACATTAGGCTCACACTGCCATACCCCTAACCTGTGTTATCATATAAATCTACTTGCTTGCTTGGTATTACCTTATCAAAATTTTTGAATTTGATTTCAACATGCAGAATTCTCCGACAAAGTTTATACACTCTGAATGATGGATAGCCTATCCAAGCACATTATTTCATCTTAGGTTTGATATACATATGCTAGATATGACCAGGCAAGTAGACAAGCAAAGATCAGGAAATTCTTATCCAGGAACCACTTATTAAGCTATTCCATTAATATCACTCCTATTACAATAGAATTATTTATCCTCGTGGTTACTTGAATAGCATCATGTTGTGGCCAATGACCTAGCTGATTAAACTAAGGCCCAGAGGTGGAAAAATTTTTTTCCTTTCTGGGAACCTAGAAATCGGGCTGAAAACTTTTTGCAAAATTTTTTTAGGTGGTAGACATAAAAAATTTGGTTTGTGCCTGTGCCTGTTGCTGTGTGTTTTGTATTATGTAGAAGTTTCAAATATCTAATTATCTAGCTGTTGCCTTCTAAATTGTAACTTTTTAAGTGAAAAAATGTAGAAGAGGACAGCTGCATAATAAGAAATCCGAGGTTTCTAATGTTTAATTTGAATGCTTAATATCAAGAATCTTCATATCATAAAAATGTTGATTTATTCCAGAAAATGGACGAAAGCTGCCTTTTTGCAGTTCAGTGATGCTCTCGTTTATAAACTAACTAAAAGTGTGTGGGCCTATGGTTTTATGATGTTTTTTGATGTTGAGGAGATTGAAGGGAAGGAGTGAACATAGTTTATTAGGTGACTAAAAATGCACACAATGACAAGAAATTAATTTTACCCAATATTATATTTCTGTGCAGTCCAGTCAAATCAATTATTGTGGCAGAAAACACACATAAAACAGGGGCATATCTGCTTGCGGGGTACCAGAGGGGCCCGGGCCCCCTAATAATTGCCAAATTATATTGTTCTTATGTGCAATTCCTATTGTTCTATTGTTTTAAAACAATAGGTGCCCCCCCAAACAATTTTCCTTCCTACGCCCCCGAGAAAAGAGAAAATAGTTTGCAATACTCAATGACATCAATCCCAGTATTTCATGATTTTCCACCAAGCTCACCTGCCAAAATCTAATTTTTTATAATTTTTTCTCTGCAGTTTTCAGCATGAATAATTTGCACAAATAATTTCTTTCAAATTAAAAGATATATGCCTCAAAGTCAATTGTCAGGTCAGCTTTATTTGCTCACAGGCAACCAGAGAGAATATTTTCTGTTAAATTAACCTAAATCATAGCATTCAATTTTGTACTTTTTTGAACACTCCAAAAAATTTCTGTGAAACTTTCTGCAAATTTTTCCACCCAAAAAATTTTCGATAATTTTTCTACCTCTGCTAAGGCCCAACTTACCTCCCTCAGGAAGGGTACTGATCATGTGTCTGTATATTTTTCTAGTTTTTCTTAATTTTTTAAAGCTTGTTTACCATGTCAGTATGAATTTAGTATATGTGTGTAATGTTGAGCTTGTTGACCATGTCGGTATGAATTTAGTATATGCGTGTAATGTTAAGCTTGTTTACCATGTCAGTATGAATTTAGTATATGTGTGTAATGTTGAGCTTGTTGACCATGTCGGTATGAATTTAGTATATGCGTGTAATGTTAAGCTTGTTTACCATGTCAGTATGAATTTAGTATATGTGTGTAATGTTGAGCTTGTTGACCATGTCGGTATGAATTTAGTATATGCGTGTAATGTTAAGCTTGTTTACCATGTCAGTATGAATTTAGTATATGTGTGTAATGTTGAGCTTGTTGACCATGTCGGTATGAATTTAGTATATGCGTGTAATGTTAAGCTTGTTTACCATGTCAGTATGAATTTAGTATATGTGTGTAATGTTGAGCTTGTTGACCATGTCGGTATGAATTTAGTATATGCGTGTAATGTTAAGCTTGTTTACCATGTCAGTATGAATTTAGTATATGTGTGTAATGTTGAGCTTGTTGACCATGTCGGTATGAATTTAGTATATGCGTGTAATGTTAAGCTTGTTTACCATGTCAGTATGAATTTAGTATATGTGTGTAATGTTGAGCTTGTTTACCATGTCGGTATGAATTTAGTATATGCGTGTAATGTTAAGCTTGTTTACCATGTCAGTATGAATTTAGTATATGTGTGTAATGTTGAGCTTGTTGACCATGTCGGTATGAATTTAGTATATGTGTGTAATGTTTTACATCAACAAATGTTTTTGTTTGTGCAGGATGCAATATTATCAGTGAAGTTCTCGCCTTCTGGACATCTGATAGCCTCTGCTTCAAGAGACAAGACCGTTAGGCTATGGGTGCCAAGTGTGTAAGTAACCTATGTTTGATACTTGCCCCAAAAAAACATAACATTGGAACTTGGGTATTCTTTGTGAGATCTTACAGCTATTTAGTGGCAGGGCTGGCTGATTGGCTAGCTCACTCAACCCTTATTTATTTGTGGATTGAAGTCTGCTGTCAGACCTGTCATATCGGGGGGTATGACCTGGGTCCAACGTCTTGATTAGTTTACCTATTCATTGCGCCCTTTGTGCTTTGCACATAAACCAATCCCATACAAACATATTTAGCGTATTTGCCTATCAGCTATCAATCTACTACTTCAATTGGTCTACATGTTAAGTGGGCCTCCTTGTGCTTCACATAAACCCATCCCATACGAAAATAGTTAGCGTATTTGTCTATCAACTATCAATGCACTGCTTCAATTAGTCTAGCTATTCAGTGGGCCCTTTGTGCTTTGTACATAAACCAATACCTTACAAAGATAGTAAGCGTATTTCTTTATCAACTATCAATGTACTGCTTCGATTAGTCTAGCTATTCAGTGGGCCTTTTTGTGCTTCACATAAACCAATACCTTACGGAGATAGTAAGCGTGTTTGTTTATCAACTATCAATGCACTTCCACAATTAGTCTAGCTATTCATTTGGCCCTTTGTGCTTTTTACATAAACCAATATCGTACAAAGATAGTTAGTGTATTTGCCTATCAACTATCAATGCACTGCTTCAATAAGTCTGGCTATTCCTTGAGCCCTTTGTGCTTTGTACATAAACCATTACCTTACAAAAACAGTATCAAGCGTATTCGTCCTTCAACTATCAATGTACTGCTACAATTAGTCTACCTATTCAGTGGAGCACTGAAATAATCCATCATTATTGGTCCAGTAAGACGATAATTTATAATTCTGTTTAGAGTCTCAGTGTCTATTTTCAATTTCAAAGTTTACTTGTGAAAGCTTTTATTAGATGAGCGAATTTCCTGTACATCAAACGTCTTCATGCAGCAAATGCTTTTGATAAAATGCTCCTCTCATAGACATATTGATTTGAGCTATAATTAGCCACTGATACTTCAGAAAAGTGAAATTACTGATCAAAAATTGTCATAGGAGTCATAATTGTTTAGACATTAGTATTTCAAATAACAAATATTTTTATGCTGTTAGAAGTGTAGATATTATGTTTGATTTTGTAGAAAAGGTGAAAGCACGGTATTCAAAGCCCATACTGCAACTGTCAGAAGTGTAGATTTTTCTAAAGACGGCTTATCGTTGCTGACTTCCTCCGATGACAAAACAATCAAAGTAAGAATTGATTAAAGACCTTTCTCGGTGATTTCGACATTTTATCCTTGAGGGCAACCTTTGTTGGTTCGAATCCAAGAACAGTCAGAATCATGAACTTAAAGCCCTAAGCCAACTCAGCTGTCCATTCTTCCGAGGTAGTCAAATGTGTACCCAGAATATTCGTCCTTGAATATTCACTCTGGGGGCACAAACTGCCGGTTCACATCAGCTTCAGACTGCCATACTCCGAACCTTCTCTACAGTACTAGCAAATAAATTGGTTTGCTTGCTTGCTTGCTGGTTGCTTACATTTGTTATTAAAATTCCTTTTATTACTTTAGCTTTGGGCAGTACATAGACAGAAGTTTCAATTCTCACTGACTGGTCACATGAACTGGGTTCGATGTGCGAAGTAAGATGTTCTAATTATACCTTTCTTTATTTACTGTTGTTGTTAGAAAAACCTGGTTCTCGTATATCCTATATATTTGTAACCATTGAAGACATTGCTAACTTTCCTCCCACAAGAGTGGAAACATTTGGTGTTATCAAGGCTGTTTCTATTATTATATTTGACATAATAGCTACCACTTATCAAGACGAGCCTTTGATATTCGGTAGAGCAACGTTGTAAAAAATTTCGGTCTTATGAAGGCTGTTTCTGACACATATTTGATACGATAGTCACCACTTATCATTAAACGTCTTTGATATTTAGTTGGTTAACGTTTTGGGAGAGATCCGTCTCCCATCATCGGGCAATGAGAAATGTGGTTTCTCCTCTATTTCTTTTCTTATTAAATTTATCCCTATTTATTCATCCCTATTTTATATTTATCAAAGAGGGAAGAAACCACATTTCTCATCACCTGTTGATGGGAGACGGATCTCTCCTGAAACATTGCCTTACTAAATATCAAAGGTTTGTCATAATAAGGGGTGACTATCATGTCCAATATTCCTTTTGCTAGTTTTTATTATTTTCCAGAGCTTGCCGTTTGAGGCAGGCTATCACCTTGCTTCAACGCCCTTCTCAGACACTTAAGTGGGGTGAAGAGTTGCTCGAATGCTCGCTACTAATTTATACTTGAAATTTAATGGCAATCACCCACCGAAATGTGCACTTTTGCTTAAGGATAGCCTTCCAGAGAACAAGGGCCAGAGTGATTCATTGTTCACCTACTAACAGTCTCATGGCCATGTCTTCTGTTTTAGATTCCAATTCTCCCGTTTTAGATTCTCAATGGATGGACGACTCATAGTATCAGCAAGTGATGACAAAACGATAAAATTATGGGATAGAGGCAGCAAAGACTGCGTTCACACATTTCATGAATATGGAGGGTATGTCATTCAGATATTGTTCGGGACCATCAATTAGGAGGACTGGAACCCACGACTTCTGACGCCAATTGATTTTCTAATGCTTCTCCTCAAGATATCGAATTATTTATCGATTATAAATCCTAATTTTAAAGAACCGCACTCTCAAATGAGTAGCCCCCCTCAATCTTATTCTTAGCTGGAATATCTTTGCATTTACAAAAGAAATCACAACAAAAACGAAGAAGATACTTAAGCTGCATAATTATAAATGAAGAACTAAGTCGATCATTTCATCAGAACTTTGCTAGGCAGCAAATCTCTCTTTTTAATGTCACTCCGTTTTTCATATTTTTCATCCAGATTTGTTAATTTTGTTGAATTTCATCCTGGTGGAACTTCTATAGCAGCAGGTGGAACAGACAACACAGTCAAGGTACTTACTCTTTATGCTTAATTGCCAAGAGTGGGAGGTTGAGAAAATAGGGAGTGGACATTTTTCTGATGTTTATTTATCCGAATTTGATGTGAATTGATTCACTCAGATGTTTGTAAAGTAGAAATCACTCCTCACTAGACAGCCTTATTGATTTTAAGACTGTTTTTTGTTTGTGTACGTGTACAACGTAAGGTCTTGTTAACATAAGGGTTTGGTAGGATATATCACATCAATATACAAAGGAGTGTGAGGTACTAGTGTGATTATTGAGTGAGTGATTTTCTGTTAAGCGTGCAAGCCTGACTAAGGCAAGGCCTTGTTTCCAGCAGTGGCACAGTAGCATACACTACATCACTATGTATAATAGCAAGAGGTCATAGAATCTCTACTGCACCCATTTGCACTGCAGAAAGGTTCAATTACGAAGAATTGCCCTCTAGATCACCCGTCGATTTTAAGGTGCACGCATGGTGGTCTGAACCCATACCGTACGAAATCTCTAGCAACAAGCAGTTGGTTTTAAGGTGCATGCCATTTCACTGTGCCTGCAACCATTTCATAGACATGTTATTTCTACAACGTTACTGCTATTTGTAAAATGAGTGTGTATCAGGAATGAATATTCACCTATTGTTTACGTCTTTTTTATTATTGAATGAATTTTATTATTTAATGAATGTTTTTGTTATGAATGAATATTCACCAATTTTTAATGTCTTTTGTATTATGAATGAATATTCACCTATTGTTCATTTCCTTTATATTATGAATGAATATTCACCTATTTTTAACGTCTTTTGTATTATGAATGAATATTCACCTATTTTTAACGTCTTTTGCTTTATGAATGAATATTCACCTATTTTAACGACTTTTGTATTATGAATGAATATTCACCTATTTTTAACGTCTTTTGTATTATGAATGAATATTCACCTATTTTTAACGTCTCTTGTATTATGAATGAATATTTACCTATTTTTAACGTATTTTGTATTATGAATGAATATTCACCTATTTTTAACGTCTCTTGTATTATGAATGAATATTTACCTATTTTTAACGTCTTTTGTATTATGAATGAATATTTACCTATTTTTAACGTCTTTTGTATTATGAATGAATATTCACCTTTTTTCAACGTCTCTTGTATCATAAATGAATAGTCACCTATTATTCGCGTCTTTTGTATTATGGATGAATATTCACCTATTGTTCACGTCTTTCATAGGTCTGGGATGTCCGCATGAATAAGCTACTGCAGCACTATCAAGGTATTGATAAACTAAAAATACTTAGTAAAATATGATTTAGCCAGAAATATCGGAAACATAATGAAACGAACACATGGTTTTCGTCTGACACTCAACAGAATAATACGTTATAAAAAGAAGGAAACAAAAACCTCACTGATTTATATATACCCAGATGTGGAATGAAATAGGTAGCGACATTGGTAAAGAAACGCTATTTTTCCGTTATTTCTGGCTATTTGGAAGTTTTGTTCCATCCAAAGACTGTCAAATATGATTATGTATTAATTGATATCATAGCCAGAAAAATTGGAACCATAATGAAACGAACACATAGATTACTTAAGATAGACTACTGATGGTAGACTACTGACTGACTGATAGACTACTTAAGCTTTTCGTCTGACACTCAACAGAGTAATACGTCAGAAAGAGAACGAAACAGAAACCTAACTGAGGTACGTAGGTCGCACATCTCAGCGGTTATGTGATAGGGTTAAACAACACGTGCCGTCTAGCATACGCAACAAAACTGTTCCTCAACGAGAACAACCATCTCGCGCCTCAAAACCAAAAAGCTCACTAAAACATGACTCTGCTATAGGTCAACATTTGCTCGACAACCCAGAGTGTGCTAAAGCCTACAGTGAGAATTGCTTTCGAATAATTGGCAGAGCAAGATCTACCTTTCACTTAGCTATTTTGGAATCTGTCTACATAAAAACCAGGGATCCCCTATTGTGTAGACAGAAGAAGTTCGTTTTCGCCTTAGGACTCTTGAAATAATCTTATTGGTCAGCCCACTGTATCGTGGGTGTTGATTGGTCTTCCCACACTATACCAATCATTCACCTCTTTTCTGATTGGCCTATTTCGATCCACATCTGGGTATATAAATCAGTTAGGTTTCTGTTTCGTTCTCTTTCTGACGTATTACTCTGTTGAGTGTCAGACGAAAAGCTTAAGTAGTTATCTATGTGTTCGTTTCATTATGGTTCCGATTTTTCTGGCTATATTGAAGTTCTGTACCATCCAAAGACTGTTCTAATTGATATTAATGTGCTATTGCTTTGCCTATGACTGCATCACAGTGCTCGATGTACGAAGGTACGGAGCGATATTGTTGAGAAACAAGAAAGGAGACTGGCTCTCAGTAACTCAAACTCTTTAGACCCAGTCGTCAGACTTTGAGTTACAGAGAGAGAGCCAGTCTCCTTTCTTGTTTCTCGTCTATTATTAATTGTTTGATAAAGCTGAGCTTAGGCCATCCTGTTTTAAGGTTTTTGACAGTCAATGATACTCACTAGTGATTTTTTTCAGTTCATGGAAATGCTGTCAACGGCTTATCCTTCCATCCATCTGGTAATTATCTCGTTACTGCGTCCAGTGATACAACTTTAAAGGTGATGCAACTTTCATATTTCAACAGCCTTTGCTCAGTACAGAATTTGAGGATAGGGAATATGTCCGAAATGTAGTAAAACAAAATAACTAAATATGCTTTTCGTCTGGTAATAATCGTAAGAACAGATCTGGTTCGGTACAGAACATCCAGATAGCAAATAAAATCAGAAAATATTTGGTATTACATATTTGATATCAGGAATTTTCAAATTATTTCTCTAATTTGGTGCCTTCGTGTCTTAAACCATTATTGAAACACGCTAAACATGCACAAGTAGAGCTGTGAACTCATACTTCAGGGGTATTAATGATATCATATCTGGAAAAAACAACACTGTTAAAACGCAAATATTTCGATATAAAATCTTCTTCAGTACTCAAAACGGTCGGACAGCCAAGTATTCATAGGATGAAATCAACAAAATAAAACAAAACTTACTTAAATATTTACATAAAATCACGATAAAATCCCCCCAAAGAATCCCTTTAAGATAAAAAGCCTATTGTAAATAAAAATACCTAAACGGTATTTGTAAGCCTAAAAGGAATTGAATTAAAATACATGTTGATTATATTTACATAAAAACGATAGAATTCCCTAGAGATACCTCATAAAATGAACAAGTTTGTAAAACAAAACCCCCACAAAATCCAAAGAAAAAATTGCCCGCCAAAACCTTGATTTCAAAACTTTCCCGCCAAATTCATTGTTATAACTCTAATTGTCGACGTTAGCATAGAAGCTCTATGTAAAGTCCAGAGCAGAGCATCAGATAGCATATAGCTATGATATCATATATTCATATCTGCAGTATGAATTCGCAGCTCTACTTGTTCGTGTCTTAAACCATTATTGAAACACGCTAAACATGCGCAAGTAGAGCTGTGAACTCATACTTCCTGGGTATTCATGATATCATGTCTGATAACATGTAGCTATGATATCATATATTCATATCGGAGGTATAGACTCGCAGCTCTATTTGTGCATGTTAATTTTGTTTTGATGATATTTCAAGGCATGAAGCTACCAAATTATAATTTAGTGTTTAACACACATGATCACATAAGATTATTAACTATAGAAGTTAATACAAGAATATCAAAACTTAATTGTTTTATGAATAATACAAACTTTTGATTATTTTTTAGATTCTCGACCTTATGGAAGGACGATTATTTTACACTCTTCATGGTCACCAGGTAGGATTAAAGAGTTTATCAAATTGTTTTGATTTAGTAATGATTTTGATTTGTAAACGACTTCTAAAAAGTCCCCCCCCCCCACCCTGATCTTAGTTGATAATAGGACCGAGAAGCTGTTTTGTATGTGTTAACAGCTGGTTTAGATATGTTTATCCCTGCACCCATTTTTTGCTAAGCTTCAATTCAATTTTATATATAAATGACACGCTACACTATTCAGGAGTATTGTCAAAATGCTAACAAATAGAAATACAAGAAAGAAAGAAAAAACATTTACAAAACAGATTCAAAGTGATTACAAAATAACAAAAAAAGGATGAAGTGGAGGAAAACCAGTAACCCAAACACCTAAGTTTGAATGCAGATATCAGCTAAGTGTGATTATCTCTGAGTTTCATGGCTGATGACCGTAGTTCAAAAGCGTCTCTAATTAAACTGCCTAGATGCCTGATAATTGAGAAGTCTTCATACGACATGATATCAACAAATTCCTGTTCTGATGTTCTGAGTTCTGAGTTCTGTTCCAGTCGGCCGAGAAACTCTTTCCTTAAACCCCTTCTACCTTGGTGATAACCCGGCAATGGTTTTGTTATAGAGTACTTGCCACTGTTGCGGAAGGTTTGGACTCAATCTCCTGGCCGAGTCAACCAAATACTATAAAGATTGTACTCAATGCCTCTTTGCTTAGCACCCAGCATAAAAAGATTGGTCCAGGGTAGGTGGCTAGGGTCAGGAAAAGGGATTGTACCCTATCTAGAAAGATAGTGGCGAATGAAAGATGAGCATTTGGGTCACTTTTGACTGCTGTCGACCAACTTGCTTTATTTTCAAGCACGGTTTTGCTGAACACAGGAACGCCTGGTTCCAGCAGAGAATGAGTAGTGAGAATGATATAATGTTAAACCAAGTGCCTTAGCTTTTGTGCTGTGAATGATATTTGGAAGATTATATTGTGCATATTGCTTCCATAGATAGGACCAGGACTTAAGGACTTTGAGTTGATTAGTTGTTGAAGAGGTATGATGAGTCACTTGATTAAGAAGATATCAAAATAGAATTATGAGTATTTTTCTATTCACTAAGCATCTAGTTGTCTGTTATTCATTTCAACAGAGAATGAGTAGTGAGAATGAGATAATACAGTTAGTAAGGAATCTAAATCACAACCGAGATCAAAAAGTTAGAAACAAAATGCCTTAGCTCTTGTTTTGTGAATGTTAGGGCTGTTATTCAAAAATGAAAGCCTAATGCAATTTTTGTTTCTCTAAACAGGGTCCAGCAACAACAGTTACGTTTTCTAGAAATGGGGAGTTCTTCGCATCGGGTAGTACTGATGAGCAGGTAAAATATCTTTATCACGTGTGCAGCTAAACCTGAGTATTTTTTCAGGTTCCCACCAATATATCTTTCTTCTTTAGAATATTTTTTTCATTTATTTGTATCAAGTAGGACAATAGCGAAGGCTGTAGTGATTTTTCTTAAAGAATATTTAAACCAATTAAGACTGCCTTAGACCAGGAAAAAAGGGCTCATGCTAGTGCGAAAATAGTGCGGTCTTTTCATTCAATACTGGGTTAAGCCAAGAGACCTACTTGAAAAATTGGTTCACAAGCTATTGTCTTGAAATCTTTTTAACAGCAACAAAAATACCCTGGCACTGGATTGGTTCTGCTTTTATTGAAGTATAAAAAGAAAATCGATGTTATTATGATTGTATCGACAAATTGAAAATTGCAAATGTCTTTTTGTATAATGTTGATTTATCATCCAGGTTATGGTGTGGAAAACAAATTTCGATTCAGTGGATTACAGTGAAGGTATCTTGATTAAATTGACCTTGATTTACTTATTATATCTTTTCTCCCATGCTACGTATCGATAAAATACAAAGTTTTAACAAAGGTTGTGAAGATAGGCAATAGACTGTCAGCAATGACGCTCGAATATTCCAGTTATGTCTCACTCCTAAGCTACCTCATTAAGAACATATAACGCTAATCGAATATATGAAATAAATAAGATATAGAAGTGCCACAGAGTTTGTGAAGATAAGCAGTAGGCTATTAGCAATAATGCTCAAGGATTTCAGTTATGCCTCATTCTTTAGCTACTTTATTATGAACATTTGACGAAGTAGACACCAAATTGCGGCCAAACCTTTCTATTACTCTTCCACTTTATCTTTATAATCTTTCAATTGGTTTTTATTAAGGATTATAGAAAAAAAATTCGAACCCTTTTTAACCCCAATGCAATTCAATTTAACTTTCATTTACTTCTCTATCTTCAATTTTATCACTTTACGTCTTACAGGTCCTTGACTGATAACAGGATCGATATTCTGAACAAGTGAACCTGTATAGATATTAATCATTATCATTATTTTTATTATCTTCAGTTCTCAAGGCGCACAGAAAACGAGTGGCTTCTCCTCCGATGTCCCACGAACACGACTTGCCACCAAGAACCCCACCCACACCAACCAGAACGAAAGAGGTATGTGAAAAGTAATGTATAGAGCATTTGGATTGCTTCAGCTAAGAAATTATCTTTTAAATATGGCTGCGCTGAGGTTTTATTGTTTTTGAACCATAGTAGCATTATTATCCATTTCACTGTGATGGTTTCATTTCATTTCATTTATTTTCATTTATTCATATTTCTACTCAAAACTCTATCAGCTCTACAATAAAACAAATATAACTATACTAATTTATATACAATTTAGAATAATTTGGATTGGCTGTTCTTCCCAGGGATCGTGCTTTCAGAAGGTTCTTAAGTTTTTAAGAATTCTTTCAGCTTTCTTTTAAACGTATTTAATGTGCAACTTGTTGTCAATGGGATTTCATTCCCTACTTTTGCACTAGAAAAAACAGTCTGCAACATACATGCATTAATTCTTCAAACGTAGCGCTCACGGTACTCTAGGGCACTGACTGATATGCCTATTTGACAAAATAAAACTTTATCTTGATACATTTTCTCAGGAATGTCTAAATAATCAAATTCACAATTAGAAAACCAAGCTACCTCTCCCAATTGATTAGCTGAAATGACCCTTACAATATGGCTGATAAGACTTCATTTTACAACAATAGACACTCGATCCAATTGGGATATCTGGGATCAGTGGGATAGAAAGTTACCAATGTCTTACGTTACAAATTTTACAAATCTTACATAGCATGCCTCGATATTCCATTTCTTCGACTGGTTCTACACGGCAGCAGAGCAAAAATGCGGATCATAGTTATGCAGATCACCCTCCCGTCTATACGGTCTCGGATCAAAGCGGACACGCTTTTATTTTCATTTCTCATCACGTGCTTTCCTATTTTGGTTGCAATTATCATTGAGCATCACTTTTGCGAAAAACACCCTGGTAATGAATCAAAACTAAATTAGTGCGGATCTTCCCAAAGGCCTTACAAAAAACAATGACAGATAAAAAAAATAATGCTGAAGGACATACCAAGGTTACACAGGCATCTCCCAGAGGAAGACTACGTCCAAACGGTAGCGTATCACTTTTGATCCAACACAAAAGTGATCCGAAAGAGACTAGTTCGCTTTCAGAGCAGGATCTAAATTGATGCGGATAGCGGAGCAAAAGTGTATCGGATCACTTCGTGTTCGTATAAACGAGAGGCTGATCCGTATCAATTTTGTGTTGGATCAAAAGTGATCCGCTACCGTTTCGACGTAGTCTTCCTTTGGGAGATGCCTGAGTAACCTTGGTATGTCCTTCAGCATTATTATTGTTATCTGTAATTGTTTTTTGTAAGGCCTTTGGGAAGATATGTATATTTTGCTCCTTTATTATTTTATAAATTGTTTTTATTTACAGATTCGTGCCAATAACGAACCACGTGATATGCTTTCCACTGATCCTGGTGTCATGGAAGTTGGCCCAGCTCTTTTCTCCATTCCACAAGTAAGCTGCATTGTTTAGAATTAATTCGAATGAAACCAAAATACAGTGGACAATCTTTTTGTTTTAGATTGGCTCACAAAATAAATGCTATCTAATCCAAACGACCTCTCGCCAAGGTATCTGCCTCAGCGCTCTCAGCCCTACCCAACTCAGTTCTTTCTTAGTTACTTGTTCAGTTTGCGATGGTGTAACCTAGTAATTTGAAGTCCTTTAAGGCCAACCTTAATTGGGTCCAGGATTTATTAATTCATAGTATACCCTAACTGCGTGATATTTCAAGTAAATTTGTACCCAATACCAAAATTTTGAAAAATGTAACCAATGGTAAGGCATTTTTTATCACTGTAACTACTGGACCATTAGCCTGGTTGGCCCTTTCCCAGCCCAGTAAGAATGCTAAATTCAAGGCCTTTGCCTACTATACTTTGGGCCCATATCATGAATTTTTTTAAATGTAAAGTATTTAGTGAAATTTTTCAGTTAGTCATATTGTGTCACTGAGATTGAGTACAAAGAGCAAGGCCTTTGCATTGCCCCTTTCTGGGTTTACAGTCAAGGTTGTTGAGGGCCTAGGGGTCTCGGGGTGTAAAGAGCTCTGGTTGCAAAGATCTCGGTGTGGATGCAGGCCCCATGGTCTTGGCCCAGTAGTCAAATTTTCTTAAAGAAACGCCCTTGCCAATGGGATAATCCTTTCTAATCTTTAGATAGGATAGTTGCTATCCCGTTGGTCTATAGGAGGTAAGGTTCTGGGTTCAATACCAGGTCGAGGCTTATAACAAATATGATAGCCCTATTTGGGTAGTAACCCCTGTTAGACCATACCTTCTGAATTTATGTTTGATACAAAAATTTTTGTACTGCCTGATAGTAGAGACTACTTGATGGCAGAGACTACTAGTCAATTTTTTGCAAGTATCCCCGATACCACGAGATATAAATAAAAATATACTCTAAATACAGGGTGTTTCAAGTAACAATATACCCCGATACTAAAATTCAAAGACCAAAAAGTGGCGAAATAATGGCGCTTATCCCCGTATTTTGCACATCCATTATATTGAAGTAGCCTTGGGATAATTGCTCAGAAATCCTAGCCAAGATAGGCAGGTCTGCCCAAAAAATCTAGCCTGCCTGCTCCATAAATCAGCCTCTAAGTTGCATAGTAAAAAACTCGTTGAGCGTGTAGTACATTGATATAATGAGTAATTCAATAAATTTTTTATAAACAAATCAATAATTGTACTAAGAATCGGAAAAGAATCGACGTTTCAAGCATAGCTTTTCGTCAGGAATGAGATAAATAAAATGCTAACTCTAAATTGCATCTCTCTTTAAGCAGTTCAAGTAGTTGCATTATATTTCTAAATCATTTCAAATTGTTTATTGTAAGTCTATTTGATATGTTTTATTGTTTACAGCCTGATGGCAGAGATTACTCGAAATTCATTGGCGTGGAAGGCAGAGAGCCTGCTGTAGGTCGGCCCCAAACGACACCACTAGAAAGAAGGGACATACCCCCTCAGCTAGCAACAACATTGGAACATATTGTGGGACAACTGGATGTTATTACTCAGGTATGTACTCCAATTATGTTGATAATGATGGTAGATTTATTTACAGCTTGCAATTCTTTTAATAAGCAACTTGTCAATAAGCAACCAGTACTAGATTAACCAATAAATAAGCAACTCCAGGGTTCGATTGAATGAATCAAGCAACTAAACACTTAAGCAACTATTTTGAAAGTGCTTAACTTAGTTTGATCACACCATGTTTCATTGTTAAAAGAAGCATATTTGGAAGGTTTTCTTTAATGTACAATATCCATTTAAACGGTTTGAGGTGCTGGGAAAGGTCTGTATTTTGTTTGTATTCAAAAACTACTAGCAACTCTCAAGCATTTTGAGGGCTCAAAATCCAAAATATTTAAGCAACTTTGAGAGCTGGGGTCAAAGTCCAGTTGCTGGTTAAAAAATTGTAGCTTTTATCTGTTAGTGCAAACCAGCATACTCAGCCAATCTCCCACTTACTGGGATTGAAACGTGAAACAAGGAGTTGGTAGATTGAGTATTACCTTATAAAGGGAGGGTGAGTACGCTTCCAAGGGGTTTGAATACTACCCTTTCTAGCTAAGTTCACTGAGAAAATATCTTCGAAATTTCCTACTTCTTACACGCAGTTTCACAAGATTTTAGGAACAACTGACCATTTTCTCAAAGATAAAAGTATGATGCGTATATTTTAGAATTTCATCTTAAAATTGGTGATTTAACAACTCAAACTTTACCTAAATTCCATTTTTGGCAGCTTTCACGACGGCTCAATGTACTCTAAAATCGAATGACACAAATCTGTCTTAATTTCGGACCTACTTAGATTTTTAGATTTAATAAAATTTAAGCCTTGGAGTATTGTCTTTTATTACAGCGAAGTCCGTTTTTTCTTTGTTCATTAAAAAGAGAACCGTACAGCTGGCGAATTTATTAATTCTTGAAGGGGATATACGATTTCAGGATGTATTGATTCATACAAATTATTAAGGGGGATTCCAATAGCAACGGCAACAGAGTTGATGTGTTTTGTGACCATACCAATTTTCTAGTTGTTCAGTTATAAAACCAGACTAGACAATTGATGTAGAAAACAGCTAAATTTGACAATTGAGAAACGACATGCAAATGAAGGAAATGTCACCATGGAATCCTTTATACTTCAAATTCTAGGAAAATATTAGGAGTTATTAGGGGACAGTCACTGTGAGCCCCCAAACTCAGCATATAGATTTTAACAAAGGAGCTCCGCTGTCTGTGCCCCGTAGAAGTCACCACTTATTTCAGACAGCGGTGTCATACAATCTCATATGTAATGCTCTAAGACTAGCTTTAGCAACAGCAGTCTATGAATTATTTTAAATACATTTGGGACTAAGGAGCTATTAAAGGAAGGCCAATGCAATCAGAACAATGGGTCATAGGCCCTTGGTCCTGCCTTTAGTTCGTTAGTCCTCGTTTTCCAGAATTTCAGACATTCTCTATGTCGTACCCCAAAGGTGACACATTTTATGCAAACTGAAGATCGAATTTAGTTGTTTATTTTTGTTATCAAATCAATTCTTGACTTTATTTCAGACGGTGTCGATTCTGGAACAACGACTAACGCTTTGCGAAAACAAGCTGCGAGAATGCCTGGATAATCAACAGAAGATCACTTTACAGATAAGGCCTAATGAGTAATCAATTTGTTTATTTGTATATATTTCATGTGTAGGGTGATGGACTAGGGACTCCCTTAATCCTCAATGTGTGTCGAATGATATTTGACCCAGGGGCAGATCCAGAATAAATTGGTGGGGTAGGTGTTATATGGGGGTTGCAAATAAATCCTTTTTTAAATATCAAGAACTAGCTATTCAATTGGCCACCAGACTTTTGGAAAGTGGGCGCTGATATTTTGTAATTGCCTAGGGGATAACTGCCCTCGTCTACACCCCTAAATACGGGTCCACTAATTTGACCAGCATTGCGATCAAGTGGTGTAACCTGGTATAAGTAGCTCATTCGGTATACTTTTAAGCCAAGACTCAAAGATAGTTTCAAAAAGTTAGGCTGCAGTAGCAGACCGTTCTAATTCTCGCCAGCAACAAATATAATTTTTTGGCCAGTCCTTCGTACTGTAAAGCTGGATTCAATGAGAGTCTGAGTTCGGGCTGTAGCAGTTCAATTAGTGTAGGAAATTTGTAATTTTTCTTCAACGACCAACATCAGCTAGTCAATGTCTGGGCTGGGAACCCTTACGGTATAGTCGAGATACGTTTATCAAGCACAAAGGTACAATTGAGTTAAAGTGAACTCGCCTATTGTTATCATTAGCGGGTATTAAGTTGATGTATGATTGAGAACTTGAACCTATGTATCAAGGATGCCCAGGGAATTTAGGAGTTTGTTTAGAGAACCACCCTACCTCTCAGACCTGACATAGAAAGTAGATAAACAGTGCATGCTTTAGCAATCATCAGACAGACTATAGTCCTATTCATTTTAGTCTGTCTGATGATTGCACAAGCGAGAATTTTCAAGCAACAGACAGCTAGTGTTCTTTATTGTTTCCTATCCAATAGAAAATTTGTAAACTAAAGCGTTCTGACCTACTAAAAACTTGATAGTCTTACTGTATGTGTGTGTATAATTGATGCAGCATTTAACAGGATTTTCAAATGAATTTGTTGAAACCAATCTTCTATTCAAGAGTGGTGATATTGCTGTAATCTTCACGTAATTATGTCAGCCTAAAGAAGATACGTTTAATAAGACGCAAATCACAAGAAAGTAAATCCTTCTGATCTGCTAAAGAGTTGATAATTTAATGATATGTGCAAATATTTCATGCAGCATGTATTCATAGGAATTTGTCGAACAAATCGCCTATTTAAGAGTGGTGATATTACTGTATTATCTACAAAATAATATCTACCTAATGAAGATAGATTTGTCAAGATGCAAAGCACAAGAAAGAACTATATTGAAGGTGCCATAAAAACTTAGAATATAAACTTAACTCGTCCTCCACGTTTGTGTTACACAAGACAAGCAAAATTGCTTATACAACTTTACTTTGTCTATTAAATGCTCTGGTAGCAATTGAAACTCACTTTGGTTCTCGAATGAAAACAATGAGTAACCGTACATCGTATGATCAACGAGTTAACGAGTTCCTGCACAGCTAGTGTAAGGATGACAGGGAGGGCGCATTGGGACTCATGATAACTTACTTCGATTTGCTCGTTGTTCTTATCACTTTTTGGGCACTATTTGTGTATCTTGAGCCATATTCTGTCGCTTCACCTTTTGCTCGTTGCCCTTGTAGTAGCAGTTTTAGCACTCTTTAATTCTTGAACTCCAAAAGTGAGTAATTGCACATTATATGGCTAAAGAAAAGAGTAACTGCGAAGCCAGCTTGGTGGTAACCGGGAGGGCACCTTAGGTTCTCTGGATCGTACACGCGTAGACTTCTTTTTACAAGAACAAAAGGAAGCGATATAGACAATTTTATGATGCACGAGTTGGAAATTTTTATAAGTGTGATTGTTCTCATTGATGACTGCAAAATACCAGGAAAGAAACAAGAACAGAAAAAGATGAGTTTGTTTGTTACACTTGCTTCATTATATGAAGCCATTTTACCAGCAGTTTGATTGATCTTTATTCTGAAATTAATACCAATTTAGACTCTTTTCAATAGACTCAATGCAGTATTATAAGGCATATACTACAGTACTAAACTATGCTACGATTTTATCGATTGTTTCTTGGTGTCTTTTATTCAATTGCATGAAAATGTTGACTTGTGCAGATTGTTAATCTGTGGATCGATACTGGTCACCATCGACAGGGCTTGTTCGAGTGTTAAACCAGGCTGTGATAATACTTGCTGCATTGTCTGCAAAGAAAAAGGCAATCTTACAGCCATGATGAAATGAAATCAGAAAGTGAATGGTGCCGTGAACCGGTAACAATCAAACATCTTTGAATTCGTTTTCCTAACGTGTTGAAATGGTTGAAATGGGAAATGAGGTTAAGATGACAAATCAACTTAAAGCCTGATCTTAAAATCAAGATGAGATCGAAAATCTGTTATGGAAAAAGTGAAGTCACTGTCAGCCATGTTGGAGAGACCGATTCAATAAATACATGTATGTCAATAAATCACCTTAGAGGGCATATTTGGATGATCAGCCTAATGCAATGAAATTCAAACGAAGATCAACTTCAGTGTGTTGTTTGCTTTGATAATTGTTAAAATGCTGTCAACGATCAGTATAAGTCTTAAGTCTTAAATTGTACAGATGTTATTAGAACAGCAATTAAGTCAATAAATCATTTCAGTAGCCATGTTAAGGAGTGGAACCAGCTCTTTTAGTGACTGTTGCTGAATGAATAGAAATATAGGGGTTTTTAGGCGTATCTCCGGAAAAATGTTAGATTATTTCAACGTGTTAAGGCCACGCCCCTTGAGATAGTTTGGAAATGCCTCCAAAATAAATCTCACTCACTTTTTTAAGAATGTTTTCTAGTTGTATATAATACTGTATAATATATAAATCTGACTGTTGCAGCCGCAACCATTGCAAATGTCTGGATCCACCGTTGATGCTTGAGGAATCAACTCCAAACTGCAGTGTCTGGCCTCAAACAAAGGGATACAAAAACAAGATAATGCTTGATTCAGTGTTCTATTAGGGGGTTTGTTGGAGTGATATTTACCTGTCCAACGCTGTTGAATGATCGCACGTGGGCTTCTTTATTTGGAATGTTAGAACGGGAGTACGCCTGGTGACCAATTTGATGAAGTTCGTCGAACAATCTTCCTTGATCGAAGAAAGATGAAATATCTGATCTCCAAACTTCTAGGCCTCGTTTGTTGTGCTCGTCCAGCTGTCTGGTGTATGTGTCAAAGTAATCTTTTAACCCTGAAATTCGATGAATTCACTGGCATAACATTCATCATAGAAAAATTGCAGGGGTATCATGGCATGAGGGAGGACAAGGTACAGCCTTTCAAAAGCAAAATCGTGAAGAATTCGAATGTCTAGCCCACCTGAAAATGGTCGTAAATCAACAATATGGCAGCGAGACAAATATTGAATGCAAAATAATTATTGAATTAAAAAGAACCTGGAGACGAATACATAGTAAAAATGTTGTAATGTATAGCCAGAAATATCGGAAACATAATGGAACGAACACATAGATTACTTAAGATTTTCGTCTGACACTCAACAGAGTAATACGTCAGAAAGAGAACGAAACAGAAACCTAACTGATTTATATACCCAGATGTGGATCGAAATAGGCCAATCAGAAAAGAGGTGAATGATTGGTATGGTGTGGGAAAACCAATCAACTCCAACGATACAGTGAGCTGACCAATAAGATTATTTCAAGAGTCCTAAGGCGAATACGAACTCCTGTCTACACAATAGGGGATACCTGGTTTTTATATAGACTGATTCCAAAATAGCTAAGTAAAAGGTAGATCTTGCTCTGCCATGCTAGATGCTCTATGCTAGACGGCACGTGTTGTTTAACCCTATCACATAACCGTGTTCTCGTTGCGGCACAGTGTGCCTACCACACAAAACAGCCTTGTAGTATATGAATACTTGTACCGGTGTGATGCCAGGTACGTAGGTCGCACATCCCAGCGGTTATGTGATAGAATAAAACAACACGTGCCGTTCGTTTTCGCCTTAGGACTCTTGAAGTAATCTTATTGGTCAGCTCACTGTATCTTGGGTGCTGATTGGTTTTCCTACACCATACCAATCATTCACCTCTTTTCTGATTGGCCTAGACGAAAAGCTTAAGTTACCTATGTGTTCGTTTCATTATGTTTCCGATATTTCTGGCTATACTCAAGTTCTGTACCATCCAAAGACTGTTGTATTGTAATGTGTGGATGGGCCACAAACATGCAATTCATAGAACTGATGAGATTAAGTTGTCTACTCTACTAATTAAAATAATTCAAGGGAAGTATTATGCCAAAATCATCGCTGCAGAATTTACTATTACATACACCCTGTTACATTGCCAATCTAGTGGTTTAAGATAAATTGCAAATCAATTCATAACGAAAGATTTTGCCCACCTGCTTCTGTGTATCTAAACCAGTACATCATGTTTTCTTGGTCTGTAGGAGATAGATTTGTAAATACAGAAATAAAGAGATAGGGTATTCTAAAGCATCTTCACTTTGATAATATATACCCAGTGGGATTGTAATCATGTTCATTTATAGGAGCTTGCTTTGATCGCGAGTTGACAAATTCAGCAGTTTATTTGTATAGGTTCATTGCCTTTTTCCTATCACTTTTATATTACGAACACAAAAAGCATAAATATATTAGAATCTTTTCACTAGGATAGTTGTAATCAAAGCAGTGGTCTTGGACTATATGAAGAATGTTATGTTGGAAGGTTGTGAGTTAGATCTCTAGTCCAATCTAGCCTCTGTTTTGCAAGGTTTTGGGATCAACGCCTGATCGATTCTATTCTTTGTTCTGGCAGGCTGTAGGTTTAACTCCCAGGCCAGTCCACCCTTTGAGTTAAGAGGTTTTGGGTTCAATCTCTCATTGATTTTATCCTTCGTGCTGGGAGGTTGTGGGTTTCTCTGAGCTTAGGGTCAAGGGCTCAATCCATAGGCCGGTCTGACATCGGTGTTTAAGGTTTTGGGTTCAATCCATGATAAATTATTGCCTATGGGTTTCGGAAGGTTTTGGGTTCGATTCCTAGTCCAATCTTGCCTCTGTTTTGGAAGGTTTTGGGTAAAATCCCTGATAGATTTTGCATGTAGGTTTCGGAAGGTTTTGAGTTCAAGACCTAGTCCACTGTTGTCTCTGTGGGAAAGTCACAGGTTCAATCCTTAGTCCAGTCTAGCATCTGTGTTGGAAGGTTTTGGGTACAATCCCTGATTGATTCTTGCCTGTGGGTTTGGAAGGTTTTGAGTTCAAGACCTAGTCCACTGTTGTCTCTGTGGGAAAGTCGCAGGCTCAATCCTTAGTCCAGTCTAGCATCTGTGTTGGAAGGTTTTGGGTACAATCCCTGATTGATTCTTGCCTGTGGGTTTGGAAGGTTTTGGGTTCAATTCTTAGTCAAGCCAGAAAGGTATGAAGTATTTTACCAGAACATTATTCGAAAGAAACATCATTTATATTTTTGAAAATGACTATTTATCTGTTTCAAGCTTTGTACAGCTACAATTCAAGCCTAATCCACTATTCTATCAGATCACAGCAACCTACAACACTGGGAACACTTTTCTTTCAGCTGTTTTCAATAGAAAGCTACTGAAGAATTGATTATTAAGATGCCAATGAATGAAATGAAATAAATGATGCAAATAAATGACACTTGTAATGAAACTTACTGGCTTCCATTATAAAATCATACGAGTCCTTCAGATCTTTCATCAAAGATTCTTTGGTGCTGCCAAAAACTTTCTTCCCTCCCTCATAATGATCACTGACAGTTCTCAATCCACTTGCAACGTCTTGGTAGTGCTCGATGGCTTTTCTTGCTTTATTGCAGTCAGTGTGCCCTGAAATAAGGAGATTGTGATTTGTAGTTATTTTCTTATTCATGAACTCAACCAAAAATAACTTTATTTACTTATCATGCTATTTCCACTTAACACTGAGATACAATACAAAAGTTGATGATAAGCAGCGAAGTCAGTCCAGTGATTTTCGTTATTCATGTCGGAATCACTAAAAATGCAAAAAATAGACTTCTTACCGTCTGTTCTAAAAGAGGGGTTGGGCTGGGTAATCTTATCTCTCAACAAAATCGCTATCGACGTTAGATTTCTGTTCATCACTCACCAGCTTAGTTAGACACTGCTTACCTCATAGGGCCTTAACCTTTGCAGTACTGCAGTATTTTCCTTTCCAAACAATTATCTCGCCTTTATCTTTCTTTCTGGGGTATGGGATTAGTAAATTAATTCACATATGAATTGAGAGAGTTTGAAATCCTGAGGTGGTGCATAGCATGAGATTTTTACGAGGATGTGTGTGTCGCTAAAATAGGTGGGTTTCTCATAAAAATCTCTAATATGGGTGCAATGTTTTGTCAAATCCCATATAGATTGATAAGAAACCTAATAACTAGCCATTTCACTAAGATAGGTCTTATTTTCGCTGTAAAATATCGACGTAAACAGGGTTATATTTGGAATATTTCGCTAATAATGTTAGGTATCATTCCAAAAAATTTGTTCAGATCAGTTCAGTTCAGTTCATTTAATTTTAAAATTCCACAACATACAATACAATATGCATTAGGATAAAGAAAATTGAATTTAAGTTAAATGATACCAAATACAAGTATAGAAAATGGATGAAGCTTTTGTATGTGGGGAATTTCTTAAGGAGGAACTCTCTCAGTAGCTAAACTAATCGAGGAGCAAGTGACGTTCACCTTCGGGTTTTACAAATAGTGTTTAGAAATAAAGTGTGTTTTATGGTTCAACGTGGACCCCAAAACGCATGTAAGACCCGGAAGGCAGCTGGTTCGAAGATCAATTAAACCCTTTTCTTGGAATTGACGTCATATCTCAGAATGGTGTATGTTTGGTTTTTTCTACATCGAGTACTTTGAACAAGAGTCCATCGTAAATCGCCCGCCATTTTCAAAAATTCAAATTTTCCTCTTACATCCACAATCTCTGAGAAAATTTGTTTGATCTTGGCTGAAGATGGAAATGTGATATTCTCCAGGAAAACACAATCTTCCTCTGGAATGTAAGTCTTTAGAACTGTTTTAGTTTTGTATCGCTGCTTGAGACGGTGTTATGTTATGCTTAGCCTTAGGCCGGAAAACTTTCCTTTTAATTAACTGGATCGTGGTGATGGACAGGGAGCTTTTAGGGGGAGGTTGGGTTGAGGGTTGTGGAATTTTTTTTAAAATGTCCATGCCTCCCCCTAATAAAACTTTTCTCACTCTTCATCGTTTACAAAAAATGTCTAGGTATCAGATAAGAAAATTTGGGAAGTCCCCTATTGATAAGTGTTAAATATTTATTCAATTGGTCAAAAAGGGTGTTATTAATATGGCAGGGGTGGGGTGCAGGTTACTTGTAGAAAATTTAATACACAAACCCTTAAGTAGATATTCTGTTTTGCTATGTTTCCATTTTCTGTCGCCTTCACCAAATTCTGTACCAATTAGAGAAAGAATACCCAAAGATTTTATTCTCCAGTTCAACTCCGATTATAATGACACTGAACGTTTTTAGGAAAAATGTGACTATATGCCGAGTGTGACTATATGCAGAGTTGCCAAGACTAAGGGTATAATTGACAGAAAATCATAGATTTATGATGGGAAGGGGTTAGAAACCCCAGCTGTGATTGCCTTGCAGTAATGTCATGTCCGGGTATGTACTATCTAAGGCGGGCAACACAAATATGTTATGTTAGTGTCACCCGACCGACCATAATTCTAAACAAAAAATCAGGATTTTTGGGTCGGGCGTCATATTTTCTCTGTCCCTACAGAGTTCGTTATAGCGGGATTCCACTGCATGTCGAACACGAAATATAAAAGAAAAATGTTTCGCTGTCTGAATTGAAAAGTTTTATAATGTGTGTAACTTTTGTGTAACTTTGTGCATGCTTTCAAAATAAAAATTGCTATCTGAACTTCGAATCAGGTGTAGGCCTAGTTTTAAAATTCTTTCGATCGGAAGATTTTTCAAATTTAGGCCCATGTTTTAAATATTTCGAAAAAATCAAGAAAATTTTATGCCAACCGACCGCCCGACCGAAAATTTGAGTTCAAGATGACACTAACATAACATATTTGTGTTGCCCGCCTAAGTATTATACAAATGAAATCTAAATGATGAAAATAGCAGCTGTACGATAAGCACATGAATCATTTCCATTTTTTTAAGAAACTAGCCTGAAAGAAACTTTTCTCAAAGCTGCAAGAAATTCAAAAAGCATAAGTGTTAAGTACCGTAGTTTGGGGTTAATAGAAACAGGAAGGTGGATAGGGACAAAAGATTGTGGACTTCGAAAATTAAACAAGGCCTTCTCATTTTGAAACAATTTGAACTTTATTTCATATGTAATAATTCATTGTTGGGTCACAATCAGAAACCTAATCATCAATGTCAAAATCTTTTGTCTGTTTTTGTCCCTATTTACCTTCCCGTCCCTATTCACGCCAAACTACGGTACCAAAATGAAATGAATACCATATGAAAATACTTTCTAACAGATTAAGGAAATATGTGAAACTGTTGTTTTACTGAATGTAACTATAAGATTATTTTGCAGTTTTGGAATACAGAAAGTGGTGAGTGTATGTGGATTTTGACTAAAAGCGGAATGACTGTAAGCAGAGTTTGTTTATAACGATCTCACCAGTATCAGATTTGGTAAGTGAAACTGTGATTTTAACAGTCAACTGTGATTCTTACCAGAATGTCTATAACCAGAGACAACTGTTATACCAATTTTTGAAAATTTGAGACTGATATTTATATGAGAATCTCACAAAGTCTCACCCATTTGGGCAACACATCCCCAGTACCCAAAATTTACTAGGTAACCCCAATTAAAGACAATTACCTTCAAAAGTTGACAAGTTGTAAACTCTTGCTGCATCAGGCGGCGTGTTCATGCCGTGGAACAAATCAGATCTTCTTGCTACTGCCCATGGAGAATAATGCCGGAATCCCATCTGGGTCTTATCATTCTTTGAAGTGAATTTTGGGATTGCTCTCTTTGAAATCCTCTCCAGTCTTCTCTCAAGGGGGCTCATTTCTGGCTGTTCCAATTCTGATCTTGGGGTTGGGGCTTCATCTGGAACCTTGACGTTCTTCTCTATGTCCTCCATAACTCTCTCCAAGCTCTTTTTGATCCCTGAAATTTTATCAGAGGATCTCATCAAATAATTTTAACAGTAATTCCTGGCACATTTATTGGTGCATGCTAGTCTCCCTTCATTAGAGTGGCATCCTTTTTTATTTGATTCTATTTCATTTTATTTTTTTATTTCATTCATTTATCAACTTTATTATTTTGTTCTATCTTTTCATTTGCAAGATTTGCACCAGATCTTTAACTCTGATATTAATTCAATCAATCTAAGAACAAATCAATTATATATTCATAACAGCCTTTTAGGCTCAATTGAAAACAGTGAATTTTTATTGTTTCATCAAGATTATTCATCCGTTTTTAGTATTTTGGTTAAGTCTTTCTTTGGTATGACTTGACCAGGTTTTGAGTCATCCTTTTGACAAGTGGCAAGCATAATATTGCTTAAACCACATAATAACATATTAATCAGATTCAATTTCATATCAAATGTCAATTGAAATATAGTGAGCATTAAGCCGAATTATAGAAATGTTGTTGGTACCCACTGAGAACTATAAAGGTAAATAACTATCATTGAAACTTCCACTCGTACGGTCCCCCACCATTAAAACTCCGAATTTTTCGATATCAATCATTGGTGTCAAACTTAGGGTTCAAACCCTGCTCTATCATATGGTATATTTTTTCTGCAATCTCCCCTCTGTATCATCGGCATTTGTGCCTGCGAAGTCCGCAGCCCCTGGCGACAAATGGTTTCTAGGGGTCTAGGCACTAATGACGTCGAATGGTTCGCAAAGATCAGAGCAACATACAATAGTCAATAACTAAGGCTCAGAGACAAGCGATTCAGCTGGTTGTCGTAGTGCATAGTCGAAAAAGATTTTAGAAAGTGAACAAGAAACATTGGCATCTGACTCAAGCCATGAATCGTCAGATAAGAAAGCTATTGGAGAAATATTAACCAGGGGCGCATCTAAGGGGGGGCTGTGGGGGTTGTCCCCCCTGCCCTTTTTATTAAAGAAGCTAATTTGCCCTATTTTCGTCTGGCTAATCATTCTGAATTCCCCATTTCAAAGAGAAATTGAAGGATTCTAAGCCATTTTAAAGCCTCAGAAATGTCAAAATCTCAGAACTTTCCGGGGGCTCTGCCCCCTTGAGCCTTACTAGAGTCCTTCCCTGCCCTTTTTTGCGGCTAAAACCCCTGCCCTCCAAAATTCCTAGTTGCGCCCCTGTTAACCATAGTAGACCCATATGATGGCAAGCCATTGGCTGAACCATTAGTTGAATATAGAGTTGGGCCTGTCTCTTGGCGTGCAGGCTCTTTGAACAAAAATAACTTGACGCTTTGGGAGTTCCTCCTGCCTTCGCTGTCCGTTAGAAATCTTCCATACCTCAGAGCTAGTAGTTCCATCTCTGCTTCTAACCGATAATTTCATATTAGGTCAACCACATGAAATAATAATAAGTAATATAGTATCAAATCAGATTTAATTTCATATCAAATGTTAACTGAGATAAAGTGAACACTAACCCATAACCCGAATTATAGTAATGTTGTTGGTACTCATTTAGAACTATCAATTCAAAAAACTATCATTGACACTTCCACTAGTACGGTCCTCAATCATTAGATCGTAACCCTTGAAATATTATTATGTCAACTGTAATAGCTCTTGGTACCTTTAATCTGAGCATATCTCAGTTCAGCTTCCTCCAACGCCTTATACATCAGATCAATCTGTGGATATGACACCCTCAACATCCTCACCCCCAGATTCTGATAAAACTCTCCATTGAAACACACGTCATACTTCCCATCCTGTGAGCTTTGTCCCGGTGCGTTTATCGTGAAAATCAAGCGGAAGGGTAGACATGGTGGTAGGAGGTCATTGACGTCTTCATCTACAGATACCCTGGTGATTGTAGCCATGTTGTCAGATTCTGGTTTTTCAAGGAGGGTGTTGATGTCTTCGTCGAAGTTGGTGCTTGTTTCAATCAGTCGTCTCGTTTCTTCCGCTGCGGTTTTGGCCTCTTCGAGAACAGCAATCATGCGTTCTTCATTTTCCGCCATCGTTTTAGTTTGCTTGTATCTGTTAAGCAGGAGCTGTAAAAGATTTACTTTGAGTTATGTGAAATCATTACCTCATCATCGTCATCATCATCAACATTCGATTCACTTCTACAGGAGTGTTTTATGTCTACTAACCGACTAGTAACTGAATAAACTTTTAACAAGGGATAAAGACTGAAAATAAATAAATTGAAATAAAAAGAGAAAAAAAAACTTCTTTAACCTAAGTGGAATCTCCATGGCGTAATTCGTAGCATGTCCATTACTTTTTTGACACGGTTCTTGATAGCAAACTAGTGACATTAGGTAGCGTAAATGCTTTTTCAGATATTAACATAGAAAGAGGGGACATGGTAGTAACCATAGGGCCAGTGGCTCTAAGACTTCCGTAAAATCTAGTAAGTTATAAATATTTGTACCTCATAGGCTCTCTTTCAGGGGAGTTTCGGCCTATTGTATTAGCCTTTACCCTTGGGATCATCTAGTCTCATGACTTGTGCAGGACTCGAACCCTCGACCTTGTCTAAAGGGGTGTAATTGGAGAGGGGATCATCAAATAGGGGGGATTATTTCCAACTCAAGATCAAAGATACCAAATATTTCATTCTTTCGATATTGAAATGAAATATTTCCGGAACTTACATTTAACTTTGAAATCTTTTTTGTATGAAATAAGAATAAGAGGGAGCCTATTCAAAATCTCTGCTTGAAAAGGGGACTTTTTAGAGAGAAGGCTTTTAAGGGAGGGGGGCTTCATAAAGTTTTGACAGTATTTGGATTACGATATACTGTCATATACGTACCCTAATATTATCTAATTGCGTATTGCCTGATCCTGACGCACGGAATTTGATAGCTTCGCATTTCAAAAGACAGATGACATTGACCACTTTCTCTTTATTCTCATTCCATGTCATGCACCTCATCGTTCGCTTTCCACTTCCAGGCTCCGACAAACAATCATCCTTCCAATCAATGCCCGGCATTGACACTGAAAATAACACATTTATCAGTGGAAAATTCTGCATTGCAAACATTCTATGAAAATGCTCATCGCATTGTTTAGGCCTTGTCCACAGGTAGCCGGATATTTTTGAAAACGCACATTCATTTATCTGTTTTCGAAAATAATTGCGTCCACACGATGAGCATTATAAAAAATCTCTTCCACAAGGAAGTTTTTGTTTGTGAAATTGAACGCGCAAATCTGAGCGTCATAGTTTTCGAAAAGATACGTTTTCGCTGTCCACACGACTTCATTAAAGCGGAGTTTCCAAAAATCTTCACTCTAGAAACCGTTTTCAAAAATATGGCTGTCCAGATATGGCTGTCTAGATATGGCTGTAAAATACGCTAGTTATGCGTGCACGCAGCCCGTATTCGTAAAGAGTGATTCCACCAATTTCCGAATACGTGTGGACAGGGACTTAGCTATTATGTCACACTCTTTTTGTTTAATAACAATCAATAAAATTTGTTTTAAGGTGGTTGGTCTTAGATATTTCTCTATTTTCAGGCTGAAATGATTTCAAACTGTTCTTATTTCTATGATGCTTAAGATATATGTAATTTGAGATAATTTTTGAGAATGAAAATGACCCGAGTAGGACTCGAACCCACAACCTCTAGATTCGTACTCTAGAGAGCTACCACTGCGCAACCGGGGCTTCGAGAAACCTAGGCCATATCATTCAGACAAACCCTGCTTCTCCTCAAGATATATGTTATATGTTAAGGTTCAAGATCAAGATAAGCAATGAAGAAGGGATTTCTTTCCATTCAAGATTCCAATGACGTTAAGACATTAAAAAATCGAGTTTTTAGCGATTATAATCACTTTAAAAAGTTAGGAATCGTTTCGGACCTAAAATTTACCATAGACGTACCTGTTTTGCACTTATCGATACAATTAGTCGAAATATCTAGAATATCTTGATCCACGTTTTGATTAGCCTCAAATATCTCGGCCTGGACTCTCTCCATTTCTGCCTCGTGTTGCTGCTTGCGCTCAACATGGTTGCTGTACTGCTCCAATACGTCGCTATGCACGCCAGTCGCACTTTCCTTGCCCTTTCTCATTTGCTCTTTGATTTCACCTAACGCATCTCTGAATGTCTTCTTCAGATTAGCTCTTGCCTGATTCGTGACGTCTATTTGGTACTGTGTATTAACAAGATAAATGTATTGCTTTCAGTCATGAATTATCCAAAAACCAACAATTAATTATTGTTTTTGCTCTCTTACGTTAAATTTCTTTCATTATGAAAATAAGAGACCCTTCGTGCTTTTTAATGCTATCCTTGTCATCTTGCCTGATTCGTGAGGTCTATTTGGTACTGTGTATTAACAAGATAAATGTATTGCTTTCAGTCATGGATTATCCAAAAACCAACAATTAATTATTGTTTTTGCTCTCTTACGTTAAATTTCTTTCATTATGAAAATAAGAGACCCTTCGTGCTTTTTAATGCTATCCTTGTCATCTTGCCTGATTGGTGAGGTCTATTTGGTACTGTGGATTAACAAGATAAATGAATTGCGATTTGCTCAATGCTTTCAGTTATGGATTACCCAAAAACCAACAATTCATTTATTGTTTTTGCTCTCTTACATTATATTTCTTTCATAATGAAAATAAGAGATCCTTCGACCTTTTTAATGCTATCCTTGTCATCTTGCCTGATTCGTGAGGTTTATTTGGTACTGTGTATTAACAAGATAAATGTATTGCTTTCAGTCATGGATTATCCAAAAACCAACAATTAATTATTGTTTTTGCTCTCTTACATTATATTTCTTTCATTATTAAAATAAGAGACCCTTCGTCCTTTTTAGTGCTATCCCTGCCATCTTGCCTGATTGGTGAGGTCTATTTGGTACTGTGGATTAACAAGATAAATGTATTGCGATTTGCTCAAAGCTTTCAGTTATTGATTACCCAAAAACCAACAATTCATTTATCATTTTTGCTCTCTTACATTATATTTCTTTCATTATGAAAATAAGAGACACTTCCACCTTTTTAATGCTATCCCTGTCATCTTGTCTGATTCGTGAGGTCTACTTGGTACTGTGGATTAACAAGATAAATGTTTTGCGATTTGCTCAAAGCTTTCAGTTATTGATCACCCAAAAACCAACAATTCATTTATTGTTTTTCTCTCTTACACTCAATTTCTTTCATTATCAAAATAAGAGACACTTTGACCTTTTCAATGCTATCCCTGCCATCTTGTCTGATTCGTAAGGTCTATTTGGTACTGTGGATTAACAAGATAAATATATTGCTTTCAGTTATGGATTACCCAAAAACCAACAATTTATTTATTGTTTTTCTCTCTTACATTAAATTTCTTTCATTATCAAAATAAGAGACCCTTCGATCTTTTTAATGCCATCCCTGCCATCTTGCTTGATTCGTGAGGTCTATTTGGTACTGTGGATTAGCAATTTCAATAAAGAATTGATAGAAAAAAGAGGCATAGAAACACAACTTTTATACAGCCCACTTAGGCCTTTCAGACTTTTGTCCTTCTCAGAGTGGGACTTATGACTCTTCTAAGTGTGATCTTTAAAAGTTGTGTTTCTCCGCCTCTTTTTTCTACCAATTTTTAGTATTCTACCTACGTAATATTCAATTGCAATATATTAAATTACCAACAATGAGGTTTAACAACTTTCAAAATACATTGATTTCAAAATGCAAGCCCTTGCTTTAGTCAGACTAGCATATTAAATCAGGACATTTTTAACACTGTAATCTTTTCGGAGGGCCCTTTTCCGGCCCAGCAAAAAAGCAGACTTTATGGCCTTTGGCCCATAACTTAAGGCCCTTTTTTGGAATGTTTTTTAAGAATTTACAGAAAATAGTGAAAGTCTTTTAGTCAGTCATATTTTGTCACTTGAATTGAGCAGAGAAAGTAAGGCCCTTTGCATTACCACTCATAGTCTCTAGCGCTCAAGTCGCGGAGATGCGGACCCTCGTATGGTCTTGACCCAGTAGGTAAGATTCCTTAAAAAATGCCCTGTGTTACACAAAATCCCTCTCAATTATATGCTATTAAATTGTACCCCTACTGGAAACAAGGCCTTGCTCTGGGCAAGACGTTAAAAAACTCACTGACATACCTGGAATGAATATTCAGAAGGTGTCCCTTCACCACTCGTCGTAAGCAAGGCCCTGACATCCTCAACCTCATCGTACATCCTCCCATTCAACTCAATCTGCAACCTCATCCTAGGCCTACCACCGGGTCTTCGCGTATACGTCGACTCAAAGGCACCCTGCATCCCAATAGTCTGGCAATGGCCCTTGATTCTCTGGCCTGCATTAGTCACGTATAGAGTCGGACCTGTCTCTTGACGTCCTGGCTCTTTGAACAAAAACAAGTTGACGCTTCGGAAGTTCCTCCTGCCTTCGCTGTCCGTCAGAGATTTTCCATACCTCAGAGCTGGTATTTCCATCTCTGCTTCTAATTGGTTGAGAGTGTCTGCTATGGTGACGGTTGCCTGGTATTCTTCATCGTCGTTCAGTCTGAGCTTTCCGAAGAAATGTAGGCCTTTCTTCACTTTCACGTTGAAGTCAGGGATGCTCCAAACTATGGGAGAGTGATTTTTAATTAATCACTTAAAAGTATATTCCAAAAGTACCCGCTTTTGTATTTTCCCTGTCCACACTGCTTTTAGCGTTTTTAAGATTCTATTTTCAAACGTATCCGTTGAGAGAGTGGAGCAACGTGAACGCAAGGTGAAAATGGATAGTTTTATAACAACTTTGTAATAACTTTAAACTGATGTCCCATGTTTATTCAGTAGGTATAAAGAGTTGAAGACAAATTCCATTAAGGACTCCTTTTGCTAGATAAAGACTTTACCTGGTCAGTGGCTTTTAGATATTTAATCTTGGTTTTCAGAGGCAAACAATCTTTTCATGGTTTATTCACCGTTTTTACGGATGGAGCCCCTCTTTTTGTCGAAGAAAACTTCGACTCTCGTTATCTCGAAACCCCGTTGTGTCGAAATATTATTCATTTCTTGCGAGAATCAGGGATTGCAAGAGTCGATTGTAGTTATATCCATCTTTTTTCTCAAATCTGCAAGTGTCGAGCGCTTACCTTCATCAATGGAGTTGTAACCAACGACTACTTGATGCTGAAAAGCAGCATGTTTGATGCGGTCATGAGTACCACTAATCCCGAAAGCAACTTCGATTGTTTTCACCATGAGTTTCGGTCTTTCTCCCACGAATTTCCTCTGATCGTTACTGAAATGGATGTACTGTCTGCCGGTGCTTCCACTGAAAGCAATGGTAGATCCCTCCACTGTGCCAAGATGAAGACGTGATTTCAAATCTGTAAGATATAACGATTCATGTCAGACACAAGATGTAAGATATTATGAAACAATTACGGTTATTAAATTACCTACAATATTGATTATAGATTCAGACCTTCAACTAAGTCCGATGAAAGAATTCGCCAGCTCTCTGTACTTCCAGGCAAAAAGGGAAAAATAATCAAGAGGAGAACTGGGGTGGCACTGATTCTTTTAGTCGCCCTATTTAGTGGGCCCTTTGCGCTTAACACATAAACCAATACCTTTCGAATATAGTAAGCGTATATGACTATCAACTATCGATGTACTTCTTCGATTAGTCTACCTATTCAGTGGGCCCTTAGTGCTTTACACATAAACCGATACCTTACGAAGATAGTAAACGTATTTGCCTATCAACCATCGATACACTGCCTCGATTAGTTTACCTATTCAGTGGGGCCTTTGTGCCTTGTAGTTAAACCAATAACCTTACGGAGCTAGTAATCGTATTTTACTATCAATAACCAATACCTGAATCATTTCAGGGTTACTTAGGCCAGTGTTTATTTGTCTATTGGTGCCTTGTTAACCGGGTTTCAATATTATTCGAAAGAGTAATTGGGTGTTCCTGACTACTGGTGATGATTTGTTGTATCTCACTATACTGATCATTCACTTCCTTTGATTGGCCAGTTTCGACCCACATCTGGGCATAATGATTCATTAGGTTAAACTTTCGCTTTATATCTGACGTACTACTCTGATGAGTGTCAGACGCAAAGCTTTAGTGGTTAATATATTTCGCTATGTTTCTCATTTTCCTCACCGTGCTTGAGTTCTGTCCCGATCAAAGACTGTTCTGACGTACTACTCTGATGAGTGTCAGATACAAAGCTTCTGTAGTTAAATTATGTTTCACTATGTTTCTGATTTTGCTTGCTATCCTCGTCAAGTTCTAAACCGACCAAAGGCTGTTCTGACGTACAACTCTGATGAGTGTCAGATACAAAGCTTCTGTAGTTAAATTATGTTTCACTATGTTTCTGATTTTCCTTGCTATCCTTGTCAAGTTCTAAACCGACCAAAGGCTGTTCTGACGTACAACTCTGATGAGTGTCCAATAAAAGCTTTAGTAGTTATTATGTTTCACTATATTTCTGATTTTCCTTGCTATCCTCGTCAAGTTCTAAACCGATCAAAGAAAGACTGTTCTGACGTACTACTCTGATGAGTGTCAGATACAAAGCTTCTGTAGTTAAATTATGTTTCACTATGTTTCCGATTTTCTTCGCTATTCTCAAGTACTGTACCGATCAAAGACTGTTCTCACGTACTATTCTATTGAGTGTCATACGCAAAGTTCAGTAGTTATTATGTATTGCTTTGATTCAAATTTTTATCACCTACCTCAAGTTCTGTACCGATTTAAGACTGTTCTGGAATACTACCCTGATAAGTGCCAGACGCAAAGCTTTAAAAATCATTATGTTTTGCTATGTTTCAAGTTTTTCTCACCATCCCGAATCAAGTATTCAAAAAATGAGATTTTTCAGCGTACCTATTCCTTGCAGTGTGCGTTTGTCAGGAATGGCATAGAGGGCATGCACAGGCTGCATATATGCAAAGTCAAGATCCAGAAGCATCGATCGTTGCGACTCTGCGCCTTCTCCAATTTTGAGGATTAACACATTTGTGCCATCATCGTAGATCTTTGCTGTGAAAATAAAAATTATCATCAAAATGCATCCTTATGGCTCAATAGGACACGAAATTCAAGATACCGTGGTACTCAAGATATACCATCATTTTATTCAAGGTATCTCCCTATGGTACCAAGATACCTCCACATGGTACTCAAGATACCTCTCCATGCTACTCAAGATGCCTTCTCTTGGTACTCAAGATACCCCAATGGTATTCAAGATACTTCCATTCGGTACTCAAGATACCTTCTCATGGTATTCAAGATGCCTCCATTCGGTACTCAAGATACTGCCCTTTGTACTCAAGATACCTCCACAATGATTCAAGATACCTCCCCATCCTACTAAAGTTGCCTCAAGATGGTACTCAAGATATCTCCACGCATAATTAGAGATGCCTCTCCATGGTAGTTAAGACATCTCCCCATGGTATTCAAGATGCCTTCCCAGCATACTCAAGATGCCCTCCCTGTGGTACTGAGTATACCTTAACCAGTTAGTCAAGAGACCTCCACATCATACTCAAGATGCCTCCTAATAATATTCACACGTAAAAATAAGACAAAAAGTAAAGATTGATCACTCGTACACGTCTTAATCTAAACTGAAAACCTACCTTTGTACTTTTCATCATATGAGCTGAAGTAAACTTCACTTTCCAGCACATTTCGATCCCCTTTCTCATTGGTGGACATGATGAATTTAATGGGGCCTCCAAAGACAAAGTGCTCGCTTAACCACATGGCAGGGAAGATGGTGGCTGACATCTTCATTTTGGTCACACCCAGCTTGCCAGTGTATATGGTTCTTTGGATCATGGGGTTCTTCCTGATGTGCATATCCAGGAAATTGCACATCTTCGCTTCAGGTGGGCAGTCTGTTAGAGCGAAGCGCTCGGCAATGATTCCCACTCCATTGCAGACTTTTCCAGGGCAAGCTGAAATAGAAACGTAAGGATGTTATATGGGTAAATTAATCTATAAATGATGCAACTACCTTATCTAGTCTTTGTGCATAATGTATCGTGAATTTCTGGATGGCAAGAGAAGTGAGAAGTATGAAATAATCGAAGATAAAATGCATAGTGATTGTGGTTTCCCTCGACAGCAACGCATATCCCTCCACTGTTTTTAAGGTATCCCCTATAGTACTGAACACCCTCTAATGTAGATTTGGTATCCTACACAATGATGATAGTATCCCCCACAGTACTGAAGAACCTCCAATGTACCGAGCATCCTCTGCACTACTGATGATACCACCAACAGTACTGAATATTCTCCAATGTACATAATCTGTATCCTCCGAAGCACTGATGGTATCTTTCTAAGGTACTGAACACCCTTTAATGTACTAATGGTATCCCCACAGTACTGAACATCCTCTATAGTATATATATTTTCCTCTACAGGGCTGATGGTATTCCCCCTCCACTGAGGATATCCCTTTACAGTGCTGAAAACTCTCCACGGTACTGGACATCCTGCAAAGTACAGCACAGAGTATATTATAAGAATCAATAAGAAGCTTAGGAAGATGCTTACCTCTCTATGGTAAACTCAATTTTTGAGAAATATTAATTAATGATTATGATCTTATTTGATTTCAATGAAAATGATTTGGAATATCGTGTAAAAGGGCTGGAGTATCGAAGTAAAATTGCTTTTTGAAAAACATAAAATATGTTAGAAATGACTGCTCAATAAGAAATCAAGCTGGCATTAACCAACTCACCACTGTAATGGAAACTGTCTACATTTTTGAAAAACTGCCTGTCAAACTCCACTTCGCCTTTCTTCTTTCTTAAAACGATTCCTGAAAGTCAAAGATAAGTAATCATCCATTCAGTTGGTATTCAAAGCCATACCCTAGATTTTCGAGCAAAAAGTAGAGCCATTTTTGAATATTATGTAAATTATGAATAATTAGTTAGAATAAACATAGGTCGCCTCCTCCTGCCCTCTCTTTCCTACGGGCCTTGATGCAGGGAGGTAGAGCTAGAAAAATATCTAGGGGGGGGGGGCTCTATTTGTAGATAACAATGAATAACAATATATAGCAATGATGATACAAGAACCCAATTTACTAAGTTTATCAAAAAGCAAAATACTATTTCAAAAATAAACCATTCTTGAAACGTTTCAATAACATCTTCAGTTAACTATCACTAGTGGATAGTTTACTGAAGAATATTTTATCTAAATGTCAGAGGAATTATTTATTGATTAGTCTCTGACAGTATATAACAATATTGATAATAAAATAACCAAGTGGGCTTCATCCCCCAACGTCCCCTGCTCTATAGCCCTACATGGGTGCTCTAAACAAGGACAAGAAGATAAAAGAAAGTATAGAGCTAAAGCAATGGATTGGTCGCGTACTCATACCTCCCCTAGCCTATTTTTCCTACGAGCCTGGATGTAGGGGGGTAAAGCTAGAGGAGTATCTATTGAGGCTCTGTTTATCTTGAGTGAGGCTCTATTTGTAAATTGAAATGGATGAGAATACATAACAATATAAATAACAAAATGACTAGAGGGACCGCGTGCCCCTAGGCCCTCTACTCTTTAGCCCTACCTGGTGGCCCTAAATAAGGATCGGCAGATAAGAGACAGCTAAAGCAATGGATTGGTCGAGTATTCACTCACCTATTTTCTCGAATCTCATCCATGTCGTTCTCATCTTTTCCTCCCCGTATAGTGTGTTGACCACATTATGCAAGTATTCGTTTTTATACAATATTGCCACCTTCATTTGTGGACCACCTCTGTCCAGAAAATACAGGATTTCAACGGCTGGGCTCTTAGCGATTCCGAGTTTTCCTTTCATCCTGACAAAAACAAAGTCTCTTTTATTCAATGCAATATCATTTTATTTGCAGAATACCAACGACAAAGTACGATGTATGATATAAAGATGATCACACTACATGATCTAATGGAAGAAAAGTTTGCACTTAAGATCAAAGATTGGAAGCTACATATAAAACCAGGTTAAGTAATACCACATTACTCTTAATACCGTGAAATATCTACGAAGCACTCTTCTTTAATTCAATAACCCCCCCCCCCCTTCAAGCAGAAATTTGAAATGAGGGCCCCTCTCTATTAAGCTTACCCAATTTTTTATACTAGGAAGACTGCAGAATAAAGTGAAATTATTTATGGATAACACATTATATATTTCGTCGTAATATTGCCGGTTTCTCATTTCATGGGCTTGAGAATGAAACATTTATTGTTCAGTTTTGTTTTACCCTTTTTTGATCGGAATTTACTTCCGAACATTGCACTTAATATATACTTCAGCTTGCCACTAAAAAGCTTTTTAAGCTACATGAAGTAGAAGAACTTTCAACCCGCCTCCCTCTCCTACTTATTTGAGCCAAGCAAGTAGAACCTGAATGCATTCACTTACTTCAAAACAGTGTCAAACTCGAACACTGCCTCATAACGCATTTCTTGCAGTGGGAAATCCAGCGAGTATGGAAACGCTTTAGCGTGAGCATCATCCAGAAAGGAGGCTTTCGATCTGTTACGCAGGGTAGTCATACTGAATATGTTCGCATTCGCATTTACAATCGTTCGGCTTGATGTTTGTTCCACGTTTATATCCACAAGTTCATCTGGAAAGGAAATACCGACTAGTAATGGAGTGTCCGAATATCATCGCTACAAATCGCTTATTGCAACTTATTTGAATAACTTATTTGTCAAGACAAGATAAGCAACTTATTTGTCAAGATTGAAACAAGCAAAGGTCCTCAAGTACCAAACTCAAATGTGTGCATCTAGCTTCTAAATCTCCATTAGTACTACTAAGATGAGTTTGATATAATACTAGTCAGATGATTGTCATCCGGAAATACCAAGATTAGTTCCCACTAATTCTACCCAGAGAAGTTTCCACTACTTGCTACTACCCCTCCTTAAAGAGGGGATATTATAGGGTAACGAACACGGGATTTATTGTCATTACTGTCTTCATTTACTCGAAAATCATCATCTTCAAGTTTCAAAGATGTAGCAATATTTCAGACTAATCTCTTCTAGCATATTCAAATGAGTCTGATAATACGAGAGCCCAGTTCCCCAAGTTTAAAAAATCTAATAGATTATCTAGAAAATAAACCATGGTTTTTAAACGTTTCGATATCATCTTCATCAGTAAATCTTTATTTGAAGGTTTGTTCATGAAGATGATATCTAAACCTTTAAAAAGCATGGTTTATTTTTGAATCATCCAGATGAGTCTGATACAGAACTATCAGATGAGTTTCCACTTGGCTGTTGATAAGACGTTTATGTCCCCTCTTACTGATGTACCCCATAGTAAAACTCCCTTAAAAAATTCAGGTGGTAGGAATTGAGCTTCCGACACCTTAGTTGGAAACCAACTGTCTTAGCGATTGTGCAATACAGCTCAAAAGATAACGCAGGGAAAGGAGCCGAGTTATCTAGTTGGCCAGATAATTATTTTATTTTCATTTCTCAACTGTTAGTTTTGACTCATGCAACGGATAAGTTTGGTTCTGCTGAACACAAGAACGCCTGATATTATAGTAGAAAATGAACAGTGAGACAAATCATTCCCTTAAAAAAGCTCTGAGTATTCAGGTTCTAATATGCAGGTTTCACTTGACTTCAGACGTCGAATGATGACGTAAACAATCGAATCATATCGTGAGCAATCGAATGATGACGTAACTAATCGAGTCATGTCGTGAGCAATCGAATGATGACGTAACTAATCGAGTCATGTCGTGAGCAATCGTATGATGGCGTATCGTAGAATACCCGTTGATTTTCGGTGAGTGTTGGCCTAGTAGACTTGTTCAACAGATAAGTGTGGTTCTGCTGAAAACTGGAGCGCCTGATATTAGCAGAGAATGAACAGTGAGACAAATCATTCCCTTAAAAAAGCTCTGAATATTTAGGTCCTGATATGCAGGTTTTACTGTATTGCAAACGTACCTAGAATGACCTCTCTGCCCTTCCCTGCAAGCCTCCAGTCCTGATAATCGCGACTTCTCCCATCCGGTGATGATACCAGACTCATCGTTGCATTCAGAAGTGCAACCAAGTTATTCTCCAACACCGGCACTATCTGAGTCAAGTTGAAGCTGACAATCAAATCCCTCGTGTCACGTGTTAGATTGATGGACACGAACCTAACCGTGGTCGTTGGTTCGAGTACAATATTGCTCAGGGATTTATCTGGGAATGCCATGGTTGCTACTTGCTGCACGGTTGTCGATATTATTTCTGGGGTTATCCATGATAATGTTTCTTCAGTGACTTGACAGCGGAGTATGATACTCTCTTTAGTCTGTAAGGGGTAGTAATGATATTATTATAATAATAAGCTATAATAGTGTAAATAATATTGTGGTATTGTGTCACTAAGATCAGGGCCTGATTTAATGTGATTTTTGCCACATTTTATGCAGTCTTGGAAACGAAAAAATGTGGGTTGAATTTTTGTTGTCATGGATGCTTCTATTAAATTTTCAAGAATCCTAAGCAATTTTAGATATTCAAAAGTGTGAAAATCTCAAGAGTCTGATAGATGTTTCGCCCTTTGGACCCAGCCGGAACAACTGGAGGACTCAAAGCAACTTTTCGAGAGACCAACTATCTTTGTTGTCACTCTGAGTTTCACGTATTCTTGCAATCATCAAACAACTTTTGATGACTGATCTTCGCTCTCTGAGTTGACGGCTGATCGCATGAATGCGTGAAACTCGAAGTTACAACAAAAATACGTGTCCTCTCTGAAAGCTTACCTCTTTGTAATACCTCTAATTAGGTATAGGAGTATAGAATTCAAAGGTCTACTCTTTACCTGTCCCTCTTCATCTTTGATTGCAGAGTTTGAATTTGAAGTGAAGTGCAGCAGATTGAGGCCCTTCTCCATCACGTTCAAACCTTTAGCAGGTACAAATTTCGAGATCAGGTCGTGCAGTTTGGGATAATTGACGAAGACAATATCGTCAGTTGCGGCCGTGATAGCCAGCTCCTTCACACCCCTGAAAACTTTCAGCTCTGGAGCTCGCAATCCGGTCAGTGACATGACGTTATCTGTGACGTCAGCATCCCGTTTCTTGTAGAGAGCGAAAACCGCACCGATCGGTTTCTTAAAACCCCTCTCGGTCTGTCCCTCCGCTTCTTCGCTCTTCTTGAAATCCTGCACGATGACGTAGAACTTATCAGCGTCACTCGGCAGTTCTGGTGCGCTGATGCCCCCAGTTGCGGTCAACTCGAACCCCTCCCCAGGGGAGAAAATTCCTTTGATCTCAGGCGATTGTAGATGGACAGAATCTCTGCCCAGCAGCATGTTTCTTTCTGACTGCAGCTCGTCGTTGATAAGTTGCGAAGTTTCGATGCCGAATTTGCCAAGGAGATCACTGACACTCAGAGATCCAATTTTCATTGTGATGCTAAAGTCTTCCAGGTTCACCTTCTTTCTTAGTTGGATATTTACTGCTGTGTTGCTCCCTGCAATTTATCATCAGGCGTTATTAGGGGCTACAAATTATTATATGTTGCGTGTGGTACTTTAGTAAGAAGAAAAAAGAGACAAATTGTATATGAAGTACCATGTGATATAATTAAAATAGGCGTATGCCCGTTATCACCTTGATGGTACTTCTTATACAATTTGTCTCTTCTACGTTATTAGAGGTGTCTGTTTAGGGTACTTTTCATTCGTAAGGCACGGTCTAAAACAGGAAAATGAATTTCACCAGACCAGGTTACTGTAATTGACATGTAGTACTAATCCACCATTTAGAAACTGACTTTAAAAAATTTCACCCTGCCTAATAGTAGCACATCTATACTTATAGATCATATTTTTCGGCTTGAATATTCATATTGCTTCAGAAAATAATTCTGATTGAAAAGGTAAATTATTGACTGTCCTGCTAAACATATTTTAAATTCTTCTCTTTAAGAAATCAGGCTGCCTGGTTTTGCATTATTCAGTCTCTTATTGGCGGGTTAGAAGTGGTTTCCGTAACCGGTTTGTTGCAATCAAAGGCGAGTGCGAACCACTGTCCTAAACCAGGACCATGAGGTATTATTAACCCAGTAACCTTTATCATAATACTAGAGCCAAATACCATAAACGCTTCGATAAAATCTTCATCAGTAAAGTATCTTGGTTTATTGATGAAAATTTACTAATGAAGATGTTTAGTTGACTGATGAAGATTTTATCAAAAAGTTAAGAAAGCATGGTCTATTCTTGAATTAATCCAGTAACCTTGATAACTTACCCACAGATGTATGCCCCTGCAAATTAATGTTGATATTCTTCAACGTTGGTTCTTCTGTGTAGGTCCAAGAAATCCTCATTTTGGCCCTGGCACCAAGCGTAAGATACTGCGGCTGGATTTCCAATGACTCTTGACTCTTCGTGCTGAACATGACAGTCTCGTGGTTTTTCCCATTGCATTGGTCGAACGTGAAATCCTTCAGCGCAAACTTCTCTGCAGTCATGAACTTCTTGGTTAATGCTGCCAAATCCACCGCGGGAAATAGTTGAGCCAAGACAGACTCGAACGGGCAGCTTCCAGAAGACTTCTTAAATTTCGTCTTGCATCCGTTTTTGCCACTGTCGGATCTGCTCATGGAGCAGTCAGTGTTTTCTATGGTCAGCGTTTGAGAGCTGCTGCCCAATAGCTCGCTAAACGAAGGGAAGTCTGCAAGAAAAGTTCAGGGTTTTGGCAAGAAGATTTTGAACAAAATGATATTGTGTATAGGCATGAGTGCACTGCTGTCAAGCTGAACACAGTGTGTGTCGAATTTGAGAGGGTTGGTCTCTAAGGGGTTTTTAATTCAGAGGATGTCGATTGCATTTCTGTCATCCTTCCCAGGAAAAAATGTTTTCTTACATGACTCTGCTTTTATGCTTTTAACTTCAATTAAAGACAGTGATAATCAAATTTGAAAGGGTTATTAATTGCTTTTCTTTACTCCTTTCCAGGTACATTCAAAAGACATCTGACAGACAAATCAGAGATTTATCAACATACATTTCCATGGTCGGTTCTCCTTTTTTTCTTACGCTCCTTTATTGTAAGTGCAATATATCACTATAAGCCAATTTTTATAACTATGGCTAGCTACTAGACTAGGCCAGAATGGACACCTTCCAGTACAGTTGATAAGGGTTCAGAAAGAAAGGTTAAAAGCTTTTGAGATTCGTTGATAAAAGGTTTATCAGCAAAGGAGATGATACTGGTTAACTACAAACACGCTACAAATTCCGCCTACCAAAACAATTTCCTTTGGCATAAACTCTTTAGCCTTCCGAGGAAGCATTCTCTGGAATTCCATGCCTGGTACAATAAAGAGTGCTGAAAACGTATTCAGATTTAACAAAGGCATAAAAGCCTGGAACGGAAATAAATGTAGCTGTAATATATGTAAATAAGTAGATTTTTATTGTATTTTTCCCAATCTTTGTATGTAAATAGTTGGTGTAAATGAGTTTGTACATAATTAATTGTGTACATTAGCTATCGTCTCACCAACTGTAAATAAAGAGATTATTATCATTATTATTATTATTATTATTATTATTACTGAACAACATACCAGGAGATCTTTTTTCGTATTGACCAGGATCAGGTTCTTCGCCATGTACTGTTGCAAAGCAAGCTGCAACAATCAGCATGGGCACAGCAATGCCCCATTTTTGTGACATTATTCCGCTGCCAGATAAATAGATAAAGAATGAATTAATATAATCTGCACCCAATAAACAGACATGTTATTAAGTGTAGATTCTACTACATAATTGCTTTTTACTCTCGTATATCGAGCACTATAGCCAGGATAGGGACGCTCTTATAACCAGAGATAAAAAAAGGAATTTGTTGATATCCCTCTGTCGAGATTTTCAATTTACAAGGCGAAGTGAAATTCAACTTTACAAACAGAATGAACTATACAATACTACCATACAAAAAGAATTAACCATACAATAGTAGACTAAGTTAAAGTAAAAGAATATAAAGTGAAATTTAGATATTAGACAAACCCCCTAATTGCAGCGGGAGGAATAGCATTAAAAGAGCAAGACCTTATTTCCATAATTTCCCCACTCAGAGATGTGCTAAACAAAGAGTTAAAGTTGAGAGTTATGAGGAATACTTCCAATACAATGTGGATAATTTAGACTTTTTAGTGAAGGACATAAGAATCTTCTTCATTTTTCTGAAGGTTTTCAAGAGAAATATCTTGAATACCATGTTAGAGCTTATTGCAAGTGCTTGCTAAATTTAGCTTGGTTGAGAGATTATTCCAAAGTTCAGGCCCTAGATGAGATACAGATACTTGCCTATAATTAAGAAAGTCAACCATACTCCAAACAAAGTCTAGAATAATTTTGACTAGCTTGCTATACTAAGATAAGTAAAATACGTACCACAAGGATTATTACTTGCACCTTTTCAGTTTGCTAAAAAGAGCTAGTATAAGCATACTGTATGAGCAAAAAGTAGACATTTTCGATAAGACTACTGTCAAACACATACAAGATATATTTCAAACTTATCAAGTTTTATTTTATTTACTCTAAAAATCGAAGCACTGACTTCTCAAGAAATATTTGTAACAATGCTAAATATGCCAACTAACGGTAGAGTTTTAGAATTATTTGTAACAATAGTTCTGGAATAGTTTTCTGAAATTGCTTCATCATAACGCGAGTCCTTTTTATAAGAATATCTGTAGTGTAATGTAAGCATACTGTGGTTGTTTTTGTTATGGAATATTTTACCCTATACTGATTTCTGTCTTGCCTTTCCTATTTTAGAAGAAGCTAGACAGCCTGATTTGATAATTTTAGTTTTATTTTATGCGGGGCTTATGATATTCGATCTACACAGTAAATATTTTTGTCCCCAAATTTTCGGGACGAGCAGTTTTTCAACCCTAAGTACTAATTGCCCTATTTTGTCCCTAATTCGTCTATATATTGTCCACATAGTTTAGTGATTTAACTAAAAACTGAGAAATAGGGTGCTATAAAGCTTCGACCATAAGTCGTTCATAATTTTTATCTCAGTTTTATTTTGATGTCCCTAAATTTTAGGGACGGACTTTTGTCAAAACTCTATTTGATCATATATTTTGTCTTGTTTTGTGATTAATCTTAGGTGTGGATGTATTCCACAGGCATCCGGGGACTTACATAATGTTCCCTTAAATGATGAATCGTTACGGAATGCCTTTTTTTGAGCTGTGATTGGTCCTCAGTATCAACTGTCAGATACCTAAATTCAAATTTTGAAGTCGGGTCCAAGAACTAACTAACTTCTCAAATATATTATGGCTTATCAAACGTGTTAATCAGTTTGTAGAACGGTTTGGCTATCATTTAATAGTTTAGATCTCAATTTGATTAATGCTCTAATTTCGAGTTTTATCTCTATCTAACTTTCAAATATTCTATCAAAGTATTTATTAGTATTATTTATGCTATTATATGTAATTTGTTAGTATCATTTTCTAAGTTTTTAGACCTGTAATGTGATTGATTGATGAAGGAAAAATATCTAAAGAGTAAAATATCCTTACCTTTTAGGCTGGCAGTCTCTATTAACCTGATAAGAATTTTATTGGAGTTGGTGTTTTAACAGTTGAGTAGGTAAGTGAAAAACTTTCTCCATCTGACTTGCTAAGCGCATGACCTTTGAACGATATCTGCATAATGTCTCTGTGCATAACCTGTGCAGAATCTCTCAAAATCATAAACTATCTCTACCTGTTCCAATAATCATAATGCAGAGATTTTGATTACAATGTTTTTGAAGGTGGCGTATTTGGTAGTTGTGTGGAGCGGATAATACCAGATAAAGCTTCAAATTTCTTTTGTTTGATAATCTGCCCCTTTCAGAGGATGAGATGTTAGTTCTCAATAAAGGACTTAAGTTTGTTCCACTGAGGAAAACCATTGATGAATTTCAGACAATGTCGAGAATTTGTGGCTTGTTACCTAGATTAGTGCTAAAAATGTCTTGATTAGTCTGGGGGTAAATTCGTTTCTCCAGTACACACCAAAGATACACGGTGAAGGAATTTAGTTTCGGGGGTACATGCTCTACCGTTAAGTGGGGGTATGCTGCTACGATTTCGAAAGCACCACCAATAATTTCTTTTTAATTTCTTTGAAATCATACCCAAAATTATCCATGAATCAATGCAAAGATACAATAAAAACCTGCAACTAACAATCTGCATTTTTAGGAGTTAGCCTAAAAAGTTTTTTAAAATAATTGTCCCTAACAGTAGTAATAATAGTTGTTAATGTTCGTATGCAGGTTGGAAACTTCTTAGATACCATTATCATTCTTTGGAAAAATTAACAACGTTGAAACCTAGAATTTGTGATATTTGGTCTTAAAATACTGTAAAATTCTAACTTTAATTTTTAAAATCTTAGGCTTAGAGGCTCTTAGTTGTGGGTTTTTACTGTAGCCCTATTTTACATTGATAGTAAGAGATCAAAATTTCTCAATTTTATTTAATATATAGAGAGCAATTCAGATTTAAACCGTGCTTTAAATGTTCGAATAAGATCTACTTCAGTAAACTTTATTAGAAACTCATCTCAGAATAGCCAGAAATACGCCACAATGAGAACAACCATCTCGCGCCTCTAAAACAAAAGATCTCTCTAACATGACTCTGCTATAGGTCAACATTTGCTCGACAATCCAGAGTGTGCTAAAGCATACAGTGAGAATTGCTTTCGAAAAATTGGCAGAGCAAGATCTACATTTCACTTAGGTATTTTGGAATCAGTCTACATAAAAACCAGGGATCCCCTATTGTGTAGACAGAAGGAGTTCATTTTCGCCTCAGGACTCTTGAAGTGATCTTATTGGTCAGCTCGCTGTATCGTGGGTGTTGATTGGTTTTCCTACACTGTACCAACCATTCACCTCTTTTCTGATTGGCCTATTTCGATCCTCATCTGGGTATATGAATCAGTTAGGTTTCTGTTTCGTTCTCTTTCTGACGTTGAGTGCCAGACGAAAAGCTTAAGTAATCCATGTGTTCGTTTTGCTATGTTTCCGGTATTTCTGGCTATATTGAAGTTTTCTACCATCCAAAGCGCAATTCTATTTTACTTTGATGTAACACAGTTATGGAGCAATCATAGAACTGTCTTTATGAAAAATTCGTTTGTTTGTGATTTTGTTCGACTCATTCGCAGGTTATAGATATTGCTCGCCCGTTCTCTATAAACAGTATGAAATATTCAAGGGATAGAATGACACTCATTTTTCTAGTCTAGTTTAATTTAGTTTGATTTAGTTTGATCTGGTTTCGTTTACTAGTATACCATCTCATGATCGTAGTTAGTTTTAAACTGGTAAATGTTATCCCATTTAATTGTATTAAATTAAGCTAAACTAAAATTAACTTAACTTGACCAAACTAAGGTAAACCAAGCTAAACTAAGGTAAACCAAGCTAAACTAAGGTAAACCAAGCTAAACTAAGCTAAACCAAGCTAAACTAAGCTAAACCAAGCTAAACCAGACCAAATACTGAAAACCCCTTCGTCCTTCGTAAAACCGTCAGGGGAACCAGTATGTGGAGCCATTGCAGCTCGTAAGGAATGGTATGGAGAAGATTGGCTCACTCCTGCTTTATCTAAGGATTGCACCCTCGACCCTTCGGCTGTGATATTTAATTTGTTTCATTTTCACGTTTTAGGTATGGTAGCCCCGTCAGATAAAAGACTAGTTTACAGAGGGCTAGACAGTCATTAAGCTTGCACATTACCTGAATCTCCTTGACAAAAGAGGTTTGAAGTTGATATGATTTTTATTCCAAGTTAGAATACTTATAGTCCTTGGCTTAGTCCACTTGGCTACCCACTCGTCATAAAACCTCACCCCCAGGGGTAATAGAGATAGAAGACCTACAGCACATCCCCATACTAATTTATGCTATATAGAACCCCGTCCTCTCCAGATCTTGCATCCACCAATTCTCTCGATTCGGAGAAACTTGAGGCTGAAGATATAAAGTAGAATGAAAATTATCAAATGTGATACAGATGAAAAAAGGATTCGTTGGAGCTGAAAGGACCTAGCCAATTCAGATTTTCAAGCGGTTTATCTGCTTGTGCATCCAGGATTGGTAAGGCAAAATATAATGAAAATCATCAGAAATAAAACAATGAGAAAATTGCAAGTGATAAGAAATTAATATTTACTATCAGGCACACTCTATGAAAATATTTTATTGTGAGTCTTCTCTCGGCTAATCAGGGCTAGATTAAAGGGGCTTGAAACTTTACCAGTTACTCGAAGCTATAGTGTCCCTAAATTCATTTGGTGACTACCATTCAAAATTGACCGCCAGCTATTAATGACGTAAGAAAAAAACATCATCAACTATTTTAATTTTCTATTGCAATTCAATTTGTATAACACTGAACTAAGTAAAAATAATACTTGTATTCTATGTGACCCAAGAAAAGCATAGCTAATCCAGCTTGGGTCGAGTTAATGCAGAAGTGATTTCTAGGGGAGGGTAGGGGATAGAGCCCCCCTTGTTAAAATATATGCTGAATTAGGGGGTTGCAGCCCCCCTCCCCCCACTATAATTTCTGGTTGATATTAATCTAACTGACTTACCTTACTTGAACTATGATTTGAGTTGCCTTCTTCTGTTTTTACTGATGTTCTGTTCCGTTCAGATCAACTTTTGTTCCAAATTGGTAGTTTGTGTGAGGACTAGGTTCATATTTGCGCAAGTGAAAAATGAGCGTGGTCACAAAATCCACACCGACTCTGGTAGTTTTTGCTTTTAGAGCCCCCCTTGTTAATTTTTTAGAAATAACCTTTATGTGTTAAAAAAGTTACAAGACTACCAAAATACGAAGTCGCAAATGATTATTAGTACTGAATAAGAATATGACAAAATAAAAGCGCATTCCAGAGGCTAGCTCTATAGTTGTAAATCATTAAATCGACCTATTTTCTAATTGCTTTAGCTATATGTCTGGAAATTTTAATTCTGATATGTCTGGTTTCATAGTTATGTAGCTCCTCAAATATTTCAGGTAGTTTTTAAGATCTTGTTTGTTTCAGGTATGAAAATTGACAAAGAACATGTTATCAAATAAAAGACAAACTGGGGAGACATCACACTCGAGGATTTTAACAAACTTGCTATTTCAAACTCTGCAAATATGACTTTTGAACAATCAAAGAAAGACCCTTTAAAATGGTTGGAATTTTGGTGCTGGGATCGTTGAACCTTTGGCAGCAGGATTCTGCAGAGAAAGCCTCCTTCATGTGAAACAGCAAATCAAGAATAAATAAAATCTCAAGCAAATATATATGTTAGTAAGAAGAAAAATATTTGATATAATGAAGTATTGGTATTGATACAAAGTTGATAGTATACAGCTGTAATATAACTAGCATTGATTGTGTAATATTCTAATGGCAAAACCCCAGGTAATTTGGACTTAACAGAATTAGCAATAATCGATACAGTCAGCTATGATCGCCCTAGAAAACGTATTGATGCACTAAGATGTTCCTTCAAAATTTGTGAAGAATTGGAAAAAAATATGATTTTGGTCCAAACCCCATGGATTTTGCCCGTGGATTTTGTTCCAAATCAGACCAAAACGAATTCTTCCAAATCGGCTTTTATACACTCGGGTTTATTCGGAGAGCAATTTTAGGCTATAATAGCCTTGGAAAATGCATAAAACCACCACAAAAATGATACTTAAAAATCAACCAAAAAATGATACTGAAAAAAGCCTGTTGGCTTGGTTAAAAAGGCCCTTAACCATTTCGTCAAACTGGTTTCAAAGCTAAGATTTTCTGATGACTGATTGAGTGATTTATCCACTCGGCGAACCCTGTCACTGACAAGATAGATTTAAAGCTGATATCATTTTGAATTCAGAGGTGAGAAGTCAAAAATCGTACCCCTTTGGAGGAATCGAACAATGGTCCCAACATCAAAATGCCTTTAATCTAGGCTACTCGGCCATCCATGCTCTCTGGATGAGTAATGTATTACTTTTGTATCATTTTACCAAAAATTATGAAGCTTAGAAATAAAAGGTCCTCCGTTACCAGGTATCAAACTGAGGTCTGATCGCCTGGAATACTTGGCTAAGTCCACTTGGCCATCCATGCTTTCTTTATGAGAGAGTTATAACTTTGTATGACTTTCACTAAACAACATAAATCTTAGAAATAAAACTTCATACCTTATAAGTAAAAGGAATCGGACTACGGTCACAGAATCTGAACCCCCGGCTTAGTCAATTTGGCCCTGGGGGGCTTTAGCCCCTTTGCTCCCGCCTTAAATGCCAACTCTCGATGGTTAGACTAGGATTTTTGGATCAAATCTACCAAATAATGTGAGCCATATAGGGTTTTAATACAAACAGGCTCGATTTCTTTGTTTTTCCTTCGAAAAAGCTAGTTTTTGTCTATTAGGAAATTTCAATCTTCGTGAAAGCACTGTCAAGAATCGAGTCCGTTTTCATCATTTCCAGGTAAAATTGGTTGGTGTAAAAATCAAAAATATTTTCAAAAACGGTTAATTCTTGCCAATTTTTGCCACAAACCATGGTACTTATACAGATTTATAGATTTCATGGATTTTATACGAATTTGAACGGAATTTACTAGGGATTTATGGTGTTTTTAGCAGATTCATAGTTTATGGAATGTATGGAATGTGCAGTGCTCTCTACCTCTTGTTTCTCACTATGCAGAGAAAAACTTCCTTAAGCTTTCCTTTCTTTTCTTCAATTTCCTTTTTCTATCCCTCCAATTTCAAGTCATACTCTTTCCATGATGCTTTTAAAGAAAATCCATATGAAAAAATGAATTACTTTCGAAATGCGTGCCACGTCATGTATTCATTTTTTATTATTCCATATCCAGTGGAATTTAGGAATGAAATAGGCCAAAAGTTGGCAAATGGTATTATGGTAAGACTCTGGTTTTTTATCAAAGTTGGACGAAAATAAATGGGTTTTAATAGGCCTATTCTTAAATCAGGACTGTTCATGGAGCAATATTCAGCTATAATAGGCTCAGAAAATTTTCAATTCCGATTCCGAATTTCAAAGTCTAATGGAATTCAGACCAAGTAAGTAAGCAATAAAGGGTTTTAATACAAACAGGCTCGATTTCTTTCTTTTTCCTTCGAAAAAGCTAGTTTTTGTATATTAGGAAATTTCAATCTTCGTGAAAGCACTGTCAAGAATTGAGTCCGTTTTCATCATTTTTAGGTAAATTGGTTAGTGTAAAAATCAAAAATATTTTCAAAAACGGTTATTTCTTGCAAATTTTTACCACAAATCATGGTATTTATACGGATTTATAGATTTTATGGATTTTATACGAATTTAAACGGAATTTACTAGGGATTTATGGAGTTTTTAGCAGATTCATAGTTTATGGAATGTATGGAATGTGCAGTGCTCTCTACCTCTTGTTTCTCACTATGTAGAGAAAAACTTCCTTAAGCTTTCCTTTCTTTTCTTCAATTTCCTTTTTCTATCCCTCCAATTTCAAGTCATACTCTTTCCATGATGCTTTTAAAGAAAATCCATATGAAAAAATGAATTACTCTCGAAATGCGTGCCAAGTCATGTAGCCATTTTTATTCTTCCATATCCAGTGGAATTTAGGAATGAAAAAGGCCAAAAGTTGGCAAATGGTATTATGGTAATTCTCTGGTTTTTATCGAAGTTGGACGAAAATAAATGGGTTTTAATAGGCCTATTTTAATCAGGACTGTTCATGGAGCAATATACAGCTATAATAGGCTCAGAAAATTTTCAATTCCGATTCCGAATTTCAAATTCTAATGGAATTCAGACCAAGTAAGTAAGCAATAAAGGGTTTTAATACAAACAAGCTCGATTTCTTTCTTTTTCCTTCAAAAAAGCTAGTTTTTGTATATTAGGAAATTTCAATCTTCGTGAAAGCACTGTCAAGAATCGAGTCCGTTTTTATCATTTTCAGGTAAAATTGGTTGGTGTAAAAATCAAAAATATTTTCAAAAACGCTTATTTCTTGCCAATTTTTGCCACAAACCATGGTATTTAGACGGATTTATAGATTTCATGGATTTTTTACGAATTTAAACGGAATTTACTAGGGATTTATGGAGTTTTTAGCAGATTCTTAGTTTATGGAATGTATGGAATGTGCAGTGCTCTCTACCTCTTGTTTCTCACTATGTAGAGAAAAACTTCCTTAGGCCTTCCTTTCTTTTCTTCAATTTCCTTTTTTCAAGAAACAATGTTCTTGTTTTTTCTATAAACTTCTTATACAAACTTGAATTACTTTTGAAGTGCGTGCCAAGTCATATAGCAATTTTTGTGCTACAATACCCAGTTAAATTTAAAAATTAAATAGGCCAAAAGTTGATAAAAGGTATTATGGTAAGCCCCTGGTTTTTTATCAGAGTTGGCCCAAAATAAATGTGTGTTAATAGTCTTATTTTTATTCAGGATTACTCATGGAGTATTGTTATTCTATTATAGGCTCGAAAAATTTCAATGAAAAAATTTCTTAATACTATATCATTGAACAACATATCTAAATTATAGAAAAAAGGACTCTTATCGTACGAGGGGTCGAACTATGGTCCAGCTATTTGAAGCCCTTGTCTTAGTCTACTCGGCTATGCAGGCACTCCTGATCAGAGAGGTATTACTTTAGTATCATTTTTGTTAAACTCAAAATGAATATCCTCCACAGCACTGCACGACGTTCCGCAGGATGCTAATATAACTTTTGATACAATTTTTACGGAATGCAGTTTGTGACATACACGTTACCATGATTTAACAAGCCTCTCTGGGCCTAACTAAATAAAACAACCACTAGATTATAAGTCATCTTGAAATTCATTTTGTCAAATTAATTCGATAAGTATTAAGGAGTTTAAGCACCCACGAACGCCAACAAGAACGCCTAACCCATACCTAGACTCAAGCATTGATAAACTATAAAGGTTTAGCCTGCACTCAGGCTACTTGCCATTTGATGATACAAAATATTTAGGAATTTGCGAGGTTTAGGCAGGTTTTGACAAACTTTGAGCAATTTTTTGGAATAACAATTCAATTTCTTCCCTTTACGTTTTCAAAATAGCGTAGAATGGTGGGTACATGTTACACCAAGAGGCTTCACTTTCTGACTGGTGGTGCTAGATACGATCAGTTACGCAGCTTCTTTTATGAGAACATTGAGAAAGTGGTTAAAAACTTTGCGTTCAAGCTTCGCTCTATCAGCCCATAAGCCCTATAAATTCACCTGATCATTGCTATTTCTATATTTATATAATGATGTAGAAGTCTATGGGTCGGTATCCTGTGAAAGTGCTTTATATATACATAGAGTAGATCTTTATACACTAAGAAGAAAAAGACTCACAGGACAAAACTTTTCATCTCGACAAGCCTGTTTCGTATGGTTATCCACTCAATATGATAAATATCTTTTTCTTCTCCTTTTTATTTTAGTTATAGTGTAAACGCTGTGTTTGTTTTATTACGATGTCCAAATCTGGTACACATGTCATCATTATCAGGTAAAAATGAAATGAAACTAAGATGGGGTTCATATAGACGATTCGCTATATTTCAATTTTGTTAGTTTTAGTCAATATCTTTATAATCAATATAAGATTGCAAGGCAAGTAAAGGCAATCACGATTTCCAGTATTTTTTCAAACATTTCAGTAGGTATAATTTAAGATATATCAAATATTTAGTGCTTGATCTTATGTCTTAAATGTACACCTAAGTCAAACATAGATTATATTAAATCTTAATTTGGCCTTAGATCATGTACCAACTGTTTGGTGTTTCTGAAATCGTCATTTATGAAATGGTGAAAAAATACTGAAAATAACGATTGTCGCCTTTTTACTCGCTCTGTGCAGGGGTGTGCTGGCCCAATGGAATATTTGGAAATCCCCTGGAAAAGCCCCTTAATATTGCTTGTTTGTGGACTCCTCTATTCTAATGACAACTATAATAATTGGGCCTTAAGCCTGATTCTCCCCAAGCTCTTTTTGCCCCAGCACGCCCCTGGCTCTGTCATTAATTACAACGTGACTTTATGAAAAGGGAAAAGTTGAACAATTAGTCATCCAAAATGATGCATTCATCGTCCTTTTGGAGGCCTTCTGTTGCCAAACGTTGGGCCTGTTGATACCCAAACACATCCATGTGGCGGCAACCATGAACCTGACAAAAAGACAACAAGAATTTTTAGGAAAATGCCGAGCCTGGGAAATTGTTAATAAAACAAAAACCATTATGAATATTGTAAATTTCTTTTCACTGTCATAGTCATAGACGATCAGGAAAATCTTAAGGCACTGACTGGTGGCCAATCGGCCTAGTAGCACCCTGGGATTAGCCAGCAGTGGAAGAAAAGTATAACTTTTCCCCCAACGGCCTTACTCGTATTGGGATCCCATCTATCTACCATGTTAGTAACAAGGGACCTTAGATCCATTATCGCTAAACTTTCCTTTCAACATCTATACTTAAAAATATATTTGACTAGTTGATTAATTTTTGGAAAGAGAAATAATTGGGAATTATTGTTGATTTTTACTGACAAATGGTTTTTTGAATTTACGTAATAATTTGAGGGGCCTCGGAATACTATATTGTACGGGCAGACACTATCAGCGTCAATCTTCTAAGTTAACCGCACCAAATTTTAGAGGCCCCTTTCCATGTTTTATCCATCAGTTAAAAAACTTGGAAATCCCTAGTAGGATATTGTCTAGTCTGAACGATGGACATTTTAATCTCATTGCAATCAGAAAGCATAGAATTTCGCTTTGAGGCTGCATCACTGATCTCAAAATAAAGACAGCGTTGAGCATTCTGTTGTTTCTAGATACAGATATTGAAGCCAATTCCTCCAGCTTGTACTTGGCCGCCCCATACGGCTGCCAAAGAAATTGTATTGCCTGTATTCTTTGCCAGCAATATGTGGCACGATTATTCAGTCTAATGATGCGCATTCATAACATTCCAACAATCATCAAAGAAAAAAGCAGTCCCTAGTGGACTCTCAATGTATTGAGTTGGAACTACCAATATGGCCGCGAATGACTTCATTTGAGAACGACAGATGCTCGATCCAGTCTTTTTTTTAAATCAGTGGGTTGTGTGTACAATCCAAAGCACTTTTAATGAATCAAGACTATCTACCTTCAAATCATTCCGTCTCATTAGAAATAAGCAGTGAAATAAAAATGAATTTCAGAGAACTTACCACATTGACTTGGACTTGACAACGAAGCTGGGAAATTATTCTAAAGTCTCTGAGCGTCATCTCTTCATTAGACAGGGTAATACCTTTGTTTAATGAAATAAATAAGTAATTTTTATCGATGTTGTAGATAATGCCGGGGGTAACACTAAAAGGGGAAAAGGGGAATTTCCAAATCTTTACGAGGAATGAGAATGGGAAAAGTCTTTGGACGGTACAAAACTTCAAAACAGTCGGACACATGACTAAACGAAAACTTAGATTACTTAAGCATTTCGTCTGACACTCAACAGAGGAATACGTCAGAAAGAGAACGAAACAGAAACCTAACTGATTTATATACCCAGATGTGGATCGAAATAGGCCAATCAGAAAAGAGTTGAATGATTGGTATAGTGTGGGAAAACCAATCAACACCCACGATACAGTGAGCTGACCAATAAGATTACTTTAAGAGTCCCAAGGCGAAAGCGAACTCTTTCTGTCTACACAATAGGGGATCCCTGGTTTTTATGTAGACTGATTCCAAAATACGTAAGTGAAATGTAGATCTGGCTCTGCCAATTATTCGAAAACAATTCTCACTGCAGGCTTGAGCACATTCTTGGTTGTCGAGCAAATGTTGACTAAAAGCAGAGTCATGTTGTATCATGTTGGGTTGTGTTGTGTGCATGTGTTTGTTTCACTATGTTGTTCAATTCACTAGTGAAATGTTTGGCTATTCTAATCCAATAAGTAAGTAATTAAATCTTTATCGATATTGTAGTCAATACAGGGGGTGATACTACGAAGGGAAAAGGGGAATGACCAAAACTTTTCGAGGAAAGGAAAAGTTTAGAAGGAAGGAGCAACTGTTGAATATCACTGAAAACTTCAGAAATAACATGGTTCATATTATATGTGAAATCGTTTTGATCGCATCTTAAGCCAATCTAAAGGGTGGTGGACACCAAACGTTTCCCGGGGGAGTACCAATAGACCCCTAAAAATACGTGCAAGTCTAAAAATCACTTACAGCTTATGGCAAACATGCTTTCCAGCATCAACTCAATGGCGGGAATGTTGTTTCTTGTTGCAATTTCCATTGCTCTTATTGCTGCCTAATAGAGATGAGTACCTCAAGTATACATAGTTAGAAGAATTTTAAGTGGGGTAATTATATATCCAAGGGACCCTGCTTCCATCATATTGTCAGTCTCACAGCACGGGGTATAAGATTAGGTTTGGTTTTTTCTACTGTCACACATGTAATTTAACCTCGGTTTAGTTTTTACATTTTCAACTTTGCAAGATGTTTCCTGAAAGTCGTTCCTAACCATTCATTTGTCTTAATTCCCTCCCTTCTAGCTTCTTTTCTAACTTCTTTTTTCTACTTATTATTTCGTCCTTCCAGTTTTTTTCTGGTAGTTGATCGGTGCATTGGTTCCATGGCCGGAATTTTTTTCAGGGGCTAAGCACAAACCTATAGAGCCTCATTCTGCAGGCAGTTGGGACTTATGCACTAATACCCAGCTTCCTGCTAGGGTAGGGATATATGATGATATACGATATTCTCATTCGGGTTACATATCTATTGCCCAACCTTGGACGAAATTTCGACTAAACTAGCTCCTCAAACTGTGAGTTAGGCACTGAGTTTAGTTAATGATATTTGACAACCCCGGGGTACATGATCTACCGTTGAAGAAATGAAAATTTAGCTTCCATATGATAATGAAATGTGGGTGGGGGTGCCCCACCTATAAAAAACCAGGTGTAGCCCCTGTTCGTGCAGTAAAGGGTCACACAGTAATTTGAATACAAAATTCATTCTGAAGAATCATTAATACTCACAATTAGCTCCGCTCTTTGATCTGTTTGATTTTCTGATAATTGTTCAGAAATATTCCTAGAAAGACGAACAAAAGAATGGTAGTTTATAGAAGCCTTATTGGATTTCATTTAATAACTCTTATATGCAAGATAAGCATACCCCCTCTCGTCCACTTTTCAAATATTCGCACCACTTTATAAACCGATGATCTTTTAAAAGGGGACGGAAGTTCAGAATCAAATTGCAATGTAATGGTTAATCACTTGAGCTCAATGCAATGGGGACAATCTATAGAAATAGGTATAACAATCTTTGATCGGTAGAATTTAGTATAGCTAGGAAGACTGTTATAACTATCTCGTAGTTTTGAAATGAGTTTTAAAAATTTTAAAAATTTTAAAAAAGAAAATGAGTCGGTTTGCCATGAAAGTGCTCGATTTATGGAGTAAAGCTATATAGTATATACAATATGCAGAAAAAGACTCAAAAATCAAAATACAAAACTCTCCATCTCGACAAGCCTGTTTATGCAGGGAGGTGTTATAATTGGGCATAAGTTCTCAATCACCCTTAGCATGTAAACCAGTTGTAAATATGAATATATTTATCTGTACATCTCCTGATGAGTGGGTAACCACGAAACAGGCTTGTCGAGATGGAGAGTTTTGTCTTTTAAGTCTCTTTCTTCTTAGTGGTTGTACCTATTTCTATAGATTTCTCCCTATGCAATTAGCTCCAGTGATGAGTCATATTGTTCATGTTACTTCTTTGGAAATAGAAGATTCATTTCCATCAAGCAGAATCTATGTTTTCGCTTCACCATACTTCTAATGTTTCTGGCTATATTGAAGTTTCGCAGCAATCAAACACCGTTATCCCTATCAATATAATTGTTACTTGTTTCACCATACAACGTTTCTGATTCTGGCATTCATTCATCCAAAAAATTTAGAGGTCAATTCCAGCACTTTTTGATATTCAGCCTCTTAACACTTTCAAGTATGTGCAATTTTGTGGTGGTAACCAAATTGTAATATGATGCGTATGACTCGCAATGTATCATGTCTCTCAATTTGTCTAGTCTCATTAAGGCATTTATCATACTCGAAGTCGTCATAGATTCGAGAACTTCGATATGCACTGCTCTGGAGTACATACAAGTGAAGCTCACAGCCCACCTTTTGCTGTTGGCAGAGCCACCGCGTGTCTTTCTGGTGATTACTTCCCATGGTCCGAAGACGTCCAATCCGACACTCGTAAATGGTGGACATGGCTCGATGCGATCTGCAGGTAGATCAGCCATCTTTTGGGTTGCTGGCGAGCCTCGTAACTTCTTGCACGTCACACATTTGCTTATCATTGTAGACACAAGCCTCTTGCTCCCCGTAATCCAGTAACCTGCACTTCGAATGGCACCTTCAGTCAACTTGCGGCCTTGATGATGTATCTCTTCGTGGGAGTGACGTACAACCAGGTCAGTGATGTGAGATTTTTGAGGGAGGATTGTAGGATGTCTCTGATCGTAAGGTACATCTTGTTTTTCGCAGCGTCCACCGACACGTACGATGCCTTATTTTCCGATGAATGGGCTGAGGCTCTTAAGAGGACTTTTCTTATTGACATGTTGATTATTTTGGAGGCATTTTATCTCCTGAGAAAATCCTTCTTTCTGAATGGCAGACAAGATAACACACGTTGCTGACTGAAGTGTTGAAGTCTCGGGCTGTTCTTGAAATCGCTTCCACCCTCCTTTGTTTCCGTTCTGGAAGCCTCTTGCTACTTGAATCAGTTTGGAGATGGTTCTTTGTAGACGTGTCCAGTTGGAAAACCTGCTGAATCTGTGGCTGCCAAGATGCGGTACCTCAAGATTTGTTGTCAAAGTAGTAGCTTCAGGGTATACCTCAATATCGGCGTCGGGCTCTATCAAGCTGAATTCTCTTCTGATACTCTCATGGCTGTTAGGAGCTTGGTTCAGGAATGCAGGCCCCTGGAACCAGTTGCTGGCACGTAGCCCTGTAGCTGAATTCGGCCGCGTTGCGAGGTCAGCTGGGTTGTTGGAAGTGTGAACATAATTCCACTGGTTCGGACGGGTGGACTGTCTAATCCGGCTAACTCTGTTGGCCACATAGGTATAGAAACGGCGTGATGTGTTATTGATGTATCCGAGTACAACTTGCTGTCGGTGTAAAGTCTGATGTCATCAAACTCAATATCGATCTCTTTAACGATGGTTTCCATCAACTCTACAGCGAGAACTGCTGCACAAAGTTCCAACCTTGGGATGGTGTGAGCCGGCTTCGGAGCTACTTTCGACTTAGCCATCACAAATCCTGTTCTGCATTGTTCACCATGATGAACTACTAAGTAGCCTACAGCCCCAATTGCAGCTGATGAGGCGTCACAGAATATTACTAATTCTGTCTTTGTTGCAGCTTGTAGCGATACACCGGTGTAGCATCTCTGCACGGTTAAGTCATTCAGCGCTTCAAGAGACTTCAACCATGCGTCCCACTCAACTTTCTTTTCGGCTTCAATTGGATCGTCCCAATCTACCGTTCCTGCAGCTAGTTCTCTCATTAGCAGTCTTCCTTTCTGGGTGACAGGCGATGCAAAGCCGAGAGGATCATAGAGACTGTTCACTATCGAAAGCATGCCTCTTCTTGTGAACTCTTTGCTGTTTTCGGACACCTTGACATGGAACATATCATCTTTCAGATCCCAATAAATACCCAGACTTCTCTGCAAGGGTGGTTCATCATTCGTCAGATTGATATTTTTGAGGTCCTTTGCTACGTCATCTGGATTGAAAGCTTCCATTACTTCTTGACAATTAGAAGCTACTTTATGCAGATTGATTTTGCTGTCCGAAAGCATTGCTTTTGTTCTTTTCAGAATGTCTATAGCCTCTTCCGGAGTCGATGTGCTTGTCAACCCGTCGTCAACATAGAAGTTGCGTTTGACGAAAGCAGATACGTCTTCTCCATAGGCCTGTGTTCCTTTATCTGCTGCCTTGGCAGGAAGGCCTATTGCTACAGACGGCGATGGTTTGTTACCAAATACGTGAACATTCATTTTGTAATCTATTGCCTCTTTGGACAGGTCGTTGTCTTTGAACCAGAGGAATCTCAGATGGTCGCGATGATCTTCTCTGACGTAGAAATTGTAGAACATTTGTTCAATGTCAGCCATGATTGCCACTGGCTCTTTCCTGAAACGCAAAAGAACCCCAAACAGCGAGTTGTTGAGGTCTGGTCCACCCATCAATACATCGTTTAGAGACGTTCCTTCATACTTCGCACTCGAGTCATAAACAACTCTGATTTTATCTGGCTTCATCGGATGAAAAACTTCGAAGAACGGTAAGTAGTCTTGGTCGTCTCTGAGAGGTGGTGCCGGCTCAGCGTGCCCATTATTAAACATATTTTGCATGAATGTTTGATATTGTTCTGCCAGCTTAGGATTAGACTTTATTCTGCGAGCGACATTGTTGAATCTCCGTATTGCTACTGGCTTGTTGTTAGGAAGCCGTTCTCTTTCAGTTTTGAAGGGCAGTGGCATCTCCCAATTTCCTGTCTCATTTTTCTTTACTTCAGTCTCCAGAATCTTCAGAAATTCCTGATCTTCTATAGAATTTGCCGGAACGTTGTCGTCTTTATTAGTTGCAAATATGTCTTCCATAATTGTTACATAACTTTCGCATGATGAAGGTACATTGTTAGCTGTGATATCTAAGCAGCTTTCTCCAATGATGACCCATCCCAGGTCGAGACGTTGAGCAAACGGCGCATTGTTAGGCCCTTCAACTTGCTCTCTGACTTTGTGTGCTTGTGGTACATCTCTGCCTATAAGTAACGCAATTGGTACATCAGGTTCGATGGGTTCTACTTTGTCCACAATGTTGGTCAGGTGTGAATAGGCCTGTGCTATCTCCGGTATTGGTATCTCGGAGTAGTTGTCTGGAATGTTGCTACACTCTCTCACGTATGGCAACTTTATGCTGACGCCACCATCGCAGGTGCTAACAGAGAGAGAATTTGTGCTTCGGCCGGTGATAGCTGATACTCCTCCACAAGTTTTCATCTTGTAGGTAACCGGGTTACTTGTAATGTTGAGCTTATCTAACAGTTCAGGTTTTGCTAGAGTTGAATTGCTTTGGTCGTCAATAACGGCATAAACTGTCATGGAGTCATCAGTTACGTCATTCAGTACATTGACTTTGCAAATCTTGGAGCACGATCTCCCTCCTGGTACTGCTCCGCAGATAGATGTACAGGCATTAGTGACTTCTGCTACTTCTGTCACTGCAGTAGAAGCATCATTGGTGGGTTGCTGGTGTTGATTCTCAGCATCCTCCCCACCGTACTGTGGCCGGGAATTCGACTTGTTAGCTTGACCAATATGCATAGCAAAAAGATGTCTGTCACTGTTGCAAATTGAGCATTTGAGAGGCAAAGTGCAATCACGAGCCTGGTGTGAGGTGGAAGCGCAGCATTTGAAACATACTTTGTTCTTCAATAGAAGCTGTTTTCTTTCATTTATTGCTTTCTTCTGAAAGGCTCTGCAGTCGCGTAGTGCATGACTGGTACCATGAATAAAACAAGATCTTGAAGGGTCGGTTTCAACTTGAGTTTGCTGACTAGGTGTGACTGCAGTTTTACTAACACTTGTGGCGTTGGTGCGGACAAATCTTGTTGATGGATTTCTTTCTCCCGTTGTCGACGATACGATGAAGCTGACGTCATTTCTCATATCTGCTTCCTTGCCGATAAAGTCTACGAATACTTCGAAGGGCGGGAAAGTTACATAATTGTCTCTTTTGTATGTGGTTCCAACTCTCATCCACCGTTCTTGAAGGGGGTAAGGGAGCTTCTCTACCATCTGCTTAAGACCTTTAGCTGAATCAAGTGTAGCTAACCCTCTATAAATTCCAGTTTGTTTGGCGGCTTGAACTTCTAGCAATAAATAAGACAGCTGTTGTAGTTTTTCTCTGTCTTTAGAGTTGATTTTTGGGAAACTTTCCAGCCTGGACATAAGGTTATCCTCTAACACTTCGGCTGTTCCGTACTTCTTTTCAAGAGCCTCCCATACCATTTTCAATCCGAGCTTTGGATTTTCAATGTTTATTGAACGTACGGGGGCCACTATTTTTAATGATTTTTCTCCAAGCCACTTCATCACGAGGTTTAATTCTTGTGCTGCAGTAAGTTCAAGGTCTTCAGTGGCTGCTTTGAAAGATGCTTTCCATGCTCTAAAATTTGCTGGGTTATCGTCAAATTTGAGAAGTCCCGTTGAGATTAATTCTTTCTTCATAAGGTGTTTTGTCAATGAAATAAATGGGTTAGGCTGCTGTTTCTGTACAGGCTGGTAAACAGTCGGTATCGGCTGATAAACGGCTGGTAAAGGCTGATATATACTTGGCATAGGCCTACTGTGGCTTATAATTGGCTGCTGAAAACTGAACACTTGATTTTGTATTTGGTGCTGAGATGGCAATGGTCTGGGCGGGGCATTGTAAAAGGTTTGGTGCTGAACTGGCTGTTGACTGACTGGAAGAGTCTGGGGTTGACTAAAATGCATCTGGGGGCTGGTGAAATCTGGGCTTAAACAAGTTCCATCGCCATTTCTTGTTGGATGTGGTGCCGTGGCCTGGTTGGGGGAACTAGTAACTGGGGGAGTCTCAGGGCGTTCATGAGCCTCTTCTGAAAAATGTGTTCTGACAAAATCTCTAGTTGTATGTATGTGTATGTATATATAAACACTGATCCTAATACAAGGTTTTTCACAGCGCAAAAATTAAATATGAAATTAAATAAATAAATCAATTACAGATGTTATTTACAATTTGTTTGTGAGATAAAGGTCTAAAGTTTCTATTCTTTATGAACAAATTAAATAGTTAAATGAGTTTTAAGTGAAGCCTTAAATTGTCCAAAGCTTGGAGCTTGTTTCAAATTTGTTGGTAGTGCATTGAAATCTTGAATGCTCCTGTAGTAGAAAGTTTTGTGATGGCTTGATGAAGTTGACATTGGTACATGCAGATTACTCGCTTGTCTTGTATAGTGACTGTGAATATCTCTATTGTAGTTGTAATTTTCAGATAAGTATACAGGAGCCATTCCATTTAAGCATTTGTACATCATCGAAAGACGATGAAAATGTCTCATCTGGTCAGTTTTCATCCAATCAAGTTGTCTTATCAGTTCCGAAGTTTGATGGCGTCTTGGAACTCTGTGTATCACTCTTGTTGCAAAGTTCTGAATTTGCTGAACTTTCTGCAAGCTGGTACTGGCAGCACTGGCATATACAATGTCACCATAGTTAATTTTCGATATAACTGTGGCGTTGACAACATTCTTAAATGTTTCTTTGGTCATGGATCCTCTTACTTTCGAGAGTTGAATAAGTCGCCCAGCACAGGTTCCCTTTCAGTTTGTTATATGATCCTTCCATGTCAAATTTTCATCTAGTTTCATCCCGAGATTTTTTACAACAGACGTTGCTGTCAAAGATGTTTCGTTTATGGTTATAGATTTGAGCTGAGCAGGGATGTTTTTGTGCTGTTGCTTTGTTCCATAAATAATGAATTGGAATTTATCTGGGTTGGCTTTTAATTTATTTTGAGAGAACCAGTCCAATATTGTTTTACAGCATCGTTCCAAATTAAGAATACAGGCTTCAAGTGATTGCGTTGTGCAGCTGGAAAAAAGTTGCAAATCATCTGCATAGCCATGTATGCTGACTTCAGATGCTGAATTCTGGGCATACTTTTTGACAATTTCTGGAATTTCATTTATGTAAAGTACAAAGAGTACTGGTCCAAGAACAGAACCTTGAGGAACACCGCATTGTAAGCTTTCTTGGTCTGATATCACTGAGTTAACTTTGACAACTTGTGGTCGATTTCGAAGATACGATGCAAACCAAAAGACTGAATGACAATCAAACCCATAATTGAATAGTTTAGTCAGCAAGATGGAATGATCAATTGAATCAAATGCTTTACTCAGATCCATTAATACAGTTGGTGTGACAAGTCTCTTTCCCATATTTGTTAAGATTTGATCAGTGATATAAGTGAGTGCAGTTTCAGTAGAATGATTCTTTCGAAACCCAGAGTAATATTTATCCAAAATTTTGTTTGCATTTAAATATTCCCACATTTGTTTAGCTATCAGTTTTTCCATAATCTTTGATAAGAGGGGTAATATCGATATAGGACGGTAGTTTGAAATCTGCAGTTTGTCTCCACTCTTATACACAGGAGTAATCTGTGCAGTTTTCCAAGGTATCGGGCATTCACCAGTGGCTAGGCTGAGATTGATCAGACGTGCGATGGAGGTTGAAACAATGTCTGCAGCAATTTTCAGTGACTTTATGCTTATGCCGTCATAACCAGTGGACTTACTTGTTGGGATCCCTTGTATAGTACTTTGAACTTCTGCAATTGTCACAGTTCTGAAGGAGAACTGTGATTTTATGTTGAAAGGGAAAAGGAATCTTTGCTGTGAAGATCTCAATGTTTTTTGCGTTTCTGGACCAATGTTAACAAAGAACTTGTTTATGTCAGTAGCAATTTCCTTATTTGACCATTTATGAGGGATTCCAATATTATCTTTCTTTGATGGGATAAGGCGTTTTATGCTTTTCCATAACTGACTGTGGTTGTTCTTATTTTCTTCAAGCAGGTTTTTAAAGAACTGATCTTTTGCATTGTCAATAGCTCTTCGGACATTTTGCTTTTCTTTCCTGTAGTCTGCCCATGCGTCTGGTGACTTTAAGTGTACAGCAGCTTTTCTCAGATCGTTTTTTCTATTGATTTTCTCTTTTAACTCTTGAGTGAACCAGGGCTTTGGTAAAGGTCTGACTTTTATGGTTCGTTCTGGAGCATGCTTATTTAATATTCCAAGATACAGTTGGTTCCATAGCATGACTGCTGTGTCCGCATCATTTATCTTTGCACATTCAGACAGAGGTAGATTCGATAAATCCTTTCTGAAACTTTCTTTGTTGAAGTTTTTGTATGATCGAATTTTCTTAGTAACAGCTTTAGCTGGAGGGCATTTACGGTACAAAATAATGTACACCAAAGAATGGTCACTGAGAGAGCAGTGCAGAACTCCTGCTTTCTTGGGCTTCACTGACTGGCGAGTTACCATAATATCAATCAATGTAGAGGATGTTTCAGTTACTCTTGTTGCTTCTTCTATGTGCTGCTTCAGGGAATAGGTAGAAATAATTTCCTTTAGATGTTTGGAAGGAGTGGACTCAGGTCTTAGAAAATCACAGTTTAGGTCTCCAGTGATAATGATATCCTGATCAGTAGTCATTGCCATTGCTATATGTCTTTCAAGGTTTGTTAACTGATTTACAGGGCTATCAGGAGGTCTATATACTGCAGCTATCAGCAAAGGTTTACCATTACCAATCTTGGCTTTTACCCAGAGTTGCTCCACTGAATTTGTTTCAGATGCTGGCAGGCACAGGTCATGGTACTTTTCAATGGTCAGATGACTCTTGTAGTAAATTATAATTCCACCTCCTTTTTTCCCATCCCTGTCTTGTCTTAGGTCACATCTGTAGTTCTCAATAGCAGTAGCCTGTGTGTCAATATTTTTAGATAACCAGGTTTCAGTGATAACAAGGATATCAATGCCAGAGTTGTCTAGAAACAGCTCAACCATATTTTTGGATGGCAATAATGATCTGATGTTGATATGAGCTATCTTTAGTTTATCTGATTCATTTTGGATATGGCTATATTTTGGATAGTTCTGTCCGTAACGTTGGTTGGTGATGCATCTATGTTTATTTGCTCCAAATTTTCAAGATCCGCTGCTTCATAAACTGTTTCTTTGGCGCTAGCAACTACTGCTTCCTTTTCTGCCTCGAGAACCATTAAGTTGGCCTTGAATTGTGCCTGGTGTGATTTTTCTTGAGGTTCAAGCTGTGCTGCTCTTTGAGCTTCTTTCTTCATTAATTCTGCTTTTTTCTTTGCAAATTGTAGATTTGTTTTTGCTGCTTCTGCTTTTGCCTTTGCTCGGATGGATGCCGCTGAGGAGGAGATAAGACTTGATTTCCTCGAAATACTACTTTCTGCGTCTTCTTGAGAATGAATGATATTCTGATTTGATCCTTGGTTACCCGAAACACTATTTTGGTGACTCGTTGCTAATAACGACGGACTGACGTCATCACCTGGAGGGCCGTACAAGCCGTATACTGTTCCCTGTCGTGTAGCCATTTTGCAGCTTTAGGATAGCTTTTTTACTGACACGCCCTCCAAGACAGAACAATGTCCCTTTGGCGAGCAGATAAACCCCAATAAAACAAACACGCGAATGTTCGTTTATAATCTGATGATATCGATATGGTAAAAAAGCTGTGGTTTCTTTAAGCTGCAAAGGTCGTCTAACATGGTCAGAATATTAATAAACTTGCATAGAATAATAAACTTGCGAATAAACTTAGTCTTGTTATGAAAAACACATGAAATAGCTTGGGAAATTCCCTTTGACACAGGGGAATTCCCGTTGAATGGTTCGAAAGTATCACGTGACTTCCGTCAATGTCAACAAAGCGAATGAGATAAAGTCTGGGGGTTCCGTTAATCACGATAGTCTGCGGTTTATCCGGGGGTTCCTTGACAATGAGCGTTGTTCATATCTTACGGCAACGAGCAGAGAAAAAGTTTCTGAGTGAGGGAAATCTTTATGAATAAAACGTCTAGCGATTAGCATGAGTATCTTCAAGAGCTGTGAATGAAAGACTGTCAGTTTCACTATCGCTATTTTCATCGACTTTGATGTTTTTAGTTTTTGTTGCCAAAAAAGATTTAAAGCAAAATATCGTCGAAAATGCAATCCAAATACTTTTATTTTTATGATAAGTAACTGTGTTATAAGCAAGGCAAAAACTAAAGCAATTCTAGTACTGGATAGAGAAATTCTAAGCTATTTGAAAATTTTAGTTCAGATCAAATTGGCAATGAAAATCGTGCAGCAGCCATGGAGAAGTAGTTTACAGTGGATATTAGTACCCCAGCACATTTTTGTATGTGAGATAGCTTCCATATGTAAGACTCCAAACAAATTTTTAAGCAAATAAGCTAAGTAGTTGCTAAGCAATTTTAAGTACTCAAATCAACCCTCCCAGCTAAGCAATTTCTTGAACTGAGCTCGAGCTGAAATTTCTTTTAAAAGAAATGCATGTACCCAAAATCAATACGATCCCAAGTTTCCTTTGATTCGAAGACTCGTTTTCCTTTGACTAATTCCTCAAATATTTTAGATCGCGATTATCACGAATAAACCAATTAACGCGATAATTTTAATGTACTCACTAACGATAAATGTAATCGTTATCGTGATAATCGTGATAATCGTCAAGTGAGTACCAGCCTTTAGTAATGTTCAGATTTGCACGTTTTTTTAGGATTCCTTAGGTACTCCCCCGGGAAAATGTTGGTGTCTTTTACCCTTTACATTGGCTAAAGATGCGATCAAAACGATTTCAAAAATATGAATCATGTTTTTTCTGAAGCTTTCTGTGATATTCAATAGTTTCTCCTTCCTTCTAAACTTTCCCTTTCCTCGTGAAGTTTTGGAAAATCCTCTTCTTCCTTCAAAATATCACCCTCAGCATCAACTACGATATCGATAAAGATTGAATTACATAGTCTACTAATTTCACGTTGGTTTGATTATTGCCACAAAATTGCTGCTTACAAGGACGCAGAACATCTTCTTGCATGAGGTGTCCACTGTATGAAGATGATATGCAATTACTTTGTAATATGATATATTGCCCCCTTAATGTATCAACACCCCGATGTATACGCACTTACCTAGGATCAAGAACTCCCCAAAATACCCCGATAGCTGCTTTCCCCTTCTTTGAGCATCCATGAGTGTACACCACAGGTATGACGGATGATGAAGAAAAAGGGGAAGAAGATGAGGAAGAATCTTCTATATTCCGGGTTACTCTTCTACGTGGGTTGGAAGACGAAGAAGAAACTTTCATGCTCTGGGCTACTCTTCTTCGTGAGGTACCACGATCCTGTAAACAATGAAACCAAAATGTTGTACCAGAATCAACCCATACATATCATGGTCAAGTTGACAAGCTGTTGCAAAGCCAGTGAAGATGAAGGCACATTGGGGTCTAATGATCACATACTTGTAGTTACCAGTATACAACAGTCTTTGAATTGTACAGAACTTCAAAATAGCCAGAAAAATTGGAAACATAGCGAAGTGAAAACATGCATTACTAGCTTTTCGTCATTTAGGTTTTTGTTTCGTTCTCTTTCTAACGTATTGCTCTGCTAAGTGTCAGACGAAAAGCTTAAGTAATTCATGTTTTCACTTCGATATGTTTCCGATTTTTCTGGCTATTCCCAATTCATGTTAGCTCTTTATTTGAATATTGAGCACAATAGAAAACAAATAAATATTTAGAAAAAGTGCTGAAATCATTTCGTACTTTTAAAATGTGTTGTGAAAGATTTCTGGGTACCTATATCTATTTGCTGGGATTAACTTATTATGTTTTGCTATATTTCCTAGCTTGTTCTGATCGTGAAAAAATGTCCTGACTTTAACTATTTTATCTGATTGTCATCATAAAAGGCCATTGTTATTTCAACCTTATGAGTATAGTGACATTCTAATAGTAATGATTAAACGGTGAAATTAACTCGTAAAACTTTTAAAGTAAGCAAAACAATTTAGAAATATCATTTTCATCCCAAATATAATAATATAATCTAAAAATAATTGATTCACCATAGAAATAGTCATTTAAATCTTTAAATAATCGTTTATTCCCAGAACAATTATTTTAATCCCTAAAAATCATTTTAATGCCAAAATGTCCAATTTACTATCCAAATAATCATTTCAATCTTCAGATAGTCATCTAAATTCCAAAATAATCTCTCAATCTCTTAGAATCTCTCCAAATGATACTCTAATCTTAAATCAATCAATTCAATCCCGAAATAATAATTCTTATCTCACTTTTTCGAAAGTGATTTTGGCTCTCGGTTCTGGTTCTTCTGATATTTCAGAAATGACGAATCGTTGTGGGTTTAGTTTTGGCCGAAAATCTTTGTTTAATGTTTGCTTGAACTTTGGTGATGACAAAATTCATTGCACTCTGTATTGAAAAAAACAGAAAACTAACTCTGATGAGATTCAGAGCTTCCTCCTTTATTTGGGCTGGCTGTTTCCTGTTGAAAAATAATAAAATTTTGTCAAAAGTAGAATCTAAGCTACTTGGGTCAGCTTTCGAAACCCACCTAGCGACTAGATCAGAAAAAAGTAGTGAAAAACGAGTGAAAAGATGAGACAACAAAATACTATGCTTTTAGACGTTTCGGTAATAATGTCTTCTTCCGTAACGTTTCTTGCAATAATTAAGGGACCGACTTGAATGCTTAATTAACAATAGCAGAAGGGTTGCAAACAAATTAGCCTATGGGGAACCTACTAAGTAACCATGTTCCTACAGTTGTAGGACGATAGGTACTCCCAAACAGAGAACGTCAAAAACGCTAGATGATGGTTGCAAGGTGCGTTTTTAATACTTACTGACAGCGAGGATTAGCAGAACAAAGAGAATAACAATATTGAGCATATCTGGGGGATGTTCAACTTGCATGACGGCTCCTTTTATCCGCTCTCCATCAAAATACCCAAATTGAACCATCCACACGATGCAACGAAATGGAAATATGCTAAAGTGCTTAAGCATGCCCGTTTTTAGGTCCGTGTTGATAGTACCTTGGTGCGAAGCGATTGCTTCTTCATACCTAATGGCTTGTCTTGCGAGGAGATCCGCCTGGTCATCACCAAATACATGCTCACCACGAACACAAATCTGGGCAGGAATAAAAAATATCTTTAGGAAAATTCCGAGCATGAAATAAAGGGTTTTCGAGTTGGCGTCATATTCAGTAATTTGACAGCGAGAAAAATCTTTTAAAGTACATAAGAACACGTAAAAAAGGCTTTGTTTCATTGTTCAATCAGGGAAAGAACACCTCTATTAACATTCCTTTATCTTGACTTTGAAATTATATTTTTAATCATCAAAATTAGCAGGTAGAATATATGAACTCTAACTCAAAAAAAGTCTACACTCTTGTTTTTTTATAAGAACCAGTAAATTTTGACCAAGGCTCAGATGTTCTTATTTTTTCAATTGTTCTAAACAATAGGCTTTTGTTTTCTCCATTGTTCTCTAATAGAAATCGAGGCTCAGTTTTCTTATAAAGTGTGTTCTTATAAAGAAAAAAGAGTGTATTGTTGATAAAGTGAAACAACGCGTTATTTCAAGTCTGTGTTCGTCCACTGCCGTCTCCCGTGATTTCAAAAAATCCATTGAGTTGAGTCACGATTCAAAAGATTAGAGTGAATGTTTTAGTTGTGTTTTTTTAATGACGACTTGCGAGTAATCTTTTCTCACAACAAGGGGAACGCCCGTGCAGTACTATTGGCAATGTTCAGCACTATGGTGAGGTATAAGTTGTATCGGGATATCATCAGTGCATGGTAAGGTGTTCTATATTGTGAAGGCATACCATTAGTATTATGAAGGGTGTTCAGTATAGTGGAAAATTTTCAGTACTGTGGGGATATCAAGTGCTAGGGGGTACCATCAGTGCATTTGAGGGCGTTCAGTAATGTTAGGGCATACCATCAGTGTTGTGAAGAGTGTACAATACAATAGACGATGTGCATCACTGTGGGAATGTTAAGTGTGACAGACTTAAGGTCACGTTAGAAGTCTTCACGAAGAGAGTACAAGGTCTCATAATTGTATACAGTCATTCACAGATAAACCTGTAAAACCTCCTACTTACAAAATGAATCACTGACTATATATACTTATACTACAAACGGGAATGGATCTAATACAATGGTTGACGCGGCGAGTACATATATGGTAATAACGATGTTAAATGGAAACGAGGATTAAGGGAAAAGTCTTGAGTAGGCACAATGATCCTGTTACATAAGTATTTAGGGGGATTTGCCAGAATTGTGGGGGCACAATCAGTACATTGGAGTTGTTCAGTTCTGTGTGGGGCAAAAACAAGCACTATGGAGATAATCGTTTTAAGCCAATACTTCGAAATCAGCAATGAAAATTAATCTGATCAAGTTACCCAATTAACACGAACTTCACCACAAAGCTGATCAAGTCTTTTGATCAAGTCTTGGTTCTTGACCTCTTCTTTATCTTTTGTTTGCCATCCATTCTTCTCCCATTTTTTAACCCAAGATGTAGCACCTTTTTTAATGAAATACAATCAGCATCATTCAAGCAGTGGTCATTTAAGCTTACAGCCTCTTTATCATAATTTTATTTGAAAATACAGAGATTCTCCAGGCAACATTAAATTACATTCAGGTCTCTGAAAGGTTTCATTTAATTCCTAATCTGTTTTGTGTCAAACCTTACCTTACTTAGTAATCACTACTGAGGAAGGGCTATACCCGATACGTATAGTTTGTCATAATCTGGCTATTTGGTTTATCATAATTGAATTATTCATCATATTAATACCACTATTGCTGTACGTCGCATTATTTGTTTATCTATTTATTAATTGTCTCAATGTAATGCTGGTGTTTGTGGGGAGAAGATGCATTATTTAACGAAGCTGAAGGGAAACATGTGTAGTTGGGTAGGTTCTACCACAAAGTTTTACTGGAGCTTCTTTCATCATTCAATGCTAGATTCAATGCTAAGGAAAGCAAGGGGTCTACTGGTGCAATTGGCCTACCATTCAGTACCATAAGAATCCATTTAAAATTCAAAATAGCTAAAACTCACGAATAAAACAGCAGCTTTTGTCAACAAATTTCTACTTAGTGAAATAACATACACACTTACATCTGATGGTGTATTTGCTGTTCGTCCTTAGAAATACAGCTTTTATCCTCTTTCTTTGAGCCGTTTCCAGTCCTCTTATGGCTGCCTGATAAAAAGAAGTTAACATTTTTGTTTATCCACTAGAGTTACACCCAGTTTGTGTTCAGGGACAGAAGATCCTACTCTCACAATATGGGATCTATGATTTTGATCCATAAAGACAGACTCCAAAATCCCTGAGTGAATTGTGGACCTTGTTCTACCGATAATGCAAAAACGGATGTTCACTGTAGTTTCTATACACATCTAAGTTAAGTCATTTCTTAGTTTTCGTTTCCTTTCTCTTTCTGACGTACTTCTATGATGCGTGTCAGACAGAAAGCTTTAGTAGTCATTATGTTTTGCTATGCTACCGATTTTCCTTCCCATCCTCAAGTTTTGTAACGATCAAAGACTGTTATCTGATTAGTGTCAAGCTTTTGTAGTAATCATGTTTTGGCATTTTTCCAATTTTCCTCGCCATCCTGCATCTCCGTACAATCAAAGGCAGAAAGGCATCCCATACGAACCAGTGTTATTCAAAATTACTAGCTAGATTGCAATGTACTAAACGAGAATGTAAAAAGTGAATGCTTACATATAACTCTGCTCTCTTATTTGTTTGATTACTGCCAGGAATTCTTTCGGAGATATTCCTAAAGAGGCGTGCAAAAGCATTGTAGTTTATAAAAGCATTATCAGATTTTATTTGAAGTAAAGACTGTCAAAATCGCTCGCTAACGAATAGAGTTAAGTAAGTTTTTGCTTAAACATGTTAGTCTTCTAAAACAGACTAGTGAAAGAGAGCATCCATTCTATTCTATCAACTCCTTGTATCAGTTAGACATCATACACATACTAAGAAATCTGGTTAAACAATTTCGAGAGCACCGAACGCAATTTTGGCGCAACAAATGCTAAAAATTCAAGTGCCAAAATCTCCAAAAACCTCCTCTAAGGTTCACTCAGTGTTCACGCCTTTAAATCCCACCCTTTGCATTAATAGGGAAGAAACCACATTTCTCATTGTTCAATGATGGGAGACGGATCTCTCTTGAAAAATTACCCAAATAAATGATAAGCTTGCCATGATAAGTTGTGACTATTATGTCAAATATTGTGAAGGGTGAAATAAAGGTCACCCATGCAGATGCTAGCACCACACTACCAAGTTTAGGTAGCGTTAACACAGGACCATTTGGAACCGTTTCGTACGTAACAAAATGAAACTGCTTAAGGTTCCAATGGAACGACTTCGTAACTGGATCTGTTTGGGAACGGCAAGTAGTTCCATTTGGAATGGTTCCAGTCAGTTTTTAAACGTCTTTATTTGTATTGCCCTGTTACAAAACTCGTAAACTTCCTTCAATTACTGGCTACCTCACATTTCTCTTATATTACCTAACAAGCGGTGGATAAGCCTACAAGGGTATGGTATATCTTCTTATATGAGGTGTTCACTGCAAAGATGAATGCCATTGCATGTAAATGATGGTACCACCCACTTGAAGGCATATCTACCGCATGCAAACATGTAATATCTACTTCTTTAAAATATATTTACAAAAAAGAAAGAATTAAGATGTAACTTATGAATAAGTTAGCTCTGTATGCTTCCAAAGGTCGAAACATGGTTGCCCGTCAGTCAATATCATTCAAGGGGAGTCTCCTTTGGAAGACCCTCGCTAACACAATAAAAAAAAGAGTCCAACGCTCTCCGTCTGAAAACTAATTAAGTCCCAGACTGGTGAATAATGTTTTTGAATTAGTATTCATCTGTATGTATAATATGAATTAGCTTTATCCAAACCTTTAGTAATTAAAAGTAGGTTTTTTGTGACTTGGATGAAATTAGTACCTTGCACTAGTCCTACTTAGTGTGGACATTAGATCCAACTTTCAATAATGCAATGAATGAAAATGAAATCTCAATGCGTTTTTGTTGATGTGAACAGACCAAAACGAATTCATTTCGTTTTAGTACAAAACCGGAATGATGTGTGGCGTCGACACCACAAAACCAATAATAACAAAAACGGAATAGTGGCAACAAGCATGAGGTATCCACTGCATGTAAGATGATATGCCATTGGACACTAGCATGTAATGTCCACCCCTTAAAGAATGCGTACATACCTAGTGTCATTCATTCCCCAATAAACCCCAATGCCAGCTTTTGCATCCTTTCTTCCGTTCTTTACACAGGCGCTGTCTGTGTATACTACAGGAATGCCTGTTCCTCGATATCTGCGTGGCATATCAGGTTCCTGTGAGAGTGAGAGTGCAACTGAATGATAACATAGCCAGAAATGTCAGAAAAATAGTGAAACGAACACATGGATTACTTAAGCTTTTTGTCTGACACCCAACAGAGTAATATGTCAGAAAGAGAACGAAACAAGATCTAACAGATTTATATAACCAGATTTGGAACGAGATAGGCCAATCAAAAAAGAGGTAAATGATTGGTATTGGTATATCTTTTCTGATTGGCATATTTCATGCCAAATCTGCGTATAGCTATAAATCTGTTAGGTCTTTGTTTTGTTCTCTCTCTGACGTATTTCTCATATCATGAGCAGTTAAATGTTTTAGGCATATCAAAGTCCCCAGAGTTTCAAACAATTGAAAAGTAACATGGTCTAAAACACTTTTTCTGTGCATAATAATTGTTCATTAACTGCCAATTTGAAATCTGCATGGTCGATTCAGTAATTGGCAAGTATGAAATCAAAGGTTACAATAAATAGTTACAAAATTCCCTGTCTACTTAGAAATATAAAAACTAACTTGAAGGAAATTCACAGCTTCAGCTCTTGTTTTGAACTTCTTAAACCTTCCATTCGGATAATATTTAACTTGCTTTTCGCATTCTTGCCTGCCAGAAAATAATAAATATTGTCAAAGGCGGAATTTCGGCTGGTAGGGTCAGCTTTCAAAACTTGACCACCGGATGGACCTCTTTCTTATCAAGATGAAAAAGTCTAGAAAGTACTTGGAGCAGTAGTGAGTTTTTTTTGAAAGTTTCAAACCAAAAGCATAAAGTAAAATAGTGCAATAGGAAAAACCAGCAACAAAATGGCGATGAAATTTGTCAATAGAGATAAGACTGTGAAATGAACGTTGTTTATCAGGTTAACTTTTCAGAAAACAATTCCTATTTCGAGAAACGAACTTTGAAGTAAATGTTTTTGGGAACAATGACATCTTGTTGATTCGAAAGTTGGTGAGAAATCACCAACCCTTGCTTTCTCCAAGAAAAGTCGTTATCCATGTTCCGAACAATTCTATGCAGCATACCTTGGTGAAGCAGCAAGTAGATTACAAGAAAGAGTAAAATATCACAAAGAGAGAGAACCAAATAAAACTTTATCAATCAATAAAATCATCGACTAGTCTAAACAGACAACTTTGTTATTCTTGCCAAATGTAGAAAATGGCTATTGTTGCACGAGGAAGAGAATGGAGGTGATTTACATAAAAAACAAAAGACCAACCCTCAATTACGAAGAAGAATCAATTCCACTAAAACTATTCGATTGACTCGTTTATCATAATAAAGCAGCATTCTTTTATCTTCTGACATGCAAAACTTTGATAGAGCGTGATTCCCGATGAGTAGGCAACCACTAAATAGGCCCATCGAGATGCAAATTTTAGTCTCTTGACTATTTTTTCCATAATATGATAGATGCAAATTTGTATTTTGTTTTTACTTGATAGATAATGACATCTAGATAGTGAAGTTTGTTTAATTGACATCATCATCATGGCTTCAAGAAATCACACTTTTGCCAGATTTTATCTCAACTACTCGTTTCCTTTTTGTTTACGTATGCCTGATACGAAACTTGATACGTATGCCTAATCCTCTTTCTTGACTGTTCAAATTTAACATCTACACAAGGGCTACATAAATGAGATGGTGAAGTCTGTGGGTCGGTTTTCCATGAAAGTGCTCGATACATTGAAGCTATATACACCAAGAAGAAAAAGACTTGAAGGCAAAACTCTCCATCTTGACAAGCTTCTTTCGTTGGTTACCCACTCATCAGGAGATTTACAGATCAGATAAATATGATTGTGAATATTTCAAGATCTTTCGTAGATAAGAATCTTTTTGGATGATGAACCGAAAGAAGCGTATGGTTTATTCTTCCAACCATGAACTTGTTGGCTGAATCAATGGCAAAAGAAAAGAAAGCATAAAATATGGAGCTTGCCTAATTAAATTAACGTGGCTGGAAATATTCAACACCCAAGAGACTTAAAAAACAGTTGAACAGGCTAGCTTGCAAATGCAATGTTTGCATTTGATCATATTTTCTTTCGTGTCAAATTATATTGTAGTCTGAATCTAAACACTCGATCTAGATGAAGTTTATTTGAAGTAATTTGTAATATCGGATCAAAATACAAACGAACAAACAAACAAACCAAGAGTAAAAAATTCCAGTTTGTAACCCCTTCTTTACAGCGTAAAACATCGCTGATATATTTGTTCGATATCACGGCGTGCGATTCTGGTAATGACTGTTCTTTTAATGACATATACCATCATGCAACACGAGACGAGAAACAGCAACAGCAACAGGAGGTGACAGTTAAATAGAAAAGGTCAATTGTTGTTGAAGGGTAAAAAACTTATGATCAATTTGTGGCAAGTTGCACGGGAAAGAGGAGCTTAACTAAAACAGATCATCTAGAAATTTTATTGCTAAATTTTGTCTGCTGACCATGCATAAAGTTCTTTATTTTCCATTGTTAATCTTTGTCAAGTTATAATTCCGGTGTTTCATTGATAACTAAAATAGGTATAAGATCAAACAGAGTCGTTAGCCAGTGAACAGGATTCAAAGGTCAAAGGTGACGGTATAAGGAGCTCCATTGACTCTGCGAGCGCTGAAAAGACTTACTGCACCATGATAAAGCCTGTTTTTGGGTATTTTGATGCTCGCATGTTGTTAGTTGATAGGCAAATACGCTTATCATCTTCGTAAGGTATTGGTTTATGCACAATGTACAGAGGGCTCACACTGCATAGGTAAACTAATCAAGCAACGCGACCCTGGTCCTTCTTCTAGATGTGACCACACCTTGTGATTCCTTTTGCCTTTTTGCCTGAGATTGTAGAGAGCTGGCTAATTCTCTCCTCCTTTGTGGCAGGTCTGAAGGTAGTTTTGATCCCGGGACCCTTTGAAGAAAAGTCGAGCGATCTAACTACTCGGCCAACCCCCCCCCTCCCAATGGTTTACATCATACAAAAAAAGAATTGAAAGTCTCGAGCGTAAAAACTTCGACGTTATTATATTGATCAAGGTTGCATCTGTCAGCTTGCGTGTGCCTAGTATCGAAGCAGGAGTGAAAAGGTCCTGCAATTTTGTGTTTGATACCTTGTAAGGCAATGGCTGTGATGCAATGAAAAATAACTTCGTTATGAATACTCATGAACGACTGGCATCTTGTTACATTGCCTCAAGTGAAAATAGAGTTGGATGCAAAAGTTTTTATTATCTAGCAGGAAAAGAATTTAATGACTTACCACTATGTTCCAGAAAGATCAAATCTATAATTTTTAAGACGATTTCTAGAAATATATCTTATTGATGTAGCTAAAAATATTTTTCTTTAGATTGAACTGTATTGGACTCTTGTAATTAGCTTCTAGATCTTTTACAATTAATTTCACAAGTATCAGGACCCTAATGAAAAAAGTATGTATTGTACTGATAGGTTATACTGTTAAAAAATTCGATTATTATTATCATTTTATCATTATTCATTATTTTGAATGCCATGTTCATAACTACAACATGTACTGATAGATTATACTGTTAAAACATTCGATTATTATTATCATTTTATCATTATTCATTATTCTGAATGTCATGTTCATAACTGCAATACTTCATATAATTAGATATAAATGAATTCGCTCATTCAATAACATGAAAATGTTGACTTGTGAAGATTGTTAATCTGAGGATCAATACTGCTAACCATCAACTGTGCTTGCTCAAGTGTTATACCAGGCTGTGATAACACTTGCTGCATTGTCTACAAAGAAAAATATCGATTTAGTATAGTAAACAAAAGGCCATCTAAACCATGGAAATATAAGGCAGCATAATAAATGTAATTTTTTTCATAACAAGATTGCTATTTCAATAGTCACTAGCATTGGCATCACTGGATCATGAAAGACAGGCCTTTATTGTTACAGAATTTCTTTCTAAAGGAAGGTACATTTCAAATTTAGGAGGAAGCACGATACTTCAAGAGTTCTTTTTCAATTAGCGAGAGGGGAATACCTGAAAGTAAACAGGGCCGGCTTCTACGTCCCTCTCTGGAGGATGGGTTATCTGTTTAAACCACTAAGTGACATGAACGTGAGTCTTTCGAAATGGGTGAAGTATTAAGTGAAAACATATACATTACCTGGCCAACATCATTAAATGATCGCACGTGGGCTTCTTTATTTGGAATGTTAAAACGGGAATAAGCCTGGTGACCGATTTGATGAAGTTCGTTGAACAATCTTCCTTGATCGAAGAAAGAAGAAATATCTGATCTCCAACTTTCTAGGCCTCGTTTGTTGTGCTCGTCCAATTGGCTGGAGTATGTTTCAAAGTAGTCCTTCAGCCCTAAAAAATATTATTCAGTTGAGGTTCAAAGGATCCCATAGGATGGGTTTACTTGAAAAAGTGAAACAATTGAATAGTTTCTCATTTGTTATCATATGATTACCTAAACGAATTTAGATGGCAAAAGTGGGAGCTATGATGATTACGAAGGATTTGAGCATTGGGTGTTCCTTACATGTTATAATATGAATACATAATCGTGTGAAGATTACAAAAGTGGGAGCTATAATGATTACGAAGGATTTGAGCATTGGGTGTTCCTTATATGTTATAGTATGAATACCTAGTCATGTGGAGATTGCAAAAGTGGGAGCTATGATAATTACTGATGATTAGTTGGAGAATGAATAATTCCTTATCTGCTATCATAGGAATATGTAGCCGTTTTGAGGTTGCAAAAATGGTAGCTATAGTAATTTCTGAAGATACGAGAATTGGTTTTTCTTTATCTGTTATCATATGAATAGGTAAACATTTGAAAGTTGCAAAAATGGGAGCTATAACAATGAGGTACAATTATTACTAAGGATATGAGAAGTGAGTGCTCTTTATATTTCATATGAATACGTAGACATTTGAAGATTGCAAAATTAGGAGCTATAACAATTACTGAAGATATGTGAATGAACCTTATCTGCTATCATAGGAATATGTGGTCGTTTGGAGGTTGCAAAAATGGGAGCTATAGTAATTACTGAAGATGCGAGAAACGGGTGTTCATTATATATTATCATATGAATACGTAGACATTTAAAAGTTTCTAAAATGGGAGCTATAATAATTACCGAAGATATGAGAATGGGGTGCTAACAAATCAACTGCTCGAAAGCTATCTCTAAATCTTTAATGTTATGATGTGTTACCTGCTTCTGTGTATCGATACCAATACATCATATTTTCTTTATCTGCCGGCAGCAGATTTGTTTTGTTACCTGAAAAAGTAACCAATGAATTGATTAACAAGCAGTAAGCAGATGTCACAATAGGTAAGACACGCAGAGGAGAAGATACAACTAGTTGAAAAGACAGGTTGACTTACTACTTGCTATCAGGTAATCATATGACTCCTTCAGTTCTTTGTTAAAGTGATCTTTCGTGTTGTCAAAAACTGTCTTTCCTTCCTCAAAATGATCATTGATAGTTCGCAAGCCTTTGGCAACATCTTTGTAATTCTCGATCACTCTTCTTGCCTTGGTGCAGTCTGAATGTCCTGGGAAAGTACGTGAATTAAAACTAAATTAAGTAAGTCTTTGTCTTGAACAAGGCCAGAAGCTTAAAATGGGGGAAAATTACAAACGCTCGTGCTCTGAAAAACAATCTCGCCGAATCGAGCCACCTCGCTTAACCACGCTAGTCAACCACAATGTACACAAGCTCTTTAAAAATCAAAATTCAAATCGATTGGTCGTAGTTATGAAATTAAGAGACTCTGTTGTACAAATGGGGCTATCAAGTAGGACCCCATGGAACTGTAAAAGCTCTATCAAGCCCCCCAATTATTCAAGCCCCTCCTTTTCATACAAGAAAGAAAACAGAATAGAATGCAATGATTAGCTAATTGCATTAGGAATAGCTAATTGATGTATTCAATTGTAATTTTTCGAGTTCCTTACTAAACATGCTTGAGAGTGAAGAATTTATTCTCCAAAATCTCTTTAAAAAGCACCCACTCTAACAAGCCCCCCTCTAGAACCCCCAGGGAGCTAAATAAGCCCCCTAGGAGCTAAATATAGCCTTTACGGTATATGAAGTGACATATTGTATGCGACTGCAGCCGATTCTGAACATCTTGCGCCCTTAGGTGAGCTATTAAGTTATATCAAGCAGAAACTCACTCATTCTGAAGGGATTAGTTTATTAGTTAAACATCAAAATACCTGCAAAAGCGGTCATGTTGTACACCCCTTTTCTTGCAGGTTTCTTGTTAATTGAATATGAAACCTGTGCTCGTCTGGCTATTGCCCATGGAGAGTAATGCTCGAATCCCATTTGTGTTTTGTCGTTCATTGCTGCGAACCTCGGCAATGCTCGTTTGGAATATCTCACAAATGCTCGCATGGCCGGGTCTTCTGTTTCCGGCTGTTCCGTTTTTGATCTTTGGCTGGAGGCTTCAGCCGGAACTTTGATGTTTTTCTCAATACCCTCCATCACTTTATTCAAACTTCTTTTGAGGCCTGAAATTTATCAGATAAGTGCAAGCTGTTATTCATCCCGTAGAGGAGTAATGTGGTGATTTTATACATTATCATGATTATCGTATCGTATTATGTCATATCCTATCAAAGCTGTAAAAAGTATTGGAACGCAGGAACTAGGTTCCCAGAAATTACATATTGAAATTTGAATTTGCATTGTCTTCAATTCATAGGTGCAAATATAAAATACTTCTTTGCCAATATATGTTTTTGTGCTTTTTTCAGCAATCTGATTGCATCAAATTGAAATATTCCCCCTCGTCTCTGTAAGTCTCTCCCTGTTGATTTGGCCTTTTTGTCAGACCGTATAAAGTTTCACTAGGCCCTCTTCTATTCTATAGCAACATAGCTTCAAGAGACATCTATGTTACACATATGCTTTATCACTTTACTGAAAATTCTTCATCGATTCCTAGGTTCCCAAGAAGAAAAATCTATTTTGCGGCTATGCATCAATCGTATCCTATTGTGTTATATTGCAATGTGAAGTATCATAACGTATCACATCGTATCGCATCAAATCTTATCACATCGTATGGTAATGTAAAATGAAGAAACAGGACTAAGTGATTATCACTCAATGATAGCCACATTCATGAAATCATGTATAAAATGTCTAAAGCCAAAAAAAATCGTCTATAGAAGTTACAAAAAATTTTCGCCGACAGAATTTTTGTCAGATGTAAAAAATGCTGACTTAAGATGCAATAGTAGTGACCCAAACATTACTTATGACCACCTTGAAAGAAAATTTCGGGAGATAATAGATAAACATGCACCTCTGCGGACTAAAACAGTCAGAGGGAATGAAGCCCCTTTTATGAACAAAACATTGCGAAAAGCTATATACACTAGATCTCGCTTACAAAAAAAGTTCAAAAAACACCCTACCAGAGAAAATGAAGCAAATTTTAAAAAGCAGAGAAATAAATGTGTCGCTCTTAGGAAAAGAGCAATAAAAACCCACTTCAAAAAAGTAACAGATCAGGGGGTAATGGCAAACAAAGAGTTTTGGAATCTAGTTAAACTGTTTTCGACAAATAAAGGTGGCTTATCAGAGAGTGATTATTTACTTGTAAAAGATGACATAATTATTACAAATGATAACGAACTAGTAGAGGCTTTTAATGATCATTATATCAATATAGTAGAGAAATCAAGTGGGAAGAAACCTCAAAATCTGGGTGATAAACACAAACTAAAAAGTGACAAAGAAATCGTACAATTAATTCTTGAAAAATATGTAAACCATCCCAGTATCTTAGCTATAGTCCAAAATCCAGCAAACGACTTCTCTCCTTTCTCATTTCACGAGGTTCAACCAGGGGACATTAGAAAATTACTTAAAGATATTGATAGTAAAAAATCTACTGGAATAGATAAAATTCCACCAAAGTTATTACGTCTAGCATCCGATGAGCTGACTATACCCCTAACAGATGCAATCAATAGAAGTATAAAGGGCAGCATTTTTCCAGACAAAGGAAAGGTAGCAGCAGTCACTCCTCTAGATAAAGGCGAGGCGATTCGCACATCAGAGAAAAACTTTCGTCCCGTTAGTGTTTTAAACGCATTTTCAAAAGTTTACGAGAAAATCATAAAAGAACAACTAATTCTTCATTTGAACAAACATCTCTCAAAATTCATATCCGCATATAGGCAGGCCTATAGCACACAACATGTTTTGATAAGGATGGTTGAAGAATGGAGACAAAACCTTGACAATGATCACGTGGTTGGAGCTGTTTTGATGGACCTTTCCAAAGCATTTGACTGTATTCCGCACGACCTCCTAATTGCAAAATTGTCTGCCTATGGTTTTCAAGAAGACGCCCTGATCTACATATATTCTTATTTAAAAAGACGACAACAATCTGTACGAATTAACAATACATATAGTGCCTCTTAGTTCGTCCTTTCAGGTGTACCGCAAGGATCTGTCCTAGGTCCAATTTTATTCTATTTAATGTATATATCAATGATCTCTTTCTTTTTATTAAAAATGCTAATCTGCACAATTTTGCCGATGACAACACCCTAACTGCCTTTTCTAATTCGATCCCAAGCCTAATTAACATCTTAGAACTAGAATCAAATGTAGCTATCGATTGGTTGGAAAGAAATGACATGATTGCGAATCCAGACAAATTCCATGCTATATTGATGACAAAGCACAAAGATGATACAAAAGGGGAGACAAACGGGCCTAGATTTCTTTATAACAACACTTCGAGTTCGTACGTACACTTCGTTTCCAAAGCTGGCAAATGTACCATGAGAATTAGCCGTCTAAGAACCCTTTGTGTCGAGATTTTTAAGACTGTCTCAAGACTAAGTCCTCCTTTTATGCGAGATATTTTTAAGTTGAAAGACACAACCAGACCAACAAGAAATCCAAACGAGCTAATTCATCACAGACCTAATCAAGTCACTTTTGGTTCAAAAAGCCTCTTATCACTAGGCCCACAAATTTGGAATGCTTGACCAAAAAACCTAAAATTAATAGAAAAATTAACAAACTTTTAAAAGCATCATTAAAGAATGGGGAGGACCAGAGTGCAATTGCAACGTATGCAAAAAGTAAAAAGCTTCTGATCGATTTGTATGTTTTGATAAAGTAATAGCTAAAGTAAAAAAATGTAAAAATGTATTAATGTATTCAAGTAGTTTAAATATTCGATTTAGATTAGTTTCTTTAGAAGCTAGATTGTTATTTATCGAATTAAAATAAAATGACAAACAAACAAACAAACAATGTCTTATTTCATAGTATCATATCATACCATATCGTATCATGTCATATCGTATAATATTATATTTCATAATATCATTTCATACCTTATCATATCTCATCATAAAATATCTTATTATGTCGTATCTGGCCGTATCTTACTGTATCGTGTAAAATCGTAATGAGAAATTAATACAGATACATACCTTGAATCTGAGCATATCGAAGTTCAGCCTCTTCCAACACCTGGTACAGTTGATCGATTTCACCAAACGCAATCTTCAGCATTTTATTGGCCATATTCTGATAAAACTCCCCATTAAAGCAGACATTATATGTTCCCTCCTTTGCAATTTGTGTTGATGCGAGGATCCTGAAGCTAAGGCGGAAGGGAAGACATGGCGGGTTCAAATCGTTGATGTCCTCGTCCACCTTACATGTCGTCAATATGAATATCTTTTCTGTCAGCCTCCGTCGAAGCAACGAGTCAATGGCCGATTCGAAGTTGGTGCTATCTTCTATCATCTGGTACGTGTCAGCAGCCATTGTTCTCATTTCTTCTAAGGCAACCAGGATTTTGTTTTCATTCTGGTGCATGGTGTAAGTTTCTTTGTATCTTTTAACCAGCATCTGCAAATATTGGTATCAGTTTAAGTAATCAGTTTACTTACTTAAGTCCAATTACCCCAAATATCCCTTATAAGTGAATGGGGATGTGCAGCCTAAGATCGCATTTACACTGTCCGTTTCTAAAAAAGAACGATACGAAATCAAACCGCATTGGCCTTCTGTTTAAACTGAAAAGCTTTCCTAACTGTAATGAAATAAAAACAAATTTTAAAACGGTATGAATCACTTAAGAGTAAACGGGTGAAAATGGATTTAATTCTGGGTTCAAAGAAAAACGCAAAAGTCTCTAAAAACAGAAAGAACTTGTTCCGTGTCCACCCGTTTCCACTAAAACAATTCATGCTGTTTTCAAATCATATCGTTTTCAATTGTTTTTTTATTTTGAGACGGCTATGAAACCATTTCGGTGTAAACGGAAGGCCAAAACGGTATGGTGTTAACGGGGCCCAATTGGATGAAGAGTTGACAATTTTTCTGATTTGGTATGAAAGGTAATTTCGTACCTCTAGAGCATGAATTATAAAATATGAAATTATAGCAATAGAGACTACAAGAAGTAAAGAAATTTATGGTTAAACGGTCAGAGCTAGGATGTAAATTGCTCCTACTAAACCTTGTGTATTCTTTGTGTGACACATTTTGAAGGCCTAGGCATGACTTGTTATGGATACCAGGAGAGAAACTTTAGAATAAAACCGAAACACAATATTTTGTGCTAGCCATGTCATTTCTTACTATTCATACGCACCTTTACATTGGCCAATTGGGTACGGGCTGATCCTGACGCATGATATTTGTCTGCTTCACATTTAAGAAGGCATATGACGTTGACAGCTTTTTCCTTTTCTTCGTTCCATACCATGCACCCCATTCGATGCCTACTCCTTCCAGGTTCTCGTGCACAATTTTCTCTCCAATCGATTCCTGGCATCGGTACTGAAAAATGAACAAGGAAAATGTTAGAAAAACCTTTGTAATTTAGAGGAGTGGAGTTGGGTTGGGTTTCATGGTTAATATTACTCTTCGCTTGAGAAATAGCCTTTTTTGTCATTTTCTAACATAGTTGATAAAGAAAGTTTTGTCATTTTTATGTCAACCTTTGAAAAAAATGACAAATTTCTGAATAAGTCCCCCTCGATTAAGCCCCTGGGGGCATTTAAACTTTTGCAAATAAGCCACTTGGGGCATATTCGATGATTTACAGTAAGTGCTGATTTAAAAAAGGTCCTTCCTAAAAGGTTCGAATTTTACATGGGTCACTTCTTACTCTCTCGATTCACTTGCACCAGAAAATTGGAAAATTTATTATGCCTTGAACGTAGAGGAAGAAGGTTCGAGGTTTGAGATTCGAGTCTAGCACAAATGGTTTCATTTCATGCATTATTCAATAACAAACACATCCCCTATGGGTAGGGGCCAAAATTTATCCACCGTATCCCTGCGCGTTGTAATTAAAAGGGTTGATGTCAGGAAGGGTATCCGGCCATAAAAATATGCTCCATAACCAAAATCATGGATCGGCTCGAGGCAAACCGATGGACTAATCACGGATATTTCCCATGCTAGCAGGGAAAATAGTCGGACTAATAAATTCTTTTTTGTTGGTGTATACAATAATAAACACTATAGACAGCTTGTTAGTGAGGTTCTTGTGTTATTAATGCAAAAGTTGCTATCATATAGAATTCTGTGTGTGTGTATACCATAACAAACTTAACAAACGCTATAAGCCCTGTTTACACTACACAAACTAACCCGGGTTCGCCCCGGGTTAGAACTAACCCAGGTTAGATTATTGTAGTGTAAACGCAACTAACCCGGGTTCGCCCCGGGTTAAACTAACCCAACTCTGGAGGTGGGTTCGACCTGGGGCGAACCTGGGTTAGCTTTCACGAAATGCAGTGTAAACGCAAACCTGGGGCGAACCTAGGTTAGCCAGCGTAGAACGCATGCGCATTCGCTAAGAATAAGAACTGCGCACTAATTCCACAATTCTTTTCTCGTGTTATTTTAATGCGAGTTGGTGTTCTTCGAGATTCTCCATTTTATTGACCATCTTACAGTAGTAAGTTCCATCTGGTTGCAAAGCAAGCAACCACATCCATATCGAAAAAGGCTGAACAGCTAATACATGATGTTTACAATCCTTTTAAGTTGTCACCAAACAGAAATAGGCAGAAAAAGCTCATTGAATTTATAAAATTTGTCAATGTTGATGTCCACAAGATTCTGAAATCTTGTCAATTTTTCAGCAAACTCTTAGTTTTTTATTCTCAATCGGCTGTCGTTGAATATCCCCTACGTTTCCCCTACTTTTTTGCCGTTTCCCCCTAGGTTTCCCCTACCCCCTACCAATTCCTTATTTCCCCTACGAATGGCATTTTCCACTGGATCATGACATGTTTGCCACGCTGCGCATGCGTGCATATTAACTAACCCAGGTTCGCCCCAGGTTTGCGTTTACACTGTCAAGTGTGCAAAAGGCAGTGTAAACAAAAGTGGGGCGAACCTGGGATAGTTCTAACCCAGGGCGAACCCAGGTTAGTTTGTGTAGTGTAAACAGGGCTATAGATTCATTGTGTTATTGATGCAAATGTATTCCCTCATAGTTCAAGTTCAGATCTTTCAACTACTCCTAATTGGAAAGTAAAGTTTTAAAAGAGACAATCGACAACTCACCCGTTCTGCACTTCTCAATACAGTCTGAAGAAATGTGGGTGATATCACTGTCCACACGTCTATTCGCTTTGACTATCTCCCTTGCAATATTCTCCGACTCTCTTCTGTATTTATCCCTGCGCTCCAAATGAGCTTCATACAATTCTGACACAGTTCTCTTCACCTTAGTCGCGTTATTTCTGCCTTCTCGAATATGCTTTTTTATGCCATTTAATACATCATGGAATGCTTCCACTATATTTTGTTCAACTTGTTCTCTGATGTCAACTTCATACTGAAAAATAATGTTAACAATTCACACTCGTTTTTTTATAAGAAACCGTAGGGCAAGATTTTCAAAACTTAAGAAACATTGATAGGAGATTTAGTGTGAACCAAAAAAGTTAAGAAATTTTTTATATTTTTCTTCACGAGACATAAGCTTGTGACATGCTTGGCCTTGTTTCTAGTTCAGCTTGATTACATCTGATAGGATATTTTTGCTTTCTCCAATGAAATTTGCATTTACTTTTGCTTCCCTAGATCCAATCCATGTTTGGTAGTTAAAGAATATGAAGAAACTACGGTATGTGAAGGAAAATTAGGTTTTATATTGAGAAAGTTGCTAAGAAACGTTTCGTACCATAATTGGGGTGAAAGCTATGAAACTCTGGTACAAAGATTTAGCATAGATTCTTAAAGAAAAAATGAGTGAATCTTTTGATTAGATTTCAATGATATTAAGTCATTTATATCAATTTCAGTGATTTCGATTAATAACTAAGCCAATAGATTGCAGTTGGAGGTGAACACAAGCATGGGTGGAAACAACATTTTTCTTTCAGAGACCATGAAATCTAACTTCTAATTTCTGCTAACATATTGAAGAAATTAAAAAAAATACAGCATATGGTGGTAAATGTTATTCTAAAAGTACTTATCAATTCATTAAGGAGTTAGAAGCAGCTTTTGCCTGTGATTAACTAAACATACAATCTTGCAGGTATTAATATTCCATGATATTCTCATCCTTAAAACCACCGTAAAGTTCGAAAATAACCATAATGGACCAAAAAAATCTTTGATGCTTAGAGAAATATTTCAGACAATTGAGCAACATACACCAGGCCGTGATGAGGAGAGGGGTCAACCATCGTGGCCAAAAGCCATGATAAAAGACTTAATCTAAATGACCGTCCATATATCTGAAATATGGATCCTTTATACATACCCTGAATGCAAAATCTTGTGGATCTCCTACGGGCCTCGTACTGAGGATGACCTCCGCATTGTCAACCTCATTGTACAAACTGCCTGACAGTCTTATTCTCAATCGTCCATCACTTTCTCGACCCAGATCTCTAGAATCGAATTCCCCTTGCATCCCAACAGTCTGGCAATATCCCTTGATTCTTTCCCCCTCACGATCCAAGTAGAGAGTTGGGCCTGTTTCTGGACGCTCGGCCTCTTTGAAAAGAAACAAGTTGACATGGCTGAAATTGCTCTTGCCTTCATCGTCTGTTGTGGTTGACCCGTATCTAAGAGGCGGTAGTTCCATTGCCGCTTCAAGCTCGTCCTTGCGTGAGCCTGTCAGTGAGAGAGTTGCATTGTAAACCTCGTTATCATTCAACGTGAGCTTCCCGTAGAAGTGAAGACCGGGTTTTACTATGACACCAAAGTCATGGGCTGTCCAGTCTAGAATGAAAATGAAATATGGATATCAAGGCTAGGGACGTTAACCAATACTTTAAAGGGGCTACATAACTGATCTCTAAAGCAGGGACTCAATCACTTATCTCTAAAGAAGGGGCTACATAATTGATCTCTAGAAAAAGGGCTGCATCATTTATCTCTTAAGATGGGGTGGCATCATTTATCTCTAAAAAAGTGGCTGTATCATTTATCTCTAAGGAAGGGGTCCTTTCATTTATCTCTAAAAAAGGGGCTGTGTGATTTGTCTCTAAAGAAAGGGTCCTATCATTTATCTCTAAAGAAGGGGTCCTATCATTTATCTCTAAAGAAGGGCCTGGGTCCCTGATCTCTAAAGAAGGGGTCCTATCATTTATCTCCAAAGAAGAGATCCTATAATTTGTCTCTTAAGAAAAGGTCCTATCATTTATCTCTAAAGAAGGGGCTATGTCATTTATCTCTAAAGAAGGGGTCCTATCATTTATCTCCAAAAAGGGGCTGCGTCATTTCTCTCTAAAGAAAGGGTCCTGTCATTTATCTCGAGAAAAGGGGCTGTATCATTTATCTCTAAGGAAGGGGTCCTTTCATTTATCTCTAAAAAAGGGGCTGTATGATTTGTCTCTAGAGAAAGGGTCCTATCATTTATCTCTAAAGAAGGGGCTGTGTCATTTATCTCTAAAGAAGGGGTCCTATCGTTTATCTCTAAAAAGGGGCTGCGTCATTTCTCTCTAAAGAAAGTGTCCTGTCATTTATCTCGAGAAAAGGAGCTGGATCATTGACCTCTAAAAAAGATAGGATAGAGCTTCTATTCGTGAAATAAAGTGATGCTGCATTGGCAGCCATCTTGGACGTTCTCGAAAGCGTTGTCGGAAACTGTAGTGAGCTCTGATTTCTGAATCTTCACTGGATGTACTAGTTTAGTGTGCTGAATCATTCTTAACCTCTCTTCAACTCTATAACTCATGAAATGTGCTTCAAATATTAGATTTTACATGTCAATTGCAGTAGCCTGCTCTGTTACAATCGAATTACCCCTGTTAGGCCATGCCTTATGGATCAATCTTCAAATGTTAGATCATACATGTCAATTGCAGTAGCCTACTCTTGTATAATTCAATTACCTGTGTTAGGCCATGCCTTTTGATTTTATCTTCACATATTAGATTCATAGATCCAAGATAGATCGCATACACTTTTGACAATAATTTTCAAAAATCTTAAAAAATATTTAAAACCCTAAAAATATCAGGTCTTTTTGAATTTGTTCTGAAAATCTAGGAAAATTTCTAAAAATCTCAAAAGTCTTGAAGAGTTAATGTTAGATTGCACATATTCGCCAGAAACCAGAAAATATATTGATTTCAATAAAAAACATCCTAGCAAAAAGGGCGGGAATGGCCGAGTGGTTAGATCACTTGACCCTTGATTGAAGGGTCCCGGGTTCGAAACCACCTTCAGACCTGTCACATACAGAGTGAGGAGAGAATTAGCCAGCTCTCTGTAATTCCAGGCAAAAGGCAAAAGGAATCACGAGGTGTGGTCACATCGAGAGGAAGGACCAGGGTCGCACTGCTCGATTAGTTTACCTATTCAGTGGGCCCTTTGTGCTTAGCACATAAACCCATACCTTGCGAAGATAGTAAGCGTATGTGCCTATCAACTATCAACTATAAAAATTTTATGAAAATATGCTAGTTTCGACTACACACTGATTGACTCTCAGTTCAAAATTCTGAATTTACTAACCCCCGCTGTAGGAATTGTAACCAACAACAACTTGATTCAAAAATCGAGCATCTGCAAGTCGTGGTGGAGCACCCCGAATGTCAAAAGCATTTATGATTGCTCTGACAGTGAGTCGGTTTCTGTCTCCTACGAAAAGGACCTGCCTCGTGTAATACAAGTTAATGTATTGACGACAACTGCCTCCACTGAATGTGATTGTAGAGCCCTTTACTGTGCCAAGATGAAGCCTTGATTGCAACTCTAGGATAGAATGAAATTTCACACTATTATGATAATATATGTAGCTAATTGCAGTAATTACAGTATGTAGATAAATGTATGCAATCCTTGAAGTTGCTCATTTCAGTATAACTTAGTGTTTACTCACTATTGTTAATACTAGCAGTAAATTAAATGCAATTAATCAATAATAGTAATACCAATCTTTATATAGGAGTCGAATAAAATGTGATATCAATGTAATAATATAATAATTATGTAAATCTTTATACAGGAATTTACTCTTCAACATGAAATTCTGTTATCAACGAGTGCCCCGATTTAATTAAATGAAAAAATTGACAAAGAAAACAGTAAATAACAAACGGTATATCTTGCTTGCATAAGCTTAGTAATGTTCAAACGTGTACGAACCTACTCCCCAAAGAACGAATTTCTTAGGAAGAATGGTTTTTGAATGAAGTGGATCCAGCGTTACGAAATCACCAGGAATAAGCACCGAAGATCGATATCCCTTGCCACCAAACTGGAACGTTAGCACATTGGTTCCATCGTCGTAAATCTTTCCTGTGTAAAGACATTTAGGGGCTGATTAAATGGAAGTTTTAAACTGCGGAGTTTAATTTACATTAAGCTAGCCGATAGGAAATTTATCAAACTTCTTCAGTCAATCCTTTGTTGATTACATTTTTCAATTAGATGGAAACATTTTGACCAGGTGTAAAACATCCCCAGGATTGAAGTTTCATATCACATTCAGCCAACGGTGATTTTAAAAGGTATTAAAAAAAGGTTTCAAAACATGAATTTACATGTAGCGGCAATTCAATTTCAACCACGGGGTTAGAATGCTTATCACGCCTGTGCATGCCATGAAATTTTAGCTTGAAATTAACCCCAGGGTCGAAAATTTACAAGTTTTTTCTCACGTATGGGGGCTACAAATACCCATTTAATCGTAAATCTACTTTACCTTGGTCAACTGCATTGAAATTCAACTGTGGATTTGAGCATTGGTGCGTATATCATCTTACATGTGTAGTAAAGATTACAAGGGGACGCTTTATTATCTAACATGCATTGGCTACGCTCATAAGAGGGGGGGGGGGGGTATAACCTGAATTCGTCTTTATACCAGCTTACGTTTTTTATGAACTTGATAGTTCTATTTATTGACGGAAGTAAGTTGTTTGCATACGATAAATTTGATCATTGCTATTAAACAGAGTTTTAATGGAATATGAAGCTTGCTTTTTGCTTTTTATTTGTCTTCTTTGATTTAATGTAATATGTTATAAATTCTATAAATGTTTTAAAAAGTCAAAAAGTTAGATTAATTAACTACCAGCTAATGAATACAAAATATCAAAATATTTACAGTGATTTACAAAAGATTTACATACAATTTTAATTGTTTGAGTTCGGAATAATTTCGAATAATTGTAAAAAGAATTGCAAGGAAAGTCAAGGAACACTCAGCATCTCGACAAGCCTGTACTCAATCAAATTATTTTTCCATCTCCTGATGAGTGGGCAACCACGAAACAGGCTTATAGAGATTTTGAGTGTTCCTTCACTCTCTTGTTCTCAATAGATATCACGTTCTGCATTAATGTATAAAGCACTATATTTCGGGAATCCAAAACACAGACTTCGTATTTAAGTACCTGGATATCTTTCTTGGAAGAAGTTGAAGTGAACTTCACCAGACAATACTTGTCTCTCCCCAATGCCATTTTCCTTCGACGATAGCTTGTAACCCACCGGTCCTCCGAATGTCAACGTGTCACTCAGCAATATTTCATAACTAGAAGATGTGCTTGCCACCATTTCAAGCTTCTTCGCACCTAAACTGATAGAGAAGATAAAAAACACAGTGTTACCTGCAATTTCATATCAAAAACACAACAAGTCTCATATTAGAAGAGAAACAAGAAAGGAGACTGGCTCTCTGTTCTGAGAGAGTCAGCCAGCACAACAGAGAGCCAGTCTTCTTTCTTGTTTCTCTTCTCTTCTGTACTTTTGTACATCGAACACTATGATGCCGTGTTAGACCACGCAATCGCTATAGAAAGAACTCTCATATTATCTAGTCATTTTTTTTACACCTAAAAGCTCTTTTACTGTTGTAAAATTCTTAATGTTGTACTCCACTTTTATTTGGATGTGTGACATTCTGAATTTCAATTTACGACCCTAGCTAGATAAGCATTGCTTCCAGTGGGTCGTGTAGTGCTTATTTTTACATAAAATATTATACTTAGATTTGAATCGAATTAAACTGAATCAATATCAAACTATGAATGAACTAAGAACACAATGATAACTCCAATACTATAGCCAACTCTACCAGGACACTAATTCAAAATAAACCATGCTCAAAACGTTTCGATGAAATCTTCTACAGTAAACTATCTGGTATCAAACTATCTTCTTCGTCATCATCCATCATCTTAGGGTTTCAGCCGAGATTAAACTCATCGCACCTTTCTAGTATTCTCTATCTTTCATAACTACTAACAGATTTTCATTAGGAATTGTTGTCTAGTCTTATCCTTTTTGGAAAGTTTAATTCGCTTGATCTTTTCTCAGATGATGGGTGTCTCCAAAGAACAAATGTTGATACTAGGTCACCAGTTGCACGTGCACATTGGCATGAAAACTGAACACGTCTCTTGCAAACTAGGTTTGATAGTCTTAGTAGGCGTCCATATAATGTTTCGAAAGTTGGGTTTTGCCAAGAGAAATTAGGAGTAAATACATTTGGTCTTATCAAGGCTGCTTCTGACACAATATTTGACATGATAGTCACCACTTATCATGACAAGGCTTTGATATTTAGTAGGATAACATGTTAGATACATTTGGTCTTATCAAGGCTATTTCTGACATAATATTTGACATGATAGTCACCACTTATCACGACGAGCCTTTGATATTTAGTAGGGCTTGTAATGATACGTTTTTGACCCTACTAGATATCAAAGGCTTGCCATCATAAGTGGTGACTATCATGTCAAATATTGTAGTCTCTTACTATTTTAAAAACTTAGGATATTAAGACCTCGTATGATTAACCCTACAAGGGTTTAGAAGCTATTCGACCCTACTAGAGATGGTGGGCTATACCAGATCACGGTTTTGGCCACTGGTAAAAAGCTCTGGTTTGGATGTAAGATTAATTTTAGCTTTTGGAGTCAATAATTCATCCCAAAAAGTGTAAATAGAGGCAAGTAAAGAATCATTCTTCGAGTTAATCAACAGTTACACCTTATGGTAACCCTACCTGTAAGTGATGATACCTGAATATCTGAGGCGGGCGATCATGCTGGTCCAACTGAATTCCCTGCTGAGCCACTAGAGGTGCCCTACACATTTATGAAACTTGAAAAATCGCCCACCTCAACTTAGACTTTTAGGAAGGAATAACCCAGCTGAGAGCATCGAGGAGAGCAATTCACAGCTCACCTACTAAAAGTCTCATGGTCAGGTTGTTGGTTGTTGTCTCAGTGATTGTTGGAATGTTATGAATGTTCAGCACGAAGGAGAATAATTGTGCAGTTATTTTTAGCAAAGAATCAAGTCAATATAATTTCTTTGGCAGCCATATTGGGAAGCCAAACATAAGCTCCACCTCAATTCCCTCCTGAGCCACTTGAGGTGCCCTCCACATTTATTAAACTTTAAGAAAATGTGAGGAGAGCAATTCACGGCCCACCTACCAAAAGTTTCATGGCCAGCTCTAGTAACCCTAGTTTCAGAAATTCAAAAATACTGTTGATACAGTACTAGCCCACCACTTACAAACTGACTTATAAGAAACTTCAGCCAGAAAAAATGTAACGCATTTGTACTTATAGATTAGATATTTCAGTTTGAAAATTCAGATTGCTTTAAAAAAAAATTCTTATAAAAAGATTTGGCATTTTATGCATATTAAGTGGCTTTTCTTCTGAAAATGTAACACCTATTTCTTCTCAACCTATAAAAAACATAAAGGGCAGAGAAGCCGCCAACTTTTGCTAAAGGGCTATCTAGTGGATTCCAATTGAAGCCTGCTTCTTTTGTTAGTTGCACCACTTTTCTTTTGGACGCTTTCGGCAGCCTTGTTTTGCAACATTCAATTTCTTATGGACGCGTTAATGCTGTAAATGTTGAAATCAAAAGTAGAATTACGGCAATACTGTCAGCTAAAGTGGACGCTATATTTACCTTCCATGATAGTCAATAATGTCGATTGGAGCTTTATGTTTTTTATTAGCAAAATATCTCTGCACTTTTAGAAAGTTACACAGCTTAGCACCTTCATCGCATTCTGAGAGTATGAAATTCCTTGCCAGGATACTAATACCACCCTTCTTCCTGAATTGCTCTAGAAATAAAAGATCAGGTTCAGCTTGGTTCATCTAAGCAAAATCATACAATATTGTATAAGAAAAAAGTAGACAGTAGAGAACAGTAGAGTTTCATAAGCAACTTTTCATAGAATATCTTGTTTTTAATGCGCTAAGACTAAGACTATTCAAATGAAATGGGCTAGCCTGGTAGACTGGGATGGCCCATTATTCTCAGATCCCACCATAATCAAGACTCTTGTTCAAATCAGCATGCTGCCTCCTTATGAGACGTGGGCCAATCCGGTTCGTTAAGATCCCACCACTTGTTCAGTTAGATCTAATGGTCATGAGCTGAAAATTCCCATATGAACTGAATTCACTGGAGCCAGCTCGACAATGAAGGCAAATTCTAAATTTTGGTTTAGCACTGCCAAATGTTATTGACGTCTGTACATTAGAAAGAAAGCTGGCTCGTGTGTCTGGGAAAATATTTCTCCATATGAAAACAGATGGAAAATTATCCTAACCTAAAGTGAGATAGCTTGGTATAGCAAAGCTAACCCACTAATATGAACAGAGCGTAAAAGTTGGTTTATTCTGATGTCAAATAGACCAGCTTATGTTTAGTTAATTGTTGATATAGAACTCAACAATAGTTTGGGGTTAAGAATCACTTCGTAAACTATGAGACTTTTCTGTGTGTTAGGAACGCCGTCTTTGCAAATAGGGGCTGGGTCTTTTACCAAATAAGCACAAGTATTGATTGCAGTGTAGCAGTTGCTAAAGGCCTCGTGGCTAAGAGTAAGTGGGGGCCTCCAGGATAATTTTCCTCGTGGGCCTCTGTTCTACTCACTGTGCAGGCATTGCTAGGGACCCCTTGATAGTCTAATTTGGTTAGGGCCTGTAGGACTTGCACTCCCAGAATCTTCCCCTACACCACGCACGAGGACCATCTACTTTAAAACTGTGCTTGTGCAACATATCAAAAACCTCACTATTAGAGTAATTGTCGAGATCTTTAAACTCTTCTCGGTCGAATGTCACCAGTTTCTTGTCTTTGGTCATCAGAAGGATGGCTGAGAAGAAGAAATAAACTAATATCAATATGTGTCAAATAAGATATTGACACTTGTCTCCAAAGAACAATACTTTGGTGGATAATCATTATTGTTGGGATCATTCCGCACTAATATCTTGTGTTATCATCATCGTGGTGATTTAGTGGAAATAGTTCTATGGTGGTTACTTAAAGCTACAGTGCACTCTGACTGATAAACTCGCTTTAGACAAAGCTTCTCAGCTATCACGGAAACCGCTATATCAACTCAATCTTGAATGGTTTCTGCTGAAAGCTCATCTAGTGCAGGTATGCCAGGAAAGGAACTATGATAGCTGGAAGAATCCTTGGCAAACCTGAAACCGAATCAAGATAATTTTGAGAATAAAAATGACCCGAGTAGGACTAAAACCCTGGATACTGGTACTCGAGTGCACTATACCACTGCGCCGTTGGGGCATTGAGAAACCAGAGCTATTTCGTTCACACAAATCGCACTCACCAAATATAGAGACCAACAGAGTCTTTAATAACTGCATGATTGTCTCGATTGACTATCTTGATTACTTATGTCGATTGATGCAATCCTACTTCTTCCCCAGTAATCCTGGATGTATAGCGCATCCCTCATCAGAATATAAGTAAATATTGAGCCTGCATGTGAATAGAATGTTCGGTTGATAAACCCACTCACATAAGACCACCTCAAGTATGAAACTAATTAGAGTACCCTGACTCATAACTAGGTCATTTGTATTATAAGTAACCCTCCCCCTTCGAAGAAAGCCCCTTGAGATAAGAAAATTATCAACATACCTATCTTTTGAAATTTCATCCAAGTCGTTCTAATTTTCTCCTCACCATAAAATGTATTCACCACGTTGTGCAAGTATTCATTTTCAAACAGGATTGCCAGTTTCAGCCTGGGGCCGGATTTGAGAAAATAAAGCAGTTCAATGGCAGGCTCTTTAGGGGTAGCCAGCTTTCCCGTCAACCTAGAATACAAAATTCTCAATACACTGCTCCATTCAAACAAGCAACAATGTTCATCTCGCCATGCAGGATAACTCTAAAAACCAGGTATTTGGGTCCAAATAAACAACTGTATTTGGCATCTTGAAGGGCAACTGAGAAATTGGCTAGGTCCTAGGGTAAAGGCAGATTGAATCGGTTTAAAGTCCTGATTAACTTAATTTTTACAGGCCCCTTAGAGTCCAAGGCCCGCTGGTTGACTACTCTTTTTTCTCCCTATCAAATCTTAAAAACTACAAATACAATTCAACTGTGCCAGTCATAGCAGAAAAATAAATAAGGTAATTGAGTTTCCACAATGATTGACACTTACAATAATATCTAAAATTTGAAACAAAAACTGAAGTATCAAAACGATTACGTAAACATAAACAAAAATGAATAATTGAGTAAAAAAAGTACAAGACGTAACAGTTAGAAGACGGTAAAAGGTGCAAGACGTAACAATTGCAAGACGGTAGACGGTACAAGACGTAACAAAGACACGAGCTGCTGCTTTTTAATTAGCAATCATTATCGTTCTACAGTCGTTCTAGAGTCGTAGTTACTCTTATCCCTCTCTTGACGGTACTGTCTATAGTAGCCGTTATTAGAGGTTCGGCTGTATTACAAAACTTAGTGCTTTCTCACCCCATGTAATGTGTGTGCAGTACGGTGGGGGTTGTGCAGTACGGTGGCGGATGTTCAGTACACTGGGGGGATACCATGATTGCCGTGGGGAGGCATCTCGCAGTACGGGGGCGGATATTCAGTACAGTGGGGGGATACCATGAGTGCGGTGGCGGATATTCAGTACATTGGGGGGATACCATGATGCGTGTGGAGGGATACCAAGATTGCTGTGGGGAGGCATCATGAGTGCGGTGGCGGATATTCAGTACGGTGGCGGGATACCATGATGCGTGTGGGGGGATACCATGATTTCCGTGGGGAGGCATCTCGCAGTACAGTGGCGGATGTTCAGTACAGTGGGGGGATACCATGAGTGTTGTGGCGGATATTCAGTACATTGGGGGGATACCATGATGCGTGTGGAGGGATACCAAAATTGCTGTGGGGAGGCATCATGAGTGCGGTGGCGGATATTCAGTACGGTGGCGGGATACCATGATGCGTGTGGAGGGATACCATGATTGCCGTGGGGAGGCATCTCGCAGTACAGTGGCGGATGTTCAGTACAGTGGGGGGATACCATGAGTGGGGTGGCGGATATTCAGTACATTGGGGGGATACCATGATGCGTGTGGAGGGATACCAAGATTGCTGTGGGGAGGCATCATGAGTGCGGTGGCAGATATTCAGTACGGTGGCGGGATATTTCTGAGTACGGTGGGGGATGTTCAGTACGGTGGGGGTGTAATATGATCTAATCCACTAAAATATCGTAAATCAGAGACGGGGGCTCGATTCATCTGCTCCAGTAGTGTGCAATCTTCGAAACTTTTTCAGCTGCTCAGGCGTTTACACTCTTTTTTTTATAAGAATAAATTTTTATAAGAATAAGGAGGCTCAAAATTGGTGAAATTTAAGAATACTTTAAGAATATTGTCAGGCTCAAGATTTTCAGAAACTATCATTTTAGGATTTCGTTTATTTAACTTTTGGCTTCTTTTGTTGTTCCAACAGCTTTCTTGTTTCGATTCCCCTTATAACCAAATTGCTAAAAAGTGCTACTCTAAGAATTTACGAAACTATCTAAAATTATTCATGGCTTGCAAAAATTATCAAATCTTTCAAGATTCAAAGACACGTTTGAAAAGATCGAGGCGGTATAAGTGGTAGGGGTTATAGGGAGAGACTCTGTTTGCCTTTCAAAATTTAAGCAACTTTTAAGCAATTTAGTCTTTAGATTGGAAGACTGGAAATCCAAAATCTTTGATGCAAGTTTGAGGCTGGATTACAGTCCAGTTGCTTAGCGAATAAGTGTAAACAAATGTCGTGCAATAAGAACAGGCATTTGTTATAGAAAAGCCCTCTTTTAGAAACTGAGACCCCTCTAAGGTATAATTGTTTCAATTATCAACTTTATTCTGGTCATAGCTTTCAAGTTAGTTAAATATTTTGGGTTTTCAGCCCTCAAACTTGCATGGGAATTTCAAATATTTGCTGTATTTGCTTGGGGTTTATGTTGTTTTTATTATAAGTTTTTTTATAAGGAACGCCTTCATAAAGAACCCGAGGTTGAAATTTGACTCTGCGTTTCTACGGAACAGAAACAAAACACTGAAAAAAGCATTAAATGCATTTACAATTAAGTATAAAGAATGAACAAAATGACGAGAAAAGCATTTTAAACACATTTTTGAGAAGGGTAGGTGGTGAAAAGTTGGTAAAAAATCACGTCAAAAATAAGAAACAGGAGGGCAAGCTGAAATCAAAGCCAATTATTCTTATAAAAAAGCATGTAGAGCATGCTGTCGTGCTCCTGCTGGAAGTAAGGTCCCTTAGGGCCTTTCACAGGCCAGCACGTTAAACATGAACTCGCTCACTTTCTTAATTGTTGTAGTACAGGGGTCGGTACTCAGTACATTTTCTTACATCCAGAAGTTTTCTTATAAAAAACTGTTGCGTTGCATTGCGTGAAATTCGTTTACTCAAAGTCTTAGGTAACTAGTACAGTAAACCTAAGTAAATAAGCAAGCTATAAGAAAACATTTATACTCAATAAAAACTGGAAACTTCGTTGATAAAGATGTTCAACTGAGGGCTGGTACAGAATTTATTCTAAGAAAGCTGTCGGAATCAAGGAAATTTAAATAAACGAAATCCTTGCATCCCATGCGAGAAAATAAACGCCCGAGCAGCTGAAAAAGTTTCGAAGATTGCACACTACTGGAGCAGATGAATCGAGCCCCCCGTCTCTGATTTACGATAATTTAGTGGATTAGATCATATTACACCCCCACCGTACTGAACATCCCCCACCGTACTCAGAGATATCCCGCCACCGTACTGAATATCTGCCACCGCAATCATGATGCCTCCCCACAGCAATCTTGGTATCCCTCCACACGCATCATGGTATCCCCCCAATGTACTGAATATCCGCCACCGCACTCATGGTATCCCCCCACTGTACTGAATATCCGCCACTGTACTGCGAGATGCCTCCCCACGGCAATCATGGTATCCCTCCACACGCATCATGGTATCCCGCCACCGTACTGAATATCCGCCACCGCACTCATGATGCCTCCCCACAGCAATCTTGGTATCCCTCCACACGCATCATGGTATCCCCCCAATGTACTGAATATCCGCCACCGCACTCATGGTATCCCCCCACTGTACTGAACATCCGCCACTGTACTGCGAGATGCCTCCCCACGGAAATCATGGTATCCCCCCACACGCATCATGGTATCCCGCGACCGTACTGAATATTCGCCACCGCACTCATGATGCCTCCCCACAGCAATCTTGGTATCCCTCCACACGCATCATGGTATCCCCCCAATGTACTGAATATCCGCCACCGCACTCATGGTATCCCCCCACTGTACTGAATATCCGCCACCGTACTGCGAGATGCCTCCCCACGGCAATCATGGTATCCCCCCAGTGTACTGAACATCCGCCACCGTACTGCACAACCCCCACCGTACTGCACACACATTACATGGGGTGTTTCTCTCTATACGGATTCTTTCTTCAGCAATCTTTTTCCGGAATGTGTTTTTAAAACCATTCTTCTGTAAACAACAGGTTTTAGAGCTCAACAAAACCCTTTGTTAGTAAAAGCAAGACGGTTTCCCAGACCAGCAATTATTCTAAGGTGGATTTGATGGTGTTTCTTGGAGTTGTAAAAAGTATTGTGGTTCTCTCAAACGAAATTTGTCGATTTGAATAGATTTTTGCACTCTTTGATAATCAAGATGCAAGTTAAGGAAAGCTGGTGAAATCTTTCATAAACAGGAAATTCAATCTTAGCAAATCTAGGAGGCTTATATTCAAAAACTTTTCAGAGAAAATAATGTGTCCTAGATATTTTTCTTTTACACAGAACCTCAACCCACTACTTTGGAACCTATATTTGCAGAGTTGTAAAATTACCTAAGAATAAGCACTGTCCCAGACTTTCAAGAGATTTTCAGTTTGAAGAAAGTGGCTGCCATTTTGACAGTTGTTGGTATACAGACTTCTTCCCGCTATGTTTAATTAAATATAACTAAACCCCCTTGCTTGACCGTATTTGAGAAAGAGAGAATTGGGAAGATTCTTCTCTAGTTTAGACAACTGGAGGATTGGCAAAATTTTGAATTTTTAAAGAGATTCTTCAATGAAAATTTCTACTTATACTCACCGCAAAACTTTATTTTGTTGAAAGGAGCATTCGTAGCGCATTTCTTTCAATGGGAAATCAATCGCATACGGAAATCTCTTCGCTAGTTTTTCATGTAAGTAAGTTGCTCTGGTTCTGTTACGTAGTGTCGTCATACTGAAAATGTTGGCATTAGCTCGGACCATCGTCTTTCCATCTTCTTGCACAATAGTTACGTTTGTGAGTTCATCTGAAATAGGTAAAAAGCTGTTGTTGGGTTTTTTGTTAATTTCTTTATTAACATCTTATGTTATGTCTTTGCTGGCAAATAAGGGACCCTAATTTACTAGCCTCTTGAACATCTTTACCCAAATGAATATTTTTATTGGTAGCAGTAACATTTTATACTGAATAGGTCATCCTGTATAAACATTTGTATTATCATCATTAATCATCAATAATTCTTTTTTCAAGCGTATAATTTTTTCGTAAAATCAGTGGAGTTTCGCCCTGTATTTTTAAAGTCTCGCTGTTGCTACATTTTGTCTCTCACAGATATCCCCTTTTTATTAATTTTCTGAAAATTTTCCACCCATGACATTCTTATTCCAGCCTCCCTACTTATCAATTTTTGAGATTTTTCCAACCCTATACTATTCAAACCCCCCTGTCTATTAGAGACCAGAGAGTATTTGAATCGAAATGACCCTTGAATTCTTTTTGTCCTGCCAAAAAGGAAAGTCCAGCATTATTTTTGTTCTAATACAGATTTCTTATCTACAAATATTCTCAACGTTAAAGAGTAGCTAATTTAGCATGAGAAATAAACACCGGATGAACGGACGAGAGTTTTGGTAAGTCAACAGAAAAAACAGTCTTCATAGGCCCTGGCAAAGGAAAAGGAGATTAAAGCATTCTGTAATTACCTAGTATAACCTCTCTTCCGCTACCGGCTAGCTCCCACTCTCCATACTGACCTCCTTCTGATCTCATTGATTTCAAGGTCATTGTGGCATTTAGCAAGCTGACCAACTTATTCTTGAGAACAGGAACCGGATCGGTCAAATTGAAATTCACCAGTAAATCTTTTTCATTCCCGTTCAGGATATCAATCGAGTCGTATGCGACTTTTGTTGCAGGTCTAAGGACGATATTAGTCAACGGTTTGTTTAATGTCATTGCTGCCATCTCGCTTACTGTTGTTTGAATGTATTCCGGTGTTTTCCACGACAGTTTCTCGTTTGTAATTTCACAGTGAAATAGAACCAATCTTTTCATCTAGGAAAGAATAAAAGAATTTGTAAAAATCTTGGACTGATCCATCAATTTGATAATAGAAATAAAAGACAGAAACTTGATTTTTAAAACTCATTAATAATAACTAAAAGCAAATTTCCACTAGCTATCCTCAGTTTTACAATTCAAAAGTTATAATATATTATATTATATTATATTGATAATCAATTTATTATATAATTTAACTATTAATTGTAAAACTGGGAAAAGCTAGTGGAAACTAGCTGAAACGTCTTTTTAGTGATTTATAATGATTTTTAAATATAAAGCTTCAAGTAAGGACCTGAAAGAACTGCTTCGGGCAAGCAGATGACTCGGACTCGGACAGACCTAAGGGTAACCCTTTCAGCTTATGAACATCAACTTAGTAAAGGTGCTTGGAGGCCACCTCGTGAACGGAGTATTTTTCACGCTGATGAATTGAGCGTTTTGTACAGGATAGCTTTGACATAGGTAGTGTGCACAGGAGCCCTATCCGGCATGAAAATCAAGACGCCCTGAAAGCTTTCTGGTATAATGTGAACGGCGCATCAACTTTACTTGTCTGGAAACAATTTGATAGAATTTAAATCAAAAGCAGGTTTACACAAAAACTGTCAAATACGCAATTTCTTAAACATCAGCAGCTACGCTGAAAGCAAAAATATCAGCCTAGCTGAAAACTAGCGGGAAGGCATTCTGTTGATTGGGCTTTAAGATATTGCCATTGATTGGGATTGAGATCAAAACTTTTTCTTTGAATTTGTCTTTGAATCTATCGCATTAAGAAAAATATGGCAGAGCATATAAGTTTCTTTGACACTCAATATCTTTCTACTGTTCTCACTGACCAATCAGCATCGACACAGAATGCCTTTGAGGTACAATGGATTGCAACTCACCTTCCCATCCTGGTCTTTGATGTTGGAGTTTGAATTTTCAACATAATGCAAAACATGCAACCCCTTCTCGATAGTTTTAAGCCCTTTGGCAGGAATGAATTTCGATATTGCATTATGCATACTCTGGTTGCTTATGATGATTATGTCATTCGTAGCGGCTGTAAGCGCAACTTCGTTCACACCAGTGAATATACTTAGCGGTGGGGCATCTAGGCCTGCCAAGTCCAACAAAATGTCCTGCACGTTTGCACCAGAACGCTCAAATAGGAAGAAAACCGCTCCAATCGGTTTAGCAAAACTTCGCTCAGTCTCGCCTACTCCTAAAGTGCTTTTCTTGAAATCTTTCACTATGGCGTATAATTGCTTGCCATGAAGAAATCCATATGCATCATCTTTCACCGATCCGGATAACGTAAGTTCAAATCCTTCCCCTGGAGAGAAGACGCCATAAATTTCACGAGTTCCGACTCTGAGATTTTGTACTCTAAATGCATCTCGCACGTGGCTCAGTTGTGTGCCACCAATCAGGTCTGATGCTTCTATTCCAAAGCTGTTTAGGAAGGCATTTAGACGCACTTGACTCCCATCTAAAACATAAATTCTCATACCAAAATATTCACTTTCTTTGTCCTTCCAAAGTTTAACGCTCACTCTTTCTGTATCTGGAAAATAAAAAATAGAAATAAGGGACGGTGCATAATTCTAGCAATGGTTAGGCAATGAAGAGAAATTTGTTGGGTTATCTAGACCGATAGATATGACGGGTAACCAAAACCATTTTTATGAAAGATTAGAATAAATTGAATTGATAACTATCTAAAAACTGTTTAGATATTATCACAACGACAGAATAAAACAGTTTCCTACCAGAATAAGAAAATATGAAATTTAACAACGTTTCGGGATTATACCCGTTGATAAAGTCATTTGATAACGGGTACAATCCTGAAACGTTGTTCAATTTTCATCTATGCTATTTCCATGCACTACCACTTATATCCTATGGCGTTGCCACTTATATCCTATGGCACTGCCAATTATATCCAATGGTACTGCCACTTATATCTTATGGCACTATCACTTCTATCCTATGGCACTGCTACTTCTATCCTATGGCACTGCCAATTATATCCAATGGTACTGCCACTTATATCTTATGGCACTATCACTTCTATCCTATGGCACTGCTACTTCTATCCTATGGCACTGCCAATTATATCCAATGGTACTGCCACTTATATCTTATGGCACTATCACTTCTATCCTATGGCACTGCTACTTCTATCCTATGGCACTGTCACGTCTATCCTATTGCACAGTCACTTTTATCCTATGGCACTTCACTTATACCCTATGGCACTACTACTTATATCCAATGGCAGTGCCAGTTATATCCAATGGCACTTCACTTCTATCCTATGGCCCTGCTACTTCTATCCTATGGCACTGTCACTTATATCCTATGGCACTTCACTTATATCCTATGGTACTGCTACTCATATTCTATGGCACTCCACTTATACGACACTGAACCCTAGTTTCCCTAGGCCTTTGTTGGTCCCAGCACGCCCCTGAATTGCAGTAATGAAGCTTACCTAACGAAGAATGGCCTTGATAAGTCAGGAGCACATTTTGGAATGTCGGTGCACGATTATAGGTCCAAGATACTGTCGCTTTAGAATATGAGCCAAGAGTAAAATACTGTGGCCGGATTTCCAAGGACTCCCTCCCGGTGAGCTCAAATTTCACATCTTTCTCGCAATGTTCTCCATTGCTGCAGCTTCCATAACTAAATTGGTCAATGGTAAACTTCTCTGCCGGCATAAATTCGTTGGTAATGGTATTCAGTTGAACATTGGGAAAGAGCTGCGTAAGGACTGTATGGAAAGGGCAGCCACCTCTAGTAGTGAATACTTTCCTTTCCTCTTCAGTTGATTGCTGAAATCCACAGCCTCCAATTCTAACATAGCTACGGCTGTCACTTTTCAGAGCTTCAAAATCAGGTTGCCCTACGATAAAAAGGAAAGGATCACAAAGTAAAGTCAAATCATTAAAGAGTCACCCACGAGTTTACAAAATATCTTCTTAAACTCTGTCTGAAAATCTTCACCAAAGTTAAAAGACTATGAAAAGCCCAGATGTCCTAAACATTGTGCCTCTTTAGAGGGACCAAATCGAGGAAGATAAATGTCAATATTGTACTCTATACCCCTCGCTTGCAGTCTTCAAATTAGAGAGCATAGATTTCTCTTTTCATTTTGTTGTTGTTGAAAATGAGCGTTTGATAATTCCTGTGCAGAATGGCCCATTTTCGCCTTAGGACTCTTGAAGTAATCTTATTGGTCAGCTCACTGTATCTTGGGTGTTGATTGGTTTTCCTACACCATACCAATCATACCTCTTTTCTAATTGGCCTATTTCGATCCACATCTGGGTATATAAATCAGCTAGGTTTCTGTTTCGTTCTCTTTCTGACGTATTACTCTGTTGAGTGTCAGACGATAAGCTTAAGTGATCTATGTTTTCGTTTTGCTATGTTTCCGATATTTCTGGCTATTTTGAAGTTTTGCACCACCCAAAGACTGTTTAACGCTATCTAGACCTGGTCTAAGCTTCCTTGTGTCTACCCTGATGGGTTCCAGAGCCTGAAAACAAATGGTGGTTTTATGCACCGAGCGCGCAGCGCGAGGGGTCATCAAAATAAGAGAAACTTGCCGATCTAATCGTTAATCAAGAGAAGAAAACAGTGATGGTGGTAGCGCTGTCACGTGTACAATTTACACCAATCAAAATTTGGATTCTGATTTTGGAATCCAAATCCATAACGAGGTTGTGTATTGTTTAGCCCAGAGCCTCTATTTTCACCACTCTCGTTTGGACTGCACTCTCTTTTCGTCCCCCCCCCCTCCTCACTTGAGGCTCCTCACTTGATGGAACCCAGGGTACCTTGTGTCATAACAAGTGTTCTTATCACGAGTTTCTATCAAAATGTAGGATTTTATGCTTCCTGGCGTTGCTACTAGTTCCTATCCACTGAACGAACACTTAAAATTAAAGAACTATTAAGGAACTTTTAGAACTAAAAAGTGGTCAAAAGCGGTTTCAAAAGAAGGAATTTAAAGAGCTAGGCCCCGAGCTAGGTTACTTAAAAAATCGTTTACAGTTGTTAGTTGATTAAATATGGGAAAGTGCTAGGTTAATTAGATATAAAATTGTATCGTTCAAAATCATATCGATTCAAAAATAAAACATGAATTTCATACTCACTATTTCCGTATGCAGATACAAAAAGCACGGCAAGCATCAAGAACTGCAACTTCCATCTTTGTGATACCATTGTGCTGTAAAATCAAAGAACTCATTATCCAACGGTACAAAGATGCTCTATTTTACTATATTTCACAATTATGGTGATATCCAGTCCTATCCTTATCAAAAAGCTTTTGATTAGATTTCAAATCCATTCATAAAGCATTTGACGAAAAATCGTGAAATGAAGAAATGTCTTTATTCAAGGAGCAAAACACTCTTTAAAAAATCTCGGACACTTTTTCTGAAAACCCTATTGTCCTAATGAAAATCCCTTGAAAATCACTGGAAATGCTTTTGTTCTTGAAAAAATATTATACCCTTTGAAAGGGAGTGAAATATATGGAGGCCCGTTCTGGTCAAAATATGATTATTATTTTTATCTATCTCTGTTGTTATTTTTATCTATTTACATTTGCAATAAATCGCTTTTGAAATATTTTTATGTTTTCCATGAATTATTTGTTTCTAGTATTTGCAAATAATTGCACATCACAATTATTTATCTTCCCTCTGAATTATTTACCTTCCCTCTGAATTATTTTTGTATCCAAGGAATTATTTTTGTATCCAAGGAAATATTTTTGTATCCAAGGAATTATTTTCGTATCCAAGGAATTATTTTCGTATCCAATGAATTATTTTCGTATCCAAGGAATTATTTTCGTATCCAATGAATTATTTTCGTATCCAAGGAACCAGCCTCGCTTTCAAACAATGCCGCATGCTTTAAGTTTTCCCGCCCTTTTCCTGGCCTTCGTTGAATTTTGCAAACATGGATGCTCCAGATGCTCCCCCAAAAGAACAAATGCGTGTATTTGCCAGACAAGCACTGGACAGCATTAGCCAGCTGTCTAGGCTCATTCACCTACCAAGAACGAGTAGCAGTTCCAGCCCAACAACGAATGTCCTGGACAACTTTGACAATGTTGTTGAATCAAGGCCTAGCGGCAGTACGATCCACACACACACAGGCACAGCAGCTTCCACTTCGTCCACAAGGCCGGGCCCATCATCAGCAATTCGTGAATTACAAAGACGTTTCCCGACCACTCGTCCCAATGCAAGGAGAATGGCGTCACCATATGCAAGGCCCAGCCCCAGAAGACCAGGTAGGCCTCATATTGGTGGAGAATTGGTAACAAGAAACATTGTAATCGTGGATGCTAATTCTGAAAAAGTACCATCAAAGTCAGAAAAGCCAAGATTGGAGAGAAAAAGACGAATCATAACAGGATTCGACATTGACAGGAGGTGGGATGATAAGAGGCTTCATATGGAATTAGAATCATTGCTTCCACAAGATTGGATGAAAATTGCAGGTTTCGAGATATTGAAGAATTGTTCAGGCAGCTTAATAAAACCTACCATTGCTCAAAATAAAAAGATTGATGCACAGCTTCTTTTCAAATCAATCGCACCATCCGGAAGCATTTACATAAGACTTCTGGGAAATTATTTTGAAGAAGATGATGATGATGAAGTTGATGATATTTTGCTTAATCCAGCATTTAATTTTGAAAATGTTGCCCATAGCAAGGATGAAGATTTGGAGATAGTGGAGATTCCTGTTAAAAAAGAGAGCCCCCTTGCAGCAGAAAGTGAAAAAAAGCTACCTGATGTGAATTTGGTTGACGATTTACAGCAGTCTACAACTACAGCTGTGACAGACAAGGCAGAATCCAGCCATCAAATTTGCCCATTTGATATTGGCCAAATCATTGGGAAGGTAAAAGAAGCAAACCTACCTAGTCCAGTGGAGATTCTTAGATTTCTGCAACAAGAAATTGTGGAAGGTAGGCCATTGGAAGTTCAGCGTGCAGATGAAACAATTGAAGGGCAGTCAAATTATATTACAGTGGATAGAGAACAGATTTTGGAGACAACTTTCTCAGAGTTAGAGTACATTGAGAATTTTCGCCTGACATTTAATGTTGACTTTATGGGTGAAGAGTGCGTCGATCTTGGTGGACCACGCAAGGAGTGGATACAATTGATGAACAATGCTATTAAAGAAAAACTCTTTGACCAAGGTTTGAGAGATTTCCTTGCAAAAGAATATTACTTTGCTGGAATAATGATAGCAGTTGCCATGCTCCAGAATGGCCAACTCCCAGCCTTCATTGAAGAGAATGTTCTTCAGGAAATTTTGTGCAGTACAAGCAAGAATGAATGCATAATTCAGCTACAAAAGGGTCTTGAACAGCTTGGAATGTTGTCTGCCATACAGCAATTGCCAGAACTTATTCATCTTCTTCGACCAGGTGCTCAAAACAAGCTTAGTGTTCAGAAGCTCTTGCAACTGTTAAAACCAAAGTTTTCATTAGAGGGTTCAAATGCACGTTCTGAGGAGAAAGCCACCTACCAAATGTTTATAAAATACATCAGGGAAGTTGCAGGAGGAAGAAGAGAGAGTGGAGATGTAAAAATGACCTTGGGTCATATATTGAGATTTGCTACGGGGGCATCAGAAGAACCTGTGTTAGGATTCCAACTTCCTCCAGAGATTCAGTTCCCTATTCCAGATGAGCTTAAGAGAAGTGAGTCAAATGATCAAAGTGAGGAGCCTGCATTTAAAGCTAATTTTTCCCCTACAGCACGCACCTGTGTCAATGTTTTGTGCCTACCAAGGTCGACACACATCTTTAAGCTGCCAACAATGGAAAAGTTGTTTTCATTGTATGATCTTACATTTGGCCAATCATACTTTGGAATCCAGTGAAAGCATGACAGTGAACATAACAAAAAAAACATCACATTATCAAATTTAAGTTATCAACGTTAGCTGTTACCTGTTCTGTTATGAAATTTGTTTGGTTTTTGCTTATGAAGCATCTTCATTTTTTCAAAGGAATCCTAAATCAACACCATTTCAATATATTCATATTAAAATAGCCAGAAAAATCGGAAGCATAGCTAAACATATATTACTACTTAAGCTTTTCGTCTGACACGCAACAGAGTAATACGTCAGAAAGAGAACGAAACAAAAACCTAACGAATTATTATACCCAGATGTGGATTTTTCTGGCTATTTTGAAGTTTTGTACCGATCAAAGATTTTCATATTACCATAACTTATGGTTAAAGTGTCATTTTTAAATAGAATTTGATGTACAATTTTTTTTATAAGAACCACTGGCTGGACCGCGGAGCATATTTTTGATTGGGGTGGCTAAAAACTAAAAAGGTTGACCCATTATTACCACGCCCATTTCGTTGTCTTTTGGGCATTATTGAGGGGGGGCTAAGCCCGGCTCTGCGGCCCATGAGAACCAGTAAATTTTGGCAAAGGCTCAAATGTTGTTAATTCTTAAATTGTTCTAAACAATAGGCTATTGTTTTGTCTATTGTTATCCATTATAAATCGAGCCTGGGTGTTCTTATAAAGTGTGTTCTTATAAAAATAGGAGTGTACTTCAGCCCCAAGACCTGTTGTCAATGACAAGCAAAAAGCACAATAATTAGAAAAACCTATAGTTTGTCATGTGAGAAAAGCCTAGTTTTTGATGACTTTGCTTTCCTGTAGAAAAAACAATTTTTTCCTTGGTTTTCCTAATTTTTCAAAAAAACATTACATATTAGGATTTTCTCAGAAAAATAGGCTTCTCTAAGATAAACCGTTATGATGCTTTATGCTTGCCATAGATGTTTTTGCACTTCTGTTATCCCAATGTAAGTTTAAAACAGTAAATAATGCTCCAAAAAGTTATAGTGAATTTTTAAGTAAGGTAACACATTCTTGAAATAGAATTTTTCCATTGAACCGGTCATTCTCCATTGGATCCGGCAAGTGAGCTAGAGTTTCCTCTGTAACGTTTTCTAACATAGGTGGTATTACGTTGACCTGATAGTCTTCATCTTCAATGTTAAGAATACTTTCTGGATCTATCCCGTATTCATCAATCTCCCCCTCTGTCAATGGTGTTTCTTCTGATAGAATGTTCTCAAGCATCCCCCTTTCCCACATTTGCAGAGGTGATTGGTTTCGCTCTGTAGAAACAGGGCGGTTGTTCATTTGATTAACAAACTCGTTCAAGGATTTTTGAATCCTAGGAATGTACACATGATGTAGACTAAAAAGATGTACTTCATCTAATACATCAAGATGCCCCTCATATTCAAGTTCCTCAAAAATGCGAGCATAAAACACGAGCACCCCAGAATAAACATCACGATGAAGACGCTCAACCCTGCAATTGTGCACTGATGATCCCGTTATTATACTTCCCCTATTTTCACCACAGTTTTGTATCATATATACACCAATTAGGTAGTTTTCCATACCATGGTCACTTCGGACACGCGAAGGTAGTCCCCACTCTTGAACTGCATTCTCAAATAATGCCATAACCGTCTCCGCTTTGTTGTTGTTATAGCATCCTGCATACATTATCACTCTTGTCTTACCATCCAAACAAACATGAATGATTAATTTGTACTTAATTAATTTATGGCAAGAATCTATGTGCCATAGGCTGTTTGGCATGGGCACATAATATTTCCTTCGATGTATGACCATTCTCCATCTAAGTGCAGTGCCCACTGGATCGACTCTGCGAAGGCACTCACTAACTCTCCATCTCTGAACTCGTAACCCTCTGCACCTTAAGGCACCAATAAATCTTCTCCTGCCCAGGTTGGGGGTTGGCCCTTCTCCGGAAATTGCCACTTCTCTATAAATGTTGTCAAGCTCATCATCTGTAATGTCTGAAAATGACTCGAACCTTTTGCTCAAGCCGTACTGTTTTCTTCGACGCTGCAATGTTGATATGCTGACACCGAGAAGGGACGCAATATTCTCCCAAGAGAAATATAGGGAGCGAAGATGTTCCAGCTGCTCTTTCGAAATTTCTAGACATTTTCTACCTGACCCTTGAGCCCCAAGACTAGTGGGCGCAGAATAAGCTACACTAAGATCCTCCTCTGCAAAATCAATATCATCCCTCTTTTCAAGAAGGGTTGAAGAAAATGTAATCAGTTGACTGATAGCCTGTTTCAAATCTTCCAGTGGTGATTGGATCGTATTTGACTGAAGACCCGTTGCATTTTCTTGACCCAAAGCAACTTCATTCAAAAGAAGTGTGAGTGTTCCATAAGCGTCCAGCAATCTTTGTTTTGTTTCACATAGCACTGTTGTTGTCCATGACTCAATTTCTTCCGTGGTGCTGAAAACGGCCAAAACCCTTTGTAGATGCTGCAAAAAATTTGCAAAACCCTGCAAATTTCTTTCCCGGTTTCTACTCGGGTTTCTACTTCGTCTTTCACGTGGCATAGATACTGTTGTGTGTATCAGGTAAATGTCTGAATTGTGTTTCTGACGAGGTCCATGAGGTGAAGTACAAAGTGAATGGCTTAGGCCGGCAAGGCCAACCGCCAAAGCAAACAGCAAAAAAGTACAAAAAGTAAAAATATTTTGAAAGCGAGGCTGGTTCCAGTTTTGTTATCGTATTGCTGTGTGTAATACTTTATGACTAGTTTTGTTATTGTTTTTACTTTTATGTAGTGTAGTATGATGACGCTCCAAAACTTTGTGTAGCAAATCATTATTAATAAAATGAAAATGAAATGAAGGTTCCTTGGATACGAAAATAATTCCTTGGATACGAAAATAATTCCTTGGATACGAAAATAATTCCTTGGATACGAAAATAATTCCTTGGATACGAAAATAATTCCTTGGATACAAAAATAATTCCTTGGATACAAAAATAATTCCTTGGATACAAAAATAATTCAGAGGGAAGGTAAATAATTCAGAGGGAAGATAAATAATTGTGATGTGCAATTATTTGCAAATACTAGAAACAAATAATTCATGGAAAACATAAAAATATTTCAAAAGCGATTTATTGCAAATGTAAATAGATAAAAATAACAACAGAGATAGATAAAAATAATAATCATATTTTGACCAGAACGGGCCTCCATAGAAATATCCCTTGGTTATGTTTTCGTTTTTAGTTTAGCTCCTTCGTCAACTTTCCCATTTCTCTGTTTTTTCTGCATCAGACAATTTAGTAGTCTTTCCCTGATTCAGAGGTGGATATATTTGAGCTGGGCGAAATTATTTTTTAACACCAAGAGACCAAACTGGTGTAATCTGATCTTATTTGGAAATGTTTTTTATGTCATGACAAATCGAATCATTCTTGAAACTACTATAGCATTTATTGAAAAAACAATTTTTTTGAATAGATTGCAACTCTACAAATAACACACGTAGAGCATTTGATAACAAAAAGCAGCCCTTTTCTCTTTATTTTTGTTTATGTATTCATTTTTTGTGATTTGATTGTTTAAACTGAATTGTGAAAACTATTCATAGGCCTTGTCCACGCGTATCCAAGTATTTTTGAAAAAGAATATTATTCTATCTGTTTTCGAAAAAATCTGCGTCAACACGGATACGGAGGAATCATTAACAAAATGTTTTTGTTTGTTAAGTGACTGTGTAAAAGTAAGATGGTGACGTCGTCGTTTTCGAGTTTTCGCCCGTCAACACGACAACATGAAAACGGAGTTTTCGAAAATCTCCACCCTGGACACCGTTTTCGAAAAGCTCCGTTTTCATCACCGAAAACTCCGGGTCAGTGTAGACGGAAGGCCAAAACGGATAAATAAATATGCGTTTTCAAAAATATCCGTACACGTGTGGACGGGCCCATAGTGGGGACTAGATAAACCAGCGTCCTTTCCTGCTGTTACTGGTTCATGATATATATTACTATCTTATTATCAATCATTTCAAAAACCACTGGAAATACTTTTGTACTTGAAAAATATCATACCCTTTGAAAGGGAGTGAAATACCCCTTGGTTATTACTTCGTTTTTAGTTTGAAAATATGTTATGACAAATTGAATCATTTTTGGAACTATAATAGTATTTATTGAAAAAACAATTATTTTTAATAAATTGCACCTCTACAAATATCATAGCATTTTATAAAAAAAGCAGCCCTTTTCTCTTTATTTTTGTTCATGCATTTATTTTGTAATTTGATTGTTTAGATTGAATTGTGAATACCAGCCATAGTCAGCTAGGGATACTAAGCTAGAACGGGCTAATTTTTTTGAAATTAGCTCGTTCTGGCTAATTTTAGCCCGTTTTGGCTAAAAAAAAATTATTTTCTTGAAAATTTTGAAGCCAAAACGGGCTAAAACGTCGATTTCTTGGATTTCCAGGAACCGGGCCGCTATTTTGACGCGATATTTGGGTTCTACGCATCAAGAAACAGGGATTCATGTAAAAAAATTTGGGGGTTTCTCCGGCGGAAGTTTGAGAAAAATGCGACTTTAACTTTGGTGACGTTTTCTATTGTTCTTTCTGATGCGGTTAAGTCCGCGTAATGACACCCGTGCCGTGCGGGGAAGCTTCAGAAACAAGGCTTTTATGAGTGCAACTTTAATTCAAACATTTTTGTAATTTACGTTGTGTTGATAAACATCTCATTAGAAGACCTCATTATAGAAACGTACAAAGCTGGTGTTAAAGTCTGAATCATCTATTTTTTTCATTTCGCCGCACGGCACGGGCGTCATTACGCGGACTTCATCGCATCAAAAAGAACAATAGAAAACGTCACAAAAGTTAAAGTCGCATTTTTCTCAAACTTCCGCCGGAGAAACCCCCAAATTTTTTTACATGAATCCCCGTTTCTTGATGCGTAGAACCCAAATATCGCGTCAAAATAGCGGCCCGGTTCCTGGAAATCCAAGAAATCGACGTTTTAGCCCGTTTGGGCTTCAAAATTTTCAAGAAAATAATTTTTTATTAGCCAAAACGGGCTAAAATTAGCCAGAAGGAGCTAATTTCAAAAAAATTAGCCCGTTCTAGCTTAGTATCCCTAGCTGATAGTGGGGACTAGATAACCCAACGTCTTTACCTGCTGTTACTGGTTCATGATATATTACTATCTTATTATCAATCATCTTATTATTGGTCCAGGGTGGTAAATCGACAGCCTAATTTTGTATTTTATCTAATTCGATTTGTTAATGTAATGATAGCATTGAAGTAAGACCAAGAAAAGTCGGCTTTGTACTGCATGAAGTTGGTAGAATGCCATTTAGAAAAGCAAGCGACTTTCAATGCTTTGCTACGGGACCAGAACGCCCCGATTATCGTTACACCACCGATGGAGCAACTGTTGTTATCTATCAACCCGAGTACTGCTGTCACGATATGCTTATTTAGTTAAATTCACGTATTACATCACTCGTTAGGTAATAGCTGTTTTCATCGTTAGGTTATCTCCCCGTGCATCATGGTTTCGTTACGTAGTTTAGGCATCCCCGGTCCATTGTTTGGGTTTTGTTTATCCTAGTGATTTCCCCGTAAACATTACGTAGTTTTATATTTGGCCTAATATTTTACCCGTTTTAGTAACATTCGTAATCTTTTTGTAATTCTTATATTTAGATTTGCTTAATCATGCTTATTTTACATATCTTGTATTAGTATAAATACGAGTTCATTTAGGTTGTAAAAGTAGAGTGTTTTAGGCTGAGGCCTAGGTTCGTGAGAAAGTACGTATCGCCGTAGTACGTAAGTTTTCTTGTAAAAGTTATACGTTTTATGCATGATATATTGAATTATTCTTAAATTGCTACAGACAAAATTCTGCCTATTTATTAGTGTATGCTCGGGTCTGTGACACCGCTGTGGCAGATTACCCGTACAAGATCACCAGGTATCTCCATATTTCTACCTCTATATAACCTTGGTCGAATGCCTGAAACATTGCATACGACATGCTGAAAAAATGTTTGAGAAAACTAGTTCAATTTCTTTACTAAATTCTTTGCACTACTCGCTTTGTTTGCCTTTTCAATGGGCCCCTTAAATTTTGGAGATAAATCAATACCTTACACAAAGATATTAAGCGCATATATCTATCAACTATAAGTGCACTGCTTCGATTAATCTAACTATTCAGTGGGCCCTTTGTGATTTCAACATAAGCTAATACCTTACGAAGATAGTAAGCGTACTTATTTTCATATTTCTATCTCTACATAGCCTTGTTTAAACGCATGAAATTATTTTTTGTTTAATTCAATTGCGAGTACCAGTCATAGTGGAGAGCAGATGACCAAGTATCCCTTCCTGCTGTGACTGGTACATGATACATTATTATCTTATTACTTGAGGAGAAGCAGGATTTGAGAAAAACAATCGAAATTATTTGCGAGAATGAAAATTCGAGTTCTACTCGGGTCATTTTCATTATCACCAATTATCTCGATTTATCTTATTACTCTTGAATTTTAAGATGAAAATAAAAAAAGGGAAAAAGAAAAAAAGCTGTTTCAACAAAAACTTCGTTCTCTACATGATTCTTGCAAATCAGATAAAAAAGCAAAATATTGGGAAAAAGGCAGCGCCTAATTTCTTTATATACAGTTTTTCTACAGTTGGTGATGGAAAAGCAGCGATTAAAAATAAGAAATTTCATATATTTTATATATATTGATTAAAAATACCTTAAGAATAATAATAATACGATATATTCAAAGTGGGTAGCCTATAGTAATTTATCTATAAAGTGAAAAATTCTTTACCATAGGGCGAACTAGAATGATTAATGAACAATTAATAATAAGCCGCTAAAATTCAACATGTTGGATTATTGGGGAGACTGAATTATTCGTTCAATCCGCGAAATAAAGGCAGAAATACAAGAGAGGTGGGAATATAACATAAGTGGGAATAGTAAATTATAAATTGATATATTCTTACCTTGATTTTCAAGCAACCAAGCTAGTCCTTGTTTCTTCCTTCTATGGAAAGATAAAACGGTTAAATTTGGTTGTTTCAAGAATCATTAGCATTAGTTAACCTGCTAATTTGTCAGAGCAGCAGGCCCTCGATTAGGAAAATCCGACGGTCCTCATCATTATTTGTAGGTAACAATCACAAACAAATCAATGCATTAGGGAATTCGTTAGGTTTAATTTTTATTCTTTTTTTCAGGTACTACTTCAGTCTCTCTTTGTCCCTGATTTTCCTCGCCTCTGTGGAAGTCAATGTTCCTAGTATGAACTATGCCTTTCTTTTATAATAAAATAATAATTTACAGTGTTTGAAGTTTCATTATCGTTAATGGGATACAGAAAACAGGAATAATTCTGAAGATTTTCATAAGATGAGAAATAGGTAATTCATATGATGATTTGATGGTCAAATTTTGGGTTTGTCTAGAAAGCCAAGCATGAAAATATTTTATCAATCAAGACACATCTAATACATACAAAGCAATCGCTCTCTTCTCTTTAGGAAAAGTCTATTCACATCGTATACCATTGTTATTCAAAATGTCGAATAGCTCCTCTCTCTTCGAGCTTCTAGCTAGGTGTCTGACACATCACTCATGAGATGATAATCTAGTTGCTAGCTCCTTACAAGCGTTATTTATCAACCTCTTGTGGTGGATGCTCCTTTCTAATAAGAACAAATTTTATGAGAAAATGAGCCTCAAATTTTGGCAAAATCAGAGAACAAGCTAAGAAGAAAACGAAGCTGCCCATATTTTGCTCAATATAGGAATTTAAGAAATAACCTCAATACTGAGATATAATCACAAAACAAGCAGATTGGCAGCACAAGGATGTGTCAGATGGTGTAGAAAATCAAAATTTATAACAATTAACAAAACTGATAGCAGAACAGGCTTCCAAATAATTATCAAAGTAAGAAAAATTTAAGAATATCTCAGGCTGAAAATAAAGAAATATGTAAGAACAGCAGCCAGCTTCAAACCAATTTTACTGATTCTTAAAATAAAGAACGAGTATACCACCCACCAGTTAGTTAATCTAGAAAGAAGCGTTTTGGTACATAAAGAGCAAAAGTAAATATTTCAAATTTATTATATTTAGTACCATTGAATATCATGGTGATAATTAACAAGTAGGTAATAACGGGTTAAGAACTTTTCATAATTGACTTGATGACGGGTTAAGCCCAAAAGCTCGTTAATCATTTTTACAATATTCTACGGTACTAAATATAATAAATTTGAAATATTTAGTTTATCCCCTACAATACGAGTTAAGATCTTTCAGCGTAACAAACTAGGACAGAGTAGAGTTGGAGGTATCTGTAATTCACCAACTCACCAACTTCTCAACTTCTTTCTTTAATATCTATTATTCAGGGAGGTGATAATGCTGATTTTCCAATTCAATCGAGATGATTTGTGAGAATGAAAATGACTCGAGTAAGACTCGAACCCACGACCTCTAGATTCCTACTCTAAAGCGCTACCACTTTATGTAGTGGTAGCGCTCTAGAGTACGAATCTAGAGGTCGTGGGTTCAAGTCCTCCTCGGGTCATTTTCATTCTCACAATTTATCTCGATTGATTTTCCAAATCCTGCTTCTCCTCAATTTTCAAATTCATTCAAAACTATCATCTCCATAAACGACGGGAGTTGGTTAGTTGGTTAAGTTGGTTTGTTACAGTCACTAGTAGAGTTGACCTCTGTTGACCATTATCAGTATTATCTTGTGTTGGATTTGTACTCTTACTGATTTATTATCATTGATTGAATTTGTATTGTTATTGATATGATTATCGTCTATGTATGAATCCTCATCTTGTTGTTATTTGCTGGCCAACGGTACCTAATGATTTTCAGTTTTTCATTGTTAACAAGCATCACTTAGACTTCGAGGTTCAAATAACTGATCAGCAGTTTTCAATTGCAATGACAGGAGCACCAGTTGGAACCAGTTGAAGCCTGATCAGTGAGTTTGACATATTTTCACCTGGTTATGTTCATGGAATCGGCGACGTTTGGACATGATTTACGAACATGTGTTTTGAGATGCAATCTTTGTCATTTCACTCTATTCAATTCACTTAATCAATCGTTTCGACTTCCCCAGTAGGTGATAGGTACTAGTACTCAGAATAAGAGTCACATAAGTAAGAGGATATCATTGGAAATAAGCTATCGGATGGATTTCTTAGAGATCGAAAACTCCTTCGATCATTGGAAATAATCTTGGAGCGTATATCACGAGAAGAAAGCCGTGATTGAGCACTTGCTTGATATTTTCATCTCGGCATTTTCTTTGACAACAATGAAGAAAAGTTTGTTGCAGAAACTGAAGAAAAGCAAGCAGCAGTTTTTAACTTTTCTCAAATAACAGCATTCTACAGACTGCACAGAGGTGCCTTACTTGCCAAGTCGATCGATGAAGGGAGGAAATCTTTATCACTTCTCGTTTTTATTGCATCAAAGGCTTCTGGATTCTAGAAATACAGTTGATGAGGTGACTTTCATAGATGTTAGAAATTAGAATTACCGCCAAACACTGCTCGTTGAAACAAAAATTGAAGTCGTGAACGAAGGGGATAAGTCAGCTGACCAAAAGCCGAGTCAATGAAAATTGAAGACTTTTTCAACTTGCATGATAACACAGATTCAAAAACCTTTTTACTTTTAAACGAAAGGTTAAAGAAAGTCTAGGAACGAGAAACGAACAGTTGCTGGAAAAACATAAACTTATGAAAATATCATAATTTGAAAGAACTTGTCAAATGCAGAAGAGTCATTCATTTTGTCATATCACGCAAGCAAAGCAATCATCATCATCTGTACATCTTCAGCTTTTGCAAGCCATGATGTTCTTGATTATTTTATCCCAAGTATCTCTATCCCTTGTTACTTCGGTAAGCTTCAGTAAGGTTTTTTCTGCTTCTTCTTATTATATATCTAATTTAACGTGGTCTTTTAGATCTTGTTCATTTAATTTTAACCAGGCAGTCTTGGCTTTTCCTTTTTGTTTCTCTTAGTGCTTCATGTAGGGATATTCTAGCCGGTGTTTCTTCTGGCAATCTCATGAGATGACCGAGCCATTTCAGACGTCTCCTTTTGATCGTTTTACTCCATGCTTCTACTTTTGTGACTTCATATAGTTTTTGGCTTGATATTTTCTTTGGCCATCTGATGTTTATCGCTTGTCTTAGCATACGTCTATGAAAGGAGTAAATTCTATTGGTAGTCTTTGTTGTTATTGTCCATAGCTCTGAGTTGTATAGAAAGATGGATGCTGCAAATACATTGAAGGTTCTTACTTTGGTATCGATGCTGAGTTGTCTTGACTTGTACGTTTGTTTGTATTTGTGCATACTATCTATGGCTTTTCCTTTTCTTCTGTTGATATCTTTCTCTGTGTCAAGTTTTGATCCAAATAGTTTACAGTCACGCCAGTCTGGGGTCTTGTCTTCCACTTGGGGTTTATATGCTAGCCAATCGAGTTCCGACCAAAGGAGTTTGTCATTTTTGTGCTTAAGGAGAGTTTTCATAGATGATATTGGTGCTGGTGGAGTTGGAGGTTTAGGAATGGTATATCTCTCAGTCTTGGTTTTGTTGACTGTTAAGTTGTAGCTCTCTAGTCTTTCTGGTAGGTTTTTCTCAAGCTCGTCTATCTGTGTCTTTGATGTACCAGCATAGGTGATATCATCAGCATATTTTGGTGTTGATATGAAACCTTTCATCTTTGTTTTGATCGGTAGTTTGAGGCTTCTCGATAAGTACAGGATGAAAAGTATTGCACTTAGAACATCTCCTTGCATGATGCCAACAAGTGTTTCAAAGGCATCTCCTATGGTGTTGCCAATCTTAACTTGGATTTTTGGTCTGTTGGTAAGAACACTTAGTAAATACATCTCATCTCCATTTAGTATTTCTTGCAGTTCCTCGAAAAGCAGTTTTCTGTTGACAGTGTCAAATGCTTTCGACATATCCAGTAGCAGTAGATGGATGCTATAGTCTTGTGATATTATTGCTTTCTCGGCTAGTATTTTTATTGCAAACACCTGTTTTGTTGTTCCTCGTCCTGGTTGGTAAGCAGCTTGATCAGGTGGTATATGCTGCTTTAGACGTTCCCATGTTCTATCAATCATACAGATGGTAAACTTGAAGAGAAGCAGGAAGTCGTCGCCCTTCGGCAGGTCAAGTGTAGTGTCAAAGAGCCCGGATAGGTTCGTCTCTGCATTTGGTGAGTGGTGGTGCAACAATTTGTTTGAATGAAATGGCCTGGGTTTCTCGTAGCCCCGGTTGCGCAGTGGTACGTTCTAGAGATCAAATCTAGAGGTCGTGGGTTCGAGTCCTACTCGGGTCATTTTCATTCTCACAAATTATCTCGATTCATACAGATGGTAAGGATCTTTCTCAAGACGGATAGTAAAATTATTGGTCGCAGGTTTTCTGGTGGGCCTTTTGCTTTTCCTGGTTTCGGAATTGGTCTTAGTAGTCCAAGAATAAGTTCAGTTACAGGCTCTCCAGTTTCTGCAACTCTGTTAAAGATGTTAGCTATTTCATTTTGTAGTTCAATTGGAGCATATTTGATTAATTCTAATTCTACATTATCTGGGCCTGGGCTTTTTCCATTCTTTAATTTCTTTGTAACACTGGCTATTTCTTTAGCTGTAAATGGATTGATCATTTTTGGGGTGGAAATTCAAGTATATCATTTTTTCTTTCCTCAGGAGCTAGCATTTTTTTGAAATATTCTGAAACAATTTCGACCTGTTCTACCTCAGCCGTAGTTATTTTCTTATCTTTATCCTCTACTAGAAGGTTTTCTTGTTTTTTCTCACTGTGTGCTTCTTTCATTGCTGCAAAGTATCTCGTAGAGTCATTTTTCATTCCTTCTATCTTAATCAATTTATCATTGATTCTTTGAGTTTCCACTTCTTTTAGCCGGGCTTTTGCTTCTTTTTTAACTTCCTTTACTTCTTGTTGTTTCTCTTTTCTTGTTGTTATCTCAGTTGTTGAGTTGATATCCATTCTTATTTTGGATTTCTTTTCTGATAATGTTTGTTTTCATATCTGAAAAACCTTCTGTATCAAGCCTTTCTACCTTTATGCTTTTACTTCTGATTCTTTTCCAGTTTATATTCATGGTCATTTTGACTAGTTTATGATCGCTTTCTGTTTCTGTGCCCCCATATGATCTTGAGTTCTTTACAAATCGCTTACTTCTACTTCTGGTTATGATGTAATCAATCTGATTTCTTATTAGATTCCTTCTCTTTTCACCTAAGTGTGTTGTAAATTCTCGATATGGTGCTGCCCATGTCGTTCGGTGGGACATTTTGTGGTTAAAGGTCGTATTTGTGAGGTATAGATCAAGCTTTTGACATGTTTCCAGGAGTCTTATACCAGAGTTAGTTGCTTCACGAAGCAAACAAACACTTGTGAATTATTACGCTCTGTCCAATTTCAATAGATCAGGTACTTTATGCTATATTTCTTGATATTCTTGACCAGATAGCTAAGCAGGCTGTTTTATAACTTTAAGTAATGTTTTAACATATATTCCGAAGACAAAGGGGCAACTGAAAAACGCTGTCTGAGTTCTTTTTGCTTATTTCACCACTGCTGAAGATATCATACCTTTTCGACTACAGGGGTTTTGTGTTACTTTGATTTATAGAGAAATAAAGCAGAACAATATGAAATTATTTGTTAGGGTAATACAGCTAATCATTTACTTTGTTATTCTGTATGCTATATATAAATAATATCAAAATAAAGAATGAATTAAGAACAAATTTTTCCTTCTACTTTGCTTGCTTGAGCTGCACTGCATTTGATATTGCTCCTCCACACTGGCTTACCAGAATGAGAACGAGGCAAAACCGTTGGTTTCGTAAAATGCGACGTTTGATTATGAGTGGTAGTTTGAGCGTTCGTCGAATTCATCAATAGCGATAACTGCGGCTCATGTAATCAGTCCACCTGTTAGCGTCAGCAGACAACTGATCTAAAAAGACTGGAGCGAGCATCTGCCGTTCTGAAATGAAGTCATTTAGGGGCCATTTTGGTAGGTCCAATTCAATACATTGAGATAACACTAGGGGCTGCTTTTTTCTTTGATGATTGTACGAATGTAATAAATCCTCAGCAGGAGACTGACAACTGCTATTGTTTGCACAGAATACAGGCAATATAATTTCTTTTGCAGCCATATTGGGAGGTCAAACGCAAGCCGAAGCAATTGCCTTCAACGTCTGGCTCCAGAAACCAAAGAATCCAGTCTTTACTTTCAGATCATTGGATCAGACTTACTTTTGCTTCTATTTTACGTGTTGAGGTTTGAAGACACGGAGCCAGAAACAAACCTTTTCTTCTGATATTTGTATATTTAAGACTAACCAACGAACTAGTTTCATTGGATCAAATACACGGTCGAGAACAATGGGAAGGAAATAATAAAGTTCATTCACTGGGTTAAGCGTGATAAAGAGGCTAAAGGAAGTGACGTATAGTGCCGTTAGTCCTACTGAAGAACGCCTTCCCTGCCTACGATTTCTTAGCAATAACATTTGGGATGCGAGTAGGCTGAAGTAATATGGAAATCTAAAGTTGTTCGGTTTCTCAGCCTGCTTTACCGGGTCAGGGCGTATACGATCGATTACACGAATTAGATTAGCCAAAGTCAGCCCGCTTTGTCATGCTAGCCCGGCTCTGAAATACCGGTTAACCGGGCTAGTCTGTTCCCCATATAATCGAGAGTTTGTAAAACAGAGAATATTCTATTGACACTGTGCTCCTGCCTGGAAAGTTCCTCCTAGATAACCGGGCTAGCCCGCTCTGTGTAATCAGCCCCTAAAGATAGAGCTACAGAGTACAACTCTTAAAACCCCTAGAAAAAGAGTGTAATGCAAATTTGTGGGATAACCACTTGGTATAGACGAAAAAGGAGGAATCGAACCGGTATCTAAACCTTATACAAAAAATAATATTCTTGCTCTAGTTTGGGGGAGCAACCCCTCAAAAAATTTATCGTTATATGGAAAATAAATAAGCAAAAAAATAGCATTGAAATTACCAAAGACGAGGAAGGGTGCTAGTGGCTATGAGTCTAATGAGGTGTCAGTATTTGCTAGATAAAGCCGCACTGTAGCTTGGAAAAAATTATGGGGGAGGGGGCAACCTTTGTTCAAGAACACTGGTTACTCTGCTAAAAACAATAAATTTTATGAAGACAGTAGATTGCCTTTGGCGTGCAGATGCTTGTGTAATGGCCTTACATTGCACCTGCATGCAATGTCGTAGGCGTGCATCGTGTGTGGAAAACAAGTAATTAATGTTAGACTAATTCCTTTTCGGAAATGAAAAGACAAGTCTTATCAAGTCATTCGGTGAAAGCTAATGCGGTGTAATTAATTTTCCTCTCTCTTTCTTAATTGAATTCGTCACCGTTAGTGTGGTTTATCAAATCTCTTTGAGCTGATCCAGTCTCTCGCACATGCGCTATCAGTTTGCCCCATTTCTTACGGAGTTCTTAAAATACATATTCAAGCTTTCGGTTGAAAAGAAGCTTATACTTCAGTGACAGGCTCTTGTCTTGGGAGGGAACAAGGACACATGGAAGCACTACCCTGCATGCAAACTCGACCGGTTTCTTTACAAAGGGATTATTGAATTGAATAGAAAATTGAAAATTCATTCCCAGTGCCTATGGAAGCACGTCCCTAATTCTTTTCATCCCGCGTTCTTTTATGCGAATCCCTGCTATTTACTTACTTTCTTTGATGCATATTTGAAAACGTAATTGATAGTTTTCGTGGCGCTTCGCATTGCCTTGTACACGAATTTGTTTGTCTGGCATTTTTTGTGAAGGGCCGTCAAGAGAAGACGGTAAAGGCTGATTCAAAAGCAATAAATTCCTCTGAAAGGTAGTTCTCGATGAATAAACATGGATTACTTAGATCTTACGGGTACTATAGAGCCCTGGGTCCCCTGGAAATTACCCTAGTTACCTCTTCCATTCATACCGATTTTGTGTTTTTAAACCTCTATTTTTCTCACTTTGCCTTCAGTTTCATCTCCCCATCCTCCTTCCAGACGCTATAAGGAACCTAGCTCATGGCCTAGTTCTTTAAGTTCCTTAATTTGAGACCTCTTTGGACCACTTCGTAGTTCTAAAAGTTCCTTAATGGTTCCTTAATTTTGAGTGCTCATTTAGTGAATAGAAATTAGTACCGACGCAAGAAAGGCATTAAAATTCAGCATTTTGTAATAAACTCTTATAATAAAACATTTTACAACATAAAGAACCCTAGGCCAGCCCTTTATAACGAAAAAGTTAATAAGAGTCATTAAAGAAGTTGTATATCTACACCATTGATTATCATATTACAATCATAAAGTTCCTTAGTGACTAGATCTTTAGTAGTAGAAGTTCCTTAAGTTTTTCGACCTTCTACATGTAGGTTCCTTTTAAAAGGTTGCTTATAAAAAAGCGTGTATTACAACGAACATTTATACAGGATTACACTGTCAGTCGTATGACATATACATATATACACTTTCTTCAAAAGGGTCCTGTAATTACAAGGAAATAAAAAGGTTATCAAACTATATGTAAGAAAAACTAGATATCCGAACAAAGACAAACAAGTATATACCGTTACTTCAAGTTTCTTGCTCACGCAATCATCAGACGGTTATGAATACAAAATGAATATCTACTAACAATAAACTATATGAAAGAACCGTTATTCGAATAGAAAGTTCGGCCCTAGCGGTATTCTACAAATGAGACGTCGCATTAAGAATATCTATACCCTAAAATCACATTGCAGATTTATGTTTAAAGTTCTTCAAATAAAATTTATTTTCATGACGGCATTTAGAGATTATTTCAGATCTTTTATTTAGAGTCTGCGTTTCATTTGATTTTATAATGCACAGTTTTTCTTCAAGGCAAAGATTACATCGCTTCGAAGCGTTCCTGTAGGCATACGCTCTTTTTACCACTGACCATCTAATCTGAAAGTCTTTCTGTCGATCCTTCAGTTTCGATATATATTTGGAGATTTGTGTGCTCTTTTCGTACTTGTGGTGCTCAAAAGTAGACTTATGGGCGAGGTAACGGGTTTTGAATAGACCTTCCGTCAAGCCGATGTAAGATATCTATCCTGCTCTGTCTATGGCATTGAGCACTTTTCTTGTACAACGACACACTAGAGAATGTAAGAAAAACTATTAGTTTTTTAAAACTGTTTTAAATTTTGAATGATCTTTTTCTTTCTGAAATTCCTCTAGGCAAATAATTCAAAGCCAAGGCACCTTGCACATAAAGGGAATACCGAGCTTATTCCTACTTGAACTTTGGAACAACAACCACCAAGTAATAACGAGTGGAACGTTTTTTTTGTTTTAATACAACCCATCCAATCCTACTTTAACCCTATTACTACCGGGCTTTTTGGACCCTTGTACTGCCAATTCTTGTTAGGAACGCAATAAAGGCTTGAAACTTGGTAGAACTATAGAAATTTACTTGCTCTATCGATTGATGGTGTTTTTAAAACCATAATGGCTACCAATGACGTCAGAGTGACGTCATAAGTCTGAAAAACCATGATTTCTACTTTTAGGCATTTAGCTTTTGATTGAAGCTATCTTTATGGTTTTTTTGCCTCTCAAATGATCTATTTATGAACAAAAAGCATTTTCCAATCATAATTTATCAATTTCATTGACATTTTTCTATATTTTAACATATTCTACAATTTTTTCATAAATGATCAAGTCCATAAAGTTTACAATGTCAAAAATAAGATAAAATCACCATTCAGATTAAGAAATATAATTTTTTCTAGTTTACCTCTATTCAGAAAAGCCAGAAGAGGATTTTTATTGAAAAAAAATTTGTATTTTATAGATATGACGTCATGAAAATTGATGACGTCATAGATTCTAAAATTCGCTTACGTCAGCAAATACTGAAAAATTATATATCATTCAAAAGCCCTTCTCAAAGAAAGCGAATGGTGCTTCACGCAAGTCTCTATATAATATAGTTGCAAAATTATGGGTCCTAAAGCATTTTTACGCTTGTTGACAAAAGGATTGTCACATGATCAAAGAAGGTGTGATAGTAACAAAAGTAATGTTTTTAGGTGCTCTGATAATATTGAGGAAAAGTCGAACAGGCTTCAGTAGAATATTACGTTTTTTCTGGGAGATACAGCATTTTTAATTTGCCGCAGGCACTTTGTGCCCCCACAACGGTGTCTGTAATACACCAAACCCACCAACTCCCCAACTTACCAACTCCCATTATATAGGGCCTGATTATATAGAAGCGGGCTGGCTCGTTTACCGAGATGGAATTTACGTTGGTATTATATGTGAAAAGAGGGAACCAGCTCGGCTGTATTGCCTGCGCATAACAGTTCTGCGCATTGCATATGAAAAGGCGGGAAATAAAGAAGTAAAGTGGCGCGGTATCATCGTGGAGGAAGTAAAACTATGCTCATCTTGAATATTTTCAAGCCTTTGGCTTGCTTTAGCATTTCAATTGAATGCCTTGATTTATTACTACAGTTTGTACAGAAAAAGTGTAAACGACAAGCTTGTATCTTGTTTCAATTATCTTCTGTATCTTATTCAAACTATCTTATTTCTATTATTATCTTATCATCTTCTTTTAAACTATCGAGTAATTTCTTGACCATATCATTAGTTCACCTAAACTTGGCAGTTGTTGATACAGACTTCTCTTTGTCGGCCATTTTATTCTTGTGACACGTCGATGAAAAGAAACTGCGCATGTTCCATTCAGTGGTGGTTTTAGGGACTGCGAGGCCTGGGGCCAAAATATTTGCAGGGCCCCTACCCCCGGTAAAAAATCTGGTCCTAATATTATTTTTTGCATTTTCTTTACAGAGAGCTTGTTCAATTATCAAAGTAGTAAACATGTGAAACATGTGCTTGATATGTTAAAGAAAAACCAAATAAAAAGTAAAACAAACACCACAGTATAGCTTATATATTTGATTATGAAGGAGAGAATTTTTTTAATTTCATGAAAGGTGCGGGGCCCCTTTTCTCTACCAAAAGCGCGGGGCCTGGTGACATGGCCCCCTGGCCCCCCTAAAACCGCCACTGGCTCCATTGCGTGTTTTTAGCCCGCTTCCCGGGCTAGCTCGGTTTGATGCGATTACATGGAGACGAGACAGCACCAAACTCCGCCTGCACCAAACGCCGCACTTCCATGTAATAGCAGCTCACTTTTAACGTGCAACAAACCATGGACGTGAGTTCCATATAATCAGGCCCTTGGGGAGGCGATAGTTTCGAATAAATTAGATATCTTCACCTTCCTAAACAATAGATGTTAACAAAAGATGTTGGTCAGTTTGTGAGTTGGTGTGTTGGTGTAAAATCAGGCCTAAACAGTGTGTGCAGCGTGCAAAATGGACGCCGTTTTTGCTCTACTGTTCGTTCTTACTGTGTTATGCAATGCTAGAGAATCAAAATACTCAGTAAGAAATGCAGAGTCACTTTTCAGAATGAAGATATTCAACAATTTGTGGGACATAGCGAAGAAGAAATTGGCAGACAGCCCGAAACTCGCAACACTTGATCAATAAACTTGGTGGACTATGAAGTGAGAGTGATCGCGTCAAGGACGATGATGAAAGTTAGCGATGTAAGCGTCATCGAAGGGGCAAATCACTTCAAATAAGGTGTATGAGATATTTTGAGATTTCTTCAGATTTCTAAGATTTCTAAGATTTACAAAGATTTTTAGAGATTCTTATAGATTACTAATATTTTCAGAGAGTTTAAAAGATTTCTAAGATTTTTCAGGCCAAGCTTGTGAAGAATTTTTAGATTTTCTAAAGATTTTTAAAGATTATTAGCCAGAAGTGTACGAGATTTTTTGAGATAATTGGCCCTTGGAATTCACCTGCACACAATTTTGTAGGGGTGCTTCGAGAGAGAAAAGCGAGCTAAGGATGTTAATCGAATTTCTGTTAGAAAATTAAGGGAATAATCGGTTATCAAAAAGTTCGTGTAGTCATTTGTTTTATGTTAAATCGAATCTAACACGTGCTAAGATAGCTGAGAGATAGCTGAGAGCCGGTCTAGCTTAGCATTATTAAATTAAAGCAAAGTTTCACAGATTTTCAACTTGTTGCAATCATCACTCTCCTATTAAGTCTTGGTTTATACAAATTTGTCCACTGGAGCAAAGCAATCTGGGAAATATTATCCCAGCATCCTTAGCAAAATCAGGCAACGCAATGCTTTACGGGATGCTCAGGGGGCTGAATTCCACTAATCAAGATCAACATTCACACAAGAGCAAAGAAGTACAGCAAAAGGCTTACAAGACATCCACTTTGTCGTCAACTAACATTAAAAACCAATTGATGCACGTATCATCTTCTTGCCTCGATGGATGATTTTCTGGGGATGGTTGATCCATTCACAGAACCATTCCATGATGAGTCTTAACAAACTTTATGCACGGTCGAAAGACAAGATCAACATTCACACAAGAGCAAAGAAGTACAGCGAAAGGCTTACCAACCATCCACTTTGTCGTCAACTAACATTAAAAACCAATTAATGCATGCATCATCTTTTTGCCTCGATGGATGATTGTCTGGGGATGGTTTATCCATTCACAGAACCATTCCATGATGAGTCTTAACAAACTTTATGCACGGTCGAAAGACAAGGTCAACATTCACACAAGAGCAAAGAAGTACAGCAAAAGGCTTACAAACCATCCACTTTGTCGTCAACTAGCATTAAACACCAATTAATGCACGCAGATCTGCAGTTTTTTGCATTAGGGGCTCTCTCTAAATAAAATCGAACGTTACGGCGGATTTGTCGGAGATTCAAATAACAAACGTTGTTGGAAAAATTCATAATTGAGGAGCTCCAGTTTCAGGACATTTTGAAATTTCTGCTTAATATATTTTACACTGCTGTGTCCTTTCATGTTTAAAACTTTGATTGAAATGAATCTGATTTAAAAAAATTATTGCACGCATCATCTTCATGCCTGGATGGATGTGTGCCTATTGATACTTAATAATTTCAAAGTATGGACACGATTGACCCATGTATAGTATTGGTGTATAGTATTGACCCCTTGCAAGCAGGAGTACAGCAAGTTCCGCCATTTTCACGGCACTTGAGCTGTTGAATCTTCGAAATCTATTGTCTTTTCAGCGATCTGATTGGATGAATTCTTAGTCAAAAAATGCCCTGGTTGGCCAGAACATATTTCCACCTTACTCCCCTTGCGCCTTATGTGGAGCAAGTCTCATGATATTATACCATCAAAGGGATTCCAAAAACATATATTCTATGATACATTATGTCATTTTGGACACTTTAGGTTTTGTACATTGTAGATTAGTAGATCATAGATTACACAGAGGTAGACTTCAGAAAAAACGCATATCTTTGTTGTAACTCTGAGTTTCACGCATTCATGCGATCATCAGACAACTGATTTTACTATTCGCTAAAACGCATATTATAAGATTTGTTGAAATTTTGTTTAAGAAAAGGCTTACAATGGTTATTGGGTTGAGGTGTTAATTGTCCTAAAGTTACATAAATAGTATTTGTTCTCATGTCGGCACTTCGAAATTAGTTCTGATCGTCTATTCAGTAAATGGGTTTTGTCGGCGTTTATGATGTGCAGTTTTTCAGTCAAGCAAAGGTTGCAGCGATTAACTTCGGAGAAATGGAGCAAATCAGATTTAACTACTCGCTGAAAAACATACCGATTCCTAGTGTAAACCTGTACAAGAAAAGATTAATCGAAAAAGTCGAGGCCGTTATAAAACGAATGAGATGGAAAGCGTTCTTTTTCACGAACAAGAAAGAAAGCCCGGATTCTAATGATGCCACTACGATTGATGATAAGTTCGGCTTCAAGTCGAGGAAATGCCCCCCACAAATCGAAGAAATGAAATCTTTTGAAAACGACCTACTAAGAATGATTGAGAACATCCAAACCAGAAGCGCCAACGACCCTTTCCAGCAAAAGCTAAAAGAAGACGTCCAGAAAGTTAAATCCTCAACGAAGTTATTCATCCCCGCAGACAAAACGAAAAATCTTTATAAAATCGACAAGGCCCAATACGAGAAATTAATGACAGACAACATCACGAAAAGCTATAAAAAAACTGACGAAAAAGCATACAACGATATAAACAAGGAAGCTAAAGAAATCGCGGAGGATTTGTCAATCGACGACAGAATGGAGAGCATGGCCAAAAAACAAGCGTTTATCACCCTCGAAGACCATAAAGAAAATTTTCAAAACAACCCCGCATGCCGGCTCATCAACCCAGCAAAAAGTGAAGTAGGCCTAGTAAGCAAAAAAATCCTGGACCGGATAAATCACAATCTCAGAGCAGCAACATCAGTAAACCAATGGAAAAGTTCAACATCTGTGATCAACTGGTTTAAGAGCATTAGAAACAAGCAACAGCACACCTTTCTCATTTTCGATATCGTAGAGTACTACCCCTCAATCACAAAAGACCTCCTACTAAAAGCCGTCAACTTTGCCAAACAACACACACCCATAACTGACAAAGAGGTACAAATTATCAAACACGCTCGAAAATCCTTATTATTTTACAACGATTCGGCCTGGGCAAAGAAAAACAACGAGAGCCTCTTTGACGTCACAATGGGGAGCTACGACGGAGCAGAAATATGCGAGCTAGTGGGAACTTTTTTACTAAGCAAACTTTCAGAGAAATTCGGCAAAGAGAACATCGGCTTATACAGAGACGACGGCCTTGCTGTTTTCCAAAACATCACAAGCAGCATGGCAGACCGTATACGTAAAGACATCACCAAAACTTTCCGCGACCTAGGACTACGAATCACGATAACAGCCAACCTGAAAATAGTCGACTACCTGGACATCACTTTTAACCTGAACAACGGAACATACCAGCCTTACAGGAAACCCAACGATACCCCAATGTACATCAACGTACGATCCAACCACCCGCCAATAATCAAAAAACGAATCCCCGAGTCTATAAGCAAAAGAATATCCAGCAACTCCTCGGACGAAATGATCTTTAAAGAAGCAGCACCCCTCTACAACGATGCACTGAGCTCAAGCGGATTCAACAGCGAATTGAAATACGACCCACCCACCACCAGAAATAGAAACAGAAGAAACCGCCTCCGAAACATCATATGGTTCAATCCCCCCTTCAGCCAGAATATCAAAACAAACGTCGCCTACACCTTCCTGAAATTGATAAATAAGCACTTTCCCAAGTCTTCACCCCTACATAAAATCTTCAACAGACAAAATGTAAAAGTATCGTACAGCTGCATGGAAAATATGGGATCTATTATTAAAGGCCACAACAAAAGTATCATCAGCGCTCAGCCTAAGACCACGGAAAAACGTTGCAACTGCCGGAAAAAGAACGCCTGCCCCCTGAACAGTAACTGCCAAATCGACAGCGTCATCTACAATGCCCTCGTAACTTCTAACAACCCCACGACCAGTAAAACCTACATCGGCCTAACAGAATCAACTTTCAAGCAACGCTTCACGCAACACAAATCAACACTGACTCACAAAAAACATCAAAACAGCACCGAATTATCAAAGTATGTATGGCAACTGAAAGACAAAAGCACTGAACATGACGTCAACTGGTCTATCGCTACCCAAGCCACCGCCTACACGAACAAAACAAAACGCTGCAACCTTTGCTTGACCGAAAAACTGCACATCATAAACGCCGACAAAACCCATTTACTGAATAGACGATCAGAACTAATTTCGAAGTGCCGACATGAGAACAAATACTATTTATGTAACTTTAGGACAATTAACACCTCAACCCAATAACCATTGTAAGCCTTTTCTTAAACAAAATTTCAACAAATCTTATAATATGCGTTTTAGCGAATAGTAAAATCAGTTGTCTGATGATCGCATGAATGCGTGAAACTCAGAGTTACAACAAAGATATGCGTTTTTTCTGAAGTCTACCTCTGTGTATCCCGCTCTGCCTAAAGCATAGAGCACTGTATTCACCCAGAATAGACAAGCGAAATAATATAGATCATAGATTACTTTTCTTTTCTTTTATATATGCTTTTAATTTCATTTTCATGAATACATAACCAGTTAGGGGTCTAGTAGATTACAATTTGCTTGGTACTTAATTAACAATAAGTTTTACAGTACGAAGTAAAAATTAAAGCTACAAATACTGCAAATCCTCGAATAAGCCCCCATTTAAAATCTTATTTTTGCAAATAAGCTCCCCCCCATATATATTCATATTACATAGACTCATTCATATTACTAATAACTAATACATGCATACGATTCATACCATCAGACGGGGCCTTAGTTCATGACCATATACTCACTTCAATAAGCGACTCGTCAATAAGCAATTAGGGCTATAATGCCCAAAACAATAATCAACTCCAGGGCACAATGAGATGAATTAAGGAACTAAGCACTTAAGAAACTATGGAAGTGCTTAACCTTGTTTGATCACAGTATGTTTCATTTTTGAAAGAAGCATATATGGTATTGTAAAGGTTTTTTAAGTATACAATCAATTAAGACGGTTTAGGGTACAAGGAAACGTCTATATCTTGTCTGCTTTTCAAAACTTAAGCCGCTATTGATTTAAGTAATTTTGAGGAATGAAATCCAAAATATTTAACTAACTTTGAGAGCTAGGAAGGATGTCCAGTTGCTTATTGAAAGAAAAATTTACTCATGATAATGACAAATTTACCTTTATAAACTTTACTCTTAATATTATTGTCCAATCCCTTACTCTTAGGATATGCTCATTTGTGTTCTTTTTATTGTCTGTTGTTATCGTTGTTATTCTTGTTAAACATATTTTGACTCTAGTTGTTACCTTCTTTTTAAACATTTCAATACAAAGAACACAGGTTCTAAAATATTTCGTAGGAACTGTTAAAAATAATCGAGTCAATACTACACTGCGTGATGAATTAATTCTAATTCTACATGGCTCTAAACAAGGATCACGTCCCAAACACAAATTAATACCTCACTGTGGATAGCCCTTGAGTGGTATACACCAAAAGGTTACTGAGCCAACTTATTGTCCTGGTTTAGGACAGTGGTTAGTTCACTTGCCTTTGCTCGCAACAACCTGGGTTAAAGATCCGATGGTGGCAAATGTCTATAGCAGTAGCCTGCTCTGGTATGATTAAATTACCCGTGTTAGACCATACCTTATGAGTAAATTTTAATATAACATGGCTCTGAAAAAGGATTTAGTCCGAAACATGAATTACTGCCTCCACTATGGATAGGCCAGAATGTGGGTACGCACAGGCTAGGGTTCTTGCTGCTCCTTTTCCATCTAGGCCATAATAAAATCTAGACCAGACTTAAAAGAGAGATCAGCAAGAAGAATAAGAACAATAGCTTTCGAATTCATGATGTCGTACATTCGTAGTGCATGCCGGAATACTAGTAAAACCCCCTGTCCACCAAATAATAGAATTATCGTTAAAAGCGTTTACTTATAAGCAAATACTTTACAAGCAAGCCAGTACTCGGAAGAATAGACCATTCAGCAATAGATAAAAGAATGGTAAAAGCAAATTCAATATCAGTACCTACGATATAAGATGGAAATGGCAAAACCCCGTGTCAATATTTTGTTATGTACCTCTCTAGATCAGGCATTAGTGGCATTTGTATCTCCTACTCTTGCCTTTCTGAAAATCCTACAGAGTTCAATTTTCACGTCCTCTTTCCGATAAAAATAAATCATCGGATTGATGGCACTGTTTGAAAAGAGCATCAGCTCAGTCCACCTCGAGTAGATAAATAGGGCCTCTTCACCTTCAATCATGGCAACGAAGATTCTGGGAAAGTACAGAAGAACCACTAACAGTGTGATGAACCCGCTCGTGAAAATCGATTTCTTCTTCTTCGCTGTTATTTGAGGCGCTAGTTCTTCTCTGGCTTTCTCGGAAGCCTTGATGACACGGTATATCTTGATGTAACTAACCGTGACCAGCGCTAGGATAAGGAATACCACCGCTCCAATGATGAGGCGCGATGTATCAAAATTAACAATTTTTATCTTCCGCAAGATGCCGAGCCCCAATATCACACAGAACATGACAACATACAAGACTGCATAAATCTTTTTCAAACTCCATAATTTGCGCTTCAGTGGATACATCACGGCAAATAGACGATCCAGGGTTAGAACAAGAATTCCCATCAGCGAAAGACCCACTAGCAGGGTTTTTGGCCTGGCAGCTTCTCTTAAATAACAGCTTGATAGGTGGAAGGATCGCAGCACTCCCCGAAAAATGAACAGAGAGAAGTCCCAAGCACAGATCGGTCAACGCTAGAAAGACCAAGAGGTAGTTATAAGCCGTTCTCAGTCGCCTGACCCTGAACATGATATAAAGAAATACTGAATTCCCAACTATTGCTAATAATCCGATGGGGGCACTCAGTGCTGAAGTGGTTATCGCTGACATGATAATAGACGGATTTGATGCCTCATGAATCGCAAAAGTATCAAAGCAGTTAGTTGATGATTTAGAGGCGTTAGTTTGGTTCGTGAAATTGAGATCAGCCATTGCTTACGTGAGTTCTTTATCTTTTCAGGTACGTTTTTTTGACTGTGAATTGCAAGAGTCTTCTCCAACCGCAACTTTCACCAGACTGCACGGATTTCTTTGAGTCTTAATCATTTCAGCCTGGCCGCTGGACACATATGCAAGTACGCAGGAAGTTATGATCACGTGACAGGGCACTAGGGTTATATAAGTTAAGTAGTTGGGAGATGGAAGCAGGTTTCGAAAATCAACTGAGACAATTTGTGTAAATGAAAATGACCTAAGCAGAACTCAAACCCACGATCTCTTTATTTTTACTCTCATCATATATCGCTTTGATGCAGTAGAGCACTACAGTAATAATCTAAAGGTCATTGGTTCGAGTCTTACTTATGTAATCTTGAGATGAAGCAGGTTTCAAAAATCAACTGAGATAGTTTGTGTAAATGAAAATGACCTAAGCAGGACTCAAACCCACGATCTTTTTATTTTTACTCTCATCATTTATCACTTTGATGCAGTAGAGCACTACAGTAATAATCTACAGATCGTTGGTTCGAGTCTTACTTATGTAATCTTGAGATGAAGCAGGTTTCGAAAATCAACTGAGATAGTTTGTGTAAATGAAAATGACCTAAGCAGGACTCAAACCCACGATCTCTTTATTTTTACTCTCATCATTTATCGCTTTGATGCAGTAGAGCACTACAGTAATAATCTAAAGGTCGTTGGTTCGAGTCTTACTTGTGTAATCTTGAGATGAACCAGGTTTCAAAAATCAACTGAGATAATTTATGTAAATGAAAATGACCTGAGTAGGACTCAAACCCACGACCTTTGCATTATTGATCTGATCATGTATTGCTTTGAAGCGGTAGGGCACTAGAGTACTAATCTAAAGGTCGTTGGTTCGAGTCTTACTTATGTAATCTTGAGATGAAGCAGGTTTCAAAAAATCAACCGAGATAATTAACGTGAATTAAAATGATCTGAATAGGACTCAAACCCACGACCTCTGCATTATTGATCTGATCATGTATTGCTTTGAAGCGGTAGGGCACTAGAGTACTAATCTAAAGGTCGTTGGTTCGAGTCTTACTTATGTAATCTTGAGATGAAGCAGGTTTCAAAAATCAACTGAGATAATTTATGTAAATGAAAATGATCTGAGTAGGACTCAAACCCACGACCTCTGCATTATTGATCTGATCATGCATTGCTTTGAAGCGGTAGGGCACTTGAGTACTAATCTAAAGGTCGTTGGTTCGAGTCTTACTTATGTAATCTTGAGATGAAGCAGGTTTCAAAAAATCAACCGAGATAATTAACGTGAATTAAAATGATCTGAATAGGACTCAAACCCACGACCTCTGCATTATTGATCTGATCATGTATTGCTTTGAAGCGGTAGGGCACTACAGTAATAATCTAAAGGTCGTTGGTTCGAGTCTTACTTATGTAATCTTGAGATGAAGCAGGTTTCAAAAATCAACTGAGATAATTTATGTAAATGAAAATGATCTGAGTAGGACTCAAACCCACGACCTCTGCATTATTGATCTGATCATGTATTGCTTTGAAGCGGTAGGGCACTTGAGTACTAATCTAAAGGTCGTTGGTTCGAGTCTTACTTATGTAATCTTGAGATGAAGCAGGTTTCAAAAAATCAACCGAGATAATTAACGTGAATTAAAATGATCTGAATAGGACTCAAACCCACGACCTCTGCATTATTGATCTGATCATGTATTGCTTTGAAGCGGTAGGGCACTAGAGTACTAATCTAAAGGTCGTTGGTTCGAGTCTTACTTATGTAATCTTGAGATGAAGCAGGTTTCAAAAAATCAACTGAGATAGTTTGTGTAAATGAAAATGACCTAAGCAGGACTCAAACCCACGATCTCTTTATTTTTACTCTCATCATTTATTGCTTTGAAGCGGTAGGGCACTAGAGTACTAATCTAAAGGTCGTTGGTTCGAGTCTTACTTATGTAATCTTGAGATGAAGCAGGTTTCAAAAAATCAACTGAGATAGTTTGTGTAAATGAAAATGACCTAAGCAGGACTCGAACCCACAATCTCTTTATTTTTACTCTCATCATTTATCGCTTTGATGCAGTAGAGCACTACAGTAATAATCTAAAGGTCGTTGGTTCGAGTCTTACTTATGTAATCTTGAGATGAAGCAGGTTTCGAAAATCAACTGAGATAGTTTGTGTAAATGAAAATGACCTAAGCAGGACTCAAACCCACGATCTCTTTATTTTTACTCTCATCATTTATCGCTTTGATGCAGTAGAGCACTACAGTAATAATCTAAAGGTCGTTGGTTCGAGTCTTACTTGTGTAATCTTGAGATGAACCAGGTTTCAAAAATCAACTGAGATAATTTATGTAAATGAAAATGATCTGAGTAGGACTCAAACCCACGACCTCTGCATTATTGATCTGATCATGCATTGCTTTGAAGCGGTAGGGCACTTGAGTACTAATCTAAAGGTCGTTGGTTCGAGTCTTACTTATGTAATCTTGAGATGAAGCAGGTTTCAAAAAATCAACCGAGATAATTAACGTGAATTAAAATGATCTGAATAGGACTCAAACCCACGACCTTTGCATTATTGATCTGATCATGTATTGCTTTGAAGCGGTAGGGCACTAGAGTACTAATCTAAAGGTCGTTGGTTCGAGTCTTACTTATGTAATCTTGGGATGAAGCAGGTTTCAAAAAATCAACCGAGATAATTAACGTGAATTAAAATGATCTGAATAGGACTCAAACCCACGACCTCTGCATTATTGATCTGATCATGTATTGCTTTGAAGCGGTAGGGCACTACAGTAATAATCTAAAGGTCGTTGGTTCGAGTCTTACTTATGTAATCTTGAGATGAAGCAGGTTTCAAAAATCAACTGAGATAATTTATGTAAATGAAAATGATCTGAGTAGGACTCAAACCCACGACCTCTGCATTATTGATCTGATCATGCATTGCTTTGAAGCGGTAGGGCACTTGAGTACTAATCTAAAGGTCGTTGGTTCGAGTCTTACTTATGTAATCTTGAGATGAAGCAGGTTTCAAAAAATCAACCGAGATAATTAACGTGAATTAAAATGATCTGAATAGGACTCAAACCCACGACCTCTGCATTATTGATCTGATCATGTATTGCTTTGAAGCGGTAGGGCACTAGAGTACTAATCTAAAGGTCGTTGGTTCGAGTCTTACTTATGTAATCTTGAGATGAAGCAGGTTTCAAAAAATCAACTGAGATAGTTTGTGTAAATGAAAATGACCTAAGCAGGACTCAAACCCACGATCTCTTTATTTTTACTCTCATCATTTATCGCTTTGATGCAGTAGAGCACTACAGTAATAATCTAAAGGTCGTTGGTTCGAGTCTTACTTATGTAATCTTGAGATGAAGCAGGTTTCAAAAAATCAACTGAGATAGTTTGTGTAAATGAAAATGACCTAAGCAGGACTCAAACCCACGATCTCTTTATTTTTACTCTCATCATTTATCGCTTTGATGCAGTAGAGCACTACAGTAATAATCTAAAGGTCGTTGGTTCGAGTCTTTCTTGTGTAATCTTGAGATGAACCAGGTTTCAAAAATCAACTGAGATAATTTATGTAAATGAAAATGATCTGAGTAGGACTCAAACCCACGACCTCTGCATTATTGATCTGATCATGCATTGCTTTGAAGCGGTAGGGCACTTGAGTACTAATCTAAAGGTCGTTGGTTCGAGTCTTACTTATGTAATCTTGAGATGAAGCAGGTTTCAAAAAATCAACCGAGATAATTAACGTGAATTAAAATGATCTGAATAGGACTCAAACCCACGACCTTTGCATTATTGATCTGATCATGTATTGCTTTGAAGCGGTAGGGCACTAGAGTACTAATCTAAAGGTCGTTGGTTCGAGTCTTACTTATGTAATCTTGAGATGAAGCAGGTTTCAAAAAATCAACCGAGATAATTAACGTGAATTAAAATGATCTGAATAGGACTCAAACCCACGACCTCTGCATTATTGATCTGATTAGGTATTGCTTTGAAGCGGTAGGGCACTAGAGTACTAATCTAAAGGTCGTTGGTTCGAGTCTTACTTATGTAATCTTGAGATGAAGCAGGTTTCAAAAAATCAACCGAGATAATTAACGTGAATTAAAATGATCTGAATAGGACTCAAACCCACGACCTTTGCATTATTGATCTGATCATGTATTGCTTTGAAGCGGTAGGGCACTAGAGTACTAATCTAAAGGTCGTTGGTTCGAGTCTTACTTATGTAATCTTGAGATGAAGCAGGTTTCAAAAAATCAACCGAGATAATTAACGTGAATTAAAATGATCTGAATAGGACTCAAACCCACGACCTCTGCATTATTGATCTGATTAGGTATTGCTTTGAAGCGGTAGGGCACTAGAGTACTAATCTAAAGGTCGTTGGTTCGAGTCTTACTTATGTAATCTTGAGATGAAGCAGGTTTCAAAAATCAACTGAGATAATTTATGTAAATGAAAATGATCTGAGTAGGACTCAAACCCACGACCTCTGCATTATTGATCTGATCATGCATTGCTTTGAAGCGGTAGGGCACTTGAGTACTAATCTAAAGGTCGTTGGTTCGAGTCTTACTTATGTAATCTTGAGATGAAGCAGGTTTCAAAAAATCAACCGAGATAATTAACGTGAATTAAAATGATCTGAATAGGACTCAAACCCACGACCTCTGCATTATTGATCTGATCATGTATTGCTTTGAAGCGGTAGGGCACTAGAGTACTAATCTAAAGGTCGTTGGTTCGAGTCTTACTTATGTAATCTTGAGATGAAGCAGGTTTCAAAAAATCAACTGAGATAGTTTGTGTAAATGAAAATGACCTAAGCAGGACTCAAACCCACGATCTCTTTATTTTTACTCTCATCATTTATCGCTTTGATGCAGTAGAGCACTACAGTAATAATCTAAAGGTCGTTGGTTCGAGTCTTTCTTGTGTAATCTTGAGATGAACCAGGTTTCAAAAATCAACTGAGATAATTTATGTAAATGAAAATGATCTGAGTAGGACTCAAACCCACGACCTCTGCATTATTGATCTGATCATGCATTGCTTTGAAGCGGTAGGGCACTTGAGTACTAATCTAAAGGTCGTTGGTTCGAGTCTTACTTATGTAATCTTGAGATGAAGCAGGTTTCAAAAAATCAACCGAGATAATTAACGTGAATTAAAATGATCTGAATAGGACTCAAACCCACGACCTCTGCATTATTGATCTGATCATGTATTGCTTTGAAGCGGTAGGGCACTAGAGTACTAATCTAAAGGTCGTTGGTTCGAGTCTTACTTATGTAATCTTGAGATGAAGCAGGTTTCAAAAAATCAACCGAGATAATTAACGTGAATTAAAATGATCTGAATAGGACTCAAACCCACGACCTCTGCATTATTGATCTGATCATGTATTGCTTTGAAGCGGTAGGGCACTAGAGTACTAATCTAAAGGTCGTTGGTTCGAGTCTTACTTATGTAATCTTGAGATGAAGCAGGTTTCAAAAATCAACTGAGATAATTTATGTAAATGAAAATGATCTGAGTAGGACTCAAACCCACGACCTCTGCATTATTGATCTGATCATGCATTGCTTTGAAGCGGTAGGGCACTTGAGTACTAATCTAAAGGTCGTTGGTTCGAGTCTTACTTATGTAATCTTGAGATGAAGCAGGTTTCAAAAAATCAACCGAGATAATTAACGTGAATTAAAATGATCTGAATAGGACTCAAACCCACGACCTCTGCATTATTGATCTGATCATGTATTGCTTTGAAGCGGTAGGGCACTACAGTAATAATCTAAAGGTCGTTGGTTCGAGTCTTACTTATGTAATCTTGAGATGAAGCAGGTTTCAAAAATCAACTGAGATAATTTATGTAAATGAAAATGATCTGAGTAGGACTCAAACCCACGACCTCTGCATTATTGATCTGATCATGTATTGCTTTGAAGCGGTAGGGCACTTGAGTACTAATCTAAAGGTCGTTGGTTCGAGTCTTACTTATGTAATCTTGAGATGAAGCAGGTTTCAAAAAATCAACCGAGATAATTAACGTGAATTAAAATGATCTGAATAGGACTCAAACCCACGACCTCTGCATTATTGATCTGATCATGTATTGCTTTGAAGCGGTAGGGCACTAGAGTACTAATCTAAAGGTCGTTGGTTCGAGTCTTACTTATGTAATCTTGAGATGAAGCAGGTTTCAAAAAATCAACTGAGATAGTTTGTGTAAATGAAAATGACCTAAGCAGGACTCAAACCCACGATCTCTTTATTTTTACTCTCATCATTTATTGCTTTGAAGCGGTAGGGCACTAGAGTACTAATCTAAAGGTCGTTGGTTCGAGTCTTACTTATGTAATCTTGAGATGAAGCAGGTTTCAAAAAATCAACTGAGATAGTTTGTGTAAATGAAAATGACCTAAGCAGGACTCGAACCCACAATCTCTTTATTTTTACTCTCATCATTTATCGCTTTGATGCAGTAGAGCACTACAGTAATAATCTAAAGGTCGTTGGTTCGAGTCTTACTTATGTAATCTTGAGATGAAGCAGGTTTCGAAAATCAACTGAGATAGTTTGTGTAAATGAAAATGACCTAAGCAGGACTCAAACCCACGATCTCTTTATTTTTACTCTCATCATTTATCGCTTTGATGCAGTAGAGCACTACAGTAATAATCTAAAGGTCGTTGGTTCGAGTCTTACTTGTGTAATCTTGAGATGAACCAGGTTTCAAAAATCAACTGAGATAATTTATGTAAATGAAAATGATCTGAGTAGGACTCAAACCCACGACCTCTGCATTATTGATCTGATCATGCATTGCTTTGAAGCGGTAGGGCACTTGAGTACTAATCTAAAGGTCGTTGGTTCGAGTCTTACTTATGTAATCTTGAGATGAAGCAGGTTTCAAAAAATCAACCGAGATAATTAACGTGAATTAAAATGATCTGAATAGGACTCAAACCCACGACCTTTGCATTATTGATCTGATCATGTATTGCTTTGAAGCGGTAGGGCACTAGAGTACTAATCTAAAGGTCGTTGGTTCGAGTCTTACTTATGTAATCTTGGGATGAAGCAGGTTTCAAAAAATCAACCGAGATAATTAACGTGAATTAAAATGATCTGAATAGGACTCAAACCCACGACCTCTGCATTATTGATCTGATCATGTATTGCTTTGAAGCGGTAGGGCACTACAGTAATAATCTAAAGGTCGTTGGTTCGAGTCTTACTTATGTAATCTTGAGATGAAGCAGGTTTCAAAAATCAACTGAGATAATTTATGTAAATGAAAATGATCTGAGTAGGACTCAAACCCACGACCTCTGCATTATTGATCTGATCATGCATTGCTTTGAAGCGGTAGGGCACTTGAGTACTAATCTAAAGGTCGTTGGTTCGAGTCTTACTTATGTAATCTTGAGATGAAGCAGGTTTCAAAAAATCAACCGAGATAATTAACGTGAATTAAAATGATCTGAATAGGACTCAAACCCACGACCTCTGCATTATTGATCTGATCATGTATTGCTTTGAAGCGGTAGGGCACTAGAGTACTAATCTAAAGGTCGTTGGTTCGAGTCTTACTTATGTAATCTTGAGATGAAGCAGGTTTCAAAAAATCAACTGAGATAGTTTGTGTAAATGAAAATGACCTAAGCAGGACTCAAACCCACGATCTCTTTATTTTTACTCTCATCATTTATCGCTTTGATGCAGTAGAGCACAACAGTAATAATCTAAAGGTCGTTGGTTCGAGTCTTACTTATGTAATCTTGAGATGAAGCAGGTTTCAAAAAATCAACTGAGATAGTTTGTGTAAATGAAAATGACCTAAGCAGGACTCAAACCCACGATCTCTTTATTTTTACTCTCATCATTTATCGCTTTGATGCAGTAGAGCACTACAGTAATAATCTAAAGGTCGTTGGTTCGAGTCTTTCTTGTGTAATCTTGAGATGAACCAGGTTTCAAAAATCAACTGAGATAATTTATGTAAATGAAAATGATCTGAGTAGGACTCAAACCCACGACCTCTGCATTATTGATCTGATCATGCATTGCTTTGAAGCGGTAGGGCACTTGAGTACTAATCTAAAGGTCGTTGGTTCGAGTCTTACTTATGTAATCTTGAGATGAAGCAGGTTTCAAAAAATCAACCGAGATAATTAACGTGAATTAAAATGATCTGAATAGGACTCAAACCCACGACCTTTGCATTATTGATCTGATCATGTATTGCTTTGAAGCGGTAGGGCACTAGAGTACTAATCTAAAGGTCGTTGGTTCGAGTCTTACTTATGTAATCTTGAGATGAAGCAGGTTTCAAAAAATCAACCGAGATAATTAACGTGAATTAAAATGATCTGAATAGGACTCAAACCCACGACCTCTGCATTATTGATCTGATTAGGTATTGCTTTGAAGCGGTAGGGCACTAGAGTACTAATCTAAAGGTCGTTGGTTCGAGTCTTACTTATGTAATCTTGAGATGAAGCAGGTTTCAAAAAATCAACCGAGATAATTAACGTGAATTAAAATGATCTGAATAGGACTCAAACCCACGACCTTTGCATTATTGATCTGATCATGTATTGCTTTGAAGCGGTAGGGCACTAGAGTACTAATCTAAAGGTCGTTGGTTCGAGTCTTACTTATGTAATCTTGAGATGAAGCAGGTTTCAAAAAATCAACCGAGATAATTAACGTGAATTAAAATGATCTGAATAGGACTCAAACCCACGACCTCTGCATTATTGATCTGATTAGGTATTGCTTTGAAGCGGTAGGGCACTAGAGTACTAATCTAAAGGTCGTTGGTTCGAGTCTTACTTATGTAATCTTGAGATGAAGCAGGTTTCAAAAATCAACTGAGATAATTTATGTAAATGAAAATGATCTGAGTAGGACTCAAACCCACGACCTCTGCATTATTGATCTGATCATGCATTGCTTTGAAGCGGTAGGGCACTTGAGTACTAATCTAAAGGTCGTTGGTTCGAGTCTTACTTATGTAATCTTGAGATGAAGCAGGTTTCAAAAAATCAACCGAGATAATTAACGTGAATTAAAATGATCTGAATAGGACTCAAACCCACGACCTCTGCATTATTGATCTGATCATGTATTGCTTTGAAGCGGTAGGGCACTAGAGTACTAATCTAAAGGTCGTTGGTTCGAGTCTTACTTATGTAATCTTGAGATGAAGCAGGTTTCAAAAAATCAACTGAGATAGTTTGTGTAAATGAAAATGACCTAAGCAGGACTCAAACCCACGATCTCTTTATTTTTACTCTCATCATTTATCGCTTTGATGCAGTAGAGCACTACAGTAATAATCTAAAGGTCGTTGGTTCGAGTCTTTCTTGTGTAATCTTGAGATGAACCAGGTTTCAAAAATCAACTGAGATAATTTATGTAAATGAAAATGATCTGAGTAGGACTCAAACCCACGACCTCTGCATTATTGATCTGATCATGCATTGCTTTGAAGCGGTAGGGCACTTGAGTACTAATCTAAAGGTCGTTGGTTCGAGTCTTACTTATGTAATCTTGAGATGAAGCAGGTTTCAAAAAATCAACCGAGATAATTAACGTGAATTAAAATGATCTGAATAGGACTCAAACCCACGACCTTTGCATTATTGATCTGATCATGTATTGCTTTGAAGCGGTAGGGCACTAGAGTACTAATCTAAAGGTCGTTGGTTCGAGTCTTACTTATGTAATCTTGGGATGAAGCAGGTTTCAAAAAATCAACCGAGATAATTAACGTGAATTAAAATGATCTGAATAGGACTCAAACCCACGACCTCTGCATTATTGATCTGATCATGTATTGCTTTGAAGCGGTAGGGCACTACAGTAATAATCTAAAGGTCGTTGGTTCGAGTCTTACTTATGTAATCTTGAGATGAAGCAGGTTTCAAAAATCAACTGAGATAATTTATGTAAATGAAAATGATCTGAGTAGGACTCAAACCCACGACCTCTGCATTATTGATCTGATCATGCATTGCTTTGAAGCGGTAGGGCACTTGAGTACTAATCTAAAGGTCGTTGGTTCGAGTCTTACTTATGTAATCTTGAGATGAAGCAGGTTTCAAAAAATCAACCGAGATAATTAACGTGAATTAAAATGATCTGAATAGGACTCAAACCCACGACCTCTGCATTATTGATCTGATCATGTATTGCTTTGAAGCGGTAGGGCACTAGAGTACTAATCTAAAGGTCGTTGGTTCGAGTCTTACTTATGTAATCTTGAGATGAAGCAGGTTTCAAAAAATCAACTGAGATAGTTTGTGTAAATGAAAATGACCTAAGCAGGACTCAAACCCACGATCTCTTTATTTTTACTCTCATCATTTATCGCTTTGATGCAGTAGAGCACTACAGTAATAATCTAAAGGTCGTTGGTTCGAGTCTTACTTATGTAATCTTGAGATGAAGCAGGTTTCAAAAAATCAACTGAGATAGTTTGTGTAAATGAAAATGACCTAAGCAGGACTCAAACCCACGATCTCTTTATTTTTACTCTCATCATTTATCGCTTTGATGCAGTAGAGCACTACAGTAATAATCTAAAGGTCGTTGGTTCGAGTCTTTCTTGTGTAATCTTGAGATGAACCAGGTTTCAAAAATCAACTGAGATAATTTATGTAAATGAAAATGATCTGAGTAGGACTCAAACCCACGACCTCTGCATTATTGATCTGATCATGCATTGCTTTGAAGCGGTAGGGCACTTGAGTACTAATCTAAAGGTCGTTGGTTCGAGTCTTACTTATGTAATCTTGAGATGAAGCAGGTTTCAAAAAATCAACCGAGATAATTAACGTGAATTAAAATGATCTGAATAGGACTCAAACCCACGACCTTTGCATTATTGATCTGATCATGTATTGCTTTGAAGCGGTAGGGCACTAGAGTACTAATCTAAAGGTCGTTGGTTCGAGTCTTACTTATGTAATCTTGAGATGAAGCAGGTTTCAAAAAATCAACCGAGATAATTAACGTGAATTAAAATGATCTGAATAGGACTCAAACCCACGACCTCTGCATTATTGATCTGATCAGGTATTGCTTTGAAGCGGTAGGGCACTAGAGTACTAATCTAAAGGTCGTTGGTTCGAGTCTTACTTATGTAATCTTGAGATGAAGCAGGTTTCAAAAATCAACTGAGATAATTTATGTAAATGAAAATGATCTGAGTAGGACTCAAACCCACGACCTCTGCATTATTGATCTGATCATGCATTGCTTTGAAGCGGTAGGGCACTTGAGTACTAATCTAAAGGTCGTTGGTTCGAGTCTTACTTATGTAATCTTGAGATGAAGCAGGTTTCAAAAAATCAACCGAGATAATTAACGTGAATTAAAATGATCTGAATAGGACTCAAACCCACGACCTCTGCATTATTGATCTGATCATGTATTGCTTTGAAGCGGTAGGGCACTAGAGTACTAATCTAAAGGTCGTTGGTTCGAGTCTTACTTATGTAATCTTGAGATGAAGCAGGTTTCAAAAAATCAACTGAGATAGTTTGTGTAAATGAAAATGACCTAAGCAGGACTCAAACCCACGATCTCTTTATTTTTACTCTCATCATTTATCGCTTTGATGCAGTAGAGCACTACAGTAATAATCTAAAGGTCGTTGGTTCGAGTCTTTCTTGTGTAATCTTGAGATGAACCAGGTTTCAAAAATCAACTGAGATAATTTATGTAAATGAAAATGATCTGAGTAGGACTCAAACCCACGACCTCTGCATTATTGATCTGATCATGCATTGCTTTGAAGCGGTAGGGCACTTGAGTACTAATCTAAAGGTCGTTGGTTCGAGTCTTACTTATGTAATCTTGAGATGAAGCAGGTTTCAAAAAATCAACCGAGATAATTAACGTGAATTAAAATGATCTGAATAGGACTCAAACCCACGACCTTTGCATTATTGATCTGATCATGTATTGCTTTGAAGCGGTAGGGCACTAGAGTACTAATCTAAAGGTCGTTGGTTCGAGTCTTACTTATGTAATCTTGAGATGAAGCAGGTTTCAAAAAATCAACCGAGATAATTAACGTGAATTAAAATGATCTGAATAGGACTCAAACCCACGACCTCTGCATTATTGATCTGATCATGTATTGCTTTGAAGCGGTAGGGCACTAGAGTACTAATCTAAAGGTCGTTGGTTCGAGTCTTACTTATGTAATCTTGAGATGAAGCAGGTTTCAAAAAATCAACCGAGATAATTAACGTGAATTAAAATGATCTGAATAGGACTCAAACCCACGACCTTTGCATTATTGATCTGATCATGTATTGCTTTGAAGCGGTAGGGCACTAGAGTACTAATCTAAAGGTCGTTGGTTCGAGTCTTACTTATGTAATCTTGAGATGAAGCAGGTTTCAAAAAATCAACCGAGATAATTAACGTGAATTAAAATGATCTGAATAGGACTCAAACCCACGACCTCTGCATTATTGATCTGATCACGTATTGCTTTGAAGCGGTAGGGCACTAGAGTACTAATCTAAAGGTCGTTGGTTCGAGTCTTACTTATGTAATCTTGAGATGAAGCAGGTTTCAAAAAATCAACTGAGATAGTTTGTGTAAATGAAAATGACCTAAGCAGGACTCAAACCCACGATCTCTTTATTTTTACTCTCATCATTTATCGCTTTGATGCAGTAGAGCACTACAGTAATAATCTAAAGGTCGTTGGTTCGAGTCTTACTTATGTAATCTTGAGATGAAGCAGGTTTCAAAAAATCAACTGAGATAGTTTGTGTAAATGAAAATGACCTAAGCAGGACTCAAACCCACGATCTCTTTATTTTTACTCTCATCATTTATCGCTTTGATGCAGTAGAGCACTACAGTAATAATCTAAAGGTCGTTGGTTCGAGTCTTACTTATGTAATCTTGAGATGAAGCAGGTTTCAAAAAATCAACTGAGATAGTTTGTGTAAATGAAAATGACCTAAGCAGGACTCAAACCCACGATCTCTTTATTTTTACTCTCATCATATATCGCTTTGATGCAGTAGAGCACTACAGTAATAATCTAAAGGTCATTGGTTCGAGTCTTACTTATGTAATCTTGAGATGAAGCAGGTTTCAAAAAATCAACTGAGATAGTTTGTGTAAATGAAAATGACCTAAGCAGGACTCAAACCCACGATCTCTTTATTTTTACTCTCATCATTTATCGCTTTGATGCAGTAGAGCACTACAGTAATAATCTAAAGGTCGTTGGTTCGAGTCTTACTTATGTAATCTTGAGATGAAGCAGGTTTCAAAAATCAACTGAGATAATTTATGTAAATGAAAATAATCTGATTAGGACTCAAACCCACGACCCCTGCATTATTGATCTGATCATGTATTGTTTTGAAGCGGTAGGGCACTTGAGTACTAATCTAAAGGTCGTTGGTTCGAGTCTTACTTATGTAATCTTGAGATGAAGCAGGTTTCAAAAATCAACTGAGATGATTTATGTAAATGAAAATGATCTGAGTAGGACTCAAACCCACGACCTCTGCATTATTGATCTGATCATGCATTGCTTTGAAGCGGTAGGACACTTGAGTACTAATATATAGGTATTCATCTGGTACTGAACATCCTCCAATTTACGGATGGTATCCCCTACAGAACAGTGGTATCCACCCTCAATACTGAACATCCTCCAAAGCACTAAACGTATTTTGTTTTGTAAGCAGCTGCTTTATAAGCAAGTCAGTACTCGACAAGGCAAAAACTTCAGCAATTCCAGTACCGGATAGAGGAATGCTAAGCAATTTGAAAATTTTCGTTCTGATCGCATTGGCAATGAAAATTTTGCTTTGGCATACAAGATACCATCAAAATTTGTTGTACGAAAACTTGTGAGATAGCATTCTAAGAAAAAAATCTTAAAGTTTGAAAAGCTAAGCAATTGCTAAGTAATTTTGAGTACTCAAATTTGCCCTCTAGCTAAGCAATTTTTAGTACTGAGCTCGAGCTGAAATTGCTTATGAAAAATGATGCATTATTCAGACTTTCCCAGTGTTTCTAAGTTTACAAAAACCTAAGAAGCTACCTATGGTTCATCCAGTGTTAGCTACAAAGTAAAACTTTTGTGTGTGCAAAATTTCTTACAAACTTTTAGAAATAGCAATTTTCAGCATTCAGTTTATGACTGACACTTCGGGGTTCAAATAACTGATCAGCAGTTTTCAATTGCAATGACAGGAGCACCAGTTGGAACCAGTTGAAGCCTGATCAGTGAGTTTGACATATTTTCACCTGGTTATGTTCATGGAATCGGCGACGTTTGGACATGATTTACGAACATGTGTTTTGAGATGCAATCTTTGTTATTTCACTCTACTCAATTCATTTAATCAATCGTTTCGACTTCCCCAGTAGGTGATAGGTACTAGTACTCAGAATAAGAGTCACATAAATAGGAGGATATCATTGGAAATAAGCTATCGGATGGATTTCTTAGAGATCGAAAACTCCTTCTATCATTGAAAATAATCTTGGAGCGTACATCACGATTATATTAGTGTTACTAGTGAGCCTCGAAGTGTCAGTCACTCATTCACTCAATGAACACACTAAGACCTCTGGCTAATACATGTAGTGATGTAATGTAAGTTACTGTGCCCCTCCTAGAAAATAAAACCAATACTTATTAAGGCGAGTACGTTGAAAAGAAACTCATTCACTCAATGAACACACTAAGACCTCTGGCTAATAATGTAGTGATGTAATGTAAGTTACTGTGCCCCTCCTAGAAAATAAAACCAATACTTATTAAGGCGAGTACGTTGAACAGAAACTCATTCACTCAATGAACACACTAAGACCTCTGGCTAATACATGTAGTGAGGTAATGTATGTTACTGTGCTCCTACTAGAAAATAAAACCAATACTTATTAAGGGGAGCACGTTGAACAGAAACTCATTCACTCAATGAACACACTAAGACCTCTGGCTAATACATGTAGTGAGGTAAGGTATGTTACTGTGCTCCTACTAGAAAATAAAACCAATACTTATTAAGGCGAGCACGTTGAAAAGAAACTCATTCACTCAATGAACACACTAAGACCTCTGGCTAATACATGTAGTGATGTAATGTATGTTACTGTGCCCCTCCTAGAAAATAAAACCAATACTTATTAAGGGGAGTACGTTGAACAGAAACTCATTCACTCAATGAACACACTAAGACCTCTGGCTAATACATGTAGCGATGTAATGTATGTTACTGTGCCCCTCCTAGAAAATAATACCAATACTTATTAAGGGGAGCACGTTGAACAGAAACTCATTCACTCAATGAACACACTAAGACCTCTGGCTAATACATGTAGTGAGGTAAGGTATGTTACTGTGCTCCTACTAGAAAATAAAACCAATACTTATTAAGGCGAGCACGTTGAACAGAAACTCATTCACTCAATGAACACACTAAGACCTCTGGCTAATACATGTAGTGAGGTAAGGTATGTTACTGTGCTCCTACTAGAAAATAAAACCAATACTTATTAAGGGGAGCACGTTGAACAGAAACTCATTCACTCAATGAACACACTAAGACCTCTGGCTAATACATGTAGTGATGTAATGTATGTTACTGTGCTCCTACTAGAAAATAAAACCAATACTTATTAAGGGGAGCACGTTGAACAGAAACTCATTCACTCAATGAACACACTAAGACCTCTGGCTAATACATGTAGTGATGTAATGTATGTTACTGTGCTCCTACTAGAAAATAAAACCAATACTTATTAAGGCGAGCACGTTGAAAAGAAACTCATTCACTCAATGAACACACTAAGACCTCTGGCTAATACATGTAGTGATGTAATGTATGTTACTGTGCCCCTCCTAGAAAATAAAACCAATACTTATTAAGGGGAGTACGTTGAACAGAAACTCATTCACTCAATGAACACACTAAGACCTCTGGCTAATACATGTAGTGATGTAATGTATGTTACTGTGCTCCTACTAGAAAATAAAACCAATACTTATTAAGGGGAGTACGTTGAAAAGAAACTCACTCACTCAATGAACACACTAGGACCTCTGGCTAATATATGTAGTGATTTAGCTAGTGTATACTTCAATCTCCCCCCTGGAAGTCCTTTCCTTAGTTAAACTTAGACCCCGTTTACACTAGCACGGATCCCAATGGATCCGTACCCAAACTAGCACAGATAGGCCTCTCGTTTACACTAGACCTGTGTATACGTAACCATTTGGGTTTGCTTACTGGACTTATTTGGGATCGCTTTCAAGGTGTACTCATTTGGATTCGTGCTCGTTTAGGTCTAGTGTAAACGGTTGGAACCGTTCCCAAACGGGTACGGATCGAAGTCGAGGCAAATTTCGCTTTGTTTTGTAATTAGATTCGGGTCGAAGTGCTGAAAACAGTGGACCCGGCTGTGGATCCGTTCCAGTGTAAACGCGATCTGAAATGGATCCGTTCCAGTGTAAACGCTAGCAAATATGGGCACGGTTCCAAATTGGATCCGTACTCATTTGGATCTGCTCTAGTGTAAACAGGGACTTAGACGAAATTCAAACATAAACTTACTAACTCGTTGAAAGTATTTTATAATTAGCGATATCTGCCTTGCGTGATCAATCAATTATGCATTGTTTCATTCTTGTGTCTGCGGAATGTTTGTGATTCGGTTCGTCTGATTCAATTTAACCGTTTTAACATTGTCTTTTGCCCAATGACCGGTTAACAGGTGATGTCTTAACACAGTACGAAACGTATTGAGAAAGTTTACCCAGTTGTATCTTTTCATCGAAGGCTGGACAGTGGCTATAATGCTGACAGCGTGAGTATAAGAGTGTCTAGACTTATAAGTTATCTTTTACGGATAAACAGAACAGCATCACGTAACTAGTTAGGAGCTCTATAATTGGATTTGATTTTTAGGTTTTGATGCATAATTATTATTTCTGAAGTTATTCAAGAAGACACCATCGCATGGTGCCAATTTCGATTCACCTCTGGGTATAAATATTCCTCGGTTTCTTTCATTTTGGTTCTTTTATCTGACGTAGCTACTACTCTGATGAGTGTTAGATGCAAGCTTAAGTAGTTATTATGTTTTATTATGTTTCTGATTTTCCTTGCTATCCTCGTCGAGTTCTGAACCGAACAAAGGCTGTTCTGACGTACTACTCTGATGAGTGTCCAATGCAAAGCTTTAGTAGTTATTATGTTTCATTATGTTTCTGATTTTCCTTGCTATCCTCGTCAAGTTCTGAACCGAACAAAGGCTGTTCTGACGTACTACTCTGATGAGTGTCCAATGCAAAGCTTTAGTAGTTATTATGTTTCATTATGTTTCTGATTTTCCTTGCTATCCTCGTCAAGTTCTGAACCGAACAAAGGCTGTTCTGACGTACTACTCTGATGAGTGTCAAATGCAAAGCTTTAATAGTAATTATGTTTCACTATGTTTCTGATTTTCCTCGCTATCCTCGTCAAGTTTTGAACCGACCAAGGCTGTTCTGACGTACTACTCTGATGAGTGTCCAATGCAAAGCTTTAGTAGTTATTATGTTTCATTATGTTTCTGATTTTCCTTGCTATCCTCGTCAAGTTCTGAACCGAACAAAGGCTGTTCTGACGTACTACTCTGATGAGTGTCCAATGCAAAGCTTTAGTAGTTATTATGTTTCATTATGTTTCTGATTTTCCTTGCTATCCTCGTCAAGTTCTGAACCGAACAAAGGCTGTTCTGACGTACTACTCTGATGAGTGTCAAATGCAAAGCTTTAATAGTAATTATGTTTCACTATGTTTCTGATTTTCCTCGCTATCCTCGTCAAGTTTTGAACCGACCAAGGCTGTTCTGACGTACTACTCTGATGAGTGTCTAATGCAAAGCTTTAGTAGTTATTATGTTTCACAATGTTTCTGATTTTCCTCGCTTTCCTCGTCAAGTTCTAAACCGACCAAAGGCTGTTCTGACGTACTACTCTGATGAGTGTCCAATAAAAGCTTTAGTAGTTATTATGTTTCACTATGTTTCTGACTTTCTTTGCCATCCTCAAGTTATGTACTGATCAAAGACTGTTCTGACGTACTACTCTGATGAGTGTCCAATAAAAGCTTTAGTAGTTATTATATTTCGCTATGTTTTCGATTTTCTTCGCCATCCTCAAGTTATGTACTGATCAAAGACTGTTCTGACGTACTACTCTGATGAGTGTCCAATAAAAGCTTTAGTAGTTATTATGTTTCACTATGTTTTCGATTTTCTTCGCCATCCTCAAGTTCTGTACTGATCAAAGACTGTCCTGACGTACTACTCTGATGAGTGTCAGATACAAACGCTTTAGTAGTTATTATGTTTCATTATGTCTCTGATTTTCCTTGCTTTCCTCGTCAAGTTCTAAACTGACCGAAGGCTGTTCTGACGTACTACTCTGATGAGTGTCCAATAAAAGCTTTAGTAGTTATTATGTTTCACTATGTTTCTGATTTTCTTCGCCATCCTCAAGTTATGAACTGATCAAAGACTGTCCTGACGTACTACTCTGATTATTGTCAGATACAAACGCTTTAGTAGTTATTATGTTTCATTATGTCTCTGATTTTCCTTGCTTTCCTCGTCAAGTTCTAAACTGACCAAAGGCTGTTCTGATGTACTACTCTGATGAGTGTCCAATAAAAGCTTTAGTAGTTATTATGTTTCACTTTGTTTCTGATTTTCTTCGCCATCCTCAAGTTATGTATTGATCAAAGACTGTTCTGACGTACTACTCTGATAAGTGTCAGACGCAAAAGCCTCAGTAGTCATTATGTTTCGCTATGTTTTCGATTTTCTTCGCCATCCTCAAGTTCTGTACTGATCAAAGACTGTTCTGACGTACTACTCTGATGAGTGTCAGATACAACGCTTTAGTAGTTATTATGTTTCACTATGTTTCTGATTTTCCTTGCTTTCCTCGTCAAGTTCTAAGCCGACCAAAGGCTTTTCTGACGTACTACTCTGATGAGTGTCAAATGCAAAGCTTTAATAGTAATTATGTTTCATTGTGTTTCTGATTTTCCTTGCTTTCCTCGTCAAGTTCTGAACCGACCAAAGGCTGTTCTGACGTACTACTCTGATGAGTGTCCAATGCAAAGCTTTAGTAGTTATTATGTTTCACTATGTTTCTGATTTTCCTTGCTTTCCTCGTCAAGTTCTAAACCGACCAAAGGCTGTTCTGACGTACTACTCTGATCAGTGTCAGACGTAAAAGCCTCAGTAGTCATTATGTTTCGCTATGTTTTCGATTTCTTCGCCATCCTCAAGTTCTGCACTGATCAAAGACTGTTCTGACGTACTACTCTGATAAGTGTCAGACGCAAAAGCCTCAGTAGTCATTATGTTTCGCTATGTTTTCGATTTCTTCGCCATCCTCAAGTTCTGCACTGATCAAAGACTGTTCTGACGTACTACTCTGATAAGTGTCAGACGCAAAAGCCTCAGTAGTCATTATGTTTCGCTATGTTTTCGATTTCTTCGCCATCCTCAAGTTCTGCACTGATCAAAGACTGTTCTGACGTACTACTCTGATAAGTGTCAGACGCAAAAGCCTCAGTAGTCATTATGTTTCGCTATGTTTTCGATTTTCTTCGCCATCCTCAAGTTCTGTACTGATCAAAGACTGTTCTGACGTACTACTCTGATCAGTGTCAGACGCAAAAGCCTCAGTAGTCATTATGTTTCGCTATGTTTTCGATTTTCTTCGCCATCCTCAAGTTCTGTACTGATCAAAGACTGTTCTGACGTACTACTCTGATGAGTGTCAGATACAACGCTTTAGTAGTTATTATGTTTCACTATGTTTCTGATTTTCCTTGCTTTCCTCGTCAAGTTCTAAGCCGACCAAAGGCTTTTCTGACGTACTACTCTGATGAGTGTCCAATAAAAGCTTTAGTAGTTATCATGTTTCATTATGTTTCTGATTTTCCTTGCTATCCTCGTCAAGTTCTGAACCGACCAAAGGCTGTTCTGACGTACTACTCTGATGAGTGTCCAATAAAAGCTTTAGTAGTTATTATTTTTCTGATTTTCCTCGCTATCCTCGTCAAGTTCCGTACCGATCAAAGACTGGTCTGACGTACTACTCTGATAAGTGTCAGACGCAAAAGCCTCAGTAGTCATTATGTTTCGTTATGTTTTCGTTTTCTTCGCCATCCTCAAGTTCTGTACTGATCAAAGGCTGTTTTGACGTACTACTCTGATGAGTGTCAGATACAAAGCTTAACTAGTTATCATGTTTTACTTTGTTTTCAATTTACTTCACCATCCTCGTCAAGTCTTACCGATACTGATCAAAGCCTGAAATTCATTTTTGCGATTTTTCTCTAACCTTCAGTAGTTACTTAGTTTATCATTATTATCTAGCTTATTATCTAGTTTCGTGTTTTTTTTCGATTTTTCTTGCCATCTATATGATGTTTTTGCAATGAACCTTCTAGCTCCTGGTACATGGGTCCATTATAGAAGCTGTGATATCCATGTTAAGGCCCCTTTTCACCTAATATTCGCCAATAAGCTTTCTTCTGGGAATTATCTAAAACACAGGGATATGAAGAATCATAATCCATTTTAGAAGGAATGATGGCTGTTGTGGCGGTCTTCCTATTATCAAAGAACATTACGATAGAATCGAATTCAAGCTTTTACCTAGATTTTGTCAAACGGTTATGCACGCCTTAGTATTTATACAGTATAGATAATAAATATATAAAAACACATAATAGAAGAGACACAAGAAAGGAGACTGGCTCGCTGTAACTTACAGTTTCATGCTCACCCAAATCATCAGACAGACTATAATATAGCTATGTACTATCTCTACAGTATAGCATGGCCTATACCTACATCACAGTGCTAGATGTATGAAGTTACAGAGTGATGTAGATAGCAAACAAGAAAGGAAACTGGCTCTCTGTAACTCAAAGTTTCATGCTCACACAATCATCAGACAGACTATAACATAGCTATGTACTATCTCTACAGCATAGCATGGCCTATACCTACATCACAGTGCTAGATGTATGAAGTTACAGAGTGATGTAGATAGCAAACAAGAAAGGAAACTGGCTCTCTGTAACTCAAAGTTTCATGCTCACCCAAATCATCAGACAGACTATAATAAAGCTTTGTACTATCTCTACAGTATAGCATGGCCTATACCTACATCACAGTGCTAGATGTATGAAGTAACAGAGTGATGTAGATAGCAAACAAGAAAGGAAACTGGCTCTCTGTTACTCAAAGTTTCATGCTCACACAATCATCAGACAGACTATAATATAGCTATGTACTATCTCTACAGCATAGCATGGCCTATACCTACATCACAGTGCTAGATGTATGAAGTTACAGAGTGATGTAGATAGCAAACAAGAAAGGAAACTGGCTCTCTGTAACTCAAAGTTTCATGCTCACACAATCATCAGACAGACTATAATATAGCTATGTACTATCTCTACAGCATAGCATGGCCTATACCTACATCACAGTGCTAGTTGTATGAAGTTACTGAGTGATGTAGATAGCAAACAAGAAAGGAAAATGGCTCTCTGTTACTCAAAGTTTCATGCTCACACAATCATCAGACAGACTATAATATAGCTATGTACTATCTCTACAGTATAGCATGGCCTATACCTACATCACAGTGCTAGATGTATGAAGTTACAGAGTGATGTAGATAAAAAACAAGAAAGGAAGCTGGCTCTCTGTAACTCAAAGTTTCATGCTTACGCAATCATCAGACAGACTATAATATAGCTATGTACTATCTCTACAGCATAGCATGGTCTATACCTACATCACAGTGCTAGATTTAGGAAGTTACAGAGTGATGTAGATAGCAAACAAGAAAGGAAACTGGCTCACTTAAAATTAAAGTTTCATGCTCACGCAATCATCAGACAGACTATAATCTATAATAATGATGATGATGATGATGATGATGATGATTATGATCTATATACATAATACATTACACAGAGGTAGACTCTAACACATTACATAAATATAAATGATATAAATATGAATAATTTCACCATATTACATTTCATCACAATTTATATTTGACCATTAATATATGATAATCTATATTCCAATATTGATAATATGATCATATTACATTCCTAAGTCATATTATAAAGCCTGTATTTCGATTTCAGAAGATAGTGCTCAATACATAATAGTAAAGCGTAAATATACTAATTGGCAGAAAAAAAACAAGAAACTACACGTTCATCTCGACAAGCCTGTTTCGTGATTGCGCACTCATCAGAAGATGTACTAATCCTTATACATCTCCTGATTAGTACATCCCCTGAGGAGCATGAAATCACGAAACAGGTGAACGCGTTGTTTCTTGTTTCTTTTCTGCCAATTAGTATAAGTCAAATGATAAACTAAGGCTTCGTTTACACTGTGTCGGACAAATATTTAGCCGCTCAAGTTTTTGAGCGGATGCGTTGCGTTCACACTATGCCGCACAAAAATTTGTTCGGTTTGCCATCCCGTTCACACTGTACCTGTGGCCAGCCAACTTTGTTTGTTTGTCATGCGCATATGCACTGTTATTGCATATTGGCGCGAAAATGAGATGTTTTTTGCCACTGCTTCAAGTTCGTGTCCGAGGAAATTTATACATCGACCTTGTCAATATTTTTGATTTTAAAAAGTGAACGCCATGGCTCAAACAAAGAAAACAGAGAAGAACTTTGTATGGACTGACGATGAGACAGCCTTGCTGGTTCAATTCATAATTGACAACAAGACATCGAAGGCAGCAAATGGCCTTGACTGGGAGTCGATAAAGAATAAGTATGAAGAAATTGCAGAGAGGTTCCTGTCACGCTACCCTAGAGCTGAAAGTGTGGTAAGCGAGTAAGCCTACCCAAACTGTAGTGATCCATGATGTTAAGAAGAAGACTAGTCTAGCTCAAATTTATTTTTGCTCGAAGCCGAAAACGAAAGAATGTTGCATTGTGAGTGTGAGCGCGCCAAATTGACTGCGGGCCTTTACCAACTGCCTCGTTGCATAGCAATCTCAGCCTCATTTTGAATCCGAACAAATATTTGAGCGGTCAAATGCGTTTACACTGTGCCGCTCAAGTATTTGTCCGCACAAATTCACAACTCGTACGCTTTCCAACAGGACAAGTTTTTGCACGGCTAACAGGACAAATATTTGTACGGATAGACAGATACAGTGTAAACGCAAGCCGTATCCGAACAAAAACTTGAGCGGCTTAATATTTGTCCGGCACAGTGTAAACGGGGCCTAAGAAGAAAAAGAAAAGACTCAAAAGACTAAACTCTCTATCTCGACAACCCTGTTCCATGATAACCCCCTGTTCCATGAGCACTAATCAGGTGATGTACAGATAAATATATCACCCTTAGCATGTCAATCAGTTGTAAATAGGAATGTATTCATCTGCACATATCCTGATGAGTGGGTAGCCACGAAATACAGGCTTGTCGAGATGGAGAGTTTTATCTTTTGAGTCTTTTTTCTTCTTAGTGTAGCTATATAGCTCTACTCTATGTATCGAGCACTTTCATGGCAAACCGACTCACAGACTTCGTAAGGCATATGATATATATTTTTCTTAATACAGTAGAATCCCGATAACTCGAACATGCAAGGGACGATCAAAATAGTTCGAGTTATCGAATTTTTGAGTTATCGAGGCTCTCGATAACTCGAACTTTTTAGAAAATCAGCCTATATTTCGAGTTATCAGGATTTTAGGAAGAGAACAACAACAACAACAACAATATCTTAATAGCGAAACGAAACAGAACGATAATGCAACTTGAACTTGAAAGTTTTTCATTGAAAACTATTTTTCTACAAAATGAAACACACAACACAAGACAAGGAGAAAGGAGATTTGGACGTCAAAGCAAAATGAATATCTGAATCTCCGTTCTGAACCTGAAAATCCTCTAGATATGTGTTTGTGCCCTGAAAGGTGCAGATATTGTTGAACACTTGAAGAAAGGAGATACTGGCCATTTTTCTAAAATGATTTTCTACTTTCTTCGAAGTAATTCGGAGGCTAAGTGCGTTGCCAAAGTCGCTGGAAAGAAGTACAATCAGGGGGATGGAAAGGGTTTAATTGTCTAATGCAGCCTTGAAGTCACTGGACATAAGAACTTTGTCTCTATTTAAAAAAACAGCTTGATTCAATGAAGAGTTTTTGATTAAAATATCGTTGTCATTGTTGCTGTTAGTACTTTGGCACAAAAATTTCGAGTTATCGAGAGAAAATAGCCGCAGCGGGTAAAAAAATTGTTCGAGTTAGCGAAGGTTCGAGTTATCTGGGGTTCGAGTTATCGGGGGTATATTCATATGTAAGTAGTGTTGAAGGTTCAGGGGGAATGCCAAATCTGTTCGAGTTAGCGAAAGTTCGAGTTATCGCATGTTCAAGTTATCGGGATTCTACTGTATATGATGAAGGGAGCAAATAGCGTTTAAGAAATACCATGTAATATCATGAATCAATTTAGTATTTTTTCTTGATTTGACAGCGCAATGATGCAAGATCGATGGAAGATTTGTGTCGTTGTTTTGTTGCTTGCACTGAACAGTACAGCAGCATATGATGAAGAAGAAGGTGGAGAGGTCGACAAAAGATCATCAAGTACGTTTTGTTTGGTTCTTATATCGTGTAAACCAGAAACAAACACACAGGTTTGACCACTGATCTAAAAAAGGACTAGATCAAGCATCTGATGCTCTAGGATGAAGCCCTTTGCGGTCAAATTGGGAGGTCCAATTCAATACATTGAGATTCCACTGGGACATGCTTTTTTTGACGATTATTGGAATGTTATGAATGATCAATACGAGACTGAATAATCGTGCAGCTATTGTTAACAAACAATCAAGTTAATTTAATTTCTTTCGCAGCCATATTGGGAGGCCAAATGAAAGTTGAAGCAATTGACTTCAAATGTTTGGTTCCAGAAACCAAAGAATGCTCGATCCAGTCTTTATATTGAGATCAGTGGTTTTGACAGGCTGTATAAAATCAATAAGTAAAGACAGTTTTGTAAGATAAAAGGAAGCATGGAAACATTTAACTATTGTTACTTGTTGAAAGTAATAGATTTATTCAAACTTGACGCAGTCTAGGTTTAAATGGTGTCGATTACCTTAACAGCGTACCCAACGTTCGACGAAATACGTGGAAACAGCCCGCAAACTCGCCGTATCGCAGACTGCGAATTCACAAAATCATCAGAAGGAGGCTTCGAAGGAGTAATTTACTCAAAGAAGTCCGGCAGCTGTCAACTGGACCGCATCCTCGCTCAGCTTTTCCCGGGTTTCTCTTTGAATACGATAACCAAGAACTTCCTGCCAGCGGAGAAGTTTGTCGTCCGAGAATTCCGGTTCGGAACTTGCAGCGGGGATTGTGTGAATGATATTGAATTCAAAGTCAGGAGCCTCGAGTCTTTGGAAATCCGGCCACAGTATTTCACGCTCGGTGCGGGAACTCTCGCGAGCCTGGCTTGGCCGTATGCAGACGCCCCTACGTTGAAGAATATGGCTATTGGTGTGCATGGATCTACGTCACTAGGTAAGTTGGACTGTCATTTTATGGTAGTATGCTAGTCTGACCAAGGCACAGTCTTGCTTCCAGGACCTGTTTATTGTGTCAGCCTGGCTGAGGCAAGGCCTTGTTTCCAACAGGGGTACATTAACTATATCACTACATACAGTATCAAGAAGTCCTAGTGTTTTCATTGAGTGAGTGAGTGTCTGCTTAAGCAGCTAGCCGGTCTTAGGCAACCTCTTTTTACAGCAGGGTACAGAAGTGTGTACACAACATATAGTAGAGGTACTACAATGTTTATTGAGCGAGTGAGTTTCTATTTCAGTTCTCTGACTAAGGCATGGTCTTGTTTCTAGCAAGGATACAGTAGCTTACACTACATCACTACATATAGTAGCAAGAGTGTGTAGACTGAGTGAGGTTCTGTTTATTGTGTTAGCCTGGCTGAGGCAAGGCATTGTTTCCAACAGGGGCCTAGTTGCGCGCATTACATCACTACATATAATAGCAAGGGGTTCTAGTGTGTAGACTGAGTAGGGTTCTGTTTATTGTGTTAGCCTGACTAAGCAAGACCTTTTTCCAACAGGGGTTTGATAGTATACACTACATCAGTATATGCATTAAGATGAGCTCCTGATGTTTTATGAGCAAGTAAATTTCTAGAACAGTCTTTCAATGGTAAAAAACTTCAAAACAGCCAGAAATATCGGAAACACAGCGAAACGATCACACGGATTACTTAAGATTTTCGTCTGACACTCAATAGAGTAATCCTGGATTTTTCGTTCGATGCATGATGGTTCTTGCACTTCGTATATCAAAACCCACTTTTGCAGAATTCGTTAACATATATTAATTCCATCATATGCTTATTTCTTTCACTAACTCTCTTCCTTTCAATCCTTGAAATTTCCCAATAATCATTGAATACAGAATCTGTACTTCATCTCCATCTATCGACATCATCATTATCATTAAATCCAGGTAAAAACAAAGCAGTACAAGTGAGACTAAGGAACGTAAAATCTAACGAAGACTTTGACATCACAGTCAAATGATTTCAACTTATCAAACACGTAGTTTCTTAGTTGTATCATTAGCCCTGTTTTTCCAAGTCCTTTGAAATTTCGCAATAATCATTGAATATCTCATCTCCATCTATCGACATCATCATTATCATTAAATCCAGGTAAAAACAAAGCAGTACAAGTGAGACTGAGGAACGTAAAATCTAACGAAGACTTTGACATCACAGTCAAATGATTTCAACTTATCAAACACGTAGTTTCTTAGTTGTATCATTAGCCCTGTTTTTCCAAATCCTTTGAAATTTCCCAATAATCATTGAATATCTCATCTCCATCTATCAACATCATCATTATCATTAAATCCAGGTAAAAACAAAGCAGTACAAGTGAGACTGAGGAACGTAAAATCTAACGAAGACTTCGACATCACAGTCAAATGATTTCAACTTATCAAACACGTAGTTTCTTAGTTGTATCATTAGCCCTGTTTTTCTAAGTCCTTTGAAATTTCCCAACAATCATTGAATATCTCATCTCCATCTATCAACATCATCATTATCATTAAATCCAGGTAAAAACAAAGCAGTACAAGTGAGACTGAGGAACGTAAAATCTAACGAAGACTTCGACATCACAGTCAAATGATTTCAACTTACCAAACACGTAGTTTCTTAGTTGTATCATTAGCCCTGTTTTTCTAAATCCTTTGAAATTTCCCAATAATCATTGAATATCTCATCTCCATCTATCAACATTATCATTATCATTAAATCCAGGTAAAAACAAAGCAGTACAAGTGAGACTGAGGAAAGAAAAATCTAACGAAGACTTTGACATCACAGTCAAATGATTTCAACTTATCAAACACGTAGTTTCTTAGTTGTATCATTAGCCCTGTTTTTCCAAGTCCGTTGAAATTTCGTAATAATCATTGAATATCTCATCTCCATCTATCAACATTATCATTATCATTAAATCCAGGTAAAAACAAAGCAGTACAGATGAGACTGAGGAAAGAAAAATCTAACGAAGACTTTGACATCAAAGTCAAATGATTTCAACTTATCAAACATTTAGTATTTATTAAATATTTAGTTGTATCATTAGCCCTGTTTCTCTCAATCTTGCCATATTTCCCAATAATCATTGAATATTACAACTCTTCCGATAACATTATCATTATCATTTAATCCAGGTGAAGACAAAGCAGTGCAAGTGAGACTGAGGAAAGAAAAATCTAGCGAAGACTTTGACATCACAGTCTACCAACATGCTTCCTTACTACTCAAAGACTACTTCAATAAGTTCCACATCGACGTTTCACAGCTACTTGGAGGTCTGGAAAAGCAGGAGGTGAAAGAAGCCCTGAACTTAGAATACCTCCAGTTGGGGTCACCTGACATCAAAGGATCATTCTCAGCAGGGGAAGGATTTGAGCTGACAGTTTCCGGTAAAGTCTCCTACCCAGAAGCCTTTGCAAGCGGCAAAAAATTCTTTGCAATTGTTCAGGATTTCAAGAAAAGTGCCCCGGATGAAGGAGAGACAGAGCGTGGTTTCAATAAGCCGATTGGCGCAATTTTCTGCCTGTTTAAAGACCCGAATGCGAATGTGCAGGATATTTTGTATTCTGTGACCCGCATGGAAGCGCCAGATATGCCTATTTTCAATAAGGTTAAAAAAGTAGCCCTCACAGCCGCAACTAATAACATCTATCTTATCAACGACCCCAGAGTGCATGATGTAGCAGCAAAATTTGTCCCTGAAAAAGGTCTTAAATTTGTCGAGAAGGGGGTGAATATTCTGCACTATCTTCATAATTCTGATGCGAGCATCAAAGACGAGGAGGGAAATGTAAGTGTGAAGCTTGAATTCTTATTATCATAGGTTTTGGATTCTAGAGAATTTATTTGATAGGCAACTCAAAAGTTTTCTTTATAATCCTGCTTCATTGTAACGGTAAGGACAGATTTCAATTAGTTTGAACAAAGCCTGCTATCCTCTATACCTAGAGCATTCATCTAATCGTACTCTTTAACGTTGGTTTGACCCCTTCTTAAAACGTGTAAGAAACAATCTACCAGAGCTCTCTGTAATTCCAGTTAAGGAATCATGGAAAGTGGTAACATTGAGAGAAAGTATCAGGGTTTCACTGCTGTATTCTTCTAACTATTCAGTGTGCTCTTTTTGGTGCATAAACCAATACCTTGCGAAGATAATAAGCGTGTTTGCCTATCAACTATCAATGCACTGCTTCGATTAGTCTACCTATTAAGTGGGCCCTTTGAGCTTTGCACATAAACCAATACCTTACAAAGATAGTAAGTGTATGTGCCTATCAACTATCAATGCACTGCTTCGATTAGTCTACCTATTAAGTGGGCCCTTTGAGCTTTGCACATAAACCAATACCTTGCGAAGATAATAAGCGTGTTTGCCTATCAACTATCAATGCACTGCTTCGATTAGTCTACCTATTAAGTGGGCCCTTTGAGCTTTGCACATAAACCAATACCTTACGAAGATAGTAAGCGTGTTCGCCTATCAACTATCAATACACTACATACATTAGTCATCTATTTAGAAGAACCTTTGTGCACAAACCAATACAATAAGAAGATAGTCAGCGCATTAGAATATTAATTATGAATATAATGCTTCGATTAGTCTACCTATTCACTGGGTACTTTGAGCTTTGAACATAAACCAATACCTTACAAAGCGCAGCGAGGACTGATACTCAGGGTATGTATCTATCAACTATCAATACACTGCTTTGTTATTCTAGCTTTTCAGAGGGCACTTTTTGCTTTGTGACCATCAACCAATACATAAACCAATACATTAGGAAGATAATACGCGTGTCAACATCATCAATAGAAATATCAAAGTGGTAGAAAAATTTCAGTACGTTAAGAATTTTACCTACGGGTTAAGGGCCAATCGGAGAAATACCAAGTTTGAGCTTACCTCTTCATCCTCCTTTTTTACTGTTCATGGCATGTTTGACAACTGTCCTGAAGTCTTTTATCGCCTAGGGATCAAACAAAATTAGTTTAATCATCAAACTCGATATTTTCAAGTCATTCATTCTAACTCCAAACAGAACTAAAACACTAGTAGCTATTTGGTTAGAACCCACTCTCACCATGTTATAGTTAAGGTAAATGGCCAAACACATCAGGAGCGTTTCATTCCTCAATTATCAAAACCTTGTATTCCAACAACCTTACATAAACTTGAGTCAAACTGTCAAGACAATTGAAGATGTAAAAACCGGTATAAACCGGTTTAAACCGGTATATAAGGAACTTCTACTTTTAAGAATCAGCAGCCTGACTTTTGACTTTTGAAGGATGAAAAGTTGATTAAAATTTGGGAAATTGAATCAACTACAGTAGATAAAAAGTTGGTTTTATGCAGATTTCAAGGTATTCGATTCCATCTTTCGAGGATTGCCAAGTGGTTAGATCACTTGACCCTTGTTCGAAGGGTCCCGGGTTCCAAACCACCTTCAAACCTGTCAAAAAGTGTGAGGAGAGAATTAGCCAGCTCTCTGTAATTCCAGGTAAAAAGGCAAAAGGAATCACGAGATGTGGTCACATCAAGAGGAAGGACCAGGGTCGCACTGCTCGATTAGTTTACCTATTCAGTGGACCCTTAGTGCTTAGCACATAAACCCATACCTTGCGAAGGTAGTAAGCGTATGCGCCTATCAACTATCAACTATCTTTTCTAGATGAAAAAGCGCATCTTATTTCGATGTGAAATATCAGACACCAAAGTGTCATGGAAAACATCAGACTACCTTCCTCTGACCTTGCAACAAATGGCAAGAATGGCACTGGACAAATCTCTAGAAAGCATCGTCCTGCAACCCACAGTTAAAGTGGCATACGTCTCTATAGATCTGGAATACCTTAATAGATACATCCTCAGCGCCAATTTCAACTTGACAGAGTCTGTGGCTGTTCTGCAGAATAACTTGGTTAGCTTGCTGAACACGACCATGAGTCTCACTTCGAAACAACAAAACAAGGGGAGAAGACTTTTCAGGAGTTGGAAATTATCGGGGAAAGGAGAAGAGGTTATACTGGGTAAGTGATCTCAAGGGCTGGACGTGAGCACACAAAGCGTAGCTCTCATTGTAGTAGGACTAACCGCTCTACACGTCACTTCCTCTAGCCTCCTTATCACGTTTAACCTAATGTATGGACTTTTTTATTTTCTTCCCTATTGTTCTCAACCGTGTATTTTATCTCGTGTAATTAGTTTATTGGTCAGTCTTAAACAGTCTTAAATAGTCTTAAATAGTCTTAGATAGTCACTAATATGTAAACGTCACAAAATCGTGTCTGTTTCTGGCTCCGTGTTTTCAAACCTTCACACGTAAAATAGAAGCATACGTAAGGACTGGTCCCTCTTACATCATTCCTAGGGGGGGGGGGGGTACTTCAATATGAAGTCATACCCGAGGGATTTACTGTTGGTAAGTTAACTTTATGCCCCCATTGACTCTTACGATAACCAGTTGAGTCGATAACCAATAACCGTGTAACCAAGTAAACGAGTAACCGGGTGACAGAATAACCAAGTCAATAACCAACATAATTTTATGGATAAAAAATAATAATTTAATTATCTGGATATAAAAATACGTTAGAGTTTAGAGTTGAGCAGAGGTCGGTGTTTTTCCTAGATTCACTCTCTAAAATTTTAAGCATTTATTCGTTTTTATGAACTATTTCAGTTAAAGCTCGATATCAAAATTCGGCTCATTTACTTTTGTTCAATCTCTTGAAAAAAGATAATTTGCTACATTTTGTAAACTGATAAGTACTGACATATCTCTTGCTGTTTCAGATGAGCTCACGCAAGCTACAGTTGAGCAGGACGAGCATAGAACATCTCTGCATGCTACTGCAAACATCTTCAGTATGACGACGCTACGTAATAGAACCAAGGCGACTTACTTGAGCGATGACTTGGCAGAGAGATTCCCCTACTCCATTGATTTCCCATTAAAAGACATGCGGTACCAATGTTCATTTGAATGGAACAAGGTATTGAAGTAAGTGAATACAAGAGTGATTACCACCCTAGAAATACCGGAAGTATAGCGAAACAAGCACAAAGATTACTTAAGCTTTACGTCAACGGAGTAATACGTTCAGAAAGAGAACAAAACAGAAACCTAGCTGATCTATATACCCAGATGTGGATTGAAATAGGCCAATCAGAAAAGAGGTGAATGATTGGTATAGTGTGTGAAAACCAATCAACACCCAAGATACAGTGAGCTGACCAATAGGATTACTTCAAGAGTCCTTAGGCGAAAATGAGCGAGAACGAACCAGGGATCCCCAATTGTGTAGACAGAAAGAGTTCGTTTTCGCCTAGATCAGTTAGGTTTCCCAGTTATCCATGTCTTCGTTCCGCTATGTTTCCGATATTTCTGGATATTTTGAAGCTTTGTACCACTCAGAGAAATACACAGGCACTGTAAATATCGGGATTTCAGTTTGGATTTTGAACTGAAGTGTCTGTGGCTTTAGTAAGTTTGTTTTTAAAGATGGTTTCTTGTGAGGTAAGGTTTTTTCTTACCTTGTATGAACACATTAAAAACAGCAATTCAAGATAACGTTGTTGGTTAGTTAGAGAACACCATCAGTACTGAGAAATACCTTCAGTACTGTGGGAGGATACCATCAGTACATTAGAGCATATTTCGTACCATGCGGGATATCATCAGTACTATGGAGAACATTCATTATTGGGAAGGGAAACCACAAACAATTGGCCAATTATCTCTAGAGTGCTTGTTAAATAAAGCTTTTTCTTACCTTTAATGAACCCATTACAAAAAAGTAATTGACGGAAACGTTGTTGGTTGGCTCCATGGCTGCAGTAGATCAACCTGTAAAAAAGGAGAAATATCTTGAAATGATTTATTTTAGAGAATATCAAATAGTTGAAAGGAGGCCAGTTTGTCCCTTTTTGCTCAAAAACGTAATTTGAACATGAGTTTGGCTTAGGTTGGGTAAGGTTAAGTCAGGGTAAGTTAAGTTATGTTAGTTTGAAATAGGGTGGGTACGGTAAGGTTAGGTCAGTTTAGGTAAGGTTGGGTTGGGTTGGGTTAAGTCAGGTTAATTCAAGTTTGCTTGGGTTGGGTTAGGTTAGGTAAGGTTGAGTTAGGTTGTGTTAAGTTAGGTAAGGTTGGGTTGGGTTAGGTAAGGCAGGGTTTGGTTAGGTAAGGTTGGGTTGGGTTGGGCTAGGTAAGGTTGAGTTGGGTTAGGTTAGGTAAGGTTGGGTTAGGTTAGGTTAGGTTTGCTTGACTTAGATTAGGTAAGGTTGGGTTGGGTTGGGTTGGGTTGGGTCGGGTTAGGTAAGGTTGGGTCGGGTTAGATTAGGTTAGTTTCGGTTAGGTTGGGTTGGGTAAGGTAAGGTTAGTTTAGGTTAGGCTAGGTTTGGTTTGGTTTAGTTAGGCTAAGTTAGGTTAGGTTGTGTAAGGTTAGGTTTGGTTAGATTAGTTTGGGTAAATTAGGTTAGATTAGTTTGGGTTACGTTGGTCAAGGTGAGTTTAGCCTAGGTTAGGTTGGGTTGGGTTGGATCGGGTTGAGTTACTACAACTAAGTAGTAAGTTTACAATTTCTTCAGCTATGATTATATTCCACGACATTAAGACCCACAGAGTCTTTAAGACGAGTAGTTCTACCAGAATTGTGCAGCTGTGAACACCATTCGTCCAGTCCTAAAAGATGTGCACATCACTTCTGCTCTTCGAGTTTGATCAACAAACACATATAATAGCCATTGTCTTGGTTTCCAGACTACACATCTTATTACTTATGACTATTCTCTAACCATGTCAATTCATGATAATTTCAGACTCAAAGGAAAGCTAGCGATTCCCCAAGAACCTGATATTGAGCTGCTCTACTTTATAACGGGATCAGGACCCAAGCTGAAGCTGGCAATATTGTACAAGAACGAATATTTGCATAAAGTGGTGAATACGTTTTATGGCGAGGAGAGAATGAGATCGACATGGATGAAGTTTCAAAAGATAGGTATGCTTAATTATCAGGTTTATGTCATCATTATTATCATACATTATCGTAGCTATATTATCATATATGATCATATATTGGCTTATTTATCATATATAATCATACATTATCGTTGAGAAGCCTTGCCTTAATAAACAATTGATCATGTTAAGATCATGTAAATTTAACGCTTTCCTTCTGATCACTTTAAATTTCTGCTTTTACCCTTTACCGCCTTTGTATTTCATTATAAATTTCACTTGCTCAATTAACACCTATGTCTATTGCATTCCCTTTTATATTTTACCGCCTTTGTATTTTTTTGTACTTACATTTGACAATAATGTATATCCCCTGACATTTTCATTGTTAAGTTACGTTTGAAAACTTAAGATCTTAATTTCACTTGTAAACAGCTGAAGATGATTATTGTTGTAATTGAAACATGTTCTTGAAAAACGTTGTTCTCTTTCTGAAAAATATTTTATCAAGTTTATTGCTGCAAAGATCATTTGGTGATCATACATTATCATCATACAGAGTTACATGGATTGAATTGGTATGCCCTAAAGTACACTTGAGCATTTTCATTTCTATACTATGACAGCTCATTCGTCATTGTACGGTCTTTAGTGTATATCGTAAAATATTTTCATTGATGTTTTTCTTTTTGATAAACTCTTTTTGAAATAAAATTTGAGAAGAAGCAGGCTTTGAAAAATTAACCTAGTAGGGCTCTAGCCAACGACCTTAGATTAGTACTCTAATGAACTAAAATACTCATCTTAGCCTGTAGCTGTTCAGATTTATCAATTGAGATAATCCATGAGTATAAAAATAACACGAGAAGGACTCGAACCCACGACCCCTGGAGTACTAACCTAGAGAGTGTGGGTTCGAGTCGTATTCCTGTCTTTTTATTCTCACAGATCATCTCAACAAATACAATTTACCAAAGCGTCTTTTTTCTGGAAACACGAAGGGCATGTGTATATTTCCACCATGAAAAGCACAGCTATACTATATCTAGTTTATCTTACGGTCTTTCTTCGATTCATTCCCAATCAGAACCATCTACATGATAACCTAAATTAATAAGGTATGGTCTAACAAGGGAAATATATTCTCAATAGTTGGTTTGCTACGCTGGCCTACTCACCAATGCTAGGTCACTTGTGAGAGCAGATTTCCCCCGTATAAGACCAACACCAAAGTTACACGACTTGAAATTATAACTATATTTATCTTATCGGGAAAATACGAAAGCTGGATATGCTAGGTTTATGAAATACATAACAATATAAAATGATAGGAACGTTTAAAGAAGCAGTTTATTCTTAACTATCAATCTTTTCAGGAATCATTCTTAGAAAACGAAAAGGAGAAGGCGTTATCTTCGATCGCAGTTTCTTCGAAGAACTTGACAACTCTGGTAAGGTTTTTAAAACAGGTAAGGTTTTTAAAACGAATAAATCAACCCAATTAGCTCTAACAGAAAACAAATTGCTAAAATACCAAACATTTCCATTTAAAATCTTCGCCAGTGCTTACGAAGTTATGGCAGCCAATAATTAATAGATTAAGATTTAAAGCAGAATGAAAACATAAAAAAACAGACATGTCCTTCTGTTACTCTGAGTTTCGTGCTTACGCACTCGTCAGACAGACGATACCCATGAAAAAGAATTCCGAATTACAGCAGTCCTTATTCACAAGAGGTGATGAATGTAAGACTTGGTTAATTACTTATTTAACGTCTTATTACTTAGCGTCCTATTATTTTTTAATTTTTTAGCGTCCTATTGTTCATTAGATAAAACTTCTTTTAATGTCGGCATTGGATATCAGTTCAGATCTTTTGTTCAGTAGTGAGTAACTGTTCCCTTTCATAATATCCCTCTATACACAAGTATATCGAGCACTTTAGCTTGGATAGGCACTCTCTTCCCGAGTTAGGTTAAAATTTACATATACCTGTTAACTCTCTAATCTATTGGCTCTGTTAGCTCTATTGGTCCTATGCTCTATCAGCTCTATTAACCCTATTGGCCCTTCACTCTATTAGCTCTGTTTGCCATATTGTTCCAATATTCTTTTTAGCTCTATTTACCCTATTGGCTCTATTTCCTATTAGCTCTTTAAGCCCTACACTCTATTAGCTCTGTTAGCCCTATGGTCTATATTTGGCTCTATTAACCCTATTGGCCCTACACTCTATTAGCTCTTTTCCAGCCGATACGTTTAAAATATAGATAATAGATGCTATTCCGAATAGGTGCATCTTATTGAACTTAAAATTTAAGTTGAAATATGAAAAAAGATTGTCTTGAAAATGATTTTGAAAACAAATCGAAATATCGACTGAAGATCAACTATTTTTTCTTAAACTTAAATTTTGAGTTCAATAAGATGCACCTATTCAGAATAGCATTTATTCTCTCTATTAGTCCTGCCAGCCTATATACTTATCCCTATAATCTATCTAGCTCTATTTACCCTATTGGCTCTATTACCTTATACTCTATCAAGCTCTATCAACCCTGCTACAATATCAACAGGGAAAACAAATTCCTAATTCACTATCAATTAGGTATTTAAAAATGTGTATTGACTGTATCTCTAATATTTAGATCAATTGAAAGAAGATGGTGGAATTGGCATATTGGCAAGGAACTTCATACTATCAGAATGTCCTGATGATGCAAAGATGTGTAATTTCTTGGATAAGCAAAATGAATATTCAGCAGCTCAAAATAGAGTTATGATTGAAGAAATCGACTACTACGGCAGGTAAACTTTTGATAAGATACTAATTTCAATATGAAGCATTGATAAAACTTGAGTGCACCGGGCCTTTAGGATCACCCTACCCCACACCCTCCCTCTCAAGAGCAATTGCTATAATGTATTCACAGTGAGTGATCGGAGTCTAGAAAAGTCTTAAACCTTCCTCCAGGAGTAACTCCCAGTAACCAGTGTTGTTCCTCACTTAGGATAAGTTAGCTTTTTGGAAGGTTCAAAATAATTTGGATGCTATAATGTATTCACAGTGAATGATCAGAGTCTTAAAATCTTCTCCGGGTATAAATCCCAGTAGCCAGTGTTGTTCCTGACTTAGGGTAAGTTATCTGTTAGGAAGGTTCAAATGTAATTTGCATGCAGAGGGAGATAAAAATAGTTTTTACGGAAGAATCCTAAAAGCATCAAAAAGGCTTCAATGCAACCAGAATTTACTACTTAAGCTATCATACCATTTAATCATCTCAGGAAGAAAAGGGCAAAACAGTGTATCGGGCCCATAACAGCATGGAGCCTGAGAATATATCGACAGAGCAAGTTGGTGATTGGAGAAGAAATTCATTCTGGCCCAAAGCACCTGTCCATGTCCTCATAAAGAGCTGATGGAGGCATGGGCTGCTGAAATGAAATGAAATCTAATACCAAAACCCATTCTTTTATATGCCTGCATGAAAACGAGATTTCCGCTCGTGAAAGGATTAGCAAATCACTACCCGCCACCTAACTGTCACTGAAAAGAGGCATCTAAAATTAACACAGTACATGCACAGGGCACTCTTTGAGCATTAACTTAGGTAATTTCCATTAGCCCTCATGTAACAGGCTATGTGTGTCCTCAATATCTCAGCTTTTTCTTAACATCTCTCCGGTTCAAGACCGTACCACCGTAATGTTTTCCTCCTTTAATCCCCCGTTTCAGACTAGGCGATAAAAGGTTCAGAATGATTGCACACACTCCCTCGAAGTACAAGTTATGGTTGAGCAACAACCTGAGGTTCAGAGGGCCTATTGAGTTCAAGCTGACGTCCACAGGGAAAGGAGAGAGACAAGTGCTGAAGGGTATTGTTAAGCTGAAAGCCACTGGAGAAGATTTTGAAGGTATCGAAGTACAAATTTAACAGTTTTTAACAGCATTACTTATTCTAAAGATTTACGTTAGCTAATTTCTTTCAGACAATAAATGAATAAATTAGTTTCAACAGAGATGCTAAGGATAATGTGTGATATTGAGGGACAGGATTACTAACACGGAGGTTGCAAAAAGTTAGGGTGAAGATTCGATGGAAGAGTGGTTATGGGGACAGCGTTTGAGCTGGTTTGAGCATGTGTTGAGAAAACGGTTGGGTACAGAAGAAGGTGTACCAGATTTAGAGACAGTAGTATGAGAAACTATGTTTAAGCGGTTAGTCTGCGGCTTATGTTTAGTTTAAGGGACTGGGCCTAAGTTCGGGACACTTATCGGACATGCGGCACGGTCAACACGAAATGCAACCCATCAGAACGTGCTCATTAATATTCATGAATTGCGGCACACATGTTCAAGGACTTGGTTTTTTGAGGTTTCGTGAAACATGGCGAGATTTAGTACAAGATTTGCAGGAACAAACGTAAATCCCTGGCGACCCAACTGCGAGGGTGTACCTCGACAAGAACACTCTGGGTTTTAAGAACTAGTGTGTTTATTCGGTACAAAGGTAGAGTTTTAAACATGGGAGAGAACGAACAGCAAGCCGATAGAAGGATCTAGTTAAGAATGATATGAGGGTGGTGGGGCTGGAGAAGAAGATGGCAAGCGATAGGGATACGTAGAGGCGATAAATATATAGATTGTTCCACCCGCGCTAGCAGGGCAAACGGCTGGAATATGAATGCTGTTTGTGAATGCTGTTTATGAATGCTGTGTGTTTGTGTTCTGTCAGGCAATAATTGATAAAAAATTTGAATCTGTCTTCGCAGGAAAGCTTTACGATGATGGATCAAACGTGCTTATTCTTGAATTCGGTGGCCCAGAAACACAATCCAGGATTTTGGGACTTGATTTCGCAAGGCTGAATCCGGTCCACTCAAAGTCGTCCATTCCTGACAGGGAACTTATGGAGGAACTAGGTTAGTGAACATTATTCTACGGGCTGGACTGGACAAAGTATCCGAGCGAGAATCAATGTTAATAGTTGATATTTGATAGGTTAATACACTTCTTATCTTCGTAAGGTATTAGTTTATGTGCATAGCTCAGAGGGGCCCACTGAATAGGTAGACTAATTGAAGCAGTGCATTGATATTTGATAATCAAATACACTTACTATCTTTGTAAGATATTGGTTTATGTGCAAAGCACAAAGGGTCCACTGAATAGGTAGACAAATCGAACAGTGCGACACTAGTCTTTTCTCCAAATGTGACCACACCCCGTGATTCCTTTAGCCTTTTGCCTGGAATTACAGAGAGCTGGCAAATTCTCTCCGTTGTGACATGTCTAAAGGTGGTTTCGAACCTAGGACCCTTTGAACAGGCTATCCATTACAAACCATATCTAAATTAGTGTATTTGGTATCTACATGAAATATCTTCAGCGCGTTTAAATCAATATACTCCATTTTGGTAGTAGGTTACCAACCGTGCCTAATTTTTCCTGGTGCTTAGGCTATTCAATTCACTCATTTTATTGTGATCTTTCATAGAGTTGCAATCAAGACTTAATCTTGGCACTGTTGAAGGTTCTACCATCCCCTTCAGAGGATCCGCTAGCAGACAGTTTATCCATCTATCAAACCACGATCAACGCAGATTTGTGGGGGAAAAGTCTCGTCTCTCTGTCGCTAAGATTCAAAGTGCTTTTGCTATGAATAGCGTTCCGGCACGTCTTCAGGGTGGGGAATTTAGGAAACAAGTCGTGGTCGGCTATAACTCGTATGATGAAGGTAAGAAGTCCACATGGAACATTGTACCCCACGATTTAAAAAACCCTTGAATTTTTTAAAAAAATAATGAGCGCACATGGAATGTTTGATGAAGAGAATTTAAAGCAAAACAGTAAAAACTACAGTAAGAAGCTAGATGTTTCCACTTAGCCTAAACAGGTTCTTATTGAAAATGATCTTACTGCTATATTTCTCTACCAGAATTGTGTTTTCATATTACAAAATCATAGAGAAAGCTCTTTCAAAGCCTTAACAAATGCTTAGAAATCAAACTCTTTGGACAATTCATTCCAAAATTTACCTCTATGAATGATAAAATTTTAGACGCTCACAAAACCCAGGTTCTTATATATATGGATTTTTATTGTACAATCCAATAATCAGATATTAGGAAATTTTTATAAAGAATAATCTACAGTACACTGTTTTTGTTTTGCCAGACCTTCTGTTAACAATGACAATATATGGTAAAAGTAAGGACTATGATAAAGAGCAATCAAGCTTCATTTCAGCCTAAGAACAAAAGAAAAACCGGCAACCCCAATTTTTTGCAAGATTTTAAAATTCCTATGACAAATGTAAAAATAACTCCCTATGTTTCAATCTTCCGCCACTTCTGATGATTGCTTCAACATGAAACTTTGGGTAGAGAGCAGAGAGTCTGTGGCCTTTGCTGTTTCTTATCTAAGATCCCTAATATTCAATATATTTTGTTTATTTGTAAGATTGGGAGGTTCCAGACTTTGCTGTCACAGTAAAACAAGGCCTACACTTCTACGGAAGATTGAAATTGAACGCAGCTGAAAAATACAGAACTATTCTCACAGTTACCGAGACCAATCAGCTCGAAGCAGAGATGGACCTCACTCCTCTGAGATATGGAACATCTTTAACAGACAGTCAAGGAAGGAAAAATTTCAGAAACGTCAATCTATTTCTCTATAAAGAACATGACCGTACAGAAACTGGTCCGACTCTTTATATCGACCACGTAGGCCAGAGGATTAAAGGGTATTGCCAGACTATTGGCATGCATGGTGCATTTGAGTCGAAATATGTTCGTGGATCACGCTTCCAGATTCAACTGTCTGGAAAAATGTATGGTGAAGTTGATGATGTTCATGTCTTGCTAGAAGCTAGAGCTGAAGGGAATCCATCAGACTTTTCCTTTAGGGTATGCAGTTTATTTTTGTTGTACTTTCATCAGTTAGCTTTGGCTGGATCCAGCCCAAGCCTGGACTCTATCATTTTTTCAGAAAGTCACCTCTGCCTTAAATTGCATCATTGTGTACAAGGAATTAATAAGAAGTGGAATGATTTTCATTATTATCTGTATTTGTCAAAAATTCCCAATCAACATCATTAGTCTTTTCCCAGACTGCATTCCACATTTTTAGCACGGGTAAGTGGTGCGGGTTCTTGAGAACAGAGGCCTTATTGTTTGAGGGCCCTATTGATTAGGGCAAAGTATCACAGGGGCGATCTTTTTTTTGCATTACAAAGAATGCAAACTGGGTATTTCCTAATTGTTACTTCAATATTTCAATCAATCTTTCTCATATTCGACAGTACTCTATTGACATAAAAGACCAAGTACAAAGCCACTCGAAGCAAGCCTTCAGAGATGCATTGAGTGATATAAAGAATCAAATCAAGAAGGGCCGAGACAGTTCTAGCAGCGTGTTCGATGCTGTGACAGAGCAGTACGACACTCATGTGAAGCGCAAGACTGGTCATGACGAGGAGGCAGAGAGAATCCGAAAGGAGATACATAATGCAAATCAGAATGTCGACCAAGATTTTATGCAAATTTCAATGAGTTGTATAGAAAAGTGCAGAACAGGTAGGAAGGGTTTTTCTTTAAAGAGGTTGAGGAAACTTTGGGGAAATTCCCCACCAATTTCTCCAATTGCTTTGCATGCCACCACCGGTGTGAAAGCAGCCCCCTGTATCTACAATCCCCGCCAAAAGTTGTTGGACCCTTTATTCTTTTACCAAATAACTACATTTTTAACTTTCCTAGCATTTTATTTCCAATTCAACCCCCCTTCCCCCCTCAAAACAATGTTGTTAACAAAAGGAACTTTATGAGACCAGGCCAAACACTAGCTGAATGTTATTGGGATAGTTTTTGTTATCAGAAACAACATTGTAATATGGGGAGGGGAGGGGGCAAAATGTACAAAACTTTTAAAAATAACGCAAGTGTTCCAAGACTTTTGGCGGGGTCTGTAGGAGTATAGACAACTCTCAATGTTTACATTTTTGAAGAGGCTAATCAGATTCTACAGGCGTAAAATGTAATCATTGAAAGTGGTCTGTAAGAGCATAGAGGACTGGAGAATCAATGAATTTGAAAATCTAATAATTACTTTGCGTTTCATATAGTCATATGAATTTATACTAAATAAGGCAAAACAATGAAAAAATGTTACTTCATCCAAAGCCGAGTACGCCCCTAAGAAATCATTTTGGCAGATGGCCTAAAAATCTCAACACAAACTAAATCGCTTCAAAAATTTCAAATACCTTACCATATCAAGGTGTCCATTGCTATAAAGAAACTCTTGCTTCATATTTCATCCAGGCCTAACAAGTCTTAGAGCTTGGGGTATTTAAAGCAAATCTTAATTTGAATTTTTAAGTTGTGCTGAAAGCATAATTAAATAAACACCCAGATTTTTCCCGCTTAGGAGAGAAGTAAATCATAAATAACATGCCGCAGGATATGGTTCTGCAATTTGTTCCTTGTCAGACAAAAGTTTTTTCAAAGACACGCATTAATATTCAATTACTTACTTTATGAGACAAACGATTATTTGAACAATCAAGCCATATTCCCACAAAAATTAAGTTATTATAAACTCAGTGAATTTCACCAAACCATTTGCCGTTAAGTGCTCAAGAAATTTGAATTCACTATATACGTTATATATTAGGTATTGACTTTGGGAATGGGAGATTTACCTTTCTAAAGGTACCTGGGTCTGCTTATGTGCCATTGTAGTAAGTGTACTTTTTGAGTTTTATTCTAGAGGCAGGGGTGCACTTTTAGCATGTCCTTCCTCTCGATATTAGTTACCACAACTCGTAGTTTTATTTGCCGTTTTGCATGGAGTTACAGAGAACTAGCAGATTTTCTCCTCGCACCTTTGGTGATAAGTTTGAAGGTTGATTCGAGCCCTTAACCCTTTGAACAAGAGCCTAGTGATGTCTTACAACCTTTTTTGAAACATTATTTGACATCATAGTCACCACTTATCATAACAAGCCTTTGATATTTAGTGGGGCAAAGTTTCGGGAGTGATCCGTCCCCCATCATCGAGCATTTATGTAGGTCAACAAAAAAGAGGAACAGGAACCAGGCTCAAAGAACATAAGGCAAATGTGACCCATGGCCGTTATCACAAAAATTATCTTGCCCATCATTGTTGGACGGAAAATCACCAGATGGGCTGGAATAGTATCTCAGTGATGGATGAAGATAAGAACTGGAAAACAAAAACTAATGAAAGGAATCTGATTAAACAATATCAAGTGATTCAAGTGCACCGAACGCAACTGTGGCGCATGATATGTTAGAAACTAAGCGCCAAAATCTCAAAAACCTCCTCTGAGGTTCACTCAGTGTTTTCGCATCTCAATCCGACCTTTATATTAATAGGAAAGAAACCACATTTCTCATTGCCTGATGATGAGACACGGGTCTCTCTCGAAACGTTGCCCTACTAAATATCAAAGGCTTGTCATGATAAGTGGTGACTACCATGTCATATATTGTGTCAGAAACAGCCTTGATAAGACCAAATGTATTCAACCCTTTTTGAAGTCAACGGTCTTTCTAACGATGCTTTCCTGCAAATCTTATTATTTGTTAACGAAAAATAATCCATTAGTATCAAAAAAATTATCCTCAAGCTGACTATAGCTTTCATTCACCAAACAGGTAGATTTGACCGACATCCTATCATCAGATCCTTTATAACACTTCCTTCGATCTTACAGTGTCGATGCCAGGAATAGACTGGAAAGAGGATTGCTTGAAAGGACCAGGAAGCGATAATAATGGCGGAATTGGCTGCATGGTGTGGAATGAGGACAAGGAGAAAGTAGTCAACGTCATTTGCCTCTTGAAGTGCGAGGCTGACAAATACCAAGCGTCAGGATCAGGCATTAGCAAGTTGGAAAATATCAGGGTTCGTAAAATTTGATATGACTCGATAATATTTATATAGTGTATAGAGTGTCCCTATCCTCTTCCTATCTTGGCTAATAGTGTTCGATATGCGTTAAGCATAGACCAATTGCATAGATAAGAAGAGGTAACACTAAAAACCATAACTAGCTGACGAATTCATGTACCGTAGGCCAAATAATAAACCTGAACGATGGAAGCGTTGTTTAACGAAAAATATAGCATTCTAGACATCTCATCATGTCTGCTTACTTTTGAATTGCTTAAGTACAGAATGAATATCTTCGGACTATCATTGGTCTTATGTAACAATAAAAAGCAGACATTTCTTTCTTCTGCAATTCCGAGTTTCGTGCTTTTGCACTCATCAGAGAGAATGTCCCTAAAACAATTTGACTTGATCATTTACTTGGCAACGATTGAATGAGAAAACGCGTAGGAAAATTAAACTGTGTTAGGCCTTTTAGTGTTCCAGCGTGCATTATACATAAGGAAAATCTATATCTCTAATAAAGGTACCCCTCTTTGCTACTGTTCGTAGAATTTTGAAGAATAATGAAGAATATGGTTACTTTTGATAGAAAGAGAAGGAAGACCTTCTAAGCATTGTAACAGTTGATAGTATTTCTTGTTTTTAGTATGGGCTGTAAATCCTGTTTTCAATCATAAACACGGAGACCAAAGGCAGTTGTATAAAAACTACATTTCTCTTCCAGCTTTTGCTGAACAGATACAAGCAAACCCAGATACTGTCCACAAATGAAGACAAAATGATTGCTGTGCTTGAAGAAGCCAAAGACATCGCAGAACAAACACGACAGATGATCGAAGACAACACCCACTTCGGTTCAGACATCAACCAATTGCTTGAAAAGCAACACACAGAAAACATGGCCACCATTTGGAGTGTGACAGTTGATGAAAATATCAGCGAGTTGGTTCCACCATGTCTGCCTTTCAACCTGCACTTCAAGATCGATGCACCAGGACAAACAATCTATGATGATAAATACGACGTCTGCTTCAATGGGGAGTTTTATCAGAATATGGCCACTAAAATGTTGAGAGTGGCGTATAGTGACATCGATAAGATGTACAAGGCACTAGAGGAAGCTGAACTGCGATATGCCAAGATTAAAGGTAGGCTTATTGGGAATTTCCAATTCCTGAATAAGAATAAATATAAATGGGCATTTGCCATCATAAGACAGTTGGTTACACTACCAGATGGACGTGGAACTACCGAATTTTGGACATCCAAGAATATGATTTTAGATTATCAAAACCATTACCCACCATACCAAGTTTTTTACATCTCAAATATTTTCAGGAATAAAGAAGAGTTTGGAGAGGGTGATGAAAGATACTGAGAAAAACATAGGCGTTCCAGATGAGGCCCCTAGCCAGAGGTCAAAGATCGAGCAGCCAGCAACCGACCCTGCAATGCGAGCCTTCGAGAGGATCTCTAAAAGGGTGCTGCCAAAGTTTACTTCAATGAATCGCAAGACGAGAATGGGATTCGAGCATTATTCTCCATGGGCAGTGGCAAGAAGATCACAGGTGTCGTATTCAATGAATAAAAAGCCAGAAAGAAGAGGAGTGTATAACATGACAGCGTTTGAAGGTAATGTGATCGGTGTAACTTTAAGGATTTGCCATTTTTGGGCTTTTGAAAAACGAGTAATTTGTCAATGTATCAAAAATTCAACAATAGATGGCTAAAAAGATTGCCACATACAGTACAAAGTCATAAAACAAATTCACACAGATATACTAGTTTCTAAAACTTTCCAACTAAACTTGTCCATATTTTATAAAAAGACTTTTATACCAAATTAATGTCTGCTAACACTTCGAAATTGAGTTAGCAAACAAAACATCGACACTGAACTCTCTTATCCACTGTAAAAAACATAATTTCTCTAAATGAATAGGGCATCAAATTGATGGGGTGAGAGTGTTCCACTGGTGGGGTAATTAAAGTAGCCAGCAGGGAATTGCCCCACTACTTTCTATGTTGAAAAGTGCCATGAATGTGACTGTTGATTATTCACTTGGAATCTTGGATCTTCGCTTGTGTCTTTGACCCTAATAACCCTAACCCAAATAGTCCTAACTATAATCACTTTAATCATGATTAATGGAACCCTAATAACCCAATCCTAACCATCCTAACCCTAATCACCCTAACTCTAATAGCTCTTCTAACAACTGTAACACTGGTACCCTTAACCCTAATAACCCAATCCTAACTATCTTCACCCTAATGACCCTGACTGGATTAGCTCTTCTAACAACTGCAACACTGGTACCTCTAACCCTAATAACCCAATCCTAACCATCTTCACCCTAATGAGCCTGACTGGAATAGCTCTTCTAACAACCGTAACACTGGTATCTCTAACCCTAATAACCCAATCCTAACCATCCTAAACCTAATGACCCTGACTGGAATAGCTCTTCTAACAACTGCAACACTGGTACCTCTTACCCTAATAACCCAATCCTAACCATCTTCAACCTAATGAGCCTGACTGGAATAGCTCTTCTAACAACTGTAACACTGGTACCTCTAACCCTAATAACCCAATCCTAACCATCCTAAACCTAATGACCCTGACTGGAATAGCTCTTCTAACAACTGCAACACTGGTACCTCTTACCCTAATAACCCAATCCTAACCATCTTCAACCTAATGAGCCTGACTGGAATAGCTCTTCTAACAACTGTAACACTGGTACCTCTAACCCTAATAACCCAATCCTAGCCATCCTAAACCTAATGACCCTGACTGGAATAGCTCTTCTAACAACTGCAACACTGGTACCTCTAACCCTAATAACCCAATCCTAACCATCCTAAACCTAATGACCCTGACTGGAATAGCTCTTCTAACAACTGTAACACTGGTACCTCTAACCCTAATAACCCAATCCTAACCATCCTAAACCTAATGACCCTGACTGGAATAGCTCTTCTAACAACTGTAACACTGGTACCTCTAACCCTAATAACCCAATCCTAACCATCCTAAACCTAATGACCCTGACTGGAATAGCTCTTCTAACAACTGCAACACTGGTACCTCTAACCCTAATAACCCAATCCTAACCATCTTCAACCTAATGAGCCTGACTGGAATATAGCTCTTCTAAAAACTGTAACACTGGTACCTCTAACCCTAATAACCCAATCCTAACCATCCTAAACCTAATGACCCTGACTGGAATAGCTCTTCTAAAAACTGTAACACTGGTACCTCTTACCCTAATAACCCAATCCTAACCATCTTCACCCTAATGAGCCTGACTGGAATAGCTCTTCTAACAACTGTAACACTGATACCTCTAACCCTAATAACCCAATCCTAACCATCTTCAACCTAATGAACCGGACTGGAATAGCTCTTCTAACAACTGTACCACTGGTACCTCTAACCCTAATAACCCAATCCTAACCATCCTAAACCTAATGACCCTGACTGGAATAGCTCTTCTAAAACTGTAACACTGGTACCTCTAACCCTAATAACCCAATCCTAACCATCTTCAACCTAATGAGCCTGACTGGAATATAGCTCTTCTAAAAACTGTAACACTGGTACCTCTAACCCTAATAACCCAATCCTAACCATCCTAAACCTAATGACCCTGACTGGAATAGCTCTTCTAACAACTGCAACACTGGTACCCTTAACCCTAACAACCCAATCCTAACCATCTTCAACCTAATGAGCCTGACTGGAATAGCACTTCTAACAACTGTACCACTGGTACCTCTAACCCTAATAACCCAATCCTAACCATCCTAAACCTAATGACCCTGACTGGAATAGCTCTTCTAACAACTGCAACACTGGTACCTCTTACCCTAATAACCCAATCCTAACCATCTTCAACCTAATGAGCCTGACTGGAATAGCTCTTCTAACAACTGTAACACTGGTACCTCTAACCCTAATAACCCAATCCTAACCATCCTAAACCTAATGACCCTGACTGGAATAGCTCTTCTAACAACTGCAACACTGGCACCTCTAACCCTAACAACCCAATCCTAACCATCTTCAACCTAATGAGCCTGACTGGAATAGCTCTTCTAACAAATGTAACACTGGTACCTCTAACCCTAATAACCCAATCCTAACCATCCTAAACCTAATGACCCTGACTGGAATAGCTCTTCTAACAACTGCAACACTGGTACCCTTAACCCTAACAACCCAATCCTAACCATCTTCAACCTAATGAGCCTGACTGGAATAGCTCTTCTAACAACTGTACCACTGGTACCTCTAACCCTAATAACCCAATCCTAACCATCCTAAACCTAATGACCCTGACTGGAATAGCTCTTCTAACAACTGCAACACTGGTACCTCTTACCCTAATAACCCAATCCTAACCATCTTCACCCTAATGAGCCTGACTGGAATAGCTCTTCTAACAACTGTAACACTGGTACCTCTAACCCTAATAACCCAATCCTAACCATCCTAAACCTAATGACCCTGACTGGAATAGCTCTTCTAACAACTGCAACACTGGTACCTCTAACCCTAATAACCCAATCCTAACCATCTTCACCCTAATGAGCCTGACTGGAATAGCTCTTCTAACAACTGTAACACTGATACCTCTAACCCTAATAACCCAATCCTAACCATCTTCAACCTAATGAGCCGGACTGGAATAGCTCTTCTAACAACTGTACCACTGGTACCTCTAACCCTAATAACCCAATCCTAACCATCCTAAACCTAATGACCCTGACTGGAATAGCTCTTCTAACAACTGTACCACTGGTACCTCTAACCCTAATAACCCAATCCTAACCATCTTCACCCTAATGAGCCTGACTGGAATAGCTCTTCTAACAACCGTAACACTGATACCTCTAACCCTAATAACCCAATCCTAACCATCTTCAACCTAATGAGCCGGACTGGAATAGCTCTTCTAACAACTGTACCACTGGTACCTCTAACCCTAATAACCCAATCCTAACCATCCTAAACCTAATGACCCTGACTGGAATAGCTCTTCTAACAACCGTAACACTGATACCTCTAACCCTAATAACCCAATCCTAACCATCTTCAACCTAATGAGCCGGACTGGAATAGCTCTTCTAACAACTGTACCACTGGTACCTCTAACCCTAATAACCCAATCCTAACCATCCTAAACCTAATGACCCTGACTGGAATAGCTCTTCTAACAACTGTACCACTGGTACCTCTAACCCTAATAACCCAATCCTAACCATCTTCAACCTAATGAGCCTGACTGGAATAGCTCTTCTAACAACTGTAACACTGGTACCTCTAACCGTTATAACCCAACCCTAACCATCCTAAACCTAATGACCCTGACTGGAATAGCTCTTCTAACAAATGTAACCCTGATAACTCGAACCCTAACTCTTATGATCCTTATGGCTCTAACCAGCCAATTGGTAAGTTTGATTTCTCATTCTTTTAGGACATTCTGACTGCACCAAAGCGAGAAAAGTGATCGAGAATTACAAAGACGTCGCCAAAGGCTTGAAGACCATCAATGACCATTACCAGGAAGGAAAGAAAGTTTATGGCAGCACCAAAGATCACTTAAACAAAGAACTGAAGGAGTCATACGATTATCTTATAGAAAGTAGTAAGTTGCCCACTTTTGTCAAATGTTGCAGATTTGATAGGATCTATTTGACTAACAACTAGTAAATATGTGAAACAATTCAGAAGGTGAAACATATGATAGAAAGACTGTTACTTGGAACGCATTTCATCCGTTCATGCGGAATCTTCAGCCTAAGTATGAATGTGGGTGTACATTTCCAGAAATTTGGAACAAATGTGGGTGTAAATTTTCAGAAATTATCAATAAATTTGGGTGTACATTTTGATTCTTGGGTGGCACATCCCTACCCAAAACTAGGCCAAGTTACCCCCTGGGGCTATTAAATGCATTCATGGCTTATCAATTTATAGATTGATTATTTTTTCAGGGAACAAAACGAATCTACTGCCGGCAGATAAGGAGAATATGATGTATTGGTATCGATACACAGAAGCAGGTAATAAATCATAGATTTTCAAAGTTTAGAAATAAGTTTGAGCAGTTAACTTGTCAAACACACCCCAATTTCATATCTTCAGTAATTATCATAGCTCCCATTATCGCAACCTTCGCGTGTCTGTGTATTCCTGTGATGTCAGAAAAAGGACACCTAGTCTTCATATCTTGAGAAATTATTATAGCTCCCAATTTCACAACCTTCACACGTCTACGTGATTTTACGATAACAGGTAAGGAATGTTATTTTCAAATTAACCCATCATCATATGGGAAAGGGATATCATGTCAACCTCAACTAAATAATATTTTTTCAGGACTGAAGGACTACTTTGAAACATACTCCAGCCAATTGGACGAGCACAACAAACGAGGCCTAGAAAATTGGAGATCAGATATTTCATCTTTCTTCGATCAAGGAAGATTATTCAATGAAATTCATCAAATTGGTCACCAGGCTTATTCCCGTTCTAACATTCCAAATAAAGAAGCCCACGTGCGATCATTTAATAGCGTTGGACAGGTAAATATCACTCCAGCAAACCTGAAGGATACGCTAACAACTACTGATCCTAACAGAAAGACTAGATCGAGCATTCTGTTGTTTTCGTATTCCGGTATTTGAAGTCAGCCACTGCAGTTTATAGATGATACCTACAATATGGCAAACTATATTTGCTTCATTGCTGTTTAAAGAATATCTGTACAATTTTCCACCCTTAAACTGATCGTTGCAACATTTTGACGATTATGAAAGCAAACAACAAACCAAAGTTGATTTGAATCTCACTGCATTGAGTTGGTCATCCAAATATGCCCACCAAGGGGATCTTCTATTGACATGTTTTAAATCGGTCCCTCAAACATGACTACAATGGACTTCATTTTTCCCGTTACAGATCCCCAATCTCATCTTGATTTCAAAATCAGTTTTGGGGATGATTTTGTCATCTTAACTCAATTACCTAATTCAACAACTCCAACCACGTTGTAAAATAAATCAAAGATGTTTATTTGTCATCCGGTTCACATTACTGTCAACTTTCTAATTTCATAATATCAGTCATCATGGCTGTAAAATTGCCTTTTTTCTTTCAGACAATGCAGCAAGTATTATCACAACCTGGCATAACACTTGAGCAAGCACAATTGATGGTCAGCAGCATTGACCCCCAGATTAAGAATCTCCACAAGTCAACATTTTCATGTTATTGAATGAAACACATAAAGGAACACTTAATACAATCGTATTATACGCCAAAAAGGCATAATTTTGACGACTATAATGCTGTATTAAGTCCATTGCATAGTTTAAGTTGATATTTAGTTCACAATAAAGAGAATGAAATTGCTGATAGAATGGCTTTATATGATGAAAGAAGTGTAACAAAAACCCATTTTTTCTATCAATGTTTCTACCCGGATAGTTCACAATCTGATGAATTAAAGACAAAAATAAGAAGAGAAAATCTTCCACTCCAATTTACTTCATACGTAGTAATCTCCTCAATCTCAAAGATAATCCAAAGCACCCAAATACCCAATCTATACCATTTACAAATTACTTCAGAGTAATTGCTTATCTACATATGACTTCAAAAGATGTCCAAAAATTACGAGTAGCTTCATAGTAACTCCATTTACAAATGACTTTATGGCACCCACCTCAATTAAAAGTGAGAGTTAATAGTACCAGCCAAACTTTCCTAGATATATCTTAACAACTGCTCATTTTTCATTGAAAGTACCTTATAACAACTACCCATTATTTTACAGAACAACAATTTTGAGTTTGACGGCCAATTTTACTTACAAAAACATGGTACAGCTATGGGTACTAGAATGGCGCCTCCATATGCAAGTCTTTTATGGGGGCTCTTGAAGCTAAAGCCCTAGATACTGCACCAGACAAGCCACTAGTTTGGCTACGTTACATTGACGATATTTTTTTGATTTGGACACATGGACAGGACAAACTCACAAAATTCATCAATACCCTCAACAATATTCATCCCGCCATCAAATTTACAAGCGACATATCTCCCACATCCACTCACTTTCTTGACGTTACCATCACTCTCAACAACGACAACAACTTATCTAAAGATCACTACGTCAAACCTACAGACACTCACCAATACCTCCTTCCTTCTTCTGCACATCCCAAACACGTCAACAACTCCCTTACAGCCTAGCACTACGTTTACGCCGCATCTGTTCTGACAATACCACCTTTACTAACCGTACTAACGAACTACTTACGTACTTAACGAACAGAGGTTACAGACGGAAACATGTACGTAACGAAATACGGAAAGCTTCACGCGTTACTAGACAGGACAGCCACGCTGCCAAACAGAAACAGCCCAATAACAAAACTCCCTTCGTGGTTACCTATCACCCAGGCTTGCCCCAACTTCGAAGGGTGGTTAAACAGCACTACCACATTTTACAAAACAGTGAGACCTACAAAGGAGCTTTCCCACAATCACCGATAGTCAGTTACCGAAAACCTTCAAGCCTAAGGGATGATCTGGTACGTGCCAAACTTAAAAGTAACGTCACCGGTACCCCAAAAGGAATTCATAAATGTACAACACAATGCCACTGCCTTACCTGTAGCCACATTCCTGACGGAGCTAACACCATTACATTTACCAACACCAACAAGACATTTAACATAAAACAGCGACTTGACTGCAACTCTAGCAACGTCATCTACGTCATACAGTGTACGCGGTGCTTAAAGAACAGAAACACAAACTGTCAGTACATTGGACAAACAGGGAGAAGACTACGAGACCGACTACTTGAGCACCGCAGAGACATAATTAACAAAAAACAGGACAAATCCGGCGTTGCAGACCACTTCTGTAGACCGGGACACACAGTCACTGACCTACAAATTGCCCCCATTTTACAAATGTACAGTAACCGAGAGAGTGTTCGACTAGCCAAGGAACACTACCTCATTGCCTTGGCCAACACCCTCGCACCACAAGGCATGAACCGGACTACTGACCGTTAACACTTTTCTCTGCAATATAACCCCAATCTTGTCCATTATAGTTATCTTATTATTATTATTGCTAGTATTACAATTATCACTATTTTCATCACTATTACACAGCTTTTCGTTTTGTTGTCAACTTATTCTTATTTCTTTTTCATTTCTTATTTCCTTTTTCATATGCATTTCTTATCAACACCATTATCATTATTATTTTATTCTCATCATCTCGTCTTACTATTATCATTCATGCCCAATTTTGCACACTTATCCCACATCCCTATCAAGTTCCCATCACACGCACTGCCACCAATCATATCACGTTACTTTTTGCATCTTGCATCACAGCCATCACAGCACAGCAGGCCATCAACCAGTAACCAATAATATTTAATCTTCAACAATCCACCAGTAACCAATGATATCTTACCTATTAAATTCAAATTATTTACTTAACCGTTCATTTTCCGATCACATTTAATCATTCTCTGAGGAAGCCTTGCTTAGCAGGTCGAAATATTAGAAAGAATTATTTAATCAAACTTATTTGTGTGTTTTTTGCGTCGCGGTGTTTCTCTACCAGCTTCTTATTGATTTCTTCGCCGTATTCAACGCAGCAGTTAGTGTAAGTGGTTTTTTCTTTCCTAATAAATTACCCATTTCTATCTCAATTTTGAAAATACTTAACAGCATCTACACCATTTACAAGTGACTTCATAGTAACTACCCATTTACAAGTGAAATCAAAGAAAACCCTAAACAAATTTACAACTAACTTCATGGTACTTCAACCAATTGAAAAGTTTCTTTAAAAAAACCAGTCTATTAATAGGAGTTCAAAATTGATTTTTGAGGATTTTTTATAATAATCTTGCTGTTGAGCTCAGCAAGTGAAAGTGACTTCATAATAACAGCTTCAATTTAAAAACTGTTCTATAGTAACTTACCATTATCCAGGTACCTTCATAGTATATTCACAATTTCCAACTCACTTTGTAGAAAATGCTGCAATTTAGAAGTGAATTCTTAAGAAACTGCTTTGGCAAAAGTTAATTTTTATCTACAATTGATAGTAATTCCATACCAACTATCCATTTACAAAGACTTTTAAGAAATCCAAAATTAATGAGTGATTAATGGCTCCTATTCAAATCTAAGGGGGTTTTTCATAGAAACTACTCCATTTACAAATGACTTTATAGTAACTGCCCCAATTTACGAAATATTTCATCAACTACCCCATTTACAGGGAACTTCAAAGAACGTCAGAAATTAAAAAATAACTTTAGCAAGGTCTTGCAAAGTAGGTGCCCCAATTAAATTGACAATCTACGAAAATCAAGAAGACCTACCTTTTTGAGTTCATATTCATTTCAGCAGGATCTTGAATTTCTTCAAAGCTTCGTTCAATCTTCTTTTCATTTTCGTTCTCTACTTTTCCTCTATCTTTTCTTCTTCTTTCTTTTATTTTTTTCCCGCCTTGTCTCTTCGCGAATTTCTAAACAAAATATAAAACAAAATGCTTGTATTTTATTTACCCTATAATCATTGATTCTACTGTATGATTCTAAACTTATTCAGAATAATTTTTCTCTTCCCATGCGCTCTAACTCCACTCAGACATTGAGCTCGATCAGAACTTCCAGCCAAAAGTTCCTGAAAAACTTATCGACGAAGGAAACTTGTGCTTTTGAAAACAAACAAAAAACCTGAGGTCTCCGCTGCTGAGCAGTCTTTTAACTCATAACTCCCTGTAAATTAAGAACAATTACTTGGGAGCTTCTTTCTTGTTCAATTTTTTTTTCTCCATCTTCTTGTCTTTGAGTTTCTGCCTCCTCTTTCTTTCTCCGTCTTCCCTTGCTCCTCTCTCTTCGAAGTCTTCTTGCGTCTGCTTCTCGAGCAACTCGAACATCGAATTTGACGAAACTTTACCGCCAAAACTGCCGAATGCCCGGATTGGAAACAGACCAAATAAGGAATGCAAAGTTTCTTCTCTGTTCAGGTAGGGCCAATCAAAACAGCCAAGAAAATTACATCTTACTTCAATGAACTTTTTAACCAATCAAATCTACTCTAGCTGGTCTGAAGATTAACATGACAGAAATGTTGATTTCCAAGTTATTTTAGGAACATGAAGCGCAAATTTGAAACTTGGATATCTCTCAAGGGAATGAAATGAGCATGAAACGTAAATACCTTTTTTGGGATGCTGTTTTGAAACGTTTCGAGCCTTGATTTCACCCTGACGTCAGCTTTGTACAGCATCTAGAGGACACCTGTGCAGTGCTGTGAAGGAAGGTGTTCAGTGCTGCGGGGCATACCTTATTTCAAGAAACATTATCACCAACTATGACAAAGAGTTGATCCTTGTTGATTCTCACCCTAACGTCAGCTCTTTTCATCATCTAGGGGAAAACCTGTGCAGTTCTGTGGAGGTCTGGAGAGGGTGTTCAGTATTGCAGAGGATGTTTAGTACTGCGGGGCATACCTAATTTCAAGAAGCTTGATCACTAACTATGATAAAGATTTGATCCTTGTTGATCCACGCCCTGACGTCAGCTCTGTTCATCATCTAGGGGAACGCCAGTGCAGTACTATTGAGTGTGTTCAGTACTGTGAAGGATGTTTAGCAATTACTGTGAGGGGTACCTAATTTTAATACCCTTACAGTCTATATGGAACACTTCATTTTTAATAAGCAATTGGACATGGTCTCAGCTTTCAGAGTTGCTGAAATAGTTCGTATTCTCAGCCATCAAAGATGTTTACTAGTTCTGCTAAACAAGCCAAATGCAGACATTTTCCAGTGCCTCAAACCATTTCATTGAGCCTTGGAGTTGCTTACAGTTTTAATGATTTCAACCCTGGCTATTCATTAACTTGTTGATAATTGAAAAAAAGTGTATTCCTTCGCAGTACTGAACAACATTGTTCTAATGGTAATGAGAATGTCCCAGTACACATTCTAATAGATTGGAAGAGCAGTTATGCTGATGTAAAAAGGGTGCAGAAGAACGAATAGGTTTAGAACAACAGGCCCTTATTTGTACAACTGACAGCAATACGCAGCTATCTCAATTCTTTCTTGAAAGTTTAGTTCGGCAGTACGATATTGTAATGAGACGTCCGATATGAATGGAGTCTTAGGTCAGCCAATTTAGTTTCATCCTTTGATTTTCACATATAACAACTAAAACGTTTACACTCTACACTGGAGTAATGAAACAACTTTTCTTGATGAGACTGCTCTCTTTACTCAAAGGGAATGAATCAGCATAATTAGAAATGGCGTACCCTATTTTCCACAATATTCCATTTCCCTGTTAATGCTGCCACCTTGTATCAATGTAAGTTTGCCCCCCGGGTATCCTTTAGTATCACTGATCTCAAAATAAAGACTGGATTGAGCATTGGATGTTCTAAAATGAAGTCCTTGGCGGCCATATTGGGATGCCCAAATCAATAAATCGAGATTCCACTGGGGCGTGCCTTTTTCTTTGATGATTATTGGAATGTTATGAATGATCAACTCGAGACGGAAAGATCGTGCAGCTTTTGTTAACAAACAATCAAGTTAATGTAATTTCTTTGGCAGCCATATTGGGAAGCCAAATGATAGCCGAAGCAATTGGCTTCAAACATTCAACTCCAGAAACCAAAGAATTCTCGATCCAGTCTTTATATTAAGATCAGTGTTTAGTATAGCCAGAAAAATCGGCAGCATAGCAAAAACATGGATTGCTTAAGCTTTTCGTCCGACACTCAACAGAGAAATACGTACGAGAACGAAACAGAAACTCAACGAATTATTATACCTAGATATCCCATAATGCAGTGCACGTTCTTAGAATTCGCAAAGGAATCTGGGATAGCCAAGTCTAAGTTGAATGATTCAAGATGGTAGCATCGACAGGAAAAGGTCGATTAGATTATCACGCCTTCACATACTAAAATACTTTATTGTGATTCATGCGTTGAAATGTTATTAAATGCTGTTTAGTTTCTGGAACAGCGTCTACTTGCCTGACTATGGGGCTTGGACCGTCCAAGCCCCGACCTGTGCTCTTACTGATCTTACGAAATACAGTGCTAGCCCGCCTAGAAACTGAATTTTGCAAAACTAGGCTGCCTAGTTTCTTCTAGGTTGAAAAGAAATAGATGAAGATTTCAAGATTATTAGACAGTATTTGCACGAGTATTTGCATGAAATGCAAAATCATTTCAATCAAAACGATTTCCTGAAGCAATATGAATCTTTAAACTGGAAAATTTAATATTTTAGTATGGATGCACTACACTTGGCAGGTTGAAGTTTCTGAGTGGCGGATCAGAACTGTATCACATGAAATTGTCAAGTTTTTTAAATGACTACATGAAAGCCTTACAGGTATTTCAATCTGAACCCTTCCTATCTATGCTGATACATTTCATTAAGCCTAAAGTGTTTGAAACTAATAAAGTCATTCACATGTGAGTGTGGACTTGTGTAGGTTCTTCATCTGGCTGTCCAAATTATTGACCATCAAGTGTGCTTGTTCCAGTGTTAAATCAGGCTGCGTCAGAACTTGCTGTATCGTCTAGAAGCAAAACAATAACGTAATAAAAATCATTTCTATATAAAGGCTAGGCAACATACAGCAAGTTTCCGCAAATAAGAAATGAACATATAAGAAACTGTAGGTTGCCACCTCTGAAAGTATTTCTTCTTTTACGTTTATCTTTGCTACTACCAATACTGTAGAGACATGCGAAGGGTAGCCACCTTGATTGTTGATAGATATTACATCATTCACAGGGAAAAGATCAATTACCATAAGCTCTTCTTGGAAAATCTTTTAGGCCTATTTGTGAAGAACTGTCAAAACAGAGCAAAACTCAAACGGACAAGTGTGAATCCTGGCATAAAAATATGTGTAGTTACCTGACCAACGTCATTAAATGATCGCACGTGGGCTTCTTTATTCTGAATATTAGAACGGGAGTAAGCCTGGTGACCGATTTGATGAAGTTCATTGAACAATCTTCCCTTGTCAAAAAAGGCAGAAATATCAGATCTCCAGTATTCTAGGCCTCGTTTGTTGTGATCAGCCAGTTGTCGAGTATAGGTCTCCAGGTAGTCTTTCAGTCCTGTAAGATGATATTTCAATCGAGATAATTTGTGAGAATGAAAATGATAGGAGAAGAACTCGAACCCACGACCTCTCCATTAGTACTCTAGTGCAATAGAATACTAATCTTGATGTATGGCCATTAAGATAATTTTTCAATCGAGATAATTTAGAAGAAATGAAATTGACCTGAGTAGGACTCGAACCCAAGACCTCTATATCAGTACTCTAGTGCACTAGAATACTAATCTTGGTGTATGGCCATTAAGATAATTTTTCAATCGAGATAATTTAGAAGAATGAAAAAGATCTGAGTAGGACTCGAACCCACGACCTCTATATTGATACTCTAGTGCACTAGAATACTAATCTTGGTCAATGGTTAATATTTCAATCGAGATAATCTAGAAGAATAAAAATAACCTGAGTAGGACTCGAACCCACGACCTCTGTATTAGTACTATAGTGAAATAGAGGTGTGATGTATGGCTATTAAGATAATGTTTTCATCGAGATGATTTAAAAGAATAAAAATGATAGGAGAAGGGCTCGAACCAACAACCTCTAGATTGGTTCTCTAGTGTGCCATCAGGGCAGAAAATATTTGTTTACATCTGAGTTTCAAACGCAGATTGAAGGGCATGCAGCAGTTGTCAACTAGACATGGCTAAAAGTGAGTATTTTCATAGTCTGGGACTGGTACAGAGCTTCGAGATGGTTAGAGAAATTGGGTAAATTGCAAAAAATGATTATTAGTTATTCTGGACGGTTATTGAGACCACCCTGCGTTGAACTTTATATCGAAAGACTGTTTAAGGACAGCCGTTCTTTTATAAGAGACTTGTGTAGAACCAGTAGGGGGTACACATGTAAACTTCTCTCTTGTTGATGTTGTATTGGGTACCATACCTCTACTGGAAACAAGGAAAATCCGGAATCAGGCTAGCACGTTAAAGAGAAAGTAACTCAATGAACACTCATGCACATGTTGCTACTGATATGTAGTGATGTATACGCTACTGTTCCCCTGCATGAAAAGGCCTTACCTTAGTTAGGCTAGCACGTTAAACAGAAACCCACTCACTCAACACAGTAGGACCTCATGCTAATACATGTAGTAATGCAGTGCATGCTAGCGTGCCCTTGCTAGGAAGAAGGCATTGCCTTAATCATCATAGCCACGTGCAACATATAGACTTATTTGGTTCTATAACAACCACTTACATCTTATTTTCAATTAAAATGGTACTTTGATAGAACCTAAATGATAATTAGGTACCTGCTTCGGTGTATTTGAACCAGTACATCATATTTTCTTTGTCGACTGTCGACATCTTTGTGCTGTTTCCTGAAACAGCGAAAAATTATCAGTCATAATCAACGTCTAACATTTTTCAAATTTCTAGCTGTGGTCAAGCTTTAGCCTAACTGCAGTCGTTACTTCATAGCAATGCAAAGGGCATATTTCTATCATGCATTCCATGAAATCATCTGGCAAGTTTTGCGAAATCATAGCATCAAATGTTTTTTATATGAATAATATTTAATCCATCTACGTTTTTTCTGTTTGTGTCGTCTTGTGTTGTTCCTGTCTCGCTATATCAGCTATAAGGCCTTATAGTAAGAAAAAAGATTCCTGTTCCTGTCCCTGTAGACTCCTCCAAGCAACTTCTTTAAAGTCAGAGAGGCGAACTGGTCGGTTTTTGGACTGAGAAACATTTGTTTATTCTCATGACATAATATGGATGATTTCACTTACTTTTCATCATAAGGTATGAATAAGTATCCTGCAAGTCTTTAGTCACTTGGTCTTTGGTGTTGCCATAAAATGTTTTCCCTCGCTGGTAATGCTCGCTCACTGTTCTCAACCCGTTTGTAACGTCTTTGTAGTGGGCAACCACTTTTCGTACTTTATTGCAGGCAGAATGATCTGTTTGATAGAAGGAACGAATTGAGTTAACCAGTATGTAGAGAAGAGTAATTATGTCAACACTACACTTTATATGTCTACACTATATATGTCTACACTAAGAATGAAACTTTGAGTGACAGAGGGTTAGTCTCCTGCCATGTTTCTTATCTATGGCTACACTGTATATGTTTACATCATTGCATTAAAAGGAAGCTTATTGACTAAACAAGTATGTAGAGAAAACTTATAATGTCAACACTACACTATATATGTCTACACTATATATGTCTACACTATATATGTCTACACTATTGCATTAAAAAGAAGATCACAGGAAGAATTGCACGTTGAGAATCACAAGAGGCTTCATGTTGGAGTTTATATGATAAAATTCATTTGAACCTACACTTTTCAGAGGTCATTCTCAAGTAAAACTAAATAAGTAAAGTTTATTAGCTAAATAGTAAAGCTAATATCTAGCTTTTCTTGAGAATGACCTCTGGTAAGTGTTGGTCAAAATAAAGTGAATTACCTTATCGGCCCTTTTTACGCCGGCCCTTAATGGCGATAATTTTCGTCCTGCGGCGGAATAAGGGCCGGCGTAAAAAGGGCCGGCGTTAAAAGGGCCAAAATTTTACAAATTTTCTCAAAAAGCGGCGTTAATTTTTTGTTATATTTTTTGCTGACATGTACCTTATTTTAGGCTCTATTTGGATATAGTAATGTATATTTAACCAAAATTAGAAGAGAAACAGCAACAAAACAGAAAGCAAACTATTATAGATTAGCAAAGTTAGCGTTCTTTAGTTTAAGAGTTACTAAATCATATGTCTAAGTCCCGAAATGGTGTTTCGCACAAATGGGATAGGTTTGAGGCTTGGGTAACTGCCTCAGTAATGTGTGCCTTTCTAAGGCTGGAAAGAATGAGCTCTTTAGATTCCCTTAAGTGTTCATACATTTCAATGATTTAAGAGATGAGACTAGGGAGGAGCAGTGTGAATATGAGGTGGAAGAAGACGCCATTGAAGTGCATCCGGACGAAGAGGTAGATACAGAATGCACCGAGAAAGAGACGATCGTAATTGACTAATTTTTTCATGATAGTAGCTACCTTCGTATCTTCTTCAAAGGATAAAACACGTCTGTAAAATATAGTTTTAAATTTTTTCTTTCCTTGGTCTTTGTCCGGCGTAAAACGCGGCCCTAAATGGCGTTAAAGCAGATTCTTAGGGTGGCGGAATTAGGGCCGGCGTAAAAAGGGCCGACAAAGTACATGAATCTAAAAATCATGCATCTTTAGACTTTCTTCATACTCATCCGAACTAACAAATAAAGGTATTAATTGTATATAGCCAATATTTAAACAAATCAAAATACATCAAAGATTGCAGTGAATAAATGCTCCTTGAAATCATATCTGGTGACTCTTCAAACCTAAATTCAAGGAATATGTATTCATTGCTACTTTTGATGCATTTGCAAGGTTTATTACTATCATTTATTCAAAAGATGGCTATATACAATTAATATTTATACTAGAACTAAAACAATTATTTATGGTTTACCTCGCATCGACGACATATTGTAGACTCCTCTTGGCTCAGGTGCCTTCATGGAGTAAAACAAATCTGCCCGTCTAGCAACTGCCCATGGCGAGTAATGCTCGAAGCCCATTTGTGTTTTGTCGTTCATTGAAGTAAACTTCGGAAGTCTTCTCTTTGCAATTTTCTCCAATCTTCTCTCAGCTGGGTCCTTCAGTGGGAGGTCCATCTCAGATCTTTGGGCAGCATTTTGACTTGGAGCCTGTCATAAGGAAAAGTTGTAGTTGAATGCAAAGATGGACTTTCTTGTTAGTGTAGCTATCGAGTTATTTTGTATGGTGAGGACGACACAAGAGGGAGCAATAAACATACCAGGACCTTTTAAACTTAAATGTATTCATTCTATTCATTCATCCATTCTATTCATTCATGATCCTTGCACAAATCAAAATTCTTGCAAAATATTGAATAAGTGATTTTCTGTTTAACGTGCTAGCCTAACTAAGGTAAGGCCTCGTTTCTAGCAGGGGGATAGTAGCATACACTCAATCAATATATATAGACACTACATCAATATATATAGACACTACATCAATATATATAGACACTACATCAATATATATAAACACTACATCAATATATATAGACACTACATCAATATATATAGACACTACATCAATATATATAGACACTACATCAATATATATAGACACTACATCAATATATATAGACACTAAATCAATATATATAGACACTACATCAATATATATAGACACTACATCAATATATATAGACACTACATCAATATATATAGTGGTGAGAGGTCCTAGTGTGTTCATTGACTGAATGAATTTCTGTTTAGTTTGCTAGCCTGAATAATGTTAGCCTTGTTTCCAACAGGGGTACATAAGTATACACTACAACACTAAATATAGTAGCAAGAAGTCCCAGGGTGTTTGTATAGTGAGTGATTTTCTGTTTAACGTGCTAGCCTAAATTTGTTATTCACAAAATCGTTGGAGGCGAATGTGGCAAAATCTTTTCTGAACTTGATGTTTTTGAATTAGAATTAGAATTTGATGATAAGGAATTAATCATAGAATAAAATATCATCCCTACCCTAACATTTTTCTTGATATCCTTCATGACCCTATCCAAACTCTTTTTGATGCCTGCGATCTTAGCATACCTCAGCTCAGCTTCTTCCAACGCCTTATACATCTTGTTGATCTTGGGGTAGGCCACCCTCAGCATCCTAATCCCAAGATTCTGGTAGAACTCGCCATTAAAACAAACGTCGTATTTCCCATCGTGAGGCCCTTGGCCAGGTGCGTTTATAGTGAACCCCAGATGAAATCTCAGGCATGGTGGTGATGGGTCGTTTATGTCTTCGCTTACGGACACTCGGTCGATCGAAGCCATGGCTTCAGTTTCTGGTTTTTGAAGCAGAGTTGCAATCTGGAATATAAATATTAACTAGGGGTCAACAGAATTTATAGTTAAAAGCTGATTTTTGCTCATATGTTGTTTTTAATGTATCAGAATAAGGATAGCTGAGGGGGCAAACCAGTCGTCAAATCACTGGCTTATTGGGTGTCATGATTACAAGTTGTATTTGGTCGTTGTTCTTGTAACATCCTGAGCATTCTTTCTGTATATAAAGCCATCTTTTACCTCTTTATAAAAATGAGAATTTGTTGTTGATTTGTAGTCCAATGGTGATCAAAACAAGAAGAATGCTTTGGTGACTGCATTGATCAACAAACATGGAACTGGTTTGGTAAAAGGTAAAACCTTACTTTGTTTGGGTCTATTTATTTCTCACGAATCGTGAGAATTTTACATAAATGCACAATGTAGTATGATATTAATTGCAGCAATCTTTGATCGATACAGAACTTGAGGAGGACGAGGGAATGGAAAACACAGCAAAACTTGATAAAAACTTAAGCTTTGCGTTTTACACTCATCAGCGCACAGTCTTGTCAAAACAGTCTTTGATCAGTAAAGAACTTGAGGATCGGGAAGAAAATTGGAAATACAGCGAAGCATAAAAACTACTAAAGCTTTGAGTCTGATACTATCAGGGTAGTACGTTAGAAAGGTCTTTGATCAGTGCAGAGCTTGAGGATGGTAATGAAAATCAGAAACATAGCAAAAAATAAAAACTACAAGAGCTTTGCGTCTGACACTTCTAAGAGAAATGCATCAGAAAGAGAACTAGTTAGAGAATAGTTGCTCGGTGGATACATTGTCATGCTTGGAAATGTGCTTTGATTAGATTGCTTCATAAAAAGCTAGTTAAGGTTCACCCCTTCCACAGGATGAACTGTCACTTTTCTTCAAGGTTTTCATATAGATACGTTTTAGAATATACATTGAAAGATCAAAATTGAAAGACGAAACCTCAGAGTCGAAAGTCATGCTTTCTTCCACCAACTGTATGGTTTCTTCAGCGACTGTTTTCGCCTCTTCAAGTACAGCGATGAACCTGGCTTCGTTCTCGGCCATGGTTTTGGTCTTCTTGTACTTGTTCAACAATATCTACAATAACAAAAATCAATATCAATATATTCAGGTGAGCTTTTCAGATAAAGTTTTGTGCTCATTATAAAATTTCTGGTAAGTATAGTCGAAAGGATCTGCTACCTTATCCTTATTTTAACGAAAAACTTGGATGAACCAATCATCGCAGTACACATGAATAAAGAATGAATACATGATTTGGTATCAATCAAAATACCTTAGTATTATCCAGGTCAGATTTTCCGGATCCCGAGGCACTGTATTTAGCAGCCTCACACTTCAGAAGACAGATGACATTGACGACTTTTTCTTTATTCTCGTTCCATGTTAAACACTTCATTGTGCGTTTGGTGTCACCTGGTTCTGGCAGGCATTCGTCTTTCCATTCAATTCCGGGCATTGAAACTAGCAAAGGAAAATAGGAACATCGTAAGAAAGAATGGAAAATATTTCAGACTGGGTAGTATGTCTTTATTTTTTCTCGGTTTTTCTAACTTAGTTCTGAAATCTCTTAGTATCAGCCTAAACAACGTGTATGCAGTAGTGTTGGGGATGTTCAGTAGTGTATAGGGGATACAGTGGTGAAGTGGTACACAACTCACAACTAGTTGCTTGTTGCTAGAGAATATCGACAGAGTGGTTGACCACTATGCATCAAAACAGGGTTGGCCTAGGGAGGAAATCTATAAATTCAAGATTTCTGTAACATAGGTTGGTGCAATAAACACACTTGGTCATCTTAAACCTATATGCAGTGATGTAGTGTATGCTATCATGCCATTGCTAGAGCCCATCAAATATTGATCATGTTTGGAGCACAAAATAATGTCTTTGACGTATTACCTGTTCTACACTTATCAGTGCAGTCAGTTGATATGTCCAAAACATTTTGATCCAAATCTTGATTCGCTTCAAAGATTTCTTTCTGAACACGTTCCATTTGGGTTTCATACAAGGCCTTACGCTGGACATGGCTGTTGAACTGGTCTTCCACATCTCCCTGCATCGAGTTGGCAGTTTCTTTGCCCTTTGTCATCTGTTTTTTGATATCAGCCAACGCATCTCGGAAGGTTTGCTTCAGGTTGGCTTGTGCTTGGCTGGTGAGGTCGACTTCATACTAAGAATAATATACAAACATAGATCAATTTTGTATACATAACCCAGGTTCGAGACCCGATGGTGGCATATGTCAATTGCAGTAGCCTGCTCTGGTGTAATTTGATATCCAGTATTAATTTGAAGGCCATAACAAGCGTGATCAAGCACTCCAGACGTTGAGGATTTTCCCCTTTTGACTTCCAGACAAAACCACAGTTGGCATTATATTTTGGAAAATTACATCAAAATACCAGAATATCATAATTCAAAGTTTGATTCAGAATCAGTGCGCAATCTTTTTATTTCCACGCCTGATGGTCGATTCTCAATCAAATATCGTTATTGTTATAATCTAAAGAAAGAAGTAAGTAATTCTGTCGTAGAAGATTTTTATTGAGTTTGTGATAGCCAGGTCTAATCTTTCCTACTCTGGACAACATTGCAAAAGACAGAGATGAGAGGAGATATTGGGTGAACAATGTTTGGGTGAACTTTCAACAATGATATGTGCGTCAAATGAATGGAAGAAATGAAAAGCCTCCCTGTAGGAATTGTTTACGACTTGCAACCTAATTGCTTGATCACTCTAGATAGAACCCTGACTTATTCGTTCTCATTTAGATTTTCTTTGCCTGTTCACATTGCTCTAGGTGAATATGGAAACGCTACAAAAACGATGAAGCGTTCACATTGCTTCGCTACGGGTCGGATAATGACAATCAAAAGTAGCATTATAATAATAAGTATCCGTGTTTGCGTTTTCGCTGTTCACACTGCGTTTTAGCGTTTTCAAAGGTCTCCGTTTTCGAAAGTCTCTATTTTCAAAGTACGCATTCAAAAGTCTCCGTTTTCAGGATGGAGTAATGATTTTTTAGCCATTTTCATTTGAATACGGAGCAGTGTGAACGGGCCTAACAGTAACTGGTATTCTACGACAGAATAAATAAAGGTAATAACTACTGGTTCCATATGTAAACACTGTCTACTTACAGTGAAAGAATAATCAGTTGGCTTCCCTCCTCCTTTAGCAGAAAGAACAATCTTCGCATCCTCCACTTCATCATACATCTTTCCATTCAACTCAATCACCAAATGCACCCCACCACCAGGTTTGTGCAAATATGACGATATGAATTCACCTCAATGAAGAAAAAACACAATGATAATACGCATCCATTGATTACTCTTATCAAGTTGTTAACTATAAACCTTTTAGGGTCAATATAAATCCCCAGAAATTAAAACCCTTTACTTGTGCAAATATGACGATATATTCACCTCAATGAAGAGAAAACACAATGATACTACCCATTCATTGATTACCCTTATTAGATTTTTACTACAAACATTTAGAGTCAACATAAATCCCCAGGAATTAAAAACCTATTACTTGTGCAAATATGACGATATGAATTCACCTCAATGAAGGAAAAACATAATGATAGTACTATGCACTAAGAAGGCAGGACTCAAGTAACTAAACTTTTCACAAGCCTGTTTCGTGGCTTCCCACTCATCAGAAGAATAATTCAATAAGAAAATATAGAGCTGAAAATATTTTGGCCTAAACAAAAGGAGCCCCTTGGTGAATAACCAATATTTAAAAGAGTAAGTTTGGAAAAGCCATCCATTAATTACCTTTAGTAAATTATTCACTATAAACCCTTTAGGGGCAACATCAGTCCTCAGGAATGGAGAACCCTTTATTAGCTTTTATTTGTTCTGTCGACCCGATATTGGCACTTTATCATTATTGCCTATGCACATCAATACATTATTGTTAGAACAGTCTTTGATCGTTACAGAACTTCGAAATAGCCAGAAAAATTAAAGGAGAAAACTTAAGTAAACAATGTTTTCGCTTTGCTATACTTTCGATTTTTCTAGCTATTTATAGTTGTTAGCTAATTTTTCTTTAATGCCTTATATAAAGAGATTTAAAGTGGCCTAACCCAATTATAATCTACAAGAACTCAAGCTGTTGTAAGCACACAGCTATTACTTGCAAGGCTAGTCTATACACTGACTCTACTTTGGCAATTTTGGAGCTGATAACTTTTCTTCCTCAATCAAAGAAGTACTACTTCTTTCCTTATCAGATCCAGAGGAGGAGAGGTAGAAACTGCACGTAGGCTAGCTTATGGCATGCAAATAATCTCTCCAAATTCAATTAGCATGGTTTTCAGCTAGCTCACTTCAATATTCATGACTACGTTCCAGACTGTTATCATAGTGTATATTGGTGTATGATTTGTTCATTCATAAGGCATTTTCTAACACGGCTAATAGACCACTTTTCCAATTACGTCATATCTATAGAAATTCATATTGAAACAACCTTAGCCTCGACATGACGCTTAGCACAATCCCAAAGCATGTTTAGCTTTCACACAAGGCAATTCCATTTGTTGCTAGAAGCAATGCACGCTTTGGGAGTTAGCTACGCATCATGTCGAGGCTAAGGTTATTTCGAGATGATCTTCTATAGAGATGACGTAATTGGGAAAGTGATCTATTAAATCATACCAGAGCAGGCTAATGCAATTGATATATGCCACCAGCGGTTCTTCTCATGCCCGGGCTTTTAGGGACACAGGCGAGCGTGCTAGCTACTGTCCCAAACCAGGACAATAAGTAGACACAGTAACGTTGAGGTGTTTACGATTCCAGGCTTATCCACAGTGAGGCATTAATTCCATGTTTCGGATTAAATCCTTCTTCAGAGCCTTGTTTTAATCGCAATAAACTGGGTTCAAAACCCGGTGGTGTACAAATCGTTCATTCGAAAGGTTATCAAAATACCATCAAAATCAAAATCATAATCATAATCATAATCAAAATACCATAAAAATCATAATCATGAATTCACCTTGCATTCCGATGGTATTGCAATATCCTTTGATCTCCTGGCCTTGGCTGGTTACAAAAAGAGTGGGCCCTGTTTCCTGACGCCCAGCTCTTCGAGAAAGGAACATGTTGATCTTTTTGAAACTCCTTTTCCCTTCAGAGTCTGTTTTTGACCTTCCATACCGCAGAGGAGGCAGCTCTATCTCTGCAATCAGTTTTCTCTCCTCCGTCAGAGACACGATGGCGTCGTATTCTTCTTCTTCGTTCAAAAACAGCTTGCCATAGAAGTGGAGGCCTTTCTTCACTTTGACGTTGAAATCAGGAACCTTCCAAACTGAAGAGATAATTATTAGAATAGTATACACATGCATTTGGGTGAGTCAGAAAGAATACTGTCAGTTTTGAAGAGGTCCAGAGGCTCTGTAAAGGGTGTTCAGTATGTAAGAAGGATCATACTTACTTCTGATTCTATTTTACGTGTGAAGGTTTGAAGACACGGAACCAGAAACAGACATGTTCTTGTGACATTCACGAGTAACTATTACACAAATCACATGGGATGAAATATGCGGATAAGAACAATAGGAAAGAAAATAAGAAAGTTCATACATTAGTTTCAACGTGATAACGAGGCTGCAGGAAGTGACGTGTAGAGCAGTTAGTACTACTCCAAGTAATGTGGGGGTGTCATCAGTCACGTAGAGGGATACCTTGCAGTAATTTTGTGGGTGTTCAGTAGTCTGAAGGGTGTTCAGTAATGCGGAGAGGTACCATAAAGAAATAGAGGGATACCTTGCAGTAATGTGAGGGAGTGCAGTAGTGTGGAGGGTGTTCAGTAATGCGAAGAGATACCATGAATGATATGGAGGGATATCTTGCAGTAATGTTGGAGACTGGAGTAATGTGAAGAGGTATCTTGCAATAATGTCGAGGATGTACAGCTTTATGGAGGGATATCTTATCGAGGTATCATCAGTACTATGGAGGGTGTTCAGTAATGTGGAGTGTTATTTGTTATCATCAGGTACTTGAGGGTATATCTTTTATTCTTGCAGTAAAGGGGAGGGATATCTTCAAGAATAATGTGGGTAAGTGCAGTAATGTAAAGGGGTGTCTTGCAGTAATGTGAAGGGAGTGCAGTTAAGTGACGGGCTATCATCAAAAATTGGTGGAGGGTACAATAATGTGGAAGGATATCTTGCAGTAATGGGAAGGGTGTAAAGTAATGTGGAGGCAATAAAAGTCTTACTTTCATCAGCTGAGTTATAAGCCACAACAACATCATCTTTAAAGGCTGCTTTCCTGATTTTTTCTGGTGAGCCACTGATACCGAACGCATCTTCAATGCTACTGATGGAAAGACGCGACTTGTGTCCAATAAACAGCCTCTTGTCGGTATCGAAGTAGATGTACTGTCTTCCTGTCCCTCCGTTCAAGTAGAACTTAGAGTCCTCCACTGTTCCCAGGTAGAGCCTGGATTTCAGTTCTAGGATTAACAATAGATGATAATAGATTAATAATAGAAGAGTATAATAGAGCAATAGATAAACAATGGAGGAGTATAAAACAATAATAGATAAACAGACTGGCTCTCTGTTTCTTAATGTTTCTAGCCTATGCGCTATCACTAGACAGACTTTTAATCCATCAGAATATGAGATACATTTATTCATCTCTATAACATTTTGTGGTCTGCAAATACACCACAGTGTTTCATGTACAGAAGTACAGACTACAGAGCAATGATAGTTAAGAAGAAAGGAGACTGGCTCTTTGTTAGTCAAAGTTTCATGCGTAGACTATCATGAGACAGACTATGTACAATTCTATTCATAATAATCTATCTGATGATTGCATAAGTTTTAAGCAACAGAAAGCCAGTATCTTTCTTTATCTCTGATTATAGAAATTAATCTCAATAGCATTGCTTGGCCTATACTTATATGTAGTAAGTTACAGAGCGATATAGATAGCAAAAAAGAAAGGAAACTGGCTCTCTATTACTCAAATTTCCTTGCTTATGCAACCATATGATAAACTAAAATCCTTTATACATCATAGTCTGTCTGTGAACTTTAGGCAAAAGAGAGCCGGTCTCCCTTTTTGTTTCTTATCTAGGATCCAATTAAAGTTTTAAAAGCAGAAACAACTCGGTCAAATTTTACAACCGATCAGATTAAGAAACTGTCAAAAAGAAATATGACACACTCGTTAAGTCCACTACCAAGCAGGGATCGAGCATTTCAAGTGTACAAGATAAGATAAAATGTCTACAGTAGTAATTTTCAGCCCAAATTTACAACCAATAAGATAGAAGTACTGCAACACAGCAATGTAACACACTCCCTCGTTGAGTCCACAACCAAGCAGGAATTCAGCATTTCAAGTGTACAAGAACCAATGAATTTCTACAGTAGTAATTATCAGCCCAAAGGATTGGGTTAAAAAACTGCCAAACAGCAATGTTACATACCAACTCTTTTCAGCTCTCTATCGACTGGAATTGAGTATTTCGAGTTGACAGGATCCAACACGACGTAATCCGAGTTCATAAGTAACTCAGATCTCGAGTCCTTGTCACCAATGTCCAAAATCAACTTATTCCCATCGTAGTTTATTTTTGCTGGGTGAAAAAAGAGAATGGTTTGTTACGGTTTATTACGACCTCTCGAGACTACAATCAACAAAAAGAGCAAAGCTCCTTCTTAGAGCAGTAGTTCCTCATAGTATTTAAAAATTATTTGTTGCGTGTGGTACGTTAGTAAGACAAATAAAAGAGACAAATTGAATAAGAAGTACCATGTGACATGATTAAAATTAGCACTAACGTTTCCGGCGTATGCCTAGTTCACCACAGTCTTAACACAATATGCTGTATCTACACAGTCAAAATGCTAAAGAGATGATTTGAGGTCTTTATAAGTAGCTTCAAGAGCTGCAGGTCCACATCAGCTGTAAATCTGCCACAAACCCTGACCTCCGTTACGTTACCAACTAAATATGCTTGCTTGCTTGCAAGAAGTAAGGAGGCTGATGATATATGAAAACTTAGCGTTGCCTTATGATAGCAGGACAAAAGAGATCATCATTCATATCAACGAAAACTAGGTAGAGAAATTCTGAGAATATTACATTTAGATACATACAGGAGTTTTTAAAAGGCTTTGTGTAGTAATTTTGATGTAATAGAATAAAGGGTAGTGGGGCTCAACCAAGGGGCAGAGTACTTTCTGGACATCTCATAAACTTGATCCTATGAAATGATATTTTTTTTACATAATCAATAGATAAAAACTAAAAGGACTATTAACACATACATAACATAAACAATACCCTGGAAAGCAAAGTTCATGAATATCCGAGGGCCATTACATTAAATGCATAAAAACAAAAAGAGGAAAGGCACATTAAATAACATACGAAAAGATACTGAAAAAATTATGAACAGGTGTTAGTGGCTAAGTGTCATAAAACAAAGGGTCAGTACTGCTTGGGTATAAGTATCATTTTACTACCTGGGTATTTGGGTATAAGTATTATTTTACAATGTGATTAATTGTTGTCAATGTAATTTGGGTATAAGCAGTTTTACAATGTAATACCTGAAAGGTTTGATTTACAACTTTTGATAAAATACGAAAGAATCACAACCTGATTCCCCAGTTCCAAAAATTACAGCTCAAGCTGAATGCAAATTGAAAAGCTTTGGCAAACGGAAAGACCAACAACAAAACTAAGGCTATTGTTTTTGTAAATTTCAACAACGATTTGTAATAACAACAACAATAACAACGAATAAATGTGTTATTTCTGTGCTTCCGTTGGATATGACTTCCATTTTGGGCAACAGTTTGAACAGACAACGGATATTTCGATTGGTTTCTCAAGAACTGGTTTGCAAAAAACATTTTTAATGATAACTTTTGGCGTTCGGATAATCGAGGTTCGGATAATCGAGGTTCGGATAATCGAGGATGTACTGTACCAGAAAATACATAACTGAGTATTTGGGTAAAGTATAATTTGACAATGTGATTAATTGTTATAAATGTAATTTGGGTATAAGCAGTTTTATAACGAAATAGCTGAAAGGTTTGATTTATTAACTGTGATAAAAAGCGAAAGAATTAAAATCGGATTCCCCAGTATCACAAAATACATACCTGGGTATCTCTCTTGGGAATTCCTGAAGTAAACATGAGCATACATCACATTTCTATCCCCCTTCTCACCAACAGTCAGTTTGAATCGTACCCCAGGCCCGAAGTGGAAATTCTTATGCAGCGCCATCCAAGTCACAGTGCTTCCCTCCATTTTTAGTTTCTTCGCAGTTATCCTACCGTAGTACTTTATCCTGTTGATCTCGTTGGAAATGCTTTGGTGCATCCTAAGGAACATGCATAACTTCGCGTCAGCAGAGCAGTCGTCCAGCATGAAATTTTGTGCCAGGATTCCGATGCCTCCACTGCGGCCCATAGGTCCATCTTGAAAACAAAACAGACTACAGTTGTAATTGTAAATACCAATGAGGTATACAGGGTTGATACATTGCTATAAATCTAAAGGTCTAAAAGCCTCACGTCCATTGGGCTGCAGGTTTGGAAGGGGTTGCCAAACGAGATGAAATCAGCGGAAAAGTTCCAGGGCCTCGATAAAACAATGGTAAGGACCAAACTGTAATTGAGTGCCTGTCAGTGCCAACTCTCTTAGTATCTTAATCAATCCTCGATTATTATCAATATTATTTTATATTTTATGTAAAGTTCGATTTTGATTAGTTAACTTGTATATATCTGTTATGTATTGCTCGCTATTGTAGTGTAATTAATAGAATGAAAATAAATGCACACACAAACAAAAAATATATTGAAGGATGCAAAATGATGGTATTTAAGGGCATACCTCAAAAACCACATATTTGATGTATCGAAATCTATCTCATCAATATTTCAAAGGTACATTTTTGCCCTTTGTAATCTCCTGGGTACGCCCCTGGTATAAAAACTTTAAAGGAAGCTCTTTGAAGGTGAAGTGAAGCCGTTTTTTTGCACAGATAAGAATATTTGGAAAGGCACAACTCTGATGTTTGATATGTATGTACCATTTTGCCACAAAGAGATAAAAACTTATTACAGGATTAAATAATTTAAAAGATACATTATATTTTACAGATATTTTTAAAATACTAGAAAAAGTTAAAGAAAAACATTCTAAAGAATATAGATTAAAAGGATTAAGAATTAAGGTTCCCCCCCTAACTGAGGTAGCAGGGATAGCATTAGAAAGGTCAAGGTGATCTTATTTCCATAATGGTTCCCTCAGAGGCGCATAGCGGAACTAAATAAAGTAAAGAAGTTTGGTTTGTATGATACGTAAATAAGCTTTGCAAATATCGATAAAAAATAATACAGTAGCAGTATAGTAGTATTTTAGTAAAAAACAAATATATTTGTGAAGGTTTTCAAAAAAAAATTTTAACATTGTTTAAATTTTTTCATTGAATTCATTGATTTTCATTTCATCAAACTTTTGATTTCGCAGTTCATCTGATAAATCCAAAACGATAGTAAAAACAACAAAAGAATCTCGAATGGACTTGATAAAAATCAAGCACAAACATTGTTTGCCGTGCAGAAATTGGCTTTATTTAGGGTTTTCATTATCACCTTTTAGCCCTCTAGTGGTTTTCCACCTCTTGGTATATACTAAATTCCCAAAAAAGGGCTTACAAAATTCATGTGTAGCAGCGAAAATAGAAATTACTCTCTTTTCTCAGAGTTGTACGCAAATACCAATTGCTTTGCTAAATACTTTCCATTACTTATTGAATCCAAAATATTTCATTGTCATTAAGTTCAACTCACCAAAATATTCGGCATCCTTGAAAAACGGTCTGTCAAATTCTATGTTTCCCTTCTTCTTCCTCATGATGATGCCTGTTAGAAATGTAATTCTTAAATTAGATTGAATGTTTACTATTTGCTCTTATAGTGTATAGCAAATCAAGCCTCATCTGATTCTAGGTGGTTAAGGGCAATAAGGGTTATCTCTATCTACATATAATTGCAATAGAAACATGCCATTACAGTGTGCTTCAAAATAAATGTTTATTATTTGTATAGTAAAGTAAATCAAGCTTTATCTGATTCTAGCTAGTTAAGGGCAATAAGGGTTATCTCTATCTACATATCATTGCAATAGAAACATGCCATTACAGTGTGCTTCAAAATAAATGTTTATTATTTGTATAGTAAAGCAAATCAAGGTTTATCTGATTCTAGCTAGTTAAGGGCAATAAGGGTTATCTCTATCTACATATCATTGTAATAGAAACATGTCATTACAGTGTGCTTCAAAATAAATGTTTATTATTTGTATAGTAAAGCAAATCAAGGTTTATCTGATTCTAGCTAGTTAAGGGCAATAAGGGTTATCTCGCTCTACAAATCATTGCAATAGAAACATGCCATTACAGTGTGCTTCAAAATAAGGGTGTGTTTGATTGGTACCAATTCTGAAAACGGTAGACTAAGCAGGTTCTGAATTCGTGTTTGATTGACTCCCAAATTCCGAAAACGGCAGGTTTGGCAGGTTTGGAAGGCCTGCTAAACATTCTGCTCCGAAAGGCAGAAGGTTTGGCAGACTTCGGAGAGATCCTCGTTTTCATAAGAGAAACTCTGAAAATGAGGCACTCGTTGCTACGGTAATCAACCCAGAGTAAATTTTCCAATATGGCGGACGATATGGACAGCTTTTGTTACCAAGCACCAGACTCGTAATCGTGCTGGTCTGCTGGAAACCTCGGTTTCGTCAGTATGAATCTGAAACCTGCCAACAATGTCCATCAGCTGTATAGATTCACATCCTTCCTTTTTCATCGCCTTGAGAATTACTTCAGCGCTTCGGTGATATTTGGCGTCCCGCCTTAGGGGAGCATTGAAGCGAAAAGGGCATTTGCGAGAACGTCCGCATGGTTGAAAAAGCAAAAAGCGCGCCTTCGGAGCAGCACCTCGGGCCAGCGGTATTTTCGAACGATAACATTTTTCCATCTTGTTAAACCTGCCGTTTTGAAGAATTTTGCGTTTGATTGGGAAATGCGTTTCCATCTCTGGCAAGTCTACCGTTTTCAGAATTCAGTATGTTGGGATTACAAATCAAACACACCCTAAATGCTATTTCTGATAAATAAGAGGCAGTTCTAATCCTAAGAATATATCTTTCAAATATCACCCTAGGGAACGTCTGTACAGTGATGTTGAGGATGTGCGGTACTTTTGAAGGAAAGCTCAAGCACTTAAGGTATTACCTGAAAAGTACTGAACACCTTTCACAGTACTGCAAAAACGTTCACTACTATTGTGGATAGGATGAGTATTCAATCTGATAAAGAAAAGTGAATGCAGAAACGCTAAAAAGGTTTCAAGTTGTTTCACCTGTCCCAAATGGAAAATGTCAGTAACTATCTTTTACTACTAGAAAATACGTATATATGTTTAATAAGCACTGGTTGGCAGGAAAGAGACATGAATCTACACTTTCATCTCGACAAGCCTGTTTCGTGATCGCTCACTCATCAGGATATGCTCTACTTCAATGTATTGAGCACTATCTTCTGGGAACCAATATACTAGCTTTATATATGTTTAATATACAGTAGAGTCCCGATAACTCGAACAAGCAAGGGACGATCAAAATAGTTCGAGTTATCAAATGTTCGAGTTATCGAGGCTCTTCATAACATGAATAAGGTTCAAGGGGAATGCCAAATCTGTTCGAGTTAGCGAAAGTTCGAGTTATCGCATGTTCGAGTTATCGGGATTCTCCTGTATATGTTTAAATATATGTTCCAAGTTTCTCGGAGAAGACTTCCTTTGTTTCAAAATGATGACCAAATAGGGGAAATGAATTCTAATTGCTAGGCAAAGAACTCTTAACTGCGTTGCCTTAGACTAGAATGATATTGTACAAAAGGTACACTAGGAAATGTGAATCAAAGCCCGATAACTTTCATAACCACTGTAGCGCTTAATTAACTTTTTACAGTGAGCTGATCATTAAAAGACCCTCCACAGTGCTGGCCGGCACCGTTTCACAATACTATCTATATCCCTAACAGAACTGAATACCTCCACATTACTGATAATATCCCCGAACAGTACTGATGAACCGCTCGACAGTGTTGATGGTATCAGCTCACAGTAATGAATAATGAAGATCCTCCACAGTACTGGATGGCATCCCTGAATACTGGTACTGATGGTATATCCCCCAAAGTACTGATAAGTTGAATAATTTTGATAAACGTTTCCATTCATTGTAAGTTGATATCATTGATATATTGACATACCGATTTTTTCGAACCTCATCCAAGTTGACTCCATCTTCTCGTCATCGCCATAAATCATGTTGACAATGGAATGCAAATAGGCCTTGTGGAAAACCATGGCTAGTTTCAGCTGAGGGCCTGACTCTTCCATGTAGTACAGAATTTCAATGTCAGCCCTTTTCTCTACCGCAACGGTTCCTTTCAGCCTGCAACAAACGATAAAGTTATAAAGAATCGCATTGGGACATACAATCCCCGCCCAAAGTAGTTGGAACACCCTTGTGTTTCTTAACAAATAACTACTTTTTTAGCTTACTTAGCATCTTGTTTCCAATTAAACCCCCCTCCCCCCTCAAAACAATGTTGTTTACAAAAGGAACTCTATGAGACCACACCAAACACTACCTGAATGCTATTGTGCTAGTTTTTTTTATCAGAAACAACATAGTAAAGGGAGGAGGGGAGGGGACAAAAAGTAGAAAACTGTAAAAATCATGCAAGTGTTCCAAGACTTTTGGCGGGATTGTGGTTTTGATAAGCAAATACGTTTATTAACTTCAGAAGTCAAGTTTGTAGAGCGCTGATGCCCCAAATCGGTGATTGTGAGTTTGACTCATTCTCATGTCAATTTTTCATTCTCACCGATTAATTTGATTGTTTATCAATATCAATCGAGATAATTTGTGAGAATGAAAATGACCCGAGTAGGACTCGAACCCACGACCTCTAGATTTGATCTCTAGAACGCTACCACTGCGCCACCGGGGCTACGAGAAACCCAGGCCATTTCATTCACACAAATTGTTGCACCACCACTCACCAAATGCAGAGACGAACCTATCCGGGCTCTTTGACACTACACTGGACCTGCCGAAGGGCGAGGACTTTCTCACACCAGGGAGACCATCACAGTCTCATCACTGGATAGAGTTGCAGGAAGTAAACTTGAAGAGAAGCAGGATTTGGAAAATCAATCGAGATAATTTGTGAGAATGAAAATGACCCGAGTAGGTGAGAAAGTCGTCGCCCTTCGGCAGGTCCAGTGTAGTGTCAAAGAGCCCGAATAGGTTCGTCTCTGCATTTGGTGAGTAGTGGTGCAACAATTTGTGTGAATGAAATGGCCTGGGTTTCTCGTAGCCCCGGTGGCGCAGTGGTAGCGTTCTAGAGATCAAATCTAGAGGTCGTGGGTTCGAGTCCTACTCGGGTCATTTTCATTCTCACTAATTATCTCGATTGATTTTCCAAATCCTGCTTCTCTTCAAGTTTATCAATATCGTAAGGAATAAAATTGTGGCCAACTGAATAGCTATCGACTAATTAAAGTATTCCATTGATATGGGTTTGATAGTTGATGGGCAAATTGCCTTTAATGTCTTCATAAAATAATGTTTTTTAAACCAAAAAGAGTCCACTAGATAGCAAGAAGAACCAGCATATAGTTGATAGGTAAATACACTTACTATCTTCGTAAAGTAGTGGTTCATGTGCAAAGCAAATAGAGCCCACTGAATAGGTAAACTAATTAAAGCAGTACATTGATAGTTGATAGGTAAATAAACTTGCTATCTTCGTAAGGTATTGGTTTGTGTGCAAAGCAAATAGAGCCCACTGAATAGGTAGACTTATCAAAGCATTATATTGACAGTTGATAGGAAAATACACCAACCATCTTCCTCGGGTATTGGTTTATGGGTAAAGCACAAAGAGCCAAATGAATGACTGGGATTGGGCTATATTCTCCAATCAAGCTATTATAAAATTTCTTCAACAACAGAGGCTTAACCAGTTTTTTGAGATCAGTGGTTGCGTGTTATGTAGACAAGGCTCGCTGCTCTAACACTCATGTAGAGACAACTACAAGTGTAGACTATTAACAGTGAATAAAACACAAATATTTCGATGTTAAAATCTTCTTCAGACTATTTGAATAAAACATTAAGTGAAATGAATAAAGTAATGTAATGGCACACTGCTCTATACTAATGACAACTATACTATGGAAAGATAAGATTGGGAACTATACCTAATACCCTAGCGTAAGTAAGCAAGTTAACTTATCAACTAAGAATAAACTGCTTCAAATAGTCTTGCTATCCAGTTGGCTCTGTGACACTCAGCAAACAAACTATTACTTTATCAAGATAGTTAGGATGATTTGCCTATAAACTATCAATCCCATATCAACGGAATGCTTGGTTAGTCTAATTCTATAGGAGTACACTACAGTCTTTGGATGGTACAGAACTTGAGTATAGCCAGAAATATTGGAAACATAATGAAACGAACACATAGATTACTTAAGCTTTTCGTCTGACACTCAACAGAGTAATACGTCAGAAAGAGAACGAAACAGAAACCTAACTGATTTATATACCCAGATGTGGATCGAAATAGGCCAATCAGAAAAGAGGTGAATGATTGGTATAGTGTAGGAAAACCAATCAACTCCAACGATACAGTGAGCGGACCAATAAGATTACTTCAAGAGTCCTAAATGCACATCTGGGTTTATAAGTCAGTTAGGTTTCTGTTTCGTTCTCTTCCTGACGTATTACTCTGTTGAGTGTCAGACGAAAAGCCTAAGTAATGTATGTGTTCGTTTCATTATGTTTCCGATATTTCTGGCTATACAGTAGTACACTACTAGAAGTGAATAAAACATCAAATGAAATAAAAGACCCACTTCAAGACATTATTCCTTTCGAAAGCAGCTTCAAAGTGCATTTGGCTGAGTGGAAAGTCTTGCGTGAATGGGAAACTACTGGCCAGATCATCATCCAAATAAGTCGCATGTGTTCGCTCGCGGATGGTTGCTATGCTGTAGATACCGACAGGACCTGATACTGTTGTTCGTGCAGGGCTCTGTTCAACAGTTATATCGATAAGCTCCTCTGAAAAGATAGTTAAGTGTGATTATATAAGACATAGTTAGGTGGTACAAAATATTATCCTGGTTAAGAACGTTGGTTAGCGTGCTGGCCTATGGTTACAACAACCCGGGTTCAAGACCCAGTGGTGGGATATGTCAAGAGAGCTTACTCTGGTAAAATTTAGGTGAAAGAGATCTACTTTGATTGATGTTGCTTATAAATGGTAGGTTCTTTGCATTATTGAACATAAATCAGAATCGTACAAAGACATAATGGAATGTCAGATTAAAAGGTAATGGGATCAAACATTCACACCTACTATCTTGAATTATTGGTTTATGCAGAAAGCCTCTAAGGTTCCACTCAAGGGGTATACTTATTAAAGAAGTGCATAGATAGTTGATAGAGAACAGACCTGGCCATTACAGGCGGTTGATGGACATTCCCTACCTCAATGCCCTCCTTAGCCCTCCTCATTTACCAAATTCGAAGGGAGTCGCCTAACTCAAGGTGCACACTTACTAATGGATAGCCCGCCTTAGAGAAGTGAGGAGGGCGATTCACTGCTCGCCTAGTTAAAGTCTCATGGCCAGGTCTGATAGAGAAATATACTTTGATTGCTGTTGCTACTTAATGGTGGGTTCTTTGCATTTTGAACATTAATCAGTATCTTATAAAAGATATTGAGCAAATACTAATCAAAAGTGCAACCCCAGTCCTTCATATTGTGGCAATGTCTAATGATTTCTGATTGCCTGAGAATGCAGAGAGCTGGCAAACTCTCTCTTCACACGTAATGAAAAAGGTCTACAGGTGCGAACTCACGATCTATTTCAATTGCAAGTCTAGACTTACTGCATGGGTCTCAGTTTTCTGCATTGAATTGAATTGCTGTGATTGCTTCAGACTGGTGTATAAGTGAACTTGTATAAGTGATAAATAAAGAAATATCGAACGATAACAAGGAATCATGTAATAAGTCTTTTGCAAGTCTACATCAGCTGCAAGCTGCAATACTCCAAGCTTGCATTAACAAATAAATTTGCTTGCTTGCTCAGCAAGGTTGAGTGATCCAACCATTTGGCGATCCCCGTCACTAAATAGAAATATAAGAAAAGGAAAATGAGATCTACATATACTATCCATACCTAATATGACCTGCTTTCCTTTCCCTGCCAGAACCCAATCATCATATTGGCGATTTCCGGTAGATGCCGACTTCAAGCTCATCGTAGCATTCAGCAAGGTAACCAACCTATTCTCAAGGACCGGTACAATCTCGGTCAGGTTGAAATTCACGCTGATTTCTTTAGTCGTCCGGTTCAGGTCGATTGATTCGTACATGACTTTCGTGCTCGGTTCTAGAACGATACCGGTCAGTGATTTATCCGGGAATGCCATCGTAGCCACTTGCTGCATTGTTGTTTCAATAACTTCCGGTGTGTTCCATGATAATGTCTCTGATGTTACGCCACACTGGAAGATGATCTTCTCTTTCATCTGAAGAAAGGTTTATTGAAGTTTTGATGAGAGGCAGTGTGCTTTTATATCGAGGCGAAGCATAGTAGAAATCGCCGTTTTGATAATGTGGAGAGATACCATTCGGTAATATAGAGGGATACCATTCATTAATGTGGAGTGATATCATTAAGTAATGTGAAGGGATATCATTCATTAATGTGGAGGGATATCATTCAGAAATGTAAAGGATATCATCAATGACGTAGAGGGTGCGGATATATGTGTTGAAATCCATAAGAAAAAGTAATGAAGTCCTTGAAATAACTGAACACCATCCACATTACTGCAAATGTCCATCCACATTACTGCACAACCCCCGAACCACACCACTACAAGATATCCCTCCATGTTACTGATTATACACCTCACATTTCTGAACACCCTCCATTTTACTGAAAAAGTCCCTCCGTTTTACAGCACACCCTCCACATTATTGCATACACGTTACAAAAAGAGTGGGAATCCCCAAAAAACTCTCATTAATGGTTTTGCCAAGGAGTAGGAATTCCAATAAGAAACATTCTACAGGAAACCACTTACGTTTCCTTCCTCATCTTTGATATCTGTGTTAGTATTAGAAGTATAATGCACAATCTTTAACCCCTTCTCCATAAAAGTCATGCCCTTGGCGGGAACGAATTTCGACGTCAAATCGTACAGCTTTGGATGATTGATGAAAATGATATCCTCTGATGCCGCTGTAATGGCCAGCTCCCTGACATTCTTGAATATTTTCAACTCTGGCATGGGTAAACCAGTCAGAGACATAACTGCATCCGTGACATCCGCTTGAGATTTCTTGTAAAGAGCAAATATTCCACCAATAGGCTTGTTGAACCCAGCATCTGTCTGCCCTTCCTCTTTGGCACTTTTCTTGAAGTCCTGGACGATGGCGTAGAATTTTTCCGCGTCATTTGGTAGCTCCGGAGTAGCAATGTTTCCGGTTGCGGTCAACTCGAATCCTTCACCAGCAGAAAAGATTCCTTTGATTTCGGGGGAGTTGATGTTGATGGAAGGAAAGCTGAGCCTGTTGCGTTCGAAGGAGAGTGTCTCGCTTATCAATTTGTCGCTTTCGATGCCGAATTTTCCCAGGAAGTTGTTCAGACTCAGGGTTGCCATGTCCATGGTGATGACGTAATCTTCACGATCTGTTTTCTTCCTCAGTTTGATTGGTACGGCTGTGTTACCGCCTAAAAATTGGTAATATATGTATTGATTTCATATTTTCATGACTTTTAGAATGTAACACTTGGTTTTAAGGATTTATATATTACTGCGGAGGATATTCTATACTGCGGAGGATATTCAGTACTTTCAGTGACACTATCAGTACTGTCGATGATATTCAGTGCTGTGGAGGGATACCATCAGCACTGAAGGGGATAGGGGAATACCGTTTATACTGCGGAGGATACCATCAGTACAGTGGAGGACTTCGATTACTGTTGAGGGTTGTTAAGGATTTGTCACAATCTCTATTGCCGTTAGATCACTAGTTTGTCATGGCTTTATTAAGCTTGTGTCTCTCTTTTCTCATCTCCTAAATAAGAACATGAGAACTATCATCATAGTTTTAAAATTCAAATTCTGAAACTTCGGTTTCCTACCAGCACATCAATATCAATAAACGCAATCAAGATGATGAAAATCGAATAATTTTGGAACTTACCAATAGATGTGTGTCCCATGAGATTAACACTCAACGACTTCTGAGTAAGCTCCTCCTTATACTTCCAGTAAATCACCAAATCACTGCCTGCTGCCATTGTCAAATACTGTGGCTGTATCTCCACCGACTCGACACTTTTCACGGAGAAACTGACAGTCTCATGGGTAGCTCCGTTGCAATTATCAATCTTGAAGCTTTCGACGTTGAATTTCTCTGGAGGCAGGAAGTTCTTTGTGACAGAGCTCATCGATATAGCCGGCAGGAGCTGCGCGAGAACCATTTGAAATGAGCATTGACCAGAATTTTTGGAGTATGACGTCTCACAGCCATTGTCACCAGACTGTGAGCGGCCGAAATTGCCGTCTGTGTTTTGGATGGCTAGATTCTGAGCGTTGCTTGAGATGAGTTCCTCCAGTGAGGGATAATCTATGAAAGTAGACAATGATTGAGTTTTAATTACAGTTATTGACCATTATTGCACTACGATATCAGCTTTTTGTATCATTTTAAGATCATCACCTGAAACTGTCTACAGATGGAAATATGAGGACAAAATACTACCTGCTAAATGTTGTCTTTTCATTTACGGCAAATTCTCTTTTAGCCGTCCTCCAAATAAGGCTTCCACTCAATATTTCAACGGTGCAACAAAGTTTGGGGGTTTTGAGTTCGATCAGTCTGAATAGCTATTATAGCATAAAGGATCAACATTGATATACTGCTGATAATGTCGAGTTATAAACCTTAAGTACTAACCGGTAGATCTTTTATGGTATCGAGCAGTTTCTTCGGCATGCACTGTAGCAAGACATACTGCAAGCATCAAAGCAAAGACAGCAATGTCCCATCTCGGAAGCATCATGAGCTATTTCAAGGATTTAAAAACAAAGTAACAATTTAAATAGAATTACAGTAAAAGCTAGTCAGAAACAGAGAGGAAACTAGTAATGTAAAAGCGAGTAAATCACGGCAATAGAGCCATTGTTAGGTGAATATGAGAGGACTGCAAAAGTGAACAAGTTATTATTGTACCTATCAATTGAACAAGTAGAAAAGAACAGGTGTGACAAGTTGTTTGAAAATCAAACGAGAATCGAAAAAGAAAAATGCCTAATATGGCTGAATAGTGAAAACGTGTAGAATAAACGAGAAGGTGCGTATGAAGGAATAAAACTGAAGAATTCTCAGTGATTCGTGTTCTGAAAAATGAAGTTGTCGAATTCCTTTTCGGTCTCTTCCACAAGAATGACTAATTTAAGTTATCAGAATTTACTTCACTACTGATGGGACATGGATGGCCTCTATATTAATCAACAACCAGTACACTATATTGACTACATTAACCATAGCAGGACTGATAATTATCATAAAATGCTTTCATTTATCTTACAGGCTCTACTACACTAGAGACGAGACGTGGTTGACCTCTAGATTAAGTATAGATGACTGATTATCAAACTTCCACCGATCACGTCTGCATGAAGGGAATCAAACTGTGTACTTTTTTGACTCGTATTCCTAAAAGTCATTGAATTCCTTTTCGGTCTCTTATTGAAGAATAACACAAGTTATCAGACTTAACTACACTATAAATGAGACGTGGTTGACCTCTAGATTAAGTATAGATGACTTACTACCCGACATCCACCACCGATCATGTCTGCAAATCACAAACAAGAACGAGTTTGTTTGCAGGTATTAAGATGCAGCACAATTTACGACGCAAACACGTCTTGGGTGGAAACAAACTGCTGGTGGGTGAAACATGGATCTCCATTCACCTATAAGTCTTATTTGATACGTTGCTGGATGAGAGAGTTTAGCAACAAAAACATTATTATTGTAATTCTTAAGGTCCTAATGAAGCCCTGTATGCCAGGGCGAAATATTTGCAATATTTTTCATCTATAATATCTAATCCATCAACGCTTTTTCTGTTTGTGTCGTCTTGCGCTGTTCCTGTTGCTTTATTAGTATTGTACTCATTACTGCATCCGATCTTTAAAAGTCATCTTTACATTATTGGATCATCCAATAAAAGAATTGATGATCATAGAGTAGATTTTAATTTTAAGTATTAAAGTTCATTTCAGTCATACTACTCCGATCAGTGTCAAAACAAAACTTAAGACACATAATTTGGTTCACTTTGTTCCCGATTTTCCTCTTTAATCTAAAGTTTTGTATCAATCAAAATCTGTTTTACGAATTACGTTCAATGAGTGTCAGACTAAAGGCTTTAGTATCACCTTATATCATGCTATATTCCTGATTTTTCTTGCTATCCTCGAGTTTTGTACAAATCAAGGACTCTTCTTCTCTGGTGAGTGTCAGACGAAAAGCGTAAGTATCGTCCTTTACTATCATATGCTCCAGATTTTTCTTGCTATTCTAAAGTTTATACCTATCAAAGACTTTTCTCATTTGAAGAGTGTCATACGAACAGCTATATCATCATATATTTAATATCATCATGTATGGATCATCATATATTATGCTATGCTCTCCACTTTTCTTGCTATTCCTGAGTTTAATACCACGAGGAAAGACTGTTTTGATGAATTACTCTGAAAAATGTTTAACAGAAAATTAAGTATCATAATTCGTTCCACAATGTTCTCGATATTCCTCGATGCCATTTTAAGGTATTTTAACCCATCCATGACTGTTCTTACGAATTACTCTGATTATTGTTGTACTGAGAGCCTTAGTTTCGATATGTTTCCGATACCTCCTCCCGATTCCAACCGTTCAAAGAATGTTCTGACATAATATTGCAATTAAACGCTTTAGTATGTATCATTAACCTCACTCCGTTACCAATTCTTCCTGCTAATATCAAGACTTGTACTGATTTAAGACTGTCGCTATTATGAAGCTTTTAAACGATTAAAGACAGAAAAATAGAATTCTACCACGAAATGAAGAAAATACTCACGTTATCTTGAAGACACCTCTTGGTCTTCCCTTCAAGTGTAGTATATTGTTTGTCGCAGACGATTTTTAGAAACGTTACCTGTTTACTAACCAGTGAGCAGGCGAAAACAACGACATGCTCTAGTCCAAAGACCCGACAGATACTCTGCTAAGTTGGCTATTTACGGCTGATAATCACAAATAAAGAGCAAAGGATACCAGAAGGAATCTTAGATAGAGTCGAGACTTCTATCTCTACCCTTTTCTTGGTTTTACTTACTTATTTCAATAACACCAAGCCCTTGAAGGATTTATCATTTTCGTCATTCAAGTACAGTACATGCTCGCTTATCCGAAATCGATTTTCAAAACCTGGTTACAGTAGAAACCCTCAGGGGAAGTAACTCCTATGTATTGCTGAACGGGGTCGTGCTGCCCATAACGATAGGTCTGAAAACTTGAAAATCAAAATCCCTAATACGGGTTTCAGAAATTTGTCTTTCCAAAGAAAAGGGTTAGCTGGACCATAGTATGTATATTTCTCCCAGGGCTAGACTGTTTTAAAACCTTAATTATGGATAATGGTTTTGAAAGTGGCAGAACGTTTCTGCAAAAGGTTCTTGCTGAATAATGAGAGTTTTTCACTCTATGGCCAGATCTGTATCTCTTACTAAAGCTTTTCGTATCATGAAATATTAGCTGTAGTATGTTATTTTTCATTATTGAATGTGAGGGGCCTATCACTCGAAAAAATCTCAAACACTTTTTGGAAAAAATCACAGGAGAATCACAAAAATCACAGAGAAATCACAAAAATTACAGAGAAATAAAAAGTATCACAGAAAAATAGAAGAAAAACCAAACAATCAACAAAATCACTAAAAATTACTGTGACTTTTGAAATCACAAAAATCTTGTACATTTCTTTGTGAGTGATATGCCCCTCGATTGAATGTTATATGCTGTTGAGTTTAAAACCATAAAACTGAGTATTTTTTCTGCAATTCCTTACTAGTGGATACGGTAAGTTACTGGTGAATGGTAAAGATGGATTTAATTTAGTGGCATGTCCCTTTCAATTTCATAGTCCAAGTTACCCCCTCTCAGGACTGTAATCCCCACATCAGATGCGACAATAAGTTTCCTAAGAAAGTGATATCAAAAGAATTGGATGAAGGTATCAAAGTTTTTTCTTTATCTACCAGGCCTATTTCTTTAGTGGAAAATTTCATGTGAACTTAATTTAATTTTGATAAAGTCAATTGACATTTGTAATTCATTCATTGTTGTTATTGATAAAAATCTGCCCCATGTTTATCGTTGGTCTTCCTGGGTACCAGGATTTTAGATTCACATTGAGGCTGACCATCTGACAGTTCCAGGCGGTCAAGATAAACTACATAACATTTGGTTCAATTGAATTACACGCATATAATTTGCCAACACAAATAAAAAGTATGCCCACCAATCAAACAAGAATAATATATTGATACAACTGTCGTTAAGATTTCGTTCAATAATCTTAGTGAAGCCATACCTGTCTAATAAGGTGTTCTTCTTGTTTTTCCTGAACAAATATTTCCAGCTTTTGTCTGCTGATGATTTGAATTATTCACAGAAAATAAATGATAAATCAGAGATTCAAACATTCTAGGATAATATTGGGTTCAAACCCAGGGCCCTAGTCTGTAAGGGGTACATTTAACTTGACATTGGATTGGGGTGTGCCCACCTCCCCCAGAGATTTTCTAAAGTATAACCGATAAAAATAAAATATTTCTTGGTAATGATACCAGCATTATCATGAATGAAATAATTGAAAGAGAACCTATTTTAAGTTGATTTTTCATAATGATAGTAATATAAAGTCAGTTCAGAAGATAGTGCTCAATGCATGATATTAGAGGGTAACTATGCTCATAGGTAGAAAAAAAACAAGAAACAATATGTTCATCTTGACAAGCTTGTTTCGTGATTGCTAATTTGTCAGCAGATGTACTAAATCAGGAAATGTATCTAAATCAAAAGATTAGTACATCTCCTGATGAATGAGCAATCACGAAACAGTCTTGTGGAGATGAACGTTTCGTTTCTTGTTTCTTTTCTGCCAATTAGTATAATAATGGCAATATTTTTATCGTACCTATTTTCATTTAAAGCCATTAATCAGAAATCAAGTCCGTTTTAATGAGCTCAATAGAAAAAATGTACCAACATTTAGAAATTTTTCAAAGAAAAACCAATCTATATGAGTGATGGAATATTTTGGCATGCTCAGTAGCAAAATATGTCCTAATGTGGTTGTAATAACATTATTAACCTACAACCAGGGGTCCAAGTGGTCATGTCGTAGTTGCCCTTTGTCCCTACCCTTCCCTATTGTGCTGCGATTGCTATGGGCATATGGTTAATACTAAGGCTACCTCTCTGGAGGGAACGCTTGAATCTCTGAAATCTCTACAGCTTGCTACAGATTTAAATAAAAGATACTTCATACCGAAATCCGTAAAATTGGCTTTGCAATGAAAGGCAACTCAGCTAAAAGCGCAGATTTGGTTTGTTCTTTAGCATGAATTTCTCAAGGACTTCCCAGAATTTCAAAACACAAGCTCTGTCCATATGCCTTCTATTCCTGTTGATAGTAAGAAGCTGAACATCCCATTTCTTGACGTTCAAGTCCAGTTTCATATCGTCAAACTTGATGTGGAAGCCTTTGATTTTTGTTAGAATTTCCACCGGTGAGCCATCTGGGGAGAGATTGGGCCAGCCTTTGAACTGCCAAAGTGGTCCTTGCACAAAGACGGCAACGACTCTGTTCCACTCATTAGGCTGCAGCTTCAGTGGTTGGTCAATCACCCGTATTGGCACGGTGACGGTTTGTAACTGTTGGTTGACAGTCATGTCCTTTTTGCGCTGAATCAAAACTTCAGTCTCTTTAATGGTTCCCAGCTTCTTCTTTTCTTCTGGGCTTAGAAATTTGAAATCCTGGAGAAGGTCCTTGCAGTTCAATAATGTTATCAAAGAAGTTGTTCCAGCCGGGACAATAATGATGGGTGTTTTTGATTCACGCTTTTGCGGTAAGCCGCTGGGTTTCTGCATGCCTGATATATGCCTTGGTTTGGAATGCTGGCTCTGACCGATATGACGCTGGCTTTTACCCTCCTTCACACTTTCCAGACTGAGCCCATGAAAAGTTGCACTTGTGTCAATCTTGAAGCCACCCTTGTCAATCTGGCTTCCAAATCTTTCTTGATCGTAACGACTGTATGATGCAGCAGGAGCCGGCTTCTTCACAACGACCTCTGGGGCATCTTTCTTTGAGGCTTGTTGTTGCTGTTGCTTTTGCTGGCCAGCCTTTCCGTCTTCTCTCGCTTTGATGGACTGCAATATTGCCATAACATTTTTCAGGAAAACCTTTCCTGAGCTTTGCAATACACTCGTTCTCGTCCGAAGAAGTCTTTCCCTCATTACGATATCCTTAGTGACATCAGTTTCAATATCTGGGATTGCGGTAAAAGAAGTAGGGGCAGCAGGAGCTTGCTCCAGCATCCCAGATTCAAGCTGCAGTTGATCGTCATCTCCCTTAATTGTCCCTCTTTTTCTGGTAATGATTTTTCTCTTAATTTCTGCAATTTTCTCAACAGACATGACAGTATTCAGCCCTCCTTTGCCTTCCTTGCGGATTTTCTCTGTCGTAACAGCTCCTTCCTTCTTGTCTTGCAGCTTCAAGGCCAGCCATTCTTGGATGTCATAACGGGCCTGGCCATCATCCGTCCTCGCTTTCTTGGAGCCTTCCGAGGAACCCTCCGCGAGAGGCCTTTTCGAAGAGAAAGTTGTAGCTCGCTGCACAGGCAACTCTAGCGGTGCACTTTTATCAATGCTAGGTGTAGTTTCTTTCTCGCCATTCAGATATGCTAGAAGGTCTTTTCTGTCAGGAAAACGAACGACGGGTACTTTAGCAGCGCCAGCTCTCTGCACGTAAATTGGATGAGAAAGATGGACATTTTTCAGCAAAAACAACAACGCCTCTAGCGTGTAGTACTCCTTCGGTGTCGTTCTGCAGATGACATAATTCGTTCTGGCAGTTTTCAGAAAAGATACTGCGTCGAAAGTTATGAGTTTATCATTCTCGTTGATCTCCTTTTTGCTGTTATTGAACTGTCGAAGAAGCGTCAACGGATCCGCCATGTTTGAATTCTCAACTCTGAGATAACAAAAACGCAGCGCTGCTTCCGAAACGTGCTGCGAAATTAATCTGCAGATCCCGCGGGAAAACGCAGACAAAAACGAAATTGCGTTTCCGGTTTTCCAGGGGGGCATGGCTGGGGGGCATAGCCTTTTTCTAAGCTCCTTTCAGGGCTTGGGTTTGTGTTTAGGGTAACTTGTAAATTAATTAGTTGATATGAAGCTTTTAAATTGGAGGGGGCTACTATGAAGTAATTTGTAAATTTGAGGAGTTTCTAAGAAGAAACTTGTAAAATGGGGCAGTTATTATAAATTCACCTTTAAATTGGGGCAGCTACTATGAAATCACTTGTTAATGGGGGCAGTTGTGAGTTGGTTACTATGATGTCATTGCAAATGTTTCAAGAAGGGTTTTTTTCCCCTCGTTTTGTACAGCCTCGTAATGAAATAACTAGTTGCTTTGGTAACAGAAGGTCACTGATGTATCGTTTGATAACACTGATTGCTCATTTATCAATTTTTGCAGTGTTTTTCGCATGAATTTTTTATTGGACCAAGTTACACAATAAAGAGTGAAGAAATTTCTGTATGGAATGAATCGATAGGTAGGTACCCAAACAAAATTTTATAAAAGTAGCAAGCAAGTGCGTCAAAAATCCCTTCTTTGGCGGCAAACCAAAAGCCCGGGCCAGAGCGTTAGATAGGCCTAAACTAGTGACCTTATTAAAGCTGCACATTTTCCAAACGAACCCAAAATTCATCATCTTTTCTGGCCCTATGTAAGAACTTCAAGGAAAAAGGAATGCCCTGTAAAAATGTTTGTTATGAGGCAATGTTTTGCGCAGCCGAAAAGAAGAGGGGGTCCGGGCCGCAGCTGCAGTGTGCGGTGTGCGCTCTGCGCAGAGGGCTGCTATTATTTACAACCCTACTCTTTCAGCTAGCATCAGGAGAGGGCAAGAGGCTCTGAATGATTTTCCCTTTAACTCAGATATTTCATATAGCTGTTTGCATACTTTCCTTCTGCATGTGTTCATAAACTTATTTCTATGCTTCTTGACGAAAGTTCTACAAGGTTGAAATAATTTTGCAAAAATTGTTGTACGGCCAAAATTTCAAAAAGTGTTTCTGAAACTGTGTCTTTTTTGCTGCTGGCATTTTGTCCTTCAATTTGATAATGATTATAGAAAAAATTGTGGTACTGGAATACTAAGAGTTACAGAGAGGGCCATGAAGGGTTAAATTGGGAACAGGGCTTTGCTTTTTTTATGATCCGGGAAAATGAGATTGGACTTCTTGGGACTGGGATGTGGTAATAGAAAAGTAAATTGAGATTGGGATCTGTTAGTACGTCAATATTTAGAAATCTCTGTAATTTTCTTTATTGGGATTGTGATTTTTGATTATTTCAGTGCTGGGCTTTGCGATCAATACAACCCCCCTCCAGGACCCTGTAAAGATAGAATTTAAGAATCAGGGAGTAGCAGTTACTATACCCTTTCAATTGATCAGATTCAAATTGTTTTATAGTTCACAATGGAAAATCCAAAGTTTCTGTCAAGTCCTATATTTGGAAACGGCATTAGCATGCAGTCAGGTTTGTCCGATGTCAAATCACCACAGATCAAATCCCCAAGGGAACTATCAAATATATCAAGACAGAGATCTCCGAGAAGACACAACAGCTTTGCCTCATCTCCTGGTGGGGGTAAACATAAAAACATGCCTCGCTCCATGACCAATCCTGAAATTCTTCTGACTAAAAGACTGCAAAGTTCTGAAACGGATCTGAATTTCTTATCTGCAAACAGAATTGATGCTGCTGATGCCCAACCAAGAAGCAATTCAGGTAATTTTAAGATGGAAAAAAACATTCTTACAAATAAATTCCAACAGCTCTGGGCCTCCAGGCAAACTTAAAAAAAGTTTTGCTGGGGTATATACAAGCTCTTAAGTCTCCCACATAATGGGTCCAATATGTTGCTATGTTGGTAGCAGGCAATTTTCATTACATTTACAAAGGGCTTAAAATTTGTCGCTGTTTTTCTGATAAAATCTCAATTTTAACCGCCAGGTCAGAAGTATTTGGTGGTATTGTACCCCACCCTCAGAGGCCCCTGAATCCCAATTGATAAGTTATTTATACAATATGGAAGTTGATAGAAGATTCTTGTGCTGTAGTCTAGTGCATTTAGAATTTTCTAGTGCAGCCCAATCTTTTACCTTTTTGATACAAACTCTTGATTGATTTCTCTCTAAACCTTTTTGCTGGCAGGTTAGTACCTGTTAGAACTCTTTAAGACTTTTGCAATAAAAAAGAAATAGAAATACAGGCCCGGTGCACCTGGTCCGGCTAATGCGGCTTTGGCCGGCCAAGTTTTGGGCTAAGTCACTCTTGATTAAAATACCATCCCTCCATAAAACATGAGATTTTTAGGGTAAATTTCCATAAATTCATAAGTAAATGTTTTTTTGAAAATACACCAAATTGCATGATTTGACAGAATCTAGATCACAAAATTTTCCTAGGGTATGCACCAGGCCCACTAGTTAATCTCAAGCAGGGCAATTTATGGGTTGCTCTTGCTGGACCTAAAAAAGGAATAGAAATAGGGTAAAAAGGGATAGACACTAGAATATAGGGTGTAAATAAGCAACAATATTCATCATTTTTTCTAGCATTAGGGCACATATCATCTGTCTCGGCAAATGGTGCTATTGGTATCATCCAGGCTGAAAGTATAATCAAAGAGAAGATCCGAAGAAGATACACTGAAATCAGAGATGTAAGTTGAGAATTATCAAATCATTGTTTTTTCTTGCAAGAAAGTCCTAACCCTCTTCAATAGCTTATTCAATTTAGCGCTATTTTCACTAGCTCCGAGATCTGTTCCATCTCAATGTCAATCAAATTTTTTTTGAATTGCCAAAATTCATTGCAGCCAATGTTCCTAGAATTTCAGAAGTGTTTCTAATTTTCACCTTATACTGAACTCAATGCTGGTAAATTTAGGAAAAGGAGGGGAAGCAGTGATTTGGTATCTAATCTTCTCCTAGTGAAGATGAAGTATTGTCGTAATCAGGGCTTTGATTTTCAGGAGTAAAACTTTTCAACAACTAGATTGGACAAGATCAACCTTGTTTATGTAAAATGGCTTTGCTTCCTTCCATTACTGCAGCTTTAAACAGTTTTGATTATTTTTTAGGCTTTCCAAACATTGGATTCCCAGAGAACCTTTACTGTAAACACTGGTGACTTCAGAAGGGTGATTCATGCGTTTTGCCTACAACTAACTGACGAACAATTCAATCATCTCCTACTCAAGGTAAAATGTGTTTATTTTTGTTCATTTGCAATTCTATTACTATTGCAAAATGATTATCCCCCTTTCTCTGTGAATGATAAGGGGGCCTATCATGAGGTCTAGGACCAACAATCAAGAAGGGGATACAAATATCTGCAAAAAGCTGCAATTCATTTCAAATGAAGCCCAAAACCAAAGGTTTTGAAGATAAAACAGTGAACTAAAATCTGCCGTCTCTAAAGATCTCATCTATCTCCCCAACAAATTAGTCTTAAAACATCGACTTTAACATTTGATTCTATATTGAATGATGCGTAGCATTAAAATATGCAACCAACTATCTTTTCAGATTGGAGCAAAGAGAGACAGTATGATCAACTACATCTCCTTTTTAGAGAAATTCCGCATTGGATCTGTTCTCACTGCTGAAATCCAAAGACCTATGAACTCTCGGCCAAGGTGAAATATTTGTGCCTTTCCTCGAAGCCCAATTTACTTTTGTCCTTTAATCACGAGAATGACTACCCATTAGGTGGATTTAAGGTAGTATTCAATTCTAAGTGGCTTGTGAAACCTGTCTACGTTTTTCTAGTCCTTTACTGTATAATTAGAGTAGAAATGAGAGGAATTTCAAAAGAAAAATTACAATTCTAAAACGGCAAGCATGTTTCGACAATCAATGTTCATCTTCAGTTGTACATAGAAGAATGAATCAACTCATTTCAAGAAATATTCTTAAAAAACTTTTTAGGCAGGCAATTTCTGGGAATTTATGTCATCAAAAATGGCACCTCCGGTCAAAATTAAAAATGTAGCCAAGTCTTATTCGAATCTCCATGGTCAGTTTAGTATAAATCAAGCTTAAAATTAAAAGCTAGGCAGGTTGCCCGAATGTTGAAGGAAACTCCCTATCTATTTAACATCCAAAGAAAACATGAATTTACCTGAAGTTTTTCAGTTATTAAGCTCTTTAGCGACAGAAACGATATCTACAGCAGAGTATTCATTAGTTAGTAAAATCAGCTCTTGTTAGACCCTCATCTGCCCAATAGATACTCTGCTGTGGATACTTCTTCTGTCGTTAAAGAGCTTAATATCCAAACAACTTCTGGTAGATTAATATTTTCTTTTGAAGTCAAAAGTTTTTTCCGAATATCCTTTTAAATAAGTTCATTGATTCTTCTATATCCAACTAAAGATGTCAAAACATGTAATTTTCTTTTATAATTTCCATCATTTGTACTGAATTATCGCAAGTTTGAAAGTAAAAATGAAAGCTTCTGAAATCTTGATGTAAAATCATCTCTTGTTTGTTCAAGAATAGAGACAATGTTAATTTTCCAGAACTGCTGAACAAAGGCTGGAACCGTTTGAAGAAGTAGAAAACAGAATCAAAACAAAGGTGAATAGCTTTAAATGATATGAAATATATTATGTGATTTTCTGGCGTTCATTGTTGATAATGAATTTTGAAGGTCTAAGGCAAAAGATCCACAAATGATCGCTACGAATTGAAATAATATTCAAATTTTTGTAGCTATTTTGAATGTATTATGCAACAATTTGAGACACTTTAGGATGATTTGAACAATTTTTGAACAATTAGCAATGATTAGGAAACGAATTTCCACCAGACTAGTAACGAATGTTTTGAACACTTTACGTTTGTTTATTCCAGTAATTATCGTTTACAGATTTCCTGACATAATTTCTGAACATATAGTAAGCGTAGTTATACGCCTCTTGGGTTAGCATTCGACTGGGGTCATTTTTCACTGTCATAAATTACCTTGATTGATTTTCCAAATCTATAGGGAAACAAGTTGGCCAAATATTTTTACAAGTGCAGAACAGACTGTATCTACTGAAATTTGATGTCCCCTGCAAAAGTGGCTTATGATCAATTTTGTTTTCTTACATTTTACAGTTGACTTCCAACCTTGCAAACTTTTTGAAAGCTGTGAGACTATTCGACTACAATCGAGACGGCCATATCCAGAGGAACGAGCTGAAGAGAGTTCTGGATAATTGCTGTTTCAAGCTTCAGGACAGTTACTTTGACAAGTAAGGAAATCTGATTCAAAAGTGTATTTTTGCCTTTTGCCTAACCATTGCTCAGGAAAATGGGGTTTGAAGAGAAGGAAGGGTCTTTTCAGAAGACAAAGCAGTTAGAATATGCAAATAGGAATTTAAACGCTTAGAGCTTGTGAGCCAAAGAGATTGAATTTTAGTCAAACTTTACCAGTCACGTTGATGACGATGAAAAGTGTCATTTTGGTTTGTATCAACATGGGAGACTCATTTTCCCCTTATCAGAGCCTCAATTATCAGACCTTGAAGGTAGTCAGGATATCTGCCTATCAACCTTTCATTTGATTTTAAATTTTGATATTCGTTTTGGTGAAAGTTAAAAACCCTTTTTTCAGCTACTCATTATCAATCAAATCTGGATCCTTGTGTAATGATGTTCTAATGATATAAGACTAAGGCACAAATAACATTGTTTAAAGTATCGAATGGGCATTGGGATCAGTTCTCCTCTTTAGGACCCTCTATCATGAAGGCTAGGCCCTTTAAAACCTTAGTCGATTGTTGCTACTACAAATCATCTTTCATTCATTCTTTAATGTTAATATTTTTAAAGAATGTTATGATTGTTTATATTACAGATTGCTGCATAAGTACGACATTACCCACAGTAATAACAGTGTGGAGTATCTTGATTTTCTGAAAAGACTTGGAATTGAGACAAGGACCAGAGAACGGTCCGAAGCTCGAAAGCAAAACTGTAAGTTCTTTATTTTATATGAAAAGTCGTTTGTAAGGGAGTAATTTCTTTGAAGCTGTCATTATCGTAAACACCTTATAGATACTTCGTATTTCGTTTGATGATAGGCTAGGTGTTAAGGTAGGGTAGGGGCTACCCTAATATCTCGAGAGGCGCTCTCTCAAACATTTCCTTAAAATACAGTAAAATAATGACCAAAAAGATAACACGAGAGGCCCAATATCCTAAGATTATAAAGTATTAATAGACTAATTAATAAACTCAATGTGTAATGACGAAGATGAAATTGGAACGTATAAAAAGATTAGTTTATTTTCGTTCGAAGAAGAGCTATTGCTGTGCTGTTTGCAGAAATCGCAGTTTAAACACACATGTTAAATAAACTTCAAGGGTAGACTAGGAGAAGGGTAACTTATTTTTTAGATTAGTTGTTTGTTCATTTCTTATTTCAGCTTGAATTCCTAAAAACATTTGCATAGCAGCCTGCATAAACTTAAAATGAATAGAAATGAATTGAATTGTAATCCCTGCCCAGATACTACAAGATAATATTCTAGTAAAATCGCTTAGTTGACAGAGCGGCTTAGTGGTCTAATGGTATGATTCTCGCTTTGGGTGCGAGAGGCTCCGGGTTCGATTCCCGGCTGAGCCCCATATTTGAATGTCTTTTACTTTTCCTCTCTTCCTCAGGTCATTCAGTTTTGCGTCTATCTTACTTTCTTTTTCTTTTTTCATTCAATCGTTCGGTCTATGAAGCGTCAAAGAATAAGATTTTAGATGATATTGTTGTTCTTAAGAATTTATCAATTTATTTCTATATTTTTCAAATACAATTTTTTTGTATTTTTCATCAATGCAAAGTTTTAGTTTTAGATTTATTATCAAATGAAATGATTTTATATTTGTTGTCATATAGACTACATCATTTTATAAGGATAGACAGTGGTAACATTTTGTTTTTGTAAGAAATCAGCCACAAATATTACATTCGTTTTGTAACTTCTCAAACAAAGTTCAAAAAAGATACTTACCTTTTCTACTCCTGTTATCTAACGAAAACCTCATTTGTTGAGACTTGTATGGATTTATCTTTTGAGAAGCATTCAAAGTTTCATACCATTCATGTTTTTAATAAGTCTTTTAATGATTTCAATAATGTTTCACTACTGAATTCAATGCATCATAATTAAAGCTAATGATGGGTGCAATTCTAAATAATGAAATTCATCAAATTATCTTTCTCCTTATTTTCATTACACTACCACAGTGATAAAAGGGGATCATTGCTTCCATCCACTGACAGCGTTTTTAGGCTCAAATTTTAGGAATGAAACGAAAAATGAATGATTTTATTGAGGCCATAGCAAAAATAAACTGCTCAGAAATGATTTTTGGAAAACATTTCCCTCACCAAGTTTCCATATAAAATGCATTGTCAGTGACCTTAGCGATATCATATCTTTTTGAAACGATTCTTTAAACAGTTGTCAACTAAACTCAAAACTCAAACTCAAAAATTTTTTTTCAACATGAAATTAGTAAATTACAATATACTGGTTAATATGCAATAATTTGAAAGTTTACAATGTAATAATTAATTTTGGTTACTAAGAAATGCAATGTTCTAGATAAAATCAATACAACGAAGGAAGTAATTAAAAAATTCTAAGCTGATGGACACATGGAAAAACTTTGGGCAAGCTATCGAGGCATGTGTCCAGTTTGATGTGATTGACGTACAATTTTAAGTTTGATTAATAACAACAGTAACAGTAAGATATGATTAGCAACTAGCATTTCATAATTGAAACTATCATTTTATCAAACACTATTGGTTAGCTGGAGACCTTTTGTATCTTCAGCTTGTTTTTCATTTTGTAAATACACGAGCTTTTGAAATTTTAGTGATTATTTTATATTTTCCTCTATCAGTTGCTGAGCTTATTGTGTTACTTATTGTTTCATTTTGTTAAAACATTGACTGGGAATTTCTAGGAAAGCATTTTTTATGAGCAAGTTAGAGTTTTGATAAGGTCACAAGCTGCTATATTCTTACTCACATTTTTATCCCGAAATTCTTCCCGTTAGTTTCATACAATAGATATTGGAAGATAAATCGCTTTTGTTGATAGGAAATATCATTTTTTGAGAATACTTTCTTTGATCTTATTGAGTGAGATTCTGTTTAAGGTGCTAGCCTGACTTAAGCTAGGCATTTTTTTTATTTGCAGTAGGGTTACAGTTACATACACTACATTACTGATTATAGCATCATGAGCTCCTAGTTTGTTCATAAAGTGAGTGAGTTTCTGTTTAGCGCGCTAGCCTGACGAAGGTAAGACCTTGTTTCCAACCAGGTCAGATTAGCATGCACTTTAGAATCGTTGCATATCAAGACACAACGGTACTTTTTTATGAAGATGAACTTTATAAAAATTCAATCATCATTTACTGTGTAGAACACAAGAGGAATGAAGAACTACTACGGCTATAAGTTTCAGATGTTTCTTATAAAAAAGAGTTGATGTTGTTGTGGATACATGAAACTGCTGATAGTTATTCGCCAGATATTCAAAAGTCTTTGAAGATGAGTTCAAAGAAATTGGCTCATGAAAGAAAAGGCTCAAACTCTGAGATTTAGCAACCTTAGAATGCTGTCTTTACATCGGGATGTTTATTTGATGTGTAAACGCTTGTTGCTGTTGAAAATTGGATGAGAGACAATTTTTTGAAAGACATGAAACTGGAAACAGGAAGACAAGATAAGGCTAGCTTAGAGTTAGATGTTTGAAAGCACTAGAGTACTATTTTTATACCTTGAGATGTTTATGTGATGTTTATGTGATGTATTGGAAAGACTTGAGACAGTTTTGCATTTTGTAATCGCTTCTCGTATCGCTACTAGTAATGATAACGATGTATATACCGAGTTGGAAAGCGAGCAATTATAAGTCCAGTGCAGATCTTACGTTATAGCTGCTAATATTATCATAAAGGAATAATGAACTAAAATAGAAGGAATAGAAAGAGTTTTCGCAATCAGCTATATGGATCTGTTTTGTTACTCTTGCTGTCTTTTCACAAAGAAATACTGAACTAAAATAGAAGGATAAAGAATTATAGCTGATAGCTAGAAGGCTCTCATCCGTTTGTTACTCTTGCTGTGTCATCACAAAGAAGTTTTCAATTCGATATGGAAGGATGAATAATTCTAACGATCAACTTTATGACTGTTATCTATCTTGTTATTTGTTGCTACGTACTTGAAAATTAATTGAAAAGAAAGATATTCTGAGCAGAGAAAATGGTATTGTTATTCTCCACAAAAAGGCGTTAGACAGCTGCTGACCACTCAAATGTGTAGACGAGATTTTAGTTGAGATCTGTACAAGATGCACGTTAGAAGCCTCAAAATTACCTTCCAGCAAGCATTGATACGAGTGTATGCTATTGAGCAATTGTTTACAAATTGATTCGAATTACGAATTACATTGTTACTTATGTTGAGTTGAAAAAGAAGGATTGAAAGAGTTTTACAGCCCGGCTTGAAGGAATTTCAATTTCGCAATACTGTTGCTTTGCAATAAATACGCTTGTGGATTTTGGATGAATCTTGTAGATGATGCATTTAGTTACCTTTCAGCGAGTTTGGATATAAATGTTTGCTATTGAAAAATTTCCTACGAAAGGATAGATTGAGCTGTTTAAATTGGATCGATTCCTGATATTGGCAAGAACACGAAACAAATATGGGATTCAAATTCTAACAAGCTACACATGATTTGATATCGAAATAGAGAACGTAAAATATTTGTGTTAGCTGTTCATCTATTGAGTACATAAGTGTTTATTGAGCTAAATGATTTAGATGTTGGATTTTCTGATATTGACAAAGAAATGATACATATGATATTGGGCCTGAGTTAAACAAGTATTAGATGCAAAGTTGAAATTTGAAGAAAGGAGAACTTATAGTTTATGTGATACTGTCGATGTGAGGGCAGCAACAATTCACCCTTACAATTTACAGCATCGCCTGTCCTTAAGATCTGAGTTAAACAAGTATTAGATACAAAGTTGAAATTTGAAGAAAGGAGAACTTATAGTTTATGTGATACTGTCGATGTGAGCGTAGCAACAATTAAGCCTTACAATTTACAGCATGACCTGTCCTTGGAATTGTAGTATCAACTGCGATTGGTGCTTCGAGTGTCAGATTTTTAGTTGAAAAACAAGGCTTGAAAGAGTTCGAAGGAATTTACTTTCGCAATACTATCTTGCTTTACAATAAATTCACCAGTGGATTTTGGTAAATCTTGTAAGTCTAGTTGAAAAGAGTCGCACTCTTTCAAGCCCACTTTGCTTCTATACTTCAGCAACGCCGAAAATAGCCCTCGTGATCGAGATAGTAGCAGAAAGCTCACAGATTTGGCAAAAATGAGTTGAAAATATAATTACTTAACTGAAGACGTTAGAGGAAGGTAGAAAATGTTGCATTCATTAACGGATAAGCAATTTTAGCTTCCCATGCTTGTAATTTCCAATAGTATTCTCTAATGATGCTGTATTTCGCAATACCGATATAAAGAATGAGTTTTAGAGCCTAGACGAAAGAGATCTATTTTACAATAACAGTGAATGAGTTTGCAGCTTATTGCGAAGGAATTTCACAATATTGGTATTTCTACTTGTGGAACACGGTGGTCAGATGAAATACACGTTAACAGTTCCACAAGAGTAGCACAAGTACCATCTAGCAAAAGAAACATTGCCCAAGTAGCTTCAAAATATAAAGCAAGAAATATCGAGCAAGTAATTGAGAACGAGAAATAGAGGACAAGGAATAGAGAACAAAGATTGTAGCACAAGAACTATAGAACAAGAAATTTAGTAGAGTGAACTACAGCATATGAATGAAGAACGAAAATATAGCCCAAGAAATATTGCACAAGGATTAATGAACAAAAATTAAGAACAAGAATTAGAGAACAAAGAATAAATAACACAAATATAGCACAACAACTATAGAACAAAAGTATAGCACAGGAAATATAGCACAAGAAATGAATCAATCGCAAGAAGTATATCACAAGAAATAAACAACAAAGGAACATAGCACAATCAACTATAGCACATGCAATAAAGAAGAAAAATATAGCACACGAAATATACTAAAAGGAATAAATAACAGGGAATATAGCACATAGAGCTTTCAGATTAAGCAAAAGCTAAATTCCAACATGTCTTCCCTTAAGTCAAGACGCAGTGGAAACCCTGATGTTCTAAGTCGCTCCCTCGACTCTGGAAGGAATTTTTACTCAACCAGCTATATTGACGATTTTGGTAAAAGGAAGAAGAAAGGGGTTTCGTGGAGCACTGGGGCACTTAAATACCCCATCATACCGCCTATCAGAGGGGACAGCAGTAATAACAGTTTGGAGAGGAAAAGCGATGTATCCAGATCTGAAAGTGCTTTGAATTCTCTCTGTATTGATACAAGTAGTTTTTCTTCTTCTCCAAATTCGTGTGAGTATTCCGACATAAGATGTTTGTATTTCTAGAGTTGAATATAGTTGATAGGCTAATAAGTTTACGTTTCTTTGTTAGGTATTAGTTTATGTGCAAGGGCAAACTGAATAGGTAGAGTAATCGAAGCAGTGTATTGATAGTTGATAGGTAAACACGCTTACTATCTTCGTAAGGTATTGATCTATGTGCAAAGCACAGAGCCCACTGAATAGGTAAACTAATGGAAGCAATGCATTGATAGTTGATAGACAACTATCAACTATGATCAACTAATTTGATCAACTAATATGATCAACTAATTTGATCAGAAGTTGATCAACGATCAACTATCAACTAATACGTTTACTGTCTTCGTAAGGTATTGATTTATATGCAAAGCACAAAAGGCCCACTTATTATCTAGACCAATCGAAGCAGTACATTGATAGTTGATAGGCAAACACGCTTACTATCTTCGCAAGGTATGGGTTTATGTGGTAAGCTCAAAGGGCCCATTGAATAGTTAGACTAATTGAGCAGTGCGACCCTGGTTCTTCCTCTCGATGTGACCACAGCTCGTGATTCCTTTTGCCTTTTTGCCTGGAATTACAGAGAGCTGGCTAATTCTCTCCTCACACTTTGTGAAAGGTCTGAAGATGGTTTCGAACCTGGAACCCTTTGAACAAGGGTCAAGGGATCTTACCACTCGGCAATCCCCGACATAATGTACAGTTACTTTCTATAGCAGAAGTTAGCTTTCTATATTACAGAAGTTTGTTATTGTGAATCCTTTATCCTCCTTTCAGTATTTTTAGACCGTCCTTCGAAGAGTAGAGAGCAGGCAAAGTCGAATTTCTCACAAAATTCAGAGCCCTTGGTCGGTATGACACTGCCACAACTTGAGAAGAAATTCAGGGAAAAGGTCAGTGTTCTGTCATATATCAGTACAACACTAAAAAAGTGAAGGAAAAATCAGAAAAGTTGTTTGTTTGGATTGGATTTTTTATTGCTTGGTCTGATTCTAATGTTTGGAATATAGAAAAAAGGAATTACTTTTGAGTAGAACTATGATTTGGAAAATCAATCAAGGTAATGAGTGTGCATGAAACATTACCCAGATATGACTTGAACCCTCGACCTTAGAGTTTGCGCCTCAACCACTCCAATGATTCCAATGACAATCAATTCGTAGCTAAGTTGGTAAAGCGATGAAGGCAAATTTAACACAGGGGAGGAATTCCACATTTTTCTGATTCTAATTCCCGGATGAATTCTATGTGTTTGCCATAACATTACACAAGAAAGAGACATTACTAACCCCGCCTACAGCTTGGATCTCTGTATGAGTCGTCCTGCAACCTGAACATGGCTCATACGCACAATTTATTGTTTTAGCATCTATGATAAAATGGGCCTTTCTTCTAAAACGCATGCGCAACGAACTAAATTAGATGTGGAATTCTTCCCCTGTGCAAAATCAATGGAGGCACGGCCTTAGAAGTCGTGGGCTCGTATAATTCCCAGGCCATTTTTCATTGACACAGATTTTCTCGAAGGAATTGCTTTTTTCATTTCTTCTTCTGTGACATGTTCTAATATTTCATTTTGTCTTTCTAAATGTCTATGCTATGAAAAATTTGGAAATAAATAAACCTATCAAAATAATCTTTGAGAGTGCCTCGAGTAAGACTCGAACCAAAGACCACTAGATCTAATAAGCTTTACCAATGCACACTAGAATACTAACTTTACCCCTATTGCCCAGTGGTATAGAGCACTAGAGAACTACCGTAGTGGTCGTAGGTTCGAGTCCTACTCGGGTCATTTTCATTTTCACTAATCATCTCGATTGATATATCTTAGCAGTTATACGCGAAGATTAAAGTGCATTAGAGTACTAATCTATGGGTTGTGGGTTCGAGTCCTACTCGGGTCATTTTCATTATCTCGATTGATTTTCTAAATTCTGCTGCTTCTCAAACTGATAAATTTTTTTAGGTGATATTGAAGTTCGGAGATGTGAAAAGAGCGTTTGTTGCGTTCGACAAAAAGAGAGACGGGTTCATCACCCTGGATGAGCTAAAGAGAGTTCTGGTTAACTTCGTGTTTCCAATGTCTGACCACATGTTCTCTCAACTCATGGAAAGGTGACTGGTCCAATTCTAATTATTCAATTTCATAGTGGATATACCCAGATGTGGATCGAAATAGGCCAATCAGAAAAGAGGTGAATGATTCCGGAAATTTTGGAATCAGTCAACATAAAAACCAGGGATCCTCTATTGTGTAGACAGAAGGAGCTCGTTTTCGCCTTAGGACTCTTGAAGTAATCTTATTGGTCAGCTCACTGTATCGTGGGTGTTGATTGGTTTTCCTACACCATACCAATCATTCACCAGTTTTCTGATTGGCCTATCTTGATATACATCTGGGTATATAAATCAGTTAGGTTTCTGTTTCGTTCTCTTTCTGACGTATTACTCTGTTGAGTGTCAGACGAAAAGCTTAAGTAATCCATGTGTTCGTTTCATTATGTTTCCGATATTTCTGGCTATAATGAAGTTATGTACCATACAAAGACTGTAATAAATATTTCATTTTCATTTCATAACTTTGATCACCCACAAAGGGGTCTACAGAACTTATACAACAAATGCATATTAAGGTATGAAGTCTAAATATATTTTGAAGTATTAAGTCAGGGACAGATTTTTATTTGGATGGATGGTCTAAAGTGGTATTTTCATGGATTTTACCATACTTTTCCCTTCCCAATATATTTCATATTTGATCAGAGCAGTTTTGAAAGAACTTTGAAAAAAGTTATCTTGGATCATAAGTAAGTAAGTAATTAAGTCTTTTTGCCAAAAAAAGCTTACAGAAAGCAAATCTAAAGATTACTCAAAAAGTTACTTAAAATCAATAAAAATCATAATATCTAAAAGATATCTAAAAAAACTAATTGACAATGGCATAAATGGCATAATGCAGGTCAAAATATTCCTTATTTTTTTGCTAGGTTCTCTTATTTTCATCAATCAATTTTAGGATGGAGCTTCTTAAAAGAAGTGCCTCTTGTATGCGAGTATTTTTTAGCACTGTGTTGAAAGATCTGTTCGCATATATAATACCTTTTACAAAGCCAGTGTATTGGCTTTCAGAAAATATTGCTCAATACATAGAAGTAGAGCATAGATAAACACTAATTGGCAGAAAAAAAAACAGGAAAATACACTTTCATTTCGACAAGCCTGTTTTGTTGTTGCTCACTCATCAGGAGATATACTAATATCTTTTATATTTCAGATGCGGTGTACGTGCCACTCATAAGATGGCCTACGATCACTTCCTTGATAAGTTCAAGCATCCAGGCCAAGAGGGTAACGGACAGACCATCCCAATCAAACCAAGCCATAAGTGAGTATTTCATCTGCTTTTCATTTATTCTCTATCTGAATTTTCATTAGTACTAGCAAGTAATTCATCGCGATAATTAATGTAGGTAGTGGGTTCGAGTCCTACTTAGGTCATCTTCATTCTCTTAAATTGTCTCCATTGATAGATTTTAACAGATATATGCTAATAGCAGTATTATAGTGCACTAGAGTACAAAACTCGAGGTGGTTGGTTCGAGTCCTACTCGGGTCATTTTCATTTTAACAAATTATCTCGATTGATTTTCCCAACCCTATCTCGTGTCAAGAAATATTTTGAGCAGGATTTGGAAGATCAGTCATGAGTTTGAATCCTGCTCGTGTCACTTTTCATTCTCGTGAATTAATTTGATTTAAATATTTCATGGGAAGAATGAAATATATGTTTTATGTAAATGAAAAATGATTCGAGTAAGATTCAAACCCACGACATCTGACTTGGCATGGCATCTCTCTTTCGTAACTTTTTGATATCAGCTGCACGTTTATTCTGTTTAGTGCCAACCATTCGCAACACTCCAACAAATACCCCAAGTTAATTGAATGGATCCCTCCAACATTGCCGCCAGTGACTTCATTTTCAAAAACAGATGTTAGGCCCAGTCTTTATATTAAGATCAGTGATATCAATTCATACTGATGGTAATGGATGTATCATAATATTTTCATTCTTTATGTTTTATTGATCCTTCCAATATGGCTGCCTGTGACTTTATTTTTCAGCAACAGAAGCTCGATCCAGTCTTTATTTTGAGATCAGTGTGTTCAATTCATATTGATGATGATAGATCTATCTAAATGTTTTCATTATTTAGGGTGAATCCAATACGTGAAGCCGAATCACCCCTAGAGATGAAAGAGATTTGGACAATGTTACGAAATCACATCATCAACAGTTATTCATCAATAAAAAAAGCATTCTTAGTGTTTGACGACGTAAGAGTTTATATCTAGCTACTCTATGTTTGCTTTTGAGAAATTTTGAGTCACTATAGATAGCCTGAAGACTGGTAACGAGTGATCAGCTTCAATCAGAAATTTCCAAATGACCGCTGGGTTGAATGGCCTGAATGACTCCCTGCTGGCCTCAATAGTCTAACTTGAAATCGTGAACAAAACGCAACATTGGATATGCAAAAATCTAAGTTTCTAGATGCCCATGATATTACCCCAAGATTTCAACAATGTAAAACTATAACACTACTGTAAGGGGATGAAAGTATGTAAACGATGGTTATAACTTTACGACAGCTAAAACACAAATCGAGGCTTGATAATATATAGGAAAAGCATGTCTGTTTACATATTTTGTCTAGGTCTCGTCAGCTTTTACTATATCGCACGAAAATGTTTTTGAATAATTGCACAGCCTCGTTTTGCGTTTTTGAAGTCGTAGATTTTCAGATAGTCGTAGATTCATCCTCTTACTGTATAATTGATGATAATGATAATATGAATAATTTTAAATGCGTCCAGGTTTTAAATTTTCAATTTCTTCTTAATTTTTCTCAGGATAAAGATGGCCGGGTACGACGGAAAGAGTTTCGTAAAATACTGAAAACTTTCCCATTTCCAATATCGGATGAGCAGTTCAGAGAAGTCATGCGTAGAGTAGACCCCGATGGCAATGGATTCATTTCATATCATCAATTTCTTGACACGTTTGAGACGCGAGAGGGTCAGGTAGGTTGTTAAACATTGTTTCAAGGTTCGTACAGAACTTTAGGATAGTGAGAGTGAGTGAGATTCTGTGAACCTATTAGCCTGACTAAGGCAAGGCCTATTTCCAGTAAAGTCACAGTTGCATGCATTACATTACTACATATAGTAGCATGAATTCCTATATCTATTGCAATCATATGTGAGTGGGTTTCTTTTCAACTAGCTAGCTTGACTATAAGGCTTTGTCTTGTTTCAGTAGGGTGATGGTAGCATACACTGCATTACTACATAAAGTAGCATGAGATCCTAATGTGTGTATTGCACCCATTTGTTAGAGAGCTTCTTTTGAACGTTTTAGCCCGACTTAGGCAAGGGCTTGTTTCTAGTAGTAGCATACACTGCACAACTACATATAGTAGCAAGAGGTCCTAGTGTGTTCATTAAGTGAGTAAGTTTCTGAGTCTTTGAATAAAACAGAACTTGAGGATGGCGCAAAAAATTAGAAACATAGCGAAACACAATAACTACTGAAGCTTTGTGTCTGACACTCATCAGAGTAGTACGTCAAAACAATCTTTGATCAGTACAGAACTTGAGGATGGCGAGGAAAATCAGAAACATAGTGAAACATAATAACTACTGAAGCTTTGTGTCTGACACTCAACAGTGTATCAGAGACACTCATAAATAAGAGAATGAAAATGAGAACTAACGAATTATCTTATCAGAGATGGATCAGAATGGGCTATTGAGAAAAGAGTTGAAGGATTGGGTATTTATGACAAAAGCGCGTAGGACGCTTCGCGACGTTTCTGGATCAATAAGAAAAGAGACCAATACACAAGTACCCAAAGTTACAATATTTGACATGATTGTCAGTTGTCTCATAAAGACTATGTCTGACACATTATTAGACATGATAGCCACCACTCATCATGACAAGCCTCCGATATTTAGTAGGGCAACGTAAATACATTTCGTTTTATCAAGGCTGTTTCTGACAAAATTAGACATGATAGCCCCCACTCATCATGACAAGCCTCTGGTATCAAGTAGAGCAGTATAGATACATTCAGGCCTATCAAGGCTGTTTCTTACAGAAAATAGTCAGTCAGCACTTAACATGACAAACCTTTGATATTTAGTAGGGGTTAAGTATGAAAGACTTTATATGATATGTGGTGACTATCACGTAATATTATGTGCCAGAAACAGCCTTCAAAAGACCGAATGTTGCTTTGTTTTGGAGTTAGAATTAAATTTTTGATTTTAGGGTGCCCATCCTTGGCTGAGTAACCAACGAAGAGTAAATCAATCAAACCAACTTCAAACTTTAGATCGAGAAAGAGTGAGTAAAATGTTTGTTTACTGTAATAATTTTGATGCTGCTGGGAATAACATGTCTATGCAAAAGCTATGAAGTGAAGTACTATGAAGTTGACTGATACTGTGTTGCAACCAAAGACGAGTGCGCTAACCCCTGTCCTAAGCTAGGACTAATAAGTCAGGACAGTAACCTTGATGTGTATCTACTCATCAGTATGGCATTAATTCGTGTTTTGGATTAAATCCTTCTTTAGAGTCATCTTATATTAATTTTGATTTATTAGGCAAGGTCAAAAGGGTTATAGGAAAGTGATAAATTTTTCCTATTGATGTTTATAGCATGAGACTTTGAGCTACAGAGAGTCTCCTTTCTTGTTTCTTATTTATAGGGAAGGATATACGCTTCTATCCTGTGATAAGGCTAAAATTAACCAGTGTCTGTCCGATTGATTTTAAAAAGAGCGATAATGTATTCTCGGTTTTTTAAATGATATCAGCATCTTTCAACTCAAATTATTTGTTGAATCCTGAAATATGATCTCTTAGGAGAGATTTATATTCGATTTCTAATCTTTATAGAATTACTTCATTTGTTAAATTCTTAAAAAACCTTTCCCTTCATAAATTGTCATAGATCGAATCAATTTGTGAGAGTTTTTTGATGTTTAAATTGTTATCCTCACATCTCAGGCAGAAGATATCTTGCGTACAAAAATCATGGACAACTGGAAGACGATTGCAAAGGCATTTATAAATGTTGATGAAAACAGTGATGGTTTTATATCACAAAAGGAGCTAAAGACTTTGTTGACTCATTTCCACTTGCCTATTACTGAGGAGCACTTCAAAGAGTAAGTAACAAGGTTGAATTAGAAAACAGGGAGATTTCGCATGCTTAAGCCTTTCTGATATTTGAATTACATACTTGTAGTGTTCAGCACTTTTTGCTCATAAATATGGGTAAATTCAGAATATTCTTGCACTGAAATTTGAACCAATTTTCATTTAAAAACAGTTTGTGTATTTCCTGCGTACTTAGGTATTTCCTCAAGTACCTATTAAGACCCATCCCCCTCCTTAAAAGGGACAAAAAAAGAGAGAGCATATAGTGCTGAAGCGAAGCGTGTAAAACAGGTTCAGCGCTCTATCATACTATTAGTTTGTATGTCACAAGAAATGTCCTTTCTGTATGAAAGTGTCAGCACGTAAAGTTATTGTTCAGTAGTCAAAAACTAAATTTCTTACTTCTCATCAGAGTTGTGTTATAAATTCTTGGCTCAAGAGTCTCTAGTATTTGTCCTATCTTATTAATTTTCTAACAAAACAAAACCTAAGTAGTGAACACAAATCTATTACTAAGTATGCTAAGAATTTGCTCATCCTGTCCTTTATGAAAATGCTTACTTCTCAGTAGAGTTGTGTTTTAAATTCCAGGCTAAATCAATAGCTTTACTGCTAGAACTACCACTCCTCGTCCCTACTTTTGAATTCTCCAACAAAACAAATAGGGGAGCAGCCTTAATAGAAGGAAATCTGGTAGGGTATTTTGTTCTTCACAACATAATTGATAATCGGAAACACACTGCTCCAGGGAAAAGCAAATGAATGTAATAGCCTGAAGAGATCTTCTAGATTATCCAATAGGAGAGGGTTTAACTAAAGCTGCTACATTACCCAACAACAGAACCAATGTGGTGAACACAAATCTCAAGGCAAAGAATATGTTTCATTTCCGGTGAAACTTTTTTTATAATTGCATAAATTCTCATTGAATTGCAAGCTAAAAGCGTGTTGTCAGAATACAGGATACATACATACATTATGCAATAGTTACTCTTCTGGTCATATGATGAAAAGCTTCGTTTCATCTTCCATCTCCAATTTTTCTACTTAACCACAACAACGGCCATCTCCAATTTTCATACTCCCAAATATCAAATGCTGCTAGACAGCAAAGATACGATTCTGCTTATTAACATTCCAATCTTCATTTCAGTTTGTGGAAAAAATGCGATCTCAATTTCGATGGAAAGATTCAATATTGCGAATTCATGAAAAACTTGGTAAGTCATTATTTCTATTGTTTGGGAAGATCGTTACGAAAATCAAATTATTGGCATTCAATCTCGGATACTAATTCCAATATTTACTATACTCTTTAGATAAGTGTCGCCTAGGCCTAACTGACCCTTACCATTAGAGCTAATTACCATAGCTTCTAATACAAAATACATTAAACTCACTCTAGAGTTGAACTCTCTAAACTCCCTCTGAAGTTATTTCTCTCAGAAATGGCCCTTCAACCATTACCAATTAGAGAACCCTCTATCATTGCATCTAATGCTACTATACATTAAACCTTCTCTCAAGTTGAACCCTATCTTAACTCTCTGAAAACTCTCTGTAAAGGTAGCTCTCTCGGAAAAGGCCCTTTACTAATAGAACTGATTGCCATACCTTCTAATGCAAAATACATTAAACTCCATTTAAAGTTGGGGCCGATGGGCCTCGACTGTGATAGGGTTTTCTACCTGCGGCCTAAATATCGAAACGTTTTATTTACTGTCTGAAATAGTAAGTGCAAAGCTGCTCTCCTTACATCCACTGGAATTCGTGTTGCTTCTCTTCTCTTTCCTCTCCGCACTTGTCTCGGCAGCTGACCCATAGAAGCAGCGCAGAAAACGTCTCGCCTTTGACTTGAATATGTTCCTAAACTGTGGAATCTTCAGGTAGTAGATGGCAGGGTTGATGGCAGAATTTGCCAGTGCAATGGTCATCAGCACAGCATAGCAGACCTCTCTGGTAGGCTGACCCACCAACACTGTAGCAGATATCAAGTCATCAACGGCAGTTATGCCATGATATGTTGACACTGGACCCATGGTGGCTAAAAGACAGGCTATGATCACGAGTATAGCTCTGGCCGTCTTAATATGACTTTTGATGGTATTCCTGTTCTGCATTTCACTACCATGCTGTGCCAGGGCGTTTTTCTGATTCTTCACGATTCTGATGATCAATATGTAGCATGTAACCATAACCCCGATCATAGCAGTGACGTATACAAGGATGATGCTGGTATAGATGGTTTCACTGGAGTAGCGAGAGAAGGGGACAAGAAACGGTATTAGCCAGCATATTGTGAGAAGGACTCCCACCTTTTTCTTGGACATGTGTTTGGTATAGTTGATGGTCTTGGATAGATGAAGGTATCGGTCATAGCTGATGAGAACTATGGAGCTTATTGAAGCACCCATGAATACAGTAGATAGATACCTTCTCACTGTGTTGATCTTGCAATTCTCCCGGAAGCTTTCATTGAACAACTGCATCACATGTAAAGGCTCGACAATGATACCAACGCATAGATCTGTGCATGCTAGGGACAGGAGACAAAGGTTGGATCTTGTTCGCAGTTTTTTATTGCCAATTACGACGTAGAACACGATGGTGTTGCCAAACACAGTTATTATTGATAATATCAGGTTTACGACTCCCAAAGTGTACTTCAATGGCGCAGATATTGGAAAGTTATAGTGGCACTGAGCCATTTCTAACTGTTGTGATAGTTTAGATGGTTAGGTCTCTTTCTACAGTAGCCTGCCGGAGCTTAGGGTCTTAGCAATCTTCATATACGCAGCTATAACAGAATGCTGTCAATGAAAGACCTGTAGCTTCCAATGCACCGTACTACAGAAGATACATGAATGTCCTTCTGGAATGTGAACTGGTATCACAGTCTGGATTTCTATACTTAAGTTACTTCTAGCCAAGCTACTTGACTAACCACGGCTACCAACACGAATGTTCTCAAGTGCTGTTTGAAATCTTTCACCACTGTAACCAGTTATGATGGTAGTGAGGCTGTTCTAACAGTGACTGTTATAGTAGCTTGCGCAAGTTGCTCTTTTTGTTAGTTCTCTAGATATTTCAAAGCTTGAATATACCTTAAGACCTGCTATTCATGATGTTATGAAAGTTGTAGTAGAGCAAAGCTTTAGTATGTTTATATAAAACAGTCAACCAGCTTTGTGAACATTAAACGTTTCATCGTCCAAGAAAAATATAAATGTTTTGAAATCTGAGATGCAGAGAAACTGTGGCTTGCTAGATAAGATCAAGGAAGTGACTCACCCTTTTCCGTAGCCCATCGTCTGCCTTCTTTCCAATCTACTCGAAAAGAATTAGTTCTAAGTACTTTATAAGACGTACAAGGCAAATATACCTGCACTACAGCCCGTTTTCAGTTGTTTCGACTCATTATTTATCACCAATTCGAGAAAGCTGGGCAAATTAATATGATTTTCCAATTCGCTTCCGATTTTGCTTTCGTGTTGATTCAACGTCTGACCTTTGTGAAACGAACCAAAGAGAAGAAGACAAAGAACAAGCGTTTGGTTTCTGTTTCCAAAAACCTATTGTTGTCTGCTTTTGTGCTACCGCCTTTTTCTTTAGGTTAAGGTTTAGGAAGTTTTTAGGCTTATTATTTCAAAAACCTGAATGCTTTTGTACTGGGGGTGGCCTCCAGTGATGTGATCTCTCAAATGCACTGGGTTTCGATTTAGCTTCTTCCATATACGTAATGACATGTTTTTCTAATAAGGAGAGGCTTTGTAGGGGCACTTGCTGTTGATTAAGACTAAATTATCCTATCTCCAGGCCACAAGCTACATTACATTTGATTCCATATAAAAAGCGTGTATAGTTCTCCTACCTATTCTATTCCATCTTGCAGCTTCCATACCATCTTCCAGCGCTTATATTAGAACTTTCAACTGACCCATCTGAGACCCCAACCCCTCAACATGTGGCTTCTCACTTGACCGGGATGAAATAGTTTCCACCTCTCACCTCGAGGGCTTAATTTGGAGAGATGAATTTGTTCATTTAGACAGAGGTTTGAAAATGTAAAGGATCGTATTGGAAGTGATATCACACATCTCTGCTTGAGGGCTGGAAGGAGGGATGTTTTTGCTCATTTAGACAGGTGATGAAATAGTTTCCATATCAACAGAATATGAAAAATACAAAGATATGTATTGGAAAGTGATATCATATCTCTCGACTCGAGTGCTGGAAGGAGGGATAATTTGTCAATAAAAACAGAGGATGGAAAATACAAAGGATTATATTATAAAGTCAGATCTCAACTTGAGGCATGAAAGATGGAACGATTTTATCCATATGAACAGGCCTTCAGAGTCACCATGCTGAAATTTAGATTCTCTTTAGATATTTTAGAGATAAACACAAGACAATTACACATAAATATACATCTTGCCTAGAAATTTATTTTAAACAAGTTTGGAAAAGGTTGGGGATGGTACGAGTAAACATAACTTTAAAAATAAGCTGAAGTCAATTTTTGAGGAAAGTCATACTCCTGCTAACATTCAAGGAATGGGATTCTTGTTGATTAAGCTTCCCCATCGAATATCTTTATCAACCTTATTTACTTCCCTAAACACAAGTCTCAATTTTTCATCGATGTTTTTGAACTGCAGACTTCTCAGAAAAGTCATGCTACTCCTAACATTCAAGGAATGGGATTCTTGTTGACTAAGCTTCCCCATCGAATATCTTTTTCAACCTTATTTACTTCCCTAAACACAAGTCTCAATTTTTCATCGATGTTTTTGAACTGCAGACTTCTCAGAAAAGTCATACTACTCCTAACATTCAAGGAATGGGATTCTTGTTGACTAAGCTTCCCCATCGAATATCTTTTTCAACCTTATTTACTTCCCTAAACACAAGTCTCAATTTTTCATCGATGTTTTTGAACTGCAGACTTCTCAGAAAAGTCATGCTACTCCTAACATTCAAGGAATGGGATTCTTGTTGATTAAGCTTCCCCATCAAATATCTTTATCAACCTTATTTACTTCCCTAAACACAAGTCTCAATTTTTCATCGATGTTTTTGAACTGCAGACTTCTCAGAAAAGTCATGCTACTCCTAAGATTCAAGGAATGGGATTCTTGTTGATTAAGCTTCCCCATCAAATATCTTTATCAACCTTATTTACTTCCCTACTGAAACAAACGTCTCAATTTTTCATTGATGTTTTTGAACTGCAGACTTCTCACAAAAGTCATGCTACTCCTAACATTCAAGGAATGGGATTCTTGTTGATTAAGCTTCCCCATCAAATATCTTTATCAACCTTATTTACTTCCCTACTGAAACAAACGTCTCAATTTTTCATTGATGTTTTTGAACTGCAGACTTCTCACAAAAGTCATGCTACTCCTAAGATTCAAGGAATGGGATTCTTGTTGATTAAGCTTCCCCATCAAATATCTTTATCAACCTTATTTACTTCCCTACTGAAACAAACGTCTCAATTTCTCATCGATGTTTTTGAACTGCAGACTTCTCAGAAAAGTCATGCTACTCCTAACATTCAAGGAATGGGACTCTTGTTGATTAAGCTTCCCCATCAAATATCTTTATCAACCTTATTTACTTCCCTACTGAAACAAACGTCTCAATTTTTCATTGATGTTTTTGAACAGCAGACTTCTCACAAAAGTCATGCTACTCCTAACATTCAAGGAACGGGATTCTTGTTGATTAAACTTCCTCATCAAATATCTTTATCAACCTTATTTACTTCCCTAAACACAAGTCTCAATTTTTCATCGATGTTTTTGAACTGCAGACTTCTCAGAAAAGTCATGCTACTCCTAAGATTCAAGGAATGGGATTCTTTTTGATTAAGCTACACCATCAAATATCTTTATCAACCTTATTTACTTCCCTACTGAAACACAAGTCTCAATTTTAATCGATGTTTTTGAACTGCAGACTTCTCAGAAAAGTCATGCTACTCCTAACATTCAAGGAATGGGACTCTTGTTGATTAAGCTTCCCCATCAAATATCTTTATCAACCTTATTTACTTCCCTACTGAAACAAACGTCTCAATTTTTCATTGATGTTTTTGAACAGCAGACTTCTCACAAAAGTCATGCTACTCCTAACATTCAAGGAACGGGATTCTTGTTGATTAAACTTCCCCATCAAATATCTTTATCAACCTTATTTACTTCCCTACTGAAACAAACGTCTCAATTTTTCATTGACGTTTTTGAACAGCAGACTTCTCACAAAAGTCATGCTACTCCTAACATTCAAGGAACGGGATTCTTGTTGATTAAACTTCCCCATCAAATATCTTTATCAACCTTATTTACTTCCCTAAACACAAGTCTCAATTTTTCATCGATGTTTTTGAACTGCAGACTTCTCAGAAAAGTCATGCTACTCCTAACATTCAAGGAATGGGACTCTTGTTGATTAAGCTTCCCCATCAAATATCTTTATCAACCTTATTTACTTCCCTACTGAAACAAACGTCTCAATTTTTCATTGATGTTTTTGAACAGCAGACTTCTCACAAAAGTCATGCTACTCCTAACATTCAAGGAACGGGATTCTTGTTGATTAAACTTCCCCATCGAATATCTTTATCAACCTTATTTACTTCCCTAAACACAAGTCTCAATTTTTCATCGATGTTTTTGAACTGCAGACTTCTCAGAAAAGTCATGCTACTCCTAACATTCAAGGAATGGGATTCTTGTTAATTAAGCTTCACCTTCAAATATCTTTATCAACCTTATTTACTTCCCTAAACACAAGTCTCAATTTTTCATCGATGTTTTTGAACTGCAGACTTCTCAGAAAAGTCATACTACTCCTAACATTCAAGGAATGGGATTCTTGTTGATTAAGCTTCCCCATCAAATATCTTTATCAACCTTATTTACTTCCCTAAACACAAGTCTCAATTTTTCATCGATGTTTTTGAACTGCAGACTTCTCAGAAAAGTCATGCTACTCCTAACATTCAAGGAATGGGATTCTTGTTGATTAAGCTTCCCCATCAAATATCTTTATCAACCTTATTTACTTCCCTAAACACAAGTCTCAATTTTTCATCGATGTTTTTGAACTGCAGACTTCTCAGAAAAGTCATGCTACTCCTAAGATTCAAGGAATGGGATTCTTTTTGATTAAGCTACACCATCAAATATCTTTATCAACCTTATTTACTTCCCTACTGAAACAAACGTCTCAATTTTTCATCGATGTTTTTGAACTGCAGACTTCTCAGAAAAGTCATGCTACTCCTAACATTCAAGGAATGGGATTCTTGTTAATTAAGCTTCACCTTCAAATATCTTTATCAACCTTATTTACTTCCCTAAACACAAGTCTCAATTTTTCATCGATGTTTTTGAACTGCAGACTTCTCAGAAAAGTCATACTACTCCTAACATTCAAGGATTGGGATTCTTGTTGATTAAGCTTCCCCATCAAATATCTTTATCAACTTTATTTACTTCCCTAAACACAAGTCTCAATTTTTAATCGATGTTTTTGAACTTTAGACTTCTTAGAAAAGTCATACTACTACTAACATCGAAGAGATGCGTTTCTTGCTAATGAACTTTCATCATCGAGTCTTTCCTACAGAAACTCTGCAACAGCTTTTGTCAGTATAATTGAAATTCAAATCTTTCAATTCTATTTTTTCTTTCATCTGAGCCTAGGCAATAATTTACATGTCCTTATAAAAAAGCCTTGCAAAGTTTGTCTGGTAGTTTTGAAAATACACGTTTTCGGCTTTGGTTTCATAAGGAATGGATTTCTCGTAAATAAGTGATATATCAATGTTTGCTCGGCTGTTGAGCCGTGTTTTATCCCCGTTCTCTCCCACGAACTGAGCATGAGCTATTCTTCATTTATCTATAATCCCCTTTTCAATACAAAGCAATTCACGAATAACCCATTCATCATTATTGAGGCTTTTTATCAAAGCAGATGGATTTCATTGGGCTGTTCAGATCGTTTTGATCGTGGTTTTGATGTTTTACCTAGGAAAATATTTCAGAGAAATTAATGTTTATTCCGTCTATAATAGTTCCTGTTTCTCCGAAAAAGGTAACTCCCGTTTACTTCCCTTGTGAAACTCAAGAAGGATCTAGATCATTTACCATCTTTTTAATACAACACAAATACAATGTGCAAACACAAATAATTAATATTTGATGGCCTATAAACATATTTCAGAGAAATTAATAATTATTCCGTTTTGAATAGTTCCTGTTTCTCGGAGATAGGTAGCTTCTGTATCCTTCCCTTATGCAACTCAAAACGAATCTAGGTCACAGACACATACCATATTTTTATTGTTACGTTGGCAATTAAAAAATAATTACTATTTTATGGCTTATAAAAATATTTGATAAATTAATGATGATTCCGTGTGCAATAGTTCCTGTTCTCAAGAAATAGGAACCTTATGTCTCCTTCCCTTTTGCAACTCAACACGAATCTAGACCACAGACCATTTTTGTAATATAACTTCCGCACAAAAGATGATTAACATCTGATGTCCTATAAAGATTTTTCAGAGAAATTTATGATTGTTTAATCTGCAGTGGTTATTGTTTTCAGGAAATAGTAGCCTCATTTTCCTTTCTTTTTGCAACTCAACACGAATCTAGATCACCCACCATTTTTGTAATGTAACTTGCGAACACAAGATGACTATTATCTGATGACCTAAAACATATCTCAGAGAAATTTAAGATTACTTCATCGGTAATAGTTTTTGTTCTTAGGACATAATAACTTCATTTTCCTTCCATTGTGCAATTCCACAAGTATCTAAATCACTGAGCATCTTTTTAGTGTAACTTGCCCACAAAAATGATTAATATTTGATTGCCTATAAAAATATTTCAGAGAAATTAATGATTTTTCCGTCTGAAATAGTTTTTGTTCTCAGGAAATAATAACTTCATTTTCCTTCCATTGTGCAACTCCAAAAGAACCTTAATCGCCGACCTTTTTTTAATGTAACCTGCCCACAAAAGATAATTAATATTTGATTGCCTTTAAAAATATTTCAGAGAAATTAATGATTTTTCCGTCCTAAATAGTTTTTGTTCTCAGGAAATAATAACTTCATTTTCCTTCCATTGTGCAACTCCACAAGAACCTTAATCACCGACCTTTTTTTGATGTAATTTGCACACAAACAAATGATTAATATTTGATTGCCTATAAAAATATTTCAGAGAAATTTATGATTTTTCCGTCCTTGTTAGTTCCTGTTCTCAGGAAATAGGTAGCTTCTGGCTGCTTCTTTCCTAATGAAACTCAACACGAATCTAGATCACCGACCATCTTTTAAGTGTAACGTATGCAACAAAAAAGTAAATAATACTTGTGTTGTGTCTGCCATTTTGTGGTTGTTGTTGTTGGAAGAAAAGGAGGAAGGGAGAAGGAGAAACTGTAAAAAAGGACTGAGACTTTTTGCTTTGCAACTGTTGTAATAAGATACTTGTTGTGTTATTCATGAATATACATCAATTGCAGACATTTTCTTTGTATTTGTCCTGCCTACGCTGAACAAAGAGAACGATTTCTCTAAATTACCAATCCACCATCGTTTGACCCTAACTAGCTGTTAACATACCTCCTTTCCAATAAAGAAATATATATTATTACTGCCCTGTGCTTTTTATCAGCCAACATGGTCAAGACTCTGTTATTCCTAATTCCCAATTCCTAATAATAAGCTATTTCTATGACCTTAACATGTTGTTTCTTTAGTTCCTGTAGTTTAAGTGTATTCATGTTTAGTGTGTTCATATTCATGTTCTGTAAGGTAAGTAGTACATAGGGCATATTATTATTATTGTAGTAGCAAAGAGAATGTCATCTGATTTTCTTATGATTTGATGGCCTATAACAATTTTTTTTACTGATTACAGTGATTGAAGTTTGATTAAAATGCGAAATAAGTAAATGAATAAAACGCAAACACCTTTTAATAAACAAATTTAAGAGGCACTTTAAGATCGCATTCACATTGGGAACGGATCTAGAGCAAGTTCCTACCCGGTTTTCAGCACTTTGACCTAGATCTAATTACGAAACGTGCTGAGAAATTTGCATCTTCGATGCGTGTTCATTTGGGAACGGTTCCAGCCGTTTACACTGGAGCTAAAAGAGCACGATTGATCCGTACTCGTATGGACCCGTACCAGCCGTTTACACTGGACATCGACTGAAACGGGTCCAAACGGGAAAAATTTGGAAAGTGATCCCAAACTAGAATGGATAGTAGATCCGTACCGACATGGATCCGTCAGCTCCAGTGTAAACGAGAAACCTACCTGTGTTTTGGTACGGACCCGTTTTGATCCGTTCAAGTGTAAACGGGGCCTAAGTATCATTGGTCCAAAATAAATGTATTTAATGACCGGTCCAAATGATCTTCTTTTCAGGGAGTGGACATCACATCAGGTGACCTCAGTGGGATCAGCACGAGAATCACAGATGAAAGCGAAGAAAAAATCCAACTCATGAAAACCGACCAGCAGTCTAGGTAAGTTGTTACAGACGAACCTCTAATAGCGACCAATTTTAGAGGTGGTCGATTTTAGGAGGTTAGTTTGCTATGTAGGAAGTTATATGGGACTTATTTTAGTGGTCATTACTTGGAGTTGGTCGCTATTTGGAGGTAAATGTGCTGTAAAGGAAGGTATCTGGGACTTTTAGTTAGTAGCCGTTGCTTGGAGTTGGTCGCTGTTCATAGGTTAAAGTACTTTAAAGAAAGTCATTTGGGACTTTTAGATAGTAGCCGTTACTTGGAGTTGGTCGCTACTCGGAGGTTAATGTGCTGTAAAGGAAGGTATTTGGGATTGAAAGTTAGTGACCGTTACTTAGCGCTTGATGCTATTTGAAGGTTAGTTTGCCATGCAGGAAGGTATTTGGGACTTATAGTTAGTGACCGTTACTTAGAACTTGATGCAATTTGAAGGTTATTTTGCCATGCAGGAAGGTATTTGGGACTTATAGTTAGTGACCGTTACTTAGAGCTTGATGCTATTTGAAGGTTAGTTTGCCATGCAGGAAGGTATTTGGGACTTATAGTTAATGACCGTTACTTAGAGCTTGATGCTATTTGAAGGTTAGTTTGCCATGCAGGAAGGTATTTGGGACTTATAGTTAGTGACCGTTACTTAGAGCTTGATGCTATTTGAAGGTTAGTTTGCCATGCAGGAAGGTATTTGGGACTTTTAAACAAATATCTTTGTGATTTGATGTACATGTATGTTTGTTTCGGCTTCCTTTTCTGTATAGAATGAATTTAAGATTAATGCATCTTTCGTAGCTTAGCTTTATCATTTTCAACTTTGATACGTAATTCAAAAACAAACTTATTTGCACAGGCAAACAAAAATGAATTGTTTCAGTAAATACCTCAACTCAAAAAAACATCGTCAATGTTGTGATGCACAAACAAATGAATTCGTATTTTGTTTGTTTAAACTAGATGAAGGGAGCCCGATGCCCCGAGTAGAGCGATATACACAGTGACAGAATCAGAAAAGAAACATGTATTTGTTGCCACTCAGAGCTTCACGCATTTTTCAGATCTTAATGCATGCTACAAAAATTAGTGAGATTAGTTTTGAAGTTCTCAGTATTTAAGAAGTTTTAGTATTTTCATACCACAGTCCGAACCAAATTTAAAGAATTTGAATAATTGTAATTGAAAAAGGCAACAGAGGAAGTTTCTTATCCCCCCCCCCCCCCGCCTAAATAAATTCTTACCCACGCCATAGATTTAAAATAATGTTTTTACAAATTCATAATATGCAAATTTTATCTGTCAAATAAAAACAGAAAGAAATGTGATCACAGCTCCCTAGTTTCTCAGTTGATCATTTTGAAATACGGTTAGATTCACGATGGGCGTTTTCCATTCGTGATAGAAATTAAAGTTTGGTAGGCCAGGGTAAAATCTTTTTCTTTTATTCTCTCGTAACGGTACACAATGCTCGTGGTGAACAATCAAAGTAAGGCACGGGTTGACAACGCTGTACCCCAAGTCTTTGAGAAATATCCATATAAGGACATGTTCCATTCCCCTTGCATTTGGGGTGGTAGTTTCCATTCGCTTCAGTTTGTCCTCCGTGATGTCTTTCTTCGCATGGAAAAGAAAGGTGTCATGGCTCCCAGCACCCTGCTTGCACGAGAAGCCAGAAGAATAGGCACAGCCTGTTGTCGAGGGGTTCCGGGTGATTGGGAAGAAGGTCTTGTTCTTCCTCAATATGTCTGGCTGCAGCTGATCCCAGCCTGCTCCTACCATGTTGTCCTGATGCCCGATCGCGACGATCCGGTCCTCGAAGCATCTCACGGCGTAAAGCAATTGGGTTCTCATCGTGACAGTTTCGTTGAGGAATTGCAGCACCAATCGGGAGCTGTTGGGTAGATCGAGGCTTCTCAAATACAACACTGACTCCCAATCTGGCACCATAACATGAACCTTCTCTATTATCGGGTGTTTCAAGTTGCTTTTCAATACGCCAATGATCTCAAACATTCTCGCCTCTAAGGCCTCGGGAATGCCTGATTTATCATCTGCCAACGGTACGCCTTCTAAATTCCATCCCATGTTGCCTGAATATTTCGGGAATCGGTAATCGATGAAGTTAGTTATCCAAATAATCTTGTCTTTCTCGTTCTCGTTATGAGCAGATTCATGAGAGTTTTCTTCAACGCAGGTACCATAAGCAAGAAATGCGTCGTTATAAACTTCAGAGTGTTTCTTATGTGTAGAGTATTCAAACTTTTCGCAGAGAGTTGCTGTAGAGTTTGGATGGCTGTGATGGCAAACGTTGATCACTTTTTCTCCTTTGGCATTGGTGTGTCTGGATCCCGTTTGAAAAATATCTCGTTGCCATATGATTAAGGGCTGGTTACGATCCATCGTCGAGAGAATTCCCCAACAAGCTATCATCACCAGCACGACCAAAGAAGTGAGAACGAGCAGATATCTAATGTATTCGATGTTCAGCTTTCCCATTTCAAACATTCATTCGCTCAAATATTGGCTTAAAAGCCCAAAGCTATATATGAGAGGTTCATGATTTTCGTTTAAAATCAAAATTATTTATGGTGAGTAGCGAAGGAAGCGAATACCTGTCGAGATTTCTACAGCCAACATTGTACAAGTTTTTTATGAGAAACTCGTAACGTTCCCAATGAACCTTTTATTTATTTTGTTTCGTTGGCTTCATCGTTCCATAGAAGACTAACTTCTACCGCAAGTAGCTGCACGCCCAGGCGGAATCCACTCATCAGCGCTTTGCACTTCGCAACCCAGCAGTGTAAATTTCCACAGCGCTTTGCACTTCGTAGCTATAACATGTACCGCTTGTGAGAAATGAATTTTTCGAACTAAATCTTGGCTTGTTGTTGTTTCGTTGCAGTAGCTTTGTTTTGATGTAGTCTTCTTTGTTCCATAGAAGACCATCGTCTACCGCGAATCTCGAACCCTATCATAACTCGAACCTTGCATGACAACAAATAGCTACTATTACGGAAACAGTACACACATTTAAGATCACGTTTGATCAAATTTTAACCACCTGTGTACGTCTAGCAGAGTAGCTGGCACCCTAAATTACTGAGAAGTTAGTTTTGGGCTGCGGAAACTTTCTAGTAGTAACCGGTGAAAAATCAAGAAACTTTTAGTACAAGGATTGGAGCAAGGTTTCCTATAAAAAAATGCGTGTAGGTTAAGTGTGGAAGACTTGGAGTTTATAAATTAGCGCTGTTTATTATGTAGTTGATTTTTTCACCCAAAACCAATGCACCTGTGCAGCAATTATGTATATGAAAATGTTTATCTCTGGTGCTGCGGGGTCTCTTTGTTGGTAAAAACGAGGCGTTCCAAGGCAATGTTCCACGCTGCATCTGCCACTCAACCGGGGAGGTACTCCAAACAGGACAGGGGGTCCAGTCGGGCTTAAAGACGGTCAAAGATGAGATTGTGAAAATTACCCTCAAATGGTAGAGTAATCTTTTCAACAATCATAATATTATCATATTTGAAGTCATGCCATTTGCTAGCATCGTAGTAAGTGGGATAGGCTATGTTGTCGGTAGTCTGACGTTTTAAATATTTTTTCCCAAACAAAAATTTTGATTAGAAGAAGTATGATTTCATAGGGTATTGTCGAACACGGGGAAATTCATTCTATTTAGTGGGCTTCCAAAATTTTGATATGCCTCCACTAGGTCTCGGAGCTTGGGTCTCGCCATCAACCAGCGCACAAACCAGGTCAACAAGCCACAATGCCCGCCAAAAGTCTTGAAACGCTTGCAAGATTTTTACAGTTGCCTACGTTCTGCCCCTCCCTTAACAATCTTGTTTCTGATAGCAAAAATAAACTCAATAAATTCAGCTAGTGTCTGGTGTAGTCTATAAAGTTTCTTCTTAAAAAACATTAGCAGTAGAATGCTAGGAAAGCTAAGAAAGTAGTTTCTTGTTAAGAAAAACAAAGGGTGCTCGTTCGTGCATATAGACCTGTACCTTACGAAGATAGTAAGCGTATTTTCCTATCAACTATCAATACACTGCTTCGATTAGTCTATTCAGTGGGTCCTTCGTGCTTTGCAAAAAAGATACGAAAAAATAGTAAGCGAATTTGCCTATCAACTGATTTCCCACAGTGGTTTGCCTCTTGATTTGCCATTCGCTCGATAGAATGGTATTTAATTCCTTCTTTAATTGTTAAATCTGTTTCATCTCTAGACTGAATGCTGCTAGCAAGAATGCTTTCAGTAGGACAACTCAAATGGATGCAAGTCAAGTTATCAAAGTTTTAAGGGTAAGCCAATTTTTCCTTTGCATACACTCATTTTCATAAGAAGAAGTAGGATTAGGAACATCAATCGAAATAATTTTTTAAAATGAAAATAACCCGAGCACATACTAATCAAGAGGTCGTGCGTTCGAGTCCTAATCGGGTCATTTTCAATCTCACATATTTTCTCGATGGAAAATCTTTTTCGTGAGAACCAAGTAACTAAGTATCCTGATTTTAAATATTCTTTCGTTTTCAGGGATGTAGGAACTAATGGACACAGGCCCCAAATATTTTGCAATGAAGTGCCCCTTCCGCTTTCATAAAGTGCCCCTTCAGCTCAATCTAAAAGTGGCCCTAAAGCATCTAGCCCCCCATTACAAGTATGGGATGCCTCCTATATCCCCGTCCATTTACAGGCTGTAATATTTGTAAATCAGTCTTAATTTAAATAAATAAATTGATTATTCATTAACCAAACTAAACCTTTTTACCAATGCTAAAGGGAAGGGCTTTTATATGGTTATAACATGGTTGAACACTTTTCAGGGTAACACAGCAGCAGCAGGATTAAGGGGACCTTAAAAGAATTGTCAATCTTTATTGTCAATTGTTGTCAATCTTTATTGTCAATTGTCAATCTTTATACTTTCCTAAAGAGTGTTTACCAAAAAGTGTCTTCTAAATAGGCTTTGCTTCCTCCCCCCTAAACATTTCTGCGTATACGGCCTTGGTTTTAGGGCCTTGTCCTAGCTATGTGAAAACTAATCAGACGAATATCCTGCTCCACTACATATTATCTAATCTTAATTGTCCATTTCTTAATCTAGGAGGTTAAGCAAGGGGTTGGAAACTTACATTTACCTTTTTGTTAACTGAAAAAATGGCATTGGACTTCTTAGGACTCGAAAAAGAAGAAATAAATTAAATTTGGGGTCATTAAACAGGTTATATTGGGAATTTCTCTATGTTCCTCATTGGGATTGGGATTCGTGCTTTGAATTGGGATGAGTACCCCCTGTTCAGGACCCTCCCTTGACTAATGTTTCTTCCTTTATAGGACCACATGGCCCAGAAGTCAGCTGATTTCAGAAAAACATTTTTGAAGTATGATTATGATGGAGACAAAAAGCTTTCAAAGAGAGAGTTCAGGCTTGTAAGTCGATATTCACTTAATTTTCTTATGCCTCCCTTGTGACTATCTCCCTTTCTTATGATATTCTCCCTTATGACTTTGCTCAATTAGATCCCCATGGCGTAGTCCATCTATGAACTTGGTCATTGACTCAATACAAGAGTATACAACGGGCCATCAAAGCTGGTAATAATCGAAGGTGCAGGGATTACCAATTTGTGCAGCAATTAGTCGCAAATAGGCAGTTTTGGATTAGAATTTGTGTAGTAATGAATGTCCTATCAAGCAGAAAAAAAAATATGACAAACATATATAACATGATCCAAGGTTGTAAAAATCAATAACTTTCTCGCCTTTTTCCTCGCCATACCCTATCATATGTCTTTAGTTGAGGTATCCCTCTTAAAGATATCGTTGAAACTTGTTGCCTACTCTATTCATTGTATAAAATACCCAGCCAGGGCAGCCACAAACTTTGTCATTTGTGCAGTGACGGATGTCCCGTAGAGTATTGCTTGCAACAGATATACTTTTCTTTCTTATGGTAGGTTGTGATTGACTCTTAGTAGTGTTACCAAAGTTCAGAAACGTCATTCTTTTGAAATAGCCAGAAAAATCGGAAACATAGTGAAGCGAAAAGCAGGATTCGTTTCCTTGTTTTTCTAACTTATTACTCTGTTGAGTGTCAGACGACAAGCTTAATTAATTCATGTTTTCGTTCACCATTCTTCCGATTTTTCTGGCTATTTTGAGGTTCTGACCATTCAAACACTGCTATTCTTTTGCTTCACTTCATTTGATATGATATCTTGTTCTTATAGACCCTTCACAACATGGGCCTTTTAATGTCTGATGATCAGTATAAGGCACTCACGAACAGGTAAGAGATCAATAGATTCAAGCTAATTCATTTGAACCATCTAGACCAACACCACACAGTTAAAAAGTGGAAAATCAAATCAATATGTCACAACAACTAGATAAACTCAATTCTTTTTACCTCTAGCTTTACTCTCACTTTACAGAAGAATCTGCACTCAATTCCCAATTTGCCTCTTCCTGATCCTTATTCTACAGTATAGTTGCTGTATACTTTGTACTAGCGTCTACCGCAAGGCACTACGCACCATAGCGGTATCCGCTTTCTCAATGCTTCACACATTCGCCATATCCAGTTCCTCAGATTTTGCGCTTCTATAAAATTTTTACAAATACTTCTATTGCCACTAAAATAACTTTAATGACACCAAATACTACTAAAAAGACAGCACATATAGTCAGGAAAAGTGCGCTCTTCTCAATGTGATTATCTTTATAGAAAAACCATTTTGATAATGATAGTTATTACGATATTTATCACGAATAAATTCTAGAAAACTTGCAAATTAAATGTCAACGATGTTTTGATATAATATGATTTCTTCACAATATCAATCTATTTTGATTTTAGGCTGGGCTTCTTTCATGGTACCATGTCCTATTCTGAATTTCTTGAAAGATTTGAAGATATCGAGAGGTTTGGAGAAGGTGGAAAGACACTTCATCTTGACAATCACAGGTAAAGGAAATTCATTTATCAATTTATATTATATTGTATACCGTATCATTTATGGTTAGTTTGAAGCATAGGAAGCATTTACTAATCTAGACTAACAGTAGCAACTTCAAAGATTGCACTAGAGACATCATATGCTATTTATTTGTATTGTATTGTGTATCGTTTATTGTTAGTGTAGAATCAAGGTTTTCCTTGTAGCCTTTTATTCAATTCAAAAGTGTTTATTTTTATAGATTCAACAAGATAATCGAAAGAGCAGATTCAATGACAGCCGAGGAAGTTGAAGAAATTATGAGGAAAAAGATATCAGAGAGTTTTCAGGTACTTACAACAGTTGACTAGCAAAGTAAGCATGTCACCAGGCTTCTTTATAGAAGATTACAACATTTACAATGATGATAACAGTGATAATAAAAGTTAATAATGATAATGAAACCAAGATCAGTATCTCCACAGATAGGCTCTTCACCTGGTCAATAAAACTAAAATTACAAGTTTTAGAATGAGAAATAATGACAACATGAAAGTTACTAAAGTCATTGATGTTCAAGCTAAAAGAAGAAGTGAGCATTTCACCTGGCCTCCTTTCTAAACCATAGGGAGATTAACTTCGAGGAACATCAGAAATAAACATAATACTTTTATTAGAATTATCTTGCAGACAATGTTTTGTCAGATCCTGAATTCCCTGAAAAAATAATTTTTACAGATATTTGTATCAGTTATAATTTTCTTGTAAATATTATGATTTGACTCTGGTATCACTAAAAGTTACATAGCATGAATCTTGATTCATCTCCACTCCTAGATATGCCCCTAGCAAAGAAATATTCCTTGCGACAAAACCCCCACATAATGATATTCGAAAATTTATGACAGAGAACCTTTCTTCAAAAAGCAAAGATTTGCCAATTTCACTTTCAGAAACTTCCCCTTTTATTGACGAAAAAGTGGCCTTCATGCATCGTACCCCCTCCCCCCTCCCCATAATTTGAGATGCTTCCTCTTACCCTGATTTACGGTTGTTCCGAAATTCTTCTTCCAGTCTCTTCGACAAGCATTCTACGCAGTTGACGCCAACCACGACGCTCATATTACCAGACCGGAGTTCCGCAGATTACTGGACATGTTCATGATACCTATTAACGATGTTGAATTCGATCGTCTGATGACCGAAAGGCTGGATGTGAGAAAAAACGGAACGATCAGCTATAAAGAATTCATCAGCAGATTTCAGCAGAATGAGAATTTCCAGAAGGGACATCCGTGGTTGTTTTCAGATCAAAAGTAAGTTTGTGTTTTCAAAATACGATCCTGTACAGAATACGTAGTAGCTAGATCTCATTTTCTGCAATGCATGATATAAGATTGAAGTAATTCCCAGCATTAAAATAATGAAAAATCCAAATTGCAATGAGGAGAATATAGAAATTTCATATATTGACGTGTTTGACAATCCCAATTTACTTTCCATTCCAAATCCAAGTCCCGAGAACAGTCAAATCCCATTTTCCCAGCTAAAAATGAGGCATATCCTAGCAAGACTGATTTCTTTTGGAGGTTGCACCCCTTTTACTTTTACACTTTTTTTAAATAAGACCAATTTCTTAAGAACGCGAGCCTCTGTTGAATATTTCACACTGAAAATGGATTGATATTAAGGACAGCCAGCTCTAAACCAATTTTCCTGGTTTTTATCAAAAAAGAGTGTAGTATCGTAGTGCCTCCACCCTGGTCATGAATTTCTCCTTACCAACTAATCTTCTTTCTTGGCAGCACAAACTCGACTAAAAACGCCTCATACTTGACCGCACAGGAAGCAAACAAGTGTCTTAAACAGAAAGCGACTGACCAGTGGCACGACGTCTCCTCTGCCTTCCGAGCCTTCGATAAAGATGGTAACAGCATTGTGACCAAAGACGAACTCAAATCCATTCTGCATCGATTTAACATTCCGGTTCATCCAAAAGAGTTTGGCAAGTTATGGAGAATGTAAGTTATAGTTAAAAACCCCCATTTATAAGTGACTTCATTGTAACTTCCTCGATTTTAAGAGAATTCATAGTAATTACCCATTTACAAGCGACTCCATAATAACTAACACCTTACATGATTTACAACTAGCCTCAAACAAAACCCCACAAGTGACATTATAGAAACTCCCTCATTCACAAATGACTTCATGGTCATTGCCCAATTTATACGTGACTTCATAGTAACTACCCTGCATTTACAAGTTATACTTTGCTTTTGAAAAGCTATCCCCCGTCTGCACGCTCCTCTAGACTCCCCCCGTACTCGTTTTTCAATGTATGCGGATAGTTAGTAAGCCTAGATATATTTTTATTTGTTCGCCGGTTCCCAACAGCTCCAGTGGCACAGTCGGTTAGCGCGTCGTACTTATAAGTCAGTATTGATGGAGAAATGCGAAGGTCGAGAGTTCGAGCCTCTCCTGGAGCACATGTTTTTTCTATTTTATATTTCAGTTGTAATACTTTATTTTAATTTCAATTTGCATTCTTAGGGTTTTAAACTTTCTTTTACCATTATTTGTTTAACTCACTTACTTTAGCTTATTTTTTTATTGTTTATTCATTAATTTTCTATTTCACTTTATTATGATCGACCCTATTTTATTTCTATTTCTATTTTACAATTAATTACCTATTTTATTCTAATAGCATTAATTTTTTTAGAATGGAAAATGCATACAAGAAAGCTTCTTTTAAAGTTTATTTCATTTTATGATTGCTTAAAAATATAATGATTTAAAGAAATAGGTCCAAAAAATTAATCTTTGTCGATTGGGCTGGAAAACCGTTTGAGTTTTTCCCAGCGTCTTAGGTAAAGTTATTGTTAAAAATTCATTGTTGTAAAAATTGTTCGACCATCTAAATTATTATTTTCTTTTTTTCAAAATCAAGTTAAGAGGCCGAGATGACCCTTAACTGCATACATTTCTAAAACTTTAGCAATTTATAAATAACATTAACACAACAGAAGAAATGTTACAAAGAAAGAGTAAGATACAAAGCAAGATAAAAGACGTTCTTGTATTTACATATAGATTTGAGTTCCTACATTATTAGAATATTTCGTCCTTATTTCATAAGATGTCTTACAGAAATATTTTAAATTGTAAAGATTTGCTGAATATCAAATGAATTTGAATTAATTTGGAATTACCTTGTTTTTAGCTATGATACGGATAAAAACGGACACGTTGATCATGCAGAATTCCTCTGGAGACTTGGTGTAGAATTCGCCCCAGGTGATGTGGATGGAGTCAGTAATAAAATCACCAAAGGAAGTGAAAGCGAGATGCAGAGGCACAGCCAGAGTCAACAGGTGATGCAAGTTATTTTCTTCAAAAGAAGATTTGGAATCCTTAAAGCCTTAACCTGTTCATTGTCTATACCTTGGGTTGGCACCCAAGAGAAATAAAACGTTGATCCTTTCTATCCAATCTTTGAAAAAATCAAAAAAAGGGTAAATACCCACCGAAAACAGCAATCAAATAGGTATAAGTCTTTTAGTAATTTGGGCACAATTTCAGCCATATTATTTTGTGACAAATATCTCCCAACCAAAGCCAGTAAAAAATTACCCAACCAATTTCTCTTCGTTGCCAGCCTGCAGTGCAAGTACTGAACAGTTCTGCTATATTCAAAATGAAAAATACAGACTTAATAACTTCATTTTCACATGTTTCAAAGACTGTTTATAGCGAGGGGCATATCACTCACAAAAAAGTATACGAGATTTTTGTGATTTCAAAAATCACAGTGATTTTTTTGTGATTTTTGTGATTTTTGTGATTTTTGTGTGATTTTGGTGATTTTTCTGTGATTTTTCTGTGATTTATTCAAAAAGTGTACGAGATTTTTTGGAGTGATATGCCCCTCGGTTTATAGGTCTCCTGTAAGAGTGCTCTATACATACAAGCTTTATACACTAAGAAGAAAAAGACTCGAAAGACAAAACTGATTTTTATTTGATTCTTAATTGCCTGTACTTGTAGATGAAACACGAGAGAGCAACAATAAACCAAGCAAACACAACAGCCTTCATGTCAGCCATGGATGTTGAGAAACAACTCAGGTATACTTGACTTTATTTATACAGTACATGTTTTTTTTTATAGGAAACCGGTTTATAAGAAACCAAGTGCTAGAGCCCCAAAAGATTAAGAAACTTTTAGAACTACATAAGTATCTTTACGAAACTCTGTTGAAAAATTAGAGGGCTTTATGAGCCGGAAAGTAACATATCAACAATACATTTTTGCTTGATTTAAGTTTGCTCCACGTTTTTATTTAGAGGAACACAGGATCTTGAGTCTACTTGTATTATTAGGTTGGTTTCGCTTTAATACAAGAAATATGCGAGGGAAAGTACAAAATTTGATGTTAAGTGCGTATCTAAAAATAAGAAACTTTTAAGAAAATTATAGTACTAGAAACTGGTGAAAAATTAAGAAACTTTTAGTACTAGGACCCAAGCTAGGTTTCTTATAAAAAAAACGTGTAAATCATAAGAGCCACTTCCTTTAAGAACCTCTGCCCTAAAATTTCAGCATTTTGGAGACATTCTTGATGAAATTCTTTAAGCAATTCTGATGAAATATAAAATATATTTGTGAAAGCTGAAGAGTATTAAATTCATAACCATGTCTCTTAAGAACACTTTTCCCAATACAAATATTTTGAAATATATAGAATAATTTAAAACCTCATCTAGAACCTTCTAGGGTAAAGCTGTAATATAGAGGCTGCCTATCTAAATGTTCTATCTATTATGCCTTGAATAATGGAAAATCTAATGAAATAATATAAAATCGTTATTATTTCTAATGTAGAACTGTAGATAGTCAGGTGGTTGGGGTGGGCCTATACCGCCTGTCTTTCGCAACGTTATGTTGAAGTTTTTGATGAAAAATCCGTACTTTATTTTAGTTTATGATGAAATGATCCAAAGCACCATTTATATTCCTTTGAATGTTATTCGAAATTTTGAATATTGACATCTTAATTGATTGTTATGTTTTCATTTTAAGGGACAAGTTTAGAGACAACTATCGAAGCTTTCGAAAAGCATTCGAACAAGTTGACTCAAATAAAGATGGCTTAGTGTCAAAAGCAGAATTGACGAGGGTTCTTCGGGAACATTATTTTTTCATGAATGAGAAGGAGCTGACAAACCTTTTATCGAGGTACAGCCTTTTGATGAAATTATTTCACCAAGCCTGTTAAAATACACTTGAGATAAACTCATTGTCTCACTTAACACATTAGGACTTCATTTACTACATTTAGTAGTGATGCAGTGCAGGCTACCGTATCCATTTTAGAAATAAGGCTTGTTGCCTTCGTAGGCTTGTTGGTTAAGGAGAAATTCACCCACGAATTGTAGCATTAAACACACTAGGACCACATTTACTTTGTGGTATAGTGCATGCTACTTCACCCCTCTAGTGGTATTTCAAAGGCTAGCACGTTATACAATAACTCACTACTTACTGAACACACTAGGACTTCATACTATTACATGTTATGATGTAATGTATGCTACTCTTCCCCTGCTGGAAACAAGGCCTTGCCTTAGTCATACTAGCACGTTATTGACAGCATTTTGCTCACTCAATAAACAAACTAGGAGCTCTTGCTACTATATGTAGTGATGTAGTTTATGCTACTGTTCCCTTGTTTGAAAAAGGCCTCTTCTTGCCTTTCGTAGGCTAGTACGCTTCTCACTCAGTTACTTACTCAATTTGATTTCAGATTTTTAACAAAACTATACCTGGTAAATTGCTGTAATCAATATCAGATCTTTGTAGATACTTATTGTAAACAAGCATGATTAATAGACGCTCCTGTACTTGTCAACCAATAAATGCATTCTTCGTTTCTTGACCCGGCTATTAGATTTCATATATGCAATTTCTTGCTTACTTCTGTCTCATTCTTTTTAGGATTGGATTCGCAAACAAGGAGTCCCTGTCCTACGAACACTTTCTTTCTGCTTTTGAAGACCCCCGTCTATCAGGGAACTCAAGACTAACCCTAGACTCGTCGTTGAGTATTCCTGGCCAGGTGAATTTCGAAAGTGCAGAAGACCTGACTTCCGAACAAGCAATCGTCAAGCTCAGGAACAAAGTTGCTCAGAATGAAAACAGTATCAGAAGTGTAAGTTTGTTTACTTGTGGATTACAGTATTTGAGAGGTAATTCATTTATTGAAGCCCTGTTGATATGAGGTGGAAAGTGGATACTCCTTGTCTACTGGATTGGCCCATCTCATGAAAATAGGGCCTAAGAGTCTCGTTTCCTTTTTTAGAGAATCCTTCCGCTCTAAGAAAAATCCCCTGAAAATCTCTCTGGAGATCCTTTTGTTACAACAACACATAAGAATTTGAAAGAAATTTATTATGCATTGGCATTGAGTGAAATGCCCCTTGGTAATATTCAGTTATTGAAACACCATTACTTACAATATTGAAATAAAAATTGTTTATGAGTATATGAAAAGTAACAATTAGTAAATCTCCTAATGAGTGAGCAATCGGGGAAAAAGGCTTGTAGAGATACGAGTAATCTCTTGTATTTATTCTACTTATAAGTGTATTCACCACTCTACTATAAATATATCGAGCACTGTCTCTCTAAAAATCTGAAAGCGGACTTCATAAAGTACCGTATTGATATAAGATGTATAAAACACTGTGTGTTATTAAAGTGTCTTATACATCTAAAATCGATACGGTACTTTATATAAACAGTATTTCTTATTTGCTTTATCTGATCATATTTATCACACGTATAAAGATTTTTACTTCAAGACTGTATTAGAAAATGTGTATTATTGAAGTATTTTATTCATCTGATATCAATAGGCTACTTCCTTGCTTACGATAGCTTGAATATTTAGGGATCATTCGGACGGTCTCTCGAATTCTAAAGCATTTTGATATTGTATTTGTTTATTCTCTTGATTTTAGGCGTTTGGAGCATTCGACAAGAATGGCAGTGGCTGCATCAACAAGGATGATTTACACATGATCATCAACTCATTTTGCTTCAAAATTTCAGATAAGCAATTCAAGGTTCGTGACATATTTTGAATCGATAAATGTATGTATACTAATTGGAAGAAAAGTAAAGAAGAAACGACTCATTCATCTCGACAAGCCTGTTTCGTGATTGCTCACTCGTCAGCAGATGTACTGAAATTTGCAAAGATTTACACTGTACCAAGATTTAGCTTTTTGATATTAGTATTATAGTGCACTAAAGTACTTATCTATAGGTCGTCGGCTTGAGCTCTACTAGGCTCGTCTTCATTTTCATAAATTATCTCGATTGATATGTCTTAACAGATAAATGGTAAGGTAAGATTAGTATTCAAGTGCACTAGAGTACTAATTCAGACGTCTTGAGTTCGAGTCCTACCAGGATAATTTTCATCCTCACTAATTATCTTGATTATTTATTTATTTAGGATCTTCTGAAGAAAATTAATGTGAGGCCAGATAATACCGTAGATTACGAGAGTTTTATCGAAAGTTTCCAAAAATCAGACGCCGAGGCGAGCAAACGGTGGCTGGAGAACTTGCTGAAGAAAGACACGATGAGATCACCAAAGGAAGCCCAACCTCTGAGCTATGACGTCATGGAAGACAAAATAGCAGCTATGATCCAATTACGGATCAACAAAATCTCAAAGGTACTTTCGGCATTAATTTGATAACTTTAAAGGAAATGTTCTTCACAGCTGCTATGTTCAGATTGATCGAAGGAGGAAGAATTATATTGAAAATCAAGGCATGTTGAAGCCAGGGGTCTTCTCTCCAAACGTTTGTCAGTGATGCTCGTCCTACTTTTCTTGGTTCGAAATGTTACCCATTTTTCTTTATTTCTGAGCTGAAAAATATTGAGTTATTCTGGGTTATGGTAAATAGATTTTCAGCCATTTTCTGGGTGGAGGAATGTGCATCTTGAGTAGCTGTATTTTTATGGCTTTGAAGTTTGAGTAACTTTTTTTCCTGATTGCGTATGCACCCTAATTGAAGAACCCATATTGGATCCTTGTACACGTTTATTGTAGACAAACATGATTTTATAGACGCTCCTACATATTTGCCACTGAAATCATCTAGAATGCTAAATATATGAAATAGAAAGCGTTAAAGATATACCATACACTGATTCAAATTAAAAACTTTTAAACGAAAATACTAAATAAAAACAGCACCCGTTAATTGCGGTGGCAGGGATATAGTCCAAAAGATCTTATTTCCATAATTGTTTCCCTCAGAGGTGTGCTATTTGAAAAATTAAAGGAAAATTGTACTCTTCCTGTACTTACTCAATAATCGACATGATCAAATGTTCAACTATGGGACTGGCCGATCCCTAAGAATTATCTCTTTATAGCCAGAAATATCGGAAACATAGCGAAACGAAGACATAGATTACTTAAGCTTTTCGTCTGACACTCAACAGAGTAATACGTCAGAAAGAGAACGAAGCAGAAACCTAACTGATTTATATGTATATGGCTTATATTTATATGGCTATACTGAAGTTCTGAACCATCCAAAGACTGTTATACTGTTTTGTGTTGGTTTTGACAAAAGTCCGCTAATCTATTTATTATCACTTACCTATAGGTGTTGATGGTGCACTAGAGTACTAATATAGAGGTCGTGGGTTCGAGTTCAACTCGGGTCATTTTCATTTTCACTAAACATCGTGATTGATATATCTTTACAGCTTTATCCTAAGATTAGTATTGCAGATGTGGATCGAAATAGGCCAATCAGAAAAAAAGGTGAATGGAAACCAATCAACACCCAAGATACACCTACGTGACACTCACATATTACTCTGTTGAGTGTCAAACGAAAAGCTTAAGTAATCTCTATGTTCCTTTCGCTATATTTCCGGTATTTTTGGCTATTTTGAAGTTTTGTACCATCCAAAGACTGTTTTCTTATTTCTTTAAAAGTTTCTTCAATAGGATATACTTGTCAACCAATTGATACATTCTTCGTTTCTTGACTAGGCATTTGCTGATAGCGATCTCGATAATAGCGGCAGAATCTTTCAAGATACTCTTCATCAAATTCTAACCGAGCACACACTTCGATTGAGACCGGATCACTTCAACCAACTCTGGAATAAGTTCGAGCAGGATAGCCAAGGAGCAATCAAGTACAGAGATTTTCTCAAGTATTTTGCTGGAAGTAACATGGGAACGATTAACAGGAACAATGCTGATTCGCCGTTGCTGGATGAGACGTACGATGAACAGGTATATGATTCAGTAATTATATCACCATAAGGAAGGTCTGTGCAGTACGCTCCAGAACATTAAGTACTGTCGAGGATGCTCAGTACTTTGGGGGATATCATCAGTACTGTAGAAGATGTTTAGTACTTAAGGAGGGTATTTAGTACATTAGAGGATTCGCAATATTATGCATTAATACCATCAGTACTGTGAAGGATATCATCAGTGTTGTAGAGGATGTCATCAGTACTTTGGAGGATATTTAGTACTGTGTGAGGATGTTCAGTTCTGTGGGGATGTTTAGTACTGTGGAGAGTATTTAGTACATTGAAGGATTTGCAGTACTATGCACGGATACCATCAGTACTGTGAATGATATCATCAGTATTGTGGAGGATCCCATCAGTACTGTGAAGGATACTCAATACTGTGAAGGGATACCATCTGTACTGTCGGAGGTACTCAGCACCGTTGAGGATGTCCTGTACTGCAGAGGATATTCAGTACTGTGAAGGGATACCATCAGTACTGTGAAGGTATTCAGTACTGTGGAGGATGTTTAGTAATGTGAAGGTTGTTTATTACTGTGGAGAGTATTTAGTACATTGAAGGATATTTAGTACTATGCACGGATACCATCAGTACTGTGAATGATATCATCAGTATTATGGAGGATGTCATCAGTGCTTTGGAGGATATTTAGTACTTTGTGAGGATCCCATCAGTACTGTGGAGGTATTTAGTACTTTGTGAGGATGTTCAGTTCTGTGGGGATGTTTAGTACTGTGGAGAGTATTTAGTACATTGAAGGATATTTAGTACTATGCACGGATACCATCAGTACTGTGAATGATATCATCAGTATTATGGAGGATGTCATCAGTGCTTTGGAGGATATTTAGTACTTTGTGAGGATCCCATCAGTACTGTGGAGGTATTTAGTACTTTGTGAGGATGTTCAGTTCTGTAGGGATGTTTAGTACTGTGGAGAGTATTTAGTACATTGAAGGATTTGCAGTACTATGCACGGATACCATCAGTACTGTGAATGATATCATCAGTATTATGGAGGATGTCATCAGTGCTTTGGAGGATATTTAGTACTTTGTGAGGATCCCATCAGTACTGTGGAGGTATTTAGTACTTTGTGAGGATGTTCAGTTCTGTGGGGATGTTTAGTACTGTGGAGAGTATTTAGTACTTTGAAGGATTTGCAGTACTATGCACGGATACCATCAGTACTGTGAATGATATCATCAGTATTGTGGAGGATGTCATCAGTGCTTTGGAGGATATTTAGTACTTTGTGAGGATCCCATCAGTACTGTGGAGGTATTTAGTACTTTGTGAGGATGTTCAGTTCTGTAGGGATGTTTAGTACTGTGGAGAGTATTTAGTACATTGAAGGATTTGCAGTACTATGCACGGATACCATCAGTACTGTGAATGATATCATCAGTATTATGGAGGATCCCATCAGTACTGTGAAGGATACTCAATACTGTGAAGGGATACCATCTGTACTGTCGGAGGTACTCAGCACCGTTGAGGATGTCCTGTACTGCAGAGGAAGTTCAGTACTGTTGGGGATACCACCAGTATGTACTCTGGGGGATACCAAACATTACACTGGAAGGTGTTCTGTACTGCGAGGGATACCAACAATTCTGTGGGGGATACCATCATCAGTAAATGAGGGTGTTAAGTACTTTGATGTTGGTAAGCGAGCCACCTACACCAATAAAGTTCAAGATAAACAACCAATTTGATATTACGCTCAAATGTTTAAATGCATGTTATGATTCCGAAGACCGTACCATTTGAATTCAAACAAAACTTTGTGTCTGGGCCTAAGTCACCCTTACGGGTTAAAGTAAGCCTTTAGGGCCAAACTAACCCTTCTCTACTTAGACTTAGGTGATCTGTTTTACTGCCAGTTTCGTCTTGACTAATCAAAATCATGAATTCAAAAGGAAAATTTATGTTCTAGCCATTGAACGAACAACGCCAGCCAATGTTTCAAGAGAAACCAACAAGCCCTCCTTTCAATGCAAGATCTGCAAACGAGGTTGAAGAGAGGATCAAGTCTCAGGTAATTAGTAGATATGAAGCTTATTAGATATAATGATCAATATTTTAGATATTCTGTTCGATTTTCTATCCTCGACATTTTCATTTTCAAGATTTTCAAAATTTTTCTCACAAGTTGGCTACCTAAATTTTGATACTCAGTCAGGTCTCGAGCCCAGGTCCATACCCACCATAGGCTAGTAAGGTCCCAGGTTCGAAGCCCGATTGGATTGGGCGGGATTGGGCATATTACAATTCTGGTAAACCATGATGTCTCTGATTTTGAAGAGTGTCTAGTTTGCAGTAAATTGGCAAGAAAGTTTGATTTAAGTTTAAAAGTTTTAAGGAACCTTGCATTGTCTATCTTGGTACTGAAGAGAAATAAGACATTGATAATTTTTTGTATTTACCCATCCAAAATATAAGTCAAAAAGTCTTACCCAGCCATTAGGTATATATTTTGCGATTTTTTCCTTATGGTTAATACTTTTCAACACGAACTCTTCCAAGAAATAAAATATTTTCACCCTACTCTTTAAGGAGGGGGTGTTTGGGTTTTTCGGTTACGCGGATTCAGCCATATTTTGGCTCGGTTTTCCGGTTTTTGCCTTAAAATTGCACGGTTTTTCGGTTTTGAACATTGTCTCGGTGAACGGTTTTTGGCATTATTTAAGTCGGTTTTCCGGGTTTGGCCTTAAAATTGTACGGTTTTTCGGTTTTGAATAGTGTCTCGGTGAACGGTTTTGGGAATTATCTCCGTCGTTGTAAATGGACAGCTACCTGTTCCGTGTTTTTCGCGATTTGTTTTGCTAAGCCTAGCCGAAGTCTTGTGCCGGGGGAGCGATTTGTGCACTAACAACAACAACAACAACATTTTTTTTGGTGGGAAAATATGTGAACATCTCAACCATTTCTCAACCATAAACGAATCTCGAGCCATAAATGGTCCTCAAGGACATATTTCAGCCAAAACAGTTATTTCTGTTGATTTGATTGAGTCCGGGTTAGAGCGCTTGAGAACCATTCTAGCAAAGTTCAATTTCAACTCGTGCAATTTACTGAGCTGTATGACCTTAGATGTTGAAAACTGTCACGCAACAGTACATTTAAAGCAAGCAAACATGTCCATGCTTGAGTATTCCAGAGCCTTTGGAACCACCATGAAGGAGAGCATAAAGCGTATAACCCATTGGTCAGCTTTCTACCACACCAGCACTAAATCATGGTATCCAAAGCCAGAAAAGTCTCTCCATTTTCTGCAAGCCCCCATTATTAAGCTCCTTCCAGCGGTACAAATGCCCGAAGACGATTGTGAAATTTTGAGGAACTGGGCAAAGGCCCACGGTGCTGCAGTCAGACAGAGAACGGTTCGCCAAGAGACCACCATGGCAAAACACGGGACATTGCCAGAGTATATGTATCAGCGTCGGAACATAGTGACAGAGCGTGTCGATGTGTTCTCTGACAACAATCCCAACGCAACAGAGGATGTCGATGTAAGAGTAGAAGAAGTTGAGGAAGCAATTGATAGTGATGCAGAGGAGAATTTAGACGAGGTTGACGAATTTGATTCCAGTAGTGACGAAGAAGAAGATGACGAGGAATTAGAACTTCCACAGGCCAACCACGATGAAATTGGAAAATCGACAGACTTTCTATTTATTTGGAGCACGGTCACGATATGGAAGAGCGGTTAGATTCAACAATAGGTTGCTGTTTTAGGTGAATGTACGTTCATGACCAGGGAAGCGCCGTAGTAAGTCTATTAGGTATATTTTACTAAAATTAATCGAATTGATGATGCTGCGATTGAATGTTGCATTGTTTTCGGTTTTACGAAATTTTGCATGCGGTTTTTCGGTTTTACGTGAAATATCGAGCGGTTTTACGGTTTTTGCGAAAATTTTGAGCGGTTTTACGGTTTCTGGACCCCCCCAAACACCCCCTCTTTAAGAAGCCAGAAATAGATTAACCAAACTGCTGCACAAATGATAAACAAATAATGAACAATCCTTAAAGGTGAAGACACGAACGTTTAATTACCATTCCCATGAAAGAAACATAAGTTTTTGTATTCCGTCCATAAGTTTTTCCTTTCATGTATCCAATGTTTCTATTGTTAGGTTTCACGAAGTTGGAAAAACCTGACTAGATCTTTCAAAGAAATGGATTTGAATGAAAACGGTGAAATTCTTGCAAGTTATTTCAAAGGTAAGATTTTCATTATTTTTCTACAGCATAGATTATTGCAAGTCTAGGCTTCGAGCTTTTCAAGTGATATTTGTTATTTTTAAAATCAGTATCTGGTAATTTTAAACCTATTCTTCATAAGACAGAAAAATAATCTATTCTATTCAAGTTAATTGTCTAAAATTCATGAAATTACGGACTTTAGCTTTGTAAATTTTGGTTTGATTTACAATTCTTTTCAAATTTTTGAAATACTATTATATGTCCTTTGTTATTTTTATTAACAATCATTCATTGTTTTATCTAAAGCTTTCAAATCGAATTATCTTTGTAAATTGATTTTGTGTTGATTTGAATTGATGAGAGTTTGATTATTCGCATTGGTTCGTGAGAAAAATTGAAAATATCGAATTAAATTAAAACGAATCAATGCAATAGAGAAGCTTAAACTGATATAAACACGAAGAAACACCACAAGAAAAATAACAAATTAAAACAAAATTATGTATGAACTCACAATGTGGAGTTGCAGGGTTTCGAACCCCTAGATTCACGTAAACACCTCAGAATAAAAAACAGAAAATGTAAAGAAAATCAGGCTTAGTTGTAAAAAGTGGAGGTGCGGGGTTTCGAACCCCGGGCCTCTCGCATGCAAAGCGAGCGCTCTACCACTGAGCTACACCCCCGGTTGATAATGCCTTGAATTTATTGAAATATATCCCTAATATACCAAGCTCCCTTTGACTTTATATTGTAGAGTTGGGTAGTTAATTGTTGATAGTTCCTTTAGTACAGAATCACATGTTAATATTTATAATAAATTTTCATTTCATTTAGAAATATTGGAAAACAATGGAATTATGCTCAGTAATGAAGAAGCTACAATTCTCGAACGGAAATATGGGGTGGAAAGCAAGGGAAGGTAAGTACAAATACCATTCAATTGATTTTGAATTTTTGAATTAGTCTGCATTAAAACCATGGATCAAATATTGTGTTCCGTCCGATCATATTAAATATCCAACATTTCTTCCTCTTAGAGTCAACTATAAAGATTTCTTGAAGAAAAATGTCAATGACATGAATAACAATGAGATGGACAAACAGAAGCCAGCCCTACCTGGGACAAAGGTAAGGAAACTGTTTTGATAAAAGTCACTTTCCATGTAAGATTTTGTACAATTAGAGCAGATCGAGTGATTACTTTTCATATATCAGATGGTTATGATTATAAGAATGTGATCAACAGACACGATGTGGTCACCTGGTTATCACCACACACTGGCTGTGCAACTACTAAACATTGGCATAAGAAAACGGTTACAGATTGTTGGTGTTTAAGAGCCAAATAGTATAAAATTGCTACAATAGCAATGATTGAAATGAAATGATAGAAGATGGCTCAAGATATACAAAGAAGGCTTAAGAAGTTGCAAGAATAACAAGCGAAATATAAGTATGTGATCTACAGACCTAATGTAAACTTCTGGTTATCACCAGATTGGCTATGCAACTACTAAACATTGGCATAAGAAAACAGTTACAAATTGAGGGGGTTTAAGAACCAAATAGTATAAAATTGCTACAAAAGCAATGATTAAAAGTAGAATGTTAGAAGATGGATCAAGATACATAAAGAAGGCGCAAGACGTTACGAGAATGACGAAAGAAAGTATAAGAAGATCAATAAACCCAAGGTGCCCTCTCGATTAACACTACACTGGCTGTGTAGCAACTCTTAAACTTGGGTATACGATGTGCAATTACATCTTTTTTGTGCCCAAGAAGCAGAGAGTGCTCAAATTGCGATGGACAGTGAGCAAAACGTAAAATGACAGATTGTGGCTCAAGATTCCCAGAGAGTGCTCAAGATATCACTAGAACAACGAGTGAAATATAAGTATGAAAAAAGAGACGCAGTATGCCTCCCAGTTATCACTATGGTAATAATTATATGAAAAGTTGCTAATTATGATTTGTTTTGCTTTCCAGCAAATGGCACGTACAGACAACGAATATCTGAATGCACTGATGGCTCGAATCCAATTTGAAATTCAGGACAATTGGAAGGTTATGAGGCGTGCCTTCAAGGTGAACAAATTAACAAATTCACTTCATAATGCTAATGTAATCATCAAAAAGGAAACCAATGAAAACTAAGATCTTGACTTACAATATCTGTATACTTTTCTGCAATTTATGTATCTTCGTCAAAATATCTATAGCATGGCTATAACAGTGCTACTTCACAGTTTGCTTTCTTTATTGATTTCTCTATTTGTCAATACCACACAAACATAGTAAGCGTATTTGCCTATAAGCTATCAATTTATTGCATTGATAAGTCTACATAAATACACACAAACCTATTGCACATAAACCAATACCTTACGAAGATTAGAAAGCTTATTTTCCCTTTCAACTATCTACTGTATTTTTTACAGAATGCAGACAGAACGGGTAGTGGAGTGTGTACAACCATCGAACTCAGGCGGATGATGCGGAAATTCAGAATCGAACTGTCAGAAGAAGAGTTCTACCATCTCATGTCGTATTTCGACAAGGCCATGACTGGCAAGGTCTCGTATAATGACTTTTTAAAGGCACATCTTGCAATGTAAATAAAGGGGGTATTTCAATTGATTGTATTTTTCAGATAACGCAGATTTTCATATGTTTTATTTAATCAAAGCAGTTAGATTCTTATAAATTCACGATATGTATTTTTTTATTAACACAAAATAGAAGTCAGTGAGTTTCTTTTTAACGTTCTAGAAGGACTGATGTATTATTTTCAGTAGGGACATGATATTATCAAATACATCAGTGTTCTATATATGACAGTCAAAAACCGCAAATAAGAACCTAAAAGGTAAGAACCTGTTCGCCTAAGATTTTTAAGTTTCAATCGTTTTGATAATCGGTGTAAATTACAAATTTTAGTTTTACAAGATGTTAATTTTCACGTGGAGTATAGTAATAATGGTGTTAGAGGACGGTTTAAATGCCTATAAACATCCATTTACCACCATTATTACAAATGTTAACTACGATTTATTCAAGAATCTGTATATTTCACCCATTTGTGCCACAGATGTCTTTGGCTAAAGCACGCCATAATTTAACGAATATTCGAGACTGCACTAATTGCGATGGTAGTGGCTGCCCTTATAGGATATTTCATGCTGGAGAGTAGACAAAAGTTTTCACAAATATCGTTAAGAGTGATTCCTTTAATAGAATAGGGTATGGCTGATGCAAAAAGCTAAAAGCTAAAAAGGTATTAATGCTTAGAACCTTGAATATTTCAAGTTGTCTGCTTGATGGAAATTCACCACTGCACAGATTTTAACTGAACACTACACAAATTATTCATCAATGCACCTTTGAGTATTGTCTAGGCTAGCTAAAGATCTGTTGGTTCTGTTGGTATCGTGCACATTATACTGGTGCCATTGAATTGAAGCAGTGGTAGATGAAAAAGCAGAAAAGGTATTAATGCTTAGAACCTTGAATATTTCTATTTTGTTTGCTTGATGGAAATTCATCACTGTACGGATTCTAATTCAGCACTTTACCATTTCAAATCATTACTGCACTAATTATTCATCACTACACGTTTGAGTTTGAGTATTGCCTAGCTAGCTAAAGATTATCTGTTGGTGCCGTGTACATCATACTAGTGGCATTAAGCTGTAGCAGTGGTGGAATGAAGAACTAGCCAGCAAATGCACGAAGCAGTGCTTGACTCATTAAACTGTTAACACTATAATCTCCTATCGATTGTATTTTGTTATGGTACTGTTTTGTGTTTTACATGAGTCCACTAATTCATTCATCATCACTTGCCTATAGATGGGGATAGTGCATTAGAGTGCTAATATAGAGGTCGTGGGTTCGAGTTCAACTTGGGTCATTTTCATTTTCACTAAACATCGTGATTGATATATCTTAACAGCTGTATCCTAAGATTAGTATTCTAAATCTAAGGAATTACAGAATTCTAATCTAGAGGTCATGGTCTTGAGTCCGACTCTACTTAGGGATGTTTCATTCTCACATATTATCTCAAATGATTTTCCAAATGCTGCTTTTTGTCATGTAGCAACTTCAGAGATTTATCTGACAAGTTATTTGCTACAAAATAAGCAAGTCAATTTGTTTCTAGGAACAAAATTTAGATCAAATTTCTACATTGCTTCTTAAGCAGAGGTTAGTGGTAATATGTCCTGTGTCATATTCAAATATCTCAAAAAGTTAAATAAAATAATAATTGAGATAATTCATCACAATGAAAATGACTGAAGTAAGACTTGAACCCACGCCCTACTTCTTCTCAATAACAGTTACTTATACATCATCAGTCATAACAGCTAGATTCGACCATTTCCTTGCTTTCTCGATCCTTTCCTCCTCCCAAATTATTTCGTCATCCAGCAGAAACTTATAAGAAGTAGAATAAATAAACCCAAGGATAAAACAATTTATTTACACCCTCTTTGCCGGTTTATTATATTTTGGGGAGGGGCGTAAGTCATTTCCGGTTTATTGTTTTTTATTCATCAGAACGATTTGAGAACGAGGGTGGGTTTGTTTTTCAAAATGGCGACTTCTCCACTGCCCGGCGGTGGCACTTTGAAAAGGGATAAAGGATGGATGGGAACGCTCACAAGACGAAGTCGAAAAGCAGAGAAAGAAGGTAATAGCTTTAAGTATTGGTTGCTACCGATTAACCCTATTCGTACTTTATTTTTAGCCTGAATTTCTCTCACAAAATACCGGACTAAAATGTTCTGATTTTATTGAAATCTAGGCCCTCTTGGTGGTACGTCTACTCTGCCCTCCAATAAATATGGAAACGTTTCGAATTTTAGGCCTAAGTGAAATTATTTTCATAATAAGACACAGAAATAAATTTCCAATCCGTCTCTCGCTTATCTCCCAACCACATGAGCTGAATCACACATCAACTTGTTAAGAAATTAGTGCAGAAACTTTATTTTGAGCTTAAATGTAAAATAAAGTTAGACATGACAAGTTTTTATTGAAAATCTTAAGCTTGGTGAGATGCTCAAAAATTTTATTTGAAGACTAAGTGGTTCACAAAAAAAGGAATAAGTTGGGTTTTTCTTTTAATGGAAATAGAAAAAAAATTGCAAAAGCAAGTCAACAACCTAAATAATAATGAAATTTCAAAAGTGGGCTCGTTCTCTATCGATTCACAAAATCCAAGGTCAACCAAAAAATATTTGACATCAGCAAGGTTGTCGAGTTGAATTTGCAATGGAGAAAAAAATGATGTCATATGCACTTACCCCCTGATAACTCCTTTGAAAATGTTGAAGTTCTTGGATAGAAATAGCTCTAAATAAACTTGCCATGGACTAAAGAACAATCCCTAACAAAAATTGTCCAAGAATGGCATGCGACCTATAAACAGCTTATCAACAAACTTGAACAATAATTTTCAAGACTTTCGAAGCTGTTTCTTGCCTGCCAAGCTTCAAGAAAAAAATTTTGAATCTAGCGGGAAGGTTTTGAGACAATGAAAACAATTTCTGAATAAAGGAATAATTTCTCTGTCATTGGTTTAAATTTCTTTATTGGGGCTTGGTTACGGAAAAACCCATTGTTATATTTCTCTTATTGCTTTGATTGACATTTGCTCCGCCATATTAGCCTCCTAGTTGTTTCCATACATATTGGAGGGCAGAGTAGTAGTAGGCCTGGGTAAGTAAGTACATAAGTTTATGATTGATGTCACCTTTCCAGGATGTTGACTTAAAAAGACTAAGCTTAACTTCAATTGCTACGTTCAGAACATACTTTTTAAGGAGTTATCCCATAGGTTCTTAAATAAATTGTATAGTAAATAGCAGTAATAATGATGGATCTAAAATTCGTAATTTTTGCCCTTCACATACGGTCAAAATATTAAAATCTTAGGCTAACAGGTTCTTAATTTCTAGGTTCTTAGTTGCGGATTTTACTGTTGTGTTAATGATAGAACATTTAAGCTTATGGATGTAATAGGAAGTATCTCAAACTTGGAACAGTTCGCTTCAACTATGTCCATTAAAAAAGATGGGAAATTTCTGGTTTAAGTGAGAAGAGCACTCTATTATTTTTTGCAAAATCTTGGGGGTACGCATGTGCCTCTGGTGCCCTTGCATAAGCTGGCCACTAGGTACCTTGCAAGCCTGCAGCTATTTGTTCATGTTCAGGGTGTCATTTTATTTAAGCAAGAAGTTGATGGTAAATTGATTTCTGTTACTTTTTATTGCCCTTTGTATATTCTTTGTGAGCTTATTATATTAGCAGGTCCAGGGCGGAATCCATGTAGTATACACCAGAGATCCAGCATAGGATTTTAATAAAGCAATGGATCACAACATCTTTGTTCCCTGGCTTATTTACCTGGCATGGCCTTAATATGGATTCCACCTTGGCTTAGCTGCCACATACTACTGATTTCATTTACAAAGAAGGATTAGGTAGTTGTTGATGTTGTTGATAATTGATGGGCAAATACACTCACTATCTTCGTAAAGTATTGGCTAATGTGCAGAGCACAAAGGGTCCACTAAATAGGAAGACTAATAGAGCAGTGCAACCCTAGTCCTTCCTCTTGATGTGAGCACACCCCGTGATTCCTTTGCCTTTTTGCCTGGAATTACAGAGAGCCAGCAAACTCTCTCCTCACACTTTGTGACAGGTCAGAAGTTGGTTTCAAACCCAGACAATGATTTCCTTTAATACCTTTTTGCAGTTAATGAATTAGAAGTGCAGGGCAAGAAATCCATTGAGGATCCAACGTCACCAACTGTTGCTGTTTCTCCTGACTCCTTTTTTCTGGGTAAGTTGTAAATACCTACATCTTTACATCATATTTTAATGAAGTGTATATTTGATCGGCAGCCCCCAGCTGCTTTCAGTAAACTATTTGACCCGCAGTCATCTGCATATGCGCAAAGATCAAATTAGATACTTAAAAATTTCTTAGTTGGCAGAAATTGCAAATAGATAAATATTTCATCCAGAAAGTCTACCCTGTAACCCCTTCCTAATGAGTGGATCTGTCCTTCAGGAGATCTGCTTTCAAACAAGGGTTAACCAAATTACTTCAAATTCAATTTTCTTCACCTGGCACAATGTGGGCAGTCTTATATTTTCCTTTTCTGTGTATTTGTATTTTCTGTAATGCAGTTTAAGAGTGAGTAAGTTTACGTTACGTAGGTTTATGTTACGTTACTTGCTTGCCTGGTAAAGCCCAGAGGCCTTATTTGCAGCATGGAGCACCAGACCCCAATGGGACTGGCACTGAGCAACCCCCCAGAAACTTACACCAAAGAAATCTCAAAGTCAAATCATATCAAGATTGGTGATGAAGCAGTTGAAAAGTTGACAATCTGCTTTGAAATAGCTCTCTGTACTAAACAAGGATAGTAAGAGTTGTTAAGTTTTGCCTATCACCTAGCTACTAATAAACTACGCATCTAGATGGTTATTTTGTCTTAGTATTGCCCAGTGCTTAACACGCTGAACTTCTGATCCTTGAAGAATAACCATTCTGGGTTCGAATACACTTAATGGTTCGAATCATGAAATACTAACCCTGACCTATGCTACCAACTAAATATGCTTGCTTGTTACTATTATCGAGTGAGTGAGTTTATGTTTAAAGTGGTAGCCTGACATTGTAATTGTGGTGTTCCTTGTATATTATTTGACTACTTTGATGAATCAAAACATTAGGATACCTATCTAATGAACTAATCTAGGAACTTGGCCAAGAGTTTTCTCTCCACTTGTGATATTGAATGAAAGATGTTTCAATGAATTTTCCATCTTTTACAATTGTTAATTATATATATTTAGTACTAACAAGGCCCTATATAATTTTAAAAAAATACCACAAGCACTAATGTCTTATCTTGGTTTCTTAATTAAACAAATATGATTAATATTAAACTTAAAAAATGTCATAAAAGCCCTTTGAAAATGAAAAAATTACAAATTAAAAACGTATAATAGTGCAATAGATAGTTAGACCTATTAGAAGTTATTTCAAAATCAAAAATCTTTATCAAAGTATCTAGTATTCAGAAAGTTATTTAACTGGCTTCTTAGAGCAGCATCTGATACCAAGTGTAATGCCTAAAGATGCCACTGAGAAAGCAGCAAGTATGATGAAGGCCATACCAGGAAAGGTTGATACAGTCCTTTCATAGACGCTGTTCGAGATGACATTGCCAAGCAGTCCGCCAAACCCATCCATAAACTCAATTGCAGCAAGAACAGATCCGTGGGAGTTATCTGGCACTTGCTTTGTGATCAATGCCCTGATGCCACTTGTAGCAACACCAATGCCGATTCCACTTAAAGTGACGAGATATAGCATCACTTTAGATGTAGCGAAAGCAACTAGCAGGTAGTTGCAAGTTTGACTGAGCAGTCCAAAGCAAATCAAAACAAAGTCATTGATCTTGAAGCGCCTCACAGCTATTTGGGGGAGGATTATGGCGCCAATGCCACGAGTCAAGGACATGAATGCCATATAATAACCGATTTGTTCTGGGGAAAGGTTGAATGGTCGGGTTTTTGTGTACAGGACTGTTATATACAGCTCCCCAGTGACAGCAACAAGAGAGAGACAAAAGCTTGTCAGAAGTGCAATTAACAAGGCTCTGGATTTTCTTTTGAAAATGACTAGAAACACGGTACGCAGATGATGGAACGGATTTAAGCTGACAGTTCTTGTTGAGGAGGCTGGCAGTTTCTTTATCTCACATATTATGGGTATTTCCTCTCCGTCTGTAGAGGTCTCGCTAACTTTAGAAGTGCGAACCGCTGTTTCATCAGTATTTTCAGTAAGAGAAGCGTTTTCTTTTTTTGTTGAGGGCAGGAAGAAGATAACGTATAAAAGCATAACGAAACTCAGGCACAATGTTGTCACAAAAACGTAAGTATACCCCAATCGCTGAAGAATGTAACCGCTGATAAGCCCTGCAGGGGCACCGCCAATGAACATGATTCCTTCCAAAATAGCCATCCGCATTGTTCTTTTAGGGTTCTTTTCAGTCACGTCTGCCATATAGGAATAAGCCAGGGCAAAAGCTCCTGGAAAATCGCCATATAAAGATGTGACAAAGGCCCCCAATATAAGATACGGGATAGGACTTGACATGAATATTGTGCAATTCATCAGGTAAATCCCGCTTTGAATTCCTAAAAATATAGGAGGTACAGTAATTGCTCGTTTTCTTCCGATTATATCTGCAATAGGCCCCCAAATCAGAATTGTGAATAAACTGGGAAGCGAGGTGGCAAGGACGATGATCATCATCCAAAGTGACGAATGCTCGTGAACGGTGTCTTCCTCCATTTTGAATTTGTCTTTGTGAATGGAGTTGCAAATGGTCGTGTTGTACAGCGAGTTGCAGGATTTCTTGAACACCAGCTGTGGCAGCACTGTCATGTGAATTGAATACACCAAATTGTACATGAATACGAACGGTTCTGTCGTGAGACGCAACATTTTGTATCTAGCTTTGAAGAGCAACAGAATTTAGGCCGTAAAGTTCAACGGCCATTCGCTGGGTTCAGATTGTTGAGAGGAAATTCGTTTTCATGCAGATTCACATTCTAAGAACAGATTCAAATCAAGGGGGTATCGTCTTTAGAGTGTTTGGGGGGATTGCAATCTTTGGAAAGAGGGTGCTGTTAGAGCGGGGGCTTTGAAGAGAGGAGTTTTTAGGGTAGTTTCCCAGGGGGGCTACTGATTATATGTGATGGGGGGTCAGACGCAACTTATTTTGGAAAAACAAAAACAATATACTAAATTCTACAGATTTTCTTTATACCATCAGCTAAGGACTGATTTCTTCGATCGTTAGCAAGGCATTTTTAAAAACCCAAAAAAGTGTAAACCGAAATAATTTGTGAGAATGAAAATGACCCGAGTAGGGCTCGAACCCACGACCTCTAGATTCATACTCTAGAGCGCTACAACCAAAATAGTGTAAACCCTCTTCCTCTTGCTATGGGAGCCCCCCTGGGAGTAGTCCTATAACAGACTTTAGGTCTCGTTAGAAGTCCTGACGAAGTGAGCACGGGGTGTCATGATTGTACATGTTCATTCACAAATGTGATTAACTTTAGTATCTTTTCTTTAGCTGACATTTTGTTTCGTTCTATTGTTCTCGTTATTATTATCATTATCATAGACTTAGTTGTAGGTATTGAACACCTCTAAAACTTATATGTTTATGATTGTTATAGAAAAAAATATAAAACCTTACATACAAAAATCATTAACTTTATAAACTTATATTACAAACGGAAACGGATCTAATACAATAGCTAACGCGACGAGTACATATATGGTAATAACGATGTTGAATGTAAACGAGGATTAAGGGAAGTGACGTGAGTAGGCATAACGATACCTCTTACAGGCCTCAAAGAACTGCAAAGTCTTGTCTCCATACACTCCTTTTTTTCATAAGAACAATTTTATAAGAACACCAGCCTCAAATTTAGCCAAAACTTAAGAACAAGCTAAGAACAAACCGAAGCTGACCATTTTTGGCTCAATATGACAATTTTATGAAATAACTATAAACTGAGAAATGATTACAAAACAAGCAGATTGGTAGCACACAGATAATGTCAGATGGTCAAGAGAGTCAACATTTGCAGCAATTAACACCACTGACAGCAAAAAAGGCTTCCCAACCATTGTAAAAGTAAGAACAATTTAACAACATTTCAGGTTGAAAATAGAGGAATATTTAAGAACTGCCAGCTTCAAATCCAAATCAATTTAACTGGTTCTTATAAAAAAAGAGTGTAATTCACAGTACTCACAGCACAGCACATTTGGCACAGTTTGATAGGAAGAGATATGAGTTGTTTCCTGTTGAATAGAGATGAATAATTTTGTTTGATATCACTCCTTGTAAGACTAATGTTTGCAACAGTACTGCAAGACCCCCAAAATTAAATCAGGAACTTGTTTCAAAGCAACACGCTGTCCAATATCAGTTGTAGCTTTTGCAGTGTAGACGCTGGCATTGAATAGTTATTTATTTCGGAATGATCTAACTCACTAGCAGTGGCGTTCCGTCCGGGTATTCAGGGTATTCAGAGAATACCCTAGCGTTTCCAGACAAAAAATAATTTTTATGCTTTAAATTTCCTATGCAGATCATTTCGTTTTATAGATATAATCAAAAATTATTGCTTTTCATTCTGTTAAAAACCATATTCATAAAATTTATGAAGTCATTGCCATCAAATAAGTTTTCCTTAGCTCGCAAACCCATCTCGTCTTCTCGTGTTGTGCAGTTACTCTGCAAACAAAGGGCTTAAGGTTACGGTCATTAGGCGGCTTTTTGATAGATGTAAATTATATGCAGATTTAATTTGAGTTATCCCCGTAAGTCTAGGGTCCTAGTGTTTGGTTTTTCCCACAGATCATCTACAAGGTTGTTGTTGCTGCTTGGGTTTTTCCCTAGGACACTTGTTTACCACTCAGTTATTTCCCCGAGTTTTATCGTGACTACCTTGTATGGGAGGTGTTAATTTGTTCCATGTGCTGCAGCATTGATTTTATGGCATGCTGTTTTGATCAGCAATTGAGTTCTTCACTGACCAAGCATAGAACCAAGTCTCGCTGTTCTTTCGAATGATTCTGAACCTGTGTACCTGTGTTCACGTTTATTTGGATTACTGGCTCTTATGATTTGTTGCAATTTAAGAAACTTTGTTGTTGTGGTTTGGTAATCTCGAATTTTCTGGCTCACGTGTATTGTCACTGGTCTACGTGGAAGAAACATTGAGTGGATTCTGACTGGATTCTCGTGCGCTTTGCTCGCTGCTGTTGTCTGTCGTGGCATGCCGATCAAGAAGAGTTCCTGCTTACATTAAAGCCCGGTGAGACCATTCCAGTATTTTTTTTGCTATCTTGGTAACTAATTGTAAACTCGGTCTGAACTTTCGTATCTGTTTTACTTGGAGGCTTTTACAAATCGTAGAATTTGTGATAGGGGGAGCCTAATCCTATCCTCTTCCACAAATGCCATAGAATTAGTGATGGGGAAGCCTTATCCGATTCCACGAATGTCTGCCTCTAGGGGTGCTGAGAATACACATGAAAATTGAAATTGAATTGAAAATTGAAATTGCTTCCCAGCAAGCTGCTCCTTGGTGAACCGGAAATTGGTTGCAAACGCACGTGGGCGCTATGGGCTGCTTGAGTTGAATGTTGCTAACGCGTTTTGTTGTTTTTAGATTTAAATATTCTAATATTAAATCGCTTTGTTGGTTACCTTGTTCTCGTTTGCATAGTAATACTCAGTTCGAAGCTAAAGTAAGGGAATTATTGAAAGATAGACTTGATCTGGAAAGCAGCACTATATTCTCACAGATATCGTGTTTCCTATTGTGTTCATCATGCGATCATGCGTGTTTTCGGTGTTTGTTGTTGTTGATTAAGATTGATGTCTCCAATCGCCTTATCACCTTGGGGGATTTGCTTGTCTTTGTCCTCAGCAGGCATTCCAATTGTGTTCCTTCCTGTCGCCTCTGGATAATGCTTTTTGTGGGCAAACTTTCTCTTGGATCAGTAACTACTAACTAGTAACTAAGGATCTTTGAAATCGGAATAGCTCAATCCTTAATTTTGAGTCTGCAATCAAACTTACTCATTTACCCGGGTCATCATCTCCATTTTTGTTTGTTTTAGGGTTATTTTACACAACCATTCCATTACCTTCAGATTTTCATTAAAATTGCCCAGTCTTAGAATTAGTGGTCATATTTTAAATAAAGTACGGTTCTTGACAATTTAGCCATTTATATACCTAACAAGCTAGCATTTGATTTTATTATATCTTTCTTAGGACATTATTTTAAGAATATTCGGATTTTAAGGGCACGGCCACCCTCTCTTACCTTCTTGCCTTGGGTGTGGCAACTACACCCAAAACATTATTGCAGCACTTTTATTGTTGCACGTTTGTTCAGCGGGGTTAAGTAATATTTTTGTTACAGTTTACAGAAGGGTTATTGTCTACAAGCATTATGCTGTTATATATGTAGCAGAAAGATTAAGTAACACTTTTGTTGCAGCCACAGTAGGGTTATTGCATAGGCAAGCATTATGTATGTTACAACAGTGCATGTTTGTTACAACACTTTGTTACAGTTTACGGCAGGGTTACTAACATATTTTGCAAGTTCATAACAGATTTATTAGTATATTTGGAAATGTTTATAACATGATTTGGTACAAAGTTCTCACAAGTTTACAGAATGCTTATCATTATACATATCTTTGCAAAGTTTACAGCATTGATATGAGCATACTAGGTAATTTTTACAACACGGTTATTATCATATTTTGCTATATTTTCAGTAGGGCTATTAGCATATTTTGCTATGATTGACAGCAGGGTTAGCATGAAATTTGGCTATATTTACAATAGGGTCATTGGCATATTTTTGCTTTATTACATTATTTTTATTAGCATATTTTTTGCATTGTTCACTGTAAGGTTATTAGGGTCATTAGCATATTTGCTATGTTGACAAGGGTTATTAGCATATTTTGCGCAATGTTCACAGCCAGGTTATCAGCATATACGGCTATATTTACAGTAGGGTTCTTTGGAATACATACAGTGGGGTTAATATCATATTTTGCTATGGTACAACTGCTTTATCAGCATATGCTTGTAATGTTTACAGCGAGGTTATTGGCTTATATTTTGCATTGTTTACATTAGGCTTATTAGCATATTAGGCTATATTTACATAGGGTTATTTGCATATTTTGCAATATTTGCAGCAGGGTTATTCGCATATCATGCTATCTTTACAACTTGGTTATTTGCACTCTTTTTTGCAATGTTACTGCGGGGGTATTTAAGCATATTTTGTTATGTTTACAGCAGGGCTATTTAAGCATATTTTGCTATGCTTACAGCAGGGTTATTTGCATATTTTTGCTAGGTTTACAGGAGTGTTATTAGCATATATTTTGCATTGTTGTCAGCAGGGGTATTAGCATATATTTTGCAATGTTTGCAGCAGGGCTATTTAAGCTTAATTTGCTATGTTTGCGGTAGGGTTATTAGCAAATTTTTGCATTTCACAGCAGGATTATTATTAGCATATTATGCTGGGTTACCGCAGGATTATTAGCAAATTTTGCTATGTTTCAGCAGGATTATTAGCATATGTTTGGGCTAAGCCTTTTTGCCATGTTTCAGCATAGTTATTAGCGTATTTTGCTACGTGTTCAGCAGAGTTATTAGCGTATTTTTGTTATGTTACAACAGGGCTATTAGCATATATTTGGGCTAAGCACTTTTTGATATGTTACAGCAGGTTTATAAGCATATTTTGCCATATTACAGCAGGGCTATTAGCATATTTGGCTACATGTTCAGCAGAGTTGTTAGCATATTTTGCTATGTAACAGCAGGTTTTATTAGCATATTTTGCCATGTTACATCAGGTATTATTAGCATATTTTGCTACATGTTCAGCTGAGTTATTAGCATATTTTGCCATTTTGCAGTAGGGTGGCTAGCATATTTTGCTATGTTACAGCAGGTTTATAAGCATATTTTGCCATGTTACAACAGGGCTTTTAGCATATTTTGCTATATAACAGCAGGTATTATTAGCATATTTTGCCATGTTACACCAGGTATTATTAGCATATTTTGCTACATGTTCATCAGAGTTATTAGCATATTTTGCCATTTTACAGCAGGGTTATTTGCATATTTTGCCATGTTACATCAGGTATTATTAGCATATTTTGCTATATGTTCAGTAGAGTTTTTAGCATATTTTGCCATTTTACAACTGGGTTTTTAAGTATATTTTGCCATGTTACAGCTGGACTTTGCGCATATTTTGCTAAGTTACATCCGGGTTTTTGAGCATATATTGCTATGTTACATCAGGGTTATTAGCATATTTTGCTATATATAGCTATATTACATTAGGGTTCTTAGTTTAAATTGCTATGTTACAGCAGGGTGTTGGCATATTTTGCCATGTTACCACTGGATTTTTAAGCATATTTTGCTATGTTACTGCAGGGTTATTAGCATATTTTGCTATATTACATCAGGGTTATTAGCATATTTTGCCATGTTACAGCTGGGCTTTGTGCATATTTTGCTATGTTACATCAGGGTTTTTGAGCATATATTGCTATGTTACATCAGGGTTATTAGCATATTTTGCTATATATAGCTATATTACATCAGGGTTCTTAGCTTAAATTGCTATGTTACAGCAGGGTGTTGGCATATTTTGCCATGTTACCACTGGATTTTTGAGCATATTTTTCTATGTTACAGCAGGGTTATTAGCATATTTTGCTATATTACATCAGGGTTATTAGCATATTTTGCCATGTTACAGCTGGGCTTTGCGCATATTTTGCTATGTTACATCAGGGTTTTTGAGCATTTATTGCTATGTTACATCTGGGTTATTAGCATTTTTTGCTATATATAGCTATATTACATCAGGGTTCTTAGCTTAAATTGCTATGTTACAGCAGGGTGTTGGCATATTTTGCCATGTTACCACTGGATTTTTGAGCATATTTTGCTATGTTACAGCAGGGTTATTAGCATATTTTGCTATATTACATCAGGGTTATTAGCATATTTTGCCATGTTACAGCTGGGCTTTGCGCATATTGTTTTGAAGTAATTGAGTCAGGGTCTTACTCAGAATGAAGAAGACGTCTTTGGGTTTTCATATTTTACATTCATAACAATAACTAACTATTTACAAACTATATACAACAACATTTCGACTTTCACCTAAGGCTAGCTTAGGACATCACACGCACACCGTTGGCTTTGTGCGTACTCTCAACATGACATTTTTACAAGTGATCAAAAAACGTGGTTATAGTGTGATACAATAAGAGGTTTGGGAACGAATTATGCGTAACCGGATATACCTTCACAACATACTCCCCCATTGATTTGCTTGCAAATCATTACAAACGATAACATAACTTTAACTTCTAAAATACGAGTATACATATAAAAGCGATAAACTACAATCAACTACAAATTTTAATAAACGTCTCTTCTTAACAACTCTCCTACTACAGCGGCGTTACGTTTGGGCCTAATGCTTGCGCGATGTTGCAGATTTGCCTGTTCTTGCGTTGCGTTCCTTACGTTATTCTTATTTGCGTTAGCGCTGGTGCTGTGATCCTTACTATGAATTTCTAATGGAATTAATAGCTTCAAGGGTCTTCTAAAGATCTTACCATTTTTACCTCCTACCTGTACCTTTACAGATCTTACACTCCCATCAGCTCCAGTGATCAACTCCATAACTTTGCACAGCTTCCAAAATGATCTTTTACTTTGTTCATCCTTCAAAAGAACAACATCACCAACATTAACAACAGGTTCTTTTACATTGTTTTTAGGCTTATAGCATTCCATTAACCCTAACAAATATTCTTGCCTCCAACGTCTGCTAAATCTACCTAAGAGCAAGCGGTGATACTTAGCTCTTCTCGACAGCGATTCGTACGTACTTACAACTTCATTGTATCCCTGTTGAGGCAGTTGTGTAAGATTTCTTCCATTGATTAAATGAGAAGGCGTTAGAGGATACGATATACCATCTGAATCGTCGTAGACATACGTGATAGGCCTAGAATTAATAACACATTCAATTTCAGTTAAGATTGTGCTCAATTCTGCATCTTGCAACATTGAACGACCTACAATTTTAACAAGACAACGTTTTACGCTCCTGATGAGCCTCTCCCATGCACCTCCCTGCCAAGGGCTGCGATCGACGATAAACTGCCATTTTACCTGCTTATTTGCGAAACTTTCGCCTAATCTGGGAGAACGAAATAGACGTTTGACTTCTTTTGAGGCAGATTTGAAATTCGTTGCGTTATCGCTGATGATAACCGAAGGTAACCCTCTGCGAGCGCTAAAACGAAGAAATGCTTGCAGAAAGGATTCGACGTTCAACGAGTCTACCAACTCCAAATGAATGGCTCTCGTTGACATACACGTGAATAAACAGATGTAGCGTTTTTCTTCAACATTCGAGTCGGACTTATTAGCTACGATGAGTGGGCCTGCGAAATCTAACCCTGTATTCGCGAACGGTGGTTGGTCATCTACCCTCATTTTTGGCAGATCTGGACAGAACACAGTTTGGTACGGTAGGCCTTCGACTTTCTTACACACAACACACTTTCGCACCACACTCTTCACCCATTCTCTTGCTCGAGGTATCCAGTATTTTTGCCTTACCAGATTCAAGGTTTCGCGAATACCGTTATGGAGTACCCTACCGTGACAAGATTCAACGATTAATCTTGAATATTGATGCTTATTGGGCAACATGATTGGCTCCTTCCCAGACTCCTCGACTGTCGAGTTCTTAATGCGTGAGCTACATCGCAAAATACCCTTGTCGTCGATGAACAAGTTAAATTGCGTGACATAAGCTGGAGGCTTTGTGACCTTCGTTGATCTTAAGAATTCAATCTCCTTCCCGAAAGCCTCGTTTTGAACATACCGTATAAGAACCGTTTCCGCGTTGGAAATTTCAGACGCATTAAGATATTTCTCCTTATTTACGTTTTGTTGACGAACAGTTGATTTTGCGTTGCTGATGAAACGTTGTACCCACGCGAGTACTCTTAACAACTTACTCTGAGTACTATACTTATCTAAACGTATGACGTCATCGATACATTCTTTACCTGAAAGAACATGCGTAACTGTTGGCTCCATCTTGACTTTTTCCTGTAATGCAATGCTATCATCAATCGCGTTCACTGATGATTCCTGTTGGCTAGGCCATTCCATTGTGGGTAACTTTAAGAAAGATGGACCTTCCCACCAGACAAGATTTTGTGATAAATTACAACCGTAGTTACCACGTGATGGTAAATCAGCCGGGTTGTCCTTACCAGGACAATAGAACCATTCTTCCCGTTTTGAATGGGAAAGAATATCCGATACTCTGTGACGAACGAATTGTTTCCACACTTTGTCGTTTCTTATCCAACAAAGTGTAGCTACAGAGTCAACCCAATAAAATTGCGATATTGGCGTATTTCCTAACTCCTGGGCTAAGATTTTCTTGATGTTGCTAACGAGTTTGGCTAATAGATGTGCTCCCATAAGTTCTAGACGGGGAATACTTTGCTTCTTTATTGGACACACCTTTGCTTTGGACGAGATAAACCGTATACTTACCTCCCCCGTATCGTAGATAGCACGTAAATAAACCACGCCCCCGTATGCCGATCCGCTGGCGTCAGAAAAGGCATGAATTACGACCTGAGTGACCCTTTTGCCCTTCTCGAAAAGACATCTGGACACCCGAATTCCGTTTAAGCCCTTGATTTCAGATACAAATTTCTCGTATCTCTCCCTATCATTCCCTTGCAATTCTTCGTCCCAACCTAATTTTTTCAAGCAAAACTCCTGAAAAAGAACTTTTAATTTGATGGTATAAACACTCAAAGCTCCGAAGGGATCGTAAATTTTTGCACAAATTTTCAAAAGAGAACGCTTTGTGGGTTTCAACGACTGAGCGAATTCAACAACAGAACTTAAATCATAGAACAAATCATCTGATTCGCTGTCCCAATTGACACCTAAAACCTTGGTTCCAGGCTCAGGCTGACGTGGATTCTTAGGAGAGGCATTCTCCTTCGCAGCGGCTGTTGGACTTTGATGGGTTGAATTTTCAGTCGTCGCGAATTCCTTTGACAAAAGCTTGTCATTTGTTTTCCATTTACGAAGGTTAAAACCGCCCTCAGACAATATCTCCTTTGATTTGTGAAATATTTCCGAGGCTTCGTCGAGCTCATCGGTACTGCAAGAAAGGTCATCACAATATAATCTTTTCAATACCTGAACAATAGCAGGAAATTTAGATTCGTATTGACTCACGTGTTTCAATAGAGTCGCCCCAAGAATAGCAGGGCTCGGCTTCAAGCCAAACACAAGACGTTTGTATCGATATTGAATGAGATTTTCCTTTGAATGGACGGCGTTTTCAAACCAAAGAAACCTAACGGCGTCTCTGTCGCATTCTTTTATCTCAACCTGTAAGAAAGCCTTTTCAATGTCGGCGGTGATCCCAATACCGTGTGAACGAAATCGCAATAGATTGTCAAAAATCTGTGGCAAATAATTATCCCCTTGATAGAGACAATCATTGAGAGACAAAGAGTCCGAGCCTGCCTTTGCACTTCCGTCAAAGACAACCCGAAGTTTTGTGGTGTCGTGATTACGTCGAATGACGCAATGATGGCTAAGAAAGTGAATCTTACTTTGACTTTTATCATGAGATATGTTAACCTTCTCGATTATACCTTGTTCCAGTTGATCCCTAAAAACGGCGTCGTATTCCTTGAGCAACTCAGGGTGGTCTTTCAACCTCGAGTATAAAGCATTCAAACGGCCTAAGGCCAAGGCATAATTATCTTTCAAAAAAGGTAAACAATCAATTTTCCAAGGCAAACTCACCACGTATCTTTCTCCGTTGAACTCGATGTTCATTTCGCTGGGTTTCTCGGATTTTCCGTCATCCACCCCCGTCTCCGTCAAGGTATCGTTTAGGCCCTGGGCCTCGTGTTTCCAGAATTCCTTCAGGGTCTCGGTAATTTCTTCGTTTTCGTCGTGATCTGTTTTGAAAACTGAATCTAGGACTAGATTGGAAATCACATTAGATTCAATAACATTAGAATAAGTTTGACATTTCCCTGCGAGTAACCAGCCTAACTTACTACTAACAGCAACAGGGCCTGAATTGCCTTTTCTTACATCCCCTGTAACTAAGTCATAGTAAGAATCTGCACCGATTAAGATGTCTATGCGCTTCGAGCGATTACCTAAGCTCGCGTCAGCTAACTTGAGGCCTTGAAGATGGGGATAATCACTAAGATCTACCCTAGCATTGATGGGCGAGCAGATAGAGGGGTAACTTAACGCCGAGATATTAACTGGTGGTTCGTCTACGCCTACTTCTACGTTTAGGTTTACCAAACTACATCGCTTCCTCTCTGATTTTTCAGAACCGAAAGTGTTCAAGTTCAACAGTTCTGTTTTCTCTGCGTTGAACTTCAACTTTTGCTTCACATCTTCCGTCACGTAACTGCGTTGGCTTCCACCGTCGAACAGCAAGTTGACCAAGAGTTTCTTAGAACGGTCTTCTCCATAAACATACGCCTCTGCGGTTTGCAGCAAGACTTCACCCTTTCCCGTCGAGCAGGCAGTAACTGTCGGACTTGGTTCTGGTTCTTCTCTCGGTGAAGGATTTTCGTCGCGGGTGTCCTTCAAACCCTTGAAACAGATGGCCTTGTGGTGATACTTTCCTCCACACAATCGACAGTTTACGGTAGATGGACACGACTTTCCAATATGTCCCGTTTTCAAACAATGAAAGCAGCGTTTCGAACTAATCAGAATTTTCTTTCGTTCCCGGACATCGGTAATTTCGTCACAGTTCGAAGAAACGTGATTTTTCCCACAAAAGTAGCACTGGATGGCGTTATTTTGCTTTGCAACGAACGATCGTGTGGTCCCTTGTTGAGAATTGGGTTTCGGAGCGGTCTTTTCTTGTTTCTTCTCGTTCGACTCGACACTGTCGCTGATCTCTCGTGCTTCGATTTCTTTCCTGACGATTTCTAAGATCTCTCTTATCGGCCATACCTCCTCGGTTATTTTTCTGGCGACTTGTAGCGTTATTTCTCGCGGCATTCGTGACATGATAATTGGAACCAGCAAGCTCCCGTATTTTTCCTCCGACATTCCTAGGGACTTGAGCCCTCGTACGTGAATATTTATGTTATCATAAGTATATCGAAGCTGACTGACTTTGTCATTTGGGCTGTTCTGCAACTTCAGCAAAGCCTGCATGTGCGACGTGATGATCATTTGTTTGTTTCCGAAACGACTCTTTAAAGTTTCGATAGCGTTCTGATAATTTTCCTCAGTTAATTCCAGTCCAGCAAGTGCACGATGAGCTGGTCCTTCCAATAGATTTACCAAATAGTTCAACTTGTTCACTGGCGAGATCGTATCGTTGTTATGGATCGAGCTTTCGAAACTTTGCCAAAATGACGTGTACCGAGTAACGTCTCCGTTGTATCTTGGCAAGTTCAACTTTGGTAGGCGCATTCCTCCGTTTGAGGCCGTCGAAGCACTACTTCGATTAAAAACATTTCCGTTTGAGGCTAGTTCGTGAATATCTTCGGTTGAGCGGCGTGCTCGAATTGGCGTTGAAGTTTCTCTCCCAGCTCCACATGCGTTGGGTTGAGAAATGCTTCCCTTTTTTAAACATTTAATTTTCTCCAGGATTTCGTTAATTCGTGAGTCCCATTCGGCCGACTCGACGATTTCTTTCTCGATTTCTTCGATAGGGCAGTTATCGACGATTTCTTTATTCAGTTCTGCCAAATACTCTTTCTTTTCCTTCAACGTTGTTGCGATGGATTCCAACTTCATCAAGTTGTCTGCGTTAGATTCGGCATCTTGTAAATCAACAATGATTTCGTTCGCTTGCTTTTCAAGCCGTGTGACTACGGTTCGATTCCCTCCACGAGTAGCAATAAGTCTCCGTGGTCTTGCAGGATCTTCGTTCATTTTCTCGTTCCGTTAATAACTTTAGACGTGGCGTGTTTCGTTACTTTCTTCTTCGTTCTCTGCCCTGCCCCACGTTGGGCGCCATATGTTTTGAAGTAATTGAGTCAGGGTCTTACTCAGAATGAAGAAGACGTCTTTGGGTTTTCATATTTTATATTCATAACAATAACTAACTATTTACAAACTATATACAACAACATTTCGACTTTCACCTAAGGCTAGCTTAGGACATCACACGCACACCGTTGGCTTTGTGCGTACTCTCAACATGACATTTTTACAAGTGATCAAAAAACGTGGTTATAGTGTGATACAATAAGAGGTTTGGGAACGAATTATGCGTAACCGGATATACCTTCACAACACATATTTTGCTATGTTACATCAGGGTTTTTGAGCATTTATTGCTATGTTACATCTGGGTTATTAGCATTTTTTGCTATATATAGCTATATTACATCAGGGTTCTTAGCTTAAATTGCTATGTTACAGCAGGGTGTTGGCACATTTTGCCATGTTACAGCAGGGTGTTGGCATATTTTGCCATGTTACCACTGGATTTTTAAGCAAATTTTGCTATATTACATCAGGGTTATTAGCATATTTTGCTATATTACATCAGGGTTATAAGCATATTTTGCTATATTACAGCAGGGTTATTAGCATACTTTGCTATATTACATCAGGGTTATAAGCATATTTTGCTATATTACATCAGGGTTATAAGCATATTTTGCTATATTACATCAGGGTTATAAGCATATTTTGCTATGTTACAGCAGGGTTATTAGCATACTTTGCTATATTACATCAGGGTTATTAGCATATTTTGCTATATTACATCAGGGTTATAAGCATATTTTGCTATATTACATCAGGGTTATAAGCATATTTTGCTATATTACAGCAGGGTTATTAGCATACTTTGCTATATTACATCAGGGTTATTAGCATATTTTGCTATATTACAGCAGGGTTATTAGCATATTTTGCTATATTACATCAGGGTTATAAGCATATTTTGCTATATTACAGCAGGGTTATTAGCATACTTTGCTATATTACATCAGGGTTATAAGCATATTTTGCTATATTACATCAGGGTTATAAGCATATTTTGCTATATTACATCAGGGTTATAAGCATATTTTGCTATGTTACAGCAGGGTTATTAGCATACTTTGCTATATTACATCAGGGTTATTAGCATATTTTGCTATATTACATCAGGGTTATAAGCATATTTTGCTATATTACATCAGGGTTATAAGCATATTTTGCCATGTTACAGCTGGGCTTTGCGCATATTTTGCTATGTTACATCAGGGTTTTTGAGCATATATTGCTATGTTACATCGGGGTTATTAGCATATTTTGCTATATATAGCTATATTACATCAGGGTTCTTAGCTTAAGTTGCTATGTTACAGCAGGGTGTTGGCATATTTTGCCGTGTTACAGCAGGGTGTTGGCATATTTTGCCATGTTACAGCAGGGTTATTAGCATTTTATGCTATGTTACAGCAGGGTTTTGGCATATTTTGCCATGTTTACAGCAGGGTTATTAGCATTTTATGCTATGTTACAGCAGGGTGTTGGCATATTTTGCCATGTTACAGCAGGGTGTTGGCATTTTATGCTATGTTACAGCAGGGTGTTGGCATATTTTGCCATGTTACAGCAGGGTGTTGGCATATTTTGCCATGTTACAGCAGGGTGTTGGCATATTTTGCCATGTTTACTAGGTTTTGGTCTTTATTTTTCTCTATCTTAAACTTTCAGTCTGGGACAGTGGTGTCATGCTGCTGTTCTGGATAAAATCTTTCTGCCATGCTTTTTAATGTAGCTTTGAGTTGTTTGTTTTGTTTTTGGGTCGTGGGTTGGGCAATTGGGTAAGAAGAGAGATAAGTTCCCTTTTAGTTGTCGGTGACTGGGTGCACACACAAGTGTGTTTGTTGGGCTGGAATTATGTTCCCTGTTACGTCACCGACTTAGAGAATGTTATTCTCTGGGTAGGTAGGGCTTGTGCGCCTCCACAGCCCACTCCCCAGTGTCTAGGACTTACATAAGGGATAAATGTAAATTATATGCAGATTTAATTTGAGTTATCCCCGTAAGTCTAGGGTCCTAGTGTTTGGTTTTTCCCACAGATCATCTACAAGGTTGTTGTTGCTGCTTGGGTTTTTCCCTAGGACACTTGTTTACCACTCAGTTATTTCCCCGAGTTTTATCGTGACTACCTTATATGGGAGGTGTTAATTTGTTCCATGTGCTGCAGCATTGATTTTATGGCATGCTGTTTTGATCAGCAATTGAGTTCTTCACTGACCAAGCATAGAACCAAGTCTCGCTGTTCTTTCGAATCCCACCCACCCACTCCTTCTTAGGGGATTTTTTATAGTGCAATAGGGTTTATTTATTTCATTTTATTGTTTTATTTGATATTTGCATTTGCACTATTTTCTGCCTTTCCTTTTCCAAGGCCTACCATCTGGCTCCTGTTTAGATGGAAGGGGTGCATCGGCTCAATGTTATTTGCCGACGGGGGGCTGGAATTATGTTCCCTGTTACGTCACCGACTTAGAGAATGTTATTCTCTGGGTAGGTAGGGCTTGTGCGCCTCCACAGCCCACTCCCCAGTGTCTAGGACTTACATAAGGGATAATTGGTAATTGTCTGTATGTCTGTTTGACAATGTATTGCGGTTGATATTGCGGCCTCGGTGGAATATTTGTTGACCTCACTCTTAGAACCTGCTTTTAGAGCGGGCAGATACTTTTCTAAGCTTTTGACCTAAGTTCCCCGAAGGGAACCTTGAAGCACCTTTAGCCAATCAAAATCCATGTTGGCGAAATCACTGAAGCGGCAAGTCCTATAGGTTTGTACTAGCAAAAGACGCGCATTAAGATCCTGCGTCCATCAGGTCGAATTTCGTTTTTGAAATTGGCGCGGTAAGACCCGTACACGCAATATCCTTTCCTTTGTTATTTAATTCTCACACTGCGTTGGTAAATACCTTCAAGTTCACGAGGCGCGTTTTCCATAACGATTTTACGACATAAACAAATCGAATAAAGGGAAGAAACAGATTTGTCAAATAGTCTAAGCAAGAAAGAAGGGAAATTTTTAGAACCTTAGTGTTGCAGTTGCAAAAGACAGAAAGCAACTAGCTTGAAGCTGCTTGAAGTTAAGTAAAGAATATTCTATATCTTACTTTTGTTGATGTAAACTATATGGGCCTATAAGGCCACACCGAGAGGCCTGCAATCTTCTCACTCTCTGTCGAAGCATCCATTCTATAGGCGATAGTTACTAATTTGTAGTTTTATCAGAATATCATGTTTTCTGTTTAGATGGTCCTTACAGTAGATGTGTATGGGTTTGTGTTTGGGATATTGATCCTACTTTTAGTGTGATATATTATAGTGATATTATGTTTTAAATGAAGTTTTATTTGTATAAATTTACTATTCCTAATTTGTAACATTTAAACTAAAATAAAGCAGCGAAAATCAACTAATTTGATATCCGTTAAATTTTATTAGGGCGTGGCCCAGTCCTTGTTAGAATTTTTGGGTGTGGTCAGAAAAAATTATCCACAGAATACCCTGTCTTTGAACTCACGGAACGCCACTGCTCACTAGGAGAGTCTCCCATGAATTTTCATCCCCTGGTAAATCTAAATTCAGCAATTCTCAGTAAGTTTAAAAACCGCCTAATCTTGTTCATAGCAACACATATTTCTTTAAAAATTTGAAGTCGTCAATCAAGTGTAAGCAAGCTGTTAATGAACTAAAATACTTGATTTTTTCAGATGAGGGACAAGAACGTTACATGGTAGAGCCAAACTCACTTGAAGATTCGAAAGTCAAGGAGTTGTGTGATGTAAGTTTCTGAGCCTGGTTTTCAGATACCGTAAAAGCTCTATCAAGCTCTCCTCTCTTTTTAGCCTCCTCTCTGATAAGCTCCTCCGCATGAGGCAGCCGCAGCCCCTGTAAAAACCTGAAGATTCGATAAGCCCCGCATTTGAGCTTCTACGATAGTCGCTGAAATTTTTGTAGTCAGCTGGGTCAATCAAAACAAGTTTCAGCTTGGCAGCCCTTGTGACTTTTTGTAAAAAAATTAATTTAATTAACTGGTGACTGAAAATGGCTGCCAAAGCAGTGGCCGATACTTTGGCCATTACTGGGGGCTTAAATTATTTAGAATTAAGCATTTGATATTTTCTATTGTTCCTGAACCAACGGTTTTTGTTTCTTAAAATATGGAGTAGTACACCCCCGTTACCCTCTCGGCGTCCACCACTGTGCCGAAGTCTCATCTCAGCGACCCTCAGCCACTGTTGATGTAGTTATGTAAAAACTTTTCGTTACTTTGACAGATTCTGCTTGATTGGCTGAACGATGTGCTTCAAGATTTGAGAATCGTTGTGAAAAATATTGCTGAAGATTTATATGATGGTCATATCTTAGCTACATTTGTTGGTGAGAAGATTTAGAAAATTAGAATTTTTAGATTGCCTGATATCTAATCAAACATTGTATTCAACTCAAGTAGAGTTTGCCTATCCTGGCTATACTGCTCAGGCATAGAGCAATAATGCATAGAAGATGTATGCTAAAAACAGACATGTTAATGTATTACACAGAGATCAGTACTTCCACACTTCAGTGCACTTGAGTGCAGAAGCATGACACTCGGAGTTATAGAAAAATATGTCTGTTTTTTGAATGTCACTTCTTCTATAATCATAAAATTATCAGTCATTTTTTCTCATGGCTCAAAAGTGATCTTAAAAGGATTTGACTCTTTTAAATTAGTCCTTTTATGGTCACAACTTCTGTGTTTTCACAAATCGATATTTCTCATATGAGGAATAACTCGACAGTAGAAAAGAGCTGTATGCCAATCATATCACGGCTTATCAATAATACTTTTGAGCAAGCTGTCCTTTGAGTGTCTAATCCCTGTATAGAATTGATTGAGAGACAACAGACTAGACTATCTATATGAATGTAATCATACGAGAGCCGATCTACCTTAGTTTATACCTAATGAGAGATCAGACAAGAGCCAACCATGCTTTAAGACGTTTCATAGGAAAATCTTCTTCAGTAACTTTCCCAATGTGACATAAATATAATATATAGTTCAAAATATTTCCAAATTGGAAGTCTCAGGATGTTTTTTTCGAAAATAGGTATCTAAATGACGGGAATTGCTGAGTGGTTGGATCATATGCTTCTTAAAATGTTCTTGAGTACGATCCCAAACTCAGGCTCTTATGATAGGTTGTAGGGAGCAATTTGCTAGTTTTTTGTTATTCCAGGTATAGAGACTATCAGAATCAAGAAGTGGGGCTGTTACAATTGAGATTTTATTTGCATTTATTTTACAGAAAAGCTTTCTGGGATAGATTTCGGACCCCTTACTGAAGTAACCCAGTCGGTGATAGTCCAGAAGCAGAAGCTTGGCCAATTTCTTCAAAAAGTTAACGAAATTCTTGGCGTTAAAGACCAAAATCGGTGGACACAGCAATGTAAGTTTTAAGATTAGTTTTTGAAAATTTGCCACTATCTTGGTGATTTGAAAATTATGATACCATTTATCCTGGCTTCTCTAGTAATTCGTTGTATCTAAGCCATCGCTACTTCGTGCTTTTCTGATCTGTTATTTCACTCTTATTTGTATATACAGCATTGGTAGCACATTAGAGTAGAGAATACCAATCTAGAGGTTGTGGGTTTGAGTCATAATCGGGTCATTTTCATTCTTACAAATTATCTTGATCTTATTTGTTGCTACTGAAATGTAAAAGGTTTTTTGTTGATTACTATTTGATGTTGTTTATAGCATAGCTAAACTGGTATGGGGGTAAGTTGTTAATTGATTGATGAGGATGATGATGATGAAACATTTTAAGGTGTATCATTGGATGAAAATGAGAAGAGGCAACGATTCAAAGCTCCCGAAATCGTTTTCAAGATGTATCTATGTTCTTTCCTCAGGATGGTCAGGCTATTTGAATATAAAAACAACGGGGCTGTGCCAGAAAAGCCTTCACTTCCTGAACTTATCTCATAAATAATTTGCCTTACAAGATATACAAATCCTATCAAAAATGTTTGCAAGAAGTCAAGCAACAGGTAGGCGGATAACTAGAACAGTTTTCAAAAGGTCACAATTTCTTTTTGAAATTTGGCTGGTTGTCAGGCTGGGAAACGGTAGTAAAATACGGTGAATGTATACCTTTTATAACAAATTATAACGAATATGATTTCCATTTTTGCAGTGATTCATTCGAAGCATCTACCAGCGATTCTCTACCTCTTGGTTGCTCTAGCCAAGCAGTTCAACTGCCCCTTCAAGCTGCCCAAAGACGTCATTCTTAATGTTGTTGTTGTTCAGGTGAATGTTTTTTCATGAATAACATCATATTTGCAATTATTGCCTATTGCCATACTCTCACTGCGATTACATTGAAGGTTTAACTAACGTTTTTCTTTCCAGAAAAGGCAAGGAATCTTGAGAAGTAAGACTGTTCCTGAAAATGTCACAGAAGATTTTGGGTAATTTTCTGTCTCTAATTTTGTCTTATATCTTGTCTTCTCGTGACGATACGGAAACAAACATATCGAGAGTTGAAGAAATGAAAGACCTTGGAGTGGTAATGGATAGCAAGCTGAAGTTCGATCAACATATTGCAGAAATATCTAAAAAAGCGACTGGAGTGCTCGCATCAATCAAGAGAACACTGACTTACATAGACAGAAACGTGTTCGTTGGTCTTTACAAGAGTCTCGTCAGGCCTTTGCTAGAAACATCTGTCTCCGTATGGAACCCATATATGGTTAAACACATAAAGCAACTAGAAGCAGTTCAAAGAAGAGCAACGAAGCTTGTTCGCGACATCAGACAATCATCGTATAATAAAAGATTACAAGCTTTAAAATTACCAACTCTTCAGTATAGGAGAAAGCGCGGAGACATGATCACAACTTACAAAATATTTCATGGCCTCATTGACACTGACCCCTCAAAGTTCTTCAAGATCAACGACAATAAGACAAGGGGTCATAAATACAAAATAGTGTTGAACAAATGCAGATTAGATGTGAGAAAGAACTTTTATTCGCAGCGAATCGTAAAAGAGTGGAACTGCTTGCCAGCTGACATCGTCGAAGCAAAGAATGCGATAACGTTCGAGAAACTCTTTGACCGCCTACACGGGGATTCAAAATTCGAATTCAAACTTAACTAGATTAGTAATCATAGACAATCAGGGTTTTATAGGCCTTGGCCTTCCAGCCCCTTAACCAACATTTATTATTATTATTATTATTATTTGCTTTTTCAATATTAATCTAGTTTCCTACGAATTTTCTTTGCCAATCAATCTGATAATTTGCTTGGTAGCTAGGTAGCAAAAAATATGATTTAAGATGGTCCTCCTGGTTATGGAAAATTTGTTGACCAACAGAAGTTCTTGTGTAGATGTTATAAAACCCTGAAGAACCTGAATAGGTTTGTCTCTACGTTGGCTGAGTTATGTGGCAATTTGTCAGATTGATATGGCTTGGGTTTGTTGATCAATGTAAGAATATAAGAAAATTTAAAAATTATGTTAGTGTTGCCAGACTTTTGGTGGGGATTTTAGCAATGAAAAAGTAAAATTTCTCATTAATATTTTTTTCTTAAACAGCCACGTATTTTGGCCAGTCAATCACACCACTTTTTCCCTTTCTTTTTTTAGGCAAGATGGCGAAAGACAAGGTATGGCTCATTAAAAGATACGACCAACTTTGCAATAACATTTAATCGCTATTATATTATATATCTCTCTGTGAAAGAGACTGTTGACTAGATCACTCATCCCTTATTCAAGGGGACGTAAGTTTGAACCCACCTTCCAGTCTGTCACATAAAGTGCCATGGGAGAATTTTCCAGCTTTCCTTATTCCTGATAGAGGTAAAAGGAATTATGAGACGAGCTCACATCGAGAGGAAGAAATAGGGTCACACTGCTCGATAAGTCTACCTATTCAGTGGGCACTTTGTGCTTTGCAGATAAAAAAATACCTTACGAAGATAGTAAGCGTATTTGCCTTTCAACTATTTATGTACTTCTTCAATTAGTCTATTTACAGCATAATTATCTAGAGGATTTTCATGTTCAGAACGGACACTCAGATATTCATTTTGCTTTGACGTCCAAATCTCCTTTCTCCTTGTCTTGTGATGTGTGTTTCATTTTGTAGAACAATCGTTTTCAATGAAAAACTTTCAAGTTCAAGTTGCATTATCGTTCTGTTTCGTTTCGCTATTAAGATATTGTTGTTGTTGTTCTTTTCATAAAATCCCGATAACTCGAATTATAGGCTGATTTTCTAAAAAGTTCGAGTTATCGAGGCTCTCGATAACTCGAACATTCGATAACTCGAACTATTTTGATCGTCTCTTGCATGTTCGAGTTATCGGGATTCTACTGTATATGAAGAAGTTTATTCTTAGTTGATAAGTTAACTCGTTTACTTACGCTAGGATATTCGGTATAGTTCCCAATCTTATCTTTCCAAAGTATAGTTGTCATTAGTATAGATCAGTGTGCCATTACATTACTTTATTCATTTCACTTGATGTTTTATTCACTGTTAATAGTCTACACTTGTAGTTGTCTCTACATGAGTGTTACAGTAGCGAGCCTTGTCTACACGCAACCATTGATCTCAAAAAACTGGTTAAGCTTCTGTTGTTAAAGAAATTTAATAATAGCCAGATTAGAGAATATAGCACAATCCCAGTCATTAATTTGTGCTTTACCCATAAACCAATACCCGAGGAAGATGGTTGGTGTATTTTCCTTTCAACTGTCAATGCAATGCTTTGATAAGTCTACCTATTCAGTGGGATCTATTTGCTTTGCTCACAAACCAATACCTTACGAAGATAGTAAGCGTATTTGCCTTTCAACTATTTATGTACTTCTTCAATTAGTCTATCTATTCAGTGGACCCTTTGTGCTTTGTGCATAAGCCAATGTCCTACAAACATAGTAAGCTTATTTCTCTATCAACTATCAACAACTACAAATTTATGCAAATTAGAATAGCGCGTTTGTAAGTTTCATTGGAAAAAGTATTTCATGAACCTAGTGACATTTTCTCTTTTATCGTCACATTTGTATATATATATTATGTAAGCTCTATTTTAGTTTCATAATCACACATTTTGTTCATTCGGTTTTATAGAACGAGATGCATTTGACACCTTATTTGACCATGCGCCTGAAAAGCTCAATGTCGTCAAGAAGGTATGTAGGCTTTCAGTGAAAATTATTTGATTTTTTAAAAGAGAGATGTTGTCTCGCTTATATCTCGCTCCCATATGTAAGTTTGGAAAATAAACAATACTTCAGTTATACTGTCAATATCAACATTCACCCTGACATTTTTAATATGAATGCAGAATGATGTATGTGTTTTGTTGTTTTAGTCCCTGCAAGGATTCGTCAACAAGCATCTTGGAAAATTGAATCTAGAAGTTACCAATCTCGATAAGCAGGTAAATATTATTACACATTCGAAACAATAAAGAAGATAGACTCTCTGCTACTTTCTAACTTGCAGCCAATTACAGAGAGCCAGTCTCCTTTCTTGTTTTTAACTATAAGAGTTGATATATCTCTATAGCCTTCGGTTGTCTATACCTACATCGCAGTGCTCGTTATACGTAAGTAAAGAGCGATGATAGACAAGAAACAATAAAGAAGACAGACTCTCTATTACTTTCTAACTTGCAGCCAATTACAGAGAGCCAGTCTCCTTTCTTGCTTCTAACTATAAGAGTTGATATATCTCTATAGCCTTCGGTTGTCTATACCTACATCACAGTGCTCGTTGTACGTAAGTAAAGAGCGATGATAGACAAGAAACAAGAAAGGAGACTGGCTCTCTATTACTTCTTACTTGCAGCCAGTAACAGAGAGCCAGTCTCCTTTCTTGTTTCTAACTATAACAGTCTAAATCTCTGTAGCATTGCTTCGTCTATTACTGTATCACAGCATATGATGCATAAAAATACAAAGCGATAATAGATAAGAAACAAGAAAGAAAACACTTTCTAACTTTCAGCCAGTAACAGAGAGCCATTATCCTTTCTTTTTCTTATCTATGATTGCTTTGTACTTCTGTACATCGAGCACTGTGATGTACGTAACAGACCCTGAAATACTATCGAAATAAGATTTTTATTATAAATCTTTATCTCTTATTGTTTTATTGCCCAATGTACAAACTTACGGATCCATTATATAGTTTAAGCAAGAAAGGCTAGTTTTCTGTATAGATAAATAAAATTGAATTATTTGACAGGATAAAAGACCTCAACAATAGCGTAATTACTGTTGTCAATGTTTATGCTGTACAAATAAAGTTTTTATTCATTAATATATTACAATTTCAAGTCTATTAAGTATTAGTTTGATAGTAAAACAAATCAAAATCCTTTCTATAAATTGTGTCCATAATCTTTATAAAATCAGATGCATTACCAGATGTCCTTGCACTTAGCGATAGTTCATTACAAGTCTTTGCACCTAGTAACTCTGGCTGAGTTTCATACTCTCGCTATAATCGAAGGCTATATTATCTACATTATTATGTCCATCTTGACATACAGTTTAGGGTATACTTAATAATGGAACTAATCAAATTTGGCTACGTTATGTTCTATGGAATTATTTTTGCCCTATTCTTAGTTTTCATGATGATGAAAATTATGTAGGCTTGGGAAAATTTCTGCCCTTCGCTCTTTTGTCATTAAGTTTCATATTTAGCCAACCCTAAAATGCCATGTTATATATTATATTTTGCCAACAATATGATGCCATTCTTCTCCGTGAAATTACTATCCACTCTTCAATCTCACTGAGACTATGCAGTATTCAATAAACCTTCGCAAATAAGCTAATCAATATTTCATTGCCAGATTATATTATTTTATTACATATCCAATATTGGATATTTCATGCTAAATTATCATTATTTCTTTTAGTTTCACGACGGTGTTTACTTCATTTTGTTGATTGGCCTACTAGAAGGATATTTTGTTCCCTTACATCTTTATCATCTCACTCCGAAAGGAACCGAGCACAAGGTCAGTTTGGTTTTTCTTACATGATTTCAAATGTTAGCTCTTCAAGTTGTCGTCCTAGGCTATTTGGGTTATAGCATACCGGAGCAACAGTCTTCCATCCTGAAATAAATGTTATGCTACAAATTATTTAGAACTGATCAGTGACGTTACTCGACTACTCAGGGCTCTGAAGGTAGATTGATCCTAATAGGAAAGTGGTTGAGTTAAACTTAAAACGTTGCCCTACTAAATATCAAAAAGCTTATCCAAACCAAAATACAGAATTCTCAATCGATAGTTGTATGTTTCTGTTGGATTGTGGTTGAACCGAGTTATGTCTATTTAATAAAAAGGAAGCACTTTCCTTACAGTTTTGGCTGCTAAAACAATATTTTTGTAGCTAGCAATGTGACTTTTTGTAGATTCACAATGTTGACTTTGCCCTGGAGTTGGTCCAGGATGCTGGCCTTGGAAAGCCGAAAGCAAAAGCAAAAGGTTTGGCTCTTGTTTTTATTTACACATGTTGTCTTAATAAATGAATGGGAGACCAAGGGGCAAATCACTCAAAAACATTCGTACACTTTTGGCTAAAAATCTTTAAAGATCTTTAAGAATCTCAAAAATATTTTAGAATTCGACCTGAAAATCCAAGAAAATCTCGAAAACCTTTGAAAATCATAGAAATCATTAAGAATCTCTTAAATCTCGTACACTTTTCGTGAAGTGATTTGGCCCTCGTGGGAAACCACGAAACTAGCTTGTAGAAATGAAAAGTATAGTAATTTTAGTATTTTCTTCTTATCATATTTTTATATCACTCCACTGTAATGTATCGAACACTTTCTTGGATTGCAATTTTTAGTATTATTTCAATCATGGAGCTATCAAACTTTAAGATAACGTTTGAGCTCCCCAATATGCTGATAACCAACAGAACAGCAACTACAGTACAATATTATAACGGTTAACCCCTTCCCCAAACCAATCTTGATATTAGGTTTGGATGTCACTGAAGGATGTTCTTGATGCATATCCGTATTAAAACAACGCCCGAAACAATATTGCTTATGGCAGATGGGGGTCCTTAGTCTCATGGCAATCAAGGATTGTCTCTTTCGGCACGGATTGTTGTTTGCAGGGTTGGTTGTACTTCTTCTTGGGCAGCTATAAGTTTTTTGATGAGGAGATTGTGAGATTTATAATTTCTTTTTAGATATTGTCACCCACGACTTAAAGTCAACGTTGAGAGTTTTATATGCCCTGTTCACCAAGTACAAGAACATGTAACGCTGCACTATATCTTACCATCTATTACTATAGAATAATATCAGTTGAGGATGAAATGTCGGACCATATAACTCTCAAGACTTTGGAATGCTGCATTAAGACATGATCAAGTATTTCAATTTATTAAACATTTTATTACAATAAAATAATACAGTAATTTTCATGTGAATAGATTTTGTATTCAGTAAGGAGTTTGAGCTATGACAAACTTTTATCTTTCTCTGCAAATTATGATGCGTTTTTGGATCGAGTTGGAACAGCCGATAGAGTATGACTATCATGATATCCAAACTCGAAATTTATTTTTACTGCTTTTGTCATAACATTTTACTAATTTTCATGTGAATAACTTTTATATTCAGTATAGCTTGTATAACGCAACGAGCTTTTATCTCTATCGTTCTAACTTTCCCCATGTAATTTTAGACAAGTTACAAAGTATTTATTTAACGTTCATTTAGAGATCAACTGTAATTTCTATTTGTAGAATTGTTGTTAAAATTACTTATTGCTTCATTGCAGCTAACTTTCTTATGCATCCTGGTTTAATAGTATATGGTGGTTTGTGTTTTTCAAATCTGCCTGTATTTTCCCATTTTCTTATGGTAAATTGTGAGCAAGTTTTAGTTTAGCGTGCTAACCTTGGAAAAACCTGTTGTCTAATCTCAAATAGGGACACGAGACCCCTTGTTTATCAAACCCTTCCATAGGACTGCAGTGGAGTGAGTTATTTGAGTTAACACCTCAGAGGTCGACCATTCCAGATTTTGACCAACCTGCACATAGCAAACTGCTTAAAGGTATAAGATACTGAAAAGACAGATTGATTAAGATAAAAGAAATTGATAAGTCGTGATCTGATTGGTACATAGCTCATGTTTGCTTTCAAGACGATTTCTCATTGGACAGATATTAATAAACACGGATATTGTGGGCATATGCTCAATTCAACAGAGCTGAATCCCTTTAAGCTGCTTGGCCAGAGCCGTATCTTACAAGAGGAGGAAGTGTCTATGTGTATATGCCATCGATATAAGCTACTTTCAATGTCATAGTATTTGTCAAGATATAGTCATTACTTATCATGACATCCTTTGATATTCATTCTACCCTTTCATTTCATTTGCTTATTCTGGAGCAAATTGATCTAACATATTCATCGATTTTCCTATCATATACCTAGTAAACCAATGTCTACCATTCTAGATGATATCAATATAAACTATATTAGTCTTACAATATTTAATATGATAGTCAATACTTACCATGAAAGCTTTTGATATTCAGTTTACCCTGTGAGTTTACCTAGCGAGCAGATTGATCTGGTATAGTCATCGATTTTGCTATCATATACCTAGTCAATCAGTGTCTACCAGTCTATATGGTATCGATATAAACTATATCAGTCTTACAATATTTAATATGATATGGTCACTTCTTATCATAACAATGATATTTATGATATTTGCTTGACCCTCTCATTTTATTTGCTTACTCCCGGAGCAAATTGACCTGGCATATTCATCTATTTTTCTATCATATATCTTTTTAGATAATTTGTAAATAACTAAAGATTCATTATTATATGTCGTCCTCTCGACACCACCCATGGTCCTCACCATCACTGGCTCAATATCACATGTGCAGATCGGAATACGAAGTCGTTCGTTATTATTCGAGTAGGCTTCGAAAGCCTTTGCTGCAATCCGCAAGCATTCGATGCACGTGTAGCCACAGTTGGGACAGTTTTGATGCTCTCTTGCGTCAGGCCCGTGGACTTCGCACTTTCCTGAAATCGTTCTTTTCTGGAGATCAGATATTTGCTCTTTGAATGTCGCATTTCTTCCGAAAAATTGGTTCAATGGTTTTGTGCCAGATACGGAAAGATTGCTTGGAATATTAGTCGCTGCCTTTACGGGGAGAATTCTTTGCTTGGTGGAAGACATTGATTTTACAAATGACATGGTCTCTATTTCCAACACACAATAAAAGATTCTGTGCAATATCAGATCAGAAACGTTCTCAGATCCTTTTTGCCAAATAATTCCATCTTCTAATGTCTTCTTTTCATGATTTCTGAAAATTTATGGCAAAATCAGCGATGACCAGTCTCTAATGGTGTAAAATCCGAGGTCAATGATTTTCCTGCTTAGATATTTGTAGTATTGATAATTTTTTCCAAAGTTCCTTCGATGTTTATCTACAGAGCTTTAAAGGTTTAGACTTTATTATCAGTAACAGACGGTAACAGCAGCCATCTTGAACTTAGGGGGGCTCAAAGGGGCACGATTTTTCAAAGGATTCTTCTGATTAGGCTTGAGAGGCACTTTCTGAAACCAAAAATGATCAGTCCATTATCCTTTGCTAAATCTGAGGGGCTTGGCATGTTACCCCAGTGACTGAGTTCTCTGGTTATAACGTATGTGAGTATCAGCTACTTATTTGTAAAACATTACCTCTGCAAAATTTAGTGATCAAGCTAAATATGAATCAGAAGCTTCACCGTTTCTATTAAGCTTTTTCATCTTAGGCTAGTTTTTCAAACGTTAATTCAATATCCAATTTCAACTTCAGACAGTTTTCTCTGCTTTAAAAAATTAGAATAATCAGCCTTAACAAGCCAGTCGAACGTTCATGTTTTATCACTTAAATAATGAAATTCAATTTATCTGTTTATTCATTGCTGTTGATTCAGTAATTGAATGAAGTTTGATTTTGCGGATTTTGCCTGATTTGATTTGAAATTCAGTCCGACCTACTAACTTGATAAATGCCTTTTCTTTTATAAGACCAGGGTGGCTGTACAGTGCTGTGGGAAATACCATCAGGAGTATGAAGGGATACCGAAATTTCTTGTGGTTTTCCTTCAAGTACAGAATACTCTCCGCAGTATGTACTGATTTTATCTTTCTACAGTGCAGAGCATCCTGTGATATACTTGATGGTAAACCCCCTCAGTACTTATGATATCCCTCCAAAGTACTGCAGATCCTCCACAATACTCAACATCCCCTAAAGTACTGATGGTATACCTGGAACCCAGTACTGCTACTGATGATATTTCCCCATGGTACTGTACACCCACCATATTACTGCACAGACCTTCTCCAGGGTGAATATACTCTTTATGCCTTGCATGCTTTCAAAGAAATCATAGAATATATTACCTGTAGTTATTGACTAGCGTTCTCTCCTTGTTGCATTGCCCTTTTGCATGAAAGCCAAGTTTTCATCAGCACTAGCAACTGGTATTCACATCTGTAGCTCTACCACATCGATACGCTTCTTATGCGCAGTACATGCTTAAATCCTAGGATTTCGGAACTTTTGAGATTTTCAATAACACTAGCTTTTTAATCTCTTTGGTCATCCAGTGTTAGTTAAAACGAGATTTAAGCTAAGGTAGCTGATCCCTTACAAGCCCTTTTTAATTATTCTGTTCCTGTTGTATGAATCTTTGTATGAAGCATTTGTGAGTGCATCTAAGGGTAGCCCCCGTGCATCCATAAACTGTTTTAACGGGAAGAGAAAAAGTGCTCTCTCTTTTTACAGGGGGTTGAACCCTTAGGTGCAAGTACCTATCTTGACTTCCTTGACTGGTAGCTTTTGTTAGCGGCCAGAGTAACTTTCGAAACATAGCAAAACGAACACATATCTAGATTACTCAAACTTTTCGTCTGAAACTCAACAGAGTAGAGTACGTCAGAGAGAGAACGAAACTGAAAACTAACTGATTTATAAACCAATCATTCATCTGTTTTGTAAATAAGATAAACAAGTGGCTTATTTATGCTAAAAGCTTTAAATTGTTGAATTTTGCTGAATTATTTGAAGTTGATTTGAATTTGAATCTGCATTGGGGTTTGGATTTCTGCCCGCCTAGTTCCAGACCTCGGGCCGACCTACTAGCTATGAGCCAGATATTGTTCGGATGCCCCAAAACAACTCGGCCTCGTTGTGGTTGAATATTAGGGGGTCTTGTGGGGTTATTCAAAGGATTAGGCTCAAGGTTTGGTCTAGGATAAGAAATAGGATTAGGTGTTCGATGAATAATAGGGTTAAAAAGAAAAGGATTGGGGTTTTGGGGGGTTTTTTGGGTAGGGTTAAATTAGTTTCAGAAAGAGGCTTCGATGGGCTTGTTTTGGTGCATCCTAATAATGGCTGACCAACAAACACAACAACACAAAATAAAGTAAATGTTATTCCTGGTTTCTTGCAAGCCTCTAAAGCCTGATTCCGAAAATAAATCATTTGGTATTAGTGCATATTCGGCTAGATGGATCTTGATGGTGCAGCAAGGAAATAGGTTCCCATTTTATCATAATGCAGCTCTGAAATATTGAATTTGACACCTAGGTCTAAAAACTAGGGTAGCTAGGAGGCAAAACAAAACAAAAACATATTAGGCCTCTGCAGCTGGTTTTGGAGATGGCTCCAAATGTCGACTGGGATAACGTTTTATCCGTTGATGTTTCTTTGCTGCAAGATGACGAAGAATCAGCTGACCGTTTGTTTCATGATTTGGCCGATGTAAGCTCTTTATTAATTCCTTTGCATAGACATAGAGTTTATAGAGTGATGGTAGGTGTGGATGTGGGGAATGTGATGTTGATGGACCTCCTTTCTTCACAAGCCGCGTACTTACTCAGTAAGTTACTGGCACTTTTCAACAAGGTGTTTAGTGCGCAAGAGCCATTTTCCATTATTCTATCCTATTATTGCTCCAATGCTGATCTTGTGTATACAAGGTCTGAAGACTGTGAGGAGGATGGATAGCTACATAATAGTTCTATTATACCCCCCTCTCTTAGGTGGATCGCATCAGTCCTCAAAATAAGAACTACGGGTGTAATCCTTAGCTTGGTTGTCATGTTATCTACAAAATGTTGACCAAAGCCCCCTCAATGGTATTGTGAGGCTACATCTCTTCATTCCTATTCAAAGCAATTGGTGGCGGAGATTGTCGAGTGGTTAGATCACTTGACCCGTGATCAAAGGGTCCCAGGTTCAAAACCACTTTCAGACCTGTCACAAAGTGTGAGGAGAGAATTAGCCGGCTAAAAGGCAAAAGGAATCACGAGGTGTGGTCACATCGAGAGTAAGGACCAGGGTCGCACTGCTCGATTAGTTTACCTATTCAGTGGGCCCTTTGTGCTTAGCACATAAACCCATACCTTACAAAGATAGTAACAGGCCTTTTCGTTTGACGCGGGTGATCGCCCTCGCCATTGCCCTCGCCGAATAATTTACGAGGGCTCTTGATCGCCCTCGCAAAAACTTGTTTCGCCCCCAAGAGAAAAAACGTTAAAAAATTTTATTATCTTAGTTTCCAAATTATTCTGATTTATAGACATCAATTTTACGCAAAGAAAGAAGCAATAAAGATAAGTTTATTTGCGAAAGCAAGAAATCTAATAAGAAAATCGAATAGGCCCGTCGCCAAAAAGGCAAGCAACCTTTACAAAATTGATTCTCTGTTCTAGCTGTTCCATTGAATATTGAATAAGGTAAAAGTTTGTCTTCAAAGCTTTGAAGTCCATGGATACTCTCTTCGCCGAAGTAGACAGTTCATCAATCGTTTAGTTAGTATCCTCGCTAGTTCATTAATCGTTAATGCGAATCCTTTGGAACGAATGAGGAGTTTCTAGACAGCAACCTTGCCCGATTGGAAGTCAACGACGAAGAGCCTGGGATTCATCGCCTGTTTGGGAAATACTTGAAGGCAGGCAACGCAACGGAAGCACCTGTGAATCGTGAGTTCGTAAAGAATGAATTCAAAGGGATGCGCTACATGGAAATGAACAGTATGTCAAAAGCAAGCAATGCCAAGGTAGAAGTAATCGATGAGATTATAAAATTACTTGAAGATAGGTTTAAAGACTTTCAAGACGGAATATACGACATGATGCGAGTGTTTGACCCTAAAAACTGGATAGATAAGAAACGACTATGGGAATGATGGAATTAAAAGATTTGCAGCCCATTTCAGATCAACCCTTGCCATTGCTTCCTTTAACGAAGATAAGGTTGTCCCCGAATGGAAAAGCTTAAGAAACTACGTTAAGATTTTGATGAAACACGTAGATTCCGAGGAGCTTTAGAAAAAGATCTTGGGATTCAAAAAGTCTGAATTTCAAAATGTATGTGCCCTGGTTACATAGATCCTTATCTAATCAGTGGATCCAACTCGACCGTTAAATGTGCGTTCAGCACATGGACCAACATTTTGACGGACAAGCCTCTTCCAATGAAGCACAAACGGATGGAACAAATCCTTATCATCAGTAGAGATGACAAAAATTGGACAGTCCAAGAAAGAAACGAAATCGTGGTCGAAAGAGCCCTGATCATCTATTTGGAAAAAAAACAGAAGACGATAGAAGGGATAGTAGCTGAGCAGTGTGTAGGCCTAACTGGATGAAACCACAGTTACTTAACCTTTGACTTTATGTGCCATTTATCTTCTCAATGTGGACATTTACCTTAATCCTGAATATTGTTTACAAATTAACGATAATCAAACATCCTGAAAAAAAGATTAAGATATTGTGGTCAGGCCAATACAGAAATATCTTCTTGAGACCTTCTTGAGACCCTGGAGGCTGTATGCAAAAAATATTTTTTGGGGGGCTATCGCCCTCCTAAGCTTACCAACGTTGGCGATTTACCGCCCTGGTGATAATTTCTATACGAAAAGGCCTGATAGTAAGTGTATGTGCCTATCAACTATCAGCTGAGTAATTTAGACAAGAGTCTTGATTATAGTGGGATCCGAGAAAAGTGGGCCATCCCAATCTGCTAAGCTTGTCTACCTCATCTGAACAGAGCTATAATGAAATACATCCAAAAATATAATAATACATACAAATATCAAACATTTTCCTCACCCACTCATCAAAAATTGATTACCCACATATATTCTTCCTTTTCAAGGCCGATGTCAGGCTGGATAGCCAAGAGGCAAGTGATGCTTCAAAAATGGTGCAGCTATTCAATGTTGTTCAAGCCGTAATGAAGGTGAGCTTGGAATTTTCTTTTTGCCTCTTTTAGGTTTATTCATTTTGATTCATTTTTTCAGATGGCTCCAAAAAAACTTAATCTTCTATGTTTTGTTTACAATTGTGAACTTTTCTGGCCATAGTTTGAAAAGTAACTTTCTGATTTCACAATTACCTTTTAGCTTACAAGCCATTCAAGGAGACTTGGCAATGAAACTTTTAGTAGGTGGGCAGTGAACAACCCTCCACTCTGCCCTTTAGTTGGGCTATCCTCTAGAACCTGTAGTAAAAGTGCACTTTGAGGTGTGTGATTCTCTCAAAAATTTAATAAATGGAAGTTATTGCCTACCTAAAGTCACTGAAGAGGATGTTAAATTGGAGCAGGGTAATTGCCTACTACAAATGACTTGAATTCAAGAAAATTTCAATCTCTAGGGATAGTGACATATCCCACATACAATGAATTGGTTAATCATAAAATTTATGATAAAGATTTTATCCACATCTGCTAATGAGTGAGAAACCCAAAACAGGCTTGTCCAAATGAGAAATCCTGTCTCTTAAATATTTTTTCTATGTTTACGTATGTAACTCTACTTTAATGTATTGAGTACTGCTTCCGAAATCAAATCAGAGAATTCGTGAAAATTTTATCTGATGACTTTGGTATATAAACCAGGTAAAGAATGTGCAATATGAAGCAGCGATGGATGAACTTGAGAACGTCATGAAAGATGGCGCGGGATCAAAAGGTAGACTAATATACTTTTGAGCATTCAATTAAAATAATTCTTGAGAATGTAAATGACCCAAGTAGGCCTCAAATCCATGGCCTCTAGATTCGTACTTTAGTTCGCTATTACCATCACCACCAGACATGAAAATGTTCTTGAGTGACCCAAGCCATTTCACTCATATATATTGCATCAGCACTCACAAAATGAAGAGACAAACCAGTCTCTTTAATAACTGCAAAGTACCTACTGAAGGTAAACAACTTTCCCAGGACAGGAGGACAATAGCAGTCCAACTACTGGATATGGTTAAGAAAGTAAACTTGTGCAGAGGTAAAGCGCACTTAGGTATAAATCTGGAAATTTGGGTGAAAGTCCAATCTGGTCAATTATCATTGTCACAAATTATCTCAATTGATTACCCAAATCCTACTTTTTCTCAAGTTTGAGTATTTCCAAGGTTTTTTGTTAAATAGCCACCTAGTCTTTTCCAATATTGATGTTAATATTCTTAGCACTGATTGAATGGCATTAGCTGTTGTTATAGGAATGTAATATATGTTTTACCCATAACATCGTTGTCATGATTTAAGGAATTTCTTGCATGTACGAACTTTTTGACCCCAGACTCGGATCGAGCACTGAAAACTTAAAAGTGAGACAAAATTTTGTGCCAGGAGAAAAGGTTCTTAAGCTTATTCGCTCCCTTGATTCCAAGAAGGCACATGGATGTGATGATATTTCAGTCTCAATGTTAAAGATCTGTGATACTGAAATTGTAGAGCCTTTGTGTCTAATATTTGAAAAGTGTTTAGAAACTGGTGTTTACCCTTCTTCGTGGAAGAGAGCGAATATAATTCCTATTCATAAGAAAAACAGTAGACAAAACAAAGGAAACTATCGTCCAATCTCCCTGTTACCGATATTTGGTAAGATTTTTGAAAAAATTATTTTTGACGCTATTTACAAGCATTTATGCGATCATAGCCTTATAACTCCAAATCAGTCTGGTTTTCGCCCGGGCGACTCAACTATAAACCAGTTGTTGTCGATAACGCATTCAATTTATACTGCCTTTGAAGAAGTTCCTAGCAGAGAAACAAGAGCTGTTTTCCTAGACTTGTCCAAGGCATTTGACAGGGTGTGGCATAAACGTCTGCTATACAAACTGAAATGCAACGGAATTAGTGGTAGTCTTTTTAAAGTCATCCAGGAGTTCTTGCATGATCGCAAACAGCGAGTCTTATTGAACGGAAAATGTTCTAATTGGTCCACAGTAAAAGCTGGTGTGCCCCAGGGGTCAGTCCTTGGTCCTTTATTTTTCCTCCTATACATTAATGATCTTCCTAACAATGTTTCGTGTGAAGTAAAGCTGTTTGCAGATGACACGTCTCTGTTCTCCGTTGTAAAAGATGAATATGTCACCAGTCTAGCTTTAAATCTTGACCTTGAAAAAATTCGTATTTGGGCGTGGGAATGGAAAATGCTATTCAATGCTGACAAAACCGAGGAAATCATATTTTCTTGGAAAAGAGCCAAATCTACCCATCCAGTTCTTGAATTAGGAAATGATGAAATAAAAACTAGCTCAGAACATAAGCACCTTGGGATTATCCTTGACTCCAAGCTTGACTTCCAAAGTCACATTAGAGAAGCAATTCTAAAGGCACGTAGGGGCATTGGATTGATAAGATACCTCTCTAAATTTGTGTCAAGGGACGTCCTTGATCAAATGTACAAGCTTTATGTTAGACCACATTTAGATTACGGGGATATAATATATCATAGATTTGACCCTGAAATGCATCTTGAAATCACAAAAAGATTAGAACAGGTACAGTACTCAGCGGCTCTGGCGGTGACTGGAACGTGGAGAGGTACTAGTAGACAAAGGCTCTACCAAGAGTTAGGATGGGAAACCTTATATCACAGGCGATGGTACCGTAGACTAACGCACTTTTTTTCTCTAAAAAAATCCGAAACACCAGAATATCTTTTCAATGAAATACCAAAGGAACGTCAACTAAGATATGATTTACGGAATCCAAATATATATGAGCAACCAGTTGCGAGAACAACTCGTTTTGCTAACACTTACTTTCAGAACACTCTCTTTGAGTGGAATTTACTAGATAGTGAGATCCAAAACTCTGCGTCAATTTCACAGTTTAAAGCAAAACTGCTCTCAATTATTCGACCAGTGAAAAATCCAATATACCGTATATCTGATATCTTGGGTGTAAGGCTACTGACCAGGCTCCGTGTTCAGTTTAGTGGCCTTAATGAACATCGTTTCAGGCATGCCTTTGACTGTCTAACTCCAATTTGTATTTGCGGGTTAAGTAAAGAAAGTAACGAACATTTTCTCCTGCACTGCCCTCAGCATCACGCTTATCGCATGGATCTCTTTGGTCAACTCTCTGAAATTCCTGGAATTGGATTCGCCTCCCTTGATGATGAATCGCGTTGTAATATTCTACTATACGGTAGCCCCAATTGTACCATTATGGAAAATACAATTATTCTAGAATCCACCATAACCTTCATTCAAGGTACAGGACGGTTTAATTAAGAAAATATGCATTTAAAACAGCAGCACCCCCTAAAACCTTTTTCCTTTTTTCTTTTAGGTACGTACCTATTTTATTTGTCTTTCTTTCTTTTGCCCTGTCTGTTTCTCGTCTTTAATGTTTTCATTAATTGTATTTTATAATTGAAAATTGTAAGTGCCATCCATAGCTAGAACTCGGTGACCCAGTGTCTTTTTTGGCTATGGATAGTACACTGTTGTATTACAAGTAATTTTGAGTTTTTAGTTTTAATGATATAGAAAAAAAAAAAAAAAAAAAAAAATTTGTGCACCTAGTCCCTAGTATGAGGATTTAAGAACCACTCAGATATCCTCTTAATAAAATGGACTTTTTCTCAGCTAAACTGATGAATTTATTTTTATTTTTAGAGAATTATTTAATGGATGAGGTCGAAGCACTTCAGAAAGAACTTGCACATTATCAGGTAAGTGATTACTCTAATTCAACACCAGGTATAAGATGTATTTGAGAATTGAGAATTATCGATTGAAAAGTCCTAAATCTTAATTCTGGCAATAGAATATTTAGACTGCTGCAAAATTTGTTTCATATAAACTATTTCATATAACCTGAATTTACCACATTAGTAAGCTTCATATTTGAAACTCATTAAAAATCACTAAAAAGGGACTTTTCAACTAGTGTCTACTAGCTATCCCCAGTTTTATAATTTAAAAGTTAAATCATTTCATAAATTGATTATCAATATGATATAACTTTTAAATTGTAAAACTGAGATGATAGCCCCTGGACACTTTAGTGATTTTAAGGAGTTTTTAAATATGAAGCTTCTGTCTATTATTTTTACCATCAAACTGATAGCTCAGTCCAAGAGTTTCTTTAGTCAATCACGCGGGTGGGTGCTGAAAACAGCTGATTTAACCTGGTTTTTATCCTATTCCTTTTGCACCTTTTTAACATTTGCTGGCGAAAATTCCAAAGATCTTTAATCTGGCTTCAAAATGTTTTGACTCAGTCTAAGCATATGTCAATTACTATAATTATATTTTAGTAAAGTAACATTTAATGAAGCCTCTAATCCAGCTAGGTTATGAAAAGTAGGTCGTTGTTTGAGGAGGCATACCTGAGGCTTTTTATCGTTTTCTTTTTGCATTTTCAGAAATTCGCTGGCACTGATGACAAATTTCTGAAGGCTGAAATATCACAACTGGAAGAGAAAAACAAGGTGATTTTTCATGTTGTTTGATTATATTTTTTTATGGACTGTTGAAGCTTCAAGAGGTAGGTATATGATAAACTGACTGTTGAGTCACTGAACTGAATCACTCAACGTTTATTTTTGTTATTAGTTTTTTTTCGTCCTATTCAAAAAGTTTTCTCCTAATTACAGCTGTTAGAAAAAGAGCTGGAAGAGTTTGAAAGAAAGCTTGTGAAGGAACAGCGCCAAAGTGACAAGGTGAATTTTCATACTTTTTAAAGGCACATCTCTCCAAGGACCCTTGGGCTGAGATTTCCTCTTATTTTCGATACAATCAAAAGTATGTATGGTACCGTTCTCCTGCTGGAAAAAAACCTTGCCTTAGTCAGGCTGGCACGTTAAACAGAAACTCTCTTACTCAATGAAAACACTAGGACCACTTACAAATGTAATATGTGGTGAGGTAGTGTATGCCACCTTGCCGCTGTTAGAAATAAGACACAGCCTTAGACAGGATAGTATATTAAAAAGAAACTAACTCAATCGATAAATACACTATGATCCCTTGCTACTACATGTGATGATCTAGTGTATGTTACTGTTCCACTGCTAGAAAAAATGTCTTGCCTTAATCAGGCTAGCACGTTAAACAGAAGCTCACTCACTCAATAAACACACTAGAACTTCTTGCTATATGTAGTAATGTAGAGTATGCAGCTGTTTCCCTGCTAGAAATAAAGCCCTGTCTTTGTCATGCTAGCTAGTTGAACAGAAACTCACTCACATATGGGTGCAATACGCCGCAATCTTGTGCTACTATATAAAGTAACAGTGTATTTTAATAGAACAGTCTTTCGATGGTACAAAACTTCAATATAGCCAGAAATATCGAAAACATAATGAAACGAACACATAGATTACCTAAGCTATTGGTCAGCTCACTGTATCGTGGGTGTTGATTGGTTTTCCTACACCATACCAATCATTCACCTCTTTTCTGATTGGCCTATTTCGATCCACATCTGGGTATATAAATCAGTTAGGTTTCTGTTTCCTTCTCTTTCTGACGTATTACTCTGTTCAGTGTCAGACGAAAAGCTTAAGTAATCTATGTGTTCGTTTCGCTATGCTTCCGATATTTCTGGCTATATAACAGTGTATTTTGCAGCATTTCTTACTAGTTAGGCATTTGAAAAAAGGCACATATATATGTACCAATAGGCCTCTCTATAGCTTGTCATAGACAGTAAAGCCAATTTTCAATATTTGCCAACTAGAATCTTCCGTATTTCTAAAAGACTTTGTTATATATTAAACTGATGTCTGCTGACGGTTTGAAAGTGAATTAGCAAATCAAAACATCGAGACTATTACTCTTTCATCCACTAGTATGCAAAGTGAGTAAAACATAAAATTGCTTTAAAATTGAAAGGGGCGCTAAAGTGGCGGGGAAAATTTGCTATACTGGTAGGTTAATCGGAAAGGCCAGTGGCGAATTGCCCAATCAATTTGTTAAAAAATGCCCTTATAACTGCATTTTTAAAACGAATTAAAGAGAATGAGAGAGACAGCGAGAAAAGCAGTTTGAAATAATTCTTTTGGATAGGGTGGGTGATTTCCCTAGAATTGTGTTTGAAGTAAGAAACATTTGAGCCTAAACTCTAACCGTAGGTTCCTAATGAAAAAACTCCTGAATCATGTGGTATATTTATTTCTCTTATTCATCACTCTTTGACTAAGTTTTTGTTCGACAGTGGAAAGATGTTTGATATAAACATTAAATTTGTATTCCTTCTAGGTCTCAAAGCAATGCGAGGAATTGGAAGTCAAAAACACTGAGCTGAGAAGAGAGGTACAAATCAATCTATCACTAACCTTTTCGACTACTATTTTGCATGGAGAAAAATTCATTTTACTTTCGAAATGTCTTTTTAGAAATCAAGCTAGTCTTCGGATAAATCTATTGTAGAATTAGATTTAGCATTCAAGAACTCTAATGGCTGTAGTTTCATTGCATGACGTGAAACCATAGACTTATGGCCATTTACAAAGCCTATTCATTGAAGCACCATATTGCTTTATCTAAACTCTTTTAATGTCATACGTCATGTCACACAACTTTTTTCACTGCCTAAGGTAAACTGTGGAATGATGGAGGAAAGATCAAGCCCTGAAATTGGATACAATTAACATTGCTTTTGATCTTCAAAAATGTCTAGAAAACTTATCTGCTGAAAAACCTTTTGGCCACTTGTATTTTCCTGCAAGAAACATTCATCATGCTTTATACTTATGGTTACGTTGTGCTTCATTATGCTTATGCCAATCGTTATATTATGCTATATTACGCTTTATGCTAATGGTTACGTTATTCTTCATTATGCTTTATGCTAACGGTTATGTCGTGCTTCATTATGCTTTATATTGTTTTTTATGCTTCACTATGTATTATGCTAATGGTTACGTTATGCTCCATTATGCTTTATGCTAATGGTTATGTCGTGCTTCATTACGCTTTATATGGTTTTTTATGCTTCACTATGCTTTATGCTAATGGTTACGTTATGCTTCATTATGCTTTATGCTAATGGTTATGTCGTGCTTCATTACGCTTTATATGGTTTTTTAGGCTTCACTATGCTTTATGCTAATGGTTACATCGTGCTTTATTACGCCTTATATGGTTTTTTATGCTTCACTATGTTTTATGCTAATGGTTACATTATGCTTCATTTTGCTTTATGCTAGCGTTTACGTTATGCTTCATTATGCTTTATATGGTTTTTTATGCTTCTTGAAGGCATAACATAATGAATAGATATAAATATTGGTCACTAATAGAGATGATATTTGGCTGGTTGAAGTGATTCTTGAAAGATGTGATCTTGTTGTGATAAGAAATTCTTTCAATTCTCAGTGAACAGATCACAGGCTTGTAAGGGTTTCATCGTAATCTTAGCTGAAAGCTCCCTGAGGGAATCTCTTCTGGATTTTAGCTAGCCAGTTCGTGACTAGATTGATTTCTTTGTTGACAAATGAAATTCGGAGTTTTCATGAGACTTTGGCAGGTGCTCTATTTATTTTGAAATGGTTATGGCACAAACAATATCGTGTCGTTTCCTGTGAGAATTTGCCTTGAACTTTTCTGGCCATGTGAACTTTTCTGGCCATTTTTCATAGCTCTTTGCCGAAAGCTCTTTGTCCGGATATTCTTCTTGGTCATGGCTGAAAATCTTTAGAGATAATATTTTCTCAGGGGCCATGGCTATAATTTTAGAAAGAAAATTTATTCTAGTTTTTTCCTGAAAGTCTGATAAGAGAATTTATTCTCGGTCCTAGCTGAAATTACTCTGACAGCATTTCTCCTAGGTCTTGGCTGAAAGCCTGTTGTGATAATGTTTTTAGATATTGGCTTTAGATCCGCTAGGATAATTTTTTCTCAAAACTCTTGACTGAAAGTCCTCTGAGATAATTTCTTCGGTCCTGGCTGAAAGCCTTCCGTCGTTCTTTTGGGTCTTGGCTTAAAGTCCTCTGAGAGAATTTCCACTGGGCCCTTAGGTGGAGGTCCCCTGAGAGAATTCATTATGGGCCTTTGATGAAATTACCCTGACAGCATTTCTCCTAGGTCTTGGCTAGAAGTCCCGTGAGAGACTTTCTTCTGTCTCTTGGTTTTAGATCTCTAACAGATTTTCTCCTAGATCTTGGCTGGAAGTCCTCTGAGAGAATTTCAGGCTCTTGAATTCAAATTTCGCCACTGGGAGAATTTCTCCTGGGTCTTGGCTGGAAGCCCTTTATGCTATCATCTTCTGTATTAACTGGAATCCTTTCTAGACCTGTCGACATTCAAAATTCAAAGTTTTCATGAGACTTCGCCAGGTGTTCCATTTATCTCTGAATGCTTTTCAAGATGAAGAAAAATCCGATGACTGTCCTTTGTTTAAAATACAGTCAGACGAAATAGCCTTTAAACGAAGCAGAGATAGTTTGAATTATCACACGTAGAAAGACTATAAATGCAGTATCAGTTTATTATGATATTTCATCGTTGGCTACTGTCTTTTTATATTTCTGATTGTATTGTTTTTAAATGTGGATTATCGTCTGTGTTTTTAGACGGAGCGTTTGAGAACAAACATCAAGGACTACGCAAGACAGCTTGAATCACGGGTAAATAAAACATATACACTCTTTTTTATACAAGAGTCAGTAAATTTGATTTGAAGCTGGCTGCTCTTAAATTTTCTTCCATTTTCAGGCTGAGTTGTTTTTAAATTGTTCTTAGCTTTATAATGCTTGGGCTGCCTGTTTTGCTGTCATTTGTGTTAATTTGTTTAATATTTTTTTTCTAGATTATTTCTTATGATAATATCTCGCTCTTAAAATGGCCAGCTTAATTTTGTTGTTAGGTTGTTCTTAACTTTTGGCATAATTCGAGGTTCGTGTTCTTACAAAATTGTTCTTATAAAAGAGAAAAGAGTATCTGTATTAAGTAAATGGTTGCAGAAAAGTGTCTTCATTTGGGATTGTTCATAATTTGTCAGTAGACTGGCACCGAGGGAAATTGGTGGGGTAATCTATTCTCTGGTCTCTTTTCGAATTGGGTAAAAATGATTTTGCTCCTTCGACGGCTTTAGGTTGAAACTTTGTTATCATTAAATAATTTGAAAAATTGCAAAAATTCAGAAATATACCTCATGGTTAGGTAAGACTTTTTGAGTTTTATCTTGATTCGTTAATTATCTTTTGATTTGTGCAAAGGTTGGATAAATGCAAAAACTTATCAACGTTTTATTTCTCTTCGACGCCAACCTGAGCTATAAATAATGAACGGTCCTTTAGCAAAAAGACTGCTCTATATCCTGAGTGTATTACAATAGAAGTAATACACCTTTTTATTTCTGGTAAATCTTTGATGGTGTGGAAAGTCGTTGAGGGTGAAATAAGTCCTTGTGAGTCTCTCCAATGAGGGTCATGAAGGGGTGAATTAGGAACTGGAGATATGTCTTTTTATTAACTGGAAAATAGGATTGGAATTCTTGGGACTGGGAATTGAGAAAAAAGTAAATTGTTAAATACTTCGATAAAGGAAATCCCTCTAATAGGTTGGAACTTTTGATTAATTCAGTACTGGGAATTTGGATCCAAACCCCCCATTTGGACCTTCAAAAAGCACACACAAAACCCTTATGATTGATAAAGGGGTAAATTGGGAACTGGGATATGTCTTTTTATTAACTGGGAAAGTAATACCCAAAGAATATGACAAGATGTTGTTACTTGGAAACTCTGAGATAAGAAATCTATATAAGAATTCATCACCCCACGTCCAAAAAAAGACCCCCTGCTCAACGAAATGATTGTTAGTTACTTGTTTCATCCTTTATGTTTCATTCTATTATATTGATAACATAAGAGACTAATTTAGAAATAAATCATTCTTCAAACGTTTCAATAAAATCTCCTTTAGTAAACTAGAAGTGATAATTTGCTGAAAAGATTTCATCGAGACTTTTGGAGAATGGTTTATTTCTGACTTAGTCTCTAACTGTATTATGGATGTAGGATTGGGCTCTCGTATTATCATATTGACATCATAAAAATATCTTGAAACCCTGAAAGTTATATTTGAATTACATTTAAGACAGCCAGGAGCTTCATTTTAACTGCTTCTATATCTTCTAATTATCACAGCAAAGTAAAAGTTATTCTTTTTTGAATAAATTATTCTTTATGATACACAAGAAGAATTCCTAAAATACAGCACATCTTGTTTGGAAAATCTAATAAACTACAATACATTTTTTGGTAAAATATGATGGTACATTTCATGTTTTGTTTTCTGATCTTTCTATTAAAAGTTAATTTTTATTAAAAGATAATATTTTCTATTTGCTAACTTCACGTCTTAAACCATTATTGAGACACTCTTAACATGCAGATATAGAGTTATGAATTGATACCTCGTTTGTATTTTCTCTTCGCTAACAATACTCTTATTCATCAACAGAGGGAAAGTCAATTGCTGCGTCGGGAAGAAGACATGAATGTGAAGGATCAAATCTCCAACAAAAACAAAGAACTCTCTCGCTGTTTGGATGAAATCAGGGTGATTATGTTTAACAGTTTTTTAAGGACTTTAAATCCTGATTACATGAGTAGGGCTGACACCACTAACAGGGATGAAAAGTCTACTGTTTGTTACATGAAGCATTTGACTCAAGAATAGGCATACTTATCAAAGCACTAAATTGATATGCGAATTCACTTACAATCATTGGACGAAAAGCATAAGTAATCCATGTGTTCGTTTCGCTATGTTTCCGATATTTCTGGCTTACTATCTTTGTAAGTTATTGGTTCATGAGCAGAGCATAAAGAGCTCTCTGAGCAGGTAGAATGATTTAGCAGTGGAACCCTGATCCTTCATATTGATGTAGCCTTTACTTGTGAAATCTATAGTCATTTTAGTAGGACAAACCCTGTTGCACTACACCATTATGAGATCCCAGCAATCAGGGTTGAAGATTTCTTGAACCACTGCTTATTTCATTTTTCATCAAAAAACATTCTTTTATCTAATATGTTTTGTTATTGATCATTTTGATATTAAATTTTTACGTCCCTTAGTTCTTCAATAACGGGGAGGTTAGGGCTGACCTACTGTGGCCCTATGCACAGTGTGTCTCCAATAGTCTCTGTCTTGAGACGCCCTTCTAGCCTGGGCAACTGTCAGTCCACAAGTCTGCTTAGTCAGCCCACGCGTCCCTTATTGATACATGATTATTTTCTTTGGTATTCCCGGGTAAGGCTAAGCTCCTACACATATTTCCCATCACATCGGTTCGAGCCCAAAAGCCCACTCTAAATTTACACCTATGGTCTTTAAAATTCATAATGTTTCTGTCGTAGGATCTGCAAAATGAGAATGATAGCCTTCAGAAAGAAATCAACATTGCACAGCAAGAACTAAAAGAAGCATCTGTCGCCATGAACGGAATGGCTGATGACTATTCCAGGTTAAAGGTAAATTTTCAATCTTCTCGTTGCTTGGTATTTCAATCGATCTTTAGGGACCGTTTACATTAGGCATTACATTATTACTTTAGGGATTATCTTTAGGTTTTTTGTCAATTTTTAAAGGCATACGGAGAAATAGAGGCCGAATGCATTGGAAGCAGGTATAATGCTGGAGCTGGAAAAGGCCTGGAGTTACCTGTGGACTATAAACTGATCGGAACATATCTTGTCAGGGTTAAAAAGCAGATAGATTCCAATTCTTCATTCAAGTGCACTATGATAAAACCGTCAGAAAGTTCTCTCGAGCATTTTTAGTTAAAACTGTAGATATGTAATGGAGCTTTGTTTTTGGAAAAATACCAATAAATAAGTATAACTAAGCACTAAACAGACTATTATGAAAATTCCAAATAACATGAAAGAAACCTATTATATAAGAACCTCTTTCAATGTCAGCCTCTTGGAGGTTCTTATTTACGGGGTCTAAACGATACAATTTCAGCTTCTAGGTTCTTATGAATTTAGGTTCTTTTATCCGGGTTTCTACTGTATTATTTATGATGTATTATAGTTTGTCTTATGATTGCATAAGTATGAAACTTTGAAAAACAGAGAGCCTGTTTCATTTCTCGTTTTCTCTTCTATATCGCTCTGTATCTTTGTACACCGAGCACTGCGATGCGGTCTTAGTCAACTCAATTCCTATAGTGATGAAACTGATTCCATATTTCAATTAGGGTGTGTTGGAAGATAGAGACATACTTTTGGAAAGAAGCAGGCAAGAGGGTGAACTTCTCCGTGCTCAGGTGAGAACTTCTGTACTGTTTTCTTTTTCCCATTCTATCTTGTGATAGAGAGAAAAATCTGATATATTGGTAAATTATTGCTAAAGCTTTCCAAAGACACTCAAGTGCCTAGGACGTTTTTGTTTTGCACAGTGATGTCTATAACTGATGTGTGTGGTGTAATGGTTATTGTGATAATTCCTGATCCATGCTCTTTTTATTTTTGTACGCTTCAGCCCTTTTTATTTCTTGTAACTCTTTAATGGTGTGGAAAGTCGGTGAGGATGAGATAAGTCCTTGCGAGTCTCTTAAATGAGGGTCATAAAGAGGTAAATTAGGAACTGGGATTTGCCTTTTTATTAAATGGGAAATAGGATCGGACTTTTTGAGACTGGGATTTAAGAAAAAAGTAAATTGTTAGACACGTCGATAATGGAAATCTCTCTATTGGATTGATACTTTCGATTATTTGAGTACTGGGAATTTTGATCAGTACCCCCTATTTTGGACTTTCAAAAAGCACACACAAATCCCATATGATTGATAAAGGGGTAAATTGGGAACTGGGATATGTCTGTTTAATAACTGGGAAAATAGGATTGGACATCTCGAGACTGGGATTCGGGAATGACAAGTAAATAGAGACTAGGATTTTTAGATACGTAAATATTGGGATTTTCTCTATTTTCCTCATTGGAAACGGTTTTCGAGCTTGGCACCCTATTTCAGTTTAACACAACAAGGTAGTAAAATACATATTGATCATACGCTGCATTCAGATCAATATGTATTCTACTACCTTGTTGTATTAAACTGTATTAGGATGCCAAGCTCGAAAACCTTTTCGGTTCTCTTGGCGTCCTAAGCAACTAATATTTGTAATTTCATCGTTTTTGTATAATAAGTAATATACCATGTAGTATCTGCATATTAACTCTAAAATTTGTTGCTGAATTATATGAATTTGAATTTGAATTTGATAAGGAATAATGATTATTTCAGTGCTAGGAATTAGGAGCAGTAACCTCCCTGTAGGACCCTCTCCAAAGGCAAAGAGTTTGTTTAGCTATCACGCATATGGTTATCATCAGATATTATTAGTGTATATATTCGAATGATTAGAATTGAAGTTCTTATATTACAGGTGGAAGATCTTCAGCAGCAAGCTCAGTCAAAAACAGATGTGGATGATGAAATGATGGCTGCGTTCAATAAGAAAGTCGAAGAATGGAAAGTTAGTTTTCAAATATGCTTGTATTATTAAGATTTTTTCCATGGTTTTAGTCGAAATAATTTGTATTGAGGTGCAAAGGGGTTGTGGGTCCCTCCAACATTTCAAGCTATTCCCAGTCCACTTTGATTTAGATAAACATTAAGGCATCATATAACAAGAAACTGATCTGGTTATGATCTGAACCCATAACCTCTGTTCTAAAGTTCATTTGTCAAAAGTGCAGTCAATCAAGATATAGTCTGTTGTTTTGAGAGACACTCTGTTTTAAAACAATTGTACCCCCTTTGTGCAAGAGTGCCTACACAAGTTCAACGATTTTCGTTTAAAGCTGTCCGTTCTTTTCTTCTTTCATTAAGCAATTTGATAATACTAGGCTGCTAAGTAAATTTAGTATATTCAGGTACGTTCATTTAAGTAAAAGTGGGTTCATTTTTCACCTCCAAATTGACCCGCTTTGGATTTGAACCCACTACATGTGTTCTTAAGTGCATCTGTCTACAGGGCGCGGTCCTTATCTTGAATGTGGCACCATTCGAGTAGGGGTGGTCAATCGATGATTTGTGGTTCTTCAAAATTCTCCTCGCTCATCATGCTCTTTTTTATTTCAGATTGTTTTAGCAACGAAAGATGAGGAAATCGTGGACTTGAATAAGATCGTGTTTGATTTACAAGGCCAACTACAGGCTGCTAGAATGGATACCGACAAGAACGCTGTTGCTGAATTAATTCTCGTAAGTTATAAACGATTGTAAAACTTTATCCAAAGTGGTCCAACAGGGGTCCTCACTTGCTCCGCTATTATTCCACATATAGCCTGTAATTAAGAACTATGTTGCTGGGAGAAGGGGGAAGTAGCTATAGGACTGTAAATTCTTATTGTTTTATCCAGTATTGTAGCCACGTATTTGTTGTAGCTGTTCTAGTTGATCTGACATGGCTATTACAGGCTAATGTTCCAAATCATTTATACAACAATATGTTGTTGAATTTCTTGCCAATGGTGCGTGGTCTCCGTGGCGCAATCGGTTAGCGCGTTCGGCTGTTAACCGAAAGGTTGGTGGTTCAAGCCCACCCGGGGACGATTTATTTTCCAATCGATTTATTTTGTTGTTTGAAAGGTTAGTGGTTCAAGCCTCGAGGACGTCAATATTTTATTTTTTTTAACCATTCATGGAAATTATTTATTTTTGTATCTATTTCATTTTCAAGGCTGCTAACGAGAAAGATGAGAAAATAAAAGAACTCAAGAAAAGTCTCGAAGAGGTACCTATTAACTTGAATCTTGGAACTTGGAGTGTTTCGATTTTATTATTTTAGATTTGTAGTTGTCTTTAACTATTGATCTAGATAAATTCAATTTTCTTCATCCTCTTGGAATTTTCGCCAAATATATGAAATTTTTTGAAAATATGAAAAAACCTGCTATTTACTAAGCCTCCAAGGTTGGACACAGAAGAGAGTAAAATATAAAAACCGATTTTATCTATTTTCTTTTATTCTCTTGAAACTTTCTGTGCTTTAAAGATCTTTTGTCAGAAAATCTTCGTTTCTTGCACCTCCTATAAAATACCTAAGTGCCACCAAATTTTACTCTTGATTTTTGTTTTTTGAAATTTCACCGGCTTTGTTTCTAGGCAACCAGAGAAATGAAATTTGTTACAGATCAAATAGAAGATGTAAAAATTAAAAGTAAAAAAGGTGAATTTGATATTTTTTGAAACGTGTGTCTCTTTCACAAAAGAACGCTGATCTACAAATCGTAGCTATGCCCTATTTATTAGAAATATTTACTGATGAAGACTATATCGAAACATTTGAATTATGGTTCATTTTTGAATTAGTATCTTCCTGTACTATTTTATAAACTCAAGATATGGGGCTCTCGAATAGGCCCGGGCAGAAGCTGTGCATAGGTGGTCCGGTTCAAGCTAAACTTGCAGGGCCTAGGGTTATACCCCCTGAACATTTTGAACTCAGGTTCTCAGGGATGCAATTTAGTGCACTTTTAGAAAGGAGTTTACGTAAGAATGAACCGAAAGTTACCGTTAAAATTTATTGTTTTAAAAAGCATTGATATATTTTTGGAAAAGGAGTGTTTTGGCTGAAAAGCTGGCCCGGCCAACGCCGCACCAACCAGACAGATCCATTTGTCTTGTGTCTCGTATAACTTAAAACTCATAGTGCTTTAATTACTTACAAACAGTCATTTCTTTTCTTCCTTTAGATGGCGGGCCTTCTATCAAGCAACAATCTAAGATTGCTACATTAAGCCAAACGTTACAAAATGAACAATTGAACGCTATGAAGGAGAAAGAGCACACAGTGAAAGTAATTATTTGAGTTTATTTATTGCTACAGTAAAACTCGTACGTAAGAACCTAGACTGCCATATGCAGAAAATGCATTGTCTTTAATCTGTATAAGGTCCTAATTTGTTTAATGGGCCAATTCGAGCTACATAAGATTCGAAATCAAAGATAAATCTCAACTGTGTTGGATAATCACTGTTATGGTGGTTATTATGCACTTCTTAGGAGAGGCATATAAAGTACTTACCGAAGCTTGCTTCTGACACTCATCAGAGTAGTACGTTTAAGAAAGAGAACGAAAATGAGACCTAACGAATTATTACACCCAGGGTTAAGACGCTGATGTGGTGGATTTTTTCACTAATGTCGTGTGAAACCCCTACTACTGTGGAGGTGATTGTGAACTACCGTGATAGATAATTACTAACGTGATAATGATAATCAGTATTATCCCCACTACACAATAAGCAGCACAGTATGCATCATAATGCTCAACACCACTGACAAACAAACAAAGTAGTGTTGGAATAATCATCAATTGTGGTGAGGAGGTTTATTGGTTGTGCTATATTTTTGTTAGCTAGATTTCTGAATTTCCTTGTATCGAATAAAAATGATTACTTTTTTCATTTTCAGCTTGAGAGTGATGTTATCGAGAGAGATAAAACAATCAGTGAACTGAGGGCGAGAATGTTGCAGTATGAACTCGTAAGTTTCTCATTTTTAATTTTGCATTTATCACTGAGATCGTATCAAACACTACTCAAAATGAAAACTGGTCCGAGGACTCTGCTGAATCCAGTGTCGTATTTTTGAAGCTACTTTTGATTCCTCTAATATGCCCAACAAGATACCAAATTTACTCAATTATATTTCTAAAATAGGTGTATTTTCAGGGGGGCCGGTGGAACAGAAGTGTAAATCTCCCACCTCCCCTTGAAAATCAGGCAATCACTCATTTCCTTGTGAAAAAATACAGTATCTCCTTTCCATAACAGAAGTTTTATAGGGGCAAATCACTCCCCAAAAAGTGTACGTGATTATTAATCACTGCCTTTTTTCCGTGATTAATATGATTATTTCATGATTAATTTGATTTTTGTGATTAATTTGATTATTTTTTGATTAATTTGATTTTCTTGTGATTAATTTGATTATTTTGTGATTAATTTGATTATTTTGTGATTAATTTGATTTTTTCGTGATTATTTTGATTTTTTTGTGATTAATTTGATTTTTTTGTGATATGTATGTTGTGTTCATTTTGAGATTTTACAATTACTTTGGGTTTTACGTGGCTTCTCCTACTTTGTATTTGTCATACAGTAGAGCCTCGATACAACAGACACCCGTGCGACCAATGTTATTGTCCGTTACGAGGTTTATTTACAAAGAAATGACCATGATGAGAACATAAATGTTTATATAGTCTAGCTGATGAGAACATAAATGTTTATATAGATAATTACAAATCAAATGAGAGTCTTTTGCGCCAGTTTGGCAAAAGTGAATCCAAAATATGAACTGGAATTGCAAACGAATGCGTTGGACTGTCAATTATCATATGATCGTCTATTGTTGTAATGTAATTCTTCGAAGACACATAGCCGCAAGTGAATTTTGCATTAATTGCACGAAAGGATACAAATGCTTCTTCTTTGTCACTTTGAAGGGAAAGGGCTGAATACCAGTTTGCGTAGACACCAATGCGTTTTACAGATTCTTTCGAAAGATCCACAAAGTTACCAGAGTATTGTCGGTCTCGTTTGGAGCCATCTAAGTAGGAGAATTGAATTATTCTTCCCAGAAGACACATTGGGCTGTCAACTCTCTCGAAAATGCAAAGGTCTCCAGAGCAAATACTTTTGCGGGGAACCATGCTTGGCATTTTGTTGCTGTAAATATGTGTTGGTTGCAATGCACGAACACGTAGTAATCGGTCAGCAGATAACTGACTTTTTTCCTGTAGAATATACAGAGCTGTTGTCTTTCGAATGTATGTGCCTTCGTATAACACAAATTTATTGTGCTGAACCTTTGAATCGCACAATGAATATTTTCTTCGTGCTTCAGTATCTGACCCGCTTTCTTTTAGTTTTTCATACATTGGAAGTGAGTTTATTGAAGAGACAGTTTTCTGAAGTTTAATTTGAGTTAAGTCCTCTTTAATAGTTACTATGTCGGCACTTGATAAAGATTCTGTATGCGATAAAGAGCCTTCGTATAACACAAATTTATTGTGCTGAACCTTTGAATCGCACAATGAATATTTTCTTCGTGCTTCAGTATCTGACCCGCTTTCTTTTAGTTTTTCATACATTGGAAGTGAGTTTATTGAAGAGACAGTTTTCTGAAGTTTAATTTGAGTTAAGTCCTCTTTAATAGTTACTATGTCGGCACTTGATAAAGATTCTGTATGCGATAAAGAAGAATTTTCCATTGAACTTTGATCAGAATCTGTAAGATATTCACATTCCTCGTCATCATGTTCAACGGCATGACTAATGACTTCCTCCAAATTTATGAGCAGATCTTTGTCATCAAAAGAATCTAACACCATCTCACAAGATGTTGTTATTTGTATTGCATGTTCTTTGGAATTTACAATTGTTTCAAGTATCTCTTTTACATCTGGTACAAGCAAAGATTCGTTTCCTTCATTCTGAGTTTCCAACAAACGTCGCTTGACTCTGGGGAAAATTATTTCCTCATCATTTTCTGCTGTGGCCAAAAACTGGAGCTTGTGAATTCGGTTTATCGCTCCATTTAATGAAAAGTTGACAATGGTCGAGAAAGTTGGGGTCATTGAGCGCAACAGTCTAAATAATTGTTCACAAGCCTGAGAACCAGAGTACCACACCCTTAATGTTTCAGAAGGATAAATTCCCATAGAAGTGTTATATATTAAGTTAAGGATCATATGAGCATTTAGCTCAACGCATAAGTAGGCATTGTTGCTTATGAAGTATGTGTCTTCAGGGCAGTTGTTATTTTTCAGCCAACGCCTCCATATCCGCAAAAAGAATACTGTCTTCCATATTTTATACAATCGATTTAAAGGACGGATCGATCTGTTAAGAAGAGAATCTCTGATGTCGTTCATCATACGCAAAAAGATTCTAGTTCCATTTGCTTTCACGGAAGAGTGGAGATCGGCAAGACTTTCATCTACACGTGAATGCAGAAGAAGTTCAATGCTGCTGTAATTTTGCTTGTCTCTTGGGTCAATTGCTCTCTCAGACAAACCGTGTTGAGATTTCGGCAATTTTTTAAGAACTTCCACGAGATGGCCTCTGCATGCAGTTTCAGAGCCTAGCCACATTAAATTTGAAGGAGCTGTTAAACGTGTCTTCAGTTTAGCCAAAAGATGAATTGTGTCTTGTGAACACAATGAATCTTTTGAAAGATCTGGCATCACATAAAATGTCCAGTTTCTTGGGACATTTGAGTTTTTGGACACTTTAAACAAACCTCGCTTCTCAACCATAGCTTTCATAAATGGCCCTGCTCCGTCACTTCCATGAGATATAACTATTATTTCCCTTTGTTTTAAAGACGTTTCAATAAAATTCCATCGTCCCATGATAACTTTATGTGAATACCTTGAGTCAGTGCCAAGCACAAGGAGTACAAATGGTGGCACAACTGGGTCTACAGACTTGGCAACTATACAATGAGCATAGGATGAAATGGTTTGTTTCTCAAATGCTTCTTTGATCTCGTCAAAATTTTTTAGTTTGAATGCATCCACTGATGGAAGACCAGAGTGGTCGATGGGAAGGCAAAAGCCTACAAATCGATCAGTTTTTTGGTTGTAATCAACCCGTTTTATTATTCTTGTATCGTCTAAGTGAATGTGAACAGCTAATGGTGCATTCCATCGCTTTAAATGAATGAGCAACTCATCAAAGCGGAACACTCCTTCTTCAATTTGCGGTTCTTTTGCCACTGTCCGCTGGAGTGTACAAGCTGAAGGCAAACCACCACCAAAGTTCACTTGTAGTAAATCATAAGAGGCCTTACCAATTAAACAGTATAATGCAGATGCAAATTTTATGACAGTACCATCATGTCTGTAACCTGTTTTTGACTTCTTCACTTCATTGAATTGAGCATTTTTCATTATTTTTTCGAGAAGTGGCTTCACTGTTTGCTTCTGCATTCCACAATTCAATGTGATTTTTTCATACGTGTCTTGACACTCATCAATAATTAACGCCATTTTGTTTAAATCAAAGAAATCAGTAATTTTTGTTTGGCCAGGCTGTTCTGCTGCTGCCTTCAGTGCCCGCTGCTTCCTGAAACTGCGGGAGGACCAGCGGGCATTCTCAGGTTTTTTGAAATAATCTGAAAAGAGAAAGGGGTAAATCTTTTGGGTGAAAGCTTGAAAATGATCCAAATACAAACATACAATATCAACAAACTTTCACTTTAAACTGCTTTACTGAAAAAGACAGAAACATAAAACACCTGAAAACGAGTATGACACATGAGTAAGGAAGGTAGCAAGATTCAAGAAATGTAAAAAAAAATCTGTTTTATTGCTTAACTCCGTTTATCTATTTAATGGTTGTGGACTCAGGCTAGACAACTTTGAGTATTGCATCTGTGGTAGGGTAGTATTAGGTGAAGAAGAGTAAATAGTAACTTAAGTTGTTGGATTGGATTTTATATAAAATTATCTGAAAAAGATTTTAGAAGGAAATACAGAAAAGCTTCTTGAAATTTTTAAACTAACAAGAAAATACATAGAACTTGTAAAAAATAAAACATAACGAATAAGAGCTACAAATTAACTCAACGTAATTATACCAGGTATTTAACATCAATATTCAGGTGTAAGTTTTAGTTGTCTGATGATTGCAATTAAAGCATGAAACTTAAAGTAAAAACTGAAGTGCCTGAGTTTCTCACTCTGTAAAAAAAGAGCTGTGAGAATTTTTTGAATTCTGATTAGTATATTTTTTAACTTTTTAAATTTATCATTTAACATACCTCATTATCACAACCATCAATGACGTTTGGGAATTCTTCTTCACTTGTTGAATCCGAGGTTGACTCTATCATTTGAAGAAAAACAAGATTGTGTAAACATTTGAAAATAACCAGAAAGCTTACACAGCACTGAATTCACTCATATATTTAAGTGTTTTTTTACATAACTTGCATTTTTGGAGGCGCTACAGGGCATGATTCAAATGATTTCCTAACATCCCAATACCTCTTTTCCCCATAGAGCTCACTTTGCTTCGCGGCAGCTACATAAGGATCTGCCAGCTCACTTCATTCCTAAGGGTGCCGAGTTTCTCCATTACACCACAGATATATAAATATATATGGGTGAATATCGCTCAAGATATACAAAGACTGCTCAAGTAGTTAAAAGAACAACAAGGACAATGAATTTATTTTGTTTGGATTTATTTTGTTTAGATGTGTAGTCGTACATCGTTCGCCCAAGTTTAGGAGCTGCTGCACAGCCAGTGTTGTGATAACTGTGATAGCACATTGGATTTCTTGATTACATGTATTACACTCGTTGTTCTTGTAACTTCTTGAGCACTCTTTGTATATCTTGAGCCATATTCACCCACTTTAGTATTTAGCTCGTTGCTCTTGTAGTAACTTGAGCACTCTTTTGGTTCTTCAATACCAACAATGTGTAACCGTACATCGTTTGCCCAAGTTTACGAGTTGCTAATAGCCAGTGTGGTGATAACCGGGAGGGCACATTGGGTTTCTTGATTACATGTATTACACTCGTTGTTCTTGTAACTTCTTGAGCACTCTTTGTATATCAGAAGCCATATTCACCCATTCTATTATATAATGTTATTTATCATTTCTCTTACATTCAATAAAAATACAAACCTAAAACTACAAATGAGCTTTGTTTCGCCTTTGGTTTGAAACCCAAGGTAGTCTGCTTGTTGCAAGAGTTGTTTTCTTGAGGCTTGCAGAGCTTAAGCACATGTCTTTGTGCATTTGACAGTAGAATGCCATTGTTAGTGCATGCCAGAGCTGTCTCAGTGTTACACAAACCACAAATGAAGATCATCCCACCATTGTTTGTATCCTAGAATACAGCAAAAAGCAAGTTGAAAGAATGCCAATACTGAAAAATGGTTAGAAAATTGCAAAGGTAACACAAACTTCACATTAAACTTTGAGAAATGCATAGCTATGGCAGCTTTAAAAATAAAAGTCTGCTAGCAGTTTCAGTTGGGCACCCCCCAAAATAAGCACCGTGTTCCAACTGAGGTTCCAAAAAATTTGGAAGAAATTGTAAATAGTTCAATTTATAGTTGTTTCGTAATTAAACCCTATATTTAAAATTATACAGGCAAAATAACTACTTCTCATAGTATTTTTGAAAATTACAATTTGGACGATTGTAATTTTGACAAGATGTCAAAAGTAGGATATGTTGAATAAGTTTATGTGCAATGATCAGCTTTAGAGTTGCGTCTGTCATGTTAAATAATAAACAGTTGAAGTCAATATTTACTTAATTGGTAGTTTTGGATTGTCTAAACCCTTTTGAAACTTACTTGAAATGAAAATGGAGCCTTCGTTTTGGCAGAGCTGATCCGTTTTTGAATAGTTATTGACTGTTTTCTCAGCCACTTGAACAACTTCTTTTCGAGTTCTTCCTTTGAAACTTTCTTTTGAATGCTGCTTGATGGAGTATCCGAGGGAGTATCTACACAAACATTTTTAATTTTCTTGGTTGGAACTGCAGGTCGCTTTGTGACATCCTTTTTGAAGAAGCAGTTAACTTCACTTATAAATGCATCAAGAATAACCTGGAAATAAGGAGAAATTATCATCAAAAAAAGAAAAAAGAAGTAAAACTATGGCATCAGTTCTTTTCTGTTTGTGAATGTTATCCCATGCAATCACATCTGCCTCTGCACACGCCGCCACACATGCAATTTGACTTGCAAGTACTTTCTATCACACATGCAAAAAGGACAAAATGTGTCTTGCCAGTTTTCCACAACATCAAATCATCAAAAAACATCCAGTTTGTTGAAAAATGAAAGGGATAAGACTAAAACATGCAAGGAGCATCACAGACACAAGCAGACATCCAAAACTAAAGATAAGCAAACTAAATTTTGTTACAAGTGTGTAGCACACACAAAATCATTTCCATGTGTAATTTACCACACCCGTGCCCCACCTGTGCAATTTTACTCAAGAAAAGGACTGTATGACACATAACCTGCAGCTGAGGTACACGTATATCTATGTGTAGCTATACAAAATCACCTTACAAAATTATTGAATGATTGCGAGTCACATGACATCAAATTGTAAACGGTTAGAAATTATAGCATTTAGGGAATTAGAAATTATAGCATTTAGGGAATTTTGCAAATTTACATTTAGGTTGAAGATTCCTCATGAAAGGATGAAATCCCTTTCAAAAACAAAATTCTTTCTCTGTGAACATTCTTATTCCAAGCTATAATCTAATCTATCTTTTGTGACAGACAAAGATTTTAAGCAAACTATATATAGTTAGTAATGGCAATTAAGGTTGGTTCAAGGACACATACAGTACAAGCCACATGTAACCTAAACCTGTTTTTCCTGCTTTTTGGTGAAGAAAATATGCTTCGTTCTTGCTGAAAGAAATATTTTTCTGGCCAAACCATCAGCTTTTTATTGTTCAAAGAATTTTTTCTTGTCCAAAGCATTCTTTCCGAATTCTCAAGAACTCTTCAATGTTAAGTTACCCGAGAAGTTACCCCTGGCCTGTACTGTAGGCTATTATAAACTTTTATATCTTTAATAACCTTTAATCCAGGTAGAAGGCATAGTCTTTGAGGCTCTTTTTGAAAGATTCCAAATAATGCCTCCTTCTCCTCAACTATGTCACTTATGGACTTCATAAATGTAAAAACTTGATCAAGTTCACCATGTTCCCTGAGTTTCAAGACAGCTTCAGGTGTGTCATAGCCACAATATATTAGAATGTTCTTCAGATACAATGCCTTTGGAGGGAAAATGCTCCATATTTCATTAGGAATAATAGCAAATCGGCTTTCCAAACCTAAAAACGAAAAAGGTAATACTGCATAAGGTAATACTCAAATAGGCCAGAACCCATTTTTGTTTTAATAAAAACCAGTTATTGGAATGAAAAGATTTGAGGTCATTTGAGTTGTTTTCACTGCAGTTTAGAACATGCGGTCAATCTCTTGAGCCTGCTGGAGAACAATAGAACTGTCAAAAGGGCAATAGAATTGGCGGAAATCTGTGGTGGGGAAAAATCATGGAATGCAGTGTGGGCTACCATCGAAAGAATAAAGTCAAAAAGGAGCAGAGCTGCAGTGAAAACAAGCAACAATAGCAAAACGTTTGCTAAGTTTGCAGTACAGTACACTAGTCAAACAGCGGTATTTCTATGGGGGGCTAGGGGGCCTTGCCCTCGCCCAAAACTTTGTCCACCCCTTCACCAGACTGCAGAGTGTGGCACTCGCACGCACGAGTTTAACAATAGAACAATAGGATAGAACAATAGAAAATGGATCTTGCATGCGCGAGATCTCGTCGAGAAGTGCCATATACTCTGCAAAGGGGCCCCTTCATATCCCCAAGCTCTCCTCTCCCCACTTTTCTAAGAAAATGTTTGGTTATTGGTTTGCATATCTGCCCATATAGTTTCTGCTGGAAATGTGAATAGGTAGGTCTGAGTCCTTTTATATTAGGCCTTCCTTGAATCCTTGGTGTATGATGTGGGCCTAGGCTAGGCCTATAATTGCATTTTTTACCATCAATCAAAATAGGCTCACTCTATCTACATCTAGCCTACCTAGACCTAGTTTGGCCGCCTGTCCTGATGAATCATTTCAGTTGATCTGCTTTTGTGAACTCGATATTTAGTGCAATAAACATTTTCCTACCTTTTCTTTTTCTGGTTTGTTCTGATTCTTCTGGCACTGGTTGTGAATTATTCGCCATTTTTCTTTGCTGTTTGTTGGTTGTTGTGTTGTCTTGTCCTTTTGTTTCTTTGATTTTGGCGCGAAATGAAAACGATGCTGATTGGTAGAGCAATCGAAAGCCAATTGTATAATTTATTCATGCAAAGAGTTCACCCTGCTCTTCCCAGAACCAAAATACTGTAATTAAATTCTTTCGTTGTGACTCATTTAATCATTTAATTTTTCTATGATTAATTTTATTCTCTGTGATTAAAGGCAATGAACGGAGATAAAGGAGGCAAAACTATAAATAGACCACGATTCAAATCAATCAGAGCATGCGCAAACGCAACTTTGCAAAGTGATCACATGAAAGACTTTTGATCAAAGCCTTCTAACAGCCAAAATGGCGGAAAAGCTGTGGAGAAGCTCAGAGCCTCTAGAGATCGCCGATATTTTTCTTGATAGCAGGAAAGTCAGAGGTAAGCCATTAATTTGATTATGTAATCAATGTTAGCTTACGCAGCTAGACGGTATATACGTCTTTTAGGACAGTTCTTGTTTTCCATTTTTGACATGCAACAGAATTTTGTCAAAATAAGCATGACACGGTTGCCCTACTTATCTGCTTGTTTAAATTTTGGATGGCTTTGGGCCCTTTATAATAGTCTCTTTTTGCCATTTCAAGGCCTGCCCTTCTTCTTTCATTTGCGTAATCAACAGAAGTATAGCAGCAGGCCTAAGAACCTCAAGGTATTAGAACCCTGGTCTTGCCCACATGAAACTTGTTTTAATCAGAGGTAAATCCTAAATCTAGGACACAAATGAGTAAGAAGTAGGAAGTATTGAATAATTTTCAACCCCCAAGTCCCGTCTCGTGAATTATCACACTACCTTACCAGCCTTTGTTCAAAGTATTTTTTTCTAAATCAAATTAGTAGAATAAAGAAAGTATCCTGAGTTAGCAGAGACAAGAAGATTGTTCATCAAACAATCAAACATTTACAAATATTCATTCTCAATTTATTTCTGATGGAGTATGACCCCTGATAGATATTAAAGATAGAGTATGACCCCTTTCAAGAAAGAATTTTATTCTTTTTTGAAATATTACTAATACTACATAATTATATATCAATAAGTTGTATCTTTCTTTGTTGCAGCCATGAACAAGGATGCTGATGTAGCTATGAAGATGTGAAATGTTGATGCAGAATCAGTTTCATCTCCTTCTAATGAGTCTTCTGTTCTTGATATTTTGCTATAAAATAATTTTGATGCTAAGATGATGATTTTTATCTCAAAAAGTCTATTTTCTTACTGATGTCCATCTAAATATTATGTGGGTTTGGTTGAAAATGGGGTTTAGAACTTAAGATTTCACAGAATTTTTGACGATGTTCCGTATTGTTTATATGATTCTTTTAGCAATATGGAATATCTCTGTCAAAAGCTTTTCTGATGAAACTATGGCTGTGCAGGCTCTGCATGCGCCAAATAGAAGGGAACAAATTCTTAAAGTCCCTGTTGGTGTGAGCTGTAAAATAACAACTTCATATTTTTATCATGATTTGGGTGCCTTGATGCAGTGTTAGCAATAGTGATGGTTAGGGGAGATTAATCAGGATGGTGGGAAAAACATCGAATCTGGCAATTTTGTCAGAGAAATTGAGAGGTTACGTGATATCTGAAAAATTAATTTCCATCACTGGATTATAGAACATTTCTTAAATTTGTATGTTGTTAGAGGAAGGCACACAGTTTGGTGAGTTGGTAATGTTACTGACACTAGCCTTTTAAGCATTCACTTGAAAATGAATAAATGAAAGTTGCTTTGAAATACTAACATTTAATAAAAAATACTTAAAAATATTTTTCCATTTCCTAAGAGGCCTAAACAAGCCTAAACTTGAATTGTTAGGGTAGCAGGGAAGTAATTAAGGAACCAATAAGTTTCATTTATTACATTGACATCAACATCGAGAAAGATATAAGGTCTGGATACTTACCTCTAAATTTTACTTTGTCTCGGTGACTTTGCTGAACTCCAAGCCTTCTATCATGGCGAATTAAAAAAGAAATCACGTCTCGGCCAAGAGCCTTTATACCTCTATTGCTTTGCTCCACAGCAAGCCTCTTTTAGGCCTAATCTAATACCGATGATGATAATTGTCTTCTTGAGTTGCCACTCTTATCCAGAATCTGAACACAAAACATGCTTATGCCTAGTTGAAAAATTTCCATTTCATCTTTGATTGTCTGCTTGCTGGAACAAGGAGCTGTATCGCAGCTTTCCCGATTTGCCAGCCATCTTGCCTTTTGCAATCACAACAATCCCAGTTTTTATCTGATCACATGAAATTTCGATCCAACGAAAATCCTGCTATCCTATTGGCTGCTATTTATGGGTTGCCCAGACCCCTGGACTAAAGACACCTTTTAACTCCGTAGATTGCCTTTAATATGATTATTATATGATTAAATTGATTATTTCGTGATTAAATTGATTTTTTCGTGATTAAATTGATTATTTCGTGATTAATTTGATTTTTTTGTGATTAATTTGATTTTTCGTGATTAATTTGATTATTTCGTGATTATTTTGATTTTTTTGTGATTAGTTTGATTATTTTTTGAAAGTGTACGTGATTTTAATCAGTGATTTGCCCCGTTTTATAGTATCTCCCTTCTTTAACTTTCCCTCCTAAAGTTTTGGTAATTCTCCCTTTGCATTACCAGCCCTCTGAATATTGAGTATCCAACTACAAGATCCCATCCAACAATCAAACAACCAATAAGCACAAGTTGCTCATGTTGTAAATTTGAATGCATTGAATTGATCTTTCCAATATGGCTACCAATGGCCGCACTTTTAAACGGCAGAAGTCGGTCCAGCCAGGAGTACGACCTTATTCGGATACATCATCTATGTACGAGGCAAAAGGCCACAAGCGTCGGTGGTGTAGCGGTTAGCATGGTTGCCTTCCAAGCAATCGATCCGGGTTCGACTCCCGGCCGACGCAATGTTTTGACATTAGTTTTAGTTTTTAGTTTCCCAACACTTAGATGACTTGGGTTCCAATCCTACCCGGATCATTCATTCTCACAAATTATTACAATTATTTTTTTTTAATGTCTTTTTTCTTTCGTTTATTGATCTTATTCCATAATATACTAAAATTCTTCGTTTATAAAAATTGAAAAATAAATATTTTTTCGCATACAGTAATTAAAAAGTTCCTCAATGAATCCATATCATTTTTTTGGCAGGGTCAATTTGGTCTCCCAGAAGCTGTACAAGAAATAAAGGAGTTCCGAACACAGATCAAAATTCGTGATAAGTAAGCAGAAGCAATTAATTTTTTTCACAATTCGTAATTTTCCATTCAAAATCAATCATTTACGAGTTTCAAGTTATATGAAATTAATCAATTTCAAGAGCTAAATAGGAAGAAGTAAACATTGAATATATATTATTATAGTACTAAGAAGCAGAGCAAGTCTCAATTGACAAAACTCTCCCACGAAACAGGCTTTCCGAGATGGATAGTTTTGTCTTTTGAGTCTCTTTCTTCTTTTAAGTATATAGCTCTACTGTATCAAGCACTTTGATGGAAAACCGATTCTCAGACTTCGTATAATCATTCATTTTAGGTAGTTGGCCTTAATTAGTAAGCTTAACTGCAAGCTCTGTATCCCAGGGGACCCCCTACGGGTGTGTGTCAAACACAGCATCGTTTTGAATAACCAAAACCATACAAAATTCTATTGATTCTTAGCCTCAGTAATATACTTATTGCTGCAGAATAACAGGTTTAGATTCAAGCTAAAAATAACTTGCACTTCCCATTGTGCTTAGTTAATGTTTATCATATTAATATTTGTGAAAAGAACAACCTCCAACAATAACCAGTACTAATTATACACAAAATCTCTTTGGAGCTCTTCCCAAGCCCCAAAAATATTCACCTCATGTCACTGACTGTGGGGAGTCTCTCCTTTACAATCTTGGTATCGAACAACGTATTTGCTCATACCATGTATAAGATGAAACTTGATATTTATATTTCAGAAACATCGAAGATTTGACTCGAACCCTCAACCAAGTGCAAATGGAGCTGAATGACATTGAGCTTGAAAACGAAGAGTTGAGGGAGAGACTTGGGATCGATGCCAAACTACCTGTTGATGCAACCAGCATTCGCAAGAAGAAGCAGGTTAGAGAGGAACAGGCACTGGCTTTAAATAGAGCTCTTGCAAGAGAGGTGAGTGGCTTATTGTTTTGAGGTTCATGATTTACATTTCCACAACTTTCATCAACCTTACTTTACCTCGCTTACCTTTCGTGACCTTACTTAACCTTTCTTGATCTTCCTTCACCTTCCTTAACCTTTCTTAACCTTACTTAACCAACCTTAACCTTTCTTAACCTTACATAACCATCCTTAACCTTTCTTGATCTTCCTCGGCCTACCCTAACCTTTCTTAACCTTACTTAACCTTTCTTGATCTTCCTTTACCTTCCTTAACCTTTCTTAACCTTACTCAACCAACCTTAACCTTTCTTAACCTTACTTAAACACCTTAACCTTTCTTAACCTTACTTAAACATCCTTAACCTTTCTTGATCTTCCTCGGCCCACCCTAACCTTTCTTAACCTTACTTAACCTCCTTAATCTTCCTTGACCTTCTTTGGCCTTCCTTAACCTTTGTTAACCTTTCTTTACCCTCCCTTTAGCCTTCTTCAACCTTTCTTGAAACTCTAAAATAGCCTTATTCATTCAACTTTTCTGAAATATAATTCAATCAATCAGGGTAGTTCATCCAAATCGATTCATTTTTGATTTCTTGCTTGAAGGTTGAAAGGCTGGAAGAAGAAAGACTTCACCTCAAAAAGATGCTTCGCAAGCAGGCCATGCATCGAGGAGAAAGGTATTTAGGGAGGCTCGCTTTAAAGTTTTCAACATTTCAAGATTTTTCATCTTTTATTTTCTACAACATATATTCTAATTCCATTTTGGTAATACCCAATTAGCCCTAGATTTGAGTTTATGGTGTGTCCCAGCTCTGTGTTGTTCCAGGCAAAAAGGATGAAGGAGCCACGAAGTGTGGTCACATCGGGAAGGACCAGGTTCATACTACCTGAGTAGTCTTCTTATTCAGTGGTCTTTTGGTACTTTGCACTCTCACCTATGCCTAGGAAGATATTTAATGTATTTGCCTATCAGTTATAAGTGCACTGCTCGATTAGTTTACTTATTCAGTGGGTCCTCTGTGCTTTGCCCATTAACCAATACCTTACAAAGATAGTAAGCGTATTTGCCTGTCGACTATCAACTCACTGCTTCGATTAGTTTACCTATTCAGTGGGTGCTCTATTCGTAGCACATAAGCCAATAAGAGGATAGTAAGCGTATTTAGTTGATAATTGGTTGTAATTTTCCAAAAGAGAATCAACGAAAAGCTTTTATTAAACACCTTATTTCAGGGCTGTTGAGCTTGGCATCACAACAGAAGATCTAGAAGCAGTGGAGGAATCTGCTCTGCGTTCAGAACAACCCATCAGGCCTGTTGCTGTACAACCTGTGAATGCTGATGCTACCTCAGTCAAAGTAAGCTTTTTTCTTTGCTCAATTGAGTGTTTTTATTTCAGAAACGGATAAGTATGCTTCTGCTGAATACAGGAACGCCTGGTAACAGTAAAGGGTAAGCAATGAGATAATGTAGTAGATGGGCTTTTTTTATTCAGCTTTTTTTATTGTATAATATATGTAGTTTTAATCAGTTTCTTTTTTAAAATGATATTGTAAATTTTTGCACGGCCCCCTGTAAAACAGTACATATTGATGGGGCTACCGTGTAAAAATAATTAAAAACGAAATGAAATGAATAAAAAATGGGTCCGTACTCACGAAACTTTGGTGAGAAATCAATTGCCTTAGCGATTGGGCAATACATTAAAGATACTTAGGCCGGGAAGGTTTTGATTCTATCTTGTTGGTAAGATAATTATTTTTTATTTCTCAATTGAGAGTTTGGACTTCTTTAACGGGTAATTGCGGTTCTACTAAACGCAGTAACGTCTGGTACCAGTAGAGAAAAGCAATGAGATAATGTAGCTAGAAGGGTTCGAACTCACGATCCCTTGGCTAACAAGTGCCTTAGTGATGATACAGCAGTGTGAATTTCATTTTTTCATTTCTCAACTCAGAGGTTTGACTTTTGTAACGGATAAGTTTGGTTGTGCTGAACAAAGGAATGCCTGGTACCATCAGAGCATCAACATTGAGATAGAACGTTTCTAACCAATGTGTCGTGAGTTCGATTCCGTGCTATCTTACTCAAAGTAATTACTGCTTTATCTTTCCAAATGTGCAAAGGGTATGGAAATTGTGCGTATAATCAGCTTCTTAAATCTTACAAATAGTTTCGTATATTCATATGCAACTGAAAATATCGTATATTTGATATTCTACTTAATTATAAATATTGTCTTTTTAGATTCAAGAAAGCCTCAAAAAGGAAAAGTTGAAATTCGAAGATCTAACCGAGAAACAGAAAAATAAACTTGAAAAAGTTGAGAGCGAAAATAAAGTAATTATTTTATTCATTTCTTAAGCGCTAGTAGTGCTAGAAGTAATATAGTAAGTTCTATGTCATTGTGTTGGCTGAGATAATTTGCGTTCAAAACTTGAGCCGATTAGGACTCGAGCACTCAACTTTGTATGATAGCGCTCTTACTTGTACACCGTTCCACAGTGATCAGAGCACTGACGTAAAAAGACATAAATCGTAGGTTCGAGTGCTTTTCTTCCTGGTTTGAATGAACTAGTAACATTATTATACCTCTAAAGTGCTCAGTGTACAGAAGTACAGATCTATGATGAAATAGAAGCAAGAAAAGAGACCAGTTTTCTTTTTCCCAGAGCTTCATTCTCTCGCTATCGGCAGACAGACCATACTGATTTGAATTAATGTTGTTGTTATTTCATATCACACTGAACACATGATATATGTATATCTCAGTTAACCGTCAGCAATACACAAGGAACTTTTGGGAGATACATCCTCAGTCCAGGTTTCTTTTTTCTATGCATTGACCCCCTAGGTATCCTTTTTATGCATCAACAGTTTATTTTGCAAGTGCAAAAAAGATTCAATTAAATTTGAGTCACCTACATGTTTTCTTTGATTACTGCTTTCCTTTCTAATTATTCATGTTTTATTATCGTAATTCAGGAGCTCAAAGATGAAAACAGGCAGTTGGAGATTGGCCTCAGAGAGATCCTTGCCACTATTAAAGACAACAGGCTGAAACGTTAGTATTTCTACAATCCATATTATTTGTTCGGTTTTTTGGAAGAGCTTGTTCGTTCATTTTCAAAGTTGTATCGTTTTCATTTCAGAAGAAAATGGACCAATGGAGCTCAATATCCCTGCCTTGGAAAAGTTGATTGCAGTAAGTTTCAATTATTCTTCTGTAAATGATTTGAGTTGACGTTGCTTCCAGTAGGGCCATGGTTGTAAGTCCCTTAGTTCCCGTGGGGGGTATGGTGATGAACACTACATCACCACATATAGTGGTACGATGTCCCAGTGTGTTCATTTCACCCATTTGTGAGTAACTGAGTTTCTTTTTAATGTGCTAGCCTATCTAAGAATGGAACTGGCTAGCTTATTTAAGAATGGAACTTGTTTCCAGAAGGTGTATTGTGGAATACACTACATCACTTCGTAAAGCAGTATAAGGTCATCGTGTTTTTATTACACCCATTTGTGAGTGAGTGGGTTTCTGGTTAACGTGCTAGCCTGACTAAGAGTAACAACAAGGCCTTGTTTACAGCAGGGGTACGGTAGTATGCTTTACTACACTACATGAAGGAGTTTAAGGTCCTGGTGTGTCTATTGCTAGGTGCGCAGTATTTTGGTATCACGAGCATGATATTGAGATCTAGCATATTCAGATTTATTTACATTTTCAAGATGATTGAATCCAGAAATGCAGCTGGTCAGTACGATGTCACTATGAATCTCAAAGGACAGGTTAGTTTACATTTAGTTATTTTCTTAAATTTAGTTTAGTTATTTCTTACTTATTCAACCCAAATGAAGATAGCTTTATCTACTGATCAATGCAATCACTACTGACGTCACTAATTAAGACTGTTAATTCTAACTATGATATTGCCAATTCCTTAATCCTACAATGTAATGTAGAATCCTCTCAAAGCCATTATAAATCTCTCCTGTTATGGTCAATATTTAGATGCCCAGCCTGGGGAACGTCTGTATACTGTGAAGAATGTTCACTTCCTGGGGATATCATCAGTTGGGGAGGATGCTCAGTTCTTTTTAGGATGCTCAGTACGATGGATGATGGTCAATACTGTGTGAGGATCATTACCATGGAGAGTGTCCAGTTCTATGGAGGATGCTCAGTTATGTGGGAGTATATCATTAGTATTGTGAAGGGAAACCATAAAAGTTTCAGTGATGAAAGGCATTTATGTGTTGAATTATTTTATAAATTTATTTTCTATTCTTGAAATTTAGATAGAAAACTTGAATGGAAGAAACGAAGAGCTGAGAGTGGAGCTAAAGAACTCAAGAAATGAAGTAAACAGTTTAGTTACGGAGATAGAACGCAAGGAACAGAAGGTGAATTAAAACTCTTCTGAGAAATCTTAGAAAATCTAATAATGGATGTGATGTGTTTGTGAGCAATTGATATCACTGTAAACCTTCAAGTAGAGAAACGAATATTGAAACATCAGCAGACTGAGTGAAACAGTCAACAATGAATCATTCTATGCCTCGAAGCTCCTCTACCTTGGGATAAGGATATGAGAAATGTTTCCCTGATCTGAAGTTAGACATTTCTCCAATGAATGGGATTTTAAGTGCTATATTCAATAATTGACCTTGTAGTTGGGTTTATGATCTATTAATGATAACATCTTGAAATATTACAAACTCGAGCCTCTATCTTCTAGTGCAAGTATCACCCAGAATCATAATTGTTGCAGTTGCTGTTCCATCTTTTACAAATATGGAATCCCACGGACTTGTTCACCAATTTGGTGTTGATTTCATATGAGCTCAACCTTTCATTTCTTGCTTAATTTTTTAAAGTTCAGGTTTAATGCAGTATATTTCTTATTGCAATCATAAATAGTATTGATCACAATCACTGAAATTAGTTGAGCAATCATTTCAGGTGACCCCCATTTATCTATTTTATGATGAAAGGCAATTTGAAGTAAAATGTTATTGCAGCATATTTCTCATAGGTCAGTCAACTTGAAAAAGAAATCGAATTGATACGGGAAGCAGGTAATAAAGAATTCTGTTTTTGGTTAACCATATTTGAAAAAAGTATCATCATCATAATCATAACCGTAGCCTTGTAGACTGTTGGTAAGCTCCATTCTTACCCCGTCTCTGATGTCATCTATGTACATTCTTCTACGCCATCGTCTGTTTCTTTTCCTCTATCTTTCCTTGCATGATTGTGTTCTTCGTTGTCCTTGTCTTCCATTACTTGAGAAGAGACAGGATTTGGAAAATCAATCTCACTAATTGTCTCGATTGATTTAGAATATCTCTTTGAGATGCTCCAAACGTATTGCTAATCATTCGCTTAATGTGAAATACTGCGTTTAAAAACCTAGATTTTTTTACTTAGCCTGAAAAGGTTCTTGTTGAAATTGAACCTATTCTTCAGTTCCCTAGTAGTTACCAGTTTTTAAAGCATTGATATAGCTGCTTGAGCTGTTTTAACCGTACAATAAAGCATTATGTACATGATTTTCATAATTCAATGAACGTAAGAACTTGTGTAATAGAACCTGGATTTTCGACTTAGCCTAAAAAGGTTCTTGTTTTAATTGAGCTTACCCCTTGATATCCTAACAGCCTCAAATTTTTAAAGCATTAAGATAATTTACTGTTATTAATGTACAGCTAAACATAGTCTTTGAAAGGAATGGTCTGGAAGCCTTTTATTTCGGTTCTTTTGTCTTATTCTGGATGATTGGCCTAACCGTGCACAAAGTTTATTTGAATGCATACAAGTATGGCAATACGAATGAACATAAAGGTTGTCAAACGAATTATTTATTCAAACATGATTTATTTTGAGAATACATCAAAAAATCAGCAAAAAGAAAATTTGGGCTCAGTTGCTCAACCATGTCAATTTAGACAAAACGAAAGCATGGCAAAAGGTCTGCGCACGGTGACAGTTGGGAAAACCAAACACAACTGGGGGCTTCCAGACCATTCCTTTCATTGACTATGAGTAAAAGCGCTATCAAACACCCGGGGACTTATGTAGACTGAAAAGTTTTAGTAGTTATTATGTTTCGAAATGTTTCTAATTTTTCTAGCTATCTAAATCTATATTTGCTGCCATGAAATGTCTATTTGTCTAAAAAGATGTACTGCTTATCGCAGGGCAAGGTATAATCAAGCTGAATCCACTTCAACTGCCTGAGGGAATGACCCCCTCTTCAGCTGATATCATCGGAAGCTTGAATGAGTTTCTTATTCAGATATTACAGGTAAGCACAACTCTATGCTCTGATTGGTATGGCAAGCCAGAGGGTCTTTCATCATACAACCAATGGGAAAATAATCACCAGGCCCTAAGATTTTCCACTAGTTTGACAAAGTTTCCCAATCAGTAAAGTGCCCCTTTTTGTTTGCCCAGATTATTACAAGGAATTCAATTAATGCTGTCACATGTTGTTACAAAGAGTTCAATTTTAATGCTGTCACATATTATTACAAAGAGTTATATTGATGCTGTCACATGTTATTATAAAGAGTTCAATTTTATTGTTGTCACATATTTTTATCAAGAGTTCAATAAATGTTGTCACATGTTATTACAAAGAGTTCAATTAATGCTGTTACATATAATTGTAAATGGCTCAATTTTGATGTTGTCACATATTATTACAAATATTTCAATTAATGCTGTCACATATAATTATAAATGGCTCAAATTTTAATATTGTCACATATTATTACAAAGATTTCAATTAATGCAGTCACATATAATTATGAATGGCTAAATTTTAATGTTGCCACATATTATTACAAAGAGTTCAATTTTAATAGTGTCACATATTATTACAAACAGTTCAATTTTAATAGTGTCACATATTATAACAAAGAGTTTGATGCTGTCACATGTTAGTATAAAGGGTTCAATTTTAATGGTGTCATATATTATAATAAAGAGTTCAATTTTAATGGGGTTACACATTATTAGAAAGAGTTAGATTAATGCTGTCACATATTATCAAAAAAAGTTCAATTTTGATGCTGTCACATAGTATTACAAAGAGTTCAATTAATGCTGTCACATATAATTATAAATGGCTCAATTTTAATGTTACCACATATTATTATAAAGAGTTCTGTTTTATTGTTGTCACATAGTATTACAAAGAGTTCAATCAATGTTGTCATTTATTTCAACAAACTCAAGAGCTAACAGGAATAAAAAAACTAACTACGCCTAGCTGCATTTATTGGACAGTTATGCCTTACACCTTTATCAGTTATTCAGCATTCAAATACCCTCTGCTTTCATAATACCAAGGACTTATTGATTCAACTAGTAAGTTTGCCAGCATATCATTGGGGCTGTAACTCCTAGAAGAAAAAATATTCGACAACTAAGTAAACGCCCAGGAATGATAGAATCCAAAAAGTAGCCTATATAGTAAGCATCAATTATTGGAGAATCTCATAATAGGTTGCCACTTGCATACCAATGCTGCTGAATAAAATTAATTGATTATGTTATCGTAGGAATTGGCAAACAGAGAAGAGACGGTGAAGCAGTACGAAGAAAACCTTGAGTCGTACAAGAGAAAGTTTTCAGTAGCCATGCACCAACAGGTAAAAGCTATACTCTAGTTGTGTCTCCAGTATTTGTATCTTGTATACAGTCCCTATATTTATTGTCTATATCTATTATCTATATCATTTACTATATCTAGTGTCTATAGTGTCTTTAAAGCTTCAGAGTTGCGAGATGTTTCGTCTCATTGCGGAACAGTTTGTTGGCGTATGCTAAAGAGCCCATATCTTAGTCATAAGTCTTAGAAAAACTTCAAAATTGAGTTAGGCAGGTTCCTTAAGTAGTTTCCGAACACTCCCGTCATGAGTTGCGCAACTGCTAATGACAATTCGCTACTGAGCTGGAAGAAAACGCAAAAGATGTAGATGTGCAAAACTTATCTAAAAGTATCTAAAAATAAGAGATAAATTTCTTTTCTCATGGAAATATTTATTTTGCATTATTCAATATTTTCTTACTCATAAATTTCTGATTTACAGTATTATAAAACAATATTCTTTCTTGGCGTTATTTTGAATGTCGATATTTTTCCTAGAGTATTTTGTACTCTCAATACCTGGATGAGAAAGAGCAAAGAGAAGCCGAGTTCAAGAAAATGCAAGAGGAAAACTCAACTCTTCGAGCTGTCAGGGAGCAGGACAAGATCAGAATTCAAGAATATGACGTGAGTATGCAGTAAAAAACAAAATTTGCCTTTACTTCGTCAGAACATTTGTCAATACTTTGTAGTTGATGGGCAAATAACAAAATATAGTGATTTTTTGCTTGTTTCTTGTACACACATAAGATACAGCAAAAACTTGATACATCAGCACCTATTTTAGTAGTTCAGGCATTAGAGCCCCCAAGATGTTTCAAAAGATAATGGGGTGTCTTTTAATCGTAAATACTGGATGATCATTTTTAAACTATTAAAGATATTTCATTGATTTGTGTATATCGATCAATATACCTAACATCGATTTGGATAAGTTTACATGTATATATCTCTAATGTACATATATGAACTCGATGCAAAATAAAGTTACAACAACAACTAAAAGGGCCTTTCTTACTATCAGAAAGTATCCCTAAACTTAATGAAAACAGTATCCTTGAAATATTGTGCCCCTACCCCTCCAAGCTTGAAAAGCGCCTCACGTCCTTAAGAGACTTCATGTCTAGCATTCTGAAATTTTCCCTCTGAAATAATTCCTCCTTGATTTTCAAGAGATTATGTGAGACGTTGAAGCAAGACCCGAGTAAGCAGAAATCAAGAGCTGCTGAATACGCCAGGAAGATGACTGTTTTGCGTGTGAACGAGAAGTCCTTGGCAAGGCGATACACGATATTAAGTGAGTCGGAAGATCTTCTCAGAAAGGAAAACAACAAACTCAAGGCTGATATTACCACTGTCGAGAATGCAGTCACTGAAAGGATTGGGTATCTTACAAGATATAAGGTAGTCTGGATATATTTTACTTGCTGCTTTTACGTCTACTGTTTCCTTTGACCATTGTCATAATATGCGTACACCCTTACCTGGATCAGAGTATTTTTAGAAATTTAAAACAAATAGCATTAAAAAGAAAAAAACAGAAGGGAGGAAGAAAAAAACCTGTTTTCTTCCTCCTCCCTTCGGTTTTTTCTTCAAATTCTAATGTTTTTATCTATATTATGTAATTACGAATATTATATAATTTTAGATTACCATCTTACTCGAGTGTCTATCCTGGCTATATATATATATCGATATACTTGAGTAAAGAGCAATTATAAAGCAGAATGAACACATTAAAAAAACAGACATGTCCTTCTTTTTTCTTCGAGTATCGTGCTTACGCACTCGTCAGATAGACTAAACCTTTATTCAAATTATTCAATACTTTTTATGCTTCATTCAGGAAATGGCAAACTACAGGATTGCTGCACTTCAAAAGGCGTTGGATAACAGTGTGCCTGAGTTAGAGCTACAACTTGCAAATAAGCAATATAACGAGCTGACTGCAAAGTATAGGGACCTTTTACAGAGGGAAAATGCTCTTATCACCAGGTCTTCTGCTGTTGAGAATCTAGAGGTAAATATACCTTAACCCATGGGTAATTAAATTATACCAGAGCCATTATACCAAAGTTTGGTCTTTTTCAGAATTGTTCTCTTTATGTTTCGAGAACCTAGGAAATTAGATTCTCGAATTACCGAGGTAAATATAGAAATAGGCGAATTGGACTGCATCAAGCTGTACATGAAATATGATTAACGATGGGCGGAATTCAATTATATCTTTCTTAGTCAAGTAACCATCAATGAAGTTTCTTATTTCAGAATATTGATTCCAGAAAGTTTAGCAAAGATAGTATATCTCCCTAAGTGTGAAAATTTAAGTTGCACGAGTAAAACTGATTTGACCAATATGTTAGGGCAAAAAATCACATTTTCTCCCCATCGATGATTTGTAAGCGATCCATTTGGAAGACCCCAACTATTTTCTTCTGCAATTTTAGTTTGAAGTTCAGCGGTTGCAGGACTCGGAATTGAATCTGAAGAAACAACTCCAGGCTGAAAAGGAACGATCTCACGCTTTGGAACAATCATTAGAGTTCTACTTACAAAAAGGCAAGTTTAATTCATTTCCGCATTTAGTTACGAATTCAGCTATCTTTTTCTTGGACTTAGTGAAGTCGAGAAAGACTTCCTAAAATGATGAAAATCCCTATAAAAGAACTGAAACCTTTGGAATTGACCTGTTTCGTTTGTTATTTTCTAGGGGCTATAAGCATGTTTTAGAAAACTATTTTTGAGATGAGTTATTCAAGGGTTTCCCACAAATTATCATGGCAAATTTACTGAAAATATCGATGAAATAGATATATTCCAAATCCAAGAAGAAGCTTGATTTGAAAATTGCTTGATAGTAATGAAAAATCGTTTCTTATTCGTAACATATCGTTTCATATTCGTAACAAATCGTTCCGGATCGTTTCATATTCGTTGTAAAAATTTGCCCCTCAATCATTGCAAATTGTCCATTGATGTTGGGTGCCCATAATCGAAAAACGAAAAAAATCAAAAAGGAAATTGTAATCAGGTGTACTTTAAGATTTATACTAATGAATACCTACTGCATTTTGTCGCTTGAAAATTCATAATTACCATTGCGTATCCGGTAACTTAATTTCCAATATTCTTACTTAGCTGGTTCTGGAGCTGGTGCGGGTACCATCAGAGAAGATGAAGTGACGACCATCGCAAGACAGTTGGCAACACTTGAGATGAAGGTAGATTTATCATGCATAATTTTAGCATCATATTAGTATTAATCTTAGCATCATTTCAGCATCATTTTTAGCACAATTTTTAGTATTATTTTTAGTTTTATTTTCAGAATCATCTCTAGGATCATTTAATTATCCTTTAAGTATCCTTTGTAGAATTCTCTCCAGCAATGTTTCTAGTATTTTTTCGGCATCATTTTAACATAATTTTTAGTAATATTTCTAGCATTATTTTCAGCATTAATCTTTAAATATCTGAAAACTAATACGGATAATCTCGGATCAGAAAGTTAACTAGAAATATTGTTGCTTCTGAAACGAATTGAAGGTCGATTTTTTATTTTCGTATAGGAGTTAAATGAAAGACAGAAAGCTGAGCATGCGGTCAGGAAGTTTGAGCAATTGAAAGGGGTCATAGCAGAGCTGGAAAACAGAAATTCAGAACTTGAACAGCGATTTGCAGAGGTAACATCCAGAAATTTAGATAGTGTTCAGAATAAGAAGTCCTCTAAATATCAAAGGCTTGTGATAATAAGTGGTGCCCATATTGGCAAATCTTGTGTTAGAAAAAGCATTTGTAAGTCTGAATGTGTTAACATTCCCGTACTGAATATAAAAGGCTTGTCATGATAAGTGGTGACTAACATGTCAAATATTGTGTCAGAAGCAGCCCTGATAAGACCAAATGTATTCAAATTCCTGTGCTAGTAAATATCAAAGACTTGTCATGATGAGTGGTGACTGTTATGTCGAATATTCTGTCAGAAACATGGTTGACAAGTCTGAATGTACTTGTTACAGCGTTTTCCTAATAAATGTTAAATACTTGTCATGATTAGTGGTGACTATCATGCCAAATAATGTTTCAAAAACAGCCTTGATAAGACCGAATGTATTTACATTTCTGCACTAAATATCAAAGGCTTGTCATGATGAGTGGTGACTGTTATGTCAAATATTGTGTCAGAAACATGGTTGACAAGTCTGAATGTACTTGTTTCAGCGTTTTCCTAATAAATTTTAAATACTTGTCATGATAAGTGGTGACTCTCATGCCTAATATTGCATTCATTAACAGCATTGATAAGATAAAATATATTTACAGTGTTGAGGATGTTAATAATTTTTTGGTAGTTGTCAAGAATCAATCTCGAGGCACAGAAAGTTGAAAGAGAACTCAGAGACGAATTAATCAGTAAGTTTTTGATTGTGAAATTATATTCTGAATAGTTTTTTATTTCATCTCATTACTCTACCCCCTATAAGGATTGATATGATTTTGCAATACCCCAATATTTGATTAACCCCGTCTCAATGAGCCCCCCTTATCTCAGTTTTGATTATGTAGAGTCTGTAAATGTATGAAAATATTCAGGATAGTGATGTAGTAATAGAGGATATAGTGGAACTGCTGTTTGACCGTGACGAAACTAGAGATGTCTAACTAGACCGTTGGATTGACCCCCTCTGAACTTGGGGCTTATTTGAATTACTATACGGTAGGCCTATTAGTAACCTTACCTCATGTTTAAGAGTCTTTATATTGGAAAAGACTAGATCATTGGTTAGATTGTTGACATCAATAGATTGTAGGAGCTAGGGCTAGGAATATGGTGGAGGGTTAGGATTAGAGCTGGGTTGGGGTGAATACTTGATCATGGACTCTATAAATATACTCTCTACAATAATGGATGTCCCATATTTGTATGTGTGTTAATAAAGATTATCGAACAATTCGGAGGGTAAGAGTAAGGGTTAGGGATTCTAGTTATGGTTTAGGGTCATGGCTTAGGTTATGGTTTAGGGTTATGATGGAGAATTATGGTTAGAGTTGGGTTGGGGTAAATACTTGATCATTGACTCATTACATACACTCAACAATAATGGACCTTCCAAATGTGTATGTATGTGAATATAGATTGTCGACATTGATAGATTGTAGGGGCTAGGGTTAGAGTTCTGGTTTAGGGTTATGCTGCAGGGTTAGAGCTAGGGTTGGTTTTTGGGAAATACTAGATAATGGACTTTTTTAATTCACTCTCTACAATAATAGATTCCCCATATGTATTTGTGTGTGAATATGGTTTATCGATTGATTGTATGGTAAGTGTTAGGTTCACAGATATAGTTTAGAGATATGGTCTAGGGATATGGTTCAGGGTTTATCAATTACGGTTAGGGCTAGGACTATAGAGGGTTAAGGATTTGAGCCACCTTGTGTGTGAATATATATTTAATATATATATATCATAAGGCGATCATAATCTAGGATCTATACTTTCATTTTCTGTGATAGATGCAGTGCCAGCATCAGTAAACCTTGCTGACAAGAAGCGAATAGAACAACTCGAAGAATCGGAAGCGAAAATGAGGCTAGAGATGACTCGCTTGAAGGAGGTTTCGGATATTGCCACGCATCAAGCCGAGACTATATTGTCAAGGCAACAGGTCCAAGAGAAAGAATTGACGTCACTGAGACGGCAGCTTCATGATATTCAGATGGAGTCTGACGAAAAGACAATAATTGGTAAGTTAATAAAACCAAAACAATAGACTTTTCTTTCACCATCTTCATAAGAGGTTGGTTAGCCCGGTAGAATAGACCGGTTCTATTTTCTCTGATTCTATCCTGATTAAGACTCTCGTTGATATTTGCATGCTGGCTCATATGGGAAGTCAGGCAGCCTTTTCACACATAGATCCCACTTTTTGTGTCGTGAGCTGAAAATTTCCATCTGAACTGAATTGACCCGGGCCAGCCTGGCTATATGAGCCAATCTCTTTTGAATCTTGGTTGTATTACTGCCAAATGTTGTTGACGTCTGTATCGAAAGGAGGCTTGCTCATCTGTGTGGGAAAATAATTCTCCATATGAAAACAGATTGAACATTATATTAGCTAAGTAAGATAGCTTGGCATATTGGGCTGATTCTCCTCGTATGAAGAGGGCCTTCGTAGCAAAAGATAACTCCTTCTATCTCCACAATACAGGATAAATGGGCTTGATTTTCTTCCCTGTCTTGATTTATATAGGCTGTATATGCTTGTTGATTCTGTTTGCAGCCAAATTACATCAACATATCGTGGCCCAGCAGCTGAGTGAAGCTACTGCTGTGATGAAAATGCAAGCTACTAGTGCCAAGGTCAGACATTTTATCTAATTGATCTTATAAAGCTTCTTTTGCAAACTATCATATCAAAGATCAACTTCAAGAACTGCCAAGAACCTGTTTTTAATATACAGTAGAATCCCGATAACTCGAACATGCGATAACTCGAACTCTCGCTAACTGAATAGATTTTGCATTCCCCTTGAACCTTATTCATTTTATGAAGAGTCTCGATAACTCGAACATTCGATAACTCGAACCATTTTGATCGTCCCTTGCTGGTTTGAGTTATCGGGATTTTACTGTAGTTGTATAATTATGCAATCAAAACACCCATTTTACCATTCTGGTTATCATCACACCGGTTGTGCAATAACTCGTGAGCTTGATCATACGCTGTAGGGTTACATTGCTTTTGTAGCAATTTGAGCACTTTTTGGTTCTGAAACACCAATAATGTGTAGCCGTACATCGTGTGCCCAAGTTTACGAGTTGCCACACAGCTAGTATGTTGATGAGAGGAAAAGCAGATTGGGTGTCTTGATCACATAGTCACATTTCTCTTTTTGCTCTTGTTCAGCACTCTTTCTGTATCTTGAGCCACATTCTACCATGTTTCTTTATAATTGTATACTTTAAAGAAAAAAACTTGATAATATTCCATACTTCCATACATTATACATCCATATATTTCTGTCTAGTCTATGTGAAATCTTTTCTGAATTTTATTAGTTGAATGCATATGATCTTTAAAATTGTTGTTTTTAAGAATTTGTTTATGTTAAACTTATCTTTAGGTTAAGAAATTGGAAGTAGCTATTCTGAGAGTTGAACAGCAACTGGATGAAAAATACCAAATTCTATATCGCACAAGAACGGAGGCCAGAGCGAAGACGAGGTTCTTGAAGAAAACCATCCAAGTAAGATTTCATCAACCTTTTGGACGTTAGTTACACTCTGTTGAACAATAGATTTCCGTTGCATTTAATTTGATTCTGGAAAAGCATTTTTGAGGTGAACTCAGCTGAGAGTGCTTGAAGACAGAAGTAAAAATTGAAACATTCTGCGAGTGATTCTATATAGTCTATCATTTCTTTAGCTCGATTTTGCTTTATTTTACCTGTAAGTAAGTTTTTTCATGATTTTCGTTTGGTTATTTATTTTTTAGTGAAAACCATCGGTTTTGATATCAACGAAATCATGAATCCTAACGCTTGTATTGGAATTACTTTCTACTGTTTTCAATAGGCTAAACGACACAGCTTACCTAATCATAAGATGGCTTTTGAAGCTCATTATCGTTCGCGTATTGTTTTAGGATCTTCGTCGTCAGTTCAGTGGAGCTTTGCCTCTGATCCGTCAAGAAAAGTTCACTCACACGTTGAAAACTCTGCAAGAAAATAAAACTCAGCAGGATGTCGAACTTAAATTGGTATGTTATAAGAATTAAAAAATTTTGTCACCTATTGTAGAAATATTAAGAAACATTTTCTGATTATTTTGGTACAATTGATAATAGTAATATAGGCATTTATGGGTGATATAATGATATAGGCATGTAATTATACTGTGTGAAACTGTATCTTCACTTTAGCTACCGTGGTAGTAATGAATAGAGGACTGTTCCTGATTAGATAGAAGAAATTATTACAATGATTTAAGTGAGGGAAAATAAATTTGACCATAATACTCTAAAATAGCGTTACAAACACTTTCATGCTCTGACAAACTTTTTAACACCCTGAATTTCTAGTACCGAAGTTTGATTTATTTGTAGATATCTCTGAAGATGAAAGTTTTTCCTAAAAGCTTATAATAAACATAGAAATATTTCATCAATAAATATATGTTTTTCATTGAGAAATGGCAAGTGTTTTTGCTGTTTAGTTGATACTGTTTCCGATAATATTAATCTTCGCCAAATCATTATTATATCAGTAAAATCTGAAAAAAACTTTTATCAATCATGGGCCATCCACTTTCATACGGCAAGGTATAAGTATTTATCGGCAGAGTTTCAAATGTTAACTCACTCACTTTCGGTATTTAATCAATTCAGGCCAAGACTAAGAGTAACGAGGCAGAGGAAAGAAGTTTGGAGCTTGAGATGAAATTGGTTGGACTACAAGAATTGATAGTCACTCTCAAAGATGGAAAAGGCGCTCAGAAGGTAAGCATAACTAACGAAAAAAGCTGTAAACTCTGAGCTCATATTCTGAAATCTTGTGTACTTAAAACCTAATGCAGGGTATATATTTTTACACCAGACACAAAAACAGGCTACATATTTTATCTTGCTTTGAATTAAAAATGTTATGTTATACCCTATGTTGAACAGAGAACTTTTACTTCAAATTATATTTAGTGATTATACTAACTGCTTCTTTTCAATGTAAATGAAAATGTTCTTTGAATTACCCTAATACCAACTACGGCTTTCACAAAAAATTAAACTTAAACAGAAATAGAAACATAAAGAAGCAAGTTTAACTACAAAGCGTTACGCTTGACACTTGTCGTTATTTTTATAATTACAATACTTCGTTTCTTCTGATTTTTCTCGCTTAAGTTCTGTACAGATCAAAGACAAATCTATCAAATGATGACATTTTATAGGTTGCTGAATGGCATGCAAAGATGGGAGATATGCGGCTTCAGGATATGAAGCTAAAGAGACAAGTAGAAAAATCAGAACAAAGGGTTTGTATTTCAAATCTGACTTTATTCAGTAATGCACCTAGCACTTAGGGTCGTGGATTCGATCTCATCTTTTTCAGAAATTTGACGAGCGAATATGCTAGCTCTTCATTATTCTTGGTAAGGAGTAAAAAATCATAAGGCAGGGAGTGTAGTCACATCGAGAGGAAATACCATATTTGCTCCATTAGTCTAAGGCATCCAGGGGCTCCTTTTGCTTAGCCTAGTAATACTTCGATTAGTGTTACCTAGTCAGTGGGCACTTTGAGATTAGCACATGAACCAATACCTTACGAAGATTAGAAAGCGTATTTGCCTATCAACAATCAATACATTGCTTCGATTGGCATACCTATTCAGTGGGCCTTTTGTGCTTTGCACATTAACCAATACCTTACAAAGATAATAAATGTATTTGCCTATCAACTATCAATGCACTGTTTCGATTAGTATTACCTATTCAGTGGGCACTTTGAGATTAGCACATGAACCAATACCTTACAAAGATAATAAATGTATTTGCCTATCAACTATCAATGCACTGTTTCGATTAGTATTACCTATTCAGTGGGCACTTTGAGATTAGCACATGAACCAATACCTTATAAAGATGGCAAGCGTAATTGCCTATCAACTGTAGAAAAAACCATCTCAGAAAATAAGAGAAATAAGCTAATGTTGTCATGTATAGATATGTTCAGAATGGTTAATTCATGTCTGATAACCCTAAACAAGATGATTAAACACACAAAATGTTCTCATTGATTCCCCTAAAAGGTGCTATTTCTTCAGAAAATCACAGTGAACGTCTTCCAACCAGCTCTATCAAGTACCAATCCTTGTTTCTTCTTCATCATAGAAAAGGTCATATCAGTGTGGTTTTTTTAGGGTCTCCCCCTTGTTTACTTCATGCAACAGTTGGCAAACCAGAGTTACCAATCTCTTCTAAAGTAATCCTTCACACCCTCACTACGATTTCATATTGTCTTAAAAGCATAATTTGGATTTTGATTTTCAGATAAAATATATTGAAGAACAGAATAGAAAACTTGAAGACTCGATCTCACTAATGGAAGATGAATACTACAAACAATCAAAGGTATTACTCCTCTCTGTTTGATATCATTGTTGTATATGTTTTGTTAATCTACTGACAGATAATAGATTTTAATGGTTGGGAAGCCAACTTGAGGAGAAGCAGTATTTGGAAAATTCTTTTCATTCTCACAAATCATCTCGTTTGGTTAGGAAGCCCTCTGCTTAATTCTTTTGTTTGAGCTTTGATTTTAAACTAGTCTTAACTGTGCACAAAGTTTCGTTGAATTCGTCGGAAAATTGGTGAACCTAATTGTGAACCTGATATGAACCTAATATGTTTTGTATACGTTTTGTTAATCTACTGAAAGCCATTAGATTTAGATGGTTAGGAATCCTTTTGCGTAACTATTTTGTTTAAGGCTTGATGTTGAACTGGTCTTAACTGTGCACAAAATTTGGTTGAATTCATTAGAAAATTGATTTATGAACTTAAGTGTTGAATATTGGATTATTTGCAGAAATATCCTAATCTGATTCGTGATAAACAAGAACATATCGAACAGTCAGTAGAAAAGGAAGATTTAGGCTCCAGGGCTGTGCACCGTCACGGTTGAAAAAAGTGAGCAAAAACATATAATAAAGGCCTTCCAAACCATTACCTTCTACGAACTATGATCTACCTTATATTATGGAATATGGAGCTTGTTATTTGGAATGGTTTTTTCTGATCAAGAGCTATATTGCGAGGTTGCTTAAAGGCCAGTTGTGGTGTTTATTAATGTTTTGTCGTTGATTGCACATTAATGGGTCTCTGCCTGCTATAAACACCTCGAGGAACATCAGAGAAATATTCTGGAGGGTAAAAATCCTCCACAGTAATTATGGTATCCCTCAATAGTATACTGAACATCATTCACAGTACTCAATGGTATTCCCCCACTGTACTGAACATCCTCTGCGGTACTAGATATTATCCCTAGTGATAGAGCTAATTTGCATCTGATTTTGTAATGTTAGGAATACGAAGATAGACAGCTGGTGTGGGAACAACACGAAGTCGAACTGGAAAGAAAAATTGCTCGACTTGAGAAAAATCAAGACGAATTATTTGAAGCTGCTCAGAAGGTTTGTCTTAACCGTCCAAATAAAACGAGTTGAAGATGGATCACTCTGATTTGATTTGATTATTAACATGTTACTGGAGCGATGAACTGGAGCAATCTTGTGTATTTTGTATGATGAAAAACTAGATAATATCAGCAGAGGTTTGGGCCCAGTGCCCTGTGATGAGACTCCCCGAAAAATCCTCAAGCACTGCTCAGGTCCTCAGGAAAAGGCCCATTGTTTAATACCAACCTATCTTATTTCAGTTTGAAGAGGCCACCGGCTCTGTTCTTGACCCATCACTGCCAATTGCAAACCAACTGGAAATGGCGATCGTAAAGCTCAAAGAACACATAAAAACTATCATCATCACAAGGGCTGAGTCCAGGAGAATGAAAGAGGTACGTTCAACGTGATTTACACTCGTTTGTCTTTGCCATGATATCTTTATGATTTCTCTATGATGTAATGTAATTTAAAGTGCTCTATGCCTTGGGCAGAGCGATATACTCAGGAGATATACACAAAAAAGAAAAATATCTTTGTTGTTACTCAGATTTTCACACATTCTTGCAATCATAAGACAACCCTGATTATTTTATTAGTCTATCTCTTAAACCGTCTCGATGAAATCTGCTTCAGTAAACTATTATTTTAATTCAAGTAGGCTAAAAGGTTGAACAATTTAGTGCGTCAACATAGCGCATTGTTTACAATTATTTTCAACGTGTATTTGTATTGAATCTAGAGCTTGGAAGAAGCCGAGAAAAAACTTGGGGACTTTGAAAAGAAACACTCGAAAAAAGACAAGGTACAACCAATTAACTTGTACATTCCAATACCAGTAATTGAATTTCTGTGTGACGTGCAAGCCTGACTAAAGTAAGGCATTGTTTCTAGCGAGGGTTAGCATACACAACATCATTACATATAGTAATTAAAAGATGGCCTAGTGTGTAAAGTATGGTAAAACACAATGCATGATTACCTATAGTAGTAAAATGTCCTATTATATTTATAGAGTGGGCGACTTTCTGCTTTTCTTTTGAGGAACAGTAGCATACACTACATCACTACATACAGCTAGGGATACTAAGCTAGAACGGGCTAATTTTTTTGAAATTAGCTCGTTCTGGCTAATTTTAGCCCGTTTTGGCTAATAAAAAATTATTTTCTTGAAAATTTTGAAGCCCAAACAGGCTAAAACGTCGATTTCTTGGATTTCCAGGAACCGGGCCGCTATTTTGACGCGATATTTGGGTTCTACGCATCAAGAAACGGGGATTCTTGTAAAAAAATTTGGGGGTTTCTCCGGCGGAAGTTTGAGAAAAATGCGACTTTAACTTTTGTGACGTTTTCTATTGTTCTTTCTGATGCGGTTAAGTCCGCGTAATGACACCCGTGCCGTGCGGCGAAATGAAAAAAATAGATAATTCAGACTTTAACACCAGCTTTGTACGTTTCTATAATGAGGTCTTCTAATAAGATGTTTATCAATACAACGTAAATTACAAAAATGTTTAAATTAAAGTTGCACTCATAAAAGCCTTGTTTCTGAAGCTTCCTCGCACGGCACGGGTGTCATTACGCGGACTTAACCGCATCAGAAAGAACAATAGAAAACGTCACAAAAGTTAAAGTCGCATTTTTCTCAAACTTCCGCCGGAGAAACCCCCAAATTTTTTTACAAGAATCCCCGTTTCTTGATGCGTAGAACCCAAATATCGCGTCAAAATAGCGGCCCGGTTCCTGGAAATCCAAGAAATCGACGTTTTAGCCTGTTTGGGCTTCAAAATTTTCAAGAAAATAATTTTTTATTAGCCAAAACGGGCTAAAATTAGCCAGAACGAGCTAATTTCAAAAAAATTAGCCCGTTCTAGCTTAGTATCCCTAGCTGACATATAGGGGTTAGGGGTTCTAATGTGTTTGATTGTGTATAAATGAGCAAGTTTCCGCCTAAAGTTTAATGCTGAATAAGGTAAGGCCTCGTTTCCAGCAAGTTTATGGTAGCAAATAATACTTCTTTACTTATAGTAACAGGATCTAATTCTTGCTTAACTTGCTTGCCTGACTAAAGCATGTAATGTCTCCATCAGGGGTATGGTAGCTTTAACTCCGTCACAAGATATAGTAGTGAGAGGTCCGAATGGGTTTATTACACCAATTTTCCCTACTGAAATCTGAAAATGAAACATTACTGCCAATTAGATAAGCATTCTACTGATGTATTTTTTCCAGTTGATAAACGAGCTTAGGTTGCGTTTACCAATATCAGAGAGAGAAATCATTGAAAAGGAAAGTGAGAATTATTCAAAGGAGAGCTCCCCTGAAGAGTACCATGCCCAAAACGCATTGAAAGTTGCGCAGTCGACCATTGAAAGTCTTAAGGTGAGTCACACAAGGACGGTTATCTGGTCCTCTACTTTTTCATGTATTTGATGTTTTAGGCCTTTTCTCTGTATTGCATCATACCCAGTGCTGTAAAACAGCAGTTGGTGGCATTATTCCTACATCTGGGGATGGCATGAGGCCTTAAAGTGCTGAAATTTATTTCAATCATGTTCATGACATCAGGAATTGTCTAATTTACAAACTTTCCTTAAAAGGATTTTATTTATAAACGACTTAAATTCAATTTTCCATCAATGAACATGGCCTGAGTTAGGCTATGCTACTTGCTCTTCTTCTGGATAAGGAAACATTCGTCTGTCACTCATTTGCACTTTTGTTATAGAATTCTCGGGTCTGCAATTTTACCGTGGAGGATACAGTATTTCCATGTGGTGAAGACCAAAGTTTCTATTGTTCTTACCACATCAACTGAAGCTATGAAAGCTTTCTTGGGTGTAGCAAATTATTTCGATAAAAGACAAGAGTTCCTTTTTAGGGAGAAACCTTTGGTTTTTAGGCCAAATGTGAGTTCCTCACGAATTATCTTATATTGCTCCTTTTGCTGAATTTTATTTCAAAACTGTTGCATCTTTTTTAACCCTGAAAAAGTATTGAAATATCTTATCAGGTGATGTTGAAGAGAAAAGAAGAGTCGATTACAAAATACCAGGAAATGATGGCAGCGCTCAGAGAGGTAATTCAAATCTTTTAAAATTGACGCTATTATTCATTTGTCTTTTATGTTTACACTCTAAAAACAAAATGATATTTGATAGGCAATCACGCTTACTTTCTTCTTATGGTAATGGTGTATATGTGCAAAGCATGATAAAGGTGCAACCTAATAGGTAAACTAGTCCTTTTTGTGAATATAATCTCGTGATTCCTTTCTCCTTTTTGTCTAGAATTACAGAGAGCTTGCAAACCATCTTCTTACCCTTTGTGACAGGTTGAAGATGAGATTGAACCAAACCCACGAACCTTAGAACATAGTTTGGGTGATTTGTCCACCCGGCCATGTCCATCACACTATTTTTTCCGAATAAAGACTGATGTTACATATGAAGCCAGTGTTTCGATTTCAGTAGATAGTGCTCAATACATGATCGTAGAGCGTAAATATACTAATTGGCAGAAAAAAAACAAGAAGCTTACATCCTCTGTTGAGTGGGCAATCACGAAACAGGCTTGTCGAGATGAAGATGTTGCATATATATGTATAGTTAAATGAATTTGTTTGTATTTGTTATTGGAAAGTTGCCCAATGACATTTCTATCAAAACTTTAAACTGTTATTTCAGGAAATGAAAAGACTTAGCGAAGTTCATAAAAGCGAAGTCAAGGAAATCCAAGGGAAATTACACGCAGAAATGGAAGAGAAAGTTCAGAAGCTGAAGAAACTTCACTTGGTTAGTATGCCAAATTGCTATTTAGTTCTTAACCGACGAGCTGTATCCTCTAATGGAGTATAATTTGAATAGTTTGTAAAAGTTTTGTTTTCGTAAGTATGGTAGATTAAAATCTAATTTGAGTTGAATTTGATATCATTAGCATTAACTAATACAAGATGTGAAGTTTTGGTTTAAGATTATAACTCTTTATTCCCTAGGATTATATCAACGCTCCTCGCCCGCCTGTAGCTACAGAAAAACAGGTAATATTGGGTTCACAGTATCGTGCAAGTTAGTTTTTGCTTTTTGAAACCTTCTCAATTTTAACACTATCCTTTGATGATTGGCTGCAATAGCTTTATGTGGGAAAGTGTTCGCCCTTCAACAAGTCCTTCGTAGCGTTTAAGAACCTGGATAGATTTAAATGACAATACCAGTCTATCAAACTCAAGCAAGAAAAATTGTGTTTGATAGACTGGCATTGTTGTTTAAATATTTTACTTATCATGGAGAGCACCGTCACAAGATAGATTTGTATCTACATCTATTGATGCTTTAGTTGCTCCATTACCCTGATTTCTCAGAGGTAGAACCTTGACGTACAGAGTCAGGTATCTTTGGTTCGAGTCCCGCAAAGTCAGATATCGTGGGTTCGAGTCCACAAAAATCATTTGATTGATTTTCCATATCGAAATTCTTCTCAGATATGTGATATGATGATATGCAGCCACTTTCCCTTAGTTCTTCTTCGATATTATTTATCAAATTGGAATTGGAAGTTCGAGCCATAATGGGGACCAGATAAATAATTGTCTTTTCCCCCTATGACTGGTGCATAATAATGTATCAATGTTATCTATCTGAAGGTTTTTTTAAACGAATATGAAAAATAAAAAAGTGAAAACAAAAGAAAATGAAGTGGGATAAGAATTCAGGCAAAAAGGTTTATTTGAACTGACATCAATTGATCATTTATATTTCTTAGCTGAACCGGTTATCTGACCTGGAAGAAACGGTTGCAGAGCAGGATAACAAATTGGCAGTCGCTGATATGAATTTCAAGAAGGCGAAAGACGAAATTGAAAAACTCAAGGAAAAATCTGAAGTTGACATAAAAATGATGAAGAAAAAAATGAGGAGGTAACACTTTTACAACCACTTTATTCTATGCTGGGTTATACAGCCATATTTCTTTTATGAATTATATTACCAGAAGCTTCATTTTAGGAAAAACCCTAATGCTTGCCAGAATTACTTGGAACAACATTAACACAAGCATCAGTATCCCTCTTCTCCCCTCCACCATCTTAAACAATGTTGCAATCTAAGGCTGAATAGTTGATTTTTTTAATCTGACCGTGCAACTAGGAATTTTCGAGAAAAGGACAAAAGTCAAAGGAAGTGTTGCAGTTAGGAACTTAGGATAAAGCCCACATAGAAAGTTGCATTTTTCGAATTCTTCAGCCTTTAGAGTCGCTTTAAATCCTTGGAAGTCGTTTCGAAATGATTAACTCTCTCCAACTAACGAGGAAAAATACGATGAATTAGCTATCTGTTCAAAAACAGTAGGGTTAACTCTCATAAGATGCCACCCGACTGCTATTAAAAAAGAGAGGATCCTAATAATTCTCATTAACTCTTGTGCATAACTTTTTCTTTGTTGCTTTCTTAGGCGTGATGAAGAACACAATTCGGAAGTGGAGAAATTAAACAAGGAAATCGAAGCAGAGCAAAATAAGGTCACAGAGCTCAATAAGGAAGTAAGTCTTATTTGGTCATTCATTTCAAGAGATTCCAAATGAACCATTACATGTGCCAATGCCATAAATGTGATTGGCGGAATTAGAATAAAGTAGAAACTTTAATGTTAGGAATAAAATAACCTAAATAACGACGATGAACGTAATCGGCATGGTTGAACATGGCTCAAGAAATACAAAGAGTGGTCCAGAAGCTATTAGAAAAACGAGCAAAATATAAGTGAAAGCACTGAGGAATAATGACCACTGAGGAAGGGCTATCCCCGATACGTTAAGTTTTTCGTAATCTGGCTATTTAGCTAATTATTACTGTAATATTTGTTATATTACTACAGCTATTGCCGTACGTTGCATTATATATTTATTTTTTACATCGGAGCAAAACATAAGATTATGATCCCGAGACCTAATGTGGTATACTTATATTTTGCTTGTTTATTAGATATATCTTGAGTTATATTCACTCATTGTACTTTTTGCTCGTTGCTCTTGTAGCAATTTGAGCTCTATTTGGTTCCTGAACATCTACAATGTGAAACTGAGCATATTATGTCTAAGTTTACGAGCTTTTTCAAGACAGTCAGTGTGTGGAAGGAATTTAAAAACCCAACTGAACAGGTAAACTTATTGAACAGGGTGACTCTGGTTTTTTTTTATGTGTTTACACCTTTTGATGTCTTTGGCTGACAAAGAGTTACAAAGACCTGACAAAGTCTCTCCTTAATTACAGATTAATAATTTGTTTAAGCCTGTAAGCCTTTGAACAGGGTTGAGTGATCTAGCCCCTCGGCGATCCTCACTACTTTTTCATATTCTTTTTAAATATCCTCAGGTCGAGATATTGAATGATGATCTGCTAGCAGCCAAAGAAGCCAACGAACGAGCACCAACTAAAACCATGAAAGCCCTGGTTGAACGACTGAGAAATCAGTTGGCTTTGAAAGAAAAACAGCAAAAGGTAATCTATTATTAGACATATTTTTACGAATATTTGAGACAAACATCTTTTTTATTGTAATAACACCATGAAAACATGATGACTTGAAGAGTAATCCCCTTTTATTTTTCCAAAATACATTATGTTCTGCTCTCAGGATTCATTGTGTTCTTGAATCTTTGAGACTATCAATTTTTTGTGAAAGATCTTTGTGGATGAAGTAGTATGGGTTCTGAAGCATCATGTGTAAGATATTAAAATCAAGAGATTTCATTGTTGCCAGTCGTTTAAAGTTTGAAACTTCTGCAGCTAAATAGTTGTAGCCATAAATGATGAAAACCTAGAACTACTTTGTTTCATGATTATTGCATTGTACCATGCTCCTTACTGGAAACAAGGCTCTGCCTTAGTCAGGAAAGCACGTTAAACATAGATTAATTATTTTCATATATATATTGACTATTTCCAGGCATTAAGTCAAGCACTGCTACAATTGAGAAGAGATATGGTCAGTCAAGCCGAAGATAACGTCACGGTCAGTCTGATCATTCACTTTATCATCTTCAACATCCTTGTCGTTGAAACTTAGATGTATTGTGAGTGTGGATATCTTAGATAAAGAATTTAAGGTAGAGGAGAAGCAAGACTGGTTCTCTGTTAAAGTTTCATGTCCTTGTAATCATGAGACTATAATGAATTACCTCCCGATTTACGATAATTGATTTAGATCCAAGTTAGATGGACCCTGATAGAAAAGTGTTTAAGTTAGTTCTTTAAGCTTAGAAAAAGCTATTTTCAAAATTATTGCAGATGATTTCCCTAATTTTTAGGAAAGATACTTTGTACCTATTGCCAGGTATTGATTAAAGAATAACTTCAACAACATTTGGTTTATTGAAGCAACATCAGAAAAGTTGACACTTTAGGTAATGATATCTCGACTTGCAAAAAGAATAATTGCAAAAGATTAAAACGGTAAATCTGAATTCAGTTTCTGTCAATACCTTCAGATTGAAATAATTTACAAAGGTGACAAGTTTCAGGACATAATGATTGACAAGCTAGATGAAATTCTATCACAAACAATGTCAATTTTCTTATCAAAGTAGTCACCATTTGAAGTTCAATGAGCTCAATTTTGTTTCCAAAAATATTAATCAAACTCGAACCATTTTTAAATGCCATGAATCATGTGTATGTGCAATCTAGAACAACTCTCTTGAATTAATGACTATCTACCTTAACAAATAACTTTTTTATCAGACCCATGCAAATAAAGCAGAAGAGGAGCTCAATATTCAGAGAATTGTCGACAAACAAACTTCTGTTCTGGAGGTACTTTATTTGTTCATTCGTTATTATTCACTTTATTATTATGAAATTATAACATTTATTATCAATTATTTTTCATATAAAAGGTCAAAGTGGCTTCCTTAGAGATTCCTTTGTTCTTATTTCTGAAGAGCCTTCTTTGTCCAGATTTTTCTAGCACGTTCTGTTAGCTATGTCTCAAAAAATACCCTATGGGAACGTCTGTGCAGTATTGTGCAGGGTGTTTATACTGTGAGGGGGATACCATCATTACTGTAGAGAATTTTCAGTACTGTTGAAGGATACCATTCAGTACTATGAAGGTTGCTCAATACTATGGACGGGATGCCATATATGTGGAAGACATTTAGCACTGTGGAGGGAAACCAATGCACAGTGTTATCTCCACAGTGTTTTGGTTACCATCCACACTTCTGAATATCCTCGAAAGTACTAATGGTATCCCCCACAGCACTGATGGCGTCCTTCCACCGTACTGAACGTATGTTCCCTAGGGTGAAAACCATGCTTAACTCTAAAGTTATGGTAGCAAAAATAACTAACTATATTTAGTTGGTCAGTGTGGAATAGATATTTAAAATTTTAATCTTTTTAATGTGTATCAAAGTGTTGCTTGTTAACGAATCCTTTTTCTTCAGACAAGAATAGAAGAATTACAGGCAAGACAAGATAAACTCAAGAACGAACTCAAACAAAAACGGGAATCCGAAGAAACAATGAAAGCAGAAGTTACGAGATTAAAAAGGGTTTGTCACTTTTTTGTTTGTTTCTTTTTATGTTTTGATTTTCGTGAAATTCCCTGTGATGGGTTTAAAGCAGTTATTTTTCGTGAAGCCGCTCCATTCGACATGCGTTAGCATTTTATATAAAGCAAATAAACTGGAGGTTCAGGGACTATATGATTAGGAAAACTTGCCTTGAAAGAACATGGGATGATTACCGATGGAGATCTTTCTATTTGACCTGAAATGAGAGGTAGAGATCAGGGCTGGGCTAGGGTTGCTGAATAGTTACTGTCAGATTAGGATTAGGGATAGGGTTAGGACTACATTAGCTTGGATCATAACCCCCATGTACCTACCTATGTAAACACAGCTTTGATATCTGTCTTTTTTTCTCATCCTTCAGGATAATGACAAGAAAGAAGCGGGTGTTAGGAAGCTAGCTGTCGAGTTGAAAGGAAAAGAGGAGATGGATGAGCAGATTGAAGATCTCAGATCTGAGATTAAATCTGTAAGTGACATGTGGTATCTGCCGTCGGAGTTTCTGTTCAGTACTGTGGATGATATTCGGTACTGTAAAGGTATAGGTTGATGGTTTCCCTAAACAGTAGCTACTGATTGCATCCCAAAACAATCTGAAAATTCCATCGGAACTGATTGTATTTCTCCAACTCCACAGTACTGTAGGTATCTCCAAAGTACTAAACATCCTCATGGTACTGATGGTATCCCTTTGCATTACTGATGGTATTCCTCTACAGTACTGAACACTTCCCATGTATTGAATGTTATCCCTCCACAGTACTGAACACCTCTAATTTTCCAATGACATCCCTCCCCCACAGTACTAATGGTATCTACCATTAATGTCGTGCTTCCTTCTTCTCAAAGATTTAGCTAACACACTTTTTGATAACCCCATCCCTTATTTTGATTAAAAGAATCTAGTTTCTTCCTATCTTCCTGATTTTCCTTTACAATCGTAAGTATACAATCGTATCAAGTTTATCGTTGAAATGAATGTGTTCTTTCGTTGCAGCTGGAGAAGTTCAGGACAGAAGCAGAAAAACTGCGGAAGAGAGTTCAAGTGTTGGAGGAAGAACAACAAATCGAGGTGCTGCAGGCAGAAGCAGTTCAAACTGGTGCCAATGTCGACTTACTCTCTGATAAAGACGAAGTTCCAGCTAAGGACAAAAAGGTAGATTTGATATCAAGTATTTTTCAATATTGTACGTCACTACTGAAGCCTTGTTCACATTACTTCTTATTAGAAAGGAAACAGAGACAAACCTATCCGTTTCGACCTTGAATTCACACTGCTCCACTTCAAATACAGAGCTAACCTTACTAGCCACTCACCTCCTCTCTGATTTGCCTTTTCCAATCCACCCATAGGTACATCAATTTGTTAGATTTTATTTTCGTTCTCTTTCTTATCTCATGAGAGTCAGATGCAAAGCTTCAGTAGCTGTTGTATTTCACTATGTCTCCGATTTTCCATCTTCCCAATTTAACATCAAAATTAGGAAAATATTACTTCTACAACTCTATCCAGTGTTGGGACTGCGATGGTCTCCCTGGTGTGAGAAAGTCGTCGCCCTTCGGCAGGTCCAGTGTAGTGTCAAAAAGCCCGGATAGGTTCGTCTTTGCATTCGGTGAGTGGTGGTGCAATTTATGTGAGTGAAATGGCCTGTAACCCCTGTAGCGCAGTGGTAGGGCTCTAGAGTACGAATCTAGAGTTCGTTGGTTCTACTCGGGTCATTTTCATTCTCACAAAATATTACTACAACAATGAGAATACCTTAACACACTAAGAAGACGAGACTCAAAGGACTACACTCCTCATTTCGACAAGCCTGTTTAGTTGTTTTCTCACTCATCAGGAGATTAACTTCTCCTGGGATGTACCACTAAGATCTGTACATCTCCTGATGAGTGGGAAACAACGGAACAGGCTTGTCAAGATAAAAGGCCTATTCTCTTCAGACTTTTCTTATTAGTGTAGGATGCAAAATTGTACTGCTCTACGCTAATATATCGAGAATTTTCGGTTAAACAAAATACAAACTTCGTGAAAAATATCCAATTCATGTTTTGACAAAAATAACTAATGATTTACTCTTTCTGCACATGTTATTTCATTTCAGTCTCGCGAGGAAGTGATCCGGTGGGAAGAGAACAAAAAATGGCAGAAGAGGATAGAGACTTTAAAAGCGAAGTTGAAAGAAAAACTTGAGGAGCTTGAAAAAGCAGAAAAAAACAACCAAATGATGAAAGATATCATTTCACGAAACGATAAAGAAAAAGCGGCTTTCCAAGCTAAATTGAAAAGGTTTGTAATTGTGAAATGTTTTGGTTTTTTGAATCTGCAGTGTATTATTTGATTTTAATTCTTTTCTAAATCTAAAATTATTTTTCCTTGAGATGAATCAGTAATAAATGATATCACAACCGCCCCATTAAAGGATAGATAAACCCATTTTTAAGAGATTTGATAACTAAAAGCAATTGAAATTAAGAATAAAGCAAGAGAATCTCTACCTGGATGCTGTACCCAACTGGCCTGTTTTATTTGGCATTCCCTCTAAGGGTATCAATAATAAGTTATCTTGTAGATTTTGCTTTATCAATTGAAATAGCTTATGAGTTCGTCTCTACATTCGGTGGGTGGTGGTGCAATGGGTGAGATTGATATGGCTTAAGGGTTGGTCGATTAAATCAATTGCATCAATAACTCCATTGGTAGAGTGGTTGCTTGACTTGGAGGTCGTGGGTTCGAGCCCTACCAAGATGAATTTCATTTTCACAAATTATACCCATTATTTTTCATTTCATTATTTCTCTGAATCGTGCTTCTTGTTTACATTTCGTTTAATATCTAGTTCGATGCGTGCTGCGGAGGAGTCTTCTCATATAAAATCGTCGAGCAAAGAAGAAATTGTTCAAGGACTGAAGGCAAGAATTTTCCAACTTGAAGAAGAGGTGAATATTGAAATTTTCATATCATAACTTACGAATTCCTGAAAAGCAAATGATCTTTCCCTTGTAAATACTACCAAATTCATTGTAAGATACTATACAATCCTTTGTAAGATACTATACAATCCCTTGTAAAATACTACCAAATTCATTGTAAGATACTATACAATCCTTTGTAAGATACTATACAATCCCTTGTAAAATACTACCAAATTCATTGTAAGATACTATACAATCCTTTGTAAGATACTATACAATCCCTTGTAAAATACTACCAAATTCATTGTAAGATACTATACAATCCTTTGTAAGATACTATACAATCCTTTGTAAGATACTATACCACCTCTTCTGAGTATAACCACCCATTCTAAGAAAGAATACCAGCCATTCAAAATTTCCAACTCGAAGAAGAGGTGACTTCTTAAATTTCTATCTTATGACTTATTGCTTTCAAGCAAAAATAACACCGCCTAAGCCCAATAGAAGCATAATCTTTGATACCCTGTAGAAACTGTCTAACGAGTCGATTTCAATTATCAAAGTCCACGAGCGTTTATTATGAGTTTTGAGTTATCTCGGCAACTTTCTCCTTTTAGAACAATAATCTGCATCGTAAACTAGCACTTGACAGAGACAACGAAATTGGTGTAAGTATTTGTTCTAAATACATCAGAATATAAATTCATTGTTGATTGGAGAAGGCTGAAGACCTTTCTTTATTGAAGGAATGTTATCTCTTGTTTGTTGTCTAGATATCAATGTCGTGTTATCGATGATATATTTGTCAATTTTGCTGTTATCTTCTTTCAGGAGCTACGCATCAAGAACAGTCAGCTCTTGGAGACGATTAGAGCTTTAGAAACTGAGTTAGCAAACAAAGAGGTACTTGTGATTTTTAGTGAATTTGCCTGCATTGTATTCAATTCTCACTTGAAGTGTCCATCCTTTGAGTTCACTTTTGAATTAGATATTTTATTGCATATTCTTCGTTGGTTTTTGCTAAGAACACAAACGTTTCTATCGCAAATTATCCTATATTGCTTCTCGCCATACCGATTATTCTCATCTTGGTGCAATAAATCGTTAGGTTTCAAAAACGCTGAAAAACCTAATTTGTTTTGTTCCTTTTCATGCCAATATTTTTACTGGTATATCGACTTTGGTAAATCAACATCTGGATGGCGAGGGAAATCAGGAACGCGAAAAATAATAACTGCTAAAGCTTCACGTCTGACATTCAACAGAGCAGTACGACGTAAAATTTCGATCCACCTCTTTGTAAAACAGCACCATTTGTCAGATTCAATTTCCATTATATTTCCTATGTACTACTGATATGAGTGTCAGGCGAAAAGATTTAATAGTCATTATGTTTTGCTATGTTTCCTCGCCATCCTAAAGCTTTGTACCGATCGAAGACTTTCTCCTCTTACAGCAGTTAACTAGTCATGCTGCTTGGTCCAACATGTTTTTGTTTGGCAATTATTTGCACTTTGTCTAACTTTTTGTTTTTTCATCTTGTTATCAGGCTGACGATAAACCTGCGGTGTCTAATTGGTCTGTGGCCAGGGAAGAATCTTTCCAAAAAGAAATTCTAGAAGTCAGGAAGGTATCAATACTTATATATATTTACCAATTTCTTGTTTCAATGCTAAGAAGGGTTGCTTATTCGAGGGGCTTATTTGAATTAACTATTACGGTATTAAGACCTATCCAAAAATCAGCTTTCTATAGAGAGACCATCTCAAATGCATTCATAATCATATGGGTTTATACTTAAACACTTATATTTTGTCATTTTCAGGAAAACATGGAACTGAAGTTTGAAAATGAACGTGCCCAAGTCAATCTACCTCGTTTACAGGTGACCTCTCTTTCAGTTATGTTTTTGAATCCACGGAATCGAATTTGACTGCTCTAATAAAGGAATCTTCATTTAGAAAGCGCATTTATACCTAATACAGCAAATAGCACCTTTGTAAAGGGGCATGGTGTAATTTTTAGAAGGGGCCACTATCTTTAAAGCTACTCAGGAATAAGCATTGATTCCTTTGAATATTTTTCCTGAAAAAACTGTTTTGTTTTAGGCGAGAGTAAAAGATCTTGAGGAATATTGTGAAATTCTGAAATCGGAGCTTGAAGCTGCAAAGAAAAGAGAGAAACAGAGGAAGGTTTGTTAACTATTCTATATTGTGGACATTATCATTATTATTAATCCTTGATTCAAGTAGATAATGTCAGGCAGTCTTTAAATTTTAATGTGTATTTCTGTCTTTGATAATGATTTTTTCTTTGATTGTCTAGATGATATAGATTAGCATTCTCTGGAGACGTAACCTTTGTGCTTTTTAATTTGTTATGAATATGTGCACTCTTATCATATGTTAGTGTGTATGTCTGTGTTGTAAGGGTTATGGTGCCCTAGATTAAATGATTGATATGAACCATGGTAAGTGCCATTCATACAGGGGATCCGCTGACTATAAGTCTTTTCCTGCTATGATAATTACATATGCACAATTTGCTTTTTGTTATTTTTTGATATTTTGATGGAATAAGAAAAACATTATAATGGGGGGTTTTCCGGAGAGACGTCTCCCTGAACCAGATTACTCTCTACTTCATATCTAACAATATATGTCTTTTTGACTAAACAAATTTATTTTTCTACATCGACTATTCCTTACACTCTTTCCAGCAAAAATTCATAAAAGATGGGCTCATAAACTGTTTTCAATTTTTGGGTGAATGGTAACAGTAACAGAGCTATTGGTTAATAAGCTATGTTAATTTTTCAGTATAGCCAGAAAAATCGGAACCATAATGAAACGAACACATAGATAACTACTTAAGCTTTTCGTCTGACACTCAACAGAGTAATACGTCAGAAAGAGAACGAAACAGAAACCTAACTGATTTATATACCCAGATGTGGATCGAAATAGGCCGATCAGAAAAGAGGTGAATGATTTTTCTGATTGGCCTATTTCGATCCACATCTGGGTATATAAATCAGTTAGGTTTCTGTTTCGTTCTCTTTCTGACGTATTACTCTGTTGAGTGTCGGACGAAAAGCTTAAGTAGTTATCTATGTGCTCGTTTCATTATGGTTCCGATTTTTCTGGCTACACTGAAGTTCTGTACCATCCAAAGACTGTTAATTTTTCAATGTATGATATTCGATTATGCGATGAGTAATATTCATTTTGTTCTCTTCTGTCAAGACTGCAATGGGAACTGGAATGGGTGGCCAGTCAGTGGAAGACCTTGAGAGAGTGATCGCAGCAATGAGAAGAGTTATCGAGAGGCTGCAAGGAGAGAACGACAACCTCAAAAAACAAAGCAGCAAAACCAGGATTCCTCCTCATTCGGATATAGCAAGAGAGAATAGGCAACTTAAAGTGAGTATGAGCCTGAGTTATGAAAATCCTGTTTGCCCAAAATCAACGCATTGAGTTAGTTTATGTTTAACGTACTTGTCTGACTAAGACAAAACCATGTTTCAAGTAGGGAAACAGTAACATGCACTATATCACTACATCACTACGGTATCATACACTGAATCAATAAATAGGTTAATTGACTGAGTGAGTTTCTGTTTAACGTGCTATTCTGACTAAAGCAAGCTCTTGTTTCCAGCAGGGGAACAGTTACATACTTTACATCCCTTCATATAGTAGGAAGAGGTTCTATTGGGACCATTGCACCCATTTCCCCTACAAAAATCATCAAATTGAAAAAAATTGCCAACAAGAAAACCCCTCAATTTTAAACTCAAAGTATGGTGTATTAGAAGCTATGCTGTCCAGAATCTTTTGTACCATCAGCAGCTGGTTTGAAAGTGTATGCTATTGCACCTGGATGTTTTGGTACTCCTTACATTTGTTGAACCCCTATAAAATGTTATGAAGGTGCACACTTGTCGCTTGTTAAACTCACGGTGAATTGTTTGCTCCTGAGATGAGTCTCTCCTACGCCGATCATCAGCATCAGCATATTTTCAATTTAATCATACGTGTCTAACATAGTGGGAACTCACTGACTACAATTCCTTTCCCACTATGGATGGCGCGTAGATAATTACTTGCTTTATTCTTAAAAAAAAAGGATTGTGGAGGTTGGCTGCTGCTACAAAGTCCAGAAGGAGGACTAAGGAGTAAGCTACCAACTAAGGTTGACTGCGTATTTGCTTAATGCCTTTTTGTGATTGTCTACCCACCGTCTCATATTCGTAATAAGAAACGAACCAAGAGAGGGAATTTTGCATTAACTCATTTTGTTCGCGTCTGGAAATACTAGTAATCATTGCCTTATGATGTATATATTTCATTGTATTGTTATTTCTTCATTATAGCAAGAAATACAGAAGTTGAAGACCAGGGAAGGAGGCGAATCGTCAAGAGCAACCACCACTAACAAACTGGTGCAGGAAAATGAAAAGATTAGACGGGAGCTGAAGAAGGTATGCAAGCTGTCGATAAAAATATTTAATTGGCATGGCATTTAAAGCCATAATCTTCTAGGGGAACGCCTGTGCAGTACTGTGGGGATAACATCAGTACTATGGAGGGAGCTCACAAGCACATTATGAGTATTATCTCCACAGTGCTCGTGGTTTTCTAACCCTAGTATTGATGTTATCCCTACACTACTGCACAGACAATCCCCAGTGTGATAATGATAGGTAATAATTGCATTAGTTTGTAGCATTATCTATCCTCCGTGAAAACAGTACACCTTCCACTATCCTACATTGCTCATCAGAAATATTTTGATAAATTCCCTTTACAAGTCAGTTCGCAAGAAAGCAATTCAAATATCTATTGTCTGGTCAAACTGCTGCCCTAAAGTAACAGTACTGATGGTATCTCCTACTGTAATGAATTTCCTCCAATTCACTAATGGTATCCTTCCACAGTACTAACGGTATCCGTCCACAGCACTGAACATCCTCCACAGTACTGATTATATCCCTCTACAGTACTGAACACCCTCCAATGAAATTATGGTATCCCCCACAGTACTCATGGTATCCCCTACAGTAATGAACTTCCTCAAATGTACTGATGGGATCCCTCCATAGAAATGAAAACCCTTCACAGTACCGCACAGACGCTCCCCAGTGTGATGCTGATAGGTAATAATTGCCATCATTTACAGCTGCATTTACATCTATCCTCTGTTAAAACTCGACTATCCCAACCTTGATTATCAGAAAAGCCCAAATATTTCTATGAATTCCCTTTACAAGCCACTCTGCCAGAAAACAATTGAAATATCCGTTCTCTGCTCAAAATTTTGCCCAACATCAAACAAAAACTAGAAATAAGATTGCATTTGATAAAAAAAGGAATAATATATGCATAGAAATGAAAATTTTAACTTGAACAGTCATTTTTCGTAGAATGTCGATGCCATGGAGAAGTTAAGAAATGCGAGCAGTAGTGCAGTCATTGAGAAAGAGAAAATGGAAAAAGAACTGATGAAGGTACTACCTTGTCCATTCTCGGTCTAATATATGTTTGAAGCAATTTTCTACGAATCATAAATAACTGTTTTTTGCCCATTGTATTTAATATCAGTTTGCACCACTGATTTTAAGAATTGCTTATCAAACAAAATAAAGCTGATTAACCCTGTCTTAGGGAGTATCATTGGTTTTTTGCTGAAAATAAAAATTTGGAAAATTTGTCTTCATTGGTTTTATATATTAGTTTTATATATAGATGAGTTTCTTTTATATCATATTGATGGAGAAGCTAGATAAAATCATTCGAATAAAAATGATGGAGCAACCACAAATTCTGACCAATTTTGCATGTTGTTTCCAGACCGAAGTCATGACACGAGTTGAGTAAATTAATTTTGTCAATCTAAACTCTGAAGATTTGTTTAACATTTTACCCTAACCTTCTAGGCCAAAGAGCAGTTGGCTGCAGCAGAAGCCAGAGCTCCGAAACTCGAAGGAGCTGACAAGGAGCAGTGGAAGTCAGTTGTTATGACGAAAATGTCAGAAGAAAGAGTTGCAAAGGTCGAGGCAGAGCTTGACAGAAAGGTAGCTCTATAGATGTACTGTATCCCCTTGAATGATACTGTACAGGGATGAAAGTATGGGAACAATGGGCGTAAATTAACGACAATAAAAACGTAAAACGAGGCTTGATAATCTTTAGGAAAATCACGTTTGTTTACATATCGATGTTCTGGTCACGTCAGCTTTTATTTTTTCGCGCGAAAATGTTTTTAGAAATGCCATAGCCTCATTCTACGTTTTTCGTTGGCCGTTATTTTTTCGTACGAAAAGTTTTTAAAAATGCCACAGCCTCATTCTGCGTTCTTCGTTGGCCGTTATTTTTTCGTGCGAATATATTTTTAAAAATGCCACAGCCTTGTTCTGCGTTTCTTGTTGGCCGTTATTTTTTCGTGCGAAAATGTTTTTAAAAATGCCACAGCCTCGTTCTGCTTTTGCTGTCGTAAATTTAGTCCCGTCTACATACCTTTATCTCGCTACAGTGTGAGTGAGCTCTCGGCTGAGATATGGTAAAATAATATTAGCTGTGAGCTTTTAGCTATACCACTTAGATACATTTATATTCTGATAAGTTAGCTACCAAAATTATGATATGTCCTAGCTAGGTCTCGAACCCAGCACCTCACCCATCATAGGCAGCTTATCATCGACCTAATCAGGACAGTAAATTACCACTCTAGATTCCTGGTTTCTCTAGCCCTAGACATGTCCATAATAGTTGCTACGTTAAGTTTCAGATCCAGTTTTCATTCAATTAAATTCAAGATTCAGTTTTTTCGTAATAGCCATGTGGAATTGCATGACTTTTTTAGGTATGGTCTAAACCACTTGTACTCATAGATATATTAGGGTATTTTTCCACTAGTACCATATGTAATATCATGTATCTCTACTTGTACTTACGCTTAAGTATTTCAAACCTAGACTAAATTACTGCAAGAACTGAAAACCCACCTGCGATCAGCAGCAGAGAGAGAAGCAGAGCTGCTCAGAAGAGAAGACGAATACAAAGAAAAGGTAATACCAAATATGATACAGATTATACAAGTATGTGATCAAAGCACCCAATGTGCCCCCCTGGTTACCACTGCACTAACTGTGCAGCAACTCGTTAATTTGACCATACGATGTGCGATTACTTATTGTTGGTATTCAAGAAATAAAGAGTGGTGAAGATACTGCTAAAACAGCAACGAGCAGATAGTAAAATGGTAGAGTATTGCTCAAGACACACAAGAGTGCTCAAGAAGTTATAAGAACAAAGAGCAAAATTGAAGGATGTGATCATGGTGATAGTCGGAAGGACACCTTGCGTCTCTTGATCACATACCTATATTTTGCTTGTTGCTCTTGCAACTTCTTGAGGACTCTTTCTGCATCTTGAGCCATATTCTGCCATTAAATATCAATGATATATCAATCCAATTCTCGTTCATCATTTTTGGTTCTATATTTCTGTTATTTCTAGCCCCTCCAGTTCTCGGTTCTCGGTATTACGTCATTGTTTATTTGTTTCAGATTTGTTTACTGGAAAGATATCCTTCCGATATAAAAACTGACAGTGATGTTTTGCAACACTTACAAAAAGCCAGGTGAGTTGACCACTATGTTAAGTTTCCAGACATTGTTACTTTCTTGGATATCTCCGGTATGACTATGACATCTCTCTCTCTTATGACTATGGCATTTCTCTCTCTTATGACTATGGAATCTCTCTCTCTCTCTTATGACTATGGAATCTCTCTCTCTTATGACTATGGCATCTCTCTCTCTTATGACTATGGCATCTCTCTCTCTTATGACTATGGCATCTCTCTCTCTTATGACTATGGCATCTCTCTCTCTCTTATGACTATGGCATCTCTCTCTCTCTTATGACTATGGCATCTTTCGATCTTATGACTATGGCATCTCTCTCTCTTATGACTATGGCATCTCTCTCTCTTATGACTATGGCATCTCTCTCTCTTATGACTATGGCATCTCTCTCTCTTATGACTATGGCATCTCTCTCTCTTATGACTATGGCATCTCTCTCTCTTATGACTATGGCATCTCTCTCTCTCTTATGACTATGGCATCTTTCGATCTTATCACTATGAAATCTCTCTCTCTTATGACTATGGCATCTCTCTGTTATGACTATGACATCTCTCTCACTTATGACTCTGACATATCTCTCTTATGACTATGACATATTTCTCTTATGACTATGACATCTCTCTCACTTATGACTCTGACCTATCTCTCTTATGACTATGACATCTCTCTCTTATGACTATGACATCTCTCTCACTTATGACTCTGAACTATCTCTCTTATGACTCTGACCTATCTCTCTTATGACTATGACATCTCTCTCACTTATGACTCTGACCTATCTCTCTTATGACTCTGACCTATCTCTCTTATGACTATGGCATCTTTCGATCTTATAACTATGAAATCTCTCTCTCTTATGACTATGGCATCTCTCTGTTATGACTATGACATCTCTCTCACTTATGACTCTGACCTATCTCTCTTATGACTATGACATCTCTCTCTTATGACTATGACATCTCTCTCACTTCTGACTCTGACCTATCTCTGTTATGACTATGAAATCTCTCTCTCTCTCGTATGACTATGGAATCTCTTTCTCTCTTTTATGACTATGGCATATCTTCCTCTCAAGACAATGGAATCCCTCTCTTATGACTATGGAATCTTTCTCTTATGACTATGGAATCTCTCTCTTTTATGACAATAGCTTCCCTTACAAAGGTCAGGCTTTGTTTCCGGTAGGGATGCAGTAGCATGCACTATATGGAGACAACGGTAAACTTCACATTGGACACAAATCTCTGCTTTAACTGTTAGTCTCAAGAAGCACAATTGCATGAAAATAAATGTTTTAATAGATAACTATGTCCTTTTTGAAGCCCAACATTCTCCATGCATAGAGTACCCTTTCATCCAGAATTGGTATACGAAATATGCTCCTTGATCGATCCGTTAATTGAAACCGTTTTGTCCTTCAGGCTACGCATAAACACATTAGAAGCGGAAAAAAACGAATTGCTGGAAGATATATCAAGGCTGAGGGAACTTTCGAATAACGGAGAAAATCCAATCAACTTGGTAATTTTCCATTATTCATCCAATATTCTGCCCATTTCCTCTCGTTTGAATTTGTACTGGATTCGTAATTAATCATATCATTTATATTGCGTCAGAAAAGATTAGCAATTAGTGAAAAACTCTATTTCAATTTCAGGAAGACGATGAGGTTCTTGAAAAGTTGAGGAAATATGACAAATTGTTGGCTGTAGAGGTTGAGTTAAGGTGAGAAAGGCTTTCGAGCGAATTATTTCTTTTTGTTTCCAAACCAATCTGAAATTTCTTCAAATACTTTACTTGCACTGCATTACACGCTTCTTATTTAATAAGGAACCTACCTCAAGGCCTAGTTCTGACAGTTACCTCGCTATACTTTTCTTTCACTTCATTAGCTAGTTATTTATTTGTGAATTAGTTACTTAGATAGTTCTTCCTAATTTGCTCAGAAACCTAACTGGCCAAGTGTTACAGTGCTCACTGCTGTTGGTAGGTCGCAGGCTGGAACCCTGGCTGAGTCATACCAAAAACTTCAAAAATGGTACTGAATTCCTCTCCACTTAGCACTCCGCATTTAGAAATTGATTGAGGTGGAGTGGTTCTCGAACCAAGGATAAGAGTCTTGCCCACCACTATCTGAAAAGATGGCGGCAAGTATAAGATAAGCCTTTTGACCACTTCTGTCTACGGACTACCAACTTACTTGATTACTTGTTCAATATTCTTCCCAGTTTATGCTGAGTCTTTCCCTTGGTTCGAGACCCAGTGCAGTGGTGGCATGTGTCAATTGCAGTAGTCTGCTCTGGTAAAATTCGATTTCTGTGTTAGACCATGCCTTATGAATTGATATTTGTAATAGGGTTCTGCTTCTCTCGCTCCACTCGCTAATTCGCTCTCCTATTTGTATTTCACACAGAATGAAATTAAGAGGTGCACAGGTCGAGCTAGAAGGAGCTGCTGCTGAAAACTCAAAAGTATGTCAGATTATCTTGATTTTATTTCCAGTTTGATTAATTTTTTCTTAATGCAACCAGGCTATGAGCAGACAGAAAAACGTTTCAAAGTTTAAACTAAATGCAGTAACGGAACTAGAAACGTGTTAAGAAAAATGGAATAGTGTTGCATAGCTGATAAGTAAAGTATTTTAATTTTTTTTGGGCTATATTGAAAGGTAGTAAGAATCATGAAATAAAACTAGCCCTCTGTGACAGAGATCCATTTTCCTTTCTTGTTTCTTATCCATCATCGCTCTGTACTTCTGTACATCGAGCACTATGATGCAGGTATAGACTGCGCAAAGCTGTACGGATATATAAGAGAGGTATATTGAGGAATTTTCAGACAGAAATACTTCCTTATATGGCAATGATGACAGTCAATACAATCAATTTCATAAATGCCGATTTACCATGAGCAGTAAATGAAATGTCATTTCAATTATAATATTAATATGTACAAGTGTTAGCAATGGTGTACGCAAGGGGGAATGGGGGTCCGAACCTGAAGCTGGGCCCCCTCTTTTCGGAAGATCACCCTTGTGAGTTTTGTAAATAAGCAACAAAATGTTTACCCTATTTGGAGGCTGTGTACACCACTGCGTGTCAGTGATGGTTTGCCAAGGACCAAAATACTATTGTTTTTTTATTCTTGGGCGTTTGAGGACTTTTGGCTCAAATGTAAATTGTTTATTTCTAGCTAAAAAGAGAACTGGAAGCCTTCGACCCATCATTCTTCGAAGAAATAGAGGACCTGAAATACAACTACAAAAAGTCAGTGGAAAGAAACGTTTTATACGAGCGTCAATTGAGGCAGTTTTCCAGAAATTTCGGTGTTGATGTCAACATACCGGATGACGGTGATTATTAGCAAGGCTCTCTGCTTTGATAATATGAAGTTGCTTCGGCTTTTCGCTATTGGGGGATGCACTTGCACCAATTATCAGTGAATTGGGACAGTTTTCAGATATTTCGTAGTCGACTGTCCCAATGATGGTGATTATCAGGTAGGACCACTCACAGTTAAACCAAATGCCCTGAAAGTTGAATGATTTTGAAAATAACACGTTTTAAGTTTACATTACTGAGTCAGCCCCTTCCCCATTAGGATCCACCCACTTTGTTTTTAATAAGCAACTCGTCAATAAGCTACAAGTATTGGAAAGACAGAAACAATAAGCAACTCTGGGGCTCGATGAAATTAATTAGGCACTTAAGCAACTAAGCTAAAAGTGCTTATCTTAGTTTGATCACACAATATTCCTTTTCAAAAGGACCATATTTGGTTTCTGTTACACGTAAACCATCAATTTGAGCAGTCTGGGGTACAGGGAAATGTCTATACTTTATTTGAGAACTGAGAACAAAGGCCAGTTGTTTATTGAAGAAAGTTTATTTCATTCCCATTGAGTAATGAAATGTTAGATCTAGACTTTCTGGGGTACGTGGCACTCCGGTATTTGGGTGATCATTTGTTCCGTTTTGGGGTAGGTAGCATCATGTAATTTAGGTATCTAAAAGGTCTATTAAATACATATACAGACTATATTAGTTCTACCTCCGGTACTAAAATCGCTGCTTCTGCTGAGATTTTCTGGTTATTTCAAATCAAGCGCTCCAAATCATTTCCTCTGCAGGCAGGGCACTATACAAATGATTTGATGATGAAGGTCCCTGTATTTTCCACGTGTTCGACAAGCCTGTTGTCAACTTATCTGTTATAATGAGATGGGGATGTAACCCCTTAATTGTTGGTATTTATTATACATTGAGATATTGTAAATATTTAAAAGTTCTTCTGAATATATTTGCACATTTACTACATCCATATTCTCGATTATTTCAGTTGCTTTCAAAACGTTCAGCTATGTTTTGCGAGCAAATTATTCCATTATTCCATTACGTTGTGCTTGCCTTTGATCGTCACAGAACTTCCAAAAAGCAAAGAAAATCGAACACGTAGCGAACCATGATAAACTGCTAAAAAACCTTTCGCCTGAAACTCTCAAATTCAATTCAATTTTATTTATAGAATACAATACTTATACAAGGTTAAAAATATTTTACACTAAACGACCCAAGAAAAGCAATGCTTGTAATAAGTAGAATTTCACAAGATTCATAAGATTGCTCTTTGAGTTTGTACTTTCAATCTCTTTTTCAGACGTTCCACCTCTAATGAGTTTTGTGTCAGACAAAAACCTTTCGTAGTTTATCTACTGATCTCTAAAAGATACTTGATAGAGCTTTCGATATATCATTTTCAAATTACGTAGGTGACGTCACGTCAATATTCAAAATGAGGCTACGGCCATGTTGTAGTAGTTTTGTTTGAAATTTAGCCCAGTTATTTAGGCCATTTGCCACGTTTGCAGTGGGGGAATATAATTACGAAGATTTAGCTGTAAGATGCACAAAAAAGGTTCTCACAGGAATTGTTTTTAGATATGACAGGTAAACGTTGCAGGCCTCGAGGCTCTGACTGCCACCGCAACTGACTATCTTATTTAAAGCAAAAAAATGCTGTTGAACTGGCAAGAATTCAGATATGATGAGTGATATCGAGGCTAGTAGTAGGCCTTTTTGTGAGGTAAGTTTGAACTCCAGGCGAAATTCCTTCGAAAGTGGGAGGAGACTTGGTACTTTATTATACCGGAAGGCCTGTCGCAAACCTTTGAGGAATCTTTTCTGAATAGCCCATTTTAAGACACCCTAGCTGATAAGGGCCTCTGAGCTTCTAGTGGCTCTGTCTCATGCCTCCACTAGGGCCTTTCTTTTGGCCTACTGGGGGCTGATTGTGCCCCAAGAACCCTAGCTGTTGTTGGTAATGACTTGCAGTCATCACGCAACTTGTATTTCCCATTTTTGATGGAGAATTCTGTCAACAAAACTGAGTTTCTCATAAAAAGTTATTGTATTTGGGCTCTGACTATGACTGAGAAGATTTGAAGCCTCAAAATACCTTTTCACCTGTCTGCAGATCATGAGACCATTTGATGTTAAGGAGGGTCGAATTTCAGTTGTGCAAACTGAGGGGGATTCCCATTTGGTTTCCGAGATTCAAAGTTTCTTGCTAAAGACACCTTTTTTATATTCACTTATTCTGAAATACAATTATTTATAAAAAATATGCTCTATCTTGGTAGCACCAGAGTTTTTTTCAAGTGCCACTCCAATAATGGCCAGAAATTTATTTCCATGTTTCTTAAACCCAAAAGGTTTTTCTTCTTAATTTTGTTTTCATACAAAAAACTTGTGGTTTCACTTCGTAAAATCTCATCCCTGTTTGAAATATTATTTAAAAAATTACTAAATGAGACGAGAAACGTTACGCTAATTTGCCAATGAAGTGTTCCCCTGCTAAACCATACCTTTTTTAAGTTTCACAACTTTTTTCAGCCATTTTCTGTTGAAGTTTGAGTAATTTTTATTGATATTGCAGTTCTTAATCTATTTCTAGTAATGAAATAAATTTTTAACACATCATGTTGTGTCATAAATGCAAAGAAAGATTCAGAATTATCATAAGAAGTGCTGTCCGCAATACGCGTTTCACCCCATGATTTTTTCTTTTGACCGTGATGACGTCAAAAACAGCAACAACATTCTTGCTCAGATTTTCGTGAATGGCGGCCTAAAATCATGCGACTTTTCGCAACGGATATTAGTGGATTATCGACTCCGGGAGTAAGGTAAGAGTTAAAATTGTATCCTACAACGACTTGAGAACACATTTACAGCGAAATAGGAAAATATTTTTTTGACTGAACTTCCCCTTTAAGTTTTTGTCATGTCGAGTACTGACTTGCTTATAAAGCAGTTGCTTTAAAAAAATACGTGTAAAATAGAGTGTCTCTCCTGGCTAATGCTGGATATACGCGAGTATAGAGCGATCATAAAGCAGAATTAACACATTAGAAACAGACTGGTCTTCCTTAAATTTCTTAGTAATACTTTGTTCAGCACTGGAGTTTCTTGAATATTTGGCCATTTGAAGCGTCTGTGAGTTTCTTATAAAAATACGTGTACTCGATATTGGTTGTTTGACTCCCTTCTGCTTAAAAGCCTCGGACGACCCTAACGACCTTACAGAGATTCAGATTTCAATTGTTGATATGGCAAATTGAATTCGAAATTAACCTTCCATTGTCGTTCATAAACGTATTACACGCTTCTTTTTATATGTAGAACCAGTTTATAAGGAACCTAGAAGTAGAATTTCTCGTAAAATACAATTGATTCTTTTGTCATATTATTTCCTGTAACAATGAAAAAAAATGAAAATTCGAGGAACGTTTTGTACTAGGCCTTGACGCAGGTTCCTTATAAGTTAAAAAGCGCGAATTGTCAGATCAGATTACATCGAAACTAAGGTGATCCTCATTCAGTTTCCAAGAAAACACAAGTTGAGTTTCTTCAAGAGCAGACTAGACGTTCGCCACGTTCAACACAGTAGAAGTTAAAAGCTACAAGTGTTACAAATCTAACGGTGTGGAAATCATCCTCTTTAATGTCACCAACATAAGAAGATGCAGTCGAGGAAGATATCCATGGAGAAAACAATGTTGATCAACAATTTGCTTCCTTCGGTAACAGAAAAAGAGCTGTACGATGTTTATTCAGCACTGGGTTTGGTCCTCTCTGTTTCAGTTGCTAGAAACTTCGAAACAGGCCGGCCAATTGGGAGTGCTTGCGTCTACTTCGGAAACGAGGCAGACGCTGCAAATGCTGTCAGCTTCATGCGAAATTGGGCTCACTGTGGAAAGCCTTCGTTATGCAAGTTTTCACAAGATTCGTGCGCTTTTGAATGCCTGTCTTTAGGGAAGGCCCGTCCACGTCAACATGGAAAAGGCCAGCCATCGATCCAAGAAGCAGCCAAATATAGCAGGGATGTTGCTTCGTTCGATACAAATGAGCTGGGGAACAGGAATCCCGATATCCAAGATTTGCAGCCTGGTATGACCAATGTCAGAGTTATCCAGGAGCAAATCATTCTAGAAAATGTGAAGGGCATCACAATCGAAGAAGCAGCCAAATTTAGCAGGGATGTTGCTTCGTTCGATACAAATGAGCTGGAGAGCAGGAATCCCGATATCGAAGATTTGCACGCAGAAATCACGAGTGGAAGAGTCCTCAAGAAGGAAAACGTGCAAGAAACTGCGAAGGGCATCACAATTTATGAAGCAGCTAGATTTAGCAGGGATGTTGCTTGGTTCGATACAAATGAGGTCGGGAACAGAAATCACGATATCGAAGGTTTGCAGCCTGTTATATCAAATGATAGAGTTATCAAAAAGGAAGTCGTGAAGTGTGTCTCGAATACTGCACCAAGGGACATTTTCAATGATACGAAAGCCGAGGGACAGCAGCCAACTTGTGACGATGTAAAGGGACCAGGCATCCGAAATGATGCAAAGAGCGTTACGGATTCTTCATCAAGACAAAATGCTCTATGGGATTCTAATCCTACACAAGCAGCAATGCAGGAAATGCAGCAAGGGATGACAGAAGAAGGGACTCAATATGATGAACCAGAAATGCAAGGCCAAATGTTATCTGGTTCTGTGTCCAGCTCGTGTATGGTGAGACGGGATTATGCTCACGAAAATGAGAAAGATTGGAAAAAAATCACAAATTCTACAATTCAAAATAAGGATGTCAAAGGAGATGCAATTTGTGCTGGTGGTGGAGATGAAGATAAAGATGAAGATGATGAAGAAGAAGATGATGAAGATGAAGATGATGAAGAAGAAGATGATGAAGAAGAAGATGATGAAGATGAAGATGTTGATGATGAAGATGAAGATCAAGAATATGGTGAAGAAGATAAACATGAAGTTGCTGATCAAAGTGGGAAAAGTTTCAGCATGCCTGAGACATCAATTAGACAGCAACAAGATAACATTATTGATGACAATGCAGCGTGCTTTAAGAATACTCAAGAAATCTGGGAGAGAAATGCAAATATCAAAGCAGAGGAGAAAATTGATGTTGATATCAAAGAAAAAGAAGATGAAGTTGCTGATAAAAGCAGGAAAAGTATCAACGTGCATGAGACATCATTTGGACGAAGACCAGATAACATTGTTGATGTTAATGCAGTAGATGTGAAGCATGTTGAGAAACAATTTGACCGGATTAAGGCACCTTTATCTGATGAACTGCAAGGGGAAAATAATGGGACTAATCTTGAAACTGGAAGTAATGAGGATTCTTCTAAACCAAAGGAAGCTATCAAAGAAGATCCGACTGGCAACAAAGAAAAACAAAATGAAACGCCTGTTGAGCCAGTTTTGGTTGGGCCAGCCCCAGAACAAAGCATCACAGGTGTCCAACATCTTAGCCAGTACCAGCAAAGTTCTCCTGATGTAAAACCTGGAATCATTGATGTCCAGAATGTTGCTGATAAAGATGTGAATAGCGTAGAAAGCATTCCAGTTGCTGCAGAGGAAAATAACAATATTCCAGCATTTCATACAAGCCTGGATAATAGCTTGAATAATCAAACACACGATGGATCTAATTTCGCACCACTGCGAGAAAATCTTCACACCAATTTCGAATTTGCAGTTCAAATACCTGAAAAACAAAATGATGCAAATTTTTCTACAGATGGTCATGGTAACGAACAAATGAATTTGACGGAATCGCGTCAAATAGCGCACGGTATACTCGCAAATAATCCACATTTCTACCGGCTAAACTTTCAAATTTTTGATGAGAACCAAAATAATTTGAGTGAGAAAGACAGGGCTATATACGAAATGATGAAAGAAATGCAGCGAGCTGAAATGGCCTATGCGTCTGGTAATGTTACCACCTCGCCAAACTACAACCAACAGATGCCTACGACCTCATTGCAAGCTCCAGCATTGCATCTACAAGAGAATTACGGTGATGAATACCCACGCACACAGTGCCACTCAAACGCAGCACAAAAAAGCCCTACAGCATCACCAAAGGAATACTATTCATGCAAGAAAAAAGCGCATTTGAGAGCGAAACATCGCAGTCTGAAAACTTCCACTCCGTACAAAAAAGCTGATCTTGAAGACGAGACTGACACATATTTCGATGTTGTTGGTCCGATATTCCAAAGGAGGCCAAAGCTTCACGCCTTGAGGAGAAGCCTGGGGTCTAATGATGACGTAATCTCGACAAGAAGTGCTTCGTCGTTTCAATCCGAGGAAGAGGAATTCGACGATTCCTTATCTGACATTTGTTCGAGTCTGAGCAGCTTTTCTTTCGACTGAAACATCATTAATTGAAACTCATTTGCGCTCATTCTTTATTAGAAACCATAGGGCCAGAACTGTAGATATTTGATAGGCAACGCCTACTATATTCGTAAGGTATTGATTAATGTGCAAAGTGCAAAGAGCCGACTGAATAGGTAAACTAATTGAGCTGTACATTGATAGTTAATAGGCAAATACGCCTACTATATTCATAAGATATTTGTTTATACTCTAAGCTGAGCACAAAGAGCACACTGGATAGGGAGACTAATAGAAGCAGTGCATTGATAGTTGATAGGCAAATACACTTGAAATCTTCGTACGGTATTGGTTTATGCACAAATCACAAAGTGCCCACTGAATAGGTAGACTAATTACAGCAGTGCGTCCCTTATTCTTCAACTCAATGTGACCACACCCACAGCTTTTAAAAAACGAAAGAGATTTCGTTTTAATCAGAGAAAGTTTTCGTTGTCTTATAAAGAAAAGAAGTCAAAAACAGCCCAGGGCATTTCATTGACACAGATTTATAAAGTTTCACATCTCGTCTAGTTCTTTTCTTGTATAATTTGCCAAGGGGTGAGTTTTTATGAAGTGAAACCTTGTTATATTAAAATGAAATCAAGAATATCGCTAGGGGTTAAGAAACTTGCTGATGAATTTTTCGTATTTTAAATAGGCTGACAGCTCTCGAGAAGCTCCGTTATGAGATTTAGCATAGGTTCTTATAAAAATGGAGTGTAACTAACAAGAATCAGCCTTTTAATGCTTCAATAGACATCACGACAATCAGAATCATATTTTTCAATGATTGAGCAGTCTTTGGTTGGTACCGAATAGGGTTAGCGAGAAAAACATAGTGAAGCCTATTAAACTAGTAGAGTCTTTCGTTCCTTCTTTATAACGGTGGTGAAGCCAGTGGTTTAAGTTGAAGAATTTCTACTCCATCTGGGTATAATGATTTATTAGGTTTCATGTCTGTTATCTTTCTCACGTATAACTCGGATGAGCATGTAAGATGAAAGCTTCAGTAGTTATTATGATTTGTTATGTTTCCAATTTTCCTCGCCATCCTCAAGCTCTGTGCCAATCAAAGACTGTATGTAGTATGTTATTTTTAAGATTTTTCACTTTACCCTTTCAATAATAGACCATTAATTCTTTTGGAATATTGCTAAGGACATCACTATCCTCGATATCATGTGGATCCCAATCTCAAAAGTAGGCACTACATCTATTGAACTTGAGGACATGACTTAATAGTGTTGTGTAATACTGGTTCTATAATTCTAACTTGAAGACCTTTCTGAACCCAGAATCTAAGAAAGGACTATAACCTGTGTTCCAAACAATTCAATAAGCACAATCATGGTCCGTTCTAAGATTTTGGGTTCAGTAAGGTCTTAAAATAGATTCAGACAACTTTAAGTATTGAACAACACCATGATGTCATGTCATCAAGTTCAGTATGATGTAGTGCCTACCAATCTGAGGAGCATGCACTGCTCTCAGCGACGCTTGAAATAGTTTTTGTACTTGCATTTGCAAAATAATGTCATGATGAAGATTTCTTGCTCAATATGGAATCCTGTCCCTTACCACGGAATTGAAAAAGATTGTGAAAGAGGTTTATGGATAATTATCTAACTGTAATGTATACTGTATTCTGTATATTCTAGAAATCTAATTTCAATCCTGTTTTAAATGGGCAAAGAAGTCCTTAGTAATTTATAGCAAACTCGTGTAAAAAGATTTTAGGACACTAAAGATGCTCTTAGAAAAAGTAACAGAATTCTAACAAAACTTATGAAAATATTCGATTCAAAATTCTAAACCTAATTAATTACAAAGAAGTTATAGATTTATTATGTTTCTTCAAAATATGCATCAAATGTCGATTATATGCAGCATTGAGCTCGTTTTCATACAAGCTTAAAAGCTTCCCAGTTGTCCATTCAGAAATTTTGCTTTTAATTTCGTTTGAGATGATTTTAGTTGCAGCAGAAATAACTTTCTCGTGTACTTCAGAAGGTAACAGAGCTGACACAGCTTTCATTATGTTTGCATCACAGTAACTTTCGGTTTCTTTGTGGATACTTGTTGATAAATCTTCCCTAGTTTGCTTGAGAACTCTGTTGAATAGCAAGTCGTTATCTTTATGCATTACCTCAATCTCTAAAATACCATCATTGCTGTAAACAATATCATTTTCCATCAACGAGATGGACTTTTTCACGGTCTCTGGTAAGGTGTCAGTAGTTGCTGCCGTTTTCAGGTTGTTAAAGAGTCTTTCAACTATGAAATCTGCAGACTCCTTGACGTACTTCGGTTGGTATTTGAAAAAGTTTTCTATCATTTTTTCTTTAAGTTTCTTGTCCTCGTTTACATCAGGTAGCTTTTCTATGTGTGTGATAGGCTTGATTTTTCTGTAGGACTTGGCCCCAGCATACGTCAGGGGTAGCTTCAGCTCACTCAGAAACGGGCAGAATCTTATCAATAATGCTTTTGTGATTAATTTATCATCACCAAGTGAAAGCAGTCCTCTGTCTTTGTCATCTGCAAGAGACAAATTTCCATGTTGGATGATGTGGTAAAATGAAATGCTTGCAGCAATGTTTGGTTGTTCAAACAGCCATCCGAGTTGCACCAGAATCAAAATCTTGTTGAACGGCAGCGGGTTAGGACCGAATCTTAGATAAGGGTGACGGTAAAGGGCAAAAAGTGCTGAAAATGCCTTTCGGTTCACTTTTGATTTCAGTGATGACAGATCCATCATGGCAAGATACATAACAAGCCAGGATACTGTAAAGATGACCCCTCCGTTTTCAATAGCATCTGCTATAATGACTACTGGATTAAATGGTTGGGCCAATGGCACGTTCAGGGACGACTCTTCATCCATCTTCCGGGACTTGCTGTCTGAAGAATAGGGGAGAAACACAACAAAACCCAAAAACTTTGCCAGCAATCTTGCTTCTGATGTTAATGAGCAGAATTCTGTTATCAGTGCTGAGAACTCTTCATTCTCTTCAAAGTTCATATTCTCATCTGATTCAGGCGAAAGTTTATGAGAATTTATCTCAAGCAGTCTCGAAGCCATTGTGTCCTTGAGATGAATGTTAAACTGGTAGCTATCAACACTCTCAAGAAAAACTTTGAAGAACGTCTCAACATCTGTGAAGTGAGGTTTCGGGCATGGTCCACGTGAAATAACAGGAACAAAAAAGCGTTCTTGCAACAGTTGTAATTTGGCAGGATCAGTTCCTCTCAAATAAGATGGTAAACTGGTCATTTTATCTCCATCTTTGCCAAGCAGAACTGAAAAGTCTTGCTTGCACATCTCGACAAGCTGAGAAATGAACAACTGACTGAACTGATGGTAAGTCGGAAATTCATTGTGCCCATGAAAAAATTCCTGAAACTCTTTTCCTAACTCACTCTGAACGTCCCATTCGGGGTTCAAATGATTCTCCTCCCAAATCCTGATCAGACCGTAAAATTTGTCTCTCAGCTTTGAGAAGGAGTAGAAATATCTGTCGGACGTGAAAGTTTTTCTGTTGTTTAGCTCAACTTGGAAAGGGACTCCGAGGGATCTGGAATGGGCACTCGTGTACATGCTCATTCTTTTACCCTCGTTCATCCGTAAAAGGTAGTCATTCACACACTCAACAACCCCAGGGGACAGCTTTCGAAGCCTGGGGTTTTCTGATAAGAGCTTGAGACAGTTCTTGTCCAGCATTATCAAGATGCTTTTTGTTCTTTCCAGTATTTCTGTGACAAAATAAACACAGTTATCCGCAGAAGCAAAAATGTCATCAGAAAGTATCTTGTAATCATTCTCAATCTTGCAATTGAGTACCCCAAACAAGAAGCATAGTTCCATTGTGATGTTGGGGATTAGGTTTTCTTCAAAGATGCATTGATAGATGTCTGCAAACACGGCTATCTTGTCTTTGTTTGTTATTGACTCCACGGAGAATGGGTCATCTTTCACGATCTCTATTTGATCATCAAAACTGCTTTGAAATTCAATACTAGTGAACCCAAGGGAAGGAGATTCTTCGCCACAAAAGGGAGAGCTGATCAACCTTTTCTGATATCCTTTTTGGATATCTGGTGTAAAAGGTGCACACGGCATTACTTTTGGACTTGATTTCTCAGTGGTACTTTGCTTCACATTGCTTGCAAGGAAAGCTGAAAGTGGCATCTTTTTAGCATCATTTTTGTGGCCTTTTCGCATTTTCTTCTCAAGCTTTGTCATTTTCTTATCACTTGCAACTTTTTGTGGGCTGGATCCTTCTGAATCAAGGCTTGATCCAGAGCCTTCCAAAATCGGTGAACTATCAAAGAACGCTTTTGTTTCTTCATTTTCTTCGAAACTATCCTTCTCTAGTGTAACCAGTGTTGGTGTGATTCGTCTTTTTGAGTTCACAGGGTTGGTCTCCTTATCTGGTTGCTTAGAATACTGGTCAGATTTTGCGGGCGTTGATATCGTAAGAGGTGCTCTTGGCTTTTTATCCTGCTCCTTCCCAACTGGGGTAGACTGCTTCAAAGGAAATGTCAACAGCTCTGCTCGTTTAGGCTTCCTCACAGCTGAAGGAATATTTTGAAAAACAGGCGGGCTTTTCTTTGAGAAAGATTCATGAAATCTCGAGAATTTCTCAGGCGTGTCAAAAGACTGTGATTTGTCTGTTTGTGAACTATCAGGGCTGTATCTGGTCACCAAACTTGTTCTGGAGCCTCTATTAGATTTTGTGATTTTCTTTCTGTTTTTTCTTGCAGGAAGCTTCCTCTTTGGGGAACACGAAGCTATTTGCTGTGCTGACAAATGAACTGAAAGCTTTGCTCGTAAATAGTCGAGGAATTCTGGCACGAAATCTTCAGAAATGACAATATTTTGAGAAGATAGCAATTCGCCATATTTTCCCTGCTTTATGCATTCAGTTACAACTGAGCTATCCACATTTCCCTCGGTCAACAACTTGAAAATATCGTTGGCCATGATTTATAACACCAAGCTCAGGCCGATCAAGCATCTTTTATTCGAATAAGGCTTGCAAAAAATTTTATTTCCAGCAAAATCATAACAACAGCGTCCATTTTTACGCGCCAAGTCTCGCATTTGGCGGCAAATTAGAGAATAACATGGCTTAGTTTTGGGTCTTTGTTCCAGCTTATATTTTTCACAAATATCTAATTTGTTACGCATCGTTTCAGGGAGTTTCGATCAAAAAATAGGACAAAATTAAAGTTTTGATGGGCGTAAAGAAATATGTTAAGCTAGCTAAGATGTGAAAGTGCTATAAATTAGGTTCTGACTAGTTCATATTTTCTTGAGTAAAGTCTTGACCAAAACTCTCGTACTGAAGGAAATCTGTAGTAGAATTCAGTCTAGCAATAGCCTCTTCTCGATGTCGAGGCCAACTGTGGTACCCATGCCTTTGGAAGAGCAGCCTTGGCCTGTCTCTTTGAAACTTGTACGAATGGAATCCTAACTCTTGGAGAGGATCTTCGATCGCAATCTCATAATATCCTAAGAATACGATCTGCCAACATGGGTGAACATGTCACATTGAAAGGAACGCTAAAAGGCCATAACGGATGGGTGACTCAAATCGCCACCTCACCTCAAACTCCGGATCAAATCCTGTCTTCTTCGAGGGGTACGTTTAGGCCAAAGTTTTATGGCTTGGCACATTTTATTTTTGAATGCTTTTTATGATTTACTGATTGATTAATGGTTAGGTAACTCGGTCTTTCAAAGCTTAAGATATTTTGGAAAAATATTGAAGTGGAGTATGTCTTGCAAAGTGAACATAGCCAGACGAAACTAGGTTTGACTCGTTGTATTCTGCTGAAAATAATACCTACTGTTGTTCATGCAAATTGAATAGGAGTATTTAAATTTTAGCTAGCTTCAAATTTTCCCCAAGACATATTTCCAAATTGAATTTTAATGCTAAATAGTCCCAACTGCAGAATATAGCAGTTTGGAACGAGATCTTACCGCATGATACATAAGTTGCACAAGCTATTTTCTATATTGTACTATTATTGTGTTATTTTTTCTCGTGTGCCACACTCTTCAGCTTGGTTAAAATCTGAATGTGTTTGTTTGTGCAAGACTACTCTTTCAACCTCGTAGCAAAACACAATAACATGGGAACTGGGATGGGGTTGACAAAGTTTTTCAGAATTATTTTGCTCCCATCAGTCATTCAAGCTTAATGTTGTCCATAAGGTATGGGCACAAAAATACCTTCTCCAGTATTTATACCCCTTCTACCACAAATATGGATTCCATTTAAGGCTACACTAGATATTCTTGTAGTCTATGCAAGAGATAAAAGGCCAAGAAACAATGAAAGACTTGCGATCAATGGTTTTAGTCATCCTCAATGACATATATCTCAGGGGTAAACTACATGGATTCCACCCTGATACTACATCAAACTTCTCAACCCCCAGTCAACGCAGGTTATTTCTTTTAAACTTGATTTGCAACTGAGATCTTTGGTATGATACAGATAGGTTCTAGCAAACTTCTGTTGTAGTTTTTATTGATTTTTTCTAAAAATAAGGTGGCCTAGCTTAGACTGCTCAGTGTGGAACAAGGATAGAGCTATACAAATATAGGTGAAACACCAGAAAGTGGTTGGTGTATGTGCAAGATCACGTCAGGAAAGGGACATGCTTCTCACTCCTGGGAACAGGGAACCAGTGGAATGGACAGTAACCCACTGTAATTGATTTGTCACAAAGCTGGATCTATGATGAGAATCTACCAGCTCACTTTGAGAGAGCCAAAAGGTTTTCTCTGAAAACAGGTAATTCTGAGATCAGCGATTTAGCTCCCTAATAAACAAACAGCAACAGTATACCCATGAGGAGGAAAATTGCACCAAAATGGCTAATCGCTCTGGTCATTTCGTTTTCAAGCTCAACTGGTAAACCAGGGTGCTGGCAAGAGCTAAGAATGATCGCTCTTGTCAGAAGTAAAGGCCTGTATACCCAAAGAAAACAACAGTAGATCCACTCTGTAACACTGCCTCATGAATTATCTTGTTTTCTCTCACAGACAAGACCCTTATTCTTTGGGAGCTGACCAGAAATGAGATGAACTATGGCATCCCCAAGCGCAGCTTGAAAGGACATAATCACTTCGTTTCTGATGTTGTCATGTCTTCTGACGGACAGTTTGCCCTATCTGGATCATGGGACACCACCCTCAGGCTTTGGGATCTCAATACGTAAGTTGACTTTATCTCAATTTGTTGATGCAGATGGCTAATGGTTGGATGTGCAGCCCAGCTTCAAACCTGCTCTAAAGCGCCAGAACTGACTTTGTCAGCTCTCTGTAGTCTTCTACAGACAGGTAACTGGTGTGGTCACAATACTCTTAGAGTATGGATAACACTGCTTTAATAAGTATAGCTATTCAGCAGACCATTTGCACAGAATCCATAAACTGATACCTATGCTATGGATCTCTATCCAGCAATGCTAAGGTTTTGAAAATGAAATGTGATTTTTGAAGAGTCTTGTGTTTTTTATGTTTATTTATTTTTGTAGAGGAAAGACAACAAGGCGATTTGTTGGACACACTAAAGATGTGATGAGTGTTGCTTTCTCAGCTGATAATCGTCAGATTGTTTCTGGATCAAGGGACAACACCATCAAGCTGTGGAACACTCTGGGTGTCTGCAAATACACCATCCAGGTACAATTTTAAAACTGATTATTAGTTTTCAGGGCCGGATCCAAAGGGGGCGCAAGGGGCCTACACCCACCCTGTTTTTGTAGAAAAACAATACAATTAGCTTGATTATACCCTCTTTCTCTTACATTATCCTTTAATATGATTGTTACCCCCCCCCTCCTGTTGGTGTTAGATCCGGCCCTGGTTTGTCAGCCAAACATGGAGAGATCAGCCATATCTTCAAAAATCACCATCACTAGCCAGAAACGCAAATCTTCATCATGGCTTGTTAACACGTTGAGTCCTGATCACGTGTATACACGTTTTGCGATCTTCTGCTACGGCCCAACCACGTGTTAACACATTTGGATGAAAACTTTAAGAAAACTGTTATGGACATTTGTATTAAGTTTTAGGCCCAAAAACGATAGATAAATTCAAAAATAAACTATGCTTGTGTAAACGTTTCGATATTCATCTTCATCAGTAACTCTTCTAACAATGATTTGGGGACTTACTTAAAAACCTAATTTACAAAACACAGGGTTACAATGAGTTAAACCTAAACAAGGACCTACTTAATGCAATAACGGTTAAACTAAAAATAAAACAAAGGTTGGGCTGAGAAAACAAAGAGAAGTTAACAAGTGCAGAAAAATTGAAGAAAGGTTCAGAATTTTGAAATTTGATTGGGAAATGCCGCGCTGTAACACCTAAGAAATGAAAATAAAGCTTAACACAAATGAAAAAACAATGAGAACGCTACACAATGGAAAAGCGGGGTTATAAAGAAATAAACAACCAAATAATAGATAGTAGCGCCGCGATGAATGCACAAAGAGAATAGGAGCAAAAAAGACAGAAACCAAAGAACAAAGCGAGAAACACGTGCTAACACAAAAGAAAAGACAAGAGGCGCAAAGATTAAGAATCTACCAATCTGACATTAAGCCCCTTAGGTGCAAAACTATCCAACTTAAATTGCCAAAAACTTTCCCTAACCCTAGATTCACCTAATAATCTATCAATTACCTGGACCCCAACATCCTCCATAAACCCATGATGACCTGCCAATTCAAAATGTCTATAAAAATCTGCCTGTCCAACCATTTCGCCCTTCTCAAATTTCCTACAAGATGACTTATAATTATTAAACCTATTACGAAAGGGGGTAAATGTGCTACCAACGTACTGCATTCCACAGACCTTGCAACCTAACAAATAAACAACACCCGACGAATCACAATCAAACCTAGAACCTATGTTGTACACCTTGCCAGTGGAATGACAAACGAACCGATCTCCTTCCGACATAAACCTACAAACCTGACACCTAGACTTCCCACAACGAAAACAACCCTTAACAGAACCCCCCTCGACCGGAGGAAGCTTCGCTCTTACAAGGCTATCCTTGAGATTGCTGGCCCAAAAACGTGTGATGAGAACCTACCAGCTCACTTTGAGGAAGCCAGAAGGTTTTCTCTGAAAACAGGTAATTCTGAGATCAGCAATCGTTAAATCTCTTAGATTTTATTAATACTGTCTACTGATGTCATCCATGAGAAAGTTAAACCAAATTCCATATTGCTCAATTATGGGAATGAGCCTCTTCAGAATCTTTTTCCTAGTGCTGAATAGTTATGTTAAGTTGTTATCTAGTGTTAATTTTTGCATTAAGTTGATTTATAACTGTTTATTGTCCACAGGACGAGGGTCACACTGAATGGGTCTCAGCCGTCAGATTTTCACCAAACACAGCTAATCCAATCATTGTCTCTGCCAGTTGGGATAAGTCTGTCAAGGTTTGTTGATGGAACTTTCATTTTCTTGAGAGTAATTTTTTTCGAATCATAGGAGAATGAAAACTAGAACTGTGTGTAATGTAGAGAAACATGTTTGAGCCAAATAGCTCAGTACTGGTATACGAAGGCAGTAGCTCTAAACCTGAATCCTGCTCTGCTAACTTTTCATCCCCATTGAAATGACCACCAGTTATCAAAAATTTCCTCAATAAGTCCGTTGCCTGTATCTATGATGAGAACCTACCAGCTCACTTTGAGAAAGCCAGAAGGTTTTCTGTGAAAACAGGTTGCTCTGAGAACAGTCTGTCAAACAAATCTGTTAATCTTTTCATTTATGATTTCACATCACTTGGTTGGTCAAATTTCTGTTGAAAAGGAACTTTTTGGCTGCTCTAGATTGAGTTTATGTTAACGTGCCAGCCTTACACAGGTCAAGCCTTGTTTCTTGCTTCAGTTGCAATGTATTACTTCACCTTGTATTTGCAAGCCAGTTAATCTAGATCCCTTCTGAGGAAGATGAAAAACGCTGCATATGGGGCAACATGCTACAAGTGGTGGATGCCAATGCAGGCGGTGGGTTAATAGAATAAAGTTGATGTGGATAAAGCTGAAGCTGGCTGCATCAGCTAACTTGAATATTATGTTCTCTGTTGAAGCGCTTGTCTGTGGCAGGTAATGTTTTAGTTGTGAGACCTTGTTGAGTTTTTGGTAGTCCACAAGTGAAAATGTATTTCCAACTTGTCATAAATTGCCATAAATCTTATTCAAGGTGTGGAATCTTACAAACTGCAAGTTAAGGACCAACCACTTTGGTCATGGTGGATACCTGAACACAGTGACTGTATCACCTGATGGCTCTCTCTGTGCATCTGGAGGAAAGGTATTATCATTACTATTCTTGAAGTGAATGATTGACGGGAAACCAGCCAAAAGTCTTCTAGTGGCATTAGGGGAATTGTAAGGTCTTATTTTGTGTTGTTAGGGATAAGTGTTTTGATGTTGCAGTTGCGTATCTCTTGTTATTATGGGGTGTTGATTGAGAATTTGTATAAATAAGAGAAATTCTATTTAGGTCAGTGTTGTACCTGGATTTTTAACTCAGTGGTTATACAGTAAGGATGGTGAGGAATTATGTGAGAAAGCCCAGCATAATAATTACTAAAACGATTTTTGTCTGTCACCAAGTCCTAAATTCCTGCACTGATCAATTACTGAAATAAAGTATGCCAAAATGTTCACTCTAAGGTAAAGGTTATTTATACATCCTTGATTTGTCAAAATTAACTCACATATTATTATTATTGAATAATGGATAAATCAATTGCTTCAGGATTTTGTCTTGCTAAGCTTTTGGCTGATTAGAAGATAGTTTCTTTGAATCCTTTATATTCAAACCAAGCAATGCCTAGAATAACAAAACACTAAATCCTTTTGTCAGCTCTTTAGAGTGGTATGTCAGAAAGAGTTTTCATCAAATTTTTTTCAGGACGGATTCGCAATGCTCTGGGATCTGAATGACGGAAAACATCTTTACACGCTTGACAGTGGTGACATAATTAACGCTCTGTGCTTCAGTCCAAACCGTTATTGGCTCTGTGCAGCAACAGGCCCAAGTATCAAGATCTGGGTCAGTAGTTGTTTTATGCATCCGTTTACTTCCTCTACCCTATCTTAAGGCATGAAAAATGTTTTTCTTCCTGCGACCGAAAAGTCACCTGAATGCCAGTGGTTCATAATATACTATAAAATTCCTAAATCCAAACACAGAATAAAGAGGTTTGTCTCATTTGTTGCTTTGAAGAGCAATATCAAATAATTTCCTCCAACTAACGGTCACATGGTCAGGGGCATTTTTATATCCTCTGCCAATCTAATAGGCTAGAAAATTGTTTGGATGCAATATCTGTTCGAAATATTTGCCCTTGACTATTTGTCCCAAGAAATGTACAGAAGTTTTTGCTAAAATGTTTCTCTGGGTCTTTTCCCAACAAAACTTCTGGTTTTCCATTTATGCTCGAAAAAAGGTAAATCAGATACGTTTATTTTGTTTTTATGATTCTGTGGCCATACTCTCACCGAACTTTTAGGTACAGCTTTAAATCTTGCTTGACTATCCTGCATTAATGATGAAAATCTACCAGCTCACTTTGAGAATGCTAGTAGCTCTCTGTGAAAACAGGTTTTTCTGAAATGCTTTTTAACGATAGGGTTTGCCAGTTTCTTTGAAAGAGAAATAAAAGGTTTAAGTACATATTTTTTTGTGTAAGAGAACTAGATTCTCCCTCTCAATTGATGTTCTTTTTGCTTATACTATACTGTTTCTATAAGAGAACTGTACAAACTCATACTGAGTTGGTCTCCGTTGCGCTTAAAAGTTAACCTAACTGTAATGAAATGAAAAAGAAGTCGAAAATGGTATTAATCGTTTCATCGTTAAAATGGGTGAAAACTTAACGAATTCATTATAGATCCAAGGAGAGGCACAGGCATCTCTCAAAACAGAATGAAACCATTCCGTTTTCACCCGTTAACACTGATTCGATTCATGTCGCTTTCAAACAAAATTTAGATAATGCAATTGAAGATACTGATGAAGTTTGTTTGTGTATCTTTAGGATCTGGAATCCAAGTCAGTTGTGGACGACCTCAAACCAGAAGTTATCAGCATGAGTGGATCAAAAGACAAGGCCGCCAGCTGCATTTCATTGGCCTGGTCCTCTGATGGCCAAACCCTATTTGCTGGTTACACGGACAATCTCATCCGAGTATGGCAGGTTACGAAAATGTAACAATTATGAGTTGCACGAATATGAAAAAAATACTTGAAAAATTTATAAAAATCCAACTGTATTATCGAGTTTTATTTTGTCTGTCTCCTTTGGTTAGGAAGCCTTTTGAAGTAAATCTTTATACCTTCTTATACCCTCGGGAAGCTGTGCTCAAAAAATGAATAGAGCAATAATAATGTTTTGCCCCCAAGAAAGAAGAAATTATTCATTAATTTTAACATGCCTATTTTGTGTGTAAATACTTATTAGGAGATGTACTAACTAGCTTAAACTAACTTAGTGCATCACACGACGGGTAGGAAACCACAGAACAGGCTTTAAGATTTGAATCAGTTTTTGTGCATCTTTTCTGCCCATCAGTATAACACATTCTTATGGTATAATAAATGTCTTTTATGCAAGAAATATTGCGAGATTGTGTCAATGATGAGATAGGACAAAAATTCTCCAGTGCTTTGAGGGCTCTTAGATTTGATTCAACTTTGGAGCAAATATTCATGCCTTGAGGAAATAGATGAAAATGAGATGGTTAGTAATTGCGATCTAAAATAATAGCGAAATGCCGATAAATCGCAATAGAGTTCTAACTGTGGCCAAACCGGTTACTGATGAATACGAAATTTGGCAATTCGCGTTCTTGTTTAGTTTGAAGGTGAGGCTATTTCAAGTGTACGGACGTTCTCCTCGTGTTCATAGTTTTTTTGTGCAAAATAAATTGTTAGTGATGTTTAGCATGTCTCAAAACAATTATTCTTAAAGCTTTGTTCTCGAACTCACAAAGAATTCTAATAGAGTGACCCCATTATTTAAAACGAGGCTACTTATTTTGGTGCATGCTACTCTCATCTGCTATGAACTGTGATTCCATAATACTAGCCTTGATGAAAATTTTAAACCTCAAAGAGAAGAAATGTGTTAAAAACTATCGAAATATATTAAGCTCAATCCAAATCGATGCATAGAGCCTGCAACTTTACTTAATAGGCCAAATCATGAAAAGGAAAGTTGCCGTTGAAACCGAGGGAAGCCATTCTGGGGCTGATGTTGCAGATGATATTGATGGGCCTAAACAGAAAAACAAGAAGTCCGAGTCGACGGAAATCGCAAGTAAAGAAGAGAGGGAACGTTTTAAACACAGTTTGTATCGTCCCCCTACCAGTGAAGAATTAAACGAACTGAAAGAAACTGAAAACCTTTATAAAAATAACCTTTTTCGGCTTCAGGTAAGAGTGATATGTCTGCCTGCGCTAACAGACTCGAGTTGTAAAACTTGCTCTGTTATTATAACTCTAACAAAGTTCCCACCTTTTCCAATTGGGGGGGGGGGGACTGGAGATGACATCTCCCTTGCATTTAATCCAAAGATGTTCTTTGAAATTCCTGGGAGCAATTCTACACTATCCAATAAATATCTTTCTAAGATTAAGAACGTCAAAACAATAGATCTTCAGCGTGGAATCAACATGGAATGCACAAAAGTTTTAAACAATAGGTTGTTAAAGCATTAGAACAAAGGTGTAGTGTTTAGTGTGGTATTCTAGAATCTAACCCCCAAAATGATAGACCAAATTCAATGAAAAAACATTGGAAGGGAGTAAAGTTGCGTGATCTTGGTTCTAAAATTCTTGACCATGCTCCTATTTTTGAAGGATGGCACAACCACTGTTTCTAGAGCATTGTTGGATCCTATGATTTGTACGAATCTTTCATGACTGGAAAGCTTAAGGCCTTTTAGTTTTTGCTGTGCCGGAAACATGCTCTTCAAAGGAATCGATAAAGTTATCAAAATCAAAATAAGATTGTAAGGCTACTAGAAGAAATGCTTTCAGATTCTTGTTTAATCAAGTTTCTGTTGAATTACCTTCCACTGGGTTTATGTTTTCAAACTTTCTATATCTCCCAATTTCACAGAGATTCCCAGTTGGTCCTATATAGATCAAAGCCAATCAAAAAATAGACAGCTTAGAGATCAAAAAATCTTCTGGTAATTGCACTGAGGAAGTTAAAAAGTCTGTGCTTTACCAAAGTATTTGAGAGCTTTTTTTAGTTCAAGCATTTTATGTGTCCTGTTTCTCTAGACAATACTTAGATACTTCATTTCTTTCAGATATCATATTTACTTGAAGAGGTGAAAGCAGCAAACAAGAAATCAAAGTCTCTTGAGAAATTTCTACATTCCTTGAATGATTTTTTTGCAAATTTAGAATCATCAGAGAGACATGATGTAAGTGAATTGATATTTTTCTATGTGCTTTTACGTTCTTAGATCATGTGAAATTGTGACTTTGTAAAAGAGAGCCCATCTAGTAATAGTCTTGTAAAGATTCTACAATTTGACCTACCATAAAGTGGGTGACATCTGAACCTGTGATGAAGAAAATTTAGGAAAACTCCAAAATCTGCATGATCTTCGTTGAGCAATTCATCCATTGTGAAAGCAAAATAAAGTGGAAACCTGAAAATATCTGAAAACTGAGGTAACAACTTTTCTGTACCTGCACCTGTGACTGCACCATACTTAAAGACCTGAAAAGCTGCAAGTTTCTCACCAAAAACCTGAGACCAGGTGGCTAAGCTAAAGCCTTCAAAGGGCTATTTTCTGGTCTGCCAAGTATCTATGCCGAACCTCCTGACATGCCTGATTTCAAGTTCTTTAATAAACAGCCCACAGACAACTAAATCAACCACGCAATTTTCATCATAAACGCGCAACATCCTAAAAATAGTAGCAATGGAAAGACTTTTGGTAATATGAATAACTTTAACAATTTTAGATATTTTCTTATTATTTTTAATCTTAAAACCTGTCATTTCAGCTTTAGCAACCAGGTGAAGAGCGACTATGTGGAAAATACTGGTCTTGATTTCATTATTTTCATTATATTATCAATATTATTATTATATGGAAGGTATCAAAGCTATGGTAGTTTTGAAGGGTTGCAAGGTCCCGTATTGCAACCTTTGCAGGAAACAAACTATTCATCATATTTTTTCTTATAGTTGTCAGATCTGTCATGGCTGCCTAAAGACGTAAAGTACCCTCTACCAGAGCTGCCTCAAAAGCAAACAAAAGGAAAATTCTCATTTATCAAACCGTCAAACATCAAAGTAATCGGAAGCTATTTACTCAAGACTGTCACAAAACCAAGTTATAATGTCGACTTGGCTGTTGAAATACCAAAGGTAAGTTAAGATTTCTTTGCAAAAACAAGTGTCATATTACTTTCTTACTATACCAAAAATTTACCTCATTTTTGATGAGACAAATTTCAATCCACTTCTAGGTATAACAATTAGTTAGGTTTCATTTTTGTTCCCCTTCTGGTATACTAATGTTAGACACAAAACTTGAGTAGCTGTCATGTTTTGCTATGTTTCTGAGTTTATCTTGCTGCCTTTATTGTAATTGAGTTACTTTTTCGACTGTATGAACGAATAATGTTGTTTTAGGAGTGTTTTCAAGATAAAGATCACATAAACTATCGATATCACACAAAAAGAGCAATTTATCTGACGATATTAGCTTCTCGGGTAAAAAGATGGGATGCTGTTGAAACAGTGCAGTTTAGTAGAGGGGAGAATAACCCTCACAAACCAATTCTTGTCATCAAACCGGCTGGTAAGTTAACCTTCATATAATTTATATAGTTGTTGATTGGCAAATATGCTTACCATCTAAATAGCTTTATGTTCATATTGCAAATTGACCACTGAATCGAACAAATAATCAAGCAGTGCAGCCATGTTCCTTCGTATCAATGTAACCACACCTTGTCATTCTTTTTGCCCTCTTGCCCGGGGTAACAGAAAGCTGGCAAATTCTCCCCTCACACTTTATATAACAGTTCTGAAGATGGTTTCAAACCTACGACCTTTTGAATGAGGGTTGAACTATCTAGCCACTTTGTTATCCCCACCCACATTGTATTCATTGTAAAAAAGTAGATATGCTGGATAAGCCACTATAAATTGGATATGGCCTAAAACGGTAAACTTAGTAGAATTATTTCTCATAGTCGCCAAATAGAACAATTCAAATATGGTTAGTTTTTGAAATGTTTGCAACAATATTTTAAGAGCTACAAACCGTTAATCTGACATAGCAAGTGGTATTAGCTTACATATGTTTTTTTTCTCAATTGAGGTTTTGTTTTAAAGGGAAAGCTGGAAGTAGATACGTCATCAAGATCCACCCTGTTATTTCTGAGAATGTTTTCAAGCTTCCTAGATTTGGTCCACTCAGAAGCAACGTGCGGTCAAACTGGTTTGAGGGAAAAGACGATGCAAGTCAAGAGCTAGGTATATTTGATTCGTAGAGTTCAATGATTAACAAACTTCTCTAGAGTTCAATGATTAACATAGATTATGTTTTTAGAGGTGCCAAATTTTGTTGATTATTTTTCAATACGTAGTCTCTTGATTTGTTTAGATTTCTCGTCTTCCTCTCTGGTACTTTCAGGGTTAGAAACATATCTTTTAGATATATTCAGGTTCTAAAAGCTGACACTTTTGACTAGCCTCCCCCCACCAATTTGGTGTTACAGTTCCCCTTTCTAGTGCACTAAAGCACTATATGACACCCTTCTATGTTTGATGACACCCATTTGTGAGCGAGTTTATATCTAATGTACTTACATGCAAGCCAAGGCCTTCTTCCCAATAGGAGTACAGTAGCTGCATTAGTACATCATTTTCTGTTTAACGTGCTAGCCTGACTAAGGGTAGGTTTTATTCCCAGCCGGCATGCAAAATATTATTTGTGTTTGCATTATCATCTGAAAGATCTTTACTACTATATAATAAGTATGTGATTAGAGTATAATCGAAAAGAGTTATTTATTTGTATTTATAATGTTTTTTGATTATTTTCAGCTCACCCCACTCCAAAATACAACAACAGCATTCTAACCGATATACTGCTTGAAAAGCACCTGGGTTTGCTGTACGATGCAATGAACGAATGTGAGAAAATGGCAGATGCGGCAGTCCTGTTCAAAGTCTGGCTGCATCAGCGTTTCTTTTCAGAGGTAATTTGATAGACAATCTTGCAAATAAACGTGGATAGTGAATAATCCTTTCAAATAGTTAATTAATGGTAGGGAAAGTGGAGTGGTTAGATCACTCAACTCTTGCTGAAACTGTCTTGGGTTGATTCCATCTTTTAACCTGTCATGTCACATATAGTGACTGGTGAGTAGAGAATCTGGGAGCTCTCTAAATCCAAGAAACAGAAGACACACAAGGGTCACATTGAAAGGCCAGAATGGCACTGTTAGATTACTCTACCTATTCAGTGGGCCCTTTGTACTTTGCACATAAACCAGTGCCTTCAATACCATATTATGTGCATTTACCTAAAACCCTATCTATACCTGTAAGCAACATATGAGTAGACTACGACAATTGTAATATGCTTTAACCAAGTCCCCAACCAAGGACCCTTCCAAACATAGGTAGTACTCTAACCACTGGCCTAATTAGAACAATTAATTAGCACTCTAGTCTTCTTTTGTACCCAGCTTCAGGCTTATCCATAGTTGAGGTAAAAATTCTTTTAAGTGATTAAATCCTTTTTCAGAGTAATTTATTAGTACATAAATGTATAAGACATAGTGTAGTTGCCTAATGTAGATTGATTCAGTAATGAATAAGAACAACATCGCTATTTATTCAAGCTAAAACTCGCATTATTTGACAGGGTGAAAGCTGTTTTAATGGATTTCAAATGTCGATGTTGATGGCCTATTTATTACAAACGAAGAAGATTACGTCACTAATGAGTTCCTATCAAATCTTCCGAATAACTCTTCATTCTATCGGTAAGCTATGTATTTGATTTCTCATGAATTCTCTTTAACAGCCTTCTTATAGACAGTTATAGATAATAATTGAATTTCTCCTACCCCTCTTAGAGCTTAAACAATCCTAGCATTTTTAGATTTACTTTGCTAAATTGCAGAACTGGCATTTTGCTGGATATATTGATCATAAACCAATCAACAGATATGGAAATGTCATGTGACCAAATTTCTGCTCTCTGATTAGAGTGACAAAACTTTGTGATTATGGGTCTTAATAGGGATTCGGGTAACCATTGCTCAAAAAAAAACTAGGCACCATTAAGAGACAAATTGATTTTGGGAACTGACAAGGGAAGGTTTTTGGTTGATATTTCAAACAATAATATTTACATTGTATCTTTCTAGCAAAGAGTGACTGGACGACAAAAGGCATATCTATGGCAAATGCTGATCATAATAAGTCGCAAGTAAGTGAATTGACTCCTGGTTGTTCTTTTTGTTTGTTACTGGGTACAGGAAAAGTGCAAATACTGCCCTGTGTAGATCGTGCATTGAATCAATATACAATAAGTTTCACCAGTATATTAAAAATGTTGTACTATTTTCATTAACAATTTATCTGGATATCTGTTTAAGTCAGAAAGGGGTAAATTGGGAACAAGGATTTGCCTATATAATAGATATAATAAATGGGATTGAACTTCTTGGGACTGGGATTTGGGAGTGAAAAAGTAAAGTTGGGTCGGGATATTAGGAATTTTGGTCAATATTAGGAATTTCTCTATTTTCCTCAATGGGATTGGGATTTTTGATTATTTCAGTTCTGGGGATTAGAACCAGTACCCTCCTTTCAGGAACCTTGATCAATGTTTGTATTGGCTTGGACATATGAAGAGGTTTCCCTTTGCTTTTCTAGCCTTCAATGGAGGACTTTCATTCAGCATTTGATGTCGTGTTTATTGACTCATCTGGGTACCTGAATCTTTGTGCAAATATGAGGAAGACAACTTATGAAATGGTGAGCTTCGTTTTCCTAATAACTTAAGTAGCTTTTATCACTCAGTCACCTTAAACTAGATGACTGAGTTTCTGTTAAGCTTGCTAATCTAACTGAGGCTGAATTCACTTTGCACAGCTCCAACCTGTGCATGGAAGTGCACATAAAAAGGAACAATAAGAACCCTATTCTTGACTGTATCTTACGCCTATGCCTTATTCTTCTTTACTTTTTATGCTGTTATATGATTTACTATTTTTGTAGCTGAAATATGAAGCCGGTCTTGCCATACAGTTTCTGGAAGATGCAACGATTGATGGGTTTGAGGCTCTCTTCATGAAACCTTGCAAGTTTTACGAGGTCAATGACCAGTGGTTTAGGTGAGTTTGACTTTACCCCTTTTCTAGTTCTCTCATCACGATATCTCCATCTCCTGGTTTTTTTTAAGTTCACCCATTGGCTTTTTCAGCGCAGACTCATATATGATCTACCTTATCTGAAAAAGAATCATTTGATAGCCCGTGATAAATCCTATTTCATATGGTTTGCATCTGTTATGGTGTTCTTGTTGCCCTTTCCATGCAATATTTGGAAAGGGAGATGGAAGATAAGTGGGAGTTTGATTGTATTGATGTCTTGTTTGTCTATTGGTTGCATAAGACATAATTCATCCTTATTTCTTGGCCATAAAACATGCTTCATAGCAAAAATCATTGTATTTGTCTGGAGACAAGTTCATGGATCAGTTAGCCCCTGCTAGCAGGAAAAATAGACGGAATAGAAATTCTGTTTGTGTGTTACCTAAGTATCATTTTTTACTACCGGGTAAACCAGACAAGGCCAACGACTAAGCTTTCTTTTGGTGTTTCATTTAATCTTTTTTGAGACTCATTTAGTGGTCGAAATGCTATGTGAAATCTACCCTATTTGCTTGTTTGCGAGAAGTGATCCCGGTTTGATTGATCCCGGTCTGTGTTCTTGCTAACGTAAAACAATCTTCTTTAGAAACTATTTGTTTCTAATTCTTGATAGGCTCTTACGATCCTACAGAACACCAGGTTATGGCTCGATCTTCCAAACATCGTTTAAGCTGCACTTAGGGATCAGTTAACCTACAGATATCTTGATATATCCCTTTTTGCTAGTAAACTTAGACTTGCCCTGGTGGGTAGTGTGAGTGCGCTAGAGTACGAATCAAGAGATCTTGGGTTCGAGTCCTACTTGGGTCATTTTCATAGTGGCCGGGATTTCCGAGTGGTTAGATCACTTGACCCTTGTTCAAAGGGTCCTGGGTTCGAAACAACCTTCAGACCTGTCACATAAAGTGTGAGGAGAGAATTAGCCAGCTCTCTGTAATTCCAGGCAAAAATGAAAAAGGAATCACAAGGTGTGATCACATCGAGAGGAAGGACCAGGGTTGCTTCAGTGGGCCCTTTGTGCTTTGCACATAAACCAATACCTTAAGATGATAGAAAGCCGAATCACTATTTTGATTAGTCTACCTATTCAGTGGGCCCTTTGTGCTAAGCACATAAACCAATACCTTGCAAAGATAGTGTATGAGCCTATCAACTATCAATATCAACTAACAATGCACTGCTTCGATTGCTCCGCATATTCAGTGGGCCCTTTGTGCTTAGCACATAAACCCATACCTTGCAAAGATAGTAAGCGTATGTGCCTATTTAATCTTTGTGTAAAATGTTTCTGATGATTCTTTCAGCATTCAAGATCTGCAGTCACTTGAAAAAATAACTAAAAACAAAACATTACAAGGGCAGTTGCTGGATCATGGCGGAGACTGGCTGCCCGTAGCTATCGACTGGATTATTCAGAAGTTAAGTAAAGGTCTCGGGAAAAGAATTGACGCTATTGATGTCAAGAGGCAGAAAATAACAAAGGTAGGCCATTTTTATTTGATTAACGCTTTTAACCAACAGTTATGTATATTAACGCATAAGGGGAAGTAAGTAAGTATAAGCTTTATTTTGCCAAAAAATGTTTACAGAAATTAGATCTAAAAATTACTAAAAATGTTACATGAAATCAGTTTGAAATCACCATTATTAAAAGATATATAAAAAGTCTAATTGACAATTGTAGGAATAGCATAATACAGGTCAAAATATCTTATTTTCATTATGGCCCCTAACGAAGGTCCATATTTATGAGGGTCCAAATATGTACTGAAGGTCCAAATATGCTCTGAAGGTGTCTACAAACCAGGGACCACTGGCACTGGTAGCGGTGGCTGTAGGTACATCATACAGTGGGTACCTGGAAATAAAAAACTAATTTCAGGAACTAGCCCATTTTTCATCCATTGTATTCTCAAAGCCGCCATCTTTGCCAATTCCTGAGTCAAAGAAATAGGCTCAATATGTGTTTACTCTTTCTAAGAAAATAAAGTAAAAAACTCTTCCCCAACCCCTTGTACAATGTTCATTAGATTTGTTGCTAGGGTAACAGGGAACAAAAGGGGACAAGAATTACTAAGACAACATTGGAATGGGGCGGAGGGGGAGGACTGTAAGTCAATAAGTTGTGTAATAAAGATTTGTCTCAACAGTTTTGACGAGGATTGTCTTAGGACTCAGTTTTCTATATATTTACATATGGGTCTAGGGATAGGGTTTTAGTAGAGGTGGGACGTTGGAATAGATGCTGTTATTTAAAGATGGGAAGTTTTTTATTTCAACAAACTATATCTGCTGATTCCATTTCCACATTTTTTTCCTTCCATATTATGTTTTCCAGGCAGCGCAAGGCAAAAGTCAATACCGCACTTAAAACTACCGAAAATTTCTAAAAATTTGATTTTTTCCATGTTTTTCACATCTGGACACTCAATTCTTGTCCATATGGTCCACTTTAAATATAGCATCAAGGTTTATTGGGAGTGTCTTAAGATATTCATTCACCAGAGACATGTGGGGGGCATAGCCCCCAAAATGGCCAAATATGTCCCCCAAAATATCAATCAAACGTCCCTAAAATATACCAAATTTCCCTAAACAGCCCAAAATGAATCAAAATAAGGTACTGGTCGTTGTTTTCAAGGAAGTTTAGTTAAATTAGTTTAGTATGGGTTTGCTGATGGTGAGGCTGAAAAGGAACCCCGTGCAACAGTTCTAAGTCAGATTGATCGTGCTGCATTGGAAGGGTTACCAACAATAAATCTTGAATGTGAAAGAGATTTAGCTAAGTTTGATCACTTAGCAAGACGATCAGCAGCATGTTCTAATAAACGTTTTACTGCCAAGGGTATCAGGGATGAGATGACTCTGTATCAAGCCAGATGTGTAAGAATAATAGACAAGGGAATACGCAACATAGCCAAACTTCTTGATGTTGAAGAGAAAAAGTGGGTACAATGCTTTTGCAGAAATTGAAAGAGAATGCTGCAAAAGCATCACATAGAGTTGAATATGTGCGCGTTCTTTTGGCAAAGTGTAAGAAGCACGGTGGTCCTTATGTGTCTGTCCAGGAGCTTGAAAGCCACCTAAAAGAATTGAGAAATGAAGCTGATGTTAAGAAGATGTTACGAGAAGAGATTTCCTATCGTCGGCATATTTCTACAAGAGATTTCCAAGAAAGACCACAGCTATACAGAGTTAATCAAATATCAGTACAGTACATCCTCGATTATCCGAACAGGTTGAACTCAAATTTTTGTTGGGCCGTTCGGATACGCAAAAAATTCGGATAATCGAGGAAGAACATTTTACCTACTAAACTTGCTATAAAGGTTATTATCATCGTCCTGAACAGTCACAGGATGCTCAAACTGAATGCAAATTGAAAAGCTTGGCAAACGGAAAGACCAACAAGAAAACTAATGCAACAGTTTTTTGTAAATTTCAACAACGATTTGTAATAACGTGTTGTCGAAGCTCCTTGATAAATAAATGTGTTATCTTTGTGCTTTCGTTGGATATGACTTTTATATTAGGCAACAGTTTGAGCAGACAACGGATATTTCGATTGGTTTCTCAAGAACTAGTTTGCAAAAAAAATTTTAATGAAAACTTTTGGCGTTCGGATAATCGAGGTTCGGATAATCGAGGTTCGGATAATCGAGGATGTACTGTAATTGAAATGAAAGTTAACTTAGGAGTACTCTTAACCAACGCTGAGATTGATGTTGAAGAAACAACCACATTACCAACAGAGGAAGAGATAATGAACATTATTGTTGGTGAGGACATAACATGTCAAATTCCCAATTCTGGTAATGCAGGTCATCAAGAATCAATGAATGCCAATCATACAGATCCTGGAAATAGTGCTGCTGACAAATCTTTTTCAGAACCCGTCATAAATGAGCCCTGCATTGTTATCTGCGACGAAGCCTCTGACAGAAAGTGGTACTTGGCAATGTGTCGCAGTAAATTAGATCACGAAAAATTTCTAGTCGACCACTTAGAATGTGTTTCAAAGAATGGGATAAAGCATCATTGGCGTTATCCAACAAAATCGGATGAACAGGAAGTGGAATAAGATCAAATAATTCCATGTAATATTATTGGTGCATGGAACTTACAAGGAAGATCATTTACCTTTGAATTAGATAACTGGCATGTGATTGACGGCATATTTCAAGCAATGTATGAAATATAGTTCAAACATAATCTTTTCTATTGACCTTATGACAGATAGTATCTCCAGATATTATACTGAATATTCTGCAAAACGTTAAGAAAAGTTAGCGAATTATAAATGAAAAGCGTATTTTTTGGGCACATTCTTTGAGCTTATGGGCTAATTTTAAAGGACTGGATTTCATTATTTTCTACAACATTAATAATGATGTTTAACGCCAAAATAAACTTTCCTCTTAAAACTTAAGTGAATAAAACAGATGATGATGGGGTTACAGTTGAAAAGCATCAGAAAATGCAGATTTTATTTGTTCCATAGGGCGTTTTTGGATGTTTTTGGGCTGATTTATGGGCCAATGGGTCAACTTAGAATCTTCTATGGGTGTGTATTATGCTTGGATGCTGCGAATAAACCTCCCTGCCAAAGTTTAAGTGCATTGGATTGACACAAATGGGGCTAGAATTGAACAAACACTAAAAAATCACATTTTTCCATTTTGTACTGCACCGGAAGATACTATCTTCAATTTTTTGGCGGCGCTGTCTGAATTTTGATATAAATGGGTATTTCTGGTTGAAAATGGTATCCAGGTGTGTTTTTGAATGTAAAAAATTACTTCCCGCCTGAATATGGTGCTATCACCAAAAATAGGGGGTCTACGTCCCACCTCTAGTTTTAGCTAGGTTAATGCTTAGGTATAGTGTAGGGGTCTGGAGGTAAGGGTTAGAGTTAGTATTAGGGTTATTTTTAATGTGAGGGTTAGAGTCAGGGTTAGAACTTAAGGTTAGAGTTAGGACCGGGGTTAGAGTTTGGGTTGGTACTTAGTCTAATTTTTATTTTATTTTCAGTGGAATGTCGACTGCTGCCCTCCTACATCGAGTATTTCAGAAATAACTATCGGCCTCCTTTTAAATAATGAACATGCTGAGAGCATTCTCGATATGGGACCGTCCGCCAATGACCCAGAGGTAAATTTTGATATCTTCAACAGACCCAATAGGCCCTTGCTGCTATTATCACCCTCTGACTGTGTAGCAACTCGTTATCTAAGGTATATGATGCACCGTTACAATTGGTTGGTACTTAGGAACCACCAAGTGCTCCAATTGCTGCAACAGCAGGATACAATAGGAAAATGATAGAAAGTTGCTCAAGATTTAAACCAGGAATCTTGGAGAGCTGATCGAATCCAAAAAAACTGAGGGGCAATGCTGGAGAGAGTGTTTTTTGTCTTCCTTGTCAGTAGCACAAGCAAAAAATCCAAACCAAGTTTTGCCTTGATTTATGTTAGTTCAATGCAATAAACCCTAAACACGCAATTCAACACTCTGATACCTTCAACATGATAGTGGTTACGCGTATGTAAACGCTCTACTCTTACAATTTTTAGAAATTTGCTGAGAAATTGATTAGATGCTTTGATGCGTGGAGGAGATGCTAGACTAAAAGTAAAAAGAGGATAATTTTTATCTCAGATAATGTAACTACCTTTCTTGCCCTAGCAGACCCAACAGTCTAATTTGTTTCAGCCATTCGAACAATGATTTGTGGACTATCTACAGTATCAATCTATAATGCTCCTCCGTCCATATCGGACATGATACCGTATACCACAAGTTATCATATTTGCCTTTGTTTTCCAATTTCTTGATAATCACTACATTTGACGATATATGTATGATGACTCCTGAATAAAATGTCGTTCTAGGCGGCTGAATTCCGAAGTTTTTGGGGAGAGAAATCCGACCTGCGAAGATTCCAAGATGGAAGCATCAATGAAGCTGTTGTTTGGGAAGCAAGCAGCAAAGGAGAAAAGAGATTGATTTGCAAACAAGTTATCGAATATCTACTTCACAAGTCAGTTTCTTTTCATCTATTTTTGAACATCTCCTATCATGTCAGACAATGAAAATTTATTATGTTGTAATTGAGTCAGTATATCAAAGAATTGTTTCAAAGTAAAAATGATCACGGTGATCAGCAGATCAAAGTCACAGGGCTCAAGGCGCTGGATCTCTAATTCTTCAGGGGCAACTTTCCAAGTACGGTCAGAGCCATGAACTACACGCCGTCAGCCAAATTAGTTGTCCATCCTTCCAAGGTCAGTAAATGTGTACCCAGCTTACTGAGGTAATAGTCGATAGTGTCCCCAATTAGTAGAAATGCTAAATACTTTGACACTAAGTCGATCATTATTATTATTATTATCATTGTCATTATTAGACTTTATAAATCGAAGATTATGAAGATTTTAACAGTTGTGTTTTTATATTTTATTTGTTCTGTTATCATAGATGGGTGGTTTTTGTTTTTTATTGTCATTATCATTATCATTATTGGCAAATATGATTCCCACAGGTATTGCAACCTAGAAGCATCTGCAATAACGTACCATGCTGACCAATTTGACTGCCTGATCCAACCGAAATACAACATCGACCCCGCTTCGTCAGAAAAGAAGCAGAAAGAAACGAAAGCATTGGAGAGTTGTACAGGAGAAGAGGATTTGCTTTCTGTTATTTACGTTTTCGATGAACTTTGTCGACAGATTAAGAACTTGGACGATTTGCCTTTGGAGGTCAATAACATTCAAGGAATCCATCCCGTTTTTAGAATGACAGAGGTAAAACTGATATCTTATTTTATTTTTCCATAATTTCAATGCTAATTTCAAATCTGCTGTTATTTTTCGGATGGCAAGCAAATTTGGAAGCCGTTCAAAATAACAACTTTGAAAGCTTTGCATCTGACACTCACCTGAGTAGTGCGTCAGATGGAGAGCAAAAATTATACCTAACAAATTGCTAATGAAACTTAATTCGCTTTCTTACCCACTACGCACTATGATAGGTGTCAGACGCAAAGCTTTAATAATTATTGTTTTTGGATCTGTTTCCAATTTTTCTTGCCCTTCTCGAGTTCTGTACCGACCGAAGACTTTTTTGACGTACTACTCTGATATAATAAATGTCTGATGCTAAAGCTTAACTATAGTCATTGTGTTTCAATATTTTTAGAATTTCTTCGCCATTCTGAAATTTTGTACCAAAAAGACTACTGTTATTATTGTACACCATATGTAAGTAAAAACATGTTAAATAAGTACCAAGGTAGGCAATGATAGACAGAACTGAAGATTTTGATAGGATAGATTACAAATAGCTCCTTTTTAGACTTATAAAACAAGTTTTGGTTGTCTACTTTTTTCAGTTTTGAATAAGCCTCTAGAATTAACCAACAAATGAATACGCGTCCCGCCACCACAGATAAGCCCCCTTCTTGAGAATCCCTCCTTCTTTGCTTAACATTTTGAATTAAGCCCCAAAGGGCTGAATTAAATTGTTACGTTATGTCAAATTATTTTCTTTCATGGATTATTTATTATTTTTCAAGGTTTTCCCTCCTCGGCCTTCACTAAGTCAAAGCAAAGAAGGGAAAAAGATTTTCGAGTCTCCTTCTCTTGAAAAACATTCTAAATTTTGTCCTGCTATTGAAGGTAATGTCAACTTTTATGCAGAATTTTGAAATTTCATTATTATATGTCACAAATAAAAAAGAGCAAGTACATGAATTTTACTTTCATTATTTCAATATATTTCTTTTAAGGGGGTTTAGAATGTTGTTTTTTGCTTCCACCTGATAGAGTGTCTAGCAGTGGACAGTAGCAAGCATCACATCTCTACATTTGATATTGTGAGCTCCTTTTGGTGTGATAGCATACATCACATCACTTCATACAGTATATAGCTATGAGGTCTTAGAATGATTATGCATCCATTTGCTCCTCCTCCCAGAGCAATCTTCAATCCTAAAATAATTGCTAAGTTGCTAGTATATAACTGCACCAGCTGATAGATTCACTTTGGCTGATTAAATCGTGAGGATTGCATATAATGAAAAATTACCCGAACTAGATTTGAACTTCCAACCGCTAACTTGGCATGTCATTGCTCTGCAAACTCTGCTATTAAGGGCACTCCATTGGATTATCCTTATTGATTTTAATGCATTTGTTTTTCTTAGTGGTGTTACAGTTCGAAGGCAGTGGTAAATGGCCAGATGATATTCAAGCCATTCGATACATGAAGGCTGCGTTTTACCTCAAACTCTCATCCCTTCTCAAGACCAATTGTGCGTTAGTCACCCTCCCTGGAAGTGACCATCTGGATGTTCTCAAAGTAAGAGCTTAAATATAATAGGAAACTAGCTTTTTAGGCCCTTCTCATAAATTCAATACGTTGATGATCAAGAGTAGTTATATCATCATACAGCCAAAAGGCTAACTTGAACTTTAAGACACCATACTGTGACAAATGTGAGGCATTTAATTTGCAAACAGAAAACATCTCATTGAGACAAACATTAATTCATAACGCATGATATAACACGGGTAAATGAATTATACCAGAGCAGGCTACTGCAGTTGACATTTGCCATCACTGGGTCTCGAAACCAGGTTTCTGTGACCTAGCTAAGGTGAGCGGGCTAACCACTGTCCTAAACCAGGGCAATAATTTAGCACAGTAACCTTAAGGTGTTTATATGTCCAGGCTTATCCGCTGTGAGGCATAAACCTCATTGAGATAAACGTAGTGAGGAAACCATCCAGGTTCTTTAAAGATAAAACACAGAACCAACAGGACCTGCCAACAGGAGAACCCCACAAGGCGGATAATTTTGTTATCCTTTAGCCTCCTCTCATAGATTTTACCACTGATCTCAAAAAAAAGACTGGATTGAGCATCGGATGTTCTAAAACGAAGTCCTTGGCGGCCATATTGGGATGCCCAATTCAATAAATTGAGATTCCACTGGGGCGTGCCTTTTTCTTTGATGATTATTGGAATGTTATGAATGATCAACTCGAGACGGAAAAATCGTGCAACTATTGTTAACAAACAATCAAGTCAATGTAATTTCCTTTGCAGCCATATTGGGAAGCCAAAGTATAGCCGAAGCAATTGGCTTCAAACATCTGAATCCAGAGGCAACAAAATGCTCGATGCAGTCTTTATATTGAGATCAGTGGATTTTACACATTCGTGATGAAGACTAGTGCTATCAAGAATAGATGCTGGATGAAGGATAGATAGATCATTGACCAAAGGGATATCTTGAATTTTGAGCAAAAGGGCAACAACTTTCTGTCGAGGGGCAACGACTCTCCCATACCAGGTGGAAACCCCAGCCCCACCACCAGATAGGGTTAAGAAACAACCTTGTGAAGAAGCATGGAAAATCAATTAAAATGATTTGTTTGAACGAAAAGGAGTTCTATAGGATTCGAATCCTCAACCTTTGAGTCTGCCTTTTAATCCATTTACCAACTATGCTACCTGGGTAATCAATCTCTTCTTAGAACTAAATGTGGTCTTTGCTAACTTATGGTCCTGGTTTAGGACAGTGGATATTGTGCTTGCCTTTGGTTGCAACAACCCGGTTTTGAGAGACCCTGTGGTGGCATATGATAATTGCAATAGCCTGCTCTGAATTTTGTCTTTTCATGATGATGGAAATGTCCAATAATTTTTTTTGAAATTACATTTTTTTAGGAAAAATGTCTCTGTCTTATTTGATTTGATTTGATAGTTGCCTTTATTTAAATTTTAGAAAGGCTTCGTGTTCAGAATCCGTATATTCCACTACCGTGAGATGATTCTCTATCAACAATCTGTTGAAACTGGAAACTTGAAAAAGGAGCATGAAAGCAAGGCCCATAAACTAGACATTGAGATGGTGAAGAGACCCCTGCATAGTACTATGATCTACAGGTAACATAACTCCTCCAGTTTGGGTTTATTTCCTGACCTGTTCTTGAGACTTTTAGCAGGTGGGCAGTGTATCACCCTCCTCACTGCCCTCAGGTGGGCAGTGTATCGCCCTCCTCACTGCCCTCAGGTGGGCAGTGTATCGCCCTCCTCACTGCCCTCAGGTGGGCAGTGTATGGCCCTCCTCACTGCCCTCAGGTGGGTAGTGTATCGCCCTCCTCACTGCCCTCAGGTGGGCAGTGTATCCCCCTCCTCACTGCCCTCAGGTGGGCAGTGTATCGCCCTCCTCACTGCCCTCAGGTGGGCAGTGTATCGCCCTCCTCACTGCCCTCAGGTGGGCAGTGTATCGCCCTCCTCACTGCCCTCAGGTGGGCAGTGTATCGCCCTCCTCACTGCCCTCAGGTGGGCAGTGTATCGCCCTCCTCACTGCCCTCAGGTGGGCAGTGTATCACCTTCCTCACTGCCCTCAGGTGGGCAGTGTATCGCCCTCCTCACTGCCCTCAGGTGGGCAGTGTATCACCCTCCTCACTGCCCTCAGGTGGGCAGTGTATCGCCCTCCTCACTGCCCTCAGGTGGGCTATCTTTATGTAAATGTGCATATTGAGGTGAGTTATTGCCTTCAAATTTGATAGATATGGAGGGCAACTAATTGCCCACCTAGATTGCACAACAAGGGCATCGAGATGTAGCAGAGGGATCGCCCACCTCTAATGGTTTTTTTCCCAATTTCAACTCACTAGTCTCTCAAATTCTCTTTTAGAAAAGAGTATAATAACCCTTTTTGCCTTTTCTCGTTTTTTTATTGAAAAAAGTGTTTATAGGAAACCAACTTTCAGCAGCCTATACATATGCGCAGATTCCTTTAGTGCCGGAGATTCAAAAACAAACTTGATAAACTCTTTGGTCAGTCAGGCACCACACTATAATTTGTTCCTAACCGGCATCCACACTATCCTAGCGAGACGGGACATCCTGTCAAAGTAGGATCATGTGAATAGGCCCATGGTCAGTCAACAACAAATATTTTAGAAGATGTTTACAGCAGAAAATTTGAATTACCTATTTTTGTTGGTTTTTGCAAAGCAATAAATCCCAATTCAAACAATTTTTAAACTTTTTATGCATAGTTTCTTCAACCTTAAACATGATATTTTTGCAAATTCTTTTCCAGTGTGCATCAGCGATATCCGGTATACGGACTAACTACGAGGCTGGCCAAGAGATGGATATCATCACAAATGCTGGGTGACTATTTGAGTGATGAGGCCATCGAGTTGTTAGTTGCCTCTCTGTTTGTCACAGCTGCTCCCTACAGACCGCCAAGGTAAGATCATTAAAGTCTTAATTTTTGTTTTTATTGTGATTTAAGGCTCCAAATTGCTTGACACTCAGTCCACTCTTTTTTAACATCCGGCGTATGGAGCCTATCATTTGTTTTGGTAGCTTGCAGAAACAGCCCTATTTCATGCAGCCTATGGGTTCTAAAATTTATTTTTTTGGCCTTTCATTTCCTGTTCTATTTTCAAAACTTTATTTCATGGTGGAAGTGCAACTTACTGCAGATTTTTTTACGGCCTTGCAGGCTCTAGACCCCCTAAAATAGCCACCCCGGTGTGAATCGCTCACCACCGCAGGGGGACTCATGACTAATTTGTTGACTAGTCTAAGCCTTGGGGTCTGATTATGTGAGGTTGATATCACATTAATTGTCAATTAATATTACAAGAGAAGGAGCCCTCAGCAAATTGGCTGGCAGTTGTTGTCTAGGTGGGCTAGCTCGGTCAACTGGCTCAATCAGTGAACGGGGTTGGCTCAACTTTAAGGTAAATTTCACATCAAATAACAATAGCTATGACATGAAGAAGCTAGCAAGCGTACCTATCAGTTTGAAAATACAAAACCCCAAGTTTAAAACAATGAGTTTGGCCTTTTTGCTGAGACAGGTTTTCAACATCCCAATCAATACCAATCTTAACAATTCAAATTCCATCTCGGCAAATGAGCCTACCTTTTTGCCGGGCCAGCTCACTTCCATATATTTATGCCTTGAGAATTCAATGGATTAATTTCTAGGATCTAATTCATAAAATCTATTTGTGCTTGCTTCTGTAGCAGAGATACTTTTCACTACTTGTTTGAATTTTGTTGCAGTTCGCAGATGAATGGTTTTCTTCGGTTCCTAACGCTGATGTCAGACCATGATTGGCAAGCGAATCCAGTTATCGTTGATCTCAATCAGAGCATGAAAGGTACAGTTTACTTGATTTCAGAGCTGCAAAAATACCAGAACTCGGGAAATAGATTCCCAGAAATTCTTTTGGGCTGACAGAGATTTTCAGTGAAAAATAAATTCGGCCAGTTTACCATCCTTAGGTGTAAATACAGAATATTTTTATGTCAAAATATGGTTAATTTGGGATTTTCAAGTAATCAGATGTCATCAAATAAAAAAAATTCCCTTTCTCATCTTTCAGCAATCAGGGTGCCGCTCTAGGTAGGCCCTGTAAATCTTGCTTTTATCTTTAGACCCTATGAGATTTCCAGAAACCCCTTTCGAGACCATAAGAAATGTTTTTTCCAGGGGCATCTTTTTAGCACATAGTGATAACGCTTCGCTTTTACTTTGTTGAAAATTTCTTCAGTTCCTAGGTTCCCAGAAAGAAAATTACTTTTGGCAGCTCAGCTTTATTCAGTCTTTGATCGATTAAGAATTTAAGGATAGCAAAAAAATCGGAAATATAGTCTGAAGTGAATGAAATTTTTGTGCCGTGCTGAAATCCTGGCACGGCAATGTTTAAAAACTTCTTGAGCACAGTAGGACACTGTAAGCTCACCAGGCCAGAGCTGTTCTAGAATAGAATTGTTTCTTCCTTGATGTCTAAATCGAATAGTCGTGCCATGCCTTGCGAGAACATTGCAAGCACGGCCCAGCACTGGCACAATGTTTGAAGCAAGCCTGAAGAAATCTACATTTTCAAGTAATTTTTGAATCCATCTACATCAAGGCTAGGGAATCCATATTGTATAACCCTAAGGAGTCTGTTTCCCCAATATTTCTCTTTCAGTTTCAAATAGGCGTGCCATGCCGTACCACAAAATTAGCAGTATGACATGGTGTGGCGCTGACAGATTATTTTAAGTAGGGTTATTTAAAGTAAGCCTATAAGAAATATTGAAGACATTTACGAATATATTCAAGCATAAGTAAAAAATTCTGCATTATGAACGAAGCATTAGGCTATCTTTGATTAATCACTTTCTCTTGCAGCTGATGATCACGTGACTATCCGAGAATCGTTTTCAGCCAATCGGCAGCAACTTCCGTCTGTTTTCATCGCAGCTCCATATGATAAAGAGAAGTCGATATGGACCAAAGGAATCACAACTCCACAGGTATTTGTTTTCAAACAGATTCGTTAGTCGCCTCCCCGGGGCCTGTTTATATGAGCAAGTAAGCAAGAAGATTTATTTGTTAATGCAGGCTCGGAGTGTGGCTGCATGAGCTGATGTGAATCTGTAGCTTTCCGCTGCCACACTAAAAATACTTCCTCAGCAGTCAGGCCAGGTTTTCTTGTCTGTTTCAATTGGCCTGATTGGCAATTCAATTAAATTCAATGTTATTCACAGATTACATCTAAATGTAGGATACTAGAATACACAATCTACACGACCCAAGAAAAACAAAGCTTATCTAGCTTGGGCCGTAAATAACAATTTGAAATATTACAAGAAAAATAGAACAATACGATTCTGGCTCAGTTTGGTGCATTTTGTGCTACTCACGCTATTCAGACTACGATTCAATTGCCCCAAATACTCAGTGGATAGAAACACTAACCACATAGGTGATATTTTTAAATGTTATTCGCTAGGTTTCCTTTTGTTTCCTTTTCTGGTGTACTTCTCCGATGCGTGTCGGTGGGAAATATTTATAGGTTTTGCTTTGTTTCTGGCTTTCCTCACTATGTTATCATCGCTACTGTTTCAGATTCTACGGCGTCTTGTTACCCTGGCAAAGGCTTCGAGAGATGTATTAGAAGCAGAAATGGGGAATCTTAATGAAGAAAGTATAAAGGTATTAGGCTTGTTGGTTTTATATTTTTTTATTTAGAAACCAGTGCTAAAGGCCCGCTTCAGATGTTGTGTAATTGCCGTTTGAAGCGAAAGCAATATTTGTGCCGTGCTGAAATTCGAGAAAGCAGGGTTAAAAAATTTCTGGGGCACTGCAAGTATGGCCATGCCAGAGCCGTTATAGACAAAAATTTGTTTCTGGCTTGACATCTTAATCGAATAGGCGTGCCATGCCAGGCTTGTGCCATGCCAGAAATTTTCAGCACCACGCGGCAACATTTGAAGCGGGCCTAACAGTATTTTCATGAAATACATTATTCTTTTCTCTGACTAAGTTCTGAAAGCAACACTTGCTCAAAATATTTCATTTATCCTATCGAATTAATTTGTGGGGATGAAAATTGACCAGAGCAGTTTTCCCACCCATCACCACTGATTTTGTGCGTCAGTGATCTACCAACTGAGCTATCAAAGCAGTTGCTTAGAAGCTTCGGGTTGATTTAAATCTCTCAAATCAAATCACCACTCATAAAATGTAGAGACGAACCTATCTGGGTTTTTTTAACTTATTGGACATTATTTCAGCCAATCTTAAATGAATCCCTAATTTATCAAACTGATATCTTGAATGTTTTTATAGAGAATATTCCGACCACCATTAGACGACTATGATGTTCTAATCAACTTGGACTCCTGTCAGCTACCACGACATTACCAAGCCGTCGACTCCACTGTCCGACTTAGGCAGCCGAAACAGAAGTCGTTACATCAAACCTCGATGCCTGTCGTGCAATTCGACCCTGTCCAGTTGTATTTGACCGAGCTGAGGGTGAGTTATTTATTATACTATCTGGCTTTTCATTTTGTTATTACATTTCTGTCCGATTGAAGCCACTGAAACAGGAGTCTTTACATGGGAAATCCTTGTCTGTCGTTCAATTTGAATTGTTCAATTTTATATGACCGAACTCAGGATGAGGGAAATGGTTCTGTTGTCCGGCTTTTCCTACCGTCCGTTTTGGCATTTTTGTCACATCACTATCGTCAAGGTTTCATTTGAACATGTGCATGAAATTTTTCAACTCCCCAGTTAAAATGACGTACGTTTTTCTATGAAATGCCTTTGGTTCGTTTCCATCTTTCTATTTTCCAACTTTATTGAATTGATTCATTTTTATTCACAGGCTGCTTTTTCAGAGATCGCTTTGTTTTTCTACGATAAATTTGGCTCAACGGTAATCGGAGTCGTATGGAAACCCACTGCTTTCACTCCACAACCATTCAAGGTATAGTAACTGGTCATCAAATTCAATTCAATTAAACTTTGTATGTTGAGCATGTTTTGTAGCTTACGAAGTCTTTATTGCAGCATTCCCCAATCATTGCTCGATGCAAAGATGTAGAGCATTACGTATACTGTGAAGACAAGAGTCAAAAGACTAAACTCTGCCTTTCTACAAGTCTGCAACTTTGTATGTTGAGCATTTGTTATAAGTCTCGAGGTCTGTATTGCAGCTTCCCTTATTCTAATACAGTGCTCGAGGCTTAGAGGAAGAGCGTTTATTATGTATATTGAATTACTTAAAATTGGTAGAAATAGAAGCAAAGAAACACAACTTTAATACACCACACTTAGGCCATTCAGACTTTTTCCTTCATAGAGTGTGACTCATGATTTTTCTCGTGGAATCATCTAATCCTAAAATCACTTTTAAAACTCTGAGGAAGAAATAAGTCCGAAAGATCTATAAGTGTGCTGTATTAAAGTTGTATCTCTTTGCCTCTATTTCTACCAATGTAGAGTTTAATGTATATTGCGAAGAAAATAGTCAAAAGACTAAACTCTCCATTTCTACATGCCTGTTTCGTGGTTGGCAAATCACTATGGGGGGTACTGAAAATCCCCTAATCGATACATAAATATAGATCGTGTATATTGTGGAGAAAAGAGTCAAAAGACTAAACTCTTTGTGTCTAAAGCTAGTTTTGCGGTTGCCACTCATCATGGGATATACTAATTGTGAAATGATTATGAATGATGAAATGATGATTAGTACAACTCCTGATAAGGGGGCAACCATTAAACAGCCTTGTAGAGATAAAGAGTTTAGTCTCTTAACACTTTTCGCTTTATTATTCTCTGCATTCATGTATCGAACACTATTTTGGAAAATCTGAGATACAGAGCGTGATATAGATGTAGTCTACATCTCCTAATAAGGGGGCAACCATGAAACAGGCTTGTAGAGGTGCAGCATGAAGTCCCTTCACTCTTTTCTCCACAATAAATACTACGCTTTAAATTTATGTATCGAGCAGGAGATTTTTGTTATAGTTGTATAAAGTATGTTATAGTTTACATTGATTAAGTAATAATCACTGAAGTAGTCACTCTATGATCACTACATTGCTTTCTTATTTGTTTATTTCTGCTTCTGGTTTTTCCGTCTGTTGAAGGTAGTAGAAATTGATGATGATTTACACGCCTCGTACTATGCATCTTTGTTGTATTTATATTTTCAGATTCTTGGATCGAAATACAAAGTTCCATTGCTGAACAGAACTACGAAAAAGGTATGTTGGCTTAAGATTAATTTTGTGTCTTTCATATAATGCTTTTTAATCGAAACTATATTTTGAGGTATATCCTTGGAAGCGGAGATCCCAGATATCTACCAACCAGATATCTACGTAGGGATCTACAATATCTTTAGCTAAGTTTTTGTTTATTATCTTTATGACTTACTACTCTAAACAGTGTCAGTCAAATTGCTTCAGTTGTTATTATGCTTCGCTATGTTTCCGATTTTCCTCTACATCCTCAAGTCCTGTTCCTATTAAAGACTGTTATGACGTACTACTCTGGTGAGTGTCATACGCAAATCTTCAGTAGTTATTAATTATCGCTATGTTCCCAATTTTCCACGCCATCCTCAACTTCTGTACCGATCAAAGACTGTTATGACGTACTACTCTGATGAGTGTCATACGCAAATCTTCAGTAGTTATTAATTTTTGCTTTGTTCCTAATTTTCCTCGCCATCCTCAACTTCTGTACCGATAAAAGACTGTTATGACGTACTACTCTGATGAGTGTCATACAGTACCGCATTAAGGAAGCCTAACATCGCGTTGCGAGAATTTGCGTGACGCGCTCGATCCTCAATGCTATCGCGTGGGCAAAAATTCAACTTTTTGATCGCGAAAGATCGCGGACATCGAGATCGAGCGCGAACGAGCGCGAACGAGCGTGATCGAGCGCGAACGAGTGCGGGGTCCTCGATCCGCGATCCACGATTGTCCGCGATGTATTCATTTAATGCGCACTCCTTTCGAAGCTCTGATAAATTTCGTGGTCAATGTGGACTGGGCAACAATTATTCATTAAACTATCGGTTTTGCTGGTGATCAAGTCATATGTTTTAGGCAATAACAAAAAATGTGTCCGTATTTATCCGTCAACTACAGGTAACGAATCATCAATCTAAACCCTCAAATAGCAGAAATTTAAGAAAGTTCAGAAACATTGAGGGCTAAAAACCCTTAATATTTAGGCAACTTTGGCGGCTAGGATAAGGGTCCAGTTGCTTACCCTATTGGAATTAAAGTGTACTAATAGTTGAATCGGTTCAAGGGACATTCTATAAAATCCACCCCGATAGAAAAAACATCAAAAGTAATAATTTGAAAACATTAAAAACCCATATAAAACATATATTCCTCTGCTTAGTAAACGTTTTTACAAGGATACTGGATAAGACCCTTAATCTTTCAGTTCCTTATTTTGAGGTCTCTTTTTGCCATTTCGTAGTCTTGACCGTTTTATCATCATAACAGATTTTTATTTGAAATAGATTTATTAGATAGTTGTGGCAATTATCAGCGTTTAGATTAAGACCCAAGAATAGTTTTTGGGTTGTTGGTTTTGATTGTTATTGTCTTATGACATGTGTTCTCTGTAATAGGTCTTGTTCCCAAGAGGCAAATTAATGGAAATGAAAAGTAAAAAATATTTGATGGAAATCGGTTGAGCTATGAGGAAGAGTGATAGTCTTTTGTTCTTGGGAATCTTACTTTCAATTGCCTTATGACCTCGAACACAATAGCCTCTAACCCAAGAGATATTTCCTTTCATTTCAATTAATTGTCCGCGAGACAAACACTTTTTTGTAGCTAAGAAACCAGTTTATAAGAAAACTAGTACTAAACAACAATTTTATAAGAACACGAGCCTAAAATTATGCCTAATGGTAAGAACAAGCTAAAAACGAGCTAAAGCTGCCTATTTTTCCTCATTATTTATCAATATTTATAAGAATTATTAGAAGCAAATAGCAAAAGCAGACTTAAAAGGGATTAATGGTATGAACATTTCTGACTAATGATAGAGGAATATTTAAGAATAGCTTGCGTCAAATTAAATTAACGTGCTCCGATGGAAAAGAGCGTTGGTACTCTAAGAATTAAACTAATATTGTTAAGAAACTTGAAATTCAGTAGCATTACTAAGCTAGTAAAGTAATAGTACATCAGAAACCCAGTTTTGCCTGATTTATACTTGCCGACACATATTCAACATCTGTTCCTATTTTCGATGACTTATAAATACACATTATGCATATCATCTTCTGGCAATCTTTTGTTATTATTAATATCAAAATATGGAACATTTAAGAAAACTTTTAGTACTAGAATCTGTTAATAAACTGTCAAATTCTTTTTCCTCCTATGATCTTGTGAATGTTAACCAGTTTTTGGGGTTAATCTATAACAGGCCTTAAACTTATTCATTCCCTTCGGTACTTAAAAGAAATCGTTGGAAAACATTGACCACCAAGCTTCGCGATTAGATCGAGGGGTCCGCGATACAAAACAATAGCCCGCGTTCGCTCGCGAATGGTCGCGATCCGTCGCGAAAGGTCGCGTTTCATCACGATCGGTGTATCGCGGAGTCCGCGATAGAGGGCATCGCGGGGTATCGAGGGTCGAGCGCGACTCGCAAAATACGCGATCCGCGATGTTAGGCTTCCTTAATGCGGTACTGTACGCAAATCTTCAGTAGTTATTAATTTTTGCTTTGTTCCTAATTTTCCTCGCCATCCTCAACTTCTGTACCGATCAAAGACTGTTATGACGTACTACTCTGATGAGTGTCATACGCAAATCTTCAGTAGTTATTAATTTTTGCTTTGTTCCTAATTTTCCTCGCCATCCTCAACTTCCGTACCGATAAAAGACTGTTATGACGTACTACTCTGATGAGTGTCATACGCAAATCTTCAGTAGTTATTAATTTTTGCTTTGTTCCTAATTTTCCTCGCCATCCTCAACTTCTGTACCGATAAAAGACTGTTATGACGTACTACTCTGATGAGTGTCATACGCAAATCTTCAGTAGTTATTAATTTTTGCTTTGTTCCTAATTTTCCTCACCATCCTCAACTTCTGTACCGATAAAAGACTGTTATGACGTACTACTCTGATGAGTGTCATACGCAAATCTTCAGTAGTTATTAATTTTTGCTTTGTTCCTAATTTTCCTCACCATCCTCAACTTCTGTACCGATAAAAGACTGTTATGACGTACTACTCTGATGAGTGTCATACGCAAATCTTCAGTAGTTATTAATTTTTGCTTTGTTCCTAATTTTCCTCACCATCCTCAACTTCTGTACCGATAAAAGACTGTTATGACGTACTACTCTGATGAGTGTCATACGCAAATCTTCAGTAGTTATTAATTTTTGCTTTGTTCCTAATTTTCCTCGCCATCCTCAACTTCTGTACCGATAAAAGACTGTTATGACGTACTACTCTGATGAGTGTCATACGCAAATCTTCAGTAGTTATTAATTTTTGCTTTGTTCCTAATTTTCCTCGCCATCCTCAACTTCTGTACCGATCAAAGACTGTTATGACGTACTACTCTGATGAGTGTCATACGCAAATCTTCAGTAGTTATTAATTATCGCTATGTTCCCAATTTTCCTCGCCATCCTCAACTTCTGTACCGATCAAAGATTGTTCTGACGTACTACTCTGATGAGTGTCATACGCAAAGCTTCAGTAGTTATTAATTTTTGCTATGTTTCCGATTTTCCTCACCATCCTCAAGTTCAGCACTGATCAAAGACTGTTATGACGTACTACTCTGATGAGTGTCATACGCAAATCTTCAGTAGTTATTAATTTTTGCTTTGTTCCTAATTTTCCTCGCCATCCTCAACTTCCGTACCGATAAAAGACTGTTATGACGTACTACTCTGATGAGTGTCATACGCAAATCTTCAGTAGTTATTAATTTTTGCTTTGTTCCTAATTTTCCTCGCCATCCTCAACTTCTGTACCGATCAAAGACTGTTATGACGTACTACTCTGACGAGTGTCATACGCAAATCTTCAGTAGTTATTAATTTTTGCTTTGTTCCTAATTTTCCTCGCCATCCTCAACTTCTGTACCGATCAAAGACTGTTATGACGTACTACTCTGATGAGTGTCATACGCAAATCTTCAGTAGTTATTAATTTTTGCTTTGTTCCTAATTTTCCTCGCCATCCTCAACTTCTGTACCGATCAAAGACTGTTATGACGTACTACTCTGATGAGTGTCATACGCAAATCTTCAGTAGTTATTAATTTTTGCTATGTTTCTGATTTTCCTCGCCATCCTCAACTTCTGTACCGATCAAAGACTGTTATGACGTACTACTCTGATGAGTGTCATACGCAAATCTTCAGTAGTTATTAATTTTTGCTTTGTTCCTAATTTTCCTCGCCATCCTCAACTTCTGTACCGATCAAAGACTGTTATGACGTACTAATCTGATGAGTGTCATACGCAAATCTTCAGTAGTTATTAATTTTTGCTATGTTTCTGATTTTCCTCGCCATCCTCAACTTCTGTACCGATCAAAGACTGTTATGACGTACTACTCTGATGAGTGTCATACGCAAAGCTTCAGTAGTGATTACTTTTCGCTATGTTTCCGATTTTCCTCACCATCCTCAAGTTCAGCACTGATCAAAGACTGGTCTGACGTACTACTCTGAAGAATTTTAGACGAGAAACTTGAGTGTTTATCATGTTTCGCTTTCTTCCTGATTTTTTTTTTGGATATTGTATCATATAATTGTACTGTAGGGTGATGAAAGTATGGGAAAGATGGACCGAAATTTACTGCAGCTAAAACGCAAAACGAGGCTTCATAATCTTTAGAATAGCACGTTTGTTTACATTTTCTTGTTTTGGTCACGTCAGCTTTTTTTTTCGCGCGAAAGTATTTTTGAAAAATTGCACAGCCTCGTTTTGCGTTTTTGCTGTCGTACATTTAAGGTCCATCGCTTCCATACTTACATCTCCCAAGAGTATAGTAGCAATGCTCCAAGCGAAACTCTTGTTACAGCCAACAACATTCATTTGTAGATCGAAGCGTCAAGCCAACCGTTCATGGTTCCGAATACAGCGGCGATTCTGTCAGACTTTCAGATCCTGGGGCGTGGTTTAGTAACGGGTGTTGAAAGTTTGAAATTATGTTAATTTGTTTCTTTTTAAGATCCTAATGATATTTTATACTTGTTGTCAGACAGGTTTCTTGTATTTCATGATTTTTGCTGATATGGAAATACTCTATTTTTACTTTATAAGAAACGGCGCAAACTCTTTGTACCAGATTTTCTTAGCTTTCACCCAATAATAAGAGTAAATAATGAATAAGTAAGATATTTCAAATAAATTATATTTAGTACCATTGAAAATTCAGAGTACGAGAGCTTTCAGGGTTGACCAGTTAAAAAGAACAGTGTTTTCAACAACAAGAAAGACCAGTCTTGATAACGGGCTAAGCCCGAAAGCTCGTATGTAGCAATCTGTTTTTCTAATGGCAATCAATATCATTTATTTGAAATATTTACTTCACCCAGTCATGGTTGGAAATTTTTCTTAGTTAATCCCCAAAACCCATTTTCCTTAAATTTCAGGTGAAGGCATTGTTTCAGGTTCCACTGAAATCTCACCCAGTGCAAATTATTTCAGAAATAGTTGATAGTCGTTTTGAGATCAATTTCATGTGAAGACAACATGTGAAATTTTTTTGTATCATGCAAAATATCCTACCCAAATTTCCTTAACTTTCAAAAATCCGGCTCTACGATTTCTTATAAAAAGTCTCTAATAAAAAGAGTATACTGAGAGAGTTTTCTTGCTAATAACTAATGTGGTTTGTTTCGTAAAAGACAATATATATTAGTAGTTTGAGAGCGAAATATCACGTTAACACTGGTTTTTGCCCCTGACAGTATTCCATCGAACAACGAAACTAAATGTTTTGCATGAAACCGAAATTAGGCCTAATAAAGATCTTTTATTCATTGTTGTTCAACTCTCTGAATGTTGTGGTTTTTCTTCCTGTTCAATGCTCATTATCAACAGTTCTTTTGTAGATATTCGTTACGTTTTCGAGTCTCAGGCAAACAGATTTCGCCTTTGTTTTGCCATGGTTCTGTTTTACTGCATCGCCCTTTTGAAAGTTGGTTCTGGGAAATTTTAAAAATTTGAATTTTGAGATCAGATCTCATAACGAGGCTGCAAACTACGTAAGCAACAACGAACTATCACCGCTGCCACTCGTAGGGGAAATCCCTGCAATAGAGGAAAATGGATAGGAAAATAGAAAAAAATGAAAAAAATCTGAAGGAGGAAAAGAGATAAGAAAGAAAACATGAAAAGTTAAAGACATGTACATAAGTCCTATTTCTATTTGTATAGGCTGTATAAATGAACTTAAGGGGAATGTATTCGAAGGGATTGGAATTGGTGGTGAAAACTTTGCGGTCAGAGAAAGCACTACTAAGGTTAAAGTTTAGGTTAAGTTTCGATTGAGGAAGTAAATTATATCAATCAAAGTTACCAGTGTTTGACGTACTGTTTCCCAACCCTTTGCAATATTTCCTAATTTCTCTTGGATAGTTTTTCATTTAAAGTTGTGTAGGTAACAATATCATATTCTATTTGGAAAATTGATTTGCCATTGGAGTTAAAAACCAATATTTGCCAACACAATCATTATGAATATTTGACACTCGAATAGTACTAACCATAGCTATTTTTTGCTTGAGACCGATTTTTGTAAATTTTACTGAAAGAAATAAGTGATTCCTGAAATAGGAAAATTCAGGGGCGCAACTAGGAATTTCGGAGGGCAGGGCTTTTAGCCGCAAAAAGGGCAGGGAAGGACTCTAGTAGGGGTCGAGGGGGCAGAGCCCCCGGAACGTCCTGAGATTTTGACATTTTTGAGGCTTTAAAATGGCTTAGAATCCTTCAATTTCTCTTTGAAATGGGGAATTCATAATGATTAGCCTGACGAAAATAGGGCAAATTAGCTTCCCTAATAAAAAGGGCAGGGGTTATAACCCCCATACCCCCCTCCCCTTCGATGCGCCCCTGAAAACTTTCTAGCGAAAGTGATAAAACTAGCTACTCTCAGAATGCATACACGCATTTTCTTTTATAAGCAATTGCTTTATAAGCAAGTCAGTACTCGACATGTCAAAAACGTAAGCAATACTGGATAGAGGAATGCTAAGCAATTTGAAAATTTTAGTTCTGATTCAGTTAGCAGTGAAAATCGTGCAGTAGCTATAGAGAAGTAGGTCATAATAGTGGATATTAGTACTCCGGCCCACTTTTGTATGCAAGTTAATATTGACATTTGTTTTACAAAAACTTCCGAGATAGTATTCCGAGAAACAAATCTTCATGTATAAAAAGCTAAGCAATCGCTAAGCAATTTTGAGTACTCACATTTGCCCTCTAGTCAAGCAATTTTGAGTACTGAGTTCGATCTGAAATTGCTTATAAAAAAAATGCGTGTATGGCATATGGTTTGCAGCCTATTTACTTCCTTGACTAGCATAGAAATTTGATTATATTTCTTGGCAAAGCTGTTATTTGTGTAGTAAGGGAGCAGCCTTAGTAAGTGGGGATCTACTGGGTTCTTTAGTTCTTAAGAATAAAAAAAAATGTTTTCGTTCTTTAAAAAACGAAACACTCTCTTTTTATAAGAACAATTTTATAAGAACACAGGCCTCAAATTTTGCAAAAAGCTAAAAACAAGCTAAGAGCAAACAGAGGCTGATCATTTTTGGCTCAATATAAGAACGAAATAACCATGACACTGACAAATAATTACAAAACAAGCAGATTGGCAGCACACATATATCAGATGGTCAAGTGAGTCAAAATATGAGACAATTAACACAACTGATAGCAAAAAAGGCTTCCAAATCAGTATTAAAGTAAGATCAAATTAAAAACATTTCAGGCTGAAAATGGAGGAATAAAGAACTGCCAGCTTCAAATTGATTTTACTGGTTCTTATAAAAAAAGAGTGTAGGTATTCGAAAATAGGAAATACAAAATAAAGTAAGATGGGCTGGGGAGATTTTATGAGTTATCCAGTATAAGAGAGTATATCACCCTATTTAAGGTAAAAAGGGGCAAAAAGAGGAGAATGTGGATACGATTACTTTTTTACAAGAAACTATGCTAAATATTTGTAGCAGAGTTTCTTAGCTTTTACCCCAATAATGGTACGAAAAGTTTCAAAGCAAGTTTCTTAACCACAACATGTATTTTCCTTGGCTTCGTGTTGATATGAAGAGTTTGAGCTTTAACCTTATAAAATGTCACCCCATGCCAATTAATTCCTGAAAACGTACCAGATGAGCTGAGATACGTTACGATCCTTTATCATTGAAGGGCATTGAGTTGTAAACATCGTTTTTGTAAAAAGACCAAGTTTCTAACTCCTTTGATTCACTGGAAATCTCCTACCGTAGTTTCTCAAGTTTTGAAAATCTGGCCCCATGGTTATCAACGGTTCTTTTGAGAAAATGAGTGTATGTGCCGTAGGGGATGTTTATATGTTTGAGTAGGGCAAGTCAGCGGCAGCACTAGCCCCACTACAGTCACTGCACTTGGCCAGCTGCGGGAGGAATGACAAATTTCAAGTCGCGGTGCAATAAATGAATTTTCACAACAACGAACAACAACAAGAGAAAAGTAAGACATGAATTGCATCACAGAAACAATAAACTCTTTGAATATTGCAGCCATCTTCCTGTAAGTCTTTAAGTTGAGAGGATTTTTGCTGGCGAAAATGGCTCGGCTTGACTTTCAAATCTGAAGAAGGCCTAATCGTATCATAATGTCGCTTTCTCTTTGAACAACAAAGCGAGTTCAGAAAGAGTTGGTCGTTGAGGTTGTTCGTGTGAGAACAAGCCATGGGCAACAAGTCAAGTAAATTAATATCTGGAATCAAGAAAATAAAGGGAGGAAGGCCGACAAATGTTTTGGGCAGTGATTCTCCGGTAAGCAAGACTGGCACGAAACGCTCTCACGCAGAAGAAATGTCCGGTGGTTGTCAAAGCGATGAAGATTCAGACACTTCAACTTCACAGAGCCCAGAGAGGTAAAACTATCTATTTCATGTGTATCTTTGTTGAAACCTGTTTTTTTAAAAGATGTTTTGAAGCTTTTGTTATCATAACCTTTTTCTCTATGATGGTGCATCTAGGACTGAGATTTGAAAAGCTTTTTGGAATTTTAGGCCTGATCGTGCTCGCTCTGACGTAGAAGGCTTTTGTTTGAGCTTGTCCAAGTATTTGCATCCTAAGTGATTCATAAGCATAGTCGGCCAGCGTTGAAAGTTTGTATTTATTACACCAGAGGTCTACATCCCGCTAATTGTCTAGAGACAATGGACCCATTGTTTTGTAATTGTTCATAATGTTGCCCCACCATGCCAGAGATATTGATGGCTGATAATTGATTGATAGTTGATAGGCACATACGCTTACTATCTTTGCAAGGTATGGGTAAATGGGCTAAGCACAAAGGGTCCACTGAATAGGTAAACTAATCGAGCAGTGCGACCCTGGTCCTTCCTCTCGATGTGACCACACCTCGTGATTCCTTTTGCCTTTTTGCCTGGAATTACAGAGAGCTGGCTAATTCTCTCCTAACACTTTGTGACAGGTCTGAAGGTGGTTTCGAACCCGGGACCCTTTGAACAAGGGTCAAGTTATCTAACCACTCGGCAATCCCCGCCACGATGGCGCAACCACGCTGTTGTTGTCCAGCATGGATAGTGAATAAGTCATCTGAAAACTGGATGATCAATAAGAAGATTGTACCCCCTTTCAATGTTTGCATTTTTGGACTGGCAACTAAATTTCTTTTTAGATGCAAAAAGTACCACAATAAAAAGTTACAGCTTTTGACAATTAATTCAATGCCAATTGTTCATTAAACAAGGTAACGGATGTAAGGTAACGGGCGTAAAATGTAAACATTGAAAGGGTCTTACGTTTGAATCTGAAGCGGGGCAGCCTGGTTAATCAGGCTATCTGGGCCATTGTCGAAAGGGTTCAACCGTTTCATACACTAATAGTTGATAAAAGTGCACAAATAAATTGGTTTGAGCATGGTCTGCTCTTTAGTAGCATTTTTGCAAGGGTCGACAAATTAGTCAGTCTGCCCCTGCTCTCAATATATTAAACCAGGAGTTAGACAGAGGTTAAGCAGGTTGGAGGGGCCCTATTCTTTGTAAGATAACACCTGATTTGCAGACAAATACCCCAATGTGCTGATGTGATAAATTGATATATTAGATGATAGATAGAAAAAATAGGAAACTTTGCGATTGCTATGCCGAGGTTTGTCTCCAGACGATAGATCTAGTTTTTATCTTGATGTTTTCTAGTGGGGCGTACACAGCCTATAGAAAAGTGGACTTCAAAAACATTTCGATTGAAAATTTACTTGCAAATACAACTTATGCACTAATTTCATTGGTTGTTTATTTAAACTAATATCCAAATCCCTCCTATCAAATGCTACTACCTAAGACCCCTCTAAGGAGGCCCCGGGTGGCATTACATGGACTTTAAACCAAGGAAAAAGTCAGGCCGTTGCAATTGTGAAGGAAATAGTTGATTGGATCCTAGGTGAAAGGGCCCTGATCCTAAATTTTTAGGGTGGGACCAATGTGTCTGGCAGCCTAGTGAGTCTTATGTGCAAGCCTTTGAAAGGCAACAAGGGACTTATTTCCAGAAGGGCCCAATAGCATGCATTACATCACTAGATATAGTAGTATACAAGGTCCTAGGCTGTTAAATGCAAATGGTTGAGTGAATGAATTGACATTTAATATGTCAGCCTACTGAAGGCCAGAAGAAGCCTTATCACCAGCATGGGTAGGATAGTATTCCCTTAATGTATTGTTATTACTGCATAAATAAATGTAAATGGTCCTAGTGAGTTTGATGCTACAATTTGTGAGTGAGATCGTCAATGTTAAACTTGCTAGCCTATCAAATACAACTAGAGGCCTTATTTCCAGAAAGAGCACGGTAGCAGGAACTACATCACTACATTTGGTAGTAACTGATGCCTTAGGGTGTTATATAAAACAATTTATTTATCAGAAGTTTATGTTTGAAAACGACTGTCCACTAGACAACCGCTGTATCTCAGTTCATCTGTGGTCTTTAAACCCAGGTCATCCGGAACCTCTGGTGCCATAGCAGCTGGTTTTTACATGTTTTTATAGGCTTTTGCCTTTCTCACCCCTTACATTTATAATATATCATGTTGTTATGGACGTCACTAAACCCTGCCCAACAAAAAGCCTATTAAAATGTACTAGTTGTTCAGAATTTACTGATCCCTCATTTTGAAGCAATGATCAATCAGCGAATTACATGTTAATCTATTTACAAAATACTGGCAAACTTATTTTCAAAATATACACAATTAAGCAAGGTGTTTTTGAAAAAGAAGTTTGATAATAAAACAGCACACATGTGTTCAAGATACCTTTGTGTTGGTACAAATTTATTGTCTTTGAAAATGTAAAACTGGAAACATTTGATGGGCAGTTAATTACCTTCCTTGTTACATTATGGTGTGCTATTCTTCAGTAAAACTGCACATCAAGGCAGCAAGCAAACAAGCATATTTATTTGTGCAGGTCAGGATCGGGCAGCTTTATAGTCAATGTGGACCTGCAGCTTGTGACACTAGAATCAATATTCTAGTGCAAATAATTTGAGTACGCATATACCTTCCTCAGAAGAATAGACAGCTGAGTTGGCTGTCAGCTTTTAGTTCAAATTCATGATTCTGCCGGTTCGTGGATTTGAACCCATGAAGGTTGCTCTTCAAGGATTAGAAATCCAGCGCATAATCCACTACAGCAGTTGTTCCCCTTCAGTTTGAATAAGTAAGGACTGAGGAAAAGGGCAACTTATTCCCCACTTCAAGTGACAAAGGAGAAAATTGAGGTGGAGCCATTTGAATGCCCACCTCTAATGGCTTGGTCCATGCATGGGAAGCTTTAAAACTTTTAGGGACACTATTAAGAAGGGAGTTACCTTAAATTCATGATCTTCCTAACTACAGTTCATGAAATTTAAACGAAGAAAGTCCACAATACTAGGCTTTGTGCCAGATCCTTTCGATGCTTGCGGCGAAGTAAGTAAAATAAAGCAAGACAGGAACAGCGCAAGACGACACACTCAGAAAAAACGTAGCTGGATTAGATATCATATATATAAAAGTATTGTCAATATTTTGCCCTGGCATACAGGGCTTCTTCAGGACTAGATCTTGTGTGTCGTCTTGCGTTGTTCTGTCTCGCTTTACAGTTCATAACCCTATTTCTAAATATTATTTGATATCTATTTGACATCATTATTGAATTATTCTTATTGTATAGAAAAAGACTGAAAACCACGTCAGAATATATTTATAAGGTGTTGTTTCAAGAAGGAGAAAACAGCGATATTTCCATTTATGCATTGGGTATGTATAATTATACAATATCATTAGATGCATTGGTTATCATTGCTATTATTAAAAGAGGGCCGGTATGGCAGTGGGAGATACTTAAGCAATTCTTTGTGGGGCACGAACCCATTTTTTTAAATAAGCCATGTTACATTTTCTATTTTTTTGGAACAAAAGGCTATTAATCCTGAAAATATTGGGGGCAACCTCACCCCTACCCCCTCAGCTGTATGGGTATCTTTGTGTGCAACCTTATCAAGCTTTTTTATTCTTTGTGTTTACATTGTATTCATATTGTGTCCTTTGTGTTCATATTGTATCCTCTTCATGAATGCTTATCAGCCATTAAGCTTTTACAGGATTTTGTTCATTCTATGACGCAATCAAAATGAAAAAATGCGTCACATTCAATCGATTGTTGTAGCTGAATTAAGAAAATAAGGATTTTGAACGCCTCAGAGTTTCTGGCCGTTTCCTGTGGTTGTTATTGAAGGTGAATTTATTATGCATATTTCCTGCTGCTGTCAAGAAGAATGATTGAAAATCTTCAGTAAGATACGCAGGTGACTCTACGGCTAAATACAGAAGACGATCATTGTTTTTTGAAATTGTTGCACAACCTCCATTTTGTAGGTTTTACAATGAAAAGGTTCATATGTTTTTTGCAGGTCAACAATGGAAGCTTCACAAAGTTTATCTGTGCCAGGTGTGTTCTTTTGCATATTTTCCATGAATTTTGCATAATTTTTGCCTGGCAGGTGAATTTCAGATGTTTGTAGCTTTGATTAGTGTGCTCATTTCTCGAGCAAAATACCATGTAGGGTAAAAACAATCTAAAAAATGTAGGCCTTTTTGTTTTACTAGGGCAATCGTCCCTCACAAAAATTGTTGCAAAATCAATTATCAGGGCTTTTTACACCCCTCGCAAAATCATTTTTTTCATTATAAGTGTTTATTTTTGTTTATCATACAACCCTTTCCTTATTAGTTAAAGAATTAAGCCCTATTTACACTACACAAACCAACCCGGGTTTCCCCAGGTTAGGTCTAACCCGGGTTAGAATTCTGAATGGTTTGAACCCAGGTTAGCGCAGTGCTAATCAAACTTGGGGCAAGCTTTGGTCAGCACAATGTCACGGGCATGCGCAGTGCACATAAAAACGAAACAGAAAAGAGTGCCATTCCTCTAGAACTCACATTTTGCTGTTTGATTCGAGTTCAATCAAAATAAAAACCTTGACTAGTAGTTAGGCCAACCTGTGATTTCTCGTTTGGGTAATGGGACAAGACAACAGTTGTGCTGTCACATGGGAAGAAAAACAAGTACTTTCGCTGCTAGATATTTAGAAATTTGACACTAGACATCTTGCCTTTACAAAATTTTGCCGTTTTAAATTGTCTGTGAGCAAAAAAAGGTCAAAGGAGGTACACGCTTCTTCTGTTGCTATCTACCACCATCTTAAAAGATCTGATATGGTGTTGGCTTCTGCGAAAGCGCAATACATGGTCAACCCGAGTTGGCCTCAGTTTGAACTTTCAAAATCGAGAGCAAAGTGTAAATCAAACTAGCGCCAACCTGGATTAGAGCTAACCTGGGGCAAACCCTGGTTAGTTTGTGCAGTGTAATTAGGACTCTAGTATTTCATCATTATCTATTAGTGTTATCATTTTAGTATTTCATCATTATCTATTATTTTAGTATTTCATTGTTATTTATTATTCATTTGTTGCTTTCCAATTCATTTAATAGCATTCTGTGATGAAATCATATTGAAACTCTGAATAACAATTTGATTTCTTTCCAGTCTGGTTACTTCAGAGGAATGCTCAAGGGCCAATGGCTGGAGAGTGGACAGTCTATCATTGCTATTGAAATCCCAGATGAAACTGTAGACAAGAAAGGTAGGTATTGAAGTTCATTCCCTATATAATAGTTTTGAGTTTCTTTTTCTTGGCTGTCTACAATCAGGAGGAGGGAGTTGACCAAGTGCCATTGTTCCAATTCGGGGTTGGCCAAACACGAAAAATTGCCCAAGAAATAAGTGAAAGGATTTAATTTTTTTCCGAAAAAAGGAAAAATTACCGAATTTCCCATGAATTCAGCAATTTTGTTATGACAGGTTGGGTCATTGTTCTAATTGCTCATGAATTAATTTTCAGCCCTTGACATCGCATTTGGAAGCCTCTACAGTGACGAAGTAGATGTGAACACCCTACGGGACCATGTGATTCCCACGTTGGCAGCTGCAAGATTGCTAGATTTAACCGGGCTGCTTGCCGTTTGCCAAGATGTGATGATGGAAACACTGTCTGCAACTACTGTTTGTAAATATCATCAAGCTGCTTGTACATATGCTCTGATGGAAGTCGAAAGCAAGTAAGCTGAATTTGAAATTTAGAAGTACTAATAACCAGCCACTAAGAAACCAAATGTTGCAAAACCAGGCTGCCTGGTTTCTTATAGGTTGAGAAGAAATGGGTGAATAACTTGAAATATATAAAGCAAGAAAGCCACAAAATTTGCATGAAATGCCAAATCTTTTCAAATCATATTAGAGCAATACGACTGTTCAAGCTAAAAAATCCTATCTTTAAGAATAGATGTGCTACTATCTGGAAGGCTTAGGTTTCTTTTAAGTCAGTTTCTAAGAGGGGGGTTAGTACTGTAAGCTGTTGCCAAGTATTGCACATTTTACTGTTAGGCATAATCTTAACACTGCTGGTTCTTGTGTGACTTCACTTATTTGCTTCTTCTAGGCTTCAAAAATTCAGCGTTTTTCTGCACTTTGAGATAAAACATTACAGGGAAACTACAACTTGTAAAAGTTATTAGCTACTATCGATTTTAAGAATCAATACATCAGGTTTCAGTTGCAGTACATTTCTTTCCTTATTATGGGAAATTAAGAAGAACCATGATTTTTCTAGGTGCTTTCAGTGGATCGAGAGAAACTTACTTCTCTGCAGAACGCCCACAGTAGCCAAAGAAATAAGCTTGGCCGTACTTGAGCAAGTACTACAGTCAACTGAATTTGTCGTCATGCAAGTCGAGGTGGATGTTTACAATTTCCTCAAAATCTGGGTTTACCTGAAATTGAACCCCGGCTGTAATCTACCACTGAAAGCAATTGTTTCAGAAACGCAAAAGTTTTTCACTGACAGAACGACTTTGGACAACGGTAAAATTGTGTCTTATCTTGCAACCGAAGAAGGGTTACAGTTTGCCTCCACATTTAAGTGTCTGAAGCTGGAGAGGTTACTGGAAGACTCGAAGGCAATCAATTTACTGAAAAAAGACTTTATAATTCCAAGAGGTTTGTGGTTTTCTGGAGCTATCCCTTTTGTAAAAGTGCACGTTGAGGTGGGTAATTCCTTTCAAAGTTGATGAATGAGGACAACTCATCGCCTACTTCAAGTGGCTGGGGAGGGAATTTGGGTAAAGCAGGGCAATTACCCGCCTCAAATGGTCTTTCTTCCACCCTTAGGGAATGAGATGCTGGACTACAAACTTTTCATATGCCTATGCCAAATAGTGTTCGTCAATAGTCATTTCTCGGCTAGCTGCCACTACTGTATCCCCTTCTAAGAAATCACTACAGAGGTTATGAGAAATAATGTCTAGCTTTGTTCAGCATAAAAAACAACACAAATATCTGGAGAAAATGGCACAAATGGGTATTGCCCTGGCAGGCAACAAGCCTATGAAGTTTAAACCAATGAAACTGTTCTGCTCCATCTTTATCCGAGCCAGCATATTGATTTGTAAACGTAGATCAGGGTTGTGGCAGCTTTATAGCTGATGTGGACCTACAGCTTGTGCCCCCAGAATTAATATTCTAGAACGAATATCCAGGGTACTTGTTTACCGACCTCAAAAGTATGGACAGCTGATTTGGCTGACAGCCTTTAGTTCATTATTCCGACCGATTGTGGATTCGAACCCACGAAGGTTGCCCTTTAAGTATTAGAATTCCAGCGCCTTAAACACTAGGCTAAACCACAGCTTTTCACTGTGCTCCAGTCTTATTGTTGTGATTTTTTCCAGAATGGCTTCTTTCTTTGTATGAAGAGCAATGGAACAGAATGCTGAATGTTTACAATGGATCCGATCAAGGCCCGATTGAAGTCCAAAAAGATGTTTTTGAGAAGTTTGCTTGCAGATGCGGCAGAATACTGGAAAAAAATAACAGGGTATGTTTCTTACAGTATTACTTTATTAAATTATTATCAATGTTTTACGACTATAATCAAACGGTGATAGACTGACATCACCTGCTGTCATAAACACCAAAATTGTTTAATTTGATTCAGAGTTGATATTTCTTGTATGTCCTTGAAGATCCAGCAAAGTGTTAAATAATCCAAATGTCTTAAGACCTGAGGAAGTGGGTTTGTCATGGACCAATCTTAGAAATCTGTTTAAACTAGATTTGAATTTGGGATGATCACAGCCGGTAAGGTCACGTAAGGACTTAGGGAGACAGTTGAACAAACGTGGACCACAGACACTGAAGTTATTGTGAATAAGTGTCTGCACCCTCGCAGTTGCTGTAGTCTTGGCCATAGGAACAGTGTAGGCTCTACCATGTCTGGCATTTATGGCGTAATGCATACCGGAATGAGGGACCAAGTTTTTTGGTACTTCCACACATACTAAATTTGATATTTTTCCCTACGGCGTTCTAAAGAGAAGATTTCGAGTAAATGTTTTCAGTGTTCTAGGAAATGAATCATAGTTGTAAGGTATCACTCCTGTAAAATCTTTCTGTATAGTGTCTTGCTTGTAGATGTAAATACTGTATCTTCAAATTCTCTTTTATAGTACTGTTGGCGTTGGACTGGGTTCTCGTGTGGAATTGATATCATAGTCACTTATGACAACAGGACGAGAAGCCTCTCCATCAAGCGGAACACTTACAGCCAACCATGCAACTCGGCAATATGCATGCAGAGTCAACGAGCTGTCGCTATAAGGTAGATTATCCCTGTCAAATTATTTGTCCTAAACAACTCGAGATTTCTTTGTTAAATCAATATTTGGGGTTGGTGGTTTACAATATGAATGAAATTCAATAATATGGGCCCAAAAATCTGGAGGTAGAAAGAATTGTAGAATCTGGTGCATTTCTCTAGTGACCAATCCAAAGACCACAATATGTCATTTTGATTAATGACTTTATTTGGGTCAATCGAACAAATATTAGATCCAATATTTTGGGTCCCCTAAACATCTGGCTTAATAGTAAGACCTAGTATGCCAGCCCAATAAGAGAACAGAGAGGTTACTAAATCCTTTTTTCTCTTGACAGATTCAAACTATTCACAACGAACGAATCCGGTGCCGTGAAAAGCAGCAAAGACACCGGACTATTGCATTTGATGCTGAAAACCGATGAGGAAGCTCCGCTGTTTCAACTGAGTGAGGATTGGACGTTCCCCGTGTTCGTAAGTGCCAGGGTAATGATTGCCTCCCATGAACGCCCGGCTCTTGCGTCCGCCATTTGAGTATAAACGTATTGCTTGTGCTATTTATTGGCTGGCTTTATCGGCAGCGCTCCACTGTAAAAGCTTCTATTGATGCTTGCACGCACTCGTAAAAATCAACAATAGGAAACCCTTGCAGTACTCAAACAGGCCAAAATTTCACTCTTCAAGGGCCCATCTATTGTGACTTTCTATAAGTGCATGCATGCGACAGTAAAAACCTTTGCAGTGTGACCAAAGCCAGAAATTCTATTGGTGCTTGCACACGCTTGTAGAAGTAACGAAAGGAAGCTATTGCAGTGCTCAAACTTGCGAAAAATTCACTTGAAGTTTTTCATATTGTCACTTTCTTTAATTGGGTGCATGCGACATTAAAAAACTTTGCAGTGTGACTGCGGCTGAAAATTCTTTTGGTTCTTGCACCCGCTTTTAAGGAGTAACAATAGGAAGCCATTTCAGTGCTCAAATTGACCAAAATTTCACTTCAAGTGCCTCATATTGTGACTTTCTATAAGTGGCTGGCATGCGACAGTAAAAACTTGTCCAGTGTAAATTCAGCCCAAGAGAATACCACCCCAAGCAAAAAAATCCCCAATAATCCAGAGAATACTCCCATCTGTCCTAATAGATGTTCTGGTATGAATATCAGAATTTGAATTGAAATGAGTTCGTTTTCTCAATAAGGGTTTTGCCCCCTTAAATGGACTGAATCAGCATTAGTAGGTGTATAGTTGATTGAAGGGAATAGGTTGGAAGCCATGCGTTTGTTGATATTCTTAACCGTGACGGTGCAAAAATCATAAAGATAGCAATGGGACTATTAAGGCGTTGCTAGATCCTGAATTGCTCATGCTTCTACGCATGCATTATCTATGTTGAGCCAACTTATGAAATTATCATTCTTAAGCGTGAGCAGCTCGGTGATCTAGTCACGTGTTACTATTTAGAATGGCGCAAATCGCATTCCTTTGTCGACTGCACCACGCTACCAAATTTAAAAACGCTTTATTGTGCTTGGCTGTAGAATTTGCGCCCCGAAATTAGACCCTCTCCTACTCGGACCAACTTTGACCCTCCATTTTGATGAATACTTCCCATCAAGCTCATCCTCCTGTATGGAGCAAAATGCATGGAAAAACGGTTCAAATGCCATGATAGCGTTGATAATATATCACTAGCAGTCTAACTTGAGACCCGCTCTCTATAGTGCGTACGTACTATCTGTACAGCCTGATCCGGGTTAGGACTTTCGGTCCGGGTCAGGACTTTCGGTCCGGGTCAGCTCAGCCAGCCAAGTCTAGGTCAGCCGAATCAACCCTGATTTGAGTAGAGTTGAGTTGCTAGCCAACCCACCTCATGTAATTGCCACTTTATTTTAACTTGACAACCCTTTACATGATAAGAGGCCCTTTACTCGAGAAATCTCAGTCTCAGTCTGCGATTGAGTTTCAAATGGATTGAGTTTCAACTAAGTTGACAGTGTGGGCTATCTTTGCGTTTACACGAAGAATCCGAGTTGAATCTCAACACGGGCTGAACTCAACTCGGCCTTTCCACCCGTGCTGAGATTTCTACATGGGCTGAAATTCTCACAGAATCTCATGTAATTTCAAATATTTTTTACTTGGGGCGTATTAAAGATAAAGCCGGAACACAAACAGCCACAGCAGAAGAATTTGATCATGTGACCTAGTCCCCTCTCTTCTCAACCCATGTCTAGATTTCATGTAAACTCAAAACAAAATAAGAGAAGTCTGTAAAACTCAGCCAGTGTGGAGTTCAATAAGGCCTAGATTTTTCATGTAAAGCACCTCCTATCTCATATAGTCAGGCTTCCCAACCAGTCCCCTTTATAAACTATGTTTAAAGTGATCTAATCTCAATTATTTTCAGTTTATTTGTTAAAAGTTGGTTTCACTATTGCGTTTTACGAAATTTATTGTCAATATTATTTACTGCAGTAATTGCCTAACCAATATTAAGTGCAGTGACAATTAGCATCTGTTCCAAGGATAATAGACATGAAAGTCACCTATAAGGCTGTTTCTGCCATGATAGTCACTACTAATCGTGAATATCCTTAAATGTTCAGTAGGACAACGTTGTAAATACATCTGGTCTTATCAAGGCTGTTTCTGACATAAGATTTGACACGATTATCACCACTCGTCATGGCAAGTCTTTGATATTCAGAAGAGCAACGTTGTAAATACATTTCGTCGTATCAAGGCTGTTTCTGAAACAATATTTGACTTGATAATCACCACTCGTCATGACAAGCCTTTTATATTCAGTAGGGCAACGTTGTAAATGCATTTCGTCTTATCAAGGCTGTTTCTGACACAATATTTGACACTATAATCACCACTCGTCATGACAAGCCTTTGATATTCAGTAGGGCAACGTTGTAAATGCATTTCGTCTTATCAAGGCTGTTCCTGACATGATACCCCATGAAGGGAGACAGATCTCTCTCAAATGAAAGGCTTGTCATGACAGGTGTTATTCAATATTGGTTAGACTTTTACTTCAGTCTGTTTTCAAATTCTGTACTTTTCTTTTGTTTACAAAATTCTTTTCTGGTATTGTTAACGAGCTAACCAAAAATTGAGAATTGTACATTGAGAATTTTTAATAAAAAAGTTTGGGGCTAATTTGAATTCACAATCTACGTTTTCTTCTTGAACTGGCCAAGAATTTGGTAACACTACTGTATTGCCTACTAGCTACTGGGGCGGATTAACTCATTTTTACACTCATCTTATTATGGTGTCGAGGGCTGGACATGGTTATTCGGACCTTGGTTCGAATCCTCGGGGGGGGGGGTAAGATTTTTGATTTCTAAGATTTTCTAAGGAGATTCTTGTCTTACGAGGAATCAAACTACAGAGGGGTGTTAATGTGACAAATATTCTAATTAGAATAAGTTAAAAAGCTAAGATTAAGAAAATTTAAGTATTTGTTATATTAACACAGCTATGGCCGTACGTCGAATTATTTATTTTATAAGAGAGAGGTATTACTTCCGTACAAGTTTAGCAATACATTATTAATCCAAGAAAACTTAAGTCTTAACTTACGAGGACTCGCACTTTGGTTCGAGCATCTACAGCCCATGGCTCAGTCCACTTGTCCATCCAAGCTTTTTTGACGAGAGCAGTATTACTTTTGTATCAATTGTACCTAATATCCTAAAGCTTCGAAGTCAACAGTGGAAAGATACAGTTTTTTCCTAGGATAACAATACCGAAACATTTCTTCAAAATCAGCACAACATTGCAAAAACGACTGATGGTTAGTCGTTGTTTTTGGTCGCAATTGGCGAAATTGGCAGTATTAGGCCAGGAGGGCCTCAGGAAACGTCTAAAGGCATCAAAAAAGTTTACTTCAAGGACAGCCAAAAATTAGAAAAACCATGATGGTTAGCCCATAGTTTATGGTCGAAATTTGCCCAAAATAAATGTTTCCAAATAGGCTTTTGATATTTTTGGTTGATATGATTTATGAGCAATACCGGTCCTTTAGGAAAGAACAAATGACAGTGCTCTCACTTAAAAGTATTGATTTGAGAAAAGCGAGGGAAAGCTTTTCCTTTTGTGTTGGAAATATATTTTCAAATTGTTTGAAATGATTTGATCAATTCAATCCCTTCCTAGTCGAGTTAATTTGATTGAAGAAAAAGCTTTTTTTGATTTTTTTGTTCGGTAGAACTGTTATAGGAGAATTACTTTTCACATCTGGAAAGTCTCGATGGGCTAGTGGACCAAACGGCTTTCCTATCTACTCAGGATCCGAACTACTGTCCGAATATCTGCTGGCTTTGGCTTAGTCCACTTGGCCACCCGAGTTTTCTAAATGAGAGGTGTGTTAGCCAATTTTGTATCACTTTAACAAAACATCATAAATCTTAGAAATCAAAAATCTTACTTTACGAGAAATCGAACTACGGCTTGAACATCCTTGCCAGTAGCTTAGTTTAATCAGCTACCCAAGCTTTTTTGGTGAGACAGATTTTACTTTGGTATCATTTTTACCAAACATCACAAATCTTAGAAATCTAAGGTCTTGCCTTTCGACGACTCGAAATACGAATAATTGTATCATTTTTACCAAACGTCCCTTACGATACCTTCCGAGGAATCTTACAAATCAACTTTACCGGTCGAAAGAGCCAGTTTTTTTCTAATTTCTTCAAAATCAGCAAAACCTTAGCAAAATGCCTGATTTTCAGCCCATGAATTTTTCTAGCAAGATTGGGCAAGTCTATGAAAATTGTTCTCCTTATGTATTCAATTTCCTTATTCTATCCCTGGAATTTCCTTTTATATCATTTTCATGATATTTTTCCAGTAGGGATAAGCTTTTTGATATGAGTTTGCCAAAAATACATGGTCCGAAATAGGCTCTTTTCCTCAGGACTGTTCATTGAGCAATATTAACCTAGAATGAGCTCAGAAAATTTCCAATTCCAAATTTCAAATTCCAATGAATTTTAGACCCAATAAGGAAGCCATATAGGGTTTTAAAAGAAAAAAATTTGATTTATTTATTTCTCCTTCGAAAAAAACTAGGTTTTTCTAGGTGGAAATGTCCATCTTGGTGGAAGCACTGTGAAAAACATCAACTCGACTTTTTGCATTTTCAGGTAAAATTAGTTGGTGTAAAAATTAAAAATTTCTTCAAAAACGTTTATTTCTTACTGATTTTTACACCAAACCGTGGTATTTAAACGGATTCGTAGATTTTATGGAATTTCTACGAATTTAAACGGAATTTTCAAAGGATTTATGGAGTTTATAGCATCAACAGAGTTTATGGAATGTCTGGAATGTTCAGTGCTTTCTCCTCAAACTTTTCTCCTTATGTAAAGGAAGACTTTCCTAAAGCTCTCCATCTTTTTCTTGGATTTCCTTATTTTATCTCTCAAATTGCCTTATAGATTCTTTTCATGATATATATTCGAGAGACTCTATTTCAACCCTTGGCTTTCGATCAAAGGTGGCTAAAAATGAATGGTCCCAAACAGGCTTTTTTACTGAGGACTGTTTATGGAGCAATCTCAACCCAAAATAGGCCCTGAAAAATTCCAATTGCAGATTTCAATTTCAAATGGTCGTAAGACACAGTAAGGGGGGCATATAAGACTTTTGTGTAAAGAAATTTGATTTCCTTCTTTTACCTTGCAAAAAACTAGCTTTTTTCGAGGAGGAAATATCCATCTTGGTGGAAGCACTGTGAAAAACATCAAGTCGATTTTCTGCATTTTCAGGTAAAATTGGTTGGTGTAAAAATTAAAAATTTCTTCAAAAACGTTTATTTCTTACTAATTTTTACACCAAACCGTGGTATTTAAATGGATTCGTAGATTTTATGGAATTTTTACGAATTTAAACGGAATTTACTAGGGATTTAAGGAGTTTATAGCATCAACAGAGTTTATGGAATGTCTGGAATGTTCAGTGCTTTCTCCTCAAACTTTTCTCCTAATGTAAAGGAAAACTTTCCTAAAGCTCTCCATATTTTCTTAAATTTTCTTATTTCATCTCTCAAATTGCCTTATAGATTCTTTTCATGATATATATTCGAGAGACTCTATTTTAACCCCTGGCTTTCGATCAAAAGTGGCTAAAAATGAATGGTCCCAAATTGGCGTTTTCACTGAGGACTGTTTATGTAGCAATCTCAACCGAAAATAGGCCCTGAAAAATTCCAATTGCAGATTTCAATTTCAAATGGTCGTGAGACACAGTAAGGGGGGCATATAAGACTTCTGTGTAAAGAAATTTGATTTCCTTCTTTTACCTTTCAAGAAACTAGCTTTTTTCTAGGAGGAAATATCCATCTTGGTGGAAGCACTGCGAAAAACATCAAGTCGATTTTCTGCATTTTTAGGTAAAATTGGTTGGTGTAAAAATTAAAAATTTCTTCAAAAACGTTTATTTCTTACTGATTTTTACACCAAACCGTGGTATTTAAACGGATTCATAGATTTTATGGATTTTCTACGAATTTAAACGGAATCTTTTAAGGATTTATCGAGTTTATAGCATCTACAGAGGTTAAGGAATGTCTGGAATGTTCAGTACTCTCTCCTCAAACTTTTCTCCTTATGTAAAGGAAAACTTTCCTAAAGCTCTCCATCTTTTACTTGAATTTCCTTATTTTATCTCTCAAATTGCCTTATAGATTCTTTCGTTGATATTTATTCAAGAGACTCTATTTTAACCCCTGGCTTTCGATCAAAGATGGCTAAAAATGAATGGTCCCAAATTGGTTTTTTTTACTGAGGACTGTTTATGTAGAAATCTCAACCAAAAATAGGCTCTGAAAATTTCCAATTCCAGATTTCAATTTCAAATGGTCGTGAGAGACAGTAAGGGGGCTATATAAGACTTCTGTCTAAAGAAATTTGATTTCCCTCTTTTACCTTTCAAAAAACTAGCTTTTTTCTAGGAGGAAATATCCATCTTGGTGGAAGCACTGCGAAAAACATCAAGTCGATTTTTTACATTTTCAGGTAAAATTAGTTGGTGTAAAAATTAAAAATTTCTTCAAAAACGTTTATTTCTTAATGAGTTTTACACCAAACCGTGGTATTTAAACAGATTCATCGATTTTATGGAATTTCTACGAATTCAAACGGAATTTTCTAAGGATTTAAGGAGTTTATAGCATCAACAGAGTTTATGGAATGTCTGGAATGTTCAGTGCTTTCTCCTCAAACTTTTTCCCCTATGAAAAGGAAAACTTTCCTAAAGCTCTCCATCTTTAACTTGAATTTCCTTATTTTACTTCTCAAATTACCTTAAAGATTCTTTTCATAATATCTATTCGAGAGACTCTATTTTAACCCCTGGCTTTCGATATCAAAGTTGGCTAAAAATGAATGTTCTCAAATAGGCTTTTTTACTGAGGACTGTTTATGGAGCAATCTCAACCAAAAATAGGCTCTGAAAATTTCCAATTCCAGATTTCAATTTTAAATGGTCGTAAGACACAGTAAAGGGGCCATATAAGACTGCTGTGTAAAGAAATTTGATTTCTGTCCTTTACCCTGCAAAAAACTAGCTTTTTTCAAGGAGGAAATATCCATCTTAGTGGAAGCACTGTGAAAAACATCAAGTCGATTTTCTACATTTTCAGGTAAAATTGGTTGGTGTAAAAATTAAAAATTTCTTCAAAAACGTTTATTTCTTGATGATTTTTAAACCAAACCGTGGTATTTAAACGTATTCGTAGATTTTATGGAATTTTTACGAATTTAAACGGAATTTACTAGGGATTTAAGGAGTTTATAGCATCAACAGAGTTTATGGAATGTCTGGAATGTTCAGTGCTTTCTCCTCAAACTTTTCTCCTAATGTAAAGGAAAACTTTCCTAAAGCTCTCCATATTTTCTTAAATTTCCTTATTTCATCTCTCAAATCGCTTTATATATTCTTTTCATGATATTTTTTCAAAAGACTCCATATAAAAACTTGATTTATTTTGGTATTTCGTGCAAGAGAATGTAGCCATAAATTGTCTACCATTACCCAGTTGAATATAAGAATAAAACAGGCCAAAAATCAGTAAAAGACATGTTGATTGACCCCTCTTTTTCGATCAAAGTTGGCTAAAAATAAGTGATTCCAAATGGGCTTTTTTTACACAGGACTGTTCATGGATCTATATTAGGCTAATATTAGGCTGCTACAGATCTATAAAAATATAGATTGTAGTGATTTTGGTACACAGACCTTAGATACTCAGAACAGGTTCTGGTTTTTTTTACGATTTTTAGGACATTTTGGTTTGAATTTTCGAGATTTTATTTTGCTATCAAATTGGGTATAACGTTTCAAACAATTTGTTATTGAAATATGGTATATAAATTTTTCTTTTTATGAGCCACGCCCATATGAAAATAGGTCAAGGAGGAGAAGTAAAGGTTTTAAAGCTCATCCAAAGAGTCGGTAAAGTTTTTTTCTTTTACTTATCTTTCCTTCTTCTTTTCCGAACTACCTATTCCTCTTTTTTCTCCCCCTTTTTCTTCTTCTCCGACTCGCCATATCCTCCCACTGCAGGTCTCCATATTCTCATGCCTCTCTTAACAGTGTTCGAGTAACTTAACAACTCGGCTATCCATACCGCAGGCAGAAAAGTTTGAAGTTGAAATCAGTTTTGATGGAGAGTTTAGCAGTCAAAAGTCATACCTTACGAGGATTCCAACTGCAGCCCGAACATCCATTGCCATTGGCTTAGTCCAGTAAGCCATCCCACTATCTTGATGTACGAGGTAATATGTTTGTATCATTTTAACCAAGCATAAATCTTAAAAATCAGACGTCTCAACGTCTTTTGGAGAGGTAAAACAATTCCTTTTTCAACATTTTCAGGCTATAGCAACTACTTTTACAATCAAAGAAAGCAAATTGCTATATACCATGTTTGAGAATAGTTATTGGAGTGTCTGATTGAGCTAGAGGCAACGCCAGAGACTTAAGTAATTAATGATGTTGTATTTAATATCTTACCATAATTGGGGTTAAAGCTAAAAAAATCTGGTACCAAGATTCGGCATAGTTTCGTATGAAATATGAGTGTACTTTTATACGCCAAGAAAGCAAATTGCTATATACCGTGTTTGAGAACAGAGGGTCTAATTTAGCAAGAAGCAACGCCAAAGAGACGTAAAGACAAGTAACAACATCATAGGGCTGATAGAAATAAACAATCAAATGAATTGTGTAAATGAGGATACATCGCATCTTCTAAGTGTTGAAATACTCGCCGGATTCGTGGGGTCATCAAGGGTAGAAGTCCGCCGTTCTGCTTGTTTTTCAGCTAAAACCTAGCCTGCCTTACAGACACTCCTTTGCAAAACTGTAGTGTCTTTGCCACGGAGAGCAAAACCTTGTACTGCTGAGTCAGTTCATACACTTCTGAAAGTGTTATATTCTGTGCACAGGCTACTTAAATCCGCCGTCCTACTAATTTCGAGAATAGGTGTTTCTAACTGGAAAACTAAGAGAGGCCTTCTGTTTTGCTGTGAAATACGTGAACAATTCGGTCAATCTGTAATATTTATAAAATTCCGTATTTCAGCGATTATTCCAAGGTGGATTTGATGGTGTTTGTTGGAGTTGAAAAAAGTATTGTGGGTCTGCAAATTGAAATTTGTGGATTTGAAAAGATTCCTCAACTATTTGATAATCAAGATGCAAGTTAGACACAACTCTCTAAAGGTGAAAGAAATCAAAAATTTCAAACGTGATAATCATCAAACAAACGTATTTTTGTAACGAAAGACACCTCTGTGGATTTCTTTGGAACAGAAAGAAAAGCCTATGAAATCTGTTAGTTATAGACAAGCCAATCTAGAAGTCTTGCATTTCAAAAGTCTTGAGAAAATATTGGGTAAAGAACCGTCTGAATATTTTCATTTTACACAGAGCCTCGAACCTCTACATTCAAACCTGTATTTGTGGAGTTGTACATTTTCCTTAGAATAATCACTGCCGTATTTCGTGTATTGCAAACGAGAGCAAAGAATCTAGCACTTTCCCGGTATATTGATTGCGCCTGGCTGTGGAGAGGCCCCGTATTGCATAATAAATCATCGCACACAAGAAATCAAACTACACCCTGACATCTTGAATAGCAATTATCAAATTCATTCGTGCTACTATAACTGGAGTAGAGACTTTCAAAGAGTAGCCGTCTTAATTTTTTACAATTATACAACATCTTCATTCGTCACAAAAGTAAGTGCCGTATTATGCAATTTGGTGCGTCGTATGAAGTTAACCACGCCAGAATGGCATCTTTTTGTTTAAAATAATTGTTGCAGCTCCTCTTGGCTATTATAGCGTAATACTCCTCCCTGGATAGTCCTGAGTGGATCAAACGCCTATTGGGGTGCATTTATTTTGGGGAAATTCTAACCAAAGATAACGGGCTGACCATCCGGCGGTTTTCTAATGTTTTCTAAGAAATAAGACTTAATGTAACCAGAAAATACCACTTAATAGCCAGAAAATACCACTTAATAGCCAGAAAATACCACTTAATAGCCAGAAAATACCAGAGGAAAAACCACGAATACAGAATAGAGAATACAATGACATCAATGTCTCGAAAATAAAGCTATAGTCTATGGTCATTCTAATATTGGTAGTGATGCAGTATTATTTGGCTCTTGTCCCCTGATGGAAGCAAGACATTGCTGCAGTTGGACAAGACCTTGCTTCTAATTAATCAAATTCTATTAAGATGGATCTAGATATTTGCCATAATTTCGAAATATCAATGTAAAATTGAGAATCTTTGCAATGTTTTGTTCATAATGCTGTGATCATTGGAAAAAGTTGAGTTATTAGTGGGTCTAATGACAAAACCTCATCCAACGGAAGGTCATTTATATCCCTGCAGAGCGGAAACATTAATTTCGTGACGTGAAGAACATAGAGGCCATTTGAAGAACATGCAAGTCAAGTGGAGCGAATTTTGCAAATTTTCTCACGATCCCCAGTCCAGAGCCTTGACAAATTCTTCTTCTGTAAATTGCAACATCTTCGAAGCTTCGATATGCATCTAGTATAGAGAACTGAATGTCAGTATTGTAGTTATTTCTATAGCGGACCTCTCTCGGAAAGAGCTGCAAAATATATTAATCTTTCTGGGAACCGATGAAGAAGTTTCAGCAAAGTAAAAGCAAATTGTTTAACATCGATGTCTCTTGAAGCTCCGTTCTTATGGCATAGAAGGGGGCCTAGAGGAATTTCATACGGTCTGACGAAAAAAAGAAAAATGAACAGGGGCTTACAGAGGCTAGCACCCTGCTTTGCTGCTGCCAAGGGGGAATTTTCCAATTTGATGCTATCAGGTTGCTGAGAACTGCACAAAGTTATATTTTGGCATACAAATGTTTTGCATTTGCACCTTTGAATCGAAATAATGCATATTTTATTTCTTTCACCCGGGTGGTATTGAACATTTTCTCAGAGCCCAAAATAATTTTTCAATCTTTTAATCTTTTTGCAGCTCTGCCCTTGAACAAGTGCATTTTTAAGGGTAAATATCTAATAATGAGCAATACAATACTTTAAATATTTTCTTTGTAGTGAGGTAAGTAGCTGAGCTACTGAAGTCTTTTTGTACTATACATAATAACTACCAGAACTTTATATGACACTCATCAGAGAAGTACGTCTGAGCAGTCTTTGATCGGTACAGAACTTGAGAATGGCGAGGAAAATTAGAAAAATAGGGAAACATAATGACTACTGAAGCTCTGACTCTCATCAAAGTAGTGCGTTAGAAGGTGAACGAAAGCGAGACCTGACGAATCGTTATACCCGGATGCGAATGGAAATCGGCTAACGAGAAAAAATGTGAGTGATAGTGAGATATCATTAATACTAGTTAATAAATCGAAGACGTAAAGAGAAACGTATTTTACCTTTTGACGTTTCAGAATATCGATTAATTTCATTTGTTTTTTGAAAGCATTCATCAGCTCATTTTTCTGCCTTTCCAACTTTTTATTTTCAACAACGACTTGATCGATCCGTCTTCGCTCCTGCTCACTGATGTCCTGAAAAAGAATTCAATTGACAGTACGGCAAAGAGTATTCGTTACCGGGGGAGGAGATAGTCAAAGCTTGACGAAGGAAAGGGGGAGTTTCGTAAGAGGAGAAACCATGAACATTCCGTTAAAGAAATGAAAAACTGTATTCATTTCAGGACGGGAAGTAGAAATTGTTAAATTTCAAGGGGAAGAAGGAAGATGTAGACTCCTATTCCACCCTCCTGTACATAGAAATAAAACACATCTCATTTCTTACGGGGAAAGATACCCCTTACCATATCTAAAGACAATTAGCGTGTAAGTCTCTAAGTGTCAATCCTGGCTAGAAGGTATGCGTCCAACAGTACTTAAACGACTTCAGAAACTTATGGGCTCAACCAAAACATTCTGTGGTGGTTTAACTACCTTGTTAATTTGGATTACATATCATTAGGAAATTTCCTTTTCTACATGTTCAATTTCAAAATTCACATGAATAGCATTACAAAACGATACCCCGGGAAGCAAAATATCATGACTAACTTGAGGCCCTTTTATAAATACGAGGCCCTTAGATAAAAAGGAAGACCTTACATAATCTCCTTTGCGGCTATGATAGAACGTACTTCATAAACTGTGATTTTGTTTCAATATTTTTCCATTGAACAGCCACCCATTTGCCGCCCATAGCCACAAATAGCTGCTCAATAAAAATAAAGTAAATATTACCTTTGTCGATTCTTTAGCCTTCTGTAAAGCTGCTCGATTTTTTTCGGTTTCTTCAAGCGCTCTATTAAGTCTGAAATTAAGAGCAATCAAGATTCAAATACCTTTAACCTCCGCGAATTAAACTAACCGAGGCTTTTCAAGCTAACCCTAACCCTAACTCTAACTCTACCTCTACCCTAACTCTAACTCTAACCCCAACTCTAACTCTACCTCTACCCTAACTCTAACCCCAACTCTAACTCTACCTCTACCCTAACTCTAACTCTAACTCTAACCCTAACTCTACCTCTACCCTAACTCTAACTCTAACTCTAACCCCAACTCTAACTCTACCTCTACCCTAACCCTAACTCTAACTCTAACCCTAACTCTAACTCTACCTCTACCCTAACTCTAACTCTAACTCTAACCCCAACCCTAACTCTAACTCTAGCCCTAACCCTACCTCTAACTCTAACTCTAACTCCAACTATAACCCTAGCCCTAGCCCTAACTCTAACTCTAACCCTACTCTAACTCCAACGCTAACTCTAACCCTAACCCTAACTCTAACCCTAACCATAACTCTAACTCTAACTCTAACTCTAACCCTAGCACTAACCTTAACTCTAACCCTAACTTTAACCCTCTCTCTACCCGAACTCTAACTCTAACTCTAACTCCATCTATAACTCTAACCCTAACCCTAACTCTAACCCTAACTCTAACCCTAACTCTAACCCTAACTCTAACTCTAACTCTAAACCTAACCCTAACCCTATCTCTAACCCTAACTCTGACTCTACCCTAACTCTTACTCTAACCCTAACCCTAACTCTAACTCTAACTCTAACCCTAACTCTAACTCTAACTCAGACCCCAACTGTAACCCTAACCCTAACCCAGGGGCGGCTGGGAGGTTGAGAAAACAGGTATTAAAAAAAGAAATTGGGGTCACACCCTTGTCGACCACGCCCCTTTCCTCAGGCAGTATTAGTCTATTTTGCATCACAGAGAATGAGCTTTTTAATTTTCACCTCAGTTTTAATAAAAGAACACCATTTCGTTCTAACTAAAGCTTTCTTATAAATCTGCATCACAAAATAATGTTTTGTCGTCTGCAGGCTTCCTATCAATCAATTAGGCTCAGGGCCGATAGTGAATCCCATCTTGGCGGCTATTTGCTCTTTGAAGCCGTCAAAAATGTGTAGTATTGAAAATTCGTTTTGAATACAAGAACACGGCCAGGGGCTCTGAGAGGCAAATATTCCCGTCGATCAACTTAGTTCAAAAAAGCAAAAAAGAATGAATTTGCTTGAATTCTAATACTCGCACTCATAATATTGTATTTTTAACAATTTCACAACAATATTGATTTCCATGAAGTTTTGTTATTTTATCTTATCTTGTATCTATTTAAAACTGAAAGGTAAGGTTGCCCGTCATTTTTCAAACGAAGATGTTGTTCATGTTTTAATGATCTTCTTGTCGTGCCCTTAACGTAAAAAATTATTTGCAACCTCTCAGCAATACTGCCCCCAAGAATGCGTTCGATTATTCAGAGGATTAACAAAGAAAGAATTTGCGATGGATTAACAGCTCATTCCCGACCTTTTGTTCGTTCTGTTTGAAGCAAAGGCAAAAGCAAATATTGTTAATTGTTTTGTTCGTGGTGGACATGCCTGATTGCAGGCTTTGCTATTATGACATTGCCTCATGGGATGTTTCTCCTCCGCAGTCTATTTTCTTTCTCGAGATTTTCAAACGAAGAAAAATTGTTTTTTATTACTTCCTCATTGAAAATATTTAGGTATTCAGTGAATACCTCGAATACCCCTCTCCGCCGCCCCTGCCCTAACCCTAACTCTAACCCTAACTGTAACTGTAACTCTAACTCTAACTCTAGCTCTAACCCTAACCCTAACTCTAACCCTAACCCTAACTTTAACCCTAACTCAGACCCCAACTGTAACTCTAACCCTAACTCTAACTCTTACTCTAACCTTAACTCTAACTCTAACTCAGACCCCAACTGTAACCCTAACCCTAACCCTAACTCTAACCCTAACTCTAACTCTAACTCTAGCTCTAACCCTAACCCTAACTCTAACTCTAACCCTAACTCAGACCCCAACTGTAACTCTAACCCTAACTCTAACTCTTACTCTAACCCTAACTCTAACTCTAACCCTAACTATAACTCTAACTCTAGCCCTAGCTCTAACTCTAACCCTAACTTTAACCCTAACTCCAAATATAGCTCTAACCCTAACCCTAACTCTACCCCTAACCCTAACTCTAACTCTAACCCTAACTATAACCCTAACTCTACCTTAGCTCTAACCCTAACCCTAACTCTATCCCTAACCCTAACTCTAACTCTAACCCTAACCCTAACTCTAACTTTAACTCTAACTGTAACCCTAACCCTAACTCTAACCCTAACTCTAACTCTAACCCTAACCCTAACTCTAACCCCAACCCTAACTCTAACTCTAACCCTAACTCTAGCCCTAACCCTACCGCTAACTCTAACCCTAACTCTAACACTAAACCTAAATCTAACACTAACTTTAACTCTAACCCTGACTTTAACCCTAACTCCACCCTAACTATAACTCTAACTCTAACTCTAACTTTAACTCTAACCCTAACCCTAACTCTAACTTTAACTCTAACCCTAACCCTTACTCTAACACTAAACCTATTTCTAATCCTTACCCTAACCTTAGCCCTAAGTGTAACCCTAACTGTAACCTTGATTCCATAACATAAAACCCAAACTCTAATTCAAAATCCAACTCAAGCCCTAGCTCAAACTTTAACTTTAGCCCCAACTCTAACACTAACTCTAATCCTAACTCTGAACCAAAACTCTAACAATAACTCTAGCTCTAACTCTATCCCTAAATCTCTAACCCAAGCCCTAGCAGTAACCCTTATCCTAACACTAAGCTCAACCCAAACTCTAGCCTTAGACATTCTTAATGTGATCATTGTGACTATATTTCTAAATTGATTGCCAGTCTTGATGTGGAGTTATCATCAATACAAGTATTCCAGGTAAAAAGACTTCTCAAATACAGAGTAGCAGCAGACGGTGATAACAAACAACGAAGCCGGGGGTTTAAGACTCTGACAAGGACTAAAGAAGGTGGTTATCAGATTTGCTCTGCACTTGATTCTTTTTAGAACGACCACCTTTAGCTAATAGAATCACTCTAACCTAATTCATTCCATCGATTTATTGAAACCAATTCGCAATGTAATGACACGTGGAAGAGACGTAACTAGATTTGAAGGCAAAGTTCTAACCTCACTTCCAGTGCATTTGTGTTTGCAGATGCCTGACGCTTTTCTCTTTTGAAACCATCGATTTCCTAAAATAAAAGGGGTTGCTTACAATTGTCAACATTGTCACGAGCATACAAACCGTATGCAAGGGGGAGGGGTCTGTGGTCCGCGTACACTTTTTGAAAACAAAAGACTGTCGATTTCTGAATTTGGTATATTTTATTTTTTTCACTGCACTGCTTTTTGGCTTTTTTACTCAAGTCTTAACACGTTTTACTGGAAAGGTGGGAGAGGGTCCTGAAAAAGTGTACGTTTTATACGCTCGCGGAAATGTGAACAACCTCTAAAGCTAATTACCCAATCAATGCCAGATTATACAACTTGATCTGTGCAGTACAGTGGAAGGTTTTCAATAATGTGGAGGAATACCATCCAGTTCTGTGGAGGATGTTTAGTACTGTGGGATGGGAATATACCATCAGTCTGTGAAGGCATATCATCAGTATCGTGGAGCGATACCATCCAGTACTGTGGAGGAAGTCCAGTACTGTGAGGGTATACCATTAAGTACTGTAAGGGTACATAATCCAATACTGGGGGAATATCACCAGTACTGTGGAGGAATACCATCTAGTACTGGGGGAATACCAATGAACAAAATGAATCCAAAGTAAAGGTATGTTAGATGCTTCTAAAGTAAACAAGGACCCTTTTCTAAGAAACCCTTTACAATTATTTGAAAAATTAAGTTTTACTGTCAGCAAGGGCTCTAAATTACAAGCAAAAATATTCTTCATTTTGTTAAACATTTTTCAAATTCTCAGTGTCACTTTAGGGATGAAAATGGCCATCTTCATAAATATATTATTGAGTTTCTAGGCCTACTTTTTTGAGTTGAGAAACCATCTGCTCAGATTCAGCATTTTTCTGTTTCGATTCTTCGTACATCTTTTTCCATTTATCAACTTGATTCTAGAAATATTACCAAGAAGATAGAGATATAGCTAACACAAAGAAGCAGTAGTAAGGCTACAGCATACATGGGAGTACGTAATTCTGGGGTAGAATGGATTACACAGGGTAAAATTAGCAATATTGCCTCAACAAATCGAGTAAGCAGTTTTTTAGCTTTGAATTACGCTTTTCTCGGTAGCCTCTGGTCTTTGAATCCCTGTTTGAATCAAAAACAAAAAAGAAAACAACAAAGTTGACTATTATATCAAAATAAACTTTTTATTTTACCCCAGAAGACCCTACTCAGTTCTAGTTCATGCACATTACTCTAGCTCATTCTTAAGTGCATGGAGACAATTTTTTCAAATCCTGATAAAAACCTGAGAATGGTAAGTGAAGGTAACTTAAACATTTATTCATGCTACCAGACGTTTTGAATAAAACATGAAAAATCTCATCCCTGATATACTTTTTATTCTATCCATATTTCTGGATCTTATGTGGTTAGTTGGGATAATAAACTGTATGAAGTTCTTAATGTAATGGCCTCAAGTTTGTCAAAATGTTTACATCCCTCGGTACGTCCTTGTAATTAATTGAACTTTGTTGTAAATTTTTACAAGTGGGGATTCGCTTGAAATTAAAGATGATTTGCGTTTACATTAGACCGGATCACTTTCAAAACTTCTCGCTAGATGGATCAGAATTGATCTAGCTATCCGTATCACATTTGATACGGATTTAAAGGGATCAGGCCTCGTGTAAACGGGGCCTTAGGAAATGAATATATCTCACCTGTAGACTAGATTTATTCTTCTGAAGTTGTTGCTGTTCAGTAACCAATTCTTTCGTTTGATTTTCTGATTTCTTGATTTTCGAGGTCTGAGAAGTAAACAAAAAGTCACAATATGCTAAGAAATCACATGCGTAGAAAATTCCAATTTCCCTTTAAAGTTTCCGAACCCAAGACAATTCAGTGACTGTTTAGGCATCTTTAGATTATCCAACGGTTTGCTTCTTGGAATTCTTGATAGTTCGATAGTTTCTTCTTTTTTAACATACTGACAGACTAGCTGCTGGACAGCTAAGATGTTGCTAAATGTTGGATCTAGCCTTAATCACCTAGGGTGTTTTGTCGAAATAATTTGTGAGAATAAAAATGACCCGGGTAGGACTCGAGCCAACGACTTCTAGATTCGTACTCTAGTACGCTACCACTTGCTGAAGGGCAATGACTTTCTCACACCAGGAGGAAATGGCCTGGTTTTTGCGAGGCCCCGATTGCGCAGTGGTAGTGCACTAAAGTGTCAGTTTCTTGTGTTTAATTTTGTGTACCGCACTTCAAAGGTTTTTATTTGATAAATGCTTAACAGTCCGACAGTGCTGGTGAGTTTTATCCCTATACAATTTATATCTTTAAGCTACTAACCGCTAATAACCTAATAACCTACTAAGCTAATAACCTACTAACCGCTAGCACGAAATACCCATAATAGGAGACTGAACTTTACTATTTAGATAGTTAGATACGTCTTTGAGTCGGTTTGCCATGAAAGTGCTCAATACTAAAAGTAGAGCTATATACACAAGGAAAAAAGAGACTCAAAAAGCAAAACTCTTCATCTCGACAAGCCTGTTTCGTGGTAACACATCTCTGTACATCTCCTGATGAGTGGGTAACCACAAAACAGGCTTGTCGAGATGATGAGTTTTGTCTTTTGAGTCTCTTTCTTCCTAGTATAGATAATGCATTATGATAATGCAACAATGACACTTATTAATGCATTATGAGCGTGTTATCCTTGCTCGATGGCAAATATAGACCTGACCATTTGAGACGGGAAATTGCCTTGCTCTATCTCAATGCCCTCCTCAGGCACTTGATGTGAGCAATAGTCGCTCTCCTCATTTATTGAATTTGAAGAGAATCACCCACCTCAATATGCACTTTTACTAAGGGATAGCACACCTGAGAGCAGCCAGGAGGGCGATTCACTGCCCACCTTATAAAAGTCTCATGACCGGGTCTGCAGATGATTGATTTCAAAATGGAATGAAATCCTCCATGAATTGAATTGAAACTGAATTGAATTAACCAGAAGACTAGTGTTCTGTATTCAACAATGGTAATCATAATAATAATTTAAACGCTTACTAGTTGGCTATTTTCTCCTGAAACTCTGTCCAACTCTTCTTGCATCACTCGCAGTTTTGCTTTCAAGAATCTTATGACAGCCTCTGAAACATAAATGTTGCTTCGCGTCATTTTCAACTTAGAAGGGTCTACAGGAGCGGGAATGTCTAAGCGGCTAGATCATTCAACCCATATCGAGAGGGTCGTGGGTTCGAGACCTCCTTCAGGACTGTCACATCAAGTGTGAGCAGAGAATCTGCCAGCTCTCTGTAACTCCAGGCAAAAGGGCAAAAGGAGTCATGAGGTTTGTTCGCAATTATTGTTCACCATTTGGAGGAATTGCCCACTTCAAGGTGCGCTTCTATACAGGAATAGCCCACCTGGGAGTAGGGAGGAGAGCAATTCACGACCCGCCTACTAAAAGTCTCATGGTCAGGTCTGATTGAGGGTCTTAAGACCATTCATTAGAACAAGTTTTAATAATAAAGTAATGATTATGGCGATTTGATTTTAAAGTTGATTGTGATAATTATATTATGATGAGTACGATAATTTTATTTACCAGGATTCATTTCATTGGCTGCATCAGGCATGACGTCATCATTCAATCTTGAAGGGGTGTAGTGCTCATCAGCCATTTCTTGTTCTAGGGTGCTGATGGTGTTAGCGAAGTTGACCCTCTCCTTAAAGACATCCATTGTGAAATCACTGTTTTCGAGCTGGCCTAGGCTTGGAGAGCGGGTGGATGTTTTGCTAGTTGGTCTACTCCCTGTTTGGCTGTAAATAGAATGGAACTGTTTTACAATCTTGACGCATTCACGCATTATGCAGAAAAATCAGAGACAAAGCAAAACATAATAAACACTTAAGTTTTCCATCTGGCACTTCAGAAAGTGATATTCTTGTATCAAATTCAATAGCTAATAATCTTATATGACCGAAATCTTGTGACTTTTTGTTTGAAACCATTATTGAATACTCTTAACAAGCACAAGTTGAGCTGTGAATTCATACCACAAAATGTTTGAGGCCCGTCGGTCATCTCATCAGTGAGTACAACTTAGGTAAATTAGCAAGAGAGCCAAAACTGATAATTTTTTTCACTTGTTGAAGTACTAATCTAATGATTTGTCCAAAAAAATATTATAAATCGACATTTTTGCAATATTTTCTGATTATTTTGGCTATCTTGATCTTAAAGGGTTTATTTTACGAATTCAGTTAAAATCATGAGTGCCTTGCAGTGGTACATTCTAAACTTTCTGCTACTGTAATGATTCGATTAAGCTCCAGGTCTCATTCAAAACTTAGAAGAGTGTACTTATTTGACGGGGGGGGGGGGGGGTGGGGCTAGTCTAAAAACTGCTCAACCAACCAAAACTTACAATTTTTCAATCTTTATGTCATCATCACGACTTTCTTCCCAAGATGCAATAAGGGAGAAATGGTCATTCAAAAATTCACACTGAAAAAGGGGCCTAATTCGAGAGAGGATCATTCGAGAAGAGGGCCTCAATCGAATTATTCAAGTATTCTTTTAATAATCTATGAATATTGCTGGACCAAATGAATACTCACATTGACTTTTTATTTTTCCCACTATCAGACTTTGCGGATGCTCCTCTTGCGGAATTTGGAGGTCTCTAAAAATAAAACACTTTGAGAAAGTCACATGTAAAACAACCTATACTAGACTTGTCAAAGAGAACTTTTGTAGGTGGGCAGTGAATCACTCTCCTTGCTGCTCTCAGGTGGGCTAGTCTTTAGTAAATGTGCACATTGAGGTGGGCGATTCCCTTCAAATTCAATAAATTAGGAGGGTAACATTGAAGTAGAGCAAGGGGGTCGACTGCCTCAAATGGCTGTTTGGGGCTTATTATTCAGCAAGGGCTTGGTATTAAGTTTAATCTATTAACAAAATATTCCATACTCCACTAAAAATTAGGGGTGTACTAGATCAAGGCTTTGAGATTCTGGCTAGAACGGGAATTTTTGTCAACATTTAGAAGCTGTTACTGGATTTGGCCAGATCCTTCACACTTCACCAAAACAACTTAAACTTCATTAGAATGAGAGCAAAGCACTTAAAGAATATCAAGGCAGGAACTTGGCAGTAATTCTGATGGGCCTGGGAAAATATGAATTTCAGTTCTATCTAACTCGAGAAGAGAGTGCCTATCCTGGCTAAAGTGCTCAATATACATTAGTATAGAGCAATTATAAGGCAGAATGAACGCGTTATAGACAGGCATGTCCTTCTGTTACATTGGTATAGTCTGTCTGATGATCGCGTAAGCACGAGACTCGGAGTAACAGAAGGACATGTCTGTTTTTTAACGCATTTATTCAGCCTTAAATTTCAGTTCTATAGATTTTAACTTAGCCTTATGAATTTAAGTTATAAAAAACATGGCTCAGAAAGAAGATTCATTCTGAAACACAAATCAATAACTGTGGATAAGCCTGGAGTTGTAAACACCTCAAGGTTACTTAACTTATTGTCCTGTTTTAGGACATTGTCTGGTTACTAAGCTTACCTTTGACAGGTACATCTGAGGTTTGAAACCTGGTGGTTGCATATGAGGATTAAAGTAGCCTGCTTTGGTAAAATATAATTTTCTGTGTTGGACAATGCCTTATATATTAAATGTAATTTCAACTAGTCCTGTAGATTTCAACTTTCAAATCAAAATTAACAATGTCAATATCAAAGATGAGTAGGTAAATGCATCTGGCTAGAACCACACTTTAATTTTGTTAGGATTATCAGAAACAGAAACAATAAATACAAATAGGACAAAATCAAGGAGCCCAACAGAGAAGCTTTGTGAACACTAACACTAGGCCACAATACCAAAAGCAAAAACAGACTAAGATGTTTATAACAATGACAATTTTTTATCAAGTCGAAAGTCTTTAAGTTAGCTTACTCTTTTCACTTGCCCTGACTTTGGCCTTTGTGGAATTTGTTGTTTGCTTTCAGGCCTTGAATCACTAAAAGAAATATCGATTAGAAAGTGCAAAAGATATCGATTAGAAAGTGCAAAATTTATGCATGATATTAATAATAATATGCTCGGAAAACAATTTTGTGATCTTTTCTTACTAACAAAATGCAAACATAACATGAATACAAGACAAGCTACTTCAGGCTTATTTTCACAGCCTGCATTGAGAACAAATTCTAAGAAAAATAGTATCATCAATAACGGTGTTAAAATTTGGAATGATATCCCATTGGATATAAGACAATTCAAATCCAAAATAAATTGCAAAAAGAAATACAGGTTATGGCTCCTTGCAAAATATTAGGATCTCAATACAGTTCACTAAGAAAATTTATCTCATTGTAAAACGTACAGTATCACTATAACATTGTATATTTTGGCGTATGTTTTTCTTTTTCTTATCTTTTCTTTTCTTATTTTATCTGTAATTTCTATTTTTTTTTCTTATATTATTGTTCTGTTATTGTTCAAAAATTTCAATTCAACTTAACTACCGTATGTTCGAATCTTAACATTTGTATAATTTATATTAATAATTGCTGGCGTGTTCTTTAACACAGGGCATTTGGCTCGATAGCTCCTCTGAGTTTTTTTCAAATGTCCAAAGCATAATCTTTGTAAATTATATTTTTAAATCAGTATTATTGTAATTAAAATGCTTGAATTGATAAATTGAATTGAATTGAATTGAGAAAAAATCATGTAAATCAAAACTTTGGTATGTCAATAAAGATTTCCAAACAATTTCTAGGACCAGTGAGTGACCAGGCAGCTTAAGCATGCATGTATGTATGTATTATGAATTTTTTAAAAGGATATGTACAATTCAGTTTAACATAAACTGCTATCAACATGTGTCCTTTCGACTTAATAAAGAGAAGACAAATTTACATAACAAGCGAATAAGTAAATAAAATACGATATACCTACAATTCCAATAAAAGTCTATAAATGTCTTGCAATATAAAATATAATCTATTTAAAAAAATATGTTTACTTTGTTCTCAAAATCATCTGCACTTTCTCTGATAGCTTTAGGAAGTAAGTTATATAATCTAGCGCCCATGAAGAAGAAACCATTCTTGGCAAAATCTAGTTTAACTTTCGGAATTCGTCAGAGAATGTTCCTGTTCCTTGTTCTTGCATTGTGTTCGTTGATTATGAAGTAGTTGTGAAAGTTTGTACACACCTTTCCATTTAAACACTTTCTTACCAATAAAATAGCATGCTTATCGATTTCGTGTTTTAAATTGCATGTCTTTGACTTTGATATAGAGGAAGCTCATGGCTCTATCGATTTCAGTTTCTTAAGCTGGGTTTGAGTGAGGTTCGACTGAATGATGCAGTTGTAATTCAGGGCTGGAATGATGGCACTCGTGTAGACGGCATTTGCGGCCTTAATGGTCATCAACGGCTTCAATTTGCGCAGGAGGCCAAGTTTAGCTGACGCTTTTTTATGCTTTTTTTCAAAATTTTCTGCGAGATTTAGTTGTTGATCCAGCGGTTTGTGAGGTGCAACTAGAGCTGTGTTATGTCAAAATCTAAATGGGTAACCTTCGGATGTTGACCAAACAAGTAACTCATTTATCCTTCAGAAGGGACGTTCAACTAGGCACCCGGTGTTCCTGCTGGAGCCAAAGGCCTTTTGGATTAGCACGTAAAACAGAAACTTACTTATTTGATTGTGTTTTACTGAGGAATGAAATTAGCAAAAACTTTCAATACAGGGGTAGATCCAGACAGTTGCAATTGTTGCAGCTACAACAGTCAGATTTGTATATTATACAGTTTTCCATATAGCTAGAACACATTCTTAAAAAGCAATTGAAATTCATTTTGAGTTCTGTAGAGTGGAGAAAATAAACAAAACCTATTTCCCCATCAAAACCCCCCATATTTTTTTCATTCTGTAGCAGCCACTAAAAAAGCCAAATCTGCCCCTGCAATAGTTTTAAGCAATTGTATTTCAGCGATTAAAAACATTTAATCATTGAAACTTAGCGATCAATTCATGGACAATCCCTTCATAAACAGCACTTTATATTAAATTCTAAAAGAAATAAAACCAAAATAATCACTTGGGTTCAGAAGTCTGTTGAGTTGATATTGATTCCAGATCATCGAATTTATAACTTGAGTCTGTCAGATTTTTTTCTTGACCTCTCTGTGGTAGAAGAAGGTTACTTCAGTTTAGTCTAGTGGATTTTGAAATTCACAAAATACAATACAAATTTAAAAGATTGTAGTTTATCTAGAATTTACAAATGCAAGTGCTTATCCAAATCAGAAAGTTGATAAATTAGAAGAGCTATTGTATGGGGGCTAATGCAACGAAAGAATTGATATCGATATTATTCACTAATGTCAAAATTCAATCTTTCTCTTATCAGTTTGGTGTTAGTTTTATGCATCTTTGACAACTAGAAGTATTTTTGATTATTTTTGAAATCAGGCAGTAACTCTGAAATCAAGAATCCATCAGAGGTCATAGAGAGTACATATTCAGAAAATTATAAATGGCAGTGTACAGGAAGGACATGTTTGAACTCTATCAATAGCTAAACTAATCAAAGATAGAGTTTGAAATGCAGGTTTGAGAGCTGGTGATGACATATGAGAATTGCTGTAGCCTGCTTTGGTGAAATATGCCAGTATGCCAGACATATTGATCTGATATGAAATAATGAACACAATTTCAGGGGGCTCTTGGTATTCATATCAAGACCTTTATTCCAACAACCATTTTAGGCTCTGTAACTGAAATATGACCCTCAATGTTTCAATTTTTTCAAAGGTTGCAATATATTAGGACATCGTACCAGTACTGTTTCTGCTTCATTGATAAGACTTGCTGTTTTCTGTTCAAGCTCTGCATTTAGTCTACTGAAAAACAATGAGAAGATGAAGTAAGTTGAACTAAAGTTAAGGCTAAAATACACGATCAACTTTTTTTGTCAGTTTTTCCCCGCCCGTTTTTCCCCGCAAGATATGCTAATGTATTTCGGAATGCGTCACATAAACCCTTCAATTGCGTGTTGTTGTCTGAAAAAACCACAGCGAACCTCTCCTTTCCGGCTTGAGAGACTTTTTGACTGATCAGTTAAACTGAAGGTTTAAACACGTCCATCTTTTGAAAAAACTGATATCAGTCTTAACTGATCAGTCAGGAAATATCACAAAACCTCTCAAATTACGACTGAATAGGAACAACTAACGAAAAAAACTGATCGTGTAATTTAGCCTTTACAATAATAATGATAAATTCAAAATTCACAAAGCAAGTGGCAGAGGAGGGCACTGAGATGGAGCACATCCATTGCTTGCCTCAAATGACCATGTGTTGGAATGTTACACTTGATTTATTCAATGTTAAATTCCACTACCCTTCATGATTAAATAACTAGTACAAGAATAGTCTGAGTTGATAAAATATCTATAATAACCACACCAAAAATTATTGTTCTTTGGTGGAGATGGCCCATAACTACTTACATTCATGTTCCATATGCAAATACTTCCCTAACCCAAACATCAACCCTAACCCTGACTGGTTGCGCCAGTAAAGTATACCCATAGGGCATACCTAAAGTAATTCTTACATAAATTCTTCCTCCTTGCTGAGCAATTGCGTGGTCTTTTTGCTTTTTGCTGAAAAACTTGATGCCATGACTACAAAGTTCTCTTGAAGCTAACTAAAATAAAAATAAGAAACATGCAAAATTCATTCAAATACAAGCAATTTTTCCTTTATCAAATTTCCTTTCACGAAATTTCATTCATTCTTAAGAAAGACCTTGATAACTTCAAGTACTTTTATTAAAAATCAATTTCAGTTGAAGTAAAACAAAGTATTGCAATCAGTGACAGGGATTTAATTTGGGTATGGATTCACTGTCATGCACTAGCCCTTGTAAACTTTATCACCATTGTTGCATCCCATTTCTGAGTCTGGCCTAGTTGTAATGAGTAATACAGGAGTAATGCTCTGCTCTTGTTCTAGCGAGATTATGCTGTAGGTAGATTTGATCTTTTGTAGCTTTTAAATTAGTGTAGTACAGCAGGTCCACATCAGCTTCATGCTGCCACCTTTTTGCGCAATAATAAAACATGTAAGTAGTATATTATCTCTATAAGGATTGCGCATTGTCTAACGCTGCACCGAGTATCTGATGTACAAAAGTACAGAGCAATATAGAAGTTTCATGCTTTTATGATTGCAGAGAGCCAGTGTCCTTTCTTGTTTCTCTGATAAGTTGTAATATGTATTCGTTACATAAAGCGCACAAAAGCAGAATTGTTTAGACCCTGGATATTCATTTTTCCTACATCTACATCTACCGATTACTGCCAACCTTCTTAAAAGAAGATTCTGGCAGGGTGACAGGCCAGGTGGAAAGTTAGTTAATACTTTGAAAAATATGGTTGGTATTGGATTAGGGTGAACCAGCTACCCAATACGTAATATGAAAAATTGACCTCTCAGTCCACCCCATCCCCCTGTTGTCAGGATTACTTACCCACCAAAGACCTTGAAATAACAATAAATGTGTGAGAAGAAGGGATGCTTGGGTTTGTGCTTTCTCGCTTGACGCTTTTAATGTTTATCTTTTTTGTTGTTGTTGCTGTTGGATTTACTTGTTGAATGTAAACGAGGCTGGTTACTATAGTTAATTATGCTGCTTAGCAACGTAAAGACGTGATCATTGAACCAAATTAGTGCTGCCACTCGTAGAAATATTTACCTACAGTGGGCAATTTCACTGATACCTTTGGTAGAAATCCTGATACACGTTTTTTTATTTATAAGAAACCTAGCTCGGGTCCTAGTACTAAAAGTTTCTTAATTTTTCACCAGTTTCTAGAACTAAAAGTTTCTTAAAAGTTTCTTATTTCTAGATACGCACTTAACATCAAACCTTGCACTTTCCCTCGCATATTTCTTGTATCAAAGTGAAACCCACCTACTAATACAAGTAGACTCCACATCCTGTGTTCCTCTAAATAAAAACGTGTGACAAACTTAAATCAACCAAAAATGTATTGCTGACATATTACTTTCCGACTCAGAGAATCCTCTTATTTTTTTGAAGTTTCTTAAAAATATTTATGTAGTTCTAAAAGTTTCTTAAATTTTTGGGGCTCTAGTACTAGGTTTCTTATAAACCGGTTTCTTATAAAAAGAAAAACGTGTAATTCAGTATTTTTCCGAAATTTCATTGAAGATTTTCCTAGCCAAGAAGTTTTCAAGCCCAAGTTGACCAAGCAGAGTATTTTTCATACCTCCTATTGCATAATTTGGAAATAATATGAAGCGAAAGTTTAGTATGAATATTCTTTGTTGTAAAACGTAGGGTGATCAATGCTTGTTATCGGGAAAATTTTTTGGCTTTACATCGCTTATCATGAGCAAGAATATTGAGCTATTTGAGTGCTATTTGAGGGAAATTTTTAGGTTTTTGAAATATTTGTTGGGATATGTGGGTAAAAACTGGAATTTATGCGTAGGTTTTGCGTAGGGATAAATCTACAAGGCGGTAGGTGAATCTACGGTATTGTGGGTGGCAGCACTAGAATCAAATCAGTGCAGTTCATGGATAAATAATGAAACACAGAGCTGACTTTATTCTAGATTTGAAGCAAGATTTTTAGAACTTTTGTGAGATAAATATGTATGATCGAGCACCCAGATGTCTGACGATTCCAATTACTGGAACAGCAGACGAAGTAGGCCCAGGAACGTACACCAGGGATGAAGCTTTGACGCAAAGAAGGGCAGGTGTGTTGAGCTTTTTGAACTTTACCCTCCTGAGTCTTAGGCTTAGGCCCATGCTTAAGGTTGGAGCCACCATGATATAACCGGATGACCAGTAAAGAACTTCAGGATGGTGAGGAAAATCAGAAACATAGCGAAAAATGATAAATAGCACTAGTTTTGCATCTGACAACACTCGTCAGAGTAGGTCAGGAACAGTCTTTGATCTGTGTAGAGAACTTCTCAGATCAAAATGCTGAGGGTAATCAGAAACAGCTAAACATAATGACTACCAAAGCTCTACATTATTAGAGTAGTATGTCAGAATGAGAATGAAACCTTACAAATGATTATATCCAGATATGGATCAAAATTGGCCAATCATAAAGGAGGTGAATGATTGGTATAGTGAGAAACAACCGATCATACCATCAGTCATTTTCATCTTGCTCCTCAATCTCTGTGACGATCAGAGACTTATTATTATTTGCTAAACTTTCAAGCTCTGTAAAACTTCTTGGTGAAACTTAATCTTTTTTATGCATAGTACTCCTAGCTTGCAGAAAATCGGTACCTAGGTTCCCAGAAGGAGAAACATGTTTGCAGCTCTGAGTATTTTGTTGTCAAATTGTGATGAATCAGCTGAAACTTCTAACTTCATAACAGGGTGGTCCCAGACGGGGGAGGGGCTACAGATCCCTGCTGGAGGAGGTTAGCCCCCTGTCAGAGATAGATGATTCTAGATTTTCTTTGTCTCCGATCAAATGTTTTTGGTATTTTCATTGAAAATAGCCCCTACCTAAAGCTTCTAATCCCTTGTCGGAACTTGAAGAAACTTGGCACAACCACTGCTTTATAGCATTATTCTATTGTAGATGGATATGCCCCATTCCTGTCTATGACCACAAGAGAATCGTTCCTGACAGTTCCAGATCAGACGGTGTCAGCTCCTGGTCCTGGTCAATATGACCTTGCCGTTCTAGACAGAATCAAGGGTGGCTCCACCCTGGCAAATCGATCCAGTAGATTTCAAGATAACAAGAATGAAGTCCCTGGCCCTGGATCTTATAATGTTGCAAGTAAAAAAGACAAGCCGAGTGGCTCTTCAGTACTTGGTTTAATACAAGGGGTAGGTAGCTACAGATGGGAGATTGAAAAGTCAAAGCCTTAATGTAAACAATTACCCTGTTCACAGATCTGACATAAATAAACAAGATTTTAGAGACATATAACTAATGTTTGTAACTACCCGAAATCTACCAATGAAAATTAAGAGACAACCTATACAGAAATTAGATAAAAGATTTCAAATTTGTTTTATCTGTCAGTTGGCACCCTTGATCAAAGTTTTGAACAATAAGTAGACAAGGTCCCTTTGACCAAAAGAAGGCCACTAAAGGGTAATTTCAACCAATATTAGGCTTCTACCAAAATTTCAACCGCACATAGTTTTGATGGATGAAGGTAGTTTGACTTACAGAACCAATTAGTATAGCTAAACTCTTCATGACTCTATAGACCAGTTTCAATGTTTACATTTTACGCCTGTTGGCTTCTTTGTTTACTGCACAATTGGCATTGAATTCATTTTCAAAAGGTGTAACATCTTATTGTAGTTCTAATTTGAATTTCAAAAGAATCTCATTTGCCTGTCCAAAAATTTAAACATTAAAAGTGGTCTATACGCAATGTAAACTTACTCCATACATCTTGGGTATAGCTCTAGATTAGAGTGACATAAATATATTTCAACTAATTCTGCTCCAAAAAATAGCAATTAATTTACGTGTCATTCTATTTTCTAGAGTGGATATCAGCGGAAAGTTGCCTACCAAAGAAAATCCGACCCTCCAAGTATACCTACGCCGGGGCAGGCATATGGATTCCACGAATCTTCTGATGGAACATTAAAGAAACAAAGAGTGCCAGAAAGAGACAAAACATTGGGACCAGCTTACTATAAAGTTAATGATGTAAGTTGTTGTCAACAGCATATTTCATTATCCTATGATAATTTTACTTTTTTACTTCACCTTACACCTTTCTTACTTTATTTTGATTTACTTTACTTGACTTGGTTTTACTAACTTAACTTAACCTTACTTCACTTAACTTTACTATACTTTTTTTTACCTGACTTAACTTTACTTAAACTAGTACTTAATTTAACATTACTTTACTTTATTTCACTTTTCTTTACTTTTTCTTTTCGTTATTTATCAATTTTATTTCCCCTTTTTAGGATGAAACTTCAGCTGTCCAGAAGTACAGAGGCATCCATTTCGGAAAGATGACTTCAACCAGGAAGGAATCACAAGGTTGGGAAAAGAGGCATTATCTTTTATTCAATCTTTCTTTTAGAGTATCGTGGTTTTTGTTTCCGAACCACTTATTTAAGATTTTTGCTTTTCCTTCATGGAACTTTATTCATTCCATTACGAATAGGTAACTTTGGACCTGGACCAGGGCAATATGATCCATTCAAGCCAAAGCCTAAAGCTCCAATTGACTATGTAAGTATTTTGTGCAGTTTTCTTCTTTGTAGGTTCATATCGTTTTATATCTGCATACACAGTAATGTAGTGTTAAAGATAAACTAAGAGTGATATTGAAAAATGTATCACATATGATATTGAAAAATGATTGTTTATTTTCTTATCTCCCAGATTATTGAAGAACAGAGAAAAAAGCCACTTGATTCAAAGGTACAAGATTTTTGCTCAAATTTGTTAATTCATTCCTGAGTATGTTCAGCACTTTCAGCAATTTTGCTTGTCGTTTCCTAGGCGCCATTCAAATTGATAACTAAAATTTGGTTAGTTTCAATTAAGCACGTTAGGAAGCTAGTAATTTATTTATAAATTAAGCTTTAATGGTGCTAAGTGTATATATTATATATGCTGTTAATATATATGCAGTGGTAAAGGGCACTAGAGTATAATCGCGAGGTTGTGGGTTCAAGTCCTACATTTTCATTTTCTCAAATTATCTGGGATTGATTTTCTAAATCCTACTTCTTCTCCAGTTAAATCTATTGAATACATTTTTTTCTTCATTAAAGTATTGAAATCATTTAAACTGTATATTGAATAACAATGATATTTAAGAATGAAGTTTAAAGTACCTCAATTACTACTATATGCTCCCACTCCATTGAGAGAAGAATATGGAATACGCAGCTCAACTCAAATCAGTCCTTAGTTTACCCTCAAAATAAGTACCCATGGGTATTCATTGACATGTTTGCAAAATCTTATCAAGGTGATACTTTTTTTGCAGTTACCAAGATATCACGAAGTCATCGAAATCGTTGAAGAGAAAAAGGTAAGAACAAAATCTTTATTTGATAGAACTTAGATATACTCACTGTGAGTTATATTTTCTAAACCTTTGCTTGTCCACTTCGTCGTTACAATAAATCAAATGCTTCTTTCTCTTTCTATAGGCAGTTCCTGGTCCTGGAAAATATGAAATCAAGAGTCAATTTGATCCTAGTCGTCCTCAGCCAACAGATGCTTCTGAAAAGCCTCCCTTCAACTCAGCAGCAAATGTAAGGAGGGGTTTTTTCTTTTCATAGAGATATCTTTGAAAATCAAACATAATTTCTTATACCTCCATGTATGTGGTTATTTATAAGAAAAATTATACCTTAAATTATTACCGTATGCAGCAGATAAAAGTAGATATTTTTGAAAAGCCATTATTAATCAAATGTTGTCTTGAATACACTTTAAGTATTTTGTATCAGGGATGTAACTTTATCAGCATGGGTAAATTTTGCTCCTTGCCCATGCTCAATTTTCAAACCTATTCATTTTTGCAATTTTACCAAATGACCCTTGAAACAACTTTGGATGACCGGCCCTTCAGCTTGAACAACCAGTCTGTCCCTTGTTTGTAAAGACACCAAATATTGAAATATACCAACTTCAATTTGGCAATTTTTGAAATGTTTTGTCTTAAAATCAAATCTAGTTATTGCATGGTCGAATAGATATTTGCAATGTCAACTATCACTTTTCCATCTTTTTAGAGGTTTCTGGACCTCAAAAAGTCAGCACCTGCTCCAGGTTCTTACAACGATCCAAGACATGCGCTTGAAGCACTTAACAAGTAAGTGAATTATTCTTACTTGGGCTCATGTATTTATCAGGGGCATATATAAAGTAAGAAACGTTTCAAGCTACTATGCTTATCTTACCCCAAAACCTCTATTAAGGCCCCAGGAGGCTTATATAATTTTTGAAGGTATAGAGTGGGGCTTTTTTTTAAAGAGGGTGAGAAGAAAATTCTTCACTCCCGAGCATCTAAAGTTAGAAATTTGCTACATTACTATGGAATACATGCATTAACTACCCTAATTCATCATATTTCACTCTGTAGTTTTTCTTGTAAGTAGAGGGGGGGGGGGCAAGAAAGGTGAGGGACATTCCATATCAAGTGTAACCAAAAAAAAGTCAAATCTGGAGACATTTTTATAGATTTTCTTCAGAACTTCAAGATTTTTTTAGCATTTTGATTGAAAATCCAGGTTAAAATTTTTTTTGGATCGGTCATGTGGTTTAGAAATTATGACCGGTCAAAGTTTTGAGAAATGCGGTCAACGAGGAATGACCCGCTAAGACCAGAATTGCATAGTTCTGGTTTTCTGTACCCTACAGGGTTGGGAATAGGCTCATTTGAAAGCTCTTGCTGTGTAGAAACCAAAATATCCACTATAAAACCTCCATTACCTATGCCTGACAGTTTAAAACTGAAGTAAAACGTTTGACCTTTGACCCTAACCGGGAGGCAATTTCAAAATTAAAAAAAAGATATTTTCCAGGTAGTGCAGGTCATAAGCAACAATCTCTGAAATTTCTAAGGTGGGCCGACAATGGGTCTAAGTGCAGTGATTTGTTGACTGCTGACCAGTCAGAAATAGTTCTTAAAATTTTCGCATTTTTGGGGATTTGAAAATTTGAAGATGAAAAACTTGAAGTGTTATAATTGAATTTCTCAAGAAAGGTTGTTTAAACATATTTAAGTTTTAATGCGAAGAGTAATGATGAATTTTGCAACTTTGAGTTTGTAGTCATTGCAGTTAGATGAGGACCACACCAGAAAAGGGAGTGAGGTGATATTCCTACTTGAATCCCTCAGCAATAACATGAATGCGTGGCTACTTGACACTAGATTATAACCTTGTTGATTTTTCTCTCTGTGTACCCTATTTGCTTCAAACAGAAAATACATGTTTTCATAAGAATGCAATGCTGCAATTTGACCCAAACTTAAGAATATTCTAAGGATATTCCTAGCCTAAAAAGATTAAATTCTTGTGGAAAGTTTCTGTTTTTGGGTCCAGCCGTGTAAGTATATCTGAAACATCAATGACAAGGATCTCGGCATGCCTTGGGTAGAAAAAAGATGAATTTGGACCATGTGGATGCAAAAAGGTGACCTTCACTTCATGACTTTCCGGGTAGACTTCCATAACATGTGCGAGCCACCATTTCTGATCATACTCGACAGCAATATAGCCTTGTCCTTGGCTGTCGTCAACAACTTTGTAACCTCCCTTTCTGATTGAGACATCTCTAGCTGTGATGCTGCCACAGTACTCCTTTACGTACAAGGAAGATCTTGATATGAGCCTAAAACAGCGGAGCTTTTGTGTACCAGCAATAGTTTTGGCAGTTGCAAACCTGTCACGAGTAAGTCGTTCTTCTGAATTCCACTCCTTACTATCAACAAACTCTGCATTTATTCCCTCAAGATTTGCCTCAATAAATTGGAACAGCTGGCGAGGGGATAGGATTTGGTCATTATAAGGACGCTGGAGACTTGCTTTAGTGGATTCTCTTTTGATTGTCCCACCTATACCATCAGAAAGTCCCTTGCCATGGCTAGTGGCGAAAAAGTGCCACTCACAAGGAGCACCGAAATCTTCTTCGTGCAGGCAAAGATTAACAAAATTTTTGAAATTTTTGTATTGCCCGGTACAACCATCAGAGGAATAAATAATCTTTGGAAAAGAATCAAATCTACTTCTCAGATGGTTTATTAGTCTCTTTTGAAAGAGATGGACAGCAACAGTGTCATGAATGTTACAATCTGATAGAAGCACAAAGTTGCTGTGTTTCACTTCTCCATCCTCAGTATAAAAATAAACAAATGGATGCAGAGTGGTCATGCTATTATTCCAATGGAATGATAGTGCTTCATCCTGCACAACAAATGAAAAATCTGAGAAATCCCCAATAACTAAGAATTCACCTTCTTTCAGTGTTTCTTTTGGTTCCTTCAGGAAGTTTGACTGCTGTTTCGCAATAAAATCATGGCGTCGAAGATTCTCCAATTTCTCCAAAAATGCGTCAATAAAATCATCAATTGGCTGTACCATCGTTTCAAACTTTGATCGGTCAGTTGAGACCCATTACTTAAATTCAACCTCGTCAGCATCATTATGCAGCATGATATTCTTATGAAAACATGTATTTTCTGTTTGAAGCAAATAGGGTACGCAAAGAGAAAAATCAACAAGGTTATAATCTAGTGTCAAGTAGCCACGCATTCATGTTATTGCTGAGGGATTCAAGTAGGAATATCACCTCACTCCCTTTTCTGGTGTGGTCCTCATCTAACTGCAATGACTACAAACTCAAAGTTGCAGATTTTTTTACATAATGCTATATGCAGCTACAATTCATCATCACTCTCCGCATTAAAACTTAAATATGTTTAAACGACCTTTCTTGAGAAATTCAATCTTAACACTTAAAGTTTTTCATCTTCAAATTTTCAAATCCTCAAAAATGTGAAAATTTTAAGAACTATTTCTGACTGGTCAGCAGTCAACAAATCACTGCTCTTAGACCCATGGTCGGCCCACCTTAGAAATTTCAGAGATTGTTGCTTATGACCTGCACTACCTGGAAAATATTTTTTTTTTAATTTTGAAATTGCCTCCCGGTTAGGGTCAAAGGTCAAATATTTTACTTCAGTTTTAAACTGTCAGGCATAGGTAATGGAGGTTTTATAGTGGATATTTTGGTTTCTACACAGCAAGAGCTTTCAAATGAGCCTATTCCCAACTCTGTAGGGTACAGAAAACCAGATCTATTCAATTCTGGTCTTAGCGGGTCATTCGTCGTTGACCGCATTTCTCAAAACTTTGACCGGTCATAACTTCTAAACCGTATACCCTAGACCAGTGAAATTTTCAGGAATTATGTATTTCACCAGCAGTAAACTATAAACAAAATTTGAGAGAAATATAGAAGGTTGCCTTTTTTTGCTGGTTACACTTGATATGGAATGTCCCTAGAGTGGGTAGATTGTATAGCACTGATGATTCAAATCTGTGTTTCTTGCCTGGAGTCCCTCCCAGGTTGATTTTTCATTCTCACAAATAAATTGATTAAGGATTTTGACTTTCCAATATTTACAAGGATCACAATCGATGGAGGGTCTATAAGTATGTTGAGTGAATTTTGCTATTATTTATTTTTTGCAAGATTGACAGGTTTGAAACGAAGTCCCTTCGGGCAAACAAGTGTCAGATTTCAAGGAGAACATCATGTCAAGAAAACACCAGGTAAATCCATTAATTTCTAATGTTTCTTATTTTTTCTATCAATCCTCAAATTGCCTATTTCAAGTAGCTTACCCCAACCAAAATTTCATCCCCCAGCCATGGTAAAGCAACGAGAATACCATGCTTTATTCATGGTTTTTTACCATGATGGTACAAGCATGGTTGGGAGTCAAAATGACCATGGTCAAACGATGGTACGTCCAAGAATGTCAGATTCACCTTATATGATAAGTTTTGTGTGATTAACACCATATTAACTAGATTTCTATGCAATAAGAATAATTTGAAATAGGCATTTCTGCAATGAGCAACTAGTGGAATACGTTTCTGTGTGATGTGCGCTCTGGGCAGCCGTGGAGATCAAAGTACGAGCATATACAACACGACCCTAAAGCAAATCAATTTTTCAAATAGTACAAAATCTATGAATACAAGACAGGAAGCGCTGAGGAAATGGACATAGCGAAGTGCAAAATACTGTGAAAGTGGATACCTGCAAGGGCGAGCAGACTCTATATAAATACAAGGCGTGAAGGGCTGAAGAAACCGATAGAACAAGTGTCTTAAAAGAAGTATTTGTTGTCATGAAAGTTATATTAGTTGGCATAGACGTGTTCTTTCAAATTCGGTAAAAACTCGGAATTTATGAATCTATATATATAAAACAGAACTGTTTGTATGTATGTTTGTATGTATGTATGTATGTCCGCTTAAAACTCAAGAACTACTCCATGCACAGCAAAATGAAAGGTATCATTCTAACCAGAATTTATCTGGGAGTGTCCTTAGCTGAAAATATTTTACAAATCGTTTAAAGATAAAGGAGGAGAATCAAAAATGTTACGAGTAGTTGAGATAAATTGCGTTAAAATATGAATTTCTTTGATGCAATTATGACGTCAAATAAACGACCGGGCTGTAGCTGTTTTTCTTTCTTAGTTACAAGTTTTTTTTCTAGAGACGTACACAAATGATTAAAGCACTGAGCACTGAGAAAGTGGATACCGCAGGCGCGCAGCGCCCTGTGGTAGACGCTAGTCAATGAATAAAGGTGACACCTTTAGGATTTCAAGAGATATGGTGGTCTGTTCAGCACCACACAAAATATGTCAGATATTTTCAAAAGCCATATTATCATTCATTTTAGGTCCTGGCACCTACAATCACATGGACTTGGCGACTTCATCAGTGAGAAAGGCCTAGTAAGTCTTCCTGTTGTTTACTAATTGTTCTTATATGTACTAATGATTCTCAATGCACTTCTTTGGTGCAGGGTCATGAGGGGGTAAATTGGGAACTCAGATTTGTCTTTTTATCAACTGGAAATATATGTGATCGGACTTCTTTGAACTGGGATTAGGGAATAAAAAATTAAATTGGGACTGGCATTGTTAGACATGTCAATATTGGGAATTTCTATATTTCCCTTATTGGGATTGATATTTTTGCTTATTTTCGTGCTTGGAATTGATATCAGGACCCTCTATAAAACCTTCTTGATTAGTCAGCAAATTTCATGGGCCGTTTGTGCTTTTTGTCAAAAACAATACCTTGTGATGATAGTTTTTTTTGTATTTGGCTATCAATAAACTGCTTCGGTTAGTCTACCTATCTAATGTCGACTCTTTCTGCTTTGCACAATCAATACCTTATAAAGGTATTTTGCAAATAAACCAATACCTTGCGAAGGTAGCAAGCGTATTTGCCTATCAACTCTCCATACACTGCATCATTAGTCTACTTATTCAGCGGACCCTTTGTGCTTTGCACATAAACCTATACCTTACGAAGATAGTAAGCGCAGCACCCTATGAAGTATCAAGTTACTGCCTCTTTTAGTTTACCCATTCAGTTGGCTCTTTCTACTTTTTGTATAAGCCATTTCCTCACGAAGATGATTATATTCCCCTACCAACAGAAACTATCATTAATCAATGCTTTTAACGTTGTATTTTTACAGTTTATCAAGCACAAGAAAAGGAGGCTTTGGAGCAACTGCCCCTCGCTCCGTCCAGCTAAACAAAAAAGACGATTTCCATATTCCAGGTTTGCATCACAATTATTTGTACATCACAATAATGGAGTCAAAATAATTGAGGCAAATTACAACTTAGTTTATGATTTATAAGACGGAATTACTATATTCAAATTCTGTTTTTGAATTAGGACTTTTAGTACATCATGTTGTTTTTATAAGTAGTTCCATCAGCCTCGGTGCGGCTTTTAAAAGACTAAATTGTTCATCTCGACAAGCCTGTTTTATGGTTTCCCGCTCATAAGGAGATGTACATATTAGCGGTTCATCTTAGTGGTACATCTCAGTGGTACATCTCAATAATTCATCTCAGTGGTACATCTCAGTAATTCATCTCAGTGGTACATCATAGTGGTCCATCTTAGTGGTTCATCTCAGTGGTACAACTCAGTAATTCTTCCCAGTGGTATATCATAGTAATTAATCTCAGTGGTACATCATAGTGGTACATCTCAGTGGTATATCTCAGTGGTACAACTCAGTGGTACAACTCAGTAATTCTTCTCAGTGGTTCATCTCAGTAATTCATCTCAGTGGTACATCTCAGTGGTATATCTCAGTGGTACAACTCAGTAATTCTTCTCAGTGATACATCTCAGTGGTACATCTCAGTGGTACATCTCAGTGGTACAACTCAGTGGTACAACTCAGTAATTCTTCTCAGTGGTTCATCTCAGTAATTCATCTCAGTGGTACATCTCAGTGGTACATCTCAGTGGTACATCTTAGTGGTTCATAAACTGATGAGAGGGAGACTACAAAACAGACTTGCAGAGATGAAAAATCGTGTCATTTCAGTCTCATCTTCTTAGTGTAGAATACAAAATATGTCTACGATATCCGATTTGATATCACAAATTTCTTATATTTGCAGGGCCCTCGCATTACATAGTGGAAGACATATTAGCGGTTCATCTTAGTGGTACATCTCAGTGGTACATCTCAATAATTCATCTCAGTGGTACATCTCAGTAATTCATCTCAGTGGTACATCATAGTGGTCCATCTTAGTGGTTCATCTCAGTGGTACAACTCAGTAATTCTTCCCAGTGGTATATCATAGTAATTAATCTCAGTGGTACATCATAGTGGTACATCTCAGTGGTATATCTCAGTGGTACAACTCAGTAATTCTTCTCAGTGATACATCTCAGTGGTACATCTCAGTGGTACATCTCAGTGGTACAACTCAGTGGTACAACTCAGTAATTCTTCTCAGTGGTTCATCTCAGTAATTCATCTCAGTGGTACATCTCAGTGGTACATCTCAGTGGTACATCTTAGTGGTTCATAAACTGATGAGAGGGAGACTACAAAACAGACTTGCAGAGATGAAAAATCGTGTCATTTCAGTCTCATCTTCTTAGTGTAGAATACAAAATATGTCTACGATATCCGATTTGATATCACAAATTTCTTATATTTGCAGGGCCCTCGCATTACATAGTGGAAGACATATTAGCGGTTCATCTTAGTGGTACATCTCAGTGGTACATCTCAATAATTCATCTCAGTGGTACATCTCAGTAATTCATCTCAGTGGTACATCATAGTGGTCCATCTTAGTGGTTCATCTCAGTGGTACAACTCAGTAATTCTTCCCAGTGGTATATCATAGTAATTAATCTCAGTGGTACATCATAGTGGTACATCTCAGTGGTATATCTCAGTGGTACAACTCAGTAATTCTTCTCAGTGATACATCTCAGTGGTACATCTCAGTGGTACATCTCAGTGGTACAACTCAGTGGTACAACTCAGTAATTCTTCTCAGTGGTTCATCTCAGTAATTCATCTCAGTGGTACATCTCAGTGGTACATCTCAGTGGTACATCTTAGTGGTTCATAAACTGATGAGAGGGAGACTACAAAACAGACTTGCAGAGATGAAAAATCGTGTCATTTCAGTCTCATCTTCTTAGTGTAGAATACAAAATATGTCTACGATATCCGATTTGATATCACAAATTTCTTATATTTGCAGGGCCCTCGCATTACATAGTGGAAGACAAGGGAACGACAAAGAAACCACAGCAGACATCTTCGGTCTTCGTTTCATCAACGAATCGTCTACAAACTCCAACACCAATAATCAACGTATGTTTTGTCATTGTTGTTGCCACTAGCGTTATCACTGGCTGTTATTTCAAGTGTAATGAATCATTTGTTTTGACGTACAGCATGATCTAAACGCAATGAAGAGAAATGAAGAAAAGAAACTGCTTATTGAGGATACACTCTTCTTTATAAGAACAATTTTATAAGAACACGAGCCTCAAATTTGGCCAAACCTTATGAGGAAGCTAAGAACAAACCGAAGCTGACCATTTTTGGCTCAATACAAAATTTTATGAAATAATCATAAGACTGAGAAATAATCGCAAAACAAGCCGATTGGCAGCACACAGATAATGTCAGATGGTCAAGAGAGTCAAATTTGAAACAATTAACACTACTGATAGAAAAAAGCTTGCCAACCATTGTTAAAGTAAGAACAATTTAAGAACATTTCAGGCTGAAAACAGAGGAATATTTAAGAAAAGCCAGCTTCAAATCAATTTTACTGGTTCTTATAAAAAAAGAGTGTAGATTCTACTGTCTAACCCAATAGGCCACTGTATTTACAAATGAGCTGCTATTCCAGGGTTTTGTTTCAACAAGAGGGGGACTTAACAAAACGTTTGATTTTTTGAATTTCAATCCGTTTTGAAAAAGGCTCTGTTTGATTTTCAGGAAAATCCTCCACCTGGCTCTTATGAAGTGACGAAATCATACGACAAAACTCAAGGTAAAGTTATAAAATTATGATATTCCTCTGAGGATGGTTTTCACCCGAAAAGCTTTTGCTAAATTTTAATATCAAGATAAAGTATTTTCTTAGAACTGATCGAGTGAGAACATAAGATAAAGGTTTTCAAGAAAGCGATGGGCTCCTTTGAAGATATTTTATCCTTTCTTGACAGCACAAAACCTTTATTACAGTAGTTCTTGAAGATGGCAAGGATATTTGGAATCATATCGAGGTATTACAACTCCTGGTGATAAATGCTTGTTTCTCACCATTCTCACCATACCAATCATTCACCTCCTTTCTTATTGTTCTTATTATTCTCATATCTTTCCGTTCCATTTCTAGGAAGAGTTTTGTACCCGGCCAGCCAAACAGAAAACTCATCGGTCCGCAAGAATGGGGCCTTTTTATCGTCCACGAAACGCTTCTCCAAGCCACGTGACGTCATAATCAAACAAACCAGTCGCCATAATCCCGGACCCGGAAAATACGAAGTAAAGGGCGGAACAGTTCCGGGCGGAACATTAGTGTGTAAAGAGAGCAGATTTAAGGGTGGACGTAAAGACGAGATACCAGGACCTGGTGCATACGAGGTGAGATGAGAGTTTGTATGTCTTGAGTATCTAAATAGCTACCTATTTTGGTGCATATGAAACTTTTTCTTATTTGGACAGCAAGATGTGTGAAGTTTTATGCACCTGTAAAAGAGCTGTTTTGTGCTAATAATACTGCATTCTTGCATAGTTCGTGGAGGCATCCCCCTAGCTGGGTTGTGATTCACCTTAATTCATTCACCTTAATTCACGAAATCAGGCATTAAAAAATCAGATGTCATGATTTCATGCACTCAATAACGCATCACGAAAAAATATAGGGGGCCCTTCACGTAGAGCCAATATCCGCATATGAGTTTGGTTATTATATCTGGTGGGTGTTATCAAACAAATAAAGAAGAGACAAATGAATATAAACAAATCAATAAAACTTACAACAACCAGAAGATGTCTGACCAGGTTTGATTACTTTGGCTTAATGACAATGACAAATAATAATAGACTGAAGATCCATTTCCATTTGCTTCAGTATCCAAATCATGTTGCTCCATGTAAAGAAGAGGCGTTCTGAAATTGAGAATATAAGTGTTAAGAGAGTATACTCGTATTTTACAAAATATGATGATTAGAGTTTACTGATGAAGATAAATGGAAATCTTTAAAAAGCAAAGTTTATTTTAGAATAAGTCTATTTACATTTTATAAACTTGGGAAACTTTGGTCTCGTATTATCATATGATGATTTAGATCGATATCCTTGTTACTCAATGTAAAGCCGGAGAGGAAACACATTCTCAATTTTCTTCCAAAACAATACTAACTTAACGATAGTATTTGACAACTTCTGTATGTGACTGATGAAACTTTGAGCTCAAATGTAACATAAACAAGAAAGAAGAATGGCTCTTTGTTACTTCTTACTTGCAGCCAGTAACAGAGAGTCAGTTTCTTCTTGTTTTTAACTGTAAGAGTTTATTTATCTCTATAGCATTGTGTGGTCTATACCTACATCACAGTGCTCGATGTACAGAAGTACAGAGCGATAGAAACAATAAATGAGACTGGCTCTCTGTTGGTTAGAAAACCATGCATGCTTTTTCAATCTAACTAATATCCTATTCATGAAACTTGAAACAACAGAGAGCCAGTTTCATTTCTTGTCTTCTTTACTTATCATCCAATTCATCTCTACAGCATTGCTTGGTGTATGCCTGCTCACAGTACTTGATGTACTGATGGGTACCCAATATTTAGACAGACTATAGTCCATTTCATTTCATTCTCCCTGATGATTGCATAAGGATGAAACTTTGAGCAACAGAGATCCAGTCTCCTTTCTTGTTTCTTATCTATGACTGCTTTGTAGTCTGTAGTTCTGTTTATCGACCACTAGGATGTAGGTATAGACCACGAACAGTTATAGAGATGAATATATACATCTCATAGTCCAGTGCAATACAGTCATTACAATAAATATATACATCTCTTAGATTAGTACATCTGCTGACGAGTGAGCAATCACGATAAAGGCTTGTCGAGATGAATGAGTAGTTTCTTGTTTCTTTCCTACCAATTAGTATACATACATCTCATTGTTCTATTCATTTTAGTCTCCCTAATGATTGAATAAGCCTGAACCGTTAAGCAACAGAGAGCCAGTATGTGTCTAATAGATCGTCTAATTCATTCTATTTCATTCTAGCTGAGTCCACTGGTGAGGCATACCGTCCTGAAAGGAACCTTCAATGCAACATTACACAACCCAGTCGCTCAAACCTACGAAGAGATAGACAACAGAACTAAGCAGAACCGCGAGCTAAGCATCACAGCATAACAACAATTCCAATTTTCATAAACATGTTTGCTCATTAGAGAGGACTGCGTGGGATTCAAGATACATAAACAATAATATTGTAAATATTTTGTAAATCGGATTGTAGGGACTATTGCTTTTTTTGATACTTAGTGAAATTAAGAGGGTATGTTTAGAAATGAATATGATTCTCAGTGCTTGAAAATTTTGTTTTCTGTATATAATACCTGAGTTTATCTTCAGAATGAGTTAATTATGTGGTCTTTGTTTCAAATTCTTCTGTTTCTTTCTGTACTGATACCTTTTCGGAAATTTGAGTTTTAACGAAACAAAATAATAACCACATTTCGTCTGACACTCATTGGAGTGGTACATCCATGTAGTGCTATACCCAGAGTTTGTTAATTTATTGGTCAACACGGTTCATAAAAGGTATTCATACTAGCCCAGTTGACTCCAATATTTTATACACTTGTTTAAATAAGGAAATGGTCCCAGCCTTTAACGTTCATTATGGATTTCAAGCCCTCAAAGTTGTTTAAGAGTTGCTTATGTTTTGAAAACAAACAAAGTATAGACCATTCCCTGCACCCCTAAACTGCTTATCTTCACAGTGTACACGTGAGAAAACCTTCACCATACCAAATATGCTTAACAATGAAAAATAGTGTGATAAGTATAGTCACCCAGATGCTTAGCTGCTTATTGATATATTTCATCGAGATAGAGTCCTGGAGTTACTTATTCTTTTGGTCATTCCAGCCCTTGTTTGCTTACTTACTTGTTGCCTATTGAAAAAGGTGTTTTTGTAATTCAAACTCAGAGTAAAGGTTCAGAATCTACGTTAGCAAAAAGAGCAGTCTTTTGATGGTACAGAACTTAATATAGCCAGAAATGTCGGAAACAAACACATAGATTACTTTTCGTCTGACACTCAACAGAGTAATACTTGACTCTGCTATAGGTCAACATTTGCTCGACAACCCAGAGTGTGCTAAAGCCTACAGTGAGAATGGTTTTGGAATAATTGGCAGAGCAAGATCTACATTTCGCTTTGGTATTTTGGAATCAGTCTATATAAAAACCAGGGATCCCCTATTGTGTAGACAGAAGGAGTTCATTTTCGCCTAGGGACTCTTGAAGTAATCTTATTGGTCAGCTCACTGTATCGTGGGTGTTGATTTGTTCTCTCTCACTATACTATCAAAATAAGTGAAAAAGGGTGAAAAAAAAAACAAAATAGAATCAAAAACGAAATCACAAAGGAAATAATTTCAAAACCTATATTCCAACAACATGTTATTATCCGTATCGTTCCCTTTAGATGCTTGCTGCACGCCTACGTGTATTGTATGTCTATTTTATGTATTCTTTCCTCCTTTGTTTAGTTTAGTTTATTTTATTTTAGCTTATTTTACTTTATACTCTTTGCTATGACGACACAATAAAAGTAACTGTTGTAAGTCATTAATTTGAATATGAATATGAATGTACCAATAATCCACCTCTTTTCTGATTGGCCTATTTCGATCCACATCTGGGTATATAAATCGGTTAGGTTTCGTTTCGTTCTCTTTCTGCCGTATTACTCTGTTGAGTGTCATACAAAAAGCTTAAGTAATATATGTGTTCGTTTCACTTTGTCTCCGATATTTCTGTCAATGATAAAGTAAAAAGAGTTTGTTACAAGTTTAAAACTTATTGTTGTTTTTGATTGTAACTTTTTACTTTCTTTAATGTTAATTTGGTTTGGGTACTTGTTAAAGTTATACATTCGTCATGGATACTTTTGGTTCCAAAATCCGACTCTATGACAGCCCCCCCCCCCACATTTTGGTATTAGATTTGAACCCCAGGCTAAATCGTAAGGCAGTAATTTCAATTCTGGACTATGTCCAGCATTACTCAGTTTCAGAATTGTTTATTTTCCGTATTGTTAATTCATGAGATTGTTTATTTTTCGACACGCTCTACTTTCGATCAATCAATTCTCTTCTGTTTATCCCTTTGTGGATGTGGAGTGGGTGGAACGATGTTCTCTATTATCATGCAAATATGAGTCTAACATCAGACAATCCTGCATGCTGATTGGACGATAAGGCTGCTGATCGTGATCTGATTGGACAGTTCTAATGAACACACCTCTCGATGGTCTGACTCGTACTCGGCCGTGTTGTAAATTTTTGGAAGAAAACAATCTTGCACAATATCACATCGCGATTAAGCCGTTGAAAGCTGCGGAAACGAACGGATATTCTTCTAGAAAACCGAAAACTTCCAGCACTTATTGGAAAATCAAGCCTCTTGACACAGAAAGAAGCTTTTTTATGCCAAGAAAAAACCTTCATTTTGCTGTTGCTACGAACGATTGAAATCTGGCTGTAGAATTTAGGCCTTAAAATTGCGACGTGGCACCCCACATAGAAATCCACATCCTCCCACAACACTGATCGAAGAAGGCTGCAAACCGCATTTGTGAGTATTCTTTTTTGTTTACAACACGGTTCGTGAATTTCTCGATTTTTCTATCAAATTTTGAGTGAAATGCAATGAATGAGGTCAAGGAGATCTTCCTTCCACACTTGTGTGTGTGGGCTAGGCCTGTATTTGGACGAAGGCGTTAAAAATGCTTAGAAAAAACATGGAAGGAAATATAACTCATTAGGTTTAAGTTCTAGTTTATTTATACTAACCTATAAAGACAGGATTTCTGCTGAATTTCAAGCAATTGTTTTTCTAATGCCAGCGGCATGAAGAGAAAATTCTCGAAAGATTGAGGTAAGTTCATTACGAAATAAAAGCGTGCATATTTAAAGATCGACTGACCTCTTCACCTTTCGATGACATCTTAGCTTGATAATTAAGTGGTAGCAAACGCTTACAACACTGACCACCCTATGACCCCCTGAAATCCAACACAAGAAGATAAGACTGGCAAATCCTTCTGTTTCCCACATTTGCGAAGGCATGATATCATGACATTGTGGTGCAATGAAATGTTGATATGAATGAAGAAAACAATTTCTATTTGAGCTTTTTTATAATAGCTATTCAATAATATGGATGTAGCTTGAGGGATTTCTCCTAGAAAATGTGAAGTGGGACATCAGCAGCTAAAGCTGTTTGTTATGTACAGCTTAAGTAAAGCTTGGTCATGTGAGGTTGGTCATGTGAGGTTGGTCATGTGAGGTACTTACTCCTCTTAGGCGGCCTTTACATGACAGATCTCATCCCGGGCTGAGTTTGCCCCGGGTTGACTTCAACTCGGGGTCTCTTAAATTCGCTCCTGTTTACATGATGTTTTCCACCCGAGTTGAAAAATCGTCCCAGCATGCTTTTCGGCACTGGGAGGCAAACCAATTGCTGTTGTTGTTGTCATTGACAGCACAGTGCATTGAAAATGGCGCCAAATGAAGATAGACAGAGGAATTTCATATTTTATCCTCCCCATGATCCCTTTCGAGCGCCTCCCACAATCCTTTTCGAGAATCTCAACTCGCCCGAGTTGAAAAAAATTGCGTTTACATGGTGGTTTCAGCCCGAGTTGAAATCTCGCCCCGGGTTGAGATGGCGAGTTGAACTCAGCCCGGGTTGAGTTTCAACTCGCCTCTTCTCCTGTAAACACAATAAGAACATTGACTGGCAGCCGAGTTGAAACTCCACCTGGGGCGAACTCAGCGCGGGGCGAGATCTGTCATGTAAAGGCCGCCTTAAGATAATATTCACAAATTGTCTGAGACAGGGTGTATTTCCCGAAATATGGAAGTGTGCAAATGTAGTGCCGATTCACAAGAAAAACGAGAAGAATGTAAAGAGTAACTATCGTCCTATTTCTTCTTTACCCATCTTCGGGAAGATTTTTGAAAAGCTTGTTTACGACTCTCTATACTTGCATCTTGATTCTTGTAATTTGCTCAACCCCAATCAATCAGGTTTTCGGTCTGGCGACTCAACAGTTAACCAACTAATTTCCATAACGCATACGATATTTGAGGCCTTTGATTGTAATCCTTCTCTTGATGTTTGTTCTGTATATCTTGATATTTCTAAAGCCTTCGACAGGGTGTGGCATGATGGTCTTATTTATAAATTAAAACGATGTGGTGTTTCAAGGAAGCTTCTCTCTCTTATACAAAGTTTTCTTAAGGATCGAAAACAGCGAACTGTTCTGAATGGAAAGTGTTCTAACTGGGGAGATATTTCGGCGGGAGTACCGCAGGGATCTATTCTAGGGCCTTTATTTTTTCTTGTTTACATAAATGACCTGACTGCTGGTCTTAAATGTAATGTCAAACTTTTTGCGGATGACACGTCTTTATGTACGGTTGTTTGAGAAGCTAGTGAAGCAGCAAGTGATATGAACCATGACCTTAAATTGATCAGTGAGTGGGCTCATGATTGGAGAATGTCCTTTAACCCCGACCCACAAAAACAGGCTGTTGAATTGTTATTTTCAAGGAAAAGAAATGAAATAGACCATCCTGTGGTTCTCTTTAATGATACACCCGTAAAAAGAGTAACTGATCATAAACATTTAGGAATTATTCTAGACTCGAAGCTTTCCTTTTCGGCCCATATAAAATCTGCTATCTCTAAAACGAGAAAGGGTGTTGGCTTGCTGAAAAATCTTTCTAAATATCTACCACAACATACTCTAAGCGAACTGTATAAGCTTTTCGTGCGACCGCATCTGGACTACGGTGATGTTATCTATCACATCCCAGCTAAAGTATGTGAATTTAGTCAAAACATCAGGTTATCAAATTTATTGGAAAAATTAGAATCTGTACAGTATTTGGCTGCCCGTGCTGTAACAGGAACTTGGAAGGGAACATCACGCGAAAAGCTGTACACTGAGCTTGGCTGGGAATCGCTAAGCTCCCGAAGAAGAACGCTAAAAATGAGTGCCCCTCTCCAAAACTATTTCTACACCACACTAAAACAAAACAGAACACAGAAAATAGCAGCTCTTATATTTCACCAAAAATATAAAATTTTCTTAGTAATTTTTTTTCCAGTACTGGAGTTTCTTCAATTTTTGGCCATTAGAGAGTCTGGGTTTCTTATAAAGAGTTTCTTACAAAAAAAATATGTGTAATGCCTTGGAATCCTGTTTTTGTAATCAGTTGTGTCAATTGTTGCAAATGTTGACTCTAGGCCAACTGATGTACCTGTGTGCTTTCAATCTTCTTGTTTTGTAATTATTTGTCAGTCCAATGGTTATTTCTTTAAATTCCTATATTGAGCTAAGAATGTTCAGCTTCCATTTGTGCTTAGCTTGTTCTTAGATTTTGCCAAAAATTTGAGGCTCGTGTTCTTATAAAATTGTTCTTGAAAAAAAGAGAGCACACATATGTACTGAATAGGTACAGAGCCAGCAGTATCTAATCTGACCTATTGAATTTGAGGCTCTTATCTTTAGAGTTGCCCAGTGCCTTTGCCGGTCTGCCATTTATCTACACCTGTGGAATGAGGAAATTCCAAAAGTAATAACGGAGAGGGTGTGGTTTTTCCGAAAAAGAACACTGATCTGAGAAAGAAAGTACCCTAAATAGTAGATGGCCCTGAAGTGGTCAAAGCTTTTGTATATTTGAATTCAAATCAGTGATGGATGGTAATGGTAGATAGATTGTAGATAGAAATTGTTTCAGGCTAGTTACGGAAACAGATCTTTTAACATCCTTCTGGAAAGTAACTGATCTCAAGCAAAATAATTAGTTGTCAGCAAGACAAATTTCAAAATAATAAAGACCATTGGAATAATAAAAGAAAACTATTAGTATAACTAATGCTGAAATATACACTAGGCTCCTACAAAAAGGTTTCACTGTATCAATTAAACTGCGGGGTTTAGGATTGTCTTTTTACTTGAATATATGGGGGCACTTTTTTGAATTGTTCAGTGATTACTCTCTTGTATAAGTTTCCAATCACAATTGAAATTTTCAGAAGCTGGTGAAATCTAAATAACAAGAACCATCAAGACAACACTTCAAGATGAAAGAAGAAGTATCAAATGTTGCCAGTGTCATGCAAAGCACAGGAGATGTCAAAGCAGTGTTGAAGAAGATGGCTAGTGCTGGGCTGGGTGCTTCCATCGCAGAGATCTCAACCATGCCAATTGACATGGCTAAAGTAAGGCTGCAGGTGAGTCCGTTTTCTGGCAAGGTTTAGTTCAGGGTTTTTCTAAAGGGATTTGACTATGTCGAATTTGGCATGTACCTGTGATTCCCATGTTTTATCAATATCTGTCCAATGAGAGATTGTCCTGGCAGTAAATAAGAGCTATGTGCCAATCAGATCATATGCCTTATCAGTTCTATTTTTTATCATGGTCTTTATCAGTGTCTAATGCCTTTAATGTGCAGCTCTACTCAAAATATGCAGTGTGCAGTAAAGAACACTTTCTTTGATCCATAAAGAACTTGAGTATGGCAAGGAAAATCGGAAAAATTGCAAAACATTTTATAACTTCTAAAAGCTTTGAATCTGACCCTCATCAGAGTAATGCATTAAAACAGTCTTTGATCGGTACAGAACTTGAGGATGGCAAGAAAAATCGGAAAGATAACATAATAACTACTAAAGCTTTGCGTCTCACACTCATCAGAGTAAGAAAGCGCAAAGAAACCATGAAATTATTACCCAGATGATATGTGGATAGAAATTAGCCAATCAGAAAAGAGGTAGTAGCGTTTCAGCTGTTTATTGATTGAACCACTAGACCACTAATGAAAATGGGATGTTTCTGCCCTAAACTCTCTTCCACCGCTTTTCTGATTTGCTAATTTCAATCAACCTCTAGATATAGTGATAGTTACTGATGAAGATTTGATCGAAACGTTTAAAGCATGGGTTTATTTTTGAAACAATCTAGTAGAATTTTGTAAACTTAATGATTAGGCTCTTGTATTATTATCTAGATATAAAGATGTCTGATACAGTAGTAGTAGTAGTAGTAGTAGAGATTGTCGGTAAACTATATGTGAGAATCGCCCATATTTTATTCCTTTTGCATAGCAAGAGTCACAAGGCTCAAAGTTAGTAACTTGTAATGCTCAGATATAATGCCTGCTTTATTGTAATTTATGATTATAGTTTTATTTGATAGCCTTTTTGGTTTTGCAAAAAGGTATATGTTTACTGAAATCCTTTATTGAAATAGATTTAAACAATTTTTTCTATTAGGTCCAAGGTGAAAACGTTTCGACCATTGGCACAGGACGCAAGAAACTGAAATACCGTGGTATGGTCCACACTATATTTAGAGTGGCCAAGGATGAAGGATTCAAGAACCTTTACAAGGGGCTCAATGCTGCTTTGCAGCGTCAGATGTGTTTCTGCGGAGTACGCATTGGCCTTTACGACCACGTCAAGCGACTATATGGGGACAGCAGCACTGGGAATAAACCAAAGGTCATAACCAAAGTCCTTGCCAGTTGTACTACCGCTTCCACCGCTGTTCTCTTCTTCCAACCCACTGATGTCGTTAAGATTCGGTTCCAGGCAGCAGGAGCCAAATCTATATATACAGGGACATTGAATGCGTATCTTACCATCGGCAGGACGGAAGGCATGCGGGGTCTATGGAAGGGAGTCTCAACTAATGTCGCAAGACTGAGTCTTGTGAATTCAACGGAGATTGTCGTCTATGACATCATTAAGTCGTACATACTGTATAAGAAGTGGAGGGGAGATGATGTGCCCTGTCATCTTGCTGCAGCTGTGGGTGCCGGTTTGATCACTACTATTGTGGCCTCTCCTGTTGATGTCGTCAAAACGAGGTTTATGAACTCAGGACCTGGGACATATAAAAACCCTGTGGCCTGTGCTGTTCAGATGTTTAAGCAGAACGGACCAACAGCGTTTTACAAAGGGTAACTTGATATTTGTTGTTGTTTCTCATATGATATAAATTATCATAGTAAGGCTTCAATATTATTCCGAGAAGAAATAGGAATACTTTTTTACCACACCAGGGTTTTTTCAAATGCTAACTAGGTGGGCAATTGTCCTTTGAGTCCCTTGATTCACCTATTATTCCAAACAATAGCAAATTGTCCCTTTTTACAAAGAGAGACAAAATACCACTCAAGTGATTTGTCCTTAGGAAAGACAATGAATAGTATCAGTAGTTTGATGGCTTTGAATTCACTTGTAACTATGAAATTGTTATAATGAATAATGTAAACATACAATACAATTTTCAAGGTTAAATGGCAATGCCAATGGCTGTAGTTCTTTATTGAATAAACAGATTTTACATTTTTATATTTTACTGGTGTTACAAAACAATGCTCAAAGGAGAACTGAATGCAATTAGGTCATGGTCCTGAATTGTGGATAAAGACTGCGTGAGCCTAGACAAGAAATCTACCTTCAAGTATTTTATATACCACTTGGTGGCTGGTGAACACACATTAAAACTATAATGTGAGACAAGAAATTACAAAACGACACAATATAAAGCTATGTACTTGTTTATGTTCAATGATAATTAACCAATCAGACTCTTGGAAAGCACGCTATTATGAGAAATTAAATGGTAAAAGAGGTTATCTCATTTCAGATTCATCCCAGCTTTCACTCGTCTTGGTTTGTGGAACATCGTCATGTTCCTCTCTTACGAGCAGATCAAACGCGTAATGAAGGTGCCGAATTGATTTTGATTTCTCCAACCTCTTTGGAAGAATGAGAAGATTTTATTGAAGCTGGCCAATTTTCGGGACCTCTAGTATCCAGGTGATTGCAGTATTTTTATAAATTTTGTCAATTAATTAATGTTTTAAATAATTAGAATTGGTATTGAAGTAGAAAAAATAACCTTTTTCATTAGAGAGGCATTGTCATGAAGTCTAACAGTCTTTGATCCGTACAAAACTTGAGGATTGCAAGGGAGATCTGTTGTTTCTTGCCATACCGATCATTCACTTTACATGAAATCTGATAATGAAATAGTCAATGCAAAGAATGAAAAATCTAATCCCCTTGTCTCTTTGAACCTATCAGAATAAGTTTATTCAAGGAAACTAATAATTTCGTGCCAATGTCTCTTTAATCAAGGTACTCGCTGAGTTTTAGAGCTTGGTAATTTACATGGATAAAGCCTGGAAACCAAGTTAGGCTTCTACGTTTCACATCTACCACTTGAAAACAGGCTTTTATGACTGGGGTTCCAAATGTATTTAGGGTCTGGGTTAGAGTCATAGTCAGGGTTGGACGTTTAGTTTTACGGTTTTATTTAACAGTAAGGTGTTATGTTCACTGAACAGTCTTTCATCAGTACAAAACTTCTGACGTACTACTCTGATGAGTGTGAGACGCAAAAGCTTCAAGTTGTTCTTTTGTTTCGCGATATTTCCGATATCCCTTGCTATTTTTTTCTGTGAACCCTTTAGAAACATGATGGAAAATTTTGCCATACTTATCTTCTGTCATACTTTTGGTAGAAGAGTAGCCTGCGTCACAGACACTGTACTTTGAAAAACTGTAGTGTCTGTGCAACGGAGAGCAAAACCGTGTACTGCTGAGTCAGCAAAAGAACTACCTCGATTTCATCCTGAGCGGCAACGTGTTACTCGCGCGTATTTTTTGAATGGCTGTGCGGCTGAAGAGCGATTTATTACAGTGGCGGAAGCTTGAGCACGAAGAATGATGTGTCTTGAAAACATGTGGATGAGATGAAAAAGAAAGCCAAAAAGAAACATTAAAATAAGAATGAAAATCAAGAACTCAGGAAGGATAAGAGTTCTTCCAGCCGATCTCTATTTAACCCACACCACAACTTCCTGCCCTGTGATTAAAGAGAGTTTTTGCGTTGATGCTGTGGAAGAAGGTCCTAAGAGTTAAGACTGGGCCTAGCCATTGTCTCCTCGTGGAGTTTCTGCCTTCAGCAGCGCGTTTCTGTCAATTTTTCTGCCTTTCTCTTCGGCGAGGAGTGAAGAAAGTGAATCTCTTGGCTCCAGTTCCCAGGGGGGGACTTAATTCTTTTATGTCAGGTGGCTCGTCCTTCCGTAGGGGTATTTTTCTAGGTCAAGATATATCTTTGAGTTGACAGTTCTAAATCAATATTGATAGGCCTAGCCTTTTTAGGGGTGAATAAGGTTCACTACCGATTTTCATTTTCTTCAATGTTTTTTGACTTTTTGATGCTCTGTAGGTCCCTTTTCTATATTCTTAGGAGGACTAAGAAATATATAGGTATTTTCAGGACCAGCCCCTCTGAAATTTTGCATTAGAGCCTCCCCCCAGACCCGGGTGTTCTGTGCCATTTTTTGTGGTAGCCAGCAAACCTTCTATGAAGAATCAATATGGTTCAAAGAAAAATATAAAGTGAAAATAGATGCATCACCAACTCACAAAGACCAGACCAATGTGGACCACTCAATACGACACTAAGACCAAATTGGGAAGTGTGGAGTTCTCAAAGCAAGGAGAAGAGAATGCCAAAAAGTTTCATTTCTAAGTCATTAAAAGGATTATGTACTATCCATTCATACAGCTAATATTGCAAGCCATTTTATGAAATTACAAGACATATACATTTTCAAAAATGTTGAAGGTATCTACTGTCTGTCTCAAATGCTTGAATATGAGATATGGGAACTGGGTTATTTTATAAATGCAGCCACACTATGTAATTTTGTGCTATGGTACCAATGTAGAGACAGATTGAAATCTAATTTTCATATTCATCTCGGCATTTACAAAACTTTGCTTAGAAGATTTAAGAGATATATTCAAATCAGTACATGATATTCGGGAGTGTGAAAATCAGAGATAAATATGATCAATTTTCTTATAATAAGATAGGCTCATCCAATACAACTTATTTTCAGTAGCGTGGAAGATATTCAGTAGTGTGGAATTATAAAATTTGTGATGCAGGGGATCAATCCCCACACAGCTAAAAATGTGTGTTAAATTGGGTGAAACTAGTAAACTGCTTTTTACGCATCCTTTTAGGTAGCCTACTCCAAGCCCCGGCCAGTGGTGTAACGCAGTTAAGGGAACCTTAGCTCAAAAACTTGGGACCCTGAGCAAAAGCGGCCTCTTAAGATTTTACCATTGTATGTTTTTGATTATATTATGATTTTAGGTTATCCTGCACCCCTCTCCAACATTTTGCTACCATGACCCTGGTTTCATTCATCTGTTTTTTTTATTCCCATCTCAAGTTTTATTTCTAATCACAGTCAATTAATTATTGAAAATAAGTATTTTTGGACGCTCTGTGATGTCTATTTTTGGGCATGCCTCATAAATTTTCTTCGTACCCAGAACCCCCATTCTCCCCATACAGCTGACTTAGGTTTTTGGTCGCTACACAAGGGTCCTATCATACTTAATTTATTAGGGCCCTAACTACCTCTGTTGCACCACTGGCACTGGCCCCGGCCACCTGGAACTACTGAGGTATTCCTCATTCTTGAGGGTCTTAGGTTGAGTAGTCCACAGATGTCCGGCCTAGCCTTATATTTTCTTTTTATTGTTTCTTATTATTTCTTATTATTTGTCTTTCATATCTTTGAACACGTCCTCTAAATGACCAGAGTAAATAGCAGCTTCAGCAATGCCAATCTCTTCATGACTTGTCACTTGGTCTAACACAACAATCCAGTGGTGAGACACAGCTAGGACTGGACTGGTGACGATCGCAATGTCGAGTACATGATGTGCAATGAGACTGCAGAAAAATCGATGACTTCCCACAGCCAGTTGGAGCACAGAAATAAAGATATTAGCCTTAGAAAATTAGAAAAGCCTCTCTGTGCTTTCAATTCTTCCTCGTACAAGCAATCGGCTAGTATAGGTGATTCACTGAGTTTACCTCTGGTAAAACAGGGCTTCATTCCATGAAAGGTTGTGTATTGAAGTCGCCATATTGAATGCAATGAAAAAGGATGAGTAAACGAAAACACGCCGCTTTATGTTCCTCGCGCGATATTTAGCCAGAAGTTACGTGCTATTGTCTGTTTAAGCCAATCATATTCCGAGCTGTCTGCCAGAAAATTGGCAGACGATTCCATTGGTCAAAAGACAATACTAAAACAAAGGGGAGAGCCAGCCAAACAAAAGGGCATAATTCTGAAAACGAGGCAGTACAAGCTTTTGCTCTCCGATTCACAGACTATACACTTCTGAAAGTGTTATATTCTGTACACAGGCTAGTAGAAGAGCGGAATTCCAAGAGGGTATCTGATTGGTCCGTTCGTCCTAATGAATACAAAACGCGTGTTCTTTCGTACTTAGAACATGATATATAACTCGAAAGCATAGTGCTGTAGAGAATACTGAATAAACAAGGTGATTTGGCAGAGGTGATTGGTTGGAATATTATCCAATAGGAATAGGAGAGGGTTTTTAACTAAAGCTGCTAGCTACGAAACAAGTTACCTACCTAATGAAGTGGTCATCAAGAATATATTTATTTCCTAATTACTTTGCTTTGAAAACACTTCTAGGACCTAGTTTGCTTCGACTTTGGACCTGAAAAATGCGAAGTGTCCATCGCTTCTATTTTCTTACCCACAAGCCTGATAATTCATAGTCAATCTAATCTTTTGTTAATTGTATTTATTTTATGTAATGCATATCTTCATTAATGTAGTCTTGTGAAATATTGTATGTAATGTAGTTATGTTGAAATATTTATTTTGGTCATGTAGTGTTTATTTAAGTACAACAATTTATTAATGCCCCAGATGGGTCACAAAAAGTCACTGGCTTCCCTTCTTGCTCCCCCAAAAATATGCTGGTCAAGGCTAACTCAAGTCCTGTATAGGGTTCAAAATGAATATTGTGGGTTCCCGTTATCTTAGAGGTTGGGCCCCGTTCACATTGCTCCGTATTCATATGAAAACGGATGAAAAATCATCTGTTTTCGCCTTTGTGTTCACGCCGCTCCAACCTGAATACGCAGACTTTTGAGGATGCAAAAACGCAGTGTGAACAGCGAAAACGCAAAAACGGAACTTTGTATCATAATGATACTTTGAATCGTTATAATGGCCAGAAATACCGGAAACATAGCGAACAGAACACATAGATTACTTTATTTCGCTATGTTTCCGTTATTTCTGGCTATTTTGAAGTATTGAGGCCATCCAAATACAATCGTTATAATCGTAGCAGAGCAATGTGGATGCCTCATCGTTTAAGTAGCGTTTTCATATTTAACCAGATAAATGTGAAAAGTCAGAACGAATCAAAATGAAACAGGACAAAAACGAAAACGGCGCAGTGTGAACATAAGAAGGTCTTAAATAGAGAGAGAGGGTTGAAAATTTATTTGAATAACATTCAAATAGGAATTCAGTATCCTCATTGTGTAGTTCTTGAAAGAGGTAGCTGAATTGCAGTTTTGAACTAGATATTTCGAAAAAATTACTGATTTATCTTTAATCAATACCTCTAAGGATTAATAAGTCTCTCACAGTAAAGTGTTAGGTTGGATTTTTCTCAAATCGCTTGGAATTAAGATTTGGTAGAGTTACCAGAAAATGTATCCTTAACCGTTGCAAGAATATTTCGCACCTTACTACTGTGCTTGCTACTGTGCTTCTTTTTAACCCAATAATATTATTTCAAGCATAAAATTCCAACCTAAAAGATTTGCCGAGTAACTTTTTGTTCCTAGCAGTGAAATGCATTAGTCTCTTTTGACTTAACTTATTTATTGTTCGTTCTCCGTCATGTGAATTTAATGTTATTTTAATTGTATTTGAATATTTATAATTCTAGTCTTAGTGTTGTTTGGTGAAAGTAATTCCGTGCCAAGTCGTTTTTATCTTAACCCTTTATCTGGCAAATATTGATTTTTGTACAAAAAAATTTTTTTTCTCCAAAACTGTATCAATTTGGAGAAAAATAGTAGGGATATCAAGGAATTTTCAATTTTGCCCCCACATTTTTGGGGGCACAATTTGTTGCATATTTGCAACATTGCCGGGAAGTGATATGCAAATACATAAAAACTGATAATTGCATAGAGCACAATTTCTGTACCATTGCGGTACAATTTGAGTCTTAGCATTGCTTTACAAGCCCAATGGGATGGAAAATGCAAAATAAAACTCAAAATTATGACATATGTCTTTGGGCGTGGTCAATGATTTTGTCAATTTAATTTGTGAGATAAATGAATCATTCAACGCTTCTGATTCTTATCAATGTGACTGATTCTATTTCTGGCATATAACAGTTTCACATTAGGTGGTCAAGGAAATAAAGATTTGATATTCAACAACATCTCAATTTATCACACTTGGATAACTTTCCAAAACAATAAGTAGTAGCACACTTTCAGTTATGAGTCATATTTCAAACATAGTTATCTGGAATGGTAGTCTTTGAAGCAGTTGCTACCACTTCGCAAACAAAGGCAAACTCCACATTTGCAGCAATACACTTGAGAATAACCAGTTTTGCAATGTCGACAACGTCCTCGTCTGTCTTTCGCTGGTTCTGGCCAATGCCCCAATTGGTCAAATCGCAAATCTTCATTTGGCTGTGGCATTTTTGGCTTTCTTCCTTTTTGAGTCTCATTGGCAGCTTCAAGGCTCTTTCTCTTCAGGGGCCTCCCAGGCTTTCCTGCGGAGCTTGCTGGAGCAACTTTGTTGGCTGAGAGCAAAGCCTCTGCTATTTCAATGATGAATTTCACTAATGACATTTGGCGTTTCTTTGGTATGCCATGATCATCACAGTGCCTGCGATAGAAAAGCCATGCGTTGACCTTAGCAATGTCAACACAATGCCAGAAGATCTTTATGTACCATCTTTTGGTCTTTATGGCAATTCTGTACAATGAAATCAGCATGTCTGCAAGGTCGACACCACCCATTCCTTTGTTGTAGCACACTACGATCTGGGGGCACTCAATTTCCTTCCTCTCTTTTTCTGTGGGGCACCATCTCTCCATAGAACTCATTGGTTCTACCCCAACAAAGTTTGATGCAAGATGCACCGCATTGTTGTCATACCATTTCATCACAATGATCCCTGAATTCAGATCAGATCTGTAATCCAAGGATCCTCTCCCTCCTTTCTTCAAATCTTTGTTGCTACTCAAAGGGTAGCCTTCCAACCGATTAGCCCTGATTGTCCCACATGCTAAAATGCCATTTTTCTTCAGGTAATGAAGAAGGTCTAAACTTGTAAACCAATTATCAAAGAAAAGTTTGTGATTCTTCTCTTTTGGCAAATGATTGCAGAGTCGTGCAACAACTTGGGAAGACTTCTGCAGGTGTTTATACTGTTCAGGTGTATCCATGGAGGCTTCTTTTCCAGCATACACATAGAAATCATACATGAAACCTGATGCCCCAGCACGGACAAGATTCTTAAATCCCCACTTAACTGGTTTTTTTGGGTTGTATTGTCTAATACCACTGTATCTTGTCTTTGCTGGTATTATCTGCTCGTCTACAGAATGGCTCTCCTCTGGGGAAACTTTCAGACATTGCTGCCTAACACTCTCAAGGATTGGCTGGATTTTAAAAAGCTTTCCACTTGTTTGCTGATCAAAAGTTGAATTGTCTACAAAGTGTAGAAACCTTCTCAACTTTTCATATCTTTTCAATGACATTTTATCAGCGATTGGGGGATATCTCATCTTTTGCGACCAGTACATTGCATATGACGGTAGCTGAATAATTCCCATCATGATATTCATCCCCAAGAACTGCTCAATTTCATCGTGGTTTGTGTTGACAGAATGGCCTGTCTTCTCTTTGCTGTATAGATTTGTCTGTTCAACGACCAAATCTATCAGTTCATCACTCCAGAACAACTTGAAGTACTCAAGTGGTGTTTTCAGCTCTGGTATCTCCTCTTTGTCTTCATGGAAAGGTGCATTGTGTTTTGGAATGTCCTTATGCCTCCATCGATAAACATGCTTCTTGGAAGGGCTTCCATTATTCATAGCAGCTCCACTGATGCCTTGTGCTGCACTTGCTTCAGCTGCTTGCACAGGCTCAGAACCATCTTCGCTCTCACCCTCAGAAGAATCACCAACAGCTTCAGATGCAATAACAAAATTGTCATCAGCATCGTCATCATCATCTGAACTGAAATCTTCCAAGTCAGAATCATTCCCATCAATTATGTAGGCAAGGGCATCCTGCACACCAAGTTTTCTCTGAGGCCGTGTATCCATGATCCTGAAAAGTAAACAAAAATTAAATTCCTGGCCTACTAGGGTGTCGATTTTGGAAGGAATATTTTCAAAAGATCTGGAAAATAAACAAACTTCAAGCATATCATTTCTTATTTTCATTACATTGGAAACTGCAGCAATATTAAAACAAAACATAACATCTTTTATCCTGAAAAACAGTACCTTTCCTGGGACAAAACAAATGACACTTGCCTGTTTATTCTTACCCATTCTTGGCAATGTTGCAGATCTGCAACAAATTATTTTCACCACTCAGAAATTACAGGCAAATGGAAAAAGTAAAAGAATTGAAGGGAATCACGCAAGAACTAACTGTTCTTGATGAGAATAATGTCTTTACAGCATCATTGACAATGATTTTTTACACTAAATATGAAATCCAATTAGGCCATACAAACATACCTGAAACAACCAATCTTCGAGCTAATGGTGATTCCGCTGTGAGCATGCCAGGAGAAAGGATGACATAGCAACGTGATCAGCAAATTAATGCAAACTTTGCATGATGGGTAGGATCAACATCCAGAACGAGTACAGATCCACTCGAGTACTCGAGTACAGATACACTAGAGTACAAATCCACTCGCTAATAATGGCTGCTTGTTGAATTTGTTGCAAATCTGCAACTGTGCCGGATAAAGGGTTAATGATGTTACCATGAAATTACTGTAGTTTTTTGTTCATGCAAGGTATGTGCAAAGTTGAGAAACACTGGACTATTAAATATCAAAGGCTTGTCCTGATAAGTTGTGCCTATATAGTCGAATATTATGTCAACATTTCAATTAGGAATTTCCGAGTCTGTCTATATCGAAACCATCCCGTATTATGTAGTCAGAAAGAATCCTTTTTTTCTACTAGGGCTCTTATGATGTTACCATGAAATTACTGTAGTTTTTTTGTTCAGGCAAGGTATGTGCTCAAGTTTCTTAATTATCAAATTTCCTATTTCCTGACAATGGGAGCGGGTCTCTTCTAAAGCGTTGCCTAACCTTGTATCAAAAGATTGTCATGGTAGTGAATGGTGCCTATTTTTAACTACAGTGAGAACTGTTTTTCCATCATCAGCAGAACAAGATCAATATTTCACAAGAGTAAATACACTTAGTCTTATCAAGGCTGTTTCTGACACAATATTTGACATGGTAGTCATCACTTGTCAAGACAAGCCTTCGATGTTTAGTAGAGAAACGCTGGACTATTAAACATCAAAGGCTTGTCCTGATAAGTTGTGACTATAATGTCGAATATTGTGTCAACACTTCAATTAGGAATTTCCGAGTCTGTCTATATCGAAACCATCCCGTATTATGTAGTCATAAAGAATCCTTTTTTCTACTAGGGCTCTAATGATGTTACCATGAAATTACTGTAGTTTTTTGTTCATGCAAGGTATGTGCAAAGTTGAGAAACACTGGACTATTAAATATCAAAGGCTTGTCCTGATAAGTTGTGCCTATATAGTCGAATATTATGTCAACATTTCAATTAGGAATTTCCGAGTCTGTCTATATCGAAACCATCCCGTATTATGTAGTCAGAAAGAATCCTTTTTTTCTACTAGGGCTCTAATGATGTTACCATGAAATTACTGTAGTTTTTTTGTTCAGGCAAGGTATGTGCTCAAGTTTCTTAATTATCAAATTTCCTATTTCCTGACAATGGGAGCGGGTCTCTTCTAAAGCGTTGCCTAACCTTGTATCAAAAGATTGTCATGGTAGTGAATGGTGCCTATTTAACTAAAATTGTTATTGCATCATCAGCAGAACAAGATCAATATTTCACAAGAGTAAATACACTTAGTCTTATCAAGGCTGTTTCTGACACAATATTTGACATGGTAGTCATCACTTGTCAAGACAAGCCTTCGATGTTTAGTAGAGAAACGCTGGACTATTAAACATCAAAGGCTTGTCCTGATAAGTTGTGACTATAATGTCTAATATTGTGTCAACATTTCAATTAGGAATTTCCGAGTCTGTCTACATCGAAACCATCCCGTATTATGTAGTCATAAAGAATCCTTTTTTCTACTAGGGCTCTAATGATGTTACCATGAAATTACTGTAGTTTTTTGTTCATGCAAGGTATGTGCAAAGTTGAGAAACACTGGACTATTAAATATCAATGGCTGGTCCTGATAAGTTGTGCCTATATAGTCGAATATTGTGTCAACATTTCAATTAGGAATTTCCGAGTCTGTCTATATCGAAACCATCCCGTATTATGTAGTCAGAAAGAATCCTTTTTTTCTACTAGGGCTCTAATGATGTTACCATGAAATTACTGTAGTTTTTTTATTAATGCAAGGTATGTGCTCAAGTTTCTTAATTATCAAATTTCTTCATTCCTGACAATGGGGGCGGGTCTCTTCTAAAGCGTTGCCTAACCTTGTATCAAAAGATTGTTATGATAGTGAATGGTGCCTATTTAACTAAAATTGTTATTGCATCATCAGCAGAACAAGATCAATATTTCACAAGAGTAAATACACTTAGTCTTATCAAGCCTGTTTCTGACACAATATTTGACATGCTAGTCACCACTTGTCAAGACAAGCCTTCGATGTTTAGTAGAGAAACGCTGGTCTACTAAGTATCAAAGGCTTGTCCTGATAACTTGTGACTATAATGTCGAATATTGTGTCAACACTTCAATTAGGAATTTCCGAGTCTGTCTATATCGAAACCATCCCGTATTATGTAGTCATAAAGAATCCTTTTTTCTACTAGGGCTCTAATGATGTTACCATGAAATTGCTGTAGTTTTTGTTCATGCAAGGTATGTGCAAAGTTGAGAAACACTGGACTATTAAATATCAAAGGCTTGTCCTGATAAGTTGTGCCTATATAGTCGAACATTGTGTCAACATTTCAATTAGGAATTTCCGAGTCTGTCTATATCGAAACCATCCCGTATTATGTAGTCATAAAGAATCCTTTTTTCTACTAGGGCTCTAATGATGTTACCATGAAATTGCTGTAGTTTTTGTTCATGCAAGGTATGTGCAAAGTTGAGAAACACTGGACTATCGAATATCAAAGGCTTGTCCTGATAAGTTGTGCCTATATAGTCGAACATTGTGTCAACATTTCAATTAGGAATTTCCGAGTCTGTCTATATCGAAACCATCCCGTATTATGTAGTCAGAAAGAATCCTTTTTTTCTACTAGGGCTCTAATGATGTTACCATGAAATTACTGTAGTTTTTTTGTTAATGCAAGGTATGTGCTCAAGTTTCTTAATTATCAAATTTCTTCATTCCTGACAATGGGGGCGGGTCTCTTCTAAAGCGTTGCCTAACCTTGTATCAAAAGATTGTTATGATAGTGAATGGTGCCTATTTAACTAAAATTGTTATTGCATCATCAGCAGAACAAGATCAATATTTCACAAGAGTAAACACACTTTGTCTTATCAAGGCTGTTTCTGACACAATATTTTACATGCTAGTCATCATTTGTCATGACATGCCTTCGATGTTTAGTAGAGAAACGCTGGTCTACTAAGTATCAAAGGCTTGTCCTGATAAGTTGTGACTATAATGTCGAATATTGTGTCAACACTTCAATTAGGAATTTCCGAGTCTGTCTATATCGAAACAATCCCGTATCATGTAGTCAGAAAGAACCCTTTTTTTCTACTAGGGCTCTAATGATGTTACCATGAAATTACTGTAGTTGTTTTGTTTATGCAAGGTATGTGCTCAAGTCTCTTAATTATCAAATTTCTTAATTCCTGACAATGGGGGCGGGTCTCTTCTAAAGCGTTGCCTAACCTTGTATCAAAAGATAGAAACTTAAATCCTCGTAATGATTGGTTGTTTCAAGCCATACTACTCATTCGCCTCTTTTCTGATTGGCTGACTCCTATCCACTTCGGGGTATAATTATTCGTTAGGTTCCGGTTTGGTTTTCTTTTTGGCGTAATACTCTGAGAGTGTCAGACGCAAAGACTTCTATCCACTTGAGGGTATAATGATTCGTTAGGTTTCGGTTTGGTTCTCTTTCTGGCGTAATACTCTGAGAGTGTCAGACGCAAAGCTTTAGGAGAAGGGAAAACAAGGATATCAAAACAAGGATATCTGGCATTTGAAAGCTGTCCTTCTACACGTTTTTTTATAAGAAACCGGTTTATAAGAAACCTAGTACTAGAGCCCCATAAATTTAAGAAACTTTTAGAACTACATCAATATCTTTAGAAACTACGAAAAAAATAAAAGGAATTTCTGAGCCGGAAAGTAATATGCCAACAATACATTTTTGCTCGATTAAAGTTTGCTACACATTTTTATTTAGAGGAACACAGGATGTTGAGTCTACTTGTATTAGTAGGTGAGTTTCACTTTAATACAAGAAATATGCGAGGGAAAGTGCAAAATTTGATGTTAGGTGCGTAACTAAAAATAAGAAACTTTTTAGAAACTTTTAGTACCAGAAACTGGTGAAAAATTAAGAAACTTTTAGTACTAGGACCTAAGCTAAGTTTCTTATAAAAAAAACGTGTACTTTGACAAAAAACCACAACCGAGACAACAACTGGAAAAATGGAAACGGAGGTAACTACTTCTTTTTGCAAATAATGTTAATCCTCGAATAAACCCCAAGCTCCGAACAAGCGACCCCCCTCTAATCAGCCACACCTAAAATTTCATTTTTTCAAAAAAGCATGATTGCAAAGTAGTGTCATTTCTGGAAAGCCCACACAGGACAAAGCTCTTAAGTATTACCACCTTCACTTGAAGACAAAATAGAAAAAGAAACGCAGGTTTCATTACATTTCGTTTGAGAAATAGCATTTTTGTTATATTCTAACATGGTTGAAAAGGAGAATTTGTCAGTTTATATACCTATCAACCTTTGAAGAAAATGAAAATTTTCTGAATAAGTCCTTCCTCGATTAAGCCCCCCCCCCTCGAATAAGCTCCCGTGTAAAGATTCATCTTTTGCAAATATGCCCTATGGGGCTTAATCTATAAATTTAGAGACTTAGGCACCCGGATCCCCCACTTGACTTCACAGCAGTTTGTGCACGGTGACAGTTGATGAAGAAGTGAAGTCGTTTTGTATTCAAGACAAAAATTGATTGTTTACCCTCGTCTACCTCTGCTACAATCCAGATATCAAAATTTAAGTATTCAATTTTTAAGATTAAAATCATGATTCTAGTTATCCTTGATTAGAGTTATTTGTTTATTTCGCAGCTTTCTTCTTATGATGAAGATAGATAGCGATGTGACGTCTTCGCTTGTTCTAAAATTGATTTGCATCTTTCTTCTTGTGGTGAAAATGGGTTGCATTCAATCGACGTCTTCTTTTCCACCAAGGATTCTTCTTTTGTTTTACCGCAGCATCTTTCTTCCTGTGATAAGTATGGGTTGCGTAGAATCGTCGTCTTCTTCTTCTTCCCCAAAAAGGATTCTTCTTTTGTTTTACCGCAGCATCTTTCTTCTTGTGGTAAATATGTGTTGGGTAGTATCGTCGTCTTCTTCTCCTTCTTACCCAAAAAGGATTTTTGTTTTGTTTTACTGCAGCATCTTTCTTCTTGTGGTGAAAATGGGTTGCGTTCAATCGACGTCTTCCTTTCCACCAAGGATTCTTCTTCTGTTTTACCGCAGCATCTTTCTTCTTGTGGTAAATATGGGTTGGGTAGTATCGTCGTCTTCTTCTCCTTCTTACCCAAAAAGGATTCTTCTTTTGTTTTACCGCAGCATCTTTCTTCTTGTGGTGAAAATGGGTTGCGTTCAATCGACGTCTTCTTTTCCACCAAGGATTCTTCTTCTTTTTTACCGCAGCATCTTTCTTCTTGTGATAAATATGGGTTGCGTAGAATCTTCGTCTTCTTCTCAAAAAATGATATGGACTTTTCGACTCCTTTTCAGCCGCATATTTCACTATGGGAAAACAGACGAAGTATATTACATAGTATAATTGCACTTTTTATCATACATTTGTAGTTATGTGGAGGAACTTTTGCAGTAATGAGGAGGAACTTTAGCAGGTATGTAGAGGGACGTCTGCAGCAATATGGAGGAACTTTTGCAGTTATGTGGAGGAACTTTTGCAGTAAAGTGAAGGAACGTCTCATTAATGTGGAGGAACTTTTGCAGTAGTGTGATGGAGCTTTTGCAGTAAAATGAAGGGACTTTTGCAGTTATGTTGAGGAACTTTTGCAGTTATGTGAAGGGAATTTTGCAGGAATGTGAAGAGTTTTTTGCAGTAATGCGGAGTGAATTTTGCAGTAATGTGAAAGGGCTTTTGCAGTTATGTAAAGTAACTTTTGCAGTTATGTGAAGAAACTTTTGTAGTAAAGTGAAGGAACTTCTCAGTAATGTGGAGGAACTTGTGCAGTAATGTGGTGGAACTTTTTCAGTAATTTAAAGGGACTTTTGCAATTATGTTGAGGAACTTTTGCAGTTACTTATATGAAGGGAATTTCGCAGTAATGTGAAGAGTTTTTTGCAGTTATGTGGAGTGAATTTTGCAGTAATGCGGAGAGACTTCAGTAATTTGGAGTGAATTTTGCAGTTATCTGAAGGGACTTCTGCAGTTATGTAAAGTAACTTTTGTAGTTATGTAAAGTAACTTTTGTAGTTATGCGAAGGAACTTTTGCAGTAATGTGAAGGAACTTCTCAGTCGTGTGGAGGAACTTTTGCAGTAGTGTGAAAAAACATTTGCAGGTATGTAGAAGGACGTTTGCAGTAAAGTGAAGGAACTTCTCAGTAATGTGGAGGAAGTTTTGCAGTAATGTAGAGGAACTTTTGCAGTAATGTGGAGGAACTTTTGCAGTAATGTAGAGGAACTTTTGCAGTAATGTGGTGGAACTTTTGCAGTAATGTGAAGGGACTTCTTCAGTTATGTTGAGGAGCTTTTGCAGTAATGTAGAGGAACTTTTGCAGTAATGTGGTGGAACTTTTGCAGTAATGTAGAGGAACTTTTGCAGTAATGTGGAGGAACTTTTGCAGTAATGTAGAGGAGCTTTTGCAGTAATGTGGTGGAACTTTTGCAGTAATGTGAAGGGACTTCTGCAGTTATGTTGAGGAGCTTTTGCAGTTATGTGAAGGGACATTTGCAGTAAATGTGAAGAGTTTTTTGCAGTAATGTGAAGTGAATTTTGCAGTAATGTGAAGGGACTTCTGTCAGTTATGTAAAGTAACTTTTCCGTTATGTGGAAGAACTTTTGCAGTAATGCGGAGAGACTTTTGCAGTAATTTGGAGTGAATTTTGCAGTTATCTGAAGGGACTTCTGCAGTTATGTAAAGTAACTTTTCCGTTATGTGAAGGAACTTTTGCAGTAAAGTGAAGGGACTTTTGCAGTTATGTTGAGGAACTTTTGCAGTTATGTGAAGGGAATTTCGCAGTAATGTGAAGAGCTATTTGCAGTGATGTGGAGGGAATTTCGCAGGAAAGTGAAGGGACTTCTCAGTAATGTGGTGGGAACTAAATTATGGAGAGATATCATCACTACCATGGAATGATATCTTACAGTAATGTGGAGGAGTTCATATGGGTCTATATGGGTCTCTGATTTGAGTATTATTGATAACAGAATAATTGTAGAGGCTACAATATCTTTTATTAAAGCAACAAAACGGTACGATTGAATTCAGCACCCCATTTATTTGATTTTTTTCTTGTTCTTTTATTTTCTTTTTTTAAAATTTTTTTATGAATTTGTGTTGAACTTTATATGCTTAGTAGCTAATTAGATGAAATGTAAAATATCCTGTGAGAGCTATTTATAGAGCGGATGCAATGACCTTGTGTAGTAGTACCTCATGTTGTATTATTGTAGCCAGCTTACGATTTTATTTTATACATAAAAGTTCTCATTATCACTTTTGGTATTCCTTGACATTACTCCACACCATGAAAATTTAATGATGATATCCCTCTACATTACCAATTGGTATATCCTTAGCATCACGTGCACCATCCATATCATTAGAATTCATTTTTATCGGCTGTTTTCATTAATATTATGATGAATTGGTAGTCGATAAACACTTAGTCTAACTTTAGAGTACTACTAGTAACGACAAGTAATTCTAACCGCAAGAGATGAGCGAAACCCAGGGAAAGTTCTCACTTAAATATACCTTAGATCGATAACAACTATGTTCATGAATCATTCAGTCAATTAATCTAACAGCCAATACCTTTTTCAACAAGTTCTTCTCCTTCTTCGGCATCCTTTGCATCCTCTCTGGGCTCATTTAAGTCTTGAACCACGTCATCTTCGAACCCTCCCAAATTCTGAGAAGATTCATCTTCTATCTTGTTTTCTTCCTGCCTTTGTTCCGCAGCTGGTTGAAAATAATAAGTATCATTGGCTGAAATTTACCAGTAAAAAGCCCGCAGTATGATATATGGCAGGTGTATTGGGGTACCGGGGGCAGCTCAAAGTGGGGACTGACAGGGGGAGTGGGCTCAAGACTAACTCAAGACCTGTTACATAATGGGTAAGGAAAGAATTTTTCAGCTCTTTGTAGCCACAGAAAAAATTGTGGTCACATCGAGAGGAAGGACCAGGGTCAAACTGCTTCGATCATTCTACATATTCAGTGGGCCCCTGCACTTTGTCAATCAACCAATACCTTACGGAGATAGTAAGTGCATTTGCCTATCAACTATCAATGTACTACTTCTATTGGTCTACCTATTCAGTGGGCCCTTTGTACTTTGCACATAAGCAAATACCTTACGGAGATAGTAAGTGTATTTGCCTATCAACTATCAATGCACTGTTCGATTAGTTTACCTATTCAGCGGACCCTTTGTGATTTGCTCATTAACCATCACCTTACGGAGATAGTAAGCGTATTCGTCTATCAATTATCAATGCACTGCTTCGATTAGTCTACCTATTCAGTGGGCCCTTTGTACTTTGCACATAAGCAAATACCTTACGGAGATAGTAAGTGCATTTGCCTATCAACTATCAATGCACTGTTCGATTAGTTTACCTATTCAGCGGACCCTTTGTGCTTTGCACATAAACCATCACCTTACGGAGATAGTAAGCGTATTCGCCTATCAATTATCAAGGATCGACAATTTGTGATTCGAGAATGAATAGAATAGACTTACCGCTCAGGCAAAGTGCTAACCCAAAAAGAAAAGCAAGCACCGAGGCAGTCTTCATTTTACTTTGTCTCTTGAGCTTCCGTAACAGTTGTGAACTGATGTTGATGCGAAAATTATCCCCTTAAAATGGCTAGTTGAGTCAATATTTTCCTTTGATGTTAAGAAAACGACAATGTGAGCCTTGGTGCAACTAAGCTAGTGAAAAATGCCGCTGAACAAGTGAAGGAGTGCTAATAACCGAATGAAGGATTGCCGCTAACGATAGAAGGACTACCGCTATGTAAATAAATGACTGCCGCTAAAGAAGTGAAGTATTGCCGATTTCTGGCGAAGCGTTGCCGCTAAAGGAGAGACGAAACGCCGCTAAGTGAGTGAATGACTGCCGAATTTAAAGCAACGGCGCTAGATCGTTAGAGCGGTCGTTACAGTCTCAACTGTAGTTTAGTGATAATAATGATAATACAATTTTATTTACACACAAATGGCTTCTCAGTTATAGTAGCTAAATAATCTGAATAGATATTAGCCCTTTCGCAGTTGCACGAGGTACTGGTAACTAGTACAATGCGCGATGTATTGTGGGATAGTTTTATTGGACGCCTGTTTTATTTGGAGTTTACGAAATCCCATCCCATTAAACCTGAGATTCTGTTCCGTATTTCATGCACTGGTCCGATTGTTAGGGAGAGGATAGTGTACACTGTCTGCAAGTCATATTTGGTACGTAAGTAGTTGTAGGGCAGGAGGCAGGATATGGTACGTAGGCACGCCTTTTGGTCGTTATGATTTGTGGAAAACAGGAAGAGATCCAAACACAGCCAATGCTATCCCCTCCCTTACGAGTGGATCAGTGTATGAAATATGGAACAGAATTTCAGGTTTGATGAGATGGGATTTCGTAAACCCCGTGTTATTTACGAAGCGAAGCGTCCCATAAAACTATCCCACAATTCATTGCACACTGTACTAGTAACCAGTTCCTCGTACAACTCCGAAACGGCTAATATATATATATATGTATAATGATTGATCATTCTCTGAGGAAGCCTTGCTTAGCAGGTCGAAATATTAGTAACAATATATAATAGCACATATTTGTCTGTTTTTGCGTCGCGGTGTTTCTTATCTAGGTTTTTATTAATTCCTTCGCCGCAAGGATAATTCTATCCAACGCAGCAGTTAGTTGAAGTATTTTTTTCTTTCTTGATGATTAATGAGGAAATTAGATTAATTCTACCATGGAGTTTGACAATGAGACGGGAAGAAATTCCCTGACGAGATGTTGATGTTACAGTGCGATAAGTTTTCCTTCATTTTCTGTCGAATAAATTTCTGTTCATAGCTCCATTTTTCTCTACGTATTCATTTAGCTCCGTTTTAGGGTGGATCAATGTGAATGCAAAGCCAAAAATGGAGTTTGACATACAGTTATAACCCACCACTTAGAGACTGACTTAAAAGAGACGTTAGCCTGCTAGATAGTAGCACATCTATACTTAAAGATAAGATGTTTCAGCTTGACAATTCATATTTCTTCAGAAAACGATATTGATTTCAAAGATTGGGCATTTCCTTCATATTCAGTGTCTGCCCTGCTGAATATATTTCAAATTGTCCAACTATTTCTTGTTAACCTGTAAGAACCCGGGCAGCCTGGTTTCGCAACATTCATTTCCTTATGGCGGGTAAGTACTGTATCCATTAGAAAAACAACGATACGCGTCAACGGGATATTGATATTTGACTCCGATGCATTCAAAGCTAGGCGAAGAGAAAACGTCCCAATGCCACATTTGGACTCTATCTATCTGTAGCTACCCTAGGGCTAGGGAATATCAAATTTCAATTCTTTTGCAAGAGGGGCTGCAACGGGTTTTTTTTAAAGAAAATTTCAGAACAGCATATTTTTACTTGTTTTTAAAATTTTAGAGAAGAAAAACTAATTGCATACTGTATTTTTCTTGAAAAAGTTATCAACAATTAGGATTTTGAAGCTTTACTTTCGTTCGTTCCTTTTAACGTCCAAAATCAATATATTTTTTGATTCCGAGCTTTGGTAAACTTGATGAAGGTAAACTCGGCGGTGTGTACCAAATTTTCCTACTCATCAGCTATATTGAAACCAAATGGCTCCTCGAAGGGTGACAAAATTCGGAATCTTGATGCCTCTAGATTGCTGCAAATGGCCTAGTTGATTTTATGTTCATTACCATCATCTCCATTTTTTCATTCTTAACAACTCAAATATTTAGAACTGCACAATATTTCTTTAGAGCTGCATAGAAAGGATTTAGAACTGCACATATTGTGTAAAACTTCGCGTTAAAAAAACCCTGAGCTGCAAAATGGCCTGCTTGGTGCTATCTGTAATATATTAGTATCCCCCTTAATAACAACATGATTATTCCCTTTGCAAATAATTTCAAAACAAAAACTTCTCGATAACGTTTTTTGTTGCTCTTTTTGCCAAAAAAACCTGTAATAAGAGCGGTCATACTTAATGTAACTTTAAGTTACTTTATCCTAGTTCATATTAGTCTCTGTACTACGTAACGACTAACATTAAAAAATTTATAATATCATTTTTATCAATATCAATTTTTCAGTAAATAATCTGACTCTGAATTACAGGACGATTCCTATTGATCCCCAGTCTGATTAAAAAGCAAAATTAACAAGGGCTTACAGAGCATCCTGCAAAGTTTCTACCGAAGGGAAAGTTTTCCAATTAAATGCTGAAAACTGCACAAAATCATATTTGACATACAGATATTTCGTAATTGCACCTTATAATTGAAACTTTGCAAATTTCAATTTCTCACCCAAATCGTATTGAAAACCTAGTTCTTGAGTTCTGATACTTTTTGCAGCTCTGCTTATATGCAAGTTTTTACGGTATCGGTGGCTGCAATATTATTAACTTTAAAATCATAATTCATCAGCTTTAGACCCCGTTTACACAAGAACGAATCCAAATGGGTACATATTTGCTAGCGTTTACTCTGTAAAGCGGATCCATTTCAGATCGCGTTTACACCGGCACGGATCCAAAGCCAGGTCCAGCCCCGTTTTCACCACTTCGACCCGAATCTAATTACAAAACAAAGCGAAATTCGCCTCGACTTCGATCCTAACCCATTTGGGAACGGTTCCAACCGTTTACACTAGACCTAAACGAGCACGGATCCAAATGAGTAGTTATCGGAAAGGAATCCCAAATGGGTGAAGATAGCAGAATCAAATGGGTACGGATCCACAGGTCTAGAGTAAACGGGAGGCCTATCTGTGCTTGTTTGGGTACGTCTCTGCTTGATGTTACCGTACTTGCATGGGAACACGGTTGGGACAGTTGCTTTTAGGGATTTAATCGAGCAAACTAACACTGCACTGCACTATCTTCATTACATCTGTTTTAATTTCTGTTAATAAACTGCATAAGAAGAGTTAGGAGCTGCATATTTGTATGAAATTACGCGTTAAAAACCATGTACAACTCAGTAAAAGTCTTACGGCTATTTTCATTCCAAGACATTTAATCTCTTATACTGATACAGTAGTAACCCGGTTTCTTACAGGTTTAGAATAATTAGGTGAAGAATTTGAAATTTATTCAGCAGGATAGCCACTGAACTTGCATGAAATGCCAAATCTTTGCAATCAAAATCATTTTCTATAGCTATATGAACGCTCAAACTGAAAAATCTTATATATAAGTATGCATGCTTGTTTTCTATAAAGAATCTAGCTCAGGGCCTAGTTCTTTAAGTTCCATATTTTGAGACCTCTTTTGACCACTTTTTAGTTCTAAAAGTACCTTAGTAGTTCCTTAATTTCAAGTATTTTCTTAGTAGATAGGAATAAGCATCGACGCAAGAATAGCACCAAAATTCAACATTTTGCAATAAACTCGTGATAAGGAAACATGAAACATATTATAACACAAAGAACCTTAGGCTAGGCTTATAAAACATAAACGTTAGTTACATAGTCATTAGAGAAGTTGCATATCTACACTAAATGAATATATGCAAAATCATTAAGTTCCTTAGTGATTTGACCTTTAATAGTAAAAGTTCCTTAATTTTTTCGACCTTCGACATGAGTTCCTAATAAAAGGTTCTTTATAAAAAAAGCATGTAAGGTGCTACTATCCAGTAGGCTGGAGTTTCTTATAAGTCAGTTTCTAAGTGGTGGGTTAGTGCTGTAGATAAAGCATATTGATTGAAAGAAAGGTCTTTCTTTAGTCAACGAAGACGTCTAAATCAATCTTAATCCTTTTTGTGATTAATAATGTTTTTGAAGATTAGAATTAGCTGGAAGTGATTAGTTAGATCAAATCACATTACTTCAGGTTAAATCACAACTTAATCGCTCTCCACTGATTTGTTTTAAATGTCCGATGATAATGTTTGTTAAATATATATTACCTTTGTAGAAAATTACACGGTGACATTTCACAGACTACACTCTATTCTATATAAGAACAATTTTATAAAACACCAGCCTCAAATTTGGCCAAAATTTAAGAACAAGCTAAGAACAAGCTGAGGCTAGCCTTTTTCAGCTCAAGAAATTAACTCGAAGAAATAACCGTAAGATTAAGAAATGAATAAAACAAACGAAACGGTAGCACCTTTGGGTGTCACAGCAAACAAGATGGTAATATGTTTCGACAATCTAACACATATGACAGTAAAAACAGGCTTCTCAGAATATATATAAAAGTAAAAAGTTTGAAGAACTTTTCAGCAGGAAAATTTAAGAACATCCAGCCTCATATCAAATTTACTGGTTCTTGTATAAAGAAATAGAGTGTAGTTCCAAAGTATGGCACGCCACTCCCTTGAAAAGGACGGAAAATGGGTTACAGTGACCAGGAATGATTCGGTACCCAGGAACAACCCTCTTCATATGAGAGATCGTTTGCTTTATATCGGAAATCACGTGTTGTATATTCAAATTCATAAGCTATATGCTATGTAGCCTACTCTGAGCGGCAAAGTGCTCGATATCATAAAGATAGAGTTAACAGAAAGAAGTAATCTGAGGATTGCAATTAAAGCATACAACTTGAAGTAACAACTTGAATACTTGAGTTTCTTTCGTCTCATTCTATAATTCATAAGCAACATATCAGAACATAATAGTTGTTTATCAGGAGAGCTCAGAAACCTAACGCTGATTGCCGCAAATCCTGATTATTAATGCGCATTAATAGGATTAGCCAGGTGGTAAGGAAAACGCTTGACGTTTACCTACGTTTCTAGAAATAGATGAGCCTAAAAACAGATTTACAGGTAGGGCAACTTTAAATGGACATTCACTGTTGGAGATCTGATCTAACAGAGGGTTCAGAAGCCAGGGGGGTAATGATCCTAGTTCCAAGCACTGAAATAATAAAATCCAAATCTCAATGAGAAAAATAGAGAAATTCAAAACATTGACGAGTTCAACAATCTCAATGTCAATTTACATTGCCAAATCCCAGTCCCAAGAACTCCAACCCAATTTTTCCAGTTAAAAAGGCAAATCCTACTTCCTAAATCAACCCCTTCAAGACCCTCCTAATAGGGCAACCTTTTCTGAGATAAGAGCAGCTACCTAACAGATACCACGAGACCTCCAAGACTGAGTAAGATAAGCAGTGGCGCATGTAATAAGGGGATATGATAATAATCCAAGGGATAAGAATACTAAAATGCATAAAAGCTATTGGTGAAATAGCCCACATGCACTGCACCAAGTCTCAAGTCTAGAGGTATTGTTCCTCATAGAATAGTCATGGCATGTGAATGAAGTATATAGCCCCACACCCTTCCGACTTTCCTAATTTTGACAAGCATTGCAATTACCATGATCCTCATTAAAGCTCTACCACAATTACTAAAGCCTACTTCTTACTTTATAGCTGTTAGACCTGTCTGTTCCTTATTTAAAATATTTTTGCCCCTGTCATAACCTCTATAGCACGCTGGCAAACTCAATAAATTGAATTATTAAGTCCTTGGTTTTATGAAAGCAGAGGGTACTCCAATGCTAAATAGCTGATAAAGGTGTAAGGCATAACCGTCCAATAAATGCAGCTAGGCGTAGTTAATTTTTTTAGTCCTGTTTGCTCTTGAGCTTGTTAAAATTAATGACAGCATTAACTGAGCTCTTTATAATAATATGTGACAACATTAAAATTGAACCCTTTATAATAACATGTGACAGCATCAATATAACTCTTTGTTATAACATGTGACACCATCGAAATTGAACCGTTTTATAATAACATGTGACAGCATCAAAATTGCACCCTTTATAATAACATGTGACAGCATTAAATTGAACTCTTTGTAATAATATGTGAAAGCATCAAAATTGAACCCTTTATAATAACATGTGACAGCATTAGATTGAACCCTTTGTAATAGTATGTGACAGCATCAAAATTAAACTCTTTGTAATTACATGTGACAGCATTAATGGAACTCTTTGTAATAATATGTGACAGCATTAAAATTGAACTCTTTGTAATAATATGTGACAGCATCAAAATTGAACCCTTATAATAACATGTGACAGCATCAAAATTGAACCCTTTATAATAACATGTGACAGCATTCAATTGAACCCTTTGTAATAACATGTGACAGCATTAATGGAACTCTTTGTAATAATATGTGACAACAATAAAATTGAACTCTTTATAATAATATGTGACACCATTAACATAATTCTTCTGTGTAAAATTGTGAGCAAACAAAAAGGGTACTTTACTGGTGGGGAAACTTTGTCAAACTGGTGGGGAACTTTGTTAAACTGGTGGGGAACTTTGTCAAACTGGTGGAGAATCTGGGATGCCTGGTAGGGATTTTCCCCCTTGGTTTGTATGGTAAAAAATCCTCTGCTGATTTACACATAACTTTTTAAAAGCAACTGCTTTATAAGCAAGGCAGTATACGCGACAAGACAAAAACTGAAGCAATTCTAATACTGGATAGAGGAACGCTAAGCAATTTGAAAATTCTAGTTCTGGTCCAATTAATAAAGAAAATTTTGAAGCAGCAATAGAGAAGAAGGTTACAGTGAATATCAGTACCCTGGCACACTTTAGTACGCTAGATACCATCAAAATTTATTGTGCAAAAAATTTGTAAGATAGTATTCTAAGAAACACAATTTCTAAGTAAAAAAAGCTAATTAATTGCTAAGAAATTTTGAGTACTCAAATTTGCAGTCCAGCAAAGCAATTTTTATACTGAGCTCGAGCTGAAATTACTTATAAAAAATGCATATAACAGGAAGAGAGCCCAAAATTGCAATTTGAAATTTGAGATCCCATAGATGGAAATATAGTCAGTCATAGTAAGTAATTGCTTGTTAATTATTCAATGCTTGATTTTTTAAGCCTCAGGGCAGATCTGGCCATTTGAGGCAGCAAATCACCTTGCACCACCTCAATGCCGCTCTCAGACACTAGATATGGGAAATGAGTTGTCTACCTCACTTATTTAATTTGGAGAGATTGCCCACCTTAATGTTCACTTTTACAAAAGAGCAGCCCACCTGAGAGCAGTGAGGAGACAATTCGCTGCCCACCAACTAAAAGTCTCTAGACCATGTCTGCTTATGGAGTTTTTTATTGATGATTGAGGAATCTGTTAAATTTAAAAAGTAGTTTTTTCTTGTCAGTTTTTACTGCCTTGCAGTGTGATATACAATATTACTATGAGAGCACCTTCAACAGTAGAATTGATAGGTAAGGCTGTGCCACCCTACCGTCTAAAAGAGAACCTAATATATATTCACATTTTGATATATTCTTTCCAATCCCCACCCCTTCAGTGGTTCATCTCAACACACTTTCATTACCCTAAACCAGGGCTACTTTAGCTTTTGAGGTCACTTTGGCCACCCATGGTAGACAATAGAAACAACTGTTTATAGGCTACTGGTTGATACTCTTGAAATTTTTTTTGAATACTTTCAATAGTATCAACCAGTAGCCTATAAACAGTTGTTTCTATTGTCTACCATGGGTGGCCAAAGTGACCTCAAAAGCTAAAGTAGCCCTGGTTTAGGGTAAGTATTAGTGGCACCTCCTTCTCTTGAATGGAGGGTGGAAAGATTTCTGAAATGATTGTCCATGAAAATTAGACTTACCGTTTTGTAGTTACGAGGCGTCTTGGGAGAAAGTCGCTTTTCAGTAATCTTCTCAATTTTACTAAATTAGGAAAGGAAAGAAAGCAAAGCTATTCAGTATTCTACTCAAACACAAATCCTGGCCATGATACCAGGAGCAGCATTCCATGAAAAATGGACAAAAACAGAAAAAGTCATTGAGTCTCAATGGATGTTGGTAAAATAGTACCACCAACATTGATCATAAAAGAAAAAAATCCATTTGGGTGAAACCAGGCGGTTGATCATTCAAACATTTGGGGCAAAGATGGTGACTTTGTGTACTGTTACTTAGCGATACTAGTAGGTGGGCAGTGAATCACTCCCCTCACAGCTTGTAGGTGGGCTACCCTTCAGTAAAAGTGCACATGGAGGTGGGCGATTCTCTTCAAAATCAATAAATGAGAACCCCTTCGGGTTAACTATCCCCGGGCCCTAAAGTGCCTGAGGAGAGCATTGAAGGTGAAGCAAGGTGATTGAGGGCAGCACATGGCCAGGTTTACAAACAAATTTTTGTGTATACTGATTTGTTTTGTGTATGTCTTTCAAGATGTCCTATTAATGCCATGAAAATTCTTTAAAGATCTCTAGGAATCCTTTTGTTCTTGGAAAAATCTTTGACTCTTTGAAAGGAAGTTCAAGGCTTTGAAAGGAAGTGAAACAACTCTTTGTCTTTTCATGTTACAAGTTGTGATGAATTCATATCTTTTCTCGATACCACCCTTAAACTTTTTAATGCAATAGACTAGACCAGTAGCAACAAGATGGGAGGGGAGGGGTACAGTTAAAGATCCGGGCCTGCAAAAATTATTGTATCTAAATCACCTTTTTAAAAGTTGATAGGATAGTTGATAGTTGATAGGCACATACGCTTACTATCTTCGCAAGGTATGGGTTTATGTGCTTAGCACAAAGGGCCCACTGAATAGGTAAACTAATCAAGCAGTGCGACTCTGGTCCTTCCTCTCCATGTGACCACATCTCGTGATTCCTTTTGCCTTTTTGCCTGGAATTACAGAGAGCTGGCTAATTCCCCCCTCACACTTTTTGACAGGTCTGAAGGTGGTTTCGAACTCGGGACCCTTTGAACAAGGGTCAAGTAATCTAACCACTCAGCCATCCCCGCTCCAGTATATCAGTGGTCTACTGATCTATGGTCCTGGTTCTGTAATACTCCAGAGCCCAAGCTGGCTCTTGACGACCCTGGACCAGACAATGGCAATCAAATTAGACCCTCTAACATACCCACAACTTTTTGCCAGACCTGGCCATTTGAGGTGGACAATGGCCCTGCCCGCCTCAGTGCGTTCCTCTGTCACTTAATATGGCTGATGAGTTACCTAAGGGGGTAGCTTCTTTAGACCACCTGATATTCATGTCGGTTATGGGTTTTTTGCAATATTTGTCCCGATTTATTGGTCATATCTTTTATGACAGGGCACTTGGCTCGATAGCTCCTCTGAGTTCTTTTCAAGTGTCCTAAACTTATCTTATCTTTTAAATTTTATCACTGTAGTTTGTAATTAAAAGTTTGAATTCAATATATGAAATGAAATGAAATATGAGTTCAAGGCTTGCCCTGGTTGGACTGCGTGACCTGCAGTTTGATATAGTTTGATATGAGTTTCATATTAAACTGGGCCAGTTTGACGAAAGTACCGTCCAAGAAAGCATCTGATGTGTCAAAATGGGACGCTGTGTATATGTTTTGATGCTTCCAAATGAATAATCAGGCGTTTTCTTATCATTTTAAACTAATTTGGGGCTAATAATACGAAGTTCAGATCGCAAACGGACACGCTGTTTTGTGGCGAACAGTCCACCCCCCCGTCTCGTTTACTTTATTTTATTCGTATTGCATTGTCTAAATTCGAACAGTCGCTAGGCAACAAGACTTTTCAGTAAAAAGAAGAGATTAAAAAGCTGTGGTTTTTTCGAGTTGGGAAGCGTGATTTGTGAGAAACTTTGTGATTGCTGATTTTCGACTAACTACGACAAACTGTGAGTCGAGACAATATATATTTTGTTTATATTTTTTTGTGACTCGATATCTACACAAGATTTACTCTTATTTCCCATGTCATAACGATTTGAGATATTACGCCGCTGGTTTTGTTTACATTTTATCACATCGCTCGCCTTTTTTCTGTCTCATTCTGCCTTTTTCATATTTCTTAATTTATTTATAACCGAATATTTGTGGGGTTAGCAACATTCCCCACAAAAGTGGCACCTCCGACGGGACATTTTGGAAAACTTTGAGATTTAATTTGGTTATAATAAAAACTGTGATTCATGGAGACGAGAGGCAAAACAAAAGAGCCAAATACAAATAGGCCTAGCCCTAGCCCTAGCCCCAGACCAGACGATGACGGCGAGAGGGGTGACCGTGAGCCAGATGAGATTGTGAGTATGAAGTCGTCACTTACTTCGACTTTAAAGAAACTAAACTATTATCATAAATCTACCAGAGATATTCTACAAGCAGGGAAAAGTGATCATCTAAAGAGACAATGTAATCTGTTGAAGACAAAAACCGAAGAGGCCTATAATTTGATTCATGAAATACAGGGTTTGTGCATTGAGCAAGGACAGGATGAGAGTGAAATCGATAGCTGGTCAGAAGAAACAAAAGCCCAAATACAGCCTTTTGAAGATGGGGTTTTTGAGTTAAATTCAATGCTACATGGAGTCGAACAGGAAAAACTTGAAAAGGAAAGATCTGAACAACTTAAGCTTGAAAGTGAGATGAAAGAGAAGTTGAGAAGAGAAGAGAGAGAAGCCGAAGAGGCTAAACTTGCAAGAAAAGAGAAATTTTCCCTTGAGCTTGAAGAGAAGAAATTAGAAATAGCAGAGAAAAAACGTCTACAAACAAAGTTACCAGACCTTCAGATTTCAAAGTTCAGGGGAACCACTTGGACTGGGTGAGGTTCTGGAGTCTGTTTGAAACCCAAATAGACCAAGCAGTGATGAAAGAAGAGGCAAAATTTTCATACTTGAAAGAGCTCGTAGCACCTAAAGTTCGAACGATAATTGACAAATTACCACCAGATGCTCAAGGCTATAAAAAGGCAAAAACAATGCTAGAAGAGAGATTTGGAGATGTGTCTGAGGTGGTTAACGCACATTTGCAGCAAATAATGGGCCTTCCTGTTATTCATGGGACATCAAAGTACAAAATACATGAATTTTACGACCAGCTTCTTTCTCATGTCCAAGCACTTGATACCTTAGGAAAGCTTGGCCAAGTGTCGGGAAACGTTAGAATGGTACTAGACAAGCTTGACGGCATTCGAGCAGACCTCACGAGAACAGACGCGGGTTGGAAAAAATGGAGTTTTCAGGACCTCCTTGAAGCTATACGGCAGTGGGTAGACAGGAATCCCCTCCAGATTAATGACAGAGATGGAAGATCATTTCCAAGCGAAAACAAGAGAGAGAGAAATTTTAACACACGTGACCACAGCAAACCAAGACCATGCATCTATTGTGACAAGGCAGATCATAAAGCGACAGACTGCGAGCAAGTCAAGACAACAGAAGACAGGAGAAAGATCTTAAGTCAGAAAAAGCTATGCTTTAACTGTACCGGGGAAAAACATCGAGCCAATGACTGTCGAAGCAAACTCAGTTGCAGAATCTGTCAGAAGAAGCATCATACTTCAATATGCGATAGGAGAGAAAACAATCAATTATTGACAGCCACTGAAAGCAGACAAGTTATACATCCAGTAGTGGTTGTAAAGGTTCAGGGAATAACATGCAGAGCTCTATTGGACACAGGGGCAAGTAATTCATACATGTCTTCTACACTAGTAGACATGATTAATAAAGAGCCGGTGAGACAAGAATCAAAAACCATAGAAATGCTGTTGCAGAACACAACAAGAACAATTAAGGTATATGATGTTGAGATTACAGGAGTAAATGATGATTTTAAGGCTAAAGTGGAGATGAATGCAGTCGAAAGGAACGTTCTATTGTCTTTACCAAATCCACATTATAATGAAGTGATTGCTGCAAACGCACACCTACAGGGGATAAAAATGGATGATGATGATCTAAAGGAGAATCTGCCTGTTCATGTAATCTTAGGGGCAAGTGAGTATGCCCTAATTAAGACGCAGACCCCTGCAAGGGTCGGTGAAATGGGACAACCTATTGCGGAAAAAACAAAACTGGGGTGGGTGATTATGTCACCTGGTCAAGGGAATATCCAGTCAACATTGATGTTCGCTAGGAACACTCAAGATGATTATATGCAGATGTGCAATTTAGATGTATTAGGTTTAGAGGATAAACCTGAAGGAGACCAGCTTGCTGTGTACCAAGACTTCAAGGATCAACTACTTCAAAGAACTGACGGAAGGTACGAAACATATTTACCTTGGAAAGCTAACCACCCAGATTTGCCAACAAATTTTGCGGTTGCAAAGGCTAGATTCAACTCTCTAACAAGGAAATTGGAAAATCAACCTGAGATGTACAAAGCCTATGATGACGTGATAAGAAAACAAATCCAAGAAGGGATTGTCGAGATTGCCCCAGAGAAACCAGAGAACAAAGAACACTACATACCGCACAAACCAGTCGTCAAAGAGACAGCCGAGACAACAAAGCTCCGTATTGTATACGATGCTTCTGCAAAAGCAAACTACACGTCTCCATCACTCAATGAATGTCTCGAAATCGGGCCGCCGCTTCAGAGAAAGATCCTGGATATTCTGCTCAGGGCAAGATTCAAGCCTGTTTTTCTGGCAGGAGACATGAAGCAGGCATTTTTGCAAATTTTCATCAGAGAAAGTGACAGGGATGTGCTCAGATTTCTGTGGATTGAAGATCTAGAAACTAAGAAACAAGTGATTTACAGATTTAGCAGAGTTCTCTTTGGACTAGCTCCTAGTCCATTTCTTTTGAATGGGACACTTGAACAACATCTTGAGAAGTACAAGCATATTTACCCAGACTGCGTTAATGAACTCAAGGAAGGGACATATGTCGACGATATTAATCTCGGAGGAAGTGATGTTGATGAGACAAGAGGATTGAAGGAAGCTGCGATAAAGGTCTTCAGTGATGGGAAATTCGAGCTACACAAGTGGCATTCTAATGCATCTGAATTAGAAGAACCAGCACCAAGTGACAGTGAGCTAACCTATGCGAAAGAGAGTCTTGGAACGGGTCAGGCTGAAACGAAGCTTCTAGGTCTGACATGGGACAAGGGCCAAGACACATTGTCAGTTACGTTCCAAAAGTTTAATGAGACGCCAACGAAGAGAGTTGTATTAAGGAGTATTGCCAAGGTTTACGATCCAGTCGGCATAGCATCGCCGATTTTGCTAACAGCCAGAGTTATCTTCAGAGACATCTGTGACAAGAAAGTACCATGGGATAATGAGCTTCCGGAGGATCTAAGAAAGCGATGGAATAAATGGATCAACTATCTGCCTAGTGAGGTTGGCATCCCAAGATCTATTCCCTTGAAGAGGGAAAGCCTAACTTCCGTGGAGCTTCACGGTTTCGCAGATGCAAGTCTTTCAGGTTGCTGTGCTGTCGTTTACGCAGTTGTTGTTCAGCAAGAGGCTATCAATCAAAGTATCCTTGTATCAAAGACACGCTTATCCAAGCGTGACCTGACTATCCCGAGACTTGAACTAGTCGCCTGTCACATGATTGTAAATCTCCTGGATAACACATCAAAAGCTCTTGAGCGCTACCCAGTGTCCAAGATTTGTGCTTGGACGGATTCTTCTGTGTGTCTCCACTGGATCAGAGGTGATGGACAGTACAAACAGTTTGTTGGTAATCGAGTCAAGAAGATCAAAGAGAAATCATTTACTTGGAGACATGTCCCGACTGAAGAGAATCCTGCAGACATAGGAAGTCGCGGCACAACTAACATCGGAGAGAAGTGGATGAGAGGTCCTTCATGGCTTCAGTCACCAAATGAATGGCCTGAGGACATCGTAACCAAGTCGACAGAAGAAACGGATGCTGAGAATAAGCTCGTGAGGGAGATAATGAAAGTCGGCAGGGAAAGAGCAGCTGATAGTATAGATAGTCTGATCGAAAAGAAGCAAATTGCTGAAACTGCAAGGATCCTAGCATGGGTCAACAGATTTATAGAGAAATGTAAAGGGATTAAAGCCAACAATGGTCCCTTGACCATTGAGGAAATTGAAAGACAGCAGAAATTCTTGATTCGACGAGCTCAACGAGACGTGAGAGAGACAAAGCGATTTGAAGAGAATGCAAGGAGCCTTAACTTGCAACAGAACGAGGAAGGGATATACATCTGTAAAGGACGAATTCAAGGAGACTATCCGATATTTCTCCCATCAAATCACGTGATAACTGAAAAGTTTGTGCAACAAGCCCATTTACAAACTTTCCATGGGGGAGTCGGATTGACCATGGCAAAGACACGAGATATGTTTTGGGTACCAAAGTTGCGAGCGATCACTAAGAGAGTGAGAAAGAATTGTCATGGTTGTAAGAGGTTCCAAGCTTCATCTTTACCTGCTCCACCTGTTGGTAACCTACCAAAGGAGAGATCAGAAGGGAATATACCATTCGATGTGATTGGACTTGACTTCGCCGGTCCAATTATATACAAAGGCAAAAGGAGACAAGATTGCAAAGGATACATCATCCTTTACACCTGCAGTTTGACTCGTGGATTGTACCTCGAATTTCTACCAAACATGTCATGTGAAGAGTTTCTGATGAGCTTCAAGCGCCTCATTGTTGCTAGAGGGAGACCAAGAAAAGTAATATCTGACAACGGGAAAACATTTGTCGCCGCCGCTAAATGGATTAACAAAATGTGGAAAGACGAGAGACTACAGAAACATCTCAGAGAGCATCAGATCAGATGGCAGTTCAATGTGAGTCGTGGAAGCTGGTGGGGAGGACTTTTCGAAAGAATGGTCAGTATCGTTAAAGGCTGCCTTTACAAAGTAATTGGAGCAGCGAAACTCAATTTCATCGAGATGCAAGAAATCCTCCTTGACATCCAGATTGTTCTGAACAACCGACCTCTCTCATACTGTGAGGATGACGTTCAATTACCTACCTTGACGCCGAACATGTTGATATTCGGAAAGCCAAACTTCCTACCAGAGGAGGACAACTCTAGTATTGAAGAAGACGACTTGAGGAAGAGAGCAAAATACCTACTTCGGTGTAAAGAAGCTCTGTGGAGACGCTGGCAGTCCGAGTACCTCAGATCTCTGCGGGAAAGACATGACAGCTCACACTCGGGGAAGCAGTCTAACTTGAAGATCGGGGACATCGTAATTATAAAGGGTGAGGAGAAGAACCGGGGTAGATGGAAACTCGCAGTCGTTACAGCAATGATTCCGGGGCGAGACGGGGTCATACGAGTCGCAAAGTTGCGTACCGGGAAAGGAGAACTGGAGAGGCCAATACAATTTCTGTATCCTTTGGAACTGAACATCGGACGGCCGAATGCGAATAACTCGGTGCTGAACGCTGAGGCACAGGAATATCGACCGAAGAGGAGAGCTGCAGCGGACGCAACGCAGAACATACGCGGGACTCTGGAGTATGAGGAAGACGAAGAAGTGTGAACTTATATTTGACATCTTTGACATCAAATAGGGGGAGTGTGTGGCGAACAGTCCACCCCCCCGTCTCGTTTACTTTATTTTATTCGTATTGCATTGTCTAAATTCGAACAGTCGCTAGGCAACAAGACTTTTCAGTAAAAAGAAGAGATTAAAAAGCTGTGGTTTTTTCGAGTTGGGAAGCGTGATTTGTGAGAAACTTTGTGATTGCTGATTTTCGACTAACTACGACAAACTGTGAGTCGAGACAATATATATTTTGTTTATATTTTTTTGTGACTCGATATCTACACAAGATTTACTCTTATTTCCCATGTCATAACGATTTGAGATATTACGCCGCTGGTTTTGTTTACATTTTATCACATCGCTCGCCTTTTTTCTGTCTCATTCTGCCTTTTTCATATTTCTTAATTTATTTATAACCGAATATTTGTGGGGTTAGCAACATTCCCCACAGTTTGAAGGGAAGTTTTAGGCCATATTTTACACGGGAATATACAAGTAAACTGATTTTTGGGCATTAAAAAGGAAAGAAAAGATATATTTTCTTCTACTTACTGGGGACGGGATCAAAGATAACATATCAGGTCATCGTTTGACTGGATAAACATTAGTTTTGAATAAATAAATCTTACTTGCTGACTAGTTTTTATGGTTTTGCTTCTGCTTCTTTCTTGGGCCTTTTTTGAAAAATGCCGCGCTCTATCTTCGGCCACAGGGTTGCCAGATTTAGATTATGGAAAAAACGCCAGTTTGTTGAAAACTCAAGCCAGATATCCAAAAGAAGCCAAAATGAAATTTTCTGGAGAAATGCGGTACATATTTGTACACGGTAAACAACAAGAAATAAAGCTGGAGGAAATTTTCGAACCTATAACCATTTACTAGGTTTAATAATGGATTGAATTTGATTAGGCTTATTGGGTAGTGAGCCCAGACTGTTACCTGAAAATAATTGCAAAGGATTTTTAGGACATTTTATCTCAAGTTTTCAAAGCAAAAATAAAGGTTGATTTAGGGATGCACTGCACTTACAGTCAAAGAAACGAAATTACTGCATATTGCTTTGGGCTTGAAGAACTTTGATAACATAGAAAATAATTATCATAGAAAAAGCCGAAAAAACCCTAGAATTTTGGAAAAAAGCCAAGGTCAATTCTTTCACACAGAGCTCTTCCAAAATAAGCCAAGAATGAAGAATCTGGCGTCAAAAAAGCCAATCCGTCAAACCTGCCATCAAACCTGAGGACTGCGTCGATCTGGGAACTAGTACCCAGGCCGAAATTCAGTACACTTGCTCTTTAGCTTGCAGAATTTGAAAACACGATAACTCTGCACGCTTACTTTACACTCCAGCTTTCTAAAATAGGCCTAATGGTCAAAAGATGCAGACCGTCAGAGGAGTGATGAATCGAACTGAAATAAATACAATTAGGCATCAAGTAAGATTTATTTGAATAACTATGTCATTGTCACACATATTAGTCTACTCCAATCGTATCCTTGATGATACGGGCGGGAAGCGTCAATCCTCGAATAAGCCCCTAGGGGGGGCTTATTTGAAAAAAAATATTTCATGATTGACGCTTATCCTTATTCGAGGAAGGGGGTTTAGAAACGCATGAAAGCTAATATTCTCGTCAAAGTTAGGGCTGAATCTAGTTGTAAATCTCATAATAGAGAAATATAGCGATCTATTTAGCATCAGTTAACCCTCCAGAATGTTTTTCAGTAGTGGCATATTTGACGAAAGGGGGGTTTTCGAGGGTGGGGGCTTAATTGAGATTTACTGTACTTACAGAGCAGGGGGTTGGGCTGGGTTGCAATCAGTATAGAATTCAAATCTTAGACTGGCTGATCTCACATGGCACTTTCCCAATCATGTTTATTGTATCAACAATGAAAGAGAATAGGCTAGTGTTACTTGCTTTTTGGGATGACTCTTTTTGAATATTTTTGAAAGATTTAGAATGATCCAAACAATTCTACTTTTTTATTTTTGATAATTGATAGGCAAATACGCTTGCTATCTTCGCAAGGTATGGGTTTATGTGCTAAGAACATAGGGCCCACTGAATAGGTAAACTAATCGAGCAGTGCGACCCTGGTCCTTCCTATCGATGTGACCACACCTCGTGATTCCTGTTGCCTTTTTGCCTGGAATTACAGAGAGCTGGCTAATTCTCTCCTCACACTTTAAGACAGGTCTGAAGGTGGTTTCGAACCCGGGACCCTTCAATCAAGGGTCAAGTGGTCGAACCACTCGGCCATCCCTGCACTAAATATCCTTAGTATTAATTAAAACCAAGGGGATTATAGGAAATCTTGGGCCTAAAGTCCCTATTGACACAATGTAGCCAATGATCCATCACATGAAGCATTATCAACGATGAACCATTTATAAACACAGAATACATGATCATAGGCCATCCCCTGTAAGGTTAAATCATCAAATGTTTCAACCTCCCTGAAGTTAAATGGCACTGAAATTAAGAGTGTCCATGAAATAAAGTACCTTGGTGTTATTATTCATGAATGCCTAAAGTGGGATAGGCAGTTCAAAGACGTAAGAGAAAACTTTGCGGTGGACTGGCGTCGCTAAAAAAGTTAAAAAGTAGCTACAGTCCCCCAAAAGGAGCTCTGCACTGTTTATTACGCTATTTTCGAAAGTCATCTGCGCTGCAAATGTGAGTTGGGGGAGTCTTCCAAATACAAAAATAGAAACCCTCCAGCGTCTACAGGACAGAGCTGAGTCAATCATTGAAAAGGCCAGATACAAGAATAACTGGTCATGTGCCTGGTCGAGCATTGAAAGTCTCATACGACTTGATCGATCGGTAATGACATAAAATATCATGAACAAATTAAGCCCGGAAAGTCTTTCGGATAAATTTCAAAAATGATCATTAATGTCGACCTACTCAACGAGACTCTGCCATAACCTTCTAATTCCTAGATTCAATACAGAGCATGCAAAAAAAGTTATTACTACTCTGTTATCAAAAACTGGAATGACGTACCAATGAATGTCAGAGATCTGCCGACCATCGGTAGCTTCAAAAACAAACTAAAACAATATCTGAAGAGCTGACAACATATCACTAATCAATTTAAAACACGACCCCCTATAAGAGCAGTGCTGTAGAATTTCAAAATATTTTAGCTTAAATTGAATTGTATATATCTATTGTTATACTTTACTTAGTTCAATTAGCTGAACAGGTTTTTCTTGTATAAATAAATATTATCATATCTTTCATATCATATTTTACAGTATACGAATTGTTCCAATGATTCGTCATTGGTACCATTTTGAATCCTTTACCAGTGGCAGAGCTTAATTTAGCTAGAAACAGACCGCTCTCATGGTGTAGAGAGAGAATAAGGCATTTGTTGTGCATCTTGTGCATTCTCACTCGCGGGTACAATCTAACAACTAATGGGAAACAAAATGCTATCTAAACTTTTTATGTACATAATATTTGTTCATCAGCTGCAAATTCGGAATCTGCGTGGTCGATTTAGTTGAAATCGATGAAAAAGATCTGGATAAATCAATGCCAAAAATAGCCAAAATATGACGTCATTGGATCGGTGACGTCATAGAAATTGCTAAGATTTTGCTAGAATCAAACAAATAATATATCAATCGAAAGGTCTGATCAAGTGCTGTCTAACTAAACTACTTTCGAACACGTTGGACTTACACACAAAGAGTTAAAGCGATATTAGTTCTGAAAATGACAGTTATGGACGTCACCAAAAATGGCACTTCCGGTCAAAATCAAAATTGTTTTAAAATCTTATTCGAATCTCCATAGTCGAAATAGTAGAAATCAAGTATAAAACCAAAGGTTAGGTAGGTGGTTAGATAGTTGCAGGAAATTCCCTGTCTAAAATAATGTATGTTCGTACTCTATAAAACAGACAACTCGTTGATGGACACTATTACAAAATCCTGAAGGTGTAAACTTTAGATAGAGTTAACTCTGCATGATTTGTAGTACAGTACATCCTCGGTTATCCAAACCTCGATTATCCGAACCTCGATTATCTGAACGCCAAAAGTTTGCATTAAAATTTTTTTTGCAAACCAGTTCTTGAGAAACCAATCGAAATATTCGTTGACTGCTCAAACTGTTGCCCAATATATCATTACAAATCGTTGTTGAAATTTACAAAAAACTGTTGCCTTATTTTTGTTGTTGGTCTTTCCGTTTGCCAAGCTTTTCAATTTGCATTCAGTTTGAGCATCCTGTGACTGTTCAGGACGATGATAATAACCTTTATAGCAAGGTTTAGTAGGTAATATGTTCTTCCTCGATTATCCGAATTTTTTGCGTATCCGAACGGCTCAACAAAAATTTGAGTTCAACCTGTTCGGATAATCGAGGATGTACTGTACTATTGAAAATTCAGATACATACTTACGAGATATTGGGCTTCACCCGTTATCAAGTCCCTCATATCATATATTTTGAAATATTTTAGAACTACAATACTTATGATGAGTGTTTGGAAAAATCTCAGGACCGGCTGTTAAGGCACAATCGACCCAGCGAATGTCATATGGGGATCTATAGGTAAGCCTACATATCTAGGCTGTCTATTGCGCATGTGCAAAAAAAACATAAAAGATCGAATATTTAAGAGCATGTCTTCCTGTTTTTTCGCAACAATCCCAAGGAGTGCATAATGAATTAAGCGCTTTAAATTTTCTGACAAGATTATTTTTGAAAATAAAAAAATCCTAATTCAAGATCAATTTAGTAATCAAGGGAGACGGTCTGAATGGTCTGTTTGGCTGTCTTTTGCGCATGTGCAGGGCCTGTTCACATGAAGTGAGGCTTACCGGGCTAGCCCGCTAAGTGAGCTGATTTCACATTCTGTTCATAAGGAAAAATCTTTCCCGCCTACCGGCATGGGATTTTGGTCTCGTGATATTAGCCAATGTAGTCAAATCAAGGTTTTTATACTCCATCTTGCTCCTGTATTCTAAAATACACTCAACTAGATTTTGAGCCAAGTTCAGATCCCCGCAAAAGTACTCCTTGGCTTCTTTCTTCGAGCAAGAAGATGCTAAGCCCTCTGTGACCACCATTTGATTAAAGTTGTGCTTCTTCACACATGCGCAGTAGACACATTTTCGTCTCGGCAAGTGGGCTGGAGTGTTCATATGGGAAAATTTTCATCCCACCAAGCGGGATCTCGGCAGCACTTCACTGAGATCTCGCCTACCGGGCCAGCCCGCCTGCTCATATGAGCAGATAACCAACTTTGAATGGGAAACAGGGATAAGGTGAGATCTCGGCGAAAACCGCCAGCCCGGTTAAGGGGCTGGCTCGCCCCCATATGAACATGCCCAAAGGCTCAGACATTTGCGTGCATCTCTTCCTGTTATTCAGCCGTTTGGGAATATGTTCCTGTTATTTTGGAAAGATATCTAAGAAATGCCTAGCCAATTAAAATGTCGTTCAAATTTCAAACAAGCTTATGTTTGAGTATCAAGGCAATCTTAATTCAAGATATCAATTCAAGATCGTTTTCATAATCAAGGGAGTCTGATTGGTCTATATGGCTAAAAATGCGTCATTAGATCTCGAAAACTGTAATCATCCGAAAATTGGCATTGTCGTTGCTCAAAGAGAAAAAGTTCCCATCCTATAAAGACAGGTTTTGCACGGCAGATAGTCAGTTGGTTCGTTGGCTTTCATAGTCCACTGTTGAAGAATCGATCAAGACGCATCAAGAGATGAAGACTGCTTTGATACTTGCTGCCCTCCTTGGGTTAGCACTTTGCCTGAGTGGTAAGTTTATTCAATTTCATAATTTCATATTTCATACTCTTAGATTAGTAGTAGTCTGCTGTCTGCTGCAGTTGGGTATTAAGCCATGTCTTACACTTGAATGTCAGTAAATGGGGCTCTGATTGGTTTTATTTCATTTCCATATTTCATACTTTTAAACTTGTAGGGGTCTGCTACAGTTGTGTCTTAAGACATGTCTTACACTTGAATGTCAGTAAAAGGGGCTCTGATTGGTTTTCTTTCATTTCCATATTTGATACTTTTAACCTAGTAGTAGTCTGCTGCAGTTGTGTCTTAAGCCATGTCTTACACTTGAATGTCAGTAAAAGGGGCTCTGATTGGTTTTCTTTCATTTCCATATTTGATACTTTTAACCTAGTAGTAGTCTGCTGCAGTTGTGTCTTAAGCCATGTCTTACACTTGAATGTCAGTAAAAGGGGCTCTGATTGGTTTTCTTTCATTTCCATATTTGATACTTTTAACCTAGTAGTAGTCTGCTGCAGTTGTGTCTTAAGCCATGTCTTACACTTGAATGTCAGTAAAAGGGGCTCTGATTGGTTTTCTTTCATTTCCATATTTCATACTTTTAACCTAGTAGTAGTCTGCTGCAGTTGTGTCTTAAGCCATGTCTTACACTTGAATGTCAGTAAAAGGAACTCTGATTGGTTTTCTTTCATTTCCATATTTCATACTTTTAACCTAGTAGTGGTCTGCTGCAGTTGTGTCTTAAGCCATGTCTTACACTTGAATGTCAGTAAAAGGAACTCTGATTGGTTTTCTTTCATTTCCATATTTCATACTTTTAACCTAGTAGTAGTCTGCTGCAGTTGTGTCTTAAGCCATGTCTTACACTTGAATGTCAGTAAAAGGAACTCTGATTGGTTTTCTTTCATTTCCATATTTCATACTTTTAACCTAGTAGTGGTCTGCTGCAGTTGTGTCTTAAGACATGTCTTACACTTGAATGTCAGTAAAAGGAACTCTGATTGGTTTTCTTTCATTTCCATATTTCATACTTTTAACCTAGTAGTGGTCTGCTGCAGTTGTGTCTTAAGACATGTCTTACACTTGAATGTCAGTAAAAGGAACTCTGATTGGTTTTCTTTCATTTCCATATTTCATACTTTTAACCTAGTAGTGGTCTGCTGCAGTTGTGTCTTAAGCCATGTCTTACACTTGAATGTCAGTAAAAGGGGCTCTGATTGGTTTTCTTTCATTTCCATATTTCATACTTTTAACCTAGTAGTAGTCTGCTGCAGTTGTGTCTTAAGCCATGTCTTACACTTGAATGTCAGTAAAAGGAACTCTGATTGGTTTTCTTTCATTTCCATATTTCATACTTTTAACCTAGTAGTGGTCTGCTGCAGTTGTGTCTTAAGCCATGTCTTACACTTGAATGTCAGTAAAAGGAACTCTGATTGGTTTTCTTTCATTTCCATATTTCATACTTTTAACCTAGTAGTAGTCTGCTGCAGTTGTGTCTTAAGCCATGTCTTACACTTGAATGTCAGTAAAAGGAACTCTGATTGGTTTTCTTTCATTTCCATATTTCATACTTTTAACCTAGTAGTGGTCTGCTGCAGTTGTGTCTTAAGACATGTCTTACACTTGAATGTCAGTAAAAGGAACTCTGATTGGTTTTCTTTCATTTCCATATTTCATACTTTTAACCTAGTAGTGGTCTGCTGCAGTTGTGTCTTAAGACATGTCTTACACTTGAATGTCAGTAAAAGGAACTCTGATTGGTTTTCTTTCATTTCCATATTTCATACTTTTAACCTAGTAGTGGTCTGCTGCAGTTGTGTCTTAAGACATGTCTTACACTTGAATGTCAGTAAAAGGAACTCTGATTGGTTTTCTTTCATTTCCATATTTCATACTTTTAACCTAGTAGTGGTCTGCTGCAGTTGTGTCTTAAGACATGTCTTACACTTGAATGTCAGTAAAAGGAACTCTGATTGGTTTTCTTTCATTTCCATATTTCATACTTTTAACCTAGTAGTGGTCTGCTGCAGTTGTGTCTTAAGCCATGTCTTACACTTGAATGTCAGTAAAAGGGGCTCTGATTGGTTTTCTTTCATTTCCATATTACATACTTTTAACCTAGTAGTGGTCTGCTGCAGTTGTGTCTTAAGCCATGTCTTACACTTGAATGTCAGTAAAAGGGGATATGATTGGTTTTCTTTCATTTCCATATTTCATACTTTTAACCTAGTAGTGGTCTGCTGCAGTTGTGTCTTAAGCCATGTCTTACACTTGAATGTCAGTAAAAGGGGCTCTGATTGGTTTTCTTTCATTTCCATATTTGATACTTTTAACCTAGTAGTAGTCTGCTGCAGTTGTGTCTTAAGCCATGTCTTACACTTGAATGTCAGTAAAAGGGGCTCTGATTGGTTTTCTTTCATTTCCATATTTCATACTTTTAACCTAGTAGTAGTCTGCTGCAGTTGTGTCTTAAGCCATGTCTTACACTTGAATGTTAGTAAAAGGAACTCTGATTGGTTTTCTTTCATTTCCATATTTCATACTTTTAACCTAGTAGTAGTCTGCTGCAGTTGTGTCTTAAGCCATGTCTTACACTTGAATGTCAGTAAGAGGGGCTCTGATTGGTTTTCTTTCATTTCCATATTTCATACTTTTAACCTAGTAGTGGTCTGCTGCAGTTGTGTCTTAAGCCATGTCTTACACTTGAATGTTAGGTAAAAGGAACTCTGATTGGTTTTCTTTCATTTCCATATTTCATACTTTTAACCTAGTAGTGGTCTGCTGCAGTTGTGTCTTAAGCCATGTCTTACACTTGAATGTTAGGTAAAAGGAACTCTGATTGGTTTTCTTTCATTTCCATATTTCATACTTTTAACCTAGTAGTGGTCTGCTGCAGTTGTGTCTTAAGCCATGTCTTACACTTGAATGTTAGGTAAAAGGAACTCTGATTGGTTTTCTTTCATTTCCATATTTCATACTTTTAACCTAGTAGTGGTCTGCTGCAGTTGTGTCTTAAGCCATGTCTTACACTTGAATGTTAGGTAAAAGGAACTCTGATTGGTTTTCTTTCATTTCCATATTTCATACTTTTAACCTAGTAGTGGTCTGCTGCAGTTGTGTCTTAAGCCATGTCTTACACTTGAATGTTAGGTAAAAGGGGCTCTGATTGGTTTTCTTTCATTTCCATATTTCATACTTTTAACCTAGTAGTGTTCTGCTGCAGTTGTGTCTTAAGCCATGTCTTACACTTGAATGTTAGGTAAAAGGAACTCTGATTGGTTTTCTTTCATTTCCATATTTCATACTTTTAACCTAGTAGTGGTCTGCTGCAGTTGTGTCTTAAGCCATGTCTTACACTTGAATGTTAGGTAAAAGGAACTCTGATTGGTTTTCTTTCATTTCCATATTTCATACTTTTAACCTAGTAGTAGTCTGCTGCAGTTGTGTCTTAAGACATGTCTTACACTTGAATGTCAGTAAAAGGGGCTCTGATTGGTTTTCTTTCATTTCCATATTTCATACTTTTAACCTAGTAGTAGTCTGCTGCAGTTGTGTCTTAAGCCATGTCTTACACTTGAATGTCAGTAAAAGGAACTCTGATTGGTTTTCTTTCATTTCCATATTTCATACTTTTAACCTAGTAGTAGTCTGCTGCAGTTGTGTCTTAAGACATGTCTTACACTTGAATGTCAGTAAAAGGGGCTCTGATTGGTTTTCTTTCATTTCCATATTTGATACTTTTAACCTAGTAGTGGTCTGCTGCAGTTGTGTCTTAAGCCATGTCTTACACTTGAATGTCAGTAAAAGGAACTCTGATTGGTTTTCTTTCATTTCCATATTTCATACTTTTAACCTAGTAGTAGTCTGCTGCAGTTGTGTCTTAAGCCATGTCTTACACTTGAATGTCAGTAAAAGGAACTCTGATTGGTTTTCTTTCATTTCCATATTTCATACTTTTAACCTAGTAGTGGTCTGCTGCAGTTGTGTCTTAAGACATGTCTTACACTTGAATGTCAGTAAAAGGAACTCTGATTGGTTTTCTTTCATTTCCATATTTCATACTTTTAACCTAGTAGTGGTCTGCTGCAGTTGTGTCTTAAGACATGTCTTACACTTGAATGTCAGTAAAAGGAACTCTGATTGGTTTTCTTTCATTTCCATATTTCATACTTTTAACCTAGTAGTAGTCTGCTGCAGTTGTGTCTTAAGACATGTCTTACACTTGAATGTCAGTAAAAGGAACTCTGATTGGTTTTCTTTCATTTCCATATTTCATACTTTTAACCTAGTAGTAGTCTGCTGCAGTTGTGTCTTAAGCCATGTCTTACACTTGAATGTCAGTAAAAGGGGCTCTGATTGGTTTTCTTTCATTTCCATATTTGATACTTTTAACCTAGTAGTAGTCTGCTGCAGTTGTGTCTTAAGCCATGTCTTACACTTGAATGTCAGTAAAAGGGGCTCTGATTGGTTTTCTTTCATTTCCATATTTGATACTTTTAACCTAGTAGTGGTCTGCTGCAGTTGTGTCTTAAGCCATGTCTTACACTTGAATGTCAGTAAAAGGGGCTCTGATTGGTTTTCTTTCATTTCCATATTTGATACTTTTAACCTAGTAGTAGTCTGCTGCAGTTGTGTCTTAAGCCATGTCTTACACTTGAATGTCAGTAAAAGGGGCTCTGATTGGTTTTCTTTCATTTCCATATTTGATACTTTTAACCTAGTAGTAGTCTGCTGCAGTTGTGTCTTAAGCCATGTCTTACACTTGAATGTCAGTAAAAGGGGCTCTGATTGGTTTTCTTTCATTTCCATATTTCATACTTTTAACCTAGTAGTGGTCTGCTGCAGTTGTGTCTTAAGCCATGTCTTACACTTGAATGTTAGGAAAAGGGGATATGATTGGTTTTCTTTCATTTCCATATTTCATACTTTTAACCTAGTAGTGGTCTGCTGCAGTTGTGTCTTAAGCCATGTCTTACACTTGAATGTTAGGAAAAGGGGATATGATTGGTTTTCTTTCATTTCCATATTTCATACTTTTAACCTAGTAGTGGTCTGCTGCAGTTGTGTCTTAAGCCATGTCTTACACTTGAATGTTAGGAAAAGGGGATATGATTGGTTTTCTTTCATTTCCATATTTCATACTTTTAACCTAGTAGTGGTCTGCTGCAGTTGTGTCTTAAGCCATGTCTTACACTTGAATGTCAGTAAAAGGGGCTCTGATTGGTTTTCTTTCATTTCCATATTTGATACTTTTAACCTAGTAGTAGTCTGCTGCAGTTGTGTCTTAAGCCATGTCTTACACTTGAATGTCAGTAAAAGGGGCTCTGATTGGTTTTCTTTCATTTCCATATTTGATACTTTTAACCTAGTAGTAGTCTGCTGCAGTTGTGTCTTAAGCCATGTCTTACACTTGAATGTTAGTAAAAGGAACTCTGATTGGTTTTCTTTCATTTCCATATTTCATACTTTTAACCTAGTAGTAGTCTGCTGCAGTTGTGTCTTAAGCCATGTCTTACACTTGAATGTCAGTAAAAGGGGCTCTGATTGGTTTTCTTTCATTTCCATATTTCATACTTTTAACCTAGTAGTGGTCTGCTGCAGTTGTGTCTTAAGCCATGTCTTACACTTGAATGTCAGTAAAAGGAACTCTGATTGGTTTTCTTTCATTTCCATATTTCATACTTTTAACCTAGTAGTGGTCTGCTGCAGTTGTGTCTTAAGCCATGTCTTACACTTGAATGTTAGGAAAAGGGGATATGATTGGTTTTCTTTCATTTCCATATTTCATACTTTTAACCTAGTAGTGGTCTGCTGCAGTTGTGTCTTAAGCCATGTCTTACACTTGAATGTTAGGAAAAGGGGATATGATTGGTTTTCTTTCATTTCCATATTTCATACTTTTAACCTAGTAGTGGTCTGCTGCAGTTGTGTCTTAAGCCATATCTTACTCTTGAATGTTAGGAAAAGGGGATCTGATTGGTTTTCTTTCATTTCCATATTTCATACTTTTAACCTAGTAGTGGTCTGCTGCAGTTGTGTCTTAAGCCATATCTTACTCTTGAATGTTAGGAAAAGGGGATCTGATTGGTTTTCTTTCATTTCCATATTTCATACTTTTAACCTAGTAGTGGTCTGCTGCAGTTGTGTCTTAAGCCATATCTTACACTTGAATGTCAGTTAAAGGGGATCTGATTGGTTTTCTTTCATTTCCATATTTCATACTTTTAACCTAGTAGTGGTCTGCTGCAGTTGTGTCTTAAGCCATATCTTACACTTGAATGTCAGTTAAAGGGGATCTGATTGGTTTTCTTTCATTTCCATATTTCATACTTTTAACCTAGTAGTGGTCTGCTGCAGTTGTGTCTTAAGCCATGTCTTACACTTGAATGTTAGGAAAAGGGGATATGATTGGTTTTCTTTCATTTCCATATTTCATACTTTTAACCTAGTAGTGGTCTGCTGCAGTTGTGTCTTAAGCCATATCTTACACTTGAATGTTAGGTAAAAGGGTATCTGATTGCCTTTTTCTGATTAATTCTTTAGAATGCATATTCTATTTAAGGATCAATCCCCTAATCAAACTGCTGTAATAAGTTTTAGACGTAAGATCCTTAGTAGTTCTGTGTTTTGCTATGTTTCCGATTTTCGTTTACATCCTGAATTTCTGTACTGATAAAAGATTTATCTAACGTACTGCTCTGATGAGTGTAAGACGCAAAAAACTTAGTAGTTTTATTTTTAGCTATGTTTCCGATTTTTCTCGCCATCCTCAAAAAAGAAGAAACTCAAATGAGCGATAGATACTACTAATACATAATCGTTTCTTTGCTACAATCTCACTTTAATGAAAATTCGCTAATATGCAAGTTTAGTTGAAGAGTTATCCATCGACACCAAGTAGTAAGCAAGCTCATTCAGTTTGTTAATGCATGTTGTTAATTTAAACAGCCACTGAACTGAGTCAGGAAGAAAACAGGGTTGAAGAAGATGAACCTTCTGATGAGGCAGAGAGCTTCGAGGAAGACGAGCCCCAGGAAGAATTAGACGAGCCAACAGAAGATGAAAGGGACCTTGAGGAACAGGAAGAGGAAGACAACGACATGGAAGAGCTTGATGAATCAGGTATTGAGTTTTTAAATTAATAATATATCAATAATAATTCTAATCAGGAAACTGAAAACTTTAATAAAATATTGTTAAAATATATGCTGTCCCCAAACGATTAAGTTGGGTAGCAACTTAGGTAGAAGGGGTTCTGATCGGTTTTTTCGTTCTGAAGAAAACAATACCCAAGGTTGTTCGTTCTATAGACTTCAATAGATATTAGAAAACGGAGTGTTTCAGGGAATAGTAAATAAACAAAACTAGCCAAAGGAGATTTTCTAAGTTCAAGGGAGAGGTTTTAACTTAAGCTACTACAAGGCCTAAACAGTTTCTAGTTTTGTTCCTTAAGCTTTTCTGTTATCTGAAAATTTCAATTCAGTTCAATTCATGGTATTGAGTATCCTGTATTCCATATCATATGGAAAGGAAAATGGAAATTAGGGCTACCTAATAAGGGAGGGTAGAATGAAAGCTGCTACAAGATCCCAGAATGGGGACAAAAGATATATGTGTATGCAGTTTTAATAACATCTCTTTATTAAACAACTTCAAGATTTTAATTTTCTCATTTGCTAATTTATTTTTCTATTCATTCTCTATCTAAATTCATTATAGCAAGACTACCTTAGTTTTCTATTTGCAAAAAGCACTGGTTTTAAGGACACTTAGTAATTCTGTTTTTCTTGAAGATAACTCTTAAGTTATTCTTTCTAACGAAATCTAAGTAATTCAGTTTTTTTTATAAGTAATATTCAAATTTTGTCATACTTTATCTTACTCTTCAATAGATATGCCTGAACACCACATGAGGAAGGATGCTGCAAGAGCTGATTTTAGAATGACGAGGAAGGATGCTGCAAGAGCTGATTTTAGAATGAAGAGGAAGGATGCTGCAAGAGCTGATTCTAGAATGATGAGGAAGGATGCTGCAAGAGCTGATTTTAGAATGAAGAGGAAGGATGCAAGAGCTGATTTCAGAATGAAGAGGAAGGATGCTGCAAGAGCTGATGTCAGAGCGAAGAAGAGTCCATGGTGGTCTCGACGACGCCACCACATCACCATCCATATTCACGGCAAGAGGAAGGATGCAAGAGCTGATTTCAGAATGAAGAGGAAGGATGCCAGAGCTGATTTCAGAATGACGAGGAAGGATGCAAGAGCTGATTTCAGAATGACGAGGAAGGATGCTAGAGCTGATTTTAGAATGAAGAGGAAGGATGCTAGAGCTGATTCCAGAATGACGAGGAAGGATGCAAGAGCTGATTTTAGAATGAAGAGGAAGGATGCTGCAAGAGCTGACTTTAGAATGAAGAGGAAGGATGCTGCAAGAGCTGATTTCAGAATGAAGAGGAAGGATGCTAGAGCTGATTCCAGAATGACGAGGAAGGATGCAAGAGCTGATTTTAGAATGAAGAGGAAGGATGCTGCAAGAGCTGACTTTAGAATGAAGAGGAAGGATGCTGCAAGAGCTGATTTCAGAATGAAGAGGAAGGATGCTAGAGCTGATTCCAGAATGACGAGGAAGGATGCAAGAGCTGATTTTAGAATGAAGAGGAAGGATGCTGCAAGAGCTGATTTTAGAATGAAGAGGAAGGATGCTGCAAGAGCTGATTTCAGAATGAAGAGGAAGGATGCTAGAGCTGATTCCAGAATGACGAGGAAGGATGCAAGAGCTGATTTTAGAATGAAGAGGAAGGATGCTGCAAGAGCTGACTTTAGAATGAAGAGGAAATGAGGAGAAAAGAAAATGAACAAATCCTCTAGAGGATTAGAAGAAGTAGAATATTGACAAAGAGCATAAATATTAATCTTTTGAATTTGTCATATTAGAGAGCAGCAATGATAGACTCATGTAAACATCCAATTTCGGTGTGAATATAAATTGTGCTCATGTGTCTAAAAGAGATCTTCTTTTTTCTCTGTTTTTTCCTAGGTCGTACCCTAGAAAGGCGAGCTAGACTTCTTAAGGGTGTAACATATGTTTTGTGACTCAGAGCCATTTGATGTTGAATTCAAAACTCGCACACCAGACCATTCCCTCTATAGACTATGCTGGCGTAAGAATCCTCAAAAAAGATGGTCTTGTTCGCTTTCCCAGGGAATTTTCAAAAGCAATTCCTCTCTTAACACAGCGTAAGCTTTTCCACATATTCTCTTGTTGCTCAAGTGTACGAGTTTCTCTAACTTCAATTCTAACCCTAGCCCTGATCATGACTCTAATGCCCCCAAAGTTTTCAAGAGACCGGTTCACTTTTGCTCAGTATTAGTGATACGGATAATTTGCTTCTATACAAGCTACACTACTTTGTCTGATGGGCTTTCCGTTTACACAAGTGCTGACTCACATGAAATAGAGGTGAAAAACCAAAAAGAAGCTAAGAATCTAAACGAGAATATGTGCATAGTCATAGTGCAACAGCTTATATAAACTTGAATACTGATCTAAGCTGGGTCTGTGTTTAACACGAGACCGGATCAATTTGAAAACGTCTCGCTATAGACTGATCAAAAACGATCCGGCAATCCGTATCTATTTTGATGTTGATTGCTTGTATAAACGGGAGACGTATTCGTATTACATTTGATGCAGGGCAAAAGTTAGCCAGTCGTGTGAAAACGGGGCCTAATTCAAATCCTTATTATTCAAACCGAAACTTTAACCCTTGTTTTGACCCTGACCCTAATACTTGAACCCTAATCCTAACCCAAAATCCTATTCCAACATGACAATAACCCTAACCCCTTAGCTATGAACAATAGTCCTAGTAACAATTTCAATAAATCCTCCCTATGTAAGTAAATTAGTCGATCCACCAATTAAATTCAAGCTAGGCGACATTCCCCGTCGAGTCACAGACGCTGTTCTTAGAAGATTACTTGTACTGATTCTACGAATTCCCAACTATCCCAGGGTTGGAATAGCAATAATATATATTTATAAGCAATGCTATCAAGACTCCCAGATATTACTTTTTCCCTATTCTAATTTCAGGGGTGGCATGCCCAGAAAAAAGGTGCTTGGAAAACATCAAAAGTGTCCAATGGAAGAGAATGAAAGGTAATTTATCCTTGGGGGGGGGGTACCTTAACAAGGATATAGTAGCGAGGATGTGCCATTTTTAGGGATACATTTTTCAAAATGAAATACGGAGTTATGAGTATACCCTTTCACTGAATGGTCGGTTGTACCCAGAATTATGGGTATGAATTTTGACAAAAAATTAAGAGAAATGTGGTGATCGTAGGTCGACCCGAAGAAGAATTTACACTGATGTGTGGTATGGGACTTTTATTTAGAAATATTTTCTCTACGATTACATGATGCTACTGAAAATTTGTTTCTTTCACATATTCCGTGACACAGAATTATGGGTCCCTTTTTTCAATTTACGACACGGAATTTCATGGCCCCAATTTTTTTTCAAAATGGTATGTCCCTATCAGTTAACCCCCTAAGGTACCCCCCGAGCATTTATCTCATCGATTGTTTATAAGAGGCCCCCCCATAATACCCCTGGATAACGGATTCACGCGTCAATTTTTCGTTTATCACGCCATCACGGACCTTAAAACAGAATTTTCACGATCTTTTCCATCTAATTATGCAAGAATTTTTTTTAACAACCAGAACGCGTCACGCAATCACGCACTTGAAAACTCCTTTTCACGGAATAACGACCTCATTTTCAACAAATCACGCTGCATGCAGGATTCTTTGATCACGGATTCACGAACCGAAAATATCTAAATCATGAAATCACGCACGCAACTACGCCAAATAACGCTTCTCGTACAAATATGGGAGGGCCTCTTATAATAGAAGGTACAAGTCTATATAAAAGATGATACCCTGCTACTATCTGCCATCAAAAAGTAAAACCTTCACCCTGCTTCAAACAAAACACTGATGAAACAAAGCCCTAGCTCTGAAATGCTGCATGTCTCAGAGTGAGAGCTAGAATATAAAGAGACAAAGCATGGTGTCACTATATGGTTACCGCTAAAAGTGGGAAATTTTTGAAATGTTGATGTTTCAGATTGAAAATACCAGCTCTCGAATTCTCTAGGCTAAATTATTCCTCTACATGTTATTAAAATGCTCTTACTCCTCCTGGTGACGAATGAACCTTCAAGATGTTTTCTCAATATCCTTATCTGAAAGTTGAAAGTTACGTCTTTTGTATTGGGAGTTGAAAAGTTACTCGTTGTTTTACTGCAGAAGGTAATGTTTTTTGGTCATTGAAATGGCCATAAGATATAATTTTATAGCTAATTAGAGCTTCTCTGACTGCAAATGTTTGCTCTCCGCACAATACCTTTCCCTGTCTCCCGCTGATAAGTAAAGCTGGTCTACCACAAGTAGCTTGCACAAGAGGCCTATCAACGAAGAATTTGTTTTCCTATCTTATCTAGGCTGTCTATTGCGCATGTGCAAAAGAAACATAAAGGGTCGAACATTTGTGTGCTTGTCTTCCTGTTTCTTTGCAAAAATTCCAAGGAATGCTTAGTCAATTAAGCGCTTGGAATTTTCTGACATGAATATTTTTGACCGTCAAACAACCTTAATTCAAGATCGATTAAGTAAGCAAGGGAGACGGTCTGAATGGTCCATTAGGCTGTTTGCTGCGTATGTTTGAAAGAAAAATCAAGGCTGACATATTTGTTTGCATTTGTTCCTGTTATTTGGCCGTTTAGGAATTTCTTCCTGTTATTTTGAAAATCCTAAGAAAGAATTGGCTAATTAAGAGCTTATAATTTTCCAACAAGATTATTTTTGAGTATCAAGGCAATCCTAATTTAAGATATCAATTCAAGATCGATTTGACTGGAAATGCGTCATTTAACCTTCAAAGTGTAGTAACAAGTAAATTGGCATTGTCGTTGCTCAAAGGGGAAAAGTTCCCATCCTATAAAGAGGGGTTTTGCACAGCAGATAGTCAGTTGGTTCGTTGGCTTTCATAGTCCACTGTTGAAGAATCAATCAAAACGCACCAAGAGATGAAGACTGCTTTGATACTTGCTGCCCTCCTTGGGTTAGCACTTTGCCTGAGTGGTAAGTTTATTCAATTTCATAATTTCATATTTCATACTCTTAGATTAGTAGTAGTCTGCTGTCTGCTGCAGTTGTGTATTAAGCCATGTCTTACACTTGAATGTCAGTAAAAGGGGCTCTGATTGGTTTTATTTCATTTCCATATTTCATACTTTTGAACTTTTAGTGGTCTGTTACTGCTCGATCCTGTAGGCCTAATTGTGTCGGTTTACTTAAGTAGTTATTTTTTTTGCCATGTTTCCAATTTTTCTCGCCATCCTCAAATATTGTACCAATCAATGACTGTAATCCAAAAATATAAAATGGAAGTAAAAACGAGCTTTGTTCTTACGAAAAGGGTAAAAAATGACAAGTAACAATTCTTTATGAGGTGGGGAGTAAAAGATTAATCGGTCAAAAGTGAGTTTTTGCAAGAAAGTCTTTTAATCCTGGGGACTATTCGTTTTATAATCGAAAACCCAGACATTTTTCATAACTTTTTCCAGGACTGCCTATCCATACAGAGGTAGAAACTCAAATGAGCGATAGATACTACTAATACATAATCGTTTCTTTGCTACAATCTCACTTTAATGAAAATTCCCTAATATGCAAGTTTAGTTGAAGAGTTATCCATCGACACGAAGTAGTAAGCAAGCTCATTCATTTTGTTAATGCATGTTGTTAATTCAAACAGCCACTGAACTGAGTCAGGAAGAAAACAGGGTGGAAGAAGATGAACCTTCTGATGAGGCAGAAAGCTTCGAGGAAGACGAGCCCCAGGAAGAATTAGACGAGCCAACAGAAGATGAAAGGGACCCCGAGGAACAGGAAGAGGAAGACAACGACATGGAAGAGCTTGATGAATCAGGTATTGAGTTTTTAAATTGATAATACATCAATAATAATTCTAATCAGAAAACTGAAAGCTTTAATAAAATATTGTTAAAATATATGCTGTCCCCAAACAATTAAGTTGGGTAGCAACTTAGGTAGAAGGGGTTCTCATCGGTTTTTTCGTTCTGAAGAAAACAATACCCAAGGTTGTTCGCTCTATAGACTTCAATAGATATTAGAAAACGGAGTGTTTCAGGGAAAAGCAAATAAACAAAACTAGCCAAAGGAGATTTTCTAAGTTATCCAAGGGAGAGGTTTTAACTTAAGCTACTACAAGGCCTAAACAATTTCTAGTTTTGTTCCTTTAGCTTTTCTATCATCTGAAAATTTTCAATTCAGTTCAATTCATGGTATTAAGTATCCTGTATTCCATATCATATGAAAAGGAAATTGGAAATTAGGGCTACCTAATAAGGGAGGGTAGAATGAAAGCTGCTACAAGATCCCAGAATGGGGACAAAAGATATATGTGTATGCAGTTTTAATAACATCTATTTATTAAACAACTTCAAGGTTTTTATTATTCTCATTTGCTAATTTATTTTTCTATTCATTCTCTATCTAAATTCATTATTGCAAGACTACCTTAGTTTTCTATTTGCAAAAAGCACTGGTTTTAAAGACACTTAGTAATTCTTTTTTTCTTGAAGATAACTCTTAAGTAATTCTTTCTAACAAAATCTAAGTAATTCAGTTTTTTTTATAAGTAATATTCAAATTTCGTCATACTTTATCTTACTCTTCAATAGATATGCCTGAACACCACATGAGGAAGGATGCTGCAAGAGCTGACTTTAGAATGAAGAGGAAGGATGCTGCAAGAGCTGATTCTAGAATGATGAGGAAGGATGCAAGAGCTGATTTCAGAATGACGAGGAAGGATGCTAGAGCTGACTTTAGAATGAAGAGGAAGGATGCTGCAAGAGCTGATTCTAGAATGATGAGGAAGGATGCTAGAGCTGATTTTAGAATGAAGAGGAAGGATGCAAGAGCTGATTTCAGAATGACGAGGAAGGATGCTAGAGCTGACTTTAGAATGAAGAGGAAGGACGCTGCAAGAGCTGATGTAAGAGCGAAGAAGAGTCCATGGTGGTCTCGACGACGCATCACCATCCATATTCACGGCAAGAGGAAGGATGCAAGAGCTGATTTCAGAATGAAGAGGAAGGATGCTGCAAGAGCTGATGTAAGAGCGAAGAAGAGTCCATGGTGGTCTCGACGACGCCACATCACCATCCATATTCACGGCAAGAGGAAGGATGCAAGAGCTGATTTCAGAATGACGAGAAAGGATGCAAGAGCTGATTTCAGAATGAAGAGGAAGGATGCTAGAGCTGATTTTAGAATGAAGAGGAAGGATGCCAGAGCTGATTTCAGAATGAAGAGGAAGGATGCTGCAAGAGCTGATTTCAGAATGAAGAGGAAGGATGCTAGAGCTGATTTTAGAATGAAGAGGAAGGATGCTAGAGCCGATTTTAGAATGAAGAGGAAGGATGCTGCAAGAGCTGATTTCAGAATGAAGAGGAAGGATGCTAGAGCTGATTCCAGAATGACGAGGAAGGATGCAAGAGCTGATTTCAGAATGAAGAGGAAGGATGCTAGAGCTGATTTCAGAATGAAGAGGAAGGATGCTGCAAGAGCTGACTTTAGAATGAAGAGGAAATGAGGAGAAAAGAAAATGAACAAATCCTCTAGAGGATCAGAAGAAGTAGAATATTGACAAAGAACATAAATATTAATCTTTTGAATTTGTCATATTAGAGAGCAGCAATGATAGACTCATGTAAACATCCAATTTCGGTGTGAATATAAATTGTGCTCATGTGTCTAAAAGAGATCTTCTTTTCTCTCTGTTTTTTCTAGGTTGTACCCTGGAAAGGCGAGCTAGACTTCTTAAGGGTGTAACATAGGTTTTGTGACTCAGAGCCATTTGATGTTGAATTCAAAACTCGCACACCAGGCCATTCCCTCTATAGACTATGCTGGCGTAAGAATCCTCAAAAAAAGATGGTCTTGTTCGCTTTCCCAGGGAATTTGCAAAAGCAATTCCTCTTAACACAGCGTAAGCTTTTCCACATATTCTCTTGCTGCTCAAGTGTACGAGTTTCTGCTCAGTCATTGTTTTGATGACTTGGAGGGTTTTATGGGTCTTTTGATAAAATGATGTGTCATAATTGGCACTAGATATTACTCAAGTCTTTGCAATAGCTTGAATACAGAACTTGATCAATCCAAAAAATTATATTTTTGCTCTGGTACACTCGATACATACTCTATTGTGGGTATGTTGCTATCCTGGATGTTTTGTTGACATCCTTGATATTTTGACATCCTTTTGGCTTTTATTTTGATGTTATAGCTGCTCTATAGACGATAGTAAATGGACTAAATGAAAAGCACTCGACCGTGTGACGCTCCTGCAACTCTAACCTTGAACTTGCTCAAAACCCTAACTTCAATTCTAACCCTAGCCCTGATCATGACTCTAATGACCCTAAATTTTCAAGAGACCGGTTCACTTTTGCTCAGTATTCGTGATACGGATAATTTGCTTCTACACAAGCTACACTACTTTGTCTGATGGGCTTTCCGCTTACACAAGTGCTGACTCACATGAAATAGAGGTGAAAAACAAAAAAGAGCCTAAGAATCTAAACGAGAATATGTGCATAGTCATAGTGCAACAGCTTATATAAACTTGAATACTGATCAAAACTAAGCTGGGTCTGTGTTTAACACGAGACCGGATCAATTTGAAAACGTCTCGCTATAGACTGATCAAAAACGATCTGGCAATCCGTATTTATTTTGATGTTGATTGCTTGTATAAACGGGAGACGTATTCGTATTACATTTGATGCAGGGCAAAAGTTAGCCAGTCTTGTGAAAACGGGGCCTAATTCAAATCCTTATTATTCAAACCGAAACTTTAACCCTTGTTCTGACCCTGACCCTAAGACTTGAACCCTAATCCTAACCCAAAATCCTATTCCAACATGACAATAACCCTAACCCCTTAGCTATGAACAATAGTCCTAGTAACAATTTCAATAAATCCTCCCTATGTAAGTAAATTAGTCGATCCACCAATTAAATTCAAGCTAGGCGACATTCCCCGTCGAGTCACAGACGCTGTTCTTAGAAGATTACTTGTACTGATTCTACGAATTCCCAACTATCCCAGGGTTGGAATAGCAATAATATATATTTATAAGCAATGCTATCAAGACTCCCAGATATTACTTTTTCCCTATTCTAATTTCAGGGGTGGCATGCCTAGAAAAAAGGTGCTTGGAAAACATCAAAAGTGTCCAATGGAAGAGAATGAAAGGTAATTTATCCTTGGGGGGGGGTACCTTAACAAGGATATAGTAGCGAGGATGTGCCATTTTTAGGGGTACATTTTTCAAAATGAAATACGGAGTTATGGGTATACCCTTTCACTGAATGGTCGGTTGTACCCAGAATTATGGGTATGAATTTTGACAAAAAATTAAGAGAAATGTGGTGATCGTAGGTCGACCCGAAGAAGAATTTACACTGATGTGTGGTATGGGACTTTTATTTAGAAATATTTTCTCTACAATTACATGATGCTACTGAAAATTTGTTTCTTTCACATATTCCGTGACACAGAATTATGGGTCCCTTTTTTCATTTTACGACATGGAATTTCATGGCCCAAATTTTTTTTCAAAATGGTATATCCCTATCACTTAACCCCCTAAGGTACCCCCCGAGCATTTATCTCATCCATTGTTTATAATAGAAGGTACCAGTCTATATAAAAGATGATACCCTGCTACTATCTGCCATCAAAAAGTAAAACCTTCACCCTGCTTCAAACAAAACACTGATGAAACAAAGCCCTAGCTCTGAAATGCTGCATGTCTCAGAGTGAGAGCTAGAATATAAAGAGACAAAGCATGGTGTCACTATATGGTTACCGCTAAAAGTGGGAAATTTTTGAAATGTTGATGTTTCAGATTGAAAATACCAGCTCTCGAATTCTCTAGGCTAAATTATTCCTCTACATGTTATTAAAATGCTCTTACTCCTCCTGGTGACAAATGAACCTTCAAGATTTTTTCTCAATATCCTTATCTGAAAGTTGAAAGTTACGTCTTTTGTATTGGGAGTTGAAAAGTTACTCGTTGTTTTACTGCAGAAGGTAATGTTTTTTGGTCATTGAAATGGCCATAAGATATAATTTTATAGCTAATTAGAGCTTCTCTGACTGCAAATGTTTGCTCTCCGCACAATACCTTTCCCTGTCTCCTGCTGATAAGTAAAGCTGGTCTACCAAAAGCAGCTTGCACAAGGGGCCTATCAACGAAGAATTTGTTTTCCTATCTTATCTAGGCTGTCTATTGCGCATGTGCAAAAGAAACATAAAGGATCGAACATTTGTGTGCTTGTCTTCCTGTTTCTTTGCAAAAATTCCTTAGTCAATTAAGCGCTTGGAATTTTCTGACATGAATATTTTTGACCGTCAAACAACCTTAATTCAAGATCGATTAAGTAAGCAAGGGAGACGGTCTGAATGGTTCATTAGGCTGTCTGCTGCGTATGTTTAAAAGAAAAATCAAGGCTGACACATTTGTTTGCATTTGTTCCTGTTATTTGGCCGTTTAGGAATTTCTTCCTGTTATTTTGAAAATCCTAAGAAAGAATTGGCTAATTAAGAGCTTATAATTTTCCAACAAGATTATTTTTGAGTATCAAGGCAATCCTAATTTAAGATATCAATTCAAGATCGATTTGACTGGAAATGCGTCATTTAACCTTCAAAGTGTAGTAACAAGTAAATTGGCATTGTCGTTGCTCAAAGGGGAAAAGTTCTCATCCTATAAAGAGGGGTTTTGCACAGCAGATAGTCAGTTGGTTCGTTTATTGTCTGCTGCTGAAGAATCGATCAAGACGCATCAAGAGATGAAGATTGCTTTGATACTTGCTGCCCTTCTTGGGTTAGCACTTTGCCTGAGTGGTAAGTTTATTCAATTTCATATTTCATACTTTTAAACTTGCAGTAGTCTGCTGCAGTTGTGTATTAAGCCATATCTTACACTTGAATGTCAGTAAAAGAGGATCTGATTGGTTTTATTTCATTTCCATATTTCATACTTTTAACCTAGTAGTAGTTTGCTACAGTTGTGTCTTAAGACATGTCTTACACTTGAATGTCAGTAAAAGGGGCTCTGATTGGTTTTCTTTCATTTCCATATTTCATACTTTTAACCTAGTAGTGGTCTGCTGCAGTTGTGTCTTAAGACATGTCTTACACTTGAATGTCAGTAAAAGGGGCTCTGATTGGTTTTCTTTCATTTCCATATTTCATACTTTTGAACTTTTAGTGGTCTGTTACTGCTCGATCCTGTAGGCCTAATTGGCCTAGGCCTAGGCCTATTCGTGTCGGTTTACTTTAGTAGTTATTTTTTTTGCCATGTTTCCAATTTTTCTCGCCATCCTCAAATATTGTACCAATCAATGACTGTAATCCAAAAATATAAAATGGAAGTAAAAACGAGCTTTGTTCATTACGAAAAGGGTAAAAAATGACAAGTAACAATTCTTTATGAGGTGGGGAGTAAAAGATTAATCGGTCAAAAGTGAGTTTTTGCAAGAAAGTCTTTTAATCCTGGGGACTATTCGTTTTATAATCGAAAAACCAGACATTATTCATAACTTTTTCCAGGACTGCCTATCCATACAGAGGTAGAAACTCAAATGAGCGATAGATACTACTAATACATAATCGTTTCTTTGCTACAATCTCACTTTAATGAAAATTCGCTAATATGCAAGTTTAGTTGAAGAGTTATCCATCGACACCAAGTAGTAAGCAAGCTCATTCATTTTGTTAATGCATGTTGTTAATTTAAACAGCCACTGAACTGAGTCAGGAAGAAAACAGGGTGGAAGAAGATGAACCTTCTGATGAGGCAGAAAGCTTCGAGGAAGACGAGCCCCAGGAAGAATTAGACGAGCCAACAGAAGATGAAACGGACCCCGAGGAACAGGAAGAGGAAGACAACGACATGGAAGAGCTTGATGAATCAGGTATTGAGTTTTTTAAATTAATAATAAATCAATAATAATTCTAATCAGAAAACTGGAAACTAACAAACAATCTTGGTAGAATATATCCTGTCCCAACACAATACAGTCGGGGAGCAACTTAATCAAAAATGGATCTAATCTTTTCTTCCGTTCTGGAGAATACAACACACAAGTTAATTTTTTCTTTAGATTTCAATACATATTAGAAAACGCAGTGTTTCAGGGAATAGCCTATAAGCCTAAGGAGATTCTGAATCAGCCAAGAGACAGGGTTTAACTAAAGCTGCAACATGGCCTAAACAATGTCTAGTTTTTATCCTTTCCTATTATCTGAAAGTTGAAGTTTTAAATCAGTTCAATTCGTGGTACTAAGAATCCTGTGTTCAGATGTAGTTTGCAAATAATGTTGAATTGAACTGAATTGAACGTTCTGACCAAGAAAAGAGATTCGTGCTTTTAGAAGTGAGATGGATGGGAAGTAAATGTTCAGAAGACATAAGACTTCCCTTCAGTAAATACCAAATGAATAGGAAATTGGGTATTAGGGTAATCTAATAAGAGAGGGTTGAATGAAAGCTGCTACAAGATCCCAGAATGGGGATAAAATATATATGTGTATGCAGTCTTAATAACATCTCTTTATTTAATAACTTCAAGGTTTTTATTATTCTCATTTGCTAATTTATTTTTTTACTCATTCTCTATCTAAATTCATTAGCAAGACTACCTTAGTCTTCTATTTGCAAAAAGCACTGGTTTTAAGGACACTTACTAATTCTGTTTTTCTTGAAGATAACTCTTAAGTAATTCTTTCTAACGAAATCTAAGTAATTCAGTTTTTTTTATAAGTAATATTCAAATTTCGTTATACTTTATCTTACTCTTCAATAGATATGCCTGAACACCACATGAGGAAGGATGCTGCAAGAGCTGATTTTAGAATGAAGAGGAAGGATGCTGCAAGAGCTGATTCTAGAATGATGAGGAAGGATGCTAGAGCTGATTTTAGAATGAAGAGGAAGGATGCTGCAAGAGCTGATTTCAGAATGACGAGGAAGGATGCAAGAGCTGATTTCAGAATGACGAGGAAGGATGCAAGAGCTGATTTTAGAATGAAGAGGAAGGATGCTGCAAGAGCTGATTTCAGAATGACGAGGAAGGATGCTAGAGCTGACTTTAGAATGAAGAGGAAGGACGCTGCAAGAGCTGATGTAAGAGCGAAGAAGAGTCCATGGTGGTCTCGACGACGCCACATCACCATCCATATTCACAGCAAGAGGAAGGATGCAAGAGCTGATTTCAGAATGAAGAGGAAGGATGCTGCAAGAGCTGATGTAAGAGCGAAGAAGAGTCCATGGTGGTCTCGACGACGCCACATCACCATCCATATTCACGGCAAGAGGAAGGATGCTAGAGCTGATTTCAGAATGAAGAGGAAGGATGCTAGAGCTGATTTTAGAATGAAGAGGAAGGATGCTGCAAGAGCTGATTTCAGAATGAAGAGGAAGGATGCTGCAAGAGCTGATTTCAGAATGAAGAGGAAGGATGCTAGAGCTGATTTTAGAATGAAGAGGAAGGATGCTGCAAGAGCTGATTTCAGAATGAAGAGGAAGGATGCTGCCAGAGCTGATTTCAGAATGAAGAGGAAGGATGCTGCAAGAGCTGATTTCAGAATGAAGAGGAAGGATGCTGCCAGAGCTGATTTCAGAATGAAGAGGAAGGATGCTGCAAGAGCTGATTTTAGAATGAAGAGGAAGGATGCTGCAAGAGCTGATTTCAGAATGAAGAGGAAGGATGCTGCCAGAGCTGATTTCAGAATGAAGAGGAAGGATGCTGCAAGAGCTGACTTTAGAATGAAGAGGAAGGATGCTAGAGCTGACTTTAGAATGAAGAGGAAGGATGCTAGAGCTGACTTTAGAATGAAGAGGAAGGATGCTGCAAGAGCTGACTTTAGAATGAAGAGGAAGGATGCTGCAAGAGCTGATTTCAGAATGAAGAGGAAGGATGCTAGAGCTGATTCCAGAATGACGAGGAAATGAGGAGAAAAGAAAATGAACAAATCCTTTAGAGGAGCAGAAGAAGTGCATGAATATTGACAAAGAACATAAATATTAATCTTTTGAATTTGTCATATTAGAGAGCAGCAATGATAGACTCATGTAAACATCCAATTTCGGTGTGAATATAAATTGTGCTCATGTGTCTAAAAGAGATCTTCTTTTTTCTCTGTTTCTTCCTAGGTCGTACCCTAGAAAGGCGAGCTAGACTTCTTAGGGCAGTAACATAGGTCTTGTGACTTAGAGCCATTTGATGTTGAATTCGAAACTTGCACAACAGACCATTCCCTCTATAGACTATACTGGCGTAAGAATCCTCAAAAAAAGATGGTCTTTTTCGCTTTCCCAGGGAAATTTCAAAACAATTCCTCTTAACACCACGTAAGCTTTTCTACATATTCTCTTGCTGCTCAAGTGTTCGAGTTGCTGCTCAGCAATCGTTTTGATGACTTGGAGGGTTTATTGGGTCTTTTGATAAAATGATGTGTCATAATCGGCACTAGATATTACTCAAGTCTTTGCAATAGCTTGAATACAGAACTTGATCAATCCAAAAAATTATATTTTTGCGCTGGTACACTCGATACATACTCTATTGTGGATATGTTGCTATCCTGGATGTTTTGTTGACATCCTGGAAATTTTGGCTTTAATGTTGATATCATAGCTTTTCTTTATGCCATTGCTGATAGACTAAAGCACTGGGGCATGTGACACTCCTGGAATTTCCTTGAATTTTGCAAAACCCTTATTGGTCATTTTATGGATCACTTTGAAAACGTCTCGCTAGGTTGATCAGAATTGATCTGGCTTTCCGTATCTATTTTGATGGGAATTGCTTATTCTTTTGTAAACGGAAGGCGTATCGGTGTCACATTTGATACAGATCAAAAGTGATCCAGTCTTGTGTTTACAGGTCCAACCCTTATCAATTCCAACCCTTATTATTCTAACTCTAATTTAACCCTGATTAGTTGAAGAATAATTGCGCTAACAGCCATCAAATATTTGATTTGTATTTTCCTGACGTCATCAGTCACTCGACTTATTGGCCATTCCCAGAAGTTCATCTGGCAGATTCTGAAAGCCCAAATCTTATTTTATAAAAATCCTTTGAGGAAATACAAGTTAGGCCAGGTGTGGGAGATGTTAGATGGTTTGGCTATACTGTACGCTATACTGTATGTAGTCAGGGGGAGATGCACACTACAGCTACTACTGCCCGGGCCGTAGTTATATTACCATGCCCAGTATTTGTTTCTTTCTTCTGATTTTGGCTGCAAAATAAAGAGAGTGGATAATTCTGTCACTTGGACAGTTTTAAGCAGCAGTCAGAATTCTTCTCTAGATCTGCCCCTGCTGTTTTTGCCATCTGAACAATCCCTAAGAATCTCTTAAATATGCTTCGCCAAAGTCAGTGGACGGAGAAATTACACCAGGGGCGCATCTAAGGGGGGGGGTTGAGGGGGTTGTAACCCCTGCCCTTTTTATGAAGGAAGGTAATTTGCCCTATTTTCGTCAGGCTAATCATTCTAAATTCCCCATTTCAAAGAGAAATTGAAGGATTCTAAGCCATTTTAAAGCCTTAGAAATGTCAAAATCTCAGGACTTTCTGGGAGCTCTGCCCCCTTGACCCCTACTAGAGTCCTTCCCTGCCCTTTTTTGTGGCTAAAACCCCTGCCCTCGATAATTCCTAGTTGCGCCCCTGATACACCTAATCTACTTTCGAATAGGAAGTTTGCACTATCACTGAATTTGGATCACAAAATGTTTATCTTCTTATGGCCAAATGCGGTGTTTTCAAAGCCAAAAAATCCTTCATATGCTTTATCAGTGATCAGACTGTCGAATTTTCTTTAAACTTAACAACTTTGTAAGAATTTCAAAGTAATTTTTTCTAAGGTATCTAAATGACTTTTATAAACAACTACATGAAGCTTTTTATAAGTAAGTGCTTTGTTGGTAGTCAGTACTTATCAGGGAAAAAGTTTCATTGTTGGTTGACGAGTGCTAATCAATTTGAAATGTTGACACCATAGGAACGTCTGTGCAGTACTGTAGAGGATGTTCAGTTCTGTCGGGGGGATGTCAGTTCTGTCATCAGTACCGTGAAGGGATACCATCAGAACTGTAGAGAGATTTCATAAGCACTGTAGAAGGATACAATTAGTGATGTAGAGGATATCATCAGTACCGTGAAGGGATATCATCAGAACTGTAGAGGATTGCACTAGTACTGTAGAAGGATACAATTAGTGCTGTAGAGGATGGCATTTGTTCCGTGAAGGGATACCATCAGAACTGTAGAGAGATTTCATAAGCACTGTAGAAGGATACAATTAGTGATGTAGAGGATATCATCAGTACCGTGAAGGGATATCATCAGAACTGTAGAGGATTGCATTAGTACTGTAGAAGGATACAATTAGTGCTGTAGAGGATGGCATTTGTTCCGTGAAGGGATACCATTAGAACTGTAGGGAGATTTCATAAGCACTGTAAAAGGATACAATTAGTGCTGTAGAGGATGGCATTAGTACTGTAGAGGGATACCATTAGTACTGTACAGGATGCCATCAGTACTGTAGAGGGATACCATTAGTACTGTACAGGATGCCATCAGTACTGTAGAGGGATACCATTAGTACTGTACAGGATGCCATCAGTACTGTAGAGGATGGCATTAGTACTGTAGAGGGATACCATCAGAACTGTAGAGAGATTTCATAAGCACTGTAAAAGGATACAATTAGTGCTATAGAGGATGGCATTAGTACTGTAGAGGGATACCATTAGTACTGTACAGGATGCCATCAGTACTGTAGAGGGATACCATCAGTACTGTACATGATGGCATTAGTACTGTAGAGGGATACCATCAGAACTGTAGAGAGATTTCATAAGCACTGTACAAGGATACAATTAGTGATGTAGAGGATATCATCAGTACCGTGAAGGGATATCATCAGAACTGTAGAGGATTGCATTAGTACTGTAGAAGGATACAATTAGTGCTGTAGAGGATGGCATTTGTTCCGTGAAGGGATACCATTAGAACTGTAGAGAGATTTCATAAGCACTGTAGAAGGATACAATTAGTGCTGTAGAGGATGGCATTAGTACTGTAGAAGGATACCATTAGTACTGTACAGGATGCCATCAGTACTCTAGAGGGATACCATTAGTACTGAACAGGATGCCATCAGTACTGTAGAGGATGGCATTAGTACTGTAGAGGGATACCATCAGTACTGTACATGATGGCATTAGTACTGTAGAGGGATACCATCAGAACTGTAGAGAGATTTCATAAGCACTGTACAAGGATACAATTAGTGCTGTAAAGGATGACATTAGTACTGTAGAGGGATACCATTAGTACTGTAGAGGATGGCATTAGTACTGTAGAGGAATACCATTAGTACTGTAGAGGATGGCATCAGTACTGTAGAGGGTGGTATTAGTACTGTAGAGTGATACCATTAGTACTGTACAGGATGCCATCAGTACTGTAGAGGATGGCATTAGTACTGTAGAGGGATACCATTAGTACTGTACAGGATGCCATCAGTACTGTAGAGGATGGCATTAGTACTGTAGAGGGATACCATTAGTACTGTACAGAATGCCATCAGTACTGTAAAGGATGGCATAAGCACTATACAGGATGCCATCAGTACTGCGCGGAGGATATACAGGACAGTTGAGAGAAACGCTTTGGGTATTCCTCCATAGTGCTAGAAAATATCCCACAGAACTTATGGTATCCCCCCAAAGTACTGAATTTCCACCATGCTACTAATGGTATCCCTTCACAGTATTGAATATCTACCTCAGTACTGGATGGTATCTTTCACAGAACTGATGGTATTTCTCCACAGCACTGAACATCATTCACGATACTTGATAGCATATTTGAGTATCCAGTATCCATCAGCATATTTGATTGTCTTTCGCAGCAGTTACTGATTGCTGCCCTCCATAGAACTGATGTTATCCCTCAAGAGTACTGAATACTATTTGGATAGTATCCCTTAGCAAAACTGATGGTATTCCTCCAGAGCACTGATTATCTTTTGTACTGTATATCTTTCACAGTACTCATTGTTAGGCGCATTTGGTCTGAACTAGTCTGTATAATGAAAAATGTTTGTTGTAATTCAATACCTTAAAAGCACTAAAGGCCGCTTTAAGGCGCCGTTACACCTAAGAATATTAAAATAGAATTAAAATCGTATTTTAAAGAAAGTAATATTCTTGTTTTATTCTTCTGTGTATCTCGAAGAAGAATTTGTGACCGGATTAACCTATGAACTCACGTTGCTATTGTTTCAATATTGTTGTGGTCCTGAATAAAATAAAAACGTTTGATTTTATTCCCGACTGCAAGAATATTTGAATAATGGAAAAGTGGATTGAGCTGCACTCAAGCAAGGGTTTAGGGAATGTAAATAGGCAAACCATGAAATTTAACCCTGGTTGGCGCAGAAAAGAGAGAAGCGCATGTGGAGCGCACCGTTCCCGAAATGGAGCATCAAACGACGAGTGATCTCACCCCATGTAATGTGTGTGCAGTACGGTGGGGGTTGTGCAGTACGGTGGCGGATGTTCAGTACATTGGGGGGATACCATGATTGTCGTGGGGAGGCATCTCGCAGTACGGTGGCGGATATTCAGTACAGTGGGGGGATACCATGAGTGCGGTGGCGGATATTCAGTACATTGGGGGGATACCATGATGCGTGTGGAGGGATACCAAGATTGCTGTGGGGAGGCATCATGAGTGCGGTGGCGGATATTCAGTACGGTGGTGGGATACCATGATGCGTGTGGGGGGATACCATGATTGCCGTGGGGAGGCATCTCGCAGTACAGTGGCGGATGTTCAGTACAGTGGGGGGATACCATGAGTGCGGTGGCGGATATTCAGTACATTGGGGGGATACCATGATGCGTGTGGAGGGATACCAAGATTGCTGTGGGGAGGCATCATGAGTGCGGTGGCAGATATTCAGTACGGTGGCGGGATATCTCTGAGTACGGTGGGGGATGTTCAGTACGGTGGGGGTGTAATATGATGTAATCCACTAAATTATCGTAAATCAGAGACGGGGGCTCGATTCATCTGCTCCAGTAGTGTGCAATCTTCGAAACTTTTTCAGCTGCTCGGGCGTTTATTTTCTCGCATGGGGTGCAAGGATTTCGTTTATTTAAATTTCCTTGATTCCGACAGCTTTCTTAGAATAAATTCTGTACCAGCCCTCAGTTGAACATCTTTATCAACGAAGTTTCCAGTTTTTATTGAGTATAAATGTTTTCTTATAGCTTGCTTATTTACTTACGTTTACTGTACTAGTTACCTAAGACTTTGAGTAAACGAATTTCAGTTTTTTATAAGAAAACTTCTGGATGTAAGAAAATGTACTGAGTACCGACCCCTGTACTACAACAATTAAGAAAGTGAGCGAGTTTATGTTTAACGTGCTGGCCTGTGAAAGGCCCCAAGGGACCTTACTTCCAGCAGGTGCACGATAGCATGCTCTACATGCTTTTTTATAAGAATACTTGGCTTTGATTTCAGCTTGCCCTCCTGTTTCTTATTTTTGACGTGATTTTTTACCAACTTTTCACCACCTACCCTTCTCAAAAATGTGTTTAAATGCGTTTCGAGGCAGGGGCTTTATGTTGGTGAACTTTTATTGTGTTAATCTCAATTAGTTTTGGAGATAGCAAAAACGTTTGACCCAAATTTCAGCCTAGTGTTTCCTATAAAGGTTGTTCTTATAAAAATCGTTCACATCACTACATGTAGTAGTGGATTAGGTCCTAGTATGTTTAATGCTCCCGTTTGTGCAACAGAAGTTTATAATTTGAAAACGACTGACCGTTAGACAACCCCTTATAACGAGTTTCTGATAAAAGATACATGTACACGTTTTAAATTCACATTTTTATAAGATATAAATCAAAGTTGGGTCGAGCTGCAATGCACAAGGATTTTCAGAGAAATTAATCAAATTTATAGTCAGCAGTCTCAGTCAGCTTGTCTCAAAAAATCCCATTACGAATGCTTTTCTCGTCATTTTGTTCATTCTTTATACTTAATTGTAAATGCATTTAAGGCTTTTTTCAGTGTTTTGTTTCTGTTCCGTAGAAACGCAGAGTCAAATTTCAACCTCGGGTTCTTTATGAAGGTGTTCCTTATAAAAAAACTTATAATAAAAACAACATAAACCCCAAGCAAATACAGCAAATTATTGAAATTCCCATGCAAGTTTGAGGGCTGAAAACCCTAAATATTTAACTAACTTGAAAGCTATGACCAGAATAAAGTTGATAATTGAAACAATTATACCTTAGAGGGGTCTCAGTTTCTCAAAGAGGGCTTTTTTATAACAGATGCCTGTTCTTATTGCACGACATTTGTTTACACTTTTTCGCTAAGCAACTGGACTGTAATCCAGCCTCAAACTTGCATCAAAGATTTTGGATTTCCAGTCTTCCAATCTAAAGATTTGCTTAAGAGTTGCTTAAATTTTGAAAGGCAAACAGAGTCTCTCCCTATAACCCCTACCACTTATACCGCCTCGATCTTTTCAAATGTTTTCTTTGAATCTTGAAAGATTTGATAATTTTTGCAAGCCATGAATAATTTTAGATAGTTTCGTAAATTCTTAGAGTAGCATTTTTTAGCAATTTGGTTATAAGGGGAATCGAAACAAGAAAACTGTTGGAACAACAAAAGAAGCCGAAAGTTAAATAAACGAAATCCTAAAATGATAGTTTCTGAAAATCTTGAGCCTGACAATATTCTTAAAATATTCTTAAATTTCACCAATTTTGAGCCTCCTTATTCTTATAAAAATTTATTCTTATAAAAAAAGAGTGTAAACGCCTGAGCAGCTGAAAAAGTTTCGAAGATTGCACACTACTGGAGCAGATGAATCGAGCCCCCCGTCTCTGATTTACGATAATTTAGTGGATTAGATCATATTACACCCCCACCGTACTGAACATCCCCCACCGTACTCAGAAATGTCCCGCCACCGTACTGAATATCTGCCACCGCAATCATGATGCCTCCCCACAGCAATCTTGGTATCCCTCCACACGCATCATGGTATCCCCCCAATGTACTGAATATCCGCCACCGCACTCATGGTATCCCCCCACTGTACTGAACATCCGCCACTGTACTGCGAGATGCCTCCCCACGGCAATCATGGTATCCCCCCACACGCATCATGGTATCCCACCACCGTACTGAATATCCGCCACCGCACTCATGATGCCTCCCCACAGCAATCTTGGTATCCCTCCACACGCATCATGGTATCCCCCCAATGTACTGAATATCCGCCACCGCACTCATGGTATCCCCCCACTGTACTGAACATCCGCCACTGTACTGCGAGATGCCTCCCCACGGCAATCATGGTATCCCCCCACACGCATCATGGTATCCCGCCACCGTACTGAATATCCGCCACCGCACTCATGATGCCTCCCCACAGCAATCTTGGTATCCCTCCACACGCATCATGGTATCCCCCCAATGTACTGAATATCCGCCACCGCACTCATGGTATCCCCCCACTGTACTGAATATCCGCCACCGTACTGCGAGATGCCTCCCCACGGCAATCATGGTATCCCCCCAATGTACTGAACATCCGCCACCGTACTGCACAACCCCCACCGTACTGCACACACATTACATGGGGTGGATCTCTCAAGGCCGTTTTATTTCCAAAGATACTTGATGGAGAAATAACTTTCTCGCTCCGAACGCGCAGCCATTTTTTCATTTAAGTCTTACGATTTCTTTTTTTCTCCATTTTCTTTTGCTTACTATATCATTACTGCCAGTAAGGACGATAGTCGGGCAAAATATTGCAGCTTCGTCTTGCTCTTCCAACTCCATCATCATCCACTAACGTCTTCTCTAAGCGATATGATTTTACCGAAAAAAATTTGCGGGGGCTCAACCCCCGGTAAAAAGTTTGGCCCTAATACTATCTTTTGCGCTTTCTTTACAGCTTGTACAACTCAAATTCTTGCTAAGTCTGAGCATAACGTTATTTATTCAATGTGAATAAATGTTCAATATGAATAAATTATCAATGTAGTAAACATGTGAAACATGTGCTTGATATGTTAAAGAAAAACCAAATAAAGAGTAAAACAAACTTTACAGTATAGCTTATACAATTCATTATAAAGGAGAGAATTTTTCATTTTATTAAAGATGCGGGGCCCCTTTTTTTAGCAAAAGCGCTGGGCCTCGGGCCATGGCCCGCCTGCCCCACCCTGAAACCGCATATGCTTCTATAGATCGTTAAGAAGAATAATAGCAGGAAATAATCTTGAACGAATTATTCTTCGATTATTCTTAGGTGTCTAAACTACAAGAATATTACAAGAATATCACGTCATTGTGAAATTAGATACTTATTCTTTAAGAATGTTCTTATGTGAGCTATCCCGATAAAGCAAATAGTTTTTGAATGGTCAGCAATGTTGACACAATACAATAACAATTGACAGATATTGCGGTGAGATTCTTTATTGGTTTTTCCACAATTGAAAATTGCAGGAAAGATGAATGAAATGGTAAAAGTTTGTAACTTAAGGCTTAAGTTGCAGAAACTGTATCCAGGAACAAAAGCACTTTCCTTTAACAACTACAAACACTTCTACTGCGTTGTAATAGTGCATCATTAAGAATCAAATGCACGTTTTGATACAACAAAGTTCGAACCAGAACAGAAAAGAACATCGCTAAACGTTCTTTATGTGTTTATAAATTATGAAGTAGCCACACCTTTTTGTTGTTATAGAATCTTACTAGCGTGAATTTAATTGATAAAACGATCTTGAAGCTTATAAGTCATTCATACAATCTTTTGATTAGTAAATATTCCCAAAAGCCTAAATTATTGTTCTCCTCAGAGGTAGTTGATCGTTAAAATTTGGACCATTGATCTTGCAACGGGTACGTCATAGGTCCCCCTGGCTTTGAAAAGCCAAAAACGTAAATTTACACGTAATGCTATCAGAACTCTCAAATATCAATTTCTTCCTATTCTAATTGCAGGGCTGGCATGGCCAGAAAAAAGGGGCTCGGAAGTCATCCAAAGTTTCTCGTGGAAGAATGAAAGGTAATCTCTGTGATTGTCCGAATAGAATTTATAGATAGGTAGTCTATATAAAAAAAAAACTTTATAACACTTCCTTCGGCATTACCACTATCTGCATTTAAATTCTATAATACATAATGCTAATGATATAATACTTTATACCCTCAAAACTGCACTAATATTTTGTGATATATTATTAAGAAAAAGCGAAATTTGCAAAATCAGTGGAGTTAATTTGTGAGAATGAAAATGAACCGAGTAGGACTCGAACCCAAGACATATATATTCGTACTCTAGAGCGCTACCACTGCGCTCGGGTTTCGAGAAGCCCAGGCCATTTCATTAAAAAATTGCACCACTGCTCACCAAATGCAGAGACAAACCTATCTGGGCTCTTTAACAACTAAACTGGACCTGCTAAAGGGTCATTTTCCCTCTCACAAATTATCTCGATGAATAGATTATCCCAATACTATAATACTATGACCTTCAAAACTGCCACTTTCTAAACAAATATTTCATGATTATGATTATGATTATGATACTTTATGCGGTAGACGCTAGTATACTATAATACTCTAAACCTTGAACACTACAACTATCTGCACTTATGTTTATAATAAATATACTAATAGTATCTTACTTTATATCTACAACATTGCAACTATCTGCACTAATATTCATAAAAATATATACTAATAGTATAATACTTTATACATCCAACACTGCGAAAATATGCACTGATAGTTATGATAAATTTTACTACTAGTATAATATTTTATACCTTTAGCACTTCAATTATATGTTTTTTACTAATATTTCATAATTGAGAAACATAATACTAATACTATAATGTAAGTTGAAAAGTTAGGGGGTGTTTTTCTGAAGAAGTTATATTTTTTGGTTTATTTAAATGAGTTTTAGGTCATTAGAGAAATCTAATTATAATTTTACAGCAAATGCAAGCTTCTCTAATTCAAAATGTTTGCTCTTTGCACAAAAGCTCTAACTTCCTCCTAATGAGTATAGCTGGTCTGCTTTCTAGCAACCCGCATAATAAGACTATTAATGAAAGATTCATCTATTCCTACGTTTACATTTTTCTCACTTTAATCGTTTTATCCTTGAACTAATTGGTTATACTGCACATTGAAACTTTGTATGAATGCCTTGACTCACTAATTCAAAAGTGCTTCAGTTTATGAAGTCAAATCTTACGATAGACTATGCCAACGCTTTTGGAAGGTCGAAACATAAGGCTGGCAGAGACAAATAATTGAATAGAGGTCTAGAGGGGGTAGCTGAACTTGTAACTAGAATGCTTATGATGACAATAAGAAAAATCTCAGAATCGGCTGTCAGAGCTCCACCCAGCAAATGTCTTCCAGCAGTCTATATGCCAGCCTAGTTATCTAGCCTCTAATGCGCATGTGCGAAAGAAACATCACGGCTCATACACTTGCATGCATGTCTTCCTGTTTTTTCGCCGTCTTTACCATCCCTCCCTGTTTTTTAAAAGATCCAAAGGAATGCATAAATCAATTAAGAGCTTGAAATTCTTTGTCCATATCGGTTTGACCATCAAAGCAATCTTAATTCAAAATCAAGTGGTTTAGTAATGAAAGGAGATAGTGCCTTATTACTCATCCAAAATGTAATCGTCCGAAAATTTGCATTTTCATTGCCTTGTGTGTAGCGAGGTTACGAACAACTACCCATCCCTAATTTCACTTTAAAGGCATCGTTTGAGAAAGGTGTTCCCATGTGACCGCAACATGCCAACTCATTATCCCGGGCTCATGTGAACAGGCCCTAAAGCAAGATGTGAGATGGTTTTGCATTATGCTTTACAGCAGGTCCGTGCAATCTGAAAAACCCCTGAGAATTTCTAAAGTACAATATGACCATAGTCAAGCAGATACACCTAATCTACTTAGGAAGTTTTCATGACCACTGAATTTGAATCACAAAATGTTTATCTTCTTATGGTGAAATGCAGTGTTTCTACAATCAACAAACGTCACTCAGCCAAAACATATTTTTCATGCTTTATCAATTTCAAAGTAATTTCGTTTTTCAAAAGGAGACGGTCTGATTGGTCCATTCGACGGTAAATGCTTCATTACTCCTCCAAAATGTAATCATCCGAAAATTGGCATTCTAGTTGCCTTTAGAAAAAAGTGCCCATCCTAAAAAGAAAGGGTTTCGCACGGCAGATAGTCAGTTGGTTCGTTGGCTTTCATAGTCCACTGTTGAAGAATCAACCAAAACGCATCAAGAAATGAAGACTGCTTTGATACTTGCTGCCCTTCTTGGGTTAGCACTTTGCCTGAGTGGTAAGTTTATTGTAATTTCATATTTCATACTTTTAAACTTGCAGTAGTCTGCTACAGTTGTGTATTAAGCCATATCTTTCGGTTGAATGTTAGTTAAAGGGGATCTGATTGGTTTTCTATCATATTCATATTTTATACTTTAAACTTGCAGGGGTCTGCTACAGTTGTCTCTTAAGCCATATCTTACACTTGAATGTCAGTAAAAGGGGATCTTATTGCCTTTTTCTGATTAATTCTTTAGAATGCATATTCTATTTAAGGATCAATCCCTTAATCAAACTGCTGTAATACGTTTTAGACGTAAGATCCTTAGTAGTTCTGTGTTTTGCTATGTTTCCGACTTTTGTTTACATCCTCAAGTTCTGTACTGATCAAAGATCTTTCTAACATAATGCTCTGATGAGTGTAAGACGCAAAAAACTTAGTAGTTTTATTTTTAGCTATGTTTCCGATTTTTCTCGCCATCCTCAAAAAAGAAGAAACTCAAATGAGTGATAGATACTACTAATATATAATCGTTTCTTTGCTACAATCTCACTTTAATGATAAATTGCTAATATGCAAGTTTAGTTGTAGAGTTATCCATCGACACCAAGTATTAAGCAAGTTCATTCATTTTGTCAATACATGTTTTTAATTCAAACAGCCACTGAACTGAGTCAGGAAGAAAACAGGGTGGAAGAAGATGAACCTTCTGATGAGGCAGAAAGCTTCGAGGAAGACGAGCCCCAGGAAGAATTAGATGAGCTAACAGAAGATGAAAGGGACCCCGAGGAACAGGAAGAGGAAGACAACGAGGCAGAAAAGCTTGATGAATCAGGTATTGAGCTTTTAAATTATTTATACATCAATATTAATGCTAATCAGAAAACTGAAAAAATTACATACAATCTTGGTTATATATATGCTATCCCCAAACAATACAGTCGGGGAGCAGCTTCAGTAAAAGAGGATCTGATCGGTTCTTGGGTTCTGAAGAATGCAATACAGAAGTTTCTTTTTTTTTACTTGTTTATTAAAAAAAAAAATACAGAAGTTAATTTGGTCTTTCGACTTTAATAAATATTCGAAAATGCCGTGCTTCAGGGAAAAGCAGCCTAAGGAGACATTTTGGGTTATCAAGAGGGTTTAACTAAGGCTGCTACATGCCCTAAACAATTTATAGTTTTGTTCCTTACGCTTTCTTATCATCTGAAGTAATAGTTTCAAATCATTTCAACTCGTTGTATTTGGTATCTTGTATTGAGATGGTATTTGCAAATAATATTGAATCGAATCGAATTAACGTTCTAAAAAAGGCACAAAATTTGTCCTTTTTGAAGAGGGACGAGGTGGGACGGAAAAACATTTCAGAAAACACAAATTTTTGTCGTCCTTTAGAACACAAAAAGAGTACCTTTCAATGAATACCAAATAAATAGGAATTTTTTTTTGGTTATCATATAGGGGATGGTTTAATTAAAGCTGCTACATGACCAAATAATTGAGAAAAATTATTAGTGTATGCTCCTCTTAATACAATATCTTTATTTAGTAATTTTACTGTTTTCGATATTTCCATTTGTCAATTTCTTTTCTTCCATATTCTCTGTTTTATAGAAAATGTAAGTTGTAACTTGGTTGTTATTGTAAGTAACACTTTCGTTATACTTTCTCTTACTGTTCAATAGATGTTGCTGCAATGCAATCCAAGTCTCCAAACCACCACAACAGGGAGGATGCTGCAAGAGCTGATGCAGGAATGAAGAAGAGTCCATGGTGGAGTGGCACACGAAGACGAAGACGAAGACGAAGACGAAGACGAAGACGAAGACGAAGACGAAGACAACTCTTTTTACGGATAGGCCTTTGAGTATTTTAAAATGGAAAGGAAATGATGAGAAAAGAAAATGAACAAATCCTCTAGAGGATCAGAAGAAGTAGAATTTTGACAAAGAACATAAATATTAATCTTTTGAATTTGTCATATTAGAAAGCAGCAATGGTAGGCTCATGTAAACATCCTATTTCGGTGTGAATATAGATTGTGCACATGTGTCTAAGAGAGTCTTATATCTCTGTTTCTTCCTATGTAGTACCCTGGAAAAGCGAGCTAGACTTCTTAGGGGTGTAACATAGGTCTTTTGACTTAGAGCCCTTTGATGTTGAATTCAAAACTCGCACACCAGACCATTCCCTCTACAGACTATATGCTGACGTATGAATCCTCAAAAAAAGATGGTCTTGTTGGCTTTCCCAGGGACATTTCAAAAGTAATTCCTCTTAACACCACGTAAGTTTTTGCCACATTTTTTCATAACGCTCAAGTGTACGAGTTGCTGCTCAGCAAGTGTTTTGATTACTTGGGGGTATATTGGATCTCTGTACCACATGATTATATCATAATCTGATCTTGATATAACCCTAAATATTTGTAATCGTTTGAATACAGAATATCATAAATTCAAAAAATTAAACCTTTAGACGGGGAATTTTGTGCGATTCATTTCCTAATCGTTGCTAATTGTTTAGAAATTGTTCGAATCGTCCCAAAGTGTCTCAATTTAATGCCGAATACTTTCAAAAAAGTTTGAAAATATTTTTAAAATAGTCTCGATTCGAAACGATTATTTGTTGATCTTTTGCCTGAGACAATTAACAATCAACAATAAACGCTGAAACATCACACAGACATTCCATCCCATTTAAAACTATTCACCTTTAATTTGATTCTGTTCTCCACTTCTTCAAATGGTTCTAACCTTCGTTCATCAGTTCTTAAAATAAATATTGTCTCTTTTCTTAAACAAACAAAGGATGATTTTACATCGAGATTTCATTTGCTTTCATTCTTACTTTCAAATTGCGAGAGTTCAGTAAAAAATTAGAGGAATTTCAAAAGAATATGAATATTTCAAAACGGCAAAGCATGTTTCGACAATCGATGTTATCTTCAGAAGAATCAATAAATTCATTTAAAGGAGTATCCGTAAAAGACTTTTAACGTCAGAAGAAAATATAAATCTACCAACCGTTTTTTACTTATTAAGCTAGTAGAGTATTTATTGGACAGACGAGGGTCTAACAAGGGCTTATTTTACCTAAATTGACTAAGCAAATTCTGAATTTGTAGTCGATGAACATTATTAGTTATAGTAATAGCGTTATCAATCGAGATAATTTGTGAGAATGAAAATGACCCCAGTAAATAATAGCGTTATAGGAAATATATAAACTTGAAGTTTCAAAATGGGGCTCTTGATATGGGGAAGGGGAGGTTGGTAGAGGGGCATAATTGAATCAGACTTTTACAGCATTTACGTCATTGATACAATACAGTGAAACTGAATGGTATCCCTCAGCAGTACTGATGGTCTCCCTCAGCAGTACTGATGGTATCCCTCAGCAGTACTGATGGTATCCCTCAGCAGTACTGATGGTATCCCTCAGCAGTACTGATGGTATCCCTCAGCAGAACTGATGGTATCCCTCAGCAGTACTGATGGTATCCCTCAGCAGTACTGATGGTATCCCTCAGCAGAACTGATGGTATCCCTCAGCAGAACTGATGGTATCCCTCAGCAGACCTGATGGTATCCCTCAGCAGTACTGATGGTATCCCACAGCAGAACTGATGGTATCCTCGACAGAACTGAAAATCCTTCACTGTACTGCATGGTACCCCTCACTATTATTGATCGTTATGCGTATTTGGTCTGAGATGGTCAATATAATGAGAATTCTGGTTGTACTTTAATACCTTTAAAGCAATAAGAGATAACCCGATAAATCAAATTGTATTTCAAAGGTCAGCAATGTTGCCTTAAGAAAATAAGAATTAACAAATATTTCAGTGAGATTTTTAATTGGTTTTTCCCTAATTGAAAATTCCAGGAAGATTAAATGAAATGGTAAAAGTTTGTAACTTAAGACCCAAGTCGCAGAAACGTTATCCAGGAACAATAGCACTTTCCTTTAACAACTACAAACACTTCTACTGCTCTGAAATAGTGCATCATTAAGAATCAATGCACGTTTTGATACCACAGAATTCAAACAAGAACAGAGAAGAATATCGCGAAACGTTCTTTATGTTTTCCTAAATTATGAAATAGCTCCATTTTGTTGTTATAGAATCTTACCAACGTGAATTTAATTGATGAAACGATCTTGAAACTTATAAGTCATTCATGCAATCTTTTAAATAGTAAGTATGCCCAAAAGTCACAACTATTTTTCTCCTCAAAGTTAATTGATTGCTGGAGATCGAACTTTTAATTTTACAAGGAAAACGTCAAAATTGACAAGCAAGTCCCCCTGGGTTTGAAAAAACCATAAAGTGAATTTGCAAGCACTGCTTTCAACACTCTCTATTTCTATTCTTTTCTTATTCCAATTTCAGGGGCTGCATGGAGAGAAAAAAATTGCTCAAAAACAGCAAAAGTGTCCATTAAAAAAGAAAGTGTCCCATGAAGAGAGAGCCTCAAGAAACAAATTCCACTTGGACCACTTAAAATGACACAGACCTGCATCCTTGCAGCCTTTCTTGCTTCCAAAAATGACATCGCACTGTTAGCATGTCACAGCTTCCTTTTCTAACATATAGAGACCTCATGGTCCAAGGACATGTACAAAGTTTCAAGACTGGTTAAGATGACACAAACCTGCACCCTTGCAGCCTAACTTGCCTCAAAGATGGCATCGCACTGTTAGCATGTCACAGCTTCCTTCTATATCATAGAGAGACCCTCAATGGTCCAAGGACATGTACAAAGTTTTAAGACCAGTTAAGATGGCGCAGACCTGCACCCTTGCAGCCTAGCTTGCGTTTAAAGATGACATCGCACTGTTAGCATGTCACAGCTTCCTTTTCTATCATATAGATATCCTCATGATTTTTGGCTGAGTGACGTTTGTTGATTGTAGAAACACTGCATTTCACCATAAGAAGATAAACATTTTGTGATTCAAATTCAGTGGTCATGAAAACTTCCTAAGTAGATTAGGTGTATCTGCTTGACTATGGTCATATTGTACTTTAGAAATTCTCGAGGTTTTTCAGATTGCACGGACCTGCTGTAAAGCATAATGCAAAACCATCTCACATCTTGCTTTAGGGCCTGTTCACATGAGCCCGGGATAATGAGTTGGCATGATGTGGTCATATGGGAACACCTTTCTCAAACGATGCCTTTAAAGTGAAATTAGGGATGGGTAGTTGTTCGTAACCTCGCTACACACAAGGCAACGAAAATGCAAATTTTCGGACGATTACATTTTGGATGAGTAATAAGGCACTATCTCCTTTCATTACTAAACCGCTTGATTTTGAAGTAAGATTGCTTTGATGGTCAAACCGATATGGACAAAGAATGTCAAGCTCTTAATTGATTTATGCATTCCTTGGGATCTTTTTTTAAGAAACAGGGAGGGATGGTAAAGACGGCGAAAAAAACAGGAAGACATGCATGCAAGTGTATGAGCCGTGATGTTTCTTTTGCACATGCGCATTAGAGGCTAGATAACTAGGCTGGCATATAGACTGCCGGAAGACATTTGCTGGGTGGAGCTCTGACAGCCGATTCTGAGATTTTTCTTATTGTCATCATAAGCATTCTAGTTACAAGTTCAGCTACCCCCTCTAGACCTCTATTCAATTATTTGTCTCTGCCAGCCTTATGTTTCGACCTTCCAAAAGCGTTGGCATAGTCTATCGTAAGATTTGACTTCATAAACTGAAGCACTTTTGAATTAGTGGGTCAAGGCATTAATACAAAGTTTTAATGTGCAGTAATAACCAATTAGTTCAAGGATAAAACGATTAAAGTGAGAAAAATGTAAACGTAGGAATAGATGAATTTTTCATTAATAGTCTTACATAAAGAGACCCTCATGGTCCAAGGACATGTACAAAGTTTCAAGACCAGTTAAGATGACACAAACCTGTACCCTTGCAGCCTAACTTGCCTCAAAGATGACATCGCACTCTTAGCATGTCACAGCTTCCTTTTATATCATAGAGAGACCCTCATGAGCCAAGGACATGTACAAAGTTTCAAGACCGGTTAAGATGACGCAGACCTGCACCCTTGCAGCCTAGCTTGCCTTTAAAGATGACATCGCACTGTTAGCATGTCACAGCTTCCTTCTCTATCATAGAGAGACCCTCAATGGTCCAAATACACATTTTGGGCTCACTGATACCCTGTCTCTCTTATGATGTTGTCGCAAGGATTACTGAAATATCGATATAAGTCACAATGGCTAACAGTAAGAAATGAATACGCTTGTGTACAGTAGAGTGATTGTGGTATATATTTACCTGTACGCTTTGTTATTCAGAAGAGTGCTTGTTTGAGGAGGAGCCGAACTCAAGAAGGGTTTCTGGGGAGGGAGGATTAACAACCCCAAATCAGAAAAAAACTTGATTTGTAGGGGAAATTGATTACACTTTGCAGGATGGATTAGGCCAATAATAATATTCTTAGAAAGGAAATCAACTTTGATTATTAAATTATCTCGTCTAGCAATTATTGGCCCACCTCGAAAATAAAATAGCAGTGGGACCCTTAAACAACACAACCTTCACGCAGAGATAAGCCCTAAATTGGTCCAACTTACCTTTGTTTTTCAAAGGAAACTCAGTAGAGGTATCCTTCTAAGAACAGCGTCTGTGACTTGATGGGAAATGTCGTCTTGCTTGAATTCAATTGGTGGATCGACAAATTTACTTACACAGGGAGGACTTAATATAATTGTTGTTAGGACTATTGTTTTGGGTATTGCTAAAGGGCTAGGGTTAGGGTCATCTTAGGATAGGACTTATGGTTAAAACTAAAATTTAAGTTTTACACTATATTCACGCGAGAGCGGGTCCAACTCCGTTCTTGTTTGGATCCGTTCCTATAATTTTGGTTGCGTTCACACTGAATCGGAGCCAAAGTGGTTGCGTTCACACTTAAGGTGGTACACTCCTATTAGGATATACCTACAAATTTGCTCTGATATATGACTAAATAGATGAATTTAGCTGATTTCATTCAATTAATATCAGTCTACGGGGCTGGTGTTTATTGAAAAACTTGTCACTTTTCAGATTTATAAAGGGTGTGGCATTTTAATGAGCTCGCAATTATGGCCCCGCCAAAAAATTTTAAAACGCAATATCTCAGAGATGGCTCAAGATAGCAAAACAATTTTTTCTGTGTGTATTCACTACATCGATATTAAGGTCATGAACTAACATTGACAAAGTCATGTTGAAATTCCAAAACTTATAATCAATTATCTGATTTTTGTCAAAAAAATTTTGGCTACCATTCCTCAAGAATGCGCTTAATTTGATATATGATCAAGCTAGAACAAAAATTCTAGTTTACGACCTAAATGAATCTATTTGGAGCCTTGTGTGAAAATTTCAGGTGTCTGGAGTTCCTATTGACTGAGATATCATGTTTTAAAATCTAGTGCAACAGTAAAAATTACTTTCTAGAAAAACGCGTTTATTTCATCAAAATTTTTAAATTTATATATCAATCGAAAGGCCACGTTGCACTCTATGCAAAAATGTATATATTATTGGTATTATACCGATATATAAGGAAATAAGATAAGAAAATCATCGAAAATCTGTCGCTTGTGACGTCATTAAAAATTACCACTTCCGGTCAAAAATTCAACATGCCCCAAGTGAAATTCGATTCCGGCATGTCTCAAAACCCAAAATCAGTTGCCAGAAGTTTGACTAAATGGCTTCTTCGCATTTTTGGGGAGAGACCTGTCTATTGTGCATGTAGTGGATTTAAACATTCTACAATCAGTTCTTAGGCCTAAATTTTCCTGCTCATTAATTTGCTCTCAGAACTTTCTTTTTCGACTATTTGGTTCTCAAAGTTTTCTGCGTCAAAATTTCATTTATCGAAAATAGTCTTCTGCGAAGGTCAACAAAAAGGGATCAATCGGGATCAAAACTCGTGTGAACGCAAACACTTTGGCTCCAGTTCAGTGTGAACGCAACCACTTTGGCTCCAGTTCAGTGTGACTGAACCACTTTGGCTCCAGTTAAGTGTGAACGCAACCACTTTGGCTCCAATTCAGTGTGAACGCAACCAAAATTATAGGAACGGATCCAAACAAGAACGGAGTTGGACCCGCTCTCGCGTGAATATAGTGTAAAACTTAAATTTCAATTTTAACCATAAGTCCTATCCTAAGATGACCCTAACCCTAGCCCTTTAGCAATACCCAAAACAATATTTCTAACAACAATTATATTAAGTCCTCCCTGTGTAAGTAAATTTGTCGATCCACCAATTGAATTCAAGCAAGACGACATTTCCCATCAAGTCACAGACGCTGTTCTTAGAAGGATACCTCTACTGAGTTTCCTTTGAAAAACAAAGGTAAGTTGGACTAATTTAGGGCTTATCTCTGCGTGAAGGTTGTGTTGTTTAAGGGTCCCACTGCTATTTTATTTTCGAGGTGGGCCAATAATTGCTAGACGAGATAATTTAATAATCAAAGTTGATTTCCTTTCTAAGAATATTATTATTGGCCTAATCCATCCTGCAAAGTGTAATCAATTTCCCCTACAAATCAAGTTTTTTTCTGATTTGGGGTTGTTAATCCTCCCTCCCCAGAAACCCTTCTTGAGTTCGGCTCCTCCTCAAACAAGCATTTTTCTGAATAACAAAGCGTACAGGTAAATATATACCACAACCACTCTACTGTATACAAGCGTATTCATTTCTTACTGATAGCCATTGTGACTTATATCGATATTTCAGTAATCCTTGCGACAACATCATAAGATAGACAGGGTATCAGTGAGCCCAAAATGTGTATTTGGACCATTGAGGGTCTCTCTATGATAGAGAAGGAAGCTGTGACATGCTAACAGTGCGATGTCATCTTTAAAGGCAAGCTAGGCTGCAAGGGTGCAGGTCTGTGTCATTTTAACTGGTCTTAAAACTTTGTACATATCCTTGGACCATTGAGGGTATCTATATGATAGAGAAGGAAGCTGTGACATGCTAACAGTGCGATGTCATCTTTGAAAGCAAGAAAGGCTGCAAGGATGCAGGTCTGTGTCATTTTAAGTGGTCCAAGTGGAATTTTTTTCCTGAGGCTCTCTCTTCATGGGACACTTTCTTTTTCAATGGACACTTTTGCTGTTTTTGAGCAATTTTTTTCTCTCCATGCAGCCCCTGAAATTGGAATAAGAAAAGAATAGAAATAGAGAGTGTTGAAAGCAGTGCTTGCAAATTCACTTTATGGTTTTTTCAAACCCAGGGGGACTTGCTTGTCAATTTTGACGTTTTCCTTGTAAAATTAAAAGTTCGATCTCCAGCAATCAATTAACTTTAAGGAGAAAAATAGTTGTGACTTTTGGGCATACTTACTATTTAAAAGATTGCATGAATGACTTATAAGTTTCAAGATCGTTTCATCAATTAAATTCACGTTGGTAAGATTCTATAACAACAAAATGGAGCTATTTCATAATTTAGGAAAACATAAAGAACGTTTCGCGATATTCTTCTCTGTTCTTGTTTGAATTCTGTGGTATCAAAACGTGCATTGATTCTTAATGATGCACTATTTCAGAGCAGTAGAAGTGTTTGTAGTTGTTAAAGGAAAGTGCTATTGTTCCTGGATAACGTTTCTGCGACTTGGGTCTTAAGTTACAAACTTTTACCATTTCATCTAATCTTCCTGGAATTTTCAATTAGGGAAAAACCAATTACAAATCTCACTGAAATATTTGTTAATTCTTATTTTCTTTAGGCAACATTGCTGACCTTTGAAATGCAATTTGATTTATTGGGTTATCTCTTATTGCTTTAAAGGTATTAAATTACAACCAGAATTCTCATTATATTGACCATCTCAGACCAAATACGCATAACGATCAATAATAGTGAGGGGTACCATGCAGTACTGTGAAAGATGTTCAGTACTTTTGAGCAATACCATCAGTACTGCTGAGGGATACCATCAGTACTGCTGAGGGATTCCATCAGTACTGCTGAGGGATACCATCAGTACTGCTGAGGGATACCATCAGTACTGCTGAGGGATACCATCAGTTCTGCTGAAGGATACCATCAGTACTGCTGAGGGATACCATCAGTACTGCTGAGGGATACCATCAGTACTGCTGAGGGATACCATCAGTACTGCTGAGGGATACCATTCAGTTTCACTGTATTGTATCAATGACGTAAATGCTGTAAAAGTCTGATTCAATTATGCCCCCCATTTTGAAACTTCAAGTTTATATATTTCCTATAACGCTATTATTTACTGGGGTCATTTTCATTCTCACAAATTATCTCGATTGATAACGCTATTACTATAACTAATAATGTTCATCGACTACAAATTCAGAATTTGCTTAGTCAAGTTAGGTAAAATCAGCCCTTGTTAGACCCTCGTCTGTCCAATAAATACTCTACTAGCTTAATAAGTAAAATTAGGTTGGTAGATTTATATTTTCTTCTGACGTTAAAAGTCTTTTACGGATACTCCTTTAAATGAATTTATTGATTCTTCTGAAGATAACATCGATTGTCGAAACATGCTTTGCCGTTTTGAAATATTCATATTCTTTTGAAATTCCTCTCATTTTTTACTGAACTCTCGCAATTTGAAAGTAAGAATGAAAGCAAATGAAATCTCGATGTAAAATCATCCTTTGTTTGTTTAAGAAAAGAGACAATATTTATTTTAAGAACTGATGAACGAAGGTTAGAACCATTTGAAGAAGTGGAGAGCAGAATCAAATTTAAGGTGAATAGTTTTGAATGGGGTGGAATGTCTTTGTGATTTTTCGGCGTTTATTGTTGATTGTTAATTGTCTTAGGCAAAAGATCAACAAATAATCGTTTCGAATCGAGACTATTTTAAAAATATTTTCAAACTTTTTTGAAAGTATTCGGCATTAGATTGAGACACTTTGGGACGATTCGAACAATTTCTAAATAATTAGCAACGACTAGGAAATGAATTGCACACAATTCCCTGTCTAAAGGTTTAATTTTTTGAATTTATGATATTCTGTATTCAAACGATTACAAATATTTAGGGTTATATCAAGATCAGATTATGATATAATCATGTGGTACAGAGATCCAATATACCCCCAAGTAATCAAAACACTTGCTGAGCAGCAACTTGTACACTTGAGCGTTATGAAAAAAATGTGGCAAAAACTTACGTGGTGTTAAGAGGAATTACTTTTGAAATGTCCCTGCGAAAGCCAACAAGACCATCTTTTTTGAGGATTCATACGTCAGCATATAGTCTGTAGAGGGAATGGTCTGGTGTGCGAGTTTTGAATTCAACATCAAATGGCTCTGAGTCACAAAACCTATGTTACACCCTTAAGAAGTCTAGCTCGCCTTTCCAGGGTACTACATAGGAAGAAACAGAGATATAAGACTCTCTTAGACACATGTGCACAATCTATATTCACACCGAAATAGGATGTTTACATGAGTCTATCATTGCTGCTTTCTAATATGACAAATTCAAAAGATTAATGTTTATGTTCTTTGTCAAGATTCTACTTCTTCCGATCCTCTAGGGGATTTGTTCATTTTCTTTTCTCCTCATTTCCTTTCCATTTTAAAATTATCTCCTACGACGGCCTAAATGAAAATGGATTTGAGTGAGGTGTCTTCGTCTTCGTCTTCGTCTTCGTCTTCGTCTTCGTCTTCGTCTTCGTCTTCGTCTTCGTGTGCCACTCCACCATGGACTCTTCTTCATTCCTGCATCAGCTCTTGCAGCATCCTCCCTGTTGTGGTGGTTTGGAGACTTGGATTGCATTGCAGCAACATCTATTGAACAGTAAGAGAAAGTATAACGAAAGTGTTACTTACAATAACAACCAAGTTACAACTTACAATTTCTATAAAACAGAGAATATGGAAGAAAAGAAATTGACAAATGGAAATAACGAAAACAGTAAAATTACTAAATAAAGATATTGTCATATTAAGACGAGCATACACTAATAATTTTTCTGAATTATTTGGTCATGCAGCAGCTTTAATTAAACCATCCCCCATATGATAACCAAAAACCAAAAAAAAATTCCTATTTATTTTTTATTTATTGAAAGGTACTCTTTTTGTGTTCTAAAGGACGACAAAAATTTGTGTTTTCTGAAATGTTTTTTCCACCTCGTCCCTCTTCAAAAAGGACAAATTTTGTGTCTTTGTCAGAACGTTAATTCGATTCGATTCAATATTATTTGCAAATACCATCTCAATACAAGATACCAAATACAACGAGTTGAAATGATTTGAAACTATTACTTCAGATGATAAGAAAGCGTAAGGAACAAAACTATAAATTGTTTAGGCCATGTAGCACCCTAGTTAAACCCTCTTGATAACCCAAAATGTCTCCTTAGGCTTCTTTTCCCTGAAGCACGGAATTTTCGAATATCTATTTAAGTCGAAAGAACAAATTTACTTCTGTATTGCAATCTTCAGAACCCAAGAACCGATCAGAGCCCCTTCTACCTAAGCTGCTACCCAACTTAAATGTTTGGGGATAGTATATATTTTACCAAGATTGTATGTTAGTTTTCAGCTTTCTGATTAGCATTAATATTGATGTATAATTAATTCAAAAACTCGATACCTGATTCATCAAGCTTTTCTGCGTCGTTGTCTTCTTCTTCCTGTTCCTCGGGATCCCTTTCATCTTCTGTTGGCTCATCTAATTCTTCCTGGGCCTTGTCTTCCTCGAAGCTTTCTGCCTCATCGGAAGGTTCATCTTCTTCCACCCTGTTTTCTTCCTGACTCAGTTCAGTGGCTGTTTGAATTAAAACATGCATTAACAAACTGAATGAAGTTGCTTCCAGCTTGGTATAGATAACTCCACACCTAAACTTGCATCTTAGCGATTTTTCATTAAATTGAGATTCCAGCAAAGAAACAACGATATTTTAGTAGTATCTATCGCTCATTCGAGTTTCTTCCTCCGTATAGATAGGCAATCCTGGACGAAAGTTACGATAAATTTCTAGTTTTTAGATTCTAATATGAATGACCCCAAGCATTTGCTCGCAGAAAATTGTCTATCTCTGCGAGCATTGCGATCCTTGCATCAAAGGAAGCCGACAAAGATCATAAATTTGTGCGATCCTTGCGATCAAATGGAAACCAGGCTTTACATGCCACTTTTACCCTTTTCGTAATGAATATTGCTTGTTTTTACTTCCGTTTTATATTTGTGGGTTACACTCCTTGATTGGTACAACAGTTAAGGATGGGAAGAAAAACTGGAAGCAGGGAAAAATATATAACCACTAAGGATTTTGCATCTAACACTCATCAGAGCAGTACGTTGGAAAAGGAAAGAGCAAACACCTATTGATTCATTTGTGGATAAGGCGATTGATCTTTAGATAGAATATGCGTTTTAAAGAATGAATCAGAAAAAGGCAATCAGATACCCTTTTACCTAACATTCAAGTGTAAGATATGGCTTAAGACACAACTGTAACAGACCACTACTAGGTTAAAAAGAATGAAATAAGAAAATTGAATAAACTTACCACTCAGGCAAAGTGCTAACCCAAGAAGGGCAGCAAGTATCAAAGCAGTCTTCATCTCTTGATGCGTCTTGATCGATTCTTCAGCAGTGGACTATGAAAGCCAACGAACCAACTGACTATCTGTTGTGCGAAACCCCTCTTTATAGGATGGGAAAGTTTTCTCTTGGAGCAACGACAATGCCATTTTGGAGAACTAATGATGCGTTTCCAACGAACCAATAAGATTAACGCATTTTTAGCAAGCAAACCAATAAGACTGTTTTCCTTGGTTACTAAATCGATGTTGAACTGAGATTGTTTTGACAGTGAAAATTAATCCTCTCAGCAACTTCTAAGCTCTAACTTGATTTTGCATTTCTTGGGCTTATCGCAGCAAAACAGAAAGAAATGCACACATATATACAAGCCTTGATTTTGGTTTTACCCATGTGCAATAGACAGCCAAATGGGCCAGGAAAATCAATAACGCATTTTTAGCAAGCAAACCAATAAGAATGTTTTCCTTTATTACTAAATCAATGTTGAACTGAGATTGTTTTGACGGTGAAAATTAATCCTCTCAGCAACTTCCAAATCTAAGACCCCGTTTACACTAGCACGGATCCAAATGGATCCGTACCCAAACCAGGTCAGATAGGCCTCCCGTTTACACTAGACCTGTGGATCTGTACCCATTTGGGTCTGCTATCTGGACCCATTTGGGAACGCTTTGCAAGGTGTACTCATTTGGATCCGTGCTTGTTTGGGTCTAGTGTAAACGGTTGGAACCGTTCCCAAATAGGGACGGATCGAAGTCGAGACAAATTTCTCTTTGTTTTTGATTAGATTCGGGTCAAAGTGCTGAAAACGGGGCATGACCTGGCTGTGGATCTGTTCCAGTGTAAACGCTAGCAAATATGGGCACGGATCCGTATTGGATCCGTACCCATTTAGATCTGTTCTAGTGTAAACGGGGTCTAAATTGACTATGCATTCCTTGGGATTATTGCAGAAAAACAGGAAGAAATGCTCACGCATATCTGAGCCTTGATTTTTTTGCACATGCGCAATAGATAGTCAAGAGACCATGGAGAACTAATGACGCATTTCCTGCAAAAAGAGCCAATCAGACCGTTTCCCTTGTTTACTAAATCGATGTTGAACTGAGATTGTTTTGACAGTGAAAATTAATCCTCGAAATTCCAAGCTCTGAATTGATTATGTTTTTCTTGGGACTTTCAAGAAAAACAGGAAGACTTGCACACAAATGTTCTATCCTTATAATTCTTTTGCACATGCGCAATATACAGTCTAATGGACCATTCAGAAGGTCTCCCATGATTTCTTAGTCGATGTTGAATTCAGATGGTTTTGACTGTGAAAATTAATCCTCACGGAGAATTCCAGGCTCAAGACTGATTATACATTCCTTGGGACTGTTGCAAAAAGCAGGAGGAAATGCCCACAAATGTTCGATCTTTACGTTTCTTTCGCACATGCGCAATAGACAGCCTAGATAGATAGACAGCCTAGGCTGATCAATAGACCTCCAAAACACACTCGCTGAATCGATTGAGCCCTAACAGCCGGTCCTGAGATTTTTCTAATTGTAATCATAAGTATTGTAGTTATAAAATTTTTCAAAATAATGATAAGAGGGACTTGATAACGGGGTAAGCCCGATAATTTGTAAGTATATGTCTGGTCTGGTTGTTCAAAACCCCGAATCTAGGATTGAAATGCCTAATCAGGGATTAAAATCTAAACTTGGATTAGTTTCGTTGTTCATGGACCATTTAAGACAAGCAAGGCCTAATTTGGGTATTTACTTTAATTCACTTTGGGAGGGCTATTAATATCTTTATCAGAGGAACAAAAGTTACAATTAGACTTCAATTTTAGAGTATCCCCTTCTCTTATGAGAGGCCAAACAAAAAATATCTTTGTGGAACTCTTGCAACTCGTGGACGAACAGGAAACATAGCGAAAACAGAATAATACGTCAAGAGAAATGTTATCGGTCAGCTCACTGTATCGTGAGTTTTGATTGGTTTTCCTACACATACCAATCGTTCACCTCTTTTATAATGGGCCTATTGCGATCCACATCTGGGTGTATAAATCAGTTAGGTTTCTGTTTCGTTCTCTTTCTGACGTTTTACTCTGTTGAGTGTCAGACGAAAAGCTTAAGTAATCTATTTGTCCGTTTCGATATGTTTCCGATATTTCTGGCTATACTGAAGTTTTGTAACATGCAAAGACTGTTCGATAAAACCTAAGTAATTCATACCCCTCTACCTTACTGATGATATAACCTGTTATATCCTTAATCACAACGAGTTGCCATTATACAATGTGGGGCTCTGTGAATTCATGTAAAACGCACGAATAAAAACGAGTGGGATTGTGGGAAGAATCAGTGGATTCGAGGTGTGGTAGTCTGCAGTCAACAAGAAAAACTGGTAGCAACAGAACTGGACGTGTTGTTTAGTTTTTGTCCAAAAATGAGCTCTAACTACCAAGTTTTCAAAGGCCATGAAAACAAGACATAAAATAGACAAAGGAAATATAAAACAGGCATGAATATATATCAAAGTATTGATAATTAAACTGGCCCTCGTTGATTGGTACAGAATTCTCAACATTTCAGTTCTACTTTGTGTGGCAGTTGATCTTTCATCTTTCATCTTAATCACCTTTCTTTTATCCTGTTTTGAAAAGAGCATGAACCGTAAAAAGGCATGAGAAAAAAACAATTATCTTTCTCCAGAAGGGAATCTTCATAGAAAGTGACGGGGGATCCTCCGGGTTTGAGAAAGTTGCCTGGTATACCTTTGGGTATCTTATCTTGCGTATAATTAGTATATGGTTGAAGTAGTTCCGTATATAATCTGATAATAATCCCTCCACAGTACTGATGATATCCCTCCACACTATTGATGATATCACTCCACAATACTGATGGTATCCCTCCACACTATTGATGATATCCCTCCACAATACTGATGGTATCCCTCTGCCGCAACTGATCACATCCCTCTACTGTATTGACAGTATCCCTACACAGTAACTTTAGTATCTCTCAACCGTATTGATGGTATCCCTTCACAGTGCTGATGGTATCCCTCTACAGTACTTGATGGTATCCCTCTACATTACTGCTGGTATCCCTCCACTGTACTGACAGTATCCCTACACAGTAACTGTAGTATCTCTCAATCGTATTGATGGTATCCCTACACCGTAACTGATGATATCTCTCAACCGTATTGAATATCCTCAGATTACTGATGGTATTCATCCCACCACTGTATTGATGATACCCCTCCACAGTAGTACTAAATATCCTCCATCGTACTGACGATTTCCCTCCACAACACTAAATATCATCCACTGTACTGACGATAGCATTCCACAACACTGAGTATCATCCACAGTACTGATGATATCACTCCACATCACTGAGTATCATTCACAGAACTGACGATATCACTCCACCGTAACTAATCATATCCTTCCAACTTACTAATGATATCCCTCCAACTTACTAAATATGCTCCCATCTTCCTTCGCTAACCTGCATATATTAGTGGCGTAGCTCACGTGTGTGGGGCCCTTAGAGAAATAGGAGGTCTGGGGCCCCTTGTCAGTAAGTTTTTCATTTGGGGGCCCTTAGTGGTTTGCCCCAAAGGTAACCAAAGTCGGCTACGCCACTTGCATGTATACATTACCCAGGCAGCTCCGTAGGTAAGACTGTACCACTGCCGCTGGGGACAAAAGATAACAGGAAAGTAACTTACATGGCACAAATGTAAATTCAAGCCTCGTTTGGTCACAACCAGAGTAAATAACAACAGGCGTTCCTGCAACAGGAAGCGACTTTCCACCACGAGGATGAAAGCATTTTCCAGTCTCCAAGTGCTTCAACGAGTGTTTGGCTGTCTGTGCAAAATGTGATGCCGTACAATCACTCTGCAACCTGAAAAACGAATTGTCTCTTGTGCTCTCAGGGACAACGCATTTTCCCGATTTGAGATGCCTGAGAGCCTTGGACGATTTCAGTTCGAATCTGTCGCAGGCCTCGGACAGGAATAAGCGGTTGGTTTTGGGCTTAACAGTCATGCATAGTCCTCCCCAGTGCTGAATCAGAAAGCCAGCTGAAAAGATCAATTTGAAGTTTATGAGTTTTCTTATGCCAGGAAAAGCCTTTTCTTGATAGCTAACGAGTGATATCTGATTAAAAGAGCCCATAAGGGGATCAAATTATTTGAAACTCACCCACAGACCAATCACTACCTCAGAATCTTGAACATTTTCTCTGCGATTCCCATTGATCTAATGAAATTTTCTTAAAAATCACTGGAAATCATTTGATTATTAACAACATCTTGTACGCTTTGAAAGGCAAGTCCATAGCCAGGCCTTTGTGGAAGGATTCATATATTTGGGGAAGGGGTAAGGCTTTATAAAAATGAATATGGGTAACTACTATTGCAACGACAACTTTCACAGTTTAGGCCCATTTATATTTCAACCATAGAACATGCGGTTTTTCACATTTATTCTCATCAATATTTTCTGCTCTTTCAATAATATTCTAAAGGGAGCAATACTGTACTGGGCAATTAGAAAACCATTGTGGTTACTTGAACAATTGTCTAGGGGTGGCAAAAAGATTGTTCAAATTACACCAGGGGTGGGCATGCCACTTCGTACCACCCCTTGGGTACGAGCCCATTGAAAGAGAGGAAACTCCCCTCTAAGAAACCCACCGTATTCAAGCTTGAAGCTCAGCTTGGGTTCGTAACATCCAGAATAAAGGACGAGTCGTGTTCGACGTGCCGGTTTTGCACTGCCGCCAAACGGGTGAATACATTTGCCTGAGTTGGTATGTAGGATGGAACCACGCCTCCACTTGAAGCTGGAGCTCGACGAAGAGCAGTCAATCACTTTGAGGGGGGTGCCATTCCTTCTGAACACAGGTGAAACGCATTTCTTCGCCAGCTGGTGTTTCAGTTTGTTCGAAGACGTCATTGTGAAGTATTGGTTGCAAGACGAATCAAGCCGAAGGATGTAGCCAGGTCCCACAGAGACGCACAGTCCCCACTGTGTCGGATGAGGAATTTCGTGTCATGATGGACTATCAAAAAGATGCATGTCTCACGTTAGGCCCCGTTTACACGCTTTTTTTCTTATAAGGAACTGTTCATAAGGAACCTAGAACTAGGATTTCTAGTGAAATAAAATTGATTCTTTTGTTTTATTGTTTCCTGTAACACTAGAGAACAATAGAAAATTTAAGGAACTTTTAGTACTAGGCCTTGATGCAGTAAAGTGCTGAATATGATATTAGAGATTAGGCTAGGTCAGGCATTAGTTGAAAACAATGGAATGTTACCAAGGATGAATAGATGACGCGAGGTTGACTCAGAGAAAGTTGGAACATGATATGACAACAACAAAGTGAGTAAGTTAGGCTATGACGCAGAGAACTTCGAGAAGCAAAAAGTTAAGAAAGAAAGTTCTGCGAGAAAATGAATGAGCAAGAAAATGTAGGTCTAAGAAATGATTGTAGAATGTCTAAATCCACTACAAAACCACAACTAGCAAATACAGTGGCTCTTGCCCAGCCCCTGTTTCGGTAAGCCTTGGGCCATTCTCATAATAGACATTAAAGCGAATTGACATTTACTCTTTTAGTATAGGAATTTGATATTACATAAAGCATTTTCAATTTACTGTACTCTGTATCATTTGTGTTTTACCCGCTTTTCGTTGCGTCGCGTCATCATTTTTTTTTCCAATTCACATAGGAAGCGTCACCTTGCCTCTTATTTTGCTATCTCGTGATATTTCTGTGGTTGATTTTCTTTATTTATTATGCAAATCTGTGGTGAGATGTTTGGTGATGGTATATGAGAAAGAAAAAAGGAGAGGAAGTATAGTGAAGTTGAAATTTCGAACAGATAAGATCAAGTTGAACGAAAATGAAATCAGTAGTTCTACCATAAAACCAAATATGTTTTTTGGTCCTCAAGAAGCCCTGTAAGCCAGGGCAAAATATTGACAATATTCTTATATATGTAATATTTAATCCATCTACGTTTTTTCTGTGTGTGTGTTCTTGCGCTATTCCTGTTCAAGCATCGAAAAGGATCCGGCACAAAGCCTAGTATTATGGACTTTCTTCGTTTAAATGTTTTCGTATATTGGTTGGATATTTTTACGCTATCAAATTTAAAGTTTTTACAGTACTTGTATTATGATTTTTCTTTACGATTGTAATTCTTAACAAACAGAAATTGAACAAAAACGAATGTAGGGAATTAGATTTGAGTTCTCATAACCTTGCTTGATAGCATAACATTGCTGAAAGTAACAGTGTTAAATACCTAGGTGTACTGATTGATAATAATCTCAACTGGAAACCCCACATCCAACAAACAAAGTTAAAAATTAGCAAAAAGCATTGGTGTTTTATCTCGTTTAAGACATCTTGCTTCTAAGGAAATTTTAGTCAGCATCTATAATGCATTTATTCAACCGCACCTTAATTATGGTATCATTAACTGGGGAGGAACTTATACAAGCATTTTAGAACCCTTACGAAAATCTATGAAACATGCTGTAAGGCTGATTACATTTCAACCTAGAACAGCACATAGTCAGCCCCTATTTAAGAAACTAAGAATACTTTGTTTTGACGATTGCTATCGTTTAGAAAGTGCAAAATTTATGCACGATATTAATAATAATATGCTCGGAAAACAATTTTGTGATCTTTTCTTACTAACAAAATGCAAACATAACATGAATACAAGACAAGCTACTTCAGGCTTATTTTCACAGCCTGCATTGAGAACAAATTCTAAGAAAAATAGTATCATCAATAACGGTGTTAAAATTTGGAATGATATCCCATTGGATATAAGACAATTCAAATCCAAATTCAATTTCAAAAAGAAATACAGGTTATGGCTCCTTGCAAAATATTAGGATCTCAATACAGTTCACTAAGAAAATTTATCTCATTGTAAAACGTACAGTATCACTATAACATTGTATATTTTGGCGTATATTTTTTTTTTCTTATCTTTTCTTTTCTTATTTTTATCTGTAATTTCTATTTTTTTTTCTCTTATATTATTGTTCTGTTATTGTTCAAAAATTTTCAATTCAACTTAACTACCGTATGTTCGAATCTTAACATTTGTATAATTTTATATTAATAATTGCTGGCGTATTCTTTAACACAGGGCATTTGGCTCGATAGCTCCTCGGAGTTTTTTTCAAATGTCCAAAGCATAATCTTTATATATTATATTTTTAAATCAGTATTATTGTAATTAAAATGCTTGAATTGATAAATTGAATTGAGCATTGAATACTTTTACTTTCATACACTCTTCTTTTTTCTATAAGAACAATTTTATAAAAACGCAAGCTTCAAATTTGGCCAAAACTTAAGAACAAATTAAGAACAAACCGAGGTTGAACATTTTTGGCTCAATATGAACATTTTGTGAAATAACCATAAAACTGAGAAATAATTACAAAACAAGCTGATGTACAGCACACATATGATCTCAGATGGTTAAGAGAGTCAAACTTTTAAACAATTAACACTACTGGTAGCAAAAAAAGGCTTCCCAATCATTGTAAAACTATAAACAAGTTAAAAACATTTCAGGCTGAAAAAAGAGGAATATTTAAAAACAGCCAGCGTCAAACCAATTCTACTGGTTCTTATAAAAAAAGAGAGTAATGATTTTGAAGTGTGATTTGTGTTTGGCAGCCTGATTGAGGCATTGATCGCATCATTTTTATTATTTTTGAAACTGAATGCTTTTACTTTCATGATGATTTTGAAGCGTGATTTGTGTTGATTGTTACAGATTCCTAATCTCCTGATCCGTCTGACTTCCCAGTGTGCTGCTAAATTGCTTGTTTTATATGTAATTCTACCTCTCATGTTAATTCTCAGAAATTGTTATTTTGAGCTAAAAATGGCTAGGCTCAGCTTGTTTTTAGCTTGTTCTTAACTTTTGGCAAAGTTTCGAGCTTGGATTCTAATGCAATTGTTCTTATAAGAAAAGAGTCAGGGGTGGATCCAGACATCAGCTACTACACGTTTTTTTATAAGAAACCTAGCTTGGGTACTAGTACTAAAAGTTTCTCAATTTTTCACTAGTTTCTAGTACTAAAAGTTTCTTAAAAGTTTCTTATTTTTAGATACCCATTTAACATCAAATTTTGCACTTTCCCTCGCATATTTCTTGTATTAAAGTGAAACCCACCTACTAATATAAGTAGACTCAACATCCTCTATTCCTCTAAATAAAAACGTGTATCAAACTAAAATCAAGTAAAAATGTATTGTTGACATATTACTTTCCGGCTCATAAAGTCTTCTTATTTTTCTCGGAGTTTCTTAAAGGTATTGATGTGGTTAACAGTTTCTTAAATTTTCGGTGCTCTAGTACAAGGTTTCTTATAAACCGGTTTCTTATAAAAAAAACGTGTACTGCTCCAAACCGTTGTCAGATGTTCAGGCCTATTATTTTTATTCTCTTCTCATCCAGGCTCTAAGATATAAAATCGATAATTTTTTCACTTGGACCAATTTGCGCAGCAGTCAAAAGTTTCCCTTGATCCACCTCTGAGAGTGTACATATATTTTCATACTTACCATGTTGAAGCCGCTGGCCAAGTGCTTGCCAAAGAAGAGAAGCAAGTAACAATATGACTTTCATCTTAGGAACAGCTCCCTGACTGGCAAAGTGATACTTTACAGCTTTGTGCCATCAACTATTTCACAGTTTTGGCCGGTCTTAAAAACCAATGAATAAACTGTCGGTTTCTTTGTAAATGATCCTTTCTTAAATGCTGGATCAGTCTACATTTGTCTGTAGATTGAGGCTACGATCAAAGCCCTTGGCCCACAGACTCCGCTATGCAATGCATGTGGGTCCAATTTTTGGCTTTACACTCATTATTTTCATAAGAAACTATTCTAAATCTTCCTAACAGAGTTTCTCAGTTCCCCAATTATGGTATGAAAAGTTTCTTAGCTAGTTTCTAAATAATTTCTCATGGGAAATGTGTCTACAAACACAAGGCAAATCTATTATAATCATGCACGCAGGGTAACGTTTTATAGATTTTACTGGCCCCTTGGAGCACCAGGCCTCCTGGTAACTACCCATCTGTCAAGTACTGCAAGAATGACATTGTTTTCTTGGGCATTTCTTACGAAGCTACGGTGGCCCACAAGGGTCACTACACATTAGCAAAAATCACTACACATTAGCAAATCTCACTACACATTAGCAAAAACTCACTACACATTAGCAAAAACTCACTACACATTAGCAAAAACTCACTACACATTAGCAAAAACTCACTACACATTAGCAAAAACTCACTACACATTAGCAAAACTAATGCCTTTTTAATTACCCAGTATATAACCAAGTGAGTAACAGTTTCTTGAGTACAGTTTCTTGAGTAACAGTTTCTTGTATATGTTTCGATTTACAGGTTATGCTTATATTAAGGCATTCCAGGCTAGTTGGACAATTATCAGAAAAGTTGAAAAGGCAAAACTCTCAGGAAAAATCTGAAAAAATTTAGGCAGCGACTCAACCCAGGCCTTAAAGTGAGGTATAACTTACATGCTGATGCAGCTGGGGCTTGGTAGCACAAGAACGCATCCAAATTTGTGTACTTTAATATTCAATTTTATTTCCATCCGTATTTCAATATTCAGGAAAAGTTGCGAATTTATTTTTTTATTGAAAGCTAAGTTCGTTAAGCAGCAGGATTTAAATGTTTTCATTTGTTATTTTCTATTCATTAATTTTTGCCAGTGACCTAATTGTTTTGATTCGATGTGCATCTTCATTAGCTCTTAAGACGCATTGCATGCTGGCAATTATTCCATTTTCTGTTCCTGGATCTGTTCTGAGTTGAACAGGACAACCTCCCAACTCCTTGACACAGTTATAGTAATATCTCGCAACGATTCTTGCATCATTGTTTGACCTGCCAACTACTAGCCATAACACGTGGCGACTATATCCATCTATAGCTCCGTGAATGGGAAATCCGAAAGGTTTCAATTTATCGTAACCATCCACATGTCAACAATCGTTCGGACCATGCGATGAATACGTTCTTCTCTTTAATTTGCGCCTTTGTCTTTCTTCTGCTCCTTCAGGATCAAGAGCCTTCAAAGGTGTTGAACCTTGTTCCTAGACACTATCAAGCCGTATTTGATTCTCAATGTGTGCCACAAACTACGATAACCAGCAACACAACTCGGGCCATCAAGCTCACACTGAATAGCTGAAATGATGGAATCTTCATCATTAGTTACGTTCTTTCGTCTCAAGTCATAAAGTTTGAGATTCCTTTTGAGAGTCGACATTGACATTTTCGTATCATGAAACTTCTTCAAAAAGCCAATAATGGTTTTATAGCTGAACCCAGAAAGAAAATACTGCTTAATTGCTGCTGCGATAGGCATGCAAGTTCTTTGTCTGAACTACTGCCATCATCCACCAGATCTGTGCCACACTCAGGACAAAATCTAAAGTTATCTGAATACTCTTCATGACAGTTACGACACAACATTTTCAATAGGCCCAAACTCTAATCTACCGCCAAAACATTCACTGTTCCAAGCTTAAATGCCTCTAATGTCACTGTTGATCAATAAGTTTTGCTAAATTGTAGCGAGTTTTGCTAATGTGTAGTGAGTTTTTGCTAATGTGTAGTGAGTTTTTGCTAATGTGTAGTGAGTTTTTGCTAATGTGTAGTGAGTTTTTGCTAATGTGTAGTGAGTTTTTGCTAATGTGTAGTGAGTTTTTGCTAATGTGTAGTGAGTTTTGCTAATGTGTAGTGAGATTTGCTAATGTGTAGTGAGATTTTGCTAATGTGTAGTGAGTTTTTGCTAATGTGTAGTGACCCTTGTGGGCCACCGTACGAAGCAGCATAACACCATGCTTTTGTGCCATATTTCCAATGGCCAAGCTGGCCACGCCAGGTAGCCACGGCATCACAATGAGGTTTTAAAATGGCTTTCCCCGAAGTCTGTCCTGTTGATGTCAGAAGGCGAATCTTTCAAACGAAACATTATACAGCCATTGCTGTGATTCAGCAATATGTGTATGCTGAATGCCTGACAGACGAAGCCCGTGTTCTAGAAGGGAAAACATTTTGCTAGTTTTTTGTTATTAGTGCTCTCGTGAATCGATGTAGCAGGGTCAACTGCCCAGGGGCCCGGAAAAATGAACTGTCCGTAACACATCTCTAGTGATATCACAATTCATTCCTTTAGCCAATCATAAAGTCCATTTGCCACTTGCACAAAATAATTTAATTCAAGCTTGGCGACATATTCATATTGTCAACCTATGCACTACCCTGTAGATATTTTTAGATTGACAGTTATACACGCATTTTTTATAAGCATTTTCTGCTTGAGCTCAGTACTGAAAATTGCTTAGCCAGAGGGCCAATTTGAGTACTCAAAATTGCCTAGCAATAGCTTAGCATTTTATAATTGAAAATTTGTTTCTTAGAATACTATCTCACAAGTTGTTGTACAACAAATGTAAATGGAATCTTGCATACAAAAGTGTACCAGGGTACTAATATCCACTAAAACCTACTTCTCTATAGCTGCTGCACGATTTTAATTGCCAATAGGATCTTAACAATAATTTTCAAATTGCTTAGCATTCCTCGATCCAGTACTGGAATTCCTTAAGTTTTTGTGTTGTCGAGTACTGACTTGCTTATAAAGCAATTGCTTATAAAGAAAAATACGTGTAGTCTCTATAGCAGAGTGTTCAAGCTTAAACTCCTAGCTCATCAAAAACTTCGTGCACAATACTATGCAACATAAAAAAGATTGAATGATTTAAATTTTCTAAGCATCAAGAGCGAACACACCTTAGAAAATACAATTCAGTGATATAATAAATACCTTCATACGAAAAAGGCTAGGAAAGCTGCATGCTGCGTGAAGTAATAGGGCTGCAGCAATTAAACCTATGTAAACCCCCGAAGTTGCTCCCCCAAGAAGTCCACCCTGCCTTTCCAGGGTACCACCTAGGAAGAAACAGAGAAATAAGACGATCTCTCTTAGACACATGGGCACAATTTATATTCACACCAAAATTAATTGTTCACATGGGCCTATCATTGCTGCTTTCTAATATGACAAATTCAAAAGATTAATATTTATGTTCTTTGTCAAGACTCTACTTCTTTCGATCCTCTAGAGGATTTATTCATTTTCTTTTCTCCTCATTTCCTCTTCATTCTGAAATCAGCTCTTGCATCATCCTTCCTCTTGTTGTGGACATGGATGACAACGTGGTGACTTCGTCTTCGCCTATGCCACCATGGACTCTTCTTCGCTCTTACATCAGCTCTTGCAGCATCCTTCTTCTTCATTGTTACATCAGCTCTTGCAGCATCCTTCCTCTTGTTGTGGACATGGATGACGACGTGGTGACTTCGTCTTCGTCTATGCCACCATGGACTCTTCTTCGCTCTTACATCAGCTCTTGCAGCATCCTTCCTCTTGTGGTGGACATGGATGACGACGTGGTGACTTCGTCTTCGTCTGTGCCACCATGGACTCTTCTTCGCTCTTACATCAGCTCTTGCAGCATCCTTCCTCTTGTGGTGGACATGAATGATGACGTGGTTTGGAGACTTGGGTTGTGTTTCAGTCATTTCTATTGAACAGTAAGAGAAAGTATGAAGAAACTAAAAAGTTATTGATAATAGAACCGAGTTACTAAAAGTTCCTTATAAAACAGAACAACTTAAAGTGGGGGTGTCGTGCTTTTTTCAAATTTGATATATGAAAGAAAAAGTAATTCTAAGACTTCTGCAAAAACCCGGAAAGGATATTTCATTTCGTTCTTGAGATAACTTGAAAATCAAATTAGGAGGCTAAAAAACCATGTGACACGAAGCGCTTTGTTTTTCTCCACTTGGTCCATGTGACGTCAGTTGTTGTACTGCAGTTTTGACAACATGGACAAACAGGCAATTGTAACATAACTTGTTGGTCGAAACATTCCATGAAAGCGATTTAGAAGAAGGATGAGTACCTTCTGGAGTTAATATCTGTTTGAGCCCTATCTAAGCCATGTAAAGAGAGAACGATTTTCTGGACAGAGAAAGAAGCAAAATTGAAGATGGCCTAACATTGTCAAATGTAACCACGAGCGACAAAGTTTATCGTGGTTACATTTGACATTTGATTTAAATCGTTTACCACCTTGTGACTGAAAACGTTAAGGGCTTGGTAAATACAAATATGAGTATGAAATTAATTTTAGATGTAGGTCATTCCATGTCAACTCAGCGTGGTCATGTAACCATCAATCTCAGAATTGGTTGAAACCTTACCAAATGTGAAGGACTACTCTGCCCTCCGATAAATATGGAAACGTTTCGAATTTTAGGCCTAAATTAAATCATTTTCATAGTAAGACACAGAAATAAATTTCCAATCTTTCTCTCGCTTATCTCCTCACATTTGCTGAATTTCACATCAACTTGTTGAGGGATTAGTGCAGAAACTTTATTTGGTGCTTAAATGTAAAATAATATTTAGACATTACAAGTTTTTATTGAAAATCTTAAGCGTGATTAGATGCTCGAAAATATTTTTTGAAGAATAAGTAGTTCATAGAAAATAGGAATAAGTTGGGTTTTTCTTTTAATGGAAATAGTAAAAAAAATTGCAAAAGCAAGTCAATAACCTAAATAATAATGGGATTTCAAAAGTGGGCTCCTTCTCTATTGATTCACAAAATCCAAAGTCAACCAAAAAATATTTGGCATCAGCAAGGTTAACGAGGTGAATTTGCAATGGAGAAATAAAGGCATGTCATATACACTTGCACCATGATAACTCCTTACTACTGCCAAAAGCTTTGGAAAAAATTCAGTGATGCAAACAATATGAATAGGGGTGTTCTCCGATGCCTTTTATGCTTAGGGGAAAGTTCACAAGCAATTCAATATAGCTTGCTTCATAAAAATATTACTTGCCGTCTTGCCATCAAACGTCAATTTGGGCCTAGTAAATCACTTGATACAACTCGATACAAATGTTTTTGAAATGTTGAAGTTCTTTCATAAAAATAGCTTCAAATAAACTCGCCATGGATTAAAGAACAATCCCTAACAAAAATTGTTCAAGAATGGCATGCGACCTAAAAAACTCCTTATCAACAAACTTCAAAAAATAATTTTCAAGACTTTCGAAGCTGTTTCTTGCCTGCCAAGCTTCGAGAAAAAAATTCAAATTTGGAATTGTTCGGGAGGGTTGTGAGACAATGAAAACAATTTCTGAATAAAAGAATAATTTCTCTATCATTGGTTTAAATTTCACGATTATTGGACGCTTGGTTACGTAGAAACTCATTGTTTTATTTCTGTCATCGCTTTGATTGACATTTGCACCGACATATTTAGCCTCCTAGTCGTTTCCATACATATCGGAGGGCAGAGTATTGAGACCAATGCAGTTTGAAAATTTCAGCTCAAAATTCCGAATACTTTTTAAGGAACCGCGATTTCAATTTTCTGTATTTCGGCTAAAATTTCCCGTTGCCGCCCAAATCTGCTCCCAAAAAATCATGAAATATCAAATTTAATTATTTATCCTAATTGAGGTAGCACTGTGATATGATTTGGTGCCAGGAATCCATATTTTACCATAAAAATCACATCAGGTGTAGGGAATACCCCCAATGTGCCCCCCAAATGTGCCCCCCCCCCCAAAATTTGAGTTTATCCCGAACGCCAAAACTGGCCATTATTAGAATCTAAATATCTCCAGTTTGTAAAGTCTGAGGACCCTGATTTTTTGAATGGGCATTGCCAACATGAAGGAGTAAATCCAGGTCTAAAATTGATATAGTACTCTTCCTCCTTTTGTATTTAAAGAAGAATTTAATTTAACTACATTTTTACATTTACGCAACCAATCAAACTTAATATAATCTCGCTCATAAAAATAGAATAACTTAAAATTCTTTAAAACCCAACTGCTTAACGATATGAAACACAGAGTTACTTGAAAATACAAAAGCAATCCTTTTTTTGATAAAGAAAAAAACAAACAAACACAGAGTTACTTCAAAATACAAAAAAGTCCTATTTTTATAATGAAAGATTAGATAATTTTGTTAAAATGAAAATAAGATATAGATTAGCAAATGGAAATATTTAAAACGATTAAAGTTATCAAATGAAGAAATCTTATAACAGCATGTAGCTACTTTACAATGAAATTCAGCAACAGTTGTACAACATGAAATGAACTGAATTTAAACTTTAACTTTCAGGTAATAGGAAAGCTTAAGGAACGAAACTAGAAATTTTCCATGCCATGTAGCAGCTTTAGTTAAACCCTCTCCCTTGGATGATTAAGAAAATCTCGTTCGGCTAGTTTTGTTTATTTGCTATTCCCTGAAATACTGCGTTTTCTAATATCTTTTGAAGTCTAAAGAACGAACAACCTTGAGTATTGTAGATCCCCTTTAACTTAAGCTGCTCCCCGAACGTATTATTTGGTGACAGCATATATTCTAGCAAGATTTTATGTTAGTTTTTCGTTTCCTGATTAGAATTAATATTGATTTATTATTAATTTAAAACTCAATACCTGATTCATCAAGCTCTTCCACGTCGTTGTTTTCCTGTTCCTGTTCCTCGGGGTCCCTTTCATCTTCTGTTGGCTCGTCTAATTCTTCCTGGGGCTCGTCTTCCTCGAAGCTTTCTGCCTCATCAGAAGGCTCATCTTCTTCCACCCTGTTTTCTTCCTGACTCAGTTCAGTGGCTGTTTGAATTAACAACATGCATTAACAAAATGAATGAGCTTGCTTACTACTTGGTGTCGATGGATAACTCTTCAACTAAACTTGCATATTAGCGAATTTTCATTAAAGTGAGATTGTAGCAAAGAAACGATTATATATTAGTAGTATCTATCGCTCATTTGAGTTTCTTCCTTCGTATAGATAGGCAATCCTGGACGAAAGTTACGATAAATTTGAGGTTTTTGGATTCTAAAATGGATAGCCCCCAGGAATAAAAAAGTTGCTTGCGAAAAATCACTTTTGATCTTCATCTCCTCATCTCTTTAAGTATTATTACTTGTCACTTTCTACCCTTTTCGTAATGAACATTGCTCGTTAATGGATAAGAAGTTTGATAGAGCAGAGCAGGCAGTCTAAAGAACCAATGTGTTTTAAATTCTTCAGAGGGAAAGAAACAATCAAATCCCCTTTTACTAACAATCAAAAGTACGATATCGCTTAAAGCACAACTGTAGCAAACTACTACTAGGTTAGAAGTTTGAATAATGAAAATGAAAGAAAACCAATCAGAGCCCCTTTTACTGACATTCAAGTGTAAGATATGGCTTAATACACAACTGCAGCAGAGTACTACTAGGTTAAAAAGAATGAAATAAGAAAATTGAATAAACTTACCACTCAGGCAAAGTGCTAACCCAAGGAGGGCAGCAAGTATCAAAGCAGTCTTCATCTTTTGGTGCGTCTTGATCGATTCTTCAGCAGTGGACTATGAAAGCCAACGAATCAACTGACTATGTCCCGTGCAAAACCCCTCTTTATAGGGTGAGAGCTTTTTCTCTTTGAGCAAGGACAATTCCAATTTTCTGGTTATTACATTTTTGACGCATTTCCAGTTAAATACACCAATCAGACCCCCTCGGTTATCTTGAATGAAGACCAGGCTCTAAACCGATCATGCATTCCTTTGGAGCTTCCAGAAAAACAGGAAGACATGCACACAAATGATGGATCCTTTACGTTTCTTTTGCACATGCGCAATAGACATCCAAATGGACCATGGAACAAAATTACTTTGAAATTCTTAAGTAATAGTTAAGTTCAAAGAAAATTCGATAGTCTGATCACTGATTAAGCATATAAAGGATTTTTTAGCTGAGCGACATTTGTTAATTGTAGAAACACCGCATATCACCATAAGAAGATAAACATTTTGTGAATCAAATTCAGTGATCGTGCAAACTTCCTCCTCGAAAGTAAAGTAGGTGTGTATTTCCTCCTTCGACTGGCTTTGGTGAAGCGTATTTTAGAAACTCTTAGGGCTTGTTCAGATGGCACGGACCTGCTACAGGTCATTTTATCAAATTGTTTTATTTCACGCTCTACTTAAGATAGAGTTTTAAAAGTGAATCCATTTAAGATTTTCAAATATGTTGTACCCAATTGATATCGCTATTTGAGAAGAGAAAGTCAAATATAGGGACAAATTATAGAGGATTGGAGCCTTTTATCCGATAATGTCAAAATATATGACCCATATGAAACGAGTTTTCTTCCAAAGTTCTTCTTTCCCAACGATTCGGACATTTTTGAAACAATTTGTAACGAAAATTGAACGATTTGAAATGAATGTCAAATGATTTGAAACAAATATCAAACAACTTGCAACGAACGTCAAATTTTGATTCACCCCTGCAATACTTTTGGTAGGCTAGTTTATAAAGGAGTGTTTTCCTTCAAACAGGCACTCCAGTAAAAGAAGATCCTCAAGCTGATAGGGAGGATGAGCAGGAAGAGGACCCGAGAGAAGATGCAAACGACGTTGACGAAGAAGAAAGTGATATTGCCGAGGCGCAGGAAGAAGGTATTGACCTATGGATAAAATCATTTAGGCCGATTGGCTGTCATTGGGCTCTGCGATTATTGGAGCTCCTTTGACCATTGTTCTGGTAGGCCCTTCTCCGCGATGACAGGCATTAATGGGCTCCCTTGACACTCTATTTTGCTATCAGCACTTAGGACTTCCACTTACTGAATCCCCCTCAAGTGACACCAGTCCACTGCTTTAAATCATCATCATCATCATCTTGCGGCCTCGGCCGAGATGCCACTGGGCATATTTTCTCAAACAAATTATTTTTCAGCAGCCTTCTTCTTTACAGAATGTGTTTGTCTTCTGAAAATGGATAGAGTTCCAACATATGTCAATAATTTCTAAGGCACACAATTTACGGTAAAACCAAGGCTCTCCAATTCGACAATTGATTCAGATAATAATGATATCATCAGCTCGGTGGAGGGATACCATCAGTTGTGTGGATGGATGCCATCAATAATCGGAGGATATTGTTAGCTCGGTGGAGGAATATCACCAGTTGCAGTGGAGGGATATCATCAGCACTATGGAGGGATACCATCAGTTGTGTGGATGGATGCCATCAGTAATCGGAAGATATTACAGATCGGTGGAGGGATATCACCAGTTGCAGTGGAGGGATATTATCAGTACTATGGAGGGATACCATGAGTTTTGTGGATGGATGCCATCAGTATCTAATCGGAGGATATAATTAGCTCGGTGGAGGGATATCACCAGTTGCAGTGGAGGGACATCATCTGTTGCGGTGGAGGGACATCATCAGTTGGGATGAAGGAATATCATCAGTTGGGATGAAGGGAGATATCATGTTATCATGGGGATAAAAGAAATGCTTTTTGACCAAAGCTGAATTAGACAGGAGATTTCCTGCAACTATAGAGCAAGCTGCTTAACCTTGATTTACTCTATGTTGACCATAGAGATTCTAAAATGACTTGGATACATCTTCAATCGTGCTAAGTAAATTTCCATTGCTTTTTAGGATTAACCATGTGCTGCAAAAGAAAAACCCGCAAAGTCAGGGCTCTTAGAGGAACAATCGTGCTTTTGGTATACCAACATGAACCTTGGTACACATAGCCAGTTTGTTGCGCTGAAAAAGATCCCCATCTCAAAGTTGCATGAGGTAACTGGGTCCCAGTCCTTTGTAACAAATCATTCAATATTTCAGTTGAAAACAGTGATAGATGAATGAAACTTGGTATTCCTATACAATTTCATTCGCTGAAAAAGATGAAATCGAAACTCTATCTTAGAATTGCCCCTAATTACTATACTTCGAGTGGGGTAAGTAGTATACTTAGAGCGATCCCAGTCCTCTGTAATGATAAATACGATATCTGAATTTAGTGGGTTACAGTCCCTCTCTAATAAGAGTCATTTTCTCATTCAAGACACGACAACTCTTTTGGACTGTGAAAAAGACATAAAATTCGGTATTCTTACTCCTTGTTAAAGTAGGAAATGTTTAATTGGCACCCAATATCAAATCTCTCCCTAAATGCTTATCTAACGAGGCTAAATCTTCCGCAGCCCTCTAAAACATAACATTCTGAAACTCTGCTGTAAATTGCGATATAAACATGAAATATGATGTCCCTGCACAGCTTGATAAGCAGAAATAGATGAAATGTAGAACTCAGCCCCGTCCTTTAAGACGAATGTTTTATTCCATGGGAAAACTGTAATTTTGCTGCAAGTAATATAAACTTTAATTACAAGACAAAGGTTTTATACAATGTCACAGAAATTTATAAGAAACAAAATATTCAAGAATATTCCAATGGATGAAACTCTTCTAATACAAACCTTTTCATTGTTTTTGATCAAACGCGAACCGTTTATTCGATAGGAAATGGGACTTTTACAGTAAGTAATGCAAAGCTTAATGCACGATCAAGTTTTTCAGCGAAACTTGTAAGAAACACTAGGTGCTGCAAGTTCTAAAAGGTTCCCATGGATGGAACTCTTCTTGAACGTACCTTCTAATGTTTTTTATCAAAGCCAAACGTTTTACTCAATGGGAAAATGTACTTTTCATTAAATAATGTAAACTTTGATTGCTGGAGCAAGTTTGCATACATTTCATGGAATGATACCAGAAACACAGTGTGTAGCGAGTTCTGCAATGATCCCACGAAGACAAATCTCCTTATATGAACGTTCTAATGTTTTTGATCAAACGCCAACGTTTTATTCTATGGAAAAACGGTACTTTTTCAGTTAAGTAATGTAAAATTTTATTGCTGGATTAAGTTTTCATGTAAAGTAAGTAACACGAAAAACTTAGTGCAACGAGTTCTACAATGTCCCAATAGATGTTTTATTACACCTAGGAAAAATCTACTCTTTCCATAAGTAATGCAAACTTTAATCGCAGCAGGAAGCTCTTAAAAGTTTAAATATAATTGAAAGGAATGTTATAACAAATAATTAGTTCGTGTAATCTTAAACAGAGTCATCGTGTCTTGAATGAGAAAAGGACTGAGACCGACTGAGTTACCCAATTCTGAAAACAGCATAAAGTAGCGATTTCAAGATGAGGTTTTGATTTTATCTTTATAAGCTCATGAAACTGTGCAGGAATACCAGGTTTCAACCATACATTACAATCGTAAATGGAGATATCGCTTGTCTCATTACGGAGGACTTGGACCGAGTTACCCCATTCTAAATTAAGCAGTAAGGGGCAATTTTAAGATAGGATTTCCATTTCATCTTTTTCAGCATATAATGTTGTGTAAGAAAACCAAGTTTCATTTATTTATGACCGTTTGCGACTAAAATATTGAATGTTTTGTAAAGGACTGGGACTGAATTACCGTAAAAATAGCACTTTGGGTAATTTTGAGATGGGGTCCCAGTCCTTTATTTTTCAGTGCATCAACTGCCAAGGTGTACCAAGTTTCATGTTGGTATACCAAAATGAACGATTACGGCAAACTTTTTCATTAAGAGCCCTATCAGCTTAGAACAGATTTATCAGATTATATAAGGGAATACTTCAAACATATACCGATTTTACGTGATATAGGATACCCAAAGGTATACCAGGCAACTTTTCCCCAAAGCCAAAAGATATCTGAGCCTCCGTCACTTGCTATGGAGATTCCCTCCTGGAGAAAAATAATTGTTTTTTTTCACATACTTTTTTAAGATTCGTGCTTTTTCAAGACAGGAAAAGTGCACAGGCAGGTGGTTAGGAGAAAAGATGAAAGATAATCTATCACACAAAGTAGATCTGAAAGGTTGAGAAATATGTACCAATCAACGAAGGCCAGTTTTATTATTGCTTTGTTTTATATTCAATACCAGTTTTCTATTTCCTTCGTCTATTTGATGCCTTGTTCTCATGGCCTTTGAAAACTTGGTAGTTAGAGCTCTTGCTCCCTCCCACCAAAAGACGAATAAATTAAGAGTTTTAACCTCTCCTATATTTTTCTAATGTTTGCGTAGTACTTCAACGGGTGTCAAGTAATGTGGAAGTATTATATTCAAACTCAAGGTGAATGCAATCAACCAGGAGTCTTTTGAAATAGTAAGTCATCCCATAAGACGACAACAATATTGCATAAAGTTTTGGACAAGAACTAACCAAAACCTCCAGTTCTGTTGCTACTAGTTCTTATGGTTGACTGTAAACTGCCGACCCTACGATCCATTGACTCTTCCCACAACCCCACTCGTTTATATTCGTGCATTTTCGAACTCAGCAAAGAAGGACGAGAAACAATTTAATAATATTTTTTCTTATCGAAATTGTTAGAATAATTTTTTTATCATCGTTGCACTGAGGGTGACAGGGTTTTTTCGCAACTGGGACCTCACCCAAGCCTTGTGTTTCTCAAAATAAGTAGAAGGCCTATTATGGGAGTCTAGAACCATCAAGGCTGTACAAAAATCAACCAAAAGTTTGAATCTGTTATGTAAATAGCAAAAACTTGCAGGTTTTTAAGGTGAAACAGTTAGTGAGAAGCTATAGGTGCGACAGACCGTTTTAATCCTCTAGTTTGAAAGGTAGTAGATCTGCTACGAATTGCCTATGAAGCCATGATGAGTTTACCTCACTTCCAATTTGAAAGGTCACAGCATCAGAAAACTGCTTTTCTGTCACTCAGAAAGCCATAAAGAGGAATTGTCCTTTTTGGGAAAAATTTTTTTGAGACTTATCCTCGCCCCCCAGATTTCATTTTTTCACTTATTTTCGCAATATAAGACCGGGATCTATCTCGTTTGTGGATTTGAATGTTATGAGATGAAGATTGCAAAATATACCACCAAGTGTCTAAACCCAAAAAACTGCATGCAGCAATAGACCTGCAGCTACAAAACCTGCGTTAGAACCCCAAAGTTAGACCTCCTAGAAAGTCTACTTCGACTTTCTAGATTATCAGCTAAGACAGATGGAGAAAAAGGACGATATCTTTCAGACACGTGTACAATTTATGTTCACACCGAAACTAATCGTTCACGTAAGCCTATCATTGCTGGTTTCTAATGTGACAAAGTCAAAAGATTAATGTTTATGTTCTTTGTCAAGATTCTACTTCTTCCGATCCTCTAGGGGATTTGTTCATTTTCTTTTCTCCTCATTTCCTCTTCATTCTAAAATCAGCTCTTGCAGCATCCTTCCTCTTCATTCTAAAATCAGCTCTGGCAGGATCCTTCCTCTTCATTCTAAAATCAGCTCTGGCAGCATCCTTCCTCTTCATTCTAAAATCAGCTCTTGCAGCATCCTTCCTCTTCATTCTAAAATCAGCTCTGGCAGGATCCTTCCTCTTCATTCTAAAATCAGCTCTGGCAGGATCCTTCCTCTTCATTCTAAAATCAGCTCTGGCAGCATCCTTCCTCTTCATTCTAAAATCAGCTCTGGCAGGATCCTTCCTCTTCATTCTAAAATCAGCTCTTGCAGCATCCTTCCTCTTCATTCTAAAATCAGCTCTGGCAGGATCCTTCCTCTTCATTCTAAAATCAGCTCTGGCAGGATCCTTCCTCTTCATTCTAAAATCAGCTCTGGCAGCATCATTCCTCTTCATTCTAAAATCAGCTCTTGCAGCATCCTTCCTCTTCATTCTAAAATCAGCTCTGGCAGGATCCTTCCTCTTCATTCTAAAATCAGCTCTGGCAGGATCCTTCCTCTTCATTCTAAAATCAGCTCTTGCATCCTTCCTCTTCATTCTGGAATCAGCTCTAGCATCCTTCCTCTTCATTCTGAAATCAGCTCTTGCAGCATCCTTCCTCTTCATTCTAAAATCAGCTCTTGCAGCATCCTTCCTCTTGTTGTGGACATGGATGACAACGTGGTGTCTTCGTCTGTGCCACCATGGACTCTTCTTCGCTCTTACTTCAGCTCTTGCAGAGTCCTTTCTCTTCATTCTGAAATCAGCTCTTGCAGCATCTTTCCTCTTGTTGTGGACATGGATGACGACGTGGTGTCTTCGTCTTCGTATGTGCCACCATGGACTCTTCTTCGCTCTTACATCAGCTCTTGCAGCATCCTTCCTCTTGTGGTGGACATTGATGGTGACGTGGTTTGGAGACTTGGATTGTGTTTCAGCCATTTCTATTGAACAGTAAGAGAAAGTATGACAAAATTGGAAAGTTGCTTTCAATTAAGAGGGGCGGATCTAGGACAAGAAGTTGACAGACTTTTAAACAATAATCCAGCTTGGGGTCTGGGATGGTACTGGGTCTAGGGTGGTACCCTGGTGGGGTCTAGGGGGCGAAGCCCCAGAAGCTCCTGATATTTTACAATTTCTAAGGCTTAGAACCTAGCATATTTTCTACACTGTAGACCAAAAATCGTCATGAAACCTTTGAATAGAATCGTCTAGAGTCCTTAGGGTACTTCTGCAAACCAAGCTCCTGGACATCAAATAATGGTGGAGTGTTAAACCACCAGACCCTGGCATTAATTCATTCCCGCTGTATCTTTATTGAATAATTGGGATGATTAATGAAGATCAGCAGGATGGTGAAGGGGATCAATGACCTCCAACCAGGTCAAGCAAACATAAGCAAAATTATCTACTAGCCCTAAATGTTATTTGGGTTTTTTTATTTAGTAAATGAGGTTAAGAAAAGGTCTAACAGGTACCTATCTGTCAAATCTATAGACTTAGGCCCTGGCCGACTAGATTTTAGATAAGCCTCGTATGGGCATGGCATCCCAAAAAGGCCAATTAGCCTTCTAAACTATTAGAAGGAAGGCGAGTCTGGCGAGTCTATTCTTCTTCAGTTCAGTTTCAATTGGTGAATTATAGAATTGAATTAACTGAGCAGAACTATTTCTAAAAGTATCTGGTCTAATCTGAGACTGTAAGATGAAGAGAGAGTAAAAGTTTTTAGGCCACTCACAAAATTCTTGAAGTTAAGGTAGATTTAGGCCTAAATTATGAAAAAATATAAACAAGAAAAAACTTAAGCATCCAGTCTAGCTATTCTTTATTGTTTGATTTATCTGCCTTTTGGGATTCATCTTCAATCCTTTATTTCTACTTGATTTCACTCAGATTACAAGTCTGCAAACAAGATTCCTTTTGCCAAGAAATTTTTAAAATGCCCGCAAAAACAGTTGCCTGAGTGGATTGTAAGGTAAGACTAGATGATTCTGCAGTGGTGATTGACTTAAGGATTGTTTTTGACCGACTTACAACGCCATAATCACCGATTTACCAATCATATTTGAGCATTTTATTGTTCAAAAAACAAAAGAGAACTTTGGTTTTTGCTGTATTGCACAAGGATCTCGAAAATACCCTCTGCGGGCAAACTTACCAATAAGAATTTAGGATCTAAACTCAAAAAAGGAACAAATAGCGGTACTTTCCTTATTAAAGGAACAGTCTCGAATATAAGCTCTCTTCTGTGCCAAAAAGAGACCATTCTGACCTGGCTGATTGAGATTTCGCATTAAGATGAAGCTATGAAGTTTACACGAAACAATTTTCAAATTGATATTAGCAAACGTCGAGCAGTTTATTACTTGATTTTTCATTACTACGTACAAGGAATCGAGTCAGGGAAAGTTAAGACATTCCATATCATATTTTTCTCTTTTGAAATTTTCATAAAATTTTTGTTTCCATTATTAAAAAAGTTAACCGTAAGTCACGCAAGTCGGTTAGGATCTGCCATTGATGAGTGCACAGTTACTGAAAATTCTTTATGAATTAGAACTACTTGAACATATCTACAATAGAAACACAATTCCTTCAAATTATTTAAATTAGAACTGCTTAAAGATGTCTAAAATAAAAATTAAATAACCTAGAGTTCTTTTAATAAAACTACCTAAAGATACCCAAAGTAAAAACAGAATTAATTAGGATTCTTTTAAACAGAACTACTTAAGAGATCTACCAGAAAAAGGGGTTACGTCTATTTATTTAAAATAAAACTACCTAACATGTATAAAATGAAAATAGAGTTAATTGAAAATCATGGATTTTAGAATTGAGCTGTTATTTAGCGAAGTCTCGTGCCAGGTCTTGAAGCTAAGAAAATAATTAAAAACATCCACAGTAAAACGTGGTAAGACTTGAGGAAAAAAAGACAAACCCAAAAAAAATCAGAAATAAAACAAATCGATATTTTCATGTTTTCAAAAAGCGTAGGTGAACCACAGCCCCCTCCCCTTAGCATGAGTTTGTATGCTTGTGAAAATGTTGAAAATTGTGAAGGACCCCTAACAATACATAAAACAAACACAGAATTACTACAAAACACAAAAAACAAGTCATCCTTTGATCAAAAAAGATGAGATAATTCGGTCAAAAGGAAAATAAGATATGAATTAGCAAACGGAAGTATTAATCATTAAATTAAACATTAAAGTTATCAAATGAAGAAATCTTACAACAGCATGTAGCTACTTTATAATTAGATTAAGCAATAGTTGTGCAACATGAATTGGCCTGAATTTAAACTTTAACTTTCAGTTAATAGGAAAGCGTAAAGAACAAAACTAGAAATTGTTTAGGCCATGTAGCAGCTTTAGTTAAGCCTAATTTTCACAAGGCGAGATCTGTCGCACGAATTCCAACAGTTCGATCGAAATTGTTCGCGCGAAAATTTGCTGTGATTTCCACATGAACTAAAAAGTTCGAGCGAAAATTGCCCGCGAATAGAAAAATTGGCGCGAAAAACACACATCTCCAGAAAAATGGCAGTGAAATGCAATTTCAAACATTTTTTGGCATCTCGTTCCACTACGTGCAACACGATATGTAAAAACACTCACTTTCTTTATCGTATAAAGCTGCCAGTTTTTTCCAAGCATTTTACCTTACTGTTCTGTCTTTATAACAGGATAGTGACGTATTCCACAAGCAGGGTAAATTTCTGAATGTCTCAATAAATTCCTCCACACATTCAAATTTTTTCTTTCCGGTGTTTCTTTCTGAGTGACTTCGAAGGAACTCTCTGCTGGCTGCATGTTTTCCATCGTATGATCTTGAAGACTTTGTGTAAAATCGCCCATCTGCGACTCGTTGTTTTCACTATTTTGTGAGGCTACTTGTCTTAAAAGAGATCCGAGATCAATTCCTGATTTTCGAAGCTGATTTTCGACAGTTTCAAAATAGTTTTGAGCAGCCATTTGGCCTTGAAGTTCGAGCGAAATTTTTCAAGAGTTGGAATGCTTTCAACTCTTTGAGCTAAGAAAAAAAGTTCGAGCGAAAAACAAGTTTTCGCACTACGCATGCCCAGAAAAATGTTCGCGCGAAATAATGTTGTTCGAGCGACAAATTTCGCCTCGTGGAAAACAGGCTTTAGGCTAGTTTTGTTTATTTGCTATTTCCTGAAACACTGCGTGTACATTGTACATTGTTTTCTTCAGAAGGAGAGAACAGATCAGAACCACTCTTGCTTTAGGTGCTCCCCGACTGTACTGTTTGGGGACAGCATACATTTTAACAAGATTTTATGTTACTTTTAAATTTTCTTGAGTAGAATTATTATTGATGTATAATTAATTTAAAAACTCAATACCTGTTTCATCAAGCTCTTCCACGCCGTTGTCTTCCTCTTCCTGTTCTTCGGGGTCCCTTTCATCTTCTGTTGGCTCGTCTAATTCTTCCTGGGGCTCGTCTTCCTCGAAGCTTTCTGCCTCATCAGAAGGTTCATCTTCTTCCACCCTGTTTTCTTCCTGACTCAGTTCAGTGGCTGTTTAAGTTAAAACATGCGTTAACAAAATGAATAAACTTGCTTACTACTCGGTGTCGATGGGTATAGCTCTACAACTAAACTTGCATATTAGCGAATTTTCATTAAAGTGAGATTGTAGCAAAGAAACGATTATATATTAGTAGTATCTATCGCTGATTTGAGTTTCTACCTCTGTATGGATAGGCAGTCCTGGAAAAAGTTCTCACAAATTTCTGGTTTTTCGATTCTAAAATGATTAGCCCCCAGGATTAAAAGACTCTCTTGCAAAAACTCACTTTTGACCGATTAATCTTATCCTCCTTATCTCCTAGAGAATTATTACTTATCACTTTATACCCTTTTCGTAATTATATTCCTTGTTTTTACTTACTTTTTATATTTCTCGATAAGAAGTTTGATAGAACATGTTGTCTAAAGAATTAATGTGTTGTCGATTCTTCAGAAAGGAAGAACCAATCAGATCCCCTTTTACTAACATTCAAGTATAAGATATGGCTTAAGAGACAACTGTAACAGACCACTACTAGGTTAAAAGTATGAAATATGGAAATGAAAGAAAACCAATCATATCCCCTTTTACTGACATTCAAGTATAAGATATGGCTTAAGAGACAACTGTAACAGACCACTACTAGTTTAAAAGTATGAAATATGGAAATGAAAGAAAACCAATCAGATCCACTTTTACTAACATTCAAGAGTAAGATATGGCTTAAGACACAACTGTAACAGACCACTACTAGGTTAAAAGTATGAAATATGAAATTGAATAAACTTACCACTCAGGCAAAGTGCTAGCCCAAGAAGGGCAGCAAGTATCAAAGCAATTTTCATCTCTTGGTGCGTCTTGATCGATTCTTCAGCAGTGGACTATGAAAGCCAACGAACCAACTGACTATCTGCTGAGCAAAACCCCTCTTTATAGGATGGGAAATTTTTCTCTTGGAGCAACGACAATGCCAATTTACTTGTTGTTACATTTTGGAGAAGTAATTGGTTTTTCTAGGCAAATAGACCAATTAGTCTCTGCTCATTACCAAACTGATTTCGAATTAAGATTATTTTGATGGTAAAAGCGATGTGGTCAGAAAATTTTAAGCTCTTAATTGATGATGCATTCCTTATGATATTAAAAAAAAACAGGAAGAGATGTCGAAAGACGGCCAAAAAACAGGAAGACATGCTCTTAAATGTTCGATCGTTTATATTGCTTTTGCACATGCGCAATAGACAGCCTAGATATCCAAGCTGACCTATAGATCACCGGAAGACATTCGCTGGGTCGATTTAGCCCTAGCAGCCGGTCCTGTGAATTTTTTAATTCTCATCGTAAGCATTCTAGTTACAAGTTCAGTTATCCCTTTAGACCTTTATTCAATTATTTTCCTCAGCCAGCCTTATTTTGACCTTTCTAAAGCGTTGGCATAGTCTGTCATAAGATTTGACTTCATAAACTGAAGCACCTTTGAATGTGGAGGTTAAGGCATTCCTGCAAAGTTTGATTGGGCAAAGTTAAATTGAGAAAATGTAAACGTAGGATGTAATAATTCTTCGTTGATAGCCTAGCCTCTTGTGCACGCTGCTTGAGGCAGACCAGTTATACTCATTAAGAAAGGAGAAAGATTAAGGTTTAATTCAAAGAGCAAGCATTTTGAGCCAAAGAAGCTCTTATTTGCTACAAAATTAAAACTAAACTTTCCTAATGGCCAGTTCAATGACTTGAAAAACATTATCTGCTGCACTAGAGTACCGAGTAATTTTCCAGCTATCATTTTAGTATTGCATTAGTATTGTTCATTATAAACTATCATTTCACAGAGTGGCAGAGTTAAAGGTATTAAAGTATAGCGCCGGAAACAGTACCAACAGAAAGGGGGGGCGTAATACAAATATTAAAGGATAAAGTAAGGGAAATAGGGTATTATCAAGCTAATCGTATTGTTTTTGTACCAAAATAGGGTGGGCGTACACCCCTTACACCCCACTTGGATCCGGCCCTGAAGTATTATAGTATTAGTGAAATGTATTTTAGGATATTAGTGCAGATAGTGGCAATGTTGAATGAAGGTAGTGTTATAGAGTATTTTTCATATAGACTAGTACCTTCTACCATACGCAATCTAAGAGATAAATTACTTTCCATGAGACACGTTTGATGTTTCCCAAAGCATCTTTTTTCTAGCCACGCCACCCCTGAAATTAGAGTAAAAAGAATGATATCTAGGGTTTGATACCATTTCTCAAAAATTCACGTTTTTTCTTTTTTAAACCCCACGGGGGAATGGCTTGTCCATTAAGGCGTACCCGTTGTAAAATAAAGGATTCTGACTTTAGCAATTTACCTCCTTCTGAGGAGAACAATAATTGTGACTTTTAGGCATACTTGCTAATTAACAGTACTAAAGCAGATGTTCGTTATTAGGGAGGGATACCATCTGTACCATGGTGGATATTCAGTGGGATGAGGGATACCCTCAATTCTGTTGAGTATTTTCTAGCACTATGGTGGAATACCGAAAGTGTTTTCTCAACCGTGCTAAATATCCTCCGCACAGTACTGATAAAATCCTCTTCTGACAGTACTGGATGGTATCCCTCTACAGTACTGGATGTTATCCCGAAAGTACCGATGTATCCCTCTACATTACTGGATGATATCCCCAAAAGTACCGATGGTATCCCTCTACATTACTGGATGGTATCCCAAAAGTACCGATGTATCCCTCTACAGTACTGGATAGTATCCCCAAAAGTACCGATGGTATTCCTCTACATTACTGGATGGTATCCCCAAAAGTACCGATGGTATCCCTCTACATTACTGGATGGTATCCCAAAAGTACCGATGTATCTCTCTACAGTACTGGATAGTATCCCCAAAAGTACCGATGGTATCCCTCTACAGTACTGGATGGTATCCCCAAAAGTACCGATGGTATCCCTCTACATTACTGGATGGTATCCCAAAAGTACCGATGTATCTCTCTACAGTACTGGATAGTATCCCCAAAAGTACCGATGGTATCCCTCTACAGTACTGGATGTTATCACGAAAGTACCGATGTATCCCTCTACAGTACTGGATAGTATCCCCAAAAGTACCGATGGTATTCCTCTACATTACTGGATGGTATCCCCAAAAGTACCGATGGTATCCCTCTACATTACTGGATGGTATCCCAAAAGTACCGATGTATCCCTCTACAGTACTGGATAGTATCCCCAAAAGTACCGATGGTATCCCTCTACAGTACTGGATGTTATCCCGAAAGTACCGATGTATCCCTCTACATTACTGGATGGTATCCCAAAAGTACCGATGTATCCCTCCACAGTACTGGATTGTATCCCCAAAAGTACCGATGGAATCCTTCTACATTACTGGATGGTATCCCCAACCGTATTGAATGTCCTCTACGCTACTGTACATAAGTTTCCATGGTGACAACATTGGACATTGCTTAGCATTCTTCAATCCAACGCTGAAAATTGTTCCCCTGATAGGTAATGACTAGCAAACCAAGTACTTACTGATTAAAAACTTCAGGTAATGGTTTTAAAAAGAGGATATCTTAGAAAAACAAAATTACTTTGAAACACTTAAGTAATGATTAAGTTTAAAGAAAATACGACTTTTTAATCTCTGATAAAGCATATAAAGGATTTTCTAGATGAGTGACGTTGGTTAATTATAGAAAAACTTCATTTCACCATAACAAGATAAACAATCTGTGATTCAATTCCAGTGATCGTCCAAAGTTCCAACTCGAAAGAAGATTAAGTGTATTTCCTCTGTCGACTGACTTTGTTGATGCGTATTTCAGAAATTCTTAGGGCTTGTTCAGATGGCACGGACCTGCTGCATGTGATACTGCCAAACCATCTCCCGTCTTGCCTTACGTAAAATGTTTTCTCAACTGATTTACATAAAATAAAAGGTTTGCTTTCAAAATGTGCCAGATGACTTCCATATATATATATTACGTGAATACAGCCAGTATGTTGGTTCCCAGAGAATAGTGCTCAATACATTGAAGTAGAGCATATATAAGCACTGGTTGGCAGAAAAGAGACAGGAATCTACACGTACATCTCCTGATGAGTGAGCAATCACGAAACAGGCTTGTCGAGATGAAAGTGTAGATTCCTGTCTCTTTTCTGCCAACCAGTGCTTATTACGTGAATATGTCAAGTGACTGATGACGTCAGCGACTTGCAAAAAGGACCTTAAATGGATAATAATGTACTTGTACTTGAATTTATCAACTTATGGCATGACCTGGCTCGAAAATATCAATAACTGTCGTCATTGCTTGCCCTTCCTAACTCGCCATTTTGTTTTGAAAGTCAATGGAATTCACTCGTTTTCAGCTCAGTGCTAGACTTGAATGAATTGAAAAAATATTTTTTCAAAGCAATGGTCACTTCAGTACCAAAATTGCTTTCTTCTTTCTCCTGCAAGTACTGACTTCATTATGAAAATAAGATGTGTGTTGTTTGTGTAAGTTATATCAAAGGTTTTAAATTTTCAACGGGTTGCCCGGTGCACTATAAATTCAATATACCCACCACCTATAGAACATTTTCTTTAAAAGCAATATCAGCTAAAGCTCAGTACTAAAAATTACTTGGCTGCAGAGCAAATTTTAATACCTGAAACTGCTTAGCAATTGCTCAGGTATTAGTATTAAAAAAATGTAATTCTTAGCATACTATCTCGCAAGTTGTTGTACAAAAAATGCCAATAGTATCTTGCATACAAAAATGTTCCAGGGTACTAATATCTACTGTAACCTTTTTCACTACTATAGCCAATCCACGATTTTCCTTGCCAATTGGATCAGAACTAAAATTTTTCAAATTACTTAGCTTTCTTACTCAAACATTTTTCTCTTAGCATACTATCTCATAAGTTGTTAATGATGATATCTTGTGTAAAAAAGCAGTTACCCATAAAAAGAGGAATTTATACTCTTATTCAGAACCTGTCAATTTGGATGGAGTCTCGCAGTTCTTTAATATTCCTTCATTATTCAGCCTTAAATGCTTTTGCTTTCATAATAGATTGAAAACGTGATTTGTGTTTGGCAGTCTGATTAAGGCATTGATTGTATTATGTATTAATATTATTCAGCCTGAAGTGCTCTTACTTTCTTTTTGATTAGGAAGCGTGATTTGTGTCTGACAGCCTGATTGAGGCACTGATTATATTATGCATTAATATTTTTCAGCCTGAAATACTTTTTCTTTCATAATGATTAGGAAGCGTGATTTGTGTTTGGCAGCCTGATTGAGAAATTGATTGTATTATGTATTATTATTATTAAGCCTGAAATACTTTTACTTTCAAAATGATTAGGAAGCGTGATTTGTGTTTGGCAGCCTGATTGAGGCATTGATTGTATTATGTATTATTATTATTCAGCCTGAAATGCTTTTACTTTCATAATGATTAGGAAGCATGATTTGTGTTTGGCAGCCTGATTGAGGCATTGATTGTATTATGCATCAATATTATTCAGCCTGAAATGCTCTTACTTTCATAATGATTAGGAAGCGTGATTTGTGTTTGGCAGCCTGATTGAGGCATTGATTGTATTATGCATTAATATTATTAAGCCTGAAATGCTCTGACTTTCATACTGATTAGGAAGCTTGATTTTTGTTTGGCAGCCTGATTGAGGCATTGATTGTATTATGCATCAATATTATTCAGCCTGAAATGCTCTTACTTTCATAATGATTAGGAAGCGTGATTTGTGTTTGGCAGCCTGATTGAGGCACTGATTGAATTATGTATTATTATTATTCAGCCTGAAATGCTTTTACTTTCATAATGATTAGGAAGTGTGATTTGTGTTGGCAGCCTGATTGAGGCATTTAATTGTATTATGCATTAATATTATTCAGCCTGAAATGCTCTTACTTTCATAATGACTAGGAGCGTGATTTGTGTTTGGCAGCCTGATTGAGAAATTGATTGTATTATGTATCATTATTATTAAACCTGGAATGCTCTTACTTTCATAATGATTAGGAAGCGTGATTTGTGTTTGGCAGCCTGATTGAGGCATTGATTGTATTATGTATTAATATTATTCAGCCTGAAATGCTCTTACTTTCATACTGATTAGGAAGCGTGATTTATGTTGGCAGCCTGATTGAGGCATTGATTGTATTATGTATCATTATTATTCAGCCTGAAATGCTTTCACTATCATCATGGTTAGGAAGCGTGATTTGTGTTTTGCATCCTGATTGAGGCATTGATTGCATTATTTATCATTAATATTTAGCCTGAAATGGTCTTACTTTGATAATGATTAGGAAGCGTGATTTATGTTAGCAGCCTGATTGAGGTATTGATTGTATAATGTATTAATATTATTGAGCCTGAAATGCTCTTACTTCCATACTGACTAGGAAGCGTGATTTATGTTTTGTAGCCTTATTGAGGTTTTAATTGTATTATGCATTAATATTATTCAGCCTGTTATGGTTTTATTTTCATAATGATTTGGAAGCTTGATCTGTGTTTGGCATCCTGATTGAGGCATTGATTGTATTATGCATTAATATTATTAAGCCTGAAATGCTTTTACTTTCATAATGATTAGGAAGTGTGATTTGTGTTTGGCATCCTGATTGAGGCATTGATTGTATTATGCATTAATATTATTAAGCCTGAAATGCTTTTACTTTCATAATGATTAGGAAGTGTGATTTGTGTTTGGCAGCCTGATTGAGGCATTGATTGTATTATGTATCATTATTATTAAGCCTGAAATACTTTTACTTTCAAAATGATTAGGGACCGTAATTTGTGTTTGATAGCCTAATTGAGGCATTGATTGTATTATGTATCATTATTATTCAGCCGGAAATGCTCTTATTTTGATAATGATTAGGGACCGTGATTTATGTTTGGCAGCCTGATTGAGGTATTGATTGTATTATGTATTAATATTATTCAGCCTGAAATGCTCTTACTTTCATAATATTTAGAAAGTGTGCTTTGTGTTTGGCAGCCTGATTGAGGGATTGATTGTATTATGTATTGATATTATTCAGCCTGAAATGCTCTTACTTTCATAATATTTAGAAAGCGTGATTTGTGTTTGGCAGCCTGATTGAGGCATTGATTGTATTATGTATTAATATTATTCAGCCTGAAATGCTTTTACTTTCATAATGATTAGGAAGCGTGATTTTTGTTTGGCAGCCTGATTGAGGTATTGATTGTATTATGTACTAATATTATTAAGCTTGAAATGCTCTTACTTTCATAATGATTAGGAAGCGTGATTTGTGTTTGGCATCCTGATTGAGGCATTGATTATATTATGCATTAATATTATACAGCCTGAAATACTTTTACTTTCATAATGGTTAGGAAGCGTGATTTGTGTTGTGCAGCCCGATCGAGGCATTGATTATATTATGCATTATTATTATTCAGCCTGAAATGCTCTATTAGGAATTGTGATTTGTGTCTGACAGCCTGATTAAGGCATTGATTGTATTATGTATTAATATTATTCACCCTGAAATGCTTTTACTTTCATAATGATTAGGAAGCGTGATTTGTGTTTGGCAGCCTGATTGAGGTATTGATTGTATAATGTATTAATATTATTAAGCTTGAAATGCTCTTACTTTCATACTGATTAGGAAGCGTGATTTGTGTTTGGCATCCTGATTGAGGATTTGATTGTATTGTGCATTAATATGATTCAGCCTGAAATGCTTTTACTTTCATAATGATTAGGAAGTGTGATTTGTGTTGGCAGTCTGATTAAGGCATTGATTGTATTATGTATTGATATTATTCAGCCTGAAGTGCTCTTACTTTTATACTGATTAGCAAGCGTGATTTGTGTTGGTCATCCTGATTGAGGCATCGATTGTATTATGTATAATTATAATTCAGCCTGAAATGCTTTTACTTTCATACTGATTAGGAAGCGTGATTTGTGTTTGGCATCCTGATTGAGGATTTGATTGTATTATGCATTAATATTATTCAGCCTGAAATGCATTTGCTTTCATAATAGTTTGAAAACGTGATTGGTGTTTGGCAGTCTGATTAAGGCATTGATTGTATTATTCATTAATATCATTCGCCCTGAAATGCTGTTACTTTCATAATGATTAGGAAGCGTGATTTGTGTCTGGCATCCTGATTGAGGCATTGATTGAATTATGTATTATTGTTATTAAGCCTGAAATGCTTTTACTTTCATACTGATTAGGAAGCTTGATTTTTGTTTGGCAGCCTGATTGAGGCATTGATTGTATTATGTATCATTATTATTAAGCCTGAAATACTTTTACTTTCAAAATTATTAGGAAGCGTGATTTGTGTCTGGCAGCCTGATTGAGGCATTGATTGTATTATGCATCAATATTATTAAGCCTGAAATGCTTTTACTTTCATACTGATTAGGAAGCGTGATTTTTGTCTGGCATCCTGGATGAGGCATTGATTGTATTATGTATCATTATTATTAAGCCTGAAATACTTTTACTTTCATAATGATTAGGAGCATGATTTGTGTTTGGCAGCCTGATTGAGAAATTGATTGTATTATGTATCATTATTATTAAGCCTGAAATACTTTTACTTTCAAAATGATTAGGAAGCGTGATTTGTGTTTGGCAGCCTGATTGAGAAATTGATTGTATTATGTATCATTATTATTAAACCTGAAATGCTCTTAATTTCATAATGATTAGGAAGCGTGAGTTGTGTTTGGCATCCTGATTGAGAAATTGATTGAATTATCTATTATTATTATTCAGCCTGAAATGCTCTTACTTTCAAAATGATTAGGAAGCGTGATTTGTGTTTGGCAGCCTGATTGAGAAATTGATCGAATTATGTATTATTATTATTCAGCCTGAAATGCTCTTACTTTCAAAATGATTAGGAAGCGTGATTTGTGTTTGGCAGCCTGATTGAGAAATTGATTGTATTATGTATCATTATTATTAAACCTGAAATGCTCTTAATTTCATAATGATTAGGAAGCGTGAGTTGTGTTTGGCAGCCTGATTGAGAAATTGATTGAATTATGTATTATTATTATTCAGCCTGAAATGCTCTTACTTTCAAAATGATTAGGAGCGTGATTTGTGTTTGGCAGCCTGATTGAGAAATTGATTGTATTATGTATCATTATTATTAAGCCTGAAATACTTTTATTTTCAAAATGATTAGGAAGCGTGATTTGTGTTTGGCAGCCTGATTGAGAAATTGATTGTATTATGTATCATTATTATTAAACCTGAAATGCTCTTAATTTCATAATGATTAGGAAGCGTGAGTTGTGTTTGGCAGCCTGATTGAGAAATTGATTGTATTATGTATCATTATTATTAAACCTGAAATGCTCTTAATTTCATAATGATTAGGAAGCGTGATTTGTGTTTGGCAGCCTGATTGAGAAATTGATTGTATTATGTATCATTATCATTAAACCTGAAATGCTCTTAATTTCATAATGATTAGGAAGCGTGAGTTGTGTTTGGCAGCCTGATTGAGGCATTGATTGTATTATGTATTAATATTATTCAGCCTGAAATGTTCTTTCTTTCAAAATGATTAGGAAGCGTGATTTGTGTTTGGCAGCCTGATTGAGAAATGGATTGAATTATGTATTATTATTATTCAGCCTGAAATGCTCTTACTTTCATAATGATTAGGAAGCGTGATTTATGTTTTGTAGCCTTATTGAGGCATTGATTGTATTATGTATTAATATTATTCAGCCTGTTATGGTTTTACTTTCATACTGATTAGGAAGCGTGATTTGTGTTGGTCATCCTGATTGAGGCATTGATTGTATTATATATCATTATTATTCAACCAGTAATGCTCTTTTTTTCATAATGATTAGGAAGCGTTATTTGTGTCTAGCAACCTATTTTAGGCATTGATTGTATTATATATTATCATTATTCAGCGTGAAATGCTCTTACTTTCATAATGATTAGGAAGCGTGATTTGTGTCTGGCAGCCTGATTTAGGCATTGATTGTATTATGTATTAACATCATTTACCCTGAAATGGTCTTACTTTCATAATGATTAGTAAATGTGATTTGTGTTTGGCAGCCTGATTGAGGCATTGATTGTATTATGTATTATTATTATTCAGCCGGATATGCTCTTACTTTCATGATGATTACCAAGCGTGATTTGTGTTTGGTAGCCTGATTGAGGCATTGATTGTATTATGAATTATTATTATTTAGTTTGAAATGCTTTTACTTTCATAATGATTACGAAGCGTGATTTGTGTCTTGTAGCCTGATTTAGGCATTGATTGTATTTTGCATTATTTTTATTCAGCCTGAAATGCTTTTACTTTCATCATGGTTAGGAAGCGTGATTTGTGTCTCGAAGCCTGATTGAGGATTTGATTGAATTACGTATTATTATTATTCAGCCGGATATGCTTTTACTTTCATAATGATTAGGAAGCGTGATTTGTGTTTGGCAGCCCGATTTAGGCATTGATTGAATTATGCATTACTATTATTCAGCCTGAAATGGTCTTACTTTGATAATGATTAGGAAGCGTGATTTATGTTAGCAGCCTGATTGAGGTATTGATTATATTATGTATTAATATTATTCAGCCTGAAATGCTTTTACTTTCATAATGATTAGGAATTATGATTTGTGTGGGCAGCCTGATTGAGGCATTGATTCTATTTTGTATTAATTTTATTCAGCCTGAAATGGTTTTACTTTCATAATGATTAGGAAGTGTGATTTGTGTTTGGCATCCTGTGTGAGGATTTGATTGCATTATTTATTATTATTATTTAGCCTGAAATGGTCTTACTTTGATAATGATTAGGAAGCGTGATTTATGTTAGCAGCCTGATTGAGGTATTGATTGTATAATGCATTAATATTATTCAGCCTGAAATGCTTTTACTTTCATAATGGTTAGGAAGCGTGATTTGTGTTTTGCAGCCCGATCGAGGCATTGATTATATTATGCATTTATGTTATTTAACTTAAAATGCTTTTACTTTCATAATGATTAGGAAGCGTGATTTGTGTTTTGCAGCCTGATTGAAGCATTGATTGTATTATGTATTAATTTTATTCAGCCTGAAATGATTCTACTTTCATTCTGATTAGGAAGCGTGATTTGTGTTTGGCATCCTGATTGAGTATTTGATTGCATTATTTATTATTAATATTTAGCCTGAAATGGTCTTACTTTGATAATGATTAGGAAGCGTGATTTATGTTAGCAGCCTGATTGAGGTATTGATTGTATAATGCATTAATATTATCGAGCTTGAAATGCTCTTACTTTCATACTGACTAGGAAGCGTGATTTATGTTTTGTAGCCTTATTGAGGTATTAATTGTATTATGTATTAATATTATTCAGCCTGTTATGGTTTTATTTTCATAATGATTTGGAAGCTTGATCTGTGTTTGGCATCCTGATTGAGGCATTGATTGTATTATGTATTAATATTTTTCAGCCTGAAATGGTCTTACTTTGATAATGATTAGGAAGCGTGATTTATGTTAGCAGCCTGATTGAGGTATTGATTATATTATGTATTAATATTATTTAGCCTGAAATGCTTTTACTTTCATAATGGTTAGGAAGCGTGATTTGTGTCTGGCAGCCTTTTCGAGGCATTGATTGTATTTTTTATTAATATTATTAAGCCTGAAATGCTCTGACTTTCATACTGATTAGGAAGCTTGATTTTTGTTTGGCAGCCTGATTAAGGCATTGATTGTATTATGTATTTATATTATTCAGCCTGAAATGCTCTTACTTTCATAATGGTTAGGAAGCGTGATTTGTGTTTTGCAGCCTGATTGAGGCATTGATTGTATTATGTATTAATAATATTCAGCCTGATATGCTTTTATTTCATAATAGTTTGAAAACGTGATTTGTGTTTAGCAGCCTAATTGAGGCATTGATTGTATTAAAGTGGGGGTGTCGTGATTTTTTTAAATTTCACAGTAGCTTGCTATGGTAATTTAACTAAGGAAGCAAAAAACTCGAGTCAAATCTGAGTTTTCGTTTCTGAGTTATGCACGAAAAAGTGATTAGCCCAAACACTCCCCGCGCAAAACAGTTCGTTTTCGTCCAACACGCCGCGTGACGTCAGTTGTTGTGACCAAACTCAGCTGATTCTCAAAACACATTGAAATCCCTATGGAGTGGCTTCGGAACAACTTACTTCGCACGGTCATTTAACCCTTTCTACAGGTACTTTAGTGTAAATAAAAGGGTTATGATAATTTCAAATATTCTTTAATAGAAATATCTTATTTCAGAAACTATTCAATTCGAATTATCATCTCAAAGCGATGGTACAAACTACGAGTGTATTTTGGTTGCTTAGACCATCAAAGTAGGAAGTGCTTCCAGATCTCGATCTGTAAAAAGGAAAACTATTTATATATGGTGTATTGTTTCGACAATTTATATAAAGATGGAGTTTTATGACATATAATTTTCATTCCACGTCCTAAAATACTAGAAAGGTCGGTTTATTGCTTCATTGAGAAGAAAGTGTGCAGATTAGAAAGGGCGGAAAGCAAAAGAGGAAACAAATTGCCAAGGCATACAGTACCATAAAGGTAATGTCAGGGACGTAGCCAGAGGGGGGAGCTGGGGGAGCCGCCGCTCCCCCCCTTTGAAGAAAAGTCTATACATATTGTGTGTTGTTATCAATTTTTGTGGGTTATTATCCACAAGTGAATGCTCAAAGTGCTCAACGGCTCCCCCCCTTTCAGAGCTTCTGGCTACGCCCCTGGGTAATGTTGTCCTTCCTCGAAAAAGTGGCTTGTGTAAACGTTTTTTTGCATCTTATTCCTTTGAAAGATTTTTAACTTTCTTATACTTGAACAAATAAAATCCTAAGAACCTTGTTTACACGTTTTTTTAAAAGGAAACTTAGCTTTTGGCTTTGAGTATTCCGAATTCTTAACCTAATTTTGAGGGGAATTAACTAGCTTTTCTGGCTGTTTCTCAATATTTAATTCTAGAAAATGCGGTTATACCCATCGATTTTCTATAAACTCAAGAGTGAAATTACCAGCCTTAGTTACCTTTGAATAACACAAAAATACAAACATTTTAATCTAAATACACTCATTTTTTATAAGAAACCGTAGGGCCAGATGTTCTTAAACTTAAGAAACTTTAGTAGGATATTTTGTTTGAACCAAAGAAGTTAAGAGACTTTTCATATTTTTCTTATCAAGAAAAACAACCTCAATATGTCTGTCCCAGAGAGTTTTATTCTTATTGTTTAGTTCAGTTACATTTGATAAGATATTTTAGCTGTTTTGCAATGAAATTTGCTTTAAATTTTTGCTTCTCTATACCCAATTCATGTTTGGCACTGATAGAAAATAGGAAATGAAAATTCACTCATGAAAACTAAATCATTCATTTGAATATAGGAAACTTTGGGGGGGAAGCTTCGGCCAAATTTCTTAGGTCCATGGTTTTGAAAAAAATATTTGTATTCCTTATGGAACATTCCAGTAACAATACACGTTTCTTTTATAAGAAACCGGTGTATAAGAAACCTAGTACTAGAGCCACAAAAATTTAAGAAACTTTCAGAACTACATCAATATCTTTAAGAAACTCCAAAAAAATAAGAGGACTTTCTGAGCCGGAAAGTAATATGTCAACAATACATTTTTGCTTGATTTAAGTTTGCTACACGTTTTTATTTAGAGGAACACAGGATGTTGAGTCTACTTGTTTCAGTAGGTGGGTTTCACATTGATACAAGAAATATGCGAGGGAAAGTGCAAAATTTGATGTATCTAAAAATAAGAAACTTCTAAGAAACTTTTAGTACTAGAAACTGGTGAAAAATTAAGACACTTTTAGTACTAGGACCCAAGCTAGGTTTGTTATAAAAAAAACTTGTAGAATCCTTTCTATTTAACCAGATATCCTAGTTGGATACCTTCCTCCCCATAATCATAGATAAGAGCCAGGGGCGGACTGGCCCGGGATGCTGGGATGCAAATGCATCCCGGGCCCACCCTACCTTTGATTTTCACGGGCCCCCAATCTGATTTAGGATTTTTTATTAGGAAGTATATATTGAACGCCGTAATTTTCGCTCCAAAAAACAGTTGCGAATGAAGATCGTGGAAAGGATAGCCAAATAGAGCGTATGGAAGTCAGCGAGGACAAAGAGGCAGAAATTTCCTCTGAGATCGACGTTTCAGAGATTGAATGTGACAAACAGAACACAGGGAAAGCAACTTCACTTGAATACGAGGACATACCAAGTAATATAGTATTTTAAGATGAGCTGCAAAGGCCAGAAGTGCAAGGTGAGCCCTTAGCTCATGATGACCCAGCCGAAAGTACGAAAGAAAATCCTATAGATGCAAGCAAAGTCTCAATGTTCATACGACCAACTGAGACTTCTGTCACATCAAAATTGAGATTCCTTGCCAATCATCCAATACAACCAGATTCTAAAAGGCACACATTGCCATTTGATGCAGCCAAGATTTATCACAGAGCGCAACCTGATGGTGAGATAATCCAGAGAAAATGGCTTTCATTCTTTGTTGAGCAAAACAAGAAATTCTGCTCACTGTGTATGTGTTATGACAAAGCAGATTCGAAAAGCCCATTTGTGGATGGTGGATGCCACGTCAATCCAAAGAGCATTTATGTAAAAGTAACGAGACACGAACAGGGCCAAACACATGTTCAGTGTGCTAAGGCCTACATCAACTCACTTGCTCAGAAAGATATTGAAAGTCTTGTTGAAAACAATGTTAAATCGAAGAGACAAAAAGACGCCATTGAAAAAAGAGAAGTGATGCGTCGCGTTCTCGACATAATCCTTTTCCTTGCAAGACAGAATATACCATTTAGGGGACATCGCAATGAAAATGCAGAATCCTTGTACGAAGCTACAACTGAAAATCGTGGCAATTTTTTAGAGCTAGTTCTACTTGTGGGCAAGTACGATCCTTTATTGAAACGCCACATAGAGAAGGTGATACGGAAACAAAAAGGAAGAAGACATCCTTTTCGAAGAAAAAAGGAAGAGGATCATCAGTAACTTTTCTTTCAAAGACAACTGTCAATAAGCTACTTTATTATTATTATTATTATTATTAAAACGAATATTTATACAGGATTACACTTTCAGTCGTATAATATCTACATATATACACTGTTTTCAATAGGGTCCTGTGATTACAAGGAAATAAAAAGGTTACGAAATCAGACTATATAAAGTAAAACTATTATGAATTAAAACTATAAGTTTTTAAAAGTGTTTTAAATGTTGAATGATCTTTCTCTTTCTGAAATTCCTCTGGCAAATTATTGAAAGCCAAGGCACCTTGCACGTAAAAGGAATACCGAGCTGATTCCAACTTGAAACGTGGAACAACAACTGCCGTGTAATTGCGAGTGGAACGATTTTGCTCTTTCAGTTTAAAGTATGATTGGAAGGGTTCACAGACTTCGTCATACAGACATTTTTGAACGAATGAGCAGATACGCTTGATTCTGATTTGATTTGTGTCGGGAACCTCCTTTCCAATTATTCTTGAAGCTCGTTTGTCAAGTCTAGTAGTTCTTTCTTTCAAATAATTGGCAGTGGCTCCATATGTGGCAAAGGTACAATTAGTTAGGAACGGTAAGATCATTGATTGATAGATGGTAGTCGCAGTTTTTGAGTCCATAAAAGTTCTCATTTTCTTGAGTAGGTTCAGTCTCGACGACGCTTTCTTGATTGACGACTTGATATGCTGAGTCATACAGAGGGTATTGTTAAGAGCAAGTCCGAGGTATTTGTAGCCATCGGTCTGGTTGATGATACTTCCTTGGTGGTTGATCTGTAGAGAAGTGCTTTCTGCCATACTTATCTTTTTTCCGGTACCGAAATCATGGCTTCAGTTTTTCCGATTTTGGTGTTGATCACGAGTTCATTCAATTCTAGCCAAGTGACAAAACGATCAAAATCTTGTTGTAGGTTCACACGAATTCGGTCCATGCCTTTGTGAGAGCAGAAAAGAACAGTATCATCTGCATACATCATCATTTGACAAGTTGTAATCGATTCTGTTGAGTCATTGAAGACCAGCAAGAAAAGAAGTGGTCCCAGTATGAAGCCTTGTGGCACACCACAATAGATTGGACTAGGTGATGATAAATTTCCCTTATAGCGTACTCGTTGGTGTCGTCCGAAAAGATAACTAGACAACCAGTCCTTTGCCAAACCATTGATTCCAAATTTCGGTAACTTGTTGATGATAGTCGAGTGACCTATGGTGTCGAACGCCTTGCTAAGATCTACAAAGATGGCGCCAGTAAGTTCTCCTCGGTCCATTGAACGTCGTATGTTATTGCAGAAATAGGATGTTGCTAATTCAGTTGACCTTTTACTTCGATATCCAAATTGGTTGGGTGCCAACAGGTGGTTGGATTCGAGATATTTCATTAACTGGGCATGTACACACTTTCCGAAGATCTTAGAGATGACCGGCAGGATACTGATAGGACGGTAATTTTCGAAGCTGTGAGTGTTTCCAGATTTAAAGATTGGTGTAACACGTGCAGATTTTAAATCATTTGGTACGACCCCAGCAGTAAGCGAGAGGTTGATGGCGTGTGTCTTCATATCTGCTGTGAAGCAATCCGAGAGAAGTTGGTAGCTGATGTTAAAGAAGCGGGTAAATTCAGTGTTCAGTTGGATTCAACTCAAGATGTATCAGTTAAAGATCAAGTTGCAGTAATTTTAAGATATGTCAAGGCAGGCGTCGTCCACGAACATTTGTATAGACTCCTATGCATGAAAGGCTCGTCGACTACAATAAACCTTCACAATGAAATTCAAGAAGCACTTGAGCAAGATGGGCTAAAAATGTCTGATGTGATAGGTGACTCCTTTGACGGTGCATCAAATATGTCAGGAGTTCATGGCGGTTTGCAAGCAGAAATCCGGAAGGCATCACCTGAATCAATATACATCCACTGCTATGCACATGCCTTGAATATCGTTATGACAAGGGTTACATCTGACTCAAATGAAGCCAGAAACCTGTTTGGATTGATTTCGTCAGTTGCCAATTTCTTCAGCCAATCTCACAAGAGGATGGATGTCTGGACCGAGGTGAACAAAGATGCACAGCGGAGACTTCAAAAGATTGGTGAAACCCGCTGGTGATCTAAAGATGTAGCTTTAAAGAACATATTTGGAACATTTGATTGCCCTGATGAGCTTAGAATGGAGACTGTCCTTAAGTCGTTGGATGCAATCAAATCGTCAAAGGAATTTGAGCCAAAAGCAACATATGAAGCATCAACTCTTGGACAATGTTTGAGAAGTTTTGAGACAATCCTCTGTGCATTTACTTTTTTGAGAATATTTCAATACTCAACACTAGTGTCAAAGTATTTGCAATCAAGCGGTCTTGACTTGCTGTCTGGCTACAATATGGCAGTTCAACTAGCTGATTGCTTAAGCAGCGTAAGGGAAGATTTTGAAGCAGTGCACAGAAAGGCGAAGGTCTTCGCAGAGGGTTTTGCCGAGAAAGGACTAAACACAATGACAAGTCTCAAGACTGTGAGACCCAGAAGGAAAGCCAAGTTCTCCCCAAATGAAAGCTCAGATAGTATTGACGAAATGGGGGATACTCTGCAGCGCTACGAAATAGAAACATGCAAGGTAGCGATCGATGTAGCTGCAGCTGAAATTGACAGGAGATTTTCAAAGAATAAAGATATTTACAAAGACCTGTCACTGCTGGAGCCGAAAAATTTCAAAAATAACGCCCAATGCTTCGAAAACAATCCTGGGTTACTTGCAAAATTGTCAAAGGTTGCTAATGTTGAACATGCAGATTTCCGAGAGGAGTTGCTGTCATTCAGTCAAGTGTATGATAGCATTGCTTCAACAGAAATCATAACAAGCGTCTCAAGAGATATGGAAGGAGAGGGAGAGGAGGATGACTGTAGAGACGAGGATAGTATTCATGATGATGAAGGCAACAGAGCGCAGGAAAATAACACGCCAAGATACGAAGATGGAGACTTAGAAGAAGAGCAACGAGAAGATCAAGAAGAGACAACACTGCAGTTGCGATTGAATGGTGGAGAGGCAGAAGCAAGAAAAGAAATTTCAAGCAGAGGGAGTAAGCAGGTAGCCAGTCTAGCATGAAAAGAAAAAAGTCAACTAAAGAAGGGTCCGTGCAAATCGTGTATTTCTTGTGCCTTTAAAACCCTCTATATGCTGAATATGCATGCCGCCTCATATACATCGTTGTATAATGCCTACAAATGTGCAATGACCTTGAGCTGCACTCAAGTATCCTGCGAAAGAGTGTTCAGTAAGCCAAAAATCGTTAAGAGCAGGCTCAGAGCACGAATTAGTCAGCCGAATTTGGAATCGTTGATTATAATCTCGAGTGAAGAGAAGAACTTTTCCTTAGACAAAGATGAAATAATCAATAGATTTGCAAACACTTCCAAACAGCTAAGAAGAGAGCTTCTCATATAAACAATAAAAACATTATACAATATGATATAATATAGATAATATATACTAGTTGTTTTGTTCTACTAAAAGCCATGGTGTATTTAAGGTTAGAGCTGAAACTGCAAAGTTGGAATTACAAAGTCTAGCTTATTATGCCTCTTTCAATTATCTCAACAAACCTGCTGTTACAGTTTTCATTATAATTTCAGACCACGTCCTTTGATCAGAGACCACGCCCTACGGGCCCCTTTGGACTCCCTGAGCATCCCTGTGAAAAAGTTGCCAGTCCGCCCCTTGATAAGACTCTTTGGCAATATAGCGAGTCATTTATAAATTTGCTCTTGCTTGGTGTTATTTCATTGTAAGGTACTTTGGAGGGGCTGCATCACCTACAGCTGGACAGGCCACAAGGGTTTGCTGCTGAGATCTGAAAAGCATACCAACTTATTATTATCATAATAACCATAAATACACAACTTTTTACCAACTTATGGTAGCCATTTTATGGTAAATGAACATTATGAATGAGACAGTGAAGAGGTACCCTATTTCTTGTGAATGTTCATCATTTAGGGAAAACATTTTTACCAACCTTTATAAAAAGCTATTTCATAGTTTCATACCCATTAATATGCAATTTGAGAGAAAAATCGTACCTATGTTTGGAAAACTTTTAATATATGAGTGGCATATACCAACAACTTTATGCTATGCTCCTTTCCCCCTAGGCTCTTATCTCAAAAGATCAGAAAAGTCTCTTAAAATTTTTTCCATTTTGAAAGCCCTGGGTTACATACACGCATTTTTGTTTGTAAGCAATTGCTTTATAAGCAAGTCAGTACTCGACATGATAAAAACCTAAGCAATTCCAGTACTGGATAAAGGAATGCTAAGCAATTTGAAAATTTCAGTTCTGATCCAATTGGCAATGAAAATCGTGCACCAGCTATTGAGAAGTAGGTTACTGTGGATATTAGTACTCCAGCACACTTTAATGTGCAAGATACAATTGACAATTGTTGTACAAAAACTTCTGAGATAGTATTCTAAGAAACAAATCTTCAAGAATAAAAAGCTAAGCAATTGCTAAGCAATTTTGAGTACTGAGCTCGAGCTGAAATTGCTTATAAAATAAAATGCGTGTATTTCTTTTCAAAACTATGTATATTTTCCTGACCCCATCACCTTTGAAATTCTTCAGAACTATCAACAACCCATCATTGTCATAATAACGCAAACTGGAACAAAATAGATACACCTTGAATTAATCAATTATCAGAGGCAAGACGTAATAAAAAATATCTAATAAGTCTTGCCTTCCCTCTAAACTTGAGTGATATCCGAAAAATTGGGGTTTTGAAGTTGACTAAATTCAGGTAAACACAGCTGATAATATCCTTATTGCATTAGTTGTTACCAGTTAAGTAGAAGAATGTCTGAGAGATTTTTCATGACACAAGGCAAATCAATTTTCAGAAGTGTTAAATTCAAATAAGCATCCTTGAGGCTTTATTTTGCCTTGATGGTATGACTGCCAAGCATGACCAACTGGACTAGAGTATGTTTTGTTTAGGCCGCCCGGATGGCGTATATGCGAAGGCGGAAGTGCCTTTTTCATAGAACCAGAAATAAAACAGTTTGTATTCCTTTCCACGAAAGTCAATTAATTGATTAGAATTAATTCAAAAATTAATTTCATACTCGTAATTGCCTTTTTTGAGCCCTGAACCTTTCAGTCACGAGATATTTAACGATTAGAGGCTTCATCGCTCGCATTTTCGTTTGACAATTTTAGCCCATCTTCAATTTCGCTTCTTTCTCGGTCCAGAAAATAGTTTTCTCTCTTTGCATGACTTCGATAAGGCTCAAATTGATATTGTATAGCTTCAGGAGGTACTCATCTTTCTTCTAAATCACTTTTTCGGAATGTTTACGACCAACAAGTGATGTTTAAATCGTCTGAAGTGACGGACGTGCTTCCTCCTCCATACTGTTCGTCCATGTTTTCAAACTGTAAACACAACAACTGACGTCACAGGGACAAAGTGGAGAAAAACGAAGCGTTTCGTGTCACGTGGTTTTTTAGCCTCCAAATTGGCACACTATTTTCCAAATATCTCGAGAACGAAATGAAATATCGTTTTCGGGTTTTTTGCAGTAGTCTTAGAATTACTTTCTCTTTCATATATCAAATTCAAAAAAATCACGACACCCCCACTTTAAGCATTTATATTATTTAACCTGAAATGCTTTTACTTTCATAATGATTAGGAAGCGTGATTTGTGTTTTGCAGCCTGATAGAGTTATTGATTGTATTATGTATTAATATTATTCAGCCTGGAATGCTTTTACTTTTATAATGGTTAGGAAGCGTGATTTGTGTTTTGCAGCCTGATTGAGGCATTGATTGTATTTTGCATTAATATTATTTACCCTGAAATGCTTTTACTTTCATACTGATTAGGAAGCGTGATTTGTGTTTGGCAGCCTGATTGAGGCATTGATTGTATTATGTATTAATATTATTCAGCCTGAAATGCTTTTTCTTTCATAATGATTAGGAAGCGTGATTTTTTTCTGGCAGCCTTTTCGAGGCATCGATTGTATTTTGTTTTATTGTTATTCAGCCTGAAATTCTCTTTCTTTCATAATGATTAGGAAGATTGATAAATTGTTCTTTTTAAAGTTTTCTAAGTTAAACATGTCGTATTAACGTATAATTGTAGCGACTGATCAATCCATTAGGGAGGTGATCGTGTAGGTTTTTAGAGAAGGCTAGTCTTGAATCACTTGACAGAAGCACTGGAAAATCATACTGGTACAGTCAGCATAGGTGGTAGAAACATCACAAATTTGCAGAGCTTTGCAGACGATATTGATGGTCTGGCAGGAGAAGAACATGAATTAGTGAATTTGGCAGAACGTTTGAATAGCGACTCTAAAGATTTTGGCATGGAAATAAGTGCAGAAAAGACCAAGCTGATGACTAACAACCCAAATGGCATCAATACAACCATTAATATAAATGAAACCAATTTGGAGACAGTTGAGACAGTTTAAATATTTGGGAGCAATTATATCGAAAGAAGGTTCTAAACCCGAAGTAATGGCAAGAATTGCACAGACTGTTACAGCCCTAGCCAAACTCAACATAATCCGGAAAGATAGGAACATCAAGTTAAAATCAAAAATCAGACTTCTGCGATCACTTGTACTATCAGTATTTTTATATGCCTGTGAAACCTGGACACTAACAGCAGATTCAGAACGAAGAATTCAAGCTCTAGAAATGAGATGCTTTAGGAGACTATTAGGCATTAGTTATAAAGATAAAATAACTAATATTGAAGTCAAAGAAAGGATAAGAAATTGGAAAATATGAAAAATGGTTATGCACAATTAAGAGAAGGAAGTTAAAATGGTATGGGCATGTTTTTAGATCAAATGGACTTGCTAAAACAATCTTGCAAGGCACTGTTCCCGGTGGACGACGCAGAGGGCGGCAACGAAAGAAATGGGAAGATAACATCAGTGAGTGGACTGGTCGTTCAATAGGTAGATGCACAAGGGAGTGTCAGGACCGGGAAGCGTGAAGGGAGACAGTCTCGAGGTCATGTGCAGTGCCCCTACAAACACAACAGTTACGGGATATGTAAGATGTAAGAAGTCTTGAATCGAGAAGAATTTTGTATGAAGTCCCTAACCTAACGAGTCTATTGCTCCAAATGGCCAATCAGGCGCTGGAGACATTACAGCTTTTGACGATAAGTAGCATGTTCTGTTTCTCTTGCTGTCCAGACTAACGCTAACATGAAGGTCTTAAACAAATTGCAGTACCTGGTCGGCCATATTTATTTCCTAGAATCTTTTAAAGCCTTGTGGTAAGTCCGTTTGTAGTGTTTTCTTAACTTTTTTGTTTCGACCGGGAAGGGGAATGTTAGTCTGGTTGAGTCTCTTGAGGTCTTGATGTAAATTCCTTAGGCCATGGTTGATAAATTGAAGTACAAATGCCATAAGAAATTGAAATATGAGATGGAATTGGAGTCTGTTCGGAGAAACGTTCCCTTTAGCAGGTCCACCTCAGGTGTAAAGCTGCAATAATCAGAACCTACGTTAATAGATAAGTCTGCTTGCTTACTTGCTCCGCGAATGTGCCTAAGAAATCCCACCCTTCCGCCCATATAAGGCCCTACCCCCCTTAAAAATCAGGGGTCAACCTAAGGAAAATGTAAAACTCACCAAAAAATTGATGAGCCCCATTGCGGCCCAGAAAATTGTTTGGGCTATCCTAGGGGGGTCAGGGGGTATGCTCCCCCAGAAAAATTCTGAAAATAGAATGCCTCAGATTGGCTAAATGCATTTCACAGCTTTTTTTAACACTTTATAAAGAATGAAAATGTGTTGAATGAAACTAGAAAAAACAGCAACAATCAGTACATTAATAGTACTTAGAGTAGATAGCAATTGTTAAATTGAAATAATGCAAGACTGCCCTATATAACCCATCACCATTGCCTTACACATGGCCGTACATAGCGGGGGGGCAAGGGGGGCTGCTGCCCCCCAAAAAATTCCAAAAGTATATGCTTTCCTATAGAGGATATCCTCAAAAAGCTCTTCAAAAGGGGTTTTGCCCCCCCGCTAAAAATGTTCTGTGTACGGCCTTGGCCTTACATGCTTGTAACTTAACGTATTTGCTTCACTTGCTTGTTTAAATGTGATGTTACTAGGCCTTAGCTTTAGCTTACTAGGCTAGGTTATGTATTATTAGGCATAATTCTTCCACCACAAGCATTGCATTTACCAGTCAAGCTAAGTTCTTAGTTTTTCTTCATTTTTCTTTTCTTTGTTCTATACCGACCTCACCTGAGAAATCCGAAATAAATTTTTTAGAATTGCCCATTTTTTCATTTAGAGTTGCCCAAAATTAAGTTATAACTGCCCATTTTGGAAAATGGGACGCCTTAGGATGACCCTTGTTAAAAATTGTTTCTCTTTTTATCTTCCTTAAGGGAAATACCTCAACAGATATACATTCTTGATGTTTCTAAAATGATATGCACCATTTTGGTAAGGAATCCACCATCCTCATCAAAACTGTTGAGACAACTTTTTACAAGCATTTCATTTCATAAGCAATAATGTCACTAGAGCTCAGTACTAAAAATTGCCTAGCCAGAGGGCAAATTTGAGTACTCTAAATTGCTTAGGGATTGCTTAGTTTTTATACTTAAAGATTTATTTCATAGAATGATATCTCAAAGGTTACGGTAAAACAAATGTCAATAGTATTTTATGTACAAAATGTGCCTTGGGGTTCTAATTTCCACTGTAACCTGCTTCTCAATGGCTGCTGCAAAATTGGACCAGAGCTAGAATTTTCAAATTGTTTAGCATTCCTCTATCCAGTACTGGAATTATTTAAGTTTTTGTCATGTTGAGTACTGACTTGCTTATAAAGCAGTTGCTTATAAAAGAGTGTGTGTATTACACAACTGATAAACGTTCAGCCTTCACCCTCATCCCCTTTGGTGCATCTTTGTTCCCTGATGACCTGGCAATAGATTCGACCAACATTGTTCAGGTGGCAAGGTGACGGGAATTTGTCCAATTTCTTAGAGTATTTTATTTCTAGTCTATATTTGGAATTGTCTCAAGCGTTTTTGGAGAGGGTTGTAGCCTAGATGCTAGTCCTAAGAAACTGCCTTATTTATTACTCATTGTGCGGACCAGTGTGCATTCCATGTTAAGTCTACCCCAAATATTTTGTGATATAAGATGAAGAAAGTATGGATTTTATTGTTCCATGGCAAGTTGTATGCCAAAGATCTTAATGCCTAAGTACTTGAAACGCACGTTGGCGTGCAGAAAGATATTGTACTCAAAATCAGGTTAATCTAACGATTTTTATTTGGTTGTAAAAGTTACTTTAGTTTTTTAGACCTTCTAAATGTAGGTTCCTAATAAACTGGTTCCTTAAAAAAAGACCTATTACTTATGATGTTTGGAAAATGACTACTTTGATAATTCTTAGAGGAAACAATTAGACACCTAAACAAACTGTTGAGCTTAGATTCTTCTTTTAAAGATGTGCATTAGATAGCCTAGATATAGGCTGATCTAAATTGATGACTGGAAGACATTTGCTGGGTAAAGTCAACTCTGAGAGGAAAGCAGAGAAAAGATCGATTGGATTCAGTCCCATTACAACATTTTCAATTTCCAAAATGAATAAATCGTTTACATGGGTCTTCTATGCTCATCTATACACCACAAGGCAAAATTCTAAAGCTTGATGTTGTGAATTAATATTAAACTACACTTACGTTCAATATGTATTGGGACACCTAGCAACAAGATGGCTGCCAAAACTGTAAACAGCTGCAAGCCATAGTTTTATTTTTGTAATTTTCTAAAGTTTGACACAGTTGAAAAGGAAAATGTTATCAAAAATATCAAAATAATAGGCGTATAAATGCAATAATATCACATTTGACCACATGATTTTCTTCTATCACACTTTTGGAGAAGAAAATACAGCAAAAAGAAAAGCTTGCAAAATGCCTAGAAAATTCTGGGGGAAGACATTTTATTATGGTATTATCAAGGCATGTTTCTTAGTTTCATATTCTTAAATTTATTTCAGAGTTTAAAGGGTAGATTGAATTTTGAAATTTGTCTGCTTTGACCCATGTTTGAGTCACTCATAAAGAAACCAGGGGAAAAAGTTTTTATCGCAGTTGCAGGCTTCAATGAAAAGTTCAGCAAAGTCTTCCTTAGTTTGAAGCACAAAGAAACTTTTCCAAAATATCTCGAATATGAGAAGAGCTTAATGGAGAAAATTTACAGCATTTATAAAGTAGATTAACCTACCTTTTTGAATTTAATATTACCAACAATACATGCTCCATCATTGATTTGTGCAATATCATTTTTATTTTTGTAATGTATTGAGACACTTCATTGTGACTTCATCCTTGCCAGCACTTTATCAAAAGCAAAGTTGATATTTCAAATGATTTTCTTTGAGTGAAATGTTCGTTCGTTTCACTTTCCAAATCAAAACATTCAACTCTTTAGGAGTCTATCCAGCCATAATTCATTGAAAATACTCGAAGATCTTCACTAGTTATTTATCAACATTTGTGCGAATGTTTGTTTGTATTTTCAACATGTTACTTTCTCACTCTGTTCTTTTTTCTTGGCCAAAACACTTTTAAGATCGCTCAAATTTACGAAGTTTTGATTTCAAACTATGGCGTGAGCAAGTGTTTTTCAATTTGGCGCCAAAACCTCGCTTACGCATCACAGGAAGAGCTCGCAAATCGCAAGTGAAAATTTGGGCCTAAGTGGATTGTCAAGGAAGAGACGCCATTTTGTTGCTAGGTGTCCCAATACATATTAAACGTAAGTGTACTTCTTCTAACTCTCTTTGAGAGTTGTTGCTGTTTGTTTTAGGCCCGTCTACCTCCTTCCGTAGTAATAATAATATCTTCTCCTTCTACCCATATGGATGTGGATTCTGATGTTTGGGTTCTTCTTTGACTGTTCTTCAATCGCATCTTTCGCTGTGAAAAAGAATAAAATCATGAGTCTCCATATTCATTAAACGCAATAATATACAAAAGCTTTGATTGTCCGACTGATGAATGACGGGAACATCTCCCTTAGCAACCCATTAGTTATAGAAGCTAACGGCTGCAGTGATGTGCAGTGACTCCTTCGATCGAATCAGGCCATTTCAATTTCACAGTCCACGCATGAATGCTTGTTTGCTCTTTATATTAACATGAAATAAAGATACTAGACCTTTCAATGTCATATTTGAAAGACAGATCTAATTCAATTGTCAAATTAGAAAGCCTTGGCTGTCTGCCTTAGAAATTATAGAGATATGTTGGAACTGTATCCATTTCCAGAAGATTGGCTATGAAAAAACACATTCTGTAAAAAAGAAGGCTGCTGAAAAATAATTTGTTTCAAAAAAAACCGAGAGGCATCTTGGCCGAGGACGCAAGATGATGATGATGATGATGATTTAAAGCAATGCACTGGTTTGACTTGAGGGGGATTCAGGAAGTGATAGCAAAAAAGAGTGTCAAGGGAGCCCATCAATGCCTGCCATCATGGAGAAGGGCCTACCGGAACAATTGTCACAGGGGCCCCAATAATTGCAGAGCCCAATGACAGCCAATCGGCCTAAATGATTTTATCCATAGGTCAATACCTTCTTCCTGCGCCTCGGCAATGTCACTTTCTTCTTCGTCAACGTCGTTTGAATCTTCTCTTGGGTCATCTTCCTGCTCATCCTCCCTATCAGCTTGAGGATCTTCTTTCACTGGAGTGCCTGTTTGAAGGAAAACACTCCTTTATAAACTAGCCTACCAAAATCATTGCAGGGGTGGATCCAAATTTGACGTTTGTTGCAAGTCATTTGAAATTAGTGACAAATCATTTGATATTCAATTCAACTCGTTCAATTTTCGTTACAAATTGTCTCAGAAATGTCCAAATCACTGGGAAAGAAGGACTTTGGAGGAAAACTCGTTTCATATGGGTCACATATTTTGATATTATCGGATAAAAGGCTCCAATCCTCTACAATTTGTCCCTTTATTTGGCTTACAATTCTTAAATAACGATAACAATTGGGTACAACATTTTTGAAAATCTTTTTCAAGTACAGCGTGAATAGAAACACCCTCTTTTCTCGGATATGCTTTGAAAACATAGTATATGAAAACTATTCAAGGTATATACTTGAAAACTCATTCAGGCTTTTGCATCTTACTTTTATCAGAGTAGTGCGTCAAAAAGAGAACAAAAATGAAACCTTTCCATCCATTTTTAGATAATAGGAATGGTCTTTTGATAGAATATTCCTTCTAAAAGCTGACGATGTCAATTGAATTTGTCGATCAGATTTTCTTTTACGTTGCGTCTTAGTGTAAAGTATAATTTCTTGCACCGTGGGTTTCTTATAACTCCCCGTGAGACTTCGTGAAAACGTATTCCCGCGATAAGAGTTCACCTCACTTTCTTAAAGAGTACGCCTTTCGCATAGAATAAAACGATTCCGTTTGCTCTAAAACGGTGTAAACAAACGTATTACAACAGTTCTGTCCATGGGAACAGCGTAGAACTTATTACACCGAGAGTTTCTTATAGTTCCCCATGAAACCTAGTGAAAACTTATCCCCGCAATGAGAGTTCACCTCACTTTCTTATAAACTACGCTTTTCGCATGGAATAAAACGATTCCGTTTGCTCTAAAACGGTGTAAGATATGGCTTAAGATGCAACTGTATTAGACTACTACTAGGTTACAAGTGTGAAATAAGAAAATGAAATAAACTTACCACTCAGGCAAAGTGCTAAGCCAAGAAGGCAAGCAAGCAACAAAGCAGTCTTCATCTTAACGAAGCTTGGCTAGATCTTTGCGAACCTATGAACAGATGACTAAAACAGCCAACCAACCAATTGATGATTTGCTGTGTAAACGACCCCTTTTTATTGGATGGGTCCAGACTTCTTTTTGGATCCAGCAACAATGCAAATCTTCATGTTTGCTAAATTTTGATTAAAGACGTATATCCGATATAATAGACCAATCCTGCTTCTCATAGAGACTAATGGGACTGCTTAAACGATTTTTCTCCATTTTGCTTAGACAATGCCCGTAATGGATTATTTGGCCGACTAATGATTTTAGGGGGGTAACCCTTGTAGATGACCTAGTATACATGAGCCTTCAATGGTCCATTCAACTTGATGAAAGGATGCGGAGGATGTACTGTACTGTGGAGGATTTTCAGTACTGTGTTGGGTATCATCAGTACTGTGGATGGATGCAATCGGTACATATGAGGTTTTTCAGTACAGAAGAAGGATACCATTAGTATTGTGGAGGATGTTCACAATCTCTACATTACGAGAAACCCCCCTCCTTCGAAACGACCTATATCTGGAAACTCAGTCACCCAATTAATCTGAGATATTATCCTACCTAATTCATCCACCTTATTGTATGCCCGTAATTATGTTTTGAATCAAGCTTGTCAAAACATGCTGTGCTGGTAATTTTAATGATTTCTTTCTAGACTTGGTAAAAACAGGAAGAAATTCACGTAAAGATTTTCAAGACTATGATCTGACGCTCCCCTATAATAAGGTAAATGCATCTTAATAGAAAATATTTCAAGTTACTGCTGTAAATTTAAAATGAGATCGGTTCTTTCAAATTTTCAGATAGAAAACTACGTTCTTGACCACCCCAATGCAACTATGACCCCATCATCCTGACCAACCCATTAAAACTATGACCCTATGATCCTAACAATCCAATTACAACTATGACTCTATCATCCTAACCATCCCATTACAACTATGACCCTATCATCCTCACCATCCCATTACAACTATGACCCTATGATCCTAACCATCCAATTACAACTATGACCCTATCATCCTCACCATCCCATTACAACTATGACTCTATCATCCTAACCATCCCATTACAACTATGACCCTATGATCCTAACCATCCCATTACAACTATGACTCTATGATCCTAACAATCCAATTACAACTATGACTCTATCATCCTAACCATCCCATTACAACTATGACCCTATCATCCTAACCATCCCATTACAACTATGACCCTATCATCCTCACCATCCCATTACAACTATGACCCTATGATCCTAACCATCCAATTACAACTATGACCCTATCATCCTCACCATCCCATTACAACTATGACTCTATCATCCTCACCATCCCATTACAACTATGACCCTATCATCCTCACCATCCCATTACAACTATGACTCTATCATCCTAACCATCCCATTACAACTATGACCCTATGATCCTAACCATCCCATTACAACTATGACTCTATGATCCTAACAATCCAATTACAACTATGACTCTATCATCCTAACCATCCCATTACAACTATGACCCTATCATCCTAACCATCCCATTACAACTATGACCCTATCATCCTCACCATCCCATTAAAACTATGACCCTATGATCCTAACCATCCAATTACAACTATGACCCTATCATCCTCACCATCCCATTACAACTATGACCCTATCATCCTCACCATCCCATTACAACTATGACCCTATGATCCTAACCATCCCATTACAACTATGACTCTATCATCCTAACCATCCCATTACAACTATGACCCTATGATCCTAACCATCCCATTACAACTATGACCCTATGATCCTAACAATCCAATTACAACTATGACTCTATCATCCTAACCATCCCATTACAACTATGACCCTATCATCCTCACCATCCCATTACAACTATGACCCTATGATCCTAACCATCCAATTACAACTATGACCCTATCATCCTCACCATCCCATTACAACTATGACTCTATCATCCTCACCATCCCATTACAACTATGACTCTATCATCCTAACCATCCCATTACAACTATGACCCTATCATCCTCACCATCCCATTACAACTATGACTCTATCATCCTAACCATCCCATTACAACTATGACCCTATCATCCTAACAATCCCATTACAACTATGACTCTATCATCCTCACCATCCCATTACAACTATGACTCTATCATCCTAACCATCCCATTACAACTATGACCCTATCATCCTCACCATCCCATTACAACTATGACTCTATCATCCTCACCATCCCATTACAACTATGATCCTATCATCCTCACCATCCCATTACAACTATGACTCTATCATCCTAACCATCCCATTACAACTATGAATCTATCATCCTAACCATCCCATTACAACTATGACCCTATCATCCTCACCATCCCATTACAACTATAACTCTATCATCCTTACCATCCCATTACAACTATGACCCTATCATCCTAACAATCCCATTACAACTATGACTCTATCATCCTCACCATCCCATTACAACTATGACTCTATCATCCTAACCATCCCATTACAACTATGACCCTATCATCCTCACCATCCCATTACAACTATGACTCTATCATCCTCACCATCCCATTACAACTATGACTCTATCATCCTCACCATCCCATTACAACTATGACCCTATCATCCTCACCATCCCATTACAACTATGACTCTATCATCCTAACCATCCCATTACAACTATGACTCTATCATCCTAACCATCCCCTTACAACTATGACTCCATTATACTAACAATCCCATTACAACTATGACCCTATGATCCTAGCCATCCCATTACAACTATGACCCTATCATCCTTACCATCCCATTACAACTATGACCCTGTCATCCTAACAATCCCATTACAACTATGATCCTATCATCCTAACCATCCCATTACAACTATGATCCTATCATCCTAACAATCCCATTACAACTATGGCCCTATGATCCTGACCATCCCCTTACAACTATGATTCCATTATTCTAACAATCCCATTACAACTATGACCCTATGATCCTAGCCATCCCATTGCAACTATGGCCCTATGATCCTGACCATCCCCTTACAACTATGACTCCATTATACTAACAATCCCATTACAACTATGACCCTATGATCCTAGCCATCCCATTACAACTATGACCCTATGATCCTAGCCATCCCATTACAACTATGACCCTATGATCCTAACCGTCCCATTACAACTATGACCCTTTGATCCTAACAATCCCATTACAATTATGACCCTATCATCCTAACCATCCCATTACAACTATGACCCTATGATCCTAACCACCCCATTACAACTATGACCCTATGATCCTAACCATCCCATTACAACTATGACCCTATGATCCTAGCCATCCCATTACAACTATGACCCTATGATCCTAACCATCCCATTACAACTATGACCCTTTGGTCCTAACAATCCGATTACAATTATGACCCTATCATCCTAACCATCCCATTACAACTATGACCCTATAATCCTAACCATCCCATTACAACTATGACCCTATGATCCTGACCATCCCATTACAACTATGACTCTATCATCCTAACCATCCCATTACAACTATGACCCTATGATCCTAACCATCCCATTACAACTATGACCCTTTGATCCTAACAATCCCATTACAATTATGACTCTATCATCCTAACCATCCCATTACAACTATGATCCTATGATCCTAACCATCCCATTACAACTATGACCCTATGATCCTAACCATCCCATTACAACTATGACTCTATCATCCTAACCATCCCATTACAACTATGACCCTATGATCCTAACCATCCCATTACAACTATGACCCTGTCATCCTAACAATCCCATTACAACTATGACCATATCATTCTAACCATCCCATTACAACTATGACTCTATCATCCTAACCATCCAATTACAACTATGACCCTATGATCCTAACCATCCCATTACAACTATGACCCTATGATCCTAACCATCCCATTACAACTATGACCCTATGACCCTGACCATCCCATTACAACTATGACTCTATCATCGTAACCATCCCATTACAACTATGACTCTATCATCCTAACCATCCCATTACAACTATGACTCTATCATCCTAACCATCCCATTACAACTATGACTCTATCATCCTAACCATCCCATTACAACTATGACTCTATCATCCTAACCATCCCATTACAACTATGACTCTATCATCCTAACCATCCCATTACAACTATGACCCTATGACCCTGACCATCCCATTACAACTATGACTCTATCATCCTAACCATCCCATTACAACTATGACTCTATCATCGTAACCATCCCATTACAACTATGACCCTATCATCCTAACCATCCCATTACAACTATGGCCCTCTGATCCTAACCATCCCATTACAACTATGACTCTATCATCCTAACCATCCCATTACAACTATGACCATACATCCTAACCATCCCATTACAACTATGACTGTATCATCCTAACCATCCCATTACAACTATGACCCTATGATCCTAACAATCCGATTACAACTATGACTCTATGATCCTAACCATCCCATTACAACTCTGGTCCTCTGATCCTAACCATCCCATTACAACTATGACTCTATCATCCTAACAATCCCATTACAACTATGACCCTATCATCCTAACCATCCCATTAAAACTATGACCCTATGATCCTAACAATCCCATTACAACTATGACCCTATGATCCTAACAATCCCATTACAACTATGACTCTATGGTCCTAACCATCCCATTACAACTCTGGTCCTCTGATCCTAACCATCCCATTACAACTATGAATCTATCATCCTAACAATCCCATTACAACTATGACTCTATCATCCTAACAATCCCATTACAACTATGACCCTATGATCCTTACAATCTCCTTACAACTATGACCCTATGATCCTAACCATCCAATTACAACTATGACTCTATGATCCTAACAATCTCATTACAACTATGATCCTAACAATCCCATTACAACTATGACCCTATCATCCTAACCATCCCATTACAACTATGACCCTATGATCCTAACAATCCCATTACAACTATGACTCTATGGTCCTAACCATCCCATTACAACTCTGGTCCTCTGATCCTAACCATCCCATTACAACTATGAATCTATCATCCTAACAATCCCATTACAACTATGACTCTATCATCCTAAAAATCCCATTACAACTATGACCCTATGATCCTTACAATCTCCTTACAACTATGACCCTATGATCCTAACCATCCAATTACAACTATGACTCTATGATCCTAACAATCTCATTACAACTATGATCCTAACAATCCCATTACAACTATGACCCTATCATCATAACCATCCCATTACAACTATGACCCTATGATCCTAACAATCCCATTACAACTATGACCCTATGATCCTAACCATCCAATTACAACTATGACTCTATGATCCTAACAATCTCATTACAACTATGATCCTAACAATCCCATTACAACTATGACCCTATCATCCTAACAATCCCATTACAACTATGACCCTATGATCCTAACAATCTCATTACAACTATGACCCTATGATCCTAACAATCTCATTACAACTATGACCCTATGATCCTAACAATCTCATTACAACTATGACCCTATGATCCTAACAATCTCATTACAACTCTGACCCTATCATCCTAACAATCCCATTACAACTATGACCCTATGATCCTAACCATCCCATTACAACTATGACTCTATGATCCTAACAATCCCATTACAACTATGACCCTATGATCCTAACAATCTCATTACAACTATGACCCTATGATCCTAACCATCCCATTACAACTATGACTCTATGATCCTAACCATCCAATTACAACTCTGACCCTATCATCCTAACAATCCCATTACAACTATGACCCTATGATCCTAACAATCTCATTACAACTATGACCCTATCATCCAAACAATCCCATTACAACTATGACCCTATGTTCCTAACCATCCCATTACAACTATGACCCTATGATCCTAACCACCCCATTACAACTATGACCCTATGATCCTAACCATCCCATTACAACTATGACCCTATGATCCTAACCATCCCATTACAACTATGACCCTATGATCCTAACCACCCCATTACAACTATGACCCTATGATCCTAACCACCCCATTACAACTATGACCCTATGATCCTAACCATCCCATTACAACTATGACCCTATCATCCTAACAATCCCATTACAACTATGACCCTATGATCCTAACCATCCCCTTATAACTATGACCCTATGATCCTAACCATCCAATTACAACTATGACCCTATCATCCTAACCATCCCATTACAACTATGACCCTATGATCCTAACCACCCCATTACAACTATGACCCTATGATCCTAACCATCCCATTACAACTGAGACCCTATGATCCTAACCATCCAATTACAACTATGACCCTATCATCCTAACCATCCCATTACAACTATGACTCTATCATCCTAACCATCCCATTACAACTATGACCCTATGATCCTTACCATCCCATTACAACTATGACCCTATGATCCTAACCACCCCATTACAACTATGACCCTATGATCCTAACCATCCCATTACAACTATGACCCTATGATCCGTACCATCCCATTACAACTATGACTCTATCATCCTAACCATCCCATTACAACTATGACTCTATCATCCTAACCATCCCATTACAACTATGACCCTATGATCCTTACCATCCCATTACAACTATGACCCTATCATCCTAACCATCCCATTACAACTATGACCCTATGATCCTTACCATCTCATTACAACTATGACCCTATGATCCTAACCATCCCATTACAACTATGACCCTATGATCCTGACCATCCCATTACAACTATGACCCTATCATCCTCACCATCCCATTACTACTATGACCCTATGATCCTTACCATCCCATTACAACTATGACCCTATGATCCTAACCATTTCATTACAACTATGACCCTATCATCCTTACCATCCCATTACAACTATGACCCTATCATCCTAACCATCCCATTACAACTATGACCCTATGATCCTAACCATCCCATTACAACTATGACCTTATCATCCTAACAATCCCATTACAACTATGAGCCTATGATCCTAACAATCCCATTACAACTATGACCCTTTCATCCTTACCATCCCATTACAACTATGACCCTATCATCCTTACCATCCCATTACAACTATGACTCTATCATCCTAACCATCCAATTACAACTATGACCCTATCATCCTAACAATCCCATTTCAACTATGGCCCTATGATCCTAACCATCCCATTACAACTATGATCCTATCATCCTAACCATCCCATTACAACTATGACCCTATCATCCTTACCATCCCATTACAACTATGACTCTATCATCCTAACCATCCAATTACAACTATGACCCTATGATCCTGACCATCCCATTACAACTATGACGCTATCATCCTAACCATCCCATTAAAACAATGACTCTATCATCCTAACCATCCCATTACAACTATGACCCTATGATCCTGACCATCCCATTACAACTATGACCCTATCATCCTTACCATCCCATTACAACTATGACCCTATCATCCTTACCATCCCATTACAACTATGACTCTATCATCCTAACCATCCCATTACAACTATGACTCTATCATCCTCACCATCCCATTACAACTATGACCCTATGATCCTAACCATCCAATTACAACTATGACCCTATCATCCTAACCATCCCATTACAACTATGACCCTATCATCCTAACCATCCCATTACAACTATGACCCTATCATCCTTACCATACCCTTACAACTATGACCCTATCATCCTAACCATCCCATTACAACTATGACCTTATCATCCTAACAATCCCCTTACAACTATGACCCTATGATCCTAACCATCCCATTACAACTATGACTCTATCATCCTAACCATCCCATTACAACTATGACTCTATCATCCTCACCATCCCATTACAACTATGACCCTATGATCCTAACCATCCAATTACAACTATGACCCTATCATCCTAACCATCCCATTACAACTATGACTCTATCATCCTAACCATCCCATTACAACTATGACTCTATCATCCTAACCATCCCATTACAACTATGACTCTATCATCCTAAACATCCAATTACAACTATGACCCTATCATCCTAACCATCCCATTTCAACTATGGCCCTATGATCCTAACAATCCCATTACAACTATGACCCTATCATCCTAACAATCCCATTACAACTATGACCCTATCATCCTAACAATCCCATTACAACTATGACCCTATCATCCTTACCATCCCATTACAACTATGACCCTATCATCCTAACCATCCCATTACAACTATGACCCTATGATCCTAACAATCCCATTACAACTATGACCCTATCATCCTTACCATCCCATTACAACTATGACCCTATCATCCTAACAATCCCATTACAACTATGACCCTATCATCCTAACAATCCCATTACAACTATGACCCTATCATCCTTACCATCCCATTACAACTATGACCCTATCATCCTAACCATCCCATTACAACTATGACCCTATGATCCTAACAATCCCATTACAACTATGACCCTATCATCCTTACCATCCCATTACAACTATGACCCTATCATCCTAACAATCCCATTACAACTATGACCTTATCATCCTAACCATCCCATTACAACTATGACCCTATCATCCTTACCATCCCATTACAACTATGACCCTATCATCCTAACAATCCCATTACAACTATGACCCTATCATCCTAACCATCCCATTACAACTATGACCCTATCATCCTTACCATACCCTTACAACTATGACCCTATCATCCTAACCATCCCATTACAACTATGACCTTATCATCCTAACAATCCCCTTACAACTATGACCCTATGATCCTAACCATCCCATTACAACTATGACTCTATGATCCTAACCATCCCATTACAATTATTGCCCTATCATCCTAACCATTTCATTACAACTATGACCCTATGATCCTAACCATCCCATTACAACTATGACTCTATGATCCTGACCATCCCATTACAACTATGACTCTATCATCCTAACCATCCCATTACAATTATGGCCCTATCATCCTAACCATTTCATTACAACTATGACTCTATGATCCTAACCATCCCATTAAAACTATGACTCTATCATCCTAACAATCCCATTACAACTATGGCCCTATCATCCTAACAATCCCATTACAACAATGACTCTATCATCCCAACAATCCCATTACAACTATGACCCTATCATCCCAACAATCCCATTACAACTATGACCCTATGATCCAAACAATCCCATTACAACTATTAACCTATCATCCTAACAATCCCATTACAACTATGACCCTATCATCCTAACCATCCCATTACAACTATGACCCTTTCATCCTAACCATCTCATTACAACTATGACCCTATGATCCTGACCATCCCATTACAACTATGACCCTATCATCCTAACCATCTCATTACAACTATGACCCTATGATCCTGACCATCCCATTACAACTATGACCCTATGATCCTAACCATCCCCTTACAACTATGACCCTAGGACCCTGACCGTCCCATTACAACTATGACCCTGTCATCCTAACCATCCCATTACAACTATGACCATACATCCTAACCATCCAATTACAACTATGACCCTATGATCCTGACCATCCCAATACAACTATGACCCTATGATCCTGACCATCCCATTACAACTATGACTCTATCATCCTAACCATCCCATTACAATTATGGCCCTATCATCCTAACCATTTCATTACAACTATGACTCTTTGATCCTAACAATCCCTTTTCAATGATGGCCCTATGACCCTGACCATTACATTACAACTATGACCCTATGATCCTGACCATCCCATTACAACTATGACCCTATGATCCTAACCATCCCATTACAACTATGACCCTATGATCCTGACCATCCCATTACAACTATGACCCTATGATCCTAACCATTTCATTACAACTATGACCCTATCATCCCAACAATCCCATTACAACTATGACCATATCATGCTAACCATCCCATTACAACTATGACCCTATCATCCCAACAATCCCATTACAACTATGACCATATCATGCTAACCATCCCATTACAACTATGACCCTAACAATCCCATTACAACTATGACCATATCATCCTAACCATCCCATTACAACTATGACCCTATGATCCTAACCATCCTATTACAACTATGACCCTATCATCCTAACCATCCCATTACAACTATGACCCTATCATCCTGACCATCCCATTACAACTATGACCCTATCATCCCAACAATCCCATTACAACTATGACCCTATGATCCTAACCATCCCATTACAACTATGACCCTATGATCCAAACAATCCCATTACAACTATTAACCTATCATCCTAACAATCCCATTACAACTATGACCCTATCATCCTAACCATCCCATTACAACTATGACCCTTTCATCCTAACCATCTCATTACAACTATGACCCTATGATCCTGACCATCCCATTACAACTATGACCCTATCATCCTAACCATCCCATTACAACTATGACTCTATCATCCTAACCATCCCATTACAACTATGACTCTATCATCCTAACCATCCCATTACAACTATGACTCTATCATCCTAAACATCCAATTACAACTATGACCCTATCATCCTAACCATCCCATTTCAACTATGGCCCTATGATCCTAACAATCCCATTACAACTATGACCCTATCATCCTAACAATCCCATTACAACTATGACCCTATCATCCTAACAATCCCATTACAACTATGACCCTATCATCCTTACCATCCCATTACAACTATGACCCTATCATCCTAACCATCCCATTACAACTATGACCCTATGATCCTAACAATCCCATTACAACTATGACCCTATCATCCTTACCATCCCATTACAACTATGACCCTATCATCCTAACAATCCCATTACAACTATGACCCTCTTATCCTAACAATCCCATTACAATTATTGCCCTATCATCCTAACCATTTCATTACAACTATGACTCTTTGATCCTAACAATCCCTTTTCAATGATGGCCCTATGACCCTGACCATCACATTACAACTATGTCTCTATCATCCTAACCATCCCATTACAACTACGACTCTTTGATCCTAACAATCCCTTTTCAATGATGGCCCTATGACCCTGACCATTACATTACAACTATGACCCTATGATCCTAACCATCCCATTACAACTATGGCCTTATCATCCTAACAATCCCCTTGCAACTATGACCCTATGACCCTGACCATTTCATTACAACTATGACCCTATGATCCTGACCATCATATTACAATTATGGCCCTATGGGCAATGGACGTTTCCAGGTAAAGCAGGGATCTTTAAGTCAAGGGGATGGTCTTATTTTCTCTAAAATTCAGGGAAAGGTTTATCTTGTGTTGATGAAACTATTTCGTTTATCGGCACTTTTTCAATGAACGAAGGTCTGTTGATGGAAGAACCTAGAAATCATATTAGTATAAATAATAATTTTCGGTTTGACTTAGCCATGGATTAGGAATAACTACTAATTTTGTATCAGAACTTTTAATTGCATTCTGACTAGTTTCAATAAGGTGGAAAACTTCCTGTCCTTTCATCTTGCATACCTTTTCACGGACCGAAAATAGAGTTATTAACTCTAATTTCTATTTACGTTATTGGACTCAAATCTTATTAAATTTTAGGAAACATTTCATCCCATCCTCAGGTTATCTTTTAATGCCAAGCTGAATCGATGTACTCCATTTTTCTCAATAAGCAACCAATATTCGAAAGGCCTAAACAATAAGCAACTGCAGGGTTCGATGAAATAGATTGAGCAACTAAGAACCTATGCAATTCTCCTGAAAGATCTTTACCTTGTTTGATCCTTGTTTGATTATACACTATTTTGTTCAAAAAGCAACTCGTTAATAAGCAACCAGTATTCGAAAGGCCTAAACAATAAGCAACTGCAGGGTTCGATGAAATAGATTAAGCAACTAAGCATATATGCAATTCGCCTGAAAGATCTTTACCTTGTTTGATCCTTGTTCGATGATACACTATTTTGTTCAACAAGCAACTCGTTAATAAGCAACAAGTATTGGAAAGACCTAAACAATAAGCAACTGCAGGGTTCGATGAAATAGATTGAGCAACTAAGCACCTATGCAATTCTCCTGAAAGATCTTTACCTTGTTTGATCCTTGTTTTATCATACTACACTATTTTGTTCAAAAAGCAACTCGTTAATAAGCGACAAGTACTGGAAAGACCTAAACAATAAGCAACTGCAGGGTTTGATGAAATAGATTAAGCAACTAAGAACCTATGCAATTCGCCTGAAAGATCTTTACCTTGTTTGATCCTTGTTCGATGATACACTATTTTGTTCAACAAGCAACTCGTGAATAAGCAACCAGTATTCGAAAGGCCTAAACAATAAGCAACTGCAGGGTTCGATGAAAAAGATTAAGCAACTAAGCATATATGCAATTCGCCTGAAAGATCTTTACCTTGTTTGATCCTTGTTCGATGATACACTATTTTGTTCAACAAGAAACTCGTGAATAAGCAACCAGTATTCGAAAGGCCTAAACAATAAGCAACTGCAGGGTTCGATGAAATAGATTAAGCAACTAAGAACCTATGCAATTCTCCTGACAGATCTTTACCTTGTTTGATCCTTGTTTTATTATACTACACTATTTTGTTCAATAAGCAACTCGTGAATAAGCAACCAGTATTCGAAAGGCCTAAACAATAAGCAACTGCAGGGTTCGATGAAATAGATTGAGCAACTAAGCACCTATGCAATTCTCCTGAAAGATCTTTACCTTGTTTGATCCTTGTTTTATCATACTACACTATTTTGTTCAAAAAGCAACTCGTTAATAAGCAACAAGTATTGGAAAGACCTAAAAAATAAGCAACTGCAGGGTTCGATGAAATAGATAAAGCAACTAAGCACCTATGCAATTCTCCTGAAAGATCTTTACCTTGTTTGATCCTTGTTTTATCATACTACACTATTTTGTTCAAAAAGCAACTCGTTAATAAGCAACAAGTATTGGAAAGACCTAAACAATAAGCAACTGCAGGGTTCGATGAAATAGATTGAGCAACTAAGCACCTATGCAATTCTCCTGAAAGATCTTTACCTTGTTTGATCCTTGTTCGATGATACACTATTTTGTTCAAAAAGCAACTTGTTAATAAGCAACAAGTATTGGAAAGACCTAAACAATAAGCAACTGCAGGGTTCGATGAAATAGATTGAGCAACTGAGAACCTATGCAACTCTCCTGAAAGATCTTTACCTTGTTTGATCCTTGTTTTATCATACTACAATATTTTGTTCAAAAAGCAACTCGTTAATAAGCAACAAGTATTGGAAAGACCTAAACAATAAGCAACTGCAGGGTTCGATGAAATAGATTGAGCAACTAAGAACCTATGCAATTCTCCTGAAAGATCTTTACCTTGTTTGATCCTTGTTTCATCATACTACACTATTTTGTTCAAAAAGCAACTCGTTAATAAGCAACAAGTATTGGAAAGACCTAAACAATAAGCAACTGCAGGGTTCGATGAAATAGATTGAGCAACTAAGCACCTATGCAATTCTCCTGAAAGATCTTTACCTTGTTTGATCCTTGTTCGATGATACTACACTATTTTGTTCAAAAAGCAACTTGTTAATAAGCAACAAGTATTGGAAAGACCTAAACAATAAGCAACTGCAGGGTTCGATGAAATAAATTGAGCAACTAACACTTATGCAATTCTCCTGAAAGATCTTTACCTTGTTTGATCCTTGTTTTATCATACTACACTATTTTGTTCAAAAAGCAACTCGTTAATAAGCAACAAGTATTGGAAAGACCTAAACAATAAGCAACTGCAGGGTTCGATGAAATAAATTGAGCAACTAACACTTATGCAATTCTCCTGAAAGATCTTTACCTTGTTTGATCCTTGTTTTATCATACTACACTATTTTGTTCAAAAAGCAACTCGTTAATAAGCAACAAGTATTGGAAAGACCTAAACAATAAGCAACTGCAGGGTTCGATGAAATAGATAAAGCAACTGAGAACCTATGCAATTCTCCTGAAAGATCTTTACCTTGATTGATCCTTGTTTTATTATACACTATTTTGTTCAAAAAGCAACTCGTTAATAAGCAACAAGTATTGGAAAGACCTAAACAATAAGCAACTGCAGGGTTCGATGAAATAGATTGAGCAACTAAGCACCTATGCAATTCTCCTGAAAGATCTTTACCTTGTTTGATCCTTGTTTTATCATACTACACTATTTTGTTCAAAAAGCAACTCGTTAATAAGCAACAAGTATTGGAAAGACCTAAACAATAAGCAACTGCAGGGTTCGATGAAATAGAGTGAGCAACTAAGCACTTATGCAACTCTCCTGAAAGATCTTTACCTTGTTTGATCCTTGTTTTATCATACTACACTATTTTGTTCAAAAAGCAACTCGTTAATAAGCAACAAGTATTGGAAAGACCTAAACAATAAGCAACTGCAGGGTTCGATGAAATAGAGTGAGCAACTAAGCACTTATGCAACTCTCCTGAAAGATCTTTACCTTGTTTGATCCTTGTTTTATCATACTACACTATTTTGTTCAAAAAGCAACTCGTTAATAAGCAACAAGTATTGGAAAGACCTAAACAATAAGCAACTGCAGGGTTCGATGAAATAGAGTGAGCAACTAAGCACCTATGCAATTCTCCTGAAAGATCTTTACCTTGTTTGATCCTTGTTTTATCATACTACACTATTTTGTTCAAAAAGCAACTCGTTAATAAGCAACAAGTATTGGAAAGACCTAAACAATGAGCAACTGCAGGGTTCGATGAAATAGAGTGAGCAACTAAGCACTTATGCAATTCTCCTGAAAGATCTTTACCTTGATTGATCCTTGTTTTATTATACACTATTTTGTTCAAAAAGCAACTCGTTAATAAGCAACAAGTATTGGAAAGACCTAAACAATAAGCAACTGCAGGGTTTGATGAAATAGAGTGAGCAACTAAGCACCTATGCAATTCTCCTGAAAGATCTTTACCTTTTTTGATCCTTGTTTTATCATACTACACTATTTTGTTCAAAAAGCAACTCGTTAATAAGCAACAAGTATTGGAAAGACCTAAACAATAAGCAACTGCAGGGTTTGATGAAATAGAGTGAGCAACTAAGCACTTATGCAACTCTCCTGAAAGATCTTTACCTTGTTTGATCCTTGTTTTATCATACTACACTATTTTGTTCAAAAAGCAACTCGTTATTAAGCAACAAGTATTGGAAAGACCTAAACAAAAAGCAACTGCAGGGTTCGATGAAATAGATAAAGCAACTAAGCACCTATGCAATTCTCCTGAAAGATCTTTACCTTGTTTGATCCTTGTTTTATCATACTACACTATTTTGTTCAAACAGCAACTCGTTAATAAGCAAACAGTATTGGAAAGACCTAAAAAAAAAGCAACTGCAGGGTTCGATGAAATAGATAAAGCAACTAAGCACCTATGCAATTCTCCTGAAAGATCTTTACCTTGTTTGATCCTTGTTTTATCATACTACACTATTTTGTTCAATATGTAACACGTTAATAAGCAACAAGTATTGGAAAGACCTAAACAATAAGCAACTGCAGGGTTCGATGAAATAGATTAAGCAACTAAGCACTTATGCAATTCTCCTGAAAGATCTTTACCTTGTTTGATCCTTGTTTTATCATACTACACTATTTTGTTCAAAAAGCAACTCGTTAATAAGCAACAAGTATTGGAAAGACCTAAACAATAAGCAACTGCAGGGTTCGATGAAATAGATAAAGTAACTAAGCACTTATGCAATTCTCCTGAAAGATCTTTACCTTGTTTGATCCTTGTTTTATCATACTACACTATTTTGTTCAAAAAGCAACTCGTTAATAAGCAACAAGTATTGGAAAGACCTAAACAATAAGCAACTGCAGGGTTCGATGAAATAGATTAAGCAACTAAGCACTTATGCAATTCTCCTGAAAGATCTTTACCTTGTTTGATCCTTGTTTTATCATACTACACTATTTTGTTCAAAAAGCAACTCGTTAATAATCAACCAGTATTGGAAAGACCTAAACAATAAGCAACTCCAGGGTTCGATGAAATAGATTGAGCAACTAAGCACCTATGCAATTCTCCTGAAAGATCTTTACCTTGTTTGATCCTTGTTTTATCATACTACACTATTTTGTTCAAAAAGCAACTCGTTATTAAGCAACAAGTATTGGAAAGACATAAACAATAAGCAACTCTGGGGCTCGATGAAATAGATAAAGTAACTAAGCACTTATGCAATTCTCCTGAAAGATCTTTACCTTGTTTGATCCTTGTTTGATTATACACTATTTTGTTCAAAAAGCAACTCGTTAATAAGCAACAAGTATTGGAAAGACCTAAACAATAAGCAACTACAGGGTTCGATGAAATAGATAAAGTAACTAAGCACTTATGCAATTCTCCTGAAAGATCTTTACCTTGTTTGATCCTTGTTTTATCATACTACACTATTTTGTTCAAAAAGCAACTCGTTAATAAGCAACAAGTATTGGAAAGACCTAAACAATAAGCAACTGCAGGGTTCGATGAAATAGATAAAGTAACTAAGCACTTATGCAATTCTCCTGAAAGATCTTTACCTTGTTTGATCCTTGTTTTATCATACTACACTATTTTGTTCAAAAAGCAACTCGTTAATAAGCAACCAGTATTGGAAAGACCTAAACAATAAGCAACTCCAGGGTTCGATGAAATAGATTGAGCAACTAAGCACCTATGCAATTCTCCTGAAAGATCTTTACCTTGTTTAATCCTTGTTCGATGATACACTATTTTGTTCAAAAAGCAACTCGTCAATAAGCAACCAGTAGTTGAAAGACATAAACAATAAGCAACTGCAGGGTTCGATGAAATAGATTGAGCAACTAAGCACCTATGCAATTCTCCTGAAAGATCTTTACCTTGTTTAATCCTTGTTCGATGATACACTATTTTGTTCAAAAAGCAACTCGTCAATAAGCAACCAGTAGTGGAAAGACATAAACAATAAGCAACTGCAAGGTTCGATGAAATAGATTGAGCAACTAAGCACCTATGCAATTCTCCTGAAAGATCTTTACCTTGTTTGATCCTTGTTTTATCATACTACACTATTTTGTTCAAAAAGCAACTCGTTAATAAGCAACCAGTACTGGAAAGACCTAAACAATAAGCAACTGCAGGGTTCGATGAAATAGATTGAGCAACTAAGCACCTATGCAATTCTCCTGAAAGATCTTTACCTTGTTTGATCCTTGTTTGATTTTACACTATTTTGTTCAAAAAGCAACTCGTTAATAAGCAACCAGTATTGGAAAGACCTAAACAATAAGCAACTGCAGGGTTCGATGAAATAGATAAAGTAACTAAGCACTTATGCAATTCTCCTGAAAGATCTTTACCTTGTTTGATCCTTGTTTTATCATACTACACTATTTTGTTCAAAAAGCAACTCGTTAATAAGCAACCAGTATTGGAAAGACCTAAACAATAAGCAACTCCAGGGTTCGATGAAATAGATTGAGCAACTAAGCACCTATGCAATTCTCCTGAAAGATCTTTACCTTGTTTAATCCTTGTTCGATGATACACTATTTTGTTCAAAAAGCAACTCGTCAATAAGCAACCAGTAGTTGAAAGACATAAACAATAAGCAACTGCAGGGTTCGATGAAATAGATTGAGCAACTAAGCACCTATGCAATTCTCCTGAAAGATCTTTACCTTGTTTAATCCTTGTTCGATGATACACTATTTTGTTCAAAAAGCAACTCGTCAATAAGCAACCAGTAGTGGAAAGACATAAACAATAAGCAACTGCAAGGTTCGATGAAATAGATTGAGCAACTAAGCACCTATGCAATTCTCCTGAAAGATCTTTACCTTGTTTGATCCTTGTTTTATCATACTACACTATTTTGTTCAAAAAGCAACTCGTTAATAAGCAACCAGTACTGGAAAGACCTAAACAATAAGCAACTGCAGGGTTCGATGAAATAGATTGAGCAACTAAGCACCTATGCAATTCTCCTGAAAGATCTTTACCTTGTTTGATCCTTGTTTTATCATACTACACTATTTTGTTCAAACAGCAACTCGTTATTAAGCAACCAGTATTGGAAAGGCCTAAAAAATAAGCAACTGCAGGGTTCGATGAAATAGAGTGAGCAACTAAGCACCTATGCAATTCTCCTGAAAGATCTTTACCTTGTTTGATCCTTGTTTTATCATACTACACTATTTTGTTCAAACAGCAACTCGTTATTAAGCAACCAGTATTGGAAAGGCCTAAAAAATAAGCAACTGCAGGGTTTGATGAAATAGATTGAGCAACTAAGCACCTATGCAATTCTCCTGAAAGATCTTTACCTTGTTTGATCCTTGTTCGATGATACACTATTTTGTTCAAAAAGTAAGACGTTAATAAGCAAGAAGTATTGGAAAGGCCTAAACAATAAGCAACTGCAGGGTTCGATGAAATAGAGTGAGCAACTAAGCACCTATGCAATTCTCCTGAAAGATCTTTACCTTGTTTGATCCTTGTTTGATTATACACTATTTTGTTCAAAAAGTAAGACGTTAATAAGCAACAAGTATTGGAAAGGCCTAAACAATAAGCAACTCCAGGGTTCGATGAAATAGAGTGAGCAACTAAGCACCTATGCAATTCTCCTGAAAGATCTTTACCTTGTTTGATCCTTGTTCGATGATACACTATTTTGTTCAAAAAGTAAGACGTTAATAAGCAAGAAGTATTGGAAAGGCCTAAACAATAAGCAACTGCAGGGTTCGATGAAATAGAGTGAGCAACTAAGAACCTATGCAATTCTCCTGAAAGATCTTTACCTTGTTTGATCCTTGTTTTATCATACTACACTATTTTGTTCAAAAAGCAACTCGTTAATAAGCAACAAGTATTGGAAAGGCCTAAACAATAAGCAACTGCAGGGTTCGATGAAATAGAGTGAGCAACTAAGAACCTATGCAATTCTCCTGAAAGATCCTTACCCTGTTTGATCCTTGTTCGATTATACACTATTTAGTTCAAACAGCAACTCGTTATTAAGCAACCAGTATTGGAAAGGCCTAAACAATAAGCAACTGCAGGGTTCGATGAAATAGAGTGAGCAACTAAGAACCTATGCAATTCTCCTGAAAGATCCTTACCCTGTTTGATCCTTGTTCGATTATACACTATTTTGTTCAAACAGCAACTCGTTATTAAGCAACCAGTATTGGAAAGGCCTAAACAATAAGCAACTGCAGGGTTCGATGAAATAGAGTGAGCAACTAAGCACCTATGCAACTCTCCTGAAAGATCTTTACCTTGTTTGATCCTTGTTCGATGATACACTATTTTGTTCAAAAAGCAACTCGTTAATAAGCAACAAGTATTGGAAAGGCCTAAACAATAAGCAACTGCAGGGTTCGATGAAATAGAGTGAGCAACTAAGAACCTATGCAATTCTCCTGAAAGATCCTTACCCTGTTTGATCCTTGTTCGATTATACACTATTTTGTTCAAACAGCAACTCGTTATTAAGCAACCAGTATTGGAAAGGCCTAAACAATAAGCAACTGCAGGGTTCGATGAAATAGAGTGAGCAACTAAGAACCTATGCAATTCTCCTGAAAGATCCTTACCCTGTTTGATCCTTGTTCGATTATACACTATTTTGTTCAAACAGCAACTCGTTATTAAGCAACCAGTATAGGAAAGGCCTAAACAATAAGCAACTGCAGGGTTCGATGAAATAGAGTGAGCAACTAAGCACCTATGCAATTCTCCTGAAAGATCTTTACCTTGTTTGATCCTTGTTCGATGATACACTATTTTGTTCAAAAAGCAACTCGTTAATAAGCAACCAGTATTGGAAAGACCTAAACAATAAGCAACTCCAGGGTTCGATGAAATAGATTGAGCAACTAAGCACCTATGCAATTCTCCTGAAAGATCTTTACCTTGTTTGATCCTTGTTCGATGATACACTATTTTGTTCAAAAAGCAACTCGTTAATAAGCAACCAGTATTGGAAAGACCTAAACAATAAGCAACTCCAGGGTTCGATGAAATAGATTGAGCAACTAAGCACCTATGCAATTCTCCTGAAAGATCTTTACCTTGTTTGATCCTTGTTTGATCATACTACACTATTTTGTTAAATAATCCACTCGTTAATAAGCAACAAGTATTGGAAAGACCTAAACAATAAGCAACTCCAGGGTTCGATGAAATAGATTGAGCAACTAAGCACCTATGCAATTCTCCTGAAAGATCTTTACCTTGTTTGATCCTTGTTTTATTATACTACACTATTTTGTTCTAAAAGCAACTCGTTAATAAGCAACAAGTATTGGAAAGACCTAAACAAAAAGCAACTGCAGGGTTCGATGAAATAGATTAAGCAACTAAGCACCTATGCAATTCTCCTGAAAGATCTTTACCTTGTTTGATCCTTGTTTTATTATACTACACTATTTTGTTCTAAAAGCAACTCGTTAATAAGCAACAAGTATTGGAAAGACCTAAACAAAAAGCAACTGCAGGGTTCGATGAAATAGATTAAGCAACTAAGCACCTATGCAATTCTCCTGAAAGATCCTTACCCTGTTTGATCCTTGTTCGATTATACACTATTTTGTTCAAACAGCAACTCGTTATTAAGCAACCAGTATTGGAAAGGCCTAAACAATAAGCAACTGCAGGGTTCGATGAAATAGATTGAGTAACTAAGCACCTATGCAATTCTCCTGAAAGATCTTTACCTTGTTTGATCCCTGTTTGATTATACACTATTTTGTTCAAAAAGCAACTCGTTAATAAGCAACCAGTATTCGAAAGGCCTAAACAATAAGCAACTGCAGGGTTCGATGAAATAGATTGAGTAACTAAGCACCTATGCAATTCTCCTGAAAGATCTTTACCTTGTTTGATCCCTGTTTGATTATACACTATTTTGTTCAATAAGCAACTCGTTAATAAGCAACAAGTATTGGAAAGACCTAAACAATAAGCAACTGCAGGGTTCGATGAAATAGATTAAGCAACTAAGCACCTATGCAATTCTCCTGAAAAATCTTTACCTTGTTTAATCCTTGTTCGATGATACTACACTATTTTGTTCAAACAGCAACTCGTTAATAAGCAACAAGTATTGGAAAGACCTAAACAATAAGCAACTCCAGGGTTCGATGAAATAAATTAAGCAACTAAGCACCTATGCAATTCTCCTGAAAGATCTTTACCTTGTTTGATCCTTGTTCGATGATACACTATTTTGTTCAAAAAGCAACTCGTTAATAAGCAACAAGTATTGGAAAGACCTAAACAATAAGCAACTCCAGGGTTCGATGAAATAGATAAAGCAACTAAGCACCTATGCAATTCTCCTGAAAGATCTTTACCTTGTTTGATCCTTGTTCGATGATACACTATTTTGTTCAAAAAGCAACTCGTTAATAAGCAACAAGTATTGGAAAGACCTAAACAATAAGCAACTCCAGGGTTCGATGAAATAGATAAAGCAACTAAGCACCTATGCAATTCTCCTGAAAGATCTTTACCTTGTTTGATCCTTGTTCGATGATACACTATTTTGTTCAAAAAGCAACTCGTTAATAAGCAACAAGTATTGGAAAGACCTAAACAATAAGCAACTCCAGGGTTCGATGAAATAGATAAAGCAACTAAGCACCTATGCAATTCTCCTGAAAGATCTTTACCTTGTTTGATCCTTGTTCGATGATACACTATTTTGTTCAAAAAGCAACTCGTTAATAAGCAACAAGTATTGGAAAGACCTAAACAATAAGCAACTCCAGGGTTCGATGAAATAAATTAAGCAACTAAGCACCTATGCAATTCTCCTGAAAGATCTTTACCTTGTTTGATCACATTCTGTTTCATTGTTGAAAGAAGCATATTTGATATTTTAAAGGTTTCTTTACATGTAGACTATCAATTTAAAGAGTCTGGGATACCGAGGGACCAAAGTGCAGTAGCTCACTGGAAGAAGTGTAAGCTCATTTTTCTATAAGAAACTATGCCAATCTTGAGACCAGAGGTTCTTAGCTTCATTTGTGGTACGAAAAGTTTCCTAGCGAGTTTTTTGATCAAAACATATTTTTCTTTAATTTCGTTTCTTTATGAACATTAATTTTCACTAAATAATATTTGATCCCTGGCTAAATTATTCAAGTAAAAGTTTGTACAGAAATGTTAGAAGCCTGTGGCAATTTAGTGCTATGAGTGTTTTTCACGTCTACTCTTCTCAAGACAACGTAAAACGTTTCTTACCTTTTTTGATTTAAACAAAACATCCATCCAAAGTTTATTAGGTTTTAGAAAATTGTTTCTACGGTTGCTTGAAAAATACGAGTGTATGTGATATATTACTCATTTATTTCTAGATAAAAGGGATATAAATTTTATGGTTCTCTTTCCCTCCCTAAAGAGTACCTTAAAACTTTATATTATAAGGTTTCTTTATACGCTTTTTTGTTGGTCTATTCTTTATAAAAAGTGTTGATGAATTGAATTACTCATGAACTCACTCATATTACTTAATCAATTACTCGTTTATTTCTACAAAAATGCGATATAAGCTCCAATATTTCCTCCCTTCCCTAAAGAGTACTTAAAACTTTCAAGGTTTCTTATGTCTTGTTTGTCTAGCCTATACAAAAAGTGCTCAACGCCATTGGCAGAGCAATATAGAAAAAGATATAAACTTAAGAGGATAATTCGATCGTTAATTTGTTTATTCATTGCTGTCTGAAGATTGCACGAAAATGAAAGTTATAGTTACAGCATAAAGCTTACTTTATGCTTTATATTCTATAAACTCAAGAAGATGTGGTTTCTTTCTGATCCTATCCCTGTGTTATGTTCCATATATGATATCTTTAAAGGAAGTAATCGATTTTTGACATGTTTTACGCCAAAAAGTTGGTTGGAACAATTTTTAGAAACAGGAAACTGCAAATAAAGCTGCAAATATAACCTCTCTATTTCTTTTTATGAATTATGCAAAAAAATGTATCATTACATACAAATTACAGAAGATAACGAAGACAATACCCTGGGCAGGAAATATTTGTGACAATTGTCTCTTTACATGGAGAAAAACAAGGCTTGGCCACCACGAGTCAATTTGTCCAGGACAGTTTTCCTACAACTTACAAAGAGCCATCCACTCCTGCTACTTCAAAGCAGAAAAATTCACTCCGTTCAGCCAGATTATCAGAAACATGGGATCCTCTCGTAATACCTATTTCACTATCGTACATCTTCAATTCTACCATCCTAAAATTCAGTTTTAATATGATAATAATCAATACATTTTATTTCTAATTCAGTATCAATGGTAGAAGTCGTTAAAAGAGCATCAGAGTTTATTTGACCCAGTTGATCTTCCCTATTTGGTAAGGATAACATAGAGTCTTGATAATTGATGCTATTAGAACAGTCTTTGGTCGGTACAGAAATTCTTGATGGCTAGAAAAATTGGAAACCTAGCCAAAAATGCTAGCTACTGAAAAGACGAGTAGAAACAAAAATGTAATAGAATTAATCAATCCGAAGATGTATCAAAAAAGGTCAGCCAGAAGATAGTTTAATGATACGTATAATGTAAAAGCGACACCAGTGCTTAAGTGAAAGAATAAGAGATTACTCAAAGAACCCTAGGGGAGAATCAACTCCATAAGTCTACACAAAATGAACAATTCTTTAGGCTTGATTTTCCCTCTGACGTACTACTTCTATGGGTTTCAGATAAAAAAATTTCGTAGCGATTGCTGTTTCCATTTTTTTGCCCTATCCCGAGCTTCTGTACCTATGAAATACTGCTTTAATGTTACATTTTATTACACTGGGAGATGTTATAGAACTTTTCTCGACTTTGCTAAGAGACTAGTCCCACCATCATGGTGGAAATTTGGCTTCATCATCAACTGCTCAAAATTCAACCCAGTCTCCTTTCAGTGTAACTAAAGTCTATTGCACTGGAGGTGTTATGGAGCTTTTGTAAGTGCTTCAGTCTTACCATCATGGCGGACAGTTAGCTTCATCAAGAAGTGCTTATAAAATTCGATCCAGTCCCTTTTCAGTGTAATCAAAGCAAGCAATCCCAAATATTTATAATTAACCTCGTTATCGTTTCGTTATTCTATGCTGGATAAAAAATCTTAGCATAGACGATCACAGCAATTAACCTCGTTATGAATTTTACAAGACTAAGTGAGAATCAAAAAGTGGCTCATCGTCTTCAAAATTGTCCGCCCTGTTGACAAAAATGTCGTTGTAGTACATTGGTCCTCTTCTCTTGAGCCGGCGCCAGTATACGACCAATCCGAGTATCAGCAGCAACACCAAGATCACCGAGACAGCAATCCCCACTTCAGCCCCAGTTGATAGGCCATGGGAAACTGTTGGAAGAAATTTAAGTAACAAACAGGGGAATGATGAGATTTGAAAACAAATTGATGATAATGAGAGCCAAATTTCCCAAGTTTATTAAATAGTAAGGGACTCATTCCAAAATAAACCATTCTTTGAGTCTTCTTCAGTAAATTATTTAGCATTCTTCACTGAAGAAAGTTTTTGAGTGACGAGTGAATGAGCTATATTGAAAAATAGTTTGAAGTTTTGAGAAGCATCACAAGTTTTACCCAGAGGCCATTGCCAACCTTACAAACCCAATCCTGAAATTTGAACCTTCTTCCGTCTGTCATGAAAACCTTACAAAGGAAACCTTCCTTTTTTTCAGCTGATAAAAGTTAGCCTGGTCTGTACACACCAGTGTTAGGTGATCTGCAAGGTGCAGTCATGTGATAAATGAAAAAATAGACCCCTTTCACAATGACGTAGAATGTGTTTGAAAGTGAGGCAAGAGATGTGATTCCCTGCAGAGCAAGAATTCTTCATCGTATCATTATGCTAAAAGTACAACAACAAAACAACTCTTTGCGTTGCTAAGAGCAATGCACGCTTTTTGGATTTGAATCAACATGCTATCGAAGATAGTGATGTTCCTAGAAGAATTTCAAAAGAATTGATGTCATTGCAAAAGTGGTCCATTAGCATATGACGGAGATGCTTTTAGGAGTACCTATGGTTTTGAAACAATAGAGCAATTTATCAGCAATTTATTAACAGCTTATTAGCAATACACATAAAACAATGAAATCGGCAATTTGCTTCAGCAGGTACGCCTTTTATAGAAAAATAGGCTAAAAATAATATTGCTGTAATAACCATGAGCGTTTTTCTCAAATTTTTTTTTATGAAACATCTTAAACCCTTCTAATTGCTTCTATGAAACACCTAAACCTCAGAAAAATAAAATCTTCCTTGGAGGTTAACAGCCATGGAACTGTTATGTTTTCTGGACTGTTGTTTTTCCTATATTTGTCGAGGGACGAACCTGGCACTGGTAGTTTTTAAGAATGAACATCAATGGGCAATCTTTGACATGAAATAGAAGATAATAGATAAAGGGTTTTTCTTTAGATGCAGATACATACCCGATTTTGCCTTCCCCGTGCGATCTTTCCTTGGTAGAGGGCTGTGAGGTTTATACGTTCTTGGAGGTTTCGGATTTTTTGAAGAAATTTCTTGAGAAGGAACGACATTCGTAGTTGGCCTAATTGTTGGTTTTGGCTTCTTTGAAGGCTTGACTGGCATGGATGTTGACTGCTTTGCATGGCTTGTTGGTTTCTTTGGCTTTTGTTTACTTGCAACTGATATTTTCTGTGTAGTTTTCAATGACGTTTGTGTTGATAAGTCAGGTTTTGCTGCAGTAGTTGGTCCTGGATTTGTTACAACTTTGGGCCTTGTAGAAGGGCCTACAAGGGAAATAATCGTTACACAATTTCTTATTAGAACATTCCAAATCGTTGAAGGGTAAAAATATTTTGAATAACCTGCATTTCATTTTTCGTATTTGCTTCACATGTTATGGCCAAAACAGCATGAAAATTCAACTTGAGCGTGCCTATCCTGGCTATAGTGCTCAATATACACTAGGTATAGGACAATTATCAATTGCCTTAGTCTTTCTGATGAGGCAGAAGCACGAAACTCAGGATCACAGAAAAAATGTATGTTTTTCGAGTGTTACTTCTTTCAATAAAAACAGTATACGTAAATATAACAAACAACTTTTTTATAAAAAATTGAAAAGTAAAAACAATCAGTGTGAATTAACTTATGTGTCAAGTATGGTGGAAATAGTAAAAGGTATCAAGCCTCCAACATGTAAGTAATTTAATTAACATTTCAGAAGAACTGTCTGATAGCTCAGTTGGTAGACCAATGACACAACAAGTTAGTGGTTGTGGGTTGAAATCATGCTCAGATTAGTTGCAAATTATCTTCATCGCATTGTTAATGGTTTGTAATGATATAAACTTACAACAATGTGAATAAAAAACAGAGAATGGAAAATGAGACAATCAACCATATTTAGAAGAACATTTGGAGAGATGCTGCTGTACACACACCTTTAGAATTCCAAAACGGGACCCAACCCAAATACGCACCAAGATAATAGACCCCAATTTAGTTGAGCTCAAGGAAAAAGCAAAAATTTACCTGGTTTTTGGGTTGGACAATGCTTCCTGGAAACTTGTACTGAGGTAGCTTGTGTGTTTCTGCAAACTTTCTTGGTGATGATGTTTGCACCACAAGCCTTGAACTGCAACATAAACATTTGTTATCAAACATCAAAAAAATATTTGTAACCTAAATTGCAAAAATTTAAACATTACAAACATCGAAAATTAAAGTAATGTTTGTAATTATTATATAATGTTTTAATCGAATGGAAATTTTTGTAACCAAATAAAATGTTTTTAAACAAACAGAAATGTTTGTGACCTTACTAGAATGTTTCAACTAAGATATTTGTAAACAAACAGAAACGTTTGTAAGGCAAAAGAAATTTTTTCTAATAAAAGAAATTAAACAAAATGTTTGTAATTCAACAGAAATTTTTTCAATCATACAAAAATGTTTGTAACCAAACAAATATGCATGTAACCAAACAAAGATGTTTTGAATAAAAACAGAAAGTTTCTAATCTTAAATAAAATGTCTTTAGACAAACAAACATTTTTGTAAGCAAATATTTTTAACTTAACTAGAATATTTGTAAAAAAACAAAATATTTGCAATCGAGCAAAAGTGCTTTTGATCAAACAGGGAAATTTATTTAATCAAAAAAAGATGTTTGCTATCATACCAAAATATTCATACCTAGAACAAAACATCATGAACAACATCTTTAAATAGCATCTGAAATTGCTATCCATGAGAATTTGAATTGTATAAAGCCCTGACCAAACGATCAAACAATGTTGGAGAAACATTTGAATTTTTGCTTATCAAGCAGAAAGTTTGTCGCTTTGGCCACCAATGAAACATGTTTTACAAATATTTTTGCTTGTCAGAAGCAAGTAATGTTTTTGAAAAGTTTAAAAAATATTGGCAAACAAATCCTGCTTTTCAAGCAATGTTTGGTAATTTTTGCTTGTTTGGCCAAACCATCAGACATGAAAAGGAAAGTGAAAATGTTTTTCAAGCATTGTTTGGTCATTTGGCCAGACCATTATCCATGAGACCCTAAAAAAAGTAAATTGTGTAACATGTACCTTCAGCAAAATATGATTGTTTTGTCTTGTGAAATTTGGCGTGATTGAGAGAGTTGTTGGAAGGATTGGAGTGGGAACTTGAAATGTGATAACTCTGGAGTTCTCAAAAACTCTCCATTCATTAATCTTTTTAGCTGGCACCTTTAGATGAAGAAGAACTTTTATTGGATTACTACAGTGCTCCAAATAAAGACTTCCATTGAAACTCGCACCAAAGGCACTTCCAGAACACCATATACCTGAAAAGAGGCCAAGATATATTAGTAATCTTGATTCTGGATTGGCTTCTCTGAACAAAGTTATAAGGTTATCCTACAACAATGACAAAGAGGCTGGAAGATCCTGTTTGAGTTTGAAACATTTTGTGTGCCAACAACCAAAATTCCTTACTGGCAATGTGCTTGCAAAATATCCTGTAAAACCTGAGATCTGGGAAAACATACCTCTAACAGTGGCAGTCTTTTAACTGTGGGGCCCAGGGCCAAACAGCTTGATTTGACTATTTTTCATGTCTCTATATTATATTTTTTGTATTTTTCTTCATTTTTCAGGGGACCTTTCACCTTTTTATATCACAGGGTCTGGGGCTATAGCTTCCTGGCCCCCCACCTAAAACCACCAGTGTGCGTGAAAGTTATTTGACTTCAACTGCAATTTAGCATGGTTCCTATCTTTTGACACCTGATGCTACTGCAAAAATCTTTGATAAAATTTCTTCATTGAAAACTTCACCAAGCATGGAACCTAGGATGGAACCTTATGAAACCAGGCCTGCAGGAAGCAGGGGGTAGGGGGAATTTGTCCCCCCAATAATCTTAAATTCAATTGTTCACAGTATGGTCCCAAGTCTTCCTATTGTTCTCGAACAATGGTTGGCCCCAATAATATTTCCCAATTATTTGCTCCAAATTGTATAGATTGTAAACATGAACCTAATTTGGTGTCATCACATCATCATCAGAGGAGTCCTTTCCTGATAAGATAATTGCACCTGATAAAGCCATTTTTTTCTTCTATCCTGCTCTATGTTTGGACGATTTTCCCCCTAATTCTCTTGGCCGCGAGGCTCTTTCTTATGAAATACTCTAGAGCCTAGGCTAGGTCTGGTCGGCCCAGGTGTACCTTACCTGAACATTTTTGGAACACCTGGCAGTTGACATTCTGAACTTTGGCCACCAAAGATGCGACTCCAGTTGCTGCTGCTGCCTTTAAGTTGCTGGCAAGGTTTTTTAATCCTTGGCACTCTGGGTTCACATCAGCTCCAGTCTTTTTTATGTCAATCAATACTAAAAACAATTTAAACAAAATGATAAACAACATAAGGATATGGCAATAAAGGAAACAATTGGATAACTTTAATTTGTGCCTGTTTATCTTATATTCCACCACTATTTGGTTTTTAAATGTTTAAAATGAGGAATGTTCCATTACTAAGTACCTACAGATTCTTGAAGAAGCTCTCATCTTTATTTCCCTTGAGTCTATAGTCAAGGAGATATTTCCAAGAAATCCTATTCCCTGTAAAACTATGAACAAGCGCCTAGGTGCTTATGAAATCTTTCCTGAAGAGGGGCACTTACTAAAGAAGGTCTTCTCCCAGGAAAGAAAATTCTACAAAATTACATCAACGTATACTGCAATTTGTTTCCCAACTCGTTGATATCAAAAACTCACTCATTCAGACAGGCTTTGCTAGATAATTTAGCCCTAATAGAAAGAGGGCTTATTTGATGCTTTACTGTACTAACATGTGATAGTCTTTGGATGGTACAGAACTTCAGTAGCCAGAAAAATCGGAACCATAATGAAACGAACGCATAGATACTACTTATTAAGCTTTTCGTCTGACACTCAACAGAGTAATACGTCAGAAAGAGAACGAAACAGAAACCTATTAACTGATTTATATACCCACATGTGGATCGAAATAGGCCAAACAGAAAAGAGGCATTAGGCTTTGAAATGCATTAAATGGACATATTTACCTAACGAGATGAAGATGAAAAAGGCAAATTTCTTCATGTTAGCATTCCTTGTAGAATTCTCGATACTGTTCAAAGATTGGCAGCCACTGACAACTGAAAACTTCCTTTATTTAGGCCTACGCAATGGCAATGTTTATGCTGGCCTAAGTGTTTTTGGCCGACGTTGTTGATCTCCTCTTTTAAGCTAACAAGGTTCTTTCTGAATGTGTTGGCTTGAGCACAGCATTAAAGATGTAGAGTACCTGCCGATTTGCTGGGATACAAGATTTTGTTTCTTCTGTCTAGTGTTTAATATTTAATTATCTAGGCCACAAGACAACACTATTCACAACTTCTGCAAATTTTTTTCTGAAACTGGTGAAAATAAATTTAGAAGCCTGGTCACTAACTACGTCACATTCTGTAAACCTTTTTGACTCGAAGCCTTGAGCACGGCAACTTTGCATGTTGATTAGTGCTAAACTCGAGGGGTTTGGAACTTCGAAATGTGAACTGGCAGGGGTGAAGGAGGGTGAAGGCTAAAATTTTGATAAACACCCCAAAATATTGGTATAATTTTTCAACAACCCTCAAATGGTAGTATTTGAACCGAAATCTCAACAGTTAACTAGAATAAACAAGCCCCAAAAAAGGGGGAATTCATTGGAAATACCCCCAAATGGTGTTATTTTCTTAAATTGGGTCATTTAGTTGCCCTCCAACCGAATTGACCCCCGTCATGCCATAATGGGAGTACCTTACCCGAGGTACTAAAACAAAAAAAAATAATAATTTGCTTGCCTTTATTTGGTAGCCTATGTATAGTAGACCCTCCAACCGATTTGACCCCCTGTCATGCCATAGTGGGAGTATCCTCCCCCCCCCCCTGCGAAATACTAAAACAAACAAAAAATGATATAATGGTAATGATATGATTTGTTTAATGTTAGACTATACAATAGTGCGAGCCACTAACTGATTCAGTTATTTTCTAAGAACATTCGCATTTTTTTCAAGAAACCAATTTTAGATATGGTTTTTAAATTTTGTTTTCCTTCAGGGAGAGAATTTCCGTATCTTTGGTCTCTGATAATATAGAGATTGAATACCATAATTGGTGGTTTTCACCTTCGCAATTTTGAGAGGATCAGTAATACGTAATACGGAGATCATAAATTATTTACTGTGTGCGATAGTTTCTCAAGCAAGTAGGATTAAAGTTTAGTTATATACCAGCAATTTGATTGGCGGTAATGTTAGTTTATTCATTGCTGACATCTAGGTGGTGACTGCTGATTTAGGGACAGACCCAGGGAAAAACATGACTGCTTCACAAATACAGTAGAATCCCGATAACTCGAACATGCGATAACTTGAACTTTCGTTAACTCGAACAGATTTGGTATTCCCCCTGAACCTTCAACACTACTTACATATGAATATACCCCCAATAACTCGAACCCCCGATAACTCGAACATTCGCTAACTCGAACAATTTTTTAATACCCGCTGCGGCTATTTTCTCTCAATAACTCGAAATTTTTGTGCCAAAGTACTAACACAACAATAACAACGATATTTTAATCACAAACTCTTCATTGAATCAAGCTGTTGTTTTAGAATAGAATCAAAGTTCTTAAGTCCAATGACTTAAAGGCTGCATTAGACAATTAAACCATTTCCATCCCCCTGATTGCACCTCTTTCCAGTGACTTTGTCAACGCACTTAGCGTCAGAATGACTTCGGAGAAAGTAGAACATCGTTTAAGAAAAACTGCCTGTATCTCCTTTCTTCAAGTGTCCCACAATATCTGTACCCACCAGGACACAAGCAGCATACTGATCTAGAAGGTTTTCAGGTTCACAACGGACATTCAGACATTCATACATTCATTTTGCTTTGGCGCCCAAATTTCCTTATACACATGGTGTCTTGTGATGTGTGTCTCCACAGTTATAGTAGTTATGATGTAGATTGGCAATTCATTTTGTAGAACAATGAAAAACTTTGAAGTTCATGTTGCATTATCGTTATGTTTCGCTAGTAAGATATTGTTGCTGTTGTTGTTGTTCTCTTCATAAAATTCCGTTAACTCGAACGATAGGCTGATTTTCCAAAAAGTTCGAGTTATCGAGGCTCTCAATAACTCGAACATTTGATAACTCGAACTATTTTGACCGTCCCTTGCTTCTTCGAGTTATTGGGATTCTACTGTAGGGTATACTGAAATATAGGAGTTCGGGGGGTTTCCCACAGGAAATATTTTTAAGGGCAATGCCAGTCAGAACTCTTGAACGCACCCTTTTTTCCTCAATTTGAGGATTCTTGCAAGACTTATGATAATGCCATATCAAAGTAGCGTTTATATTTAAAATAATTTGATTATTTCATAATTTCTTAGAATGATTTATATACTGTAAACTAGTTCAAAAATAAGCTATTCTTCTAAACGTTTCGATTTCATCTTCATCAATAAACCATATCCAGTACATAAGTTAACTTATACTTGATAAACTACATATACTTGATATAGTATATTGATGAAGATGTAATCGAAACGCTTAGAAGAACAGCTTATTTCTGAATAAGTCTATTAACATTTTACACACTTAAGCAACTGGCCCCTTGTATTATTTTAATTACTGTAATGTGTTTGGGTTATGATTACTACTAGGCCTAGGGCTACTATTACGGTTGGGATGGGGTAAGGGTAAGGGTTTGGGTAAAGATCTAGAAGGAAGCAGATAAATAAACCTTTATATTGATCTCAATGTGCACATATCTAATCTCTAACAAAAACTCATCTCCATATCGAAATTGAAAATTAAAGTTCTACATTGTTTGATCAATGTTCTACTTCTTCTATTCCTATGGAAGAATTCTCCCATCTTCAGATAACCACACTAACGGTTCCTCTTCTGCGGTTATACCTATCCGTAGTAGTATCTGACGTAGTAGGATCTGCGAACAATCAACCGGAAACTTCTTCTACGATAACCTTTTCCGCTGTAGGCTCTTCTCACTGTAACCCTGAAGTTTCTCCTGCGGTATGATCGTCTGCGGTAAACTCTTCTTCTGTAAACCTTTCCGGTGTAGGATCTGCGAACAATCAACCGGAAGCTTCTTCTGCGGTAGGCTTTACCAGTGTGGGCTCCTGTCACAGTAACCCGGACGTATTTTCCGCTGTAGATAACCTTGGGGTTCTTTGCCTGTTTTTCTTCAGCATCTCTTGCTGTGAAAATAATATAGATGGGAGAAAATGAATTTTAAAGTTTACATGACCCTCTCCCCATATTTTTTGCGTGATGCGTTATTGGCAATTTAAAGTGCGTAAAATCTTGTTGTTTATTCGTCCCCGTTCGTTTATTAGATTTTAAACAAAACTGGGTTAAGCAGTTAACTTTGCTGCCCTGGGGGAGGGAGGGGGCACCCTAATATTCGTTTGATAGGGCTGATCGTTCGAGATTTCGAAATTTTCCAATACCGCAAAAAAAAATGTGCCTGGACTCAACCACTCAAAAATATAATTCCCTGACTTTTTCACTTATTAAACCAAGAAAAAAATAGAATTGTTCACAATTCATTCTGCAGAAAATCACCCAGAAAAATATCTGATAGTTTGGCATAGCCTAGAAAGAAAAACTCAAAAATTTTCAATCTCAGGAAAATAGATTTTGGTGAAGTTTCGAACATATACGAGTAATCTGCAGTTATTTGCAGAATCGTCTGTTATTTGATCAAGCATCGAATACCGTTTTCAGGTAGTTCTTCCATATCTACTCTTTTCCCCTCTGCATCTTGTTCCGGTTTGTCTGCATGCTCTTCCGGTTCATCTGCATTATCTTCCGGTTCATCTACATCTTGTTCCGGTTTTTCTGCATGCTCTTCCGGTTCATCTGCATTATCTTCCGGTTCATCTGCACTCTTTTCCAATTGATCAGCATGCTCGTCCTGTTGATCTGCATTAGATTCCGGTTTTCCATCTTCCAAACTGTCTGAATTAGAAGCTACGTTTTCTTCTTGTTTTTCATCTTGTACAGGTTGATCTTCAACCTTATTTTCTTCCTGTTTCAGCACAGCGCCTGTTTGACAAAAACAAAATCATTATTTCATATCAATGTTTTCTAAATAACGAGAAATACAACTGTTTTAAGAAACAATTACAGCTTCTAATTTGTTTGGTTTTTTTCTAGCTCAGTTTGATTACATTTATTAAGACATATTAGCTGTTTACAATGAAAAAAGGGGTGTATGAAACATTTTTAGGGAAGGGGTAATAAAGGAGTATGGTCATAATTTCCCATAATTTGCTGTTAAAATTGACATCACAGGCAAATATCTAAATCTAACATTACACTCTTTTATAATGAGAATTAGTAGATTTGATTTGAAGCTGGCTGTTCTCAAAGTTTCTTCCATTTCCAGGCTGAAATGTTCTTGAATTATTTTTACTTTTACAATGCTTTGTAAGCCTGTTTTGCTGTCATTTTCGTTGAATTTCCGAATATTTTTGACTTCTCTGTCCTGTCTGACACACAAGGGTGTCACTGATTTGCATGTTTCGCAATTATTTCTAAGTCTCATCGTTTATTTCTTATTACTATATCTTGATCTAAAAATGACCAGCTTCAGCTTGTTCTTAGGATGCTCTTACCTTTTGGCAAAATTCAAGGCTCATGTTCTTATAAAATCATTCTTATAAAAAGAAGTTTATTACGGCATAAAGTCATATAGAATATGTATTACAGCATAAAGTCATATAGAATAAGTCTATAATTAATATCTTAGATAGGAAAAGTTGAAATTAATAATCAAAACATTTATCCATCCAATCAAAGACCGAACCTCTAAAGGCTAACGGCCTGATTATATGGACAAAACCATACTAACTACCAGTCCTTGAGCTTTGGTATAAGATTTGACCTTCCAATACAAACTTTTGTATTTTTCATCCTCTGTTTGCATAGAAAGCGTTTCATCCCAGACAAGTGAGATCTCCTGGTTGTGGTATCTCACCTGAGTGGAACAAAATTTTTCAAATGCACACTGGCAGGGGGACGAAAGCTGAAAGCTGGGGTAGCATAAGTAAAAAAGGGTAAAATACAAAACAGCACGTGTTTGTATGTTCTAATAGAACTGGACGGTGGGATGGAATTTCACGTTCACGTATAGGCTGATGATGTTTTCATCTCATCTCTTAGCTTCTGGCCCGTGAGATGAGATGATTCTGTCCATACAAACAGCCCCTTAGGATTAAAAGATAAGGATTAAGATAAGAATTGAAATATGATTTAGTTTCTTGCCTTTCTATTGCATATCAAATCAAAGAAAACGAGTAATCTGGGTGTGTTGTTTTGCCAATCTAAGACTTTTGAATTTTTTGAAACAGGAAGACTTGGCAGGAACATATTTCGTTGCCCCTAAAGGACCAATCTGCCCAGACTAGAGGGCTCTTTCGAAAATAATTGCAAAATCTTTTGAATCCTTTGCATTGCGTAAATATCCATATTTTCGATTACTGCCTGTTTTGAGAGCAGAGAGATTTGGAGGCCTTCTAAACCAACGTGTTCACCAGGTGCAACTAAAGGAACGCATATTGAAATCTTTTCGAAAGAGCAGGGTACCTTATCATAACTTAGTACTCCTGTCATAACAAACTCTCAATGAAACCAGATAACTGTTCGTTACTTCAGGATTTTGATATATCGGGAGAATTATTTCATACGGCAAAATCCAAGGGACCAGACATTTAGTTCGTTGTACCGGGAAGTTAGTAATATCTGGGGTTCATTATACCGTGATAATCATTTCATATAGCAAAAATCAAGGGACTAGTAGTTTAGTATAGCCAGAAATATCGGAAACATAATGAAACGAACACATAGATTACTTAAGCTTTTCGTTTGACACTCAACAGAGTAATACGTCAGAAAGAGAACGAAACAGAAACCTAACTAATTTACATACCCGATTTATATAGAAAAATTCAAAAATAAACCTTGCTTGTTTTAAACGTTTCGATAAAATCTTCATCAGTAACTCCTGATTTATATATGTGTTCGTTTCATTATGTTTCCGATATTTCTGGCTATACAGAAGTTCTGTACCATCCAAAGACTGGACTAGTAGTTTGTTATACCGGGTAGTTTGTTATAGCCGGGGTTCGTTACATCGAGAGTCCTCTGTTTGTAAGGCACCATTTCAGATACCGTGATGATATTAGATGTTTTTAAAAAACGTGCTTATGCCCTTCTGATTCCATCTGTACAATCAAACTCCAGCAAACTTATTCAATTCACAACAAACTTATCACCCCTGAAGCTAAAGGGTCGCTCTTTTCGGGCAACAAAATGTCTTCCTGTCAAGTCTTCCCGTTTCAGAATTCAAAGGCTCTTAGATTGACTAAAGCTCGATTATTAATTTCGATAATCTTATGCAACAGAGAGAAAAGAAACTAAAACTCATCCCCCTCTTATTTTTGGTGTTTTTTGTAGCTAAGCCTGAGATAGCCCTAAACTTTTGCTTCCCGGGGTATCGTTTCCCTAACGTTTATTTGGGTATTTGTATTTTAAGTTCGTTTTTATATATCTATAGAAAAAAGGAAAAGTAATGTGGAGTGGTTTTTACTAAAATGTGGAGGGTGTTAAGTAAGAGGCTATCTAGAAGTAATGTTGAGGAATATTGAAAGTCATATAGAGGATGGTCATTAATGTGGGGGGCTATCTTTAAGTAATGTGGAGGAATATTGAAAGTCATATAGAGGATTCTCATTAATGTGGGGGGCTATCTTTAAGTAATTTGGAGGAATATTGAAAGTCATATAGACAATGCTCAGTAATGTGGGGGGGGGGGGGTATCTTGAAGTAATGTGGAGGAATATTCGGAGTAATATAGAGGATGTTTAGTAATGCCGAGGGAATTTTTTGAAGTAGCGATTAGGTAAGAGAGTAATTTCTTTTTAAAAAGAATGAAAACCTCAAAAGCTTCCATTGAAGTTGCAGATCAATTAGTTCATGTTCGCTGGATCTTTACTTCCTTGGAATTCTGGTTTTGCCATGAAGCCTTGTTTACGAGATCAAAGGGTCATGTTTATTGCTCCAAAGATAATGAAAAACATAAACAACTCCACCATTTAAAAGAGACCTTTGCGTCAGGCTACATTCAGTTCTCAAGTTGGCTTGAATTTTTAGCTTGACTCGTGCCTAGCGAGATAGACCGATATCTCGTTATTAGAGAGTTGCAGTCGTCAAAATGAAGACAGCCTTATTTCTTGCCTTTCTCTTTGGGGCAGCACTGTGTCTTCATGGTGAGTTTCTTGATTTTTTATCTCTATATTACTTATTTATTGCTTTGCAAATAAGATTGCTTTATCATCTTGTGATCTGTTCTTTTGCAAACGAACAACGCTTTTCTTCTACTTCTTCCTACTAGTTTCCTGCTTTGTACGCTTATTTAAGGGTTTTCTACATACTATCATACTTTTTTCACTCGTTTTGACTCACAATGTTTTGCTATGATTCCGTTTTTTCTTGCCATCATTAAGTTCTGTACCAATGAAAAACTGTTCTGACGTCCTACCCTGATGAGTTTCAGAAGCAAAGCTTTATGGTTATCATGATTTTGTATATGTTTACGATTCTCCTCGTTATCCTGAAATTCTGTAAAATCAAAGGCTGTCCCATCATTTCCATGGATGTTTTATGATATAGGTGCTACGCTGAAAGAAGAAGGAAATGATGTGGAGAATGAGCCGGTAGCGGATGAAGAACAAACAGACCTGAGCAGTAACGCCCAGGAAGAAGAATCAGACGAACAGGAAGAAGATGCAGATGATGAAGAAAACGATGTTGATGATCCAAAAGAAAGAAACGATGTGAAGAATGCCGAGGAGGACCAAGAAAATAGGGCTGAATTATCAGGTATTTTCTATTTTCACTCATATAATTCTACTGAACTCATAATGAGAGCATTTGTCGATGTTGGCTACTTTAGGATAAACTTACGGCTGAAGATAACTCCACCACTGCCGAAGGAGCTAGATGTTGAATATATCATTATATCATTATTAGATCGATCCTCTAAAACGGGCAAGCTCTAAAAAGCGCCCAGCTGAAAGTAACGGCCTCTAACATTAAGTTTAAAATACCTCCCAATGTAGCATAGACCCCGAGTATTTCCCACTTTAATTGACAACCAGTTAACCTTATATCTAAAGCCGGATCTCCACTAGGCGGAAAAATGTCGAGCCGCGAAAAGTAGGAATGGGTTCTACTTTTCGCGGCTCGACATTTTCCGCGGCTACATTCGATCAGCCAATGAGGTTACCGGAAATTTTTCCGCCGTGACATTTTTCCACCTAGTGGAGATCCGGCTTAAAGATTGCCGGTTTTAGAGGCTGGACTGTATTATCATATCAATAGGTATATCGTATCACTGGACATTCGATATATTACATTCTTAATTTTGTTTGTTTTACAGAGAATGATGAACTAAATAGTCCGTACTACTACTACCGCAGAAGATACTACTACTACTACTACCGCCGAAGATACTATTACTACTACGTCTATTACCGCAGAAGATACTACGGCAGAAAATAAGTCGACTAATGCAGAAAATACTAAAAACTGAAACAGTGTTTTCTTTATTACTTACAGGGGAACATTACTTGGGATAATAAGATAGTTGAATATTAATTTGTAGAGACGTTACAGCTCCCAGTACAGAGTGCGCTCGATACGTCATAAGGTAAATGGCCTTGGTAGCATGGTAAGAGAAGTCGTCAAAACACAAGCAACCCCTTTCCAACATTGTGTTCCTTTTATAAAATTCCTCCCTTAAAGGCACAAACACAAACATGATGACTGGGAGAGTGGTGAGGACTCCCTTTTTTAGGATCCCTTCAAATTCACTCTTGCCATCTAGCCTTTTGCCAAGGAATGTTGTCTAGAAGGCCTGTTTACCTTTTTATGTCTGCATTTTGGATTGGGAGCTGTATGGGACTATCCAAATTAACAGTTTGGTATTTAATTTCTTCGCTTGATTATTGGTTTTTAGCACTTGAATTGAGCTTTAACGTTTGAATTTCAAAATTGATGCGTTGCTCTTGAAAAGCCGTGCGTTTTCTCTGGCTTCTGCCAACCTTTCTGTCTCTATACTAAGAAACCAAGCCACAATGCTTTGTGTGAAAACTTATCCTGGGCAAAACTAGATAGCGTAACATCAATGGGCTATTGAGGTAAAAGATGCCTAAAGGCAAGACTGGGAGTGCTGATTTGTGCACTGTTGTCAACTTCAACCTAGCCGGATTACTTTTTACTATTATTTATTTTACTAAAATTTGTCTCCATTTCGTACTATTTGTACAACTTCTTTGTAGTTTCTAAGCTTCTAAGTTCTCGATACCGATTCTAATAGCAGATAAAATAAAGATAATAGGCGATTAAACGGCAGAATCTTACATCGTAATGAATTCCTTCATAATAGCTTTGAGAGTAGAGGGATTTGAAAGCCTTCTAAACCAGAGTGTTCACCAGGTGCTACTATAGTAGAACTTTATAAAGGAACGAATATGCAAATCTTGGTTGAAAGAGTAGGGTACCTTATCATAACTTAGTGCGGTGGAAACCCGTTATAAAGAATTCTTAATGAAACCAGATAACTGTTCGTTACATCAGGATCTTGTTATGTCGAGAGAATTACTTCATGTGGCAAAATCCAAGGGATCAGGCATTTAGTTCGATATACCAAGAAGTTTGTTTTATCCGACGTTCATTATACCGATGTTCATCTGTTTGTAAGGTAGCATTTGAGGTACCGTAGTGATATTAGATGTTTATAAACACTGACGTTTCATGCTTATGCCCTTCTGATTCCATCTGTACAAGCAAACTCCAGCAAACTTATTCAATTCACAACAAACTTATCATCCCCTGAAGCTAAAGGCTCGCTCTTTTCGGACAACAAAATGTCTTCCTGTCATTTCTTCCCGTTCCAGAATTCAAAGGCTCTTAAATTCACAAAAGCTCGATTATTAATTTCAATAATCTGATGCTGCAAAAGAAATGAATCTAAAACTCATCTAATTACTATTTCATACCGAATTACTATTTTGAAAAATAAATCTATTTGTCGAGCTGGGTGATTAGAGACAAGGTTTCAAAGTGGACATGAGAGACGAGAGATAAAACTTGCCGCACGTTCTCTTGTTTCCCTGTGTTCTTTGATATGTTGACGTCACTCTAGCATTAAGAGTCTTCATTGACCGAACTGACCACAGGGAGACAAGAAGTAGTGGAGATTTCATTTTCCCTGATTTTAACTTTGGAAAATATATTTTTGCGTGCTCTTTTTTACAGTGAAAGATATTATCTCTTGACTGTCGAATTAATAGGACGCTAATTCTAAGATGTGGTGATGTAGTGCATGCTCTGTGCTCCTTCTATAAATAAGGTATCTCAAGGTCTTTTGTGGGCTAGCACGTTTAATAAAAACTCACCACTCATTAAACATACTAAGGACCTTACTCACTACTTTACGTAGTGATGTAGTGGATACTACCTTTCCCTTACAGGAAATAAGGTCTGTCGTGGTATATCTTGGCCTAGCTTGTTATACATAAACTCTATTCCACTTAAAAATGAGATCATTAAACATATTTGGGTTATGAACACTATTACATGAAGTGATGTGGTGCATACTTCTGTGCCCCTTCTAGATGAGAGGTATCTTGCAGCCTTTAGCAGGCTAGCACATTCAACATAAATAGAATTCAACTTGAGGAGAAGCAGGATTTGGAAAATCAATCGAGATAATTTGTGAGAATGAAAATGACCCGAGTAGGACTCGAACCCACGACCTCTAGATGTTTACTCTAGAACGCTACCACTGCGAAGTTGAAAAGTTGCACGGTGCTTTTCTGAAGAAGTACAAATCTAGAGGTCGTGGGTTCGAGTCCTACTCGGGTCATTTTCATTCTCACAAATTACCTCGATTGATTTTCCAACTCCTGCTTCTCCTCAAGTTTACTTCCTGCTACTCTATCCAGTGATGGGACTGCGATGGTCTCCCTGGTGTGAGAAAGTCGTCGCCCTTCGGCAGGTCCTGTGTAGTGTCAAAGAGCCCGGATAGGTTCGTCTCTGCATTCGGTGAGTGGTGGTGCAACAATTTGTGTGAATGAAATGGCCTGGGTTTCTCGTAGCCCCGCTGCCGCAGTGGTAGCGTTCTAGAGTACAAATCTAGAGGTCGTGGGTTCGAGTCCTACTCGGGTCATTTTCATTCTCACAAATTATCTCGATTAAATAGAATTCAACACAATCATTTACTACCATTGTGCTATAGTGGTGAAATGCATTCAACCGTATCCCTTCTAGAAAGGAAATATCATATGGCCTCTCGTAGCCTAGTACATTAAACACTCAACTCACGAATTCAAATGATCATCATAACCTAATTCAGTATCCATATATAGAATCTTAAAAGGAAAAGAAAGGAACACATGAAAATATTTATGAGATGTGAAATAAACTTACAACTCCAGCAATGGGCCAAGCCAAGGAGGAAAGCAAAAATCAGGATAGTTCTCATTTTTACGACACTTGTTCTGCTACTGAACCAAAAAGCATATGCACGAGCTCAAAAGTTCCTTTTTAAAGGTGAATCAGTCAATCTCGTTATTTTCTGATTAGAGAATAATATGCCCTTATGCCGGCCGACCCGAGACTGCTAACGAAGAGCAAATTTCAATACAAACATCAGACCATTACCATTTTGCTCGTTCACTGAGATTCGCTAGAATTACAACACGACAAGAAATCACGATAATATCGTGCAAATGCCTCGTGAGAATTGCTAGAACGTGTCAAAAGACTGCTTCTATGTTAAGGGCTGTTTCTGTGGACATCATCATCCCATCTCCCAGGGCAAAAGCTGAGAAGTAGGATGAAAAATGAACACGTTTGCATGTGAAATCTCATTCCACCTTTCAGATTCAAAAGCTTGATGGCAGGATCAAATTTAACTTGCAAACTCTGGCTGATCTTTTATTGTCCCCTGATCTATGCCATCCCACCTCGAGATGGGAATAAAAGATACAAAAGGGAGGTCAGATCTCACCTCAAGTTCAAGGAATAGACAGTGCGATGATTTTGTCCATATAAATAGGCCCTTGGCCTTTAGGAGAAGAGGAATTGTGACTATTTTACCCATCTGGTTTCCCTAAAAAACGTTTTATATTTTCCCCATTGCTGTTATTGAAAGGTTTTTTTATCGGAGGTTGAACTAGGAAATCTTTGCCAGGGAACAGAATAGGTTGAGAAGTTGAAAATATCACTCCTTAAACTCGCTAAAATTCACGAGGATTCGGAGGAAGTTTTTCTCAGCCGTTCTGAAAAGTCACAAATGCAATTTAGAAAGAATGAACACAAAATTCGTTGAAAATGATCGAGTAAAGATCAAATTCATAGTAGTTAAAGATAAACTAAACAAAATTATTCTTGAAGATATTCAACTTAAATCCTTTTAGTCAACTAAAATAAGCTGCTTTTGAATGGCGCTTTAACTGTCAGAAGAGCAATATATCAGATTCTTATTAGAGATCTGAGAAGAAGGAGGAAATAGGACTCGAACCCACGACCTGAACAACTGGTTGGGTTTCATTTTCGTCCCCTAGTATGTACTTTCGTTTTGCTCTGCTAACAAATCAATCACATGACTTAATATCATTTTTTATGCTCTTTTTTCTAGTGTGCACTTTAATTCTGCTCTTCAAGTTCACTCAAGGCAACGTAGTAAGGTATGAAAAATTTATAATGATATTTCCAAAGAAAGTCGACTATTATCAACTATTTCAAGATCTACAGTAAAAATCTACATAAAAAACCTCTACATTTCATCTTTACCCTAAAAAGTTCTTGATTATTATGGTCCTTTTCCCTCCGTTTCCATTATTTCTGGCTATTTGAAGTTTTTTACCATTCAAAAACTGTATCATCATGAACGTTTAACACATTTACATTTGGATGGCTGGTTTAAAGTGACATTTTTATATACATTCTTTGCTCTTATGCTTTCAAAATATATCTTATATTTCTTTAGACCAGTTATGTAAGAAGTTCAACGAAAACGTTCTTCTAAATTGCAGAGGTTTTAGGGTATAGGTTCTTAAAAAAAGTGGTCCTTACATGCAGGTTGTAGTGTATCGCTCTCCCAAAGGATTGTACGCCTACGTAAGATTTGGATCCAAATAATATCGAAGCAATTGATATTTTCGAAATTCCATAAAGTACATCCAAATAATTAATTTCATAGCGCAAGAAATCCATTGAGAAGGATTGAAATGAAAAGAAATTGAATAGAAATTATTGGTGATCGACCAACTAATGATTAACTCCAAAATAAATATCTTCTTGATCGTCTGATTGGTAAACAAAAGGATCTATGACGTCAATTCCCTTTGCTAACGATATGACCTATCAATTATGAAAAGGAGCCTTGGCTTGGATCATGCAGATTTAGCAAAATATTTATAACCAAGAGAAGAATCTACCTGATTTCAATTTACTGGCCGTGGGAGTATTTAGTTAACACTTTCGTCTTTTTTCTACCATTACTTTGGCACATCACAGATTCCTAAGTTTGCACAGTTTCCTTAGTGGTTAAAGTTTCCTATCCTCGATGCACTGATTTTTTGGAAGAGACCCTAGGGCCACATTTTCAAAACCTTGGAAACTTTGGTAGCATATTTTGTATGAAGCAAAGGAGTTTTGACGCACTTCATGTTGTTTTTGCATAAAAGACGTTTGTAAATGCCACATTTCCTTTAATGGCACAAAAGGGTAACATTGCTCATCTCATCTTGTATTTCATCTGGAAAATAATTAGCATAGGATTAGATTCCATAAGGTCCTACCTCAAATTCTTATTAACTCTAAGTCTAGTAAAAATAGATTTAGGGGTGAAAAATCGTGTAATTTGGTGATGAAAAAATGATCGATTGATATCAATAAAATATACTCAAGCTGACTCTAGCTTTCATTCACTAAAAAGCAGAGTTGACCAACACGATTTTATCAAACCCATCTCTTTACGCCGTGCAACGGCCAAAACATTTTACAATCCTCTATCTTCGTTATTTGTAGTATTTTGTAACTGTAATCTTTGTACTTTAGGTTTTTTGTAGCTAATGGCTCAGGATAGTAATGAACTTTTGCTCTCCAGGGTATCGTCTTTGTAACGTTGATTTGTGTATTTGTATTTAAAAAAAAAATAGCCGGAAATACTGGAAAAAAAATTAATAATAAATAAATTTCGACCGCAGAAAGAGAACGAAACAGAAAGGGACTTCTGAGAAAGAGATTTAGATCAAGATTACGGGCTATTTAGATGATTTCTACCATCCGAAAACTGTTTGATTTGTAATTTACGTTTATTTCTATTTATTTACGGTAAAAAAAGACAAAAGTAATAGGCCATCAAGAAGAAATGTGGAGGAATATTGGAAGTAGTATAGAGAATGTTCAGTAATGTGGAGGACTATCTTAAAGTAATGTAGAGGATAAATTATTTTAAAAGAATAAAAACCTCGAGAGTGTCGAGTGAAGTTGCAGATCAATTAGTTCATGTTCGCTGGATGATTTCTTCCTGGAATTTTTGTTTTGCCATGAAGCCTCGTTTCTGAAATCAAAGGGTCGTGTTTATATTTTCAAACTCATCGAAAAACATAAACAGCTCTACCATATAAAAGAGACCTTTGCGTCGGGCTACATTCAGTTCTCAAGTTGGCTTGGATGGTCAGCTTGATTTGTGCTTAGCGAGATAGACTGGTATCTCGTTATTACAGAACTGCAGTCGTCAAAATGAAGACAGCCTTATTTCTTGCCTTTCTTTTGGGGGCAGCACTGTGTCTTCATGGTGAGTTTCTTGATTTTTTATCTCTATATTACATATTTAATGCTTAGATATTTCGTGAACTGTTCTTTTCGGAACGAAGAACGCTTTTCTTTTACTTTCTCCTACTAGTTTCCTGCTTTCTACGCTTTTTAAAGAATTTTCTAAACGCTATCATACTTTTCTCACTCGTTGCTTTACTCAGATGCATATATCACCTTTAAGTAGTTATTAAGTTTCGCTATGATTCCGTTTTCCCTGCCATCCTCAAGTTCGGTAAAAATGAAAGACTGTTCTGATGTATTACTCTGATGAGTGTCAGATACAAAGCTTTTTGGTTATCACGTTTTGGGATATGTTTACAATTCTCCTCGTTATTCTGAAATTCTGTAAAATCAAAGGCTGTCCCATAATTTCTATGGATGTTTTTATGATATAGGTGCTACTCTGCAAGAAGAAGGAAATGATGTGGAGAATGAGCCGGTACCGGATGAAAAACAAACAGACCTGAGCAGCAACGCCCAGGAAGAAGAATCAGACGGACAGGAAGAAGATGCAGATGATGAAGAAAACGATGTTGATGATCCAAAAGAAAGAAACGATGTCCAGAATGCCGAGGAGGACCAAGAAAATAGGGCTGAATTAACAGGTATTTTCTATTTTCACTCATATAATTCCACTGATCTCACAATGAAAGCATTCGTCGATATTACTTTATGATAATAGTACAGCACTGCCGAAGGAACTAGATGTTAAAAATATCATTACATCATTTTTAGATTGAGCCTCTAAAAACGGCAATCTCTAAAAAGCGCCCAGCTGCAAGTAACAGCCTCTAACATTAAGTTCGAAATACCTCCCAATATAGCTGAGACTTCGAGTATTTCCCACTTTAATTGAGAACCGGTTAACCTTGGATCTAAAGATAACCGGTTTTAGAGGCTAAACTGTATTATCATATAATTAGGTATATCGTATCACTGGACATTCGATATTTTACATTTTTCATTATTTTTGTTTTACAGAGAATGATGAACTAAATAGTCCGTACTACTACTACCGCAGAAGATACTACTACTACTACCGCCGAAGATACTACTACTATTACTACCGCAGAAGGTACTACTACTACTACCGCCGAAGATATTACTACTATTACTACCGCAGAAGATACTACTACTATTACGGCCGAAAATAAGTCAACTACTGAAGAAGACACTAGAAACTGAAACAGTGTTTTCTTTATTACTTACAGGGGAACATTACTTGGGATAATAAGATAGTTGAATATTAATTTGTAGAGGCGTTACAGCTCCCAGTACAGAGTACGCTCGATACGTCATAAGGTAAATGGCCTTGGTAGCATGGTAAGAAGATCGTCGAAACACTTTCTGTCGCAGAGGCTGTGTTTTCGAGAAGTTTCTAACAAACACGATGACTGGGAGAGTGGCGAGGACTTTCTTTCTAGAATCCCTTCGAGATCACTTGTACCTTTTAGCCTTTTGGCAAGGATTGCTGTCTACAAGGCCTGTTTACCTTTTTACGTCTGTATTTTGGATTAGGAGCTGTATGGGACTATCCAAATAGACAGTTTGGTATTTAATTTCTTCGCTTGGTAATTGGTTTTCAGCACTTGAATTGTGCTTTAACGTTTGAATTTCAATATTGATGCGTTACTCTTGAAAAGCCGTGTGTTTTCTTTGGCATCTCCCAACCTTTCTGTCACCAATCTGCAATCTCTCTCTTAGTTTAAGCTTGAAGTATTTTCAGGCGATGAAATACGGGTTTCTCAGAGCTCTGGAGGTCCCGAGCCCTTCCCCTTTTTCTTTTAAAAACCGAAATAGCCTTTTTTCTATGATAAACGTCTTACCATGAAATTAGTTATGCAATGAAAATTCGTTGAGAAAATGTTTTGAAAACTCAAAAAGAGGGCCTAATAAATGACAAATACTCAAACTTCAAGAAACCCAGACATAATGGTTTCCGGGAAACCTCATCCTGGGCAATACTAGATAGCGTAACATCAATTGGTGATTGAGGCTAAAGAAATTAAGCCTGAAGGCCAAACTTTGGTTGGTTAATTTGTGCACTAATGTCAACTTCAACCTAGCTGGATTACTTTCTACTATTCTAAAATTTGTCTCGTTTTTATATTATTTGTCAAATTTCCTTGTAGTTTCTAGGCTTCTAAGTTCTTGATACCGATTCTAATAGCAGATAAAATAAGATAATAAGCAATTATACGGCAGAATCTTACATCATAATGAATTCCTTCATAATAGCTTTGAGAGTAGAGGGATTTGAAAGCCTTCTAAACCAACGTGTTCACCAGGTGCTACTATAGTAGAACTTTATAAAGGAACGAAAATGCAAATCTTTTCGAAAGAGCAGGGTACCTTATCATAACTTAGTACGGTGGAAACCCGTTATAACGACCTCTGAAGGAAACCAGATAACTGTTCGTTACATCAGGATTTCGTTATAACGGGAGAATTATATCATACGGCAAAATCCAAGGGACCAGACATTTAGTTTGTTATATCCAGGTATTTTGTTTTATCCGGGGTTTGTTAGATCGAGATTCCTCTGTTTATAAGGCATAATTCCAGCAACCGTATTCAATTCACAACAAACTTATCATCCTATGAAGTTAAGAATCCATTTACACTAGCACGGATCCAAACGGATCCGTACCCAAATGAGCACAGATAGGCCTCCGGTTTACACTAGATCTGTGGATCCGTACCCATTTGGGTCTGCTTACTGGACTTATTTGGGATCGCTTTCGAAGGTGTACTCATTTGGATCCATGCTCGTTTAGGTCTAGTGTAAACGGTTGGAACCGTTCCCAAACGGGTACGGATCGAAGTCGAGGCAAATTTCGCTTTGTTTTCTAATTAGATTCGGGTCAAAGTGCTGAAAAGGGGCTGGACCTGGCTGTGGATCCGTTCCAGTGTAAACGCGATCTAAAATGAATCCGTTCCAGTGTAAACGCTAGCAAATACTGGCACGGTTCCAAATTGGGTCTGTACCCATTTAGATCCTTTCTAGTGTAAACGGGGTTTAAGGCTCGCTCTTTTCGGACAACAAAATGTCTTCCTGTCATTTCTTCCTGTTTCTGAATTCAAAGGCTCTTAGATTCACAAAAGCTCGATTATTAATTTCAATGATCTTATGCACCAGAGAGAAAAGAAACTAAAACTCAATTCCCCTCTTATGTTAAGCTTAGATTATTATTTTGAAATATATATCTATTGGTCGAGCGGGGTGTTTCGAAATCTGCTTTCAAAGTGAAGGTTTTTATTTTCCGACGATGGAATTTTATGTCCTTTTGCCGACCGCCCAAGACTTCTGACAAAAAGTGAATTTCCATCCAAACATCAGACCATTACCATTAAGCTCGTTCACTTAGATTCACTAGAATTACAACACGATAAGAAATCACGATAAGATCGTGCGAGTGCCGTGCAAGTGCCTCTTGTGAATTCCTTGAATGTCTCAAACGACTGCTTCTATGTTAAGGGTTTTTCTGTGAAAAACATCATCCCATCTCCCAGGCCAAAAGCCGAGTGAAATGGTGAAAATAGCACCCGATAACATGTTAACATTTGAAAATGGAATGTTAGGCTCACGGGTAGGCCCACCAGACAGTAATCCTTCAGTTATGGAAAGAGATCACTATTCTCGTGGCCCACGTTGATGTTAATCTAGTTGAAGTAACACTTAGGAAGGTTGTATAACCGAAAGCTATGATTACTGTACAGTTCTTGTAAATATTTATTTTATCTGTGTATATTGAATGTGGTTTTAGTGATTTTAGTTGAAGTGACCAAGAGATCATGGTGTTCCTAGCCACTGAACTCTCAACAGCAGAGATTAGAGAGAACACAACAGCGACGTACATAATAATGATTAAAAACAGTTTTGATCTAAAAAATATATATCCTTCCAAATCCGTAAAGGGCACCTGCAAAGGTAAAACAACTGTGTTTAATCGAACGCCCTTGACGTCCTGAAGGCGAAAACGAAGATATTTTTTAAAATTGAACCTCAGTTTCTCCGTAAGAAGCAATTTAAAGTGAATTTTCTGCAGCGCGGGACAACTTTTTCATTTCAGTCTCGTTTTCGATTCTGACGTCAGAGGTGAATAATGAAACTACGGCCTAAGGGATCTCCATACAGATGTAACTGTGATCCACACTCGGTTTTTCGTGCAAAGGTACTTTATGGACAACAAAAAATCAGTTTTCAAGCTAAATTATGAATCTCGGATACAACTGCAATTCAAAAAAGAGTTCAATGTGAGTTTTTACCAAAAAATGGATTTGGAAGGTCAGCCAAAAGTGGTGTGGTTCGCGTGTGTTGATTCGACTCGAAGAAAACGCAAATGGCCTAACGAAACCTTTCAGCTGTGCTTCTTCACGAGAATCTAATATAAAAAGGTAGAATCTTGCCAATATTGATATTTATTACTGTAAGAGTTGATTATAAAGATTTACTTGTTATGAAGGCTGGTATCAAGGGGTTAACTTGGGATTGTTGTATTAGGAAGAAAGGGGGAAGCTGCCGCCAAAAATAATTTTTAGTTAAACTTTGAAGAAATGCCAAGTTTACAAATATGATTAAAATTTCTACACCTAAAATCTGTAGACCATTATTTTATTTTACTTTCTAATACAAGTTCTTAATTACCAGACTTTACTCTTTTTTGTGAACACAAGCCTTGAATTTTGCCGAAATTTAAGAACCAGCTAAGAACAAGCTAAAGCTGGCCATTCTTAGATCAAGATTTAGTTATAAGAAATGACCATGAGACTCAGAAACAAACAAAAAACAAGCATATTGGTGAACCCTTGTGCGTCTGACAGGACAGGAAAGTAAAAAGTATTCGACAATTCAACACAAATGGCAGAAAAACAGGCTTACAAAGCATTGTAACAGTAAATAACAATTTAAGAACATTTCAGCCTGAAAATGGAAGAAAACTTAAAAACAGCCAGCTTCAAATCAAATTTACTGGTTCTTATATAAAAAAGAGTTTAATTCATGTTTTATCATCATCAATTTTATTTTTCACTTTTTCATTTTTTTCATTTCTAATTCTATTATCATTTGTCAGTCTTTGTTAAAAGTTGTATTCTTTACTTGCAATGATTTTATTTACTTGTTAAGGTGAAGGTTGAATATTGGAGTAGACTTTTTTAAAACTCAAACAGGTTAATAATTAAAAGTCTATCTCTCAGCTTGTACTTATGAAAACAATGTACACTGGGGCTCCATTTTTAGACGGAGAACATAAAGAAAACAAAATGATATCGTTTAGAACAATAGAAAAAAGAATATCTGAGCCTCTGCCAGAATTATATGGTTCTAATAAAAAATAGTGCACAATCTGAAATTATTTTTGTTGTCTGTGTTGGGAAAAACATGGAGGTAGGCAGGGACCACGAATATTTCTTTTAGAAACTCTAGAGTTAATGTAATCTCACTACAAGAATTTTCCGTAAAGAACAATAGACTCTTTTGCTCTAGGATGAATCAGGGTAATTTGTGACACCCCAAGGTAATTTGGGACACAAATGGTAATTTTGGACAGAGAAGAAACCTTTCCTTATTTGGCTTTTTTACAAAGTAAACCATCGCTATAAACGTTTTATGTAATTTTGGTTCACTTAGAATCCATTGAGGTATAATTATTGAGCAATTTTGCATTATGGAACAACAAAGCTTGCTAGGAAAGTGTTTTGTAAAGTAAAAAATTCTGTAGAACCTGTGAAAGTTAAAACTTGATGATGTTGGTCAAAGTTCTTCTTTTTGCCTATATTTGATACACAAATAGTCTCGATTCTATTGTTTTAACTATAGAAAACAATAAAAAACAATAGCAAATATAAGAAACTTCTAATACTAGGGCTCCAGACAACGCTTTTTATAAAACATGTGTTTTAATCGTCATTTTTAAAGAATACTGTATACATGTTTTTCATAAGAATCTGTATACAAGAAACTGGCGAAATTGTTCGTCTGAGATAAACTGATGGAATTTGATCATCAAAGATTTGTGATGCAATGAAAACAATCACTATCGAAAAACATTCCAAACAACGCTGTGAATTCTCTCGATGTTTATTTCTCCTATCTCGTCTTTGCTGCTCTCATCTGAACTTGAGGACTGTCCTTCTCTTCCGTTGTCAGGCAATGGTTCAAACATATTCGGCTGCCCCCACACCCAAATCAACAATTACTCCCGAAGTAGGTTTGAAAATTTGTGTCCCAACAGGCTATGAATTAACAGCCAAAACGGGTTATAACATTGATAATTATGTGCTTAAACGGCCTATACAATAACCAGAATAACAAAACATGTCTATACTGGCAAACAATGAAGGATATACAAAACGTTGCAAAAAGGGCTCATTATATACAGCCCCCGTATCGGGTTTCATTATTAACTTCTACCCAAGCATGTTGTAAAATGCGTGCCCCAATGGGTTATAAAACAACTGCCTCGATTGGCTATAAAATACCTGCCCTAACTGGTTATGAATTAACTGCCAACGGGGGTTATACAATGGCTTAATATGTGCCTGAATATGTCATACAATCACCAAATACACATTTTGTGTCAAAACTGGTTATAGAAGTACCAGATGTACAAAACGTGTCTTAACCGGCTAATGTGGCTCGTTATAGACTGCTCCTACATCGAGCTCAACACTTACTGCCATTTGCTCAAGCAGGTTTTAAAATAGGTGCCTTAACAGGCTATGAAAATAACTTACCCAGCGGGCTATACAATAGTTAAACATACATAAGATGCCCTAACGGGCTATAGAATAACCAAATATACATAGTTTACGTGAAAAAGGTAATCCAATAAATTATTTGTAACGTGCTCTTAGGGGGCTATAATATAACTAAACATATAAAATATGCCCCAACCGGGCTATACAGCACTTAGAATTCCATAACGTGTCTGAAAGGGCTATATTATAACTTACACACAAAACGTGCCAAAACAGGCTTTACAGCAGGTAAATATGCATAAGGTGCCCCAGACGACTATGAAATAACTGCTCAACGGGTTTTGATAAACTGCCCCAGTGGCTTATACAAGCTGACCAAGTTGGTTATGCACAAGGTGTCCTAGCGGGCCCAACGCAATCTACTCCAGCAGGCGAATTTAAACAAGGAGTCGACCAGCTCAACCCAGGAATATCCTGGGGAGTGTGTTTTTTTAGAGACAGGGAGGGAAGGGAAGCTACATGAATGGGAAATTGTATTGACCCCTTTGAGGAGCAAGGGGGAGAAGATAGGGGAGGTGAAGGGACGGGAAGGCAGGATCAAACTTAACTTGAAAATTCTAGCTGATCTTTTACTGTCCCCAGATCTATATCCCAGCACGAGATGGAATTTCACGTGCTGCTAACATATTAAGTTCTATTATTATTATCATTATCAATTTGTTTAAAGTTGGTTGTTACAATAGCTAATGTTAATCAAGACCAACTAAAATACAGAATAAAGACTAAAATTACCAATTTCAAGGTAAAAACAAATTCTAAAACTATACAATTTTTACAATAAAAAGCATACCAGAAACAATAGATCTAAAATAAAATTGAATAAGAAGGATTGAGTTAAATAAAGCCCAGATTTGGTATATACGTTTTGCAAAGTCTACATTCACAATTTTGGTCAGTCCAGTTTTTTTTCATTGATTTAATTTGCAATAATGACGAAGAATTCTTTATCTCAGGGGGTATATTTTGCCAGAGTCGAGCCCCTTCTATTTTCACCTATTCCACCCCTGCCCACCTATAAGCTTTCGCCCTGCTTTCTTGAGTTTACATCAGTGAACTTCCACCTACTTAGATGAGACCCCACCTCCCAACGAAAGAGATCTCAGTTGACTTGGATGAAACGTTTTTGTAGAGGATGAAAAATGCAAAAAATTTTTATTGGAAGGTGAATTAGAGGATTTTAGCAAAAGGACAGGGCAATAAGTGGAAATTCAACTTCCAAAGCTTTCTAGAATTCACGAGGATTCAGGATGTTTTTCAAAGCAGTTTTGAAAAGTCACAAATGTAATTTAGAAAGAATGAACACAAATTTAGTTGAAGATGATCGAGTAAAGATTAAAATTCATTGTTGTTAAAGATAAACTAAACAATTTGATTTTTGAGGACATTCAACATAAATCGTTTTAGTCGACTGAAATGAGCTGCGAGAAATATATCAGATTCTAATCAGAGATCTGAGAAGAAGGTGGAAGTAAGACTCGAACCCACGACCTGAACAACTGGTTAGGTTTCATTTCCGTCCCCTAGTGTGCACTCTCGTTCTGCTCGAACAACAAATCAATTTCATGACTTAAATGTTATTGTATGGAACGCCATAGCTGCCTTATGTTTTCAAAACACTTTACGTTCGGTGCTATTATATAAGGCTGTGTGGTTTCATCTTTCTATTGTGCGTTCTTACCATTCAGTGCTGTGCTCTCAACATTGTGTCCTGTGCTCACAACATGATATGTGGTGCATTCGTGGATGTGTTGTGTCCTCGCATCGTTTTGTGCTGTGCGTTTGCCATTCAATGCAGTGCCCTTAGCATTACGTGTTGTAGCCACACCATTTGATGATGCACTCGCACGATTGTTGATAAGATCATTGTGTATTGTTTCTAATGTTAGTGTTAACTGTCGTTCTGCTCTACTAGCTAAATGACTCAGAATACTTCATTTAACTTTGTATTTCTTACTTTTGTTAGGGTTAACTTTTGCAATGCTCTACAAATCAACATGGGAAGGTATATAAAGAATATATCATTTCGGTTTCCAGAGAAACTTCAACTATTTTTCAATTATCTCCACATCTACAGTAAAATCTACATAGAAACCTCTACATTTCAACTTTACCCTAAAAAGTTCATTATTATTCGAGATATTCTAACAGATTTGTATGGTTATGGCTGGTTTAAATTGACATTTTTATATGCATTTTTAGCACTCTTAAGCTTTAACGATATATCTTATATTTTTTCTGAGTAATTATTCAAGGTTGCGTGTAAACGTTTTTCTAAATCTCAGCGATTTTAGGGTAGAGATTCTTAGAGAAAGTGGTCCTTATCTGCGAGTTTTACTGTATCGCTCTCCCGAAGCATTGTACGCCTACATGAGATCTTGATCCTCATGATATCGAGGCAGGTGATGTTTCTTGAATTTGAAGAAGTACATCAAAATGATTAATTTCATAGTGCAAGGAATCTATTTACAAGAATGGAAATGAAAAGAAATTGAATATAAATTATTAGTAATCGACCTGATTTGTGCACTAATGTCAACTTCAACCTAGCTAGATTACTCTCTACTTTTGTAAAGTTTGTCTCGTGTTTGTATTGTTTGTCAGATTTCCATCTAGTTTCAAGGCTTAAGTTCTTACTACCGATTCCAATAGCAAAAAATGATAAAAAGGCAATCAAATAGTAATTCCAGGCACTAAATCAAATCTACTATTTCTAAACAAATGCTGCTGCTGCATAATTCCATCTATGTTTCTATCAAGAGAATAAATATCACATCTACTATTTCTATCCATATCATTAATCGTTAAAGCACAATCCATCAAATCTGCGTGTTCCAACCAATGCACGTTAGTTTAAAGTATCTCCTGCAGTAGGATCTTCTGCAATGAGCTCTTCCTTGGAAAACCATTCTGCCATAGGAGCTTCTCCAATCATAGACTCTTCTTCACTGGGTCCTTCTTCTTTAACATTATCTTCTATGGTAGCTAAATCTGCATTAATAGGCTCTTCTGCGGTAAAATCTTCTCCAATAGTTGACTCTTCTACTGTAGAATCTTCTCCAATAACAGACTCGTCTATGATAGGATCTTCTACGATAATAGACTCCTCTTCTTTGAGAGGATCGTCCGTGGAGGCAAAGGGGGCACAAATAGGCTCTTCTACGGTAGAATCTTCTGTGATAAAAGTTTCTTCTTTAAAAGGATCTTCATGGATTAAAGGTTCTTCCTTCTTCCAACATGTGCATCTAACTTTACCCTTGCTGTAGAATCTCCAGACTCTTCTTCGGTATGACCTTCTTCGATAATAGACTCCTCTACGGTAGGACCTTCTCCGATAATAGGCTCTTCTACCGTAGGACCTTCTTCGAGAATAGGCTCTTCTTCGGTAGGACCTTCTTCGATAATAGGCTCTTCTTCGGTAGGATCTTCTCCGGTAATAGACTCTTCTACGGTATGACCTTCTCCGATAATAGACTCTTCTACGGTAGAATCTTCTTCGATAATAGGCTCTTCTACGGTAGGACCTTCTCCGATAATAGACCCTTCTACGGTAGGATCTTCTTCGATAAAAAGCTCTTCGACGGTATGATCTTCTTCGATAATAGGCTCTTCTACGGTACGACCTTCTCCGATAATACACCCTTCGACGGTAGGATCTTCTTTGATAAAAAGCTCTTCGACGGTATGACCTTCTTCGATAATAGGCTCTTCTACGGTACGACATTCTCCGATAATGGACTCTTCTACGGTAGGACCTTCTTCGATAATGGACTCTTCTACGGTAGGACCTTCTGCGATAATAGCCTCTTCTACGGTAGGACCTTCTCCGATAATAGACCCTTCTACGGTAGGATCTTCTTCGATAATAAGCTCTTCGACGGTAGGACCTTCTTCGATAATAGGCTCTTCTGCGGTAGGACCTTCTTCGATAATAGGCTCTTCTACGGTAGGACCTTCTTCGATAATGGACTCTTCTACGGTAGGACCTTCTTCGAAAATAGGCTCTTCTACGGTAGGACCTTCTTCGATAATGGGCTCTTCTGCGGTAGGACCTTCTTCGATAATAGGCTCTTCTACGGTAGGACCTTCTTCGATAATGGACTCTTCTACGGTAGGACCTTCTTCGATAATGGACTCTTCTACGGTAGGATCTTCTCCGATAATAGGCTCTTCTACGGTAGGACCTTCTTCGATAATAGGCTCTTCTACGGTAGGACCTTCTTCGATAATGGACTCTTCTACGGTAGGACCTTCTTCGAAAATAGGCTCTTCTACGGTAGGACCTTCTTCGATAATGGGCTCTTCTGCGGTAGGACCTTCTTCGATAATAGGCTCTTCTACGGTAGGACCTTCTTCGATAATGGACTCTTCTACGGTAGGACCTTCTTCGATAATGGACTCTTCGACGGTAGGACCTTCTTCGATAATGGACTCTTCTACGGTAGGACCTTCTTCGATAATTGACTCTTCTACGGTAGGACCTTCTTCGATAATAGGCTCTTCTACGGTACGACCTTCTCCGATAATGGACTCTTCTACGGTAGGACCTTCTCCGATAATAGGCTCTTCTACGGTAGGACCTTTTTCGATAATAGGCTCTTCTACTGTAGGATCTTCTCCGGTAATAGACTCTTCTACGGTATGAACTTCTCCGATAATAGACTCTTCTACGGTAGGATCTTCTTCGATAATAGACTCTTGCACGGTAGGACCTTCTCCGATAATAGACCCTTCTACGGTAGGATCTTCTTCGATAATAAGCTCTTCGACGGTAGGACCTTCTTCGATAATGGACTCTTCTACGGTAGGACCTTCTTCGATAATAGGCTCTTCTACGGTAGGACCTTCTTCGATAATGGACTCTTCTACGGTAGGACCTTCTTCGATAATAGGCTCTTCTACGGTAGGACCTTCTTCGATAATAGGCTCTTCTGCGGTAGGACCTTCTTCGATAATAGGCTCTTCTACGGTAGGACCTTCTTCGATAATTGACTCTTCTACGGTAGGACCTTCTTCGATAATAGGCTCTTCTACGGTAAGACCTTCTTCGATAATGGACTCTTCTACGGTAGGACCTTCTTCGATTAGGGACTCTTCTACGGTAGGACCTTCTTCGATAAAAGGCTCTTCTGCGGTAGGACCTTCTTCGATAATAGGCTCTTCTACGGTAGGACCTTCTTCGATAATAGGCTCTTCTACGGTAGGACCTTCTTCGATAATGGACTCCTCTACGGTAGGACCTTCTTCGATAATGGACTCTTCTACGGTAGGACCTTCTTCGATAAAAGGCTCTTCTACGGTAGGACCTTCTTGGATAATAGGCTCTTCTACGGTAGTACCTTCTTCGATAATAGGCTCTTCTACGGTAGGACCTTCTTCGATGATGGACTCTTCTACGGTAGGACCTTCTTCGATAATGGACTCTTCTACGGTAGGACCTTCTTCGATAATAGGCTCTTCTACGGTAGGACCTTCTTCGATAATGGACTCTTCTACGGTAGGACCTTCTTCGATAATAGGCTCTTCTACGGTAGGACCTTCTTCGATAATAGGCTCTTCTACGGTAGGACCTTCTTCGATAATAGGCTCTTCTACGGTAGGACCTTCTTCGATAATTGACTCTCCTACGGTAGGACCTTCTTCGATAATAGGCTCTTCTACGGTAAGACCTTCTTCGATAATGGACTCTTCTACGGTAAGACCTTCTTCGATAATGGACTCTTCTACGGTAGGACCTTCTTCGATTAGGGACTCTTCTACGGTAGGACCTTCTTCGATAATAGGCTCTTCTGCGGTAGGACCTTCTTCGATAATAGGCTCTTCTACGGTAGGACCTTCTTCGATAATAGGCTCTTCTACGGTAGGACCTTCTTCGATAATGGACTCCTCTACGGTAGGACCTTCTTCGATAATGGACTCTTCTACGGTAGGACCTTCTTCGATAAAAGGCTCTTCTATGGTAGGACCTTCTTGGATAATAGGCTCTTCTACGGTAGTACCTTCTTCGATAATAGGCTCTTCTATGGTAGGACCTTCTTCGATAATGGACTCTTCTACGGTAGGACCTTCTTCGATAATGGACTCTTCTACGGTAGGACCTTCTTCGATAATAGGCTCTTCTACGGTAGGACCTTCTTCGATAATGGACTCTTCTACGGTAGGACCTTCTTCGATAATAGGCTCTTCTACGGTAGGACCTTCTTCGATAATAGGCTCTTCTACGGTAGGACCTTCTTCGATAATAGGCTCTTCTACGGTAGGACCTTCTTCGATAATTGACTCTCCTACGGTAGGACCTTTTTCGATAATAGGCTCTTCTACGGTAAGACCTTCTTCGATAATGGACTCTTCTACGGTAGAACTTTCTTCGATAATAGGCTCTTCTACGGTAGGACCTTCTTCGATAATAGGCTCTTCTGCGGTAGGACCTTCTTCGATAATAGGCTCTTCTACGGTAGGACCTTCTTCGATAATGGACTCTTCTAGGGTAGGACCTTCTTCGATAATGGACTCTTCTACGGTAGGACCATCTTCGATAAAAGGCTCTTCTACGGTAGGACCTTCTTCGATAATGGACTCTTCTACGGTAGGACCTTCTTTGATAATAGGCTCTTCTACGGTAGGACATTCTTCGATAATGGACTCTTCTAAAGTAGGACCTTCTTCGATAATGGACTCTTCTACGGTAGGACCTTCTTCGATAATAGGCTCTTCTACCGTAGGACCTTCTTCGATAATGGACTCTTCTACGGTAGGACCTTCTTCGATAATAGGCTCTTCTACGGTAGGACCTTCTTCGATAATGGACTCTTCTACGGTAGGACCTTCTTCGATAATTGACTCTTCTACGGTAGGACCTTCTTCGATAATAGGCTCTTCTACGGTAGGACCTTCTTCGATAATAGGCTCTTCTACGGTAGGACCTTCTTCGATAATAGGCTCTTCTACGGTAGGACCTTCTTCGATAATGGACTCTTTTACGGTAGGACCTTCTTCGATAATAGGCTCTTCTACGGTAGGACCTTCTTCGATAATAGGCTCTTCTACGGTAGGACCTTCTTCGATAATGGACTCTTCTACGGTAGGACCTTCTTCGATAATGGACTCTTCTACGGTAGGACCTTCTTCGATAATAGGCTTTTCTACGGTAGGACCTTCTTCGATAATAGGCTCTTCTGCGGTAGGACCTTCTTCGATAATGGACTCTTCTACGGTAGGACCTTCTTCGATAATAGGCTCTTCTACGGTAGGACCTTCTTCGATAATAGGCTCTTCTACGGTAGGACCTTCTTCGATAATAGGCTCTTCTACGGTAGGACCTTCTTCGATAATAGGCTCTTCTACGGTAGGACCTTCTTCGATAATGGACTCTTCTACGGTAGGACCTTCTTCGATAATGGACTCTTCTACGGTAGGACCTTCTTCGATAATAGGCTCTTCTACGGTAGGACCTTCTTCGATAATAGGCTCTTCTACGGTAGGACCTTCTTCGATAATAGGCTCTTCTACGGTAGATCCTTCTTCGATAATAGGCTCTTCTACGGTAGGACCTTCTTCGATAATGGACTCTTCTACGGTAGGACCTTCTTCGATAATGGACTCTTCTACGGTAGGACCTTCTTCGATAATAGGCTTTTTTACGGTAGGACCTTCTTCGATAATAGGCTCTTCTGCGGTAGGACCTTCTTCGATAATGGACTCTTCTACGGTAGGACCTTCTCCGGTAATAGGCTCTTCTACGGTAGAATTTTCTTGGTCGGTAATATGTTCCGCTGTACCTTCGGCAGTAACAGGGGCTTTTTGCTGGTTTTACTATGCCATTTTTCACTGCGATAGAATATAGTTTGTAATATAATTTATGAAGATATATATCTTATTATGGTCTAATATTTCATTAAATCTTTCCTGAAATTGTTTGTTGGCCCTTACTTTATATCAAACTAATTCCTTTGGCAAGGTATGGATATTCTTGATAAGGGCTTGGAAGCTTTTTAAGGGGTGGTATTTTAGGTTTTAGGGGATGTTCAACTTAGCTATAATAACATTGCATTGCATCTAAGATGATATTTGTCTTTTTGTCTTAAACGAATAATGACCCTCACTAAGGATGATTAAAACACAATATCAACCCGTTTCAAACTGAATTAATATGAAGCTAAATATCCAAGGACAGTCAAATTTGGGGTAAATGTAAAAGGAGTTACTGGGCGAAATAAGGATGGTTTTCCAAACTGACCATAAAAGTATATTTTAGAAAACTGCACTGAAACTGATATTTAGGTTATAGAGTATTTAAGGGATGATTTATGGATGGATACTACTTCATTGACAAAAACTGCTTTGTCACCAACAATTAAGCTTTTTGTCTGACGCTCAACAGAGTAATACTTCAGAAAGAGAACGAAACAAAACCCAACAAATCATTATACCTAGATCTGAATGGACATAGGCCAATCAGAAGAGTTGAATGATTGGTACAGGTTACATATTACTATAACAATCATTCACCTCTTCTAATTAGCCTATTTCGATTCAGATTTAGGTATGATAATTCTTTAGGCTGTTGTTCCGTTCTCTTTCTGACGTATTACTCTGTTGAATCTCAGACGGATAGCTTAATCATCCTTAATTTTGTAAATCTATCAATTTTTCTACCTATATTAAAGATGATATTTCATTCATATTCCTTGTATTTTATGGTCACCATGTTAGCTGTCAGGACTAATTCATAGTCTTGACTATTCATACAGGATAAAAATCCCTTCCATTAAATTACATTAAGTCGGAGCATAATAATACATAGAAGAGATTTCCATTTAGATGAAATATAATAATAGTCATATAAAGAACCTAGCGGCTAGTTGATCTTGTAGCTAGTCACACCCAAACTCAAAATAATGTTGTGTCAATTGTGTTAAGGTGATTCAAATAGACAGGCAATTTCCGGTAACTATAAAGCAATCTGCCTAACCTTTGATTCTATGTTAAATTTCTTTTATATTGACCGTGGAGATTTGAATAAGATTTGGATACATTTTTATACAAGTCTTATGTGTTTTGAATTAGTGTAGTTAGACAGCACTGGATCAGACCTTTCGATTGATATATAATTTATTTATTTGTGATAAAATCTTTAAAATATTCTGACGTCATCGATCCAGTGACGTCACACTTAATCTTTATTTAGAATTGATGCATCTCATTCCGAATTTTCATTCGAGGAACAATTATTGTTTATATAATTAGGTTGTAACTTTGTATGTAACTTTTCACTTTCTTTCCAATTATATAAACAACTAGGATTTTGACATGACATGCTTAAAACACTGTTGCTGTATTTAATATTTGTTCATTGACTGCAAGGTCGATTTAGGTGGGAGCGATGGAGAAAGATCGAGATAAATCAATTCTAAAAATAGTGTAAGTATGACATCATTTGATCGATGACGTCACAAGAAATTTTCTGATTTTTGTCAAAATTAAATAAATTCTATATCAATCGAAAGGTCTACTCAAGGGCTATATAACTACACTGATTTCAAACACAATAGACTTACACAAATTATTTATAGCCATATTAGTTCTAAGATGGCAGTTATTGACGTCATCAAAATAGACCTTCCGGTTAAAATAAAAAATGCAAGTCTTATTCGAATCTCTATGGTAGATGTAGTAACGACAAAAGTATTAAATCCAAGGTTAGGCTGGTTGATCGATAGTTACAGGAAATTCCTTGTCCAAAAGACTAGTTTAATTTTCTTTTCAGCTCATCAAATGTGTTTTGGGGTTATTCTTGAATTTGCTTCCTGTACAGAAATCCCTGATTGTAGATGGAATACTAATCCAGGCTTTTTCAAACTTGTGTACCGAAAGCTGATTCTAGCGTATTTAAGTTTGAATTCAGGAATTTGGATAGTCACGCAATTTCATTTTGTATAACTTTAGTGTGTGTTCCGTGTTTTACAGTTATTTCAAAGGCTTTCAGGGCAGATTTCTTTATCATCTTGTTGTAAGTCTACAGTGATCGGTCGAGTTTTATGATTTTTTCAACGGTCAGCCAATCACTAGACAGTCAATCTTTAATTTGAGCATTTTGGGAAAAGATGAATTTACAATAATAGTTCTGTGATAGAAACTGAGAAATTTTCTACAGCTCGAAATATGCGAACAAGGCATTCTTTAAGCATGATGCATATGTTACACATTTTTGGTACACTCTTAGATTTCAAATTTGAAATACACCCCTTCAATATGAATTGGGACACCGAGCAGCAAAATGGCTACTAAAACTGTAAACAACTGTTATAGCTTGATTTTATTTTAGCACTGAACAGGACAATTACACAGTTGAAAAGGAAAATATTCTCAAAAATATCAAAACAATTGTTGCATAAATGTATTAATATCACGTTTGACTGAATGAATTTCTATTACTCTCTTTGAGAAAAACCTACCTTATGGATAAATGTTAATACAACATGGCCCTGGATGAAGCCTTAAGTTTAGAACACCTCAAGCCTACTGTGCTATTTTATTGTCCTGGTTTGAGACAATAGTTAATGCACTCGCCTGTATGCGTAACAATCCGGGATTGAGACCCAGTGGTGGAATGTGTTAATTGCAGTAGCCTGCTCTGGTATTATTTGATTTCCTGTGTTAAACCATTTCTTATGAATAAATATCACTTTGGGAGGACATTGTGACCAAATGTAGATTTTTGGCACGATCAAAGAACAATTATTGTTTATATGTTTACTATGGATGATGCTTAAGTCTTTTGGAGTGTTATTTTGTACTAGTAAGAAATGGGTGTCATTGAATTTCAATGTCATCAAGTTTTCCTTTTTTTATTTTTCATAGCTTGGTGAATACTTCTTGAAGTTGATATGATTCCCAAAGAGAAATACAACTGAAAATATGAAGAAAATGAGGTGATTACTGTTTTCTTTTGTTACGTTTATTACCCCGTGCGTGCGTGAAAAACTGAGATTGTCGTGTGTCTGTGTGTGCAGTTCAATTTCAAATCCCTAAACATTGTCGAGGAACAGCAATCAACCAACCGTCGATCAATTATTTTGCCCTATGGCTGTAATGGCCGTGGCTGTTTATTGCTCGGTATCACCAGAGCTCACCACTGGTAGAAAAAGCTCTTCTTTGATGGGACTGTGGCTATAAAATGTGCAAAAAGATAGGTTTAAGGAGATAAAAGGGAAAGAGAGTATATTAAATTTTAGGGAAAATCAATTGGAAAAGCAGCAAAATTCGATCAAAATCAAACACACAATACCTTTTCCAGTCAGTTCAGCCATTTCATTTGGTTTTTCTTCTTGGTCCTCTTTAGGACTTTCTAAGTCTTTTATCAGATCATCTCCAGCTTCTTTCAGGTCATCTGCATCTGCTTTCAGATTATTTGCATCTTCTTTCAGATCAATATTTTTATGATCACCTGCATCTTGTTTTGGATCATCTAGTTTTGTTGCCTTCAGATCATCAGCATCTTCTTCCTGTTTATATGCACCTTCTCTTACATCATCTGCATCTTCTTTCGGATCAGCAGTATCTTCTTTCAGATCAATATTTTTATGATCACCTGCATCTGGTTTTGGATCATCTAGTTTTGTTGCCTTCAGATCATCAGCATCTTCTTCCTGTTTATATGCACCTTCTCTTACATCATCTGCATCTTCTTTCGGATCAGCAGCATCTTCTTTCAGATCAATATTTTTATGATCACCTGCATCTGGTTTTGGATCATCTAGTTTTGTTGCCTTCAGATCATCAGCATCTTCTTCCTGTTTATTTGCACCTTCTCTTACATCATCTGCATCTTCTTTCGGATCAGCAGCATCTTCTTTCAGATCAATATTTTTATGATCACCTGCATCTTGTTTTGGATCATCTAGTTTTGTTGCCTTCAGATCATCAGCATCTTCTTCCTGTTTATATGCACCTTCTCTTACATCATCTGCATCTTCTTTCGGATCAGCAGTATCTTCTTTCAGATCAATATTTTTATGATCACCTGCATCTTGTTTTGGATCATCTGAATCTGCTTTCAGATCATCTGCATCTTTCTCCTGTTTACTTGCATCTTCTATTAGATTGCCTGTATTTTCTTTAGGATCAGCTGCATCTTCTTTCGGATTAGCAGCATTTTCTTTCAGATCAAAATGTTTATGATCATCTGCATCTTGTTTAGGATCATCTGAATCTGCTTTCAGATCATCTGCATCTTCTTCCTGTTTATTTGCATCTTCTCTTAAATCTTCTGCATCTTCTTTGGGATCAGCAGCATTTTCTTTCAGATCATTTGAATTTTCTTTTAGATCACCTTCATCTTTCCCCGGCTTGCTATAATCTGAGCTATTAAACTCGAAAGCTGTGTCCTTTGCTTCCAGTTGTTCATCCTGAATCGCCTGGTTTTCGACTCCATCTTTTTCCTCTATCAGCTTAGTGCCTTTATGAATGAAAAGTAATCAAAACTTGAAACATAGGACAGCATACTATCAGAGGCGGACTGGCATAGAAATCCCAGGGTTGCTACCTTCCCAAAGGGCCCGCAGTTTTGCGGGGTGCCATACCCTACAGCGTGATTACGGTAAATTAAGTGAGTGGAGAAGGCATTGAAATGGGGTGGTCTGGGGACAAAGCCCCGGGAAAAGTTTTAGGCCAGAACTAGACCAGTTAAATCACATTGCCATCATTTGAATCAATGGAGCTCTACAAAATGCCATCACGTAAGCCGGTTACCAAAATCTTGCCATTGCGTCATCTGTTTTTCAAGCTTTTATCGGAAAAATTCTTCCCAACCTATATCCTGCCATTTTCTCTTCTGTTTTAACGGAATCTCGAGGACCATCTTTGGGCCCATCAAGTCACCAAATCTTTCGTATGCACTCTTTCCTTAGTCTTAGAACGATTCTCACAATGCAATATCAGCCTACCCCCAAAATGGAAGTCTTGAAAATGTTGTGATAGTTTCATGAAGGAAAATATTTAAGAATGCCAAAAATCACTTTATGGCATTATAACAAACCGGGCAAGCCATTGCAGGATTACGAAAGCTGCAAGATGGAGAGGATACCTAAGCCTAGAATCCTAATCAATCCTGATCCCCATATCCGTATCTATATTAGGTTGAGTGTCATTTTCTTGCTCACAGAAATTGTTAATTGCAAATCTTGATTTTTCTCAAGCAAGGGCCCGGATTCTACGAGATTGTAAGGGCCCGGGTTGCGTTCGCAACCTAGCAACCCTGACAGTCCGCCACTGCATACTATGATTCAGTTAATGAATTTAATGATACATGAAATTCAATCAAAAGTGAGTTACGGAATTCAGTTAGCAACCCCTAGAAAATTGATGTATGGAAGGGTGAGAGGATGGAAAAAAGCATTCGACTACAGTCACAAGCTAGATTCCTTTCTTAGTGCAGGATCAGATATTATACGTTTCCTAGTTCAATCGAATATTTTATCTAGAAATAAGCATACCTTGTTTATAAAAGTTTAAATTTGAAAATCACTTTGCTTTTCGACTCTCTATCTTGAAAAAAACCCTGAGGGCATCAAGCATGGGGAGTCTGGAGAGACATTTTCTTAACAACCCTAACGCTAAAATTTGAAATGAGAAGAATGTAATATATTTTTCCAAATTTTATTAGTAAATTTTAATGTAGTTATTTACCTTTTGAAATTGCGTTAAATTTACCATTATTATTCATTATTTCGTAAATCTGATGTTAGGGCTTTTAAATATAATAAACTCACCATGCAGGCATAGCGCTGTCCCAAGAATGGAGACAAGGAACAGGATGGTTTTCATATCAGCACCTATCATCCGCCACCGTCATGATATCGGCTCAGTATGCTCTTTGTGTCTTGACCTTGACGGCGCCCTAGTGAACTGACGATATCTTGTGCAAAACATTCCTTTTAAATTGATGATCAATGTGTATTAACCCTTAGACAATAACAATTGTCCTTTGCCAAGACTTTGCATTTTAGAATGGCAACATCACCAGACCGTTAAGAGACGTAGCAGCCGGGGGACAGTAGAGCTTTGTATCCCTCAAGATTTGGCATAGGATGTTCAGTACTGTTGAGGATGTTCTGTGCTGTTGAGGATGTTCAGTGCTGTTTAGGATGTTCAGTGCTGTTGAGGATGTTTAGTGCTGTTGAGGTGTTCTGTGATGTTGAGGATGTTCAGTACTGTGGGGATGTTCAGAACTGTGGGGATGTTCAGTACTGTTGAGGATGTTCATTACTGTTGAGGATGTTCAGTGCTGTGGAGGATATCATCAGTACATTGAAGGTTATTAGTACTGTGGTAGGATTTCATCAGTACTGCTAGAGGATTACATCAGTATACTATAAAGAGATACTATCAGTATTGTCGAGTATATTCAGTACTGTTGAAGTATACCACAAACACTATGGAGATAAGACCCAAAGTACTAATGGTTTACTCCCATATTACTGAATATCCTCTATATTACTGATGGCATCCGTCTACACTGACATTATCTCTCCACAGTACTTATGCTATCACTAACATACTTGGTATCCTCCTCAATTTTACACAGACGTTCCAAAGGCTGAAAATCTAATAAAGACCCCCCTTCGTTGACCGCCAAGGTCTTGGAGCATACTAAAAGCCGTTTTAGGTTTAGTGTATGTGAAGAAACATTTGAAAAACATGTTTTCGTCACCCAAGCAATCATACCGAAAGAAAACAACTTAAATTGGGGGAGAGGCTCCCAAAACCACTAAATGTGCATCAGAAAGATTTATCGTTTGATTATAAAAATATTTATTTTCTTGCGGCCTTTTCTAATTTAAGAATGTCATTAAAAAGAAAATGTTGTAGCTTTGTAGCTAATTGGAGTATTAAAACCTGTGGGTTTTACAATTAACTTGGAATTTCCTATCAATTTTGTATTAATTTTTAATTGCCTTGTAGAGTTTGGTGAAAAACTTCCTGCCCGTTTTCTTTCTGAGCTAGAAATTAGGATATTAACCATGATACAATAAAACAAAAAGGTGAGTCTTTGATCGGCACAGAACTTCAGGATTTTGAGAATAATTGGAAATATCATAGCGAGACATAATATGTACTCACGTTTTGTGAGGAAAAGACCGAAAATGAAAACTAGCGAGTTAACATTTCCAGGGGTTGGTCAAAACTGGCCGTTCAGAAAGAAGGTGAATGATTGGTGGGAAAGGAGGTGCTGAGAACCAACAAATCATTGGTCCACTGAGAAGAAAATAAATTATCTAGAGAAAGTGAACGAACTCTTTGTGTCTATACAATGTGACATCATCATTGGTTTTGATGTAGACAGACTTCAAAATCCTAAATGAAATAGAGCCTTACTCTGGTTATTTTACGAAGACAGTCCTCACTGTAGTTTGGAGCACATTCTGGGTTGTAGAGTAAATATCGACCTATGCTTTCTAGGGTTTGGTAGTATTTTAGTATCTCTAAAGTTTCAGAGATGCGAGATAGCTATTGTAATTTGAGAACAGTTTGTTGGCGTATGCTTGAGGGCTGAAAAAAGGAATGCTGAGGCTCTGTACCCATCAGAGAAATAAATTTTTTGAATCTGATCTTTTCTCAAAAGCATTGCGTTCTCTATAACAGCCTCATTGTGCTCGATGCACGAGGATACATAGTGATATAGACTGTCTGATGATTATGAAGCTCCGAGTTACAGAGAAAGTCTCTCATCTTAATCTGATCTTATATTTCAATTAGGGTGTGTTGGAGCATTTCACTTCAGAGCTACTTCAACATTTTTCAAAAACTTACAACCTTTTGTAATAACTGCTCTAATGGATGTCTAAATTTGTCATGAAAGAATTGGTGCGATTGATGTGCCTATGGGCACAACAAATCAAGGTAATCAGGGTGTCTCCCCCCTCTAATGCGTACTGCTCATCCGTAAAGGTACACAAAGATTTTACTACCCCCATGCTACTCAAAGATGTCTCCTCACTGTAAACAACCATCCCCACTATACTCAAAGATACCTCCCCACAGTTCTGAATATCCACAACGTTACTCCAAGATGCCTCCCAACGGTACTAGTCCTATCCACAGTACCCAATCTTAACATTTAGCTGTTGAGATATCAATCCAAATAATTTTTTAGAATGATACTGACTCTTGCGTGACTCGAACCCACATCATCTAGTTTGGTACTATAGTGCACCAGATTACTAATCTTAGCCTATAGCTGTTAAAATTCATCAATCGAGATCATTTGTAAGAATGAAAATGACCCACGTAGGACTCAAACCCAAGACTTCTGGAATAATACTGTAGTGCACTAGAGTCCTAATCTTAGCTTAAGGCTATTGAAATATATCAATTTTTATAATGTGTGAGAATGAAAATAGCAGGACTGGATGGATTCGAACCCTCAAACCATAGAGCCCTAGCAGGGCTCGAACCCACGACCTTTAAATAAGTATTACAGTGCAAAAGAATACTACCCCTAGCATGTAGCTGCTAAGATATATCATTATCAATCGTGATCGAGATAATTTGTGACATTTAAAATTTCCCAAGCAGGACTCAAACTCACTACCTCTGGATGGATACTTTAATAAACAAGAATACTAATCCTAGCCTATACCCTCACTGCATTGATTCACACGGAGGCATACCCTTTGAAAATTTTGAAATTTAGGCTTTCGAAGATGCAATTTGGTGCATTGCAAGAAAGTAATCTACGTAAAAATTAACCGAAAGGTATAGTGAAAATCTAATGTTTTAAAAAGCAATGTTATTTTGGAACAGAAGGGGTGTTTTGCCCAAAAGTGGACCGCCTCCGCCGGGCTTGGTGGACTATTGATAATATTGCATTAACAAGTCTCAAGTTTCATTCATTTTCTCAACAAAATCAATTAGCTACAATAGGAGATACTACATTGATTACGGTCAATACAAATCCTTGATAATTACCTACCTGGGCACTGACCAATTCCGAGCATTGAAGTAATCAGAGAGTGCGTGGCCGAGTGGTTAAGACGTCTGACTCGTAAACCTAAGGTAACAATGGCCTTTGGTTCAAACCCCGCATTGAACAGTTTGGTCGCTGTCGGTAATACTAGCCTGGGTCGACCAGTGCCATGTGAGGGAAATCTGGTAGCTGCAGCAGGTAGTTGCAGCTGACTGATGGTAAAACATCCGTGGCCCCTGCTGGAAATAAATCTCTCAGACTAGCCACACAGGCTAACCACAGAAGGCTAGCCACGCTAGATATAATTACCTACCTACCTACCTATTAAAACTTCCAATCTCAATGAGGAGAATATAGAAACTCCCATATTTATGTGTTTGACAATCCCGATCCACATTTCGTTTTCATTCTTAAATCTCAGCCCCTAGGAAGTCCAATCCGATTTTCCTCTTTATACACTTGTATCAATTGATTTGTCTAGATAGTTCTCTGTTTTTATCATTGTGATTTTATATTTCTATGCGCCGGTTTGATAATTTATAGATTCGATTTCTGTAAAACTTTGATGGCAAAATAAAACTGATGCTTTTACAATGTCTGTCCTTCATTGTCTGAACTATGAACAACCTTTCCTTGCTAGATTCTCCAGCAAGAATTCTCTCAGAAGCGAAATGTTTTCAAAATGCTGAGAATTTTCAAATTTTAAGCAAAAGGACTCGAATGGAATCAAAGTCAAATCTATAGGTGCTAAAAGGTAAATATTGCTGAGTTTAAGTGACTGATAGTGGTGGTTTAAAAGGGGGCAAAGGAGGTTATTCAGGCGAAAAGGGCGCCTTGAAACACAAAAAAATGTAAAGTATTGTTTAGAAAATGTCCATTCTCCCTACATTTTGTGAACGCAGATGATTGCTTAAGATTGATAACCATTTAACTATAGACAACCTTAATTTGTGAAAATGTCCCTAATAAGAACCTTTTAGGATAAAGCCTCGGCGGGTATCTTAACTAGGATATGGTAGTGGCAGCGGCGATGTGCCATTTTTAGGGTACCTTTTTAAAATCAAATACGGAATTATGGGTGTATATTTTCACTTAATAGTCTGTTGTACCCAAAATCATGGGTATGAATTTTGAAGAAAAATAAAGAAAAAAGAAATGCTGTGATCGTAGATCAACCCGAAGAAGAAGAATGACAACATTTACATTGATGTGTGATATGAGATTTTTATTTAGGAATATTTTGGCTTATTCAGATACAATTATATGGTGCTACTGAAATTCTTTTCTTTTACATATTCTGTCACACGGAAATATGGCCCCAATTTTCTTTTCACAATGGCATATCCCTATCACTTAAACCCCTAAGATCCCCCCCTCCCGAGGATAAAGCTGTAAAATTAAGAATCTCATATGCGGGATTTACGACATTAATTCAACCAGTCACAGCATTAGCTTATTTTGTTTGCCAACTTTGATGGTTTTTTAATAAGTTTTTGGAAATATCAATATTTTACTTCTTATTGGAAATCACTTCTTCGAATTGGAAATAACATGAGTAAATACACTCGGTCTTACCCAGGCTGTTTCTGTTGCCGCTACAAAAAATCAAAGACTTGTCATGGTAAATGGCGACTGTCGTGTCAAATATCTGGAAAAAACATGATAACCAGGCTGTTCTTGTCTCACACTTTGCAGCCGCTTGTCATTTTCGTTTTTAACAGCTGGTCATTGTGGTAATGCAAATAAACTTATCAATACTTAATGAGCTAATAGACAGGGAATTTTCCATAACATTCTAGCAAATTGGGTAACCGAAAATCTGAAGACAGTTTTGGAATCCTTGAGGGAAGGCGGTCATTTTAAGCCCTGGGGACATTCTGGGAAATGAGCCATTGTGACGTAATTGATGACGTCATGTGACCACGGTCACAAAAAATCCAACTTCCGAATATTCGGTCGCTAATCACATCATTGGAAAGAGCATCGAAAACTGAGCAAATACTTATATTACACTGATGTTATTTGACTTACCCTTCAAAAGATATAACGTATTGAAAAATTCAAAATGGCGGATAGCAATTGAGTGTATTAGTCTGTTTGTTTCTATTCTTTTATCGGAATTTAATGAGGGAACAGTTTTCCTTTATTGTTACTGCATAGAAATGATTAGAACATTTCAATAGGAGCCACTGAGTTGAAATTTAAGCTAAGCTGAATAGATTTATTGAATTTATGATTAAATTCCATTGTCCGTTTATGGCAGCCAGTTGGCAGACGAATCGTCACTTGAAGAGAAATCATACATTTCCCACGCATTTTCCCATATCACCTTCTTCAAATCCTCACCTCTGTCCTTCGTTTCCCACCTTGGGTAACGCATGTGCAGTACAGTGAAGGTGTGTAGTACGGTAGAGGATATTCAGTACAGCAGAGGGATATCATCAGTACGGCGGAGATATCTTATGCACGTATACGATGGGAGATATTTTCAGTACTGCGATGGAGGGATATCATCAGTACGATGAAGGGATATTATAAATACTATCGAGAAATACTGTCGGTAATCGAAGGATTTTCAGTGCTAATTGGGGTTATCATCAGTTCATAAGAGGGATACCATTAGGACAGTGGAGAGTATTCAGTACAGTGGAATATCTTCCATCAACTCTACTGTAGATATCCCTTCGCCCTACTCATCATATGCCTCTACTTACTTATGATATTCCTCCGCCGTAACTGATGATATCACTCCACTGTGCTGAATTCCTTCAACTGTACTGAGGATATCCCTTTGTCCAACTCAATATATCCTTCCACCGTACTGACAATATCCCTCCGATGTGCTGAATACCTTCAATGGTACTGAAGATATCCACACATCGTACTGATCTGATAATATGCCTCTACGATACTGATTGTACCCGTCTGCGTTACTAGATATGGTCTCACTTACAGAACAACCTCCATCGTACTGCACATACATTACCTCAGAGAATTTCTTCATCTGCATTTTTTTGCTTGAGTGAACCGTGTTATCCAATATAACAAAATTCTAAATGCATGCCTTAAATAAACATGTTGGCCTAGTTCTTTCATTAAACTATCTACACTTTTATTATGAGACGATTAACGGAACGGTTAACGCTTAACACTTTTAATGCCTCAGTACTAAGATTTTCAATTAACACGGTTAACGGCTTTTATTTAAATAATAAGGCTATTATTTAAATAAAAGCCGTTAACCGTGTTAATCGTGAGAATCTTAGTACTGAAGCATTAAAAGTGTACAATAGAAGGATATCATCAGTGCGATGGAGGGATATCATCAGTAAGATGAAGGGATGTTATAAATACTATGGAGAAATCGGTAATCGAAGGATTTTCAGTGTTAATTGGGGTTATCCATCAGTTCATAAGAGGGATACCATTAGGACAGTGGAGAGTATTCAGTACAGTGGAATATCTTCCATCAACTCTACTGTAGATATCCCTTCGCCCTACTCATCATATGCCTCTACGTACTGATGGTATTCCTCCGCCGTACTGATGATATCACTCCACTGTGCTGAATACCTTCAACTGTACTGAGGATATCCCTTTGTCATACTCAATATATCCTTCCACCGTACTGACGATATCCCTCCAATGTGCTGAATACCCTCCACAGTACTGAACATATCCACTCATCGTACTGATGATATATGTCTCTATGATACTGATTGTATCCTACTGCGTTACTAAATATAGTCACAGCACAACCTCCATTGTATTCAGTACAGTCGAATATCCTCCGTCATCCTGAAGATATTTCAGTGAAATAGCTGACTATTTCCTTTTATTGATAGCTCCCTATGCTGAATCTAATTCTTTAGGAATGACGCTAGACGATTCCACTTTCAGCTCTTCTTAGATTCGCAATGTGGTCGTTACATACGTTTCAGTTGTGTTTCCATTGTAGAAAACGGTTCGATTAATGAACTATTGTCATACTTTAAAACCATCGAGACAGAACTACGGAAAGCAAGAGTTCATTATTAGAACCTTTTTCTACAATCGAAAGACAACTGAATCTAAAAGGGGCTGAAAGTGAAATCGTCTAGTGTCATTCCTAAAGATTTAGTTTCAGCAGAGGGAGCCACCAAAAGAGTAAATTATCAGCTATTACATTAGTTTCACTGCACTGAAGAAGTGATTCCAGATGTTTCGATTGAAATGAATGGATGGGCATAGAATGGAAAAGCCGAGCTTTTTATGCCTTTCTGCAATCCTTGACATAAGGTATGAGACAGTGCTTGATTGCCACTCGATATATACTAATTGTCGAAGAAAGACCCCCATCCCCCCTAAACAATGTTGTTTCAGAAGTTGCTTTGGTGCGGAAATGCATCTGCAACATCCTCCGATGATATCCAGACCTAATATCAACATTGGTTTGGTGGCAGGGGGAGCTCCAACATCATCTTACAGGTTAATAGCTGCATGTTAAAGATAATGCTAAAATCACCATTGTGTCTCAAGACCTTATGGCGAGGATTGTCTCGGAGCCAACTTTTCTTAAACTCATCGTACATAAAAGAAAATTACTTTTTTATACCAGTTTCACTAGCTGAGTTCGATTCTGGCATCAAAATTGTTACCACTCTGCTCTGTATACTATTGTGACGTCATTTATAGTGAAAAGGAGGCTGAATTGGATCTCAGGCTATTAGGCCCTTTGACTACTTCGTATGTTATGTTTTTACATGTTATATTGGATAACACGGTAAACGGAACGGTTAACACTTAACACTTTTAATGCTTCAGTACTAAGATTCTCACGATTAACACGGTTAACGGCTTTTATTTAAATAATAGCCTTATTATTTAAATAAAAGCCGTTAACCGTGTTAATTGAAAATCTTAGTACTGAGGCATTAAAAGTGTTAAGCGTTAACCGTTCCGTTAATCGTCTCATAATAAAAGTGTAGATAATTTAATGAAAGAACTAGGCCAACATGTTTATTTAAGGCATGCATTTAGAATTTTGTTATATTGGATAACACGGTTCACTCAAGCAAAAAAATGCAGATGAAGAAATTCTCTGAGGTAATGTATGTGCAGTACGATGGAGGTTGTTCTGTAAGTGAGACCATATCTAGTAACGCAGACGGGTACAATCAGTATCGTAGAGGCATATTATCAGATCAGTACGATGTGTGGATATCTTCAGTACCATTGAAGGTATTCAGCACATCGGAGGGATATTGTCAGTACGGTGGAAGGATATATTGAGTTGGACAAAGGGATATCCTCAGTACAGTTGAAGGAATTCAGCACAGTGGAGTGATATCATCAGTTACGGCGGAGGAATATCATAAGTAAGTAGAGGCATATGATGAGTAGGGCGAAGGGATATCTACAGTAGAGTTGATGGAAGATATTCCACTGTACTGAATACTCTCCACTGTCCTAATGGTATCCCTCTTATGAACTGATGATAACCCCAATTAGCACTGAAAATCCTTCGATTACCGACAGTATTTCTCGATAGTATTTATAATATCCCTTCATCGTACTGATGATATCCCTCCATCGCAGTACTGAAAATATCTCCCATCGTATACGTGCATAAGATATCTCCGCCGTACTGATGATATCCCTCTGCTGTACTGAATATCCTCTACCGTACTACACACCTTCACTGTACTGCACATGCGTTACCCAAGGTGGGAAACGAAGGACAGAGGTGAGGATTTGAAGAAGGTGATATGGGAAAATGCGTGGGAAATGTATGATTTCTCTTCAAGTGACGATTCGTCTGCCAACTGGCTGCCATAAACGGACAATGGAATTTAATCATAAATTCAATAAATCTATTCAGCTTAGCTTAAATTTCAACTCAGTGGCTCCTATTGAAATGTTCTAATCATTTCTATGCAGTAACAATAAAGGAAAACTGTTCCCTCATTAAATTCCGATAAAAGAATAGAAACAAACAGACTAATACACTCAATTGCTATCCGCCATTTTGAATTTTTCAATACGTTATATCTTTTGAAGGGTAAGTCAAATAACATCAGTGTAATATAAGTATTTGCTCAGTTTTCGATGCTCTTTCCAATGATGTGATTAGCGACCGAATATTCGGAAGTTGGATTTTTTGTGACCGTGGTCACATGACGTCATCAATTACGTCACAATGGCTCATTTCCCAGAATGTCCCCAGGGCTTAAAATGACCGCCTTCCCTCAAGGATTCCAAAACTGTCTTCAGATTTTCGGTTACCCAATTTGCTAGAATGTTATGGTAAATTCCCTGTCTATAAGCATATAAATAAGGAAGAGGCAGAGCGAGACTTCATCACAAGCTACCTCGAGGATAGAAGACTCAACAATTGCAGAGAAGCAAAAGAAATCATTGAAGCCATGGCAAGCCGGAAGATCGTATTTCTTGTCCTAACCCTCGCCATCGCGTTGGGACTGTTCACTTCGGCGGATGCTTTTGGAGGCCAGACCAATTTGTGGCAGGGCAAACGCTCTGAGTCAGGACAGGTATGTTTCCCTATTCTTCTCTTCATTTCATCCAGGTATTGATACCCAAGATGGGGGGGGGGGGGGGGGAGTGTAACTCATATAGGTGACCTAGTATACATGTGTCTGTGACAGTACAAAATATGGACCCATAACCAAGGCAAATGATGGTGAGGAAAATTTGAAACATCGCAAAACATATATCTACTGAAGCTTTTCATCTGACACTAATCAGAGTATTACGTCAGAACAGTCTCTGATCGGTACAAAATTTGAGGATGGTGAAGAAAAATCGGGAACATAGGTAAACACGATAACTACTTAAGCTTTGCATCTGACACTCATCCGGGTAGTACGTCAGAACAGTCTTTGATAGGTACAGAACTTAAGGATGGAGAGAAAAATCAAAGCAAAAGACATAACTGTAATTTCCTCTCAGTCTCCACGCAGAAAGGACACAGACATTTTGTTATTGAGAGGAGCAAGATACAAGTTCCAGAATAGATTAATTACACGTGACATGTGTGTTACGGCCTAGGGGGCCTGGGACCCACTCCATTACAATAACTAATGAAGCTTTGCGTCTTAAACTCATCAGAGAAGTAGTTACGTCAGAACAGTCTTTGATTGATTGGTACAAAGCTTGAGGATAGCAAAGAAAATCAGAAACTTAGCTAAACATATAACTACTTAGATAACAAGATATGGATAGAAATTGGCCAATCAGAGTGGAGGTGAGTGATTGGTATAGTAAGAAACAACCAATCATTGCCGGGAGTCTATGGAAACGAATAATGAACTGTTAGCGAAAGAGGTCTAGTGCAAGAAGACCTTTTCCCGTCTACATAATATGGGATACATAGGGTTGTTGTAGAGGGACTCAAAGATTCCTATGAAATGTTGTCCATTTTTCTATATTCATTACTTCACCTGATAAAAATGATCGCATTCTTTAAGTTTTAAAATTAATTATCCCCTTATAGTCTTGGTGTGTGATATCAACTGCTTTCAAAACCATTCCTAAGTGTGCAACCTTGTTTGATCACACAAAGTTTCATTCTTAAAGAAGCATATTTGGTATTTTAATGGTTTTCTTCGATGTAAACCATCAATTTAAGCGGTTTAGGGTAAAGAGAAATGTCCAAATCTTTTTTGTTTGTAAGCAATTTTGAAGGCTTGAAATTTAGAACATTCAACCAACTTTCAAGGCTGGCATCGAAGTCGAGTTGCTTATTAAAAAATGTGTATTGTTGACTGTTTAATCTGTGATTACGAAAGTCGACCTCTCCTTCGTTTAGAATTCCTGACTATGTCCCTTCTCTTGGACATCAATAAGTATTAAGTCTCCCTGGGTACCCAACGTCAGAAAAGTCTAGAAATTAGGCCTGATATCTGATGTACTTAAGAAAAGTTTGGAAGCTAGGCCTAAAATCTGATGTACTTCAGAAAAGTTTGGAAAAAAGGCCTTTAATTTGATTTACTTCAGAAAAGATTTGATGCTAGGCCTAGAATCTGATGTACTTCAGAAATGTTTTGAAGCTAGGCCTAGAATCTGATGTACTTCAGAAAAGATTTGAAGCTAGGCCTAGAATCTGATGTACTTCAGAAAAGTTTTGAAGCTAGGCCTAAAATCTGATGTACTTCAGAAAAGTTTGGAAAAAAGGCCTTAAATTTGATTGACTTCTGAAAAGTTTTAAAGTTAGGCCTAAAATCTGATGTACTTCAGAAAAGATTTGAAGCTAGGCCTAGAATCTGATGTACTTCAGAAAAGATTTGAAGTTAGGCCTAAAATTCGATGTTCGTTTTATTCTAGGCCCATGCCCCTGCTGTGAGAGGGGAATTCATCAAAAGAGGATTGTGCACAGAGTGCTACAAACATTGCCCACCCCCGTCCAACGCTGAGGAGGACAGTGAATACCAGAAATGAAGATTGTATTGAACATATCAACAATTATGAAAATTAGTCGGCGATGATATGAAATAAAGTAAAGTAGATTTTAGATGTTAAGCTCAGCAAATTGTAACAAATGAAGAATATGTATAATTCGTTATCTTTATTTTAAAGCCTGCCATCCAAATTACTGGAACAACCCCGAGAAACGTCTATGCAGTACTAAAGGGGATGTTCAGTACTGTGGGGGATATCACCAGTACATTGGAGGACATTCAGTACTGTGGGGGATATCACCAGTACATTGGAGGACATTCAGTTCTGTGGGGGGTTTCCAGTACAGTGAAAAATACACTCAGTACTGTAAAGATAACATTAAAATTGCTTATGGTGTTTTGCATGTTCTTATTGGTATTTCTTAGAGTGAAAAATTAGCGGAGTGCGTCAAAGGGCCTGTTTGTTTTTCGCCATGTCTGTCAATGGGCAAAAAGACTTCACCTGCCAGACCCGGGGCTTACAATTGATGTTTCCTACTCCTATAGAATACCATTAAAATAACAATTTGCGTTTATATGGAAAATAAAACTTCATTCCACACTACCGGTATAGTGAAGTTTCGCCTCCCAGCAGGTCAAGTTGCACTCAGGTGAAGTGAAGTTTTTCCATATAAACTCAAAACTACCGGTGAGGTGGAGTAATTTCGACCTTATTACAAATGGAAAATCAATGATGCATTGACGATTAATGACGTCTTGAGATACCTCGCCTTCCAGACGAGGCATGAAAATCCCATATAAACAGTGCTTGAAATTTTCTTCATTTGTCAGTCCCCGGTCTGGCAGGTGAGGTATTTTCGCTTATATAAACAGACTCTTATAGCTATGTTCATCATCATCGGTTAATGCTATCGAAACTATCCTTCATTGCTTGCAAAGACCTCACCTCGCTTCTCTTACTTGTGATATTGCTTCGAATGTGCGGTCGTTTCTCATTTCAAGCTTGTTGAAATTAGCATTCATGGCTGCTGGCATCCGGTTGCCGTACACTCTACGCAGTAATTTCCTGTGATTCATCTGATTGGTTAAAGATCTCATCGAGACTGGTGCCTTTGGATACCTGTTCTGAAAACCTCGAATTAGTGGCGAGGCTTCATTAAACCTTTGTATACTTCCTTCTCCCGTGTAGTGTCGAGGTGAGAAGTTGTTATTATCATTTCTACGGTTTATCCTACCGTACAGGGGGTCTTTATTTTGCTTTCTATCACAGGCCTTTCTTGCAACTGTTTCATAGTCGTATGTTAAAAACGGCAGCCTTTCATAAACTCCAGCCTCGGTGCGGTTACCAGGGAAAACGTCATTAAGAGGTAGTTCCTGTTCATCTCTCTTGATGCTGAAGCGTGAAGCGTTTCCTTCGTCATTGAAATATCGAAAAGCGTCTAAATTTGCGTTTAGCAGAACAGATTGTTTTTTCTTCAATTTGCTGTCAACTTTGACTTGAAACTCTTGATCATTTATGTACGTCTTCTCCTTCCCACTTTCCTGTCTGGAAATCGGCATTTCAACGAGAGAAACAGGAGTCACACAGGGACACAAAGTAGCCAAATTATCGAGCATCGACCGCGCGGAGTTTGATACTCGACTCTCCCTACTCAAGAGGTACTTGCTCGAGTTAACTCTCGATTCTGGTTGTTTTGGAAGCTCTGCCAAAAGATGCGTATGACTCCTTTCGTTTTTCGTATCATTTACTGGCCCTTTTGGACCAATATCATTGTTTTCTGACATCTCCGGGGGTTCGTTAGAGTTTTCTGTAGCATTCGAAGGTAATGTTTTGTGTGGCAACTTTGCGCCTTCAATACGCTGAGAGTTACGGCGTCTGTCCTTCGCCTTCTTTTTTAGTAATGAACTTTGCTTTGTCTTTCCCTTTGGTTGGTGCAGCTCGTAGAAAACAGTCTCAGCAGGATTGGCCGTCCAATGCAGTTTACTTGAGACTTTAGAAATATTCACCGGTCTCGGTTCTACAACATCTTCTGGTTCGGTGAGTCGAACATTGATATCTTTATTTTTCGTTTTATCATTTCTTCTTCGTGATGAACACAAATCGTAGACTTTCAGACTCGACCATTCAGAATACTCCGTATCTTGCTCTTCTATGAAGTGCTTTATGATGCTGATTGTCGACAGAGGAGACATTTGTCCACTGCACAGCCTCGGGATGCTGCTCTCCGGCTGCCAAGTTGACCTTGCTAGTCGCGTCATTGTCAGGTATTTATGTTATACTTATTGAAACAGAGTAAATCTCTATTTACTCGCTTTATAGCTTTATGTTGATATGGCTTAAGCAGGAATACAATTTAGATTGTTTGTGTATTTCATGGTAGGATAACTGCAGAATCCTATGCATCACAAGTGATATTTTTAAATCTCTATTTACTCGCTTTATAGTAGCTATATGTTAGAATGCTTTAAGCAGCAACAAAAGTTAGAGTATTTATGTATTTCATGGTACGATAATTGTAGAATTCCTTAGGTTAGGTTTCCACGGGTCTTCCAATATAGATTGTATCAACTACATTTGTTCGTAAAAGGATACTTATGGTCATATAAGGATACTTATGGTCATATAAGAAATAGACTTCGTTACAACATACAGTTTAATCAAAGTCTGCCTGCTCTGACGCAAAAGGAACTTCGTGATTTAAGCTCAGTAACTTCATCATAAAGAACCATTATCAAATCGACGGTTGACTTTAAAGCTTCATCATAGCTCATCTCATGCTATTCTCAAATCTGAATCAATTAATTCGAATATTCACCTTCCAATTCATCATAGATTGTATCATGACTGGGTCACAATTTACCACAGTTATATACTATCAAAATCTTTAGTGCATACGTTGGAATACTCTAAACAGCAATAAAAGTTGGATTTTTTGTGTATTTGAAGGTAGGATTACTGCAGAGTCCAATGAATTATAAGTGATTTTGACTTTGTATCGACAGCTTCATATATTCATTCTTCAACTCAGTGACTATGCACAGAACTTTGACTTGAATCACATCAACTTTTGCATCAAATCGTCAACAAACATGGCAAACTGCTAGAAAACGATTACGTTTTTAATGAACTCTTGAAATTCTCCCATTCATAATGAATTCAACTAGAACTGATTGGAACCTCCTCCAACATTCTCATTTAAATATGCTGATCGTTTATGATTTATTCATGTCGTAATCAAATTCGGATATTTTACTAACAATTTTCGTAATCTTCAATAAATAATTCAGAGCGTGTCCAGCAGAAGAGTGATTTTTGGTTTATTCATCAACCCAGAGGAGAGAGAAACATGATTTATGGTCAATTTAACATTCAGATGTTCAGATTTGAGAAGAAGCAGGATTGAGATTTTAAAAATCAATCGAGATAATTTGCGTCAATAAAAATGGTCCGAGTAGGACTCCAACCCACGACCACGACTCCTTAAAGGATGCAGTGTAATCATGGAATAGTCCTTACTTTCTTCAAAGAAAATCTTCCAAAATGAAACCTAAAATTGGGGCCTTCGCTGCAATAAAAAGCAAATCTCCTAATGGGATATTTTCTTTGTTTTAAGGACAATTCATAAGAAGAAGAGCCTAAAATGTTACTGAAATTCAAGAGTGAGCTACAGGCGATAATCAAAGGAATATTCATAACTGTACAAGTGGCAAAGTAAGTGGCTGCCCTAGTATGATATTTCATGCAGTAAGGAGAGTAGGCTACAAGTTGCAACGATATTATTAAGAGTGATACCTGCGTTAAAACTTAACATATTGGGCAAGGGGGAAAACCTGAAATAGTATCTATGCTTAGAAACTTGATTTATTTGAGGTCATGTGTATTTCTTGCTTGATAAGACATTCATCACTGTACAGATTCTAATTCAACACTGCACAGTTCCGAATCATTACTGAACGAATTATTCATGACTGCACCTTACAGATTATTGCCTGGTAAATTATTGCCTTTCATTTTAGATTTTAGCTTTAGATTTTAGAAAGTAGACTGCCATTGTAATCAATATCTTAAGTGAAGGGCCTCTTGAAAACCACTATTTACTGACATATGTGCTACCCTACTTAAAGAAGTGAAATAATAAGAAAATAATAAAGTAAGCTAAGAACAAGCTGAGGCTGACCATTTTTGCTCAATGTAACAATTGCAGAAAATAACCGTAAGACTAAGAACTTGTTACAAAACAAGCACACTGCTAAGTCAGACAATTAGAAAGAATCGCAGCTCTAAATTAGAGACCAGAGAATACGTCAGTTGCTCGACACTCCCTTAGATTGTTCACCATTCCCGGGCAATACCGCGTTTTCCCAAAGTTCCGAACGACCCGCGGGTAGGTTTCGTTTCCGTTCTGCGGATTTAATGTTTTACATACTTTTAGGCCGTGGCTAGTGATAGATACTAGTGCTCAAAGGGTCCTTTTGCAATTCTGCTAAACGCCGGAACGGGATGGAATTCCAAGAAGGGTTCAAGATATAAGTTTTGGGTTATTAGAGTAAGCTTTAGGATCAGTTTTAGGGGGTTATAGGGGTAGGGATCAGGGTCTGGCTAAGGGTTCAGCGTTGGGGTAGGGCTTGGCTTATGGTCTTTTTCCTTGGGGTTTGTGTCAGAGTTTGGTTTAGGGTTTTTATCCTAGGTATTGGCTCAGAATCAGGATCAGGGTTAGAATTACGGTTAGGGCTAGAATTAGGGTCAGGGTTATGGCTAGGGGTAAAAAGTCAGGGTTAGGGTTAGAAAAGTACGGATCATTGAATGAATAATGACGTTTCCAGGTGTTTGTGGCTCAAAGTGGTCCGGTTTTTAGTCTGTTAGCAGAAGGTCCTTCTCCCCACTAGTATCTATCATCAACCTTAGGCCATGATGCATGATTTTGCTGTAGTGCTGCAGGAGTGTACATTCGTCCCCAAAAATGCCCCTTGATGAAGAGAAATATGATTTTGATTTCGTGTAATCAATTAAAAATCGTGACGACTGTATGAATCACAGATCTGGATAAACTCCGAAAGCTGGTGAAGATGGATAAAACTGAACTCGAGGAAGGAGAAATTGAAGACGAAGCTAGGCCACCTTCTCATCATGAGGTTCGTACGGAGGATTTTCAAGACACAAACGAACCTCCTCCTCTGAGAATTCATGATGGACGTCAGTTCTGGACAGACGAAAAAATTTCCTCGTTTGACTATCATCATGGCTTAGATTTTAATGCTGACGTTCCTCAAAGAAGCGAAAGAAGGATGAATTTTTCTGGTTGCAGAGAAATGTCTGGACCCTTTCCAACCCAATTATTAGGCAATTTCAAACACAGATTCCCTGTCCCTTATCAAAGGAACAACTTTCACCACATGAGAACACACGATTACCCCAGAAAAAGGCAGAGAAGAATTCCAGAAAAGCATGGATATGCATATAGGCCATATTTTGATGTCAATAGAAGGAATATCCCGAATAATACTAGTGGTAGGGTTCCACATTTACCATCAAGGTCTTCCAAATATAAGAATGATGATCTCCCCTCATATGATAACCATTTGATGCCGCCAAAACCATCTTTTGATAGGTCTCAAAGTTATAGAGGACAAGAAGCCTGGAGGGGGAAAGGCTATCGCTCCAAAGATCCTCAGTTTGATAACAATATCTCCAAAGAAGTTGATGCAAAAGGACCCCCTATTGTTGCAAATGAGGAAAAGGACCAGTTTAGAAATAATCTACAGCACCTATTAAAAGATTCGAAGAATGATGTGAAGTCTTCCCCAGAAAAACTGACAAATAATTCTATTTCTTCACCAAAAAATGCAAATTCAAAAGAATCTGATGAGTATGTTTTGGATGATTTTGAACTCCTACTCGAAAGGCACCGGCTCATCCAACAACACCTCTCAGTGATTGGGAGGCAGGAACGGAACATGAAAGAGAGGTTTTCAAACAATCACAACATTGATGATATGAATGATTTCAAGATCATTCCTAATCCAAATGATTTCACCTATGATGATTTTTCTGATTTCAGTCAGAACCTAAGTTCAACTTCTGAACCATTAAGGGATAAATCGTTAGAAACCAAATCAGACGGAATTTTAAGGGATGTGATGGGCCCGGAGCTATCAAGTCCCCAAGAGACTAATTCAACCCCAAAAGATCATCTTTCCGAGAAAGAGAATTTTGAAAACAGGGACATTAGAATAGTGAGCGTCAATCAGAGGGAGGGAAGCGACAAAACACGGGATCTTAAAGAAGATGTCAGTGAAATGCCAGAGACTGATCAACGTATAGTGATGCAGGCGCACAAAGAAGAGGTGATTCAAAAATCTGTTCCCCGAAAGAATAAAAAAAGAAAGAGAGTGAAGATGGCGAGGAAGCTTAAAAATACTAATCCTAATCTTACGGAACTTCCAAGGCATAAAGTTCGTGTTTCTGTTGACAAAAGCAAGAATCTTGCAAGTGTCAAGAAGAACCAGTAAGTCGGTTTAATTCAATGCTAATATCAAATTGTCTCAATGTGCCTTCTTCATAACAGTTTTGTTTGCCCCCGTAACCCCATCAAGTCAAAAGTTATCATCAAAAACGCTGTACATTCACTTATACAGTATAAGTGTCGAATTTTTGCCAAAGAGGCATGTTTTTTGTAACCTTTGCCAACCTGAACTCATCATAGGCAGATTAAACATACCCAAACGAATATACAGTTAATAAAAAAATGTTCCTTTAAGTTCTTTTAATTCAATACTAATGTGATAGAATCAACATTTGCAAAACAAGGAACAAGATAAAAAACACTGGAACAAACGGATCACCCACTAAGCAAGTGGAGAACCCAAGTAACAGGGTTTCTGGTTTCTGGTTTTCTAATCACATGTCCCCTTTGAATGAGAAAAACTCTTGCCTCGCAAGTAGCATATTACCCTTGATATCAATGTTTGTCATATCATTTGTTGACAAAAAGGATGTTTCAGTTGCAATTTTCTATATAACTTTTTACTAACAGAGTGCAAAAGATTCACACATCTTTCCAGGGCCACTGAAAGAATGGCTTGGCCCAAGAGTAAACAGGTTAATTCAATGGTCCTAAATTCCTCTATGGGGATCTTATAATGAATAAACATGGCCAATCTGAATTTTATGGGACCTTCAGAGCCTTGGGCCCCCTGGTAACTACCTTGGTTTGGTAACAACACCCTCTGGAAGTAATAATAGCTAATGTTAACAGACACAGCCAAATAGCTCAACCCTAACCCTAACCCTGACCAAACAGCCCATAACCTATAGCTAAATACCCCTAACCACAAACAAATAGTCCATAGTCAAATAGCCCTTACAATACCCAAGCCTTTTCAGGAAACTAATTGTACAAGAGTGGCCTTATCCCTCTGGCCAGTTGGTTTACAAGCGCTAGTTGTTACTTAACCCATGTATTTGCAAGAGCTAAGAACCATCACGCTGGTCAGGAGAAAAGGCCTTCATACCCATAACTCTAGCCCTAACTGAATTTTCTATAACCTGATAGCCAACTAGCCCATAGCCAAACATCCCTGACCCTGACAAAATAGCCCACAGAATGTTGAATTTAAAGATCCCAGAATATTTTGCGTCTATACTTTCACCTTTTGCCATGCTGACAAACTTCATAACTTTCTCTTCATCTTTTTAGACTGATTGAGTCTGAATTACCTGAAGAAAATGCAAACAATGATAATTATGAAGCTGTGGCAATGGAACTTGATGAAGAAGATGGTCAGCCATTTTCTTTTAGTGTTTAGATGCTTTGTATAATGATGGCCCCAAGTGTATGTTTCCATACATCAGAAAGGGAACAAAATTGTATATTTGTAAGGTATTGGTTCTTGTGCAAAGCACAAGGGGACCACTGGATAGGTATACTAATCAAAGCATTGCATTTATAGTTTATAGTTTATACAGTTTACCACTATAAGGTATTAGTTTATGCACAAAGCACAAACAGTCCACAGAATAGGTGGACTAATCAAAGCAGTGCATCTATAGTTGATAGGCAAATACACTTTATCTTTGTAAGGTATTGGTATATGTGCAAAGTTCAAAGGGCCTTTCTGAATATGTCTTAGACTTGCTGAGCTATTGGAACCTGGAAATAATGCCTGGCCAACATGTAAAATGCAATTTTATGTAAAATGGCACAAATTGATGAATCACTACTTTGCAGGATTAGATACTTCAATTGGATTTTCATATTTGATTTGCTTTGTTCCAGAAAATGCAGAGAAACTTGACGAGTCTTCCATCAAAGAAGAGAAGCAATCTGAAATATCTGAGCAAGAGCCAGTAAATGATAGAGTTGATAAAGAGTATGCAGAAGTTGTTGCACCAGATGTTCTTGCTGAAGAGGGAAGTGATGCAAAGGTTGAGAAAGCTGCTCTTACCGTTGATGACAATGAGGATGATTTGCTACTCAGGGAACAACTTTTGCAGTCATTGGCCAGAAAAAGAGCTGAGAAAGCAAGGGCAATGATAGCGGTTAGTTCATTTCAAATATTTATTATTTTAGCTACGTTACGATTCAAAAGCACTGTTTGAAAAAATCAAATTATTGTAAATCAAATTCAGGAATGCGTTCAGACTTTGACTGATACAGAACTCCAGGGAAGCAAGACTAACAGAGCTCAGAGATTGCAGAAAGGGTGGGTGTAGCGTTGATAGAAGAGTGGTAAGGAGACAGAGTTTGAGGTGGTTTGGGCATCTATTGAGAAGAGGTGAGGATACAGGAATGGCAAGAGTATTAGGGGGAAATCAGCCAGGATAAAAATCCTTGGTGTGTGGGAAGCAAAACTAATTGGAATCAAGACATTATAACTTGTCCCTGCGCACATCAGGTTTGCCTATGCAAAAGAATTATGTTTATATTTCTCTGCAACTCTAGTGGAATAACTTCAGAGACCTTCTTTTCAATCTTGGCTAATTTTGTGATTTTTTCCCCCATTCTTTTCCAGGAGCAGCTAAAAGAGCCTTCAGTGTCACCAGCCTCACAAAGCCCTGTAAGAAGTGAGACAGTCAAAAAGACTACAGCAACATCATTTGCTTTGCCAACTCTGTCTAAAGTGAATTCATTATCAGATATTTACAAAAGCTCAAAATCTCCAACCTTGGATTCCAGTTCCTCTCAACAGGTGAGATTGGTTAATTGCACATTCTTTTTAGAGGTGCCTTTGCGCAAGCGTTGGTAGGGTGAGTGGCTGAGTGACTTGTTTTGCGTTATACAGGTGAAATCAAGCATGGTCGGGTGAAGTAGACATCTGGATGGGTGAACTTTGAGGTGTTGACTAAAGCACACACCCAACCGTGCTTTGGAAAAGATCCTAGCCTAACTTTATATCGTAACATACCAAGATGGGTGTAGCTCTTAGAAATAGATAGAAATTCTTGTGCTGCTCAAGAGTGTGTGAGCTACAATTACAAATACCATTTCGAACGTGTACGGCTGTTCGTATCGTAAACAGAAAGAATACAGGCAGATATAAAAGTCAATAATAAATTCACGATAATCATAACGATAGCAGAACTGACTTTCAACAGCGAATGAGGGTGTAGAGACTTACATACAGCAGTAGAAACTAGCAATGAACGATGAACGAACGAACGGTTCAAACTAGAATAGAAAAAATATGAAATGCTCTAAATAAGCAATAAAGTCCAATAAATTTAAAATATTCCAGAGAACGAAAAGGCCCAAGCTGTAAATCGAAAAATAAACAAACAAATTTATCGACTAGAAAATTGCAAGAAAGTGAATAAATCAAACAGAATAAGCGTCTTACTTTGGTATACAATCCAAAATAAAAGTTGCAGCAGTGCGGCAAAAGCAAGAGACATGATTTAATCTAAAATTATAGTAGCTAGTTAAGTCGCAAGTATTTTCTTGAAAAACCACAGTTGCATGAGTTTGCAGCCAAAAGTACCTGCTGGCGGAAGTGACGTCACGAGACAGAGTTTCGAACAACATTGGGTAGGTTCTCGTATTTAAAACACATTTGCACAGGAATGTCAGTCCGACAGTCAGACAACAGTATTTCAGAATCCATTGCATTCCCATACAAACAAAAGGCTTTTCTGTATAGTTTTGATACAGATTGCTTTGGAAATATTTCTGCGTAAACAGGGTAATAAACTAGAAGTACCATTCCCCTACTGATAATAAAGCCTCTGGTCTTTGGCAGGCTAGCATGTTAAGCATCAAATTATTTTCTTATTTAATACACTTTTTAATTGCTAAAAGTAATTGAAATACCTTATTGACTTTGTTATTTTATTTTCTTATCTTTTGCCTTTGTTCTCTTAGAGTGAAAAAGTCATAATTCAAATTGGAAATGAGACAGATTCAGATGACGAAGAGGTTGAAAGTAAAACGGAGGCAACTTCCGATTTCTTTACTGGAGCAATTAATGATCTTTTACGTGAAGCAAGGCATGGTACTAAGGTGGGTACCACAGTATCATTTTGAATACATTTTGAGAAGGATAAGGGTTGATGAATCGGTGAAGAATTAATTAAAGATAGGAAAGAAGACGGCTGAAATCAATGCCAAGCAGTTTAAACTCCAGCAATTGACATCATTCTGTTAGATGCTGGCACGATAAGCAAAGTCTGGCCTGGAGTTTTGCAAAAACTACTCTTATTGCTTACTTATGCCGATTTTTAGCTGTTTATCAAATATTTTTATACAATTGTATCATAAGTATTTGTTCAAATGTTGTAGAAACCAAAACTATATGAATACGAGGCCCAAAGCACTGAGAAGATGAGCATTGCGAAGTGCGAAGCACTGAGAAAGTGGATACCCACCAGACTCTATGAATACGAGGCGTGAAGCGCTGAGTAAATAGATAGGACGAAGTGCGCAGCACTGAGGAAGTGGATACCGCAAGGGCGCGCAGCGCCCTGCGGTAGACGCTAGTTGTATCATATTTTTGATTTCTTTATTGGATTCTGCTTTACTTTGCATTTTGTTTTACTTCTAAGACACCTGCTATTCAAGCAAAGACAGAAACATCAACTCCACAGCACTCGGCCAACGAAGGTAAGCTTGTAAATTCATTTAGTTTGTTAAATCATTTGAAATCAAATTCCTTTAAATTGAAAATTCCTTCAAAGTTACTCTCAAGATCAACTGTGATTGAAATCCTCGGGTTTATACAGATTATCTATCAATGGCCGTAAGACAACCAATTCATTGTTTTGTGCAATTTGCCTTAAATAATCTCAAAAAACTTTCCTCAGAGCTAGAAGCCTGCCTATCTGGGGGGCTAGAAACAAGTGAGATCAGTTTCAGCTAGTGCAAGCTTAAGAAATTCTTACCAACTATTTTTGAACAAGAAGATCATGATGAAATTTACGAGGAGTAATCTGGTCCACTCCCACTGGTCCACTGCAAGGGGTAATCTGGTCACTCTCTAGGTATCTGGTCCACTTCTTCGAAATATCCTATTTTTCAACAATGAATACAGTTTTTCATTGTTTATATATTTGGAGTATATTTTTTCCTCTTTGGATCATATGCTACTTTCTCCTTCATTGGATATTTTCCATATTTAAAGTAGGGCAAGGGGAATTTTAGATAAATAGATGAACAGAAACGCAAAAAGATAAATGAAAAACTCCTTTCATAACGAATGCTGTTCTGCTTTGAATTCGTATCTTATCAACTTTTGATTTGCAAATATGATGTATTCATGTAATTCTTTCTTTCCTTCTGGTTATAGCAGTAAATATATCAAATGAAAGTGTTGGTTTAATAAGCAGTTTGCAAGAATGCATAGAAGACGCACACCAGAAGCTTGAAAACCACAGGTTTGTCTTTGACCCCTCACTTGGCCTTGTTGCCATAGCAAACCTGGTCATTTGAGGCAGGCAATTGCCCTGCTCCACTTCAATGCCCTTCTTTGCTACTTGAGATGGGCAATGAGTTGCTCTCCTCTTTATTGAATTTGAAGGGAATCGCCCACCTCTATGTGCACTTTTGCTAAGAGATAGCACACTTGAGAGCAGTGAGGAAGTCCATTCACTGCCCAACTACTAAAAGTCTCATGGTCAGGTCTGCCAAATGGCATCAAAGTGCTAATTATAAACTGAAAAGTTTGCAATTTGTGCCACGGAATTTTTTCAATTAATGGTATAGAAGTTCTCAATTTGAAAACTGCTACTATCTAGTCAACCCCTCAGTTTTAAGTTAGGTTAATGGTGTTTTGATATCTCAAAGTGAGCTTCAGAGGTTTTGGCAACAAATATCTGGTTTACAGATGGACTTTATTGTGCTAATTTTGGTTTTTTTTGTGACAGTATGGTGCACCTAAGATTTCAAATCATTCTCATATCAATTCATATCAGAGCAGACCTGGTGATTTGAGTCCTTACGTGAGGGCTTTGCTCCACCTAAATGCCTTCTTCAGTGACTTGAGATGGACAATGAGTTGCTGCTATTTTGATATAATAGATTTGAAGGGAATTGAACACCTTGAATTAGCACTTTTACTAAGGAATAGCCCACCTGAGAGCAGCGCGGAGGGTGATTACTGCTCACCTACAAAAAGTCTCATGGCTCGGTCTGCATTAGCGCTAGATTTTTGGCGTAAATTTTTAAGCTAGAAAAGTTATTCTGGTGCATAGAGATAACATACTGGCAAACTTATGGTGCTAAAAACCCCAAAAGCTGCCCCTACAATATTGTTTTCAAATCATGTTAATTATCAACTCAACTGTTTATTTGAACAGAGCCGATGCAAAGAAAGATGAATCAACAATCAAGTTACTTTCAAAGAAGATATTGATGAGAAAGTCAAAAATCAAGCAGCAAACTTTGAAAATCACAAAATTGAGGAACCTGCTTGAGAAGATTGAAACATCCAGAAAAGCTCTCACATCACAATGCTCTACTTATGAACAGCAAGTAAGTTATCCCATGTTTTTTATGAGGGTGAGCAACCGAGCAGCTTAAACGGTTGCCAATAAAAATCAGAAATATGCAACTGAAGTCAAATTTTGATTGAAAAGATTTGGCATTTCGCGCAAATAAGTGGCTGTCATGCTGAGCTGAATATATCTTAAAATCTCTAAGAAACTGGGCAGCCTGGTTCTGCGACATTCAGTTCTTAGTGGAGGGCTAGGTTAAACTGAATGGCTGATTCTTGAGGACCCGATGGCATAGTGAGTTAGCGCATTAGAGCACGAGAGGTTGATGGTTTCAGGCCTGCTAGTGTCATTTTGGTATTCTCGGAAGTTATCTCGATTGGATATTTATTCTTTCATCTCCCTCAACATTCCTTTAGAAGGATTTCACACTGGGAACCCATTAAGGGACTTAGAGAGGGCTTCTTAAAAAAATTTGTATTCTAAACATGGCATATTCTAGGGAGGTTGCAATGCATTTCTGTATATCTTTGATTTTGAACCGTGGCTTTTGTTTATTTTTCGATATGTAATTATGCCGCTTATCATCATTCATTGCTATCCGTCGCTGACGACAAAGACGGTTAATGTTGTATTGAAAGATATCATTGCAGCTGACTTCTTTCACAGATGGCACGCTGGTTATCCAGACGGGCCTGCTCAAAATGGTCTGCGGCCCCATGAAGCGTGGAGCGCCATGTCTCCGGATTTAGCCCTAACCGTGAAAGCGGTGGCTTATAATCAAGGGTGGCTGATAAACAATGGTGGCTTGAATTGATTTTTTCACTGTTTAAGCGAACACAAGAATCTTAATTCATACAGCCTTCATGGAAAATAGTGCAGAAGCTAGTAATTGAATGTGGCATTTCGTTGGATAAAAATTTGTGGACGTTCTAGTTGGCTCATATTCAACGGTGGCTTATTTTTCTTCTCAGATCAATTTGGGCGGCTTAGAAACTAGGGCTATTTATAACCAATGATGGCTTATAATGGAAGAAATGCGGTAAACTAATTTGAAAAATATTTTTCTGCTTTTATAGGCAAAGTTATTAAACCAGAGAATTCAACTGCGAGTGGAGAAAAGCAGTGACCTTGAAGAGGAACTCCTTCGAGCAAGAAGCATCCTCAGTACCATAAAGAGGCGAGACTCACTTATGGACAGTCCCAAAAGGATGACGGGTTATTCCTCGCCATGTGACAGTGGCTCAAGCTCGTATGAGACGGAGGGTAGTGTGAAGATGAATGAACAAATCAGGCGGAGTATCCAGAAGATGAAGGTCGCTATTGTTAGGAAGTCATCAGAGCTTGCATCCTCCACGTCCCGGTCAAGGTTGTCTTCAAAGAGGAAAAGCAAGACAGAAAAGGAGGTAAGAAGTGTCTTACTATGTTATTATTTGAAAGTATATAAAGTGGAAGCAAAACTGGTAAAACCTGTTTGACGACGAAATATTTCAAGGGATTTGAATTCGATTTGATAGAAATTTACACCCTCAGAACAATTTAAATTCTTTAAGCATGCACTGTGGCTCCATTTATTGGCAATAAGTCTCTTTCCTCAGTGCATCAGTCCAATCACTTACCAAATTTATAGACTAACCTATGCAGGTTCTTTCAATACCCGACTTCTCAAAGGGCAACTACTTTCCCAGACCATTTCGATTGATTTTGCAAATCGTGCTTTTTCTAGCACGAGCACGGTAGCATACACTGCATCAATACATAAATTGGTAAAGGTCCGCGCTACAGAAATCTTCAAATTCAAAATAACCGCCCAATTTTAAGATAAACTAACTCGATGCGATCTATTCCAACTATTTTTCCATTCCTTGTAGAGTTACAGTATAAAAGAAGAACTATACTAAATGTCTGCGCGAATTATTAACCCTTGATTCACATCAATACACGCACTTCCTTGCATTATAATTCTTAGCTTTTGAAAACTTTACTTCGTTTTTAAGGAGCCCACCAAGAAACTGAAGCAAAATCAACCAAAGAATATGTTACCAAATGAATTGGGAAGATCCGACTTACAGAACACCAAAGAGAAACTGCAAAAACTTGAACGAGAACTGAGGGAAAAACTTGAGCGCATGAAAGCACTGAGTGCTCTGAAACGTCGCCAAAAAGAAGTTGGGAAAAAAGAAACAAGTTCTTCTGTGATGAACCAATCGAATTCTTCTCCATATCATGAAGCGAATGCGAACTTGGCTAAAGGAAGTGTTGTAAGGAGCAAAAGTGGTAAAACTGTCAGGCGTGTTTACGACAAAGGCGAAGTAGGTGCGACTAATGGTCTTGTTGGTGGCAATGAAAGCTTAGCTAAGCGAAATGACCCTATTGAGCTCAAGAACAGCCCAGCTAGTGATGAAGCTGACGCCAATAAAGCCGTAATGAGGCCAAATATTTATGGAGCTAGCGTCAACTTAGGCCCACGTAGGCCCAGTGATGATGGGGCTGGCATCAGTGGAAAGATACATCAAGCAAATTATGACAAAACTGCTGATAGAAATTCACAAGATTCGGCTTTCCCTAAACTTACAAGAGTTGTCATTAACGAGAATTTCAAAAAGGATTCTGAATTACCAGGAACATCGACGGATAACTTTAGTAATGATGTGATAAATCAAGAAAACATTCAAACAAGAACTGATATTGACAGCTTTCAGAGTGAAAATGAGCGGCCTCTGCAGGAAAATGATCTGTATTCGAGTGCGGTATCGTTTGAGGAAGGGGAAAGGAATGATTTTGAAAAGGAGGAAAGTAGACTACAGACCTTACTACAGGATGAACAGAGAATAAGAAGGGTTCAAAAGAAACTGGTAAAGTTTTTTTGATTTGTTCATACAGCAAGTTAATTCAGAAATTAGCTGCAACTTTAAACGTTTTGATAAAATTTTCTTCAGTAATGCTAACAAAGAGTGAACAGAATAACCAGAAGCTTCATTTTGATTACTTTCGTCTACTTGATTACGTTTGATTACTTTCGTCTAAATTCTCGACCGTACAATCAAACGATCAAAGACTTTGATAATGATCGTTTGATGTATGTGCGATCGGAAAGGTAGACAAAAGTAATAAAATTGAAGCTTCTGGCTATTTTATTCATAATTAAGATCCTTGCCCGAATAGATGTTTTCAAATGAAAAAGAGTGGTTTTACTGATGACGACTTAATCGAAACAAGTGAATATGTAGTTTATTCTGAATCACCTTGATGTGTTTTATAAACTTAGTATGTTGTGCTCTGGTATTGTTGTTTATACAATACACTCCGAGTTCCATCTTCTTTGTCTTTCTGACGTTCTACTCTGATGAGTTTCAGCTTCTACTCCAGCTATGCAGTGCTACAATAATCAATTTTTTTTTAAGTTGGCTTGCATAAAGTACTGTAGCCTGATTAATCTCTTAATTTTGCTAGTAAAAGCCAACTAAATTAAAGCCAACTGCTTTATAGTGGTTATTATGTTTTTTATGTTTCCTATTTTCCTTACCATCTCATAGTTCTGAACTGATCTAAGACTCTTCGGACGTAATTATCTGATGATTTTCAGGTGCAAAGCTTCAGTACTATACTGATCAAAGATTGTTCTGACGTACTACCCCGATGAGTACCAGGCGCAAAGCTTCAGTAGTTATCATGTTTTATAATTTTTCTGATTTTTCTCGCTATCCTGAAGCTCTGTGGTAACCACAGACTGTTGAATTATTTTGTTCGAATTTTCTTCTTTGTCTACTTTTAGCATAAAAAAGAAGTTGAAATCCCAATGTGGGACAAATTCACTACGATGCATACAATGAGGTCAAGAAAGCCACAAAAAATGCTAGATGTTGGAAATAAATCAACTCTAAAGCAAGGTGGAAGCAGTAATTCTAAAACTCGTGGAAAGAAGCAAGGAAATGAATTTATTCAAAATTACCGGAATTATTCAAGTCCTTTACTTTCTTTCAAGTCGTATCGGTAAGTGTTTGACTTTTGAAAATTGTTCAACTCCTTTTGGTTAGGGAAAATTTTTAAAAACCTGCCTTCTGATTGGCTGGTCTCACCTAGATGATAGGAAACGTAAATGGCGAATTGAAATGATGTTGTTCGCTACAGACCGTTTGGGACAAAATCGAAGATTGCATCGGTGAAGCACAGCAGACTACTAATCTACAGGCTTTGGGCTCGAGTTCTACCAGGGTCATTTTCATCATTGCAAATTATCAAAAATCTATGACTTTTTGGTTCTATGGTTTTAAACATAACACTTTGGTGCTCACCCATCCAGACGTTGACATAACACCATCAAGCTTTACTTCAGTTGGCACATGCAAACCGCTTAAGCCACTTGGCCACTCACTCCAAAGATTCCGCTATTGTGACGTGACTTATAATTGTTCTCTTTTCAGACTCTGCCCTTACTTCCGTACACGAGAGAAGAAATCCATGTCATCGAGCACGTACTCCAACAACATCACATCCCGTGGAACTATATGTCCCTACGACCTCACTGGCAAGTGCTTGGACGAAAACTGCAAACAGCAACATGTCAGCAAGGCCCTCAGCCTCACAGAAGACGAACTTCTTAGCGATCTTGTTGCGTATGCTCCAAATATGGCTGATATCACCAGCAAAGATTCGCCAGCAGTCGTAAAAGAGAAGATAAAACGGTTTATTGATGGCTTTCATAAACAATACAAGAATAAGATGAGTATCGATCAGCTAGCCTTGTTGTTAGTAAACAAGATTAAAGAAAACAAGAGAGAAACTGCGAGAGGGAAGAATTATCATTTCAATATTGTTGATATGGAGAAATTGAGTATGTCTCGAAACGAAGACAGGGGGGAGAAGGATGATGTTGTGGAAGTGGAAAGGAGGGTTTGGAAATTTGGGAAGAGGAAGAATATTCATTATCAGGACAAAGCAGAAAAGTGAGCATTTTCATTACTAATGTTATCAGACTATCTAATGGAATTCCCTTCTAAATTATGCCAAAATAGCGCCATCTAGGGCACTAATAAATACTTTTTTAACAGCATTGCCCGAAACTGCTATTCAAAGGATGCCAAACTTCTGGTAATTGGATGCTGAAAGTCGTTTTTATCGGCAAAGGGGAGTAACTGCTCCCCTAGATGGGCCCCTGGACTCTTTCCGGTCTATTCTCGGACAGAGAGTATTCATGATAATTCCGAAAGATTTTATGAATTTCAATGGCAAACTCGCAAAAATGTTCTCTTAAGATTATCAGCTGGGTTTTTATTCTCAGCACATGTGATTTTATTCCCTATTTCCCCCCTTTTTCTATTTCTAAAGGCAAGAAGTGAGATACTTCCAAGAAAATTATGACGTCAAGAAACTCCTAGAAAGTTCTGTGGAGGCAGACCCTTCAGATGTGACGTCATGGGTAGCTCTCGCCAAAAAGATATTGTCTCCTCAGAGAGTGGATGATACCCAGGAATATGACGTGGAAGAAGTCGAGAATCAGGCGCTGAACGTTTTATCGAGAGCCCTGGAAGCTAATCCGACGTCAGAGGTAAAGAACCATGCAGCAATAATGAATCTGCAAATATTCCTATTTCCCGTAATTCATGGGAATATGTCTACTGGCAACGCATAGCTACTTAAACTAACGACTACCTACAGCTCCGCATGTTCTTGCTAGTAATATTTTTTTCTGACAAGTTTCTAGGGCGAGATGGGCCTTAACTGAAAAATTAAAATGGGCTAAAACTAATATTAGAAAAAAATAAAGCTATTGAAATTTTAAGAAGTTCGTTAAAATATAATGTCAGTTTTAAAACTAAATGTTGGAATATACTTTTCTTCTAAAATTTAGAATCAAGTTTGTGTCACTACCAGTCTGTAGAATATACCATCTGTTGATTTAGAATATTTTAGATATTTCTGACAACGGCTATGAATGAATGTTAATTCTAGAGAGCCTACATTATCCCCTCCCTAATAACTACCGAGTGGATCCATGCTTCAAGTTAGACTACTCTACCCCCTCCCCACCTAGTTGACAAAGTTCTGGGAGTTATTTAAACTTGTGTCTATATTTCAAATCAGGCAACATATCCATCTACCAAAGTTACAAACAATATTCTAAAATTACAATGGATGTGTACATCTATTTAGAACATCTATTTAGAACCGTTGCTACTGTAGCAGAAAATCTTAACCACATCTACTATAGATTTAGGGCCTGTTTATATGGGCAAAAATAATTCACCTGCCAGACCCGGGGCTGACAATTAATATTTCACCCTCCTGTAGAATACAATTGATGTTTCAGCTTGTCTTTATATGGAAAATAAAACTTCACTCCACACTACCGGTATAGTGAAACTTAGCCTCTTAGGAGGTGAAGCTTCACTCAGGTGAAATGAAGTTTTCCCATATAAACGCAAAACTACCGGTGAGGTGAAGTAAACTCGACCTCTTCTCGAAAGATTGAAGATTAATAAAGTCTATGGATTTGCCTTGCCTTTCAGATCCGGCATGAAAATCCCATATAAACAGTGCTTTAAAATTTACTTCACTTGTCAGTCCCGGGTCTGTCAATGAGGTATTTTCGCTCAAATAAACTAAAATTCTAACTAATGCAAAAGTTATTGCGTCTTCAATTTTCTTATTATAACATTATTTGTATCTCTCTAGGACCTCTGGTTTATGTACCTTGATCTGTTTGCAAAGAAGGACTGTCACGATGACCTGAGAGACCTCTGCATGCAAGCCGTAGAATACTGTCAATCATACCCCACGTGGTGGAAGGTCTTGCAATTCGAGCGAATACACGAAAACAAACTCGACCTCTGTCTTGACATGATGGAATTTCTCATGCGAAACCCAGAAGAATCGCCTGAAGACGTCAAGTCGCATCAGATATTAGAAACACTGCTTTACATGGTTCAGATAGAAATATTCAAAGACAAAATTGCATCTGCCGTCGGGATTCTGCGTAAAGTATTGTTATTGCCGGGTGATGTTGAATCAAGGAATGAATCACAAACTCAAGATTATATCCCAGAGTTGTACAATGAGTTTCTGATTGGTGATTTGGTTATACTGTGGATCTGTTACATATCAGTTGCTGCGTTCGGGCATCTTCCAAGTTTTTTGTTCGATCCAAGTGATTCGAGGCCATCGAAGATTGTTTCGAAGAGAATTTCAATGATTGATTGGAGACTTCGTGAGGCTGAATCGGTTGGGCGTGTCCAAGAAATGTTTAAGGGTATGTTTGTTCTAATGGTTGATTTTCTGTCTGATGAGGGGCTGGTTAATTACGTTGGAGTTGTCAACCTGGGGCTGAATTTAAACCCATCTGAACGAGTTGGAATTCATCTCACCTATATAGTCAATACGTTTTTGGTTTCATTTTTGAATCACAAGGACATATTTCAACCTCGGTTGCAAAAACAAACCCGGCTTGAAGTTTCATACCGCTTGAGCACACCAAGGTGAAATCTCAAGGTGTTAATCACTAATAAAAAAGAGACAAATAGTATAAGAGGTACCATCTATCTATATAAAACAGAACTGTTTGTATGTATGTTTGTATGTATGTATGTATGTATGTATTTATGTATTTTTGTTCGATCCAAGTGATTCGAGGCCATCGAAGATTGTTTCGAAGAGAATTTCAATGATTGATTGGAGACTTCGTAATTTATCTGAGAGTGTCCTTAGCTGAAAATATTTTACAAATCTTTTATAAATAAACGAGGAAAGGTGAAAGTGTGACGAGTAGTTGAGATAAATTGCGTTTCAATGTGAATTTCTTTGATGCCATTATGACGTCAAATTAACCAACAGTCTGTAGTTGGATTTCTTTCTAAGTTTGGTTAGAGACATACAAAAATCATTTAAGTTTGATCAAATGTGAAGTCAAATTTATGTACTGTCTCCATAGTAGAATTTGTTGCTATGAATGTTAGAAGTAGTTGCCATAGAAGTAATTGTAAAAATAGTACAAAATTTATGAATACGGGGCGCGAAGCGCTGAGGAAATGGACATAGCGAAATGCTAAAATATTTTTAGCATTCTTCTCCACGCTTTCTTCTGCTCATACCATTATCATGCCACGTCACATTTTCTCTCCTACTCTAACTTCCATCATTCGCATCACGCTTTCTAATTTCCTTTCTACCCAACCGTTTTCTATCACTTTGATAACGGACATACGCCCTAAACGTTAGTGCTTATTTTAATTAGATCACATGGTACTTCTTATAAAATATTTCTCTTTTTTGTTCTTACTATAGTACCACACGCAGCATATAATGATTTTCAACTACTTGTTAATCACTAATGTTTTCAAAACATGAACTTCCATGCACTCCACTGCCTCCCCCCCCCCCCCCCCCCATACTGCACAGACAGACAGAGAAGCAGGATTTGGGAAATCAATCAAAATAATTTGTGAGATGAAAATGACTCGAGTAGGAATCGATCCCACGACCTCTAGATTCGTACTCTAGAGGTTGTGGGTTCGAGTCCTACTCGAGTCATTTTAATTCTCACAAATTATCTCGATTAGATAATTCACTAAAACGTATTCTCACACATTTCGTTGACAGATGCCCTGCTTGCAGTGGAGAATCATCCTTCCTTTACTGAAGAGAATGTCTCCGATTTTCTACCAGTCTTCGAACATGCAGCTGAATTTGAAATCTCAAACGGGAATTCTAAAAATGGGCTTGCAATCGTGAAGAAACTGTCCGAGTCAATGACACAATCAAAACAAGTCAGACTACTGCGGCTCAAAAGCACGATAAGGCTAGGAAATATTCCTGAGGTCATTCTGTATGCGGAATCAGATGAGGGTTCATATTTGGAGAGCTATGAATATGTCTATGAATATGCGAGGTGGCTGGCCTCAATGGTAAGAGCAATACAATTGTTTTTGTATCAAATGTGAACCAAACAGGCCTGGCCATTTGATGCTCCATGTCGGGCCAGGACGTTGAACAGACTATTAAACACAATAGGACCTCGTAGATCTATGTGTAATAAAGTGATGTAATGCATGCTACCAGGCACCTGCTGGAAACAAGGTTGATAGGCTGATAGGCAAATACACTTACTATCTTCGTAAGGTATGGGTTTATGTGCTAAGCACAAAGGACCCACTAAATAGGTAGACTAATTAAAGCAGTGCATTGATAGTTGATAGGCAAATACACTTACTATCTTCGTACGGTATAGGTTTATGTGCTAAGCACAAAGGGCCCACTGAATAGGTAGACTAATCGAATCAGTGCATTGATAGTTGATAGGCAAATACACTTACTATCTTTGTAAGGTATGGGTTTATGTGCTAAGCACAAAGGACCCACTAAATAGGTAAACTAATCAAAGCAGTGCATTGATAGTTGATAGGCACATACGCTTACTATCTTCGCGAGGTATGGGTTTATGTGCTAAGCACAAAGGGCCCACTGAATAGGTAAACTAATCGAGCAGTGCGACCCTGGTCCTTCCTCTCGATGTGACCACACCTCGTGATTCCTATGGCCTTTTTGCCTGGAATTACAGAGAGCAGGCTAATTCTCTCCTCACACTTTGTGACAGGTCTGAAGGTGGTTGCAAACCCGGACCCTTTAAACAAGGGCCAAGTGATCTAACCACTCGGCACTCCCTACCACAAGGTATTGCTTTAATCAACCTCTTCGTTAAATACAAACTCATTCACTTTGTCTCAGAACCGTTAAACCAGTCTGATTAACTCTCTAGCTAATCAAAAGTGAGCTTTTGTTGTTGGGTGCTGGAAAGAGAACAGAGAACAGGGGAGACGTCAAGTTGCAAGTGAAGAATAAACAAATATGTTTCCATAATGTAAATGAGCAACATTAACAGTCAACTAAACTTGATTATTTTCAAACCTTTAAGGGGAAGAACAAACATGCCGAAGAGATTTTGAGTGAAGCAGCAATCAAAAAATTCAGGCCCAAAGCCGATGATAGAAATACAGGAGCAGCGTCTGTAAAACACCAACGTGCCCTGGACTCCTGTCTTTGTTACAAACGATTACTGAACATCTCCACTGAGCTGGTTGCAGATATACCCACACTACCGAAAGATGAGGTAGTAAGTAGCAAGGATAGAGAACATGCTTTTATTTGGCTGGATTATTGGTAAGTGATGACATCAATTCTGTTTACAGCTAAACTAACAATTTCACTTCTACTCCGTTTCCAGATGGCCAGCCTCAGGCACTGTAGGTGAGCGATAAGTTGTCCTCCTCACTTACTAGAGTTGAAGGGAATCGCCCACCTCAATATGCACTTTTACTAAGGGATGGCTCACCTGAGAGCAGCAAGGAGGGTGATTCAGTGCGCCCCCACTTTAAGTCTCATGGCTATAAGTGTCATGGCTAGATCTTGGTTTATGCATACTAGTGCACTGGCTTTTCAAGCGAAACAAAAAAGGTAGACGAATCCCTGCTCTAGAATGCCATTTATTCACCAGTAAATCTTTTCTATTTCTACAGTTTGCTGTTGGACATTCGGTCAACTCGGTCTGAACTCAACGTGTTTGATGTGGAAGAGGCATTCGGCGCGGCCTTGAGCTCGTATACCTCGACTGAAAACCGCAAAATACTGTGGCAGGGGTGTCTCAGTTTCTCCCTGAAGAAGATTAAAAGTTTTCCTTCAGAAGTAAAGTATCTGGAGGACCATCTCGATCTTACGCATCGATGCCTTGTGAGTATCCCTTCAAGTGTGATGCTACCGTATGCTAAAAGCGAGTGCTGGAATGATTTCAACCTTCATAATACGGTAAGCAACAATTTGAATTTTATTTCTAGAATAATGCAATCTACAATCTTGGTAACAATAGCCGAAATAAACTCTTTATTATGAGGTATAAGCAGATTTCAGGAAGAAAAAGGCACCCTACCTGATACCATACCCCAATTAATGTTGGTTGGAGATGTTAACAATCAAATATAGCATAGTCCGATCTATAAAGAGCCTAGAAAAGTAGTGATTCTTTGGACGGCTGTAGAATTATCAAAGATATGTCCTGCTGTTGTCTCAGGTATAGGCAGAATTCAGGTAGAAAAACACCCTACATGAAACTATACCCCTTCCCCTTGATCATTGATTGTTGGTTGGCGATGCTAACAATGTCACATTGCACAGTCTAATGCATAAAAGGGGCCTAAAACAGAATTTATTCTTGGGGCAGTTTCGAAATATATTTCCTGCTGTTGTCTCAACATTTTGTCAAGATTGTCAGTTTGAATGGTTAATACAGAAATAGATAGTTCTGCAAGGACAAAGAGGAGCTTCATCTTCACCCTAAAGGTAATTCCGGGGTTTGCAGAAGTTGTTTTTCAGAATTAACCATACCATACAGAACAAAAGCTGTGAGTTTTTTCCACGTTTTTTCATCGCTGTCTACTGTAAAATTGAATAATGTTATTCAGGTGTAGGCCTTTTTATCTTGGGCCATCTTGAAATTTGCAGAAGAACCTACTCTGTACAGTGGCAGCCTGGTTCAGATTAAGGTGAAGTGACATCAGATCGTGCAAATGTGAACCAGTGTGGCCATCTTAGAGGTTGAGACACTTTTTTCTCCAATTTAAGGTAGGAAAGGATGGATGGAATGGAATGAAATGTACTAAATATTACTTAAAATAACTTGTTATTTAACTTTTCAGCACAATTACCGATTCCGGGTTAGTCCTTTAAGTTTATCCTGAGACAATTTATATTCAGTGATTCGTTTCAAAAAAGAAGAAATATTATTCTGTATGCATGGACTAATATTGGGGAGCGTATACAGTAACCCCTGCATATAAGAAGTGAACATTTTAGAAAGTGCAGCCGGCCACCTTAGAAAGCATAACTACTCTTATTACAATATTTTGATGCCATTTTCAACATTGTAGGGACTTTCAAAGAGTAATATTGTTGAATGTTGACAGTTATAGAGCATTCCCATCTCTTTCATTAGGTATTAACACACATATCATTATAGAATAAGTCTTTTTGTATAAGAAACAGGACAGTCTGATTTGATATTTCGAATTTCTAAGATGTGGGGATTTTCAGTGACGGTTTGATGTTTCACATTTATGAGAATTATGTACGAGAAGCTTACATAGACGAAATGCGGGTTTTGGTTTCTAAATCACATCCGAAATGGTTACCAGACCTCTTTCTGCTCGGCCGTGTGCAAAAAAAAGAATTTTGAAGCCTGCACACGCAAAACTAGCCAAGCAAAGCGCAAAAAACTGCTTTTCCATAACCAGTGCATATTTATTTCTAGGAACCAACTAACCTAGCCTAATAGTTACATTGCACTTTAAGAGTTATGTTTCAGCAATATGGACAACGGTCTCGGTTATGTTGCTGTTGCAGCAACTTAAATTCCCTAACAACAGGCCCGGCGAAACCGGTTCGGTTGATGTGGCGTTTGCCGGACCAACTTTTGGGTAAAAACACTCCTTCTCCAAAACTATTAAAATGCTTTTTAAAACAGAAGATTTTGACGGTAACTTTCGGTTTCGTAAACTACTTCCTAAAAATGCACTAAATTGCATCTCTGAGAACCTAAAGTTCAAATTTTTTAGGAGGTATAACCGTAGGCCCTGCAAGTTTAGCTTGAACCGGACCAGCTATGGACAGCTTCCGCCGGGCCTAAACAATCATATACTAGTTCCTTTTGCAGATTATTAGACATTGCCTTGAGGTATTGCCGGAATCACTTCTTGGTTCACTTAGTACTAAGAACCTGCCCGCCTAAGACTTTTGAGTTTCGATCGTATTTCAAGGACATAAATTACAAATGTCAGGTTTACAACTTGTTAATTCTTTACCATTGGTAATGATGGTATTAAAGGACAGTCTAAATGCCCAGAAACAACCGTTTACCACCCATAATAACAACTGTTAACTACAATTTATTTGAGAACCTGTCTAGGCTAACTCCTGAAAATGTAGGTTCTTAGTTGAGAGTTTAACTGTATTGTGATGCGTGTAGTTATGCCATTTTCTATATCATCTTATGATCATACTGTGATAGTTGTTTGCTTTTTGATATTTACAAGAGTTCACTTAAGAGTTACTGTATTTCAGCAGTATGGACGACAGCCTCAGTCATGTTGCAGCTATTCAAACTCCCTGACAATTTTATACTTATTCCTTTGGCAGATAATTAGAGATTGCCTAGCGGTGTTGCCGGAGTCACTTCTTGGTTCGTTTTTGGAGAAATGCTTGCAAATCATGCCTATGAATATGGAGTTAGCAGTCAGGTAACATTGTATTTCAATCAGATAGGAACACAGCACACATCAGACAAGCTTGTGTGTGCTGCCAACTGCACGCGTACTTTTTCTCTTGCGTTTGATTTCACACTTCTGAAAAAAATTACTTATCAAGGGATCTCTTGTGGGATTTAGGGTTTTTTTAACGTATAAAAGTGGCTGAAAACTTGCATATTTGATTAATATCAATCAAAAGCGGATCCATGGTAAAATATCACTGTTGCATAAACAGGCTTTACGGATATGGAGATCCAGGGGTCTTTCCCCAGAAAAATCTTTAGAGGTAATACCTATCAGAACGGCATTTGTTAGGGGTTAGGGTGAGGATTGGGGCTAAGGTTACTGTTAGGCTTGGGGGCAGGGTCACTCTAAGGGCTAGAATTAGGGTTAAGCTTACTGTAAAGGCTTATCTCGGAGATACGGTTGGGGTTACTGTTAGTTTTAGGCTTGGTTTAGAGTTATGTTTAACCTCAACTTCCGCTGATTTGTACGCACGGTCACTACGACCTCACGAATCGTATTGTGAGTTGACTCAAACTCTACTATCAATGATCACAAAGAGAGGATCCCAGTACCCCCAATCACAAATTAGCTCAAGTAGAGGTCATCACTTAAGGTTAGCGTTAGTATTAGGGTTACTCGAGGGTTACTCTAGGGGTTAGGGTTATGGTTAGGGTTTGGGTCTGCAATCTCACGCATTGTAATACAATATCTGATTTAAGTTGCTTTTTTATAGAGCTTGTCATCATGAAATTGCAAGTGGAAATCTCGAGCAAGCACGAAATGTGTACGGGTTCATCCTGATGCAATGTCCATATTCATTAGAGATGTGGAAAATGTGAGTCCTATTTTTGTCTTGCTTCATTTCATAATTGTCAGAAGGTAATCGAAACCTACTGAGCTGCGGCAATTGGGGCAATCCCACTGAGCCCCCTTTTACCAGGACCACCCCTCCAGCTCAGTTGGTAGAGTGTTGGGGTGCATACCCAAAATTTGTGGGTTCGAGCCCTTCCTGTATCATTTTCCTCTTTTTCCTCAAGTTTAAGGAAAGTAGTTACCCAAAAAGTTGTTACATTTCACATTACAAAAAGTCTCATCAGAACCTTCCTGATATTTTTCATTGTAAATATTCTATCCAAAGATTGTGTCCTAAGCAATGGAGTCTGCTGTCATTTTATGCATAATTCATGCATGTCTAATGGATCATTTGTACAAAATTCATGCATGACTTACGAAATGAATTATGAAAAATGGGTGGCAAATAACATTTTTGACGAACTTGTACGTTGATTCAAAGGAGTTGGTAGAAAATCAGAAATAGCCTAAAATGTTACATGCTTCGGTTTAACGCCCCCATGATCTTTTTTTAATAAACGCTCCCCTTCATTAACCGCCTCTTTCTATGGCGGCATGTATTTCAAACACATAGATCGGTCAGTGACATTAAGTATTTTTAGGAGTAATGCGTCAAAGGGGACGAAACCAAATACGAATTTTATATCTGCATAAATTTAAATACGCCAATCACAAAAATGAGTGATAAGTATTGTCAGAAAGGCAGAGAAAGGCCGTTCGCAATTTTCATTTAAGTTATTGAAAAATTTAATAATTGGTTACTTTTAACTTGCATATTAGCTACTGAAAAATATTAAAGAATTTTCCAATTATTTTAAACAAATACAGAATATAGCAAGAAATATCGGAAGCATAGTGGAGTGAAAACATGGAAGCTTTTCGTGTTAGACTCAACAGAGTAATACGTCAGAAAGAGAACGAAACCAAAGCACTTTGTGATGCCTGTCTTAAGTTGTTTATCAAACTGCAAGGAAATGTTGCCAATGTAAGGCAGTTTGAGATAGATAGGGAATTTTTGTGGAACAATCTTTTGACATACAACTCCTTGCCATTTTTTGACATTTTCTTTTAAAAACTGAACCTTTTTTTCTTACCAGGTCTGTTTGCTTCTATCTGTGTCTCTCTGTGTTCGATGTGTCTGTGCCCTACTTCTTTTGACCCGTTTGTTGTTAAACTTATCTATTTCGATATTTCCTACTTTTGCAATCAATATTTTTGAACTGAATTGAACTCCGAGCTATTTTTGCCTTAGGGCGATTTGTGTGGAGTTGAAAAGTAACGGAATCAGAGAGGTGAGGTCATATAATGTATTGCCCGATTTTCGTTGGCGGTAAATTAGATTCGATTTTTGCCATAGGTAATTTACCCCTTTCAAATAATCCCAATATCTAATTAGATATCGTCTCTAATTAGCCCCCTCTCAAGCAGGGGCATAGCCAGAAGCTCTGAAAGGGGGGAGCCGTTGAGCACTTTGAGCATTCACTTGTGAATAATAACCCATAAAAATTGATAACAACACACAATATGTATAGACTTTTCTTCAAAGGGGGGAGCCGCGGCTCCCTCAGCTCCCCCCTCTGGCTACGTCCCTGCTCTTAATAAAGAGTAGCTTGAAAAAGTATTTGTCTTAAGATTTTCATGATGTAGAAATGTTGCCAAATTTTTCTCAAATTCTAACCTTAAGACCCTGGTATTTTATTTCAAATTTTTTTCTTCAAATTATTCTACTGTAATACTTTTTGAAAAATCATTGTCACTCTAAAATATAACTAAGCAACCTCGCTCAAGCATAATCAAGCCTTTTCTATAAAAGTCGCTTAAGCATTTTTAGTCACTATCAAGGCATCATTAGAGAATTCAAAATATTTCTGAAAATAATTTCTGCCGTACTTGATACCTTACCTTGCCCCACCCATAATACCTCAATTAGTAGAATCCATGAATTGAGTCAATATTTGCAATTCGAAAGAATTTTCCTAAATCAGGAACGTTCTACCTACAGAAACTGTTTGTTGAGAAAGAGGCGAAGAATCACAACTTAAATACAGCCCACTTAGGCCTCTCGGATTTATGTCCTCCTCAGAGTAAGCAATTGGAATCCACCTACAGGGAGAATTGAAGCTCAAAGATTAACCAGGAAGCATAAACGATGCTGAAGACATTTAGGTTTCCTAGCTTCCTCGTGATTTTCTCAGCTAATAACAAATAAAACGTGACCGAGTAATGTTAAATTAACCGCACGGCCCTTTGCCGTAATTCTCTCCCCAGGCACGTTGGTTGTACGAAGAAGCAACGAAGATGCTGCCATTTTCTACAGATCTCTGGAAAGATGTCAGTTGACCAGATAAGATCATACTTATTTGTTTTTGCTGTGTTTCAATTTTAGGCCTAAGTTAAACGTCGATCTTCTTATACGCTGGACCTAATTGTTGAAGTAGATGCATTAGAAGAACGGCGTTTGACTTGGGTCTTAAATGGGCAATCCTATGCAGGCGTCAGTCTTAGCTTTAAAATTCTTCATTCTTTTTCCCTGAATTTGTGAATCTTCAGGCTATTATTCAAAAGCTCTTGTCAGAGGCTGGGGGGTAAATTTGAACTATTTGGGTGAATAGCTCTTCCCAGGAACCTTTTACAATGAAATGGCTCTTTTCATCCTATCGCAGGACTTTCGAATTTTGTTGGACAGAATTTCTAGTCCAACAATTTCTAGTCCACAAATATTTTGAGCACAATTAGATACTTAAAAAATGAAAAGCGAAATTTGATTTCTTTAAATCAAAACTTGTTTACCTCACTGGCAATATGTAAGCAATGTTTTCTGTAGCTCCTTTTATAATTTTTTTTAGCGCATTCAATTTGAAATTGCATGTGGATCTAATATGGAGACAATAAAGAAGTCGTTATTGGAAATCTATAAGCATGGAAAAGACTGTGGAATGGAAATCATTGGTATCTTGGAATCTTTATTGCAGAAAAATGACCATTGAGGTCAATGTGAAATCGCTAGAGTAGGCCTAGGTGCATGCAGGCTCAAGGCCGTTGTTTTTTCTTGCATAGTATAATCTATAATCAATAATATATAGTATAACTCGGGATACTTGAATTGCCGAAGACTTATAGAAATGTTCAAGGTTCTTGTGTTCAAATGAAAGATCTCATTTGAATTTCAACTAAAATGGGCTATTGCTCTGAGAAATACTTAATTATGTATTGTGAAATTGTATGTCAGTTCTATATGTCTATGTTTGCTTTGTGATGCATTATCTTTTAATGTTGTTGTTGTTCGCTGTGTCACGTGATATGGCTCGTATCACGTGATATGGCTCGTATCACGTGATATGGTCCGTATCACGTGATATGCTCCGTGTCGTATGATATTGCCCATGTCAGATGAAAAATGAACGAATTTCAAGTCCAGTTTACCGGCACTGAAAATGGGAAAATGAAGCAACTTCTCGGATGAAGAAATAGACACTGAAGAAAATGAAGAAGGGAAACCAGAACTCTAGAAACAATGCAAAATCAGAAATAGGCCTATATATTTCAATGACTGTTTGTATCAACATAAGCTTTCACTGTAAAAGACACTTTATTACGCTTTTGCTACGCATTTGTATTCACTTAGAAGTTTCAATGAATTTGGTTAAAAAAAGTTTTTTAAATTTTCATTTGAATCGTGTCTTCCTTCGTAACAAACCCTGACTCATATCATTTTCACTACATTCTTTTTGTTTTATAAGAATACTTAAAATTTTCCTGAGCCTCAACTTTTCCATTGTTTATTCTTAAATTTCAATTGTTCTTTGGCGATTTTGAGCCTCGATATTCATATAAGATTTATTCTTATAAAGAAAAAAGAGTGTATCTCATTTGAAAGGAAGGTTGCAACTTACCCGTTTCCTTTAACGTTAGCTGCTAAAAGGCAAATAACTCCCTAAAAATCTCGTTACATTTCGAGAAATCCCATTGTTTTACTGGAAATCCCAAAAAAATAAAAATTTGAAATCCAAAAACCTTGTTTGCTTTAGGGGAGATCGAAATACCCCTCGAAAATAGCCAAGCAGTTCCATAGGCCAGTGGTTTTTCCTCATTTCAAAACTGTTATTGGTTAATTTCATAATTATTTGGACATGTTTTCTATATTTGGACAAGTCGGTGATGGGTTGAATGAGTAACAAAGCATGATTTCTCAAGATGTGAAGGAGAGATAGCAGTCGAAGTTGGTAAAATACGGGTTGTCGCTCTTTACGAAAACTCGCTTATTAATTCTATAACCCTAAAATATTCCTGTCTGCACTTAAAGTGTGCGAAGCATTAGTTAAGAAAAGAAAATGTTTAACTTTCCTCATAATAGCCGGTATAATTGGTCATGTAGTTATTTACCTTTTATAGAGATAAGACAAGAGAGAACCGTAGGCTTAATAGGGCAAAACACATCATGCCTCCAAACAAGTCTAGTACGGGAGAAGTCTGAAGTTGTTATCATTTTTGAGAGTTAAGAAATCAAAATTCTTACCTTACGAGGATTTGAACCACGGTCCGAACATCGACAGTGTTTTGCTTAGTGCACTTGGCGACCCGAGTTTATTAATGAGATAGGTTTTACAAATCTTACAAATGAATCGTTCTTACCCAACGAGGAATCGAACTATGGTCCGCACATCTAAATCGTATAGCTCAGTACACTCGGCCATCCTAGCTTTCTTTGAAAGACAGATATTATCAACTTCAAACTTTTCCCATAATGGACTTGTTTGGAGGCATTAAAAGTATGATGTGTTTTGCGCCATAAATCCTACTTACTTGTGAATGACTTTTACGAAATATAATACTCCTTATAAATCAAAAGTCTTATCTTGCGAGAAATGAAATGACAGTCTGTGCAATAATATGGCATCAATGCAACATACTGTGTAAGTGATAACACTTTTTTTAAATTGCAGACCTCTTGATACAGCAAAAGTAATACATGAAAGATATAATTCTTTTATAATTTGGTAATTGTGTGCTTTCACTGACTTCTGCACTTCAGCTCGATCTTTTTCTAAAACGGTTCAAGTGACAAACATCTTTCCCATTAACCACTGGTTTTTATCAAAGTTTGCCAAGGATACATGGTCTAAAATAGGCCCTTTTTCTCAAAAATGTTCATGGAGCAATGTCAACCAAAAATAGGCTCGAAAAATTTTCAATTCCAAATTTTTAATTCCAATCGGCTCTAAACATAGTAAGGGAGCTATATAGAGCTTTTATGTAAAGAAATTTGATTTCTTTCTTTTACCTTCGAAAAAACTAGCCTTTTTCTAGGTGGAAATATCTATCTTGGTGGAAGCACTGCAAAAAACATCAAGTCGATTTTCTGCATTTTCAAGTAAAATTGGTTGGCGTAAAAATTAAAAATTTCTTCAAAAACGTTTATTTCATACCAGTTTGTACCAGAAACTATGGTATTTATATGGATTTATGGATTTTATGCAATTAGAACGAATTTAAACGGAATTTACTAGGGATTTATGGAGTTTACAGCATCTACAGGGTTTATGGAATGTCTGGAATGTTCAGTGCTCTCTCCCGTACAACTTTCTGACTATGTAAAGGAAAACTTTCCTAAGGCTTTCCTTTGTTTTCTTCATTTTCCTTATTTTATCGCTCAACTTGCCTTATATATACTTTGCATCACAATTCTTCAAAACACTCCGTATCACAACTTTACTTAATTTGGTTATTCGTGCCAAAGCATATAGCCATATGTTTGTGATCCATTATGCAGTTGAATATTAGTTTAAAACAGGCCAAAAGTTGTCAAAAGGCATTATGATTAACCCCTGGTTTTTTATCAAAGTTTGCTCAAGATACATGGTCTAAAATAGGCCCTTTTTCTTAGAAATGTTCATGGAACAATGTCAACCAAAAATAGGCTCGGAAAATTTTCAATTCCAAATTTTTAATTCCAATCGGCTCTAAACATAGTAAGGGAGCTATATAGAGCTTTTATGTAAAGAAATTTGATTTCTTTCTTTTACCTTCGAAAAAACTAGCCTCTTTCTAGGTGGAAATATCCATCTTGGTGGAAGCACTGTGAAAAACATCAAGTCGATTTTCTGCATTTTCAGGTAAAATTGGTTGGTGTAAAAATCAAAAATATTTTCAAAAACGTTTATTTCTTACCAATTTTTACCACAAACTATGGTATTTATACGGAATTATGGATTATATGCAATAAGAACGAATTTAAACGGAATTTACTAGGGATTTATGGAGTTTACAGCATCTACAGAGTTTATGGAATGTCTGGAATGTGAAGTGCTCTCTCCTCAAAGTTTTCTCCTTAGGTAAAGGGAAACTTTCCTAAAGTTTTCCTTTATTTTCTCTAGTTTCCTTATTATACCTCTTAACTTGCCGTATGCATTCTTTGCATGACATTTCTTCAAAAAACGTTGTATAAAAACTTGAATTACTTTGGTAGTGCGTGCCAAAGCATGTAGTCATATGTTTGTGATCCATTACCAAGTTGAATATAAGAATAAAACAGGCCAAAAGTTGTCAAAAGGCATTATGATTAACCCCTGGTTTTTTATCAAAGTTTGCCAAAGATACATGGTCTAAAATAGGCCCTTTTTCTCAGAAATGTTCATGGAGCAATGTCAACCAAAAATAGGCTCGGAAAATTTTCAATTCCAAATTTTTAATTCCACTGGGCTCTAGACATAGTAAGGGAGCTATATAGAGCTTTTATGTAAAGAAAGTCGATTTCCTTCTTTTACTTTCGAAAAAACTAGTCTTTTTCTAGGTGGAAATATCCATCTTGGTGGAAGCACTGTGAAAAGCAGCAAGTCGATTTTCTGCATTTCAGGTAAAATTGGTTGGTGTAAAAATTAAAAATTTCTTCAAAAACGTTTATTTCTTACTAATTTTTACCAGAAACTATGGTATTTGTACGGATTTATGGATTTTATGCAATTAGAACGAATTTAAACGGAATTTTCAAGGGATTTATGGAGTTTAGAGCACCTACAGGGTTTATGGAATGTCTGGAATATTCAGTGCTCTCTCCCTCAAATCTTCTGACCATGTAAAGAAAAACTTTCCTAAGGCTTTCCTTCGTTATCTTCAATTTCCTTATTCTATCTCTCAACTTGCCTAATGTATTCTTTGTATGACACTTCTTCAAAAAACTCCGTATTAAAACTTGAATTACTTTAAAATTGCATGCCAAAGCATGTAGTCATATGTTTGTGATCCATTGCGAAGTTGAATATTAGAATAAAACAGGCCAAAAGTTGTCAAAAGGCATTATGATTAACCCCTGGTTTTTTATCAAAGTTTGCCAAAGATACATTGTCTAAAAAAGGCCCTTTTTCTCAGAAATGTTCATGGAGCAATGTCAACCAAAAATAGGCTCGGAAAATTTTCAATTCCAAATTTTTAATTCCACTGGGCTCTAGACATAGTATGGGAGCCATTTAGAGCTTTTATGTAAAGAAAGTCGATTTCCTTCTTTTACCTTCGAAAAGACTAGCCTTTTTCTAGGTGGAAATATCCATCTTGGTGGAAGCACTGCGAAAAACATCAAGTCGATTTTCTGCATTTTCAGGTAAAATTGGTCGGTGTAAAAATCAAAAATATTTTCAAAAACGTTTATATCATGCCAGTTTTTACCGCAAACTATGGTATTTATACGGATTTATGGATTTCATGCAATTAGAACGAATTTAAACGGAATTTTCAAGGGCTTTATAGAGTTTACAGCATCTACAGGGTTTATGGAATGTCTGGAATGTTTAGTGCTCTCTCCCTCAAATCTTTTGACCATGTAAAGGAAAACTTTCCTATGGCTTTCTTTCGTTTTCTTCAATTTCCTTATTCTATCTCTTAACTTGCCTTAAATATTCTTTGCATGACATTTCTTCCAAAAACTTCGTATAAAAACTAGACTTACCTTGGTAGTGCGAGCCAAAGCATCTAGCCATATGTTTGTGCTACATTATGCACTTGAATATCAGAATAAAACAGTCCAAAAGTTGTTAAAAGGCATTATAATTAACCCCTGGTTTATGATAAAAGTTGGGTAAAAATACAAGGTCCAAAATAAGCTATATTTCTCAGGACTGTTCATGGAGCAAGGTTCGATTCCTGGTCAGGAAAGAAATTTCATTTCGGAGATTTATAATGTTTGGTAAAAATGATGCAAAAGTAATACCTCTGTTATAAAGAAAGCTCGTGTGGCTGAGTGGACTTACCCAAAGACTGTCGATGTTTGGACTATGGTTTGATCTCTTGCAAGGTAAGAATTTTCATTTCTCCCCCTCAACTTAAAATGATATCATCTTGAAACCTCTGTCAGTAGCAGGGACGGCCGAGTGGACAAGTCACTGAACCAATAACCAAAGAGATATTGGTTCGAAACCAGTCGGAATAATCCTGAGTTGATTGGAAGCATTTTTTCAATCATTCATTTTGGGAAAACTTGGACAAAAAGCCATGGGCTAGCAATCAGCCTTTTTCAATTCTTGATTGATTTTTATGGATAATTTTTGTGGTGGTTTTATGCATTTTCCAGGGGTATAATAGCCTAACATTGCTCCCTTTATAATCCTGAGTGGATTAAAAGCCTTTTTTCAATCATTCATTTGGGAAAAACATTGACTAAAGGCCATGGGCTAACAGCCAGGCCTTTTCCCAATTTTTGGTTGAATATTTATGGTTAATTCATGCCTTTTATAGGACTAACATAAACTAATACTGCTCCCTGAACAGTCTCAAGTAGATTGAAAGCCAATTCGAACAATTCATTTCGGGCCAATTTGACCAGAAACCATGGACATCAGGCTCTTTCCCAATTTTTTGGTGATTTTTAAGGAATCTTTTGGTGATTTTATGCCTTTTCTAAGGCTAGTATAACCAAATATTGCTCCTGGCTGAAAAACCATGGGCAAACCTTCAAATTTACCCAGGACTGTTCAGCAAGTGATATTAGGTTATAGTAGGATTGCCTAAAAAGGCCTAAAATCACCAGAATATGTTTTCCAGTACAGCAAAAAAAATGGAAATAAACCTGAGGGTCATTCCATGTCAATTCACGACCAACCAGTTTCCCTCATGTTTTTTAAAATGGACGAAACCAGGAACAAAATGATGGAGCTAGTGAGAGACTGAAATTTTGAAAATTTCAGCTTTCCACCTCTTTTTGTTTAGAAGTTACGCCCTTTTGAAATTTTGGGTTAACGCCCTAAATCCGCTGGCCCGAAATACTTGTTTTAAAATAACTTTGTCTATCCTAATCAGATGGCCATCATTGATAGCTCATTATGAAGCTCTTTTTGAGCTCTATAGAATAAGCCAAATTTCATATGTCCATGGCATACCCAAGAGAAATTGATGTATTTAACAAATTTTCCTTTAAGCCCCCCAGAAATGTTTGGCCATAATCCTCCTCTGCAATACATATGTTAACAATGTGGCAAAATTTGGAGTGGGGATTGATCAGATTTCAGAGTTATGAGCATTTTAGTCAAGGTTGGTATGACTAGAAAAACCTTCCATTTTGAATCTCAGTTATCCTTATTTACAGATTACAAATTGGATATTTGTACAGAAATTGATATTTTACTTCAAATAAAGCCTGAGCCTGAGCCTGAGCCATTGTAGAAAATTTTGCGGAAAGATTGAAAGAATTGCACCGACACGATTTCATAGCGAAAATGCAGTTATCATATGTGAAGCGAATCAAGGATGAAGTGATGGGGAATGAAGTAATGATAGTTTAAAAATAATCCTTTGTTTTGCAAGATGCAGCTCAGGGGTTCCATTGGAACAACGAGCAAGCATTAATACATTCGTTCGTGATTTATCACAGCTTTCAAGTACCAGGACTGATGAACAATGACCTGAAACATTGAAGTTTTGTGATCACATCAGACCTTGTGACACACAACACCGCTGCAGTCCACCAATTCTAACAGAAGCTTGTTCCTCAAAGACCATCCTCCAGTTTCTCGAGCCATTTACTTTTCTGACGGGTCAACTTCACAATACAAAAACCATAAGAACTGTATCAATCTTGCATACAAGGAGGAAGACTTTTCCTGCAGAGTGGAATTTTTGCGACATGACATGGCAACAGACCTTGCAATGATAACATCACCTTGCTGCAATAGCTAGTCTGCAGCGACCATACAGAGATCAACTCCAGACACCTCTTCAGATCTATGAGCGGGTTAAAGAAAACATTCCCAGTGTCACATTTATTTATCTACCTCAAGTAGAGTATAAAGAGGAAAACAAAATGATTGAGATGAGGCTGTCAACTAGCAAAACAATCGAAGGAACTAAAGAGTTGCATTCATTTTTAACTGGTTTAGACTCAAACACTAAATTGATGGCAAAGGTTTATTCGGCGTCTGACTCCTCTATAATAGTTTGGGTCAGCACACAGGTAGCAAGAGATGCGCTGCCCTGGGATGAGATAAATGGGTTTGTTGCAAGTAAATATGACAGAGAATGGTGGCTTTCATATGTTTTAGACAAGAAAGAGAACACAGATGAAGTCATCATCAAATTTCTACATCCTGCTGGTCCAGGAGCATCATTCGGCATCCAAGCAAAGATGATACTTTGCTGCTGCAAAGAACCTATATCGTAAAGAAAGTAAATGCTAACACACAAACCAGCCACACATACCACTTATTGAAATACGAAATGGGCATTGTGGTTTAAATCTTGTCCCTAAAGCAGTCTATGGATATTTAACCACTACATCACAGTCTATTAACCTAATGGAGGAAAATGGGATTCTTTTTCATCAACACTTTTGTAATGTTAAGTATATTTTAGTGTTGAAAAATGATTTATGAAAATGGTAATTCTGATTTTCAATTTTGATTTTTTTCAATCCAAGTGGACCCTATGTAAATGCTAATTACTCTGAGACCCCTTCAATCCCCACCCTGATTTTGTAGCTATTATTTGTGGATACATTGAGGGTTGGGAATATGATACTAAATCCTTGGGGGGCTTAGGTACTTTAGGTCTGGGTGGCTAAGAAGAAAATTCCATTGATGGCTTATAATTTTCCTAGGGTAGGTAATACAGATATTAAAATGGGCTAGTTACGTAGATCTTGCAAAGAGCTTCAAAATGAGCTATTACCCATAGGGAGAACTCGCATGACAACAAAGCTATTGAAATTTTAAGATTCACGGGGTGCGTATTTTAGGGCGTTAACCCTAAATTTCAAAAGGGCGTGGTTCCTAAAATTTTCAAAATTTCTTTTTCTCATAAATTCCAACCTGTGTACATTAAATTTTATCCAGTTTTGAGATGATGAGGTTAATTTTTTTCAAAAAGTGGTTGATTTGATATGGAATGACAACTGATGGTTAAGCTTTGGTTTCTTCGTCAAAATTTACCAAAATGGTCCCTGATGGTCATTTAATCCACTCAGGACTGTTTTGGGAGCAATATTAGGCTATTATAGCCTTAGAACAGGCATAAAACCACCAGGAAAATTTCAAACGCAGCTAAAAATTTGAAAAATGCCCGATGGTTAAAAGAAAATGGTTATAGGTATATGGTTTTTGGTCCAAATATTTTCCAATTTCTGACTAATTAGAAAGAAAGAGATCATTTGAGACTTTCTCATAAGATTTCCTTTTATGAGAGTCTTTTGTTAGCTGTACATATTTTCTTAAAAAATCGATATAATTTGTGAGAATGAAAATCCTACTTCTCCTCTATTTTCTTAATACTTATTCTTTCTACAAGTTTTTAAGAATTCTCTGAACCCTATAGGATTCAAACAAATGGATATAAAATGGGTGACTGCTCTGTGAATTCATTTCGCACAGGTCTATTGCAGAGGGGGCATGTTCCTTTGACTTTAAACCAACCTTCCAGGCAGCCGATGTGGTACGCATGCTTGCACGGGCAAAGAACCAAACAGTTCCCCTGCAAAAACTGCTCAATGCAAATCGGGCAGACATCGTTTTTACATTTCCTTGATCTTCGAAAAGCTAAGAAACTCCTTTTTGGATTATATGTGAATATTTTGCAAAATGGCATCAACCGTCTTGCTCTTCTGACTTCAGCAGCAGTTGGATTCGTACCTGGGGCGGCGTTTTGCGTTCTTTCAGAAATTGATTGATAAGCCGGCTGGATAACATCATAAAACTCTTGTGTCCCTAGTCTCGGTTGTGGCACCAAACTGCGTCTGTCTTCAGACTCTTCCAGTCTTTCATAATCACCATGGTCGTTACTGCAAACATAAACGGAGCAAGAGTTGCAGCATTTTCCTACCACACAGCATTTACAGCAGTCATAAAATGCTGTAGCTATACCAGTGCAAAACGCTATTACCAGTACAGCAACCAAAAACCAGAACCAAATCATCCAATTTGTTGAGTCCATTTCTTAGAATAATATCTTTCAGTCACAAGGATAATCGATCAGAAGTAAATTGTACTGAACAGACAAAAAACCTTGTCTTTGGAATCCGTCCTAACATAAAATCAAAAACTTGGCTATGAATAATGTTTGTAATCTGTAACAGTTTTCAGTCAATGTCAGATTGAACTATTAGGCCTATCATTTGCGCCCTCGATCGCAGAGCCTAGATCTTCAATCAGGATGTTGCTCATTTTCAAAAGAGAAAGTTCCTCATTCCATTTAGTATGCAGGAATTTCTCTTCTGCAGCAGGAAATAGTTTGTTCCTTCGACAGTATTGCACAGATTATTTCCTGGTACATCGATGTAATGACTGGATTGATACCGGAAGTAAACGGTTAAACCAGGAATATTGCGAGGGTTGGAACTACTTTAGTGGCACCAACAACAACAACAGAAATGGCGGTGTTGCCACACGTAGGTTTTACTATCTACAGCTAACCGAGCTGTGTAGAAGGCTGTAGGGTATAGTCACAGCGTACATATTGGGAGTATATGCTCACGGGTGAGCCACAAAAAATATGATATGCCCTAGCTCGGTCTCGTGGAAACAAGCATATAGTTAGTTTAGAATCACCTCGAGAAGAAGCTGGATTTTTGAAAATCAATCCTGATAATTTGTGAGTGAGAAAATAACCCGAGTAAGACTTGAACCCACGACCTCTACAATATTTCACTAGTGCACTAGAATACTAGTGTTAGCGTATTGCTGTTAAGATACATCAGTGGAGATAATTTGTGAGAATGTGAATGACTCGAGTAGGACTCGAACCCAAAACATCTAGATCAGTACTCTTGTGTTCTATTCTTGAGTACTAGCCTTAAGGCCGTGGGTTCGAGTCCAACTCGGGGCATTTAATTTTTTTAATCCAGCTCTTTCCCGAAAAACAGCAGCTCTTATGTGTTATCCAATCAATATACAAATTTCTTTGCAGCCTTTTTACATTAGTTGCATCAACCCTCTTGTAAAAAGCTCCCCTTTTCCCCCTTTAAAGCTATTGGTTTTAAAGGTATTGGTTTTCGATAAGCCCTCGGGGGCTTAATAGACAAGCCACGGTAAGTACAGGGCTGATATCCACCCATGATTCGTAGGGGGGCAAAATATCTAAAATCGCCGACAAAAAAGCAACTCCCGACCTTCTAAAGCAAATATAGATGGAAAATCGTTAAAAATTACCGACAAAATCCAGTCGATTTGTTTCGTTCCCCATTCCCCTCACGATTCGGCTCTGGGTAAATACTTATCAGCAACCATGTTAGCAACTGTCAAAACACTTCACTCTCACATTTTATCCACCACTTGTATTACCACTCTTTCAATATTAGCTTTATACCTATTCACCAATCTTCTTGTTTACTCAGCTTCCATAGGAACAAAATCATTGCAATAAACTCGTACACGGGATTTGCCAGACACAGGCCCTGGTCTTAAAAGGCTTTCGCAAGCAATGGAACTATATTCCTATAAAAGCAAAGCTGACAATTGCTGTCTCAGCTGTATTTTATGTTACACGTTTTTTATAAGAGCTTTGAGAATCGTGTAAGCCTTGAAATGTTCTTTAGCTGAGTTTCCACTGGGTAAAGTCACTCAATAAAGATCTGGTACACTTTTCCTCAAAAGCCTATTGCTCAAATAAAAATCCCTTGAAAATCCCTAGAAATTCTTTTGTTCTCTAAAATATCTTGTGTTCTTTGAAAGGGAGTGAATGCCCCTCGGTTGATTCGATCAATTTGGTCACATTCGATAGATGTTACTTATGATCTTAAGAAGATAAGCCTTACTCAATGTGTTCTTAATTCTAAAATGACGAATATGCTTAATTTTCTTCAGATTTCTGTTAAGAAATACTTGTTTTCCTTTAATCAACTAGACACTTGGATCGTTAGCTCTCAGGAGTTTTTCAAATGTCCCAAGTATATTCTTCTATTACATACTTTAATCAGTATATTTTAATTCAAATTGCTTGAAAATATGTAAATTGAAATAAATTGAATTGAATTGGCCCCGCCTTGACCAAATTATTGGGCCTGAGTTGAAAGTGAGAATATTTTGCTTTTGTTTTGCAAGTGAAACACACAACTTTGTCAGTACCAAGGCAAAAAACCCAGGTAAATGTTTTCCCAAGAAGATGTTTGGTTAAACCTCTCTTTATGAGAACATGAACTGCAAAAAACAAGATTTAATAAGAAGCTACCAACAGCAAACAAAGCATAGAATTTTCTAGATACTAGTCAAATAAATGCCTTGCCGCAACATGTTATCAACTTCTACTGTTTCCAAGAGTTGCGTTCTTTCAAACAACGACCTAATAAAAAAACGGGTACATGATGAATTCTTTCTTCTTAATCAACAAACGAGGGCTGCCCTGACCTGTCATATGTTTTACGTCTCGTGATGTTCAGTAGGCTAATGTTGGTAGGTTAGAGGCTACGATAGACTAACAAAGCCGATTCACCGTGTTACATTACTCAGGTATTCTTTACTATTACTATTGTAAAGCTAAATTTTCGTTTCTATATTATACAGGGTGTCTAACTCAAAAGAACCCAGGCTACGATCTTTTTTATTTATTAGAACCAGTAAAATGGTTTGAAGCTAGCAGTTTTAGATATTCTTCGATTTTCAGCCTGAATTGTTCATGAATTGTTACTTTCTTAACTTACTTTCATAATGATTTGAAGGCCAGTCTTGCTATCAGTCATGTTAATTTCTACAAATTTGGACTTTCTTGACCATCTGACATATTAGTGTGTTGTCAATCTGCTTGTTTTGTAATTATTTCCCAGTTTAATGGTTATTTCTTAATATTCATATACATTGAGTTACCAATGACAGTTATTCTAATGTAGATAGAGGGTCCATTCAACACAAGTTAGCTAAACCTGCTCATACGTGCTTAAAATTAAAAAAATTATCATGTTTTCCTTAAAATGATGCATGGGTACCAGAATGACAATGGCTATTGCTGCCAGATAGCAATGACGATGTGGCAACTTAGTGGCTATCATGTTTTACGGCAATTTGGAATTAAGTGATGCTCAATTCTACGAGTTATTTCTTACATACATGGATGCTTGGCTATCAGACGAGAAATTTAGGAGTTTTTGCTGCCTTGGTTTGTTCTCAGCTGGTTCTTAAATATTGGCAGAATTTGAGGATTCTGTGCATATAAAGAAAGTGTTATATCACTTTTCTCAACAAGCAAGGTTGATAAGCAACAAGCCAACAATTTCATTACGGCAAAAAACCTCAAAGAAGGCAAATACTTTCTAGCATTGCTTTACTTACTCCATCTTGCCATGATCCGTGCGGATAAATATGTTTTTGGGGTGGGGGTGCTAGCATATCTGTTACGCGGCATTTCTTAACAATTTTCGATTATGCTTCTTTTTAAGTTACTAAGATATTTAAAGCAAGTCTATCCCTCGTTCATAAGCTTCAAACCATTCGAGTATGCCAATCATATCATTCGATTTTTACTACGATAAGAAGAAATATTTCTTAACTGAATTAAAACTTGTATTTTTAAGCAAACTTCAAGCAAGATGGCCGCCAAACTCTCCCAAAGACCAAGCCTAAACAAAATAACTGAAGGACTAGAAATCCAGAAAAATGAAGTTGAAGATGAAAAACCAACAAAACAACGAAAGGTATCTCAATTCGCCATCGATCCATCGAGACACCGCCCATTGGGGGCTGGGGGCATATTCAAGGTAACCCACACTGACAACCCCTCGATCAAACACAACTCGGTAACGTTCGCCGCACAGCAAAGAGGAAGCTCGGACCAGTACAGCATTGCGGACAGCCAAGACCAAGACCTGAGAGCTCGACTAAAATCCACCTTCCAACTTAGGCCTAAAAAGATATTCAACGCATTTGACGTAAAAGCTGTCATTCAGGAAGTATTTGAAAGTGTGTTTGCAGATAGCAAAAGTTTGACTACGCCTAAAAGCCTTCTGTGTAAGAGTCTAACCGAGGCTATTAAATTGAAAACGAGGAAGCTGGGTTACGAGCGCTATAAAATACTTGCTACTGTGTATATCGGAACGAAAGAGAATTTGGCGCTAAAAGTGACGAGTAGATGCGTTTGGGATGACCGCTGGGATAATTATGCTGACTGTACTTACAAGACGAAGGATTTTTACGTTCTTGGTGTTGTGTATGGTATTTACAAAGAGTAACACGAATTTCTATAAATAATCATATTTTGCTCAGAAACGGAGGGGATTAGGTGTCTAAAACTTCTGCTTGATAGTTCAGAAACATATAAATACTTTTAAGAAGTAAATCCAGGAAAAGTAAGACCGTCTTAGTTCAATTATTGATAAGGAAAATGAGATAAGTGGCCGTAGAATCCTGTTTCGGAACTTTTTGAAATGTGATTAGAGCTTCCTCTCGTAGGCAGGAACTTCCTCTGCAGTGCATACATATACGTGTATAACATTTTTAATTGATTCTACCATATTGGATAAAAGGGCGTACCCCTCCCCCCCCTAATCCTTACAATTTATATTTTAAGAAATTGAAACTAAAGCTGTATAACAAAGAGGGCAAAGCCATGTTCTCAATAAAAAATTCTGGGTACGCCCCTGCTTGGATTCTTGCTATTCTACCCTTCCGTACTCTTGATGTATGTAGCAACTTGTCTTCGACTTTGAAAAAGTGATTCCCCCTTCAGTAAAGAAAGCATTTTATAATGGCCATTTTCCCTTTTCTACTGTTTATGATAGTATAGATTTAAAACAGCATTATCCAAAGTAGTCCTATGTCCTCCTAGACGAGAAGTTTCATCCCCCAAAGTTTAGGTGTTTTCTACTGATGATAAAAGAAAACTTCTGATGATAAAAGAAAATTTCTGATGATAAAACAATCATAAAGTCTGTTAAGAGACAAGTCTAGAAGATCTAATTACTATCGAGATACACTCTTTCTTTATATAAGAACCAGTAAAATTGATTTGAAGCTGGCTGTTCTTAAATATTCCTCTATTTTCAGCCTGAAACGTTCTTAAATTGTTCTTACTTTTGCAATGGTTGGGAAGCCTTTTTAGCTATCAGTAGTGTTAATTGTTGAAAAGTTTGACTCTCTTGACCATCTGACATTGTCTGTGTGTGCCGCCAATCTGCTTGTTTTGTAATTATTTCTCAGTCTTATGGTTATTACAAGATTTTCATATTGAGCCAAAAATGGTCAGCTTCAGTTTGTTCTTAGCTTGTTCTTAAGTTTTGGCTAAATCTGAGGCTGGTGTTCTTATAAAAGAAAAAGAGTGTAGTTGAGTAAAGTTGCTTTTGAGCTCGCTTTTTGGAAAGTTTACTTGTGTTAAAATGCATACTCTCTGATCTCTAATAGACAGGGGGTCGGAAAAGTTAAGGGGGTTGGAGAATCTCAACAATTTGATAAGCTGGGGGGCTGGAATCATAATGTCCTGGGTGGAAACTTTTAGGAAAAATTTATAAAAAGGGAAATCTATGAGAGACAGAATGTAGTGACAGTGAGACGTTAAAAATACAGTGCAATAACCTTGCTGATTTCACTCAAAATTCTCGATCTCGTAAATGTTTGTAGTGTAGTTCTTGTTTTCCTTGCAACTTGTTACCAGAATTAATAAGCGGGGGGGGGGGGGGGCTGGAGTGAGAATTTCCTGAGTGGAAAATTTTCTAAGAATTATTAAGCGAGGGAAGTCTATTGGAGACCAGAGAGTATACGCTGTAGGTGAAACATACTCTGTACGGTGGCAGCATCGCTAGTTACAACAAACAACAGCAGCAACAATAACAAATGATACAGCAACAGCAACATTCACGGTAACCATCTTGGCTGTCGGACATTTGTTTATGGTGGGATTATCTCTTGTTTGAAAATGAATACAAATCGATAACAACACAATACAGCCAGATGGATGTCTTTCAAGACATGAACTGCTCTAGACAGAGGAGTAGCTAGAGGGACCGTTCATTTTGATGATGGGTAGCTGTTTGTCGTGTAGATTAGCCTCTGGCAAGACCCAAGTTCCACCACCAACGGGAGACAGTCATCGGTCCCGGCCTAGTCAGAAGCAAAAGACAGATTCCGACGATGGTTCCAGCAATCGTGTAGACCGGACTGCAATTCTATCGTCTAATTCGACACATAGACCCTGCTCTGGTCTTGAATCTGGACATGGTAGGGAAAAGAGGCTTTCCATATGTTCAACATACTCGAATAGACCCTTGCAAAATCTCCCACCTGAAATATCAGAGGACAGCGTTCTGACAACTTATGATTTCTTCAATATAATCAATGATGGTTCGTTAAACGCTTATATCCACGAGGAGGGTAATTTCTTGATAGTTGACTGCAGGGCTCTAGAGGCATATCGAGCATCTCATGTCGTCACTGCAAGACATATTTCGGAAATAAACTCTGATCCAAGTTTCAAATCCGGCATGGGTTACTCGTTGTTTAATATTGTTATCATTTATGGAGATAATTTGAAGAGCGGAAAAAATAAATCTTTGGTGAGCACATTGGAGGAAATTTCAATGAATGTGGCAGGAGAGGTGCTTGTTCTTTCCGAGGGCTTCAACGAATTCAAGGGGAAATTCCCATTCATGTGTACAAGTATGTGCATTAGAACTAAATGGGAAAGGAGGAACATTCTGACGTACCCATCGATCATCATAAACGAAAAGCTCTACCAAGGCAAGGGGAACCAGGCAACGAACCTTAAAGTGATCCAAGACTTGAAAATAACGCACATCATCAACATCACCAAAGAGCATCAAAATGCTTTTCCAGATGAGGTGAAGTATCTGAAGCTTCCAATTGAGGATGAGAAAAGCAGCAATTTGTTGAAATACTTTGAAGAAACTTCACAATTCATTGAAACAGCATTCAAAAAGAGAGGTGTTGTTTTCGTCCACTGCAATCTTGGTGTAAGTCGAAGTTCGTCTGTTGTGCTGGCATATTTGATGAAAAGTCAGAAAATCAGTCTGGGAGATGCACACAGCTTCTTGAAGTCGAGGAGGTCCTGTGCAAGACCTAATATCGGATTTCTAGCGCAGTTGTCAGAGTGGGAAGAACAGGTACTGGGAAGTAAAGTGACTAATTATGACCAGCTTTGAGATATCACTTATAGTCAGCTGAAAATTAGTTTCAGTTTGTAGTCTGTGTTTGCTTAAGATGTTGTATGTGTGATCTAAGATAACATCACACTCTTCCCTACCAGAACCAGTAGAATTGGTTCGAAGCTGGATGTTCATAAAAATTCCTCTAATTTCAGCCTGAAATTTCACTATTGATCTTACCCTCATGATGATTTGGAAGCCTGTTTATGCTATTAGTTGTGTTAATTTTAGCAAAGTTTGGATGGCTAGACAATCTGATACACAGAAGACTGTCAATCTGCTTGTTTTTTTGTAACCATTGCCCACTCTTAAAGCTATTTCTTAGAATTTCACTATCGATCTTAAAATGGTCAGACTAATATTTTTCCTTGCTTATTTTTAATTTTTGCCAAAATTTTAGGCTTTAGTTCTTATGAAATGTTCATATAAAAAATGTATTCAAAACCAAATTTTTGGCGTGTTCGAAGATCTGCTACATTTCATGGCTATACACAACAGGGAAAGGTTGCTCAGTTGCCCCCTCCTCTCACCCCAGAAATGTTCAAAACTATAAACTTTCCTGGCTAAGTGTGTTACACTGGTGAAAATTTCTCGTGTTTATCTCAAACAGTTTTGAAAATAGCTAAGAACCTTCACCAAAAATTGACCCTTTTCTTAAAATTATGTTTCTTACAAAATAAGGCTTAGACAACCTATCAGAATTTATCTAGAAACTTTCCATTGTATAAAAATGTTTACATGCATGTTTGTAAGTGTGTGTAATTTCTAATGCGTATCTTAATAAATCTGACAAATTGGATTGTTGATCAATTTTAGAAGTTTAATTGAATAAACTTCAGTTTTAGATGTTTAATTACCAAGATTCGAATTGTAGATATACCTTGTATATATGATAGTTGCTATAGATTAAAGAGAGTTGTCTCCCCTAAATCTCCCCTAAATCCCTAAATCTTTAGTTGTAGATATGTAATTCATGCATTTATTCTTTTACTTATCAAAGTCTAGCAGTATCTTAAGAGTCTTCAAAAGTGTTTTAAAGTGCCAAAATTCTTCAGTTAAGTATTTCAAGCGTGGAGAATGCTTTACTTAGTCTAAATCTATGTCAGCAATTATTTCTTGGGTTGATGCTCAGTATCCCAGCGAGCAAAGAGCCTTTAAAATAAACCTGAGTAACCCTTGGGAAGATAAGGTTATAAACAATATGCAAGATTCCATATATTCCATAAAAGAGATATGAATATTCATTCAAAACTTGAAATTATCAACTAAATAAGATCTTTAATTTCAGATTGTACCCAGCAACCACTTACATATTGCTATCATAGTAGAAAAAATGATGTGAAAGGGTATGAGAGGGTTCTACAGTGGAAGTTTTTGGCCACATTTCTGCTACTCTAGCCGGGCTGTTTTCTCATATACACTGTTATGAGAAAGTCTAAGACGATTATAGATTACCAAACTTTCTTGAATTTTAGAGAGTTAAGTTATATTTCCATATAAAGTACTGCATGACCGCATGAACCAGAAACTGCTTGCTTCACAAGAATGGAATTGATCAGCCACTCACTAATTTTCTTTTGCAGCTGAGCATCATGTGTGATTCTGTGTGTATTCTGCAACTTTATACAGGTGTAAAAATCTCAAATTCTGAAGAACAAAAAACCAAGCCTCCAAATTCAGTTGAACTTGCAATCTGTTCCATTATTTAGACATGGAAAGAACTTACCGTAAATCCTCGATTACTCCACTGAAAGATATTTGGGAAGGTTAACTGATGCTGATAACATGCTAAAGTTTGCTGTATTCCTCTATGATTGGATTTACAACTAGATTCAGCCCTAAATTTAACAAGAATATTAGCTTGCATCTTACACCCTAAACTTCCAATAAGCCCCTATCCTAAAATAGATTTTGTCAAATGAGCCCCCTTGGACTTATTTGAGGATTTACCGTATCTAGGTTAAACTGGCCAGGGAGCATACTCTCACTATGTTTCAACTTAAATTGTTCCACCAATTGCACAATATACTTGATATAGACTAGTAGTCAATTCTTAGTACAGACTCATAGACCTTGGGACTACTTAGATAAAGCATACCTATGCACAGTAAATTCATAATAAAAATGGTTTTGATCGTCAAATGGTCACCTTAAAAAACACGACTCAGTCAGCTATGTGGAAGACTTTGTTATGAAGAAGCCAGCTCTACATTCAGACTCTCCGTTTTATTGCTCCCTTTATCCGTCACAGCTATATGCAAAGTGCAGTCCCTGAAAATAACGTAAGGAATGAAAATTGAGCATCAAAATGATTGATCCTATTTCATAGGGTCTACCTGGATAAGATGGGTCACCCAGGGTAAAGTGGGTAAATCTTTTCTTTTTTATATTAATAAGAAAAGTTGGCCTCTTTTCACATTTAGTATAGTTTTGCTGGTTTGATTCTAAATCTCTGAACCCTATTTTCAAAAATTCAATGCAAAAAATGCGGCCAACAACTTGTTTAGGGTGAAAAGAGACAAAAATGGACAAAAGATTTTGACACTGAAGATTTGCTTAGAGGTTTCTGACTATGACCCAACAATATTACGTCTGATATAAAGATCAAATTGTTTCCAAATAAGAAGGCCCTTTTTTATTTCAAAGTCCACAATCTTTGTCCCTTTTTTGTCCTATTCACCTTCCTGTCCCTATTAACCCCAAACTACCTATACGTCCTAAAGGTAGTTCCTAAATGGAGTACATAAATATTCTAAGGGTACAATACATGAAACATAAAACAAACGATATTCCAAAGATATTCATTCTGTGCCAAAAGAAATTCAAAAGTTAACATACAAGATAAGAAGTTTGAAATGCTTTATTTTGTAAAACAATGTATACGTTGTTCTGGCAATGTCTACGTCTTTCTAACAATGTCTACCTTGTTCTAACAATGTCTACTTCTTTGCCTGAACAATATAAGCATTGTTTTACAAAATATAGCATTTTAAACATCTTATCATGTCTGTTTACTTTTGAGTTTATGAAGTGCAAAATGAATTTGGACTATCATTTGTTTTATGGTTCATGAAACAGTCAGCTGGTTATAGTACCATACATCCTAAGGATATTACCTACACTGCCGGTGTGATGAGACTTAGATGAGGCAGAATTTGTAAGGTTTATATTTCTTTCCTCTTTCTGTCATACTGCTCTAGTGTGGGATACACAGCATAAGTGACTACATGGTACACTATGTCTCTCCATGGCATCCTAACCAATACTAACTGTATTTCTGGGAATGTGATTGATTCAACTTTACATCAAAATTTTACAGATGGAGTCATCAATGTCAGGAAAGTAATTGAATTACCTGCTCATCTCTAGTATTGATTCTATTGTGCTATCTTTTTTGACGTCAGTAAATTTCATCTGCAGAAAAATTAAGGAGGACAATCATCATCATATCCTGAGGTAGACAGATATAAAAATAATTTTTGTTAAACTCAATTGATTATACTAAACAATATTAAATTACGAAATGATATTACAAGAGGATATGATAACCCGGAACCCAAATATGATTTGTAATTATCCTCGTTACTTGTCTTACCCAAGAATTTTTGGTTTAGTCCCACTAGATACCGTAAACTGGGGCTACTTTGGCTTTTGAGGTTACTTTGGCCACCCACGTAAACTTTCAAGAGTATCCACCAGTAGCCTATAAACAGCTGTTTCTATTGTCTACCATGGGTGGCCAAAGTAACCTCAAAAGCCCCGGTTTACGGTATGTAAGGAGCTGGGTAGGAGTGAAGATGAGTGTGGCGCATTGCAGTGGAGGATGTCAAAGACATTAATATTCTAAAAACTTTCCGAGGTGCATTATGACATCTTTCAAAGCAGAAAAACATGTACAAAAAAACTGGCCTGCAAACAGCAAAAATTAAATGATATTTCTAAAATGAAATTCAACAAAATAATATATCTGTAAACAAACCTTTGCAATTAGATGAGGCTCTCTATCAGATCCAAATGACTCAAAAACTTTCACAAATATTTTAGTCTGAAAGAAAAAAAATTTGAAAATAAGATGTTCTCCTGAGGCAAGGGGTGTGCCGTATAATCTGGAAACAAATCACAAATTTTTGAAGAAATCTGGTTCTGGCTTGATTTCCCAAAATTCTGGCTATTTACCAGATCTTTCAATAAGATCTATGCTGAGTTTTTAATTACAACTAACAACAAACAACATACTGGCTTATGAATCAACTCAATTCAATTTTCAGCAATGATTCTTCAAAAAATATTTTTCATTGAATGATAATCTAGCTCTAAGCATGATAGCTCTACCTCTAACCCTAACCCTAAATCTAACACTAACTATTACCCTAGCCCTAGCCCTAGCCCTAGCCCTAACCCTAATCCTAATCCAAACCCTAACCCTAATCCTAATCACAACTCTAATTCCAACCACAACTCTAACTCTTACCCTAGCCCTAGCCCTACCCCTAACCCTAACCATAAACTTAATCCCAACCCTAACCCTTATCTTAACCCCAACTCTAACTCTTACCTTAGCCCTAGCCCTACCCTTACCCTTACCCTTACACTTACCCTAACCCTGCCCTAACCCTAATCCTAACCCTAACCCTAAACCTAAACCTAACTCTAACTCTAACCGTAACCCTAAACCTAGCCCTAACCCTAACCCTAACCCTAACCCTAACCGTAACCCTAATTCTAACCCTGTCCCTTACCATGTACATATGAAACTAAGTAAAAAAGTGCTATATATGAGAGGAAGCTTAACCAAGAGGTACATAAGTTGAATAATTTTCTTGGATAGCTGTGGTATCAGATAAAGTGTCTAGAAACAGTATCAACAATAAGTGAATGTAAATGCTGAAGTTTGGGTACTAGATATATGTTAAGCATGATCCATTCCTCTGTTTTAATCAAGTTTTTGCACTTCTAAAATATGATACGAGCTTAATAAGAGAGGCTAAACAAATATTTGTTTTGAATAGAGGGCTATTAGAAAGGGGAACAATTCAGGAGCTAAAGATAGGATCCGAGCAGACCTGGCCATTTGAGCCGGACAATCGCCCTGTTCCACCTGAATGCCCTCCTTAGTCTCGCATGAGTGGGCCCATTTCAGGGGGGGGGCTTAAAATACAATCTAAAGTTAATCCTTATTCCGAACAAAGAAATATACCGTTGGATAAACAGTAGGGAACTTAAGGTTACCTGGTCTTCTGTGACGTTATATGAATGCGTTCTTTTCACAGGTACTGGAGTATATCTTCTAATTATTGTATCTTTACAAAGCGATTCATCATGGGAAATCTGTAAATGAATTAAGAATTTGAATCAAACAATATGGGATCATCTAGAATAGTTACGCAGTTGTATTATTGCTTCCCAAACCAGTTGTCCCTTAAATAACAACAACAGTAGTAGTCTTTTAGCAAAATTGGGACAGCATGGGGGCCTTGTTTAAAAAATTCCAGATTCTGTACAAGACTATGGCTCTGTTCAACAAAATACTTGCTACGGCCTAAGCATGCTTTTTCAAGCAGCTTAAGAAACTAACAAATAGTATGTCAATAACAGGCCAACCATAAATTTGTGACAACTTTCTGTCGCCAAAGAAATTTCGTCTCATTTTTTTGCTCAAAGCATACTGTTTGATATTTGATTGACGATTTTAAAACAGTTATGCAATTGATAAAGTGAGTAAGGTACTTGAAATTAATTGATTCTGATGGAAGTGGTGCAGAATATGGGGAGGTTGCCCTTGCAAAAAATTTGGAGTTATAAAGTTCCTCTGAGCAACTACCATGGAGGTAGTAATATTTCACAGATAGACTTTCAACCATCTTTTCGATCTAACTGAACCCTGGAAAGCCACTCATCTAGGCGACCTCCGAATAACTACCAAAATAAGGCATTTACTCACTTCTACGCAAAAATCATTCGGGGTACATAGTAGAGGGCATGTAAGATCAGAGAAGTCAATTTCTTCTTTTCCCTGGAGAATGGAAGCCTAAAACAAAAGAGAAATGGGGCTCAATAGGAGATTGAGACACATAATACTCTTAAGTATATTGAGAAGATTAATTCATAAGGCAAAGTCTACAAGGGGAATTGAATTTTACCAGAGCAGGCTACTGCAATTGCCATATGCCCTCACCAGGTCCCAAAGCAGGTCATGACCAAAGGCGAGTGGGTTAGCCACTACCCTTTCCATAATCTTGAGCATGTCCGCTCATGTTGAATGATGACCCGCCATTCCTATGTGAGCCATGAGACCCACCTGACCTTTGCAAGGTTGCTGACAGGATGGACAAATGAAGCCTGTAGCTGCTGCACAGTTGGGGGATTTGCATCTGAGGCGCAACTGCCTTCAATCTTCAGGCCTTTCCTCTGCCCAGCAGTCAATGCCATTTTGGACTGATTCTCGCCATCTAGTTCTTTATGCTGCGAGATTGCTGTTCATGTTGCAGTGTTTCAGACTCTCTTTGATGGTTTCTTTAAAGCGTAGTTTCGGTCGACCGATAGAGCGTTTACCAGTGGCCACCATGCAGAAGAGAACCTGTTTGGGCAGTCTCTCATCCATCATTCTAACCACATGGCTGGTCAGCGCTATGTACGTTCTAGAGGATGACGGCCATATCTGGCATATTACATTTTGAGCAGATTTCGTCCTTGGTTAGGTGATCCTGCCATTTGACTCCTCATGAAATGTTGGTGAAACGAGTTGAGCAGTGTAATGTGACGCACACAGGGTGTCCAGTTTTCTCACCCATACAGCAATGTGCTGACAACAACAGCGTGGTGGAATGCAATTTTGGGTTTCAGTTGGATGTTGTGGTTGCTCCACATTCTTTCTTTTAGACGCCCAAAGGATTGGCTAGCTATCTTGGTTCATTTGCCCATCAGAAGTAATTACTCCGCCAAGGTACTTGCATTGTTCTACGGTTCTCAGTACTTTGTTGTTTACAGTGATGCCTGGTGAAGACGCAGTTTGGGTCCAACAGAGCTATTCAGACACATAACCTATGTTTTTGCTACACTAATGGTGAGGCCAAAGTCGCTAGCAGCTCTGGCAAAGTCATTCATGAGGTTCTGAAGGTCAGCAAGGGACAATAAGTTAGCACAAAAGTTGGCACTAAACAGGGACAATAAGTTAGCACATTAACCTTAAGAGGTATTTACAACTCCAGGCTTATCCACAGTGAGACATTAATTCGTGTTCTGGATTAAATCCTTCTTCAGAGCTATGTTATATCAACAGTAATTCATAAGGCATGGATATTGAAAAATAATTGCTAGCTTTAATTTATGAATATGGTCATGATATATGGACTTTTTAATCAGACTGAGATGAAAGGCTGGCTAATCTGAAGATTCACATTTACAATAGGGCTGCTCATCTGATTAATTGTGGTTATGAAGATTTTACCTGATTTGCTGCTCCTATTGCAATAACTTCTTCCGGCTTCAAACTTGAAAGAAACTCCGCTTTCGGAAAAGCGTCTGACATCATCTGACGAATCTTTGGAATTCTCGTAGAGCCGCCAACAAGTATCACCTGTGAAAAAGAATTACAGACTTTGTTAATGATTCTACAACAAAGAATTTCAACACCCTGCTTGCATCTCTAATGGATGGGATGGCCTTGTGGTTTGATCACTCCAACCTTGTTCAAAGGGTTGTCACTTTGGAAATATCTTTAGACCTGTAACATAAAGTATAAGGAGAGAATTTGCTAAAGGAGTCAGGAGGTTTGTTCACAGCAAGAGGAAGGACCAGGGTCGCACTGCTCAATTAGTCTCTCTATTCAGTGGGCCCATTGTGCTTTGTACATAAAACAATACCTTAAAAAGATAGTAAGTATGATTGCCTATCAACCGTCTCCACTAATTTGACTATTCTACTTATTCAGTAGGTCCTTTGTGATTTACGCCAAAAGCAATACCTGTATTTGCAACAGCGGTAAGTGTATTTCCCTATCAACTGTAAATGCGCTGCTTTCATTAGTCTACCTTTTCAGTCTACTTTAGTGAGTTTGACTTATTGCAAACAACCATAGCACCTTGTGATGCCGGAAGCCTTCAGACAGAATCGTCTATTGAAGTAAGAGAAGGAATTAACTGAACATTGCTAGAAGAGTATCACCTTATCTACAGCAGCTTTATCATACCCAGCTTTATTCACTAGCTCTGTGCTGATTCTCTGACATTTGCTAAAAGCTTCTAAGCAGCAAGACTCAAACTTTGCTCTAAAAATAAAAGAATCGTCAAAAATTAGGTGAAATATGTATATATTTCTTTCAAGAACCAAAGCTTGGTAGGAAAATGTTTCCTCCATGATAAACAATCCAGACAGAAAATGTTGTGAAAAAATAAAACACAGGGTTAGAAAAGATAATTAACTTCTGGAAGCATAAAAAAATGGAAAGAATATAGAAAATGTGATGGTAACGTTGACTCTAACAGGGCTTATAAATGCAGCCATACGGTTGTATCACAAAGAGGCATGCTTTCCTTGACACAAAAAACCATTTGCTCCACAAGGTTAATGATCATGTGAAAAGTGGCAGAGCTTTACCCTCTTTTTAGACTGGCAGTGATGGAGTGGAAACAACAAAGCAATAGCTCCAAGTTGGCTGAAATTGAAGTATTAGATAGCATTTTTCAGATTCGAGCTCGAAGCAAATTTGAGCTTAAATTCTTCTTTTTTCTTTTCTGGAGGCCCAGGCCTGTAGGAAACAGAGGGGATGGGGGTTGTAACCCCCTAATAATCGCCTGAACGATGGTTTTATGTTATAAAAAGATGAGGTCATACACTGATTTCTATTGTTCAGCCGCCTAAACCCGTGTCTCCTTCCTACGGTACGGATACCTGAAAAGTCTCTGTGACCATTGGTGCTGTTGTCCGTTAAACAAAAACAAGTTTTCCCTTTCATCTATGAGAATTTAAGATTACCCATAAGACTTAACATCTGAGAAGGCAGTACTTAGGAAAGAAAAATGAAAAGCCTGTTTCGTGGTTTGGCACTCCAGGAGATGTACCTAAGATGTAACCAGCAACTTACCTTGACACCTTACACGAGAAATCAATCCCATCATGCAACGAATCAACCGAACACGTGGTAATATTGTTGCTAGACAACGTCACTTTGCATTGCTCTGCTGCAGTCTTAAGTTTCCTCATTCCTCGCTTGTTTTCACGAACATTCATTTTCCACTTTCTGAAAAAAGTTTTAATGTTGTTTAAGCAAGATTTCATGTACATTTAATGCCTCACTTACTAGGTCAGAAATTCCTTTCAGTTTGGTCTTGACATTATCACCATGTCCTGTTCTTCAGTACTGTGGAGTGGTGTTCGGTATTGTAGAGGATATCATCATCACTATGGTGAAAACATCTGTGCATCGGGGGTGTTCAGTACTATGATGGATACCATCAGTACATTGGGGGTGTTCAGTACTATGATGAAAACCATCAGTGCATTGGAGGGTGTTCAGTACTGTGGGGAGTACCATCAGTGCATTGGAGGGTATCATCATACCTATGCTGGAAACCATCAGTACATTGGGGGTATCATCATACCTATGCTGGAAACCATCAGTACATTGGGGGTATTCAGTACTATGATGGATACCATCAGTGCATTAGAGGGTGTTCAGTACTATGGCGGAAACCATCAGTACATTGGGGGTGTTCAGTACTATGATGGATACCATCAGTGCATTAGAGGGTGTTCAGTACTATGGCGGAAACCATCAGTACATTGGGGGTGTTCAGTACTATGATGGATACCATCAGTGCATTAGAGGGTGTTCAGTACTATGGCGGAAACTATCAGTACATTGGGGGTGTTCAGTACTATGATGGATACCATAAGTGCATTGGAGGGTGTTCAGTACTATGATGGATACCATCAGTGCATTAGAGGGTGTTCAGTACTATGGCGGAAACCATCAGTACATCGGGGGTGTTCAGTACTATGATGGATACCATCAGTACATTGGGGGTGTTCAGTACTATGATGGATACCATCAGTGCATCGGGGGTGTTCAGTACTATGATGGATACCATCAGTGCATTAGAGGGTGTTCAGTACTATGGCGGAGACTATCAGTACATTGGGGGTGTTCATCATACCTATGATGGAAACATCAGTACATTTGGGGTGTTTAGTACTATGATGGAAACCATCAGTACATTTGGGGTGTTTAGTACTATGATGGAAACCATCAGTACATTTGGGGTGTTTAGTACTATGGTGGAAACCATCAGTACATTGGGGGTGTTCAGTATTATGATGGATACCATCAGTGCATTAGAGGGTGTTCAGTACTATGATGGATACCATCAGTACATTGGGGGTGTTCAGTATTATGATGGATACCATCAGTGCATTAGAGGGTGTTCAGTACTATGATGGATACCATCAGTGCATTAGAGGGTGTTCAGTACTATGGCGGAAACCATCAGTACTTTGAGGGTGTTTAGTACTATGATGGATACCATCAGTGCATTGGAGGGTGTTTAGTACTGTGGGGAGTACCATCAGTGCATTAGAGCATATCATCATACCTATGCTGGAAACCATCAGTACATTGGGGGTGTTCAGTAATATGGGGAGTACCATCAGTGCATTAGAGGATATCATCATACCTATGATGGAAACCATCAGTGCATTGGGGGTGTTCAGTACTGTGGGGAGTACCATCAGTACTGTGGAGCGATTACATTCAGTAATGTAGCAGAAACCATCAGAACTTTGGTGCATATTTAGTAATGTAGGGGGAAACCACAAAAACTTCAAATATTATTTCCATAGTGCTTGGGGTTACCCTCCAAAGTATTGAATATCCCCAACAGTACTGATGGTAACTCTCTACAGTACGGATGATATCCCTCCACAGTACTGACGGTATCTTTCCACATAGGTAAGTAAAATATAGTGTGCTTCCGCCATAGTTTATCAAAAAAGATAGTTTAAAAACCTATTGTTGTACGTCTTTGTTTCACAGTTGATGTTGAGCAGTACTTGTAAGTTCACAAGGTATGTCTTATCCTCTCTTTTCAATATTAAGAATTTGTATGTAAATATTACCTATTTAAATATGATGCTGAATTTCATAAAATCTCTTCTAAATAACGAATATTTCTGGCTAGGGAACCAAAAGAAACGTTTTGGTCCTTTCGTTAAACAACAGTAACCCTGTTTGCTAAAACAATTGCAAAACGATACACTGTTCACTCTCAATTTTGAAAAACCTTCACAATTAGATACAACGATAGGTTTCTAAACCGTATGTTTCGATAAATTATGCTTCCACTGAGGAATTGGTTGGTCTCTTTATTTGGACAGTGGTTTGAATTTTCGTGATTTGAATGATTCTGGCTGTTGAAGCTTCCCAATTGCATTGTAGTCGTTGGTTCGAGAACTGCTCAGGTCTAATACACACAAATTATCTTCATTGATTTCCCAACGCTTCTTCTTAAGTTTAAAAATAATAGCAAATATAGGTAAAATCAAGTGGATATCACCTTTTGAAATCATCAACGAAGATGTCCACAAGAACTTCGTCGAACGCATCTCCACCGAGATTCTGATCATGCAAAGAAGAAACAACTCGATACATCCCACAATTCACCTCAACCAATGTTGCGTCCACAGATGTTCCGCCGATACGATAAACTAGAACCAGGCTGAAAATATCAAACATATCTTGATAAGAAAGAGCTAAGTGAGAAGCTCCATGATCCTTATATCTATATATTTGTATCTTTTACACACTTTTTTTTTATAAGAACAATTTTATAAGAACAAGAGCCTCAGATTTTGCCAAATCTTAAGAATAATTTAAGAAAAAAACCGAGGCTGAGCATTTCAAGGTCAATATAAGAATAATACGAAATAACCACAAGAATGACAAAGAATTACAAAACAAGTAAATACACAGCACACAGATATATGAGATGGTGAAGAGAGTCCACATTTGAACCAATCAACACAACTGATAGCGAAAACAGGCTTCCAAATAATTTTAAAGTAAGAACGATTTAAGAACATTTCAGGCTGAAAATAAAGGAATATTTAAGAACACCCAGCATCGAATAAAATTTACTGGTTCTTATAAACAAAGTGTATCATATCTCTGTTGATAACCTTCGGATTAAGGTCGAATATATGGTTATAAAAATCAGCTTCTTCTATTCCTCTATTTTACCAAATTATTTGCCCGAATCTACATATTCAACTAAATCAAACATATCAATTTCAGAATATACTCTCACAATGACGTCCATTCTTTTGAAATATTGTCAGGAACATCACCATCCTCGATATCATGTGGATGCCAATTTCAAAGGCGTGCATTACTCTGAGCAAAACACGCAATGGTTTTGCTTTTGTATTTTTAGCATAATGGTTTATTATTCAATTCTTACTCAAGGAATTTCTAACTGGAGTTATTGGTTGAAGGGCTTATGTGTTAGGTTGCCATAACTTGTGTCAGCTACAGCGGTGTGAGGTCATTAGCTGGATAGGCGTCCTACACAGTGCTGATTGAATAGATCACTTCAAATCTTCTGTAAGGGACGCTAAAGTGGGGGTTCTATGTAGTGAAAGACCTTGCAAAGTAGGCCTAAATTAGTTAAATAGCTAGAAATTAATGTCCAAATACAACAACAAGTAACAAAAACAACATACTGACTAAAAACACACTCAACTGTCCCCTAGAAGAGACATACAAATTTGGGGCTCCATATCTGGATGGAGCTTGTAAATTAGGTTTAAATTAGTTGAATAGCTTTTAATGAATGTCTGGCCGAAAAATCATAAGTAACAACAAATTTGTAAGCTAAACAATTCTTTAATAGTTGTTCCATGTCTTGATGTGGCTTGCAAGGTAAACCTAAATCAACTGAATAGCTAGGAATAGCAGCTTACTATGAATACAATATTAATGACAAGAACAAATAGAGATTCTTTGTCTATAGCACATACTTGTTGACATTAGGATCTTCTTGTCCAACACCTGAATAGAAATAAGAAGGATAGCTGTTATTGATGTTGATAGTTGATAGGTAAATACCTTTACTGTCTTCATAAGGTATCAAAGTGCAAAGGGCAGGCAAAAGGGCAAAGGGCCAATGCAATAGGTAGACTAATCAAAGCAGTGCATTGATAGTTGATATGCAGATACGCTTACTATCTTCGTAAGTTATTAGTTCAGGAAAAGGGACAAAGATAGACTAATGAAAGCAGTACATTGATAGTTGATAGGAAAACACACTAACTATCCTCGTAAGGTATTGGTTTATATGCAATGATCTAAGGGCTCACTCCATAAAGGCCCACTGAATAGGCAGACCAATTGAAGCATTACATTGATAGTTGATAGGCAAATACACTTACTATCTTCGTAAGGTGTTGGTTTATGTGCAAAGCTCAAAGGACCCACTGAATAAAGGCCCACTGAATAGGTAGACCAATCGAAGCATTACATTGATAGTTGATGGGCAAATACACTTACCATCTTCGTAAGGTGTTGGTTTATGTGCAAAGCTCAAAGGACCCGCTGAATAAAGGCCCACTGAATAGGTAGACCAATCGAAGCATTACATTGATAGTTGATAGGCAAATACACTTACTATCTTCGTAAGGTATTATTTATCATTAGACTAATTAAAGCAAGCATTAAACTACATTTGACTACATCGATCAATTCAATGGTCTTTTGATGTTGAAGTGTGGGGTATTCTAGCATTTTATCTGATAGACAGTGGTTGAAGTAAACAAAATATCATTCATACCATATGCAAGTAGGGCAGCTGCTGGTTCTGATATAACTCTTAGAATATTGAAACCCGCATCTTCACACGCCTCACTACGATAGAAAACATCAGGCAATTAAAACATCATTCTCAGAATGTCATAAAAGAATAAGTATCTCACACCGATATTTTTGATATGTAGATTATTCTATAAGCTTTAAAGAATCTTAATCTGAGTCGTGTATATAAAAGAATCTATTTTTGTGAGTATTACGTTGATTCAGTATGGTTGTATTGAGATTTCAATCAATCTTAGGGCGTTAAAACTGTAGATCTTATCTGTCTTCTTCCTCTGCCAAATCATTGGGCCTTTAGAAACCTACCCATTCACTGCCCAGCAAGCAAAGAAACTACTAGCCTTTATCTTTGTATCTCCATAAATGTGCGTATTCGTGTTTTTCAAACACACGAAACGTACTTGACCTTTTTTGGATAGTTGGGCGTGCAGACCAAGAAGCAAAATTTGTACCCATATGGATACAAAATTTTTGTCAATTTACACCCATTTTTATAAAAAAGCAAAATATCATGCTTAAAGCAAAAATTAAATTCATTAGCAGAGTTTTCTCTATTTAGAGGCAGCCCGCTTTAATTTATCAGCAGCTTATGAATTTCACGTTTCAATTCAGGCCTATTGATTTTTTCTGCTTCTTCAACTGTTGATGTCACTAAATTGAAAATCAATTCAATTACTGTAGTGTAAAAAACTCTATCGACCAGGGTGCAGTCTAGTCTCGTATTCATACCAACCTCAATTCAATTCGCTGTTTCTCTGTAAACCATGTTGGAACAGTGAGAACAGTGTCTTCAAGATCAGCTCCGCCTATTGACTCCGCATTTTCTGCAAGAAGATTAAAAAAGAAGTAGGATTTGGGAAACAATTAGTATAATTTGTGAGAATGAAAATGACCTGAGTACTAAAATCTTGCCAAATGGGACCAATAAATTTTGTCAAATGTAAACATTTTCTAATCTATTTGTGGACCCAATTTGGGTCTGGTCCAATTTTACTCGCTACAGGCTAGACAAAGAAAACGAATGCAAAATAGCCAAAAGAAAGAGGCATCACAAGATGCAATGACATTAGGCAATACATCAAAAAGAAAGTAAAGCATATATAAGAAATAAACATCTAACACGAGAAGAGAGTGCCTATCCTGGCTAAAGTGCTCAATATACATTAGTATTGAGCAATTATAAGGCAGAATGAAGGCGTTAAAAAACAGTCATGTCCTTCTGTGACTCCGAGTTTCGTACTTGTGACAGACTATGCTCGAAGCTGGGAGTCACAGAAGAACATGTCTGTTTTTTGACGTGTTCATTCTGCCTTATAAGAAAAAAACAAAATGAAATGAAGGTCCAAAATGCTACCTAAGAGTTTCGTCAAGACAAACAATGCAGCAGCACTTGGCGTCACATTCACTTCAGTGTCATCAAAATTCACTTTGAAATTCGGGCAATCTTTCTGAATTATAATCTGAAAAACAAGGCAAAATCTAAAACAAATCAATGCAATGGCTTCAAATAAAAAGAATAGTCATTGATTGATACAGAACCTTAGAAAAGCAAGTAAATTTTGAAACTAAGCAAGGTATAATAAATTATTGTGCTTTTGTCTGACTCTCATCAGAGAAGTCTCGAATGGATAAATGTACCCGGATATTTGCTATATGAGCTACAATTTATCGTTATTGATCAATTTACAAAACGCTCAAACTAGGAGGATGAGTAGTGTAGGTTTTGGCCTGGCCTCTTTTGAAGGAGTAATTTATGGGACTCATGTATTGAGTAATATTTGAAGAAACCCTTGTTTAATCTTTAAAATTTCTAATTCTATTGGTGGCCATCCAAATCTCACCGATGAGCAATTAAAAAGAATTTGATTTATAGCAATCATATTGTAGCCTCCTTATTTCCGAGATCTTACCTCACAACTGCACCTCTTCTGTAAACTTTTTAAGTAAGATTCTTCAAGATGACTAAAAAGAAATAGATCAAGTTTAAAGGATGAATAAGTTATCAATCTGTTTCTTGAAAATCTCTTGACTGTTCATTTCCACTTCACGCATCAATCAAACTTAAATGAGATCCATCGAGTCCGGGCTATTCAAAATCCTTTAACAGAGTTAAAATTTCAAAGATAAATTGTATGTTCATTAAGCCTAAATTAAAATGTAGACAAAAATCTTAAGCCGGGGTAAAAAGGCCACTAGGCGTGTATTATAGTTTTATAACAGTCTTTGGATGGTAAAAAAACTTCAAAATAGCCAAAGAAATACCGGAAACATAGCAAAACGAACACAACAAGGTAATACATCAGAAAGAGAACAAAACAGAGACCTAACTGATTTATATACTCAGATTTTGATCGAAATAGGTTAATCAGAAAGGAGGTGAATGATTGGTATGGTGTGGAAAAACCAATCAACACCAACGATACAGTGAGCGGACCAATAAGATTACTTCCTAAGGCAAAAATGAACTCTTTCTGTCTACACAATAGGGGATCCCTGGTTTTTATGTAGACTAATTCCAAAATACCTAAGTGAAATGTAGATCTTGCTCTCAGTGGTGGCGCTAGGTTTCCTCCGACAAAGGGGCTAGCACTTCCGACGGAGGGGCTAATTTTTTTAGAGAACGATAGGGCTAGGGGGCCACAAGGAATTGTAAGGGCACTGGAGACCGAAGGCGAGCATTGCGAGCCGAAAAATTGGGGGGTCCGGGGGTACTCCCCCGGGAAAATTTTGGTGGCTACACCCGTTAGATTGGCTAAAAATGCTATCAAAATGGTGTAAATTGATGTGTCGATGAGTTGTTTTGGGATGACCTTCCTGAATTCTGATTACAGTCCTTTTAGAAATTTCTATTTCCACCAAAACTTAAAAAATTCGCTCTGACAAAAAAAATTCAAGCTACTTTATCTTCTGACAGAGGGGCTAGCCTCCTCCGACGGGGGGGCTGTAGCCCCCCCTGCCCCCCCTCTGGCGCCACCACTGCTTGCTCTGCCAATTATTCGGAAACAATTCTCACTGTAGGCTTTAGCACATTGTGGGTATTCGAGCAAATGTTGACCTATAGCAGAGTCATGTTTGAGAGATTTTTTGGTTTTAGAGGCACGAGATGCTTGCTCGTTCTCTTTCTAACGTATCATTCTAGACAGGGAATTTGCCATAACATTCTAGCAAATCGGGTAACCGAAAATCTGAAAGTAGTTTTGGAATCTTTGAGGGAAGGCGGTCATTTTAAGCCCTGGGAACATTCTGGGAAATGAGCCATTGTGACGTAATTGATGACATCATGTGACCACGGTCACACGAAATCCGACCTTCAAATATTTAATCGTTGATCATATCATTGGAAAGAGCATCAAAAACTGAGCAAATAATTTACACTGATGTTATTTGACTTTCCCTTCAGAAGATATAACGTATTGCAAAGTGTGGACAAATTCAAAATGGCGGATAGAAATTGAGTGTATCAGTCTGTTTGATTCGATTTTTTGATCGGAATTTAATAAGAGAACGGTTTTTATAATGGCTACTGTATAGAAATGAACAGAACATTTTGATAGGAGCTACTGATTTGAAATTAAAGCTAAGCTAACTAGAGTTATTAAATTTTAGGATTAGATTCTATTGCCAGTTTATGGCAGCCATTTGCAAGACAAATCGTCACTTGAAGAGAAATCACGGAGAAATCATACACTTTCCACACATTTCCCCGTATCACCTTCCTCCAATTCTCAACCCTGTCCTACATTTTAACCGTAGTTAATGCATTTGCAGTACAGTGAAGGTGTGTGGTACGGTGGAGGATATTAAGTACGGCGCTGAGATATCATCAGTACGGCGGAGATATCACATGTACGATGGGAGATATTTTCAGTACTGTGGATGGTATTCAGTACAATGGAAGGATATTGTCTGTACGATGGAGGGATATTGTCAGTACGATGGAGGGATATCATCAGTTCGATGAAGGGATATTATATAAGCACTATGGAGGGATACTGTCAGTAATCGAAGGATATTCATTGCTTTTGAGGGGTATCATCAGTACATTAGAGGGATATCATCAGTATGGTGGAGAGAATTCGGCACAGTCGGATATCCTCCATCAAATGTACTGAAAATATTCCTCCGCCGTACTGAAGATGTCCCTCCACCCTACTGAGTAGCTACATCCCTCCACTGTGCTGAATACCTTCAACTCCTGAAGCTATCCCTCCAATGTGCTTATATAATATCCCTTCATCGAACTGATGATATCCCTCCATCGTATTGATAATATGTCTCTACGATAATGATTGTATCCTTCTGCCTTACTGAATATAGTCTACCTTACTGTACAACCTCCATTGCACTGCACATACATTACCTAAGAGAATTTCTTCATCTATTTGCTTGGAAATCAATTCGACTTCCTTTCAACTTTCTTTACATTTGTGGCCTTTATTTTGCTTGGTGTTCCACCATCTGAGGACAAAGATGTGGGTAACTGTTTACCTTTGAACCAGAAAGGCAAAGAAAGCAGAGCTTCTTCATTCGATGTCCATCCATTCACTTACATTGAAACATCTGAAATACTTTTTTCAGTGCGGTGAAACTAGTGAAATAGCTGATAATTTACCGTTTTGATGGCTCCCTATGCTGAATCTAACTATTGAGGAATGACGCTAGACGATTTCACTTTCAGCTCCTTTTAGATTAACAATCTGGTCGTTACATGCGATTCAGTTGTCTTCCCATTGTAGAAAACAGTTCTATGAATGAACTCTTTTGCTTGTTCTAATTCTGTACCGATGTTGTCGATGTTTTTTTCTAATCCATATCCATCCAGCAGTCGATATTTTACTAGTGGGCTTAGCAATTTTCAAAAAATTGAATTTCTCCAATCTTTAAGAAGTAAGACGCTTTGTCACATCTGGACAGAGCATGAATCTACAAGGCATTGCACATGTCAGGTCCAATATTTCAAATCCAAAATCCAAAACCGCGCATTCCTCCTATTTTAACAACATTACTATTGTCATACTTCAAAAACTATCGAAACAGAATTATAAAGTGTAAAAGAGTTCATAGAACCATTTTCTACGATGGAAAGACAACTGAAACGCATTGAACGACCAGATTGCAATTTAAAAGGAGCTGAAAGTGAAATCGTCTAGTGTCATTCCTCAAGATTTAGATTCAGCAGAGGGAGCCATTAAAAGAGTAAATTATCAGCTATTTCATTAGTTTCACTGCACTGAAGTAATGACTCCAGATGTTCCAATTGAAATGAATGGATGGACATAGAATGAAGAAGTCGAGTTTGTTGTGCCTTGGTTCAAAGGGAAACAGTTACCCCAATCTTTGTCCTCAAGAAACAGACTTGCAAATGTGTGAAGATGGGAACACCAAGCAAAATAAAGGCCACAAAGGAAAATAAAGTTGGAAGGAAGTCAAATTGATTTACCAAAGCAAATAGATGCAGATGAAGAAATAATCTTAGGTGATGTATGTGCAGTACAATGGAGGTTGTGCAGTAAGGTAGACTATATTGAGTAAGGCAGAGGGATAAAATCAGTATCGTAGAGACATATTCTCAGTACGATGGATGGATATCTTCAGTACTGTGGAGGGTATTCAGCACAATGGAGGGATATCGTCAGTACGGTGGAGGGATATCTTGAGTACAGTTGAAGGTATTCAGTGCAGTGGAGGAATGCCATCAGTAAGGTGAAGAGATATCTTCAGTACGGCGGAGGAATACCATCAGTACATAGAAGCATATTATGAGTACGGCGAAGGGAAATCTTCAGTATGACGGAGGCATATTTTCAGTACAGTTAATGGTGGATATTCCACTGTACTTGATACTGATACTCTCCACTGTACTGATGGTATCCATCTAATGTACTGATGATACCCCTGGAAAGCACTGAGTATCCTTCGATTACTTACAGTATTCCCTCCATAGTGCTCATAATATCCCTTCATCGAACTGATGATATCCCTCCATTTTATTGGATACCCTTCACAGTACTGAAAACATCTCCCATCGTACATGTGATATATCCGCCGTACTGATGATATCTCAGCGCCGTACTTAATATCCTCCACTGTACCACACACCTTCACTGTACTGCAAATGCATTAACTACGGTTGAAATGTAGGACAGAGTTGAGGATTGGAGGAAGGTGATACGGGAAATGTGTGGAAAGTGTATGATTTCTCCATGATTTCTCTTCAAGTGACGATTTGTCTTGCAAATGGCTGCCATAAACTGGCAATAGAATCTAATCCTAAAATATAATAACTCTAGTTAGCTTAGCTTTAATTTCAGTAGCTCCTATTAAAATGTTCTGTTCATTTCTATACAGTAGCCATTATAAAAACCGTTCTCTTATTAAATTCCGATCAAAATATTGAAACAAATAGACTGATTCACTCAATTTCTATCCGCCATTTTGAATTTTTCCACACTTTTCAATACGTTATATCTTCTGAAGGGAAAGTCAAATAACATCAGTGTAATACAATTATTTGCTCAGTTCTTGATGCTCTTTCCAATGATATGATCAACGATTAAATATTTGAAGGTTGGATTTCTTGTGACCGTGGTCACATGACGTCATCAATTACGTCACAATGGCTCATTTCCCAGAATGTCCCCAGGGCTTAAAATGACCACCTTCCCTCAAGGATTCCAAAACTACTTTCAGATTTTCGGTTACCCGATTTGCTAGAATGTTATGGTGAATTCTCTGTCTACTCTGTTGAGTGTCAGACGTAATCTATGTTTTCGTTTAGCTATGTTTCCAATATTTCTGGCTCTATTGTAGTTTCAGCATGTACAGCTGGTAAAGTGAGGCTAGATAGCCCATGAAATGAATACATTGAATACCTAGCACCAATTGAGAATTTGATGAAATTGATAACAGACTGTGGGCATCTGACTGCTAGCTGTTTTGCTGGAAGACCAATTATCTGTAAAACAAATAAGATTGAAATAAGCACTGCATAAGTCCAGTGTTCATCTCTGAGGGGGAGTAGGGGGAGCAGCCCCTCTTATTCAAATGAATGCAGATTGTAAAGAGCTCAGAGTGATATCTTGTTTTGACCAAAAGTTGAGATTTTGAAAGAATTCATTGTAACACTTTTTTGTCTTGCACAATGCATGTTGATGCTTGTATCCCAAGCGTCATTCAGTAGTTTTTCCCTCATTGCTTTCATATTTGACCACATGAAAAATGAGTTTTGCTGCAAAAAACTAGACCCACTCTTCTGGTGGTCTTCTCTTGGAGCTTCCTTGTTGATATTTTGGAAATCAATTAAAGCGAAAGTATTTTGTGATGTTCTCTTATATGAGCCTTGAATAAAAACACATAGTAAGCTATTGACGACTCTTCTAAAAGGACCAAGCAAAACTGTATATGTGAAAATGTGTAAAAAGACGTCTTGGGGCTTGTTTACATAGGGCTCAGCCAGCCCGAGTAAGCGCGCTCAAACAATAAGCCTCTTTGTCAGTTTCAGCTACATTTATATGACAGACGGGCCAGCCTGGTCAGACGAGATCCATAAGATAAGCAGACGGATTTCACCTGACTTAGTATCTGTGAACAGTGAATTCCATTCCTATTTGTTGCATTTATGAGAGGCAGCCAACCATGTGAGACGAGATGAGTCAAGCTGTACACACAAGCGCATTTATCATTCTTCATTCACAACAGAAGCTAACTCGCCTATCCCAGGCAGGAAAGGTATTCTTGCAAACGCTCTGAAAAACCAGACCAAGCCAGCTTGCCTTATCAGGCAGGCCCACCACCATGGTAAACAGGCCCTTAGAACAGAAATTTTTCTGACCCTAATCTGTTGTGGGGTCTGAGGGAAATTCTAAAAAGAAACAAATGATAATTGAATGTTTTATAATGTTCACCTTTTCAGCACCAGTGTACCCAACACTAGTTGCTGTAACTCTTTCTCCAGTTTCATTTGAAACAACTTCCAATCTGCCATCCTAGAAAAGCCAGAGAAAGCAAATTTCATGCCATAAATAATCTATCTGTTACGGATTTCTAAGTTGTTAGATCACTCAACTCTGGTTCCAAGGGACGTGATTTTGAATCCACCTTCACTGTCATATAAACTGTGGGGAGAGAATTTTCCAAAAAAGGCAGGAAGTTTGTATATAAAACGTTGGAAGTTTGGGAGAGCCCTCAAGAAAAAACAAAATAATCCACTTTAAATCATCTTAACAATCCTTTTAAAGGAATTTTGAATATTTAGTAGTTTCATTATAACATTCAAAATTTCGAATAATAATATTATTTCTACTTCAAGTTTCATACTTTTGCAATCATCAGACAGACTATAATCATTAATCTATAATATAATTATAGTCTGTCTGATGATTGCGAAAGCATCAAATTCTGAGTAACGTAAGAGCAAGTCTCCTTTCTGGTCTCAGATCTATTGTCACTCTATACTTTTATACATCGAGCAATGTGATGCTAGGTATAAACCATACAATGCTAGAAACATGATATTGTAGCTTAATATTCTGAACTAGAGCTCAAAGCTGATTGACTTATCAAATTCAATTCAATTTCGAATTGTAAGGAAAGTGGGGCTGCTTAGGTGCTTGTTTGTATGGTGTTGTCCTAGTGGAGGGGGAACTAGGAGGGGGCTATCACCCCTAAATGGTAATCAGAACAATGGTTTTACACCATCAAGAAACCAGACTGCAGAGTAGGGCTTTAGCGCCCCCGAGATTTTTTTTCAGATCTGAGGTTCACCCCTGGCCGCCCCTAGTATGCGCATGCGCGGCAAAGTTCTGCAAAGTTCGCATGCGCAGTAGCTAGTATTAATGAGTTTTTATTTTGAGCATGAGCTGGGCTTGAGGAGGTGGCTTGCTTGCGTTAATAAAAAATAGAATCTTACCATTTAGTCGTATCTGATGTCTACATAAAAAAACATTTAGCACAGGAGTTAACAAAAAACGGATTCATTCGAAGTGCACCTAAGGCCTAGGGGCGCCCCTGAATGCGCCCCTGGACAATTATTCCGCACCTGCACCTAGATTCCCCTTCTTCGGCGCACCCGAGATCTCGGCGAAAAGTGCCCTTCTCTGCAGTCTGGTCAAGAAACCTCATTATGGTTTAAATTGTTAAGCCCCCCACCCTATCTGTGATTCCTTCCTTCGGTTACAATACACATCCTATAGGAACTCTAGTCTAAAAAGATCAGACCTGAAAACGGGCCTTCGTCATACATTAAGTTTCAACTTTTGTGAACGAGATTTCAGCAAGTAAATCTGGATTTTTTTATACCACTTTACAAAAAGAAGTTTATTTTACGAGGCAAATGTTTTTAGAGGGAACATATTTACCTTTTGAACAGCAATAACAGAGTTTGTGTTACCGAAATGAATTCCTGCTACCGCCATTTTTCCCTGTTCACATGCAGTCTCTGATCCAGGCCGAGGCTTATGATTGGTAAATCTTGTCTTGTCGAAGCAGTTACTTAAAGAGTATTGTGCATAGGACTGGAGTTTCTCGTGAAACACAATAGGTTATTCTGCTTTTTTTTAATGATAAAGAATTAAAGAAATCTTAAGAAATAACTAGGCCGATGTTTAAATAGTTTGAAATGACGGACGAGCTTTCTGCCAGTGGTGGCGCTAGGTTTCCTCCGACAAAGGGGCTAGCACTTCCGACGGAGGGGCTAATTTTTTTAGAGAACGATAGGGCTAGGGGGCGACAAGGAATTGTAAGGGCACTGGAGACCGAAGGCGAGCGTTGCGAGCCGAAAAATTGGGGCGTCCGGGGGTACTCCCCCGGGAAAATTTTGGTGGCTACACCCGTTAGATTGGCTAAAAATGCTATCAAAATGGTGTCATCGTGTTTTTTACTACGTTTTTTGACATATTACTAAGGGCACGTTTGCCCCCCCTTGCCCCTCCTAGCAAAAAATTCGCTCCGACAAAAAAATTCAAGCATAATTTATCTTCCGACGGAGGGGCTAGCCTCCTCCGACGGGGGGGCTGTAGCCCCCCCTGCCCCACCTCTGGCGCCACCACTGGCTTTCTCCTCCATGTTGTTCGTCCATGTTGTCAAACTTGAGGTACAACAACCTGACGTCACAGGAACAAAATGGATAAAAAACGAAGCATTTCGTGTCACTTGGTTTATTAGCATTCCAATTGCGACACTATTTGCGAAATATCTCGAAAAGCAAATGAAACATCCTTTTCGGGTATTTGTAGCTAGTAGTCTTAGAATCACTTTTTCTTTCAACTATCAAATTTTAAAATAGCGCAACAGCCCACTTTAAAATACCTTATTTCTAGAAGGGCACAGAGCATTCACTTCATCACTACATCTTAGAGTTAGCGTCCAATTAATTCGACAGTCAAGAGATGATAACTTTTACTGTAAATAAGAGCACGTAAAAATATATTTTCAAAAGTTAAATCAGGTAACGAGAAATCTCCACGACTTCTTGTCTTCCTGTGCTCAGTCCGGTCAATGAAGACTCTTAGTGTAGTGCTCTTAATAATGCTTGAGGGACTACAACATATCAAAGAACACAGGGAAACAAGGATACTTATCTCTCGTCTTTCGTCCCACATTGAAACCTGGTCTCTAATCAACCAGCTCGACGAATAGATTTCTATCTCAAAATATTGATTAAAGCTTAAGATAAGAGGGGAAGGCGTTTTAGTTTCTTTTCTCTCTGTTGCATGGGATTATTGAAATTAATAATCGAGCTTTCGTGAATCTAAGAGCCTTTGAATTAAAAAACAGGAAGAAATGACAGGAAGACATTTTGTTGTCTGAAAAGAGCGAGCCTTAAGCTTCATGGGATGATAAGTTTGTTGTGAATTGAATACGGTTTCTGGAGTTTGCTTGATCGGATGGAATCAGAAGAGCATAACCACGAAACGTCAGTGTTTAAAAACATCAAATATCATTACGGTACCTCAAATGGTAGACACAGAGGAATCTCGTTCTAACAAACCCCGGATACAACAAAATACCTGGATACAACGAACTAAATGCCTGATCCTTTGGATTTTGCCGTATGAAATAATTATCTCGGTCTAACGAAATCCTGATGTAACGAACAGTTATCTGGTTTCCTTCAGAGGTCGTTATAACGGGTTTCCATCGTACTAAGTTATGATAAGGCACCCTGCTCTTTCGAAAAGATTTGCATTTTCGTTCCTTTATAAAGTTCTACTATAGTAGCACCTGGTGAACACGTTGGTTTAGAAGGCTTTCAAATCCCTCTACTCTCAAAGCTATTATGAAGGAATTCATTATGATGTAAGATTCTGCCGATTCTGCCTATTATCTTATTTTATCTGCTATTAGAATCGGTATCAAGAACTTAGAAGCCTAGAAACTACAAGGAAATTTGACATATAATATAAAAACGAGACAAATTTTAGAATAGTAGAAAGTAATCCAGCTAGGTTGAAGTTGACATTAGTGCACAAATTAACCAACCAAAGTTTGGCCTTCAGGCTTAATTTCTTTAGCCTCAGTCACCAATTGATGTTACGCTATCTAGTATTGCCCAGGATGATGTTTCCCGGAAACCATTATGTCTGGGTTTCTTGAAGTTTGAGTATTTGTCATTTATTAGGCCCTCTTTTTGAGTTTTCAAAACATTTTCTCAGCGAATTTTCATTGCATAACTAATTTCATGGTAAGACGTTTATCATAGAAAAAAGGCAATTTCGGTTTTTAAAAGAAAAGGGGAAGGGCTCGGGACCTCCAGAGCTCCCAGAAACCCGTATTTCATTGCCTGAAAATACTTCAAGCTTAAACTAAGAGAGAGATTACAGATTGGTGACAGAAAGGTTGGGAGATGCCAAAGAAAACACACGGCTTTTCAAGAGCAACGCATCAATATTGAAATTCAAACGTTAAAGCTCAATTCAAGTGCTAAATACCAATTACCAAGCGAAGAAATTAAATACCAAACTGTCTATTTGGATAGTCCCATACAGCTCCCAATCCAAAATACAGACGTAAAAAGGTAAACAGGCCTTGTAGACAGCAATCCTTGCCAAAAGGCTAAAAGGTATAAGTGATCTCGTAGGGATTCTAGAAAGAAAGTCCTCGCCACTCTCCCAGTCATCGTGTTTGTTAGAAACTTCTCGAAAACACAGCCTCTGCGACAGAAAGTGTTTCGACGATCTTCTTACCATGCTACCAAGGCCATTTACCTTATGACGTATCGAGCGTACTCTGTACTGGGAGCTGTAACGCCTCTACAAATTAATATTCAACTATCTAACTATCCCAAGTAATGTTCCCCTGTAAGTAATAAAGAAAACACTGTTTCAGTTTCTAGTGTCTTCTTCAGTAGTTGACTTATTTTCGGCCGTAATAGTAGTAGTATCTTCTGCGGTAGTAATAGTAGTAATATCTTCGGCGGTAGTAGTAGTAGTACCTTCTGCGGTAGTAATAGTAGTAGTATCTTCGGCGGTAGTAGTAGTAGTATCTTCTGCGGTAGTAGTAGTACGGACTGTTTAGTTCATCATTCTCTGTAAAACAAAAAAATGAAAAATGTAAAATATAGAATGTCCAGTGATACGATATACCTAATTATATGATAATACAGTCTAGGCTCTAAAACCGGTTATCTTTAGATCCAAGGTTAACCGGTTGTCAATTAAAGTGGGAAATACTCGAAGTCTCTGCTATATTGGGAGTTATTTGGGCTTATTGTTAGAGGCCGGTACTTGCAGCTGGGCGCTTTTTAGAGACTCAATCTAAAAATGATGTAATGATATTTTCAACATATAATTTCTTCGGCAGTGCTGTACTATTATCATAAAGTAATATCGACGAATGCTTTCATTGTGAGTTCAGTAGAATTATATGAAAATAGAAAAAACCTGTTAATTCAGCCCTATTTTCTTGGTCCTCCTCGGCATTCTTCACATCGTTTCTTTCTTTTGGATCATCAACATCGTTTTCTTCATCATCTGCATCTTCTTCCTGTCCGTCTGATTCTTCTTCCTGGGCGTTGCTGCTCAGGTCTGTTTGTTTTTCATCCGATACCGGCTCATTTTCCACATCATTTCCTTCTTCTTGCAACGTAGCACCTATATCATAAAAACATCCATAGACATTATGGAACAGCCTTTGATTTTACAGAATTTCAGAATAACGAGGAGAATCGTAAATATATCCCAAAACGTGATAACTATAAAGCTTTGCATCTGATACTCATCAGAGTAATACATCAAAACAGTCTCTCATTGGTACAGAACGTCATGATGGCAGGGAAAACGGAATCATAGCGAAACATGATAACTACTTAAAGGTGATATATGCATCTGAGTAAAGCAACGAGTTAGAAAAGTATGATAGCGTTTAGAAAATTCTTTAAAAAGCGCAGAAAGCAGGAAACTAGTAGGAGAAAGTAAAAGAAAAGCGTTCTTCGTTTCGAAAAGAACAGTTCACAAAATATTTAAGCATTAAATATGTAGTATAGAGATAAAAACTTAAAAAACTCACCATGAAGACACAGTGCTGCCCCCAAAAGAAAGGCAAGTAATAAGGTTGTCTTCATTTTGACGACTGCAGTTCTGTAATAACGAGATATCGGTCTATCTCGCTAAGCACGAATCAAGCTGACCATCCAAGCCAACTTGAGAACTGAATGTAGCCTGACGCAAAGGTCTCTTTTATATGGTAGAGCTGTTTATGTTTTTCGTTGTGTTTGAAAATATAAACGCGACCCTTTCATCTCAGAAACGAGGCTTCATGGCAAAACAAAAATTCCAGGATGAAAATATCCAGCGTAAAATGGATTGATCTGCAACTTCACTCGACACTCTCGAGGTTTTCATTCTTTCAAAAGAAGTTACTCTTTTACCTAAGCACTACTTCAAATAATCCCTCAGAATTATTGAACATCCTCCACATGACTTCAAGATAGTCCTCCACGTTACTGAACATTCTCTATAAAACTGCCAATATTCCTTCATATTACTCCTTGATATCTTTTAGCTTAACACTTTCCACATCAAACTAAAAACCACTTCACATTACTTTTTTCTTTTTTTTCTATAGTTATATAAAAAAAACGTTCCATACAAATACACAAATAACGTTAGCAAAACGATAGCCTCGGAAGAAAAGTTCATAACTATTCCAGGGCTGTTAGCCACAAAAAAAACCTAGTATTACGAAGATTACAATTACAAAATACTACAAATAACTAAGATTGAGGAATGTGAATAAATGGTTTGGTTGTTGCACGGCGTAAAGAGATGGGTTTGATAAAATCGTGTTGGTCAACTCTGCTTTTTGGTGAATGAAAGCTAGAGTCAGCTTGAGTATATTTTATTGAAATTAATCGATATTTTTCTATCACCAAATTTTTAAGATTTGTGCGCAAACGTAGTTAGAAAGACTGATGACTGTGAAAAAGGTTGTAAGCCTTCTGTTACTCCAGCTGGAATATTTCGTCGTTGAATTTCAAAAGAAGGGCAAACCAAAGAAGTGCTTAAACCAATAATTTAATAGACACATGGGGCATACAGTATCTCTAAAATATTGATTGAGTTTGCGAAGAATCAGTTTACTGAGACAAACCCAGAGTTGAGTTAGATAATCCTTTTGGATCGTGAATTCCATAGCCTGATTTGCCAGCGGGGCGGATTATTGACAAAAACGTTTTCTCGAATACAGTGACAGATGGAGCACCCGTAATTCAGAAAGCCAAATTACTTCAATATAGCCCTCCAAATAGCTTAACATCCTACCTATTACTTCAACATCTCCCAAAATTACTTCAATATAGCCCTCCACATAACTGAACATCTTACCTATTACTTCAACATCTCCCAAAATTACTTCAATATAGCCCTCCAAATAGCTTAACATCTTACCTATTACTTCAAACATCCCTCAAAATTATTTCAATATAGCCCTCCACATAGCTGAACATCCTACCTATTACTTCAACATCTCTCAAAATTACTTCAATATAGCCCTCTACATAACTGAACATCTTACCTATTACTTCAAACATCCCTCAAAATTATTTCAATATAGCCCTCCACATAGCTGAACATCCTACCTATTACTTCAACATCTCTCAAAATTACTTCAATATAGCCCTCTACATAACTGAACATCTTACCTATTACTTTAAACATCCCTCAAAATTATTTCAATATAGCCCTCCACATAGCTGAACATCCTACCTATTACTTCAACATCTCTCAAAATTACTTCCATATAGCCCTCCACATAACTGGACATCCTACCTATTACTTCAACATCTCCCAAAATTACTTCAATATAGCCCTCCACATAACTGGACATCCTACCTATTACTTCAAAATCTCTCAAAATTACTTCAATATAGTCCTCCACATAACTGGACATCCTACCTATTACTTCAAACATCCCTCAAAATTACTTCAATATAGCCCTCCACATAACTGGACATCCTACCTATTACTTCAAACATCCCTCAAAATTACTTCAATATAGCCCTCTACATAGCTGAACATCCTACCTATTACTTCAACATCTCTCAAAATTACTTCAATATAGCCCTCTACATAACTGGACATCCTACCTATTACTTCAACATCTCTCAAAATTACTTCAATATAGCCCTCCACATAACTGGACATCCTACCTATTACTTCAACATCTCTCAAAATTACTTCAATATAGCCCTCCACATAACTGAACATCTTACCTATTACTTCAACATCTCCCAAAATTACTTCAGTATAGCCCTCCACATAACTGAACATCTTACCTATTACTTCAACATCTCCCAAAATTACTTCAATATAGCCCTCCACATAACTGAACATCTTACCTATTACTTCAACATCTCCCAAAATTACTTCAATATAGCCCTCCACATAGCTGAACATCTTACCTATTACTTCAACATATCCCAAAATTACTTCAATATAGCCCTCCACATAACTGAACATCTTACCTATTACTTCAACATATCCCAAAATTACTTCATTATAGCCCTCCACATAACTGAACATCTTACCTATTACTTCAACATCTCCCAAAATTACTTCAATATAGCCCTCCACATAACTGAACATCTTACCTATTACTTCAACATCTCCCAAAATTACTTCAATATAGCCCTCCACATAACTGAACATCCTACCTATTACTTCAACATCTCTCAAAATTACTTCAATATAGCCCTCCACATAGCTAAACATCTTACCTATTACTTCAACATCTCCCAAAATTACTTTCATATAGCCCTCCACATAACTGGACATCTTACCTATTACTTCAAACATCCCTCAAAATTACTTAAATATAGCCCTCCACATAACTGGACATCCTACCTATTACTTCAACATCTCCCAAAATTACTTCAATATAGCCCTCCACATAACTGAACATCTTACCTATTACTTCAACATCTCTCAAAATTACTTCAATATAGCCCTCCACATAACTGAACATCTTACCTATTACTTCAACATCTCCCAAAATTACTTCAATATAGCCCTCCACATAGCTGAACATCTTACCTATTACTTCAACATCTCCCAAAATTACTTCAATATAGCCCTCCACATAACTGAACATCTTACCTATTACTTCAAACATCCCTCAAAATTTCTTTAATATAGCCCTCCACATAACTGGACATCTTACCTATTACTTCAACATATCCCAAAATTACTTCAATATAGCCCTCCACATAACTGAACATCTTACCTATTACTTCAACATCTCCCAAAATTACTTCAATATAGCCCTCCACATAACTGAACATCCTACCTATTACTTCAACATCTCTCAAAATTACTTCAATATAGCCCTCCACATAGCTGAACATCTTACCTATTACTTCAACATCTCCCAAAATTACTTCAATATAGCCCTCCACATAACTGAACATCCTACCTATTACTTCAACATCTCTCAAAATTACTTCAATATAGCCCTCCACATAGCTGAACATCTTACCTATTTCTTCAACATATCCCAAAATTACTTCAATATAGCCCTCCACATAACTGAACATCTTACCTATTACTTCAACATCTCCCAAAATTACTTCAATATAGCCCTCCACATAACTGAACATCCTACCTATTACTTCAAACATCCCTCAAAATTACTTCCATATAGCCCTCAACATAGCTTAACATCCTACCTATTACTTCAAACATCCCTCAAAATTACTTCAATATAGCCCTCCACATAGCTGAACATCTTACCTATTACTTCAACATCTCTCAAAATTACTTCAATATAGCCCTCCACATAACTGGACATCTTACCTATTACTTCAAACATCCCTCTAAATTACTTAAATATAGCCCTCCAGACTACTAAACATCCTACAAATTACTGCCAACATCCCTTCACATAACGTCAATATCCCCCCCCCCAAATTACTGAATACCCTCTACATTACCGTAAAAACCACATAACATTACTTTAAGATAGCCCTCCAGATTGCTTAACTCCCTCCACATTTCTGCAAAAATCCCAAAGTATTACTTTAATTTACCTCTCCAAACTAGTAAACACCCTTCACATTGAAAACATCCCAAATATCACTAGCCCTTAACAGAACTGAACACCCTCCTAAACAAGAATGAAACCTATTTAACAGCTTTTATAAGAAGATGGGTGTAGATTTTCGCCATAATTGTTAAATATCAATTTAAAATCAAGTAACCCTGCATGGGCATCATTTCAGAACGAACCACGTATGTTTAATAATCGCAACATTGATGACACGGAAAAGTTTTTACCAAGTTGCTTCACTCCTAAAACTATTTCTACTTGACTTTGTTTTGATAAGGATTCGAGGTAGGACCTTATGGAATCTCATCCTATACCAATAATGATCCAAATAAAATACCAGATGCGATGAGAAATTTTGCGATCCTGTGCCATTAAAGGAAATATGGCGTTTATAAATGTATTTTATGCAAAGACAACTTAAAGTGTGTCAAAACTCCTTTGCTCCATACAAAATATGCTACCAAAGTTTCCTAGGTTTTGAAAATGTGGCCCTAGGGTCTCTTCCCGAAAATTAGGGCATCGAGGATAGGAAAGTTAAACCACTAAGGAAACTGTGCAAACTTAGGAATCTGTGATGTGCCAAAGTAATGGTAGAAAAAAGACGAAAGTGTTGACTAAAAACTCCCAGGGCTAGTAAGTTGAAATCAGGTAGATTCTTCTCTTGATTATAAATATTTTGCTAAATCTGTATGATCCAAGCCAAGGCTCCTTTTCATAATTATTAGGTCATATCGTTAGCAAAGGGAATTGACGTCATAGATCCTTTTGTTTACAAATCAGACGATCAAGAAGATATTTATTTTGGAGCTACTCGTTACTTGGTCGATTACCAATAATTTTTATTCAATTTCTTTTCATTTCAATCCTTCTCAATGGATTCCTTGCGTTATGAAATTAACTATTTGGATGTACTTTACAGAATTCCAAAAACATCAACTGCCTCGATATTATTTGAATCCAAATCTCATGTAGGGGTACATTGCTTTGGGAGAGTGATAAAGTACAACTTGCATATAAGGACCACTTTTTTTAAAGAACCTATACCCTAAAACCTCTGCAATTTAGAAGAACTTTTTCATGGAACTTCTTACATAACTGGTCTAAAGAAATATAAGATATATTTTGAAAGCGTAAGAGCTAAAAATGTATACAAAAATGTCACTTTAAACCAGCCATCGAAATGTAAATGTGTTAGAACGTCTATGATAATACAGTTTTTGAATGGCAAAAAACTTCAAATAGCCAGAAAACATAGCGAAAAGAACCATAATAATTAAGAACCCTTTTTAGGGTAGAAGTGAAATGTAGAGGTTTTTTATGTAGATTTTTATTGTAGATCTTGAAACAGTTGATAATAGTCGACTTTCTTTGAAAATATGATTATATATTTTTCATACCTTACTATGTTGCCTTGAGTGAACCTGTGCAGAAGATTCAAGTGCACACTAGCAAAAGAAAACAATAATAAAGGAATATTAAGTCATGTGATTGATTCATTAGAAGAGCAGAACAAAAGTGCACACTAGGGGACGAGGTTGAAACCAACCAGTTGTTCAGGTCGTGGGTTTGAGTCCTTATTCCCCCTTTTTCTCAGATCCCTGATTAGTATCTGATATATTGCTCTTCTGACAGTTAAAGTGCGATTCAAAAGCAGCTTATTTTAGTTGACTAAAGTGAATTAAGTTGATCAAAGTTGACTAAAGTGATTTATCTTCAAAAATCAAATTGTTTATTTCATCTTTAACTTCTATGAATTGGATCTTTACTCGATCATCTTCTACTAAATTTGTGTTTATTCTTTCTAAATTGCATTTGTGACTTTTCCAAACAGCTGAGAAAAACTTCCTGAATCCTCATGAATTTTACCGAGTTCAAGGAGTGATGTTCTCACTTTTTACCCGGTTCTGTTCCCTGGCACAGATTTCCTAATTCAACTTCAAATAAAAAACCCTTTCAATAAGAGCAATGGGGAAAATATAAAACGTTTTTAGGGAAACCGAATGGGTAGAATAGTCACAATTCCTCTTCTCCTGAAGGCCAAGGGCCTATTCATATGGACAAAATCACCCCACTGTCTATTCCTTGAACTTGAGGTGAGATCTGACCTCCCTTTTATATTTTTTATTCCCATCTCGAGGTGGGATGGCATAGATCAGGGGCAATGAAATATCAGCTAGAATTTTCAAATTAAATTTGATCCTGCCTTTCAGCTCATGATTCTGAAAGATGGAATGAGATTTCACATTCAAACGTTTTCATTTTTCATCTTACTTCTCAGCTTTTGCCCTGGGAGATGGGATGATGTTGTCCACAGAAAAACCCTTAACACAGGACCAGTCTTTAGAAAAGTTCGAGTAATTCTCAGGAGGCACTTGCACGATATTATCGGGATTTCTTATCGTGTTGTAATTGAACAGTCTTTTGATGGCACAGAACTTCAGTATCGCCAGAAATATCGGAAACATAGCGAAACGAAGACATAGATTACTTAAGCTTTTTGTCTGACACTCAACATAGTAATACATCAGAAAGAGAACGAAACAAAAACCTAACAGATTTATATACCCAGATGATTTATAAACCCTTCCTTTCTTTCCGATATTTCTGGCTATACATGTTGTAATTCTAGCGAATCTCAGTGAACGAGCTAAATAGAATGGCCTGATATTTATATGGAAATTCAGAGCTTTTCGACAAAGGTCTTTGGGTCGGTCGGTAAAAGGTCAAATTATTTCCTGATCGGGGGAATAATGAAACTGGCTGATCAACATTAAAAAAGAACTTAAGACCTCGTGCATATGCTTTTCGGTTCAGTAGCGGAAAAAGTGTCTTCAAAATGAGAACTTTCCCGATGTTTGCTTTCCTCCTTGACTTGGCCCATTACCAGAGTTCATTTCAAATCCCATAAATATTTTCATGTGTTCCTTTCTTTTCTTTTTAAGATTCTATATACAACAACTCCATGTGAATACTGAATCAGATTATGATGATCATGGAAATGCGTGAGTTGAGTGTTTAATGTACAAGGCTACGAGAGGCAACATGATATTTCATTTCACGAAGAGATACGGTTGAATGCATTTCATCACTATAGCACAATGGTTGTAAATGATTTAGTTGAGTTGAATTTATGTTTAATGCGCTAGCCTGCTAAAGGCCGCAAGATACCTCTAATCTAGAAGGGGCACAGAAGTATGCACCACATCATTTCATATAATAGTGTTCATAACCCAAGTATGTTTAATGATCTCATTTTTAAGTGTAATAAAGTGAATGTTTAACAAGCTATGCCGAGATATACCACAATAGACCTTATTTCCTGTAAGGGAAAGGTAGTATCTACTACATCGCTACATAAAGTCGTAAATGATGTTCTTAGTATGTTTAATGAGTGGTGAGTTTTCAAAACAGGCTAGCCCCAAAGGCCTTCAGAAACCTTATTTATAGCAGGGGCACAGAGCATGCACTACATCACCACATCTTAAAATTAGCGTCCTATTAATTCGACAGTCAAGAGATAATATCTTTCACTGTAAAAAAAGAGCACGCAAAAATATATTTTCCAAAGCTAAAATCAGGGAAAATGATATCTCCACGACTTCTTGTCTCCCTGTGCTCAGTTCGGTTAATGAAGACTCTTAATGCTAGAGTGACGTCAACATATCAAAGAACACAGGGAAACAAGAGAACGTGCAGCAAGTCTTATCTCTCGTCCCTCATGTCCACTTTGAAACCTTGTCTCTAATCACCTAGCTCGACAAATAGATTTATTTTTCAAAATAGAAATTCAAGCCTAGGACAAGAGAGGATGAGTTTTAGATTCATTTCTTTTGCAGCATCAGATTATTGAAATTAATAATCGAGCTTTTGTGAATTTAAAGGCCTTTGAATTCTAGAACGGGAAGACATGACAGGAAGGCATTTTGTTGCCCGAAAAGAGCAAGCCTTTAGCTTCATAGGATGATACGTTTGTTATGAATTGAGTACGGTTGCTGGAATTTGATTGGTCAGATGGAATCAGAAGGGCATAAGCACGAAAATTCAGTGTTTATAAACATCTAAATCACTACGGTACCTCAAATGCTACCTTACAAACAGATGAACATCGGTATAATGAACGTCGGATAAAACAAACTTCTTGGTATATCGAACTAAATGCCTGATCCCTTGGATTTTGCCACATGAAGTAATTCTCTCGGCATAACAAGATCCTGATGTAACGAACAGTTATCTGGTTTCATTAAGAATTCTTAATAACGGGTTTCCACCGCACTAAGTTATGATAAGGTACCCTGCTCTTTCAACCAAGATTTGCATATTCGTTCCTTTAGTAGCACCTGGTGAAAACGTTGGTTTAGAAGACCTTTAAATCTCTCTACTCTCAAAGCTATTATGAAGGAATCCATTAGGATATAAGATTCTGCCATTTAATCGCCTATTATCTTTATTTTATCTGCTATTAGAATCGGTATCGAGAACTTAGAAGCCTAGAAACTACAAAGAAGTTTTACAAATAATACGAAATGGAGACAAATTTTAGTAAAATAAATAATAGTAAAAAGTAATTCAGCTAGGTTGAAGTTGACAACAGTACACAAATCAGCCCTCCCAGTCTTGCCTTTAGGCATCTTTAACCTCAATAGCACATTAATGTTACGCTATCTAGTTTTGCCCAGGATAAGTTTTCACACAAAGCATTGTGGCTTGGCTTCTTGGTTTAGAAACAGAAAGGTTGGCAGAAGCCAGAGAAAACGCACGGCTTTTCAAGAGCAACGCATCAATTTTGAAATTCAAACGTTAAAGCTCGATTCAAGTGCTAAAAACCAATAATCAAGCGAAGAAATTAAATACCAAACTGTTAATTTGGATAGTCCCATACAGCTCCCAATCCAAAATACAGACATAAAAAGGTAAACAGGCCTTCTAGACAACATTCCTTGGCAAAAGGCTAGATGGCAAGAGTGAATTTGAAGGGATCCTAAAAAAGGGAGTCCTCACCACTCTCCCAGTCATCATGTTTGTGTTTATGCCTTTAAGGGAGGAATTTTATAAAAGGAACACAATGTTGGAAAGGGGTTGCTCGTGTTTTGACGACTTCTCTTACCATGCTACCAAGGCCATTTACCTTATAAAATATCGAGCGCACTCTGTACTGGGAGCTGTAACGTCTCTACAAATTTATATTCAACTATCTTATTATCCCAAGTAATGTTCCCCCATAAGTAATAAAGAAAACACTGTTTCAGTTTCTAGTGTCTTCTGCAGTAGTCGACTTATTTTCTGCCGTAGTATCTTCTGCGGTAATAGACGTAGTAGTAATAGTATCTTCGGCGGTAGTAGTAGTAGTATCTTCTGCGGTAGTAGTAGTACGGACTATTTAATTCATCATTCTCTGTAAAACAAAACAAAATTTGAAAATGTAAAATATCGAATGTCCAGTGATACGATATCCAATGATATGATAATATAGTCTAGCCTCTAAAACCGGCAATCTTTAGATAAAATGTTAACCCGTTGTCAATTAAAGTGGGAAATACTCGAGGTCTCTGCTATATTGGGAGGTATTTTGAACTTGATGTTAGAGGCCGTTACTTGGAGCTGGCCGCTTTTTAGAGCTTGCCCGTTGCTCGATCTAAAAATGATATAATGATATATTTAACATCTAGCTCCTTCGGCAATGGTGGAGTTGTCTTCAGCCGTAAGTTTATAATTAAGTAGCTAACATCGACAAATGCTCTCATTATGACTTCAGTAGAATTATATGAGTGAAAATAGAAAATACCTGATAGTTCAGCCCTATTTTCTTGGTCCTCATCGGCATTCTGGACATCGTTTCTTTCTTTTGGATCATCAACATCGTTTTCTTCATCATCTGCATCTTCTTCCTGTCCGTCTGATTCTTCTTCCTGGGCGTTGCTGCTCAGGTCTGTTTGTTCTTCATCCGCTACCGGCTCATTCTGCACATCATTTCCTTCTTCTTTCAACGTAGCACCTATATCATAAAAACATCCATAGAAATGATCGAACAGCCTTTGATTTTACAGAATTTCAGGATAACGAGGAGAATCGTAAACATATACAAAATCATGATAACCATAAAGCTTTGCGTCTGACACTCATCAGGGTAGGACGTCAGAACAGTTTTTCATTGGTACAGAACTTGATGGCAAGAAAAAACGGAATCATAGCGAAACATTGCGAGTCAAAACGAGTGAAAAAAGTATGATAGTATGTAGAAAACCCTTAAATAAGCGTACAAAGCAGGAAACTAGTAGGAAGAGGTAAAAGAAAAGCGTTATTCGTTTGCAAAAGAACAGATCACAAGATGATAAAGCAATTTTATTTGCAAAGCAATAAATAAGTAATGTAAAGATACATGATTGAAATACTCACCATGAAGACACAGTGCTGCTCCGAAGAGAAAGGCAAGAAATAAGGCTGTCTTCATTTTGACGACTACAACTCTCTAATAACGAGATATCGGTCAATCTCGCTGGGCACGAGTCAAGCTGACAATTCAAGCCAACTTGAGAACTGAATATAGCCTGACGCAAAGCTCTCTTTTAAATGGTGGAGTTGTTTATGTTTTCCATTAGCTTTGAAACAATAAACATGACCCTTTGATCTCGTAAACAAGGCTTCATGGCAAAACCAGAATTCCAAGGAAGTAAAGATCCAGCGAACATGAACTAATTGATCTGCAACTTCCATGGAAGCTTTTGAGGTTTTCATTCTTTTTAAAAAGAAATTACTCTCTTACCTAATCGCTACTTCAAAAAATACCTCGGCATTACTAAACATCCTCTATATTACTCCGAATATTCCTCCACAGTACTTCAAGATACCCCCCCCCCCCTCCCACATTACTGAGCATCCTCTGTATTACTTTCAATATTCCTCCACATTACTTAAAGATAGCCCCCAACATTACTGAGTATCCTCTATATGACTTTCAATATTCCTTCACATTACTTAAAGATAGCCCCCCACATTACTGAGAATCCTCTATATGACTTTCAAAATTCCTCCACATTACTTAAAGATAGCCCCCCACATTAATGAGAATCCTCTATATGACTTTCAATATTCCTCCACATTACTTAAAGATAGCCCCCCACATTAATGACCATCCTCTATATGCCTTTCAATATTCCTCAACATTACTTCTAGATAGCCTCTTACTTAACGACCTCCACATTTTAGTAAAAACCACTCCACATTACTTTTCCTTTTTTCTATAGATATATAAAAACGAACTTAAAATACAAATACCCAAATAAACGTTAGGGAAACGATACCCCGGGAAGCAAAAGTTTAGGGCTATCTCAGGCTTAGCTACAAAAAACACCAAAAATAAGAGGGGGATGAGTTTTAGTTTCTTTTCTCTCTGTTGCATAAGATTATTGAAATTAATAATCGAGCTTTAGTCAATCTAAGAGCCTTTGAATTCTGAAACGGGAAGACTTGACAGGAAGACATTTTGTTGTCCGAAAAGAGCGACCCTTTAGCTTCAGGGGTGATAAGTTTGTTGTGAATTGAGTACGGTTGCTGGAGTTTGATTGTACAGATGGAATCAGAGGGGCATAAGCACGAAATGTCAGTGTTTATAAACATCTAATATCGCTACGGTATCTGAAATGGTACCTTACAAACAGAGGACGCTCGATGTAACGAACCCCGGCTATAACAAACTTCCCGGTATAACAAACTACTAGTCCCTTGATCTTTGCTGCATGAAATAATTATCTCGGTATAATGAACCCCAGATATTACTAACTTCCCGCTACAACGAGCTGAATGTCTGGTCCTTTGCGTTGTGCCACATGAAATAATTCTCCCGATATAACAAAATCCTGAAGTAACGAACAGTTATCTGGTTTCATTGAGAGTTTGTTATGACAGGAGTACTAAGTTATGATAAGGTACCCTGCTCTTTCGAAAAGATTTCAATATGCGTTCCTTTAGTTGCACCTGGTGAACACGTTGGTTTAGAAGGCCTCCAAATCTCTCTGCTCTCAAAACAGGCAGTAATCGAAAATAGGGATATTTACGCAATGCAAAGGATTCAAAAGATTTTGCAATTATTTTCGAAAGAGCCCTCTCGTCTGGGCAGATTGGTCCTTTAGGGGCAACGAAATATGTTCCTGCCAAGTTTTCCTGTTTCAAAAAATTCAAAAGTCTTAGATTGGCAAAACAACACACCCAGATTACTCGTTTTCTTTGATTTGATATGCAATAGAAAGGCAAGAAACTAAATCATATTTCAATTCTTATCTTAATCCTTATCTTGTAGTCCTAAGGGGCTGTTTGTATGGACAGAATCATCTCATCTCACGGGCCAGAAGCTAAGAGATGAGATGAAAACATCATCAGCCTATACGTGAAATTCCATCCCACCCGTCCAGTTCTATTAGAACATACAAACACGTGCTGTTTTGTATTTTACCCTTTTTTACTTATGCTACCCCAGCTTTCAGCTTTCGTCCCCCTGCCAGTGTGCATTTGAAAAATTTTGTTCCACTCAGGTGAGATACCATATCTTATACCAAAGCTAAAGCTAATCATATGCTTTTCGGTTCAGTAGCGGAAAAAGTGTCTTCAAAATGAGAACTTTCCCGATGTTTGCTTTCCTCCTTGACTTGGCCCATTACCAGAGTTCATTTCAAATCCCATAAATATTTTCATGTGTTCCTTTCTTTTCTTTTTAAGATTCTATAAACAACAACTCCATGTGAATACTGAATCAGATTATGATGATCATGTGGATGCGTGAGTGGAGTGTTTAATGTACAAGGCTACGAAAGGCCACATGATGTTTTATTTCTAGAAGGGATAAGGTTGAATGCATTTCATCACTATAGCACTATGGTAGTAAATTATTGAGTTGAATTTAATTAATGTTTAATGTGCGAGCCTGCTAAAGGCTGCAAGATACCTCTCATCTAGAAGGTGCGCAGAAGCATGCACCACATCACTTCATATAATAGTTTTCATAACCCTAGTTTTCTAATGCTCCCATTTTTAAGTGGAATAGAGTTTATGTATCACAAGCTATGCCAAGATATACCACAACAGACCTTATTTCCTATAGGGGAAAGGTAGTATCCACTACATCACTACATAAAGTCGTAAATGAGGTCCTTAGTATTATTAAGGAGTGAGTGAGTTTTTTTAACGTGCTAGCCTATGGAAACCCTTAAAGTGGGGGTCTCGTGATTTTTTTCAAATCTCACAGTAGTTTGCTATAGTAATCCAATTAAGGAAGCAAAAAACCCGAGTCAAATCCAAAATTTTGTTTCTGAGTTGTGGACGAGAAAGTTATTCACCCAAATTCTCCCCACACAAAACACTTCGTTTTCGTCCAACGCGCCGAATGACGTCATTTGTTGTACAGAAACTCAGCTGATTATCAAATCACATTCAAATATGGAATGGAATTGTGTGGAATGGAATGGAACGTAATAAAAGTCATTAAGCTTCCTCCGCGGATGTTTTAGTGTTAATAAAAAGGTAATGATAATTTCAAATGTTCTTTAATAGAAATACCTTATTTCACAAATGTTTCAATTCGAAATATTATCTCAAAGCAATGGTACCAACTACGAGCGTAGTTAGGTTGCCTAGACCATCAAAGTACGAATTGCTTGGATCTGTAAAAAGGAAAACTATTTATGGTATATGGCTTCGACAATCTGTATAAAGATGGAGTTTTATGATATATATTTACATTCGAATTCCTCAAATACTAGAACAGTCGGTGAATTGCTCTATTGAGGAGAAAATGTGCAGATTGGAAAGGGCCCCGATAAAAGGAAAGTAAAAGAGGAAGCAAATAGTCAAGTCATACAGTACCGTAAGGTTTTTTTGCACATGTAAAAGTTAAAATTTCCTTTGAAAGACTTTTAACTTTCTTCTACTGGACCAAATCGAATTTTGTTTACACGTTTTTTACAAGGAACCATCGCTTTTGGCCTTGAGTATTCCAAATTATTAACCTAATTTGAGGAGAAAGTTTCAAAAACGTTTTTCGAAACAGCGTTCCCTGGGCTCCCAATCCTAGGGCAGAGGACAAAGTAGGGAAATACTTCCAGAGAAGCAATTTGAGATGCAGCCACGTGATGATAGGACTGGTAACAAGAAGAGGAAGACACCCAGCTGAGGGGGTCTGGTGCAGGAATACATGTTCTTTCCTCTTAAAACACATGCATAGCATATTTCTTTTCTAATTGTATTTTTGCAAAATGAATTTGAGTTTGGGTGATTTTTTTATTGTGATCAGACTTTTATTAAAGAAAACATTTTTCTTCTGAAATTCGATATAATTTGCTGTACAAGTACTCAGAAAGAAATATTAAAGTTATTCTGAAGGTTTTTTTTATAGAAACTAGTCTATGACCATAGGATGGGCTAGCTCAGATTGCTTCTGTCTGTAGAAAGGGACTACTAAATGCTGAAATCAAGAGTCTCGGGCCACTCACACTATCAGAGAGTCACAAAGAGAAATGATTCAAAGAGAATAACATAAAATCAAATGTGAATATTTCTTGATACTCTTAATTTTTTAGTTTAATGTTTCCATAATTCACTTACAGCCTATGTTTATTGATAATGATTATGATAATAATGTGCTAAAGTGTCTTTTTAATATGTCAATGTTAAGTGTTATCTACAAGTAAAGGGGGAAGTTTAGAATTACATGCGACTCTACACATTGCTTAATCTATTTCAACTACTTTGAGCCCAGTCGTAAACTTTTAGAATCAAGCATAGTCTTAGTGAATCCCCTACTCCCTAGAATATTTAGTCTAATAACAACTATGATGACTTGCCCTTACCTTGTCCAAATAATAACCAATACTTTGCAATCTAAATGTGTAGTGCTTGTCAGTCTAGCATATTGGAGAACGTTGAATTTATTTTCATCAGTGTTACAGCTTAAAACTGTGTTGCAGCTTCTTCGATGGTTTGAGAGCTTCCATTTCTTTTGTTTCCATTTTGCAAATAATTTTTCTCCCTTCTCCGCTTGCAGTAGCTTGCAAAAAAATACAACAGTGGATCAAGGAAAGGGTTTATAGAATACAGAAAAACAGTCGCCTGCCATACCTGGTTTGAAAATTCTGAGAAAAAAAAAAGTGAAAGTAAGAACCATAGAATAAATGAGTACATCTTTATTTGACTGCTGACGATGCCTTTGCGTTGAATCATTGTTTTCAATGCCATTACGCCTGCAAATCCTGTAACAAATGAAAAAATAGGCCAACAGCAGCATGCCACATGTTATTATTGGAAATATACCTTTCAAATTATTCCTTATATGCCTAATAGTAAAGGAATATATGGTAACGAAGCCTATTGACAAAAGCCAGAGGAGAACCAGAATGATTTTACAGCATAATTTTGTGATAATACGCTTTATTCTCAGAGGGTATACAACTGCAAATATGCGCATTATAGCAATGAAAATCACGTGTGAGAATGATGCAGCAAGGGAGAAAACAATACAAAGACCTGCTGGTGCGCCAATTTTGTGAAAAAGGTTCAAGTCGATCACAAGCAAAAGTAAAAGCACCAAGAGAACACCCCTGTACAACTGAACAATTGAGACGAAGATATCAGAAATGCTGAGACTGAGAAGGGTTAATCCAAAAACAGAGTTTCTTTGCTTCTCATCACGACATATGAATATCATCTGAACAACATTTGCAAGGAAGCCAAGTGATCCCGTTCCAAGATATATGCATGATAGTATGATAAATAGTGTTTTTTCATCTTCGGTAAGCATGTCAGTTATTCTTTCTAGCAATATTGGCTGAATTGATATTTCACTGCGGTGATATGATTCAAGTTGTAGACAAATCAAATGTGAATTCAAAAAATGACAGTTTGAGCTGCTTGATTACAAATTCTTTGTTCTTAGTTGAGACAAATTCTTTGTCAATTCGGTAAAGCTTGATAGTCAAAAATATGGCAAAAAGTCTAAATAAGTTTCCAATAAATTATAATGCTCTAAATCATTTTGAATCCACAAAAGGAAATATATCATTCAAATTGGTATGATAGCATACCATGATATTGAAAACCAAAATTTGTGCTCTTGATGAATGAAGATGGAGCAAACAGTTCTAAATCTTTCGAAGTGTTCTAATGATTGATGCTCTTATATCTTTACAGATGATCAGCTGAAATACTTTTATTCTGTCTCTTATCTAATATCCAAACAGCTTTAACGTATGATGACGGGTTCAAACAATATCTCTGATCTTGGAGAACACTGGTGAGATAATCTCTAGACAACTTCTTCAAGCGAAATTGCAATATTTCATGCAATCAATTTATTGTTGTCCCAAGAAACATCTGCCGAATGAATTTCTTGTTATTTGAAATTAGTATTTCGTATATGCAAAAAAGTCAGTAGGTAAGCTATAAACTTGATTGGTTTCGAATTATCTAATCAAAAGGTAACAATGAACCAGCTGCCCAAACAGCAAATGCTAATAAAAAAGGAAAAAACCTTTCGATAATTTGAAAACTAATTTTTTTAACTTTGGCTGCGCTGGTTTTTTCTCAAAAATGCTGTATTCTCTAATTTGTGTTCTAAAAGTGTTTTCAAATGAAATTTGAGTTTGGCTGATTTTCTTTGCTTTCAATTTGGCTTGGATTAGGAAACAAAATGAATATGTTTTTCTTCCAAACTTTGAGTTAATTTGCAGAAAAAGTACTGAGAAAAAATTGTTTGAACTGCTGCAAAGGTTTCAAGCAGAAATCAGTCTAAGCCAGTAAGATGGGTTAGTTTGTGATTGCTTCTGCGTGTTTAAAGGGATCACGAACTTCTAAAAAAGAAACTTCTATGAAAGATGCTGCTCACCCCATCAGAGAACTACACATAATGATATATCAAAAAGCTGATTAAATACAAAATAACAGCACATATTAATTGATATTTCTATAACAGTGCTCTGTCAATAACTTTATTATATCGATATACAGAAGTACAGTGCAACGTAGACTAGAAACAATAAAGGAGCCTCGCTCTCTGTTACTCAAAGTTTCATGTTTTCACAATCCTCCGACAGTCTTTATTCATTTATGATGATTATGATAATAATACGCCAAAGCTTTTTCGAAAATGTCAATCTTAAGTGCTATATACCAAGAAACAGAGAGGCATAAAATTACACACGACATGATCAATTTCTTGTTCAACTCTTTTAAATTCAGTCATAAACTTTTAGAAACAAGCACAGTGTTGATAAATCCCCTAATACTTAGGATATCTATTCTAATAACAGCCAAAATGATCTTTCCTTCCCTTGTCCATTAAGTAACTAATACTCTGAATTCTATCTGTGCAATGCTTGTCAGTCTGATATATTGGAGAATATTTAATTAAGTTTCAATAGTGTCACTGCTTTAATTTTTCAAATCTTGATTACAAGTTTTTTCTATAAAGAACCTTAGCTCGTGGCCTTGAGTATTCCGAATTCTAAACCTAGTTTTGAGGGAAATTGACTAGCATTTCTGGCTGTTTCAAAATATTTCATTCTAGAACATGCAGTTATGCACATTGATTTTTTATAAACTTCAGAGTTAAATCACCAGCCTTAGTTTCATTTAACTAACACAAAAATACAAACAACAAAATCTAGATACACTCATTTCCTATTGACACCGTTTATAAGAAACCGTAGGGCCAGATTTTCAAAACTTAAGAATCTTTGGTAGGAAAGTTTTTGAGCTAAAAAGTTAAGAAACTTTTAATATTTTTCATATCGTGTAAAATAATTTCACACAATTCAGTCTCATACAGTAAGAATGCTTAATTGTTTTCTGAGCTTCAATATTCTTAACTTTTTGCCATTTTGAGCCTCGGAATGTTCTGCAGAAAACATGAATATAGCAAAACGCAAAACATTCTTCAATCAGGAACATATCCTTTTTCCTGTTAAACAGAGCTCATCGACACTTGCATCAAGATTTGGGTGAATGTATTTAAAACAATTTTCTGTAAAGAGCACACCAATTCAGAGGTAAAAAAACAATCGCTAAAATTTATTTCCATAAGATCTGAGCCCCGCAATATTCTTAAAATAATCTTAAATTTCACCGATTTTGAGCCTCGTTATTCTTACAAAATTTATTCTTATAAAAAAAGAGTGTAGTTCAGTTTTGTTACATTTTATCAGATATTTCACCTGTTTGCAATGAAATCTGCATTTTATTCTTGTTTCTCTAAATCCAATTCCTGTTTGGCAATGATAGAAAATAGGAAACAAAAATTATGTTTTCATGTTCAGAAACCTGCTAAGTAACCTTCCTTACCATAATTTTGGTGAAAGCTAAGAAACACTGGTACGAATATTTAGCATAGTTTCTCGTTAAAAAGAATGAATGTATTTCATAATTAATTTCATTAGTCATTTCATTAATCGAAGGCTCCAGGCCTATCATTGGCTAATTTCTCATTCACGACTCACGTTTTAAGGCTCACCGTGGCGAAGTCACAAGGTCTCAAGATATGGAGGCTGATTGGCTCATATGATTAACAGCGGGAAAAGTTTGGAGTGAGGAGAAGTCCTCGAAGCAAGGCAGTTTGCAGCGCTCATGGCCGAAATAAGAAGCAGACTCCATCAACAGATAAAATATCCTAGCAGTCCAAATGACTGTCCTAGTCAAATAAAAAACCGATAGATAGGTACGGCAGTTAATGGCTTTGTGCACCAGGCTGCAATCTCACGAAGAATGCAACAGTCAAGAAGGTGGCAAGATGGAAAACACAATCGAAAGTGTGGTAAGGCTCAGATTTTCCATCTTCATCCACATTGTATGGCAGGGGGGATGCTCAGAGGCTAGATCACTCGACCCTTGTTCAAAAAGTCCCAGGTCCAAAACCACCTTCAGACCTGTCATAAAGTGTGTGGAGCGAATTTGCTAGCAGCAAGCTCTCTATTAATTCCAGGCGAAAAGGCAAAAGGAATCACGAAGTGTGGTAACATCGAGAGGATGAAAGGAACAGGGTTTTACTACGGGATTAGTCCAGCTATTCATTGGGCTCATTGTGCTTTGCACATAAACCAATACCCCAGGAGATAGTAAACTCTTTCTTTTATAGGAAAAGGTAAAATTGATTTGAAGAAATTGTTCTTACTTTTACAATTATTGGGGAAGCCTATTTGCTATCAGTACTGTTAATTGTGGCAAAGGTTGACTCCCTTGCTTGACCATCTGACAATATCTATGTGCTGTATATCAGCTTGTTTTGTAATTATTTGTCAGTATTATGGTAATTTCATAAAATTCTCATATTGAACCAAAAATGGTCAGGGTTCTTCTTAGCTTGTTCTTAAGTTTTGGCCAAATTTGAGGCTTGTGTTCTTATAAAATTGTTCTTATAAAAGAAAAGAGTGTAATTGTATTTTGTATTTGCTTATCAACAACCATCAAACAGACAACTTTCAATGTTTACATTTTTGGACAGGCGAATGAGATTCTTTTGAAATGCAAAATAGGACCACAATAAAAATGTATACCTGCTGACAATTAATTCAATGCCAATTGTTCAGTAAACAAAGAAACCAACAGGCGTAAACTGTAAACACTAAATGTGGTCTGCTCACAGGCTCAGGTTTGAGACATTGTTGCTCAGAGCCTTTCTTAAGAAATTGTTATTAGGGGACAAATTATAAAAAAGGACAGTTGGGGAGTTTGATCTTGTCATGGTGTGCCAAAGGTACTCAAGCAATTGCCTAAAACAGCTGGGGTCTAAGGGATGTTGTAAGCCCCCACAGCGGGTCCAGGTAGGGCACTGGTAGGGGGTAAAGCCCTTGGAAGCTCCTGACATTTTGTCATTTCTGAGGTCTCAAAATGGCTTAGAATCCTTTAGTTTCTCTTCCTGCATGTTAATTGCCCCCGGAAATACCACTCGTAGTAGTAGCTGGTATAAGTGGCTGATGAACAACAGCCATGGACCATATCTTAATGATTGCAAAGATATAAGGTCAAGGTAGACTTTTTCATACTAATCACTACAATAAGGATTATATTACATAGGGTCAAAAACTCCATGACTGGAGAGGCAAAGTTGAAGGTCGGGGGCATTTGCCCCCACGGTACCTATTAGTGATAGGAAAGGCTCTGCAGTGCTGCTGCTCTGCAGATTATGGCAGTTCTTGACAAGATAGCAGGCTTGCACCACTCTCTATTGTTCTCTCATTGTTAAACTCGGGTGTGCAAATTTCATACTCTCTAAGGCACTGGCTACACTACCCAAGCCAATATTTTTAGGTCCATTGACAGGTCCTCAAGGCAGCTTGCAGCGGACAGGCAACAGGGCCCCGGGATGGAGCCTTGAGACGGGCTCTTGCGCTAGGGCTACAAAAACTGTTTACATGCCACGCCCCTTTTTGTCAAATTCATTCATGTAAAGCTACCATGCCTGTTTCTCCCTACATGATGATAGGGCTCCTCTCTATGCTTCATTTCTGATTCTTCCTTGAAAAAAATCTTTGGCGTCTAGTACTAAAAGAGTGAGGGGGGGGGCTAATTTTTTACAAAGATCATAAAACTGCCCCAAGTAAATGGTGGTGTTTAGAGCTTCTTGGAAGGATGAATTATTTATGGGTGATTATTCATTTTTATTTTCATAAATGACATGTCTACAAGATTTGAACCTCGTCATAAAACAAACATACAACAATATTACTATGTAAAACGCTTCAGCCAAACTTCTTTGAATGAACAGTTTTGTTTGTTTTGTTGTAGGAAATTATTGTTAGCGACTAGATTCTGATATCCCAGTTAAAAAACAAGAATGGCAACCGTAAATGGAAAAGGTGAAACTGCTGTTGAAGATAAAAAAGTTTTCAGGTGATTGTTTCATCCAATTTTTGTTCGAATGTTCATTTTCTTCCTGACAGGCTTTCTTTACAGGTCAATGGTTTTATTTAACAGGCCCTCAACTTGTACCTTTTTACATGTGGCACTCCGTATTTTTCTCAGTCAGCAATAGTTTTGTCATCTGCCTGGTAGCCTTTTTTGCAGTGCGCATTTCCTATTTTGCGACAGACCACCCTCCCAACTAGTGCTATCTTTTACCTTTTTGCAAGGGAGGATTTTCTAAGATGTAAATTATCATTATTTTACTATTTTGCTCATTTGCTTATTCTGAATAGAGGATTCTTTATTAGATATCTAATACTGTATACTTCTATGTTTAAGTACTGCAGTATGATGTAGTGTTTTGTAAGTGAAATGTTAGTGTAATGTGTTTGTTTTTTTGATGAAATATTTAGCCCCATTCTGGTGTCTTTCTTGCATATGCTTACCAATGATTTTTGATTGGGAGGGCATGGCCTTGTCTTCTTCATTATTAAGTTTTAGTTTCAATTCTTTAAAGTGTAAATTGTATGGATTGGGAGGGCTATGGTCTAGTGGCCCCCTAGATACGTCTTTGCTTTCTTAGCTTCCTTAGTTTAGAGGTTGCAAGTTGAAAGAGATCCGCTGAAGTGCTTTAAGAATAAAGTAAATGATATTCTACTCAAGACTATTCTAGAGGTTTAAGAATTAGCTTAACTGCTCTCTATCTCTAGGCAATTTTTTGATGGAAAACTTCATTTATTTCTTAGTGATGTGTTGGTCTAGTTTTTAGAGAAAATAGGTAATTATTGATTACCTTCATACTCTTTATGTCCTATCGATGGTTATAATGTAAATATCATTTTCCCAACATCTATCTTTAAATCTAAGTAATAACACGTCATAATGATATAAATCTCAAATGGTTGGAATCCACAATGTATACCAAAGTATATTGCTGATTTTAACTTTTTATGTATCTTCTTTCAATAATTTGTATTTTGTGATCTCAAGGAGTTGAACAGTATCACAAATGTATCAACATACATTTGAAACATACTTGATGCAAATGAAAGGAACAAATTACACTTTCTTAAAATCATTATTTGATAGAAAAAAGCCAAAATCGAGAGGATAAGGAATGTTAATATTATGTCAACGCAAACAGCTTTTCAATTGGATAAGTATTGTTTTGATAAAATATCTCACAACTCCGCAAAGAAGGACTTTTATTTACAAATAATGTTATCAGCTACTTGAATCGTAATTAAAAAAAAGGAATCACCCTTTTTCAAATTTTGTTTGCACAAATTAGTATTCAATTTTATTTAAGCTTAGAACTCAAACTCACATCAATATAAGGAAAATGCTTCTTAATGCAAAGAATCAAACGAATCTGTTTTCAAAGAAGGTTTTTACATTGTTTCAAATTGGTAGATGTTTGTGCTGATAGCAATATATAGATCACTAATGCTTGTTTTTAGTCAGTTCAAGAACTTTTGTTTCATGCACGGTTTCAACAGCTTGAAGAACTGGTTTCATTTACAGATGATTTCATGCTGCATCGCTTCTTAATATATTTCACGTTTTGTAATTGCTGTAACTAATAAGGAGTAAGGACTCAGTGACATTGTCCATTCGAGGAGAAAGATATATTGGCTACAAAAACTTCAGGTGATGATAGACACAGTTCAGGAACATAAAGTTTTCTTTAATCTGGAATAAAGTTCAAACTGTTATTTTGATTTACCTACTTGCATTGTTCAGTTATTTGTTCAAAGTTTCTTGCTATTGGAGAAAGAACTTTAGGATGAAGGTCAGTCATATACCGAGAGACAAGCCCAACAATTATAAAGGAAGATAATAAACAAACGTTTTTCATCTACTAGCCTAAGAACTGACATATTGCTTTAATCTCTAAAGATTTGTTATCATAACTATATGCATCATATCGAATAATCATTGTAATATATACATCATAGATTTCGGTCAATTAGTTAAATTTGTTGGCTAGAAAAAGGGAAGGGACTAGAGAAGAGTGAGAAACGAAAGATGAAGATTGAATAAAACTGACTTGTCCGTTAATGGTCTCCACGATTTCAAAGGACAGAAGACCTTCTGTTAATCTGCTATCATACTTGACATAATGAATCTACTTTGGGTTTTACTATTAACCAGAAGTTATTTTCTTGAAGCAATAAATACTAAGCAAGGTGAAGTAAGTACATATCGTTTTCGACACAGCTCCAGAGCAAAGTTCATCTTTAAACTACAATCTTTCATCTTTGTACGTTATAGGAGGTAAGCCAATTTGGAATTGCAAACAGCCATGATTGAAAGTTAAACTCTGTTAGATACTCGAGTAGGCAGTATATCGAAGGTGTAATATTTGAAGTTGCAAAGCTTTTATCTTTGAAGGACAATTTATAGATCTCTTAAAGTAAGAGACTAAGAAGAACTACAGAGACATAAATATGATTATAAAAAGAGATTTTGCTGTAGACTGTTATGACTCATCTACTTGCGTAGTTCAGTGTTTGGTTCAAAGCAATTGCAGCTAGAGAGAGAACTCTTAAGATAAAGTTCAGTTAAACTTGTTGGCTACAGAAAGTGAAGTGACATAGTATCATTACTGTATTCATCGAATATCTGAGTTTGTGATATCTAAATATATTTGAAGTTATATCAATGATCTATTAGAGAACTAATTCAGATTGTCAAGAAGTTAGAACAACAAGCTATGCAGAAATTGAAACAAATCGAAGTTGTTACATAAACCTTGATCAAGAACAATACTTTTCCCCCAACTGTTATTGTTGGGTCATCCAGGGGATACAGATTTGCCGTTCCTTGCAATTTTCGCGTCAAATCTGCCGTTCTGCTGCTGTTCCGTGTTCCCCAAAGAATTTATACGTTGGACATGGGGGATTCTGATGTCATAAATATACCACATGCATCTTACAAGACAGTGAATATTTGATTTGATTGACATAAAGGAAATATAATCGTGATGGTTACTGCTGAAGAGAAAACACATTTGATCATACTATCAAGCATATTCATCGGAACAGGAACTCTTGGCTTCATAGCAAATTTGGTACAGATGATTATCATTGGTCGCAATAAAAAGCAAAGAACTTCTGTTTTTGGATTAACTCTCCTCAGTCTCAGCATTTCAGATATCTTTGTCTCAATTGTTCAGTTGTACAGAGGTATTCTCTGGTTGCTTTTTCTTTTGCTTGTGATCGACTTAACCCTTGTTTTCAAAATTGGCAAACCAACAGACTTAGTTATTGTTTTCTCCTTTGCTGCATCATTCTTTCACGTGATTTTCATTGCTGTGATGCGCATATTAGCACTTGTATTCCCTTTGAGAATAAAGTGCATTATCACCAAATCACGCTGTAAAATAATTCTGGTTCTCTTCTGGCTTTTTTCGATTAGCTTTGTAACTTTATCTCACTTCACTATGGGGCATAAGTTGGCTGGGTTTATTGCAATAATAACATGTGGCATCTTGTTGTTTGCCTATTCTTTCATTTCTTACAGAATGTGCAGGCGTAATGGCATCGAAAACAATGATGCAACACGAAGGCATCGTCAGCAGTCAGATAAAGATGTACTTATTTACTCCATCGTGCTTGCTTCTAGTTTCTGTCTCTGTTGTCTTCCTGCTGCAATGAGTGATTTCGTACAAATGCCCATTCGTGTTTTTGAGGTGACAATTTTTCTGTACTCTGTCAATTCTTTCATGGATCCCCTGTTGTATTTTTTCGCAAGCCATTGCAAACGGAGAAGGGAGAATAATAATATGCAAAATGGAAACAACACAAATGGAAGCTGTCAAACCATCGAAGAAACAACTCGTATTTGAATGTCAACTGTTATGGGATTCAATTCGGTGTATAGAAATTGAGTAACTTGATTTGCTCAACAATTGTGAGTGACAAGCACAACATTATTATATTCAGCCTCGTGCTTCATTGGCTTGTAATTTCTGAAGATGGAGCTAAGTGCTGCTCCGAAACGTTAAATAATTGCCTAATCTTTAAATCGTATTTTCTCTAATGGACTTGTCTTAATTACTTTAACTGGAACTGTCTATAAAATTATGAAATGTCGTATGTTCTTGTCGCTTATCATGTTTATCGTCGCAATTTTGGCTGAACATTATTATCACGAAAAATTAACGGAACATTATTGTGAATCACATTAAGAGGTTGGATCTCCTGGTGAAAGTGCAGGGGAACGTTAAATTATCACGTCGACATCGAATCTTTAATCAAGATTTGAAAAATTGAAGCAGTAAAACTGATAAACTTAATCAAACGTTATCCAATATGTTTGTCTGACAAGCACTGCAGATTGAGAATTCAGAGTATTGGTTATTTTTTAGACAAGGGAAGGTAAGATCAATATAGCTGTTATTAGATAGAATATTTAAGGGAGAAGGGGATTCATCAACACTATGCTTGTTTCTAAAAGTTTAGGACTGAACTGAAAATAGTTTGAACAGAATCAGAAATGGATAAGGTGTTATTAAATTATAGAAATGCATAATTTCTTATGTAATTACAAATTTCTAATTTTGTTGTATAAAGCACTGATGATTGAGAAATTCCAAAGCTTTTACATATTATAATCATTATCATTAAGATAGACTGCTCGATGATTATTAAAACATTAAACATTGAGTAATAGAGAGCCAGGCTTCCTTCTTGTTTTCAATCTACATCACTCTGTACTTCTGTGCATCGAGCACTTTGATACTGCTTTAGACTAAGCAATGACATAGAAATATCAATAAATATGTGCTTTTATTTTGTATGTTATTCACTTTGAAATATTTTTCTTCGTTATTCTCTGATAGTGTGAGTGGGTCGAGACTTTTAGTTTCAGAAGTTTTAGTCCCTTTCTACACAAAAGTAAACAGAGGAAATCCATCTTATGGTGATAGACTTTTTTCTATGAGATCTTATATTAGGAGCTGTTCAACATTTCTTCCTGAGGATATATTTTTCATATTATCTCGAATTTCAGTTGGAAAACAGATTTATTTGTCCTTTAACCCAAGCGAAATAAAAATCAAAGGAAATCAGCCAAACTTAATTTCTGCAAAACTTTAGGGAATATAGCATAACTGACAAAAAAAGTCATTTCAGAAAAATATCAAACAAAACAGTTTTGAAATCATTGGACGGCTTTTTATCACCATAGCTGCTATTTGCTCAGCTTCTTCTTTATCGTTTAATTTGGGGATCGAGAAATAATGTTTGTGCTTAAAAAGCCCTGCAGTTTTTTCACATACACTACATACTGCTTTCCAATAGCCAGATGATCAATCGGCAGATGTTTCTTGCAACACCAATTAATTCATGGCATAGAAAAATCGGAATATCACCTGAATTTGTTGTCAAGAGGTTATCTCACCAGTTGTATACAAGATCTGAGATAATGTTTGGATCCACGATCATATGTTCGGTTTTTGGATAAGTGACAGAATAAGAATATTTCAGTTGATCAGATGTTTAAATCTCTACGAGCTTTCTTCATCAGAGCACAGTGAAAGGTTTACAACTATTTGCTCTATCTGTATTTATCAAGAACTCAAACATTGCTCTACATCATTATGAAAGACAATCGTACCAATTTCAATGACAAATGTACTCTTGTGATTTCCCAATATATCAGAGTTTAATCATGTGATAGAGACGTAATTGGACGTTATTCAATATGTTTACAAGCAGCAGGTAGAGATTAACTCATTTTCTTTGATCAAGAAAGAAGTTTTTGTACTCACAAATCCCAAGCTGTTGTGAATTCATATTTGATATGTCTGTGACACGAATCATTTCAGCCCAGTAAAATCTGATAAAGCATAGACGAGATGCTTACCGAAGATGAAAAAACACTTTTCATCATACTATCATGCATATATCTCGGAACAGGAGGTCTCGGCTTCATCGCAAATTTGTTTCAGATCATTTTCATATATCGTGATAAAAAGCAAAGGAACTCTGTTTTTGGGACCACTCTTTTCAGTCTCAGCATTTCTGATATTTTCGTCTCAATTGTTCAGATGTACAGAGGTGTTCTCTGCCTGCTTTTACGTTTGCTTGTGATCGACTTAAACATTTATTTCAAAGTTGGCAGAACAAAGGATTTAGTTATTGCCTTCTCCTTTGCGGCATCATTCTTTCACGTGATTTTCATTGCTGTGATGCGCATATTAGCACTTGTATTCCCCATGAGGATAAAGCGCATCATCACAAAATCACGCTGTAAGATAATTTTGCTTTTTCTCTGGCTTTCATCTGTTTGCTTTGTCACCTTATCTCACTTTACGTTAAAGGGTAAATTAGATGCCATACTTGCAATAATAACATGTTGCATGTTGCTGTTGGCCTACTCTTTCATTTGTTACAGGATGTGCAGGCGTAATGGCATTGAAAACAATGATGCAGCGCAAAGGCATCGTCAGCAGTCAGATAAAGATGTAGTCATTTATTCTATGGCCCTTGCTTTCACTTTCTGTCTCTGTTATCCTCCTGATGCTATGACCTTTTTCGTACCAATGCAAATTCGCGTTTTTGAGGTGACTGTTTTTCTGTATTCGATCAACCCTTTCCTTAATCCTCTACAGTATTTTTTCGCAAGCTATTGTAAGCGGAGAAGGGAGAAAAACAATTTGAAAAATGGAAACAACACAAATGAGAGCCCTCAAACCATCGAAGAAACATCTCGTATGTGAATGTCACCCGTTTATGGGATTAACCTTCTTGTGTAGAAAATTATTAATTCGATTCGCTCAACTGATTAAAGTGACAAGCAGACTATTATTGTAGAAGAAAAAATAAACAGAGCTTTCTTGTGAATCAAATTCAGAGCTCAAGGAACTGAAAAAAATTGAACGGCTACATTGATGTCTCATCTCAACTTAAGAAATACTTTTTAATGGATAATAATTTTAACCACGCTGCAGCCTAAGAAAGTTTCTTCAAGAAGACGGACAAGTTCCCCTGAGTTTGATAGTAGAGATCATACTACAACTGGATGAGAGTTAAATAAAAAACATTATGGACGTTAAACCGAATTGGTAATGTCAATTATTATTTATGAAATAGAGCACTTAAAAGGAACACAATCAAGCTTTTGGCATTTGTGGAAATCTCAACATAGTTGCCAGACTATGCAGCCAGTTGACCCAAAGTTCCAAAAATGTTTTCTGTGTTTCCATGTTATGTGACAGTTTTCAGTTATATTCTCCCCCTATTAGATAATTATTAAAGTGTACTTAATCTATTTTGTTTATTTGATATTCCCTGAAGCACTGTGTTCTCGAATATCTTTGGTGTTGTATTAAGAACGAAAAACATCTGTAATATTCTCTTTAGAACAAAAGAACCAATCAGATCCCTCTTACTAAAGCTACCCCTCTACTATTTTTCATATCATAATTAAAAGAGCTTGAAATTTACGGAAAAAATGTAATGATGAATTAATATCCATGTTATTTCTCTTTCAGCACAATGCATCGACTGATCATCTTGAAAGGAAAAATTTCCTATAAATGCACAAAGTGATATTGATCAAAATTTCCAAAAAGTACACAAAGTAATATATCCTTATAGTTATTAAGATAAGATCTATCAGCCCTTTAAAAACTGAAATCGATAATTTCTTTGTACCAAGTATCTGGAGATTTATCAGATTTATGTTGTGTAAGAGACTAAACAATCTGGACAATAACCTCGTTTCAGAGATATGAGGCAGTGACCTCGTGTGAAATGGATAATTAGGGCCTAATTTTTCTATGTTAATTTGTGATTTCGAGTGTAAATATCTTGTCCAGTAGCTGTATTTTCTTTGAATTTTGTTTCAGAAATTGAGTATTTGATGCCGAATGTTTGTGCCCCTTATTTCTCAAAGAATACCAGAACATACCTGTAGTATGACTCGTAAAAGGTACAGTAGTTTGTAACACAGTTGGCTCAAAACGGTTTTATCAAAAGCGTATTATCGATATTCTTCAAAATCTCTGAAACTAACTCGTTAAGCACGGCTGATGTGCCATACTGAAGGCTATTTGGCATCGATTGAGATAAAGGGTAGAATTTTGTAATGAAATTGAAACCCTTTCATATATATTTAGGGCTCAAAATACAAGTGTGACCCACCCCTACCAGTCCTTTATAAAGTGCTCGTAGATGAGAAGACTCTGTTTAAAGCGTTTCAAAAGACAAGGCCAGTCACATTAATTTATTATATTGCTAGTGCTTGGAATTCTGATCTTAGCCATAGGGTTATCATATGTGCCCCTGAAAACGAAACATCTCTGATTGAAGCCAAGGTCTGTCAAACAATTACAATGGTGCTAGTGTTTGGAAGCCTATACCGATCCCAGCCATAGGGCAATACCATATGCTCCATTAGACGAAACAGTGATGATTTAAGCAAAGGCGGTCTAATAATTACAATAGTGCTAGTTTTGGGAGAAATTTAAACAAAGTTTATACTGATCCCAGCCATAGGGTTATCATATTTACCCCTATTAGGCAGGGCCATGGCTGTGAAAATCTGATTTCAAGCTAAACCTAGATAAATTCAATGGTTTCCTAGAATTTCAAGCACGGAGATTCAGAATCCAAGATGGGACCAAAAAATTTTGCTTAGTTGTCATGTGATTGATGACGTTATCAAAAAAGGCAAAAATTGTAATAAATCTATTATAACTTCAAGTATAGCCGTGTGATTTTGCTGTCCTTAAGCTTATTTGAAAGCGCATTTCTTAAGCTTTCGAATAATGTATTCAATTGTTATTTTTGCTGACGTCTTCATTTTTGCTGACGTCAGCATTTTTTTGTGACGTCACAAGATTTTTTCAATTTCGTAGTCATTTTCTTTTTAAATATGCACAAAATATCTTTTAAGATATACCAGAGCACTGAAAGCAGTAACACGGATGGTTTTTCACATTAATTCTTGTTTTTTACAACGTAGCCCTTCTTAGTTAGGCTATATTTTGTCTTGCTTTATATGACCCGAATAGTATTAACCATATATTAAATAAGCAAATAAGAAAAAACCATCACCGAACACAAGTTAAGGGATCCAGTCAAGCCTGTCATCGTCTTCATCACTGTCCTAGCTGCTAGTATCACCGAAATAGATTGATATCTAGCTCCTGGTTGGTATCAATACAATGCATTTAGCTCCAGTATCTACTTCGTCACTTTCACTAATTTCGCTGTCCTCATCTCCTTCTCTCCTTGGCTCTCCTTCTCTCTCCTTCTCTCCTCACTAATTTGGCTGTCCTCATCTCCTTCTCTTCTTACTTTCAGTTGGGGTAAAGCTTGTTTTTCTACTTCTGCGCATGGAATGAAACGATGGTGGCAATTTTTTCACCTTGAAAATTAAAGATGTGAATTGCAATGGAAATAAAATAAAGGGCTCTGAAAGAGAATTTTGAAACATGAAATGCCAAGCAAAAATGAATTGACAGGAAAGTTGCTTCAAAATATTGATATTTTCCTGTCTTTCAAACGACCTAAGCAGCATATAGTGTCTGAGTTGAGAAGTACTCACGCTATTTCTGACATTATGGAGATTATCTGTTTTTCAGAGGATCATCTAATTGGTAAAGAAATATTTAGAATTTTAAGCTCTTTGGTTGCCATCTATAGTTAGGTACATAAATATAAAATTATCTTATACCTGTAAACGTAATACTTGCAGCACTCAGCATCGACGTACCATCCGTTATTCTCCAAATTGATGTTTGTAATTTCTTGAAATTGTTGCCAGTAGAATGACTGCAAAGTCTGCAAACCTGGGTCTAGAGGCAAAGCTCCTGAGCCTTTCGCTTTCAATCCTTTCGTTAAAGATTGTTTAACCGTACCCTTGATTCAACTAAACATTCTTGAAACTTGCCAGTATAAATGATCGTTTGTACGAATTAAGTGATATCTTTTATTCCTTTCTGGCTTAAATGTTTTGCTTTTCCTATTTCATTTAGCAAAAGAAGAGATTTATCATCCTTTTTCAGTTTTTTCAAAACTTACACCTTTCCAAATCAATAGAAAAATGAAGTTGTATCACATCCAGTAATGGCATGCAATGGAGGTAAATAGGTTGAGATTCTTTCCCCTATAGGAACGTGTGGACTTTGCTTACATCCTCAAATTCGTCATGGTCTATCTTCGTGAGCAACTGTGTCTCCGTTTAACAAGTTCAAGGGTTTGAGCAAAAGATACCTTAAAGAAATGCATGGTCACCATTTTCTCCAATAACATTGAGAACCAAACTGACCTCATCTCACTTGTAGTAAAAGTACATGAAAAGGAATGAAACAAGGAGTAAGTTTTTGGTGCCGGTGATTTCCAGCGATGGAAAGAAGCTTAAAGCCAAAAAGGATAGCCTCAAAATCGTTTTCTATTGTAATAAAGAAGAGTCCAACACAAGGCTCGTCCTTCATAACTGCCTTCAAGATATGAATATTGTACACAGCTAATAGACAGAGTTGGCGCACGAGGATAAACCATGACATATTTAAAGATGTCCACACGTTCCTAGGTGAAAAACCTTAATCTACTTTCCACAATTACGTGCCATTACTGGATGTGACACAACTTCATTTTTCTATGGAGTTGGAGGGTAGAAGTTCTAAAGAACCTGAAAAAGGGTGATGAATCTCTTGTTTGCTGAATGAAAAAGAAAAAGCAGGACATCTAAGCCACTAAGGAATAGTAGGTGCTAAACCATACGTTCAAACGATCTGTATACCTGAAATTTTGAAGAATCTTTAGTTTAAACACGGATTCGGTTATATAGAGGATTAAAAAACAAAAATCTCGTAAGCTTTGCCTCTATACCCAAACTCACTATCACAAGCTATCATTTGTGTGCGCTTGAAGTCATACTACTGGCTACAATTTCAACAATTAGAAATTACAAAAATCAATACGGAGAATAACGGATTGTACGTCGATGCTGAGGACAGAGTGCTGCCAGTATGGTTAACAGGTATAAGATAATTTTATATCTATATACAGGGCTGAATCCAGCATCCACAGAAAGGAGAGGCGTAACTCAAATATCAAAGGATAACGTATGGGAAATAGGGTATTATCAAGCTAATTGGATTGTTTTTCTACCAAAATAGGGTGGGCTTACGCCCCTTACGCCCCCCCCCTTGGACCCTGGCCTGATATACCTCACTATAGATGGCAACCAAAGAGCTTCAAATTCTAAATATTTCTTTACCAATTAGATGATCCTCTGAAAAACAGATAATCTCCATAATGTCAGAAATAGCGTGAGTACTTCTCAACTCAGACACTATGCTGCTAAGGTCGTTTGAAAGACAGGAAAATATCAATATTTTGAAGCAACTTTCCTGTCAATTCTTTTTTGCTTGAAGCTTAGAAACTGTAAATGGATGCATATCATGTTTCAAAATTCTCTTTCAGAGCCCTTTATTTTGATTTCCATTGCAATTCACATCTTTAATTTTCAAGGTGAAAAAATTGCCACCATCGTTTCATTCCATGCGCAGAAGTAGAAAAACAAGCTTTACCCCAACTGAAAGTAAGAAGAGAAGGAGATGAGGACAGCCAAATTAGTGAGGAGAGAAGGAGAGGAAGGAGAGCCAAGGAGAGAAGGAGATGAGGACAGCGAAATTAGTGAAAGTGACGAAGTAGATACTGGAGCTAAATGCATTGTATTGATACCAACCAGGAGCTAGATATCAATCTATTTCAGTGATACTAGCAGCTAGGACAGTGATGAAGACGATGACAGGCTTGACTGGATCCCTTAACTTGTGTTCGGTGATGGTTTTTTCTTATTTGCTTATTTAATATATGGTTAATACTATTCGGGTCATATAAAGCAAGACAAAATATAGCCTAACTAAGAAGGGCTACGTTGTAAAAAACAAGAATTAATGTGAAAAACCATCCGTGTTACTGCTTTCAGTGCTCTGGTATATCTTAAAAGATATTTTGTGCATATTTAAAAAGAAAATGACTACGAAATTGAAAAAATCTTGTGACGTCACAAAACAATGCTGACGTCAGCAAAAATGAAGACGTCAACAAAAACAACAATTGAATACATCATTCGAAAGGTTAAGAAATGCGCTTTCAGAATAAGCTTAAGAACAGCAAAATCACACGGCTATACTTGAAGTTATAATAGATTTATTACAATTTTTGCCTTTTTTGATTACGTCATCCATCACGTGACAACTAAGCAAAATTTTTTTGGTCCCATCTTGGATTCTAAATCTCCATGCTCGAAAGTCTAGGAAACCATTGAAATTATCTAGGTTAGGATTGAAATCAGATTTTCACAGCCATGGCCCTGCCTATATAGACGAAACAATCCTGATTGAAGCAAAGGCGGTCTAATAATTACAATAGTGCTTGTATTGGGAAGAATTGAAACAAGCTTTTACTGATCTCAGCCATAGTGTTTCCTATCCCACTTGCGTCAGCAGTGATATCTGTCAAGAAGACGATTTTCTGAGAATGATGTTTGATTGATTTGCGGAATGAAACGGAATACCTCATCTACCACCAAGGACATTTCTAAAACCTGACTGGTTAAATTCAATAAACTCATCACTTAATCCTAACAAAGAATTTTCTTTTGTTTCTCCCAACGTTTCTTTAAAGCAAATCAAGGTTTTTCTGATAAAATATTTTCACAGAAATGATAGCCTGACTGAATAGATTTAGCCCTCTTCACAGTAGAAGAGTTGAACTATAGAAATTCGAAAAAGAAACATTCGACATATTTTTATACACAAAGCTTTTCTTTTAGTTTTTGCAGAGGATCGTGACAAAGGGGTGTTTAGAAAGTGATGTGTATATTTAGATAAATCAATCTCTTCAAGTATCAACATTAATAACTTTTAGGCTGAAGTATATCTAACTTGTGGAGAAATTGCCTATCTTGACTATAGTGGTCGATATACGAGAGTATAGAGCAGTTATAAGGCAGAATGATAAATTAAAAAAACATGTCCTTCTGTTACTCTAAATAGTTGGAACAGAGTCAGAAATTGATAAGGTGTTATTAAATTATAGAAATGCATATTTTCTTATGTAATGGCAAACTTCTAATTTTGTTGTATAAAAGCACTGATGATTGAGACATTCCAAAAGCTTTAACATAATCATCATCATAATCAATAACAATTGATAAAGACTGCCAGAAGATCATGAAAACATGTTACTTTAAGGCTATATCAATCTACATTACTCTGTATTTCTGAGCACTATGATGCAGTTATAGACTAAGTGATGATAAAGAGATATCGATAAATATATGTTTTTAATTCGTATGTAATCTACTTTGAAATGTTTTTCTTCGTGATTCTCTGATAGTGTGAGAAGGGTTGAGACTTTTAGTTTCAGAAGTTTGCAGTCCCTTCCTATACACAGAAGTAAACAGTGCAAACCCATCTTATGGTCATAGACTTTTTTATACAAAAACTCAGAAGCAGGTCCAACATTTCTTCCTAAGGATCTATTCTAGGTAGTAGGAAAACATGTTTGATATGTTTCTTTAATCCAAGCGAAATGTAAATCAAAGAAAATCACCCAAAATCAAATGTTATTAGCAAAACTTGATTAGAGAATTCAGCATAATTGAGAAAGGTTCATTTCAGAAAAATATTAAACAAAACAGTTTTGAAATAATTCGACGGCTTTTCTGCTGCTTTTTTTACCATAGCTGCTATTTGCACAGCAGGCTCTTTATCTTTTAATTTGGGGATCGAGAAATTATGTTAGTGTTTAAGTACACCTGCAGTTTTTCATATACACTACATACTACTTTCAAATAGCCAGAAGTTCATTCGACAGATTTTTCTTGTGATAGCAATTATTTCATAGCATGGATTCAGCCATTCTATATCATGAATTGGGCCCTAACCAATTAGTTTTATAAAGGTGCTTGATTAAAGTTATTGTAGATATTTTTTTCGTTTTTTCAAATTATTTTAGTATTCAAAGACGAACTTCGAAAAGAAATTTTTGATGAAATCAAACATTGCAAAGAGGATTCATTTAACAAGATTCATTAATCAATATGATTAAACTATATACTATACTAATATTCTGCTTTCCAGGAAAAAAGTGTTTAATTGAGTGGCGGATATCGGTGTTACAACTTCAGTTTCTAAAATGATGATTGACATTAATCTTTGCGTGAAAATAAGATGTGAAATTTCAGCATGTTCCTAGCTTTAAATTTGGTTCACAATAACGTTCTGTTTATGGTTCTTGCACAATATATCTGGTTATGTTTCTTCCTTGATAATTTTCTGCTTGTCACTCCATTCAGTTGAGCGAATAAGATTACTCAATTTCTACACAACAAAGTAAATTTCATAACAGTTGTTCTTCAAATACGAGATGTTTCTTTGATGGTTTGATCGCTTCCATTTTGGTTGTTTCCAATTTGTGAATTAATTTCCCTTCTTCTACGCTTGCAGTAGCTTGCAAAAAAATACAACAGGGGATCAAGGAAAGGGTTGACTGAATACAGGAAAGTAGCCATGTCCCAAACTCGAGTGGGTATTAGTACGAAGTTAGAAATGGAAATAGGCAGATAACAGATGCAGAAAGTGAAAGCAAGAACCATAGAGTAAATGACTACATCTTTATCTGATTGCTGACGATGCCTTTGTGTTGCATCATTGTTTTGGATGCCATTACGCCTGCACATCCTGTAACAAATGAAAGAATAGGCCAGCAGCAAGATGACAGATATTATGATTATGAATATACCACATAGCTTTATCTTTATAGTAAAGTGAGATATAATAACAAATCCAATAGAAAAAAGCCAGAGGAAAACCAGAATGATTTTACAACGTGATTTTGTGATAATGCACTTTATTCTCATGGGGTATACAAGTGCTAATATACGTAGTATCGCAATAAAAATCACGTGTGAGAATGAAGAGGCAAGGGAGAAAATGATCCCGAGATCTGATGCAAAGATATGTTTATACAATATGTTCCAGTCGATCATAAGGCTTTGCTTCTTATCACGACATATGAAAATTATCTGCACCAAATTTGCGATGAAGCCAAGGGATCCTGTCCCGCTAAATATACTTATAAGTATGATGAAACGTGTTTTCCCAAGCATGTCGGTTATATCTTTTTGAAGTGTCAATTGTCTAAACCTTTTACTGTGTTCTGATGAAGGATACTTTTATATCTCTTTACAGCTGATCAACTTCATAGTCTTTTCCTGTGTCAAGTCTGGAAACCATACAGCTTTCACATATGATGGTAGATTCAAATCTTTGATCTTGGATAAAACTGATGAGATAACATCTAGGCAACGTCTTCAAGTGATATTTAGATATGTTCAAGCAATATATTCATTGCTTTCGCAAGGAACATCTGTCGAACGAATATCTAATTATTTGAAAACAGTATTTTGTGTATATGAAAAACTGCAGCTGAAATTATTTCTTGATCCTGAAGTTCAAAGATATAGAACCAGCTGTCCAAATAGAAGCTATGGTAATAAGAAGCAGATTATTATTGCGATGATTTGAAAACTGTTTTGTTGGATGGTTTGCTGTCATGTTGTTTCTTTTATAAAGATTTATTTTCTAATCAAGGTTTGCAAAATAAATTTTAGTTCGAGGTATTTTCTTTTATTTTAATTTGGTTTGGATTGAAAATAAACGGGTAAGTTTTTCTTCCGAAACTCAAAATGATTCACAGAATAAGGACTAAAATGTTGGAGCTGCTCCAAAGGTTTCATATAGAAACAAGTTTATCACTAAATCATGAGCTAGATCTATTTGTTACTGCGTGTCGAAAGGGACTAAAAACTTCTAAAATCCAAAGTATGGAGCCACTCACTATCAGAGAATCACACAGAAACACATTTCAAAGGGAATTATTTATGAATTGGAAGAATATATTTATTAATATCTCTTTAGCATTGCTTGGTCTATACCTACATCTTAGCAATCGGCGTAGAGAAGTTCAGAGCGATATAGATACATAACAAGAAAGAAGACCAAGTCTATTACTGCTAACCTGCAGCCAGTAACAGAGAGCCAGTCTCCCTTCTTGTTCCAAATCATTGAAGTTAATCTATCTTAACAGCATTATGTGGTCTTCGGTACTATCCCGACAAGAGCTCAAAGGAGAGCATGCTGGTTGATGCCAAATTCCTCATGTTCTAGTTTGTATTCTCTTGCACCCGTTGTACCACAAGCAGATTATTGTAATGACTTCATGATAGGTACTGACACCGTTGATTAAAAGAACAAATAGAATAATAACATTTAGCACTTTAGGGGGATGCTCAACTTGTTGGGACGACTGCTTTCATCTGTTCTTAAGAACCGTCTCCATCAAAATATCCAAATGGAACTATCCACACGATGCAGCAAGGCGATGATCCGCTAAAGTACTCAAGCATGCCTGTGTTTAGATCCGTGCGAATAATATCTACATCGCAGTGCTCAATGCACAAAAGTAGAGAGCAATAAAGTTTAGAAACAAGAAAGGAGACTGGCTCTCTGTAAATGAAAATATAATTTTTCACAACCTTCAGATAGTCTAAATTCATTAATAATGATTATTATAATTATGTGCTAAGGCCTTTTGGAAATATATCAATCTTAAGTGTTATTTACAAGTAAAGTGGGAAGTTCACAATTACACACGACTTTACACATTGCTTAATCTATTTCAACTACTTTGAGCCCAGTCGTAAACTTCTAGAATCAAGCATAGTCTTAGTGAATCCCTTACTCCCTGAAACATTTTGCTTAATAACAGCTATGATGACCTGCCCTTCCCTTGTCCATACATATAATAACCAATACTTTGCAATCTAAATGTGTAGTGCTTGTCAGTCTAGCATATTGGAGAACGTTGAATTGATTTTCTTCAGTGTTACAGCCTAAAACTGTGCTGCAGCTTTAATTTTTAAAATCTTGCATAAAGAGTCAACTTGAGACTATAACGTTTCAGTGCAATGTCACCATGAGTTTCTAGCTCTAAATGTGGTTCGCAATAAAGTCCTGTTAATTGTCCCTGTACAATAACGTTCTGCTTGTCAATCCGAACTGTCGAGCAAGTCCAGTTACTCAATTTCTATACAATGAATTGGATCCCATAACAGTTGACGTTTAAACATGAGATGTTTCCTCGATGGTTTGAGAGCTTCCATTTCTGTTGTTCCCATTTTGCAAATTATTCTCCTCCCTTTTTCGTTTGCAGTAGCTTGTGAAAAGATACAGGAGGGGATCAAGGAAAGGGTTAATGGAATACAGAAAAATTGCCACCTCCCTAACTCGAGTGGAAATTTGTATGAAGCTAGATATTGCAGAAGGCAGATAACAGAGACAGAAGGTAAAAGCAAGGACCAAAGAGTAAATGACAACATCTTTATCCGACTGCCGACGATGCCTTTGTGTTACATCATTGTTTGGAATGCGATTACGTCTGCACATTCTGTAACAAATGAAAGAATAGGCCAGCAGCAGCATGCCACATGTTATTATAAGTATAATACCCAGCTTAATCTTTATAGTAAAGTAATACATGAAGATTAAGCCAATGGACAAAAGCCAGAGGAAAAATAGAATGATTTTACAGCGTGATTTTGTGATAATGCGCTTTATTCTCATGGGGAATACAAGTGCTAATATGCGCATCACAGCAATGAAAATAACGTGTGAGAATGACGAGGCAAGAGAGAAAATGATCCCATGATTTGATGCCAAGATACATTTATGGAATAGCCAAGTGTCAATCACAAGCAAAAGATAAAGCACCAAGAGAACACCTCTGTACAACTGAACCATTGAAACGAAGATATCTGACATGCTGAGGCTGAGGAGAGTCAAACCAAAAACAGACTTTCTTTGCTTCTTATCACGACATATGAAAATCATCTGTACCAGATTTGCGATGAAGCCAATAGTTCCTGTTCCGAGAAATATGCATGCTAGTATGATGAAATGTGTTTTTAGATCTTCGGTAAGCATCTCGATTCTGTACGTTGTCCAAACCTTTCACTGTGTTCTGATGAAGGATACTTTTATATTGATATACGTCTTATCTGCTTGTAAAGCGGCACAATTCAGTCTCTAATTCAACATCCATAGAGCTCAAACGTATGATGGTGGGTTCAAAAAATATCTCCGATCTTGGATTAAACTGATGATATAACCTCTAAACAACTTCTTCAAGTGATATTAAGATAAGTTGATACAATACATCTATTGCTATCTCTAGAAACATCTGCTGACATCTGCTGAATGAATTTCAGTTTATTGAAATAGTTTTTTGTATATACAATAAGAAGAAACGGACTTAAAGACAACACTCTTAATTCTCTTTCTTCTTCGTGCATATAACTCTATTTTTTATATTGAGCACTCTTATGGGAAACCGATTCACAAACTCCGTATTCTGTATGTATGAAACAATACTGTAGGTATCCCTATAAACTCAAATTTACTCTGAATCCTCAAGTTATCAGTTAAAAACAAGCTGACCACATAAGGTATAGTAACCAAAAAGTAGAGAGACATCCCGATTATATGAAAACTTATTTTTTTTAATTTTTAATGAAATGGCTTTTCTTTATAATGCCGCAGCAACTCATCAAACATCATAGAGAGAGAGCAAATGAATCGGCTTCGTTGTCGAGTAATGGGAGTCGTGTAGAATCTGAACGATTCAGTTATATAAGAGACTAACAGTAATATAATGTTTTTTCTTCAGCATCTCTGTTATACAATTATACAGTATTTTTGTTTGTTTTTGTTCTTGGAAACAGTGTACCTGAGGCTCCCCATCTCATCGAATGGCTCCGATGTTGCCTTGTCAAAAATAAAAACAAAATTTCAACTTTAGTTTCAATATCAGTTCAGTTTTAAGCAAGTTTTTCGAAACAATGTGCCTAGGAATCCTCATCTCAAGGAGTAAACCAGGTGTTGCCTTGTCAAGGAATAATTTCAATTTCAACTTTGATGTCATGCCTTCAAATATCTCCTGTCAAAGACTAAGGAATAATAAATATGACCCAATGTCTGGGATTTAAGGGAAGTGGAGGAAGAAAATATTTTGAATGATTTTGAGTAAGTGACTTTTTATTGGATGATTGTTTGAGGACAAAGTAGGGAAATACTTTCGGAGAAGCAATTTGAGATGCAGCCACGTGATGATTAGGACTGGTAACTAGAAGAGGAAGACATCCAGCTGAAGGGGTCTGGTACTGGAAACTATTGTCTTGCTTGTTGTTAAAAGATGGTTTACTGAGAATGATATTTGATTGATTTAGGAATGATGAATTGGAAAAACCTTATGAAAATCTACCACCAAGGACATTTCTTTAACCTGGCTGGTGAAATTCAATGAATTCATCACTTGATCCTAACAAAGAATTTTCTTTTGTTTCTCCCAACGTTTGTTGTAAAGCAAATCAAGGTTTCTCTGATAAAATGTTTTTACTGAATTGATAGCCTGACTGAATAGATTTAGTCCTCTTCACAGTAGAAGAACTGAACTATAGAAATTCGAAAAAGAAACATTCGACATATTTTTATACTCAAAGCTTTTCTTTTAGTTTTTGTAGAGGATCATGACAAAGGGGTGTTTAGAAAGTGATGTGTATATTTAGATAAATCAATCTCTACAAGTATCAACAGTAATAACTTTTAGGCTTAAGTATATCTAACTTGTGGAGAAATTGCCTATCTTGACTATAGTGGTCGATATACGAGAGTATAGAGCAGTTATAAGGCAGAAGGACGCATTAAAAAACAGACAAGTCTTTCCATTACTTTGAATTTTGATATCTAAATATATTGGAAGTTATATCAATGATGTAATAGAAAACTAATTCAGATTGTCAAGGAGTTGGACAAACAAGCTTTGAAGAGATTGACCAGATGGAAGCTATTATATCTATATTGATCAAGAACGATAATTTAGGTCTAATGGTTTTTATACGGGAAAATCAGATCTTATAGTATTTCACATGCATCTTCCTAAAAAGTTAAACGTTCATTGGACTAGCATATCAAGGAAATATAACCGAGATGGTTAGTGCTGACTGGAAATCGCATGTTATGGGACGACTGCACTTTAGCGGACAGAGTTTTGTTACCTACAAAAATTGAATTGAATTCTAAACCGTTGCCCTGATTCGTCATTTTAGATAATCGAAAATTCGAGTGACCAATAAAAATTAGCCAGTAAGTAGGGAGAATTTGATACCTTGTAAACAAACAAAAATGGCCTTAGTCTACGACGATTTATATAAAATTTGCGAAACTACGGAAAGAATCTTGAATTGGCTTAAAACAAAAAAATTTATTGGAAATTATGAAGATTCCAACTGTGAAAAATGCCATTTCGGAAAGTTGCGGCTTCAAGCAGACAAAAGCTTCAGTCGAGACGGTGTTTACTGGAGATGCAACAACAGCCTATGCAGTAAAAAGCTTTCAATCCGAAAGGATTCCTGGTTCGAGAAGTCTCATTTGCGAATTGAAAACATTGTCAAACTAACATACTACTGGGTTTATAAATACCCAGAGGAGCTGCTCATGCATGAGTTAAAAATTGGTAGCGACCACACAGCAGTCGACTGGTACAATTTCGCCAGGGAAGTATGCGTCAGTGTTCTTCTTCAGAATTCTGAGAAAATCGGAGGCCCTGGCGAAATTGTAGAAATAGATGAGTCGAAATTCGGAAAAAGAAAGTACCATCGAGGGAAGAGAGTGGAGGGTGTCTGGGTTTTCGGTGGAATTGAACGCAGTTCAGGCAAATGTCTTTTCCAAACGGTTTCTGACCGAAGTGCTGAAACCCTAGTGCCAATAATTTTAGCTCATGTGAAGCCTGGGACAACCATAATGTCCGACTGTTGGCAGGCCTACAGCAGATGGAGCGAAGAAGGGTATTTAAATTTAACCGTAAATCACTCAATCGAGTTCAAAAGCAGCGAGGGAGCTTGCAAAAGCAAAATAGAGTCGACCTGGAATGCAGTGAAGAAATCTCTCCCAAAATTATTCACCAGAAAAGATATGTACGACACATATTTCGCAGAATACTGCATAAGAAAACAATATTTGAAGCCAAGCAGCGATCGCTTTCTTAAGTTCTTCGAACTAATTTCTGAAGTTTACAAAGTTAAAGAGCGAGAACCACTCCAGTCTTTGGCAGCTTGCAACAATTTAAATAACAGTTTAGACGATTTTGCTCTTTATATTTCTTTCTTTCTTGGGGGCAAGCCCCTAAACCCCCTGTTAAATATATGTATCATGGCGGTCAGAGGTGCGATTTTCGTGCTCTTTCTTGCTATCACAGCACAGAAGCTTCTTGAGCAATGGAAAGCCAAAACAAATTACAAAGATAATGAAGGGAATCTTTGTAATGCATGGAGCCTAAAGTGCATCAATCGATGGATGTATTTTGCAAGGAAGAAAGGATGCCATGAAATCGACGAACGGCCTAGGCCGGCCTACGCGTGCAAAAATGGCGGGAAAAGTTACGTTGGCCTTCTCCTCCTCTTATGTGGGGACACAGAAACAAACCACGGTCCCTGCACAGTAACAAGCGAAGTCCTGGGAAGGCAAGATGTTAAAGGCCAAAATTGATTCTGGTGAAGACACATACGTGGAAATAAAGATTGAAATTAGCCAGAAAAATGTAAACAAAGCGGAGATGAGTACTAATTGAGTAGAGATTTTCATTCACATGCTGGTCCTGGAATAAGTGATTAAAACAAAACTATTCTGCCACAAATTTAAGACACACAAAACAAAATAGCTAAAAACTATGAACAAAGCCGCACCAATCAGGATATGAATCTCAATGAATCAGCAACAACTCTACCAAATTCAACAATCAAAATGGATGTCATAGGTACAGATAAAAATTTGGCAACACGGAATGCAGTAAAACAAAAGAAAAAATCTAAGACCATTGATTTAACTACTTCATGTTCTACTACAAACAAAGCACCTGAAACAGATAAAGAAAACATGTGGAATGCAATAAACTCGTTAAAAGAAGATGTGAGTATGTTAAAAAACATCATTAAGCCTCCAAGCAGTCTTGAAAAAAAACCTATAAATCCAGGGAATGATGCTATTGACATTGATACTCTAAAATCATCAAATCTTGAATTAGCTGAAGAAAATAGACAGCTTAAAAAGGAAGACAGCCAATTACTCACTGAAGTCAACTTTTAAAGATTCAGCTAGAACGAAAGCCCACATATGCATCCAAAGCATCTTCGAAATTGCCTGATCAGAATGGGACACACAACTTTGTAGGAACCAGATCCAATGCACAAGCTAATAATTCAACATCTGACCTTTCAAATCAAACTAGAGCCAGACCAGACCCCTCAACAAGAAATAGTAAGCCCAAGGTTTTCATCCTCGGAGACTCCATGGTGAAAGGCTTGAAAGGACACTTGATGTCAAAAAGAAAAAGAATCACGATCCACAGCATATCTGTTGCAACCGCCCCTGGTTTTAAGCATCACATCAAGCCGATTCTAGACGAGGACCCAGATGAGGTGATAATACATGGTGGCACAAACTATCTGACAAAAAATGTCTCAAACACAGTTGAAAACATTGTTAGTATCATTGTTAGTATCAAGGAAATAAAGAAACGCAACTCAGCTACAAAAATAGCCATCAGTGGGATTATTAAGAGAGGTGATAAGCAATGGTTAAATGATGGAATAGAAGACATAAATCAACTACTTAAAAAAGTAAGTGAGGATAATGCAGCGTATTATATTAGTAATGACAATATTTCTCTAGAACAACTTAACAATAGCAAACTCCACCCAAATATGCATGGTGACAAGCTTTTAGCTAGAAATATAATTAAGTTCCTGAAGAACTCATAATGACTAGCAAAAAAAATGGTATGGGACAAATCCAATCAAAATCAACCTACTCATTTGCCTCTTAACAACAATTATAATAACAATAATGATAATGTTAATACCCTCCCTGATGAAGATTCTCCCATCGATGAGAACAATGAGCAAACAGACAAAACTACAAAGGAATTACTAAAATCAGTAAAAATAAAAAATCCAAAAAAAATCATAATAGGGCATCTAAACATAAACTCTATTCCCAATAAATTTGATGCAATAACAGATATAATAAAAAGTAGCATTGACATATTCTTAATATCAGAAACTAAAATTGATTATTCTTTCCCAACCAATCAATTTTTAATGGATGGATTTAACAGACCATTCCGTCGTGACAGAAAATTGGGAGGTGGTGGCTTACTCCTGTACGTAAATGAAAACATTCCTACCAGGGCGTTATCAAATCAAAACATACCAAATGATATTGAAACCATTTGCATTGAAATAAATCTTAGAAAGCAAAACTGGCTTCTCATTGGAATTTACCACCCTCCCAATCAAAGTGACAAATATTTCTTGCAAGAATTAGGCAAATTATTGGATCTCTATACACAAAAGTATGAAAGAATTATTGTGCTTGGAGATTTCAATATGGAGCCAAACTCTCCCCAAATGGTCTCTTTCTTAGATGACTATGATCTATACAATCTAATAAAAAAACCAACATGTTTTAAAAGTGACCCACCTAAATGCTATGATCTAATTTTTACAAGTAATAAGCATAATTTTATCAGCACAAATATATCTGAAACAGGCTTGTCAGATCATCATAAACTGACATACACTGTACTTAAAACAGAGTTTGTCAAAGCAGAGCCTAACATAATTTCATACAGAAACTATACACATTTTGACGAGGAAGAGTTTAATAATCATCTATATCAACAAATTTCTTCCACAGCTAGGATAAATGACTCCTACGAACTTCTTTAATGACACATTAACTGAACTCCTAAATAGACATGCTCCTCTAAAACAAAAACTAGGCAGGGCAAATAATGCCCCTTGCTATCAAACCAATGTTTAATGACAAAAGTACAAATCAAAATAAAATAATTATAATAGAGAATAATGATATAACATCAGACAACAAAGAGGTAGCTGAAATCCTAAATGACTACTTCATAAATATTACAGACAGTCTAAATATCAACCAACCCAATTTTAATACTGAAAATGTTGCTGATGTTGACAATACATCCTCACTGCCATGTGACATAACATGTTTTAAGAATCATTCTAGTATTAAAAGAATAAATGAACATTTTCAAACAAATGATAAGTTTGAGTTCGAAGAGGTCGATGCAAAAGACATAGCAGATGTAATTAACGACCTCAAAACAAACAAGGCTACAGGAGCTGATAATATTCCATCGAAAATCCTAAAATCAGCAATATGTACTATAAGTGACCCCCTTGCAAAAATCTTTAACAGATCCATTTCCACCAAAGACTTTCCCGCGCAAATGAAAATGGTAAATGTATCCCCGATTTTCAAAAAGGAGGACAATACAGACAAAAAGAACTATAGACCAATCAGTGTACTACCATCAATTTCAAAAATATTTGAAAAGATTATGTTCAAGCAGATTTATTACTACATGAAAGATAAACTTTTCCCTTTACTATGTGGTTTTAGAGAAGGTTACAGCACACAACATGCACTTCTGCGCCTTATAGAGGACCTAAAAAAGAACTTAGACTATAAAAAATCTGCAGATACTGTTTTAATGGACTTGTCTAAGGCCTTCGATTGCCTGCCACATAAACTCCTGCTTGCAAAACTTAAAAAATATGGTTTCAGTGGCAATAGCGTAAAATTCATGCTTAGCTATCTAAAAGAACGAGTACAAAGGGTGAAAATAAACTCCAACTTTAGCGAATGGATGGAAATAAAACAAGGTGTTCCTCAAGGTTCAATCCTGGGACCCTTACTTTTTAACATCTACATTAATGACATATTTCTCGTTCTAAATAAAAGTAAACTCTGTAATTATGCAGACGATAACACTATCTGGGTAACAAATGAAAACAAAAATGAAATATTATGTGACTTAGAATCAGAAGTAGCAATCCTTAACACATGGTTTACTGAGAATTACATGATATTAAACGGTAATAAAAGCAAACTAATAGCCTTCCAAACTAATCCAGTAAGACAAGATGCAGCGCAAATGAATATTAATGGTCATGTCATAAAAGAAAGTAACAGTGTCAAACTACTAGGAGTAACAATAGATTACCAAATTAAAATGGATGATCATAATAACAAACTCTGCAAAGAAGCGGGATAAAAAGTTAACGCCCTTGCCAGAGTCTCGTATTTTATGGAAGAAAATAAACGAATTCTTTTAATGAAAACCTTCATTACCTCATGCTTCAATTATTGTCCCCTTGTATGGATGTTCTGCAGCAGAAAAGGCAATAATCGTATAAATAGGATACACAAAAGGGCAATGAGAATAGCCTATCGAGATTACCAATCAAATTTTGAAGAACTTTTAATTAAGAGCAAAACTGTTAACTCACATACAAAAAATTTACAATATCTTGCAACAGAAATCTACACAACAATAAACGGGTTGAGCCCAACATTCATGAATGAAATATTCTCAATAAACACGAGTCCTTATGATCTTAGGCACTCGCAATTCAAAAACACAGAACCTAATTATAAGATATACGGTTTTAATACAGTCTCATATAGATGCAATCAAATCTGGAACTCCCTCCCTGTAGAAGTAAAAAATTCACCCTCACTTGATTCTTTTAAGAATAGAATCAAAACCTTCCATTCATTCAAATATACTTGCAATATATGCAAGCAGTATATTCATAATGTGGGATTTATATAAAATCTCACTACCTTGTTCGTTCTGTTTGCTAGTTAGTTTAAATTAGCTTTAACTTTTTAAAAAGCTATGTACTCGTTTTTCGTTTACGTTGTAACTAACTTTAAAGAAAGAAAGGAAAAAAAATAATAATTCAGCAGTTGATATCTAGTTCACGAATTGTGTGTGTTTTTGAGTCCTCGAAAACTTCTTCTGCAACTCAACTTTTATCCGTCCTGTTGTTGCTATGCAGCAAAAAATTCAATTCAATAACCGATCAGGTAACAAAACTCTGTCCGCTGAATTGCAGTCTAGCCCCTTAGTAATTCTGACATTTTTGTCTCGATTGTACAGTTGTACAGAGGTGTTCTCTGGTTGCTTTATCTTTTGCTCCTGACCGACTGGAACATATTATATAATGATATCTTTGTATCAGATCTTGGTATCATTTTCTTCCTTGCCTTCTCATTCTCACACGTGATTTTCATTGCTGTGATGCGCATATTATCACTTATATTCCCCATGAGAATAAAGTGCATTATCACAAAATGACGCTGTAGAATATTTCTGCTTTTTCTCTTGATTTTGTCAACAGGCTTCGTAACCATATCTCACTTCACTATGAAGGGAAAGCTGGCTGGCATATTTATAATTATAACATCTTGCATTTTGCTTTTGGCCTATTCTTTCATTTGTTGCAGGATGTGCAAGCGTTATAGCATCCAAAAAAATGATGCAGCGCCAAGGTATAGTCAGCAGTCAGATAAAGATGTAGTAATTTACTCTTTGGCCCTTGCTTTTACTTTCTGTCTCTGTTATCTGCCTGTTGCCATGAGTTATTTCGTAGAAATTTCAAACCAGGTATGGCTGGCGACTGTTTTTCTGTATTCGATCAACCCTTTCCTTAATCCCCTGCAATATTTGTTCGCAAGCTACTTTGCAAAATGGAAACAACACAAATGGAAGCTCTCAAACCATCGAAGAAACATCTCGTATTTGAATGTCAACTGTTACAGGATTTACTTTGTTGTAAAGAATTTGAGTAACTTGACTTGCTCAACAATTCTGAGTGACAGACAAGAACATAATCAAAAAGACGAATAAACAGAGCTTTATTGTGAACCACATTCAGAGCTGGAAACTCATGGTAAAATTGCACGGAACGTTAAATCCTCAAGTTGACATGGACTGCAACACTGTTTTAAGCTGTAACTTTGATGAAAATTAATGAAACGTTCTCTAATTTACCGGACTGACAAGCACTACACATTTAGATTGCAAATTATTGGTTATAAAATGGACAAGGGACATAGGTTATCGTATAGCAAATGGAAGGACAGGTCACCATGGCTGTTATCAGAGAAAGACTTTAAAGATTAAGGGATTCATCAAAACTGTGCTTGTTTCTAAAGGTTTACAGCTGAACTCAAATTATCTTAGACAGAATCAGAATGGGATAACAACGTAAGTAATTGTACACTTCTGACTTTACTTGTACATAGCACTAAATATTGACGTATTCTAAAAAGATTTTCCACATTATTATTATAATAATTCTAAATAAACACAGGATGTCGGTTGATTGTGGAAACATGAAACTTTTATCAAGAGAGAGCTAGCCTCCTTTCTTGTAATCTATATCACTCGGTAATTGTGTGTACAAGCACTATGATGGAGCTTTAGAATAAGCAATTCAACAGAGGTATCTATGAATATATGCTTTTGATTCTTACATAATTCAATATAAAATATTTTCTTTTTGATTGTTAGTAGGGTGAGTGGCCAGAGACTTTGTTTCAGAAGTTTGTAGTTCCCTTCTACACGCAGAAGCAAACAGAGCTAACTCATCTTATGATCGTAGACCTCTTTCTATATGAAACCTTTTTCCCTGAGTACCTTATCTGTGAATTTTCTGGAATCTTGCAAGAAAAACAACTCATTTTTTCTTTAATCCAAGCCAAATTTACCCATACTCAAATTCATTTTGCAAATATACAATTAGAGATGAAACATTCTACGTAGTGAATGTGTGTGTTAACAAGCAAGACAAATTTCGCTGCACCAGACCCTAGAAATCTCCTCTCCTAGTTAGCAGTCCTAGACATCAGATTGTTGTATCTCCAATTGCTTTCCTGGAAGTATTTCCTTACTTTGCCCTCCAACAATCTTCTGATAACGAGTCAATTGCACAAGATTTTAAAAATATTTTTCCCCCACTTTTTTTTTTATCCTGGACATTAGGTTATATTGATTTTTCCTTAGTCTTTTGCAGGAGATAAGTTAAGGCATGGTATTAGACAGGTAAACTGTCTTGAATCTGATAACGAATGAGCCAACACCTGGGCCACTCCCTGAGATGGGGAGCTTAACGTACATTGTCTCCAAAAACTTGCTTGAAACTGTGATGCCTAATGAAATGATATTGAAGTTGAAATTGAAATTTTGCTATTGTTTTTGGCAAGGCAACACCCGAGCCACTCCCTGTGATAGGGAACCTGGTAAATTTTCTCCCAGAACAAGAAGGAAACAGTAATGCTGTATAATTGTGTAAGAAAGGTATTGAAAGAAACACAATTATACTATAGTTATTATGTTATGTTAATAAAGCTAATCAGATTTTTTACGACCCCCTTAATCGACACCCGATCTATTGAATTCCTCTCTCTCGATTTTTTTGACGTATTGCCGCAGCATGTTGATACAGCATTATTGAAAAAAAACCGTTTTAACAAAAAATAAGACAAATCAGTTTTCATGTAATCGGAACGTTTTTCTGCTTTTTGTTTCGTTGTGTTGTCAGCTTGTTTTTAATTTTTAATTTGAGGATCCAGAAACAATTCAAATTTACAAGGATACCAGCAGTATTGTTTCATGTATACAGAAGACTATTTTCATAAAATCAGATATTCATTCAGCAGATGTTTCTTGAGACCGCAATAGATATGTTGCATGACAATATCTGAATATAATTTTAATAAGTTGTCCAGAGTTTATCTCACCAGTTTTATCCAAAATCAGAGATATTTTTTGATCTACCATCATATGTTAAAGCTGTATGGTTCTCGCACTAAAGACAGAATTAAAGTATTAAGCTGATCAGCTGTATAGAGATAAAAGAGCATCTGTCGTCAGAACACAGTGAAAGGTTTAGACAACTGATACTTCAGGAAAATATAATCGAGATGCCAACTGGAGATCAAAAAACACATCTGATCGTACTAACAAGCATATTCATCGGAACAGGATGTCTTGGCTTCCTTGCAAATTTGGTGCAGATGATTATAATATGTCGTGATAAGAAGCAAAAAAACTCTGTTTTTGGAATCACTCTCCTCAGTCTCAGCATTTCCGACATTTTTGTCTCCATTGTTCAGTTGTACAGAGGTGTTCTCTTGGTGCTTTATCTTTTGCTTGTGATCGACCAGAACATATTCCATGAAAATACCTCTCCGTCAGCTTTTGGCATTGTTTTCTCCCTTTCCTCCTCATTCACACATGTGATCTTCATAGCTGTGATGCGTATCTTAGCACTTGTATTCCCCCTGAGAATAAAGCGCATTATCACGAAATCACGCTGTAAAATCATTCTGGTTTTCCTCTGGCTCTTTTCTATTGGTTTTGTTACAATATGTCACTTTACTTTAAAGGGAAAGCTGGCTGGCATACTTATAATCATAACATCCTGCATCTTGCTGTCGGCCTATTCTTTCATTTGTTATAAAATATTCAGGCGAAATGGTATTGAAAACAATGATGCAGCACAAAGGCATCGTCAGCAGTCAGATAAAGATGTATTCATTTACTCTATGGTTCTTACTTTGACTTTCTGCATCTGTAATCTGCCAGTTGCCATCAGTGAATTCGTGCAGATACCCATTCGTGTTTTTGAGGTGGCTCTTTTCTTGTATTCTATCAATCCTTTCCTTGATCCTCTGTTGTATTTTTTGGCAAGCTACTGCAAGCGGAGAAGAGAGAAACATAATTTGCAAAATGGAAACAACGCAAATGGAAGCTCTCAAACCATCGAAGAAACATCTGGTATGTGAATGTCACCCGTTTATGGGATTAACCTTGTTGTGTAGAAAATGATTCATTCGATTCGCTCAACTTATTAAAGTGACAAGCAGACTATTATTGTAGAAGAAAAATAAACAGAGCTTTCCTTTGAATCAAATTTAGAGCTCGGAACTAATGGTTAAATTGCACGGGTACATTGATGTCTAAACTTTAGAAATACTTTTTAATGGATGAAAATTTTGACCATGCTGCAGCCTAAGAAAGTTATTTCAAGAAGACAGACAAGTTCTACTGAGTTTGATAGTAGAGAACATACTACAACTGGATGAGAGTTTGATTAAAAGCATTATGGACGTTAAACCGAATTGGTAATGTCAATTGTTATTTATGAAATAGATTACTAAAAAGGAACACAACCAAGCTTTTGGCATTTGTGCAAATCTCAACATAGTTGCCAGACTATGCAGCCAAATTACCCAAATGTTCCAAAACATTTTTTTCTATTTCTCCATATCATCTGACAGCCTTCAGTTATATTCTCCCCAATTGGATAATATTTTATTAATTTGATATTCCGTGAAGCACTGCGTTCTTGAATATCTTTGGTATTTTATTAAGAACGAAAAATATCTGTAATATTCTCTTTAGAACAAAAGAACCAATGAGATCCCTGTTATTAAAGCTACCCCTCTACTTTTTTTCATATCATAATTAAAAGAGCTTGAAATTAACGGAAAAAATGTAATGATAAATTAATATCCATGACATATCCCATTCAGCACAATGTATCGACTGATCATCTTGAAAGGAAAAAATTTCCTATAAATGCAAAAAGTAATATACCCTTATAGTTATTAAAATAAGATCTATCAGCCCTTTTAAAACTGAGATCGATTATTTCTTTGTACCAAGTATCTGGATATTTATCAGATTTATGTTGTGTAAGAGACTAGACAATCTGGACAATAGCCTCGTTTCAGAGTTATGAAAGTGAGGCAGTGACCTTGTTTGAAATGGATAATTAGGGCCTAATTTTTTATGTTAATTTATGATTTCGAGTGTAAATATCTTGTCCAGTAGCTGTGTTTTGTTTGAATTTTAATTCAAAAAAATGAGCATTTGATGCTGAATGTTTGTGCTTCCTGTTTCTCAAAAATACAAGCCAAGGCCTGTCTTATAATTACAAAAGTGCCAGTATTGGAAGGAACTTAAACTAAGTTTATACCGATCCCATCCATGGGCCATACCATGTGCTCCAATAGACGAAACAATTCTGATTGAAGCCAAGGCCTGTCAAACTATTGAAATAGTGCTAGTGTTTGGACGAATTCAAACAAGGCTTTTACCGATCCTACCCATCACGTTATACCATGTGCTCCTATACACAAAACAGCTCTGATTGAAGCCCATACCTGTCAAACTATTACAATAGTGCTGGTGTTTGGAGGAATTTAAACAAGCCTATACTCGTTCGAGCCATAGGGTTTTCTATCCTATTTCCACCAGCAGTGATAACTGTCAAAAGTTGATTTACTGAGAATGATATTTGATTTATTTATGAAATTAAAGGGGAATACCTTATGAAAATCTACCACCAAGGACATTTCTTAAACCTGACTGGTGAAATTCAATAAACTCATCACTTAATCCTAACAAAGAATTTTCTTTTGTTTCTCCCAACGTTTGTTGTAAAGCGAATCAAGTTTTTCTGATAAAATATTTTTACTGAATTGATAGCCTGACTGAATAGATTTAGCCTTCTTCACAGTAGAAGAGTTGAACTATAGAAATTCGAAAAAGAAAACTCGACATATTTTTATACGCAAAGCTCTTGTTTGTGTTTTCACAGAGGATCGTGACAAAGGGTGTTTAGAAAGCGTTGTGCGTAAATATAAATCATTCTCAATAAATATCAATATTAATAACTTTTAGGCCTAAGTATATCTAACTTGTAAAGAAATTGCCTATCTTGACTACAGTGGTCGATATACGAGACGAGTATAGAGCAGTTATAAGGCAGAATAAATTATTAAAAAACAGACATGTCTTTCTGTTACTCTAAATTTTGTGCTTACGCTCTCCTTTTAAATGTGGCCTTAGGCCTTAGAATATACAGTTGAACATGTAGAACAAAATGTTGAGAAAGGAGTGACAAGACAGGGAAAAGTGTGAAATATGAGAATGAGGCTAAGTTTTACTAGAGGCTTATTAATAAAAACGGTTGAAAGAAGCAGAAGATATTGTCAAGTCTTCGAAACGCCAATAGTTGTACGCATGCGTTAGCTATCCCATATTCTGGTTGATTATGAATCGAATTCACAGAACCACTAATAAGTGTCCCTCGCTTTGTGTATGGTTATGAAAGTGATATTTATTGTCATTACTGTTTTTATATACTTCGACATTATAATTCTCACGCGTGAGGTCTTGCAAAGATCTAGCAAAATGTGAAGCGGAGGAAATCCTAATCAAACTTAAGTACACAAGGCTTACTTTAGAGAGGTACTTGGACAATGCCGTAAAATGCTTTCTTAATCAATACTAATACGATAAGCAATTTATTCAAGTTTATGAATTGGTCAAAAGATAAAACGAGAATAAACTATGCTTTCAAAACGCTTCGATAATACTATTTTCTTCCTTTACGTTTGAGAAAGTGAAGAAAAGTAACTGAACATAGCCAGCGAAATTCAAAGCATTGCATAGGAAAAATATAGATTAATTATCCTTTTCGTCTGATACCCAACAGAGTAATATGTCGGAAAGAGACGAAACCAAAACGTATAAAATTCAAATGTTGAGCCTATAGCGGATTTTTGGAACTCTTTTAGTTTTAGCTACGCTACCGATGTCTCTGGTTATATTAATTTATTGTACAGATCAAAGACTTTTCTTAAAGTTAATGAAGGAGATATCATAATCAAAACATCTTAACAGCATGGTTTTTTCTTGGTTTTTTTCAATACTAACCAAATGTTTATCAATTAAGATTTTCAGTTTAGATTTAGTTCATCAATTTATTTATACCTGGTATTAAATCATTCAACATGTTTCTTCGTTTGGCATCTATTTTTTTCTCATAACCAACATTGTCGTTTTGTTACTTTTGAACTTGGTGACCACTTAGTCAGAGCTTGTTTGGCTTGAACGTTCTCTGTCATCTCTTTGTCTGAAGTATACAACAAAATGATGGCATGGTCTATGGTACTATCCCCACGAGAGCTCAAAGGAGAGCTCGCTGCTGGATGCAAAATTCCTCATGTTCCATATTGTATTCTCTTACACCCCTTGCGCCACAAGCAGATTATTGTAATGACTTCATAACAGATAGTCTCAAACAGAGAATGTCTAAATTACTGGTTGCAAGCTTCCAAAAATGATCGTTCTAATCCTTACTGACCAGCGTGGATTAACAGAACAAAGACAATGATAATATTGAGCACTTTCTGGGTATGCTCAACTTGTTTGAGTGGCTGCTTTCATCCGTTCTTAAGAACCATCTCCATCAAAATATCCAAATGGAACTATCCACACGATGCAGCAAGGCGATGATCCGCTAAAGTACTCAAGCTTGCCCGTTTTGTATCCTTGCGGATGATACTTATATCAACATCACAGTGCTCAATGTAGAAAAGTAGAGATTAATAGAGTTTAGAAAAAAGAAAGAAGACTGGCTCTCTGTAAATGAAAGTATAATGTTTTCACAACCCTCAGACAGTCTACATTTATTAATAATGATTATGATAATTATGTGCTAAAGCCTTTTCGAAATATGTCAATGTTAAGTGTTATTTACAAGTAATGTGGGAAGTTCAGAATTACACACGACTCTACACATTTCTGATTCTATTTCAAATACTTTACGTTCAGTCGTAAACTTTTAGAATCAAACATAGTCTTGATGAATCCCCTACTCCCTAAAATATTTTAGTCTAATAACAGCTAGGATTACCTCTCCTTCCCTTGTCCATATAATAACCAATACTTAACAATCTAAATGCTAGATGTGTAGTGCTTGTCGGTCTGGCATATTGGAGAACGTTGAATTGATTTTCATCAGTGTTACAGCTTAAAACTGTGTTGCAGATTTAATCTTTAGAATCTGGAATAAAGAGTTCATGTCAACTTGAAAATTTAACTTTCCCTTGAAATTTAACCATGAGTTTCTAGCTCTAAATTTGGTTCTCAATAAAGTTCTGTTAATTTTTCCTGTACAAAAACTATCTGCTTATCAATCCGAACTATCAATCTAGTCAAGTTACTCAAATTCTTTACAACAAGGTTAATCCCATAACAGTTGACGTTCAAACACGAGATGTTTCTTCTATGGTTTGAGAGCTTCCATTTCTGTTGTTTCCATTTTGCAAATTATTTTTCTCCCTTCTCCGCTTGCAGTAGCTTGCAAAGAAATACAATAGGGGGTCAAGGAAAGGATTTATAGAATATAGAAAAACAGCCACCTCCAAAACACGAATGGGCATTTGTACGAAATGACTTATTGTACCAGGCAGATAACAGAGACAAAAAGTGAAAGCAAGGACAATAGAGTAAATGAGTACATCTGTATCTGACTGCTGACGATTCCTTTGTGTTGCATCATTGTTTGGAATGCCATTCCGCCTGCACATCGTGAAACAAATGAAAGAATAGGCCAACAGCAGCATGCCACATGTTATTATTGTTAGTATACTACCAATATTGATGTTTTTGATAAAGTGATACATGAAAATGAAGCCAGATGAGAAAAGCCAGAGTAGAAATAGAATGATTTTACAGCGTGATTTTGTGATAATGCGCTTAATTCTCATGGGGAATACAAGTGCTAATATGCGCATCACAGCAATGAAAATCACATGTGAGAATGAGGATGAAAGGGAAAAAGCAATCCCAAGATTTGATACCAAGATGATTTTAGCGAATAGCCTAATGTCGATCACAAGCAAAAGAAAAAGCAGGAAGATAATACCTATGTACAACTGAGCAATTGCAACCAAGATATCAGAAACGCTGAGACTGAGGAGAGTCAAACCAAAAGCAGAGTTTCTTTGCTTCTTATCGCGAGATATGAAAATTATCTGCACCAAATTTGCGATGATGCCAATAGTTCCTGTTCCGAGAAATATGCTTATTAGTATGATGAAATGTGTTTTTAGAACCTCGGTAAGCATCTCGATTATGTAACTTGTCCAAACCTTTCACTTTGTTCTGATGAGGGATACTCTTTCATAGATACATATCTGATCAGCTTATCAAATGGCACAATTCTGTCTGTAATCTAACAAGCATAGCTTAAACGTATGATGACAGGCTCAAACAATATCTCTGATGTTGGACAAAACTGTTGAGATAACCTCTAGACAACTTTTTCAAGTGATATTCAGATATGTTAATACAATACATCTATTGCTACCTCTAGAAACATCTGCTGACATCTGCTGAATGAATTTCAGTCTATTTAAACAGTCTTCTGTATATACAATAGGAAGAAAGGTACTTAAAAGACAATACTCTTGATTCTCTTTCTTCTTCGTGCATTTAGTTCTACTTTATGTATTGAGCACTCTGATTGGAAACCGATTCCAAACTTCTTATTCTGTATGTATGAAACAATACTGCAGGTATCTTTATAAACTTAAATTGATTCTGGATCCTCAAGTTATAAGTTAAAAACAAGCTGACCACATAAGCTATAGTATTAGAAGTAGAGAGACGTTCCGATTATATGAAAACTCATCTTTTTTAATGTTTAATGAAATGGCTTTTTCTTTCTAATGCCGCGGTAAGATGTCGAAAATCATAGAAAGAGAGCAAATGAATGTGCTTGGTTCTCAAGGAATGGAGTCGTGTAAAATATGAATGGTTTCAGTAACAAAACATAATATTGATAGTGTAATTGCTTTCTTTTAGAATTTTTATTGGACAATTTTATAGTATTATTGTTGACTTCTTTTCTTTGAGACAGTGTACCTGATGTGCTCCATATCGGGAATTTGTTAGGTGTTACCTCCTCTGTTAGGTGTCGATTTGATTTCGTTCCCCTGCTTGATTTGAATTTCTTTGCATCTTCATCCAAGTTCACAAGACAGTATAACTGACGTTCTCCATCTCATGGAATAGCTTCGATGTTGCCTTGTCAAAAACAAAAACAAAATTTTAATTCAAACTCTTGGCTTCATCACACATTTGGTGCAGATGATTTTCATATGTTCTTATAAGAAGCAAAGAAACTCAGTTTTTGGTATCACTCTCCTCAGTCTCAGCATATCTGTTTTTTTTTGTCTCAATTGTTCAGTTTTACAGAGGTATTCTCTCTGTGCTTTATCTTTTGCTTGTGATTGACAGTAGGCTATTTGCTAAATATAGCTTGCTATCAAATCATGGCATTGTTTTTTCCCTCATTATCACACGTGATTTTCATTGCTGTGATGCGAATGTTGGCACTTGTATTCCCCATGAGAATAAAGAGCATTATCACAAAACGGCGCTGTAAAATAACTCTGGTTTTTCTCTGGCTTTTGTCGATTGGCCTTGTAACAATATCTAACTTTACTATACAGCATAAGCTGATTGCCATACTCACAATGTGGCATGTTGCTGTTGGCCTATTCTTTTATTTGTTACAGAATGTGCAGGCGTAATGGCATTGAAAACAATGATGCAGCTCAAAGGCATCGTCAGCAGTCGGATAAAGATGTTTTCATTTACTCTTTGGTTCTTGCTTTCACTTTCTGCATCTGTTATCTGCCAGCCTCAATAAAACATTTGGTACATATACCCATTCGCGTTGTTGAGGTGGCCGCTTTTCTGTATTCTGTCAACCCTGTCCTTGATCATCTGTTGTATTTTTTTGTAAGCCACTGCAAGCGGAGATGGGAGAAACATAATTTGGAAAATGAAAACAACACAAGTAGAAGCTCTCAAACTATCGAAGAAACATCTTGTATTTGAATTTCAACTGTTATGGGCTCCAATTCGGTGTATAGAAATTCAATAATTCAACAAATCAGTGTGACAAGCAGAACATCATTATACAAGAAACATAAACAGAACTTTATTGTGAACCACATTTAGAGCTCAAAATATAAGAATATGCAGCTGTGTATAAGGAGTCGGACAGGGTACAGTAGCTTGTAATATAGTTGGCTCCAAACAGTTTTTATCAAGAGTGTATCATTGACATTCTTCAAAAGCTTTGCACCATACACGTCGAAAACGGCTGCTGAAGATTTAGATAAGGGTAGAATTTAGTAATGAAATTGATACCCTTTTATATCTAAGACTTGGAATACAATTGTGACACACCCCATATCAATCGATTATAAAGTGCTCAAAGATGAGGAGATTCTGATTGAAGCGTTTCAAAAAACAAGACCTTTCACATATTTGAAATACTGTTAATGCTTCGAAGCCTATTCAGATCCCAGCCATAGGGTTATCATATGTGCTCCTACAGACGAAACGGCTTTGATTGAAGTCAAGGCCTATCAAACTATTACAATAGTACCAGTGTTGGAGGAATTCAAACAAAGCCTACACTGATCTTAGCCGTAGTGTTTCCTATCCTATCTGCACCAGCGAGTCTTAGAAACGCCAATGCTTTTAAGCATGCGCTGACTATCCCATATTTTGGCTGATTATTAATCGATTTCACAGAACCACTAGTAAGGGCCGCTCCCTTAGTGTAGGGTTAAAATAGTGAGATATATTGGCATAACTGTTTTTATTTACTTTGATATTATAATTCTCACGCGTGAGGTCTAGCAAAGATCTAGCAAAATGTAAAGCGGAGGAAATACTAGTCAAACTACAATATATAGCAGGGAGGTACCTAGACAATTCTGTAAAATGCTTTATTAATAAATACTAATATGAGAAGCAATTTACCTAAGTTTATGAATTTGTCCAAAAATAAGACGAGAATGAACTACACGTTCGAAACAATCGATAATGCTATATTCTTCACTAACATTTAGAAAAGTGAAGAAAAGTAACTGAATATAGCCAGAAAAGTCTGAAGCATTGCGAAGCAAAAATTCAGATTAATTATGCTTTTCGACCAATACGCAAAAGAGGAAACAAAAACATAACGAATTCAAATGTTGAGCCTATAGCAAAGTTTTTGAGCTCTTTTAGTTTTAGCTATGCCACTGATTTTTCTGGCCATATTAAAGTATTGTACAGATCAAAGACTGTTCTAGAAGTAAATAAAGGAGATATTGTAATCCAAACATTTTAAAAGCATGATTTTTTTCTTGTTTTTTTTGTTTGTTTTCTTTTTTTTGTTTCAATTAAAATTTTCAGTTCAGATTTAGTTCATCAATTTAGTTCATACCTGGTGTAAAATCATTTAATAAGTTGCCGTATCTGGCATCTATTTTTTCTCATCACTAACCTTGTCGTTTTGTTACTTTTGGACTTGAAGATCACTAGCTTGTTTGGCAGGGACGTTCTCCGTCTTTCATTGTGTCTAAAATATACACAAAATCGATGGCATTGAATTATTATTACTTTGCCTGAGCAAGATTCAACTGGGTGAGACTCATTGAATTAGATTAATCAATGATTTATTAAACAAATTCATTAAGAAAGATTCAGGCATTCTATATCTTAAATCGGGCCCTAACCTATGTTCCCCTTCTTATCTAAAATCAGAGGAGTTAATCTATTTTTACAGCATTATGTGGTCTATGTTACTATCCCCACGAGACCTTAAGGGAGAGCATGCTGGTCGATGCCAAATTCCTCATGTTCAAGTTTGTATTATCTTGCACCCGTTGCACCAAAAGCAGATTATTGTAATGATTTCATTATAGATAATCTCCAAGAGATAATGTCAAAAATACCAAATCAGGGTTGCAAGTTGCAGCTTGGATTAACAGAACAAAGAGAAATCTGTGGAGCTTAAATTTTTAGAATCTGAAAAAATGAGTCCATGTCAAATTGAGACTTTAAAGTTCCCGTGCAGCTTCACCAAGAGTTTCTAGCTCTAAATAAGGTATTAACACATGTTATTACACCCAGCGTAACTTTCAATGTAAAGTGAGATATGGTAACAAATCCAACAGAAAAAAGCAAGAGGAAAAGCAGAATGATTTTACAGCGTGATTTTGTGATAATGCGCTTTATTTTCAGAGGGAAAACAAGTGCTAATATGCGCGACACAGCAATGTTAATCAAGTGTGAGAATGAAGAAGCGAGGCAAAAAATAATCCCAACATTTGATGGGAAGGCAAGTTTACAAAATAGCCTACTGTCGATCAGAAGCAAAAGAAAAAGCAGGCAGATAACACCTCTGAAAAACTGAACAATTGAGACAAAAATATCTGAAATGCTGAGACTGAGAAGGGTCAAACCAAAAACTGAATTTCTTTGCTTCTTATGACGACATATGATAATCATCTGCACCAAATTTGCGATGAAGCCAATAATTCCGGTTCCGAGAGATATGCATGATAGTATGGTGAAGTGTGTATTTATATCGCCAGTAAGCATCTTGATTATGTAACTTGTCAAAACCTCTCACTTTGTTCTGAAGAAGGATAATCTTTATAAATCTGATCAGATTTTTAAATGGCACAATTCTGTCCCTAAACCAACAATCAAACAGCTTTAAAATATGATGGTGGATTCAAACAATATCTCTTATCTTGTATAAAACTGCTGAGATAAACTCTAGACAAACTCTTCTAGTTATATTCAGACTTGTTAATGCAATATATCTGACATTTGATATTGAAAAATCTGCTGACATCTGCTGAATGAATTTCTGGTTGTTTGAACAGTCTTCTGTATATACAATAAGAAAAAAGGGACTTAAAAGACAATACTCTTGAAAATTCTCTTTCTTCTTTGTGCATATAGTTCTACTTTATGTATTGAGCACCCTGATGGGAACCCGATTCCTAACTTCTTATTCTGTAGGTATGAAACAATACTGCAGGTATCTTTTTAATGATAAATTTACTCTGGATCCTCAAGTTATAAGTTAAAAACAAGCTGAGCACTTGAGGTATAGTAACAAAAAATAGAGAACTCATCTTCTTTCTTTTTTAATCTTTCATGAAATGATTTTTAGAGGGATAGAGATTTTTGAAGAGATAACAATCCCCCTTCTTTGCAATAATGAGTAATTATATAGAATACTTTAACAATACTTCATTGGCTGAAGGGATTTATTTGTTCATTGTAGGAATTAATTGTTAACGACTACACTCTGATATCCCAGTTAAAAAGCAAGAATGGCAAACGAAAATGAAAATGGTGAAACTGTCAAAGATCAAGAGTTTTCAGGTGATTGTTTTATTCTTAATATTTCGGATCAAATCTCCACTCTCTACCTGACAGGCTTTCTTTACAAGTCCATGGTCTTATTTAACAAGTTTTCAATCTCTACCTATTTACATGTAGAAGTCTGTATAATTCTCACTCTGCAATAGAATTGCTATTTGCTCGTCAGCCTATATCAGAGCGTGTATTTCCAATCATATTTTTTGCCTGTTTGCAAGGGAAAATTTTAATTATTAATAATGTGAATTAACGCTATTTTGAAATTTTGCTCGCTTGCTTATTCTCAATGGAGGATTTTTGAATAAATATATGATGTCGTATACTTGTATTTCCTAGTATCTATAGTGTAATATAGTGCTTTTTAACCCCTGTGGTTAGGGGTCAGAGTTCATCCACTTTATCCCTTCATGTTCGAAGTGGTTACTAGAAGGGTAGGCGTCAGGAAGGGCATCCGGCCATAAAAATTTCCTCCATATCAAAATTATTGATTTTTCTGTAGACAATTTCATAGACCTGTAAACCTCTGCTCGCAAGAAAAACGGCCATTGTATGAACTCTGTTTGTGTGTGTGGGAATGTAGTGTATTGTCAGTGTAATATTAGCATAATTTTTTTGTTTTTATGATGAAATATTTTGCCCCATACTGGTGTCTTTATTGACTTTCCTAGTTTAGAGGTTGCAAGTTGAATGAAAACCGATTTAAGTGCTTTAAGAACAATCAAATTATGTTCTACACGAAGGCAGTGCGGAGGTTTTACCATTAGCTTTACAACCCTCTATTTGTAGGCAGTTTATTGAGGGAAAACTTATCATTTATTCTTTAGTGATGTGTTGATCTCTTTCTAAGCAAAAATAGATAATCATTGATTAACTAATACTCTTTATACCTATTTTGTCTTAGGGTTTAAGGTGTTGATGTGAATATCATTTCCTTACAGCTATTTTTCAATTTAGATAATTATATGCCATAATGATGGATACCTAAAAAAGGTTAAAGACCACAATTTATAGCATAGCATATTTTCTTATTTCATCTTTCTACACGAAAAAAGACCGTTTTATAAAATCATTATAGAAAGAAGCCAAAATCAAGTGGTTGAGAAATGTAAATATTATGTCAATGCAAACAGCTCTTCCATTGGATAAGTATTTTTTGGAAAAAATATCTCATAATTTGGCAAACAAGAAATTTTATTTACAAATATTTTTTCCAGTTTCATTCTATCTTTCCTCGAATTGCAAAATAAACCTAAGAAAATCGCCTTTTTGAAATTTTGTATGCACAAATCAGTATTTGATTTTGGTTTTTGCTTGAAACTGAAACTCACACCAATCTACGAGAAATAAGTTTGATATACAGACACAAAGAAGGCAGTTTTCAAAGAAGGTTCTGCCTTGTTTGGAATTGGCAGATGTTTGTTCTGAGAGCAATGTATATCGCATATTCTTGTTTTGATTTCACTTTGAGAATTTCTCTTTCTTACACGGTTTCAATTGCATGAAAAATTTGTTCCAAGTAAAGATATTTCCATGCTGTATTGCCTCTTCATGTACGTCATGTTTCATAAGTATCATACTAGCCAGGAGTGAGGACTTGGTGAAAATGTTTATTCAAGGAGAAAGACATTGCACAATCTTAAGCTGGACTGGATAGTGGCACATGAGATGATTATGGACAGAGATCAAGAATACAAAGTTTGCTTTAATCTGTAATATTGTGGGGCTGTTATTTCGATTTATTTACTTGTATGGTTCAGTAATTTGCTAAAAGTTATTTACTGTTTGGGAAAGAATTCTAAGACAAAGTACAGTCAAACAGTTAAACTCTTGACTAAAAAAATTAAATGACATGCTAGCAATTACTGTATTCATCGAGTGTCTGATTTTGTGATATCTATATATATTAGAAGTTATACGAATGATGTATTAGAGAACTACTTAAGATTGTCAAGAAGTTTGACCAACAAGCTCTGCAGAGATTGAAACAAATGAAAATTATTATTCATCCTTGATCAAGAACGATAATTTAGCTCAAGCTGACACTACATGAGGAATTCATGAAATCTTATTTTACATCACGAGACCCATGATATGCCACCATTTTTTAGAAAGACAGTGAATATTTTATTTGATTGACTTTAATAAAATATTACCGAGGTGGTTACTGCTGAAAGGAAAACACATTTCATCATACTATTGTGCATATCTGTCGGAACAGGAACTCTTGCCTCATCGCAAATCTGTGTTGTCTAGAGGTTTCATCACCAGTTTTATCAAATATCAGATATTGTTGTTTAAATCCACCATCATACGTTAAAGCTGTTTGGATATAGGATGAGAGAGGGAATAAGAGTATTTGATCATCTGTAAAGATATAAGAGCATCCACCATTCAAACACAGTGAAAGATTTAGAACTGTTTGCTCCATCTTCATTTATCAAGAGCTCTTATATTGCTTTTCAATATTGTGGTAGACAATCATACCAATATGAATGATATATTTCCTTTTGTGGATTCACAATGATTTAGAGGATTATAATGTATTGGAAACATAATTTGACTTTTTGCCATATTTTTGACTATCAAGCTCTACCGAATTGAAAAAGAATCTCAATCAAGAACGAGGAATTGGTAATCAAACAGCTCAAACTGGCCTTTTTCAATTCATATTCGATTTTTCTACGACTTTAATCATATCCCCGAGGTGAAATATCGATTCATTCAATATTGCTAGATAGAATAAATGAGATGCTTACCGAAGATCAAAAAACACATTTTACCATACTATCTTGCATATATATTGGGACAGGCTCACTTGCCTTCATCGCCAATTTGGTGCAGATGATTATCATATGTCGTGATAAGAAGCAAAGAGACTCTGTTTTTGGAATCACTCTCCTCAGTCTCAGCATTTCTGATATCTTCGTTTCAATTGTTTTGTTGTACAGAGGTATTTTTTGTTTGCTTCTTCTTTTGCTTGTTGTTGACTTGAACATATTCTATAAACATTTCTGGTCAGCAGATCTTGGCATTGTTTTTTCCCTTGCCTCTTCATTCTCACATGTGATTTTCATTGTTTTTGTGCGCATATTAGCAATTCTTTTCCCCATGAGAATAAAGCGTATTATCACAAGATCACGCTGTAAAATCATTCTGGTTCTCCTTTGGCTTTTTTCTATTTGCTTCGTTGCCACATCTTACTTTACTATGCCGTCTAAGCTGATTGCCATACTTACAATTATAACATCTGTCATCTTGCTGTTGGCCTATTCCTTCATTTGTTACATGATGTGCAGGCGTCATCGCATCCAGAACAATGATGCAGCCCAAAGGCATCGTCAGCAGTCGGATAAGGATGTGGTCATTTACTCTTTGGTTCTTGCATTCACTTTCTGTATCTGTCATCTGCCTATTGCAATGTACGTTTTCTTGCCAATTCCCTTTAGCATATTACGACTCAGTGTTTTTCTGTATTCCATCAATCCTTTCCTTGACCCCCTGTTGTATTTTTTGCAAGCCACTGTAAACGGAGAAGGGAGAAACATAATTTGGAAAATGAAAACAACAGAACTGGTAGCTCTCAAACCGTCAAAGAACCATCTCGCATTTAAAAGTAAACTGTTACGAAATTTACTTTTTTGTATGGAAATTGAGTAATTGGATTCGTTCAACTGATTGGAGTGATAAGCAGAACATTGTCGTGAACCACATTACGCTTGGAAAATGAATGGTTGAAAGGCTGGGGGATGTTGAATTTTCAACTTGAGATTAACCCTCTATTCAAGATTTTAAAGATTTAAGCAGTAACACTGATGGTACTTAATAAAACGTTTTCAAGAACGACCAGAACTATAGATTTAGAATGCAGAGGGTTTGTTATTGTATAGCTAATGAAAGGACCGCCTATCATGGCTGTTATTAGAGCAAACATATTAAGGAGAAGGCCATACATCAATACTTTTCTTTTTTATGTTGATAATGTCGTGTGTATTTGTTCACTTATCATTAAACTTGTATATAGCATTGGAGATTGACATATTCTGAAAAGCTTTTGCATATTAAGGTCCTAATCATTCTAAATAAGCATAGGCTATAGGATGATTGTGGAAACATGAAAGTTTTATTAAGAGAGAGCCAGTCTCCTTTCTTGTTAATCTATATCAATCTGTACGTTTGTGCATCAAGCACTATGATAACAGTTATAGAGTAAGCAATGCAATAGGAAATATATGAATAAAGGCTTTTAATTCTTACATATCTCAATTCAGAATATTTTTGTTTTTGATTGTCACATAGGGTGAAAGGCCAGGATGAAAGGACTTATTTTGATATGAAACCTTCCGATGAATTCTTGGATTTCCTACTGAGTACTCATTCTGTGAATGATCTCGAAATCTCGGAAGAAAAACATATTCATTTTTTCTTTAATCCAAGCCAATTTACAATAAAAAAAATCACCCAAACTCAAATCAATTTTGCAAAAATACAATTAGAGATAAAATTTTCTACGTAGTCAATATGTGTGTTAACAAGCAAGACAAATTTTGCTGCACCAGACCCCTTCAGCTAGTAGTCTCCCTCATAAAAAGTAACTAACTCAAAATCATTCAGAATATTTCCTTTCCCTTTTCCCGTTAATCCCAGATTTGTGGTTATATTTATTCTGCCCTAGTCTTTAGGCAGGGGATAAGTCAAGACCTTTATTTTAGATGGGTACACTGTCTTGAGACTTATTACAAACAAGGCAACACCTGGTTTACTCCCTGAGACTGGGGGTCCAGGGTACACTGTTTCGTAATCTTTGATGAAGAAACAAATGAATTCAAATCGAGTAGGGAAAGAAAATCGAAGGGACAAGTAACTGATGAGGCAACACATGACACATTTCCAATATGGAGTAGATCAGGTGTACTGTTCCCAAGAGTTAAAGAAAAGCTAAACTGATCCCAGCAATAGGGTTTCCTTCTGTCCAATCTGCACCCGCAGTGATAACTGTTTAAAATATGAGTTACTGAGAATGTTTTCTGATTGATTTACGAGATTAAATGGAAATACCTCCTGAAGACCTACCACTGATAATATTTCCATAACCTAACTGGTGAAATTCAATAAATTCATTACTTACTTCAAACAAATAATTTCCTTTTGTTTCCTCCAATTTTTCTGTAAAGCAAATCAAGTTTTTCTCATAAAATATTTTCATAGAAATTATAGCCCGACCGATATGTTTAGTCCTATTCGCTGTAGAAGAACTGAACTATGGAAATTCCAAAAAGAAACATCGGACATATTTAATACCAAAAGCTCTTCTTTGAGTTTTGGGGGAGGATCGTGGCAAAGGGTGTTTAGGAAAAGCTGTGTATTTTCTTAAATCATTTATCAGGAAGTTATAACATTAATTACTGTAAGCCTTAGTATAAGCCTAAGTATATCTAAACCGTGTAGAGAGTGCCCGTCACGGCTATAGTACTCGATATACAGTTTGATTCAGCCCATCAATTTATTTCAACTTACAAGTGGTTTGAAGTCCTCTGACATATTTCCGTGTTCTGGTTCTATTTCATTCCCATTATCAATGTTGTTGTTTTATTACTTTTAAGATAAATCATCACGAGTCAAAGCTTGTTTGGCTGCAACGTTCTCGAGTATTTATTGTGTCTGGAGTATAAATCAAATTGATGGCATTAAACTATTCTTGCTTTGCTGCAGCAGGATTCATGGGCGAAATTCATTAAAGACGATCGAGGCATTCTATATCATGAATCGTGCCCTAAATAATTGGTTTTAAAAATTTTCTTGGTTTCAATCAAAAATTTTGTAGATGTTTTTTGCTATTTCATGTTTTTCTTTATTTGGGGTATTAAGGGTATTCCCTATTCATAGTGGTGTAAGGGACTGGAAATCCTTCTTCCTTTTTCCAAGCACTTGACTTTCTCCTTGAGGGTTATACGCTCTGATGTACCTTGAAATATGAATCGAGCTGGATACAATGAAAAACTAGAGCACTAATTCTATTTGCCCTGAGTGGGACACTGATTGGTGCACTGGTCTATTTAAGGAAAGGTATCAGGTTTTATGCCTGGTTAAAGCACATTAGAATTTTGCTAACCCACTTGCGAGAGTACACGCTTTTTTTATAAAGAACCTAGCTCAGAGCCTTTCTTTTAAGTTCCTTATTTTGAGACCTCTTTTGACCTCTTGGTAGTTCTAAAAGTTCCTCAATAGTTCCTTGATTTTAAGTGCTCATTCAGTGGATAGGAATTAAAACCGACGCAGAAAAGCATTAGAATTCAACATTTTGCAATAAACTCTGATAATATATGTCCGGATCAATTTTTTTTTACATTCTTGTCATATTTTTCTGGATTTACAGATGATTCTCGAAACGAAAAGTATAATTGACGGTTAAAAGTCTTGTGAATCATCTATGTACACTATTGTTGATTATGCGATGATGAAGGCATTGCCCCTTATCAAACCACTCTTCGAGTTGCAGGGGTCCTGGGGGTAATCCCTAATTGTAGTAATTAAAGGGGCTTAAAATCCTTTTTCCCTTCCCAAGGCAATGGCCTTCGTCCTTTGCAGGTGTATGCTCTGTACAGATCCTTGTAGGCTGCTCGGGTTGCTATTGCATAAATAATGCCTGATATGGATCATGAGATAGGTATTTATAGAATCAAACATCGCAAATTTTATTTAAAATTCGCTGATAAGAGTTTGGCATTGCAAAATCTTTTTTCCGTAACAAATATTTGTTTAACTGTGTGTTCAAAATACACCTTCTAGTCTTTTTACCTCATTGATCCCAACACATATGTATGAGCCCGATGAACCCTTTGATGATTTCTTCTTATTGTTTTTCGCAGTTTCCCATTAAGGTACAAAAGCTTTTTTTGAATAGGTTTTTAGCCCGTGCTAGATTAAGATCTATTTTAGAAATTTTGGATTTTTGTTCGATAATCGATCAACAAAGTTGGAACGATAGCTGGAAATAAAAACTGTCGGCGAAATTTCCAGCAATCTTGTCTATTTTGTAACAGCAAATAGGATCCGATACATACACAACAACCTTTATCATTTTTCTGCTTTCCAAGAAAAAGCCTGTAAACTGGTATGTAAAATCTGTGTTACAACTTCAATTTCTACAATAAAGATTAACATTAAATATTTACATGAATATTGGATGTGCAGTTACACCACTAGTTTGTTACTCTAATTGTGGTTCACAAAAAATTGTTGTTGATTTTCCTTGCGCAATACTGTTCTGCTCTTCTCCCATTATTCAAACAAATTATATGACTCATTTTCTACTTGAAGTAGTAAATATAATAACAGTTGACATTCAGACACGAGATGTTTCTTGGATGGTTTGAGAGCTTCCATTTGTGTTGTTTCAATTTTGCAAATTGTTTTTCTCCCTTCTCTGCTTGCAATGGCTTGTGAAAAAATATAACAGGGGATCAAGGAAAGGATTGATGGAATACAGAAAAATAGTTAGTCGCAAAATGCGAAGGAGCATTGGTATGAAATAGTACATTGCAATAGGAAGATGACAGATGCAGAAAGTACATGCAAGAACCAAAGAGTAAATGACTACATCTTTATCCGACTGCTGACGATGCCTTTGTGTTGCATCATTGTTCTGGATGCGATGTCGCCTGCACATCATGTAACAAATGAAGGAATAGGCCAACAGCAAGATGACAGAAGTTATTATTACAAGTATAGCACATAGATTATCCTCTAAAGTAAAGTAAGATGTGGTAACAAAGCAAATAGAAAAAAGCCAAAGGAGAACCAGAATGATTTTACAGCGTGATTTTGTGATAATGCGCTTTATCCTCATTGGGAAAAGAATTGCTAATATACGCATCGCAGCAATGAAAATCACATGTGAAAATGAGGAGGCAAGGGAAAAAACAATGCCAAGATCTGCTAACAAGAAATGTTTATAGAATATGTTCAAGTCAACAACAAGCGAAAGAAGAAGCAAACAGAAAATACCTATGTACAACAGAATAATTGAGACGAAGATGTCAGAAATACTGTGACTAAGAAGAGTGATTCCAAAAACTTAGTCTCTTTGCTTCTTATCAAGACATATGAAGATCATCTGCACTAGATTTGCCATGAAGCCAAGGATTCCTGTTCCGATATATATGCTGGATAGTATGATGTAATGTGTTTTTTGATCTTCGGTAAGCATTTCAATCTCGCTTTCTAGAATTGTTGGATAAATAGTTATTTAACTGGGATGAAATGATTCAAGTTGTGGACTTATCAATTTTGAATCCACCACATGAAATTAGTTGGAGCTGTTTCAGTACATAATCTTTTTTCTTGGTCAAAGAAAATACATTAACTTCTAATATATTACAAAATAAACAACAGCAATTACGCCTCTGACATATCATTAAACTCTGATATTGTGAAATGATGGAAGTTAATATGTTATTGATGTTGGATGAAGGATGCTGATATGTCTGTGCACATCTGATGAGCTTGTAAAACGAGATAATTCTGTCTCTAATTTAACAACGAAACCGCTTTAAAATATGATGGTAATTTCTAAACATTTCATTGATCTTGGATACAACTGCTGAGATTTCCTCTAGACAACTTCTTCAAGTGACTCTCAGATATGTTCGTCCAATCAAAAAATTCAAGAAAGAAAGGCACTTTTTTTAATCCAAGCCGAATTGAAATCAAAGAAAATCTGCCAAACTCAAATTTTATTTGCAAAATAGAATTAAAGAATACAGCATTTTTGAGAAAAAAATATTTAAGCAAAATATTAAACAAATTAGTATTCAAATAATCGGACGGTTTTTCGGCTTTTTCTTACCATAACTGATAGGTTGGCAGGTGGTGTTTTATCTTTTAATTAGATAATTAGGGAATAATTTAAGTTTCATGCATAGGTAAAGTTTCTCTTGGATATACATAAAATACTGTTTTCAAATAGCTAGAACTTCATTCGACAGATGTTTCTTGCAACAGCGATGAATTCATTGCATGGATAAATCTGAATATCAATCGAATATGTTGTCAAGAGGTTATCTCAGCAAATTCATCGAAGATCAGAGATATTGTTGGAATTCACCATCATACGTTAAAGCAGTTTGGTTGTTGGATTAGAGATAGAGTATAAAAGTATTTAAGCTAGTCATCTGTAAAGATATACAAGCTTCCTTCATGAGAACTCAATGAAAGATCTATAACTATTTGCTCCATCTGCAATTATCAAGAACTCAAACATTGCTTTATATCATTATGAAAGACAATCATATCAACATCAATGACAAATTTCCTCTTGTGATTTCCCAATATATCAGAGTTTCATATTCATATAAGAGATGTTATTAGACGTTATTCAACATATTGACAAGCAGCTGATAGAAGTTAACGTATTTTCCCCAACCAAGAAGAAGATTATTTAATCATAAAGCTCAAACTGTCATTAAGTTGTTAATTCATATTTGGTATGTCTGTGACACGAATCATTTCAGCCAAGTAAAATATCAATTTAGCAAACATTCTAAGGAGGCGTGATTGAGATGCTTACCGAAGAAGTAAAAACACACGTCATCATACTATCAAGCATATATCTCGGAACAGGAACTCTTGGCTTCATCGCAAATTTGGTGCAGATAACTTTAATATGTCGTGATAAAAAGCAAAGAACCTCTGTTTTTGGAATCACTCTTCTTAGTCTCAGCATTTCTGATATCTTTGTTTCAATTGTTCAGTTGTACAGAGGTGTTCTCTGCCTGCTTTTTCTTTTGCTGGTGATCGACATTAGGCTATTGGCTAAAATTATCTTGGTATCAAATCTTGGGACTGCTTTTTCCCTTGCCTCATCATTCACACACGTGATTTTCATTGCTGTGATGCGCATATTAGCACTTGTATTCCCCATGAGAATAAAGCGCATTATCACAAAATCACGCTGTAAAATCATTCTGCTTTTTCTCTGGCTCTCATCTATTTGTTTTGTGATCATATCTCATTTTACCATAAAGAGTAAGTTAGATGCAATACTTGCAATGATAACATCTGTCATCTTGCCATTGGCCTACCTATTCATTTGTTATAGGATGTTCAGGCGTAATGGCATGGAAAACAATGATGCAGCACAAAGGCATCGTCAGCAGTCAGATAAAGATTTAGTCATTTACTCTATGGCACTTGCTTTTACGTTCTGTCTCTGTTATCTTCCTGATGCAATCACCTTTTTCCTATCCATGCCCGTTCGTGTTTTTGAGGTGACTGTTTTTCTGTATTCGATCAACCCTTTCCTTGATCCCCTGATATATATTTTTGCAAGCTACTGCAAGCGGAGAAGGGAGAAAAACAATTTGCAAAATGAAAACAACATAAACGGAAGCTCTCAAACCATCGAGGAAATATCCCGTGTTTGAACGTCAACTGCGATGGGATTTACTTTGCTGTATTGAGTTTGAGTGACTTGACTAGCTCGACAGTTTGGATTGGCAAGCAGAACGTTATTTTACAGGAAAATTAACATAACTTTATTGTGAAGCAAATTTAGATTTAAAATTTAAATCTAGACAATTCGTTAGACTAAGAAGCACTTCAGATTTATAATTTAGAGTATTTGTTACTTAAAGGACAAGGGAAGAAAATATCATTACAGTTGTTATTAGAATCAATATTGAAGAGAATGGGGGATTCATCAACACTGTGCTTGTTTCTAAAATTTTACAACTAAACTCAAAATAGTTGAAACAGAATCAGAAATTCATAAGGTGTTACTAAATTGTAGAAATGGATAATTTCTTATGTAAATAGTACATTGTAATTTTAATGCATATAACACTGATGAGTTAGACATTCCAAAAAGCTTTTTCATATTATAATGATAATCATTGATATAGAAAGCACTTAATTTTGAAAACATGAAACTTTGAGTAATAGAGTGCAAGGCTCCTCAGTTTCCCATCTATATCGCTCTGTACTTCCGTGCATCGAGCGCTAGGATGCTGCTATAGAATTAAGCAATGATATAGAGATATCAAAAACATATGTTTTTAATTTGTATGTAGTCCACTTTGAAATATTTTTCTTCGTGATTCTCTGATAGTGTGAGGGGGTTGAGACTTTTAGTTTCAGAAGTTTGAAGTCCCTTCCTTTAGACAAAAGTAAACAGTGCAAACCCATCTTATGGTCATATACTTTTTTTATATGAAATCTTAGAAGCAGGTCCGACATTTCTTCAATCTAGGTAGTAGGAGAACATATTTATTCTTTAATCCAAGCAAATGAAAACAAAGAAAATCACCCAAACTCAAATTCTATTTAGTTAGTATCGAATTGTCAGTTATTTAAATCCCGCTCGATTTTCGTGTTAAAATCTATCGTCTAAGGTTTTCTTATCGCAAATTTAACGGAGAATCCAAAAATCAATGTTTCCAAGAGGTATTTTGTACCATCTTTATGTGACGTCATTTTTTGTTGACGCACCATGACGTCATATTCTCGCATTCGATAACAAATATTTATAGCTTGTTAAACAATTAACTTGCGTTATTTGTCATCTATGTCGACTTATTGAATCATATTCAATCATTGCGTATGCTTTTTTGAATATTTGGATATCGATAAAGATATGACGTCATGATGACGTCATTTATTTAATGCAGTGTTTAACCAGAATACAAGTGTAAACTTCAGAAACGATTTATGTGCCACGAACACGTTCATATTTTATATCTCAAGGATTTCAGCTTAACCGTGGGAAGCAGGGAGACCTGATTGCTATCCAGGGGGCTATGCCCGCCCAATAATTTAAGTAAATTTTGTGGCTTGGCGAACTACACGTTGTATTTGCTCACCTACGTGCGATTGGGCATTTCATTGGAAACTCGGGAATCGATGATATGTCTGAAACTAAAGTATTTGGTCCAAACCATATCAAATCAATACTGGCGTGTTACGCATATGAAGAGAGCCGTTACAGTTCATGAGGCAACCCTCTTACCAATGTACAAGATGTACTTCCACGAGCTTTTAAATGATATAACAGCATCCATCATCTCAACACAGTGAAAGATTTAGAGCTGTTTGCTCCATCTTCATTTATCAAGAGCTCTTATATTGCTTCTCGAAATTTTGGTAGACAATCATACCAATATGAATGATATATTTCCTTTTGTGGATTCAAAATGATTTACAAGATTATAATGTATTTGAAACATAACTAGACTTGTTGCTATATGTTTGACTATCAAGCTCTACCGAATTGAAAAAGAATCCGTCTCTATCAAGAACGAAGAATTGGTAATCAAACAGCTCAAACTGTCGTTTTTTGAATTCATATTCGATTTTTCTACGACTTGAATCATATCACCACAGTGAAATATCAATTCAGCCAATATTGTAGATAGAATAAATGAGATGCTTACCGAAGATCAAAAAACACATTTTACCATACTATCTTGCATATATATTGGGACAGGCTCACTTGCCTTCATCGCCAATTTGGTGCAGATGATTTTCATATGTCGTGATAAGAAGCAAAGAGACTCTGTTTTTGGAATCACTCTCCTCAGTCTCAGCATTTCTGATATCTTCGTTTCAATTGTTTTGTTGTACAGAGGTATTTTTTGTTTGCTTCTTCTTTTGCTTGTTGTTGACTTGAACATATTCTATAAAAATTTTTGGTCAGCAGATCTTGGCATTGTTTTTTCCCTTGCCTCTTCATTCTCACATGTGATTTTCATTGTTTTGGTGCGCATATTAGCAATTCTTTTCCCCATGAGAATAAAGCGTATTATCACAAAATCACGCTGTAAAATCATTCTGGTTCTCCTTTGGCTTTTTTCTATTTGCTTTGTTACCACATCTTACTTTACTATACAGTCTAAGCTGATTGCCATACTTACAATTATAACATCTGTCATCTTGCTGTTGGCCTATTCCTTCATTTGTTACATGATGTGCAGGCGTCATCGCATCCAGAACAATGATGCAACACAAAGGCATCGTCAGTAGTCGGATAAAGATGTGGTCATTTACTCTTTGGTTCTTGCATTCACTTTCTGCATCTGTCATCTGCCTATTGCAATGTACGTTTTCTTGCCAATTCCCTTTCGCATATTGCGACTAACTGTTTTTCTGTATTCAATCAATCCTTTCCTTGATCCCCTGTTGTATTTTTTTGCAAGCCACTGCAAACGGAGAAGGGAGAAACATAATTTGGAAAATGAAAACAACAGAACTGGTAGCTCTCAAACCGTCAAAGAACCATCTCGCATTTAAAAGTAAACTGTTACGAAATTTATTTTGTTGTATGGAAATTGAGTAATTGGATTCGCTAAACTGATTGGAGTGATAAGCAGAGCATTATTGTTAACCACATTTCGCTTGGAAAATTAATGGTGGAAAGGTTCGGGGACGTTAAATTTTCCAGTTGAGATTGACCCTCTTTTCAAGATTTTAAAAGAATAAATATTTCAGCAGTAACACTGATGGAACTTAATAAAACGTTTTCAACAACGACCAGAACTATAGATTTAGAATGCAGAGGGTTGTTTATTGTATAGTAAATGGAAGGACAGGCTATCACGGCTGTTGTTAGAGTAAACATATTAAGGAGAAGGCCATAGATCAACACTGTTCTTGTTTATGTAGATAATTTCGTGTGTATTTGTACACTTCTCATTAAACTTGTATAAAGCATTGAAGACTGACATATTCTGAAAACCCTTAGCATATTAATGTCTTTATCATTCTAAATTAGCATAGGCTGTTGGATGATTGTGGAAATATATAAGTTTGATTATGAGAGAGCCAGTCTCCTTTCTTGTTAATCTTTATCAATCTGTACTTTTGTGCATCGAGCACTATGATAACAGTTATAGAGTAAGCAATGCACTAGGAAATCTATGAATAAAGGCGTTTAATTCATACATATCTCAATTCAGAATTTTTTCCTTTTTGATGGTCATAAAGGGTGAAAGGCCAAAGACTTTTTGTTTCAGAAGTTTGTAGTTTCTTTCTACGCGCAGAAGCAAACAGAGCTAATGCATCTTATTTTTCTAGACTTGTTTCGACATGAAACCTTTCGATGATTTCCTGAATTTCCTTCTGAGTACTCATTCTGTGAATGATCTCGAATCTTGAAAGAAAAAATATTCATTTTTTCTTTAATCCAAGCCAAATTACAATAAAAAAAATCACCCAAACTCAAATTAATTTTGCAAAGATACAATTAGAAATAAAATATTCTACGTAGTCAATATGTGTATTAACATGCAAGACAAATTTTGCTGCACCAGACCCCTTCAGCTAGTAGTCTCCCTCATAAAAAGTCACTTCCTCAAAATCATTCAAAATATTTCCTTTCCCTTTTCCCGTTAATCCCGGACTTGTGGTTATATTAATTCTGCCCTAGTCTTAAGGCAGGGGATAAGTCAAGGCCTTTATTTTAGATGGGTACACTGTCTTGAGACTTATTACAAACAAGGCAGCACCTGGTTTACTCCCTGAGACTTGGGGTCCAGGGTACACTGTTTTGTGATCTTGGATGAAGAAACAAATGAATTCAAATCGAGTATGGGAAGAACATCAAAGGGACAAGTAACTGATGAGGCAACACATGACAGATTTCCGATATGGAGTACATCAGGTGCACTGTTCCCGAGAGTTAAAGAAAGGCTATACTGATGCCAGCAATAGGGTTTCTTTCTGTCCTATCTCCACCCGCAGTGATAACTGTTTAATATATGAGTTACTGCGGATGTTCTCTGATCGATTTACGAGATTAAATGGAAATACCTCTTGAAGAACTACCACTGATAACATTTCTATAACCTAACTGGTGAAATTCAATAAATTCATTTCTTACTTCAAACAAATAATTTCCTTTTGTTTCTCCCAATTTTTCGCTAAAGCAAATCAAGTTTTTTCTCATAAAATATTTTCACAGAAATTATAGCCTAACTGAATGGATTTAGTCCTCTTCAATGTAGAAGAACTAAACTATGGAAATTCCATAATGAAACATTTGACATATTTTCATACTGAAAGCTCTTCTTTGAGTTTTGGGGGAGGATCGTGAGAAAGGATGTTTAGAAAATGTTGTGTATTTTCTTAAATCATTCTCAGGAAGTTTTAACATTAATCACTGTAAGCCTTAAGTATATCTAAACCGTGTAGAGAGTGCCCGTCACGGCTATAGTACTTGATATACTTGAGTATGGAGCAAGTATAAAGCAGAATGAACACAATAAAAAACAGGCATATCCTTCCATTACTATGAGTTTTGTGCTGACACACTCCTTTTTGACCTTAGACCAAAGTATAGAGAGAGAAGCAGAGGAAAAACTAGAATAAATAATATAGAGGCACTTCGAAAATCCTGTAATATGCTTTTTAATTTACTACTAATGCGAGAGGCATTACATGAGTTTATAAAGTAGTGACAGTTGAGAAAAGAATATACCATATCCTTTTAAAACCTTTTGATAGCACCATATAGCACTATCTTTTTCAGTTGAAAGAAGTAAAGAAATATAACTCAAGAAGATATTATGGTCGAATTATTCTAAAGGCATGGTTTATTCCTGTCTTATGTTTATAATTCAAGATGTCTTTAGTTTGGATTTAGCTCATCAATTCATTTCAATTTATAAGTGGTTTGAAATCCTGTGACATATCTCCGTGTTTGGCTTCTATTTCATTTCCCATTACCAATGTTGTTGTTTTATTACTTTTAAGGTAAATCACCACGAGTCAAAGCTTGTTTGGGTGCAACTTTCTCGAGTTTTTTTTGTGTCTGGAGTATATACCAAATTGATGGCATTAAACTATTCTTGCTTTGCTGCAGTAGGATTCATATGGGCGAGATTCATTGAAAAAAATTAGGCATTGTATATAATGAATCAGGCCCTAAATAATTGGTTTTAAAAATTTTCTTGGTTTCAATCAAAAATTTTGTAGATATATTTGCTATTTCATGTTTTTCTTTATTTTGGGTATTAAGGGTATTCCCTATTCATAGTGGTGTAAGGGACTGGAAATCCTTTTTCCTTTTTCCAGGCACTTGACTTTCTCCTTGAGGGTTATACGCTCTGTCCGGATCAAATTTTTTTTATATTTTTGTCATATTTTTCTGGATTTACAGATGATTCTCGAAACGAAAAGTATAATTGACGGTTAAAAGTCTTGTTTGAACCGAGGTTAATCATCCATGTACACTATTGTTGATGATGCGATGATGAAGGCATTGCCCCTAATCAAACCACTCTTCGAGTTGCAGGGGTCCTGGGGGTACTCCCTAATTGTATTGATTTGAAGGGGCTTGAAATCCTTTTTCCTTTCTCCAGGCAATGGCCTTCGTCCTTAGTAGGTTTATGCTCTGTCCAGATCCTTGTAGGCTGCTCGGGTGGCTATTGCATAAATAATGCCTGATATTGATCATGAGATAGGGATTTATAGAATCAAACATCACTAATTTTATTTAAAATTGGCTGATAAGAGTTTGGCATTGCAAAATTATTTTTTCGTAACAAATATTTTTTTAACTGTGTCTTCAAAATACGCCTTTTAGTCTTTTTTACCTCCTTGATCCCAACACATATAAGCCCGATGAACCCTTTGATATATTCCTTTTCTTATTATTTTTTCGCAGTTTCCCATGAAGATACAAAAGCTTTTTTTGAATAGGCTTTTAGCCCGTGCTAGATTCAGATCTATTTTAGAAATTTTTGATATTTGTTCGATATTCGAACAACAAATTTTGAACGATAGCTAGAAATAAAAACTTTCGGCAAAATTTCCAGCAATCTTGTCTATTTTGTAACAGCAAATAGGATCCGATACATACACAACAACCTATATCAATTTTCTGCTTTCCAAGAAAAAACCTGTAAACTGGTATGTAAAATCTGTGTTACATCTTCAATTTCTACAATAAAGATTAACATTTAATATTTACATGAAAATTGGATGTCCAGTTTTACCACTAGTTTGTTAGTCTAATTGTGGTTCACAAAAAATTGTTGTTGATTTTTCTTGCGCAATACTGTTCTGCTTGTCACTCCCATTATTCAAACAAATTATATGACTCATTTTCTACTTGAAGTAGTAAATATAATAACAGTTGACATTCAGACACGAGATGTTTCTTGGATGGTTTGAGAGCTTCCATTTGTGTTGTTTCCATTTTGCAAATTATTTTCCTCCCATCTCCGCTTGCAGTGGCTTGCGAAAAAATACAACAGGGGATCAAGGAAAGGATTGATAGAATACAGAAAAATAGTTAGTCGCAATATGCGAAGGAGCATTGGTATGAAATAGTACATTGCAACAGGAAGATGACAGATGCAGAAAGTACATGCAAGAACCAAAGAGTAAATGACTATATCTTTATCCGACTGCTGACGATGCCTTTGTGTTGCATCATTGTTCTGGATGCAATGTCGCCTGCACATCATGTAACAAATGAAGGAATAGGCCAACAGCAAGATGACAGATGTTATGATTACAAGTATAGCACATAGCTTATCCTTTATAGTAAAGTAAGATGTGGTAACAAAGCAAATAGAAAAAAGCCAAAGGAGAACCAGAATGATTTTACAGCGTGATTTTGTGATAATACGCTTTATCCTCATTGGGAAAAGAATTGCTAATATACGCATCGCAGCAATGAAAATCACATGTGAAAATGAGGAGGCAAGGGAAAAAACAATGCCAAGATCTGCTAACAAGAAATGTCTATAGAATATGTTCAAGTCAACAACAAGCGAAAGAAGAAGCAAACAGAAAATACCTCTGTACAACAGAACAATTGAGACGAAGATATCAGAAATACTGAGACTGAGAAGAGTGATTCCAAAAACAGAGTCTCTTTGCTTCTTATCACGACATATGAAGATCATCTGCACTAGATTTGCCATGAAGCCAAGAATTCCTGTTCCGATATATATGCTTGATAGTATGATGTTATGTGTTTTTTGATCTTCGGTAAGCATTTCAATCTCGCCTTCTAGAATTGTTGGATAAATAGTTATTTAACTGGGATGAAATGATTCAAGTTGTGGACTTATCAATTTTGAATCCACCACATAGAATTAGTTGGAGCTGTTTCAGTACATAATATTTTTTCTTGGTCAAAGAAAATACATTAACTTCTAATATATTACAAAATAAACAACAGCAATTACGCCTCTGACATATCATTAAACTCTGATATTGTGAAATGATGGAAGTTAATATGTTATTGATGTTGGATGAAGGATGCTGATATGTCTGTGCACATCTGATGAGCTTGTAAAACGAGATAATTCTGTCTCTAATTTAACAACGAAACCGCTTTAAAATATGATGGTAATTTCTAAACATTTCATTGATCTTGGATACAACTGCTGAGATTTCCTCTAGACAACTTCTTCAAGTGACTCTCAGATATGTTCGTCCAATCAAAAAATTCAAGAAAGAAAGGCACTTTTTTTAATCCAAGCCGAATTGAAATCAAAGAAAATCTGCCAAACTCAAATTTTATTTGCAAAATAGAATTAAAGAATACAGCATTTTTGAGAAAAAAATATTTAAGCAAAATATTAAACAAATTAGTATTCAAATAATCGGACGGTTTTTCGGCTTTTTCTTACCATAACTGATAGGTTGGCAGGTGGTGTTTTATCTTTTAATTAGATAATTAGGGAATAATTTAAGTTTCATGCATAGGTAAAGTTTCTCTTGGATATACATAAAATACTGTTTTCAAATAGCTAGAACTTCATTCGACAGATGTTTCTTGCAACAGCGATGAATTCATTGCATGGATAAATCTGAATATCAATCGAATATGTTGTCAAGAGGTTATCTCAGCAAATTCATCGAAGATCAGAGATATTGTTGGAATTCACCATCATACGTTAAAGCAGTTTGGTTGTTGGATTAGAGATAGAGTATAAAAGTATTTAAGCTAGTCATCTGTAAAGATATACAAGCTTCCTTCATGAGAACTCAATGAAAGATCTATAACTATTTGCTCCATCTGCAATTATCAAGAACTCAAACATTGCTTTATATCATTATGAAAGACAATCATATCAACATCAATGACAAATTTCCTCTTGTGATTTCCCAATATATCAGAGTTTCATATTCATATAAGAGATGTTATTAGACGTTATTCAACATATTGACAAGCAGCTGATAGAAGTTAACGTATTTTCCCCAACCAAGAAGAAGATTATTTAATCATAAAGCTCAAACTGTCATTAAGTTGTTAATTCATATTTGGTATGTCTGTGACACGAATCATTTCAGCCAAGTAAAATATCAATTTAGCAAACATTCTAAGGAGGCGTGATTGAGATGCTTACCGAAGAAGTAAAAACACACGTCATCATACTATCAAGCATATATCTCGGAACAGGAACTCTTGGCTTCATCGCAAATTTGGTGCAGATAACTTTAATATGTCGTGATAAAAAGCAAAGAACCTCTGTTTTTGGAATCACTCTTCTTAGTCTCAGCATTTCTGATATCTTTGTTTCAATTGTTCAGTTGTACAGAGGTGTTCTCTGCCTGCTTTTTCTTTTGCTGGTGATCGACATTAGGCTATTGGCTAAAATTATCTTGGTATCAAATCTTGGGACTGCTTTTTCCCTTGCCTCATCATTCACACACGTGATTTTCATTGCTGTGATGCGCATATTAGCACTTGTATTCCCCATGAGAATAAAGCGCATTATCACAAAATCACGCTGTAAAATCATTCTGCTTTTTCTCTGGCTCTCATCTATTTGTTTTGTGATCATATCTCATTTTACCATAAAGAGTAAGTTAGATGCAATACTTGCAATGATAACATCTGTCATCTTGCCATTGGCCTACCTATTCATTTGTTATAGGATGTTCAGGCGTAATGGCATGGAAAACAATGATGCAGCACAAAGGCATCGTCAGCAGTCAGATAAAGATTTAGTCATTTACTCTATGGCACTTGCTTTTACGTTCTGTCTCTGTTATCTTCCTGATGCAATCACCTTTTTCCTATCCATGCCCGTTCGTGTTTTTGAGGTGACTGTTTTTCTGTATTCGATCAACCCTTTCCTTGATCCCCTGATATATATTTTTGCAAGCTACTGCAAGCGGAGAAGGGAGAAAAACAATTTGCAAAATGAAAACAACATAAACGGAAGCTCTCAAACCATCGAGGAAATATCCCGTGTTTGAACGTCAACTGCGATGGGATTTACTTTGCTGTATTGAGTTTGAGTGACTTGACTAGCTCGACAGTTTGGATTGGCAAGCAGAACGTTATTTTACAGGAAAATTAACATAACTTTATTGTGAAGCAAATTTAGATTTAAAATTTAAATCTAGACAATTCGTTAGACTAAGAAGCACTTCAGATTTATAATTTAGAGTATTTGTTACTTAAAGGACAAGGGAAGAAAATATCATTACAGTTGTTATTAGAATCAATATTGAAGAGAATGGGGGATTCATCAACACTGTGCTTGTTTCTAAAATTTTACAACTAAACTCAAAATAGTTGAAACAGAATCAGAAATTCATAAGGTGTTACTAAATTGTAGAAATGGATAATTTCTTATGTAAATAGTACATTGTAATTTTAATGCATATAACACTGATGAGTTAGACATTCCAAAAAGCTTTTTCATATTATAATGATAATCATTGATATAGAAAGCACTTAATTTTGAAAACATGAAACTTTGAGTAATAGAGTGCAAGGCTCCTCAGTTTCCCATCTATATCGCTCTGTACTTCCGTGCATCGAGCGCTAGGATGCTGCTATAGAATTAAGCAATGATATAGAGATATCAAAAACATATGTTTTTAATTTGTATGTAGTCCACTTTGAAATATTTTTCTTCGTGATTCTCTGATAGTGTGAGGGGGTTGAGACTTTTAGTTTCAGAAGTTTGAAGTCCCTTCCTTTAGACAAAAGTAAACAGTGCAAACCCATCTTATGGTCATATACTTTTTTTATATGAAATCTTAGAAGCAGGTCCGACATTTCTTCAATCTAGGTAGTAGGAGAACATATTTATTCTTTAATCCAAGCAAATGAAAACAAAGAAAATCACCCAAACTCAAATTCTATTTAGTTAGTATCGAATTGTCAGTTATTTAAATCCCGCTCGATTTTCGTGTTAAAATCTATCGTCTAAGGTTTTCTTATCGCAAATTTAACGGAGAATCCAAAAATCAATGTTTCCAAGAGGTATTTTGTACCATCTTTATGTGACGTCATTTTTTGTTGACGCACCATGACGTCATATTCTCGCATTCGATAACAAATATTTATAGCTTGTTAAACAATTAACTTGCGTTATTTGTCATCTATGTCGACTTATTGAATCATATTCAATCATTGCGTATGCTTTTTTGAATATTTGGATATCGATAAAGATATGACGTCATGATGACGTCATTTATTTAATGCAGTGTTTAACCAGAATACAAGTGTAAACTTCAGAAACGATTTATGTGCCACGAACACGTTCATATTTTATATCTCAAGGATTTCAGCTTAACCGTGGGAAGCAGGGAGACCTGATTGCTATCCAGGGGGCTATGCCCGCCCAATAATTTAAGTAAATTTTGTGGCTTGGCGAACTACACGTTGTATTTGCTCACCTACGTGCGATTGGGCATTTCATTGGAAACTCGGGAATCGATGATATGTGGATCGAAACTAAAGTATTTGGTCCAAACCACATCAAATCAATACTGGCGTGTTACGCATATGAAGAGAGCCGTTACAGTTCATGAGGCAACCCTCTTACCAATGTACAAGATGTACTTCCACGAGCTTTTAAATGATTATCCAAAGTTGACGGAAAGACACGGCAACAGCTTAAGGAGATCAATCATTGAATTGAACACTGCCTGCAAGCTGCAAGAACAAGTAAATCTTGAGATTCATCATTCAATTTTGAAGAGTGTCGTGCTAGAACTCGATTTGCCATCGAAAATGAGAAGGAAAGATCCGGTAACTCAATGTTCCAAGCAATCAGAATATACATGAATATGGTAGAAAGGCTTCTGTTGTTTATACAAGCATCGAGAATGAACGACTGGGCATTACACTTAGCAGCTGGAGAAGACCTCATCAAAGATTTTGTCAGTATGGACAGAATCAATTACAGAAGGCTGATGCCTGTCTATATTGCGAATATGAGGGCCCTGGAAAGTGATGAGCCGGAAATTTGGCATGCAATGAAAAGTGGTCAGTTTAGCGTTCAAAAGAGAGGCATTCCATTCACTAGCATTGGAGTAGACCATGCCGTTGAGCAAATAAACAGAATGATGAAAGTCGATGGTGGGTTAACAGGAATTTCAAGCAATGAAAATGCTCGAGCAAGGTGGATGCTGATTGCTCCAGTAGTGTTGAAATTTATAGACGACATGGAAGGGTGCCCAAAACATTCAGTCGATGGAACGAAAAGGCACCATCAACTCACAAAAGCATTTGCCAAGAGACAACAGGAATTAGCGAGAAAGATTGTTACTCAGCTAGAAGCAAACAAAGAGCTGTTCATCAAAACCAAGGACAGTTCACTTTACAATTTCATGACAAAGTCCGAAGTACAAGAGGTACATAGAAAGGACATCCTTACATGCGAGTCTATTGGTCAAGCGAAGTATTCGGAATTTGTGGAAGAGCGCAAGACCCAAGATTCAACTAAAGGAATTTGGGAACCACTTAAGATGTTGAAGTTGGGGACGTTCTCCTCCATGAATAAGAGAACAAAAGTGCCAGCTGGGAAGAGAATTATCGAGTTAAAGCAGTCTCGTGGTCTTCTTGGAAGGCTTGCATTGGTCTGTAAATCTAGTCGTGAATTCGACATGAAGGAGATGATTTGCACATATGAATTACAGGTTGTCCCGAGTTCTTTGATGTTGAGCGATGGTAATTTGCATGCAGGATGTGAAGGTAAATCACAGTTGCTACAAAGTCTAGAGAGTTTGCGTAAAAGGAAATTAGAGACAACAACTGTTACATCCGTTGACAGGGTAGAAAGCATTGTAATAATTTATGCAATGGTGATTGTGCAAAAAATTGCTCCAAAGCCATCATGGGTTAAGACTGTTGAAGACATTTCAAAGATATTCTTAGAAAAAGTTGACTTTGTCTCCCGAAAAGCATCAGAGATTCATCTGGTGTTTGACACCTACAAAGATGATTCGTTGAAAAAAAACACCCGCATGAAGTGCAAAGGTGACCAAAAAGCGATTAATTTTAGAATTGCAGACGAAACGAACATTCAGAAGGTTTCGATGACAAATCTTTTATCAAGTGAGCGAACGAAACAAAGTTTGACAGAGTATCTTGCCAAGAAAGCGACCAGTCATTTCGAGAAAAAACAAAACCTGAAGTTTCTTGTAAGCGCAAATGGAGAGACAGTGGGTAATATTGAATGTTGCAGATCAAACAACCATGAAGAAGCGGACACACTTTTAGTGTGGCATGCACTACTGGCCAGTTCCTTACACGAACAAGATGATGAAATGCAAATACACTCCCCTGATACAGATGTGCTGGTCATTCTGGTCTCATTTGCTGACAGACCACTCAAAAGAACGGCGTTTTCTATGAGCCAAGAAAAAAACATGTCAGTAAGAGAAAGTTTTGATGTCCTCGGGGAAAAGAGATCAAAAGCATTAATCGCTTTTCATGCACTTACAGAATGTGACACGACGGGAAAATTTCATGGGAAAGGTAAAGGATATTGGTTTAAAGTTTTCATGAAGCTAAAAGTTGATACAATATCAGCTATCTGCTCTCTTCAGAACAGACCACTAGGATCTGCACTGGAGATAGAGAAGTTTATAGTGGCTGCTCATTGCCCCAAGACCAACGCAATTTCGACATTAATAGAGGCGAGATGGTACTTGTTTTGCAAGAATCCTGACGACTGTGAAAAACTTCCACCAACATCCGATGCATTTCAGCAGCACCTTCTACGGGCACAGACTGTGCAACTCAACCAGTTTTGGATCCCTGTGATTTCGGGTGGAGATCTAGGAATGATGGCTTCGAGCCAATAGGATTCGTAAACAACATTGCTCCTACCTCTATTGTACAGCTCACAAGTTGCAAATGCAAGACAAACTGTGTTACGAATCGATGCAGCTGTAAACAGCAAAATATGTCATGTGCGGACATGTGCATGTGTGAACAGTGCGAAAACACAGAAACTTTAGAAAATGATCACTTCGATAGTTCCGACGATGAGGAATAATGCGAGTTTCCAGCTGTATGTTGGCGTATCTAGCGATTTGTAGAACTCTAGTGGCATTTTAATAAAGTAACAAATCTCTCAAAGAATAAAGAAAACAGTTGAAGCTCTTTAGTAAAACCTGACATCGTAATTAATCTTTTAAAATGCTAGTACTGAGAAAAAGAGTGGCACAGATATTGAAGATACCAGAAAATAGTATTTGATGACGTCATTTTTACCATTTATTTAGAATTGGTTACCTAATTTTCTATCTTTAGGGATATGGAACGGTGATTTTATGCTTTAACTGATTGTGTTTGACCGAGTTAGGCAAGCAAAAATGGTTGAATAAGCGAGAAAGCCATACCAATAAATGTGGAAATATGACGTCACAGCACGTCAACGAAATGATGACGTCACTACAAAGTGCTAACAAACATTTTTTGGAAACATCAATTTCTGGATTCCTTATAAAATTTTGAGTAGATAGATGCAAAAAGATACATTTTACACGAAAATCGAGCGGGATAACAATTAGATTTAAACTAATTTGCAAAACTTGATTAGAGAATTCAGCATAGTTGAGAAAATTCATTTCAGAAAAATATCAAACAAAACAATGTTTTAATCATTCGACGGCTTTTCTGGTTCTTTTTATTACCATAGATGCTATTTGCACAGCTGGTTCTTTATCTTTTAATTTGGGGATTAAGAAATAATATTAGTGTTTAAGTACACCTGCAGTTTTTCATATACACTACATACTGGTTTCAAATAGCCAGAAGTTCATTCGACAGATTTTTCTTGTGACAGCAATGAATTCATAGCATTGATTCAGCCATTCTATATCATAAATCGGGCCAGAAGTTCAGCCTGAAGGAAGAGTAATTCATCATATTTTTTCATGCTACGAGAAAAATTAATAAGCTATACATCTTTGCAGAACATGGTATCCAATCTTTTCGAATGAAATGACGCAGATGTTTCTTGCTACAGTAATGAATTCATTACATGGATAAATCTGAATATTACTTGAATATGTTGTCAAGAGGTTATCTCAGCAAATTCATCGAAGATCAGAGATATTGTTGGAATTCACCATCATACGTTAAAGCTGTTTGGTAGTTGGATTAGAGATAGAGTATAAAAGTATTTAAGCTGATCATCTTTAAAGATATACAAGCTTCCTTCATGGGAACTCGATGAAAGGTCTACAACTATTCGCTCCATCTGCATTTATCAAGAACTCAAACATTGCTTTATATCATTATGAAAGACGATCAATTACAAAGTTCCTCTTGTGATTTCCCAATATATCAGAGTTTTATATTCATATTACAGACGTTATTAGACGTTATTCAACATGTTGACAAGCAGCTGTTAACGTATTTTCTTAGACCAAGAAGAAGATTTTTTAATCATACAGCTCAAACTGTCATTAAGTTGTTACTTCATATATGATATTTGTGTGACACGAATTATTTCAGCCAAGTAAAATATCAATTTAGCCAACATTCTTAGGAGGCGGAATTGAGATGCTTACCGAAGAGGTAAAAACACATGTTATCATACTATCAAGCATATATCTCGGAACAGGAACTCTTGGCTTCATCGTAAATTTGGTGCAGATAACTTTAATATGTCGTGATAAAAAGCAAAGAACCTCTGTTTTTGGAATCACTCTTCTTAGTCTCAGCATTTCTGATATCTTTGTTTCAATTGTTCAGTTGTACAGAGGTGTTATCTGCCTGCTTTTCCTTTTGCTGGTGATCGACTTAAACCTTTATTTCAAATTTGTCACACCAACGGATTTAGTTGTTGCTTTCTCCTTTGCTGCATCATTCTTTCCCGTGATTTTTATTGCTGTGATGCGCATATTAGCACTTGTATTCCCCATGAGAATAAAGCGCATTATCACAAAATCACGCTGTAAAATCATTCTGCTTTTTCTCTGGCTCTCATCTATTTGTTTTGTGATCATATCTCATTTTACCATAAAGGGCAAGTTAGATGCAATACTTGCAATGATAACATCTGCCATCTTGCTATTGGCCTACCTATTCATTTGTTATAGGATGTTCAGGCGTAATGGCATCCAAAACAATGATGCAGCACATAGGCATCGTCAGCAGTCAGATAAAGATGTAGTCATTTACTCTATGGCACTTGCTTTTACTTTCTGTCTCTGTTATCTTCCTGATGCAATCACCTTTTTCCTATTTATGCCCGTTCGTGTTTTTGAGGTGACTGTTTTTCTGTATTCGATCAACCCATTCCTTAATCCTCTGCAGTATTTTTTCGCAAGCTATTGTAAGCGGAGAAGGGAGAAAAATAATTTTCGTAATGGAAACAACACAAATGGAAGCTCTCAAACCATCGAAGAAACATCTCGTATGTGAATATCACCTGTTTATGGGATTAACCTTGTTGTGTAGAAAATGATTAATTCGACTCGCTCAACTGATTAAAATGACAAGCAGACTATTATAGGAGAAGGAAAATAAACAGAGCTCATTTGAATCAAATTTAGAGCTCAAAACTAATGGTTAAGTCGCACGGGTACATTGATGTCTCATCTCAACTTGAGAAATACTTTTAAAAGGATTATAATTTTAACCACGCTGCAGCCTAAGAAAGTTTCTTCAAGAAGACGGACAAGTTCCACTGAGTTCGATAGTAGAGAACATACAAAAACTGGATGAGAGTTTAATTAAAAACATTATGGACGTTAAACCGAATCGGTAATGTCAATTATTATTTATGAAATAGAGCACTTAAAAGGAACACAATCAATCTTTTGGCATTTGTGCAAATCTCAACGTAAGTTGCCAGACTATGCAGCCACATGACCCCAAAGTTCAAAAAAAAATTTCTGTCTCTCTATATAATCTCTGTATACTTTTCATGTCTGAGGGTTTAAGGTGTTGATGTGAATATCATTTCCTTACAGCTATTTTTCAATTAAGATAATCATATGCCATAATGATAGATACCTAAAAAAGGTTAAAGTCAACAATTTATACCATAACATAATTTTTATTTCATCTTTCTACGTATCTTCGAATAATTTGTATGTTGTGATGTCAAGAAGTTTAGCAGTATCAGCAATTTATAAACATGAATATGAAAATATATGGATGCAAATAAAACGAAAAACGATCATTTTATTAAATCATTACTTGATGGAAAGAAGCCAAAATCGAGTGGTTGAGAACTGTAAATATTATTTTAATGCAAACAGGTTTTCCATTGGATAAGTATTTTTTGGAGAAAATATCTCGCAATTTGGCAAACAAGAAATTTTATTTACAAATAACTTTTCCAGTTTTGATTCTATCTTTCCTCGAAGTGCAAAATAAACCAAAGAAAATCGCTTTTTGAAATTTTGTATGCACAAATCAGTATTTGTTTTTGTTTTTTGCTTGAAACTCAAACTCACACCAATATACAAGAAATGATTTTCATGTACAGGGTCAAAGAAGGCAGTTTTGAAAGAAGGTTTTGCCTTGTTTAGAATTGGCAGATGTTTGTTCTGACAGCAGTGTATAGATCCCATATTCTTCTTTTGATGTTACTTTGAGAATTTCTCTTTCTCACACGGTTTCAATTGCATGAAAAATTTGTTCCAAGTAAAGATATTTCTATGATGCATTTGCCTCTTCATGTACGTTATGTTTCATAAGTGGAAAAACTAGTATGAAGTAAGCACTCGTTGAAAATGTATATTCAAGAAGAATGACGTTACACAAACTTAAGCTAGACTGGATAGCTGCACATGAGATGATTATGGACAGAGATCAAGAATACACAGTTTTGTTTGATCTGTAATATCGTGGGACTGTTATTTCGATTTATGTACTTGTATGGTTCAGCAATTTGCTAAAAGTTATTTACTGATTGAGAAAGAATTCTAAGACAAAAAAGCAGTCAAACAGTTAAACTCTTGACTAAAAAAATTAATTGAAATGCTAGCAAGGTAGCAAGTACTGTACTCATCCAGTGTCTGATTTTGAGACATCTAAATATATTAGAAGTTATACGAATAATGTATTAGATAACTACTTAAGATTGTCAAGATATTTGACCAACAAGCTATGCAGAGATTGAAACAGATGAAAATTAGTATTCATCCTTGATCAAGAACGATAATTTAGCTCAAGCTGACACTACATGCGAATTCATGATAATGTTTTAATGTCACGAAACTCGTGATATGCCACCATTGTTTAGAAAGACAGTGAACATTCTATTTGATTGACTTTAATAAAATATTACCGAAATGGTTACTGCTGAAAGGAAGACACATTTCATCATACTATCGTGCATATTTGTCGGAACAGGAACTCTTGCCTCATCGCAAATCTGCGTTGTCTAGAGGTTATCTCACCAGTTTTATCAAATATCAGATATTGTTGTTTGAATCCACCATCATACATTAAAGCTGTTTGGATATATAGGATGAGAGATGGAATAAGAATATTTGATCATCTGTAAAGATATAAGAGCATCCACCATTCAAACACAGTGAAAGATTTAGAACTGTTTGTTCCATCTCCATTTATCAAGAGCTCTAGTATTGCTTTTCAATATTGTGGTAGACAATCATACCAATATGAATGATACATTTCCCTTTGTGGATTCAAAATTATTTAGAGGATTATAATGTATTAAAAACATAATTAGACTTTTTGCCATATGTTTGACTATCAAGCTCTACCGAATTGAAAAAGAATCACGATCAAGAACGAGGAATTGGTAATCAAACAGCTCAAACTGGCCTTTTTTCAATTCATATTCGATTTGTCTACGACTTTAATCATATCCCCGAGGTGAAATATCGATTCATTCAATATTGCTAGATAGAATAAACGAGATGCTTACCGAAGATCAAAAAACACATTTTACCATACTATCTTGCATATATATTGGGACAGGCTCACTTGCCTTCATCGCCAATTTGGTGCAGATGATTATCATATGTCGTGATAAGAAGCAAAGAAACTCTGTTTTTGGAATCACTCTCCTCAGTCTCGGCATTTCTGATATCTTCGTTTCTATTGTTTTGTTGTACAGAGGTATTTTTTGTTTGCTTCTTCTTTTGCTTGTTGTTGACTTGAACATAATCTATAAACATTTCTGGTCAGCAGATCTTGGCATTGTTTTTTCCCTTGCCTCTTCATTCTCACATGTGATTTTCATTGTTTTGGTGCGCATATTAGCAATTCTTTTCCCCATGAGAATAAAGTGCATTATCACAAAATCACGTTGTTTAATAATTCTGGTTCTCATTTGGCTTTTTTCTATTGGCTTTGTTACCACATCTTACTTTACTATACAGTCTAAGCTGATTGCTATACTTACAATAATAACATCTGTCATCTTGCTGTTTGCCTATTCCTTCATTTGTTACATGATGTGCAGGCGTAATCGCATCCAGAACGATGATGCAGCACAAAGGCATCGTCATCAGTCGGATAAAGATGTAGTCATTTACTCTTTGGTTCTCGCATTCACTTTCTGTATCTGTCATCTACCTATTGCAATGTACGTTTTCTTGCCAATTCCCTTTAGCATATTACGACTCAGTGTTTTTCTGTATTCCATCAATCCTTTCCTTGACCCCCTGTTGTATTTTTTTGTAAGCCACTGCAAACGGAGAAGGGAGAAACATAATTTGGAAAATGAAAACAACAGAAATGGGAGCTCTCAAACCATCAAAGAAACATCTCGCATCTAAAAGTAAACTGTTACGAAATTTACTTTTTTGTATAGAAATTCAGTAATTGGACTCGCTCAACTGATTGGAGTGACAAGCAGAACAGTCGTGAACCACATTTCGCTTTGAAAATGAATGGTGGAAAGGCTGGGGGACGTTGAATATTCAACTTGAGACTAACCCTCTATTAAAGATTTTAAAGATTTAAGCAGTAACACTGATGGTACTTAATAAAACGTTTTCCAGAACGACCAGAACGTCCAGAACGACCAAAAATATAGATTTAGAATGCAGAGGGTTGGTTATTGCATAGTTAATGGAAGGACAGGCTATCATGGCTGTTATTAGAGCAAGGAGAAGGCCATACATCAACACTGTTCTTGTTTATGTGGATAATGTCGTGTGTATTTATACACTTATCATTAAACTTGTATATAGCATTGAAGATTGTCATATTCTGAAAAGCTCTCGCATATTAAGGTCCTAATCATTCTAAATAAGCATAGGCTGTAGGATGATTGTGGAAACATGAAAGTTTGATTAAGAGAGAGCCAGTCTGCTTTCTTGTTAATCTATATCAATCTGTACGTTTGTGCATCGAGCACTATGATAACAGTTATAGAGTAAGCAATGCAATAGGAAATCTATGAAGAAAGGCTTTTAATTCTTACATATCTCAATTCATAATATTTTCCTTTTTGATTGTCATATAGGTTGAAAGGCCAGAGACTTTTTGTTTCAGAAGTTTGTAGTTTCTTTCTACACGCAAAAGCAAACAGAGCTAACCTATCTTATTTTCCTAGACTTGTTTTTATATGAAACCTTCTGATGAATTCTTTCCTACTAAGTACTCATTCTGTGAATGATCTCGAAATCTCGGAAGGAAAACATATTCATTTTTTCTTTAATCCAAGCTAATTTACAATAAAAAAGTCACCCAAACTCAAATTAATTTTGCAAAAATACAATTAGAGATAAAATATTCTACGTAGTCAATATGTGTGTTAACAAGCAAGACAAATTTTGCTGCACCAGACCCCCTCGGCCAGTTAGCAGTTCTAAAAATCACGTTGGTGTATCTCAAATCACTTCTCTGGAAGTATTTCCCTACTTTGCCCTCCAATAATCTTCCAATAAAAAGTCACTTACTCAAAATTATTCAAAATATTTCCTTTCCCTTTTCCTGTTAATCCTTGTGGTTATATTTATTCTTCCCTAGTCTTTAGGCAGGGGACAAGTCAAGGCCTTTATTTTAGAAGAGTACACTTTCTTGAGACTTATTAAAAACAAGGCAACACTGGTGCTTTACTCCCTGAGACTAGGGGTCCAGGGTACACTGTTTTGTAGTCTTGGATGAAGAAACAAATGAATTCAAATCGAGTATGGGAAGAACATCAAAGGGACAAGAAACTGATGAGGCAACACATGATACATTTCCGATATGGAGTACATCAGGTGCACTGTTCCCAGAGTTTAAGAAAGGCTATACTGATCCCAGCAATAGGGTTTCCTTCTGTCCTATCTGCACCCGCAGTGATAACGGTTTAAAATATGAGTTACTGAGAATGTTTTCTGATCGATTTACGAGATTAAATGGAAATACCTCTTGAAGAACTGCCACTGATAACATTTCTATAACCTAACTGGTGAAATTCAATAAATTAATTTCTTACTTCAAACAAATATTTCAAAAAATTTAAAAAAAAAAGGAAATCAAGTTTTTTCTCATAAAATATTTTCATAGAAATTATAGCCCGACCGAATAGATTTAGTCCTTTTCGCTGTAGAAGAACTGAACTATAGAAATTCCAAAAGGAAACATTTGACATATTTTATACTAAAAGCTCTTCTTTGAGTTTTGGGGAAGGATCGTGACAAATGATGTTTAGGAAATGCTATGTATTTTCTTAAATCATTCTCAGGAAGTTATAACATTAATCACTGTAAGCCTTAAGTATATCTAAACCGTGTAGAGAGTGCCCGTCATGGCTATAGTACTCGATATACTTGAGTATGGAGCAATTATAAAGCAGAATGAACACATTAAAAAACAGGCATATCCTTCCATTACTATGAGTGTTGTGCTAACACACTCCTTTTTGACCTTAGGCCAAAGTATAGAGAGAAGGTAGGGAGAGAAGCAGAGGAAATAATATAGAGGCACTTTGAAAATCCTGTAATATGCTTTTTAAATTACTACTAATGCGGGAGGCATTACATGAGTTTATGAAGAAGTGACAGTTTAGACAAGAATATACCATATGCTTTTAAAACCTTTTGATAGCACCAAATAGCACTATCTTTTTCAGTTGAAAGAAGTAAAGAAATATAACTCAAGAAGATATTATGGTCGAATTATTCTAAAGGCATGGTTTATCCCTGTCTTATGTTTATAATTTAAGATGTCTTTAGTTTGGATTTAGCTCATCGATTTATTTCAATTTATGATTGGTTTGAAATCCTCTGACATATTTCTGTGTTTGGCTTCTATTTCATTTCCCATTACCAATGTTGTTGTTTTTTTACTTTTAAGATAAATCATCACCAGTCAAAGCTTGTTTGGCTGCAATGTTCTCGAGTATTTTTTGTGTCTGGAGTATGCACCTATGTGATGGCATTAAACTATTCTTGCTTTGCTGCAGCAGGATTCATATGGGCGAAATTCATTAATGACGATCGAGGCATTCTATATCATGAATCGGGCCCTAAATAATTGGTTTTAAAAATTTTCTTGGTTTTCATCAAAAATTTTGTAGCTATTTTTGCTATTTCATATTTTTCTGTATTTAGGGTATTAGGGGTATTCCCTATTCATAGTGGTTTAAGGGACTGGAAATCCTTTTTCCTTTTTCCAGGCACTTGTCTTTCTCCTTGAGAGTTATACGCTCTGTCCGGATCAAATTTTTTTTATATTTTTGTCATATTTTTCTGGATTTACAGATGATTCTCGAAACGAAAAGTATAATTGACGGTTAAAAGTCTTGTTTGAACCGAGGTTAATCATCCATGTACACTATTGTTGATTATGCGATGATGAAGGCATTGCCCCTAATCAAACAACTCTTCGAGTTGCAGGGGTCCTGGGGGTACTCCCTAATTGTATTGATTTGAAGGGGCTTGAAATCCTTTTTCCTTTCTCCAGGCAATGGCCTTCGTCCTTCGTAGGTTTATGCTCTGTCCAGATCCTTGTAGGCTGCTCGGGTGGCTATGGCATAAATAATGCCTGATATGGATCATGAGATAGGGATTTATAGAATCAAACATCACTAATTTTATTTAAATTTCGCTGATAAGAGTTTGGCATTGCAAAATCTTTTTTCCGTAACAAATATTTTTTTAACTGTGTCTTCAAAATACGCCTTTTAGTCTTTTTTATCTCCTTGATCCCAACACATATGTATGAGCCCGATAAAGCCTTTGATATATTTTTCTTCTTGTTATTTTTTCGCAGTTTCCCATCAAGATACAAAAGCTTTTTTTGAAATGGTTTTTAGCCCGTGCTAGATTTAGATCTATTTTAGAAATTTTTGATTCTTGTTCGATATTCGCACAACAAATTTAAACGATAGCTGGAAATAAAAACTTTCGGCGAAATTTCCAGCAATCTTGTCTATTTTGTAACAGCAAATAGGATCCGATACATACACAACAACCTTTATCAATTTTCTGCTTTCCAAGAAAAAGCCTGTAAACTGGTATGTAAAATCTGTGTTACAACTTCAATTTCTACAATAAAGATTAACATTAAATGTTTACATGAATATTGGATGTGCAGTTACACCACTAGTTTGTTACTCTAATTGTGGTTCACAAAAAATTGTTGTTGATTTTCCTTGCGCAATACTGTTCTGCTCTTCTCCCATTATTCAAACAAATTATATGACTCATTTTCTACTTGAAATAGTAAATTGAATAACATTTGACATTCAGACACGAGATGTTTCTTGGATGGTTTGAGAGCTTCCATTTGTGTTGTTTCCATTTTGCGAATTGTTTTTCCCCCTTCTCCGCTTGCAATGGCTTGCGAAAAAATATAACAGGGGATCAAGGATAGGATTGATGGAATACAGAAAAATAGTTAATCGCAATATGCGAAGGAGCATTGGTATGAAATAGTACATTGCAATAGGAAGATGACAGATGCAGAAAGTACATGCAAGAACCAAAGAGTAAATGACTACATCTTTATCCGACTGCTGACGATGCCTTTGTGTTGCATCATTGTTTTGGATGCAATGACGCCTGCACATCATGTAACAAATGAAGGAATAGGCCAACAGCAAGATGACAGATGTTATGATTACAAGTATAGCACATAGCTTATCCTTTATAGTAAAGTAAGATGTGGTAACAAAGCAAATAGAAAAAAGCCAAAGGAGAACAAGAATGATTTTACAGCGTGATTTTGTGATAATACGCTTTATCCTCATTGGGAAAAGAATAGCTAATATGCTTATCGCAGCAATGAAAATCACATGTGAAAATGAGGAGGCAAGGGAAAAAACAATGCCAAGATCTGCTAACAAGAAATGTTTATAGAATATGTTCAAGTCAACAACAAGCGAAACAAGAAGCAAACAGAAAATACCTCTGTACAACAGAACAATTGAGACGAAGATATCAGAAATACTGAGACTGAGAAGAGTGATTCCAAAAACAGAGTCTCTTTGCTTCTTATCACGACATATGAAGATCATCTGCACTAGATTTGCCATAAAGCCAAGGATTCCTGTTCCGATATATATGCTTGATAGTATGATGTAATGTGTTTTTTGATCTTCGGTAAGCATTTCAATCTTGCCTTCTAGGATTGTTGGCTAATTTAACTGGGATGAAATGATTCAAGTTGTGGACTTATCAATTTTGAATCCACAGCATAAAACTAGTTGGAGCGGTTTCAGTACATAATCTTCTTAAAATGCGTTAACTTCTATCGGCTGGTTGTCAGCATATTCAATAATTTCAATTACGCCTCTGACACATCATTTAACCCTGATATTGTGAAATGATGGAAGTAAATATGTTATTGATGTTGGATGAATGATGCTGATATTTCTGTACGCATCTGATGAGCTTTTAAAACGAGATAATTCTGTCTCTAATTTAACAACGAAACCGCTTTAACATATAATGGTATGTCCAAAACATTTCCCTGATCTTTAATACAACTACTGAGATAACCTGTAGACAACTTCTTCAAGTGACTCTCAGATATGTTCGTCCAATCAAAACAAAAAATTCAAGAAACAATCGCAATGTTTTTAATCCAAGCCAAATTAAAATCAAAGAAAATCCGCCAAAGTAAAAATTTTATTTGCAAAAATAGAATTACAGAATACAGCATTTTTGACAAAAAACATATTTCAGAAAAATAGTAGACAAATTGGTATTCAAATAATCGGACGGTTTTTCGGCTTTTTCTTATCATAACTGATGTGTTGGCAGGTGGTCTTTATCTTTTAATTAGATAATTAGGGAACAATTTAAGTTTCATGCATAGGTAAAGTTTCTCTTGCATATACATAAAATACTGTTTTCAAATAGAAAGAATTTCATCGGCAGATGTTTCTTGCGACAGCAATAAATATATTAGATGAAAATATTGCGATTTCACTTGAAGAAGTTGTCTAGAGGTGATCTCAACATTATTATAAAATATCAGAGATATTGTTTGAATCTACCATCATATGTTAAAGCTGTATGGTTGTTAGATTAGAGACATAATAAAAGTATGTAAGCTGATTAGATATTTAGAGATATATGAGCAACCTTCATCAGGACGCAGTGAAATGTTTATAGCTGTTTACTTTATCTACAATCATCAAGAGCTTATATGCTTTTCAATACTGTGGTAGGCTATCATACCAATATGAATGACATATTTCTTTAATAATTTCGAGGCTTATAATATATTGGAGAAATAATAAGACTTTTTGCCGTATGTTTGATTATCAAGCTCTGAAGAATAGAAAAATTGAAAAATAATCTGCCTCGACCAATAAAGAAGATTTTGTACTCAAATAGCTCCAACTATCTTATGTTGTGAATTCATATTTGATATGTCTACGACATGAATAATTTTATCCCGGTAAATCATCGATTTAGCCAACATTCCTAGAAAGCAAAATTGAGATGCTTACCGAAGATCAAAAAACACACATCATCATATTATCAAGCATATATCTTGGAACAGGAACTCTTGGCTTCATTTCAAATTTGGTGCAGATAGTTTTAATATGCCGTGATAAGAAGCAAAGAAACTCTATTTTTGGTATGACTCTCCTCAGTCTCAGCATTTCTGATATCTTCGTCTCAATTGTTCAGTTGTACAAAGGTGTTCTCTGGGTGCTTTACCTCTTGCTTGTGATTGACAGTTGGCTATTCGATAAATATATCTTGCCATCAAATTATGGGATCATTTTCTCTCTTGCCTCCTCGTTCTCACACGTGGTTTTCATTGCTGTGATGCGTTTATTAGCACTTGTATTCCCCTTGAGAATAAACTGTATCATCACCAAATCACGCTGCAGTATCATTTTGCTTTTTCTGTGGCTTTTTTCTATTTGCTTTGTTACCCTATCTCACTTCACTTTACAGCGTAAGCTAGCTGCCATACTTGCAATAATGACATCTTGCATCTTGCTGTTGGCCTATTCTTTCATTTGTTATAGATTGTGCAGGCGGAATGGCATTGAAAACAATGATGCGGTGCAAAGGCATCCTCAGCAGTCAGATAACGATGCTCTCATTTACTCTCTTGTCCTTGCCTTTACTTTCTGCATCTGTTATCTGCCTGTTGCAATAAATCAATTCGTACGGATACCCATTCGTGTATATGAGGTGGCTGCTTTTTTGTATTCTGTCAATCCTTTCCTTGATCCCCTGATATATTTCTTTACAAGCTACTGCAAGCGGAAAAGGAAGAAACATAATTTGCGAAACGGAAACAAAATAAATGGAAGCTCTCAAACCATCGAGGAAACATCTCGTATTTGAATAATGTCAACTGTTATGGAATGCGATCGGTTGTATAGAAATTGAGTAACTTGACTTGCTCAACAATGTTTATAGATGTTAGAACTCATGTTTAAACTGCAGGGGAACGTTAAATTATCACTTTCACAGTGAATCTTTAGTCAAGATTTGAAAAATTAAAGCACTAACACTGATGAAACTTAACGTTCTCCAATTTGACAGATCCACTAGCCAATAATGGACAAGGGAAGAAAATATCATTACGGCTGTTATTAGAAGAAATATTTAAAAGTATAGAGGATTCATCAACACTGTGCTTGTTTCTAAAATTTTACAACTAAAATCAAAATAGTTGGAACAGAATCAAAAATTGATAAGGTGTTACTTAATTGTAGGATTGGATACTCTCTTATGTAAATTGTACACTTGTAATTTTATTGTATATAGCACTGATGAGTGGGACATTCCAAAAAGTTTTCATATTATAATCATAATCATTGATATAGACTGCTCGAGGATTATTAAAACATTAAACTCTAAGTAACAGAGTGCAAGGCCCCCTTCTTGTTTCTAATCTACATCACTCTGTACTTCTGTGCATCTAGCATTATGATGCTGCTATAGAATTAAGGAATGATATACAGATATAAATAAATACATGCTTTTTATTCGTAAATTTTTTTACCTTAAAAAATTTTTCTTCGTGATTATCTGATAGTGTGAGGGGGTCGAGACTTTTAGTTTCAGAAGTTTGAAGTACCTTCCTATAAACAAAAGTAAACAGTGCAAACCCATCTTATGGTCATGGACTTTTTTTTAAATGAAATCTTAGAAGCAGGTCCAACATTTCTTCCTAAGGATCTATTCTAAGTATTAGGAGAATGTATTTATTTTTCCTTAATCCAAGCGAAATTAAAACCAAAGAAAATCAGCCGAACTAAAAATTTTATTTGCAAAACTTGATTAGAGAATACAGCATAATGGAGAAAAAGTCATTTCAGAAAAATATTAAACAAAACAGTTTGGAAATCTTTGAACGGTTTTCTGCTTTTTATTGCCATAGCTGCTATTTGCACAGCTGGTTCTTTATCTTTTAATTTGAGGATCGAGAAATAATTTTAGTGTTTAAGTACACCTGCAGTTTTTCATATACACTACATACTGGTTTCAAATAGCCAGAAGTTCATTCGACAGATTTTTCTTGCGATAGGAATGAATTCATTGCATGGTTAAATCTGAATATCATTTGAAGGAGTTGTCTAGAGGTTATCCCACCAGTTTAATGCAAGATCAAAGATTTGAATCCACCATCTTATGTGGAAGCTGTAAGGTTTTTGGATTAGACACAGAAAGACTATTAAGTTGATCAGTCGCAAAGAGATGTAAGAGCATCATACATCGGAACACAACTCACACTTCAATAAAATATAACCGATTCATTAGGCATATGTTTCATGTGACAGCGATAAATTCATTGCATAGACAAATCTGAATGTAACGTGAAGAAGTTGTCCATATATCATCTAACTTGTTTTATGAAAGATCAGAGATATTGTTTGAATCCACCATCATGTTAAAGCTGTTGGGTTGTTAGATAAGAGACAGATTATAAGTATTTAAGCTGATCTTCTGTGAAGATTTAAGAGCATCCTTCATCAGAACACAGTGAAAGATTTAGAGCTGTTTGCTCCATCTTCATTTATCATACACACTTTTTGCCATATGATTGGCTATCAAGCTCTACCGAATTGAAAAAGAATCGTCCTCAACCAAGAACGAAGATTTTGTGCTCAAACAGCTCAAACTGTCATTTTTCGAATTCATATTTGATATGTCTACAACTTGAATCATTTCACCATCAATAGCCAACATTCTTAGGAGGCGTGATTGAGATGCTTACCGAAGAGCTATTAGAGTGAGCTCAGTTTTTTTTAACGTTCTAGCCTGCGAAAGGCCAGAAAGGCCTGATTTCAAGCAGGTGGCACGGGAGCCCTAGTTTCACCTCATCGCCGAAGAACGGTGGAGTGAGATGTTTAAGTCAACACCTAGAAGGTCACTCATCGGGCCCATCACCTGGAATTTTAGAAGAAAAACATATGCATTTTTCCTTTAATCGAACCAAATTAAAACCAAAGAAAATCAGCCAAACTCAAATGTTATTTGCAATAATATGATTGCAGAATACAGCATTATTGAGAAAAACCAATACTTCCAAATATTAAACAAATTAGTTTTCCAATCATCTGAAGGTTTTTCTGCTTTTTCTTATCATAACTGATGTGCAGGCAAGTTGTGTTTTATCTTTTAATTAGATAATGAGGAACCAATTTAAGTTCAAAGCATACCTAGAGTTTTGTTTTATATACATAAAACACTGTTTTAAAATAACTAGAAATTCATTCGGCAGATGTTTCTTGAGTCAACAATAAGTATATTGCATGAAAATATCCGGATATCACTTGAAGAAGTTGTCTAGAGGTTATCTCACCAGTATTATCCAAGATCAGAGATATTGTTTGAAACCGTCATCATACGTTAAAGCTGTATGGTTCTCGCATTAAAGACAGAATTAGAGTATTAAGCTAATCAACTGTATATAGATAAAAGAGCATCCTTAATCAGAACACAGTGAAAGGTTTAGACAACTGATACTTCAATGAAATATTATGGAGATGCTAACAAGAGATCAAAAGACACATCTGATCGTACTAACAAGCATATTCATCGGAACAGGAACTCTTGGCTTTCTTGCAAATTTGGTGCAGATAATTATGATATGTCGGGATAAGAAGCAAAGAAATTCTGTTTTTGGAATGACTCTCCTCAGTCTCAGCATTTCCGACATTTTTGTCTCCATTGTTCAGTTGTACAGAGGTGTTCTTTGGGTGCTTATTCTCACGCTTGTGATCGACTGGAACATATTCTATAAATTTATGTTCCGTCAGATTTTGGCATTGTTTTCTCCCTTGTCTCCTCACTCGCACATGTGATCTTCATAGCTGTGATGCGCATCTTAGCACTTGTATTCCCCCTGAGAATGAAGCGCATTATCACGAAATCACGCTGTAAAATCATTCTGGTTTTCCTCTGGCTCTTTTCTATTGGTTTCGTTATAATATCTCACTTTACTATAAAGAGAAAGCTGGGTGGCATACTTATGATTATAACATCTTGCATCTTGCTGTCGGCCTATTCTTTCATTTGTTACAAGATGTGCAGGCGTAATGGCATTGAAATCAATGACGCAGCTCAAAGGCATCGTCACCAGTCAGATAAAGATGTACTCATTTACTCATTGGTTCTTACTTTGACTTTTGGTCTCTGTTATCTACCTGTTGTAATGATACATTTCGTACGGATACCCATGCGCATTTTGGAGTTGATCGCTTTTCTATATTCTGTCAACCCTTTCCTTGATACCCTGTTGTATTTTTTTGCAAGCCACATCAAGCGGAGAAGGGAGAAAAATAATTTTCAAAATGGAAACAACATACATTGAAGCTCTCAAACCATCGAAGAAAAATCTCGTATTTGAATGTCAGCCCCTATGGAGTTTACTATGTTGTGTTGAAACTGAGTAACTTGACTTGTTAGACAATTTGGAGTAAAAAGTAGCACGTTATTGTATTAGGAAAATAAACCTAACTTTATTGTGAACCACATTAGAGTTAGAAACATATGGTGAAATCGCACGGGAGCATTAAATTCTGGAGTTGAGATTGAGTCTTTATTCAGGATTTCAAATATTGAAACAGTAGCACTGATTAAACTTAATTTAACCTTTATCAATATGTTAGAATGACCAGCACTACAGATTTAGAGTGCAGATTATTGGTTATTGTATAGCAAATGGAAGGACAGGCTATCATGGCTGTTATTAGAGCAAACATATCAAGGAGAAGGGCATACATCAACACTGTGTTTGTTTATAAAAGTGGAAGACTCAACTCAAAGTATTTCTAAACAGAAACAGATGTGGATAATCTCGTGTGTATTTGTACACTTCTCATTAAACTTGTATATAGCATTGAAGATTTACATATTCTATAAAGATTTGGCATATTATTATTATTATCATTCTAAATAAACATAGGCTGTCGGTGGATTGCGGAAACATGAAACTTTCATTTGGAGAGAGCATGTCTCCTTTCTTGTAATCTATATCCTTCTGTACAATTCAACAACTCAATCTATATCATTTTGTGCCTCGAGCACTATGATGCAGCTTTAGAATAAGCAATGCAATATAGATATCTATGAATTACAAGCAGAATTATATTACAGAAGTATATCGAGCCAGGATAGGTACTCTCCTCTCGAGTTAGATATCTATAAATATATGCTTTTAATTCCATGCTTTTAATGCTTTAAAAGTTACTGATGAAGATGAATATCGAAACGTTTACACAAGGATAGTTTATTTTTGAATTTATCTATTGCTTTTAATTCCTATATAATTAAATTTGTATATTTTTCTTTGTTATTGTCAGATAGTGTGAGTGGCCAGAGACATTAGATTTCAGAAGTTTGTAGTTCCTTTCTACACGCTACCCATCTTACTACCGTAGACTTGTTTCTATATGAAATCATCAGAACAACCTCAAATTTCTTCCTGAGTATTCATTCTGTGAATTATCTCGAATCTTGGAAGAAAAACATATTCATTTTTTCTTTAATCAAAGCCAAATTACAATAAAAAGAATCACCCAAACTCTAATTCATTTTGCAAAAACACAATTGGACATGAAATATCCTACGTAGTCCATGTGTGTTTTAACAAGCAAAACAAATTTTGCTGCACTAGACCCCTTCGCTTAGAAGTCTTCATCTCCTAGTTACCAGTCCTAATCATCACGTGGCTGTATGTCAAATTGCTTCTCTGGAAGTATTTCCCCACTTAGTCCTCCAAAAATCTTCCGATAACAAGTCACTTGGACAAGATTATTCAAAACATTTCCTTCCCTCACTTCCCGTTTATCCCGAGACCTAGGGCCATATCAATTTTTTGCAGGAGATAAGTTAAGGCATGATACTAAATGGGTACATTGTCTTGAACCTGATAACGAATGAGGCAACACCTTGTTTACTCCCTGAGATGAGGAGCTCAACGTGCACTGTCTTGAAAAACTTGCATGAAACTGAAATGATATTGAATTTTAAATTTAAATATTTTTATCGATAATGCAACACCTGAGCTACTCCCTGAGATTGGGAGCTTCTGGTGCACTGTCTTTAATCTGATTTCCAACGTGGCAACACCTGGTTCACACCGTCGGATGGGGATTCCTAGGTTTACTGTCTTTTATTCTTGTATCGCGATATATCGGGAAATCACAAGAGTAAATATGTCATTGATGCTGGTATGATTATCTTCTATAATGATATAAAGCAATATCTGAGCTCTTGAAAAATACAGACGTAGCAAACAGTTCTAAACCTCTCACTGTTTTCTGATAAAGGAAGCTCATATATCTTTATACATCTAATCACCTTTACATACTCTTATTCTGTCTCAAATCCAAAAACCAAACAGCTGTAACATATGATGGTAGATTCAAACAATATCTCTGATCTAGGATAAAACTAGTGAGATAATCCCCAGACAACTTTTCAAGTGATATTCATATATGTTCATGCAATATATTTTTGCTGTCTAAAGAAAAATCTGCCGAATAATTGGATATTTTAAACAAAACTATTATAATATTACTATTCTTAGAAACATCTGCCAAATGAACTTCTAGTTATTAAAACAAAACTGTAGGTATGCATAAAACATCAATTGATTTCTAATAATCTAATCAAAAGATAAAACACCACCTGGCAGCATATTAGCTATGGTTATAAAAAGCAGAGAAACAAGTCTTGTTTGATAAATGGCCGAAATGTTTATACATATGTTTCTCAATAATGCTGTATCAACATGCCGTGGCAATGCATTAATAATCATAGAGAAAAAGCAAATAAATAGGCTTAGTTCTCGAGTAATGGTGGTGGTATAAAATCTGAATAGCTTCAGTAACACAACAAAATAACAATAGTATAATTGTGTTTCTTTCAGCATCTTTTTAGACAACTATAAAGTATTATTGTTCTCGTTTTGTTCTGGGGGACAATACACCTGATGTACTCCATATCAGAAATGTGTCAGGTGTTGCCTCCTTTTATTACGTGTCCCTTTGATTACGTTCCCCTACTTGATTTGAACTCATTTGTATTAGAGACGTTATTAGACGTTATTTAACATGTTGACAAGCAGCAGATAGAAGAACGCATTTTCCTTGATCAAGAAAGAAGTTTTTGTACTCACACAGCTCCTTTATATCTTTATATTGCAAATTCATATTCGATATGTCAACGACGTGACTCATTAGCCTTATCAAATATCGATTTACCCAATATTGCGAAATAGCATAATTAAGATGCGTATCGAAGATAAAAAAACACATATCATCATACTATCATGCATATTTGTCGGAACAGGATCTCTTGGCTTCATCACAAATTTTGTGCAGATTATTTTCATATGTCGTGATAAGAAGCAAAGAAACTCTGTTTTTGGAATCACTCTTCTTAGTCTTAGCATTTCTGATATCTTCGTCTCAATTGTTCAGTTTTACAGAGGTATTCTCTCTATGCTTTATCTTTTGCTTGTGATTGACAGTAGGCTATTTACGAAACGAAGCTTTCCATCTGATTTTCGCATTGTTTTTTCCCTTGCCTCCTCATTATCACACGTGATTTTCATTGCTGTGATGCGAATGTTGGCACTTATATTCCCCATGAGAATAAAGAGCATTATCACAAAACGGCGCTGTAAAATAATTCTGGTTTTTCTCTGGCTTTTGTCGATTGATCTTGTAACAATATCTAACTTTACTATACAGCATAAGCTGATTGCCATACTCACAATGTGGCATGTTGCTGTTGGCCTATTCTTTTATTTGTTACAGAATGTGCAGGCGTAATGGCATTGAAAACAATGATGCAGCTCAAAGGCATCGTCAGCAGTCGGATAAAGATGTAGTCATTTACTCTTTGGTTCTTGCTTTCACTTTCTGCATCTGTTATCTGCCAGCCTCAATAAAACATTTGGTACATATACCCATTCGCGTTGTTGAGGTGGCCGCTTTTCTGTATTCTGTCAACCCTGTCCTTGATCATCTGTTGTATTTTTTGTAAGCCACTGCAAGCGGAGATGGGAGAAACATAATTTGGAAAATGAAAACAACACAAGTAGAAGCTCTCAAACTATCGAAGAAACATCTTGTATTTGAATTTCAACTGTTATGGGTTCCAATTCGGTGTATAGAAATTCAATAATGCAACAAATCAATGTGACAAGCAGAACATCATTATACAAGAAACATAAACAGAACTTTATCGTGAACCACATTTAGAGCTCAAAAATATAAGAATATGCAGCTTTTTAGAACAGGGTACAGTAGCTTTTAATATAGTTAGCTCTAAACAGTTTTAATCAAGAGTGTATCATTGACATTCTTCCAAAGCTTTGCACCATACACGTGGAAAACGGCTGTTGAAGATTTAGATAAGGGTAAAATTTGGTAATGAAATTGATACCCTTTTATATCTAAGACTTGGAATACAAGTGTGACACACCCCATATCAATCGATTATAAAGTGCTCAAAGATGAGAAGATTTTGATGGAAGCGTTTCAAAAGACCAGACGTTTCACATTATTGAAATATTGTTAGTGCTTGGAAGCCTATTCCGATCCCAGCCATAGGGTTGTTAACATGTGTGCGCTCATAGACAAAACAGCTCTGATTGAAGCCAAGGCCTATTAAATTTTTACAATACTGATAGTGCTTGGAAGCCTATTCCGATCCCAGCCATAGGGTTAACATATATGCCCTCCTAGACAAAACAGCCCTGATTGAAGCCAAGGCCTGTTAAATTCTTACAATACTGCTAGTGCTTGGAAGCCTATTCCGATCCCAGCCATAGGGTTAACATATGTGCCCTCATAGACAAAACAGCTCTGATTGAAGCCAAGGCCTACTAAATTATTACAATACTGCTAGTGCTTGGAAGCCTATTCCGATCCCAGCCATAGGGTTACTATATGTACCCTCATAGACAAAACAGCTCTGATTGAAGCCAAGGCCTATCAAATTATTACAATACTACTAGTGCTTTGAAGCATATTCCGATCTCATCCATAACGTTATACCATGTGCTCCTATAGACAAAACAATTCTGATTGAAGCCAAGGCCTATCAAACTATTACAATAGTACTAGTGTTGGAGGTGTAGGGGGCTCTGCTCAGAGATAGCACCTTTGTAGATCTGTCTACCACTTCCCATGCAGGAAGGACAACTCACTAGTCGTCGGGCATCTCCTAAACTCTCACTTGTGGCTCCATGCACCACACCCTGGACACTGGCCTCGATAGGCCTGCTAAACCAAGTGAGGGGGTGTTGTTGACACTGCACCATTGGGCGGAAGAACTCAACGAGTCATCGGCCAGGACGGAAGAGCTGCTCAACAGCTTAACGGCTAGGTGTCCAGGACCAGGGCGAACTTCAGTATATTTTGAAGAATTCGGTTGTGGTCACTCCTGGAGAGGGATGGACTTCGTCAGGATTAACTGCCCAAGATACACTACACATGACGAGAATTAGATCCAAAACCATACCGGATCGGTCGTCGCCCGGGTCATCAAGGACCACGCCAGCCGTTAAGTACCAGGGCGGAGGGGAAAAGTATATCACTGGTACGAAAGATGAAATCAACAGCAGAGATAATATTGTCATTGGAACATGGAATGTTAGAACACTAAATAGAGAACGAAAATTAGAAGAACTAGCACATGAGATGGGAAGATACAGATGGAACATCTTAGGCAATTGTATTGACTTTTTTCTATATGAAATCTTAGAAGCAGGTCCAACATTTCTTCTTAAGGATCTATTCTAGGTAGTAGAAGAACATATTTATTTTTCTTTAATCCAAGCGAAATGAAAATCAAAGAAAATCAGCCAAACTAAAACTTTTATTTGCAAAACTTGATTAGAGAATACAGCACAGTTGAGAAAAAGTCATTTCAGAAAAATATCAAACAAAACAGTTTTGAAGTCATTCTACGGCTTTTCTGGTGCTTTTTATTGCCATAGTTTCTATTTGCACAGCTGGTTCTTTATCTTTCAATATGGGGGTCGAGAAATAATGTTAGTATTAAAGTACACCTGCAGTTTTCCATATACACTACATACTGCTTTCAAATATCCAGAAGTTCATTCTGCAGATGTTTCTTGCAACAGAAATGAATTCATTGCATGGATGAATCTGAATATCACTTGAATATGTTGTCAAAAGGTTATCTCGGCAAATTTATCGAAGATCAGAGAGATTGTTGGAATTCACCATCATACGTTAAAGCTGTTTGGTAGTTGGATTAGAGATAGAGTATAAAAGTAGTTAAGCTGATCATCTGTAAAGATATACAAGCTTCCTTCATGGGAACTCGATGAAAGGTCTACAACTATTCGCTCCATCTGCAATTATCAAGAACTCAAACATTGCTTTATATCATTATGAAAGACGATCAATTACAAAGTTCCTCTTGTGATTTCCCAATATATCAGAGTTTTATATTCATATTACAGACGTTATTAGACGTTATTCAACATGTTGACAAGCAGCTGATATAAGTTAACGTATTTTCTTAGACCAAGAAGAAGATTTTTTAATCATACAGCTCAAACTGTCATTAAGTTGTTACTTCATATATGATATGTGTGTGACACGAAATATTTCAGCCAAGTAAAATATCAATTTAGCCAACATTCTTAGAAGGCGGAATTGAGATGCTTACCGAAGAGGTAAAAACACACGTTATCATACTATCAAGCATATATCTCGGAACAGGAACTCTTGGCTTCATCGCAAATTTGGTACAGATAACTTTAATATGTCGTGATAAAAAGCAAAGAACCTCTGTTTTTGGAATCACTCTTCTCAGTCTCAGCATTTCTGATATCTTTGTTTCAATTGTTCAGTTGTACAGAGGTGTTCTCTGCTTGCTTTTTCTTTTGCTGGTGATCGACTTAAACCTTTATTTCAAATTTGTCACACCAACGGATTTAGTTGTTGCTTTTTTCTTTGCTGCATCTTTCTTTCACGTGATTTTCATTGCTGTGATGCGCATATTAGCACTTGTATTCCCCATGAGAATAAAGCGCATTATCACAAAATCACGCTGTAAAATCATTCTGCTTTTTCTTTGGCTCTCATCTATTTGTTTTGTGATCATATCTCATTTTACCATAAAGAGTAAGTTAGATGCAATACTTGCTATGATAACATCTGTCATCTTGCTATTGGCCTACCTATTCATTTGTTATAGGATGTTCAGGCGTAATGGCATGGAAAACAATGATGCAGTACAAAGGCATAGTCAGCAGTCAGATAAAGATGTAGTCATTTACTCTATAGCACTTGCTTTTACGTTCTGTCTCTGTTATCTTCCTGATGCAATCACCTTTTTCCTATCTATGCCCGTTCGTGTTTTTGAGGTGACTGTTTTTCTGTATTCGATCAACTCTTTCCTTAATCCTCTGCAGTATTTTTTCGCAAGCTATTGTAAGCGGAGAAGGGAGAAAAATAATTTGCGAAATGGAAACAACACAAATGGAAGCTCTCAAACCATCGAAGAAACATCTCGTATGTGAATGTCACCCGTTTATGGGATTAACCTTGTTGTGTAGAAAATGATTAATTCGACTCGCTCAACTGATTAAAATGACAAGCAGACTATTATTGTAGAAGGAAAATAAACAGAGCTCATTTGAATCAAATTTAGAGCTCTAAACCAATGGCAAAATTGCACGGGTACATTGATGGCTCATCTTAACTTAAGAAATACTTTTTAATGGATAATAGTTTTAACCACGCTGCAGCCTAAGAAAGTTTCTTCAAGAAGACGGACAAGTTCCCCTGAGTTTGATAGTAGAGAACATACAACAACTGGATGAGAGTTTAATTAAAAACATTATGGACGTTAAACCGAATCAGTAATGTCAATTATTATTTATGAAATAGAGCACTTAAAAGGAACACAATCAATCTTTTGGCATTTCTGCAAATCTCAACATTAGTTGCCAGACTATGCAGCCACATGACCCCAAAGTTCCAAAAATGTTTTCTGTCTCTCTATGTCATGCGACAGCTTTCAGTTATTATCTCTCCTATTAGATAATTCTTAAAATGTACTTAATCTATTTTGTTTATTTGATATTCCATGAAGCACTGTGTTCTCAAATATCTTTGGTATTCTGTTAAGAACATAAAACATTTGTAATATTCTCTTTAGAATGAAAGAACCAATCGGATCTCTCTTACTAAAGCAGCTCCTCTACTTTTCACTTGACAATTAAAAAAGCTGTGACGAAAAAAAATATAAAAAAAATTGATATCCATGTCATATCTCATTCAGGACAATGCATCGACCGTTCATCTTGAAAGGAAACATTTCTCAAAAAGTTTTATAAGTAATGCATCCTTTTAATCATTCAAATGAGATCATTTACCCCTTTCGAAATTTGAATGATAATGTCTATTTACCAATTATTTGGAGATTTATCATATATATGTAATGTAAAAGACTTAATCGATATTCTTCAAATGCTCTACAACCAACACGTTGAGCACGGCTGCTGTCCCATGTTTAAGACTATCGGACATCCATTGGGATATAGGGTAGAATTTGGTAATGAAATTGACACCCTTTTATATATAAGACTTGTAATGTAAGTGTGCCCCCCCCCCCCTCTACCAGTCGATTATAAAGTGCTCAAAGATGAGAAGATTCTGATTAAAATGTTTCAAAAGACAAGGTCTGTCAAATTATTACAATATTGCTAGTGCTTGGAAGCCTATACCAATCCAAGCCATGTGGGTATACCATGTGCTGATATGATTTCTGAGAATGATCTTTGATCGATTTACAAAATTAAATGGAAATATGTCACGAAAATCTGCCACCAAGGACATTTCTTTAACCCTAACGGGTGAAATTCAATAAACTCATCACTTAATCCTAACAAATAATTTCCTTTTGTTTCTCTCAAAGTTTCTGTAAGGCGAATCAAGTTTTTTCTGATAAAATATTTTCAAAGAAATGATAGCCTGACTGAATAGATTGAGCCTTCTTCACAGTAGAAGAACTGAACTATAGAAATTCGAAAAAAAATTCGACATATTTTTATACACAAAGCTCTTCTTTAATAAGAACCAATTAACGAACCTGAACAGCCTCATGTTGAACTGAAGGTCCACATTTTTAAGAACCTATTCAGACTGACTCTCAAAATGCTGGGTTCTTTTACGCGGCTGTAAACATTAGGCTCCACTTCCAGATGGCCGTCTTTTAATGCTGCTATTCCAGTGCTCGATTAGATATCAGTGCAGGAATGACTCTTATTTAGGTCTATTGTTGCTGTAAGACACGCCAGTTCTATTGAATCTATTGTTTTATCAATCAATATTCTGCAAAAACTATCCTTACCTTTTGGTCAGTTTTTGGCTAATGTTTAAGTGACCCAGTTTTCTATGTTCTTAGCTCATATATATGTCCAGTCCTTAATATTTGGGCAATTTAAGGCAAAAACCGTAAACTATAGCCTTATGTTTGGTCAGTTTAGGACCTATTTTCAAGGGATGTAAATTTGCCAAATCGGTCCAACTTAGATTGATAGTTATTTTCGAATCTATATGAATTTTTGGAAGCATTGAAATGGCAAAGGAATGATTGGTACCGATATTGTTTACATGTAAATTTATAAATCATCCACCAGGTCTCTAACCCCAAGCCTTAATCACCAAAGGCTCTAAAGAGTGATTCATGGCTCTGAAGAAGGATTTAATCCTAAACACGAATTGATGCCTGGCTTTGGATAAGTCTAGATTTGGATACACCTCTTGGCTACTGTGCTAACTCATTCTCCTGGTTTAGTAGGACATTGTTTAGAACGCTCGCCTTTAGTTAGTAAAAACCAGGCTCAAGATCTGTTGATGGCATATGAGAATTGTAATATTTGTTTTTTCTTTCTTAGTTTTTGTTCTATTTGTTCTTGTTTTTTCCTTCACGTTTTCTTTGTCTTTTTTATGTTTATACTAGGTAATATACTTTATATTCCAACGGAGGGTTAAAGCTAGTATAAGGGTCTGAATTAAGGACCCCTACTTTCCATTTCATTTTTTGTATGGTTTCATTCATATTGTGCCAATCACTGCAGCAAAGAAAACCAATTAAATAGCTTTTTCATCTTTGTTTTCTTTTTGCAGCATCCAGCTTCTTCACCATTTAAAAGACTTTCTCAATGTCATGTATAAGATAGAGACTCGTCATAAAGATGTGGATGATAATGGCAAGACAACATCAGAAGTCCTTTTTGTTGAGGAGTTGAATTCAGGAACATAAGTGAAATATTTATTTTAAAAAGTAGCTATTGTAAGTTTTCTTCTATTCTTAATTATCAAATCGATATCTGTTATCATCCTAAAAAGTAGCTGAAAACAAAGGTCAGTACCTGAGAAAACATTAAATGTTTTATATTGTGTAAATGTTTTAAATTTTATCTAAAGGATGAAATGTTGAAATTAGAATTAGAAGACTACCATTGTACAACGGGATCTTCCTGACCAAATTTAATTAACAATTGTAATTCAGTAAATTACTCTAAATTTTCAAAATTTTCTAAGTAGCAAGCTTGGATGGCAAAGTACACTTAGCCAACAGTTTTCATTGCTGATTGTTTCAATGTTGTTCAAGTCTTCGTAAGGTAAGGTAGTTAGTTTGTTAAGCTTGTTGGTTTAGTTAGTTTAGTTCGTTTAGTTAGTTTAGTTGATTTAGTTAGTTAAGTTACTTAGTTGATTTACCTAATTTAGTTAATTTAGTAAGCTTAGTTAATTTAGTTATTTTAGTTACTTAGTTAATTTACTTAATTTAGTTAGTTCAGTTAGTTTAGTTAATTTAGTTAGTTTAGTTAGTTAGTTTAGTTAGTTTAGTTAGTTTAGTTAGTTTAGTTGATTTAGTTAGTTTAGTTAGTTTAGTTCGTTTAGTTAGTTTAGTTGATTTAGTTAGTTTAGTTACTTAGTTGATTTACCTAATTTAGTCAATTTAGTAAGCTTAGTTAATTTATTTATTTTAGTTACTTAGTTAATTTACTTAATTTAGTTAGTTCAGTTAGTTTAGTTAATTTAGTTAGTTTAGTTAGTTAGTTTAGTTAGTTTAGTTAGTTTAGTTGATTTAGTTAGTTTAGTTAGTTTAGTTCGTTTAGTTAGTTTAGTTGATTTAGTTAGTTAAGTTACTTAGTTGATTTACCTAATTTAGTTAATTTAGTAAGCTTAGTTAATTTAGTTATTTTAGTTACTTAGTTGATTTACTTGATTTAGTTAGTTCAGTTAGTTCAGTTAGTTTAGTTAGTTTAGTTGGTTTAGTTAGTTTAGTTGGTTTAGTTTAGTCAGTTTAGTTAGTTTAGTTATTTTAGTTACTTTAGTTACTTTAGTTAATTTACTTAATTTACTTAATTTAGTAAGTTTAGTTAGTTTAGTTAGTTTAGTTAGTTTAGTTCGTTTTTATTGATTAGTTTGTTTAGTTTAGTTTGTCTAGTTAGTTTAGTTTGTTTAGTTTATTTTGTCTAGTTAGTTTAGTTTGTTAAGTTTGTTGGTTTAGGTAATTTAGTCATGGTTTATAGAAATAGATGGTTAGGAAACCTATTGTTGTATCTTTTTGTGTTAGTTTTTCAAAATTGAGAGTGCACAATTTTTGTGTTTCGCAATTGTTTCAGCCAACAAGGTCATGGTTGAGCGAATAGACCAAAACACTTCTTTTGGTTCCCTATCCAGAAGTATTCGTTATTTAGAGGAGATTTAATAATTCACAGTATCATGTAGGAAATATTTACATGTAAACTTTTCACAGTAAAGAGAGAGATTAAGACATTCGTTGTGCACTTTCAAGTAGTGCTCAACATCAACTGTGAAACAAAGACGTACAACAATGGGTTTGCTAACCATCTATTTCTATAAACCATGTTTTAGTTAGTTCAGTTAGTTTAGTTAGTTTAGTTAGTTTAGTTAGTTTAGTTAGTTTAGTTGGTTTAGTTAGTTAAGTTAGTTTAATCTATTTAGTTTAGTTAGTTTAGGTAGTTTAGTTAGTTAAGTTAGTTTAATCTATTTAGTTTAGTTAGTTTAGTTAGTTTAGTTAGTTAAGTTAGTTTAATCTATTTAGTTTAGTTAGTTTAGTTAGTTTAGTTAGTTTAGTTAGTTAAGTTAGTTTAATCTATTTAGTTTAGTTAGTTTAGTTAGTTTAGTTAGTTAAGTTAGTTTAATCTATTTAGTTTAGTTAGTTTAGGTAGTTTAGATAGTGTTTAGTTAGTTTAGTTAGTTTAGTTAGTTTTTATTGATTAGTTTTTTAGTTTAGTTTGTCTAGTTAGTTTAGTTCGTTTAGTTCAGTTGGTCTAGTTAGTTTAGTTAGTTTAGTTTAATTAGTTGGTTTCTTTAATTAGTTTGTTTAGCTAAATCTCACTAGTGACGTCATCGATCACGTGATCACTTGGTAACCCCCACCAAATTAAGCTCCTTTCAGACCCACACCTATTACCAAAAGTCCCACCCCCGATACCTCGATCCCCCTTGAGGCCACCCAAAAAAACCGTTTTACATTGGTAATCCATAGGAATTTTGTAACCACCAAGCTCACCATCAGAAGAGGTTTTATGTTGATATCACTTTTATGTAATGTTTAGAAAACAAAAGTGTAACCATACAAGGAATCGAATTGCGGTCCAAACATGCATAGGCCTTGGCTTTGTCCACTTAGCCACCCAATTTTTCTAAATATAAGGGGTATAACTTTTGTATCATTTCTACAAAACATTATGAATCTTAAAAATCAAAAGTTTTACCGTACAACATATAGAACTACTTCAAAATCCTATGCCATTGGCTACGTCCAATAGGCCTTTCTAAATCAGACCTTTCTTAACAGACAGATTTTACTTTTGTATCACTTTTAACAAAAATTTTAAATCTTAGAAATCAAACGCCTTAACTAACAAGGGCTCGAACTATGAAAAAGTATAACTTTTGTATTATTTTCACCAAACATCATAAATCTTAGAAATCAAAAGTCTTACATTACAAGGGCTCGAACTAGGACTGTAAGTAGATTAATTTAACTCTATTATAGGCTCAAAAAATTTTAAATTTTAATTCCAAATCTCAAATATTAATGGACCTAAGACAAAGTGGAAGAGTTACATATCAATTTCAAAGTAAACAGCGTTTATTTCTCTGTTTTTCCCTCGAAAAAGCTTGTTTTCTTCTAAGAGGAAATATACATCTGAGTGGAAGCACTGGTTTTAGGCAAGTCAGTTTTGAGCATTTTCAGGTAAAATTGGTTGGTGTAAAAATTAAAAATATTCTGAAAAACGCTTATTTCTTACTAATTCTTTCCACAAACCATAGTACTTATACGAATTTATGGATTTTATGGAATTTAAACGAATTTCAACGGAATTTACTAGAGATTTATAGGGTTAATAGCATGTTCAGAGTTTAAGGAATGTATGGAATGTGCAGTGCTTTCTCCCTCAAAGCTTTTTCTACATGAAAAGGGAAATTACCTAAAGCTTTCCTTACTTTTATCCAATTTCCTAATTGTATCCCACAAATTTACCTCTATATACTTTTCCTGATATGTTTCCAAGAAACTCCGTACGAAAATTTGGTGAACTTGAGAAGTTCCTGCCAATTTATATGGCTATATTTTGTGATCCACTATCCAGTTGAACATATGAATAATATGGGCCAAGAAATCTTCAAAGGCGTTATGATTAACCTCTTGTGTTTGATAATAGTTGGCCTAAAGTAAATGGTCCCAAATGGAATTCTTTTTACCAAGCACAGTTCATGCATTCAAAAAATCTTTAATACGCAAAAAAAATTTGAAATTGTTGTCCAGAATCTCCAATATTGAAAGGCCTTAGACAAAGTGGGAGAGATTTATATCAATTTCAAAGTAAACAGCGTTTATTTCTCTGTTTTTCCCTCGAAAAAGCTTGTTTTCTTCTAAAATATACATCTGAGTGGAAGCACTGGTTTCAGGCAAGTCAGTTTTGAGCATTTTCAGGTAAAATTGGTTAGTGTAAAAATTAAAAATATTCTGAAAAACGCTTATTTCTTACTAATTCTTGCCACAAACCATAGTACTTATGCCAATTTATGGATTTTATGGAATTTAAACGAATTTCAACGGAATTTACTAGAGATTTATAGGGTTAATAGCATGTTCAGAGTTTAAGGAATGTATGGAATGTGCAGTGCTTTTTCCCTCAAAGTTTTCCGTAGTTGAAGAAGAAAATTACCTAAAGCTTTCCTTACTTTTATCCAATTTCCTATTTGTATTTCACAAATTTACCTCTATATACTTTTCCTGATATGTTTCCAAGAAACTCCGTATGAAGATTTGGTAAACTTGAGAAGTTTCTGCCAATTTATATGGCCGTATTTTGTGTTCCACTTTCCAGTTGAATATATGAATACTAGGGGCGAAGAAATCTTTAAAGGCGTTATGGTTAACCTCTTATGTTTGATCATAGTTGGCCTAAAGTAATTGGTCCCAAATTGAATTCTTTTTACCAAGGACTGTTCATGGATTCATAACAATCTTTAATACGCTCAGAAAATTTGAAATTGTAGTTCAGAATCTCCAATATTAATGGGCCTTAGACAAAGTAGGAGAGATATATATCAATTTCAAAGTAAACAGCGTTTATTTCTCTGTTTTTCCCTCGAAAAAGCTTGTTTTCTTCTAAGAGGAAATATACATCTGAGTGGAAGCACTGGTTTTAGGCAAGTCAGTTTTGAGCATTTTCAGGTAAAATTGGTTGGTGTAAAAATTAAAAATATTCTGTAAAACGCTTATTTCTTACTAATTCTTGCCACAAACCATAGTACTTATACAGATTTATGGATTTTATGGAATTTAAACGAATTTAAACGGAATTCACTAGAGATTTATAGGGTTAATAGCATGTTCAGAGTTTAAGGAATGTATGGAATGTGCAGTGCTTTCTCTCTCGAAGCTTTTTCTAGATGAAGAAGAAAATTACCTAAAGCTTTCCTTACTTTTATCCTATTTCCTATTTGTATTTCACAAATTTACCTCTATATACTTTTCCTGATATGTTTCCAAGAAACTCCGTATGAAGATTTGGTAAACTTGAGAAGTTCCTGCCAATTTATATGGCCGTATTTTGTGTTCCACTATCCAGTTGAATATATGAATACTAGGGGCGAAGAAATCTTCAAAGGCGTTATGGTTAACCTCTTGTGTTTGATCATAGTTGGCCTAAAGTAATTGGTCCCAAATTGAATTCTTTTTACCAAGGACTGTTCATGGATTCATAAAAATCTTTAATACGCTCAGAAAATTTGAAATTGTAGTTCAGAATCTCCAATATTAATGGGCCTTAGAAAAAGTAGGAGAGATATATATCAATTTCAAAGTAAACAGCGTTTATTTCTCTGTTTTTCCCTCGAAAAAGCTTGTTTTCTTCTAAGAGGAAATATACATCTGAGTGGAAGCACTGGTTTTAGGCAAGTCAGTTTTGAGCATTTTCAGGTAAAATTGGTTGGTGTAAAAATTAAAAATATTCTGAAAAACGCTTATTTCTTACTAATTCTTGCCACAAACCATAGTACTTATACGGATTTATGGATTTTATGGAATTTCAATGAGTTTGAACGGAATTTACTAGAGATTTATAGGGTTAATAGCATGTTCAGAGTTTAAGGAATGTATGGAATGTGCAGTGCTTTCTCCCTCGAAGCTTTTTCTAGATGAAGAAGAAAATTACCTAAAGCTTTCCTTACTTTTATCCAATTTCCTAATTGTATCCCTCAAATTTACCTCTATATACTTTTCCTGATATGTTTCCAAGAAACTCTGTATGAAAATTTGGTGAACTTGAGAAGTTCCTGCCAATTTATATGGCCGTATTTTGTGTTCCACTATCCAGTTGAATATATGAATACTAGGGGCGAAGAAATTTTCAAAGGCGTTATGGTTAACCTCTTGTGTTTGATCATAGTTGGCCTAAAGTAATTGGTCCCAAATTGAATTCTTTTTACCAAGGACTGTTCATGGATTCATAAAAATCTTTAATACGCTCAGAAAATTTGAAATTGTAGTTCAGAATCTCCAATATAAATGGGCCTTAGACAAAGTAGGAGAGATATATATCAATTTCAAAGTAAACAGCGTTTATTTCTCTGTTTTTCCCTCGAAAAAGCTTGTTTTCTTCTAAGAGGAAATATACATCTGAGTGGAAGCACTGGTTTTAGGCAAGTCAGTTTTGAGCATTTTCAGGTAAAATTGGTTGGTGTAAAAATTAAAAATATTCTGAAAAACGCTTATTTCTTACTAATTCTTGCCACAAACCATAGTACTTATACGGATTTATGGATTTTATGGAATTTCAATGAGTTTGAACGGAATTTACTAGAGATTTATAGGGTTAATAGCATGTTCAGAGTTTAAGGAATGTATGGAATGTGCAGTGCTTTCTCTCTCGAAGCTTTTTCTAGATGAAGAAGAAAATTACCTAAAGCTTTCCTTACTTTTATCCAATTTCCTAATTGTATCCCTCAAATTTACCTCTATATACTTTTCCTGATATGTTTCCAAGAAACTTTGTATGAAAACTTGGTTAACTTGAGAAGGTCCTGCCAATTTATATGGCCGTATTTTGTGTTCCACTATCCAGTTGAATATATGAATACTAGGGGCGAAGAAATTTTCAAAGGCGTTATGGTTAACCTCTTGTGTTTGATCATAGTTGGCCTAAAGTAATTGGTCCCAAATTGAATTCTTTTTACCAAGGACTGTTCATGGATTCATAAAAATCTTTAATACGCTCAGAAAATTTGAAATTGTAGTTCAGAATCTCCAATATAAATGGGCCTTAGACAAAGTAGGAGAGATATATATCAATTTCAAAGTAAACAGCGTTTATTTCTCTGTTTTTCCCTCAAAAAAGCTTGTTTTCTTCTACGAGGAAATATACATCTGAGTGGAAGCACTGGTTTTAGGCAAGTCAGTTTTGAGCATTTTCAGGTAAAATTGGTTGGTGTAAAAATTAAAAATATTCTGAAAAACGCTTATTTCTTACTAATTCTTGCCACAAACCATAGTACTTATAGGGATTTATGGATTTTATGGAATTTCAAGGAATTTAAACGGAATTTACTAGAGATTTATAGGGTTAATAGCATGTTTAGAGTTTAAGGAATGTATGGAATGTGCAGTGCTTTCTCCATCAAAGCTTTTTCTAGATGAAGAAGAAAATTACCTAAAGCTTTCCTTACTTTTATCCAATTTCGTAATTGTATCCCACAAATTTACCTCTATATACTTTTCCTGATATGTTTCCAAGAAACTCCGTATGAAGATTTGGTAAACTTCAGAAGTTCCTGCCAATTTATATGGCTATATTTTGTGATCCACTATCCAGTTGAACATATGAATAATATGGGCCAAGAAATCTTCAAAGGCGTTATGATTAACCTCTTGTGTTTGATCATAGTTGGCCTAAAGTAAATGGTCCGAAATTGAATTCTTTTTACCAAGGACTGTTAATGAATTCATAACAATCTTTAATACGCTCAGAAAATTTGAAATAGTAGTTCAGAATCTCCAATATTAATGGGCCTTAGACAAAGTAGGAGGGATACATATCAATTTCAAAGTAAACAGCGTTTATTTCTCTGTTTTTCCCTCAAAAAAGCTTGTTTTCTTCTAAGAGGAAATATACATCTGAGTGGAAGCACTGGTTTTAGGCAAGTCAGTTTTGAGCATTTTCAGGTAAAATTGGTTGGTGTAAAAATTAAAAATATTCTGAAAAACGCTTATTTCTTACTAATTCTTGCCACAAACCATAGTACTTATAGGGATTTATGGATTTTATGGAATTTCAAGGAATTTAAACGGAATTTACTAGAGATTTATAGGGTTAATAGCATGTTTAGAGTTTAAGGAATGTATGGAATGTGCAGTGCTTTCTCCATCAAAGCTTTTTCTAGATGAAAAGAAAATTACCTAAAGCATTCCTCACTTTTATCCAATTTCCTAATTGTATCCCACAAATTTACCTCTATATACTGTTCCTGATATGTTTCCAAAAAACTCCGTATGAAAATTTGGAGAACTTGAGAAGTTCCTGCCAATTTATATGGCTATATTTTGTGATCCACTATCCAGTTGAACATATGAATAATATGGGCCAAGAAATCTTCAAAGGCGTTATGATTAACCTCTTGTGTTTGATCATAGTTGGCCTAAAGTAAATGGTCCGAAATTGAATTCTTTTTACCAAGGACTGTTCATGAATTCATAACAATCTTTAATACGCTCAGAAAATTTGAAATTGTAGTTCAGAATCTCCAATATTAACGGGGCCTTAGACAAAGTAGGAGGGATACATATCAATTTCAAAGTAAACAGCGTTTATTTCTCTGTTTTTCCCTCAAAAAAGCTTGTTTTCTTCTAAGAGGAAATATACATCTGAGTGGAAGCACTGGTTTTAGGCAAGTCAGTTTTGAGCATTTTCAGGTAAAATTGGTTGGTGTAAAAATCAAAAATATTCTGAAAAACGCTTATTTCTTACTAATTCTTGCCACAAACCATAGTACTTATAGGGATTTATGGATTTTATGGAATTTCAATGAATTTCAACTGAATTTACTAGAGATTTATAGGGTTAATAGCATGTTCAGAGTTTAAGGAATGTATGGAATGTGCAGTGCTTTCTCCATCAAAGCTTTTTCTAGATGAAGAAGAAAATTACCTAAAGCTTTCCTTACTTTTATCCAATTTCCTAATTGTATCCCTCAAATTTACCTCTATATACTTTTCCTGATATGTTTCCAAGAAACTCCGTATGAAAATTTGGTGAACTTGAGAAGTTCCTGCCAATTTATATGGCCGTATTTTGTGTTCCACTATCCAGTTGAATATATGAATACTAGGGGCGAAGAAATTTTCAAAGGCGTTATGGTTAACCTCTTGTGTTTGATCATAGTTGGCCTAAAGTAATTGGTCCCAAATTGAATTCTTTTTACCAAGGACTGTTCATGGATTCATAAAAATCTTTAATACGCTCAGAAAATTTGAAATTGTAGTTCAGAATCTCCAATATAAATGGGCCTTAGACAAAGTAGGAGAGATATATATCAATTTCAAAGTAAACAGCGTTTATTTCTCTGTTTTTCCCTCGAAAAAGCTTGTTTTCTTCTAAGAGGAAATATACATCTGAGTGGAAGCACTGGTTTTAGGCAAGTCAGTTTTGAGCATTTTCAGGTAAAATTGGTTGGTGTAAAAATTAAAAATATTCTGTAAAACGCTTATTTCTTACTAATTCTTGCCACAAACCATAGTACTTATACAGATTTATGGATTTTATGGAATTTAAACGAATTTAAACGGAATTCACTAGAGATTTATAGGGTTAATAGCATGTTCAGAGTTTAAGGAATGTATGGAATGTGCAGTGCTTTCTCTCTCGAAGCTTTTTCTAGATGAAGAAGAAAATTACCTAAAGCTTTCCTTACTTTTATCCAATTTCCTAATTGTATCCCACAAATTTACCTCTATATACTTTTCCTGATATGTTTCCAAGAAACTCCGTATGAAGATTTGGTAAACTTGAGAAGTTCCTTCCAATTTATATGGCCGTATTTTGTGTTCCACTATCCAGTTAAACATATGAATACTAGGGGCGAAGAAATCTTCAAAGGCGTTATGGTTAACCTCTTGTGTTTGATCATAGTTGGCCTAAAGTAATTGGTCCCAAATTGAATTCTTTTTACCAAGGACTGTTCATGGATTCATAAAAATCTTTAATACGCTCAGAAAATTTGAAATTGTAGTTCAGAATCTCCAATATTAATGGGCCTTAGACAAAGTAGGAGAGATACATATCAATTTCAAAGTAAACAGCGTTTATTTCTCTGTTTTTCCCTCAAAAAAGCTTGTTTTCTTCTAAGAGGAAATATACATCTGAGTGGAAGCACTGGTTTTAGGCAAGTCAGTTTTGAGCATTTTCAGTTAAAATTGGTTGGTGTAAAAATTAAAAATATTCTGAAAAACGCTTATTTCTTACTAATTCTTGCCACAAACCATAGTACTTATACGGATTTATGGATTTTATGGAATTTAAAAGAATTTAAACGGAATTCACTAGAGATTTATAGGGTTAATAGCATGTTCAGAGTTTAAGGAATGTATGGAATGTGCAGTGCTTTCTCCCTCGAAGCTTTTTCTAGATGAAGAAGAAAATTACCTAAAGCTTTCCTTACTTTTATCCAATTTCCTAATTGTATCCCACAAATTTACCTCTATATACTTTTCTTGATATGTTTCCAAGAAACTCCGTATGAAGATTTGGTAAACTTGAGAAGTTCCTTCCAATTTATATGAAGTTTGGGGTTTCGATGAATGGGCAAAGCTGGAAACTCTACATCTTAAAGCTTGCAAATATGCTTTGGGTGTGAGATCTAATACAACAACAGATGCTATTTATGCAGAACTGGGAAGGATGAGTCTTCAACGCTATCGACATATAAGCATATTAAAATTCTATACAAGAATTTCCCTATTGAGTTCCGAACGATATGCCAGTAAAGCTTTTAGTATGCTTGTAAAAGATACAGACTCTGGCTGCTCGAATTGGGTCTCCCAGGCTCGTGATTTACAAACACGCTATGAAATACAGCAATCAGATAACCGTTTAATAATTAAATCAAAAGTTAGGAAGAACTTTGAACAAGACATTTTACAAAAGTTAAATGAACACATTACAGAAGATAAAAAATTACATTTATATGCTTCTTTTAAGACCACTTTCAAATTTGAGGCATATCTTGACTTTCTGCCAAATTTTAAAGTCAGAAGCACATTGGCAAAACTTAGAGTTAGTGCTCATAATCTTCAAATTGAAACAGGTCGATTTAACAAAATCAAAACACCCCGAGAAGAAAGATTTTGCATATATTGTAAAACACAAAATGTATCTTCAGTTGAAAATGAAGTGCATTTTCTTTTGTCATGTCCCCTTTATAGAGATGAAAGAAAAAATTTCTTGGATACAATTCACAGAATTGCTCCAAGTACAATGTCACTAAATGACCAAAATATGTTTATCTGGCTAATGAGCCAGGAAGACTATAAGACAACAAAACTTTTAGGCAATTTCTGTAAAAAATTATTTGACAAAAGAACCAGATACTTCAATAACCCTGTTAATTCTTAACTACTAAAAGTTTTATTGATATATGGGATTATCAGAGCGATATTTGCCCTCATGTAATTAATTTCTTGTTTTATATTTAAACAAATTGTTGTATTTCATAAACTTATTCTTACATTAGTTACGTATTAAGTTGTGTTGTTAATTTTTTTTTAAAAAGCTGTAAAATTGTAAGCAGTTAAGGGCCATCTCGGCCTACACACTTGATTTTCAAAAAAAAAAAAAAAAAAAAAAAATATGGCCGTATTTTGTGTTCCACTATCCAGTTAAACATATGAATAATATGGGCCAATAAATCTTCAATGGCGTTATACTTAACCTCTGTTGTTTGATCAAAGTTGGCCTAAAGTAAATAGTCCCAAATGGAATTCTTTTTACCAAGGACAGTTAATGGATTCAAAAAAATCTTTAATACGCACAGAAAATTTGAATTTGTAGTTCAGAATCTCCAATATTAATGGGCCTTAGACAAAGTAGGAGAGATATATATCAATTTCAAAGTAAACAGCGTTTATTTCTCTGTTTTTCCCTCAAAAAAGCTTGTTTTCTTCTACGAGGAAATATACATCTGAGTGGAAGCACTGGTTTTAGGCAAGTCGGTTTTGAGCATTTTCAGGTAAAATTGGTTGGTGTAAAAATTAAAAATATTCTGAAAAACGCTTATTTCTTACTAATTCTTGCCACAAACCATAGTACTTATAGGGATTTATGGATTTTATGGAATTTCAAGGAATTTAAACGGAATTTACTAGAGATTTATAGGGTTAATAGCATGTTTAGAGTTTAAGGAATGTATGGAATGTGCAGTGCTTTCTCCATCAAAGCTTTTTCTAGATGAAGAAGAAAATTACCTAAAGCTTTCCTTACTTTTATCCAATTTCGTAATTGTATCCCACAAATTTACCTCTATATACTTTTCCTGATATGTTTCCAAGAAACTCCGTATGAAGATTTGGTAAACTTCAGAAGTTCCTGCCAATTTATATGGCTATATTTTGTGATCCACTATCCAGTTGAACATATGAATAATATGGGCCAAGAAATCTTCAAAGGCGTTATGATTAACCTCTTGTGTTTGATCATAGTTGGCCTAAAGTAAATGGTCCGAAATTGAATTCTTTTTACCAAGGACTGTTAATGAATTCATAACAATCTTTAATACGCTCAGAAAATTTGAAATAGTAGTTCAGAATCTCCAATATTAATGGGCCTTAGACAAAGTAGGAGGGATACATATCAATTTCAAAGTAAACAGCGTTTATTTCTCTGTTTTTCCCTCAAAAAAGCTTGTTTTCTTCTAAGAGGAAATATACATCTGAGTGGAAGCACTGGTTTTAGGCAAGTCAGTTTTGAGCATTTTCAGGTAAAATTGGTTGGTGTAAAAATTAAAAATATTCTGAAAAACGCTTATTTCTTACTAATTCTTGCCACAAACCATAGTACTTATAGGGATTTATGGATTTTATGGAATTTCAAGGAATTTAAACGGAATTTACTAGAGATTTATAGGGTTAATAGCATGTTTAGAGTTTAAGGAATGTATGGAATGTGCAGTGCTTTCTCCATCAAAGCTTTTTCTAGATGAAGAAGAAAATTACCTAAAGCATTCCTCACTTTTATCCAATTTCCTAATTGTATCCCACAAATTTACCTCTATATACTGTTCCTGATATGTTTCCAAAAAACTCCGTATGAAAATTTGGAGAACTTGAGAAGTTCCTGCCAATTTATATGGCTATATTTTGTGATCCACTATCCAGTTGAACATATGAATAATATGGGCCAAGAAATCTTCAAAGGCGTTATGATTAACCTCTTGTGTTTGATCATAGTTGGCCTAAAGTAAATGGTCCGAAATTGAATTCTTTTTACCAAGGACTGTTCATGAATTCATAACAATCTTTAATACGCTCAGAAAATTTGAAATTGTAGTTCAGAATCTCCAATATTAACGGGGCCTTAGACAAAGTAGGAGGGATACATATCAATTTTAAAGTAAACAGCGTTTATTTCTCTGTTTTTCCCTCAAAAAAGCTTGTTTTCTTCTAAGAGGAAATATACATCTGAGTGGAAGCACTGGTTTTAGGCAAGTCAGTTTTGAGCATTTTCAGGTAAAATTGGTTGGTGTAAAAATCAAAAATATTCTGAAAAACGCTTATTTCTTACTAATTCTTGCCACAAACCATAGTACTTATAGGGATTTATGGATTTTATGGAATTTCAATGAATTTCAACTGAATTTACTAGAGATTTATAGGGTTAATAGCATGTTCAGAGTTTAAGGAATGTATGGAATGTGCAGTGCTTTCTCCATCAAAGCTTTTTCTAGATGAAGAAGAAAATTACCTAAAGCTTTCCTTACTTTTATCCAATTTCCTAATTGTATCCCTCAAATTTACCTCTATATACTTTTCCTGATATGTTTCCAAGAAACTCTGTATGAAAATTTGGTGAACTTGAGAAGTTCCTGCCAATTTATATGGCCGTATTTTGTGTTCCACTATCCAGTTGAATATATGAATACTAGGGGCGAAGAAATTTTCAAAGGCGTTATGGTTAACCTCTTGTGTTTGATCATAGTTGGCCTAAAGTAATTGGTCCGAAATTGAATTCTTTTTACCAAGGACTGTTCATGGATTCATAAAAATCTTTAATACGCTCAGAAAATTTGAAATTGTAGTTCAGAATCTCCAATATAAATGGGCCTTAGACAAAGTAGGAGAGATATATATCAATTTCAAAGTAAACAGCGTTTATTTCTCTGTTTTTCCCTCGAAAAAGCTTGTTTTCTTCTAAGAGGAAATATACATCTGAGTGGAAGCACTGGTTTTAGGCAAGTCAGTTTTGAGCATTTTCAGGTAAAATTGGTTGGTGTAAAAATTAAAAATATTCTGTAAAACGCTTATTTCTTACTAATTCTTGCCACAAACCATAGTACTTATACAGATTTATGGATTTTATGGAATTTAAACGAATTTAAACGGAATTCACTAGAGATTTATAGGGTTAATAGCATGTTCAGAGTTTAAGGAATGTATGGAATGTGCAGTGCTTTCTCTCTCGAAGCTTTTTCTAGATGAAGAAGAAAATTACCTAAAGCTTTCCTTACTTTTATCCTATTTCCTATTTGTATTTCACAAATTTACCTCTATATACTTTTCCTGATATGTTTCCAAGAAACTCCGTATGAAGATTTGGTAAACTTTAGAAGTTCCTGCCAATTTATATGGCCGTATTTTGTGTTCCACTATCCAGTTGAATATATGAATACTAGGGGCGAAGAAATCTTCAAAGGCGTTATGGTTAACCTCTTGTGTTTGATCATAGTTGGCCTAAAGTAATTGGTCCCAAATTGAATTCTTTTTACCAAGGACTGTTCATGGATTCATAAAAATCTTTAATACGCTCAGAAAATTTGAAATTGTAGTTCAGAATCTCCAATATTAATGGGCCTTAGACAAAGTAGGAGAGATACATATCAATTTCAAAGTAAACAGCGTTTATTTCTCTGTTTTTCCCTCGAAAAAGCTTGTTTTCTTCTAAGAGGAAATATACATCTGAGTGGAAGCACTGGTTTTAGGCAAGTCAGTTTTGAGCATTTTCAGGTAAAATTGGTTGATGTAAAAATTAAAAATATTCTGAAAAACGCTTATTTCTTACTAATTCTTGCCACAAACCATAGTACTTATACGGATTTATGGATTTTATGGAATTTAAACGAATTTAAACGGAATTCACTAGAGATTTATAGGGTTAATAGCATGTTCAGAGTTTAAGGAATGTATGGAATGTGCAGTGCTTTCTCCCTCGAAGCTTTTTCTAGATGAAGAAGAAAATTACCTAAAGCTTTCCTTACTTTTATCCAATTTCCTAATTGTATCCCACAGATTTACCTCTATATACTTTTCCTGATATGTTTCCAAGAAACTCCGTATGAAGATTTGGTAAACTTCAGAAGTTCCTTCCAATTTATATGGCCGTATTTTGTGTTCCACTATCCAGTTAAACATATGAATACTAGGGGCGAAGAAATCTTCAAAGGCGTTATGGTTAACCTCTTGTGTTTGATCATAGTTGGCCTAAAGTAATTGGTCCCAAATTGAATTCTTTTTACCAAGGACTGTTCATGGATTCATAAAAATCTTTAATACGCTCAGAAAATTTGAAATTGTAGTTCAGAATCTCCAATATTAATGGGCCTTAGACAAAGTAGGAGAGATACATATCAATTTCAAAGTAAACAGCGTTTATTTCTCTGTTTTTCCCTCAAAAAAGCTTGTTTTCTTCTAAGAGGAAATATACATCTGAGTGGAAGCACTGGTTTTAGGCAAGTCAGTTTTGAGCATTTTCAGGTAAAATTGGTTGGTGTAAAAATTAAAAATATTCTGAAAAACGCTTATTTCTTACTAATTCTTGCCACAAACCATAGTACTTATAGGGATTTATGGATTTTATGGAATTTAAAAGAATTTAAACGGAATTCACTAGAGATTTATAGGGTTAATAGCATGTTCAGAGTTTAAGGAATGTATGGAATGTGCAGTGCTTTCTCCCTCGAAGCTTTTTCTAGATGCAGAAGAAAATTACCTAAAGCTTTCCTTACTTTTATCCAATTTCCTAATTGTATCCCACAAATTTACCTCTATATACTTTTCCTGATATGTTTCCAAGAAACTCCGTATGAAGATTTGGTAAACTTGAGAAGTTCCTTCCAATTTATATGGCCGTATTTTGTGTTCCACTATCCAGTTAAACATATGAATAATATGGGCCAATAAATCTTCAATGGCGTTATACTTAACCTCTGTTGTTTGATCAAAGTTGGCCTAAAGTAAATAGTCCCAAATGGAATTCTTTTTACCAAGGACAGTTAATGGATTCAAAAAAATCTTTAATACGCACAGAAAATTTGAAATTGTAGTTCAGAATCTCCAATATAAATGGGCCTTAGACAAAGTAGGAGAGATATATATCAATTTCAAAGTAAACAGCGTTTATTTCTCTGTTTTTCCCTCAAAAAAGCTTGTTTTCTTCTACGAGGAAATATACATCTGAGTGGAAGCACTGGTTTTAGGCAAGTCAGTTTTGAGCATTTTCAGGTAAAATTGGTTGGTGTAAAAATTAAAAATATTCTGAAAAACGCTTATTTCTTACTAATTCTTGCCACAAACCATAGTACTTATACGGATTTATGGATTTTATGGAATTTCAATGAGTTTGAACGGAATTTACTAGAGATTTATAGGGTTAATAGCATGTTCAGAGTTTAAGGAATGTATGGAATGTGCAGTGCTTTCTCTCTCGAAGCTTTTTCTAGATGAAGAAGAAAATTACCTAAAGCTTTCCTTACTTTTATCCAATTTCCTAATTGTATCCCTCAAATTTACCTCTATATACTTTTCCTGATATGTTTCCAAGAAACTCTGTATGAAAATTTGGTGAACTTGAGAAGTTCCTGCCAATTTATATGGCCGTATTTTGTGTTCCACTATCCAGTTGAATATATGAATACTAGGGGCGAAGAAATTTTCAAAGGCGTTATGGTTAACCTCTTGTGTTTGATCATAGTTGGCCTAAAGTAATTGGTCCCAAATTGAATTCTTTTTACCAAGGACTGTTCATGGATTCATAAAAATCTTTAATACGCTCAGAAAATTTGAAATTGTAGTTCAGAATCTCCAATATAAATGGGCCCTAGACAAAGTAGGAGAGATATATATCAATTTCAAAGTAAACAGCGTTTATTTCTCTGTTTTTCCCTCAAAAAAGCTTGTTTTCTTCTAAGAAGAAATATACATCTGAGTGGAAGCACTGGTTTTAGGCAAGTCAGTTTTGAGCATTTTCAGGTAAAATTGGTTGGTGTAAAAATTAAAAATATTCTGAAAAACGCTTATTTCTTACTAATTCTTGCCACAAACCATAGTACTTATAGGGATTTATGGATTTTATGGAATTTCAAGGAATTTAAACGGAATTTACTAGAGATTTATAGGGTTAATAGCATGTTTAGAGTTTAAGGAATGTATGGAATGTGCAGTGCTTTCTCCATCAAAGCTTTTTCTAGATGAAGAAGAAAATTACCTAAAGCTTTCCTTACTTTTATCCAATTTCGTAATTGTATCCCACAAATTTACCTCTATATACTTTTCCTGATATGTTTCCAAGAAACTCCGTATGAAGATTTGGTAAACTTCAGAAGTTCCTGCCAATTTATATGGCTATATTTTGTGATCCACTATCCAGTTGAACATATGAATAATATGGGCCAAGAAATCTTCAAAGGCGTTATGATTAACCTCTTGTGTTTGATCATGGTTGGCCTAAAGTAAATGGTCCGAAATTGAATTCTTTTTACCAAGGACTGTTAATGAATTCATAACAATCTTTAATACGCTCAGAAAATTTGAAATAGTAGTTCAGAATCTCCAATATTAATGGGCCTTAGACAAAGTAGGAGGGATACATATCAATTTCAAAGTAAACAGCGTTTATTTCTCTGTTTTTCCCTCAAAAAAGCTTGTTTTCTTCTAAGAGGAAATATACATCTGAGTGGAAGCACTGGTTTTAGGCAAGTCAGTTTTGAGCATTTTCAGGTAAAATTGGTTGGTGTAAAAATTAAAAATATTCTGAAAAACGCTTATTTCTTACTAATTCTTGCCACAAACCATAGTACTTATAGGGATTTATGGATTTTATGGAATTTCAAGGAATTTAAACGGAATTTACTAGAGATTTATAGGGTTAATAGCATGTTTAGAGTTTAAGGAATGTATGGAATGTGCAGTGCTTTCTCCATCAAAGCTTTTTCTAGATGAAGAAGAAAATTACCTAAAGCATTCCTCACTTTTATCCAATTTCCTAATTGTATCCCACAAATTTACCTCTATATACTGTTCCTGATATGTTTCCAAAAAACTCCGTATGAAAATTTGGAGAACTTGAGAAGTTCCTGCCAATTTATATGCCTATATTTTGTGATCCACTATCCAGTTGAACATATGAATAATATGGGCCAAGAAATCTTCAAAGGCGTTATGATTAACCTCTTGTGTTTGATCATAGTTGGCCTAAAGTAAATGGTCCGAAATTGAATTCTTTTTACCAAGGACTGTTCATGAATTCATAACAATCTTTAATACGCTCAGAAAATTTGAAATTGTAGTTCAGAATCTCCAATATTAATGGGCCTTAGACAAAGTAGAAGAGATACATATCAATTTCAAAGTAAACAGCGTTTATTTCTCTGTTTTTCCCTCAAAAAAGCTTGTTTTCTTCTAAGAGGAAATATACGTCTGAGTGGAAGCACTGGTTTTAGGCAAGTCAGTTTTGAGCATTTTCAGGTAAAATTGGTTGGTGTAAAAATTAGAAATATTCTGAAAAACGCTTATTTCTTACTAATTCTTGCCACAAACCATAGTACTTATAGGGATTTATGGATTTTATGGAATTTCAATGAATTTCAACTGAATTTACTAGAGATTTATAGGGTTAATAGCATGTTCAGAGTTTAAGGAATGTATGGAATGTGCAGTGCTTTCTCCATCAAAGCTTTTTCTAGATGAAGAAGAAAATTACCTAAAGCTTTCCTTACTTTTATCCAATTTCCTAATTGTATCCCTCAAATTTACCTCTATATACTTTTCCTGATATGTTTCCAAGAAACTCTGTATGAAAATTTGGTGAACTTGAGAAGTTCCTGCCAATTTATATGGCCGTATTTTGTGTTCCACTATCCAGTTGAATATATGAATACTAGGGGCGAAGAAATTTTCAAAGGCGTTATGGTTAACCTCTTGTGTTTGATCATAGTTGGCCTAAAGTAATTGGTCCCAAATTGAATTCTTTTTACCAAGGACTGTTCATGGATTCATAAAAATCTTTAATACGCTCAGAAAATTTGAAATTGTAGTTCAGAATCTCCAATATAAATGGGCCTTAGAAAAAGTAGGAGAGATATATATCAATTTCAAAGTAAACAGCGTTTATTTCTCTGTTTTTCCCTCAAAAAAGCTTGTTTTCTTCTATGAGGAAATATACATCTAAATGGAAGCACTGGTTTTAGGCAAGTCAGTTTTGAGCATTTTCAGGTAAAATTGGTTGGTGTAAAAATTAAAAATATTCTGAAAAACGCTTATTTCTTACTAATTCTTGCCACAAACCATAGTACTTATAGGGATTTATGGATTTTATGGAATTTCAAGGAATTTAAACGGAATTTACTAGAGATTTATAGGGTTAATAGCATGTTTAGAGTTTAAGGAATGTATGGAATGTGTAGTGCTTTCTCCATCAAAGCTTTTTCTAGATGAAGAAGAAAATTACCTAAAGCTTTCCTTACTTTTATCCAATTTCCTAATTGTATCCAACAAATTTACCTCTATATACTGTTCCTGATATGTTTCCAAAAAACTCCGTATGAAAATTTGGAGAACTTGAGAAGTTCCTGCCAATTTATATGGCTATATTTTGTGATCCACTATCCAGTTGAACATATGAATAATATGGGCCAAGAAATCTTCAAAGGCGTTATGATTAACCTCTTGTGTTTGATCATAGTTGGCCTAAAGTAAATGGTCCGAAATTGAATTCTTTTTACCAAGGACTGTTCATGAATTCATAACAATCTTTAATACGCTCAGAAAATTTGAATTTGTAGTTCAGAATCTCCAATATAAATGGGCCTTAGACAAAGTAGGAGAGATATATATCAATTTCAAAGTAAACAGCGTTTATTTCTCTGTTTTTCCCTCAAAAAAGCTTGTTTTCTTCTAAGAGGAAATATACATCTGAGTGGAAGCACTGGTTTTAGGCAAGTCAGTTTTGAGCATTTTCAGGTAAAATTGGTTGGTGTAAAAATTAAAAGTATTCTGAAAAACGCTTATTTCTTACTAATTCTTGCCACAAACCATAGTACTTATAGGGATTTATGGATTTTATGGAATTTCAATGAATTTCAACGGAATTTACTAGAGATTTATAGGGTTAATAGCATGTTTAGAGTTTAAGGAATGTATGGAATGTGCAGTGCTTTGTCCATCAAAGCTTTTTCTAGATGAAGAAGAAAATTACCTAAAGCTTTCCTTACTTTTATCCAATTTCCTAATGGTATCCTAGAAATTTACCTCTATATACTTTTTCTGATATGTTTCCAAGAAACTCCGTATGAAAATTTGGTGAACTTGAGAAGTTTCTGCCAATTTATATGGCTATATTTTGTGTTCCACTATCCAGTTGAATATATGAATACTAGGGGCGAAGAAATCTTCAAAGGCGTTATGGTTAACCTCTTGTGTTTGATCATAGTTGGCCTAAAATAATTGGTCCCAAATTGAAATCTTTTTACCAAGGACTGTTCATGAATGCATAACAATCTTTAATACGCTCAGAAAATTTGAAATTGTAGTTCAGAATATCCAATATTAATGGGCCTTAGACAAAGTAGGAGAGATACATATCAATTTTAAAGTAAACAGCGTTTATTTCTCTGTTTTTTCCTCAAAAAATCTTGTTTTCTTCTAAAAGGAAATATACATCTGAGTGGAAGCACTGGTTTTAGGCAAGTCAGTTTTGAGCATTTTCAGGTAAAATTGGTTGGTGTAAAAATTAGAAATATTCTGAAAAACGCTTATTTCTTACTAATTCTTGCCACAAACCATAGTACTTATAGGGATTTATGGATTTTATGGAATTTCAATGAATTTCAACTGAATTTACTAGAGATTTATAGGGTTAATAGCATGTTCAGAGTTTAAGGAATGTATGGAATGTGCAGTGCTTTCTCTCTCGAAGCTTTTTCTAGTTGACGAAGAAAATTACCTAAAGCTTTCCTTACTTTTGTCCAATTTCCTAATTGTATCCCTCAAATTTACCTCTATATACTTTTCCTGATATGTTTCCAAGAAACTCTGTATGAAAATTTGGTGAACTTGAGAAGTTTCTGCCAATTTATATGGCCGTATTTTGTGTTCCACTATCCAGTTGAATATATAAATACTAGGGGCGAAGAAATCTTCAAAGGCGTTATGGTTAACCTCTTGTGTTTGATCATAGTTGGCCTAAAGTAATTGGTCCCAAATTGAATTCTTTTTACCAAGGACTGTTCATGAATTCATAACAATCTTTAATACGCTCAGAAAATTTGAAATTGTAGTTCAGAATATCCAATATTAATGGGCCTTAGACAAAGTAGGAGAGATACATATCAATTTTAAAGTAAACAGCGTTTATTTCTCTGTTTTTCCCTCAAAAAAGCTTGTTTTCTTCTAAGAGGAAATATACATCTGAGTGGAAGCACTGGTTTTAGGCAAGTCAGTTTTGAGCATTTTCAGGTAAAATTGGTTGGTGTAAAAATTAGAAATATTCTGAAAAACGCATATTTATTACTAATTCTTGCCACAAACCATAGTACTTATAGGGATTTATGGATTTTATGGAATTTCAAGGAATTTAAACGGAATTTACTAGAGATTTATAGGGTTAATAGCATGTTTAGAGTTTAAGGAATGTATGGAATGTGCAGTGCTTTGTCCATCAAATTTTTTTCTAGATGACGAAGAAAATTACCTAAAGCTTTCCTTACTTTTGTCCAATTTCCTAATTGTATCCCTCAAATTTACCTCTATATACTTTTCCTGATATGTTTCCAAGAAACTCTGTATGAAAATTTAGTGAACTTGAGAAGTTTCTGCCAATTTATATGGCCGTATTTTGTGTTCCACTATCCAGTTGAATATATGAATACTAGGGGCGAAGAAATCTTCAAAGGCGTTATGGTTAACCTCTTGTGTTTGATCATAGTTGGCCTAAAGTAATTGGTCCCAAATTGAATTCTTTTTACCAAGGACTGTTCATGAATTCATAACAATCTTTAATACGCTCAGAAAATTTGAAATTGTAGTTCAGAATATCCAATATTAATGGGCCTTAGACAAAGTAGGAGGGATACATATCAATTTTAAAGTAAACAGCGTTTATTTCTCTGTTTTTCCCTCAAAAAAGCTTGTTTTCTTCTAAGAGGAAACATACATCTGAGTGGAAGCACTGGTTTTAGGCAAGTCAGTTTTGAGCATTTTCAGGTAAAATTGGTTGGTGTAAAAATTAGAAATATTCTGAAAAACGCATATTTATTACTAATTCTTGCCACAAACCATAGTACTTATAGGGATTTATGGATTTTATGGAATTTCAATGAATTTCAACGGAATTTACTAGAGATTTATAGGGTTAATAGCATGTTAAGAGTTTAAGGAATGTATGGAATGTGCAGTGCTTTGTCCATCAAAGCTTTTTCTAGATGACGAAGAAAATTACCTAAAGCTTTCCTTACTTTTATCCAATTTCCTAATGGTATCCCACAAATTTACCTCTATATACTTTTCCTGATATGTTTCCAAAAAACTCCGTATGAAAATTTGGTGAACTTGAGAAGTTTTTGCAAATTTATATGGCTATATTTTGTGTTCCACTATCCAGTTGAATAGATGAATACTAGGGGCGAAGAAATCTTCAAAGGCGTTATGGTTAACCTCTTGTGTTTGATCATAGTTGGCCTAAAGTAATTGGTCCCAAATTGAATTCTTTTTACCAAGGACTGTTCATGGATTCATAAAAATCTTTAATACGCTCAGAAAATTTGAAAGTGTAGTTCAGAATCTCCAATATTAATGGGCCTTAGACAAAGTAGGAGAGATATATATCAATTTCAAAGTAAACAGCGTTTATTTCTCTGTTTTTCCCTCAAAAAAGCTTGTTTTCTTCTAAGAGGAAATATACATCTGAGTGGAAGCACTGGTTTTAGGCAAGTCAGTTTTGAGCATTTTCAGGTAAAATTGGTTGGTGTAAAAATTAAAAATATTCTGAAAAACGCTTATTTCTTACTAATTCTTGCCACAAACCATAGTACTCATACGGATTTATGGATTTTATAGAATTTAAACGAATTTCAACGGAATTTACTAGAGATTTATAGGGTTAATAGCATGAGTTTAAGGAATGTATGGAATGTGCAGTGCTTTCTCCCTCGAAGCTTTTTCTAGATGAAGAAGAAAATTACCTAAAACTTTCCTTATCCTTATCAAATTTCCTAATTGTATCCCACAATTTTACCTCCATATATTTTACCTGATATGTTTCCAAGAAACTTTGTATGAAAACTTGGTTAACTTGAGAAGGTCCTGCCAATTTATATGGCCGTATTTCGTGTTCCACTATCCATTTGAATAGAAGATTAAAATGGGCCAAGGAAATCTTCAAAGGCGTTCAGGTTAACCCCTTTTGTTTTATCAAAGTTTGCCTAAAGTAAATGGTCTCAAATAGAATTCTTTCTACCCAGGACTGTGCATGGATTCATAAAAATCTTTAATACGCCAGAAAATTTGAAATTGTAGTTCAGAATCTCCAATATTAATGGGCCTTAGACAAAGAAGGAGAGTTATATATCAATTTCAAAATAATCAGCGTTTATTTCTCTGTTTTTCCTCAAAAAAGCTTGTTTTCTTCTAAGAGGAAATATACATCTAAGTGGAAGCACTGGTTTTAGGCAAATCAGTTTTGAGCATTTTCAGGTAAAATTGGTTGGTGTAAAAATTAAAAATATTCTGAAAAACGCTTATTTCTTATTAATTTTTGCCACAAACCATAGTGCTTATACGGAATCATAGATTTTATGGAATTTCAACGAATTTGAATTGAATTTACTAGAGATTTATAGGGTTAATAGTATGTTCAGGGTTTAAGGAATGTATGGAATGTGCAGTGCTTTCTCTCTCGAAGCTTTTTCTAGATGAAGAAGAAAATTACCTAAAGCTTTCCTTACTTTTATCCAATTTCCTAATTGTATCCCTCAAATTTACCTCTATATACTTTTCCTGATATGTTTCCAAGAAACTCCGTATGAAAATTTGGTGAACTTGAGAAGTTTCTGCCAATTTATATGGCCGTATTTTGTGTTCCACTATCCAGTTGAATATATGAATACTAGGGGCGAAGAAATCTTCAAAGGCGTTATAGTTAACCTCTTGTGTTTGATCATAGTTGGTCTAAAGTAATTGGTCCCAAATTGAATTCTTTTTACCAAGGACTGTTCATGAATTCATAACAATCTTTAATACGCTCAGAAAATTTGAAATTGTAGTTCAGAATCTCCAATATTAATGGGCCTTAGACAAAGTAGGAGAGATACATATCAATTTCAAAGTAAACAGCGTTTATTTCTCTGTTTTTCCCTCAAAAAAGCTTGTTTTCTTCTAAGAGGAAATATACATCTGAGTGGAAGCACTGGTTTTAGGCAAGTCAGTTTTGAGCATTTTCAGGTAAAATTGGTTGGTGTAAAAATTAGAAATATTCTGAAAAACGCATATTTATTACTAATTCTTGCCACAAACCATAGTACTTATAGGGATTTATGGATTTTATGGAGTTTCAATGAATTTCAACGGAATTTACTAGAGATTTATAGGGTTAATAGCATATTCAGAGTTTAAGGAATGTATGGAATGTGCAGTGCTTTCTCCATCAAAGCTTTTTCTAGATGAAGAAGAAAATTACCTAAATCTTTCCTTACTTTTATCCAATTTCCTAATTGTATCCCACAAATTTACCTCTATATACTTTTCCTGATATGTTTCCAAGAAACTCCGTATGAAAATTTGGTGAACTTGAGAAGTTTCTGCAAATTTATATGGCTATATTTTGTGTTCCACTATCCAGTTGAATAGATGAATACTAGGGGCGAAGAAATCTTCAAAGGCGTTATGGTTAACCTCTTGTGTTTGATCATAGTTGGCCTAAAGTAATTGGTCCCAAATTGAATTCTTTTTACCAAGGACTGTTCATGGATTCATAAAAATCTTTAATACGCTCAGAAAATGTGAAATTGTAGTTCAGAATCTCCAATATTAATGGGCCTTAGACAAAGTAGGAGAGATATATATCAATTTCAAAGTAAACAGCGTTTATTTCTCTGTTTTTCCCTCAAAAAAGCTTGTTTTCTTCTAAGAGGAAATATACATCTGAGTGGAAGCACTGGTTTTAGGCAAGTCAGTTTTGAGCATTTTCAGGTAAAATTGGTTGGTGTAAAAATTAAAAATATTCTGAAAAACGCTAATTTCTTACTAATTCTCGCCACAAACCATAGTGCTCATACGGATTTATGGATTTTATGGAATTCAAACGAATTTCAACGGAATTCACTAGAGATTTATAGGGTTAATAGCATGTTCAGAGTTTAAGGAATGTATGGAATGTGCAGTGCTTTCTCCCTCGAAGCTTTTTCTAGATGAAGAAGAAAATTACCTAAAGCTTTCCTTACTTTTATCCAATTTCCTAATTGTATCCCACAAATTTACCTCTATATACTTTTCCTGATATGTTTCCAAGAAACTCCGTATGAAGATTTGGTGAACTTGAGAAGTTCCTGCCAATTTATATGGCCGTATTTTGTGTTCCACTATCCAGTTAAACATATGAATAATATAAGCCAATAAATCTTCAATGGCGTTATACTTAACCTCTGGTGTTTGATCAAAGTTGGCCTAAAGTAATTGGTCCCAAATTGAATTCTTTTTACCAAGGACTGTTGATGGATTCATAAAAATCTTTAATACGCTCAGAAAATTTGAAATTGTAGTTCAGAATCTCCAATATTAATGGGCCTTAGACAAAGTAGGAGAGATATATATCAATTTCAAAGTAAACAGCGTTTATTTCTCTGTTTTTCCCTCAAAAAAGCTTGTTTTCTTCTACGAGGAAATATACATCTGAGTGGAAGCACTGGTTTTAGGCAAGTCAGTTTTGAGCATTTTCAGGTAAAATTGGTTGGTGTAAAAATTAAAAATATTCTGAAAAACGCTTATTTCTTACTAATTCTTGCCACAAACCATAGTACTTATACGGATTTATGGATTTTATGGAATTTCAATGAGTTTGAACGGAATTTACTAGAGATTTATAGGGTTAATAGCATGTTCAGAGTTTAAGGAATGTATGGAATATGCAGTGCTTTCTCTCTCGAAGCTTTTTCTAGATGAAGAAGAAAATTACCTAATGCTTTCCTTACTTTTATCCAATTTCCTAATTGTATCCCTCAAATTTACCTCTATATACTTTTCCTGATATGTTTCCAAGAAACTCTGTATGAAAATTTGGTAAACTTGAGAAGTTCGTGCCAATTTATATGGCCGTATTTTGTGTTCAACTATCCAGTTGAATATATGAATACTAGGGGCGAAGAAATTTTCAAAGGCGTTATGGTTAACCTCTTGTGTTTGATCATAGTTGGCCTAAAGTAATTGGTCCCAAATTGAATTCTTTTTACAAAGGACTGTTCATGGATTCATAAAAATCTTTAATACGCTCAGAAAATTTGAAATTGTAGTTCAGAATCTCCAATATAAATGGGCCTTAGACAAAGTAGGAGAGATACATATCAATTTCAAAGTAAACAGCGTTTATTTCTCTGTTTTTCCCTCAAAAAAGCTTGTTTTCTTCTAAGAGGAAATATACATCTGAGTGGAAGCACTGGTTTTAGGCAAGTCAGTTTTGAGCATTTTCAGGTAAAATTGGTTGGTGTAAAAATTAAAAATATTCTGAAAAACGCTTATTTCTTACTAATTCTTGCCACAAACCATAGTACTTATAGGGATTTATGGATTTTATGGAATTTCAATGAGTTTTAACGAAATTTACTAGAGATTTATAGGGTTAATAGCATGTTCAGAGTTTAAGGAATGTATGGAATGTGCAGTGCTTTCTTCCTCAAAGCTTTTTCTAGATGAAGAAGAAAATTACCTCAAGCTTTCCTTACTCTTATCCAATTTCCTAATTGTATCCCACAAATTTACCTCTATATACTTTTCCTGATATGTTTCCAACAAACTCCGTATGAAGATTTGGTAAACTTCAGAAGCTCCTGCCAATTTATATGGCTATATTTTGTGATCCACTATCCAGTTGAACATATGAATAATATGGGCCAAGAAATCTTCAAAGGCGTTATGATTAACCTCTTGTGTTTGATCATGGTTGGCCTAAAGTAAATGGTCCGAAATTGAATTCTTTTTACCAAGGACTGTTAATGAATTCATAACAATCTTTAATACGCTCAGAAAATTTGAAATTGTAGTTCAGAATCTCCAATATTAATGGGCCTTAGACAAAGTAGGAGGGATACATATCAATTTCAAAGTAAACAGCGTTTATTTCTCTGTTTTTCCCTCAAAAAAGCTTGTTTTCTTCTAAGAGGAAATATACATCTGAGTGGAAGCACTGGTTTTAGGCAAGTCAGTTTTGAGCATTTTCAGGTAAAATTGGTTGGTGTAAAAATTAAAAATATTCTGAAAAATGCTTATTTCTTACTAATTCTTGCCACAAACCATAGTACTTATAGGGATTTATGGATTTTATGGAATTTCAAGGAATTTAAACGGAATTTACTAGAGATTTATAGGGTTAATAGCATGTTTAGAGTTTAAGGAATGTATGGAATGTGCAGTGCTTTCTCCATCAAAGCTTTTTCTAGATGAAGAAGAAAATTACCTAAAGCATTCCTCACTTTTATCCAATTTCCTAATTGTATCCCACAAATTTACCTCTATATACTGTTCCTGATATGTTTCCAAAAAATTTCGTATGAAGATTTGGTAAACTTCAGAAGTTCCTGCCAATTTATATGGCTATATTTTGTGATCCACTATCCAGTTGAACATATGAATAATATGGGCCAAGAAATCTTCAAAGGCGTTATGATTAACCTCTTGTGTTTGATCATAGTTGGCCTAAAGTAAATGGTCCGAAATTGAATTCTTTCTACCAAGGACTGTTCATGAATTCATAACAATCTTTAATACGCTCAGAAAATTTGAAATTGTAGTTCAGAATCTCCAATATTAATGGGCCTTAGACAAAGTAGGAGGGATACATATCAATTTCAAAGTAAACAGCGTTTATTTCTCTGTTTTTCCCTCAAAAAAGCTTGTTTTCTTCTAAGAGGAAATATACATCTGAGTGGAAGCACTGGTTTTAGGCAAGTCAGTTTTGAGCATTTTCAGGTAAAATTGGTTGGTGTAAAAATTAAAAATATTCTGAAAAACGCTTATTTCTTACTAATTCTTGCCACAAACCATAGTACTTATACGGATTTATGGATTTTATTGAATTTCAAGGAATTTAAACGGAATTTACTAGAGATTTATAGGGTTAATAGCATGTTTAGAGTTTAAGGAATGTATGGAATGTGTAGTGCTTTCTCCATCAAAGCTTTTTCTAGATGAAGAAGAAAATTACCTAAAGCTTTCCTTACTTTTATCCAATTTCCTAATTGTATCCAACAAATTTACCTCTATATACTGTTCCTGATATGTTTCCAAAAAACTCCGTATGAAAATTTGGAGAACTTGAGAAGTTCCTGCCAATTTATATGCCTATATTTTGTGATCCACTATCCAGTTGAACATATGAATAATATGGGCCAAGAAATCTTCAAAGGCGTTATGATTAACCTCTTGTGTTTGATCATAGTTGGCCTAAAGTAAATGGTCCGAAATTGAATTCTTTTTACCAAGGACTGTTCATGAATTCATAACAATCTTTAATACGCTCAGAAAATTTGAATTTGTAGTTCAGAATCTCCAATATAAATGGGCCTTAGACAAAGTAGGAGAGATATATATCAATTTCAAAGTAAACAGCGTTTATTTCTCTGTTTTTCCCTCAAAAAAGCTTGTTTTCTTCTAAGAGGAAATATACATCTGAGTGGAAGCACTGGTTTTAGGCAAGTCAGTTTTGAGCATTTTCAGGTAAAATTGGTTGGTGTAAAAATTAAAAATATTCTGAAAAACGCTTATTTCTTACTAATTCTTGCCACAAACCATAGTACTTATAGAGATTTATGGATTTTATGGAATTTCAATGAATTTCAACGGAATTTACTAGAGATTTATAGGGTTAATAGCATGTTTAGAGTTTAAGGAATGTATGGAATGTGCAGTGCTTTGTCCATCAAAGCTTTTTCTAGATGAAGAAGAAAATTACCTAAAGCTTTCCTTACTTTTATCCAATTTCCTAATGGTATCCTAGAAATTTACCTCTATATACTTTTTCTGATATGTTTCCAAGAAACTCCGTATGAAAATTTGGTGAACTTGAGAAGTTTCTGCCAATTTATATGGCTATATTTTGTGTTCAACTATCCAGTTGAATAGATGAATACTAAGGGCGAAGAAATCTTCAAAGGCGTTATGGTTAACCTCTTGTGTTTGATCATAGTTGGCCTAAAGTAATTGGTCCCAAATTGAATTCTTTTTACCAAGGACGGTTCATGGATTCAAAAAAATCTTTAATACGCTCAGAAAATTTGAAATTGTAGTTCAGAATCTCCAATATTAATGGGCCTTAGACAAAGTAGGAGAGATATATATCAATTTCAAAGTAAACAGCGTTTATTTCTCTGTTTTTCCCTCAAAAAATCTTGTTTTCTTCTAAAAGGAAATATACATCTGAGTGGAAGCACTGGTTTTAGGCAAGTCAGTTTTGAGCATTTTCAGGTAAAATTGGTTGGTGTAAAAATTGAAAATATTCTGAAAAACGCTTATTTCTTACTAATTCTTGCCACAAACCATAGTACTTATACGGATTTATGGATTTTATTGAATTTCAATGAGTTTAAACGGAATTTACTAAAGATTTATAGGGTTAATAGCATGTTCAGAGTTTAAGGAATGTATGGAATGTGCAGTGCTTTCTCTCTCGAAGCTTTTTCTAGATGACGAAGAAAATTACCTAAAGCTTTCCTTACTTTTATCCAATTTCCTAATTGTATCCCTCAAATTAACCTCTATATACTTTTCCTGATATGTTTCCAAGAAACTCTGTATGAAAATTTGGTGAACTTGAGAAGTTTCTGCCAATTTATATGGCCGTATTTTGTGTTCCACTATCCAGTTGAATATATGAATACTAGGGGCGAAGAAATCTTCAAAGGCGTTATGGTTAACCTCTTGTGTTTGATCATAGTTGGCCTAAAATAATTGGTCCCAAATTGAAATCTTTTTACCAAGGACTGTTCATGAATGCATAACAATCTTTAATACGCTCAGAAAATTTGAAATTGTAGTTCAGAATATCCAATATTAATGGGCCTTAGACAAAGTAGGAGAGATACATATCAATTTTAAAGTAAACAGCGTTTATTTCTCTGTTTTTTCCTCAAAAAATCTTGTTTACTTCTAAAAGGAAATATACATCTGAGTGGAAGCACTGGTTTTAGGCAAGTCAGTTTTGAGCATTTTCAGGTAAAATTGGTTGGTGTAAAAATTAAAAATATTCTGAAAACGCTTATTTCTTACTAATTCTTGCCACAAACCATAGTACTTATACGGATTTATGGATTTTATTGAATTTCAATGAGTTTAAACGGAATTTACTAGAGATTTATAGGGTTAATAGCATGTTCAGAGTTTAAGGAATGTATGGAATGTGCAGTGCTTTCTCTCTCGAAGCTTTTTCTAGATGACGAAGAAAATTACCTAAAGCTTTCCTTACTTTTGTCCAATTTCCTAATTGTATCCCTCAAATTTACCTCTATATACTTTTCCTGATATGTTTCCAAGAAACTCTGTATGAAAATTTGGTGAACTTGAGAAGTGCCTGCCAATTGATATGGCCGTATTTTGTGTTCCACTATCCAGTTGAATATATGAATACTAGGGGCGAAGAAATCTTCAAAGGCGTTATGGTTAACCTCTTGTGTTTGATCATAGTTGGCCTAAAGTAATTGGTCCCAAATTGAATTCTTTTTACCAAGGACTGTTCATGAATTCATAAAAATCTTTAATACGCTCAGAAAATTTGAAATTGTAGTTCAGAATATCCAATATTAATGGGCCTTAGACAAAGTAGGAGAGATATATATCAATTTCAAAGTAAACAGCGTTTATTTCTCTGTTTTTTCCTCAAAAAATCTTGTTTTCTTCTAAAAGGAAATATACATCTGAGTGGAAGCACTGGTTTTAGGCAAGTCAGTTTTGAGCATTTTCAGGTAAAATTGGTTGGTGTAAAAATTAAAAATATTCTGAAAAACGCTTATTTCTTACTAATTCTTGCCACAAACCATAGTACTTATACGGATTTATGGATTTTATTGAATTTCAATGAGTTTAAATGGAATTTACTAGAGATTTATAGGGTTAATAGCATGTTCAGAGTTTAAGGAATGTATGGAATGTGCAGTGCTTTCTCTCTCGAAGCTTTTTCTAGTTGACGAAGAAAATTACCTAAAGCTTTCCTTACTTTTGTCCAATTTCCTAATTGTATCCCTCAAATTTACCTCTCTATACTTTTCCTGATATGTTTCCAAGAAACTCTGTATGAAAATTTGGTGAACTTGAGAAGTTTCTGCCAATTTATATGACCGTATTTTGTGTTCCACTATCCAGTTGAATATATAAATACTAGGGGCGAAGAAATCTTCAAAGGCGTTATGGTTAACCTCTTGTGTTTGATCATAGTTGGCCTAAAGTAATTGGTCCCAAATTGAATTCTTTTTACCAAGGACTGTTCATGAATTCATAACAATCTTTAATACGCTCAGAAAATTTGAAATTGTAGTTCAGAATATCCAATATTAATGGGCCTTAGACAAAGTAGGAGAGATACATATCAATTTTAAAGTAAACAGCGTTTATTTCTCTGTTTTTCCCTCAAAAAAGCTTGTTTTCTTCTAAGAGGAAATATACATCTGAGTGGAAGCACTGGTTTTAGGCAAGTCAGTTTTGAGCATTTTCAGGTAAAATTGGTTGGTGTAAAAATTAGAAATATTCTGAAAAACGCATATTTATTACTAATTCTTGCCACAAACCATAGTACTTATAGGGATTTATGGATTTTATGGAATTTCAAGGAATTTAAACGGAATTTACTAGAGATTTATAGGGTTAATAGCATGTTTAGAGTTTAAGGAATGTATGGAATGTGCAGTGCTTTGTCCATCAAATTTTTTTCTAGATGACGAAGAAAATTACCTAAAGCTTTCCTTACTTTTGTCCAATTTCCTAATTGTATCCCTCAAATTTACCTCTATATACTTTTCCTGATATGTTTCCAAGAAACTCTGTATGAAAATTTAGTGAACTTGAGAAGTTTCTGCCAATTTATATGGCCGTATTTTGTGTTCCACTATCCAGTTGAATATATGAATACTAGGGGCGAAGAAATCTTCAAAGGCGTTATGGTTAACCTCTTGTGTTTGATCATAGTTGGCCTAAAGTAATTGGTCCCAAATTGAATTCTTTTTACCAAGGACTGTTCATGAATTCATAACAATCTTTAATACGCTCAGAAAATTTGAAATTGTAGTTCAGAATATCCAATATTAATGGGCCTTAGACAAAGTAGGAGAGATATATATCAATTTCAAAGTAAACAGCGTTTATTTCTCTGTTTTTCCCTCAAAAAAGCTTGTTTTCTTCTAAGAGGAAATATACATCTGAGTGGAAGCACTGGTTTTAGGCAAGTCAGTTTTGAGCATTTTCAGGTAAAATTGGTTGGTGTAAAAATTAAAAATATTCTGAAAAACGCTTATTTCTTACTAATTCTTGCCACAAACCATAGTACTCATACGGATTTATGGATTTTATAGAATTTAAACGAATTTCAACGGAATTTACTAGAGATTTATAGGGTTAATAGCATGAGTTTAAGGAATGTATGGAATGTGCAGTGCTTTCTCCCTCGAAGCTTTTTCTAGATGAAGAAGAAAATTACCTAAAAATTTCCTTATCCTTATCAAATTTCCTAATTGTATCCCACAATTTTACCTCCATATATTTTACCTGATATGTTTCCAAGAAACTTTGTATGAAAACTTGGTTAACTTGAGAAGGTCCTGCCAATTTATATGGCCGTATTTCGTGTTCCACTATCCATTTGAATAGAAGATTAAAATGGGCCAAGGAAATCTTCAAAGGCGTTCAGGTTAACCCCTTTTGTTTTATCAAAGTTTGCCTAAAGTAAATGGTCTCAAATAGAATTCTTTCTACCCAGGACTGTGCATGGATTCATAAAAATCTTTAATACGCAAGAAAATTTGAAATTGTAGTTCAGAATCTCCAATATTAATGGGCCTTAGACAAAGAAGGAGAGTTATATATCAATTTCAAAATAATCAGCGTTTATTTCTCTGTTTTCCCTCAAAAAAGCTTGTTTTCTTCTAAGAGGAAATATACATCTAAGTGGAAGTACTGGTTTTAGGCAAATCAGTTTTGAGCATTTTCAGGTAAAATTGGTTGGTGTAAAAATTAAAAATATTCTGAAAAACGCTTATTTCTTATTAATTTTTGCCACAAACCATAGTGCTTATACGGAATCATAGATTTTATGGAATTTCAACGAATTTGAATTGAATTTACTAGAGATTTATAGGGTTAATAGTATGTTCAGGGTTTAAGGAATGTATGGAATGTGCAGTGCTTTCTCTCTCGAAGCTTTTTCTAGATGAAGAAGAAAATTACCTAAAGCTTTCCTTACTTTTATCCAATTTCCTAATTGTATCCCTCAAATTTACCTCTATATACTTTTCCTGATATGTTTCCAAGAAACTCCGTATGAAAATTTGGTGAACTTGAGAAGTTTCTGCCAATTTATATGGCCGTATTTTGTGTTCCACTATCCAGTTGAATATATGAATACTAGGGGCGAAGAAATCTTCAAAGGCGTTATAGTTAACCTCTTGTGTTTGATCATAGTTGGTCTAAAGTAATTGGTCCCAAATTGAATTCTTTTTACCAAGGACTGTTCATGAATTCATAACAATCTTTAATACGCTCAGAAAATTTGAAATTGTAGTTCAGAATCTCCAATATTAATGGGCCTTAGACAAAGTAGGAGAGATACATATCAATTTCAAAGTAAACAGCGTTTATTTCTCTGTTTTTCCCTCAAAAAAGCTTGTTTTCTTCTAAGAGGAAATATACATCTGAGTGGAAGCACTGGTTTTAGGCAAGTCAGTTTTGAGCATTTTCAGGTAAAATTGGTTGGTGTAAAAATTAGAAATATTCTGAAAAACGCATATTTATTACTAATTCTTGCCACAAACCATAGTACTTATAGGGATTTATGGATTTTATGGAGTTTCAATGAATTTCAACGGAATTTACTAGAGATTTATAGGGTTAATAGCATATTCAGAGTTTAAGGAATGTATGGAATGTGCAGTGCTTTCTCCATCAAAGCTTTTTCTAGATGAAGAAGAAAATTACCTAAATCTTTCCTTACTTTTATCCAATTTCCTAATTGTATCCCACAAATTTACCTCTATATACTTTTCCTGATATGTTTCCAAGAAACTCCGTATGAAAATTTAGTGAACTTGAGAAGTTTCTGCAAATTTATATGGCTATATTTTGTGTTCCACTATCCAGTTGAATAGATGAATACTAGGGGCGAAGAAATCTTCAAAGGCGTTATGGTTAACCTCTTGTGTTTGATCATAGTTGGCCTAAAGTAATTGGTCCGAAATTGAATTCTTTTTACCAAGGACTGTTCATGGATTCATAAAAATCTTTAATACGCTCAGAAAATGTGAAATTGTAGTTCAGAATCTCCAATATTAATGGGCCTTAGACAAAGTAGGAGAGATATATATCAATTTCAAAGTAAACAGCGTTTATTTCTCTGTTTTTCCCTCAAAAAAGCTTGTTTTCTTCTAAGATGAAATATACATCTGAGTGGAAGCACTGGTTTTAGGCAAGTCAGTTTTGAGCATTTTCAGGTAAAATTGGTTGGTGTAAAAATTAAAAATATTCTGAAAAACGCTTATTTCTTACTAATTCTCGCCACAAACCATAGTGCTCATACGGATTTATGGATTTTATGGAATTCAAACGAATTTCAACGGAATTCACTAGAGATTTATAGGGTTAATAGCATGTTCAGAGTTTAAGGAATGTATGGAATGTGCAGTGCTTTCTCCCTCGAAGCTTTTTCTAGATGAAGAAGAAAATTACCTAAAGCTTTCCTTACTTTTATCCAATTTCCTAAGTGTATCCCACAAATTTACCTCTATATACTTTTCCTGATATGTTTCCAAGAAACTCCGTATGAAGATTTGGTGAACTTAAGAAGTTCCTGCCAATTTATATGGCCGTATTTTGTGTTCCACTATCCAGTTAAACATATGAATAATATAAGCCAATAAATCTTCAATGGCGTTATACTTAACCTCTGGTGTTTGATCAAAGTTGGCCTAAAGTAATTGGTCCCAAATTGAATTCTTTTTACCAAGGACTGTTCATGGATTCATAAAAATCTTTAATACGCTCAGAAAATTTGAAATTGTAGTTCAGAATCTCCAATATTAATGGGCCTTAGACAAAGTAGGAGAGATATATATCAATTTCAAAGTAAACAGCGTTTATTTCTCTGTTTTTCCCTCAAAAAAGCTTGTTTTCTTCTACGAGGAAATATACATCTGAGTGGAAGCACTGGTTTTAGGCAAGTCAGTTTTGAGCATTTTCAGGTAAAATTGGTTGGTGTAAAAATTAAAAATATTCTGAAAAACGCTTATTTCTTACTAATTCTTGCCACAAACCATAGTACTTATAGGGATTTATGGATTTTATGGAATTTCAATGAGTTTGAACGGAATTTACTAGAGATTTATAGGGTTAATAGCATGTTCAGAGTTTAAGGAATGTATGGAATGTGCAGTGCTTTCTCTCTCGAAGCTTTTTCTAGATGAAGAAGAAAATTACCTAATGCTTTCCTTACTTTTATCCAATTTCCTAATTGTATCCCTCAAATTTACCTCTATATACTTTTCCTGATATGTTTCCAAGAAACTCTGTATGAAAATTTGGTAAACTTGAGAAGTTCGTGCCAATTTATATGGCCGTATTTTGTGTTCAACTATCCAGTTGAATATATGAATACTAGGGGCGAAGAAATTTTCAAAGGCGTTATGGTTAACCTCTTGTGTTTGATCATAGTTGGCCTAAAGTAATTGGTCCCAAATTGAATTCTTTTTACAAAGGACTGTTCATGGATTCATAAAAATCTTTAATACGCTCAGAAAATTTGAAATTGTAGTTCAGAATCTCCAATATAAATGGGCCTTAGACAAAGTAGGAGAGATACATATCAATTTCAAAGTAAACAGCGTTTATTTCTCTGTTTTTCCCTCAAAAAAGCTTGTTTTCTTCTAAGAGGAAATATACATCTGAGTGGAAGCACTGGTTTTAGGCAAGTCAGTTTTGAGCATTTTCAGGTAAAATTGGTTGGTGTAAAAATTAAAAATATTCTGAAAAACGCTTATTTCTTACTAATTCTTGCCACAAACCATAGTACTTATAGGGATTTATGGATTTTATGGAATTTCAATGAGTTTTAACGAAATTTACTAGAGATTTATAGGGTTAATAGCATGTTCAGAGTTTAAGGAATGTATGGAATGTGCAGTGCTTTCTTCCTCAAAGCTTTTTCTAGATGAAGAAGAAAATTACCTTAAGCTTTCCTTACTCTTATCCAATTTCCTAATTGTATCCCACAAATTTACCTCTATATACTTTTCCTGATATGTTTCCAACAAACTCCGTATGAAGATTTGGTAAACTTCAGAAGCTCCTGCCAATTTATATGGCTATATTTTGTGATCCACTATCCAGTTGAACATATGAATAATATGGGCCAAGAAATCTTCAAAGGCGTTATGATTAACCTCTTGTGTTTGATCATTGTTGGCCTAAAGTAAATGGTCCGAAATTGAATTCTTTTTACCAAGGACTGTTCATGAATTCATAACAATCTTTAATACGCTCAGAAAATTTGAAATAGTAGTTCAGAATCTCCAATATTAATGGGCCTTAGACAAAGTAGGAGGGATACATATCAATTTCAAAGTAAACAGCGTTTATTTCTCTGTTTTTCCCTCAAAAAAGCTTGTTTTCTTCTAAGAGGAAATATACATCTGAGTGGAAGCACTGGTTTTAGGCAAGTCAGTTTTGAGCATTTTCAGGTAAAATTGGTTGGTGTAAAAATTAAAAATATTCTGAAAAACGCTTATTTCTTACTAATTCTTGCCACAAACCATAGTACTTATAGGGATTTATGGATTTTATGGAATTTCAAGGAATTTAAACGGAATTTACTAGAGATTTATAGGGTTAATAGCATGTTTAGAGTTTAAGGAATGTATGGAATGTGCAGTGCTTTCTCCATCAAAGCTTTTTCTAGATGAAGAAGAAAATTACCTAAAGCATTCCTCACTTTTATCCAATTTCCTAATTGTATCCCACAAATTTACCTCTATATACTGTTCCTGATATGTTTCCAAAAAACTCCGTATGAAGATTTGGTAAACTTCAGAAGTTCCTGCCAATTTATATGGCTATATTTTGTGATCCACTATCCAGTTGAACATATGAATAATATGGGCCAAGAAATCTTCAAAGGCGTTATGATTAACCTCTTGTGTTTGATCATAGTTGGCCTAAAGTAAATGGTCCGAAATTGAATTCTTTCTACCAAGGACTGTTCATGAATTCATAACAATCTTTAATACGCTCAGAAAATTTGAAATTGTAGTTCAGAATCTCCAATATTAATGGGCCTTAGACAAAGTAGGAGGGATACATATCAATTTCAAAGTAAACAGCGTTTATTTCTCTGTTTTTCCCTCAAAAAAGCTTGTTTTCTTCTAAGAGGAAATATACATCTGAGTGGAAGCACTGGTTTTAGGCAAGTCAGTTTTGAGCATTTTCAGGTAAAATTGGTTGGTGTAAAAATTAGAAATATTCTGAAAAACGCTTATTTCTTACTAATTCTTGCCACAAACCATAGTACTTATAGGGATTTATGGATTTTATGGAATTTCAAGGAATTTAAACGGAATTTACTAGAGATTTATAGGGTTAATAGCATGTTTAGAGTTTAAGGAATGTATGGAATGTGCAGTGCTTTCTCCATCAAAGCTTTTTCTAGATGAAGAAGAAAATTACCTAAAGCTTGCCTTACTTTTATCCAATTTCCTAATTGTATCCAACAAATTTACCTCTATATACTGTTCCTGATATGTTTCCAAAAAACTCCGTATGCAAATTTGGAGAACTTGAGAAGTTTCTGCCAATTTATATGGCTATATTTTGTGATCCACTATCCAGTTGAACATATGAATAATATGGGCCAAGAAATCTTCAAAGGCGTTATGATTAGCCTCTGGTGTTTGATCATAGTTGGCCTAAAGAAATTGGTCCGAAATTGAATTCTTTTTACCAAGGACTGTTCATGAATTCATAACAATCTTTAATACGCTCAGAAAATTTGAATTTGTAGTTCAGAATCTCCAATATTAATGGGCCTTAGACAAAGTAAGAGAGATATATATCAATTTCAAAGTAAACAGCGTTTATTTCTCTGTTTTTCCCTCAAAAAAGCTTGTTTTCTTCTAAGAGGAAATATACATCTGAGTGGAAGCACTGGTTTTAGGCAAGTCAGTTTTGAGCATTTTCAGGTAAAATTGGTTGGTGTAAAAATTAGAAATATTCTGAAAAACGCTTATTTCTTACTAATTCTTGCCACAAACCATAGTACTTATAGGGATTTATGGATTTTATGGAATTTCAAGGAATTTAAACGGAATTTACTAGAGATTTATAGGGTTAATAGCATGTTTAGAGTTTAAGGAATGTATGGAATGTGCAGTGCTTTCTCCATCAAAGCTTTTTCTAGATGAAGAAGAAAATTACCTAAAGCTTGCCTTACTTTTATCCAATTTCCTAATTGTATCCAACAAATTTACCTCTATATACTGTTCCTGATATGTTTCCAAAAAACTCCGTATGCAAATTTGGAGAACTTGAGAAGTTTCTGCCAATTTATATGGCTATATTTTGTGATCCACTATCCAGTTGAACATATGAATAATATGGGCCAAGAAATCTTCAAAGGCGTTATGATTAGCCTCTGGTGTTTGATCATAGTTGGCCTAAAGAAATTGGTCCGAAATTGAATTCTTTTTACCAAGGACTGTTCATGAATTCATAACAATCTTTAATACGCTCAGAAAATTTGAATTTGTAGTTCAGAATCTCCAATATTAATGGGCCTTAGACAAAGTAAGAGAGATATATATCAATTTCAAAGTAAACAGCGTTTATTTCTCTGTTTTGCCCTCAAAAAAGCTTGTTTTCTTCTAAGAGGAAATATACATCTGAGTGGAAGCACTGGTTTTAGGCAAGTCAGTTTTGAGCATTTTCAGGTAAAATTGGTTGGTGTAAAAATTAAAAATATTCTGAAAAACGCTTATTTCTTACTAATTCTTGCCACAAACCATAGCACTTATAGGGATTTATGGATTTTATGGAATTTCAATGAGTTAGAACAGAATTTACTAGAGATTTATAGGGTTAATAGCATGTTCAGAGTTTAAGGAATGTATGGAATGTGCAGTGCTTTCTCACTCGAAGCTTTTTCTAGATGAAGAAGAAAATTACCTAAAGCTTTCCTTACTTTTATCCAATTTCCTAATTGTATCCCTCAAATTTACCTCTATATACTTTTCCTGATATGTTTCCAAGAAACTCCGTATGAAAATTTGGTGAACTTGAGAAGTTCCTGCCATATTATATGGCCGTATTTTGTGTTCCACTATCCAGTTGAACTTATGAATACTAGGGGCGAAGAAATCTTCAAAGGCGTTATGGTTAACCTCTTGTGTTTGATCATAGTTGGCCTAAAGTAATTGGTCCCAAATTGAATTCTTTTTACCAAGGACTGTTCATGGATTCATAAAAATCTTTAATACGCTCAGAAAATTTGAAATTGTAGTTCAGAATCTCCAATATTAATGGGCCTTAGACAAAGTAGGAGAGATACATATCAATTTCAAAGTAAACAGCGTTTATTTCTCTGTTTTTCCCTCAAAAAAGCTTGTTTTCTTCTAAGAGGAAATATACATCTGAGTGGAAGCACTGGTTTTAGGCAAGTCAGTTTTGAGCATTTACAGGTAAAATTGGTTGGTGTAAAAATTAAAAATATTCTGAAAAACTCTTATTTCTTACTAATTCTTGCCACAAACCATAGTACATATAGGGATTTTTGGATTTTATGGAATTTCAATGAATTTTAACGGAATTTACTAGAGATTTATAGGGTTAATAGCATGTTCAGAGTTTAAGGAATGTATGGAATTTGCAGTGCTTTCTTCCTCAAAGCTTTTTCTAGATGAAGAAGAAAATTACCTAAAGCTTTCCTTAGTCTTATCCAATTTCCTAATTGTATCCCACAAATTTACCTCTATATACTTTTCCTGATATGTTTCCAAAAAACTCCGTATGAAGATTTGGTAAACTTCAGAAGTTCCTGCCAATTTATATGGCTATATTTTGTGATCCACTATCCAGTTGAACATATGAATAATATGGGCCAAGAAATCTTCAAAGGCGTTATGATTAACCTCTTGTGTTTGATCATAGTTGGCCTAAAGTAAATGGTCCGAAATTGAATTCTTTTTACCAAGGACTGTTCATGAATTCATAACAATCTTTAATACGCTCAGAAAATTTGAAATTGTAGTTCAGAATCTCCAATATTAATGGGCCTTAGACAAAGTAGGAGGGATACATATCAATTTCAAAGTAAACAGCGTTTATTTCTCTGTTTTTCCCTCAAAAAAGCTTGTTTTCTTCTAAGAGGAAATATACATCTGAGTGGAAGCACTGGCTTTAGGCAAGTCAGTTTTGAGCATTTTCAGGTAAAATTGGTTGGTGTAAAAATTAAAAATATTCTGAAAAACGCTTATTTCTTACTAATTCTTGCCACAAACCATAGCACTTATAGGGATTTATTGATTTTATGGAATTTCAATGAGTTAGAACAGAATTTACTAGAGATTTATAGGGTTAATAGCATGTTCAGAGTTTAAGGAATGTATGGAATGTGCAGTGCTTTCTCTCTCGAAGCTTTTTCTAGATGAAGAAGAAAATTACCTAAAGCTTTCCTTACTTTTATCCAATTTCCTAATTGTATCCCTCAAATTTACCTCTATATACTTTTCCTGATATGTTTCCAAGAAACTCCGTATGAAAATTTGGTGAACTTGAGAAGTTCCTGCCATATTATATGGCCGTATTTTGTGTTCCACTATCCAGTTGAATATATGAATACTAGGGGCGAAGAAATCTTCAAAGGCGTTATGGTTAACCTCTTGTGTTTGATCATAGTTGGCCTAAAGTAATTGGTCCCAAATTGAATTCTTTTTACCAAGGACTGTTCATGGATTCATAAAAATCTTTAATACGCTCAGAAAATTTGAAATTGTAGTTCAGAATCTCCAATATTAATGGGCCTTAGACAAAGTAGGAGAGATATATATCAATTTCAAAGTAAACAGCGTTTATTTCTCTGTTTTTCCCTCAAAAAAGCTTGTTTTCTTCTAAGAGGAAATATACATCTGAGTGGAAGCACTGGTTTTAGGCAAGTCAGTTTTGAGCATTTTCAGGTAAAATTGGTTGGTGTAAAAATTTAAAATATTCTGAAAAACTCTTATTTCTTACTAATTCTTGCCACAAACCATAGTACATATAGGGATTTTTGGATTTTATGGAATTTCAATGAATTTTAACGGAATTTACTAGAGATTTATAGGGTTAATAGCATGTTCAGAGTTTAAGGAATGTATGGAATTTGCAGTGCTTTCTTCCTCAAAGCTTTTTCTAGATGAAGAAGAAAATTACCTAAAGCTTTCCTTAGTCTTATCCAATTTCCTAATTGTATCCCACAAATTTACCTCTATATACTTTTCCTGATATGTTTCCAAAAAACTCCGTATGAAGATTTGGTAAACTTCAGAAGTTCCTGCCAATTTATATGGCTATATTTTGTGATCCACTATCCAGTTGAACATATGAATAATATGGGCCAAGAAATCTTCAAAGGCGTTATGATTAACCTCTTGTGTTTGATCATAGTTGGCCTAAAGTAAATGGTCCGAAATTGAATTCTTTTTACCAAGGACTGTTCATGAATTCATAACAATCTTTAATACGCTCAGAAAATTTGAAATTGTAGTTCAGAATCTCCAATATTAATGGGCCTTAGACAAAGTAGGAGGGATACATATCAATTTCAAAGTAAACAGCGTTTATTTCTCTGTTTTTCCCTCAAAAAAGCTTGTTTTCTTCTAAGAGGAAATATACATCTGAGTGGAAGCACTGGCTTTAGGCAAGTCAGTTTTTGAGCATTTTCAGGTAAAATTGGTTGGTGTAAAAATTAAAAATATTCTGAAAAACGCTTATTTCTTACTAATTCTTGCCACAAACCATAGCACTTATAGGGATTTTTGGATTTTATGGAATTTCAATGAGTTAGAACAGAATTTACTAGAGATTTATAGGATTAATAGCATGTTCAGAGTTTAAGGAATGTATGGAATGTGCAGTTCTTTCTCTCTCGAAGCTTTTTCTAGATGAAGAAGAAAATTACCTAAAGCTTTCCTTACTTTTATCCAATTTCCTAATTGTATCCCTCAAATTTACCTCTATATACTTTTCCTGATATGTTTCCAAGAAACTCCGTATGAAAATTTGGTGAACTTGAGAAGTTCCTGCCAATTTATATGGCCGTATTTTGTGTTCCACTATCCAGTTGAATATATGAATACTAGGGGCGAAGAAATCTTCAAAGGCGTTATGGTTAACCTCTTGTGTTTGATCATAGTTGGCCTAAAGTAATTGGTCCCAAATTGAATTCTTTTTACCAAGGACTGTTCATGGATTCATAAAAATCTTTAATACGCTCAGAAAATTTGAATTTGTAGTTCAGAATCTCCAATATTAATGGGCCTTAGACAAAGTAGGAGAGATATATATCAATTTCAAAGTAAACAGCGTTTATTTCTCTGTTTTGCCCTCAAAAAAGCTTGTTTTCTTCTAAGAGGAAATATACATCTGAGTGGAAGCACTGGTTTTAGGCAAGTCAGTTTTGAGCATTTTCAGGTAAAATTGGTTGGTGTAAAAATTAAAAATATTCTGAAAAACGCTTATTTCTTACTAATTCTTGCCACAAACCATAGTACTTATAGGGATTTATGGATTTTATGGAATTTCAATGAATTTTAACGGAATTTACTAGAGATTTATAGGGTTAATAGCATGTTCAGAGTTTAAGGAATGTATGGAATTTGCAGTGCTTTCTTCCTCAAAGCTTTTTCTAGATGAAGAAGAAAATTACCTAAAGCTTTCCTTAGTCTTATCCAATTTCCTAATTGTATCCCACAAATTTACCTCTTTATACTTTTCCTGATATGTTTCCAAAAAACTCCGTATGAAGATTTGGTAAACTTCAGAAGTTCCTGCCAATTTATATGGCTATATTTTGTGATCCACTATCCAGTTGAACATATGAATAATATGGGCCAAGAAATCTTCAAAGGCGTTATGATTAACCTCTTGTGTTTGATCATAGTTGGCCTAAAGTAAATGGTCCGAAATTGAATTCTTTTTACCAAGGACTGTTCATGAATTCATAACAATCTTTAATACGCTCAGAAAATTTGAAATTGTAGTTCAGAATCTCCAATATTAATGGGCCTTAGACAAAGTAGGAGGGATACATATCAATTTCAAAGTAAACAGCGTTTATTTCTCTGTTTTTCCCTCGAAAAAGCTTGTTTTCTTCTAAGAGGAAATATACATCTGAGTGGAAGCACTGGTTTTAGGCAAGTCAGTTTTGAGCATTTTCAGGTAAAATTGGTTGGTGTAAAAATTAAAAATATTCTGAAAAACGCTAATTTCTTACTAATTCTTGCCACAAACCATAGCACTTATAGGGATTTATGGATTTTATGGAATTTCAATGAGTTAGAACAGAATTTACTAGAGATTTATAGGGTTAATAGCATGTTCAGAGTTTAAGGAATGTATGGAATGTGCAGTGCTTTCTCTCTCGAAGCTTTTTCTAGATGAAGAAGAAAATTACCTAAAGCTTTCCTTACTTTTATCCAATTTCCTAATTGTATCCCTCAAATTTACCTCTATATACTTTTCCTGATATGTTTCCAAGAAACTCCGTATGAAAATTTGGTGAACTTGAGAAGTTCCTGCCATATTATATGGCCGTATTTTGTGTTCCACTATCCAGTTGAATATATGAATACTAGGGGCGAAGAAATCTTCAAAGGCGTTATGGTTAACCTCTTGTGTTTGATCATAGTTGGCCTAAAGTAATTGGTCCCAAATTGAATTCTTTTTACCAAGGACTGTTCATGGATTCATAAAAATCTTTAATACGCTCAGAAAATTTGAATTTGTAGTTCAGAATCTCCAATATTAATGGGCCTTAGACAAAGTAGGAGAGATATATATCAATTTCAAAGTAAACAGCGTTTATTTCTCTGTTTTGCCCTCAAAAAAGCTTGTTTTCTTCTAAGAGGAAATATACATCTGAGTGGAAGCACTGGTTTTAGGCAAGTCAGTTTTGAGCATTTTCAGGTAAAATTGGTTGGTGTAAAAATTAAAAATATTCTGAAAAACGCTTATCTCTTATTAATTTTTGCCACAAACCATAGTGCTTATAGGGATTTATGGATTTTATGGAGTTTCAATGAATTTCAACGGAATTTACTAGAGATTTATAGGGTTAATAGCATGTTCAGAGTTTAAGGAATGTATGGAATGTACAGTGCTTTCTCCCTCGAAGCTTTTTCTAGATGAAGAAGAAAATTACCTAAAGCTTTCCTTACTTTTATCCAATTTCCTAATTGTATCCCTCAAATTTACCTCTATATACTTTTCCTGATATGTTTCCAAGAAACTCCGTATGAAAATTTGGTGAACTTGAGAAGTTTCTGCCAATTTATATAGCCGTATTTTGTGTTCCACTATCCAGTTGAATATATGAATACTAGGGGCGAAGAAATCTTCAAAGGCGTTATGGTTAACCTCTTGTGTTTGATCATAGTTGGTCTAAAGTAATTGGTCCCAAATTGAATTCTTTTTACCAAGGACTGTTCATGAATTCATAACAATCTTTAATACGCTCAGAAAATTTGAAATTGTAGTTCAGAATCTCCAATATTAATGGGCCTTAGACAAAGTAGGAGAGATACATATCAATTTCAAAGTAAACAGCGTTTATTTCTCTGTTTTTCCCTCAAAAAAGCTTGTTTTCTTCTAAGAGGAAATATACGTCTGAGTGGAAGCACTGGTTTTAGGCAAGTCAGTTTTGAGCATTTTCAGGTAAAATTGGTTGGTGTAAAAATTAGAAATATTCTGAAAAACGCTTATTTCTTACTAATTCTTGCCACAAACCATAGTACTTATAGGGATTTATGGATTTTATGGAGTTTCAATGAATTTCAACGGAATTTACTAGAGATTTATAGGGTTAATAGCATGTTTAGAGTTTAAGGAATGTATGGAATGTGCAGTGCTTTCTCCATCAAAGCTTTTTCTAGATGAAGAAGAAAATTACCTAAAGCTTTCCTTACTTTTATCCAATTTCCTAATTGTATCCCACAAATTTACCTCTATATACTTTTCCTGATATGTTTCCAAGAAACGTTGTATGAAAATTTGGAGAACTTGAGAAGTTTCTGCCAATTTATATGGCTATATTTTGTGTTCCACTATCCAGTTGAATAGATGAATACTAGGGGCGAAGAAATCTTCAAAGGCGTTATGGTTAACCTCTTGTGTTTGATCATAGTTGGCCTAAAGTAATTGGTCCCAAATTGAATTCTTTTTACCAAGGACTGTTCATGGATTCATAAAAATCTTTAATCGCTCAGAAAATTTGAAATTGTAGTTCAGAATCTCCAATATTAATGGGCCTTAGACAAGGTAGGAGAGATATATATCAATTTCAAAGTAAACAGCGTTTATTTCTCTGTTTTTCCCTCAAAAAAGCTTGTTTTCTTCTAAGAGGAAATATACATCTGAGTGGAAGCACTGGTTTTAGGCAAGTCAGTTTTGAGCATTTTCAGGTAAAATTGGTTGGTGTAAAAATTAAAAATATTCTGAAAAACGCTTATTTCTTACTAATTCTTGCCACAAACCATAGTGCTCATACGGATTTATGGATTTTATGGAATTTAAACGAATTTCAACGGAATTTACTAGAGATTTATAGGGTTAATAGCATGAGTTTAAGGAATGTATGGAATGTGCAGTGCTTTCTCTCTCGAAGCTTTTTCTAGATGAAGAAGAAAATTACCTAAAACTTTCCTTATCCTTATCAAATTTCCTAATTGTATCCCACAATTTTACCTCCATATATTTTACCTGATATGTTTCCAAGAAACTTTGTATGAAAATTTGGTTAACTTGAGAAGTTCCTGCCAATTTATATGGCCGTATTTCGTGTTCCACTATCCATTTGAATATAAGATTAAAATGGGCCAAGGAAATCTTCAAAGGCGTTCAGGTTAACCCCTTGTGTTTTATCAAAGTTTGCCTAAAGTAAATGGTCTCAAATAGAATTCTTTCTACCAAGGACTGTGCATGGATTCATAAAAATCTTTAATACGCCAGAAAATTTGAAATTGTAGTTCAGAATCTCCAATATTAATGGGCATTAGACAAAGAAGGAGAGTTATATATCAATTTCAAAATAATCAGCGTTTATTTCTCTGTTTTCCCTCGAAAAAGCTTGATTTCTTCTAAGAGGAAATATACATCTAAGTGGAAGCACTGGTTTTAGGCAAATCAGTTTTGAGCATTTTCAGGTAAAATTGGTTGGTGTAAAAATTAAAAATATTCTGAAAAACGCTTATTTCTTACTAATTCTTGCCACAAACCATACAGCTCATACGGATTTATGGATTTTATGGAATTTAAACGAATTTCAACGGAATTTACTAGAGATTTATAGGGTTAATAGCATGAGTTTAAGGAATGTATGGAATGTGCAGTGCTTTCTCTCTCGAAGCTTTTTCTAGATGAAGAAGAAAATTACCTAAAACTTTCCTTATCCTTATCAAATTTCCTAATTGTATCCCACAATTTTACCTCCATATATTTTACCTGATATGTTTCCAAGAAACTTTGTATGAAAATTTGGTTAACTTGAGAAGTTCCTGCCAATTTATATGGCCGTATTTCGTGTTCCACTATCCATTTGAATATAAGATTAAAATGGGCAAAGGAAATCTTCAAAGGCGTTCAGGTTAACCCCTTGTGTTTTATCAAAGTTTGCCTAAAGTAAATGGTCTCAAATAGAATTCTTTCTACCAAGGACTGTGCATGGATTCATAAAAATCTTTAATACGCCAGAAAATTTGAAATTGTAGTTCAGAATTTCCAATATTAATGGGCATTAGACAAAGAAGGAGAGTTATATATCAATTTCAAAATAATCAGCGTTTATTTCTCTGTTTTCCCTCGAAAAAGCTTGATTTCTTCTAAGAGGAAATATACATCTAAGTGGAAGCACTGGTTTTAGGCAAATCAGTTTTGAGCATTTTCAGGTAAAATTGGTTGGTGTAAAAATTAAAAATATTCTGAAAAACGCTTATTTCTTATTAATTTTTGCCACAAACCATAGTGCTTATACGGAATCATAGATTTTATGGAATTTCAACGAATTTAAACGGAATTTACTAGAGATTTAAAGGGTTAATAGCATGTTCAGAGTTTATGGAAGGTATGGAATGTGGAGTGCTTTCTCCCTCAAAGTTTTCTCTAGATGAAGAAGGAAATTACCTTAGGCTTTTCTTACTTTTATTCAATTTCCTAATTGTATCCCACAAATTTATCTCTATATACTTTTTCTGACTTGTTTCCAAGAAACTCAGTATGAAAACTTGGTTAACTTGAGAAGTTCCTACCAAGTGATATGGCCGTAATTTGTGTTTCACTATTCAAATTTAAAATGACGTTGAATGTTAACTGCAACTTCATTCTTTGTCTGGTGAATAAGTTCCGCCATCAACAAATTTTAGTGACGAAGCTCGCCAGGATATCAGTGTTCGCATCTTTCGGGAGAGAGGACATAGAGTTTTGTTGATGCTCGGATTTTAACCCTTTCGCTCTTTCCTACCGAAACCAAAGATTGGAGAACTTGTTGATAGGCAACGAAAAAGAAAAGAAACGTTCCTACGGTCATTGTATGATAGAGGTAGAGCATGGCTGATTCACACCCATTCACATCCTTCACATCCCATGGCGGCTGTGGATTAGAAGCAAACAGTTTTATTTCAGAGCTAACGATTAAGCTATCAGTATAGCCAGAAATATAGGAAGCATAGCAAAACGAACAAATATATTATTCAAGCTTTTTGTCTCGATGAATACTTGTGTAGTATATCAATACTCATGCCGATGTGATGCCAGGTACGTAGGTCGCACATCTCAGCGGTTATGTGATAGGATTAAACAACACGTGCCGTCTAGCATACGCTAAAAAACTATGCCGCAACGAGAACAACCATCTCGCGCCTCAAAACCAAAAGGATCACTCAAACATGACTCTGCTATAGGTCAACATTTGCTCGACAACCCAGAATGTGCTAAAGCCTACAGTGAGAATTGTTTTCGACAGAGCAAGATCCACATTTCACTTAGGTATTTTGGAATCAGTCTACATAAAAACAGGGATCCCCTATTGTGTAGACAGAAAGATTTTGTTTTCGCCTTAGGACTCTTGAAGTAATCTATTGGTCAGCTCACTGTATCTTGGGTGTTGATTGGTTTGCCTACACCACACCAATCATTCACCTCTTTTCTGATTGGCCTACTTCGACCCACATCTGGGTATATAAATCAGTGAGGTATTTGTTTCGTTCTCTTTCTGACGTATTACTCTGTTGAGTGTCAGACGAAAAGCTTAAGTGATCTATGTGTTCGTTTCGCTATGTTTCAGATATTTCTAGCTATACTGAAGTTCTTTACCATACAAAAACTGTTCGATTAAGCTATCGTAACAAACTGGGTTCGCACTGAATCATTTTTGCAACAATCAGATCAGCAGTCCTTTGCACCAGAAGTTCCAGGAACAGACGCAGTAAAATGACAACTGGCGTTGACAGCATCCAATCAGTAAACATGTATAAAATCACGAAAGAAATGAAGTTAATATAGTATTTGAATTATAAAGCCAGTGTATTGGTTTTCAGAAGATAGTGCTCAATACATAGTAGTAGAGCATAGATAAACACTAATTGGCAGAAAAGAAACAGGAAACTACATGTTCATCTTGACAAGCCTGTTTCGTAATTTCTCACTCATCAGGAGATGTACCAATTAAACTAATATTTAGTTTAATGAGTACATCTCCTAATGAGTGAGAAATCACGAAACAGGCTTGTTGAGATGAATGTGTAGTTTCCTGTTTCTTTTAGGCCAATTAGTGTTAGAACTTAAATTATATCATATTTTTGTGAACCGGCAGCCTCTCGGTATATTAATAGTGCTATACCTTTGATGTTTATTAATGAATTGTCGAAAAAAAAAATTATACGCCATAATGATAGAAATCTGAAATGGTTAGAATCCACAATGTAGCCAAAGCATATTGCTGATTTTAACTTTTATCTATCTTCTTTCAATAATTTTTTTCGTAATCTCAAGGTGTTAAACAGTATCACAAATGTATCAAAATATATTTGAAACTTACTTGATGCAAATGAAAGGGAAAAATGACACTTTCATAGAATCATTATTTAATAAAAAAAAAAGCCAAAATCGAGAGGATGAGAAATGTTAATATTATGTCGATGCAAACAGCTTTTCAATTGGATAAGTATTGTTTTTACAAAATATCTCACAACTCGGCAAAGAAGAAGTTTTATTTACAAATATGAATATCAGTTTTGATTTTATGTTTCATCCAAATGCAAATTAAACCGAAGAAAATCACCCTTTTTCAAATTTTGTTTGTACAAATCAGTATTCATTTTTGTTTTAAGCTTAGAACTCAAACTCGCACCAATATAAGAAAAATACCTCTTTATGCAAAGAATCAAACGAAGCAGTTTTCAAAGAAGGTTTTACATTGTTTCAAATTAGCAGATGTTTGTTCTGATAGCAATATATAGATCGCATATGCTTGTTCAAGAACTTCTGTTTCATACAAGATTTCAACAGCATGAACAACTGGTTTCATTTATAGATATTTCGATGCTGCATTGCCTCTTAATATACCTTATGTTTTGTAACTGTCAAAACTAGTAAGGAGTAAGGACTCAGTGAATTGTCCATTCGAGGAGAAAGACATATTGGCTACACCAACTTAAGCTTGACTGGTCAGCTACACATGAGGTGATGATAGACACAGTTCAGGAACATAAAGTTTTCTTTAATCTGTAATAAAGTAACAACTGATACTGTTACCGAACTGTTATTTTGATTTAACTACTTGCATGGTTCAGTGATTTGTTGAAAGTTATTTGGCTGTCAGAAAGAGAACTTAAGGATGCAGCTCATTTAGACAAGCTCAACAAATACAAAGGAAAATGATAAGAATAAGTTGTTCATCTACTTGGTCAAGAGCTAACATATTTCTTTAATCTTTAAAGCATTGTTATCTACATGCATCATATAGAATAATGATTGCACTATGTGCATCATAAAGTTCGGTCTATCAGTTAAACTTGTTGGTTAGAAAAAGTGAAGGGGCTAGAGAAGAGTGAAAAACGAACGATAAAGATTGAAGAAAATTGACTTGCCCGTTAATAGTCTCCACAATTTCAAAGGACAGAAGATGTTCTTTCAATCTGTTATCATACTTGACATAATTAATCCAGTATGGGTGTGGCTATTAACAGGAAGTTGTATTCTTGTAGATATATATAAGGTTTAATACAATTAAGATTCTACCAAAATTCATCTTTCATCTGCAATCTATCAACTTTGTACGTAATAGGAGGTAAGCCAAATGGGAATAGCAAATTGCCATAATTGAAAGTTAAACTCTATTAGTATAGATACTCGAGTAAGCATTATATCTAAGAATTGATATTTGAAGTTGCATTGTTTTTACCTTTGAAGAATAATTTATAGATCTACTAAAGAAGAGACTAGCAAGGCCTACAGAGACACAAATAAGATTGTAAATACAGATTTTGCTGTAAACTGTTATGATTCATCTACTTGCATTATTCAGTGTTTGGTTCAAAGCAATTGCAGTTAGAGAAAGAACTCTGAGATAAAGTTCTGTTAAACTTGTTGGCTACAGAAAGTGAAGTGACATACTATCATTACTGCATTCATCGAATATCTGATTTTGTGATATCTAAACATATTTGAAGTTATATCAATGGTGTTTTAGAGAGCTAATTAAGATTGCCAAGAAGTCCGAACAACAAACTATGGAGAAACTGACACATATGGAAGTTATTGCATTTTCCTTGATCAAGAATGATAATTTAGATCTAATTGTTATTACATGGGGAATTCGGACATTATAGTATGTAACAAGCATCTTGCAAGAAAATGAAAGTTCATTTGACTAGCATTTCTAGGAAATATAATCGAGATGGCAAGTGCTGACTGGAAAACACCTTATATCATACAAACAAGCATATTCATCGGAACAGGAACGCTTGGCTTCATCGCAAATTTGGTGCAGATGATTTTCATGTCGTGACAAGAAGCAAAGAAATTCTGTTTTTAGAATCACCCTCCTCAGTCTCAGCATTTCTGATATCTTCGTTTCAATTGTTCAGTTGTACAGAAGTATTTTCTGGGTGCTTTATCTTTTGCTCGTGATCGACTGGAACTTATTCCACAAACTTATCTCTCCTTCCGATCTTGGCATTGTTTTCTCCCTTGCCTCTTCATTCTCACACGTGATTTTCATTGCTGTGATGCGCATATTAGCACTTGTATACCCAATAAGTATAAAGCGCATTATCACAAAGTCACGATGTAAAATAATTCTGCTTTTTCTCTGGCTTTTGTCAATAGGCTTTGTTGCCATATCTCACTTTATACAGCATAAGCTTGGTGGCATACTTATAATCATAACATCTTGCATCTTGCTGTTGGCCTATTCTTTCATTTGTTACATGATGTGCAGGCGGAATGGCATCGAAAACAATGATGCAACCCAAAGGCATCGTCAGCAGTCGGATAAAGATGTACTCATTTACTCTATGGCCCTTACTTTTACTTTCTGCATCTGCTATCTGCCTATTGCAATGGCCTATTTCGTACGAATGCCACTTTCCCTTGGGATAACAACTGTTTTTCTTTATTCTATCAACCCTTTTCTTGATCCGCTGTTGTATTTTTTTACAAGTTACTGCAAGCGGAGAAGGGAGAAAAATATTTTGCAAAATGGTAACAACACAAACGGAAGCTCCCAAACCATCGAAGAAACATCCCATATTTGAATTCCAAGTGTTATAAGATTTATCTTGTTGTGTAGAATTTGAGTTACTTGAATTGCTCGACAGAGTGCAAGACAGAACGTTATTGTGCAAAGAAAATTAAGAGAACTTTATCTCAATCGTATTTAGAGCTCGGAGCTCATAGTGGAACTGCAGGGGAACACTAAATTCTCAATTTGACATGCAATCTCTAATCAAGATTTATAAGAATTGAAGCAGTAACACTGATGAAACTTAATTACACGTTCTTCAATATGCCAGACTGACAAGCACTACTCATTTAGATTGCAAATTATTGGTTATCTTACAGACAAGGGAATGGTAGGTCATCATAGTTGTTAATAGACAAAATGTTTTAGGGGAAAATATAGTAGGGGGTTCATCAAGACTATGTTTATTTCTAAAAGTTTATGACTGAATTTAAAATAGTTGAAATAGAATCAGAAATTGATAATATCGTATGTAATCTTACACTTCTAATTTTATTTATATATCACTTAAGATTGACATTTTCCAAAAAGCTTTTGCGTATTATTATCATAATCATCATCAATTAATAAAGACTTTTGGAGGATTGTGAAAAAATGAAACTTTGGGTAACAGAGAGCAAGTTTCTTTCTTGTTTCTAATCTAGGTTGCTTTACGCTTCTATATTTATCGATATGCAGTTATAGAGTGAGCACTGTTATAGAGATATCAATAATATATGTTGTTAATTCGTATGTAATTCACTTTGATATATCATTATGCGTTGTTATCTAGTAGTAGTGTGAGTACCCTGAGCCCTTTTTAGAAGTTAGTAATTCCTTTCAACATGCAGAAGCAAACGGAACTAAAACCCATCTTATTGGCTTCGACTGGTTTCTATATGGGACCTTTGGAGCGGCTCCAAAATGTTTTTCTAAGTATTTTTCCTGCAAATTATCTTAAAGTTTGGAAGAAAAATATTAATTTTTTTTTCTAAGCCAAATTGAAATCAAAGAAAATCAGCTAAACTCAAATTTCATTTGCCAAAATATAATTAGTAGAAAATACAGCCTTATCGAGAAAATAAACCTTTCAGCAAAATATTAAACAAAACAGGTTTTAAATCATCGGACGGTCTTTCTACCTTCTATTACCATAGCTGCTAGATATTTGCACAGCTGGTTCTTTATCTTTTAATTTTGAGGATCGAGAAATTATATTTGTGTTAAAGTAGACCTGCAGTTTTTCATATGCACAAAATACTGTTTTCAAATAATGTTTTTAAATGATAATCAATATTCGGCAGATGTTTCTTGCGACAGCAATTAATATATTGCATGAACATATTTGAATATCACTTGAAGGAGTTGTCTTGAGGTTATCTTCCCGGTTTTATACAAGATCAGAGATATTTTTTGAATCTACCGTCATATGTTGAAGCTTTATGGTTCTTGCATTAAAGACGGGATTAGAGTATTAAGCTGATCGGCTGTATAGAGATAAAAGAGCACCCGTCATCGGAACACCATTAAAGGTTTAGACAACTGATTCTTCAGGAAAATATAATCAAGATGTCAACTGGAGATAAAAAAACACATGTGATCATACTAACAAGCATATTCATCGGAACAGGAACTCTTGGCTTCCTTGCTAATTTGGTTCAGATGATTTTCATATGTCGTGATAAGAAGCAAAGAAACTCTGTTTTTGGACTCACTCTTCTCAGTCTCAGCATTTCTGATATCTTCGTCTCAATTGTTCAGATGTACAGAGGTATTCTAGGGTTGCTTCTTCTTTTGCTTGTGATCGACAGTGGGCTAGTTAAGAAACTTATCTCTCCTTCCGATCTTGGCATGTCTTTCTCCCTTGTTTCCTCATTCTCTCACGTGATTTTCATTGCTGTATTGCGCATATTAGCGCTTGTATTCCCTCTAAGAATAAAGCGCATTATCACCAAATCACGCTGTAATATAATTCTGCTTTTTATCTGGCTTTTGTCAATTGGCTTTGTTATAATATCTCAATTTATTTCTAAAGTTAAGCTGGGTGCTATACTTATAATCATAACATTTTCCATTTTGTTGTTGGCCTATTCTTTCATTTGTTACAGGATGTACAGGCCTAATGGCATCCAAAACAATGATGCAGCGCAAAGGCATCGTCAGCAGTCGGATAAAGATGTACTCATTTACTCTTTGGTTCTTGCTTCTGCTTTCTGTCTCTGTTATCTGCCAGCTTCATTGAGTGATTTCGTAGAAATGTCCCTCTTCGTGCATCAGATATCTACTTTTCTGTTTTCCATCAACCCTTTCCTTGATCCCCTGCTGTATTTTTTCGCAAGCTACTGCAAGCGTAGAAGGGAGAATAACAATTTGCAAAATGAAAACAACAAAAATGGAAGCTCTCAAACTATCGAAGAAACATCTCACATTTGAATGTCAACCTTTATGGAATATACTTTATTGTATAGAAAATGAAGAATTAAATTTGTTCCACAAATATGAGTGACAGGCAAAACATTATTATGAATAAAAAAACAAACAGAGCTTTATTTTGAACCACATTTAAAGCCAGGCACAAATTGTAAAATTGCAAGAGCATGTTGAATTCTCACAAATAATTAATGATGGAAATTAAAAATCAAATGTAATACTGTTGCAGCCTGAAAGCGTTTCTTCAAGAAGACGGAAAAAGTTCCACTGAGTTCAATAGTAGGCCTAAGATTTGTCTACAACTTGATGCTGGAAGAATGAAAAACATTATTGAGGTTAAAAAAATGGTAGTGTCAGTAATTTGTTATGAAATAGAGCACATTAAGGGGACAAAATCAAGTTTTTGGCATTTCTGCAAATCTCAGCATAAGTTGGCAGACTGTGCAAACACATGCTCCAAAATTTCCAAAAATGTTTTGTTTCTCTATGTGATGTGATAGTTTTCAGTTATATATAATAATTTATAAATCACATCCTAGCATATTGAAGATAAGGAATAATGATAAATACATCGAAAGGTTTGAATTTGAAGACATAAATGAATCAATTATTGGGATATTGATTGGGGGGTTTAAACCATCATAAATTTTCTATCTTTGATCATATTAATGCCAAATTCTTAAAAATTGCATGTAGACAGATATCACTGCCCCTAACCACTCTTATAAATAAATGCATAGAGCAAGGAACATTTCCAGCATTACTAAAAAAGGCAAATGTTACACCAATTTTTTAAAAAAGGACCCTTCCAATAAGGAGAGTTATAGACCCATAAGTTTGCTTACCTCCTTTTCTAAAATATTTGAAAAATTATTGAAACACAGATGCATACTTATATCAACCTTACACTATCTATATTTTTCTGTGTTTATAGGAAGAGATTTTCTTCACAAAATGCCTTGATAAGATTGATCAAAGAATGGAAGTATTCTCTTGAAAAATCAAGCTATGAGCTGTTTTGATGGATCTTTCAAATGCTTTTGACCACCTAGCGAAGGATCTCCTTATTGCAAAGCTAAATTCTTATGAATCCAATGTGCTAGCTCTAAATCTTCTTCTTAGCTACCTTTCAAATAGGGAAAAGGCAAATTGTACTTTTAGCTCATAAGAGACCCTAGAAAACGGCATACCACAGGATCCATTCTAGGACCCCTTCTTTCTAAAATATTTATAAATGATATCTTTTATGTTGTGAAAGATGGTTCTTGAAAACGCATGCTGCTGCTCTTTTTGGCCTAAAATTCAAAACGTTTCCATATTTATTGGAGGTGAGAGTATTATTTCCTTATCAATCAATTACTTTCAAAAGAATGCATTTACCTTACCTTTGGTGTTTGTGGAAACTGAAAAACAAGAAATGTAGTTGATCACCTATTCAAGGGTTTCAACGGCTTTTCTATAAACTCTGTTCCAAACAAAATTGTTGCAAGCCCTCCAGAGATATATAACATTGCCAAAAGTCATGTTTCTCTTCTCTACTACTCATGTTCTTCTTGTCCTCAACTTGTAAATAGTAGGCCACAAATTGTTCGCATGCACCAAAACAAGCTAGCCTCATTGTGGTTTATGTTTGGGGTCTTTGATTGATGGGTCATTTGAAAGGTCAAGGTTCGGTTATGGATAAAGGACAGCATCAGCATTATGTTAAAGTTATATCCAAGGGATAGCATTAGGGCTAGGGTAGGGGGGGGGGGTTTGTGGGGTTAGATGCACTGATCTCAAAATAAAGACTGGATTGAGCATCTGTCGTTCTGAAATGAAGTCATTGGCGGCCATATTGGTATGCCCAATTCAATACATGGAGATTCAACCAGGCACTGGTTTTCTCTATGATGATAGTTGGAATGTTATGAATGCATAGAACGAGACTGACGAATCGTGCAGCTATCGTTAGCAAAGAATACAGGCAATACACTAGGCTATCAAAATTATTGCACAGGTCGATTCAAAATGGCGGCAAAATTGTAAAGCTGTGAGGGCTAGGCCTAAATTAAAATCCCCATAACTTGTGTCAGACAGCTCACAAATACAAGGTTTTGGTAGCAAAATTTAGGAAATTTTACTGATACCATAGCTCATAACAACAAGCAATAATAAATTGAGGGAGAAATTATGTATGACTTGGGATTTGAGTGATGGTCAAAATATCAGAAAGAAGATTCTGGAGAAGGAGTTGTCATCTAAAATCAGTACAAAAGTGTTGTAAAAAGTCATTAATATGGTAAAGTGCTTTGTTACTTTGTTGCTACTGCTTTGAGGAGCCCCATGAGTCTTGTCCTAGCTGTCCCTGTGGTGAGGCAAGAAATAAGTTGGGAGTCTCAAAAATCTTAATGGAAGGAGGAGACCTTGAATTTTAAAGTAAAGTTTTGTAAATAAAGAAATTTATCTGATAAACATTATTGTAACCATTATTGCTGTGTTTTAGGTCAGCCACCAAGTAAAGTACTTCATAGATATAAATTATAGGGGTATTAGAAGGAGAACAAACAACATGTTTACCTGAAGAATGACAAAATTGCAACTGATGTGTGGGATGCAAGATGAAAAATTACTCTCCCCCTCCCTTGAAATATTTTGAGCCTCCTTCATTTTCCCTTCAAGTTACCATACAGAGAAGAAACAAAACCCATGGGATTCCTCAAAGCAGTAGCAACAAAGTAACAAAGCACTTTACCATATTAATGACTTTTTACAACACTTTTGTACTGATTTTAGATGACAACTCCTTCTCCAAAATCTTCTTTCTGATATTTTGACCATCACTCAAATCCCAAGTCATACATAATTTCTGCCTCAATTTATTATTGCTTGTTGTTATGAGCTATGGTATCAGTAAAATTTCCTAAATTTTGCTACCAAAACCTTGTATTTGTGAGCTGTCTGACACAAGTTATGGGAATTTTAATTTAGGCCTAGCCCTCACAGCTCTGCAATTTTGCCGCCATTTTGAATCGACCTGTGCAATAATTTTGATAGCCTAGTGTATAATTTCTCTGGCAGCCATATTGGGATGCCAAACGCAAGCCAAAGCAATGGGCTTCAACATCTCAATGCAGAAACAACAACATGCTCAATCCAGTCTTTATTTTGAGATCAGTGGGTTAGATGGGGTTGGATTTTGTTTCAGAAAGAGGTTTCCAAAAGGTCGTTTTGATGCATCCTAACAATTACTGACATTGTAAATACGTAAAAACGTGATCGCGACGATTTGCGAAAAGCCCGCCACTTGTCCCCAGGCCCCGCTCTGCAGCTCTGACTGACTCGGTGCTTTCACGGTTCCAAATCAATTTTCCCTTTCCGGGACCCAAAATTTCCCTCAGATTTGCTAATAATCCAATCAGTTGAATTGCAAAATTCCCTTATCACAATCTTTTCATATATTTATAGACTAAATGATTGCAAATCGTACTTATGAAGAGTTTTAAAGATCGAAAAGAAATGAAATTTCTGTCAAATTGTTAAACATACAGAATTTTCATAAATCAAAGCTATATGTGCAATGTGAAATGCTGTATGTGATTTTTTCTTCATCAACCATGAGAACAACCAGACTCAAACAAATTCTACTGGATCGCATAAAAATAGAGTTTCCCTTATTAAGGTAAATTTGTGCTTTAAAGGAAACATTAGGAAACATCACATGAAACATTTGAAAATATTATATAACCTATTCTAATTATGAATATTCAAACTACTCATATGCCTTAATTACACAAAAACTTTCCCAAATATAATTTAAATACAAAATTTCTCAAACGGCTGAAAATAGTACTACGCCCAAAATATTTTCACGAAATACTTCACATAAATATTTGAAAATAGAAAGATTAATATTATACATGAAGAACAAGACAATTAATTTGTTAGGGTCTACTGGGATAAAATGGGTAACACCAGGTAAAATGAATAGTTTTGTAACCTCTGTATAAATGACTCAATGTTGCTCATTTTGGTATTTATGCTAGAACTGATAGGTTTTTAAGGACCCCAGATTACTAATAAAAGCTTAATAGAAAATGAGATATTGCTAACTTAGGCTATGCATACAGGATTGTGCACCAACTCGTTCTACCCTGTGTTACCCATTTTACCTCAGTACACCCTACTGAATCTAATCAATTTGCAAAAAAAATAAATTTAGGATCATAAGCCTGCAATAGCAGTGTACTTATTTACATTCAAATTAATAACTTTTGCTGAATCCTGCCTCCTTCCTTTCGCAAGTTACCACCCGGAGGAACGCCTGTGTAGTACTGTGGTTGGTGTTCAGTAATGTGGGGTGATATCATCGGTATTTGGGGGATACCATCCAGTTCTGTTGATGGCATTCAGTACTGCGGAGAGAAACCATCAGTGCTGTTGTGGGGGGGATACTTTCAGTACCGTGGAGGATGTTCAGTACTGTGGGTTGATATCATCAGTTTTTGGGGGATACCATCCAGTTCTGTTAAGGATGTTCAGTACTGTGGAGGATTTTCAAATTTTCAGTGCTGTGGGGGATATCGTATCATAAGCAATATGAGGAGATATCATCAGTTATGTGGGAGGAATACCTTCAGTTCTGTTAAGGATGTTCAGTACTGTGGAGGATTTTGAAATTTTCAGTGCTGTAGGGGATATCGTATCATAAGTAATATGAGGAGATATCATCAGTTATGTGGGAGGATACCATCCAGTTCTGTTAAGGATGTTCAGTACTGTGGAGGATTTTCAAATTTTCAGTGCTGTGGGGGATACCGTATCATAAGTAATATGAGGAGATATCATCAGTTATGTGGGAGAATACCTTCAGTTCTGTTAAGGATGTTCAATACTGTGGAGGATTTTCAAATTTTCAGTGCTGTGGGGGATACCGTATCATAAGTAATATGAGGAGATATCATCAGTTATGTGGGAGAATACCTTCAGTTCTGTTAAGGATGTTCAATACTGTGGAGGATTTTCAAATTTTCAGTGCTGTGGGGGATATCGTATCATAAGTAATATGAGGAGATATCATCAGTTATGTGGGAGAATACCTTCAGTTCTGTTAAGGATGTTCAGTACTGTGGAGGATTTTCAAATTTTCAGTGCTGTAGGGGATATCGTATCATAAGTAATATGAGGAGATATCATCAGTTATGTGGGAGAATACCATCCAGTTCTGTTAAGGATGTTCAGTACTGTGGAGGATTTTCAAATTTTCAGTGCTGTGGGGGATACCGTATCATAAGTAATATGAGGAGATATCATCAGTTATGTGGGAGAATACCTTCAGTTCTGTTAAGGATGTTCAATACTGTGGAGGATTTTCAAATTTTCAGTGCTGTGGGGGATATCGTATCATAAGTAATATGAGGAGATATCATCAGTTATGTGGGAGGATACCATCCAGTTCTGTTAAGGATGTTCAGTACTGTGGAGGATTTTCAAATTTTCAGTGCTGTGGGGGATATCGTATCATAAGCAATATGAGGAGATATCATCAGTTATGTGGGAGAATACCTTCAGTTCTGTTAAGGATGTTCAGTACTGTGGAGGATTTTCAAATTTTCAGGGCTGTAGGGGATATCGTATCATAAGTAATATGAGGAGATATCATCAGTTATGTGGGAGAATACCTTCAGTTCTGTTAAGGATGTTCAGTACTGTGGAGGATTTTCAAATTTTCAGTGCTGTAGGGGATATCGTATCATAAGTAATATGAGGAGATATCATCAGTTAGGTGGGAGGATACCATCCAGTTCTGTTGATGGCATTCAGTACTGCGGAGAGAAACCATCAGTGCTGTTGTGGGGGGGATACTTTCAGTACCGTGGAGGATGTTCAGTACTGTGGGTTGATATCATCAGTTTTTGGGGGATACCATCCAGTTCTGTTAAGGATGTTCAGTACTGTGGAGGATTTTCAAATTTTCAGTGCTATAGGGGATATCGTATCATAAGCAATATGAGGAGATATCATCAGTTATGTGGGAGGAATACCTTCAGTTCTGTTAAGGATGTTCAGTACTGTGGAGGATTTTCAAATTTTCAGTGCTGTAGGGGATATCGTATCATAAGTAATATGAGGAGATATCATCAGTTATGTGGGAGGATACCATCCAGTTCTGTTAAGGATGTTCAGTACTGTGGAGGATTTTCAAATTTTCAGTGCTGTGGGGGATATCGTATCATAAGTAATATGAGGAGATATCATCAGTTATGTGGGAGAATACCTTCAGTTCTGTTAAGGATGTTCAGTACTGTGGAGGATTTTCAAATTTTCAGTGCTGTAGGGGATATCGTATCATAAGTAATATGAGGAGATATCATCAGTTATGTGGGAGAATACCTTCAGTTCTGTTAAGGATGTTCAGTACTGTGGAGGATTTTCAAATTTTCAGTGCTGTGGGGGATACCGTATCATAAGTAATATGAGGAGATATCATCAGTTATGTGGGAGAATACCTTCAGTTCTGTTAAGGATGTTCAGTACTGTGGAGGATTTTCAAATTTTCAGTGCTGTGGGGGATATCGTATCATAAGCAATATGAGGAGATATCATCAGTTATGTGGGAGAATACCTTCAGTTCTGTTAAGGATGTTCAGTACTGTGGAGGATTTTCAAATTTTCAGTGCTGTAGGGGATATCGTATCATAAGTAATATGAGGAGATATCATCAGTTATGTGGGAGAATACCTTCAGTTCTGTTAAGGATGTTCAGTACTGTGGAGGATTTTCAAATTTTCAGTGCTGTAGGGGATATCGTATCATAAGTAATATGAGGAGATATCATCAGTTATGTGGGAGGATACCATCCAGTTCTGTTAAGGATGTTCAGTACTGTGGAGGATTTTCAAATTTTCAGTGCTGTGGGGGATACCGTATCATAAGTAATATGAGGAGATATCATCAGTTATGTGGGAGAATACCTTCAGTTCTGTTAAGGATGTTCAGTACTGTGGAGGATTTTCAAATTTTCAGTGCTGTGGGGGATATCGTATCATAAGCAATATGAGGAGATATCATCAGTTATGTGGGAGAATACCTTCAGTTCTGTTAAGGATGTTCAGTACTGTGGAGGATTTTCAAATTTTCAGTGCTGTAGGGGATATCGTATCATAAGTAATATGAGGAGATATCATCAGTTATGTGGGAGAATACCTTCAGTTCTGTTAAGGATGTTCAGTACTGTGGAGGATTTTCAAATTTTCAGTGCTGTGGGGGATATCGTATCATAAGTAATATGAGGAGATATCATCAGTTATGTGGGAGAATACCTTCAGTTCTGTTAAGGATGTTCAGTACTGTGGAGGATTTTCAAATTTTCAGTGCTGTAGGGGATATCGTATCATAAGTAATATGAGGAGATATCATCAGTTATGTGGGAGGAATACCTTCAGTTCTGTTAAGGATGTTCAGTACTGTGGAGGATTTTCAAATTTTCAGTGCTGTGGGGGATATCGTATCATAAGCAATATGAGGAGATATCATCAGTTATGTGGGAGAATACCTTCAGTTCTGTTAAGGATGTTCAGTACTGTGGAGGATTTTCAAATTTTCAGTGCTGTAGGGGATATCGTATCATAAGTAATATGAGGAGATATCATCAGTTATGTGGGAGAATACCTTCAGTTCTGTTAAGGATGTTCAGTACTGTGGAGGATTTTCAAATTTTCAGTGCTGTGGGGGATATCGTATCATAAGTAATATGAGGAGATATCATCAGTTATGTGGGAGAATACCTTCAGTTCTGTTAAGGATGTTCAGTACTGTGGAGGATTTTCAAATTTTCAGTGCTGTAGGGGATATCGTATCATAAGTAATATGAGGAGATATCATCAGTTATGTGGGAGGAATACCTTCAGTTCTGTTAAGGATGTTCAGTACTGTGGAGGATTTTCAAATTTTCAGTGCTGTGGGGGATATCGTATCATAAGTAATATGAGGAGATATCATCAGTTATGTGGGAGAATACCTTCAGTTCTGTTAAGGATGTTCAGTACTGTGGAGGATTTTCAAATTTTCAGTGCTGTGGGGGATATCGTATCATAAGTAATATGAGGAGATATCATCAGTTATGTGGGAGAATACCTTCAGTTCTGTTAAGGATGTTCAGTACTGTGGAGGATTTTCAAATTTTCAGTGCTGTAGGGGCTATCGTATCATAAGTAATATGAGGAGATATCATCAGTTATGTGGGAGGATACCTTCAGTTCTGTTAAGGATGTTAAGTACTGTGGAGGATTTTCAAATTTTCAGTGCTGTTGGGGATATCGTATCATAAGTAATATGAGGAGATATCATCAGTTATGTGGGAGGATACCTTCAGTACTGTGATGGTGTTTAGTACTGAGATATACAAAAAGCGCTATGGGTATTCATGGTATACCCTCCACAGTGATTGTGGTTTCCCTCTAATGTACTGATGGTATCCCCCACGGTATTATTGGTACCTCACAGTACTGAACACCCTCACAGCATTGCACAGAATTTTTCCAGGGTGGTTAGCTCCCCAGAAATTGAATGGAAGAGATTTCATTGAAAACTTCAAATATGAAGCAATATTTAATTTGCTATCTGGTTTTGAGTTTCAAAATGTTGTTGATCTCTGAATGTATTGAAAATTGATTGATGTGAAATGGATCCATGTAGAGGAGCAAATATTTTCATAAGACCTAAATACTGAAATAAATTATTTCATAAGCATGTACTTTCTAAAACACGCTTTTTTCAAAGCTCCAAATCACTAACAATTCACAAAAACTTCTCTCGGGGTATATTTTAAATTTTTTACGGTCAAGCCTGTTAGGGTAAGTACAAGAGTCGGAGTGCTCCAGAGTTTAAGTCCCTTTATAAACGCATAAGTTAAAAAGAGTCCAATATGAAAAGTTTGGAGATTATTTTCAATTTTGAAAACGAGATTTTCAGTCGAAAAGTTGCTCCACACTCGAAACTCGTGCGGTCTTGCAATTTTCCAAACATTTCAAATAAGACAGTTCACTGTAAAACCTTTTGCAAGATAAATTGTCATACGTAATGGATAAAACAAACTAGAATTAACTTTTTCAGCCCTCATTAATATGCAAAATCTTTCAAGTTTATACTCTGCAGCTAAATTATAAAATAAGATTTCAAAACAAAATGAAATAGCTGATAACTGAATGGTTATTCATAAATACCCGACAAACAAGATACGAAATTCTTAAGATATAAATCTTAAATTCAACTCTTACCATAAATAAGAAACATCGATTTCTAGCATTACAACACCTGACCTACCCTCGATCAGGTGAAATAATCTCGATCAGGTGAACACGGAAGCAGGAACAAGAGATTCTGGAGTTCCCGCCCCAGGCCTCATGTCTTGTTTTTCCAAGAAATGCAGAGGTTTCTCCACTAAGAATCCTTGCAGCTCCGATAGTAATTTCCTTGCTGAGCTGATGTCCTTCGACGCGAGCTTTTCGACGCTCTGTAAAACATGATTAAGTTTGGATAAACACTTACCGGAATAATCATTAAGACTCTGTTTCGAGAATGGTCGCCTGAAGATCTCTCGACCCTTGTTCAAAGGATCGCATAGGTTCGAATCCACCTTCACACCTGTCACACAGAGTGTAAGGAAAGAATTTGCTAGCTCTCACTCCAGGCAAAAAGGCAAAATGAATCACGAGGTGTGGTCACATCGAGAGGAAGGACCAGTTTCGCACTGCTTGATCAGTTCACCCATTCAGTGGGCCCTTGGTGCTTTGTGCACAAGCCAATACCTTACGAAGATAGTAAGTTTGTGTGAAAAATAAGATTGTGCTTACATTATATGCTTCCAGCTCTGAAAAGGACTTGACGCGATCCGTTGGGAAACATCCAAACACCTGCAGGAAAATTTAAGAATATCATATTCGAGCCCCGGGTCTGCTGGGTCAAGTAAAATGGCTATATTCATAAAACCAGGCAGCTTTCGGAGCCTGAGCGTATTCCATGCCGTATAGGGCTTCTTTTCAAACCTGAGGATAGTGGAGCAGCTCTTGTTATACCGTATGCGCAGATCTCTGAAAAGGACTGGATCGAGCATCTGTCGTTCTAAAATGAAGTCATTGGCAGCCATATTGGAATGCCCTATTCAATACATTGAAATTCAACTGGGTCGTGCTTTTTTTCTTTGATGATCTTTAGAATGTTATGAATGATGTGCACGAGACTGGATAATCATGCAGCTATATTTAACAAATGATAAAGTCAATATGATTTCTTTAGCAGACATATTGGGGACCAAGTGCAAGCCGAAACAATAGGCTTCAAACATTTGGCTCCAGAAACGAAAGAAAGCTCGATCCAGTCTTTATTTTGTGATCAGTTGCTATACCATACGTGCACAAGCAAAAAGAGACATGGTTAACAAGCCACGATAAATTGAGCATTGTCTGAAACACATCAACAATATTTTCAATCGAGGCCAAATATACCAGATTAGATATGGTAGTTTTTTCAGAATTTCAGTAGTAACAGCTGTAGAGTTGAGAACAATTTTTCAAACATAACTATCTAGCCTTTTCAGAAAAATTAAAAGCAACAGAGTAAAAAACAAGGAGCCCTAATAGGTTGCCTAGCCAAAAGTAGCTATACCAGGAATGCAAAGAAACATGTGGCTTATCCACTACGTTTCCCAGGGTTACATTGGTGGTGCCAGCTATATGATCTAGAAAACATGACAGTTACATGGCTGCTTGCCAAAGGAAGAGGGTCCTAAGGGGGGATGGGGGGTATTGATCCTCAATGCCAGCACTGAAATAGTCCAAAACCCCCATCCAAGTAACGCAAATATAGAAATTCCCAATTCTGACGCTTCTAACAATCCAAATCCCGATGTAGCTACTTTTTATTCTTAAATCCAAGTCACAGGAAGTACGGTCGAGTCACCAACGTTTGTGGTAATAGCAGGGGTCAGCCCAACCGGTCTGCAATGGAAGGGCCTCACCCTGGAAGAAACTCCTTGTTGATCAAGTTGTCTTCCCCGTCTGATCCTATTTTCTCAGTCGATCAAAAGGTAAATCCCAGTTCTCAATTCCACCCTTCCTGATCCTTGCAGAGGGTCTCCTTTTCTGAGAAATTTTGATCCCCAGGATGATTCTGATAGCCTTTAGTTCTTCAGCGAAAAAGCTCAATTGCGTCCTTATTCATATAACCGCATATAACTATCAAGACATTAGAGGGATACTATAAGCACTGTGGAGGAAAACAACATTGGGTATTATCCACAGTGCTTGCAATTTCCCTCACTGAGCATCCTCCACATACCGCACAGACGTTCACCAGGGTGATCCGGGTAGCTTGTTATCCTTTTTCATCAGTAAAAAAACTCCATAGCTCACCTCTTCATATATTTCGGTGTTTCTCCTTGCAGATGTGAACCAAAAGTCCTGAAATGCAAAGGAGAATGGTCAAAAATCAGAATGTTCTTAAACCCAGTAACTAGCTCATAATATAAACTAGATGGAAAATTAACTTGCAGATGTGAACCAAAAGTCCTGAAATGCAAAGGAGAATGGTCAAAAATCAGAATGTTCTTAAACTCAGTAACTAGTTCTACTCATAATATAGACTAGATGGAAAATTAACAAGAAGGGTAGTATGCTACACGCTATATTTATAAGGAACCTACCTCAGGGCCTAGTTCTTTAAGTTCCTTATTTTGAGACCTCTTTTGACCACTTTGTAGTTCTAAAAGTTCCTTAATAGTTCCTTAATTTCAAGTGCTCATACAGTCGATAGGAATAAATACCGTCGCAAGAAAAGCATTAAAATTCAACATTTTGCAATAAACTCTGATAATAAAACAAGTTACAACACAAAGAAGCTTAGGCCAGGCCTATATAATGTAAAAGTTAATGAGAGTCATTAAAAAAGTTGCATATCTACACCATTGATGATGATATCATAATTATAAAGTTCCTTAGTTATTGGACTTTTAGTAGTTGAAGTTCCTTAAGTTTTTCGACCTTCTACATGTAGGTTCCTTATAAAAAGTTTCTTATGATAACGCGTGTACTGTAAGTAATCTACTTAATGTACCGAATAAACGTGATGTAGTGACGAAATGAATGCTATCGTGTCCCTATGGAAAACAATACCTGCTTTAGTCAGGATAGCACGTTAAACAGAATTTCACCCACTCAATGAACACACTGGGACCTTTAACTAATATATGCAATAATGTAGTGAACGCTACCGAGCCCGTGATATCGAGTACCTGGTAAATACATTACGATCTTGATTTCTCGTGATGTTTATGAAAAGAACATGGATCTAGATTTTTCAGGGTCTCATCAAGGCGATGTTGCCGGAGCCCTATTTTAGGCTTGCTCCTGGCTCTTTTGAGCATTTTTTTAGGGCTGCTAAAGCATTTCTGTTGGCACCTCTTTACAAGTCAGAAACCCTGGGTTTTTGCTGCTAGTCCGACCCTGAAGACGTCCACACTTTGCAGCATGCATTTTGACATGAGGGCCTGAGAAGGGCGTTGCTTTTCATGTAGCTGCGCAGCCTAGTAACTGAGCAGGCACTGTGCTCATAAACTTTATTTAGAAAGAGTGTTAACCAGAGTACATTAAAAAATTTTAAGTCGTTTCTTTTTGGCTCACTTATATCCAAACTGACGTATACTAAGCAAATATGGGCAAAGTTTGTTTCTCGAACCTGCAATTGAAACCAGTGCTAGCGCTATATATGTAAAAATCAGGATTCCCAATTTAATAAAAAGAGTTTCCGACATTTTACGAGTTGCATCACAATCACCGACAATTTAATTTTTCAGTAGGATGATCAAGCTCCTTTTTTAATTACCAATTTCTCACAAGCTAATGCTGGGAAATTGAAAAATCACGAAGAAAGACTAAAATCATACGATTTCACTTTACCAGTGCGTTCTTAATTGCCTAAATAAACTTAATGTAGAAATGTTTGAGTAATAGAAGCAAAACGACGGGAAATGAGAAATGGATGTTCGAATATATTAATTTGTTTGCAGCGGAGTTTAAATCAGAACAGCCAGGACAGCTGTTTGCGGACTAGGCCTTAGAAATCATTCCCTGATTCTCGGGGTGAGCATTTGACTATTCTCTATTCAGGGGTGTTCCTCAAAGTAGCTAAGCTGGATAAGACATGCCACAAGGGTCAGCATACACAATGCAGCCTCTGTTCTGTGTTTTATGCCGAGTTATGGAAGCAAGGGACAAGACTGCGTTTTAACTGAGAGTTTCATTGCTCAACAAATGTTGAACTGAATTGATATGTAACTTGGCAACAAGAGATGCGATGCAATGCTTTTTAAAAGTTGTCTTAAGTTTTTTCATGTGTTCTTTTGTGTCTTACTTAATTAAAAACATGTCTTGCCAAATCATTAAATACAACTATCAAATAGGGCTATGCGCGTGAAGCAGAATTAGAAATACTGCACATCTTCTAATGCACTGATTGTATCCCTCTAACCGTACTGAACAACCTCCACTTGACTGAACACCCTCCGTTGTACTAATGATATCCCTCCACCGCACTGAACACCCTCCACCGCACTGAACATCCTCTACTGTATTACATATACATCAGCCAGAGTGATTTCAGTTACATTCACTAAAATTCATTTTATTCAACAATTTTACCAGATTTAGATTTCTCGACATTTTTGAAAGGAACCTTAGGAAGATTTGTTGTGAAAATGTTCGTTTTCTTTGACACACAATGGAAAAACAGGCGAAAAGAATCATCATTATAATCATGAACCTTCCACCCTAAAAAACCACATCAATGCATAAAAATTCAAACAGTGACCTAAAAAATCCTCATTTAGGCATATACCTAATAAGATTAAATCGAACATTTCCGTGTATGATTTATTTTCTGCGGTGGCAAACGAAGTGCTCGAGAAATTGAATTCTAGAAGAACCCCCTGAAAAGACACATCAATGAAAGTTTAAATAGTGACCCCCGGGCACCGGCTACATCATTGTGATAAAAGTAAAGACAAACCGATGCCCAGCGCAGAACATTGAGTTCTTCAAGCAAGTCGTACGAAGCAGAGATGTTTTTTATCACAACCACTGAGGCAGCGATTTTCACCGTAACAGGCTTTCTTTCGCTGGGAGCAAACATCATCCAACTCGTCTTACTATACCGCAACAAAAGCCAACGAAAATCCGTCTTCGGCCTCTCGCTGCTCAGCCTGAATCTGGCAGACCTACTCACCTCGATTCTAACCTTCTCCAGGGGCATTCTCTACTCCATGTTTATCGGCAAGCTCATCAGCATCAAGTTAATCTTCCAATTGAAAGAGCTAGCTTTCGTGGCGGCCATCTTTTCTCTGACGTCATCTTTCACCCACGTGGTATTCATCGCGATACAGCGAGTTATAGCCGTCGCCTTTCCGTTCAAAGTGAAGCAAATCCTGACGAGGCCTAGATGCTACATCGTCCTAGCTCTGTTGTGGCTGATTTCACTGGTAATGGCATTGGTGGTGTGCTTCAACATGGCTTTGTTCAACGTGCTGTACTACCTCACGCTGATCACCGGCATCGCACTGGTCATTACCTACTCAGCCATTGGCATCAGATTGAAGATGCACAAGAATAACCAACCGCAAGACGTGCAGAGGAGTCGCCAGACAGACAAACACGTGTTGCAGTATTCCATCGCCATCACTGTCGCCTTCATCCTCTGCAACTATCCAATGGGGATGAGGGCGTTTCTCCTGAAGCACTACGACGCCGAATTGAAACTCGTCAGTGAGGCGCTGTTTGGTTTGAACCCGTTCCTGGACACCGTCCTGTATTTCGCATGGAGCTTGTTCAAGAAAAGAAAGCAAGGCAACCAAGTCGCCCCAACAACAAGTTCAAATTTGGTAACTTCACTGTCGAAGAACCAGAGTCAAGCATAACGGACAATAAGTCAAGCTAAACGGACATATGCTTATATCAGAACCCGTCATAACAACTCTCGATTTTATTCAGAACACAATTTGCAACTGTTTCTGTCAACGAACTTGTTTCGTAAGGGACAACTCATTATATATGCCTCAGATTGACGCCGAAGAGAAATAAAACGTTGATAATTTTCTAGCATTTACCCAGGCTTTGCGAAAATCAAGAAAGTATTTACCCAACAATATCAACCAAACCTAAAGTCTTACCCAACTAAGAAATGTGTGCCTCTGATTTCTAGTAATTTGGGCACAGTTTTGGTAGAATCATTTCATGACAAATAATTTTCAAGCCAAACCCTTCCGAGGAACAAAGTAATTTTCACCCGACACTGAAAGAAGCCAGAAAATAAATTACCCAACAAGTCTCTCTTCGGTGTAAGTCTGCAGCAAAATTAATAAAAAGTTCCTAACAATCATAATGCATGTCGTTTATGATATCCAAACACATCTTACTATAATCTATAATCTAATATACACTCATACATTATATCACTATATACACGTTTCTTGTTGAGCAGGTTTTTAACACTTAATTGCAAAGTAAGTCTCCGCATAGAAGAAATGGACATATGTAAGAAACTGCAGCCAGTCACCTTTAACAGTATTTCCTTTGATATAGATCAGTATTTATATTTAATAACAGACTATAATCTGTCTGATGAATGCAAAAGCATGAAAATTTTAGTTACAGAGAGCCAGTCTCCTTTCTTGTTTGTCATCTAGCAAAAGCACTGTGTTCTTTCGTACATCGAGCACTATGATGTTGTTATAGATAACGCAATGCTATAGAGATATATTTTTTTCGGAAACATAGCAAAACAAGCACATGGATTACTTAAGCTTTTCGTCTGACACTCAACATTTATATAGTAATCTATGTGTTCGCTTCGCTATGTGTCCGACATCCCTGACTATTTCGAGATATATTTGATATTTAACATCTAATATTCAACAAAGCGGGGTTTTTAAATACTAGCCACTCTCATTGTTTACAGCATATGGCATTCCCCTATGTTCCCAGGGTAATGACAACATTTGATCATAAGATGAGTCCTTCTATTTTGCAAATAGGACAGCCTGATTAAATACAGATGGATTTTCTATGAAGGGGATTTAATATTTCATTGCATAGAGCTTGTTCAAGAGAAGAAAGCAAAGCAACCAAATCGCTCAGTTCAACTTAACCATCAGGAAACCCAAATCACGTTTAAAGGTTATCAGAACCCTGCACAACAACATTCCATCTTAAAGGACAAAACTGTCTCTGGCAATGAAACTTGATCAGCAACAAACAAGCATTATGCACCCAAGTCCAACATTTCTTACTATAATCTTTAAACACTAAACACTATACTGCAGCCTGCCCCCATGAAAAGTTTTTCCTGTGATACACGTTTTTTTTATAAGAAACCGGTTTATAAGAAACCTAGTACTAGATCCCCAAAAATTTAAGAAACTTTTAGAACTACATCAACATCTTTAAGAAATTCCGAAAAAAATAAGAGGACTTTCTGAGCCGGAAAGAAATATGTCAATAATGAGAAAAGAGGAAAATTCAGGATGAAGAATGGAAAATCGGTTTTGTTGCTGTTTTAGATGATTTGAGAAAGTACACGATGTCGTGTTGTCTTATTGTCCTTTTAAGAAACTTTAAGTACTAGAAACTGGTGAAAAATTAAGAAACTTTTAGTACTAGGACCCAAGCTAGGTTTCTTATAAAAAAAACGTGTATGCAATTTAAGTTGGACAGTTTGCAGTCAAGGGGCTTATCTTTGCGTTTCTTGTTATTTTGTCAACACGTGTTTCTCGTTGTCCTTTTATTTTCTGACATTTTGCTGTTTTTCTTTATGTGCATGTGCTGCAGCTCTCAAATGGGCGCGTTGCTATTCATTATGTGTTTGTTTATTTCTTTATCATTCCGCCTTTCCTTTGTGTACTGTTCTCATTGTTTTTTCATGTGTGTTAAGTATTATTCTCATTTCTAAGGTGTTACAGCGGCATTTCCCAATCCAATTTCCGAATTCGTCATTTTTCTGGACTTGTTAACTTCTCTTTGTTTCCTCAGCCCGACCTTTGTTTTATCTTGTAGTTTAACCGTCATTGTATTAAGTGGGTCCCTGTTAAGGTTTATCTCCTTGTAACGCTTGTGTTTGTAAATTAGGTTTATTAGTCAGTCCTCCAATCATTTTTAGCATAGTTTATTGAAGAAGATTTTATCGAAACTTTTGAAAAATAGTTTATTTCTGAATTAGTCCCTGGGTATTTGAGAAACTTGAAGAAATGGAGCTCTCGTATTATCATCCTTTGATATGGGATGTTTGATAAGCTTCCTATGTTCCTGTGTTTATGGAAGTAGCAAGTAAAATATGAAATAAGAAATAAGATATGGCTTGCTTTAGATATAATCATAAGACAAATACTGCATTCTCTTTTTCTTTTTGTCCTCCTCAAGTTGATTCCAACCTTAATTGTTTAGTTTTTTATATTTAGTTTCTATCTGTTGAGCGAATGAATATCGTAGCTTAATGAAAATTGGCTTCGCTTTCCTTTTTGAAAATTGCCTTCGCTTTCCTTTTTGACAATTTGAAAATTAGGACATTTTCTGAGTTTTTTTGCAATTTTGAAAACCATTGGGAAAATAAGAAATTTTTTTCAATTTTAGAATTTTCAGATTAAGACCCCGTTTACACTAGCTCGGATCCAGATGGATCCGTACCCAAATTAGTACAGATAGGCCTCCCGTTTACACTAGATCTGTGGATCCGTACCCATTTGGGTCTGCTATCTGAACCCATTTTGAATCGTTTTCCAAGATGTACTCCTTTGGATACGTGCTCGTTTAGGTCTAGTCTAAACGGTTGGAACCGTTCCTAAACGGGTACGAATCGAAAGCGAGGCAAATTTCGCTTTGTTTTGTAATAAGATTCGGGTCAAAGTGCAGAAAACGGGGCTGGACCTGGCTGTGGATCCATTCCAGTGTAAACGCGATCTGAAATGGATCCGTTCTAGTGTTAACGCTAGCAAATATGGACACGGTTCTAAATTGCATCCGTACCCATTTGGATCCGTGTAAACGGGGTCTAAAAGGAATTGCAATAAGAATGAATAGTAATGAATAGACTCACTATCATCTCATCTGAGAGAGGATCTTGGACAGAATATTCCATTTTCTTGAATAAATCCAAATGCTCTCGGTATAAATTCTCTCTGATCGAAGATGCAAATTTCCCAGCTTTATATGGTTCACCGTTCATTTTAGAATCAACCTAAAATCAAAGTAAAGAGTTTCATTAAGCTGGATTTATCCAAACTTTCTAGATATCTCCCTATACCAACGAGGTGCTAAACGTCTCAAAAGATACGGGTTTTCCTCTTTTGTTAGAGGCATATTTCACTCTCTCATCAGAACTCAAGGATGGCGAGGAAAATCGGAAACATTACGAAACATAATAACTACTGAAGCTTTACGCCTGACACTCATCGGAGTAGCACGTCAGAACAGTCTTTGATCAGTTCAGAACTTGAGGATGGCGAGGAAAATCCGAAACATAATGAAACATAATAACTACTGAAGCTTTGCGTCTGACACTCATCGGAGTAGCACGTCAGAACAGTCTTTGGTCAGTTCAGAACTTGGGGATGGCGAGGAAAATCCGAAACATAATGAAACATAATAACTACTGAAGCTTTGCGTCTAACACTTGTCAGAGTAGCACTGTTATGTCCGCCATGTTTGTTTTTCATTGGGGTTGTTGTTGTACTTGTGGTTGTTGTGGGGCGGGTTGTTGTGAGGGGAGAGAGGAAGAAGGCCTAGATGAAGAGGACTGAAAAAGACTGCTTGATATAATACGATTCTTGTTGGGTTTGTATCTCAATAGTATGAAAGATACCAGATAATGTTTGATTTGTTGTCATGCTCTGAGACTTTATAATGGCGACGACTGGATAAAAAAAGTGTTTCCACTCAACTTAGGCCACAAATCTGTAAAGAAGTCTAGGCCATAAGGCTAGGCCACTTAGTGAACATCAGTTTCCAAGATGGCAGCAAGTTATGGATCGCATGCAATGACAAAATTTGACCCGGAAGAACACCAAGGGAATGTTTATGAAGCATTTTGTGACTTTATTGATTCTTTTCAATATGAATATGATGCAATTGCAAAAGAGCCTCCAAAGGAAAATAGTGATGTACAAAAAGCAGCATGGATAGAGCAAGATAAACGAAAGATATTTTTAGGAAGGTTTGCCTCAAGAAACCTTCAAAGGGATTTTGAGGAAGTTGTCCCTGAAAAAAATAGGGGTAAAATCACTTTTAAGGAGATGACAGCAGGAATAAAGGCAAGGTATGATGTTAGTAGGAACAAAACCCTTGCAAATTTTGAGTTTCACAAGTTGTTTCAGAAAGAAGGTGAAAGTTTTGATTCTTTTACAGTAAGAGTAAAACATGAAGCAAGGACATGTGAATTTTCATGCGCCAGTGATGCTTGTACAGTCGAGAATATCCTCACCAGAGACCAAATCATCATTGGAACGTCCAATAATGAAATTCGCAAGAATGCCCTAAAGAATCAGTGGGACCTCGACAACCTAATTAAAGGTGGCAGACAATTTGAAGCTGCAGCAAGAGGGGCCCAGAGAATTCACGAAAATAGTGAAGCACCTATCTCCAGAATAAAGAGGCCAGGAAAATACTCCAAAAAGGGATCAAAATCGAAATTTGAAAGAAAGTTGCAAGATCAATATTCAAGCTGCCAAAATTGTTCATCAAGAGTATGTAAAGGAGGAAAGCAGTGTCCAGCAGCAAGTCGTGAGTGTTTTGACTACGGTAAGAAAGGACATTTTAAAGGATCAGCAGGGTGTAAAAAGAAGAAAGAGAAGAGTAAACATCGCACTCGTCGTGTGGAGAGCAGTAGTAGTAGTGATGAAAGCTCCGATACTGAAACATGCACATCTGAAAGTGAATCAAGCTCTACCCAGAATGTTAGCCGTGTGCGGTTCATGAAGAATGTTACCAAGGTACGACGTATGCGTATACGTCAGCAGATACGCAAAACATCAGCAAAATCACGTTATCAAGTTGAAGTGATTATCAAAGAGCAAAAAGTGAGTGCATTTGCTGACACAGGGGCAGATATCTGCGTGATGTCAAGGAAAGAGGCTAAAGCTTTGGCCTTACCTCTTGGCAAAACAAAGATGAAGATACGCCCATATGGATCAAAATCAGTGAAATGTTGTGGCTACTATATAGGCACAATCATGCATGGAGAATCAGTTGCCAATGCATGCATCTATGTTGTCAAACAGGATCTTGAAACTTTGCTCAGTGGAAGGGTTTCAGAAGAGCTTGGAATCATATCATTTAATCCAACCCCAGATAGTCAAGAGCCAAGTATTCGGCGCAACACTGCTCCCACAGATGATGCTAAAGCACACATCATTTCGCAATATCCAGAAGTATTTTCAGGCATCGGTACACTGAAAGATCATCTTGTGAAGTTTCACAATATCAAGCATTTGCTGAATTTTCCCAAAGCAGTGGTATTGAACATATCAAAACCTACCCGTATCACCCACAAGCAAACCCTGCAGAAACATTTATGCGTCCTCTGGGGAAAGCGTTAAAGGCAGCCCATTTCAATAAAAAGGACAAACATACAGCTATTAATGAAGTACTAGCAACATATCGTACAACACCTCATCCTGCCACAGGAGTACCACCAGGGGATCTTTTGTTCCGTAGTGGGTACCGAAAAGATTTTCCGCGACGACCACTGAGTGAGGACCAGATACACGAGGCCCAGAAATAAGACAGAACACAACGTATGTCTCGGGAGGACCAAATGAACGGGTCAACTCATCGAAAGAAGTCCAGCTACGCTCAGGGAGATCTTGTGTACATACGTAACATGTCACGACGCAAGTTTGATCCCATCTTTGGACCAGAGCTGTATAAAGTCATATGCACAGAAGGTAGTGGCCTGATGCTAGAAAATGTAAGTGATAATAAGAGATTCAGAAGACACTGTGATGACGTAAAGCCTGCTGTTAGCCAAGAAAGCAACGAAAACCATACCATTTGGATAGAGAACTCAACTCATCAAACAGCGAATGCCAACAACCAAGATCAGGTGCACGAGGCAGCAAAAGAGCCAGAACTTGCCCCAGGAGGTGTTGCTGAGCAACAGCCAAATGATGACGGAAGGACAACAAGACCTCGTAAGGAAACTCGACCACCGTCTAGGTACCAGGACTATATCTGTTATTAAAAAAGGGAAGTGTTGTTATGTCCGCCATGTTTGTTTTTCATTGGGGTTGTTGTTGTACTTGTGGTTGTTGTGGGGCGGGTTGTTGTGAGGGGAGAGAGGAAGAAGGCCTAGATGAAGAGGACTGAAAAAGACTGCTTGATATAATACGATTCTTGTTGGGTTTGTATCTCAATAGTATGAAAGATACCAGATAATGTTTGATTTGTTGTCATGCTCTGAGACTTTATAAGTACGTCAGAAAATTCTTTAATTGGTACAGAGCTTGAGGATGGCGAGGAAAATCGGAAACATTACGAAACATAATAACGAGTGAAGTTTGCATAAGAGTAGTGCGTTGAAAAGAGAAGAGAAATGAAATCTCTGATGGATAGTTTATAATTGCATAATTTTCTTTCAAATCCATGACCTTATGAAGGCCGAAGAGAAGTACAGCTGAAAAGAACTCCCAAGAAAATCTCTACCTGGATTATTTTACTTTGCCACAGAAGTAAGATATTTTACTTCCGAAGAAAAAACAAGTACTCAAACTTTCACCTTAGGCCCAAAAATTGGGCGAGGCTGGTTATTCTGAACTAAGATACTAAGAAAATGAAGCCTTCATATTATTTAGAATTCAAACATATTCAGAAATTTTCAAGGCTTAATTTTGGATATCTAAGAACATTTCAAGAATTTCATGATTCCCAATATCCTTATAAAAAATAGTGTATACTATGTCAATCTAAGACTCTCATTCGGAAAACATTCTGATTTATATTTGCCTTTTGTCAACATTGTATTTCCATTATCAATTTTCCTGATATTATAGAAACTGGTTTTCTGCCATTTTCTTTCATCCGTCACCGCTATTGTCTATTCTTTGCAAAAGCTGTCTACTAAACATTCGCCATCCTATTCATCTCTTCACACTTAAACTGTTCATATCAAAAAACACTTTTATATTCCACGTTCACCTGTTAGCTGTTGATGATTATTGAATAATCAAACATGTGCTTTGAAAACGTGCTTTTTCTCAAGTTGCAACGATTATTTGTCTCTATGAATGTGAACTGTCTCTATGAGTATTCAAGCATCGGATTCATTTAGAAATCACTATAATCGTTTAAAGAGAGGTTGCAATATATTTTGATGCAATGTAATATCAATCGAAATAATTTGTGTGAGTAAAAATAACTCGAGTAGGACTCGAACCCACGCCTCTTTAAAACAATGTATTATCAATCGAGATAATTATTGTGAATAATGTTGACTTGAGTAGGACTCGAACCCACGGCTTTTTGAAACAATGTATTATCAATCGAGATAATTTGTGTGAATAATGTTGACTTGAGTAGGACTCGAACCCACGACCTTTTGAAACAATGTATTATCAATAGAGATCATTTGTGTGAATAATGTTGACTTGAATAGGACTCGAACCAACGACTTTTTGAAACAATTTATTATCAATCGAGATAATTTGTGTGAATAATGTTGACTCGAGAAGGACTCGAACCCACAACTTTTTGAAACAATGTAATATCCATCGAGATAATTTGTTTGTAGGGTCATTCCAAATGAAATCATCAGATTTTCTAACATTTTCTAACCGAAATGTTTCCTTTTGCTGTTTGCTTGATGTATTCAAGTCTAAAATCAATCGTATTAGAATATAATTCTATTGGCATCATTTTTGGTTATCCATAGAGCTATCCTCTGATGAATTTAAACACAATTCCTGCAAGCTGAAGACCAGTCCAACAACCAGAGGAAAACAATCAAATTAAACAAACTGTTCCCCTCGATTGACTTTGGCTGTACCCCTTTCAATAGAAAAGCTGTAAGAAGAGCAACTTACCATCTCTGTATCGTGCACAATAATAGCAATCTCCGAGTCTCTGTTCCCGAGCATACTTCTGTCGTTTATATTGGCTGGAGAAAGAGAAATAAATGCAGACTTAGATGAATAAAGAAAGGAGACTGACCCTCAAACAAGAAACAAGAAACAAGAAAGGGGACTAGTTGAGAAACAAGAAAGGATACTAAGAAGAAAGAAGAGAGCCTGTCTCCTTTCTAATTGCTTATCTATTCGCTTTGCACCTTCGTATATTGAGCAGTATGATTTAAAATGTTCTAGAATTTTTGGATTTAAGTTAGAAAGCAATATTAAATAAAGATCTTTTTAATAGAGATTTAAAAACATCAATGCTTTGCGAGTTATGAATGTCATAAGGTCAGCGATTCCATAATGTGGTAGAAGCGACTGGAAATACTCTATCTTTACATAAGTCATATGCCAATGACATAAAAACCTGCTTATTGCAAGACATTATGGACGGCGTTGGTTATAGACAATCATGTGTTGTGCTTCATATCGATGGTTTGTCCAATGGGCAGTAATTTCAATTCTAAAACTTCTGTAACGAAAATAAGTGCAATAAACACACAAGGATCTCACCACTATACTATGTAGTGTTAGTTTATCAAACCGTACCCCTGATGGAAATAAGACAAAGCCTTTGTCAGTCTTACATGCTAAAGGGTATGCACTAAATGCAACATTTTAGAAGATGAAATTCATTGCTTAATGCTATGTGATATGAACAGCGAAAACGCTGAACAACTTTTTGAACAAATCGAGCATCATCATCCTATCTTTAGACAAGTGTAGTGTAGGGACTAGCCCCCCAGTTTTGCGGTCGCTAGGGCCCAGCCTCCCTGGGTCAGGGAATCGGATACGAGAAGTTAAGATGGTGAGCTTAATAGTAAACCCAGAGGTGCCAAGTCAGTTTGGAACACTGTAACATGGATACAAAAGATTTACGGTTCATTTATTTAATGATGACCCTATTCTATGTCCTCTGATACAGAGCCTTATTGTGAATTGAGCAACAGCTTCATTTGATCTAAAAAGTTTTCTGAATACAGCCTCAAATTTACAGCCTTTATGATTTCTTTCATTTTTCGCCTTATTGTGCAGGTTTGAGCCAAGTTATATGTAATCACGTTCTTTAAATATTTCGTTCTAGTTACAGTAGTTCCGCATTAGCTGTTTAAATATACAATTATCTTATAGGCTTTTGATGGAAAAATAAAAATCTGAAATCTGAAAATCATGTTTAAAATGAACTCACTCACTCACTGCTGGAGTGAAAGGACAAATCTCAATATGATAATTTGTTTTAAATTTACCTGAACCAATTATGACAGTTCTATCATCGACAATCATCATCTTGCTGTGTACATAAACGATCTCAGTAACCTAAGATTGGAAATGTAAGATGATGTTTGAAGAATCAGAGAAAAACGAGACACTAAAGAGGAAAGAGTAAGATTAATATGAACTGCCAAACCTAATTTCAGAGTATAGAGTATAGCTAAAGGCTATACTTAAGATAAATGCCTCACTCTCTATTACGTAAACGAACGAAACACTCGCAGTGCATTGTGGGTTTTGTAGTTATAACACCTCTTGTTTGTTTACGAGTGTAGTGTAGAGATGAATGAAAGTTGTTGGGAATTTAAAAAATCGGAGCTATCAATATAAAAATAACATGGAAAATAAAGAAGAAAATCAAACAAATTCAAATCTAAACCAATGTCCTAGTTTTCTTCAAAACGTTAGTTTAAAGTTAGAGATCTTTTGTAGGAGGGCTTGAGGTTGGGACGCAGCCTTTAGCTTGGCTTTTCTAAACAACTAAACTGCCAGATAACAGTTCCAATACTTTTATAGGCTGAATGAAGAAGAAACACACAAATGTGCAGTAGATTTTTGATGATTCTTTAATAAATCCTCGCCCTTCCTTACCAACCTTGAATTACTATACACAGGGTCTTTGAGGGAGAGGGGGGTTAACTGATCCTAATCCCTAGCACTAGAATAATCAAAAATTCCAATGGGGAAAATAGAGAAATTCCCAACATTGACGTGTTTAACAATACCAATTTACTTTTTCATTGCCAATCCTATTCCCAGTCTCCAATTTGCCCCAATAAGATCCTCAATACAGCAAAGTCCTTTAATGTGAAATTATTAATTAATATTTACATCTTTAAAAAACTTACCAATCTGTCAGGTCCCAAATCAGCATAATTCCGCAAGCCGTAAAAACTGATGTATTTTGAAGGGTCTTCAACTGAAACAGCAAAAAAGCTTACACAACATCTTGATAATGCATGCTGTATTCATACAAATTATGGAATACGATATTCTTTCATAAGCCACATTGTTGGATTAAGGAGGTCCCTAAGCAATGTAATTTCTGTAGGACAGAAGTCCAGAAAACTACAAAAAAACTTCACAAAAATGAATCACACCTATTTACTAACTCAATTTATTTGACAAAGTAAATGTCAAAGTCTTTGTTTAGACAAAGGTAGTGCGTGCTTACCAGCACGAGATGATACAGAGAAAGCGTGCTATTGTGATAGCTAAGCAAGGTATAAAAGGCTATGAAGCAGAACTAAAAGTCACACGTAGATAGCTTTATCGTTGGACAGATAACCCACCCCAACCCACCCAAAGTAGAAAATGGTTGATATTTATGTTGTATAACAATGATGTTTTTTGTATTTATTTAAAGTATGAACCTTATGATAGTTTGTAGCATGCGTCTGTACAACAATCTAGCTAAACTGACCATTACTATTAATCTAGCTAAACTGACCATTACTATTAATCTAGCTAAACTGACCATTACTATTAAAACACGACCTGTTTTGTCTTTCTCTTTGTCTATCTTACAAAGACAAAACTGTCAAAGTAAAAGGAAAATAAATATAGTTATTTTCGTTTCAATGCAATGAATTAGAAAATAACAGAGGTTGCACTTACAAATTCTGGAAGAAAATAAAGAATAAAACATCCAGGTATGTATTTTGTGAATTTAATACTTATTTTTTCTTCCTCTTCAATAAAAGTATGTTTGAAAATAAAATTGAGTATATACGTTTTTCCATTAATAACACAAGTTCTAAATCATTGAGCAGCCATAAAGGAACTAAAAAATTGATTATTACTCAATTATCTTACTCAAGTAACTTAAGCGCAGTCAGAATTCTAATTTGCTTACAAAACCTTTTAAAATATAACAATCCGAGAATGTGCAATATAAAATGATATACTATACCTCCTCTTTCTTTTAGTAAAGTAAGAATGGACTCTGGACTTCTGCTTATAGTTCTGTAGTTCCAGTGCTGAACAACCAATTTAGCTGAGCCACTTGGTTGTCCAATTTCCCCTACAAAAGGTCAAGATAAAGATTGAAAGATTTCTCCGATTTGTCTCAACGCTATATCACGAGAATCGAAGATAAGATACATGAGAGTGAAATAAATGTAATGAAATATAACATACCAGGGAAAGAGGGCAGCAACGGCATTACCACTATGATCATGAATTTTTCTCCTTTCCTGAAACAAATATTAACAATTTTCACATCCCAATACAAAGATCAATAGAATTATACCAGAGCAGGCTACTGCAATTTACATATGCCTCCACCGGGTCTCGAACCTGGGTTTTTTTAGAAATACCGAGCATCAATGACTGAATACAATTTTCTGGAGAGAGAATAGATACCCAGAGAGGGCATAGCTTTATAGCTCGGGTGGCAGACTAAAATCTGAGAAGCATTACGAACCAGGCCATGTTTACAAGACACGGACTAGCCCTTTAGACTAGCGTGGCTCTCTTTTCTCGGATCCCACCATAATCAAGACTTTCCAGTCTTTTGGAAATGGGCCAATCCGGTTCCCACACAACTCTTGGGACATTCCATGCCAAGTGTAACCAGACCAAAAACATCATTTTCCTCAATTCTAATGAAACTTTATAGGGTTATTAGTATCCATGAGAGGAATTATTTCCCGAATTTTTTTTATTCTATCTCAACTCGTTAGCGAGTTATCGCTAATTAAAATTTCGGGGTTCGTCGCTAATTGCGAAAGCATAAAAATCTGAAATTTATTACAGGTATTTCTGATGAGGTTGATCTTGGTGTCAAATGAAAGCTTTTGAGCTGCTGAGTCCATTTATGAACTTCAAAAAGCTACCACTATCATCTATCAAGGTTAAGAAATTGATTCAAATATTTGAAATGACCCCCCGTCCAGGATGCAATTTGGAATTTTTTCAAATTTTGTACAAAAGCAGGTCTATATATGGTCCTTCAAATAGCAAAGTTTCAGAGTGGGGTTAAAATGGGTTCCAATTCATTTTTACCCATAAGTGTGGAGGGGCAAGACATGTGCCACACCATTTTCGCAAAAAATCTCAATTAATCAAATCAATATGTTAATATATTTAGAAAATAATCAATTTATACTTGCTATCCTGATAAAACTCTATAGTAACCTCTATAGTAACCTCTATGTTCCATGCAAATAACACAGAAATCAAATTAAGATTGAATTAAATGACTTCTCTATTTTTCCAAGTATATGCTTGTAAGTAATGTCTAGCTAATTCTGAATGTGTATGCTCTTCTGGTTGTAGTAGTTGGTTCCACTTTCATCATTACATCTGCTCAATCCAACCAGCAAGAATCTTAAGATATAGCGAGGTTCAACTCTTAGCATGAAGGGAGCTTGGTTTGGAAACGATTGTCAGTTTAAATGTCAGGGGTAGTCTAGTGGACACTGGCATTTTAGTATGAACCTCTTAAGCCGAAATTGGATTATTCAACATACTAGCCTCATCCTCATTTATTACTATAGGCAATGCATGCTACTGTGTACCCCCTTTGGAATGAAGGCCTCTTATGGTCTTTGTATGCTGGCAAGTTAAACACAAACTCACTCACTTGTGTGCTCATTAACTTACTCAATTATTCACTCGAAAACATTTAGTTTGCCATGGGCACAAAAATTGCAGCTTCTGTGTCCTTGCTTTTGGTCTTCCAGCATAAAACCTTTCCTTCCAATAATATTCTATCATTACCCCAATCTGTTTTTGCATTCTTGTTGTTTTACCAACCATTATTCAACTTTTTTATGAAATATTTGCACTATAATCTAAGCTACCCCTGAAATTTAAACTGACAATGGTTTCAAAACTAAGCTCCCTCCATCCTAAGAGTCGAACCTCATTATATCTTAAGATTGTTGCTGGTTGGATTGAGCAGATGTAATATAATGAAAGTGGAACCAACTACTGCCACCAGAAGAGCATACACATTCAGAATAAGCTAGACATTCCTTACAAGCATATACTTGGAAAAGTAGAGAAGTCATTTAATTCAATCTTAATTTGATTTCTTTGTTATTCTATAGAGGTTACTATAGAGTCTTATCAGGATAGCAAGTATAAATTGATTATTTTCTAAATATATTAACATATTGATTTGATTAATTGAGATTTTTTGCGAAAATGGTGTGGCATTTCAAATATTTGAATCAATTTCTTAACCTTGATAGATAACAGTGGTAGCTTTTTGAAGTTCATAAATGGACTCAGCAGCTCAAAAGCTTTCATTTGACACCAAGATCAACCTCATCAGAGATACCTGTAATAAATTTCAGATTTTTATGCTTTCGCGATTAGCGACAAACCCCAAAATTTTAATTAGCGATAACTCGCTAACGACTTGAGATAAAATAAAAATATTTGGGAAATAATTCCTCTCATTGATCCTAACAACACTACAAAGTTTCATTAGAATTGAGGAAAATGATGTCTTTGGTCTGGTTACACTTGGCATGGAATGTCCCTCTTGTCGGTAAGATCTGTCAAGCTGAAAGTTTTCCATATGAACTGAATTCACCTGTCAAGACGAGCCCATTTATTTTCAATTTTGGTTCAGCACTGCCTAATGTTGTTGATACCTGTATCGAAAAGAAGGCTGGCTGGTTTTCTAGGTGAATATTACTCCACATGAAAACAGATTGAAAATCATCCCAACCCAAGTGAGATAACTCGGCTTACCAGTCTGACCCACCTTGTATGAACAGAGCCTAAGTACAAAGATTATTTTCAAATATTTTCTCACTCGTGTGCTTCGCAAATTCGATCTACCAATGCATCTCCAATTTTGTTGAAAACATACTCAGACTTGAGCGACGTGATGAAAAACTGGTTCTGCAAAAAACGGAGAATGGCGATTAAGAACAGAGCAATCTATTCCAAATAAAGATTCGTTCCTTAGACCCCATTCACTAAATTTCAGTAGCATGCCAGTATGACACTGGCATGAAAACATACTGGCATGTGATTTTTTCGCAGTGTTGCACTAAACAGGCATGATATCATTTCGCTTTGAAAAGACTGTGATTTCGCATGGCAAAATAGCTGTGATGTCATACTTTTGGCCTTGAAGTGAATGTCCATACCATGTCCATACCATGTTCCATACCCTGTCAATACCATGTCCATACCATGTTCATACCATGCCGTTATGGCCTTGGTTGATAGGTTGATAGTTTGATAGGCACATACGCTTACTATCTTCGCAAGGTATGAGTTTATGTGCTAAGCACAAAGGGCCCACTGAATAGGTAAACTAATCGAGCAGTGCGACCTTGGTCCTTCCTCTCGATGTGACCACACCTCGTGATTCCTTTCGCCTTTTTGCCAAGAATTACAGAGAGCTGGCTAATTCTCTCCTCACACTTTGTGACAGGTCTGAACAAGGGTCAAGTGATCTAACCACTCGGCAATCCCCGCCTGGCTTGTTTACACGAAGTGGCTATCATGCCAGCATGAAATTGTCCCGTCATGAAACTTTGCCAGCATTTGAAGCTGTACAGGTATAGCTATCAACATGGGTTTGTGCACTTTTCATGCTGGTATGCTACCGTTATACTGTAAACGGGGTCTCAAAGATTGATCAGAAAAAGTGCGTAATTCCACTGGGTGGAGCTATACCTCAATGTAGATGAAATGCTTGGAGTTTTTAATGCTTGTTATGTACGCTTTGTGGATGGATTCTTCAGTCTCGATCCCGGCCGACCATTCTCCCACCGATCGGAGAATCTGTGAAGAAAATGAAAGATGTTTGAGAGCCTTATTCCCTGTTGATAGGGGTCAGAATTTATCCACTGTATCCCTGCGTTTCATTAGAGGCGACTAAAAGGCTTTCCGTCAGGATTTGGCCAAAAAATTTTGCTCCATAAACAAAATCATGGATTTGACTAATCGAATATAAATGCTACTTGTGTCGGTGTGTTTCAGAGCCTTATAGTAAATATACTCAAATATACGGGTTGGGAAAATATTCCAAAATCAATAAATGGGGGGTTTCTATTTAGCCCCTAAGAGTACTTGGAATGAGCACAGCTAATGGAATAGTCCTGTCATTCATTTGTAAAATATGCAACAATCTAAAAGCTAAAAAAAGGAAAATTACAGTGATTATTTACATAATGAATATTTTCCTATACTTGATTTTCAAACTATAAAACCAATAAACTGGGAGTCTAAAAAGGGATTCGTTAGGTTGGGCAAAATGTTCCAAAATAAATAGACAAAGTATTTCTGTTTAGCCTCTATCAGTAGTTGGGTTGGGCACCGCTAATGAAATCAATCAATCTGTAAAACACATAGCGAACTTCTCACCTGGCAATCTGCAGTGACGGTATTCTGAGCATCCAGAGGTGTCACATCAGGCACCGGGTGGTAGGTCCGTGGAACAAGTAGAGGATATTGAGCGAATTCTTTCACTTTTTCAAGCTACAAAGAAAATTCATACTTTCAATATCTATGGATAAATAAAAATGTGCTGGTTAGAATATTCAAAAAATGACACTAATTCATTAGGCATGGTCTACCTCGGGAAATTCAATCTTACCAGAACAGGCTATTGCAATTGACATATGCTACCACCAGGTCTCGAGCCCGGGTTGTTGCATCAAAAGGCAAGTGCGCTAACCAATGTCCTAGACCAGGACAATAATTTAGCACAGTAACCTTAAGATGAACTGCTATCTTATCCACTAAACCAATGACATTATACTTAGAGAATGGTAACGTATTCACAAAGGGGACTTTGGTGGAAAGTTTCGACAACCAAAATTCATACTTTTTAGAAGTAGAGTTGGGGGGTTAGTTGAAGTTAGAAGGACTTGGTGATGATTTAGCAGGATTCAGTAGTGTTCAGTAAGGTTCAATTCAATAGACAATTCCGAAAAAGAGATATGAAACTGTCTGGAAAGTGAGAGTCTTTATAAATAGAAAAGATCTCAACTTACCTTTGTGAAATTCCATCTCTGAATAAAATGCCTTGCAACATCTCTGGCTGCTGCACCATAAACAACAGCCGCGATATCATGCCACGGCATTCTGGGATTGCTATTTCTATCCACGGAATCCTCCAGTGGCTTCTCCATTTCCACCACGTCTTTAAGATACGGATTGCAGTAATCTTTCCCCAGGAAATACTTGGACGATTCTTGCCCATCCGCCTCATCAAGTTCCAAGCATTTGTTTTCTGCAGCAATTATTGGAGTCTTTATATTTGGTAAAGTGTCAGTGTCGATAAATATTTTTGATATGTTGACAATTGTGCTTTCCTGGAATAAATGATTAGAAGATATCTATATAAGAAGATAAGCTGAAGAGTGATGTCCATTAACCTTTATAAGGAGATACTGGGTTCAAACCAATGTACTCGGCCACCATTCCTATTGGCATTTATACACAATACGCAATTTGCCAGTGTCAGCCTATTTGAATGTGTTTACAATTGTATTTTCTTCGAATGAACAACAAGAAGATATCTATCTCAAAAGAATAACGTCCTTTGACTTTCATGAGAATCGGTCTAGAACTGAAATAAGCAACTTTCTACAATCTTACCAATATACTAAGTTGATTGTAAAAAACTTTCCTTGATCCCTTCTTCATATAGAAGCAGAATGAGCAAAGACAAAGGGCATTCAAACCAATCGATTTTCTATTGACCATCAAAATAAAACTTCACTTGGATGACCATTCATAGAAGGGAAAGTTAAACAAAAGGGTACTGGAACATCCATTGAAATTGAAGTGTTACTGATGTGATTAAGAGATTTGAGAGAAATAGCCCAACCAACCAATTCTATTAGCAATCATGGCTATCTTGTGCCCCCTATTGTTGCATGGGCATAAACTGGCAGCTTCTCCCCAACTGTAAATCATCAGTCCTAACTGCAGATTATCTTGAACTAATGTTTGAATAGACGATTGGATGAAAAATTAAATAGTTTAGGAAGCCAGGAGATGCAGATATAAACACATTTCAAAAACCACTCCACTCTAATTTACACGCGAATACCTGAACAACTTGCAATGCCCATTTATTCTGTAAAGAAAGATATTGGATCCATCATTATCAAGTATTCTGGCGTTGCCAATGCATTGCAGAATTGAATATCTCCATTCAAAAATACCTGCTCCTGTGATTTATTGAATGTGCAGCGCAGGAGAGTCGCCAACACTGCATTTGCGATTATATGGAAACATGCTCTGCCAACATAAACTAAGTAAGCAAAAGTTTGAGATCTTATACTCACAGTTTTACTAAGAAAGGTTGGGTGAGCTGATCCAAAGTCGGTCAGCTTGTGCTTTCGATTATCCCATCGGCCATAACAGAGATCAACGCCTGAAAACAACGCATCGAATAAGGTAGTATCTAGCTATTCATTGCAAGGTATCCAGCTGTTTATAACTATTCCTTGCTGTAAAAGCCTTGAATTCAATAGATATCATGAACAATTTGTTAGTTTTAGCAAATCATTTTAAGGGGTAAGGTATTTTCAAGCTATTTTCAAATTTTCCTTGCTGCGAAAACCCCATGGACTTATCAAAACTCATTTCACGAGCAATTTGTTTCAGCGACTTCTTTCTCTGTTAAAGTACAAAATCAAAGACCCACAATTTGTTCAACTTTCTGCACTTGTTTCTCTTCCTTTTCTGAGAAAGGTTTAGAAAATTGTTTCAACACAAAGAATGCTTGGGATGAAAAGTAGCTACAATAAAGCGTTTAAGGGGATATAAAACACTTGGAAGTTTGTGTTTCGGGTGTATATTTGAACAGTTTGTGATTGGTACAGAACTTTAAAAAGGTTACTTAACTACGAGTTATCGGAGACCAATTTTTACTTTGACCAACTAACGGATGCATTTTACAGTGGGAGCTACGCGATTCTATACAATACAATTTTTGTTTTCCTTGCTATTTCTAGCTAATTCGATTGAGTCATTTTAACCTCCAACTTACTACGAAAGGAAGAACATAATACTAATGCCATCCGAGCTGTGCCTGACTCAGTAAAGAAAAAAGTTGCTTATTCTTGAATATAAAATCAGGCAAATTTACAGGAATTTTGAAAACAAATTTTGATGAAGACATGCTTTGTGGCAATGCCATGCTTTGTGGCAAAACCCTATCCCTCAGGGAAACATTAATTTGCATGAAAAGGTAGGATTCATTTACTTTCACACACTGAAAATTGCTCTGTAGTCGAAAGCGCTCTTTAAAAATGTTTTGATCAATATTTGGTTTTTAAATTCCTGTGAATATATTCTATTAGGTTTTGAAGCATTATGTGTACATAGAATGTGTACATAAAATCTGAAGCTCAAACAATTTTTGAAGGGGATTGTAGTTTCTCACCTCCAAGAAATGCGATCTTTTGGTCGATGCAAACTATTTTTTCGTGGTGAGCCCAAAGAAAAGTCCCTCCAGGTACGTGGTCGGGATGACGTAACACCTTTGAAAAAAGAAGAGTTGTTAAATGATCAATTGATCAATTAATACAATAAACAAATAGGCGCAGGGAAGGATACATTAATCATGCATACAAGCGTAAAAACTTCAGTTCCCCACTCGTTCTTTCGACTATTGATTTCGTAATTTCTGAATTTCGTTTTATTTTCAATCATTTTCCAGGTACGTTTATAAAAATCTGTAATCATTGATGACAACTCCTTCTTCAAAAACTCTTTGCTTATATTTTGACCTTCAATCAAATCCCAAGTCATAGATAATTTCTCCTTCAATTTATTATTGCTTATTGTTATGAGCTATGGTCTCAGCAAAGTTTCCTAAATTTTGCCACCAAAATCATGTTTTTGTGAGCTGTCTGACAGAAGTTATGGGAATTTTAGTTTAGGCCTAGCCCTCACAGCTTTGCAATTTTGCGCCATTTAGAATCGACCTGTGCAATACTTTCAATAGGCTAGTGTATACTGATTTGCAAAGATTTCCAAAAGCAGAAACATAGATTTAAGATAATGTTGCAACAACAGTAAAAGACCTAGTATATAAGAACCAATTTATTTCAGTTTTAGCCTAAAAAGTTGTTCAAGGCTTGATATATGTAAGCAGATTTTAAGGGATGCTTGGCCGTAAATGACAAGATTATCAATTTTAGGCACTCTTTTGCTTTCACAACAGATTCTATTTTTCATTAGAGAAGCCGTAAACCAATATCAAAATCTATTTCTCTGAAATATTTCAAATTTCTAGCCTAGGGTAGAGGTTCTTAAAATAAATATTTCTTGTTTCCGAGGTTTGACCGATCCATGGAATCGTGTCCTCCCCGTCTCTTTATCACTTGCCACCCCCTACTTCAACCTCATCACCCTTATGTCATTCTCAATCACATCCTTCCATCGCCTCGCTAGTTGCCCCCTCCCTCAAATGTACGAGAGTAGAAACTTGAAAAAAGTGTTAGGCTGGATCGTGTAGAGAGTGTAATTCCACAAAAGCAGCGATCCACTCATTTGGGAGGGGGTAGTATACGCTCTTTGAAAGAATTATCTTTTCGTAGGGGATGCCAGAAACATTTTCAAAGTATGCATTATTGGATTCATACGCATGCTCAGAGATACTTCCAGCCATCAAAGATGCTTCCAAACGACTATGGATTCTAAACGCCTTCCTGCCACTTCCATTGTTTTTAAACCACTTGTTAAAGAATTGAAATTACCAAACAAACATCCAACAAACCTTAATATTGCTCCCATGCAAACCATGAAGATGCTGCTTACTGTAATAACTGTTGATGGCTAGAGTCAACTCTATCTCTTTATACATGATCACATAGACTTTTACGCCATCCCTTGCTTTCTTCTTCAGGAGTTCGTCTAGTCGCCATCTTGTTAAGTCGGTTACCGGTCGCTTCAGGTGAAGTTCTGGGCTTAACCTGTAAACATAACGCAAGTTGATAGGCAAATATGCTCACTATCTTCGTTAGGTAGTCTTTTATGTACAGAGCACAAAGGGTCCACTGAATAGGTGGACTAATGGAAGCAATGTATTGATAGTTGATAGCTCAATATACGTTTACTATCTTAGTAAGGTTTTGGTTAATGTGCAAATCACAAAGGGCCCACTGAATAGGTAGACTAATCGAGCAGTGCGACCCTGGTCCTTCCTCTCGATGTGACCATACCTCGTGATTCCTTTTGCCTTTTTGCCTGAAATTCCGGAGAGCTGGTAAATTCTCTTCTCACACTTTGTGGCAGGTCTGAAGGTGGTTTCGAACACGAGACCTTTTGAACAAGGGTCAAGTGATCTAACCACTCGCCAATCCCACCACAGTAAGCAAATGAGCCAACTACTTAAATCATACTGACGACCACGAAACTGACCCCATATTAATTTTCAGCAAGAGTTGACACCAATAATTTGATATGATGTTTTGTTTTGGAAACACTTAGCATAGCAAATGTACCCGGATAAAGCAGAACAATGTTGCTTTGAAATGATATCTTCAAACTATTTTCCAACTGTAAAGTTCAATTACAGTAAATCATATTTTGACCCCCTCTATCTGATAGGCCTTCTCTATCTAATAAGCATAAGTCTAAACCAGTTTAGCACAACAATTAACTATATTGTATCATTAAGTGAAACATCCATCAAACTAGTTGGATAAAGACATTTTCATCAAAAGATAAACCAAAAAGATTGGCTCTAACAGTGAGCCTTGCGGAACACCTATTCCTTACTATGTCCATACATTCAGTAACCGACCAAGTCCACCCATTTAATGCAATGACTAAAAATATGTTTTATGAACTCACCACCAATCAGTGATAAAAATCTCCTCCTCAGCTAATTCTATGGCATCTGCCACTTGTGAAAGATAATCTGCTGCATCCACAAACCTAGCATAGAGCAAAACTTCAGAATATATCAAAAATGTTTAACAAGTTGACGAACAATTACGAAAAGCAATCATTAATTCTAAATTTTATAGTGCGTACAAATCATCCTAAGAGGGAAGCTTCAGAATCAGTTGGAAGGGCCCTCATTGTGATTCATGTATTTTTGACTTTTCACGCATTCGCACACTGTATAATTGGAATTTCACACTTGATTTACATAAATTTCTCATCTTCATTCACCAATAAACGCAGCAAAAATCAGATTTCACACACTAAAATGTCCAATAATGCAACAAACAAAAATATGGGGGATGCCTTGAAACATCTCAAATTTGACTCACCATTGAACTGGGCTGTCTCTTCTGATTGGTGCAAATGAGTCATTGTGGTGCTCTTTCACCCAATCAGATCCAGTGCTTGCCATTGTCTTTACAATAGCTGTTATCCATTCGCTGAGAAATTACCAGAAATCAAAAGTTAACAAATCATGCAATTCAATTGCAATGCAACTCAATTCTAACACATTCAACAAATGCAACAAATGCAAAACATGGAACACATGCAATAAATTCAACTCAATTCTAAAAAAGGGAATCAATCCATCACCAGGAACGCTTCAGCGAGTGATAATAACTTTCCTTTAATAATGATCTACCTGTTTATTTGAAATAACCCTTGGTAAATAGATACCAGCCACTGAATAGCATGTTGTGCTGAAAAATATTCAAACACACAGATGCTTGCTTTTGTTGATGTTGATGGTAAACATACTTACTATCTGTGAAAGGTATTGATGTGCAAAGCCAAAAGGGCCTACTGGATAGGTAGATTAATCAAGCAATGAAACCCTGGTCTTTCCTCTAGATGTGACCACACCTCGTGATTTTTTTTACCTTTTTGCCTGGAATTACAGAGAGCTGGTAAAATTTCTCCTCACACTTGATGTGAGAGGTTTGAAGCTGGTTTCGAACCCGGGACCCTTTGATCAAGAATCAAGTGATCAAACCCCTCGGTCATCCCTGCTTAAGAAGTTCATTTTCCATGGTTGCCTATTCATCAGGACATGCACTGATGAGATTTGTAGTAAAATAGTTTAAAGAGCTGAACTATGATTTTCAATGATTTAGATGAAAAATTGATACAATCTTACCGGGAATCTCTCATCGACTGGCACTTGACTGAAAGATCTCTAATATGTAAGAAGAAAATGGTTTTCAATTAAGTGTAGCGATGTGATGAAATTTGCCTTCAGAATCCAATTTTAATTAGCACTACCAACATTCGAAGCATGTGCACCTACTATGATTTCAACCTGGCAAAGCGGGCCTGCCCGGCTGACGTGTCGTAAGGGAAAATTTCATCTCTCTCTTCCTGGGATCGCAGCAGTTTTAGGGAGGTCTCCACCAACAGTGGCGTCGCCACGGGGTGGACTGGGGTGGACCCCAGTTTTCCCAGTGGTCGATTTTCTACTTCGCTGAAATCCGTTTAGAAAAATTGAAGGGGGCGGGGGGGGTAAGGCACCCTGAACCCTTTGCTCAAAGACAAGTAAAGCAAGACCAGAAGTGACATAACATTGTGTGATATCATATATAAATGTGTCTGTCATTATGACACCATTATGGCAGTCGTATTCGCAGTCATAATGACGTCATTGTCAGTTTTCCATTGTTAGCATGAGAAATATACATACAGAGCTAACAGAAAGGGATTGCAGAAAGGGCGTTGCCTACATTCTCTGAGCTTCTGAAAGGCGTGGTCGACGAAAATTTCCGGAGGGGGGGGGTCCGCCCCCAGCCCCCTGGTGGCTCCCCGTCCACCCCAGTATATTTGGGCTGGCGACGCCCCTGTCCACCAAGAAGGCTGGCCAGGTGATCATGTTAACACGATTAGGAAATTCCAGAAGTCTAACACCAAGATCTGCGCTACACAGGCTAGGTTACCCTCTCAATATGAACCGGCTCTTAGAAGATAGGGACAAAATTAAAGAGTAGTGGGTCGTACTGTACCTCGCATCGTTTGAAATGACCAGGCCATGTTTGAATCCAGTATGCTGCTTTCCAGATTTGACTGTGAATTTCGGGTCCATCAACAACACGTCACGGATAACCAGAGTTTTCGGACTAAAATCGAAAAATAATTTCAAATTAATATAATTGAAATATACTTTTATTCCATTTTTCGCGAAACCACATGATACGATCCTTACTTATCACACTTTGTCTGAAACCTGCTGATGAACACCCCTCTCCCCATAACAATTCAGTTTGATTTGAAAAGGGACTTGGAATATCCTCCTGTGACCATGTGACCATCCTACTCGAGACCCTAATATAAACAGTGCTTTAGGAAAGGAGGAGCACAGCTTCTTTGCCATTCATGTAAGTTGAAATTTTTAATTCATAAGGCATGGTCCAACATGGGTAGTTGAATTATACCAGAGCAGGCTACCGAAATTGACATATGCCACCAACGGGTTCCCCAACGCCAGTTGTGGACAGAGGCGAGCGGGTTAACCACTGTCCTAAACTAGGACAATAATTTGGCACAGTAGCCTTGAAGTTATCAAAACTCCAGGCTTATCCACAGTGAGGCATTAATTCTTGTTTCGGATTAAATCCTTCATATCACAGCCATGTTATAAATTAACATTAATTCACAAGGTAACTGTGACTCTAGTACTCGCAAGCCTTACATCGACATTGCTCTAGGGAAGGAAGAGTTTAGCTTCATTACAACTCATGTTTGCAAGGCATGTCTTTCGTCAACCATCTCCAATATGTGTTTGAGTCTGGCTTGATTTATCCAGTCATTAATGAACTATCTATGAATGTAAAGATTAAACAACAACAACAACTATGTTAAACTCACTTCATGTATAATACACAGCTATCTTTTAAAGCCAGCCACCTATAACAGAAATATTTCAAAAATTAATGACCGTCAGATATTAGTTGATTCTCTGATCGAGCCTTCAAGGCAGGTGGGTGCTATCGTATCTTCTTAAGGTTAGGGTTAGGGTTATTCATTGATTTTCAGATCCCTTCAAGTCTAGCCAAGTCTTCCATACAAGCCATCCAAATAATACTTACAACAAGTGAAAAGGATCCCGATTATGTTTTTTTTATATCAATTATATAAAAATTACATTACATACAAAAATCTACATTATAAAGACGATACCCTGAAAAGCAAAAATCGTGACTATCCCAGGGCCATTACATATCAGAAATTATTCATACAAACGTTTAATGAAAAGAAAACGATTCCTGGCAAACGAAATAACCTAAAGAGAAAGAGAAAAAGAGACTATGCGATGTGGGGGTGGGGGGTATAGCAGTTGCTTCAAACACTCAATTGAACCGACCTGTTTTATGTATGAAATCTAAAGTTAATCTAAGTAAATTTTCATTAACATCCATAGAAAGATCCTTATCACCATACAATAAAATTTGGATGAGCGCATTATTTGGAAGGCTGTTTATCTGAACATATAGTCACAATAATTCCGAGACTCCAGCGAGAAGATCTCGTCATTGAATGTTAAATGAGGAGCAGAGTTCTCAATTATCAGTTGCACTATAACACAGCACTTTAAATAAGCAGTTGTCTTAATACATCTTCAGTCTGTACTAATTACTTCTTCAGCCAAAGTAAACACAATCATCGTTCACTATGCAAATACATAAAACGACAGAACGGTTAATGGGCTGCACATGTTGCACTTGCATCAAATGATACGTTAGAAAGTTTCATGTCCGTTGACGAATCAATATACGAAAAGAAGCAACCACAGTAAGACTGTGCTGGAAAACCTGATAGTACTAATTGTAGACAAGGGGAGATTGTTGGAGACACTTCGGAGGGAATGCATTGGGGTTTTCGAGAACACGAGAAGAAGCCAAAAAGGGCTAGGGAACAAAGATATTTTTATATGATTAAAGAGAACAAGGAACATTGTCGCACACATTTTTCAAGCGAAACCTTCACTAATAATTATTTTTAAAGGGAAGAGAGGAACAAAGATCCCCCCTACGACCCTCATCTTTAAACATTTACCTGTGATTCCAAAGTCCGCAGCAAGAACCGCGTAGGCAGGCACCACAGCAGCCCAAAGCTCTTTGGCCACCAGCCTTTTTTTCGACGATCGATTCTCTAAAAGGTAGGAGCAAATATGTTTTGAATAGAGAAAAAAAGCGGAACTAGAATCATTCAAGGTGATCCCCTTTTCTGGGTCAACCATCTGGGACTATTGTGAGTTTAATTCACAACTATTTAATTAATAAGCCCCTTTGACAGGTACAGAGATTAGTAATACCCAGACAAATCTGGTTAAAAATATACTGTTCGTCCAATATCAAACAGAGCAATGCATCAAAATAGTCTTTGATAGACACGAAAATGATTTCTTACACCCAGCAGTGCTTCGAAATAGGGCTAAATGAGGGTACTAGGCAGAAAGGCTAATCAACAATGTGAATCAATGTGCTTTCATCAAAAAGGCTAATCACGATTCAGTAAGACGACCAGCATAATATTGAAAGTGTCCTATTGGGACGGTAAGTTGGTTTCTTCGGTATAAATAATATGGGATCTCTACTTGTGGTTTCCTAAACAGAGGTGGAAAAAGTTATTTCTTTTCTTGGAGCCTAGAAATCACGCTAAAAACTTTCTAAACTTTTTAAGGGGAAAGGCATAAACATACCAAAATCGCATCCTTTCGATTTCCCACTACTGTTTTAGCACTCCTAAATTTCAATGAAACTTTCTGCAAGCTTATCCATAAAGAAACTTGTCTGGCAACTACGTTCACAGGTTCTCATACCTTTCCACCTCTGTTACTTAATTCTAATTTCTGTCCCTCTCTCTGTCTTTAACAGTTGATAAGGAAATGAACTTACTATCTTCGTTAGGTATTAGTTTGGTTTATGTTTATAGCACAAAAGGTCCACTGAATAGGTAGACTAATCGAGCAGTGGGACCCTGGTCCTCCCTCTCGATGTGACCACACCTTATGTTCCTTTAGCCTTTCTGACTTAAATTACAGAGAGCTGGTAAATTCCCTCCTTACAATTTGTGACATGTCTGGAGCTGGTTTCAAACCTGGAAGCCTTTGGATATGGGTCAAGTGACCTGACCACTTTGCAATTCCAGACCTAAGAGAAAATAAGTTTTACAAACTCACTTGCGTTTTGTTCCCAGATCTTCCAAGAACGAAACTACACTGATCTCAAAGAAATCCAACACCTCTCGTTCATTTCGCATCTCCACAAGATTCATTGTACTTTGCAAGAACTTCTCAAATCCCTTCTTTCTTCTGTGCAGATTTCTTGCACCAATCACAGATACCTCAGGCCGTTTGGGGAAGCTGGGTAGCTTGCATTTGATCTTGTCCCTCTTCGTCGTTGGTAGCTGTGAAGTGGCTTTGGCTATTACCAGATCCGTGTACAGCTTCAAGAAGTGACGATGCCTTCGCTTTATGGACCATCTGAAATTGCCGTGACTGACTTCGATTGTGTAGCTGAAATCAAATTATATCTTGAGATAACTTTCCAAAAGCTGACAACAGTGCACAACTCATCGGAGCAAACGATAAATTCAAAGAAGTGAAATTTTACTACACAGCAATCTCGGCCCTCTTTTGCTCTTGAATACCAAGAATATACTATATGTTTGAGACACACCCAGTAGCGTATCTTGAGCCAGCTTCAATATAAAATACACTAACTATAAGGATACCTTTGCACAACGTAGGCCAGCCCTCAAGCTATTCAAAATATACCAAATCCACCCTGAATCAGATATACATCAAGGCTAGGCCATAATGATACCAAATTAATATCATCTGAGAATTTGAAATAAATATCAACTTACAGATTGGGATTCAAAACATGTGAGCGAGGATTTCTGGTGAGCTCGGTGATTTTGACTCTGACTGGCACGCCTGGTATGAATCTGTCAAGGCTCTCTCTCTCCGGATGATACAACGAGTTGACGTAAATCTTTTTGCAACAAACACCTGTAAGAAATGTGTCAAAAAGCTTAATCATCGGGTTGAAATTCGTGAAAAATACAAAATAATAAGTAATTCAAATTCATTAACAGGAATAGCTGAGTGAAGCCTTAAGTCTGATTTCAATTTAAGTGCAACTGCCGGGTGATATTGGGGATGGACCTGTGATGCATGGACAGTAGCCCCAGCCAAGTTTTTCCATTTGTCAAGGTAATTGGTAACTTTTTGCATCTAGGCAGACTATGATGGAGGAAATCAGTTATGCAGACTTATCAAAACTTTTATGATAAACAATAAATATAGCCAGAAACTTTCAGAAGGATAGCGAAAACATGGATAGTTGAGCTTTTTAACTGACACTCAACAGAGTAATAAATCTGAAAGAGAAGGAAACAAAAGCATAATGAATCATAAAACCCCAAATGTGGATTGAAATTTGTTGAAAAAACTGAACCTGGTTCTTTCATCTTTTTAATTTTCAGTCAAAATTTTGGTCTTCATATCCTTTCTTCTCAACTAGATACCTTCAAAACTTTGGTTGGTCAATTCGAAGAAATCTGGGAGATGGTATTATAAAACTTACAGGCTGTACTATCTAATATGTCTGTTGTTTCTATGTGTGGACTTACTGTTCCTTATAACATCGTAAGTAAATTTAGCTTCACAATCATTCAATGAAGGCCTGGCTATAAACAAATAGACACGAATAAATCGTTATAATACCAATCAATAAACAACATACTATCAACGACATCCTCATGGTCCAGAGCTTCGACAGATGACACACTTGAAATATCTGATGCCGCGTCGCTAGAAAGCGTGGTTCCATAACTGTGTTTTGATGCTTTGGCAGTTAACAGAACCAACTTGTCGTTGCTCTCAGTATCGTCAGTTATTTTGGGTTTGCCATTTGCATTCGTTTCTTCTTCAACACCTCCCTCACTTTCCATGCTTGACATCGAGCTACAGATAAATGAAAAATGAGAATCTTGGTGAGAAAGTAATCAACTGTTTTGGTCAAATAAGTAACACACCTGTCAATATTACACCTTGATTTCTAGATTTAAATATAGTCTGTCTGACGAGTGCATAAGCATAAAACTCAGAGTCCAAAAAAGGACATGTTTGTTTTTCATTCAGGCCTTTTCAGGAAGGACATTTAACCAGAGTGGCTGATTCCTCTGATAATTTGGTTTACAAGCTCTAGTGATTTCTTTACCTAGGTGTTAGCCAGAGCTAAGAGTGTATCAATGTAAAATTATCAATTTTGCTTTAGACTGATAAATGAAAAATCTTTGCGAGACAATATCAACTGTTTTAGTCAATTAACACACCTGTCAAAATCTAATACATTGATATCTAAAATTATCTAGGATGAATTATATAATGATTTATTCCAAGTGTCTGATTCATTATAATACCATATATTTTTGTTTGACATTCAACGGAGTATTATGTCAGAAAACCAAGACCCAGAAAATATCTGTTAAATTATGTAACAATTCTGACACAAGTCTGACTATTCTTGAGCGTTGTAACAATCAAGGACTTTTTTGCATAATAATCAGTCGTATGTCAGAAAAGCGTACAAGACGTTTTCAAGAACAAAAGGGTTTCTATAAATTTTGAAAGGGATCTATATAAGAACAATAGGATTTCAGGAAAAGGGTATAAAGATTTCATTAAAAGAGCTGGAGATTTCCGGAGAGTAATTTGCTCCTCGAAGAAAACGTAAGACATTCTGCAGTGACGTGCTTACGTTGACTTGCGGGCCTTCAAGGTCAGACAAGAAACTTTCAAATAAATGGATGTTTATAACAGTGGTTGATATCAGCCTACCACTGCTCGATTTTACTTGTAAAACCAATGATAATGATTATAGTGATAATGCAGTCTAAATGAAATACCAAACCTTTTAAGGTAAGGTATATTTTTAACCACTTGACCAAATAATATATAGAAAAAACTGACTCTTTTGGAGGAGAACCTTCAACTTTGGCATAAAATCATAAAAATTTGACATATCGTACAGATTCTGGATGGTATGGCTTAAACCACCATGCTTCAAACTCAAATATGTGGCAGGTTGTCTAGTTGGCATTGATTTTCAATTTGAAGATTTCAGTAGAAAAAATAGGTGAAATTAACACTGAAACACTTCAGCAAATACTGTGCTCCTGCTGGATACAGGGCCCTGTCTGGGCTTTAGTCAGCTAGCAACTAACAAAGAAATTCACTCATTTGGTTTCCTCCTCAGGAAAAAAGTTATTTAAGGTCCTTGATATCTCCTTGATATCTTTGATAAACATTGTGCACAAACTCTAATTAAATATGAACAGGTTACAAAACAAATCCTTTTGTGTAAATTTCAATCTTTTGTACTGACTAATATTCTGTTAATAACAGAGGCTCCGATTGTTTAAGCTTGCTGTTGAGTTAAGAATATGATATTTGCTGTTGTTGATAGCCAATGGGTAAATACACTCACCGTCTTGTAAAGCATTGGTTTATGCAGAAGCCAAAATGCCTAGAGTAGGTAGGTGCAAGCCCAAAACCGATTACCCAAGAGTTGGTGTTTTAACCATCCAAAACTCAATCCAGGCCTGGATCCGAGGGACATACGCACCCTTTTTGGTGGAACAACAATACTATAAGCTCAATAATACACTATTTCTCTTGAAAAAATCCTTAGATATTAGATAAACGTGTTACCTCTCTGTTTCTATGAATGTTGGAGATGGCCTTGCAATCTATTTCGTTTCCCAACAAATCTTTGTTGAATGGCACTAGAAATTTGGCTTATTTTCAGCCAGCACATGTTTGTATCTAGTATAGTATTGTTATATTGATTTTTCAAGTCCTCAGGTGTTGATATGCTCTTATACATCTTTTATAGAAAGTTTCACTAGCCATAGTGGGTCGCCCCCATGGAAGGAAGCCGAACAGAAGGAAGCTCCATATGGCTTGAAGACCAAGCAGTGTTTTATTGCATTGGTTTCAAGAAATTAACTTGAACATGGATGCAGGCAAGCAGGATTTTAATCAAAAGAGATTCGTAGGAACACATCACAATTCGTTAGTTTATGCAACCATGGATACATAGACTCAAGACCCAAAACCTGGAAAGTGTCAGACCTAGCCAGTTGTATGCTAGAGGGTATATACTAGCTACCTATAACTTATTCTGAAGCTGTGGGTAAGGAACTGGATTCTGTATTCCGTAAAGAGCAACTTTCTTGGTTTGGTTTCCACAAACAGTTGAAATCATGAACTGCAAGCCGTCAGCAAACCTAGCAGTCTATTGTTTGAAGGTTAGTAGAAGAGTACCCAGGAAATTTGTCGGAGAATAGTAATTCCCTGGTAAAACTACAGGTCATAATCACCTGAAAACAGGCCATGACATCGAGTTGGGGTGAATGGCCGAGCGGCTTAAGTGGTGTGCAGCTGAGACCAAGCTTGATTGTGTCACTTGACTATTGATCAAATGGTCCTAGGTTCAAAACCACCTTCAGACCTGTCCCAATAAATATGAGGAGAGAATTTGCCAGCTCTCTATAATTCCAGGCAAAAAGGCAAAAAGGAATTATAAGGTTAAAGCTGATTAAAATGCGAATTTATCGACAGAGGCCATTCTTTGAAAAGCTGATGATTAATGATTAATGGGTGGCTTCACTTCACTTTGCGCCCACAATAGGGGGTCAGCTGCATGTGTCCTGAATTTTTAGATAGTTATGTAATCTTATGGTATGCTTGAAGATACTATGTTTCCGTACAGTTTCATAGGAGGAGCGCAAAAGTGAAGTAGAAGGCACCTAACCCGTAAAAATATAACGTCGCCTAGGGAGGAGGGTGGGTTGCTTTGAAGCCTTACAGCTTGTAGTGTAGAAGAAGGGCCTAAAACCCACTCCCTGGGTTATAATATCTTTCTAAAGCAAGCGAATAGTGAGTGTATCTGCGTATCAACTATAAATGCACAGATAAATTAGTCTACCTATTCAGTGAGCCCATGTGCTTTGTACATAAACCAATATCTTAAAAAGATAGTGAGTGTGTTTGCCTATCGACTATCAATGCACTGATCAATTAGTCTACCTATTCAGTGAGCCCATTGAGCTTTGCATATAAACTAATATCTTACAAAGATAGTAAGTGTATTTGCCTATCAACTATCAACTCATAACTTACTTGACGTGAGTTAATAAAAAAATGCTGATGAAATGAAAACTTTACTTTTGAATCATGGAGCAAATTTACCTTAGTTTTACTCTCTGATACTTTGATGAAGTTCTGCATGTGCCAACTGGAGTTTCTTGAATACAAAAAGCCAGTTTGAACTGATTCTGTAAATAAAAGCAAAAGAAAAAAGTTGAATCCTTTGCTTTGTTAAATCAAGACAGAGCATCATTCATGATCAGTAATCAGATGTATAGTTTTCCTTTTTATATAACTTACCTAGTAATGGGTTAATAAAGAAGCAAAGATTTTCATACAACATGAAATGATATATACTACTGTGCCTCTTCTGAATGCTCTGTATAATGTACCTGTCAGTCTTTGTTAACTTATCTAGGCTACACATATTTTGTTTACAAGAAGCCCTTTACAAGAAAGTAACCCATGACAGAGGTTGATAGTAAACAAAGCACAATTTTTAGTAAGGAACCCTGCTTCAGGCTGAGCCTCGAGTGTTCCTTATTTCCAACAAATTTCGAGATAAATTATTCAACCTATGACCGAAAAAAATTTAAACAGCTTTTCTCTGTATTTTCTCATTCTTTTAGTTGATTTCGCAAATGCGATTATAATTCCCAATTTTCCTACAATTGAAAGGCAGTTTCAACTTTGGGTTCTTTTTAAGGGTATCCCATATAAAAAACATATACTGTAGGAGAGAGCTAGTTTCAATGGTCAACCAACAAAACTCAAAATGTTTTTGATTTCATTCTACAAAGATAAGCCAGTTGAGCAAAGCAAGCAAAATTTCTTGAAATACTTGTCAGAATGTCAGAAAACACTGCAAGACTCCCAGTTACAAATTCAAAAAGGTAATTTACTTTGAAGTTTTGTAAAGAAACTGTAAAATCATGTTTATGTGTGAGGCCAATTACAGACGAATTCTTATTTAGGGGTTTGGTTGCCTGGGAGATCCTCTCTCCACACAAGCAAATCTCTCAAATAAATTTAAGAAATTTGACCTCATTTATGATAATTGCATGCTAATGGCTCTTTTGAAAATAAGATCTTATTTGCAAGCTAGCATTTTAAACATAAACTTGCTCAATCGACCAGCTTATCGACTTCACAAGCATGGAAAATTTAGCAATTTTAGTGATCTAAATATACTGTACTAATTTGACATAAACCTATTACAATAATTGGGATTTTATTAGTTATTTATATGGAAATGCGTGCAATGCAAAACATTGGAAATTCCAGAAAAACAAATTTGTGTTGCTTAGCACTAAATATTGCAAAAAATCCCATGAACTGTGATGACTTTCTTTTATCTCATCAGGGGCCGTGGAGCATATATTTGATAGGAGGGTATAAACTAAAAAATGACCACGCCCATTGCTGCTACGCCCAGTATAGGCTATTGTCTTTTGGGTATCATAATGATGGGGAGGGGGGTAAATCTTCCTCATTCTCTCTACGGCTCCTGTTTTTCATTGCAATAAATGCAACATGTAAAACCTTTTACAAAGCATAGTGGCTAATGATGAACGAAATGTAACGTAATGTAAGTGGATGTTGCACGAAAGTTTTTCCTGCAGCAAGAGCCCACAACATCAAACCGACGCCCCTCCTCCTCACGATCAGCCGAGCAAAAAGGTAGGCCCGATTGTCATGGCTGGTTGAGTTGGAGTTTTTGAGCATTATTCACAGCCACAAAATCACAGCAAAACATTGCAAAACATATTTGAATGCATTCAAAAGATAATTGTGAAAAGATTACTGCAAACATAAACAGGAACTTACCGGTAAACCCGTTGACCCGGGACAGCCATTGAATTTCCGAAGCAGGGCCAGGCCAGGCAGAGAGAAGACAGGGAACCAAGAGTGCGAGAGCTGCAAAATGAACTGGAGACCTGGGACCTGGGAGCTGCAGTGACGTCAGAAATCTATCAATTTTTCCGGTTACAAAATTCTTTCAGCCTGTTAGACATTGACATTAAGTGAAAAAAATCAATATTTTTTGGAATAAATCGAAATCTATTCAGTTAGAATAACAATTTATTCTATTCTAGGGTAAAATATTTTGATTTCTAGCAAAAATATTGACCTTTTGTAATCTAGTGACTTTTTTCATTGACTTGATTTTAAGCCATTTTGGCCTTATCCAGCTTCTGTGGTTTCGTAGCCTTCTCAGCTTATTATAGCTTATTGGAGTGTTTGCCAGTATCAGGGGTATCTTAAACACTTTTATTTCGATCTTATTTTCATCTTCATAGTCATAATTTTTTAAATTTTCACAAATTTTTAACCATCCTCTATTCATCAGATATTTATTGATTTTAAGAATTTTAACAGCTTTTTCAAGAATATCAAGATTGTCTTTGATCGGTGCAAAGCTTGAATATGGCGAAGAAAACTGAAAACATAGCAATCATTCGCCTTCTTCCTGATTGGCTAACTCCCTTCTGAGTTATTTTTCTTTCTGGCCTACTACCCTTCAAGTGTCACATACAAAGCTTCAGTAGTTATCATATTTAGCTATTTCCAATTTTCCTCATCATCCTAAAGTATATAATTATTGTTTGACTAGTTTCAAGGGTTTTTGAGCACTTCAGTTTAAATCGATTTTTCGTCAGTTTTCGATATACCTTTTTCAATAAATTTTGGGTCATTCTCTACACATCAAATGTTCGTCAGCCCTGAAGTCTTAATGGTTTATGATAACGTATCATTGATATTTTACACCCTTACTTCCTTCGCTATTGCACTGCACCATTTTACTTTTTTCAACTTCCAAATTCTATTTCTCTTGTAGTGTAAATCAATTTAGGCCGTATTTCTATCCCTATAATTAATAAGTTTTTCTTCCTCTCGTAGTTTTCTGTAGCCCTATAGACCTAAATACTTTCTTTGCTGTTAAACCATTTTGCTTTTTCAAGTAATCAATTCTATTTCTCCAAAACAAACAATTTTGGTTGAAGACAACGACAAAATGAACTCAAAGCGAACATTAATTGAAATATCAATAAAATGTTCATTGAAATCTAAAGTCATGCAACTATTTCTCTAGTACATAAAATACTAACACACTAAAATACCACCCAGTTCTTAACCAACATTAAATAGTTATCAATATTGTATGCTTAAGATGATAATAGATTAAATTCTACATTGGTGTGATGGTGCATAAAAGCCTTAAATAATCAAATAAATAAATTCTTATAAATTCTACAGTTATTACAATAAATAATTGGATAGTATTAGTTTTTGTTTCAAAATCTCAATATTCCACTGTGCAGTAGTGTATCCAGCCATAATTCACTAAAAAAATCCTGGAAGACCTTTGATATCAATGTTTATTTTTATTCTTACTCTCAGCATTGTGATTTCTCACTCTGTTTTCTTTCTCTGACCTAGACACAATCTAAATCACTCCCATTTACTAAATTTTCATTCCAAACGATTGCGTGAGAAAGTGTTTCCAATGTCGTGCAAAATCCTCGCTTTCATATTACATGACGAGATCGTGAATCATGAATAAAACTTTTGGCCTAAATGGATTGCCAAAGAAGAGATGTCATCTTGTTGCTAGGCGTCCTAGTATATTTGAACCGGAGTGTATTATCAAAACTCTAGCCCTTAAAGGTTTTAGATTAAAAATATTTTGACAGTGAAAGGGATAATAGGACATTAGTTGGCTCTAACTAATTTTCTGTGCTCGAATCCCGTGTAAATTCAAAAACCAGGTATCAAAAATTGTGTACTTCGTCAAAGTTATCGATTTCCATGATTGTGGGAATTAGTAACTTGAAAAATAAGGTGGATTCTAACCCTACGCACATATAATTAAATTTTTTGGAAAGGATACTCAGCATTATGAATAAATCGGTGCAAAAATACTGAGTTCACGTGATGTCTCACAACTATGATGTAACTTTAGACCTAGCTATTTCTTCCATCTCATACCCATTTAGATGGGATTTGACAAAAACTTTTCTCATACTCAGTGGTGTTCGACGAAAAAACCCAGCCGTATGAGCGGTACATTCCCATAATTATTTTGTGCAAAGTGCCCCCTCCAATCAGGATTTCCTCCCTAACCTTACTGTATTAATTGACTTGCCACGTCACTCAGCTCTACATCAACACGCTTTAATAATTCCCATCCCAGTTCACCAGTCTCGCCTGCACATAACACCTCTATTTGATGCTCCGCATAGCCGTGGATGTAGAAGTAGGCCTATCCCTGCGAGAACTACTCCTGCTCTTATTCCAGCCTATGGGAAGCTCCCAAACAGTCCTGGGGATGTGAACGAAATAAGTGAACGTGAACGACCTCGAGATTCCCTGAAACTCCCTTTTACTTTTCAAATCAAACATTCTTTCAAGGTTGTGTTCTCTTCTCTGCAATAGCTCTGCTTTCCTTTTCGCCGCTTTCTGCGAGACGAGCTTGCGTTGACCTTCAGCGATTCGCTCGGCTTCTTTTTGTCGCTCGAGCTCGGCCTGCAGCTTGAGGTACTCGCTTCGTTTCAATCGGTCGCGTTCTTCGGCGATTCGCTGTTTCTCCTTCTGTTCTTGTAGCAGACGCTGCTCTTCCTTTTCGCGCATTTTCGCCTGTTGGGCTTCTGCAACTCGTCGCAGTTGCTCGCGATATTCGCGTTCCTCGATGAGTTTTTCCAACTCCTCCTACAAGATTAAAAGTATGATCCTCAAAAATTCTACACAACTCGCGATTGCTCATTCTCACAAAGAATTTATTGTTTTATCAATTCTTATTTCGATAATCTAGCCTTCATTCCAGAATCAATTGGTTTGGTTGGAAATAAATGAGAGAATAGAAAGTTCATTGTTGGAATTCTCATGTGCGGGCAGGGCATGACTATTTCACTTCTGAATCATGAAATCTTTCTAAGCAGAATTGGAAGAACCCTAGAATTTGGTCTCTTTGAGGCAAAGATCTTCAATTAGTAATTATGACAAGAGAAATAAGAGCGATCTTCAAATTCTAAAGCTAAATTCATACTTCAGTAGAAAAAGTTTAAACCACGCTAGTTCAAAACTTGTGCCAACACATATGAGAGGATCTAACGCACTTGCCCGCTTTAAGAATGGATTAAAAATCATCTCCTAAGTTCAAAAATGAATTACGTTTAAGGCACGAATCCATGGGAGAACATAAGAGGTTTTATCTATTTACATAATCTCATTATTGTTTATGCAACTTAAGTTTAGAATAACTTAATGGATTTTGTGGATAAATAAGATGAAATGAAAAATGAAATGACATGAGTTCATTAACAGTACTATGGAAGATTCCAGAAGGCCTTAGTGACCTCAGAATCGATAGAAAATTTGAAAATGAAGATTGCTCTTCACCTGTGCTTTTTTAATCCGTTCCTCTTCAAGCCTCTTCTCCTCTTCTTCCCTTCTCAGTGCTTCCTGACGCTCCTGTTCGTATAATTGTTCTTCTTCTAATCTCTCCTGCTCCCGCATCCTCTCCTTGTGATCCCTCAACTCCATGGCCCTCCTCTCTCTTTCGTACTTCAGTTTTTCAGCCTCTTTCTCCTTTTCTGCCAGCTCCAACTCCTTTTGCCGGCGTTCCTCCCGTCTTTGTTCAACCTGAATTATATGAAATGTTGTGTCACTGTTTATCTATTGTTAGGGCCATTCACGTAGTACGTACCTATACGCCCTGATACGCGAGGAGAGAGGTCAGGCCTGATGTGTGCGTATAAGCATAAAAAAATCAGAGCAGTATTTCTGAAAGATATTAGTATTTTTAAAACATGTTCCTGCATTTCCCTGTTCTGTATCTCCATCCATTATCAAGCACGTGAGTGCATAGTTACCACCACACTAGCATAATGAAAATACGTACAAGAATACACCACAGAGGTCAGTAGTGATTATCTACCACAAAAGTGCAGAATCACCACCACAGTAGTGCAGAATTATCACCACACTAGCATTATAAACTACCACATAAGTGCAGAATTATCACCACACTAGCAATATTAACTACCACATAAGTGCAGAGTTACCACCACACTAGCAATATTAACTACCACATAAGTGCAGAGTTACCACCACACTAGCAATATTAACTACTACATAAGTGCAGAGTTACCACCACACAGCAATATTAACTACCACATAAGTGCAGAATTACCACCACACTAGCAATATTAACTACCACATAAGTGCAGAGTTACCACCACACAGCAATATTAACTACCACATAAGTGCAGAATTACCACCACACTAGCATCATAAACTACCACATAAGTGCAGAATTACCACCACACTAGCATTATAAACTACCACATAAGTGCAGAGTTACCACCACACTAGCAATATCAACTACTACATAAGTGCAGAGTTACCACCACACTAGCAATATTAACTACCACATAAGTGCAGAATTACCACCACACTAGCATCATAAACTACCACATAAGTGCAGAATTACCACCACACTAGCATTATAAACTACCATATAAGTGCAGAATTACCGCAACACTAGCATCATAAACTACCACATAAGTGCAGAATTACCACCACACTAGCATTATTAACTACCACATAAGTGCAGAATTACCACAACACTAGCAATATTAACTACCACATAAGTGCAGAATTACCACCACACTAGCATTATAAACTACCACATAAGTGCAGAGTTACCACCACACTAGCAATATTAATTACCACATAAGTGCAGAATTACCACCACACTAGCAATATTAACTACCACATAAGTGCAGAATTACCGCAACACTAGCATGATAAAACACCACATAAGTGCAGAATTACCGCAACACTAGCATCATAAACTACCACATAAGTGCAGAATTACCACCACACTAGCATTATAAACTACCACATAAGTGCAGAGTTACCACCACACTAGCATTATAAACTACCACATAAGTGCATAATTACCACCAAACTAGCAATAATTAACTACCACACAAGTGCAGAGTTACCACCACACTAGCAATATTAACTACCACATAAGTGCAGAATTACCACCACACTAGGAATATCAACTACCACATAAGTGCAGAATAACCACCACACTAGCAATATTAACTACTACCACATAAGTGCAGAATAACCACCACACTAGCAATATTGACTACCACATAAGTGCAGAATAACCACCAAACTAGCAATATCAACCACCACAGTATTGCAGAATAACCACCAAACTAGCAATATTAACCACCACAGTATTGCAGAATTACCACCACACTAGCATGATAAACCACCACAGTAGTGAATATCCATCACGGTAGTGATTACATATTCGCTAGCGTGGGTTCTTATGCGGGTTTAACTTAATCTGAAGCTGCAATAAAGAAGAAATATAAATCAATCTCACCAACAGGCGACGTTTCTCTGCATCAGCTGCCCTTTTTGCTTCCCTGTCCTCTTTGGCCTTTACTTTAGCTTCTGCCAGTCTCAGTCTGGCTTCTTCCTCCTTCTTCTTGGCAGTTTCCTCCTCCTCTTGGTACCGGAGCTTCTCCTCGTCCAACGCCCTCTGCTTGGCCATGGCCGTTTCTCTGGCTCTTTGCTGTTCGATCTCCTTCTCCTTCAGAAACCTCATCTGCTCCTCGTATTTCAACTTCTCCTCAGATCGCTTCGACACCAGTGGAGGCTTTTTCAATATCTTTTTCGCACTTCTACCTTAAGAAAGAAGATTATCTACGATTAGGAATAATCAAACTAGATTTAATTACTCTAGGCAAAGATTAACTTTATCAGCGTAACAGCCTTTGATCGGTTTAGGGCTTGGTAATTGCGAAGGAAACCAGAAACATTGCGAAACATTGGATCTTTACGTCTGACACTCATCGTAGTAGTACGTCAGAACAGTCTTTGATCGGTACAGAACTTGAGGATGATGAATAAATTCGGAAACATTGCATAAGGTAATAGCTACTGAAGCTACTGACACTCATCAGAGTGGTACGTCTGAAAGAGAAGGAAAACAAATAACGAGTGTCATATTTGCTAGGCTTCTTTAATTATCATACTTCACCGTGTTTTTCCAACTTCTTCGCCAGTCCCAAATTTCTTTACCGATCAAAAACTGTTCTGACGAAACTACATCTCTGGTGAATGTCAGACGCACAGCTTTATCTGTTATTATGTTTAGCGTTTATCGATTATCCTCACCACCGAAGAGCTCTTTAAAGATCAAAGACTGTTGAGCATGGTTTATCCTGTATTTGAAGATAAGCAGCTGCTCAATAGTTGATAGTTGACTTGCAATTACGCTTACTATCTTCGCAAGGTATGGGTTTATGAGCAAAGCAGAAAGGGCCCACTGAATAGGTAAACTAATCGAGCAGTGCGGCCCTGGTCCTTCCTCTCGATGGGACCACACCTCGTGATTCCTTGCGCCTTTTTGCCTGGAATTACAGAGAGCTGGCTAATTCTCTCCTCACACTTTGTGACAGGTCTGGAGGTGGTTTCGAACCTGGGACCCTTTGAAAAAGGGTCAAGAGATCTAACCACTCGGAAATCCTCGTGAATAGGTATGTAAGTAGCTTCATTCTGCTAAGTATGGGTTGGAGAGAATTTCCCATAGGGGACAACTCTTTGGCAGAACCTTCAATCAGAATTCAAAAGTTGTCCAACCCTATCTGCCTTCAAATCAATAGATAAGTAAGTAGCTTGATTCTGCTAAGTATGGGTTGGAGAGAATTTCCTAAAGGGGACAACTCTTTGGTAAAAGCTTCCATCAGAATTTAAAAGCTGTCAAACCCTATCTGCCTTCAAATCAATGATAGGAAAGACAATAACTGCACCTGTAGGCTGTGTCAAACATATGTATATACACGCTGGGGTATTGTTATCTGAAAATCAATGCGCAATGCTTTAACCTTATGAATACAGTAGAATCCCGATAACTCGAACATGCGATAACTCGAACTCTCGCTAACTCGAACAGATTTGGCATTCCCCTTGAACCTTATTCATGTTAACGATGGCCTCGATAACTCGAACATTCGATAACTCGAACTATTTTGTTCGTCCCTTGCTTGTTCGAGTAATCGGGATTCTACTATATGTTAAGTTTTAGTTGGCTTTAATTCGCTTTAGTATAGCCATTCTGTATCAGCCAACTGTAAAAATACTGCTTTCTAAATGGTAAAACCTCAAACAAAAATGAAATTAAATGCGGTATTCCTCAAGGTTCATGTCTGGGGCCACTGCTTTTTATATTATATGTAAACGATTTTGAGCAGTGCCTCCAGAAATCATCCCCTAATATGTATGCTGATGACACAAGTGTAACATATGCTTACTCAGATTCACTAGAACTAATTCGCGTCATCAACACAGATCTTGAAAATATTTCGGAATGGATGCGCGAAAATAAACTTAGCTTAAATGCAGGAAAAAGTTAGTTTATGGTCATTGGTAATGCCAAACAACTTTGGCAAGTGGGTGATGATATTACCTGTGAGATTAATGGTGAGGATCTTTCACGAGTGCACAAGACTAAATACCTAGGAATCCAGATTGACGAGAGCCTAAATTGGGATGCACAATACAAAGTGGTAAAAAAGAAGCTTAAAGCAGGCCTCGCATCACTTAGAAAACTCAGAGACATCCTACCCCAATCTAAATTAGCTAAAGTCTACAGAGCACTTTTCGAAAGCCATTTAAGATATGCAAATGTGATCTGGGGACATATATCAAACACAAAACTAGATCACTTGCAAACACTTCAGGACCGAGCCCTCAAACTTATCCAATCCGCAAACTTCAAGGATGGCTGGACCTATAATTGGCTTAACGTTCGATCTCTGATAACATATGACAAGTTGTTAATGACCTACAAAATAGTTAACGGACAATGCCCTGAAAAATTGAAAGGCAAGTTCAAGCTTAGATCTCAGATTTCCAACTATCAAACTAGAAACTCTGATTCACTGCAGATTCCAAGGCCACGCCTTGAAATCACAAAAAAGAGCTTCAGCTATAGTGCAGTGAAAAGTTGGAACAACTTGCCAACAACTATAAGAGGAATTGATTCTCTACGTGTGTTTAAAACATCATTAAAAACACACTTAGAGACATAAAAGACAACCCCAAAGACGAACCCTTGGAAGATCAGCACATATATTTGTTTTTATTATATATTCTGGATTTTATTAGAATTTAAATTTCTTTGTTTTCACTTAGTACTATTAGCTGTAAGGATTTCGTCTATAAATATTGATAAATAAAATAAATAAAAAAAAATAAAGTACTAATGAATAAATGGCGTTTTTCTACTCATTATGATGCATTATTAGGCGGATGTAGAATTAATCAAAACATATACAACTGAATACCTTTCTTAGGCTTAGACGGAGGGTACGCCCCTCGCTTATCCGGTGCCATGTCGCTTAACTTCTCCACCTCGACGTTCTGAACCTTCACATTCCTCGTCTCAGATTCTTCATCGGCCACTGAGTCGCTCTTGAAAATCTCAACCTGAGGCACTTTATAGTCTTCCGCTACTTCAATAATTTCTGGGATTATGTTCTCCGTTTCTATTGGTGCGGTGACTTTCGTTTCTGTGGTCAGCATTTTCTTTGGTGGGTCGGTTGCCGGCGAGACTTTGTTTTTATTCGATGACTTTCGGGATGGGGTGCTTCTTTTCTTGGCGGGTTTCGGGGTTTTTCGTTTTGGCGTAGAACGGTCAGATGGTGTCTAAAAACAAACCAAAGAATCGAATATTTGAATTATCTCAATGTAAGAACGATCTTTTGTCGGTACAAAAGTTAAGGAACCGTTATATGATTAGCAAACCATAATGAAATCTAAAGCTTTTCGTCTGAAACTCATCAGAGTAGTACGTCTGAATAGTCTTTGATCGTGAGAATGACGAGGAAAATGAACATGAAAATGAGGATGGCGAGAAAAATCTTGAACATAGCGAAACATAATAACTACTGAAGCGTGTGAAACTTATCAGAATAGTACGCCAGAAAATTCTTTGATCAGTTCAGAACTTGAAGATGGCGAGAAACTTGGAAATATAGCGAAATACAGTAAATAATGAAGCTTTGCGTCTGACACTCATCCGTGAATTACGTCTGAACAATCTTTGATCGATACAGAACATGAAGATGGCGAGGAAAATTGAAACATAGCGAAATATAATAACTTAAGAAGCTTTGCGTCTGACACTCATCAGAGAAATACGTCTGAAGAAAATTTGATCCATACAGAACTTGAGGATGGCAGGGAAAATCAGAAATATAGTGAAAATGATAACTACTAAAGCTTTGCGTCCGACACTCGTCAGAGTAGTACGTTGAAAAGTCTTAGATCGAGACAGAACTTGAGAACGGCGAGTCACTCATCGGAGTATTATATCAGAAAGAGAGCGAAAATGAAAACCTAATAAATTGTTTCAACCAGAGGTGGACAGAAATTCAATTTATCATGTCTTCAGCTTGATCCGATTAAATAAATTGGATAAGGCCAGGCTAACGCCCAGTTTCCAAGCACCTGTATTATCTGTGTGCGCAGGAAAAACTCGCAGATTTTTTCAAGACGAGACAGAAAGAGGTGTAGGGCCCACTTTCTATGTCCTCACTTTCTAGTTTCATTCAGTAGATGCAGTTGGAAAAAAGAAAATAATGAAATAATGCAGGGAAGTTCGGTCAATACCTAAGAAAAGTATCTTTCCTGATCATTTGAGCGAACTTTTTACTATGATTTTGATAACAACACGGTTTAAGATGGTACTAACTACAATGGAATCTCGACATAACGAACCCCAGATACAACGAACTTCCCGGCATAACGAAGTCTGGTCCCTTGTATTTGGCCTGGTCCCTCGGATTATGAAATATGCTCTTGGTTTAACGAACAGTTTTCAGGTTCCCTTCAGAGTTCTTTATAACGGGATTCCACTGTACCAATTTTCTCTTAAAATTCAGCTACCTCAAAACATTGATCATCTGACAAGGAATGTCTAAAAAGAGTCCGTGAACGGTATATGTGAGCCACAACCACAAATTGTCCAGAAAATGTGTCTAACTTAAATTCGTGAGGTTGCCCAGTTGTCGCTTTGAAATGTCCCAGACATAGTCAGGTTAGCACGTTTAACAATCAAAGAGAAAAGCTGAAAGATTTTGCTTTGTTTCTTTTTGCTATTCTGGATGTTGAACTGAACCGTGTAAAACACTTTTTATTGTGTTATTTTGTATACATTAGTCTTAATTCATTAGAACCAAAAGGCTATATAAATGAACCAAAATGTTGTCTATCATGGATTATTCTACGGCTTCTACGGTGGCTCACAAGGGTCATGATAAAACTTACTATCTCACGGCAAAACTTTATTCCTCACGGCAAAACGTTTTTCTCACATACCATCTCAGCTTTTTTCCCTTACTCGATGTTTTAAGTTTAAGTTTAAGTGTAGTTATAACTTTCAACGATATTTATTTGCCTTCTCTCCTTACTGCATGAAATACCGTACCAGGGCAGCAACTAACTTTGTCACTTACTCAGTGAAAAATATCGCTTAGATTATTGCCTGCAGTGTACCCATCCTCTGTAAGCTACAGTTTAACAGAAACTCGCTCAATCACTCATCTTGCTATTGTCAACTGAATCTAAACTATGATTGACGAAAAACTGACTTATTAAACACGAAAATTCAAAGTAGTGACTTATGACATCAATGCGTAGATTTCACGATAGAAATACAACGACCTAAATCTTTTACAGCTGCAATCAATCCCATACCGAAATTGTTTGTTTTGTTTACATTGCGCTGCTAGGGCACATACTCCAATGATTCATTGCGGAAATGGTAACTGTCATTATTTTGAAAATTACCTAGCAAAACAGGCCTACTTTAAATACAAAGATTTAACAGAATTTATTCAAGATTTTCATGAGCTTTTTAACATAATAGATAATGTCCGAAGCCATGCAAGACCTTAATTGGTTCTAATTTCAAACTAGTGTGAACACTTAATGTGAAGGCATTCGGAAACGAAGAAATTCTTTTGATGCAAGTTTTAAAAGAGCACATGGAGGTGGCAATTTCGGTAGGGAATTCGGAATTCTATGGAATGCTACAAATGATTTGGTGAAGTCTGTCTGACGAGCGTGCAAACACGAAACTCAAGAGTCACAGAAGAACATGTCTGGTTTTTGAGGGTAGGTCATATGATAGAATACTACATATTCTACTCTATTGAATTGCTCTATGCCTAGCGTATATCGAGCACTATAGCCAAGATAGACACGCTCTACTCGAGTTGAATGTAGAATACTACATACCTATACAAAGAGTTGAAAATCGATTTGAATTACCTTTGCCTTCTCATTTTTATTTCTATTTCTTTGAATCAACATCTTGATATCGTCCAAATTCGTCTGATCATCGTTTGGAAGATCTCCTCCGAGTCCGTGAAGCCTCAAGCCATTCCGATCGACACTCAACCGCTCACGTCGTTCGCTGACGGCAGGCTTCGGAACCTTCTTATCACCAACAGTCATGGTGGGCTCACTGGAAGACTTTGCCATCTTGAGATCAATCTTCAGTCCTTGAGTTTGTTTAGCAGCATGTTGCTTAACCTCCTTCTCACTGAACCCCCCTCGCTCGCTGTTAATACCCTGGAAGCCGATACTGGACGTCTCGCTTCCACGGATCAACTGCTGCTCATAACTAACACCTTCCATTATAGCTTCTTTCTCTCTGATAGTATCAAACCGTGTGGTGTCAGGTTGTTTATCTGAAATGTTTACTGATTTTCGTTGGTTGTTAACCAGCTGCTGGGATCCAAAAACGTGATTTTCTACGAATATCGAATTGTGGCCGGGTTGGGTTTTGTTTTTAATCGGATCATGGGTTTGTTGAGTTTCGCTCTGCTTTCTGAAACCAAGGCCCACCGCAGCGTCCTCTTTTTCCTCAATCATGATTGAGTTTATTCCTGATTTGTTTAACAGTGTGTTTTCTGATTGTAGTATCTTGTGCTCTGTGTTTTCTGACCGGCTTTGCTCTGAGGGACAGTATTTTCGTGTGAGGTCTAGAAATGAAACAGGGGGGAAGATTAGGCTAGACGATCCGAATCTTCATCATCATCATCAATTCATTCAGAGTAAAATTACTACAAAATATCATAGAATCAAAATGAATAGCCAAATTACGGCTAATTAAGGCCTACTCTTACTCAATGTAGCAAATTTTGAAATCAATGCCATTTACAACATCTATATACAGGTTAAAGACAGGATAGAAAGATCCGAAATCCGAATCTGTTACAAAAATTGTAACCATAAACATTAAGAACAAACAAACAATACGAGTTATAGTCTTTGCTTCACAATTCATTCACGTTGGTAACATCCTCTGGTGTTTCTGAGGCTTTGTTCACATGGCTCAGTGTTCGTTTTTATTCGTTTTAATTTTGATTCGTTTTGCCTGCTCACATTGCTCTGCATATATATGAAAACGCTACGAAAACGACGAAGTGTTCACATTGCTCTGCATGTATATGAAAACGCTACAAAAACGATGAAGTGTTCACATTGCTCTGCATATATATGAAAATGCTACGAAAACGATGAAGTGTTCACATTGCTCTGCATATATATGAAAATGCTACGAAAACGATGAAGTGTTCACATTGCTCTGCATATATATGAAAATGCTACGAAAACGATGAAGCGTTCACATTGCTCTGCATATATATGAAAACGCTACGAAAACGACGAAGTGTTCACATTGCTCTGCATGTATATGAAAACGCTACAAAAACGATGAAGTGTTCACATTGCTCTGCATATATATGAAAATGCTACGAAAACGATGAAGTGTTCACATTGCTCTGCATATATATGAAAATGCTACGAAAACGATGAAGTGTTCACATTGCTCTGCATATATATGAAAACGCTACGAAAACGATGAAGTGTTCACATTGCTCTGCAACGGGTCGGATTATAACGATCAAAAGTATCATTATGATATAAAGTATCCGTTTTTGTGTTTTCTTATTCACATAGCGTTTCAGCGTTTTCAAAAGTTTCCGTTTACAAAGTGCGTTTTCAAAGGTCTCTGTTTTCAGTTTGGAGCAGTGTGAACAAAAGGTGAAAATGATACTTTTTTATCCGTTTCCGTGTGAATACTAGGCATTTTGAACGGGGCTTGAATCAACGTGCATAAAACACATCATCAATTGTCACAAGCATTTCATGACAAACATAGTACACTATACTCTAGCAGTAGTTTTCATCTGCAAACAAGCTGCTTTGGTACTAGAGTTTCTAGACGGTGCTGGTTCGAACCAAGCTTAATCTCGTGGATTGTGTCGTGGCTGGTCCGAGCCAGTCCTTTTCAAATATGAACTTCCGTTGCACAAATGGAACCATTAAACAATAGAACCTCATTTACTACCATATGTAGTGATGTAGTAAATGCTAGCGTGCTCTTTCTGGAAATAACGCCTCTTGTGGCCTTTTGTAGGCTAGCACGTTTAAAATAAACTCACTCACTCAACTCATTGTAGCACTAAACACGCTAGGACACTATTTACTACTACAGTAGAATCCCGATAACTCGAACAAGCAAGGGACGATGAAAATAGTTCGAGTTAACGAATGTTCGAGTTATCGAGGCTCTTTATAACATGATTAAGGTTCAAGGGGAATGCCAAATCTGTTCGAGTTAGCGAGAGTTCGAGTTATCGCATGTTCGAGTTATCGGGATTCTACTGTATATGCATGAATGTAGTGCATGCTATCGTACCCTCTCTGGAAATGAGGCCTCTTAGGGCGTTTCAAAGGCTAGCAAGTTGGACAATAACTCATTCGCTAACCAACAAATTGCAGCATTAAACAAACTAGAACCTCATTCCCAACTATAGTGAGATAGTGAACACTACCGTACCCTCTCTGGAAATAAGGCCTCTTGTGGCGTTTCATAGGCTAGCAGGTTGGACAATAACTCACTCGCTAACCAACAAATTGTAACATTAAACAAACTAGAACTTCATTCCCAACTATAGTGAGATAGTGAACACTATCGTACACTTTCTGGAAATAAGGCCTTTTGTGGCCTTTGGTAAGGTAGCACGTTGAATATAAAATCACCAACTCATGAATGGGAGCATTAAACATGCTGGCACCTCATTGCCCCTTCTAGAAGTAAGCCACTTACGGCCTTTTGTAGACTAAGACATCCAACTTTAATTCACTCACAAAGAGAAGCAATATTTGTACTAGGACCTCATTTTCTACTATATGCAGTGATGCAGTGTATGTTAACGTGTCTCTTTTAGAAATAAGGCATCTTGTGGCCTTAGGTAGGCTAGCACGTTAAACATTAACTCACTTATTCACAAATGGAAGCATTAAACACGCTAGGAACTCATTTACTACGACAATGTAGTGATAAAGTGCATGTTACCTTGCCCCCAGGAAATAAAGCCTAGCAGTAACTGAAAAGTACTACATAATCCGTAGTTTCAGCTATGACAAACAATTGCAACTAGTTCAAGCAAACAGCAAAACAACAGCAACAACAATTCAGCCAGCAATTCAATTCATCTGTTTACGATAACTGGGACTTACTGAATTATGTAACGAGTCTGACCCCAGAGTTGCAACAGGATCAAAGTTGGCAATCCTTTAATTCACTTATCATTAATTCTCCTTCTAAATAAGATTTTTAACCGAAACATCGATGAAACAACAGCAGAAAGTCCTCATGAAATTAATCATGTATCTGAACAGATCAGCATTCACGTCAAATGCCGAAATAAGTTTAAAACGAGTAATCAGGATTTGCTTATTGGTGAAGAGTATTGACTCAAATACGATTTAATTGAATTATTGATACAGTTGGGATTGAATGAGTGAATTATTGATGAAATGAAACGCTGAAATAGGCCACGAAACCTCGTTCTGTCCATCACTACACCCAGGAACTTGCTGGATGTTAAGCCGCTTTGAGGAAAGGATTACCGTAATGTTGTTTTATGCATGACAGCCGAGATTTTGCAATCTTGTGGCAATTGCTTGTGAAATATCACCAAATTAGGAAGTTTGTGCATAAGTCTACGTGAAGAACCTTTTCAAAAATGATCTGAGCGAGAAACCCAATGTGCCCGCCCGCTTATCATCACACTGCATGTGTAGCAACTCTTAGATTTGAGTATACGATTTACAGTCACAAACTGTTGGTGTTCAAGAACCAAAGAGTGCGCAAATTGCTACAAGAGCAATGAGTGTGTAGCTTCTTGAGCCCTCTTTGTGTTATCTTAACCCATCTTCCACCATTTTACTTTTAGCTTATTGCTCATTGCAATTTGAGCACTATTTGGTTTTTAAACACCGACAACGTGAAACCGTACATCGCATGCTTAATTGTACGAGGTGCAACTCAGCCAATGTGGTGATGGCCAGGAGGGCAATGTGAGTCTGTTGATCTTATGCATATATCTAGTTCCTTGTTCTCGTAACTTCTTCGACACAATTTTTGTATTTTGAGCCATACTCTACAATTTTGCTTTTTGTCCATTGCTTTTGTGGCAATTTGAGAACTCTCTTGTTCCTGAACACCAACAATGTGTAACTCTGCATCTTAGGTATGCTTAATTTGACGAGTTCTTCGAGATAAATATACAAAAGGAAATACAGTAATATACCTTTATCTTTGTTTTGCTCCTTCGCAGTAACAGATGCTTGCGTCAGACTTGCAGAGTTCACATCTCCACTAAGATTTAAATTGGAATCTGCTATCGAAGACGAATTGTAATTCAAACTGGGAATACCAGAAACAGGGGTATTATAATCATCATTATCATAATCATTAGAAGCGCTTGAAGTGAAGGTTAGCTCATGGTTGAATTCTTGCAAAGGTAAACTGAAAGAAATTGAGGTTTTCTCTCTTTTTAGGCCTAAGTTGTCTTCATCAGGTGCCATATTTTTAATTGCTGACTGCCTCGATGATTCTTGTTGATTATTTTCAATTCTCTGAGGTGAAAAATCTTTCGTATCCATGACATTTCTAATTTTATCTTCACCCTGTAATTCTAAAGCTGCGGTGCAATTTTCTATCCTCTGCGTAGGCGATACTTGAATACCGCTGTCTGACTCACTTACACGATGCAGCCTCACAGTCAATGACGCAATGGATTCCATAGTATTTTCAGTCGTCAACAGCCTCTGCGAAGGCGATACGGATCTAATACTGAGGACTTCATCGAGTTGGTCGCAGGAAGATCCGCGCGACGAGGGCCTCGAGCCACCAAAGCTTGCCGCGCGTAAATGGTTTATAACTGACTCCCCTGCTGAATTCACACGCGCGTTATTTCCCGAGACATCGAAAGGAAGCGATTTGTTTCCATTTTGCATCGGGTGAAGTGAGTTTTGTATCATAGGAAGACCATCTGGTGTACTCGTTATAGCTTTGAAATCTCTCACTGTTTGCCTGCATGATTTTGATCTAGGGTTTGACATATTTTCACTATTCAAAACACCTCTCTCACATTGCTGAATAGGCCCGGAGCTCTCCGCTCTTCTGTCATTATTCCAACGAAACTTCTCACTACTCGAGCTCAACTCCAAATCTATCTCATCATTCGAAAATGACGTCATTGGGTTCCAGGACCCCTTGCGTATGCTCGGTTGGATATAACTAAACAATATCTTGTCGTCACTGTCGTCCGTATCCTCATTGGAGGTTCGGTTGTTTACCCAATCAGACGATGGAGCAGTATCTCCATTTTTATGAGAGTTATTACTGGACTGAGCACTAAATCTCTTCCCTGCTTCTTTGATACTGAGGAAAGAACCTTCTCGCCAAAAAACCTTGTTATCAACAATAGTTTTGTCATCCGTTCCATCTTTCACCGTTTCGTCTATTGATTTTCCTTCAAGGGAATTATTGTTCGTCCTTTTGCTTTGTATTGCATCTTGCGAAGCGCTGAGAATTCGCTTGAAGTCCCCCTGACTGATCTTTACAGCTGATGGAGTGACACCGAGAGCTGAAATGCAAATTTATTATTATTATATCTATTGCAAGTTGTATATGACTCAAGCAGGACTCGAACCAACGACCTATTAACCAAACAGCCATACCTTTTTTTGGGGAAAATCTATCATTGCACAGTTTGATACATTTTGAAAGCTAGGGTTGGTATCCTTACGTAATTTAGGCCTATGTTGACTGCACCCTCGACATCAGTCTATCGTCCACTAACCAAAACTGTATAGTGGCAAAGAGATGATCGTTTACAATTGAATGATATTATCACAGCAGACTGCTACAAGTATCACTGTACAAATTGGTAATCACTGCACACTAATTTTAGGTTTGAGCATCATTGATAGTCGACACTTAGAATGAACTATATCAAAAATATAAGTGTAAAGCTGCAAAGAGATGATCCTCTACAACTGAATGATATTATCACAGCACACTACTACAAGTATCACTGTACAAATTGGTTATCACTGCAGGCTAAAATTAGGTATGGCATCATTGATAGTCGACACTTAGAATGAGCTATATCAAAAACACAAGTGTAAAGCTGCAAAGAGATGATACTCTACAACTGGATGATATTAACACTACACACTACTACAAGTATCACTGTACAAATCGGTTATCACTGCACAGATTAGTTTATCACTGAACATTGAAACTAGATATGCAATCATCTATAAACAAACCTCGTAGCTCCGGTGCCGGCCTTGAACTCGATATCCTTGGGTGGAGATTCACATTTGCCAGATCTTTCAACGAATCTGATTTCAACTTCTCAAGGTTAGGCATGAAATTCCCTCCACTTAAATCTGCCACCGTAGAAGAGCTCTTGTCATTATCTGCTTTCCCGTCAAACATAAACGGCATCAGTGTGTTATTACTCACGATCCCCACACAAGAAACCGGAGACGATTCCCGATCTGTTTCAGTATTTTTGTTACTGGATTCCAAAAAGCTCGGATCAATATTTCGACTTTCTGGTCGCTGTATATTGTCTAGGATGTACCGGACTGATTTCGGTACAAAATCTGTTGACGACTTTTCATCCGAGTCAACAAATGCCCTGGTTGAGTCGGAATCATCGTTGTATGCCCCAGTTGCATGATGGTTATTTTGTAGTGAATGTTTAGTATTGCTTGCGTTGTGTGAAATATTGCGTTGAATGTTGTATTGAGTATTGCGTGGACTGTTGTATGAAGTGTTGTATGAGATATTGTATTGTCGTTGCAGTGTTGTGTGTAAATTGATGAATTCACATGGTGCATCTTGATTCCCTGTGGTGTGTTTGTGTTGTCTTAATGCAAATTGTGATTTTTTAATAAATTTTGACTTTTCCAAAGATGGTGATATCATTTTTCCTCTGAGAGCTGCCTTGTTAATTTGCTTTGGAATCAATAATAAACTTTCTCCGTGCTCTTGCAAATCTTTTGCGATTCTCTCCTTGTTTTTCACGTCATCTGTTTCGATATTCGAGTGGCTATAGAAGAGATAGAATTAGACATAATGGATAGCAAGGAAAATCGGAAACCTAGCAGGACATAATAACTACAGAATCTTTGCATCTGACACTCATCAGAGTAGCACGTCAGAACAGTATTTCAACGGTACAGAACTTGAGGATGGCGAGGAAACTCGAAAGCATAATAGTGAAACATAATAACTACAGAAGCTTTCCCGTCTGACAATCATCAAAGTAGTGCGTTAGGAAAACAGCGAAAATGAAATGTAACTAATTTCTAAACCCAATAGCGGGTCGAAATTGCCAAATGATACCATTTTGATCCACCTGTGGTTTTCGGGGTAATAAATTTACTAACTTTCATTTTAGGCAAGATAAAAGGGTTGAATGAGAATTGCTGCTTACCTGATTTCAGGGGATTCAGCGCCAACTCTTTCGTTTGCCGTGAGATGGATTTCCGGTATTGCATTCTCTTCGTCCTTAACAACTTCACTGATCTTGTTAGGAGGGATGTTATCGCCATCTTTAATGCTGCCGAAGTAAGGTGTAAAAAGCTTCTTTTGGGATGAGGCATACAAGAACTTTTCCTGTGAGATGGAAAGAGGAATTAATGGCATGTTCAGAGTAAACTCCTATTCTATCAATATCTATTATTACTCTGAGGAACGTTCGTGCAATACTCTGGGAGATATCATAAGTACACTGGAGGGTGTACAGTATTGTATAGGGATACCATCATTATTGTGGGAGATAGGCCTACAATCAGTACTGTGTATTATATTCAGTACTGTGGAAGGATATCATCCGTACAGTGGAGGAATACCATCAGTACAATGTGCTATATTCAGGACTGTGGAAGGATACGATCAGTACTGTGAGGGATACTATCAGTACTGTGGAGGGATATGATCAGTACTGTGAAGGGATATGATCAGTACTGTGAAAGGATATGATCAGTACTGTGGAGGGATATGATCAGTACTGTGGAGGAATATATGATCAGTACTGTGAAGGGATATGATCAGTACTGTGAGGGATACTATCAGTACTGTGAAGGGATATGATCAGTACTGTGGAGGGATATGATCAGTACTGTGGAGGAATATATGATCAGTACTGTGAAAGGATATGATCAGTACTGTGGAGGAATATGATCAGTACTGTGGAGGAATATATGATCAGTACTGTGAAGGGATATGATCAGTACTGTGGAGGAATATGATCAGTACTGTGAAGGGATATGATCAGTACTGTGAGGGATACTATCAGTACTGTGGAGGGATAGTGATAGTAACATTTAGTATATTCAGTAATGTGGAAGGATACCATCAGTAGCTACCATATTAGTATATTCAGTATGGAAGGATACCATTAGTACGGTGGAGGGATGCCATCAATACTGAGGACGATGTTCAGTATTGTACAGGGAAACCACAAGCACGTTAGGTATTTTTCCAGAGTGCTTTTTTTAATGTAGTTGAGTAAAGCAATAAAAAATTCAAAATAAATAAACGCATTACCTTCTTGTGCTTGTATTCCAAGACAGAGAGGACAAAGTTCTCCAATGAACGGAACTGACTCAGAAGTTCAAGATTGGCATTAGGCAGACATGGACCGTACGTCGAATTTCCTGTCCTACGTGATGAAGAATCAACCATTGCAAATAGCTCATCGTCGACCACAGCAAACAGGACAAGCTCGCCTGTTCGAGTGAGGTATGTCTTTGGGAGAATCAGCTGACTGTCTTCCAGGCATTGCTCGTATCTCGAAGACCTCGTGGCTGTTGTTAGTCTGGTTTTGCAGGTCGTCGAAGTCGTTGGTCTGAGCTGTGAAAGAGATATCTTCATTAAAGTTCCTAGTTTTATCAAGCAGTTCTTAATTGGCACAGACGTTCAGATAGTGAGGGAAATTGGGAACATAGCGAAACATAAGCTTTTAGTTTGATATTCATCATAATAGTACGACAGAGTAGTCTTTGATCGGTGGATCGATCAGATTCATCGGAAAATTAGAAACATAGGAACATAATGACGAGTGAAGCTTTTAGTAGAAACTCATCAGCAGAGTAGTACGTCAGATCAGTCTTTGACTTTGATTTGTACAGAACTTATAAGAGTGGCGAGGAAATTGGAAACACAGCGAATCAGAGTAGTACGTCAGAACAGTCAATAATTGGTAATGAACCTCATGATAGTAAAGAAATTTGAAACGTAGCGAAATGAAATAACTACTAAGCACTCATCAAAGCCTGACACTCATCAAAGTATAACGTTAGAACGAAAATGAAATCCAAGTTATGTACTCAATCGAGGACTGTCCAATAAGGTGGCTATGGACAGATGTCTTTTAGTAGTAGGTACGATTAAAGTGACCACTTAAAGCGACTAGTGAACAGATGAATAAAACCATGTTCACCTCACCTGAATAAAAAGCATGTTGAATAGAAATCTGAGTTTGATTGAAGGTAACAGCTTGATCTATAATAATCCTTTTTTCTTTCGTTAGAATAAGCAATATTTGATGGGGGATTTCTTCCAAACAAGCCTGTTTTCGCCTCAAGTTTTCTGCTTGAAATGTATGAAAGTGATTAGGGAATTTGATTCTGGTCCTTAAGCTGTGAAGATGACCCCACTTAAATGCTAAAAGTGGTCAATTGAAATGCCAACAAATCATGAAGTGTTTGCTGTTCACATCAAACATCAGATATTTTCTTTCTTTTGTGTGACACCTCAGATCACAAGACCTGGATTCCAGCCTCATCCCACCCACTCACTTTTATATTCTAGTTCAAAGAAAATCCTTATTTGAAAGAAACTAATAATAAGAAAGAAATAACGAGAATTGTGATTATAAATAGGCATGACTCCAAGTTTACAGCCACAGTAATAAAACAGTGAAGCATGAGGCATACAAGAACTTTCCCTGTGAGATGGGATAAGGAATTCAAGGTTGAATTTAACTCACATCCAGAATAAACAGAAGTTCTATCAATAACTGTAATCACCCCAGGGAACGTTTGTGCAGTACTGTGGAGGGATGTCATAAGTACTGTGGAGGAATACCATCAGTACTGTGGTGGGATACCATCAGTACTGTGGAGGGATATCACCAGAACTGTGGAGGGATACACGCTTTTTATTTTATAAGGAACCTACCTCAAGGCCTAGTACTGAAAGTTCCTTAAATTTTCTATTGTTATTCATTGTTACAGGAAACGATAGAACAAAAGAATACATTGTATTCCATAAGACATTCTAGCTCTAGGTTCCTTATAAACAGTTCCTCGTAAGAAAGCGGGTACTATCAGTACCATGGGGAGGAAATACCTTGCTTAGAGACTTTTGAAAGAGAACTGTAGTTTGGTGACGTAAAACCATTTTTCTGTAGATTATTGAGGAGATTGAAACCACCAGCCTGTTGATTTTCACACGTCTGCTACAGGTATAGTTCAATAACACACTTTTTTATAAGAACATTTTTTAGGAACCAAACAGGCTGACAATTTTTAGCTTGATATTTGAATCTTAAGAAATTATGGTAAGACTAAGAAATAATTACAAGACAACCAGATTGACTTCACACTGATATGTCAGACACACTGATACATCAAACAGGTCATGAAAGTCACAATTTTTAACAATTGACACAAGTGATAAAAAAAGGCTTCTAAATCAGTATAAGAGATAAAATAATCTAAGAACATCTCAGCCTGAAAAAAGAGAAATGTATCAGGACAGCTAGCTTCAAACTAATTCTATTGGTTCTTATATAAAAACAGTGTAAGTATTACTTATTATAAATGAATTGGAAAAATCAATTTCATATTCAATGATGCTTGACGGAATTGTGTAATCTGATTACTCCCATCAGACTAGCTTCATATTTATATTTAAAAGAATCAATATTAAAAAATGACTGAGATTGTTATTAATTGCTTTAAAACAGTGGCTTTGTCTGTATCAAAACCGACAAACCACCCACTTAACTTCATATTCATAGACTCTATTCAGAAAAAATAAACCTCGTCATTATACTCATTTTCTTATAAGACGCTCGCGCTCTACCTAAAAAACTGTAGGACAATATTCTTTAGGAGTAAAGCAGGATTTAGAAAATCAAAATCAAATTATTTGGTAGAACACTGATGCGCAAAATCACTGGATGTGGCCTCCAATCCAAAAGTTGCCCTAGTATGATAAAGAAAACTTAACAATGGGATAACTTTATTCCCAAAAGTTGTAGAATCAATTTTGGGAGGTTTTATTTTTATTTTCAACAAGCAGAGATAACAGGAGGAGATTTCATGTGTTAGGTTAGGACATTGCTTTTTGATGAGTTAAGGCAATTTGGGGTGTCAAGAAACTTGCTCAGAAACTTTTCCTAACGTAATTAGGAAACTCTAAACAAGGATTTCAGATATTTTCTTACAAAAAAATGAGTTTTGATAAAGTCAGAATAGATCGACCGATAAATTGAGAGAAATTTTGATTTTTGTTGTTTGTTGACACTTCATTCCTTCCACACAGCATCAACCTACCTTCATACAGATCTAATTACAAAGTCATTCAATTTTAGGACAGTTTTTAGTTCTTTTAAGTCAATCCTTAAATTCTAAAGAAGTCAATTTCTAAAATCATTTTTTTCAAAATATTTTAGTTTTTTACTCTGTAGCCAAAATTACGTTCTAGCTAGATCTATTGGAGTTCAAGTTTAAGTTTTGTATCAGTTAAAAATTCAAATAAAAAGTTTACAGTAGCTGTTCATTTTTGTTTGCAAGTCGTTGATCTCCAGAAACAGCTCACATTATAGCTGAGACCGTCTTAGTAAAACAGCCCCTCATCCTAATAACAACTGAAACACTGATATTCATTTCACAACATTTTTTCAGCCAAATATTACAAATAAATGTTTGCAGGGCTTCCTTTATCAATTCGTCATAATTATTATTATCGAGATCTCAATTGTGGTTTCGAAGATAAATATGAATGAAATTATCAAATAAACTAGCCATTGTACTACATTATATTTAATCTTGCTTTTATAAGTTTAATTGTTGACGATAAACGGGCCTAAATAAATATGGTCTTACTTGCGGTTGCGCGTTCGTTCTTCTCGAAGACCCTGAGCTTTTGATATCTGATCTAACTGACATTGTCCTTCCATCTTCGTTGAGAAAAAGCCTGCCATCCAAACTGCACTTTCCGCGAGCAAGCTCGGAGAACATCTTAGACTTACCTAGTCGCAGTAGGCGAGGACATTTCCAACCCGGCACGGCTGTCCTTTTTGTTATTTGGTCAGCCATCTTTGACGGCTAGCGGGTTTTTCTAAGCTTCAAAATCACATTTTCTACTTTCATGCAGTTGAGGTGAATTATAAGGGTTACGGGGTGAATATTGACAGAGGTGTTAAGGGGGCTGAGGGCTGACTCGGGTTCAGTCCGTTCTATTCCTGGTTCGATAGGGTTCATCAGGTCTTTGTAGAATTCGGTGGGGTTCGAGGGGATTCAGCAGCGTCAAGAAGAAAGTCTAATGCACTTCAATTACATGAAGGTAACAAAGATGATTTCAAAGCTTAGGAGTTAATGATAACCATGGACTCACTCATTTATTTCCGTTTCCATGGGCTCGTGATTGTTTCTGTTATTGTGGGAAGACAGAGAACAGAAGTGATTTGAAGCAGACAAAACCTTGTTACAATTGCACTCTTTTTTTATAAGAAACGCTCTATAAGTCCAAAAATGGGTACAATTGCGGCTCTTTCCTCTGTCAATTCCCATAGTGCGTCTGTGTGTCAAACATAAGTGACCAGTGGGGCTTTGAACGAACTGTTTTCATTTTACAGGTCAAGCAGTCTTTTGTTCAGTGGAATGCTCAATGATTGCCACCCTAGGGAACGTCTGTGCAGTACTGTAGGGGATATATAATCAGTACTATAGAGGATTTTAAATACTGTGAAGGATGTTTAGTACTGCAGGGGGAGGGGGTGTCATCTGTACTATGGAGGATGTTCAGCACTGTGAGGAGATATCATGAGTAACTGTAGAGGGTGTTCAGCACTATGAAGGGCTACCCTCAGCACTAGGGGGGGGGGATGCTCTCAGAACCGTGGAGCGAAATCACAACCACTGAGGAGTCCCGAAAGTACAAGAGGGTTCCCTCCACAGCACTGAATGGTACCTCCACAGTACTGATGATATCCCTCCTCAGCATTGAATAGTATCCATCCAAAGTACTGATGGTATCCCACATTAGCACTGAACATCCTCCACAGTATTGCAAAGACGTCCAAAGGGTGTAAAACTCCTCGTGGGAGAACGAACTTCTTCTCTGTCTGCACAAAGTTTGATCCATTATTTCGAATGGAAATAGCAGACTTTGCATTGCCGGTAAATGTGAAAACAATTCTGACAACAGTCCATTGCATGATCTGGGTTTTCGGGCAAATATCATTAGCAGAGTCTGTTCTAGAGTTGGTAAAGTTATTTATAACTGTTCGAGAATCGAAATAAAAATTGACTTCATTTTGACCGTTCAGCTCTATTTGAAGAATCATGAAAATAACGACATTTTCGCAAAGAATAGTGGTGATTTCATGCAACGCGTTCATCTAAATACAAGGCATATCTAAATCAGTAAAAGATGGTTCTCAATGAAAAGGACGATGAAAACCTATTTGCTTAATTCACAATATATCAGTATTCAAACAATGACTGAATAGAGAGGCTGAACTTGTGGATAATCAAGGCCTAGTGGGAGAAGTGGACGATGCAGTAAGCATGCAGTGATATACAAACATATCTACAGGGTCAATCGTCTCCAAATGCAAGCTTGCATGATGTGCAAAGGGTAAAACTATAATTCAGTGTTCCGTTCAGTCTTATGCATCTTCGTTTGGTGTTTGCAGATTAAATGTAACATATGCCTCTTTTTGCAGGTTGCAGGATCTATTTCCCAACAAGCACAAAGAATCAAACAGATTAGAATTGATAAGACAACATTAAAATCCTCTCGAGCAAAGCCATCCTGGCTATCACTTGAGTGAACACAGGGTCGTAACTACTAGGGGTGTGGGTGTCCATCCTTCTAATATTTTCAAAAAAGTTAGGAAGTTTGGGAAAATTTTCTTGCCACTCCCAAATAATTTGGGTATAAATATGCCCCTGAGTGGAGAGGCTTTTTAAAGTCTAAACTGTCACAGAATAAGAGCTTATGTCTAGATGGCCTTTCTATGCCTTGTAATTTTTAATTACGAATAGTAGACTTAAATGCAGTCACAGAAAATCGTGCGGAGTATCAAATAATAACTTAAACATATTTCACAAGGTGGGCCAGCCTGGTTCACACAGATCCATACTCTTGTTCGATGAGATCCAGTTGTAGTGAGCTGAAAATTCTCCATATGAACTGAATTCAGCCGGGCCAGCCCAGCAATATGAGCCAATTTCTTTTGAATTTTGGTTTTAGCACTGCCAAATGTTGTTGACGTCTGTATCGAGAAGGAGGCTGGCTCATGTGTCTGGGAAGATATTTCTCCACATGAAAACAAATTGAAAACTATCCCACCTAAAGGAGATAACTATGAATACTGGGCTGACCAACCTCATGAACAGAGCCTTATACATCGTCTGCATCTGGAGATCAGTGGCCCTACAACTTCTTAACATATCACTGCAAGCTTGCATACATTTTCTGATTGACCCGGCATGGTTGATAGATAGGAATACATAGTGCGAATCAGCTACCAAGAGAAAACTTAACTTCGGGTAGAATATTCTCATTAAATCACGCAAACGATTTGGAAAATAAAATTACAACATATTATCATACAGCTGATGTCTTTGAATGGACCACACTGAACAAAAGCGTCAAAGTCTGGTTACACCCGCGAGGTCGCGTTCTGAAATAAGGCTATGTAGAATGTGAGGTCAGATAACAACTGCAGCTAATTTCGATCGTACACCACTGCAATCTCTTACGCTATGTGTGTGCTTGATCAAATTCAAGTAAGATCGACACATTAAAGATGCTTTCGTTTAAAAATGAAAAATACTTAAAGGAAGTAGTCCGGCGTGCGTCTGGTCACGTGTGGTTCGCCTCTTCTTGGTGCAGGGTCGAAAGGAAGGCTGAAAAATGAATTCCAAATCAAGTTAGCAGAATACCATAGGTGCAGAATACAGTAGGCATTTGTATGTAATGGAGGCAGTGGCATGTAATGAAGGCAGTGGCGTGGACCTGTCTATGGGACTGCCTATACTGACTTAAATTGACCATAGTCAAACCCAAAATTCCTGTTCAGGGCTTTACGCTTGACATGTCTATATCTGAGCTGAACTACCCCCGGCTCCAATGAAAAACCTTCTGAGGCCCAAGTTACACGACCTCGGATTGGGTTAACTGCGGATTGCTTTTCACTTCGGATATGGGTTTCAGTTACACGACGCCGAGGCAGTCCGAAGTACTTCGGTTGTCGAAACCGGAGTGAAAGTCACTCTGCTCTGGAGGTGAAGTGAAAACCAATCCACAGCACTTCGCTTCGCATTCTTCTCGTGTTACACTTGAATCTGAAGTGATTTTCACTGCGAAACCTCGTTTTAGATCTAAACTCGAGAAATAGAGGCTTGCTCATGCGCAGCGCATGGCAATCCGACGTCGTGTAACAAAGAGTGCAAAGCGGGTTAAAAGTCGATCCGAAGTCGTGTAAATACAAGGAAACCGAAATGATAATCGCTTTGGATTGACAGACCCAGTCCGAAGTGAGCCCAATCCGACGTCGTGTAACTCAGGCCTGAATCTTAACTAAACCATTGCTGAACCTAACACAAACCCTAACCCTCTACTAAACCCTCACTAACCCTAACCTAACCTAGCCCCTTCTCTTGTTGAACCCTTACTAAACATTACGCCTAAATATCATCGCATAAAATCCTAACGGTAATTTGAAATTTGACAAAATAGGGGGTCCCACCTTTAAAGCAACGGCTTACAATATCCAGAGATGTTTAGCAGATTCTAAACCATGTTTGTTATAAAATCAAATCAATTTATGGGCTTTGAGCTTATCCCTAAATTTTGTCAAGTTTGTTAGGAAGTTGGTGGTACCTTTGAAACCTAAATTCTATAAACCCCAAGCTTGTCCTCAACATCTGATTTTGAGGCTGTTTTTGAAATGGTTGATCACAACGTGAGAAATTGAAAGTAGTTAGAATATTGCATTTTGCATGAATTGTCCTTGCGATATATCTACTGCATCTGGTATAATGTTAGATTTATCAATCTGACAGGTGAAACTTCCAAAAAATCAGCTAAAGTAGCTGACACTCATTGAAAATCGTATGTCAGACGGACAATCATCATTTTTTAAGGAAAAGAGAGATTTCATTTACGCAGTATGAACCATCTTCTTTTTACTATACATGACTTACTATACTTAGTTCAGAGCTGAAATTTTTCCGTTCTTACTTTTACTGTAACAGAGAGATGGGATTTCAAAGCAGTATGATGTCCGTCCGACATAAAAATAAACGAGGAAAGTTTTTTTCCTGAAACGCTGACTGCATTCAGTATTTATCAGTAATCTTTCTTATCTCCAAATGTGATTACCTTTTCACTAATAACAAGGAAAATGTTAGTATCATGTTGTAGCAGAGCCTGGATTGTATTACGTTGTTGAAATAAGTCTTTCCATTGCGTATCGGTATTCTGCGTCATTCTATGGCAATTAAGTAAATAAATGTCACATTTTGGTCTGAGTTGCATTTTTGTCCTTCCGACATGTCCGTCCGACACACCTTCCTTGCTCTCACCTTTTTCATTATTGAGAGCAATAAGATTCTTCGACCATCTTTATTTTTTGTTTTCAGTATGTTTAAATATATATTTGTCCGGAAATCGACTGAGTTTGTGCTTCATGTGAATATTTTTGATAGAAATATACACGAAATGATATTTTCCCTCGAAGGCCTATTCTATCCCTGTCCGTCCGACACTGTCTTGTTTCTTCAAACTGCAGTAACATAATAGATTTCTTTGAATTCTGTATCTAGGCGTGCTACAGAGCTGGCTGAGCTCTGCATTTGAATAAACAGGCATTTACCATGCAACGTCTAGAAAACTTTTGATCAAGGTTCAAAGTATCGGTTGTCCGTCAGACATAATCGTCGAATTAAAATATAGCCTCAGTAGTGAAAAGGAATTTTTTGCAATATGTGTTAAAGTAAATGCATTGGACTTACAAAGAATATTTTAGCGCATCATCCAGTTCCATAATGGCAGCTTGATTTCCACATCTGTAACAGTAGTTTGGCGCACTAAATATTGTCACAACATTACGATCATGGCACCAGTTGTAACCCTAACAAAAAAGACAAATATTTTGAGACTAAATACATAAAACATTGAATGCTTTTAAACAATTTGAAACAAGGTGGAGGGTTTCATCCCCTGTGTTTGAGGGTTAGAATTCAACCACAGTATCCCGGCTTGTCAAAACATGCGACTGAAAGAGTTGGCATCAGCAGGGGCATTTGGCCATAAAACCTTGCTTAATAACCAAAATCATGGACAGGCCTTTTCAGGAAGAAAATTGCACCAGATGGCTGATCGCTCTGGTAATTTGGTTGAGAAGCTCTACTGGTTTATTTACGAGTGTGCTGGCAATAGCTAGGAGTGATTGCTCTGGTCAGAAGAATAGGCCTGCATGGATTTGTCTGGAGATAAATCCATGCACCGGGCAACCCCCACTAGCATGGAAAACAGCCCAAATATAAATTCTGTCTGTGCATGTGAATATGAGTAGGATCTTTAATTCATTTCCATCCAGAGTTTTCTGAAACAAATATTTTCAGTAGTAAATTTGTGTACTACTGTATTCCTAAAACTTCTCTTTAAATATTTTTTTTATTTGAAAGGGTTTTAAATTTCTTTGCAAGGTCTATTATTTTCGGTAGCTGCATTTTTCTCAAGAACTAGGGTGAATTCCCAAAAGAGGCCAACACCTCGGCAGATAGTTTGGATTAGAAAGGACTTCTTTGTACACATACAGAGACAGAATTTGTATTCCGGCCATTTTCCCCACTAGCAGGGGTTGACCGTTCAATTGCTTTGTCTCCTCTAAGTCTCTCTATTGCTTGCCATCTCCTTCTCATGACTCGGTGGTAAATGTGATTCAAACAGTACTTGTCATTGAAGTAAGGAGTTAGATACAGTATTTGGCTGTGATTAACTACTAAATACAATCAGCCAGGGGTGAAAACTTTCATGGTATTCTTATCTTTGAAATAGCTCAAATGTTAGAAAGCTCAGTGACGCATGCAGATTTCTTTCAGATAATCAAACAACACACACCAGGCCATGATGATGAGAGGGGTCAAGCCATCATGGCAAAAAACCATGACGAAAGACTTAATCTAAATGATTGGTCCTTAGGTGAAATATAGATCCTTTTTTCTTTCTAAAGACTTAGACATTTTCTTAGACCATTATTGCGCTGACAGCGTCAGGCAATACTCTGATGGGAGGTTCAAATTTCGTTCAGCTGGAATGGGAATCTAAATATTTATAAAAAACATAACTCAAAAAATTATTTTCCATCCTACCTCCATCACAAGCTGGTGAGCTCTGGCAATCAGTGTTAGACCATTTGTGTGATTGAAAGTTTCTGATATGTCTTGTCCGAATGTGTACCCCGCTCCTCTTGGGGAGATACCCCAGCCACCCCTATCATCAGGGTCACTCCATAAGAGATCGCACATTGGTCCCTAAAACAACAGAAATTCAAAATTAATAAACAAACAGGTGTAAAACAAGCAGGAATAGAAACAAGCGGGAATAGAAACAGAAAGTTCCCTTGGCAGAAAACAAAATTGTAAGCTGGGAAGGTGTATGTCTGAAATAAATCTAATTCTCCAAAAGCAAGAGAAATTATGGTGGTGCAGATAAAAGGATTGTACTAAATTGATAGCTTAATCTATCTTTTATAAGAAAAGTTTTCAAAGAGCACAATCTTTCATTTTCAGAATTAAGCAAAAGTAAGCAAAGCATCAAATTATGCTATAATTTTCATATTTTCAGAACAAAAGGTTAATCGTTTTTGAAAGTGCAATGGTGTTTATTGAGACATAATATTTTTCAAGCGTTAAGGTCATTAGGATACATAAGTATCATTTTTAAATATTTTTCCACTTGAGATGATATTTTCCATTCCTTATGAATTTATGTAATGAAGCATGGCTCTGAAGGATTAAAGCTGGCGCACAAATCAACGTTCCACAGTGGATAAGCTTGGAACTGGAAATACTGGAAAACTTAGATGTGCTTGAGCCTTTTCTTCAAGAATATACACACACACAAACAGAATTTATATTACAGCCGTTTTCCTTACTAGCAGGGGTGGACTGGTCCATGGATTTGTCTACCCTTTTAGTTGCCTTTTATGACGTGCAGTGATACGGTGGATGAATTTTGACCCTAGCTACAGGGGCAGAACATTGCCCTGGTAAATGACATTAGGAAGGCAATTACCCCTCAAAATGTTTTAGCTAAACAGTCTGGAGATAGATATCAACCAAATGGGCAGGACGATTATTCCTTATCTTAGATGATTTCCTTATCTCAATCTTTGGTTTTAAGATATTTGAGTAAAACATGTTTTTTCTGGGTCTGTGGTTACACCAAACTCAAACAAACACTCCAATTCTTGCAACATTTGAAATCCTTCCTGGGAAGACATTTGATGACAAATTATCCTATTGTAATGGAAATAGCTATGTGATTTCAGGAAGGAAGAGTGCTAAATAAAAATTAATTGAGAACTGCACTGATTAAATCTTTTATCACACATTTTTAGGATAAGAAACAAAATTTTGCGATGGTTATCAAAAGCCCTGGAAACTGATATTGCCTCATAAAACGAAAAGGTAATTGTTAGTGTGGCTTTTATAACAAAACATTTTCATGAGAAACCAAATCTTCAAAATATGTCCAGTAGCTAATGCAACTCAAAATTCTGATCTCAAGGTCCTTAAAGAGAAAAAGTTTAATTGGGCTCTTAGAGCAATAGGTACAGTTGCTGCAAGAATGAATAAATAGCAAACAATTCCATGACTTTTCAATCACTGAGACAATAAATAATCAAAATTATCTATTCTTACCTCATGTGGCACCTCTTGTAACCTATCCAATGCTCGTATATGGTCTAATGTGTCGATTGATGGCGACAGTCCACCATGTAAACAGAATATCTATGGAGGGAAACCAGACTACTATTATAAGTTGGTAGAATTAAGTACTAAAAATAGGAATACTTGGAACAGGCCCAGCAGAACCGGTCCAGTAGGTGGGGCTCTGGACAGACAAGTTTTTGGATGAGTCAACCTTTTTAAGAAAAAATAATAGGGCTCGATAAAACATTACATTTTGAAACTTTTCTAGGGCTCACCCCTGTCTCACTTGTTTAATTCCAACCGTAAAACAAAATACCACTTCCACTGGGCCAGTGGAACTAGCAGTAACCAACCAATTATAACCAGAAATCTGTAGTTACAAGCCAATGATTGACAGTCAACTATCAACCGGAAGTTATGGAAGATTTAAGAATTAAGAAGCATTAATGGCTGGTTCCTGTTAGTTAGGGATACTCTTGTTTTAGTAACTTTTAGCAATGGTCAACATGTGTATTCTCACAAATAGACCTAAACACACAGTTTACATAGTTTATTTCATCTCTGGCTGGAAGGCAAATGCCACAATAAGAGATTGGAATTGCATAAGACTTTCTGTTCTGTTTTAACGGAAGCATAACACCTCTTAAACTGTACGACACACGAAGTGGTCAACCACAAACAAGGACTGCAGATGTGTTAAAAAAGCACTATCAAGTAAAAATTTTTGTAATAGTTTCATGACAGTGGAAATTTTAAAATATTCAGCGTAAATCGTTTCAAATCATTTGATCCTAATTTTGTGCTCTCCCAATCCATTGCCATCCCCTTCTCCAAGCCCATCACCCTCGTATGATACTCAACCACATCCTTCCATTGCCTTGCTGGTCTTCCCCTCCTGTGCCACTTCCATTATTAAAACTCTACCAAGAGCGCCTTCAACTCCCTTAAAAACTCCCTTAAAAAGATAATAAATGTTACCAACCTGACTATCAACCAAAGCAGTGAGTGGTAAATAGTCGAAAAGATCAGTGAAGTATTTCCAAACATTTGCATTTCCATATTTCCTCAGACACTCGTCGTAAAATCCATAAACTTGTGTGATTTGGCGACTTTCGTGATTCCCACGTAATATTGTTACCCGATGAGGAAATCGAACCTAAAATTTGGAATTAATGTAAAGAATCAAACAAGGCATGATGTTGTTTACACCCTAGTGTAATCTATTGAAGAGTGGGGAATTATGAAAAGGAAAATGATATTTGGCTAACAATCACAATTACAGAAGGAGGGTCTGATAGTTTTGGGGCAGTAAACCAGCAAGAGTATTTATTCGTCAACGCAGGTCAGGATCAGGCAGCTTTACAACTGATGAGGACATGAAGCTTGTGCCCCCAGAGCTAATATACTAGAACAAATATCCTGGGTACTCATCTACTGTCCTAAGAGGAATGGACAGCCAGCGGCTTGTAGTTCATACCTCTTCTAGCTGTTTGTGAATTCGAGCCCATGAAGGTTGCCCTTCAAGGATTAGAAATCCAGCAACTTAACCACAGGGCTACACCAGCAGTTTCAGTCACTTTTTTTAAAGGTTCTGGAAAGCATGGTTCTAGAACTGATGTAAGTTAACCTTTAAATTGAGGGGTTATTCTCAAACATGTAACTTCTGTAACACAAATGGGTGCAATCAAACATGCCAAGATTCATACTACAAGCAGTAGTAAGAAATTCCACAAGCCAATAGCCGCAGCCTTCTAAGATTGATCTTTTCACAATTCTATGATAACATTCTTATTACATGAAAATCACATGAATATAAACAACAACTAATCAGTATGAAAACAAAATACTAACTTTTAGGGCCACGAGGAGCGTCACTGTTTCTACCGAGTAATAACCTCTGTCGACGTAGTCACCCATGAAGAGGTAGTTAGTATCAGGAGACTTTCCCCCTATTTTGAAAAGCTCCATAAGATCGTGAAACTGACCGTGAACATCTCCGCAGACAGTGACAGGACATTTCACTTCTTGCACATTTGATTCTTTTGTTAGTATCTCTTTTGCCTAAAAACAAATTCACTTCAAATTTGAACTGGAAATTTATTAGGGAGGGGTAAAATCCTCAAATATAAAGAAGTGGGGGACATCTTCGTAATCAATAATATCAAGGAGCAAAAGTTTTTTTACACAAGGGGTTTTTTCCTCTAAATATTATTGATTACCTCCTTTTTCTTCAAGTTTTCTAGCTAGTGTCTCCCAAATACTTCCCTGTTTTACATGGTTGAATTAGACATCTATATCATCTGGGTAGTCTACAGCTGGTATGCCTTTGCATGGCCAACTCCTTGTTTTTCTCCGATATAGATATTTTTTATCTTATATAAGGTATTTTTCGTTTTGATTGGAAAACTTAGAACATGGCTTAGAACGAAAGGAAAGTTATGTTACCAATTCCTCATTCATGTCTTTTCAAGATCTGAATAAACAGCACAAGAAACAGTTCAAGTGGTGAAAGGTATTTCATCTGCAGAACAAATCATAGATCCTTGGTTCAACACAAATTTCTAGTTTTGCTTATAACTAGGTTGTAGCGCACATTTTCTGTTTACACTTTCTGAATATTACACCTGCATAGCTGGATCAGGATCCAAAGAGTGCAACTCTTGTTCCAGAACAATAGGTGCTATGCATTAGTACAGTGGAAACTGACATCATTCGTTGGGTAAGTGCCCCCCTGCCCCGTAACAGGAACCTTGAGGATATCTGCCAATACAATAATAAAACCTAAAGGCAATAGGGCATTCAAATTTGGCATACACCAGTCATGAATGTTCTGATTTTGTATGACGGACAGATTGTATCCATTTGCGTCCATTTCCTCAAAAAAGACCATTTCCCTCCATGATAGTGTATGCAACTAAGTGATTTTCTTGAAATAAACGCAGAGAGGTTATGCCAATCATTGGTGTACACCCTTTGAAGTCTGTAGGGTATGGCAGTTTTTCACAAGATCTCCGATTGGCGCAAGCTATTATCTAATGTTCTATTAAATCAATCTATTGTTGAACTTAATGCGCTTTAGTCGGGTACCCCTTGTAGTAGGACACCCTTTGGGCCCCAGACTGAAACATGAAAACTAACAACATTCTTGTCAAGTCTAAAGTGTAAATAAGACCTTCCAGACCAGGGCGGCTGCAAAATGTGTGAAAATCACTACACCCTTATCTAGGGAATCAGATGTTTGCTGGAAATGTATTGAATACCTCACAGCAGTGATGCCTAGGCCTGCTGTGATCTTTGATGCTTTTAGTGACTGACTTTAGTGCGGGAGCAAAACATTTCAGATGACGAAATCTTATTTCATTCAGCCCGATGGCGTTTATAGACGAATGGCTCTGTAGATTCAGATTCTAGTATCTTCTGGAAACATTATCTCGCCATTCATTCACTTTATTTAATTGCATAAAAACTCGGCTGCCGCTGAACGATGCAACTCCTCCAGTTTTCGTTGCAGGAAGTATGGGAATTTCAACCGACGAGGATTTCAAACGTTGGGAATGGGCCTCGCACCTTTGAAAGAAAGCTTGCTTTTTCAAAAACGATCCTTTGAAACTCATTACCTTATCTGTTAGATTCTTAACCTGGTTTTCTGATAATTGTTGACAACTATTGAGCTGTTCAACCCAGGCATCAAGGTCTTTAACTTCCATTTCTACCAACGAGAGTCTTGTTGAGCGAGAGTGAATGCTGCCTGCTGACGAAAGGCCTTGTTTTCTTGTGCAAGACGATGGATGGGAAGGCGAGCTGTGATAGCCTCGTCGAGAACTTCCATATATGGGCTCCGTATTTCCATATTTAGAAAGTCATGCGCGCTTAAATATCACACAGGGAAACAAGAAGAGAGCTTTCGATAAACATTAGAAATAGGTTGATGAAAGATACTAGTGCGTAAAAGGACCCTCTTATATATATATAAGGATAAGAACCGGACCACGATAAACCAAAAACTCCAAAGAATGCCATTCTTCTCCGTACTACACGTTTTTTTATAGGAAACTAGTTTATAAGAAACCTAAGAGCCCCAAAAAATTAAGAAACTTTTAGAACTACATCAATATCTTTAAGAAACTCCGAAAAAAAATAAGAGGACTTTCTGAGCCGGAAAGTAATATGTCAACAATGAGAAAAGAGGAAAATTTAGGATGAGTAATGGGAAATTGGTTTTGTAGCTGTTTTACATAATTTGAAAAAGTACAAAATGTTGTGTTGTCTTATTGTCATATCAAAAACTTTAATACAAGAAATATGCGAGGGAAAGTGCAGAATTTGATGTTAAGTGCGTATCTAAAAATAAGAAACTTTTAAGAAACTTTTAGTACTAGAAACTCATGAAAAATTAAGAAACTTTTAGTACTAGGACCTAGTAAGCTAGGTTTCTTATAAAAAAACGTGTATTCTAACCATAATCCTAACCCTAGAAAACCCAAAGTTTGAGTTTGAGTTAAGCCTAACCCAAGAGGTAAAAAAGTACTTTTAACCAATTACGCAATACTTATGAAACAAAATAGCAAACTAAACTTGAAAAACAAATGGCTTACACTCTTTGTTTATAAGGAACAATTTTACTAGAACACAAGCCCTTCAAATTTTGCCAAAACTTAAGAACAAGCTGAGAACAAACTGAGGCTGACCATTTCGAGGTCAATATAAGAATTATGCGAAATAACTATGAGACTGACAAAAAATCAGAAAACAAGCAGTTTGATAGCACACAGCTATATCAGATGGTCAAGAGAGTCCACATCTAAACCAATTAACACAACTGATAGCAAAAACAGGCTTCCACATCATTATAAAGTAAGAATAATTCAAGAACATTTCAGGCTGAAAATAGACGAATATTTAAAAACAGCCAGCTTCAAATCAATTTTACTGGTTCTTATAAAAAAGAGTATATTAAACATTTGTTAGAATTCCACCCAATTCCGGCGTTTAGCAGAATTGCTAAAGGTTCCTCTGAGCGCTAGTATCTATCACTTTTAACTGGCCTTGCAAATATTGCGTTATTCTTTAACTTTTTATAGATAAGATAATTAGATAACGTAACTTTTATCTTTGGAACATTTCCAAATGACAGAGGTTCTTCATTCAACAACATTCAAAAATTTGAATAGACAAAAGACTCGATATCAACAGCTCTTTTCGGAAGGATATGCCCCCCTGGCCTGCCTAGACTTGCAACACTAAACCTTGTTCCCTTTAGTTCTCTGATATGCTGACGTCACTCCAAGTCTACCACTAGCCCCTAAGTGGCCCCCTGCCCCCTAAAAAACAACAGTGGTCGATCCTATCATCCTATTCACCTTATCCAGCCTCATCCTTCATCCTCGGTTTCAAATCGAGTCCCACCTCTTGTGTGTTATCATGGCAGAAATTTTTAAATGGAAGAAGACGAATTATCAATGATGGTAATTTTGTATTCTATTGCATATTTACTTGAATAAACTACCTGCTTAAAATTAGAGAAACAGTAATTTCTAGTGAAAAATTGCTAAAATCAAGAAGTATCTATTTGATGGTTTAATTCGTCTACGTTCACTTCGGTGGCGGGGATGGCCAAGTGGTTCGATCACTGGACCCTTGCTCAAAGGGTCCCGGGTTCGAAACCACCTTCAGACCTGTCATTAAGTGTGAGGAGAGAATTAGCCAGCTCTCTGTAATTCCAGGCAAAAAGGCAAAAGGAATCATGAGGTGTGGTCACATCGAGAGGAAGGACCAGGGTCGCACTGCTCGATTAGTTTACCTATTCAGTGGGCCCTTTGTGCTTAGCACATAAACCCATACCTTGCGAAGATAGCGAGCGTATGTGCCTATCAACTATCAACTGTCTACGACCTTGTTGTTTGTGTTGATAAAATCAGAATTGAGAGGTTAAAAATAGGCCTATCGATTACGCTTACGGTGTAAATTTAACAGTTTAATTTCATAAAATAAATAAGCCCCATCTTGCATCTTCTTGTAAGGTTTTGTCATCATACGTTCGTGTACTTGCCAAGATTTTAATCAAAACGAGAACACCCTTTTCATTAAGAAAGGTAAACTCTATTGAAGATACTGAACAATTTTTTAGAAATGTGCAAAAATTACAATGAAACTCAAAAATGCTGTAAATTTTATCTTTTGTAACATTCAAAATCCTTAAGCTTTCATGTTGGTAATCACCAGAACTTTTAGTCTTGTTTCTACCCTCTACTTGCTTCTTCTAGTCTACTTTTATTATCTATAGCGAAATAAAAATAACTGGGATCTGTCTGTTGAGGAAAGAATTAAAAAAGCTGAAAAGAACAAAGAAGATGGAAATGCTTTATTCAAAGTAAGAGGGACTAACATGTCTTATAGTTATTAAATGCCCAATCCTGAAAGTTTTGTCCGATCAAGGTTCAGAGGAAACACTTTGTTCAAATACTTTTGACACACTTAAGAGGGAAGCAAAATTCTAACATTTTACTCCATAAAAATCAAAACAAAAAAGAGATAAGAGGGATATAGAAATAAGTACTCTCTGGTCTCTTATAGACGGGGGGTTGGGAATAGTAGGGGGGTTAGAAAAATGTAAAAAAATGAAAAAGCGGGGGGCTGGAATAAGAATATGTCCTGGATGGAAAAGTTTTCGAAAATTACTATCAAGGGGACACCTGTGAGCGACAGAGTGTAGCGACAGTGAGACATTAGAAAAACAGTGCTATAACTTCACTGATTTAACTCAAAATTCTCAATCTCATAGATTTTTGTAATGTAACTCTTGTTTTGCTTGCAACTCATTACCAGAATTGATAAGCGGGGGGTTGGAATAAGAATGTCCTGGATGGAAAATTTTCTAGAAATAAATAAGCAGGGGGGGGGGCGTCTATTAGAGACCAGAGAGTAGGAAACAGGCATTGGTTGTTTGATGGACGTAATCTACCCCCCTTAATATCTTACCTAATGCCCATGACCAATTACCTCCTTTGCTAGTAATCTTCACCTGTTTCATTCTCGTTTCATATTTTTTATTCACTCTTTTTTTTTTATAAGAATACTTAATTTTTTCTGAGCCTCAATATTCTTAATTTTTTGCCATTTTGAGCCTCGGAATATTCTTAAATCATTCTTACGGCAGAAAACATTGATTTGGCAATAAATTGTTATCATTGTCATAAATGCCAAAAACGCATACCTACAGTATTACAAATATGGAGGCTAAAGTAACAGAACAATATCCTTATTTCCTGTAAAACAGAGCTCATCAACACTCGCTAAAAAATTTTTCCATGAGATCTGAGCCTCGCAATATTCTTAACATATATTCTTAAATTTCACCGATTTTGAGCCTCATTATTCTTATAAAATTTATTCTTGTAAAAAAAAAGAGTGTAATGCGTATTTCATTTTTTCTAGGAAGGAAAGATAGAACAAGCCTTGGAAAATTACAGTAAAGCAATCAAACTCTTAATCCCAATATACAAACCAACAGAAAACATAGGAGACACATTACAAGAATTAAAAAAATCTCTTTATCTCAATATATCAGCTTGCCAACTTAGATTGAAACAGTTTGATTTTGTAGTTACGAATTGCAGCAAAGTACTTGATATTAGTAAAGACAACATCAAAGCGTTATACAGAAGGTCTGTTGCTTACACAGAGCTGGACAGAATAGATGAGGCGCAGGAAGATGTTACGAATGGGTTGAAAATTGATGAACGAAATACAGCATTGATGAAACAGTTGCAGATTGTACAGAACAAGATGAAGAAGTTTGCAGAAAAGGACAGTCATGTTATGAAGTCATATATGAGTGAATAGGGAGCAGGGCTGGATCAAAGGGGCCAGTGGCATACACCCCGCCTAAATTTGTAGAGCAGCATCAACCCAATTCTTTTAAAAGATTTTCAGCAAAAAATGCACACAATAGACATTTCTGTAAAAGATGGCAACAGTTTCTGTAAGTTCTTTGTTTTTATCAAGGATTTTCGATTTGAATTCTGGGAATAATTTCCTTAGTTACGAATTCAACGTCTGGAGCTATGTGAAGTACGTAACTAAGGAAATTATTCCCAGAATTCCCTTTGAAAATCCTTAATAAAAAAGAAAGGGCAGAGAAGCTGCCATCTTTTGCAGAAAGGTAAATTGCAATTGATTTTGGCCAGCCGGTGCTTTACGTTAAACGTGTATTTTATTGTATCCTGCTGTCTTATGATCAGGTCAAAATACAATAAAATAGCTCAGCTCAAATAGTAATGTACAAGTTCTAAAGTTTTCCCGTATCCCTCACACTTATGTGCATGCACTGCTCAAACTCTGAATAGGCTTATACCATAAGCTTGATCGATCACAAGTACCTTAAAATCATCCTTAAATATATGTTAAGCCCCTTTCAAAACCTCTTTCCATGCCCTCCCTTGGAGCAAGCAGAACGGCAACACTAAACAAGAATGTCATTTTAAACGATAACTCCGCAAATTATTTCCTGTACGTTAACTTTACATGTTATCAAAAATAAAGATTTGAAGAGCATGTTGTTAGAAATGAGATTGCAAGGTCTTTTAAGAATAACAGCATCACTGTCTCCCAAAAGAAAAAAATGCGCATGAGAGACAAAAATTATATTCATGCTGAGACTCATGGCATTGCCATGCATACAAAAGAAGCATGGCATTGCTATTTATTTCCAATGGTTGCTTAAACCGCCTTGCTCTCTGGTCTCTAATAGACCGGGGGTTTGAATAGAAGAGGGGGTTGGAAAAATCTCAAAAAATTAATAAGCGAGGGGGCTGGAATAAGAATCTCCTGGCTAGAAAATTTGCAGAAAATATCTAAAAAGGGGACATCTGTGAGAGACAGAATGTAGCGACAATGAGACGTTAAAAGTCACTGCAAAGCTTCGCTGATTTCACTAAAAATTCTACATCTCATAGATTTTTGTAGTGTAACTCTTGTTTTGCTTGCAACTCGTAACCAGAATCAATTAGCAGGGGGGTTGTAATAAGAATGTCCTGTGTGTAAAATTTTCTAAAGATCAATAAGCGGAGGGGGACGTCCATTAAAGACCAGAGAGTTAGCTCCCTCCTCTATTAGGATCCATTTACTGCACCTCAAGTTCGAAAGAGTTGAGCAAGTCAAAAGAATGAAGTAGCAATAAGAAAATATAGATTATAGTTTCGAGAATAATAACTAATATTCTAATACAACAAAACTAGATAGGCAGAAGGCACGCTTGCTTACGAAATAACTACACTATCCTAATTATGTTGCAATTAAAACAAAATTAATGTGGCAAAATATTCCACATCTACATAGATGAACCTAATTCAATACGCCCTGCTTACACGAGACAAAGAAACCTAGTTATGAAAATAGAGCTGTGGGAATACGTATCATAAATATCTCCCGTTAACTAACTTATAGGCTACATCCAGGAACTAAGCGAGTCAGTCTACATACGGATAAATACTGACTTCAAAATCTCATGATGTTGATGAGAGAGACCTATATTACTAAGATGACCATAAAACGTCACCTTCCCCCCTTTTTATGAAATACTATTTAACTTTCCAGGGGCCTATTCAGGTTTTTTCATGACTGGTACAGAATGGAGAACAATTTGGGGGTTTAGGGGAGTAGCCTCTAAAGAATTTCAAGCCACTCCCTTTGGGATAGTTTGGAAATGCCCTTCTAAATTGTTCTTGAGTTTTTAAAGGGCAGAGTTTGTATCACACTCATAATGGTTAGATATCATAAATGGAAACTCCAGTGCAAATTTAACTCTTATGAGCCTAGGGCAAGCTAAAGTAACAATAATTAGAAAAACTAGCTTCCCCACTAAGGCTAATAATAGAAACAGCTAGAATAAAACTTATTGGGATTATTGATTGATTGAGCTACTGGTAGTGTTAATTTTACACCATTCTTTTAAAAGCCTATTATTTCATTTTGATCATAACTTGACCTCCTTACTATAAATGTTCACCAATCAGTTTACCAATATTCATTTCTTTTTAATAAGTAGATGTAGCCAGAAATATCGGAAACATAGCATAGATTACTTAAGCTTTTCGTCTGACACTTAACAGAGTAATACGTCAGAAAGAGAACGAAACAGAAACCTAACTGATTATCTGATTAACTGATAATCAGTTGGGTTTCTGTTTAGTTCTCTTTCTGACGTATTACTCTGTTGATTGTCAGACGAAAAGCTTCAGTAATCTCTTTGTTTGTTTCGCTATGTTTCCAATATTTCTGGCTATATTTAAGTTTTGTACCATCCAAAGACTGTTCTTATAAGTAGATGGCAAATTTTCATACTAATTTTCGTCAAAGTTATGTTGTTGTGAGCTGTCTTACATAGGGCATGATCATTCTAGTTTGGCCAAAGCCATCGTAGCTTATAGTTTATCGAAAAAGATGGTTTAGAAACCTGTTGTTGTGCGTCTTTGTTTCACAGTTGATGTTGAGCAGTACTTGAAAGTGCACAACGTATGCCTATAGTTTATAGAAGTAGATGGTTGGGGAACCTATCGTTCTACGTCTTTATTTCATATTTGATGTTGAACCGTACCTAGAAGTGCACAACGTATGCCCTTGTTTTATAGAAGAAGATGGTTTAGAAACCTATTGTTATGCGTCTTTGTTTCACAGTTGATGTTGAGCAGTACTAGAACGTTCACGACATATGTCTTATTCTCTCTCTTTAATATTAAAATTTTTCATGTAAATATTGCCAACATAAATATGATATTGAATATTATAAAATCTTTTCTAAATAACGAATATTTCTGGCTAGGGAACCAAAGGAAGCGTTTTGGTCTATTTGATCAACCATGACCTTGTTGGCTAAAACATTAGCAAAACAAAAGACAGTGCAATCTCAACTTCCAAAAACTTGCACAAAAAGATACAATTATAGGTTTCTAAATCATATTTTTCGATTAACTATGCGTAGCTTCAGTAGTGTCGATGAAAAACACACCTATTGAGTCTCTCCTTCCTCATTCCAATGCTATACTATATTCCGCAGAGGGGGCACTCAAAACCTTTATATATGGGGACGTCAGTCCGAAAGGTTTACAAATTCCTGACAATCTCGGGAAAAAATCAGAAGAAAGTCCTTTATTTCTTCTTCATTTTCCTGCAATTTAAATCAGATGCTTTAATATTATTTCTCCCAAAAAAATCATTTTTGCCTTCCTAAAACGTCGGACCTAAAAATATCGGCTTTATGAAAAATGACCAAATAATATCGGACTGATCTTCCTGTATATAAAAGTCTTGAGTGCCCCGCTGGGACTGCTATGTACCCCTTTGGAATTGGTCTACAAATAATTAAATGTACAAATAAATTACCTATGACTTTCACGGTGCTTGACAAACTTTCCAAAAGCTTTAAACTTCTGCTGACAGACATTACACGTATAAAAAGTATTGTCGGGTTTTGTCTCAGAACTGTCACAAGAGCTTTCTTTATCACTCGCATTCCCTTGCTTTTCTTCAGCAGTAACCTGACTTTCTGGTTGGTGCAAACCATGCCAACTAATGCCGCGAGCTTGAAACGAGGCTTCTTTTTGCAGATCCGGAATCATGCCCGGCGGCAATTGTGCCGGTGTCAAACCAGCAGGTGGCAAATGAGCTTCGGGCTGGCCTCCGTAAGCCGGACCTTCGGCATTCACCGGTGCAACTTTACTTGCATCTTTATCATGCTTACTAGAATATTTCGGTGGGTTTTCACGCGCTGGTACGAAATATGGCACAAAGAACACAGTACCATTGAGGTATATTTCCGGTGGTGGGGCAATGTGCATCATGTTAAATTGAAACCCAGGTTGAAGAGGAATCCCTTGGATGTTATTAGGAGGTCCAACATAATATGCCGGTCCTTGGCTAGATGTAAAGTCGGGATGGACGAAATGCGATGACCTGTCCGGGATAACATTGGATTTTCCGACCGAGAACGAAGGGTGGCAACTTCGGACATCAGCGATTTGGATTCCGTCTAAAGGTGATGAAGTGGAACAGGGTCGTTGGTCCGTGTTTTGAAGATTTAATTGACTAGAGTTGATGGTATTAACTTTATCAGCACCATCTGTTTTTTCATGATTAGTATTGTGAGAACTAACATCATCATTATTATCATGACTAGCCTCCATCTCATGTTGATTATCTGGGATGATACTGAAGCTATCATTGGTCATTCCCTCAGTGAAATTCAATTCAATATTCTTATTAACATTGAGTTGAATTCTTGATTCACCGGGCAGGTTTGCAGGGTCGAATATCGTATATTCTGCTTTTCTGGCGAATGATGGATACGTTTTACCCCCGAATAACCCATCATCAGTTCTGATAGTATCAGATTTACTGTTAATCGTGTTTTTCTGTTTATTGCACCTCATCAAGTGGTGTCGCAGCTTGTGTGCAGCACCAAAGCTGGCATCGCAATTCGGGCATTGGTGGCCTTCATACTCTGGGTGTCTTTTCTCGTGCTTCATCCGAGAGTTGGAATTTCTGAATACCATGTTGCAGTACCGACAGGGGTGGCCTTTCTTGGATGACTTTAGTAAATTAGCTTGGGATTCCAATCGAGAATTCTCAAGTTTTGAAGGGCTTTTTGCCTTTGAAGGGCTTTTAGCCTTTGAGTTGCTATTTGACTTTGGAACATCTCTACTCACATTTGCGTATGTATCCTTTGAGCCACTACCTTCATTTGCAACATTCAACCTTTGAAGTTCTGAGAATACCTTTTCAATGTCTGAATCACTACCACTCAAGATATCTCTACCCGTTAATGTGCTATGCAAATGATTAACAGCTTGGTAATATTCATTTATGTCCACATCATTGTCAATTGCTTCTTGTTTTATCAACTGCCCCAACGCAATTGTGGCATTATCCATCCCATTCTTGGCTCCTAGCTCCATAGCAGCATTTTCCATAATACCCTTACTTTTCTGCAAATTGCGAATGCTCTTACCACTATGGCGAGTGGCATCATCATCATCATCATCATCATTATCCATAGCTCCATTGTTGGCCACTTCAGTGCAATTATGCTCGTTGTAATGGTACAGCCTAGGGAAGGACTTGCCACAGACTCTACAGTGATATATACAACTGCCTTTCTTGCGCTTTGTCTTGACAGGTTTGCTAATGGGAGGTTTACGCTTACGCTCAATACCTGTACTGGCTGTTGTAACAACAGTGTCAGCTTCCTCCCTTTCTACTATTTGGTCTTTTGGGATAGTCTCCAAGTTTTTTGGGACAGTCTCCGAGTTTCTTTTATGTTCCTTCAGATGAGCACGTAGCTTGCCTTTGGAGCGGCATATTTTGCCACAAATCAGGCACTTTAGGAACAAGGTGTATTTCCCAGTGCGACTGCTGTACTTTGGGACAATTTCGTAATTTGTGCCAGAATGCTTGGTCTTATAATGCTGCTCTAAGGCCCATTCCGTTTTCAGCACGACTGAACACTCTATACAACGACACGGATCTACAGATTTAATCTTTCTGGGTTTTCGTCCAAAGACTGCGCGCCTTGGAATTCTTTTCTTCACAACCTCCGAGCTGAGCTTAGGGGAAGTCACGTCAGCCTTCTTCCTTTTTGTTGGAGGCTCTGCAGATTTCACATCTGATTCAGAATTAGCTCTTTTGTAATAACTTCTCGATTTCTCAACCGAAGTTTCTGACGATTTTTCATCAATCGAGCTTCCAGACAGATCGTCTTCTACCATGTTTGGACAGTCAAGGCTTGCATTGCTGACAGCACTTTTCTTTGCACTAGCATTCGCGATTCCAAAATACGCTTCAACTTTTTGTGAGTTTATAGATTTCTCAACGGGAGTATTATTTGTAATGGATTTACTTTGGCCTTGCTTATCAAGGTTGCTATCAGCTGTATGTTCTGGTACATCCTGGCTGTCTGGTTCTGCTTCAAAGGTATTCTCTTGTACATCATACTCTTGCTTACTAAGATCATCCTTTGCTGTGGCCTTTTTGGCAACTGTCTTTGCTTTTTTCGAGTTGACAGTTTTATTAGGAGTGGTCTTTTTTGTTGGCTTATTTCTAGTCTGCTTATTACGAGTAGCTTCCATGCCAGCTTCTCGTATATTCTCACTTTCTTTATTGGAGCTGCTCGCAATAGACTCATTTTTGTCTTTTTTGCCTGGGGTAGCCTCTACAAAACTGCTTGCTTTTTCACTTGGGACATCTTCGGCGTTTCCTTGTACATTACTAGTTCTCTTCCTCTTTGTTTTTATATTTCTAGGCCCATCATTGGCGACAACAAATTTATCACCACCATGCACCTCTCTGATATGTTTAACAATATTAGTCATCGAGCGAGCGTTCTTCTTGCACATTAGGCACTGGAAATCATAACCTGTCCCTTCTTTCCTGTACTTCACGCGGAGCCGCTTGAAGCCTTTCAATTTCTGCTGAAATCTAAATAAACTCCTCAGACTGTGACTATTCTTCAAGTGCGCTCTGTAATCCGCCGAGTTATCAAACGTGCTGGTGCATTGCTCGCACTTAAACGTCTCGCAGTTCTTATGCATGGCAGCCTCGTGTTCATTCAATCTCACCTCGCTATCGAAAAAAGCACTACATGTGATGCATTTGAAGATGTCGTTCATGTGGAGAGCGATTTGGTGAGTTTTCAACGACGCATCGTCAGCGAAATTCTTGTCACATGCTGGGCATGTTATTTTCAAAGTCGAGTCTGATTTATGTGCTCTCTTTTTATGAGATGCGAAGCTTTTTAAAGAGAAACACAACTTACCGCACGCCTTGCATTTGTACGCTTGCACTGACCGGTTCTTCTTGCGGATTGTGATAACATCGTATTTGACAGACTTCTTTTGCTTATCCACAGCAACATCATCTCCACTTTTGCCATCACCATTATTGTGGGCGTTTTTCTTGTGAGTCTTCAGCAGGCTTTCCGTTTTGAACTTTTTCTCACATTTTTCGCAAGCGAAATCCAAATTAGTGTGGAACGTTTCAAAATGCTTTTGCAGCCCGTTTTCGGTTCGGCATCGATGCTTGCATATTGTGCATTTGAGCTCTGTTGTATAATTTCCTAGAAAACGAATGAAAATAATCCTGTTGTTTTAGTAACATCTAACAGGTGGACCAGAAAAAATATAACAACACAATAGAGTGGTATTTTATGAAATATAGCCAGGAAAATCAGGAGCATAGTGAAGTGAAAACAAGGACTGCTTAAGCTTTTCGTCTGACACTCAACCGAGTAATACGTCAGAAAGGGAACGAAACAGAAACCTAATTGATTTGTATACCAGGATGTGGATCAAACTAGGCCAATCAGAAAAGCAATCATCACTCGCGATACAGTGAGTTGACATATAGATTACTGCTGTTGAGTGTAAGACGAAAGGTTTTCACTTCACTATGCTTCCGATTTTTCTGGCTATATCGAAGTTTCGTACCAATCAAAGACTATTTTACTTCTATTTTATGAAATCTTTAGTCAATAACTTTGATAACTGGGCATGAATCAACAATTATAGCGGGCATACTTTTTTCCTATTCTGACGGTTCATGGTTAAGTTGTAGAAAATATTTTATTGAATTCTCTGGCACACACAACTAAATGTCCTTCAATAATAGATGTAAGGGACCGTGCACAATGATCAGCTATTTTTCGGCTATCAATATTCGGCTTAGTTTCGGCTAATATTCGGTAAATAGCCGAATTTCTTATAATTGTAGCCGAATATTTCTTGCAGGATTTTCAAAACAGCCGAATTTTGAAATATTCGGCTTTTTGTTTACCCGAATGTTGTAAGAATGCTCTAATCCATTCAGGTCTCTCGAGGCTTGCTAGTGTTGCTTGAAAACAAAAGCACCAAGTGGTATTTACAAGAATAGAGGTAATCATGTTAATAATCGGGGCTTAGGCGATTAAAAAGCCGAAAGTTCTACGAGTATCCATGAATTTATGGTTAGCATATTTTCTTTTAAGAAATCGATTTACCAAACACTAACAGCAACAAACAACTTTAATCACTGAGTGAATTTCCGTAAAAAGTAGCGCTTAATGTTTTGTTCATATTAATATTTGGTGTGTTTTTCTCACCACAACAGGCACAAATCACCAAGGAACCTTTTTCTTCTCGTTCTCCTTTCCAGATATAAAGATTCTACCCTCAGTACAGTAAAACTCGCTTATAAGAAAAAGAGTTTCTTATGAGAAGAGGAAAATTTGAAACATAGGTTGATGAGTTTCTTATAAACAGTTTTTCATAAAGTAAGTCGAAATAGCAGGGCTAGTCTGAGAAGAAAAATAAACATATAATGTTGTAAAAAGCAACCGTGCAGTTTCCTATAGTATCTATACTTATTGAATGCAGGTTTTTACTCTATTTCTTAAAAACTGGGCTAAAGGTACCCCGTACCTTTGTTGGCTATGATATCGAAGCAAAAATTAAAGTTAGATTTGTTCCTATGAGGTTTATGTTAAAAAAGGTTGATATTAGATTTTCAAGCTGAAAGCAACTTACTACAAGCATCCATATGGACTTTATAAACTATATTGGCTTACACTCTTTTTTTTTATAAGAATAAATTTTATAAGAATAATGAGCCTCAAAATCGGTGAAATTTAAGAATATTTTAAGAATATTGCGAGGCTCAGATCTTATGGAAAAATATTTATAAGGAGTGTTTCTTTACTTCTGAATTGGTGTGCTTTTTACCGGGAATGGTTTAATCACTCACCTAAATTTTAATGCAAGTGTCGATGAGCTCTGTTTTACAGGAAATAAGGATATTGTTCTGTTCTCCACCATATTTGTAATACTGTAGGTGTGCATTTTTGGCATTTATGACATAATAACAATTTATTGCTATACCCGTGTTTTCTGCCGTAAGAATAATTTAAGAATATTCCGAGGCTCAAAATAGCAAAAAATTAAGAATATTGAGGCTCAGAAAAAAATTAGATATTCTTATAAAAAAAAAAGAGTGTACATTTTTTTACAAGAAACCGAGTCTAGAATTTCTCAAAAAATAAAGTTGATATTTCGTTTTACTTTTTCCTTTGACGATAGAAAATATAAGAAAATTTGCCAAAGCTAGGCCGTGAGGTAAGTTCCTTAAGTTTTTCATTGAGTTGTTGATGCTCGTAATTTCATAAGTGTTCATTATAAACTCTTCCAACGAAAGTGTGATGGATGTCTAAGAAAGTCGTACTGAAGTTTTTTTTGTAAAGAACAAGTTTACAAGGAACCTTAACCTAGGATTCATGGTAAAATACAAAGGATTTTCTTTCTGATTTCTTTTCCTCGACAATAACGATAGAAAACAAAATAAAAATCAAGCAACTTTAAAACCAGCATATGCAGGAAATATAACATTGAAAGCTTTTATTTCAACAATATTTCTTCTAATCAGTTATTGTTTGGAAGTGTTGCTCTTCCAAACTTCAGAACAACAGTGACACAATGGTTAGATAATTATAAAACAAGACAAACAGTTCTAGTGATCTCACAGGATTCTCTATTAAGTTGTTTGTTTCAGCTATAGCCGAATTTGTAAAAAATATAGCCGAATTTTATTTTAGCCGAAAATTTTGCTAAATGTACAGGCGATCATTGTGCAGGGTCCATAAAAAAAGTGCCTGCTTACTAACTAATTTAGCATTTTTGATAAGCAACTCCTTGGTAACTGAAATAAAAGGCATGAACTCTCAAAAAGCTCAACCTCGCTTCAGTTTTGGCAACAGATTTTATCCAGAAGGCGCTAGCATTTCTGACTAGTAGGCTAGCACTTCAACTGAGAAGTTATTTTTGCAACCAAAGTTCAAAAATTTGCTCTGAGACAAATCAATTCAAGTATCATTTGACTTCTATCTAGTATCATTCATTTTCTATTGGGGGCGGGCTTATCTCCTCTGAAGCCCTCCCTGCCCTACCTCTTACACCACAACTGCCTTACTCAGTTATCCAGAGTTGGGCAATGAACTGCCTTCCTCTTTTACAAATCAAATTTAAAGGGAGTTGCCCATCTTCATGTTCACTTTGAATAAAGAAAGCAACAAAAAGGAGGAGGAAAATTTACTGCACAAAAAGGTTTCAGCATCAATTCTGCAAACTTAAATTTGAGTTTTAGCCGTAAAAATTTGGATTAAAAGCTTTTAAGGAATTTTCACCTCGTCTTTGATTTTTGGCATGCACGAGATCCTGGCCTGAAAAATCTAACTCTGTCACCTTCAGCAATGGAAAATAGCCCTGAATAGCATTTCAGTCAAAACATTTAATTCTTTTAGGAGTATAAACCTATCTGTCGACATTAGCTTGTCTTCTTGGCATGCCAAAGATCATGACCTAATAAATCTAGACTCAGTCAACTTAAGCAATGCAAAATAACCTTGACAAGCATTTAGGAAACATCTTATTAAGAGTAGCAAAGAAAGACTAACCTCTCTGTTCAAATCCAGATGTATTTTTTGCGTGCAAAAGATCGTGTTGAATCTTATTCCTCATCGAGCTGAAATTCACACCACATTTTGCACATCGGAATGGTTTTTCAACAAGGAATATTGAAGCGGACTTGCTTTTAGGCTTTGGTTCAGGAACTGTCTTTTCCACTACTGCAGAAGATTCTAAGGGAAAAATTTAAGCATTTGAAAGAATTAAATTGTGCAAAAATATTACAATTTGAAAAAAAAATATTTCAACTTGCTGATTTTAAAGAAGAGGTATTATAGAAGAGTCCAAAAAGGGGGAACCATGAACATTTTTGACAGGGTCTAATATCGCTCTCAAAAATCATACCCCAGCAAACTAATGCCTGCATGTTGAAAAAATCGACCCAAGTTTATTTCGAAATTCTAGAGATATAATCAAAATTCCCTGTCTTTTTGTTTCTTGAGTTTATAAGAAAAGCAGATGAAATTGGAAGACATAATGCAATGCATCAAGACATTCTAGCCTACTTTAGAAAAGTTCTCAAGGGGTTGAAGAAAATTTGCATCAAGCAAAAGGGTTTTTTGTGGGAAAAATACAAAATTGAATACAGCACAATTAAATATACTAAGAGTAAATACTGCCATATGTAGTAATGTAGTGCATGCTACCGCGCCCCTGCTGGCAACAATTGCTGGGTGCTTAGGAACGCTCCACATTAAATAGAAACTTGCACACAGCTAGACAAAATGTTTACGCTTGGTGAGTTTATCAAGTACTCTTTTCCACTTTTTTGTTAACTCCATTCAAACAAAAAAATCATAATTATTCAGTTTCAGTAATTGTTATACACTCATTTAATTTAAAACAAAAACAAAAATCTGGCAAAACCACAAATTAAGCTAGATCATATGACAATATCTTAGTTATGCTTTAAGTATTTTCTGAAGGTATTAATTCAACATTCACTTTATTTTTCCAAAAACTGTACAGCTGTTTTTCAATAGATTTTAATCATAACAGCTGGCAGCCTCAAAATAACTCATTGGTAACATCAAATGAATTTTGCTTTTCCAGATTTAGTGAGTTGTTTGTCCTTTAAAAGTTACAACAAATAATCCTACTTAGATGAAATCATTTGTTGAAACAAAGAAAGACTGACAAGTCTTTAATGTTAAACAGTAAATTCTTTAATGGCATTAGAAATTTATTGTTTGGCTCCTGCTATTAGTAAGTAAGTCTACCTTTTATGTGTTAGGCTGAGAATGCAGGGGGCCCCTATCTTAATGTCTCTTTTGAAGGACGGTGATGGCAGAGTGAGTTTAATCAACACCTTGAAGGTGACCCATCCAGATGTTGACCTCACACAACCGAGCTTGACTTCCACTGCACATTGCAAACTGCTTCAGCTGCTTAGCCACTCATCCCACTCTTTCAATAAAGAAAGCTGCTAATCAAGGTGGACAGCAAATATCTCACAAAGAGAGAACACGGTTGTATCATAGGTTCAAAACATTGGTGTAGTGCAGGCAACAATTAAGTGTGGGGCCTTTCTGTATAGCCAAAAGCAATACCTTTTGAAGATAGTTAGGGTATGTTTCCTTATCAAGCACAAACCAATACTTTTTAAAGATAGTAAGAGTATGTTTTCCAGTCAATTATTGAAGCTAATCAACCAATTACTTGATGCTGAAATTCTACATGGCATTGGTTTTAAGCCACCATTCGTTGATCTGAAAATTGTGCATTTTCTAGCAAGAAGTAAAACTAAAGATTTCTGAATTACATGTCCCCAAATTCTTCCAAAAATCATTTTACCTTAGCATTGTGCGTAGTAATTCTATTGTTAAAAAATGATTATCAACCCAAAATAATCTTTCACTAGCTGAGGCCTGTGCATAGTGATTTCGAATGTTACTCAACGCTTGCTGGAAACTAACATATTTCTGCCAGAAATTGTGACATTTTCTTTAGATCATATAAACATTAGGGAGAGCCTGGAAAATACTTTCTTAAAAAATTTGCGGGTTTTGGGGTTTATATCACTTTTCCAAAATCTCTGAATGTTTAGTATTTCCTACTGGAAAAAAGCTATTGATGGTCTCCCTCAGAACTTCTAAATATTCTACTGTTATATCAAGAGTATCATTCAATTCCGTGCAATTGCTCATTGCTAAGTGATGCAAAACACAAAATTATTAAATGTCATTTTTCCTCTTCTCTGATGTACCCCCCTAGATTTAGCAGAAAATGCAATGGTGGTCCACCTCTCTGATGTGCTGCCCAAGATTTGGTAGGAAGTGCCATCTATAGGCTATGGAACTTTGTTCAAGTCTGCCCGTGATATTCATGCCAAGTAGGTAAGTAAGTAAGTATTTTGTGCCACAGCAATAAAAACCTATTTACAAGTAATAAAAAGGAAATTGAACTAATCTTGTAAAAGAAAATCAATAGCAAAAGCAAGTGACAATCATTTTATTCATTGTCAATGCTATACATGTCATTTGACAATGAAAGAAATGCACGCTGGCATTAATTGCCAATGCACCGTTAGTGATTGTGTCTTTATAGCCCACTTTGGCATCAATTTGAAATGCAGCGTATATTAGCAAAGGTTTGAAATATTCTGGATTGAAGCCAACAGCACTACACTGTCCAAATATGACATGCTTGTTATTGTTTGTAATCCCTCAGCTTTTATATTCAAAGAAATTCAGGATCTGCATATTATCAAAATACTTGCATGAGCTGATGGCTGATCAAAGGCATTGGTGAAATTAGAAGAACAATAATTTACTAATAATGAAGGTAACAACATCGGCCACAGAGCCCGGGAAGGGCATATCCCCAAATAATGCCCAAGGGACAATATTGGCATGGTCAATTTTTTGTTTGAAGTTTGTTGTTGTTTAAGTTTGTTGTTGTTAAAAATTTTAGAGGAAAAATCTTTGGCAGAGATGGAAACGCAGATTCAGTCTTACCCCATTGATAACAACACTTGCACATCAATGATAATTTTAAAAGAATCAGTTGTAAATGTTTGGCACCCACAAACAGAAAAGTAAAATCTCACCTTCCTCAGCTTTTTCTGGCACAGAACTGTCGGCCACTGGGGCAGCCTTCTTAAAACTACCAAACAGGGAGTGAAAACCCATGTGCAGGGACAACTTCTCTGGGTCCTTGAACTTCTTTCTGCACACGTGACAAGTCGAAACCTGTGGGCCATCTTTCGCTTCTTCGGCAGCCACTTCGCAGTCCATCACTCGCTATGCAAATTAGGTCCACCAGGTCGCTTCGCTAGGCAAAAACACGGGCCTATTCCTTTCCAAATACAGCTCAAACACAATTACAACCTTCTGGCGTTTGCCTGTTTGTATTATTGACTACTTAAAAAGGAGAAAAGTACTTTTATAAACGCCTTAAAGTTGAACGAAATAGCAGGATCCCGAATTGCGTCCGAACTTCATCGAAGCGGATAGAGTGACGGTGGTGGAAGGCGCATGCGTAAGTAGTATTCTATTGTTTTGGTTTCACTTCCGCGCGAAGGTTTCGTCTCCTACCATGGCTTCAGTAAAACTCTAGTCTCTGGCTGGATGTCAGGGCGTTGCCAAAAGGGAGGTAGTCGAACCCAGAATGTCCCTTTTCTATCTTATAGCGACCAATGAAAATCAACGAGATGCTGCGATCACTTTCCATCTCGACAGAGCTACCAGCCCTTGTCTTTCCCGTTATGTCCTACTCTATTTACGCTAAAAACTTCTTTTAATCTTAGAGACGGCTGAGCTAGATTTCACTTAGCCCTAAAGAAGACAGTGGTTTTGAACCCTCATCCAGACGTATCACACACACATTGCAAGCTATCGGTGAATCTTGGAAGATGAATCACGAGGTTTGGTCGCATCGAAAGAAAGACAAGGTTTGATAAGTTTTGATTAATCTTGTACCCTCGAGATCCATTTACGTATAAACATAGATGCTTTGTAGTTATCATCTTAAGCCTATTCAACTTGCCTTATTTCTCTCAGAATTCTCAGTTTATTTCTTGCACCATTCCCAAATTATGTTCATCTTATCTTATTTCGAACGTTTCTAAAAGTCCTAGTCTTTCTTACTAAAAACTAAAGTCAATTTCCAATTATTTTGTCTTTAATATTTTGCAATAGAAGCATCTGCAAAAGTGTTCTCACACTCACCTAATTCTTCAGCTTGCTAAAAACTTGCTAAAATCTGAAGTCAATTACCAAATACTGATTTATCTATTTTTCAACAAAATGGCTTATTTCATTACAAAATGTTATCTTGAATGATCGTATATTTGTAAACAAAAGAACGATAAGAAAGTTTAAAGGCAAGGTAAGGAGGGGGCAGATTAAATAAGGAGATGGGTGTCTGTACCCCTTTGTAGTATTTGCAGTTTGAAGTTGATTTGTTACGCAATTCACAATCAAAGCCCATCTTAAAAAGTATTGGACACTCTTTAAGATCTCTCCAATTAAAAACTTAGGTCAATTTCAAAATACTGTCTTCTTGTTCGTTAACATAAGTATCTTACAATAATTATTTAGGCTTCGTTCTCTTTTTCTTTCTGACGCACTACTCTGATGAGTATCAGCCACAAAGCTTCAGTAGTTATCATGTTTTACTATATTTCCGATTTTCCTCGCCATCCTCAAGCTCTGTACTTGTGAGAGACTGTATCAACCTCTATAGGAATAAATCAGCTTTAGTTTAGTATAGTTGTTTTGTTTCACTATGTTTACAATTTTCCTCGCCATCCTCAAGTTCTGTACTGATCAAAGACTGTTCTGACGTACTACTCTAATGAGTGTACAGTAGTTGTTATGTTTCGCTATGTTTCCGATTTTCCTGGGCATCCGCAAGTGTTTAAGATCCTAGTTTTTCGGAAGTATGGAAAACAATTGCCAGAGATTGCAAAATGTACTAAAAAGGCACAAAAAAGTAGATTTAAGATTATTGATTCATATAAATAATCACAATTATTATAAAAACAAAACTTCAGTTAAAAACATCATATGTAAATCTTTATTCCTCCTTTTCTGTTTTTATCGGAATTCGATCAATCATAGCCTTCTTTCTTTCAATTGATCGAAATCCAATAACGAATAACGAATAATGATGCTAATACCACTATATCAATAGAAACAGCAAGATAGCATCTATAAAGTACTAATAATGATATTCATAGTCCTTCATATAAGGCATATGCAAAAGGATGGCAGAAGGAAGCCACAGGATGGCATTGCCAGCCCTGGTGCAATTTGAGTAAGCTTTTTGCCAACTCTAGAAAATTTTGCAAGTACCACAATGGAGAAGCTTAAGTAATCTAAACTTAACGAAAAACTTAAGTTATCTATGTTTTAGCTATGCTTCCGATTTTCATGGCTTAAAACAGAAGCATGAGTAACTATCGATGTCCTTAGATCATTGTAACTATCCTAACTTTCGATGAAATAATTCTGTATTTTATAGATGCTATCCAAAATGCCAACAAAATATGATTATCACGTATCTAACTTTATAATCATATAATATTTACAAGAATTCTCGAGTTAAAAACAAAAATTAAAAACCCAGACGTAGTATCCATCTATACATTCTGCGTTTTTGTTAAAAATTACCAAATTTCGAAAATTAGTTAACGTTTATCATTAAAAGGTCCGTCCATGAATTATCGGTTGCGAACTCGTTGCAAAAGTTGTTGAAATAAAGCTATTCAAAATGCTTCAACGCCTTAATGAAAGTGTTTCCTGTTCGCAGCAAATTGTTTTTCAATGTTACTAAATGGTTGCAAAGTTTCTCAAATCATGGCAAATTTCACAATCACAGACAAATTCGTTTTAAAAATCGTTTAAAAGTTCCGAACAATTTCAAATCGTTGAAGATCCAATCTTAAGTCGTTACCTATCTTTTTAATTCAAATATCTGTGAACACTCCCTTGACAACATACTGCAATTCTTTGAATATAAACAAAGTCTTTACTAAAAATGCAAGATTTTGATCTAAGAAATCTAGCCAAGGAACAGAAAAGGACTTATTTTTGTTTTCTCTCCCGATAGAAGTGCGGACAAAAGTGGAACGACACTGTCTTCAGCAAAACGTTTTCTACTGTTTTCTATTGTTTTCATGAACCTTAACAAAGTTCGTTTCACTACAACTGACAAAATAATATATGCATTGAAGAGAAAATGTTTTCAGCTAAAAACTAAGCATTGATTTATGATGCAAAATATTTTAGGCCGTTATTGTTTTCTTCATTTTCTTGGAAAAACATAAGTAAATGTTTTACAGAGTTTGCCAACCCAAGGGTTCTATACTGGACGCTTATATTCAAAGAAAACAGTATAATATACGAATATGAACTTAACTAAATTGTGTGTGCTTGTGCATGGAATCTAGTATAGTATTTAGTGACATGCGCGTCAATTAGTTTAAGCTAATTTAGCCTAAATTTAACTTTAAAAACTGACATTGATTGCCATATTAATTTTTTATAAAAAGTGAACAGAAAATGTCTTATCTAGAAGATTCAAAGGCAGCGATTCACATGAATATCAATTCAATATACAATCTTCCTTTTGTATCATTTGCTTTCAAAAGCTTCATCTTTGTTTCTACAACAAAAGTTTTCACATTTGACATTGATAAATGCTTGACATCAGGCTTTTTTAGGAATAGGCTTTATTGGAAGCTATGAAACATTGCCTTTGAATAACCACTATACTACTAATACATAAAACATGTTTTCAACAATTTACCAATATCAGGTAAAAAGTCACAAAATTTGTTTTACTCCTAGTTAATTTACGATTACCTTGAAGAAAGATTTAATGGATTTGAAGAAGTGTCCCTTACAACATCAGCTCCTTTGTATATGTCCGAGTCTGATCTGTGAAGTCTTGGTGAAGTTAATGGGTGTGGGAGTAAAACCTGGAAAAGAAATTGAAGAAATGTAAGCAACATGTTTCAAATTGTTTGTCAAATAATTGTTTATCTATTTTTATATAACAGGGCTTCTATTGATAACAGCTAAGACATTGTAGCTGATTCAATAACCCCGCATAAACAATGTATCATTATCATCTAACTTCCATAATCAAATTTCATGTAGTCAAAATGAAACATCGTAGAGTTAATCATGAGATATGAAATACAAATTCCATTCTCTCAGACAATTTAAGGGGAGGGGTTCTCGACTTTCAAGTAGCCTCCAAAGTTCCAAAAATTACCATAGCAGGGTCCCAAAAATATACAAGGAGATTGGGTGTGTTACTTCAACATTTAAACCAAGGAGGAAATAATGTACCTTTCGATCTTCTCACAGAAAATTTAAACAAGCTATCTAAGTATGAACATTGGCAATTTTTAAAATTCATTTATCAGGAACTTATTTCTAAAGGGAAAACTTCAAGTAAAGTTGTATGAATAGTTTTGATTCAAGTTCTAAGATCCCAAATGAAATGATACCATCTTAAAGCTAATCAAGTAGCAAGATTTACAAGCAATCAAGTAATGGCTTGCTATTTTTTCAGAGCCTGATTTCTGTAAAGAATACAAAAACAAACATGCTGTATCAAAGTCCGAGTTCGTTGGGACATATCTTGATATCAATTTCAATTTTAAATAAAAGCATTAAATCCAAGCAAATTGTTGGTCTCAGATTCCAATAGGTTGATCTCATAAGCTTAAGTCTCCAATTAACTTACCGAAGGATGGAGTGGATACGAGCTATTCCTCTGCAGCGGTTCGTGGAAAATGGGTGCTGGTGCAAAATAATTTGAATCTGACAGTCTCCTAAGCTCTCCGAGTACTGCTTGTCTTTCTTCAACAGTTTTTGCTATGTAATGCTTGTAGTCATCGACCTGAGCCCTCAGTGTTTCAATTACAGCATTTGCTTCTTGTAATTTGCAGTGTAATGTTCTGTTTTGCTGTTTTGCACTGTCGCTTTCCTCCTTCTCAGAGTTGAAGTCTTCTTGGTAGGCAAGCAGCTGAAATATGATAAGAACCTTGTATTAGAATAACAAGGTACACCAAACAGCACTCAACAAATCAATACCACCAGAAATTAATGAAAATTTCCAAGTAGAGAAATCTGAAACATTGTTAAGAATTCAGAGTGACATCATGCCTCACTAGTACTTAGACTCTCTAGAACAGTTAATCTCTTTAGTTAACAGACTCCTTAAGTATTAATCTATTTAGTTACTAGACTCCTTAAGTATCCTTAACTCCTTCTTTCCATTCGTTATATTTGACTCAGTCGATTCACTCGCTAGAATAACTCGTCTATACTCTGTCAAAAGTCCGTCAGACCACGTTAACACAACGCAATGTATGTAGGTTTATAGTTATGTATATATTTGAAGCATAACTCTCGTGTCTTTCTTGCTTGTTCTCCACAAACATAGCAAGAAACAACAGGCATCATCATTAAGCCTTTTGCCTACCACTCTTCTCATTAGTTAATTTTGATCCTCCTCCAAAGCTATAACAATTCTTTTGTTTTTAATTTTGTTCTATTTCTGACCACTCAAAGAGTGCCAGAAAAGCTACTTAGTTTTCATTCTGTTTGGCTGTAAGTAGCTCATATTGTCACACTCTTGTCGAGAATAATATTTGATAGGCCTTTAGTGTGCCAAATACCCTCTTCTTTTGCCTTTGCCTTCATTAGTATCAAATTACTAAGTATCGTATTCAGACAAAGACTTAGCATTTTTAAACAATAAAGAATATCAAACGAATAGATAGTGAAAAAATAAACTTTCCATACCTGGATTTTTAGAGCTTCGATATCATCATTGTTGCAAAACCTTTCCCGACTCAAAGATCTATGATAAGGAGAAGAATTCTTCACATTGAGATCAGACTCCATTTTTTTCAAAAGTTCTTCCAAAATCTTATTTTCTTCTTTCAAAGTTTTCAATTCACCTTCCATGGTGCGGTTTTTCTTTTCCAGTTGATGGTATCTGTCAATCGATTTCTTGAAAGCATCGTTCCATTGATGATTAGCTTTTAGAGCCTAAAACGAGATTGAACATGATGAGACTTTGTTCACTTGCAACAGATGCTGCAGAAAAAACTCGCAGCTAGGGGACTGCATACCTCCTAAGACTTGCGCATATGTAGATTGATTGTCCCACAGTGATTATTTGAATTTAGGCTAACTCTATTAGTTAATGCGATCAAATGAAACGACTGATCCATCCAATAGGGAGGTGGTTGTGTATATTTCTTTGTGAAAAATGGTCTTGAATAGAAAAGAATTTTGGGAGGTGTGCTGTCTCTAGCTGTGAGTGCACAAGAAACAACACAGTGGCGCTAGTGTGGGAACGCCACAAAATAACTGATAAAAAGTCTTGATATTTTGAATCCAAAAGTATACACATGGAAAAAGCCTTTTTTTCATCAAGAATCGTCAAGTACAATGAAACATCAATTAAGTAAACATGAAGTAGAATATTTTACCTCATTCAATCGCTTAGAAGATTCACAATTGCATTTATCAGATTCATTTTGCCCTGAAGCTGCAGCAATTTCTTCATCTGCTCTCGTTATGCTTTCATTCAAAGTTCTTGAGCTCTAAAATCAAATTGAAAATTATGAATTATGACCATTCAAAATTTGTCAGCAAGAAGTTTTTCTAATCTTATTACCAATTTACCTATTTACCAATTACATACCTTTATGGTTTTGCAAAAAAGCCATAGGCAAATTACACGCATTTTATTTTATAAGCAATTTCAGCTCGGGCTCAGTACTCAAAATTGCTTAGCTGGAATGCAAATTTTAGTAGTCAAAATTGCTTAGCAATTGCTTAACTTTTTGTGCGTATATTTTTGGAAATAGATTAGAAAAGGGTAAATATAGGGCCATATACATGTCAGAAGGCACAATAACTTGAAGACGAAGAAACAAGCAGATTTGATGATCACACGATGCATCAAAGTGATAATGCCACTGCAAACTATTTATAATCAGAAACTTCTAGCCAAACAAACTGAAGACTATTTGATAATTGGTTAATATTGACAGTCAACAAGTATTGAAGCTACACAACGCTTGCATAGGTAATTTCTGTTAGTATAGATGGTGTCCGTTCGCATTACCTGATTAAGTACCGAAAATAAAATTTTTCAAATTGCTTAGCAGTCTCTTCAATCCAGTGCTGAAATTGCTTAATAGGTTTTTGGCTTGCCTAGTACTGAATTGCTTATACACGTTTTTTTTTAAATAAGAAACCGGTTTATAAGAAACCTAGTACTAGAGCCCAAAAAATTTAAGAAACTTTTAGAACTACATCAATATCTTTAAGAAACTCCGAGAAAACATAAGACGACTTTCTGAGCTGCAAAGCAATATGTCAAAAATACATTTTTGCTTGATTTAAGTTTGCCACACGTTTTTATTTAGAGGAACACTGGATGATGAGTCTACTTGTATTAGTAGGTGGGTTTCACTTACATACAAGAAATATGCGAGGGAAAGTGCAAAATTTTATGTTAAGTGCTTATCTAAAAATAAGAAACTTTTAAGAAACTTTTAGTACTAGAAACTGGTGAAAAATTAAGAAACTTTTAGTACTAGGACCCAAGCTAGGTTTCTTATAAAATAAAAAACGTGTAAAGCAATTGCTTATAAAATAAAATGCGTGTATTAGGAAATAGTGCTTTCTAAATCTTTGAAAATTAGAGTGCTTTCTAAAGAGTTTTTAAGACTTTTTCTATTTGTATTTCTTTAAGAATTCATATTTATTGCTTTTGTAGACCAAATATGTTGATAAAAGCACGACGATCTGCGAATACCAAGGCATTTGCGGAAGGTCAACGGAATACAACGACCCTTAACCACAAACAACGTCGATTGTCAGGTTCTTGGGAAATCCTCGCAAAACATGTCAAAACATATAGTTAATAAAAATTCTGAATTTTCCTTTTACCTGAAAAACCTGAGATGATTTCTGGCTTGATTCAAGCACTTGCACTTTCTTCGTTAACTCTTCGCAAACTTCCGATAGCCGAGAGACCTCGCTCTGTGCTCGGTTGCCTTGTTGCAATTGCAGCAGCAGCTCTCGCTTTTCTTCTAACAGCTTCAAATTAGTCTTTCTCAGGTCTTTATTCCTGTCGGCTAGTTGCTCGTAGGCTTGCATTCCAGTTTGGCTGCAGGATGTCATGGTGTGAAGATGAATAAAGACTTTGAGAAATTCGGTTTAGGCCGAGTTTCAAAGATTTTAGTTGTGCTCGGTTGATGTAGAGTCGAATCATTGTTCCTCGTGTACTATGTGTCGTTATATACAAAAGCCTCATTCTGAAGGCGAGCCAATAACAATGGACCTTCGTAGCTCTCAATATAGGCATGATGTAATTTCTAATTTCGACATTCGCTGCCATAATGTAGGGATCTTTACCTACAGACTTTTTAGACTACGTACCCTATTCTTTCAGATCTTTTTTTCATGAGAACAATTTCTTAAAAACACGAGCTTCAAGATTTGCCAAAATTTGAATATAAGCTAAGAGCAAAGCGAGGCTGAACCCCGAACAATTTTTAGCTCAATATTAGACTTTTATGAAATAACTACGGGACTGACAAATAATTACAAAACAAGTTTATCATAATTAAAGAAGTAAGAAAGATTTATGAACATATGAAGTTGAAAATAAAGGAATGTCTAATAACGGTTAGCCTCAAACCAATTTTACAAGTTTTTTTAAAAAAGCGAGCATTTTGAAGGCTGAAAGGTACACGTTTTTATAAGGAACACCTTTAAAGGAATTCGAGGCTGAGATCTGACAGTGAAGTTTTAGAAAATTGTGGGATTTCTTCAGGGGTGGCTGATTTTTTTGAAAATTAAGTTTGAAAATAACGAACTCTAAGGCTCTAAGGCTAAACCAAAAGACAAGGTTCCTTATAAAAATGTGCAAAACTAGGTTTGAGATGAGGAGTGAATTGCCAACTATCAAAATCTGATGTGTTGTCATTCTGAAAGCTAACACACTAAGATGTAGGTTTGAAAGAGGGGCTTATTTTTGGAAAGGAAATTATTTCAAGAATGGAAATAGAATGGCACAACTGTCTTTGCAAATTGGTAAGTAGTAATTTCATTCATTTCAATCTTGTTCTAAATATGTAATCCGTCTTCACTAAAACTAGGTATCATTTTGAAGCTATCATTTTTCTCGCCAACTTTCATAAAAAGAATTTTGGTGGAAGCAAAGTTTGAGCAATCGAGATACAAGATGATCAATTCCATTCACACAAACTACAATCTTGTTATATATGAACAATCTTACAAGAACACGAGTCTCAAACTTTGCCAAAACTTAAGAACAAGCTAAGAACAAACCGAAGCTGACCATATTTTGCTCAATACATCAATTTTAAGAAATAACCTTAAGATTGAGAAATTATCATATAAGAAGTAGATTGGCAGCACACTGATGTGTCAGATGATCAAGAAAGTCAAAATTTGCAAAAATTAACACAACTGCTAGCAAAAATAAGCTTCCAAAGCATTATACAGTAAGAACAATTGAAGACCATTTCAGGCTGAAAATAGAGCAATATTTAAGAACAGCCAGCTTCAAATCAATTTTACTGGTTCTTATAAAAAAAGAGTGTTTCTCCGTCAAAAGGGTTCATATCTAGTCTAAGGCTCCTCAAAACAGGAGGGGGGTCTCTCCCTTCCCCCTTCAAGATGACGCCTAGAAAAAAGTTATCCTCTCGGTGGAAAATACATTTTCTAGAAAAGTGTGTGGGAGTTAAGAGAGTGATTCACCCCTTGCTTAGAGAAATCATGCCACGGTAGGTGGAATATTACATTCAGCGGTGGCAGCACTAGCTTAGGTTCTTTCATCCTTTGTTCAAGCTGAAAAGGACAAGCCGCAGAGCAAAGTTTGTTTACATGTTCGGACGAGCGAGTGGGCGGTTACTAGGCAACTCTGGGCTACGTCAGACTCAAAACAAACAAAAAACGTGCGCAATAGGCTTCAGAGTTCAGAGTGTATTCTAAAGCTTTGATATTTTGACCTTTTTTGGACGGGCTTGAATCTAGTTTAATGAAACCAGAGGTCAGTTCAATAAGTATTACTGTACTTTGATCCATCACACTTAGCTGATTTCTGCATTCGGACTTAGTGTTTGGGCTACTAGTTTTAATCCACTTCATCGTTTTTGTGTTTTGTAATAACTTAGAACCCGTTTTGTTAATGTTCTTTCTCTCTTCCTTGTATTTGTTAGCATTTTGATCTCAGGAATCTTCCTGTACTTAGACCTTATTGTTACGTTTCACGCTTTTTTTATAAAGAACCTAGCTCAGGGCCTAGTTCTTTAAGTTCCTTATTTTGAGACCTCTTTTGACCACTTTGTAGTTCTAAAAGTTGCTTAGTAGTTCCTTAGTTTTAAGTGTTTACTTAGTAGATAGGAATGAGAATCGACGCAAGAAAAGCATTAAAATTCAATATTTTGCAATATACTCGTGATAAGGAAACCTGAAACATATAACACAAAAAAGCTTAGGCTAGGCCTATACAACGTAGAAGTTAGTTACATAGTCATCAGAGAAGTTGCATATCTACACCAAATGAATAAAGCAAAATTATAATGTTCCTTAGTGATTTGACCTTTAGTAGTAAAAGTTCCTAAAGTTTTTCGACCTTTGACATGTAGGTTCCTTATAAAAGGTTCTTTATTAAAAAAAAGCGTGTAACTCTCTTTAACTCTATGCTTATAAAGAGAGACTGTAATGGATAAATATCCAGAGGATTTCAACAAGTTTCAAGGAAGACAGAGTTTATTTAAAGATTTAAATTTCACTCGGAGTTTTCCAAAAAAACCTGTCCATCAAGTTCCGGTGAGTACTTTCCCGCGCGGTTGATCCTGCACGCCAACGCGGAATTTCATTGAATGGCGAAGAGTCCACGAGGTACCCACGCGCTTTGGAGAGGAGTGCAAAAATGTTTCGCAATTACATACACTCATTTTTTATAAGAAACTGTTTATAGTTTAAACAGCAAACTCTCTTTTGACCCATATTTAGGCTTGGTGCTTCTTATAAAGGATGTTCTTTTAAAAAACTTGTAGTTTAAAGAAATTGAATACACACTCTTTTTTTATGAGAAACCGTTTATACGCAAAGGCAGTGCCAGATGTTTGAAAATTAGGAAACTTTGGTATATTTAGCAACTCTCAATCTTCATAAAGGAACTGAATACAAACGTATCTCATCTAATCTGGTACTTTTTCTGGAATAATCAGCATGGGGTGAGATTTACCTTAAGTTATTCATATCAACACGAAGTCAAAAAAAATAGATTTTAGGGTTGAAAAACTTGTTTAAGAAACTTCTCGTACTATTTCTGAAATATTTGGGGTGAAAGCTAAGAAACTATGGTAAACCTACCAAGATTGAAATTAGTTCCTCAAATAAGACACCTATCTTTTTTTGAGGGGCCACCGGTGATATTTCACATGATGATACCTAACTTTGTTCATAAGATTCCGGGGTGTCGTGTCGTAGGGGTAGGGTCTTCTAGGGAGGCCCAAATCCGGTAGTTTTCCAACGAAGACACATTTTTATCATCATGTGACTCTGGTACGGGCCAACTTTGCTTGAAAAGCCGAAAATTTACAACTTTCCAATATTTCCAACAATTGTTTGATGCTAACACTGATCCTATGAAAAATATGACGTCATTTATTACATTCACACCCAGAAGGACGTCTGTGCAGTACTGTGGAGGAATACCATACTATCAGGGCTTGGGAGAACATTCAGTTCTTTGGACACCATTTAGTAGTGTGGAGCTTGTTCAGAACTGTGAAGGATATCCAGTTCTGTACTGTGGGGGATGTTCAGTGCTGTGGAGAATGTTCAGAACTGTGAAGGATATTCAGTACTGTACTGTGGGGGATGTTCAGTGCTGTGGAGAATGTTCAGAACTGTGAAGGATATTCAGTACTGTGGGGGATGTTCATTGCTGTGGAGGATGTTCAGTGCTGTGCAGGGCCGGATCCAAGGGGGCGTGAGGGGCGTACGCCCCCCTATTTTGGTAGAAAACAATACAATTAGCTTGGTGATACCCTCTTTCTCTTCTATTATCCTTTGATATATATGTGTTACGCCCCCCTTTCTGTGGGTGCTGGATCCAGCCCTGCTGTGGAGGATGTTCAGTACTGTGGAGGATACCTCAAGCACTGTGAATAACCAGAGTGTTTATGGTTTCCCGTCAAAGTGTTGAACATCCTCAACGAGGGGCAAAATACTACCTAAAATCTCGTGCATTTTTTACTTGAAAATCATATATATTATTCTTAAGAAAATCCCTTGAAAATCTCTGGAAATTATTTCATTTTTTTAAAAGTCTCGTACGCTTTGAAAGGAGGTGAAACGCCTCCCGATCCTTCATATCATTATTGATGGTAGCCCCTTACAAAACTAATCCTTCCATAGCACTGTACATCGTCCATAGTTCTGAATGGTCTCGCTCCACAATAATCAATACCCCCCATTAACTCCAGGGTATCTCCCACAGTAGTGAACACCCTGCAATGATATATTATGTTATCATCCCCCCACGTCACTGATCATTCGGATCAGGCGTACAAGATGGGCTGACAGTACGTCATCTTAAGTTTCAAACATTGATGAATCGACATCTGAGTTTCGTATGAGACTTTCTAAAGTACACAAATCTGTGTAGCGCAATCAAAGAGGACCTTAGTTCGAGGAATGTGCTTCTCGATTGCACATAGTTTTTTCAAGGAACAAAAATTTGCCTATTACTTAAAGTTTCTATGAATTCAGCACTGAAGACCAAATTTCATTGCTAAATCACATTGAAACTAAATAGGCCTAGAACACAAGAAATAAGGGAGGTAAACTCATTCTATTTTATAAGAAACCGTTTAAAAGAAACCGTAGGGCAGGATTTTCAAAACTTGAGAAACTTTGGTAGGAGATTTTCTGTGAACCAAAGGAGTTAAGAAACGTTTTATGTTATCTAAACAAAAAAGACGTTTGAAAATGCTCAATGCCCTTCAGTTGCACAGGATCGTAACGTATCTCATCTCATCGGGTACTTTTTCTGGGATTAATTGGCATGGGGTGACATTTTATAAGGTTGAAGCTCAAACTCTTCATATCAACACGAAGCCAAGAAAAAGATCTCCTTTGGTTGAGAAACTTGCTAAGAAACTTTTCGTACCATCATTGAGACGAAAGCTAAGAAATTCTGGTACGAAGATTTAGCATAATTTTCTTATAGAAAATGAGTGTAGCTGTTCCATTTTATTAACATTAAAGAAGGTTCTTACAAAATCTTTTTCTAAAACTTGCGTTCCTTTTATTTTTGACCTTTCAGAACTATGTTTCTTACAAAAATAAATACTTTTGAATAAAAAAAACGTGTAGCTGACAAACATTGGCTCATACATAAATGACGTGAGAAGCTCGTTCAATTTTCAATGGCGGAGATTGGTTAAGAAGTAACGAATGATAAGAGCCATAAATTATCTGTAACACATCTTAAACAGAAATTACTTAATCTCAAACAGATATCTTCATCCTGGTATATAACCCATTTCAACAAATACCTTATCATTTCCCACCTGGTTTGGATAGTTAGAGTAGCAATTATATTAATGATGGTAGTCCGATCCACTCGATGAGTGTTTAGGGGGTTTCGTGTCTTTCGGAGCTTTTTCGCAAGGTTTTTTTATTGCATGCTTCATCTTGGTTTCATTGTTTCTTGGCTTTTACCCTAAATATTGTACGAAAAGGTTTGTTGACATATTTCTTCACCCAGAACCTATTTTTCCCTCGTAATTTATAAAAGTTAAACAGAGCTGAAACGAGCTAAAACGACCTGGAACCACCTGAAACAAGCCAAAACCACTTGAAACGACCCGAAACCACCTGAAACGAGTTGAAACCACCTGAAACGACCTGTTTAAATCCAATTAGAGGTAAAACCACCTGAAACGAGTTGAAACCACCTGAAACGAGTTGAAACCACCTGAAACGAGTGGAAACCACCTGAAACGAGTTGAAACCACCTGAAACGAGTTGAAACCACCTGAAACGAGTTGAAACCACCCGAAACCAGTTGAAACGACCTGAAACGACCTGTTCAAATCCAATTCGAGGATGAAACGATCTGAAACGACCAAGTTATCATAACAACGGAGTTTACTGGCCAGGGACCCCGATTGTTTACATTGTACTTCCATTCAGCTCTTTATTGCCCTGAACACAAAATAACTTGTGTCATCAATTTTAGTTGCAACTTTAGTTAGTTGCAACTTTAGCAACCCCACTTGGCTAAAATGTAAGACGAAAGTCTTTTGCTGTCTCAAGCTATTTGAGAAAACACAGGACAAGTTCAAGCAAATGTTATGTATGCCTGTATGCCTATGCATGCAAAAGGTGGGGCAATGGGTTATACATACACAATGTGCAAAACAATTTTCATGCTATCCAGAAGTTCTCAACAGATCTAATGCTACTATCATGCTATCCAACGGTTGCCCTAAAGTACAATTTGATCACAGCAATATCAACTTTACAAGGGGATTGTCAATTTGCTCACGAAAATTCAAATTGGCTCATATGTAGCACAAAGCCATATCGATTTGCTTTCGTTGTGACATGCATTTGCACCAAGTTGTTAAAGGCCAAATCTTAATTTGCTCACGGCAATAATGATTTGATGACGGCAAAAGTAATTTTCCCATTTAAATTCATTTTTAAAATCAGCAATCATATTTAGCTATCAATATCAGCGATCCATCTATGGAGCTGTGTATCGTGTCACCAAAATGCGTGTATTTTCCATTACCAGCTTTCTCTTGTCCTTGTCTTGTCTCGAAATTTTTTTCGAACTAGTAAAAGTGGGTGTGGAAAGCTGGATTCGAAAGGAATTATCATTCGCCTAACATTTGTTGGTAAATAAAGAATCCCTGAAAATTGACGGAATTTCTATTGGTATATTCATTGTTTTCTTTCAATTTATCTAATGACTAATCAAGAGCGAGTGAACGAAACACAAAGGGAATTATTGCATGTTAGAATGAAACGTGAATCACAAGACACTCCCCCGTCAATGGGGATTACCTAGTTTTATGACGTCAAGTTAGTACTGCCACCCGTAGGGATATCTACATACAGTAGGGATTTTTAATACTATGTAGGTTATAGGGAAAACTTGCGGTATAAATCCTCAAAATAAGGCATTTTTCGAATTTGTTGGTATATTTCCTCAATCAAGACATTTCAGGCCTTAATTTGTCCAAATAGAGCATTTTCAGTACCTTTTATTGGATAATGTGTGAAGAGTACTTATATGAATTTTCTTTATTGTGAAACGTTGGGTAGATGTTTCATACTCGATGTCTTTAAAACTTTTTGGTTTAACATTGTTTATTGCAAGGAAGAGTATTGATCCATTTGCGTCCCTTTGTAGAGGAAATGTAGATTTTAGAAATATTTGTTGGGATTTGTGGGTAGTAAATGGATTTTTTTACAGGTTTTACGTAGGGGTGAATCTATGTACATGACGGTAGATGGAAGCACTGTAGTTTGTGCGTGGCAGCACTACATCAAGGTCACAAGCAGAGGGGGATAACGATGGCATAAATAAAGATGGTAACTCGAAGGAGCAGATGGAAATTCAGATCCGATGGCAGAAACACAAAGTACAAACATGGAAAACATGTACAAAGATTTATTGAAGAGATATCATGAAGTTAGGAAACTGAATATCGGGTTATTGGAGGAGAAACGGGAATTGTTACTCCGGTCGCAGGATAATTTGCAAGGTACAAGGCCTAGGCGCTCGAGCTCGAACAAAGACGAAAATGACGGAGGAGAATTTTGTGTTCAAGGAAGGAGCGATAATGTCCCAGAAACGGTAAACAAAGAAGCGTTAATAAATTGTTTATATCTAAACCGAAGGGAAGATTTTATATTCCAATCCAATTTCCATTTTCACTTCAAGCTGAATTTTTTTGTTTTGCTTTTCTAAGAAACTTGTTTAAGAAACTCTGTATACACTTAAGGTTGCTTTGTCTTAGTAGGTTGATACTTAGAGAAGATGGATATAAAAAGCTGATTTAGAAAGGAATGTAATTATAATCAAGGCTTAATTTCTGTTGTAAAAATAAATTTTCAAATAAATTTATGGCGAGGACTTTTCGAACTCACTTGATTAACTCTCAAAACTGTATTAATTGATTGAAAGTTGTAACTACAAAAATTTTGTTAGGTTTTTCTTTCCCACATTAAGAATGGATTGTTTTCCATCAATTGGAAACCTATAAATGATCAGAAATAAAGTAAACAAAGACAAGCGTTTCGAGTACGTTCACTCTTTTTTGAGAATATTGAGGCTGAAATTTGCCAAAAAAACTAGTTAAAAACAATCAATTTAAAAGATGGTGGCTCAGAACATTGGAAAATTCTAATAAAAAAGAGTGTTTTAATATAATCAATACATAGAGATTATGATAGTATATTGAAATTATTACATACCTTTGTTACTTTTATGGAGATAAAGAAAATAATTGACATGGAGCATAGAAATATAGAAAATAAAAAACCAATTCTTAGTTCTTATTTCTGTTAGATTTATTTGATTCAAGACTAAATGTTTGATAATTTGTTTTGTTTAGAACAATAAAGGTGATATTTGTTTTCTTGGAGAGCAGACGTCTTGCAGCTGTCAGGCCTCGCAAAATGTCCAGGAGGTAACTACCTGGATTCAACTATTCCAATAATTTCACTACACTCTTTTTTTATAAGAACCAGTAAAATTGATTTGAAGCTGGCTGTTCTTAAATATTCCTCTATTTTCAGCCTGAAATGTTCTTAAATTGTTCTTACTTTTACAATGGTTGGGAAGCCTTTTTTGCTATCAGTAGTGTTAATTGTTGCCAAGTTTGACTCTCTTGACCATCTGACATTATCTGTGTGATGCCAATCTGCTTGTTTTGTAATTATTTCTCAGTCTTACGGTCATTTCATAAAATGTTCATATTGCGAAAAAAATGGCCAGCTTCGGTTTGTTCTTAGCTTGTTCTTAAGTTATGACCAAATTTGAGGCTGGTGTTCTTATAAAATTGTTCTTATAAAAAGAAAAGAGTGTAGCTGTCAAATGATTTATAAAAATTGCATCAAATTCTACTCAGGACTAGTCCAATGGGAGGTCTTGGTTTGGCAACCCCTCCCAAATAATTGTGTTGGGAATTTTACATGGTAAAGTTGGAGGTGAAATCATGCCTCAAAACTTTCTATCAAATCCTCAAAATGGAATTCTTAAAAATTTTACTCATGCAGAAAAGCTTACAACCACACAAAAAATGACCTGCAACCGGCCCTGATTTCACACCAAAATTTTGAAATTTGATATATCCAAACTTAAGCAATACAAGTTTGGAATATTTCTGACAGAAATTTCGAGATAGTAAAGCAAAATCATGAAGAATATGCATAAATCATATAAGAGGGCTTAGCTTGGGTGCTAGTAATTAACTTTTAAGTCTCACAAGTACCCACAATAAGGGGAGAGGGGGCACATACACTTCTTGTCAACAAATTGATAACCCTTTAAATCTTAAAACAACCACATCTGCTAATAGATGATATATCAAATAGTAATTCTATATTCATTTGATGTATTAGATATGGATTTTTAAGAAAACGAAGAGCCAAGATTGCGACGATAAACATGATAAGCGACACTTCATAATTTTATAGACAATTCCAGTTACATCATAGACAAATCCAAGATAGAAAATTAATACATTTTCTCTCTTGGATTTGTCTATGATGTAACTGGAATTGTCTATAAAATTATGAAGTGTCGCTTATCATGTTTATCGTCGCAATCTTGGCTCTTCGTTTTCTTATTAAACTTCGTTTTCCTGCCAACATACCTATATGGATTTATATTCATTCAATATATCATAATTTTCATATTTACTTCCCAGCTTGTACAAGTGAATCATACATGGCAGGAGAAATATGATGCTTTAAGATGCAAAACAAAACACTTGGAATCAAATTTAGAAAAGCAACAAACACAACTGGAGCAGGAAATAGAAGAAAATACAAAACTGAGAAAACTCGTGGATAATCTGAGCTCAGACCTTCAGAACTTGTCTCCAGAATTTCATCAATCAAAAAAGGACCCTCGGAAAAAGTCACACGAACAGACCTGCTACACCTCTGACGATATTGAGGCTTTGAAGCAACAGGTAGTTCTCGATAATTGATGGATGCATTGGAAAAGGAGCATTGGCCCAAGGCTTGTGCTTCTTTTAGCCCAATAGGGCTGCATAACAGAGCAAAAAGTGCAAATATCATATGGTGCATAATGCCAAATCAAGGGTTCCAATAGATCTTTGGGGCAAAGGCTCTCAAACTGTTACTGAATAGTTGATAGGAAAATGATTCAAAAATGTTTGAAAAAATTCAAGCTCATATTCCAATGAGGAGGAGCTCAGCACAAAATACAACAACCCTTTAGAATTCAAACTGAACTGAGATCCAGATTTGTGCTTATACCAAGTGTTCGTTACTGTAATTCGTTTTTATAATCCTGGTCAAAATTTAAGACACATCATGGCTATTTTGGTACAGTATCAAAAAAACCTCCTGAATTCCAATGTTGATTGCCAAGCTTACTGACTCACAAAACCATTATCAGACTAGGCCACTCCATATACAAGGGTACTTGTTTATTAACAGTGTTTACAAGAAGAACTGATGAAAGAAGTTTCCACATAGCCTATTTGGTATAAAATCTGTGTGTTACAAAATTAATTGAAGTATTTTCGTTCTTATTTTCCCAGCTTCTAGCTTATCAGGAAGATTTTGACAACGAGAGAAAAGACAAAGCCAAAGCCCACAACGAAAATAAAATCCTGCACGAAAAACTCCACCAGGCCGATTCAAAAATCAAAACCATATCGGACGAGAAAAGGCGTTTCCAGCTGTGTTTTGGGGAAGTTTCTCAACAAAAGGAGCACCTCATTTCTGAGCTGAGAAGAATCTCGACCAGTACTTTGCCCTTTTCACCGGTCCATCAGCTTCCAAAGAGTGACAGGGTTTCCAACGTTCTGGAGAATGGAGGGGTAAGGAAGTTTTATTTATAAGAAATAATTGAGTTGTCACTGAAGGTCTGACCATTTTGTAAACTGCATCCTCACACAATTCTGAAATGCCTACACCAGGTCGAGGGGCAAATCACTCCCTAAAAATCTCGCACACTTTTTCTGAAAATCCTATTGTTCTTATGAAAATCCCTTGAAAATCGTTTTGTTCTTTAAAAAATCTCGTACGCTTTCAAAGGAGTGAAATGCCCTTCGCACCAGGTCTCAAACTTACCCACGCATCCAGAACCCTACCCATGAAAGGCAGGCATGTTAAGGCCATGCCTTACGACTTTGTTCAAAAACCTTTAAGAGACTTGCAATTGCGAATAAGATATATTTCGAAGACATTGTCTGTATGTAGCATAATAACACAATTCTATAAAAAAAAGAGTTTAAAATAAATGAACCAAAGCTAAAAAAAATACACAAAGACTGGTAATTTCTACCTTAAGAAAACAATTTAAAGAAGTAAATGTAAATCGAAGAAAATATATGAAACAAGCAGATTGGTAGCAAAAAGTCACAGGAGAGCTGAAATTTGGGAAAGTCAAAAAAATTCATAAGAATGCAAGGATATTCAAGAACATTATTCTCCCTAAAATATTTTTCACTGGTTTGTATAAGAAAGAGTGTCCAAAGTTAGAGGAAGGACATGAATGGATTTTCCTCTTTGATTAACTGGAAAAATGAGATTGGACTTCTTAGGACTTCTCTAGGACTTCTTATGTGGGGATGAAAAGGTTAATTGGAATGAGAAATTGAATTGTCATCCGGACTGATAAATACATTTAGAAATTTCCCTAACTCGAGAGGAGAGTGCCTATCCTGGCTATAGTGCTTGATATACCTGAGTATAGAGCAATCATAAAGTAGAATGAACACATTATAGTCTGTCTGATGAGTGCGTAAGCACGAAACTCAGAGTCACAGAAGAACATGTCTGTTTTTAATGTGTTAATTCTACTTTAGAAATTTCCCTATTTTCCTCATTAGGCTTGTTGAATATTTCAGTGCTGGGAACTGAGATAAAAACCCTTCTTTAGGACTCTCTTAAAGATTCAGGTAAAATTATACAGATAAACACAGACAGTGTTTCCATGTTGCTTCAGAGTGGGTCGTGGAATGATCACAGGCTAAATCCAAAATAAGGAATTAATGTTGTAAGGTAGTAGTTGCGTAGCGGTGATTCATGTCCACAAGTATTGGTCATTCACAAAACGAAATGCGATCTTGGGTGCCCACATAGTAATCAAGTCATTGGGGTCAATGGCTCAGCGTCCGTGACGTCAATCGGATAGGATTGGTTTCCCCAAACAAGGAACTCTCTGGGAAAACGGAAGTATATGTGTGTTTTCAATGAATGAGTGAATTAATGAAGAGCAAGTACTTTGATTACAACGTAGCTCGTTTCAGAATTTCATTTAGACTTGTTTCAAATAGCGAAAATTCTGCATAATAATAATGCTTGTGTGGTATAATAACGGTCAGTTACTACGTGGGAAATCATTTTTGGTCATCTGAATGGATAGTATAAGTTATCTGCCCGTGAAATAAAAATATACATTCTTTTATCTCTTTTATCTAAGAACCATGGAGCCATCAAGCAAGTTCACAAACGTAAAGGCCTTGCCTAAAGACGTACCTTAAACAGTTTTAGACGGATAGGGGTGATAAGTTGGTAACAATCACTGAGATCAAAGCCATGACAAAATCAAAATATGAAAATGTGGATATTAAACCTTCCCAATATCTAGAAGTGCAGGCTTTAATAATATAAATATAGGCTGAATCCAATTGATTTCAAGATATCAAAACAGGAAAAAAGCAATACAAGAGAAGGAAACCAATTCTTAAATTTAAAATAATCTTAATTAAATGTTCATTTTTCTAGGACGTCATTCCTCGCTCGTCATCGTTAGCAGGACCGTTCCTGATTGGTGCATCGCCTGGAGTATTTAAGGGAGCTAAGGCTTACCCAGATTAAATATCAAGAACAATTATTGGCAAATATTATCATTTGGTTTTTTCATAGTAATATATGTAATATTTATTCAAAGTTAATCTTTTATTTAAACTGTAGTAGCGGGCATGCTTGCAAAAAGTAGTGTTTTTGGTAATAAATAAATGTTTTTTATTCCATATTTAATGCTATATGTAATAATTATTCAAATAAATATTTTATTTATAGTGTGGTGCCAGGCATGCGTGCAAAAAGTGGTGTTTTAGTAATAAAAATGTCTTTCGCATGACTGTAAAGATGATTAACAAATTATCAAAGTACGCACTTGCATCGAAAGAAGTTTATTGTCTATTTTTCCTGTTTCCCTTTTACAGAAATTAGTTTCTCGCGGTTTTTAGACTACTATCTCATCTCTTCACTCTTTTCAGAAAGAACTCTTGATTTCGACCCACTGTATCCATATGGGGGAACATTGCTTTAAGTCTGCCTTTGCTCTGCCGACATGTTAGGTGGATTGATAAAAACAAACGATTTGAGTTACGGAGAATAAAATCAACAAAACCTACAAGTTATTGGAAATCTAGAAAAACATATTTGCTAAAAAAAAACACATTTGGGATGATTAGAAATATAATATTGTTTGTGACATTACAGAGTCTGGTTTTATCAGGTTAAGACCTACAATCGTAGTCTCTGGTATTATTTTAACAAGAAAGAAGAATTATTCACTTACAGCAAGTAAGATACCTCCAAATGGAGAGGACTCGGGTTTATTTAGGACAGGGTACTCAAGCTCTGTTACTGCAAAGGAACCCAAAAATTAAAATGTTTTGCATACATTTAGGCCTAGAGATAGTTGTCCTCTAAGAGTGTTACCGGAAATTATTTTTGACATGGAAATGATATTTCAATGAAGAAGACCACAAGGACCATTGAAACATTTGAGCAAAGGTTAGCCTTAAATATATTCTTAGCTTAAGGCCGCATGTGCGTTAAGAGAAGGGTTGAAAGAATAAAATCACCAAAATACAACATCAGAAAGAATCAGCTAAAATGAAGTTAGGCCTTTAGGGAGTGACCACCCTTAGGGTAGTAACTTCACAGTAGAGTCCCTTCATGAGTTCTGTTGATTTGCTTCCCCTACCAAATATTTGTTTATAGTCATCTACACAGCTACCTGGGTGGATATTTCAAGGTCAAAAGTAAGAACATTCTGATAGTTGAGGTATTCTGATGACGACAATAGTATTCTAACATTGTTTCGTTGTATACAGCAAAAAGAGGATAAATCCCCCCATCACCTGATTCCAATGAATAAATACTGTGCAGCTTAGTACTGGAATAATCGGCAGAATTCTCTCGCGGCTTTCCATGTCGCTTGCACTGTTGTTCCACTAGAAAATGGAATAATAATATTTCAAGTTATTGGTGCTTCGAAATCATTGAACATATTTATCAAACAAGAAGCAAACAATAGGGAGCAGGTTGGAAAACATTATTTACAATTGTAAATCAGCACCAAGCCCCATAACAGCAAGAATTTGAAACGAATTCTTGTGATTACACGCATTTCATTTTATAAGCAACTGCTTTATAAGCAAGGCAGTACTCGACAAGAAATAAACTCAAGCAATTCTAGTACTGGATACAGGAATGCTATCCAATTTGAAAATTTAAGTTCTGATCCAATTGGCAATGAAAATCGTACAGCAGCTAAGGAAAAGTGGGTTACAGTGGATATTAGTACCCCGGCACACTTTTGTATGCAAGATACCATCAACATTTGTTGTACAACAACTTGTGTGATCGTATTCTAAGAAACACATTTTTAAGTAAAAGAGCTAAGCAATTGGTGAGCAATTTTGAGTATTTAAATTTTCTGTCCAGCTAAGCAATTTTAAGGACGGAGCTCGAGCTTAAATTGCTTATAGAAATACGTGTATATCAAGCAAAAAACAGGGAGTAGGTTGGAAATAATCATTCACTATTGTAGATTGGCAAAAACTTCATATCGGTAAGGTATCGTAATGCTTTACAACGATTATGAAACGATTTGAAATGATTTGCTACGATATTGGAAAACTTCGATTTCGTTTTTAAGTTTGGCAAGATCCCTTACACTACCAGTGGCATTAGACATTCTACAATCAATTGCACGGTCTAGATTTTCTTGCCCATTCATTTGTTATCAGAACTTTCAGTCCTCGCTGTTTTGCTCCTCAAAGCTCTCTGCCTCACAGTGTAACTTAATCACTTTGTTATTGTCATATCATCTTCCAACTTTAGTCACTTTGTTGTCAAATCATCTTCCAACTTCCTCACAGTCAACCTAGCGTCATCTACTCATCTTTGGTAACCTTCAATTGTCGTCAAACTAACGCCTGACCTAGCTTAATCTCTGATATCACATTTAGCGCTTTACTCACATACTTCCAGCTTAAATTCCGAGTTGAATTCTACAGCCTTTCCTCCTTTGCAATCCTCTAACAACCACAAGCTGTGTAATTCATAAATTCGTTTCAAACATGTAAATTAACTGTAGATTTTATGTTGTAAAATTAGTTCAGAGATTCAGATCTTTAGAGGTTCAGAAAAATACATGTGTCGCTTCTCTCTGGCTCTCTGTTCTCCGCGTGACCCGTTCGCACGTTTAACCATTTCGGCGTTGGATAGTTCTCCTGGCAGGTAAACATGCAAGCTCATTAGTTGGAGAGGGGGTAAGTAGTAACTCCACCCGTGCCCCTTGCCAAACTCTATTGAATATCTAACAAAAAATTGTTTAATATATTAAGCTTTGCTGTTATCCCAATATCGAGTAACATTTACCTGCATAAATATTGGTAGAAAATTAGAGAAAGAAAAACAACTTTGATGCAGTACACTTAGGTCTTTCGGACTTGGGTCCTCCTCGGAGTGTGACGTATGATCTTAAAAGAATCATGAAATCATCTAAACCTAAAATTTTAAGTCACACTCTGACAAAACATTAAAACGACAAAGTTAACGAAATATGTACCGAATTGATAAAGTATTAAATTTCTAACAACGTTTCGGGATTATACCCGCTATCAAGTCAATACATTTGACTTGATAACGGATATAATCCCGAAATATTATCAGAAATTTAATTCTTTATCAATTCGGTACAAAACTTTTTACTTTTGTCGTTTTATTGTACACCTAAAGTACCACACGCAGTCAAATCTGATAAAACATGACTTAAAGGCCTGAGTCTGTTATATCAAAGTTGCGTTTCTTTCTCTCATTTTCTACCAATTTCTAGTAACTGTGTCTACATGATATACCTGCATAATGTGTTGTAGAAGGCCTGAGTCTGTTCTGGGGTCGCATAAATCGAGCCAGTTGGACTATGTGAGGGTAGGCCGCTCAAAGCGTCTTTCAGCCATACATGTGCATTCTGGATAAAGAAAAACGGAAGCTTCAGTGTATCAGTGAGTTTCTGTTTATCGTGCAGCTTTTTGAAAATGTACTACATATCATGCACTACATATCATGCACTACACATCATGCACTACATATCATGCACTACATATCATGTAGTATAATGCACTGCATATCATGTAGTATAATGCACTACATATCATGCACTACATGTCATAAAGTTTTCCTGCACTGCAAAAAAGATGGTCGATTTTAATTTCTAGAATAGGTAAAGTAAAATTACAAGCTTTCAGTATCATTTATTAGGTAAGATTTTTTGCAGGCAGCACCGAACTGAAAATTTCCAGTCACCGCTCTGACACATGGTCAGGTGGCTTTTCTAGCCTGCACTACAAAAGGGATTTCTTACGAGCAGAGTTATGCCAAGGTAGCATTCACTGCATCACTTCATATATCATGTCTGGCCATTTTCTATTGCACTGACTGGCCTTACATAAGTATTTAATCAGGAAACAAATGGCCTACTAGACGACCCCTGGTTTTCAAGCAATACTTCACACTAGATACACACATCATGGGACTGACGGACTGACACAATAGCTGCGTTCCAACAATTTTGGCAAGCATCGTATGTGGATCTTGAGCCTGTGTAGATACCTATGGTACCTAATATAGATACCTAAGAAAACTCTGGCAGAACTCAAAACAAACTACAAACTTTAACTTGGCTTGAAAGGTATGAAATACGTACCTCCCGATAATTACACATCACTTCCCAGAGAACGCCAGCAACGTCAGGCACCATGTACGTCTGAACCCCACCAGCAATGGCGGTGATTAATCCTGGACAAAAGAAATATGCAATTAAAGGAGGCTTAATTCCCTCTTATTTCAATCATGTCTATTTCCGCACCTTCCTTCAAGACTGTCTGGTTTTGCGATTCCAATCCGCCTCTAGGTGCCAGATTTATCAGGTTTCATTTTCTTTCTCTTTCCTGGCGTAATATGCTGATTAGTGTCAGACGCAAAGCTTTGGTAGTTTTTACGTTTTGCTATGTTTTCATTTTTCCTCACTATCCTCAAGTTGTGCACTGATCAAAGACTGTTCTGACATAGCGTTCTGATGAGTGTCAGACTTAAAGCTACAGTAGTAATTAAGTTTCGCAATGGTCCTGATTTTCCTCGCCGCCCTCAAGTTCTTTACTGATCAAAGACTGTTCTGACATACTGCGCTGAAGAGTTTCGAACGCAATGTATTTATCATATTTTGCTGTGTTTTCCATTTCCTCGCCCTCCTCAAGTTCTGTATTGATCAAAGATTGCTGCAATTATTATCATACTACATTGTGCATTTATGTAAAATTCTCACATTTCCTGAGAAATAAAAAGGTCCAAACAAAGTAAGAATTTACCTTTTACCAAACCAGCTCCATGTTTGTTGATCAATGCAGTCACCAAAGCATTCTTCTTGTTTTGATCACCATTGGACTAAAAATCGACAACAAATTCTCAGTTTTATAAAGAGGTAAAAGATGGCTCAATATACAGAAAGAATGCTCAGAATGTTACAAGAACAACGACCAAATACAAGTATGTAATCATGACACCCAATAAGCCCTCCCAGTTATCACCAGACCGACTCAGACGCTACTCGTCAACTTGGGCAAACGATGCACATTTTCGGTGTTTAAGAACTAGAGAGTGCTCAACTTACTACAAGAGTGTTTAACATTCATCGCATGTCCAAGTTTATGAGTTGCTGCACAGCCAGTGTGGCGATAACCGAGAGAGATTCGTTATTGGGTATCATAATAGCAGGCTTATGTCAGGTTTTATATCATTTCTTTTGACTATGTTGAGTGAGTGAGTCTAACCCTAGCCCCAACTCTAACTATAGCCCTACAATGCTCGCCAAAACCTATTGAGACAATCCCAAAGGTTAGGCTGAATATGTGATACGCTTTCTGAGTAATTAGAAAAAATAATCTCCCCCTTGCCCCTGTACAATGTTGTTAACCTTGTTGGAATCAGGGAGCAAAAATACACATGAGTTAATAACGGCCTTTAAAGATATTTTCAACTTGATAAATACTTGACATGTGCTGTAGTTCCCTAAAAGAGATATAGCTAAGGAAGGGAGAAATAGCCAAGACACCATCCTTTTTTCGGTCAATCTTACGTGACAACTAAAGAAACCATCGGCAATATGCCAAAACTGATTTAAAATTTTGGATCAGCGTCAAGAGCTTGCCCTAGTTAACCAAACATAAAGTTTCTAGCATCCACCGGATATTCTTCCTTCAATAGCCCCAACTCATATAGCCCCAACCCTAGCCTAAACCCTAACCCTAGCCCAAGCCTTACAGCCACAAACCTAGCCACAACCCTAGTCAATATTGTATAACAATTACGCAGGCACTTACAGGGTCATTTCCAGCACATCCAATCAGGTCCGTGAAGAATTTCACAACCGACGCATTTGCTTCCCTGTGATTCAATTTGACTGCCGCCACAGCTAGTTGCATCACAGACTCCGTTGACTCGTTTCCAAGGAATTGCACAGGGCACTTTTGCAGAAGCCTGTCAAGTAAATAGTAAGTAATTAGGCCTAACCTTTGATGATGAATAGTTGAGTCAAAGCAAGAAAGGTGGAGTAGGAAATGGGAAACTGTGCTTATTATCTTCATTACATATTTGTTTATGTGCTAACCACGAGGAAATAACAGAAATAATAGAGATGACGAGAACTGTAAAACAGTGCATTGATCGTTACAGTACAAAACTTGAGTACAAAAATCGAGGAAAATCGGAAATATGGCTATTTGGGTACATGGAGATTTACCCCTAGTTTAGACAAGAAAAAACAAATGAACCTGTTTCATAAAGATTTTCTCTTTAAAATCGTTGGATAATATTTGCATCATTTCGGCAAGACATCACAAAAGCTAAATAGATTCTTGAAAACAAATGTGTTTGCTCATTCGTAGCAGAGGATGTCTCTAATGAAAAATGATATATAATAACTTTTAGTACCATAATTTTATTTAATAATAAAATTAAATGAATAAAATAAAATCAAATCAAATAAAATTATGGTACTAAAAGTTATTATATACATTATTTTTTATTATCTACAATCAATATACCACACGCATTCTATTGTTTATTGGATGTCTCTAATGCAATCTTTGAAGTTGCTTATGTTAGTCTAAATTAGTAAATGCTTACTATGTTTCAAACTAACAAAAAATGATGTACAACACAATACAATAAGATTTTGCAATAATACCCTCGTAACCTGATAGAAATCACAACATAAGTTCACGCTTGAGTAAATATAGAAAGAAGCATTTTGGTCCATAAATCACACTGGTAAATATTTCAAATTGTTTATATTCAGTACAATATAATATTATAAATTTGAAATAGTCACTTAAGTTAACACTTACCGCACACATAGTCTGAAAAAGTCATCCACTGTATCCGGACGGTTTTGTAAGCCATCTTGAGCTGAAAGTATGGTAAACGTCGGACCAGAATAAGCCTGGAATGAAGAAAAGGTTGAGAAACAACGAATTTAATGCAAGATACGAGGTTTTACGATTTTCAAGAGTAGAACACTTTCCGATTAATTCTACCATCTAGAATCATTGCACATTTGCCTTCTAGCGCAAAGGAAACTGGGAAATACCATACCAGGATCCTTAGCGAATTCTATGAAAATGCAATGCATCAAGGGATGGATGCTCGGGAGGCAGAATTGCATTAATCCAAGATCACAGCTAGAACTAATTGGACTGTGGCCAATCATCTTCTTTTGGCTTATCAAATACTTTTAAAAGTTTGGACCAAAGAAGAACTTGAAACCTAAATTTTCAAGAAATTACGCATTTTAGAAAAGCAATTAATAGAAATCCCGAGGTATTTTGGTGATCCTCAATTTCAAACCTGCGAGTCCAATCCCCTAATATGTAGTTTTTACCTGTTTTAACGCCTTGCATGGTAAAATTGTGATAAATAGGGAGTTGTGCCAGCCTTGGATTGGATGTTATCAATAGGGACAACATCGTCTACAATCAATTGAATTAGCTAGCAACTCTAGTGGCCTCCGAGTCTCAAACTAACCTTGAGCATTTCGATAAAGCCTCGAGCGCAATTTGGATCTTCGCCATATTCGTCCACCAATATGCTTCCCAAATAAAGTAGACACGAATGCTGATGGCTGTAGTATATACTTATCATCTACAAAATAAAAGTTTCATGATCAACTATTGAAAGTATATAAAACAGTCTTTGGATGGTACAGAACTTCAGTATAGCCAGAAAAATCGGAACCATAATGAAACGAACACATAGATAACCACTTAAGCTTTTCGTCTGACACTCAACAGAGTAATACGTCAGAAAGAGAACGAAACAGAAACCTAACTGATTTATATACCCAGATGTGGATCGAAATAGGCCAATCAGAAAAGAGGTGAATGATTGGTATGGTGTAGGAAAACCAATCAATACCCAAGATACAGTGAGCTGACCAATAAGATTAGTTCAAGAGTCCTAAGGCGAAAACGAACTCCTTCTGTCTACACAATAGAGGATCCCTGGTTTTTATGTAGACTGGTTCCAAAATAGCTAAGTGAAAGGTAGATCTTGCTCTGCCAATTATTCGAAAGCAATTCTCACTGTAGGCTTTAGCACAATCTGGGTTTTCAAGCAAATGTTGACCTATAGCAGAGTCATGTTTTAGTGATCTTTTTGGTCTAGAGGCGCGAGATGGTTGTTCTCGTTGCGGCACAGTTTTGTTGCGTATGTTAGACGGCACGTGTTGTTCAACCCTATCACATAAACGCTGAGATGTGCGACCTAAAATAGTTGCAAGTACATTTTTCTGACCAGCTTTTCACTGGTACAAAACTTGAGGATGGCGCGGAAAACCAGAAACATAGCGAGATATTACAACTTATAAAACTTTACTAATTTCGATCAATATCTGGGTATAACTAATCGTTAGGTTTTATTTTGTTCTCCTTCTGACGTATTAATCTGATGAGTGTCAGATGCGAAGCTTTAATAACTATCACGTTTCGCTATGTTTCCAATTTTCCTTGCCATCCTATAATTCTGACCAAAAGGAAAACAAATCAACATAACGGGAGTTAAAACTATAATATTCAAACGTAGCACCTTACATAAGCCTAGAAGTCCAGTGCTCAATATTGAGAGAGAAGTTTTTTGGTTTTATGCCTCTCTGGTATGGTATCTAATACCTCTCTGCTAAGCAATCGCCATATAGCGAGTTCAATGTAATGTAGGGAGGGGGTAATTGGTTCTCTAACTTGGGATTAGAGCGTCCAAACCTTTTCTTTAAAGATAGCAGGGAAGTAAGGCAACCTTTTGGTCAACCAGAACGACGAATATTCAATTAATTCCTAGTCATATTATGAACTTGAAAAAAAGCGAACTTAATGTTGTTAATTATCGTTTTTCATATTGAATTTAAATATATGAGGAAATTCCTTGGTTTTGTAATTTTGTAATAGAATTGGAAAGCTCTAGGTGGCCCAAGCAACAGGCCAGTTCCCTTGTACTGTACTATGGCAATTCCACTGTTTTATATCGTTTCAATGCATTCCAAATACTGTAGCACCAACATTTAGAAATTGAGAACCATTGCCATGCTTGATTGTAGCTGATACTTCGTACCCTAACGACAACCTTAATGACTTGATAAGATAACAATTGTCAACTGGCATTGAAAATCAAATATCGTTTCATATCATTACCTGTCCAACAAACGGTTGAAGCAAATTTCCAAATCCAGTACCGACACAGCGAATTGCAAACCGTAGGCAGCTAAAATGGAGATAGCAAGAACAGTACTGCAAGATAATTTGCATTAGAGATTGATGATTTGCATTAGAGATTGATAATTTGCATTTGAGATTGATAATTTGCATTTGAGATTGATAATTTGCATTTGAGATTGATAATTTGCATTTGAGATTCATGATTTGCAGTTAGGCAGAAGCTGCCCTGTTATGCCCAATCAACAATAGAGGGTAGTAGATACCCCCCGGATTTGATGAAGCTTTACTTCCGCTCCTGACAGGAAGCCCGGTTTTGATGAAGTTTTACTTCCGCTCCCAACAGGAAGCCCGGCTTCGATGAAGTTTTACTTCCACTTGCTATGGGAAGCCCGGTTTCGATATAAAGAGTTTGACAGTTGACGCAGTAAAAAACTTTGAGATTTCTGATTTAACTAGTAAACTTAGACGTGTATTCTTGTAATGTTTTATTGGTTTCGTACAGTCGAAACCTGCGTCTTTCGTGGTTGGTGAACCTACATAACATTTGTTATGAGTCGGTCGAAATAAAAATGTTACCAACACTCACCGACACACCCTCTCCATTATTCTTTCACTGTGTTTGTATTTCTCAGCTACACCAGATAAGTGAGGCCAAAGCTGAAAAATCGGTAAGATTACGGTTAAGGTTTAAGGGCCTTTTTACGTGATTCCACTTTGCTGGGGTATCCCGCCTGCTTATTGGAAGATTCATTCCGTCGCGGGTAGGCGAGATATCCGGTCTAGCTGGGATTATTTTCTCCATGTAAACGGAAACAGGCGAGAAAGCCCGTTTTACCGAGATGAAATTGACGTTAGTGCGCATGACATGATCATCAGTATTTTGTTTAAGCTTTTGATATGGTAATTGAGAAACCAAATAAGCGTGACTAATTTCTATGCCGTCCCGCCTCTATTTCTCATGAAAAACTCAAAAAGAAAAAACTTTCCGTCTAGAAAAGCTATCCCAGCGATGTAAAATACTCGACAAGACGGGATCATGTAAACAGGCCCTCATTCAGTGGAAAAGGAGCACATGTGCCAATAAACTTATTCTCAGCAAGCCCCCAATACGAGTAGCGATTATAGCAAAAAATATGCATCATCTAACTTGAAGAAACGCAATTCACAAAAATTCTAGAAATCTAATTCAGCGATGCCAGGAGGATGGAGGATGGCAGAATTGAAACACAAGTTTCCGTCTTAAGAAATCTTTATCTATTTCCGCTTTTGAAGTATCCCTACAGGGAGAATGAGAAGGAAAGAGATCAAATGCGAATAGGTCACAAACCTCTTCAATAACAGTCTGACAAGGGTGTTCTTTACCAGGCGGTACTTTCGGTGTTGTATATCTGAAAAATTAAAAAGAAAACCTTAATCAATTCTGACAAGGTTTACAAAACATTTACTAAGGCATCATCAACAAGCAAAAAGTAAAAATCATTGAAGTTAACCTAGTTTTACTCGCTATATGCAGCTGAAGTTAAGAATGGTCGTGTGAGTTCAACATCTGGATGGGTGACCCTTGAGCTGTTGACTAAACAACTCACTTCACCGTCCTCCGGATAGAGTTCATACATACAAACGGACACAGCTTGCAACTTTGACAAAAAGCTTTAAGCGTCCGTCTTGGAAAGATGTATTGTTGATAAAACTTCCACTAAGAGTAAGTTACTTATGAATAAAAATCCTTCATTTTCTAGACCTGGGTATAACAGGGGAAATGAATTTCAAGCGAAGTTGGGGTATTTTATCCCAGGTTAGAGATGCGGAGTAGACCCCCCAGGCACCATTAATCCTCCACGCATCATTGATTTCACTTCATCTCGCCGGTAGTTTTGCTTTTATACGGCAAAACGTAACTCCACCTGAGTGAATCTTCATCTTCTGTGAGGTGAAGTTTCATAATACGAGCAGTGTGGAGGAGTAGAGTCTTCTTTTTCATATGCAAACCGAGATTTCGATTGTATTCTATATGTTGATGAACTATCCCTAGCTAGGCCCAGGTTGGTACGTGAGATACATTTTGCGAATATAAACTAGCTGCCACAACCCTTGCCTGCGTTAACAAATAAATAAGCTTGCTTGCTTGTCCTTGTGGGGAGTTGAACGAATCTAAAATGTCTCAATAATCAGGAATAACACGACCAACCTGAATATTGTCGCGAGGCGATCGATAGGAACTGCGGGATCGTCTGCGCTTTTCGCTTTCTTTTCTTGACCATCAGAACCCTGAACAATCTGAAAGATAGAAATTGCAGTTGATATGCTTGCAAATGTGATTGAAAATTGTATCACAAGAAGCATTATTTAAAAGAAAATTATTTTTCTTTAAGACAAATATTTGGCAAGATATTTCACAGGTCATTATCAGAATGGAAATAGATAAATAGAGGTATAGAATAGAAACAAGAAAGGAGACTGGCTCTCTGTTACTTAAAGTTTCATGCTCGCGCAATCATCAACTATCTGTACGTTCGTACATCGAGCACTGTGATGCGGCGTTGACAACGCAATCGCTATAGAGATAAATAGAAGTATAATGTTAATCAAAACCAAGATTCAATTTCTAATCCCCATTTTGTTTTCACACCAATGCAAGGAAGTCAAACAACGAAGCAACCATTAAACGACTCAAAATAGTAGTAGGGTTAGTACCATTCAGCTCTTGTTAAAGAGCTCATGGGTATGAGCCCAGTGTCAGACCTATCAAATAATATTTGTGGAGAGAATCCATTTAGAAAACTCTATGTAATCCCAGGCAAAAAGCGTCACAAATTTTATTTGCATAAAGATGGTCCAATCCGATGGATATGGTCTAAAAAGGACACTGCTACTATTCACAAATAAGCAAATACCGGATTGATATCTCCAGAGATATTTGGTGAGATCTGGCCATTTCAGGCTGGAAATCGCCCTGCGTCACCTCAATGCTCTCCTCAGCTAATTGGGGTGGGCGATGAGCTGCCCTTCTCATTAATTGAGATTTAAAGGAATCACCCACCTCAATGTGCACTTTTACTAATGGATAGCCCACCTTAGAGCAGTGGGAAGAGCGATTCACTGCCCACCTGCTAAAACCGTCATAGACAAGTCTGCAAAAGGCCTTACAAAGTGTCTATCCGTGTATGCAAATTTTGACAGCAACTTTAAAGGTCGACTTTGAAAATTGTTTAGATAAGGTATCTTGAGCAATGTTATACCTGTGCAAGATTTCTCGCTTGAGGAATACAGAGCTCTGTGAGGCCTTCTCGGATTTGATCGTAAGGAAGGTAAGACAACACACTGGATGCGCCTGAAACAGACAATGGAATCAGTATCAAGTCACTACAAGACAATGGCTGGGTGAGGACGACATCTGAACAACACTACATGCAGTAAGTATCCGCATATAAGTATTTTGCCAAGTTTCCCATAGAAAAGGACTCATTTAATAATAAAGTGTTTAATATAACCCAAGGTAACAGAAGAGAATGCTATAGAACAGTGAATATTTCAAATTGGCTTCTCTTTGAAAGTCCCTGCAGTAATGATAATAGCACAAATAATCTGGTTTAGGACAGTTGTTAATGCGCTAGCCTGTGTCCGCAACAGCCCGGGCTCAACACCTGGTGGTGCCATATGTCAATTGGAGTAGCCTACTCTGGTGTAAGTCAATTACCCGTGTTAGACGTTGTCCTATGAATTAATGATAGCACAAATAATCATTCTAGAGGAAATACTATTCGAGATGCCATTTATTCCAGACTTTATATCAAAGTAAAGAAAGTTCTTGGATATAAGAAAGTCAAGTCATCACATCAGGCTGTTTGAGATTTCTCATACTATAAGAGTCATACAAAACGACTCATTTATGATCAAATCACTTGTGTATTATATACACGCATTTTTTTTATAAGCAATTTCAGCTCGAGCCCAGTACTGAAAATTGCTTAGCTGAAGGGCAAATTTGAGTACTCAAAATTGCTTAGCAATTGCTTAGCTTTTTTTACTTAAAAGTTTGTCTCTAAGAATACTATATCACAAGTTGTTATACAGCAAATATCGATTATATCTTGCATATATAAGTGTGCCAGGGTACTAATATCCACTGTAACCTACTTCTCTATAGCTGCTGGACGATGTTCATTGCCAATTGGATCAGAACTGGAATTGCTTAAGTTTTTGTCTTGTCGAGTACTGACTTGCTTATAAAGCAATTGCTTATAAAACAAAATGCGTGTATAACCAAGGGTAAAAGAAAGAAATGTCATATAACTGGCAAAATAAAGGTAGCTCATCTTTTGAAGTCCCTATAGTCATATTGATCACAGTAAAAAGTATCATAGTAGGGGAAATACAGTTTAAGGTGGCAGGCAGCAGTTTCTTATATGTAATTTCTTATATGCAGGTACTTAGGGACCATCGACATTTACGTTACGTCTTTCATCGCGGCCAATAGTACCCCCTCACCCCATCACGGCCTGAGGTGAGTTGGTCAATTTTGACCCTAGGAGAGGAGGGCATAATAAATCTAAAAATCGTGAGGCCTTCTCGAATCATCGTCAACAGCGTAAGCTTACAAATTCTTGACTGCTTTATATATGAAATATTTTTGCGATAATTTTCAGCTTGGTTTAGGTTATCTTTCTTCTGCCTTGCGAAATCGCAGTTTGCAGAACGGTTGGTTATCTATACTGTGCTCCAAAACCTAACACCAAAGTTGGTTGACCCCTAGATAGATTTAATAAACAGGTGTTAAAATGCAATATCTAAGAGTAAAATGAGAATTGAAAGGATATTCATAGCTTGGATTTCTTGATAAAATATTTAATTAGCTTTCCTAAAATCGTAAGCCTAAAATCGCGGCTTTAGGCTTACGACTCGACCCCCTCCCCCCATTGCGGCCATAAGCCGCGATGAAAGACGAAACGTAAATGTCGATGTTCCCTTACTCTAAAGGGAAGTAGCAAAGTTTGAATGTCAAATACCTCGAAGAATTCCGGTCACTCCCTCGGGCTGTAATGCTAGTGTGTCAATTGCTCTCGCAACCTTCGAAGAAACGAATTGGTATCAGTACAAATCCAGACTTTATCATGAAAATTACAAAAATCAGCCAATACGACCCGTGATAAAAAGAAAGTATCATCAAGTTTTGCGTGAACTAAAAGAGTTATAGTTGGCAGTCAGAAAACCTACGAGATCTTTCATCTACAGTAAGGTCCTGCACACATGCAGGTATGGGAGGTAAGGGGGGACAGGGGGCGTCATCCATGTCATACGTTACCCCCGCCATGTCAGGTTACTTCATGTTACGTCAAGTCAAGTATGTAGGTGATAGTATCTTAACAGGGTGAGTTACTATGTTTTTTACATTTACTTTTAAGTGACTCCAGGAGACAATTGTGACTAGGCTCAATAGGAATTGGAGACCCTTTACATGAGAAATCTTGGCCCGTGCTGAGTTCAACATGGATTGAGTTTCAACTCGGTTGACGGTATAAGTTCTCTTTGCGTTTACAAGGCCGAGTTGAATCTCAACACGGGCTGAACTCAACGAGGCTTTCAACTCGTGCTGAGATTTCAACACGGGCTAAATTTCTCACAGAATGTCATGAAAACGCATTTATTTTCGAACTTGGAGCTTGTATATAGCCGGAACACAAACAAAAGAATTCGATCATTTGACCTAATCCCCACGTCATCTCAGCCCGTGTTGAGTTTTCATATAAAAGCAAAATAAGAAAAGTCTATAAAACTTAGCCTGTACTGAGCTCAACACGGGCTGAGATTTTTCATGTAAAGGTCCTTTAGGAATGTTATTGAAATTAGAGGAACATGTCTGGGTATCCTCAATACTTAGAGAAATAAATCAATATTTGCGTTGATACGAATGTTGGGCATAGCCTTTGCACAACTAAACTGCTCCCAGAATGGTTTACACAAGAATGGTATACACAGTGTCTCTTCGCAGGCAGGCGGGGCATCATTACCTGAAGAATAACTTGGAAGTGTGACGTCAGTTCTCCGTGGCACTCGATGCAGAAATAGTCAAAGGCAGCAGCCGATGCGGTGACCAATTGTTTATCTTGCAAACCATTCAGAATAAAGTTGAACACGGGACCTGAATGAAATCAAATACAATATTGAATTTCTGCGAAATCATTAACCATTGAAGTATTCTATGAATAAAATTGAATTGAATTGCAGAAAGGGTAAGAGCGCACTGATCTCAAAATAAAGACTGGGTCGAGCATCTGTCGTTATGAAATGAAGTCAATTGGCAGCCATATTGGGAGGTCCAGTTCAATACCTTGATATTACACTAGGGAGTGCTTTTTTCTTTGACAATTTTTGGGATGTTATGAATAAACGACACGAGATTGAATAATCGTGCAGCTTTTGTTCAACAAATAATCAAGTCGATATAATTTCTTTGGCAGCCATATTGGGAGGCCAAGTGCAAGCCGAAGAAATTGGCTTCAAATATTTTGCTCATGAAAGAAAAGAATGCTCGATCCAGTCTTTATTTTGAGATCAGTGGTAAGAGCGTGACCAAGGGTAGAGGCGTCAGTCCACGATGAGAGATTTCAGCTAATATTATGATTCATATAGCCTCATCTAACTAGCAGTATAAATGTGTGCTTCCGTAGAGACAATCACTGATAGCTGATAGGCAAATGCACCTACTATCTTCTTTGTAAGGTATTGTGTAAGATCAAAGCACAAAGGGCCTACTGAATAGGTAGACTAATGAAAGCAGCGTATTCATAGTTGATGGACAAATAAGCTAATACTACCGTATCTTTTGAAGGTATTGGTTTATGTTCGAAGCGCAAAGGGCCTACTGAGTAATGCGACCCTGGTCCTTTATAAATGTGACCAAACCTCAAGAATCCTCTTGTCTCTTTTTGCCTGGAGAAATTCTCTCCTCTCCCTTTATTTGATAGGTCTGAATATGGTTCAAACCCTCGACCCTTTGCACGAGGATTGAGTGATCTAACCACTCGGCAATTTCTACCATCACTCGATTGGCAGATATCAATGAACACGGATATTGTGGAAAATCCCTATTTGGTAGTCCCCAAGACCTTAAATAAGTGGCGCCCATTACTTTGTCTACTAAGAACCCATTCATTTTCATGCAAATAGATTAAAATTTGTTCAAGAAAATGGATTTCAGTATGCAATGCTTGTGGTGCTCCGACCGTACCAGAGCGTAAGGTGTTTCCACCATCATATTCCAAGATATATGATTGTATCTTACCCACTTGAGATTTATGTTCGTTGATCCACGGACTGACTTCAGCAAGAAGACGAATCGCAGTATGCTTCAAAGCAATATGCGTATTTGCAGGCAGGTTAATAATCAATTTAACCACTTCACCCACGTAGTTTTCTTGCCTGAAAAAATATATCGTGAATGGATTCATTATGCCTTCTGTTCTGGAGCCTTACAAATACAGTTGAATATTTTGTACATATAAATATTCCATGAGATAAAATGTTTCTTTGAATCGCAATTGATTTTTTAAAGAAAATTCTCAAGGGGCAACTAACTCTACTTTTGGACGGGAAAATTGCAGCCCATATTTCCGCACTTACGTAGGAAAGGCACCTTGAGATTCCACACAAAAAGTGCAAAATAAAACCTGATAAACAATTCTACGCAGATATTATTATTCCTTTAAAAGAAAAATCATAAGTACCATTCAGGGCCAATCTTAATTTTTCCAAAATAAGACCTATTACTCTGCAAGAATTCCTAAAACAAAACCCCTAATAACTCCACATTTGTCATTGAAGGGGTAACCCTAAAACGGTACTCCCCATCGACCCCATTACGTTACCTTTCCCAGAGGAAACGAGCTTTTAAATAAGTTTTGACCTTTACTAGTCAGGGATGGAAATGATATCCTATTTTCTGGGACCGTCGGAAATTACGGAGATGATATCTGTGAGCATATGAAAATAAAAGAACAAATCGGGTATGGTAGAAAATCACTGATCAAGATCTTTGATATGGAAACTTATTAATTTCAACTAGTTACTTTCCTTTGTGTTCTATCTTCTCTCCCCTTCCTTTTCTCTTTTCACTCTTTCCTCTTTCTACTCATTTTTTCCTCTCGTTTTTGCCTGGGAATTCCATTTACAATTTCTATGACCATGGGTGCCGGGGTCTGCTATATTTTCCATCCCAGTTGCTAGTTACAACTAGAACAAGAAAGTAGAAGAATCGAATCGAGGCTCACCTCGGTGGCACTTTGTTGGCGATTGACTGCATGACGAACATTCCAGCTTCTGTAGAATTCCATCGAGCTCCTTCTTGGGAAATATCCTTCACTATCTGTTGAATTGAAGAAAACCAAAAGTAAAATGTGGAAATGTTATAAACATACAAAATAAGCTATAATAAAATATTACAAGCTATACTATTATGATACTATTATGAAACTATGAAATGTAGCAATACTTCTTCACTATCTATCAAATTGGTGAAAGATTAATAAGAAGAATGTGGAGATGTTATATACCTACAAATTATACTATAATAAATATTACAAACTATACTATAATGATGCCACAAAACTAAGAAATGTCATAAGACTCCTTCACTATCTATTGAATTGACGGAAGATTCATAAGAAAAACACAGAAATACTGTAATGATTGAAACTATCAAACTATTTATAATGAAACCGATAATGAACAACAGCTATTTTAGTATATTCATTTCATAAGCATTTCATAAAAAGTCTCTATAGATAGAAATAATACAAATGCCAATATCATGGTAGGCTTTATTTTCCGTTTTTCTCGTAGACCTGCACGAAATATTTTAGTCTTTGACTGGTATAGTACAGAGCTACATGATTGCGAGGAAAAAGGGAAACAGAGAAAGATAATAACTACTGAAGCTTTGTATCTGACACTCATCAGAGTAGCACGCCAGAACAGTCTTGCATTGGTGCAGAACTTGGGAATGCCGTTGAAAATTGGAAACATAGCTAAACATAATAATTACAGAAGCTTTCCGTCTGGCACTCATCACGGTAGTGTTTTGACAAGAGAACGGAAATGAAATATAACTAGGTTTAATATACAGAGGTGAATAGTAGAATCATTCTTTGATTGGTACAGAACTTGAAGATGGTTAGGGAAATCAGAAACATAGCGAAATATGATAACTACTAAAGCTTTCCGTCTGATACTCATCAGAGTAGTGCGTCAGAGAGAGGGGAAAAAACCTAACATATCATTTTACCCAGATGTGGATCGGAATTGGCTAATGATGATTTGCTTTACATAAAAATAACCAGTTGTTACCTGTACGAAACAAGTTGCATAACCGACGATAAAGACTGTATCCTGAACAACTTCAACAGCTCTGAATCTGAATTCTTGGAATTCGTCTGACGCATCGGGTATTCCTTCCTGCAACAAGATCATTGAGAAATGACACTAAGAACTTCTTCAAATATATACCGTATGCAACGGAAAAAGGATAATCTTTGATGGGCTATGCAAATTCATAGCATCAAGTCGTTCGCAGATATCTAAGCTGTCATGCATACAAGGACAGCTAAATTCTTGCGAACTTATTTTCTCAGATTTTCCAAGCTTCGATTAGTTGAATGGGAAACGGTTTTGCGCTAACAGCTATACGTAAATGTGCCAATTCCTGCGCCATGGGGGGCAAATTTTACGGCAACTTATAGAATGCAAATACGAGTCTATCTGAGCTGTTTAGAGAGCCTATTCGGTTTATTTCACCAAAAAGAACCTGTCCGGGCTTTTAAAAACCGCAGCGCCGCAAAAGGGCAACAACACCAAGAGGCCCGTCAAAGTCTCACCACTGGATAGGGTCGAGAAGTAAACTTGGGAAGAATCAAGGAAATGGCTTGGGATTTTCTCGAGGTTGCTTGTTCCCAGTGGTAGCGCACTAGAGTGCTAATCTAAAGGTCATGGGTTCGAGTCCAAAACGAGTCATTTTCATCCACACAAATCACCTCCATTGGCAGCGATTAGCCCAGCCATAATAAAATAAATTATTTAGTAATAACGCATAAATCACTATACCTGAGAGTTATCTAGCTGGCATTTGACAACCAATTTCATTATTAATTTCTGAACATACGGCCTAAACACATCCAGGACTTCATCGGGGTAATTCTTGTACAGCATTTCTGCAAATCTATACCAGAACCTGAACGTGATTTCTGAAACCTGAGAATGGAAGATTAATAACAATAAAGTATTAAAACCAGCAAGAAAATTAACTATAGTGAATAAGAAATCCATATGTATAGAAATAGAGTAGAAATAGAGTATCAAAAACGTAAATTCATTACATTTCGTAATATCATTAACTAAAATCATAGAAGAATGATAGTGAAAAAGCCAACCTCGTATTCAGGATGATCCAGAAAAGACAGAAGCATTTCGATTGTTTCGAAACTGCCTGGTCCCTGAGAATAGAAAGACGTGTTAACGTAATTGAACTCCAACAGTTGAGAATGTCCGAGGGTCTTTGGTAAAGCCATACCCTATCTGATCAGCACAGCTTTCATTGGAACTGATTGTAAGAAGCTGCCCAAGAGAAAAAGAGCATTTTCATGTCGGTGATAACCACGATTTCGATTATGACCGGGTATTTGATAATAAAAAGCAATGATTACCATTAAAGGTTTTAGATCAGATTGACATCTTGTTGCTCCACACCGAAGATATGTTTGTCAATATAGACGGTAGAAACAAAATCTTTCACAAGTGAAAGAATTTGATGCCGAAATTGCCCTGAAATGTTCTCAATACTTCACTTTTAGTATAGCCAGAAATATCGGAAACATAGCGAAACGAACACATAGATTACTTAAGTTTTTCGTCTGACACTCAACAGAGTAATACGTCGATCCACATCTGGGTATATAAACCAGTGAGGTTTCTGTTTCGTTCTCTTTCTGACTTATTACTCTGTTGAGTGTCAGACGAAAAGCTTAAGTAATATATGTGTTCGTTTCGCTATGTTTCCGATATTTCTGGCTATACTGAAGTTCTGTACTATCCAAAGACTGTACTTCACTTTTGGTGGAAAAGTACTCTTGTAGTTACTGGTCCTTATATCTACGCGGAGCTCCACCAAGTCTTTTAGGCAAATCGAAAACTGCCGCTTGAAAATTTGGCAAATTCTTACCTGGCCTGGCGTGTCTAGGATGTGATTGAGAAGAGAGATTGCCATTTCAGTGAAAATTCTTGAATAATTTATTGACCTACAACGAAAATACAGCACAGTTGTTAAACACTGATCAAGATGAATATCAAATCGGAATCAGTTAAATAAAACTGAATTTGCACAAATAAATGGTATTAGCTTGGTTTAAGAATTCCACCCCTTCTTTTTTCACCTCCTAGACGTTGTTGCATGAAATAATCACTATGCAACGGTTTTCTTAATACAATTGACTCTCTATAAAGAAGATACTTTCGGGACTTTGTAAACTTTGTAAAGGTTTTTATAGACTTGGCAGGGAATAATAGATTACTCTGCAGGATTTTTATAGATTTGGCTACAGGTAGACTTGTATAGAATGACTTTTAGAATGTTGGATTGAAAGAAAGATAGACAAAAAGAGGTCAAAAGTTATAAAAACAACAAGAATAAACCTTTGTGATCAAGACCCACAATGAGCCCTCCCCATTATCACCACTGGCTGTGCACTAGTTCGTCAACTTGGGCTTACGATTTATGGTTACACATTGTTGGTGTTCAAGAACCAAAAAGAGCTTAAATTACAATCAACAATGAGCTAAAAGAAGTTTACAAGTCGCTACAAAGCCAGTGTAGTGATAAGCGAAGGTCACATTCGGTTTCTTGATAATATATTTAAAATGATTTCACAGGGTTTTATAGATATAGCAGGGAAGAAACAACAGCTGCCCATCTCAATGAAGCATCCAGTTATAGAGATATCTGCTTAGAGAGATCTAATTGTATAAAAGTTAGACTATTTTGGGAGGAGTTAATGTTGGAAACATAAATATGATATGGTCAAATGCAATCAGATAGCCTTAAATGATGTACGGGGCATGAAAATAAAGCAAACAATTGAAAGTAAAAAATCAAGCAGGCTACCTATCTATATCTTCATCTCTAACTGCGTTCTGGTATGCTTGGGGTAACGTCGTTATAAAACTGAAACACGATTCGGTCAAGGCTTGTTGATGGCTCATGTCCTGAAAAGTTGATAAACACATATCTGAATTAATCGAGTTTAATCCAAGAATAACAGAATAATCTGATCTAATCCAAGAATATCAGAATTTATAAAATATAATCAAAGTACTTTACCATTAACCGAATTTAATCCATTTACAGCTAAGTTAATCTGATTTACAGTTGAAAACGTTAGAGCCATCCTTCAATCAAGCTATTTATTTGCAGTTTTGATAGTTGATAGGTATATAGGTAAAGCAGTGCAACCTTTCGATGTAACAACACCTGGAATTACAGAGAGCTGGCGAATTCTCTTCTCACACTTCGTGACAGGTAAAAGGTTTTTTCGAACGATGATTTTGTCCAAGGCTCGAGTGATCTAACCGCTCAGCCATCACTGTCCTTAGAAGTGCCAAGCATGGCGTTGAAATTCTATGTTGTAAAATCATCAAATGGCTGAAAACGACAAGCTCAATCAACTTCAAACGAAGTAACAAGTTTTGTTGAGACATGTGAGCTAGCAGCCTCTTGGTGTAAAGCCATTTCATTCAAGGGCGATAGAGATCTTTGATGAATAACAGTTCAGGATCAAAGAAGGTTTTCTTAAAAACTCTCTGAAGAGCTTTCCTCTGATGAACCTCTTATCGACTTTCCCCATAAATGACGATATGCCAACTACCTAACAGTAATAAAAACGGTGGTGTAGCCTAGTGGTTAAAGTACTAGATTTCCTTAAAGGGCAACCGTCGTGGGTTCATGAACAAACGGAATCATGAATTACAAGCCGTCAGCCAACTCAGCTGTCCATCCTTCCGAGGTCGTTAATGAGTACCCTAGATAATCATTCTACAATATCTATCCGGGGGCACAAGCTGCAGGTCCACATTCGCTTTACGCTCCATACTCGGAGCCTACGTTATCAAGTAAATCTGCTTGCTTGCTCGCTACATGTTATCATCAAGAAAGATCATCAAGAAAGAGAAATGGTTTTACCTCTGAAATGTATAAAGCACTGCATAAGCAGTCAGTGACGGCATCATGAAGAAGAGTAGTCGTTTTAGGTGCGATCTGAAAAGTCAATGGAAACTGATTTTAGAAATAACATTTTTGTTAGTTAGACTCTTAAGAGCTGTTTGAGAAGATAGACTAGCTCCATAAGGATCTTTTTTTCATGCTCTTGCATCAGGGGCATCCTTCCCTCGCTTTTTTATTTTGATGCCTATGTGGTTAATATACTCGAGAAATCACCAAGTCTGTAATTAGAATTTCCAACACTTGAAGAACCCACTTTTTTAGTACTTGACAAATTTTGTTTTTATTTATGAAATACACTGGCAAATCATTTGTGCAAGAACTTGATAAGGCAATAGGCTAAAGCCAAAATTGTCAAGAAATCATAGTCAAGAGAGAAGAAGTTTAGGATATGCGAATCTAACAACCAAGCCAATGACAGAACAAGTACACTCTAACATGGTTGAATGCAACAAAACTAAAGAAGCAAATTAGGAACAATTCCATTCAACCAACTGTATTACATACCCCCGTTTATTAGGCATAGGGAAATATTCTAACAAACCCGGTTTAAAATAGACCTACAGACCCCCGTTTATTAGGTATAGGGAAATATTTTAACCAACCCGGTTTAAAATAGACCTACAGACCCCCGTTTATTAGGCGTAGAGAAATATTCTAACCACCCCGTTTAAAATAGACCTACAGACCCCTGTTTATTAGGCATAGGGAAATATTCTAACCAACCCGTTTAAAATAGACCTACATACCCCCGTTTATTAGGCATAGTGAAATATTCTACCCAGCCCGTTTAAAATAGACCTACATACCCCCGTTTATTGGGCATAGGGAAATATTCTAACCAACCCGTTTAAAATAGACCTAGAGACCCCCGTTTATTAGGCATAGAGAAATATTCTAACCAACCCGTTTAAAATAGACCTAGAGACCCCCGTTTATTAGGCATAGGGAAATATTCTAACCAACCCGTTTAAAACAGACCTACATACCCCCGTTTATTAGGCATAGGGAAATATTCTAACCAACCCGTTTAAAATAGACCTCCCATTTCTGGGTTTACTTATTTTCGACTCAGGAGTATGTTATGTTGTATTCTTATTGTATAATGTCTTGGTGGCCTACATTTTTATCTAGTTCAGACACAGACAACACTCCACTCTGGGTGCTTACTTAAACCTACACAATTACAGAAATACACTAAGAAAGAGACTCAAAAGACAAACGTCTCCACGGCGTCAAGCCTGGGTTACCCACTCACCAGGAGATGTGCAGAATGGATCTACTTCATGTATTGAGCACTCTTACGGAAAACCGATCCACAGACTTCCCAATAACTGAACAAACAAAGCAAATGATATATTTGGTAACAGGGTGCCGAGGGTTACAAAATACCACAGAGTAATCTGTTTGATTACAAAATAACTTACAAGGGTTTCGAACACAGATTTGAGCAAGTCACTTTTAGCAATATCATCAGGCGGAAAGGAACCCAGCTCCATCCAGCTTCCGAAGCAATGGTAGATCTAAAAGGCAAGTAAAAATAATTTCAAAATAGAACAGTCTTCGGATGGTAAAAACTTCAAGAAAGCTGCGGTAAGCCGATATTTCTGGCTAATGTCAAAATAAACAATACTTTTCACTCATTGCTATTGTTGTTATTTGAACACTTTATTTGAGCATTTGAGTACAGTATATCTATATCCTCTAAGTCATGCAAAATAGTTTTTGAGGAGAAGCAGGATTTGGAAAATCAATAGAGATAATTTGTGAGAATGAAAATTACCTGAGTAGAACTCAAACCCACAACCTATAGATTCGTACTCTAGACCGCTACCACAACAGTTGTAAATAGTACTGTAAGTTTTTATTGGAATAATAAATTCCTTGTTTCCCGAAAACCTACAGCGTGCAGCTTTACATAACATTCCTGGGTTAGCGAAGCGATGCACAGCCAGTGTGGTGATGACCAAGATGGTACTACACAGCGTCTCTTGATCACATAATTACCTTTTCCTTTCAATAAAGATCAATCTAATAAAGATCTGATGACTCTTAGCTTCAAAATCTCGACAGTTTTTTAAGTATTTACCACCAACGATCCAGAGTGCTGTAAAAGTTGAAAGTTAATTATTTATTTCCCTCTGGAACAAAAGGCTTCTTCAGGTTTGATCTAGCAATAAATTGATGTAAATGAGGCTCAAATTACAAACTAAACAAATTTGAAAATATCAAGAGAATTTGATAGAATTTATTTTTACCTTGCACTGTACTTTTTCATCTGATGAGAAATTCTTTTGACAATGGACCTAAAATATAATAATAAATAACCAAATTAATTTCCAATGCAATGTGCCTTCTGCTTTATGTATACAACGTGTAACAACAACAAATAAACTGCAAGGTGTTATAGTATGAGGATGGAGCAGAAGTCTAAATCTACCTTTTCCCTATTTAAATTTTCAAATATCTTATCCTTGATATGACCTTCTTTCTATCTATGAATGTGTTAAGATACATGTAAGGTCAAATCTATGAATAGAATATATAATCTCACATAACTTATGCTGATACCGAAAGTCCCAGCATGTAAGCAAATCACATTATGAATCCAGGCTAGCCTGTTCCATATACCAAGGGAATCATTTTATGATCACATGTGGTCATTGCCTACTGAAAGGCCATGAACACACCATTACTTGAGGTGGCTACTCTTAAGAAGTCCTTGCGATATCAAAAACGGCACATATATATTACCAGCCCTACATAAATAACTGCATGTTAATTTCCTAGGCAGAACATACAATAACATCCTCGGGCTTCTAGGATCATCTAGTCTTCAGCTAAAAACGTGTAAAACGCTATCAAAATACTTGGCTCTTGTTCTTTTAAAATAATCATTTTCAGATTCGTTTTGTCCTTGAGACACCCTTGTGCACAAACTATCTTCCTTTCTCGTGACAATGATTTAAGCAGCCATTAAACGGAAATTGCAACACTTACCAAAAGACGAAGAACTGTCTCAGAAGATCTCCTCAACAGGGCTAAAAACTCTTCTCTTCTATTGGCTCCAATTTTCAAATGTCTGCTCTCAATCTTGAAGAAAACAATAAATCATTCCAACCCCAGAATTTTAAGAATAATGATGGTAAGAGCAAGAAAGAAAACCAGTTTCTGTTACTCCCGGTCGTATGTTTTTGCAATCATCAGACAGACTATAATCTGATCAGAAATCAAGCCTCTTTCTTGCTTTTAATCTGTTATTGCTCTGTACAGAAGTTCAGGGTTGAACGGGTCAGGGGGTAAAATGGGTCATTCTGTATAAAATGTTGCAGAACACAGCTCCAGGAAGAAAGACTATCATGCCTCCATTACACTGATGAATAACAAACGTGGGGTAACTCAATTTTACTTCCCCAGCATAGCCTGTGCTAGTTTTAAAGCATTTTATACAGAATGACCCATTTTACCCCCTAATGCATTTTGCACCAAATTAATCTACTTCTAGATTAAGTACTATGATACAGATTGAGAGATAAGAATGATACTATGATACTTTGGAGAAACGAATTATAATAAAAGCAATCATTCCTACCAAAGAATTTTCACAAAACATTGGTACCCAAACTAGAATTTACAGGGTTTCGATGACTAATACAAAGTTCAAGATTAGAAGAGAAATGACCCGAGTAGGACTTGCCGAGTTAAGTTTACTTCCTGCAACTCTATCCAGTGATGGGACTGCGATGGTCTCCCTGGTGTTAGAAAGTTGTTACCCTTCGCCAGGTCCAGTGTAGTGTTAAAGAGCCCAGATAGGTTTTTCTCTGCATTTGGTGAGTGGTGATGCAATTTGTGTGAATGGAATGGCCTGGGTTTCTTGAATGCCCAGGTTGCGTAGTGGTAGCGCTCTAGAGTACGAATCTAGAGGTTGTGGGTTCGAGTCCTACTTGGGTCATTTTCATTAACACAAATTATCTTGATTGATCTTCCAAATGCTGCTTCTCCTCAAATTTACAATCAGCTAGTTAAAAGAGTTGTATGCCCTTCTAACGAGATGCAGGGTTATGCTGGATGAATTCTGATCCCCAACCACAGGGGATTATCATGCGTGTTATCACATAACTATTATATTAATGACATATACCAGAATTCTGAATAAAGAAGAGAACGCATGCAATTAAGTGGAGCAAATAGAAAAACAAACTTACTTCTTCTGGCAAGTAAGCAAGGATCTCCAGCAGTATCGTCAGTTCCTCAATAGAGGACGAGAATCTGTAAGAATAAAACAGCGAAGTGAAAAAATTGATCGAGTTGTAAATTTTTCTTAGGCATCAATGCAGTCTATAGATACTGGATCTGGCAAAAGGGAATAGGGGAAGATTACAGTTTAGAAGGCAACAACCACAGAGAAAACTGATTTCCAAAGAGCCTACACTATCACCTCCCTGATGAGTGGATCTGTTTTCTGTGGAGCATGCAACTGCGGAGAAGGCACCCGCTAAACTGCAATCCAGCTAGAAATGGTTTCCCAAGCTAACAAAAGCAGTGACTTGGTCTTTCCTCTCGATGTCACTGAACTTCTTGACCCTTTCCACCTTCTTGCCTGAGGCTACAAAAAGTTAGCAAAGTCTCTCCCCCCATTTTTCTAGCAAGGTCTATATCTTGTGTCAGGTTTTAGAATAGTAGAATAGAACCCAAGGGTTTAATATAAGGCCAATCTTCAGCATAAGAAATAATGATTCTTTCAAGATAATTTGTACATAACAACATGACTCGAGGACCTCTGACTCTGTACTGGTACGACTTGACTTTTAAATATCTCAATTAATTATAATTACTTCAAGAATCCTGCTTCTCCTAAAATGACAATTCTCACATGTCTTTAAAGAGCAGGTTAGGCTTGAAAAGTAGCAGACGATAATGGCTTGCTGTTACTCTATATATCTGATCAACTAAAAAGGTTTACCTGCCGACTAAATCTGACACAGGGTCTGTCCACTGGGGTGATTGTGTTGCAAGATCAGCTAAAGCCAGGCAGAGCTATAAACAGATACAAATAATTTCAAGACAAAGGGACAAACTCTAAAAAAGCCCTAACTGCACCCCCCATCTTTGGATTTCAGTTTATCCTAAGGAATCATATAAATCAAATGCATAAAAGATCAAAAATTACAGTGACAGCTTCAAGTCAATAGTTTGTACAATTACATAATATTCAGCAAATAAGGGCACGCAGTAGGCAAAAATTTATGTCCATTGGTAGAGCTCAAAGTATAGTTTTAAGCAGATTTTAACACTCTGGATATTTCGAAAGTCAAATGGAACATCCATCATTTCTTACAAGACCAATACTCCTAGGGATTAATTGAAGACCACCACACACTTTGATAGGGTTGAATAAGTAACCTTGATGACTGAGATTGTCGTGGGACTATAAGTTACTTTTCAATAACATCAAAGGTAACAACTGGAAGTCAAAAAACAAATAGCAAGTTATTTTGAATGAAAACCTATAGAATTTCTTGAAAAGATACCTGAGTTATGGTTGCTTTCGATCCTTTGTAGTAATTGTGCAGTTGTTGCAGCAAGGAATTTTTCAAGTCCTGGATGACCAAATGGAATCAATCAAAGGATAATATAAGGGCATTGTCCTTGCACATGCATAATGTAGACTTGATAAAAAATAGTTTCATTGATAACACCTGTGTATGAATGACAACACCTGTTTATAAATCAACTTTTAATTAGAGATTAGGATGAAAATCATGATAGCAAATCATAACTGAATTTTTGATCTGACAATCATAGGAGTAAAATTTCACAAAGAGAGCAAAAATAACCTTCCTAAAATATCTTCAAAACCTAGTGAAAAAAGTCAAGTGAAAAATGTGTTGAAATACACCCAATAAAAGTCAAACGAAAGGCAACAGAAAACTACTTTTTGCTTCCTACGCTTCAGATTGTTTTTGTTGCTTAGGTTTAGCATCGATGAAGTACTATTTATAATGTAAATTGTTATACTTACGTTATGTGTGCTGATGGGTAGCTCTGAGAAATGAAACTGGACCTATTGAAAGAAAATGTATGTGTTCATTGGGACAATTGACTGTATGTAAGTTTGAATTAGGAAACTGTGAGGGGAGCAAGATGGGTCTTTGTTTACAGTCAGGTGTTTGTTTATGGCCAATATCTTTTAGGAACAACAACCACAAAAATTATTTTATTGTGATTAGCTTCATATTGATTGGAAAGCTTAGTGGGTTGTAGGTTTGTATTTCCTAAACATTGTATGTCTTCTATCTAGCCTTTCAATGTCTAGCCTATCATATCATATAGGAACCCAAGCCCCAAAAATTGCAGTGGATAAAAACAACCAGACATTCTAAGATTCTACCATCTCTTGGGCCTAAAAATACCTTAAAATCATGTAACTCTGGAAAAAGTGGGCTAGATGTGTCCCCGCAGTCCACCCTGTGACACTACCCCTGAACAGCCATAGTAATTCGAAGGAAAAATGAAAAAGAAAAATTAATGGTTGTAATTGAGTCAGCAGATCAAAGGATGGTTTCAAAGTCATATCGTCACTCCCTAATCTAAACTAAAACTATGCTCAGCCGAAACATTTAGCCACTCAGGAAATGAGCTTGCTGACAAAGATGGATCAAAATGTTGAACGGGGAGGGGCTAAAATTGTTCAAGAACAAATAGGAACAATGTGCTATGGACAGCATATTAGAACAATAACCCTGGACATAAGATAAAGAAGACAGTGCCCCTATGCCCCTTTGGAACAGATGATTCAACCATGGTATTATCATTGCTCAACCATGGTTAGGCAATCAAATTTTAGCACCATGATAAACTAATAAGGTTATTTATGGAATTAACTTCACCTTTGTTCTCATTGTTTGTGCCGCAAAATAACTTGTTTCTGTATCTGAGTTTAAACTCAACAGTTGGCTGGAGACTTCCCAAGCGTTGACCTGCAATAAACACGAAATTTTGTTACACACATAGTTCCACATCTCTTCCATCCTTTTGACTTACAAACATTGAGAAGTCCTACTGGTCATTCTCTTACACACAAACAAAATTTATATTCAACCTGTTTTCTCTGCTAGCAGAGTCCATGGTTTGTCTCCAGACAAATTCATGATTTTTGTTATGGAGCAAATCTTTATGGCACTTAAGACAGGATTGAATGCAAAAGTACAAAAATGCCTCTTTCTATGGTTAGGCCTGGAGCTGGAAAAAAACAAGGCCACTGTGCTAGATTTCATTCACCATTAGCCGCAGCACGCCTCTCAAGACTTTCGCATACGTAGATTGATTGTCCCACAAGTATAGCATATTTTAGAAAATGATTATTTAAACATAGATTGAACTCCATTAAATAATGTAATCAAATGATATGACTGATCGATCCAACAGGAAAGTGATCATTTATGTTTCTTGGTGAAAAATAGTCTTGGATTGAGAAGAACTTTGGGAGGTGTGCAGCCGCTAATGGTGTGTCTAGATTACTATCCTCATTAAGTATGCTAGATTACATTTGAGGGGGTAAGTTCCAGGTTTGGGACGTGATGAGGGCATATTGGAAATGTTGAAACCCATGTGTGAGAATATTTCCTAGTGTTTGACTATTACTGCTTAGAATTTGTTATTCTAAATATTTCAAAAGGCACCCAAAAAACCTTTGGATAAGGGTGAGCTCCAACAGAGGGTAAAAGTTATTATTTTAAGAAAAACATATCAATGACAAAAATTTGAAATTGATTATAATTACCGAATGTTGAAAGTTCTCCAGCCATCTTGAGGCTTCGTCTTTCTTGTGTGGTCCACTTCCTTTGTACAGCACATTGATTGCATTTTGAACTTCTTGTACCGATATTGCCTGTTGCCCGTGTCCTTGTATCTGTTCCATTGTTGATGGTGAAAGTTATTATCTGAAACTAGAATAAGCAATTTTGAGCTAAACATGATACAACAAATTATTGGAACAGAGTCATTTCACTATGGATACATCAAGTCATACAATTTCTTGCACAACACGGTTTTGAGCAAGTTTCATTGCTCAAAAATTTCTGAAGAACTCAGTGAAAATTTTATGTAAGTGCAATACACAAATATGTAAGTACTATGCCCATATTTGGACATGCAATGCAGTTGCTGTAAATTCACTTGTGCATGCAGTTGCTCAGCCAACAGGTCCGAAGATATAATTGAAAAATATACCAAGCCAGTATGGAAAGTATAGCACATATGCCAGTCTGCAGAGCATGGCAGAACTTGACGAGATCTCGTGCGTGCAGCGCAAAATTTCCGGCGTGCATAGCGTGCACATTGGAGTTTTGAGCCAGATTTTCCCCCAGAAATGTCTGGAAACTTATGAAACCCTAGAAAAACCAATAATTGATGCAAATCTGCGGGTGCAAGGCTAACATTTTGGTGTGCACTTGAAGGTTCTGACAAATTGACTTGCGCGTGCAGTTGCCATACTCTGCAGACTGGCACATATGCACCACAATATGAGACAAAAAATAGAATAGAACAATATGGAATTGTTCTATCTTGCACAACAACCTTGTAGTAAACTCTATGAACAATGATATCATCACATTCTGCTGGTTTATACCCTGATTGTGTCGGGACTGGGAGTCCTCCCCTAGATAACCTGGGAGGACAGCCTCTCAACCACCATCATGGGCCTAAAAAAGTAAACCATTCATACAGACCTATTCATTTGCTTTGAATTCTGGCGAAGAAACTCAACAGCCAAAGCTTCAGGCTATAGCGACGAGACCATTGAGGTTTCCATGCATAAACTCTAGTTGCATTTGCTTTCTAATGTGGACATTTTGCAATTATCAGCAATTATCAGTGGGGGTTTTCTTCTGGGTTCGTTCCACGAGCCAGAAAGTTGCAAAAAGAACATTTTCTCGGAAACGAGACTAAAACACAGGGTTTCAAAACTGTAAGAGTAGACAGAGGTCTGGAAAAGAGGGCCTATCACTTCCTCTTCGACTTAATTATTTACGGAAGTCTGGCAGAGTTACCACAGCAGAGTGCTAAAAACAGCTTTGGTGGACCCTTCATCACATCACTACAAAAATGATTCCGATGACAATAATCGTATCTAAAACTTTCAGACTTTGCTTCGCGATATTTGCGTCTATCGCAATCTCAACTCGTGGCTTCAAGAAGAAGTCTTTGAACTTGACAGGAGCCTTTGCTGCAGTTCTTGTTGGTTTTACTCTGACATTAGCCAATTATTGTTACTTTGCATCCTTACTATGTTTCTTCTTCACCTCGTCGTTTTGGACTAAATGGAGGTCGGAAAAAAAGAGGAAGGTTGAAGATCAGTTTAAAGAAGGTCAGCATGAAATGAGATTCGTGACTTCAGACAGCCAGCTTCAAACCAATTTTACTTGCTCTTATAAAAAAAAGAGTGTACCTAGAATGGGCATATTGTTTAAGATATACCACCCTTTTGCTTATCCACCACAGTAAGATAATAATAAACTATTTAAGATGAGGTACTGCTCCTAACCTATCTATCCCCTTGTAATGATACGAGAGCCCAAATACCTAAGTTTATAAAATACTAATAGATTAATTCAAAAATAAACCATGATTTTAAATGTCGATATAATCTTCATCAGTTAACGGGGATGTTTACTGATGAAGATAGTTGATAGGCAAATACGCTTACTATCTTCGTAAGGTAGGTTTATGTGTAAAGTACAATGGGCCCACTGCATTGGTAGACTAATTGGGCAGTGCGACCCTAGTCCTCCTTGTGATTCCTTTTGCCTTTTTGCCTGGAATTACAGAGAGCTGGCTAATTCCCTCCTCACTCTGTATGTGACAGGTCTGGTTTTGAACCCGGGACCCTTTGATCAAGGATCGAGTGATTTACCCACTCGGACATCCCCGCTTAAGATTTTATTGAGACGTTTAAAAGCATGGTTTATTTTTGAATGAATCTGTCCCCTTGTAAGATAATGTACATACCACCCCTTGTAAGCGTATCCACAACATTTAAGCATAAGGCTTGTTGGTGGGACATCTTGAAAAAAGACATTGCCTTTCAAATATGGAAATATCATGCCTTTATATAACATGATGTTCTGGAAAATTGATTACAAACTTGTTTAATTCTAGGTGGTCAGCGGAATTGGCTCCAAGTCTTGTGCAATGGAGGATTCCCAGTAGCAATCAGCATCCTGTATATTCTAGAAGTTGGCTGCAAAGAAACACCCATCAATTTTGCCAAAGACTTCATGGGATCTGCTTTGAACATGGCTATGCTTGGGGCTTTAGCCTGTTGCAACGGGGACACATGGGCAAGTGAGATAGGGACAGCTATTGGGTCAAGAACACCAAGACTAATAACAACATTTAGAAGAGTGCCCATAGGTACCAACGGAGCCGTCTCATTCCTAGGGGTTATGGCAAGCATTATGGGAGGGTTTGCAGTAGGGGTAACTTATTACCTCACAGTAGTCTCATTTGGACATTTGAATGGGTTTTGGGATACTTACCCAGTGCAATGGCCAATTGTTGTTATTGGAACGATTGCCGGACTTGTTGGAAGCTGTGTTGACTCAATCCTTGGTGCAACAGTTCAGTATTCTGGATATTGCGAGGCAAAGAAGAAGGTTGTCAGCCAACCATCAAAGACAGTGAAACATATTTGTGGAAGAGATATCCTTGATAACCATCTTGTAAACCTTGTCTCATCTTCAGTTACAGGAATCATGATGTCTTTCTTGGGATATGTTTGTTGGGAGTTCATTGATGATATGACAGTTTATAGTTAGCCATAAAAACTTAATGTTGGCTCATCTTGAATCTTGAATTTTTGGCTTATAATATTATCCAAGATTCAAATCACAAGGCAGCCCATCTAGGCTATCTTTTAAACCTTGTATCTTCTTCAGTCACAGGAATTGTGATGTCTTTCTTTGGATGTGTGTTGGCAGTTCATCAATCGTATGACAGTTTAGAGTAAACCATAAGGAAAGCTTTATTTGGGAGCCCATATTTCAGAATTTCAATTTCAAACTAAGGAGTTGAGATCAGCTATGGAGCAGTCCAAAATACAAAATCTGCTTGAGTTGTAAAGTATGCCGATTCGCTGAGCCGTTTTCAATCCCATGCTATACCTTGTGCCTGTTTAATCGGTATGAAAGATAAAAGGAGCTAGAAATACAGAAACACTTCACACAACAATCATTACATTTCAGCTTATTTCATATTTCTATAAACTGATCCTAACTTTATCATAAAGCGATAGTTTAAAATATAATTATATTGCATTTGGTACCTCGTGTGCCAATAATTGGTAAATATTACACCGTACTTTCCGTTGATGTTTATTTCAGGCTAGTACCAAGTTTCTTACTCCATGTAGCTGTTGAACATATTTGAATTCAGCATTTTGAGAATATGGAGAGGCCCTTTGATTCAGATACACTGCAAACCTACAAACCTTGTTCGGAGGAAGAGTCTGACAAAAAATTAAGAAAGCTTTTCTTCACAAATAAAAGGGACTGTTCATTAATTTTGCTGCAGATTTGCTCCAAAGAGAAAAACTTTGGTTAATGTATTTTCTGGTTTTTTAGAGGTTTGATGAAAATTATTTGGTTCACCCAAAGGGGCTGGAGGCTAAGGGTATGGGGCCATCTAGTTCGTTGCTAAAATTTTGCTTATCCTTGCTGCTTATTTAGCAACGTTCAATGCTGAATTTGCTCAAAATTTATTTTCACTCTCTCTGATAGTTCTTATTATTGCTAAGAACAGGGTAGATTGAAGACTAAAGCTTAGCCAGCATCATTAATTAACAAAGGCTAGTTTTAAGTGACTAACTAGCAAACAGTGACTACATTTTGCCAATACTAACTGTAGAATTCTCAATTTAACCTCCAAGGGGTTAGCATGTGCTATTAATCAACTCTCTTGAGTGGTGTTATTAGCATACCCATACTGTAATAACATGACAGTAGAATATTCAATTCATAATGAGTTTATCAGCTGATAATAAATATTTGGTAGTTTTGTTGTCATTACTCATAAAGTTGATCAATTCCATCCCTTATGAGAACTTCCCTATTTTATCCAGTTTTCTATTATTTACACTTTTGGGGGAGGGTTAAGTACAGAAGGGGCTTCAGGATTATCTGCGCTTGAAAATTTGCGGCCTATTTGAGCAGGGGCTGAATTCAGGCAAATGACTTTTATCCAAAAAAAGGGTCCTAAATCCACACGAGGGGCTAAAAAGAGAATTTACTATATTTTCTGAAATAAAAATATAATTACAATATCACAAGTCATCAATTAAGATTTATGGGGGTTTTCTCATTATATCTTATGTAAAGGGTTTATTTGGGGGGGGCTTATCAAGGGTGGCAGCTTATTGATAACTGCCAAAAACACTACCAGCACTGATTGGTAATGAGTGGAAAACAGAAAAGACGCAGTTAAAATAACCCATATGATTGGCACCTCTTGTATGAAAATATACTCTATGAATATACTATCTAGAATGAATACATATATCTAGAATAAAGAGATGATACTAAAAGATTCGGATAAGCCAAAAAGCCAAGATAGATGTGAAGAATTTCTTTGAAATGAATATTTATCTAGAATGAATATATAGTACCGCCATAGAGTTTCTCTTTGACCTGTGACCTTGACTTATCAAGCTATTTACAATCTCAGGACTTTGCAGGCAGAAAATTGCACCAGAGTAACTAGTTGCTCTGGGCATTTGTTTTCAAAGCTCTACTATTTACTTGACCAGTGTGCTGGCAAGAGCCAATAGTGGTGGCTCTGGTAAGAAGAAAAGGTCTTCTTTTTTGAATGATAACCTTAATTGAAGACTTGTGGTAAACGAAATGCGGTTCTTGTCATAATGAGATAACATCATAGTCAGTTATAACGACTGACATCTGATGGATTCGTCAATTACCTTGAAATTCTATTGAAGGTCCCTCCACTAAGACGACGGCCCCCATTTCAGGAATAAAATGGTAAACAATGCTATTGCACCAATGATGCCTAACCGCGTCATCCACAGTGTAGAGCTATGTTTTCCTATATCCAGTATCGCCATCTGCAAAATGATACAGAGCTTATTAGGAACGTGTTCTGCAACTACACCCATTTTTTTCATAAGTAATTTAGCTTGAGCTCATTACTAAACATTGCTTAGCTAGAGGGCAAATTTGAGTACTTGTAATTGCTTAGCCATTGCTTAGCTTTTTATACTTGAAGTCTTTGTGCAACAAATGTCAATAGTATTTTGCATACAAAAGTGTGCCATAGTACTAATATCCACTATAACCTACTTCTCTATAGCCACTGCACGAATTTCATTGCCAATCGGATCAGAACTAAAATTTTCAAATTGCTTAGCATTCCTTTAACCAGTACTGGAATTGCTAAAGTTTTTGTCTTGTTAAGTACTGACTTTCTTGAATTTTCTATGGAATTTTTATATTGAAAAAATTCCTTCCTTGGAAACATTTGAGAAGAAAAAAACAATTAAAGGGTACTCACCCATCCTCCTTGCCTTTCAATCCATGATGCAATTTTTTCTTTCACGATAAATGTGACAACGAATTTTACTATTTTTTTCAAAAAAGATCCTATTGCTCTTGTACCAGTTTTGATGACAGAAACGGCTATCTCATAGCCAAAACAAAGAAGGGTTATGATCCTTCCCCAATTGATTCCACTTTCAAATAATTTCCTAGCAACCTTCGCAAACCCACTGTATGCCGTCTCAGATGTCAGGCAGAGACTCTTTGTCATCGCCACCAGCTGTTCACGGTACTTATGATCCAGCTGATCGCCAAGTCCAGCAAGGGTCTGAAAGAAAAACACAAAACTTCTCATCTTTGGCACGCGTTTAGTTTAACATGATGAGTCCTGATTACATGTTTACACCCTGAATTGCAATCTTTCACCAAAGCCTGACCATATGCAAACATAGTGGGGGGAAAAACTGTATGAAAACTCTTATGGACATTTGTTCTAATCTCCGGTTTTGAAAATGTGAAAGACGATTGCATCAAGGATGGTGCATACTCAATATTGGGCCTAGGTACTAGATATCAAAAATACCCAGGCCCAACGTGTATAAACTTTTTCCATTGTCATGTGATCTTTTGTTATGAGAATATCCAAATTTCCTCAAAAGCCCAACAAAAATGGCATGCGGCATCACCAGGCCATTTTCAAACAGTGGGTCTGGCAAAGTACACTCAACCAGTGTCGGAGCTCAGCGTGTTAGAATTTTTTCGTCTTTATGGTCCATGCTCTGAACTTACAAAAACAACCATCTCCTGCTACTTCGAATTTGACTTGTGCCTACAGTTGCCACAATCGGCAGACTGGTTCGTCTCACGGGTAAAGTTCCAAATTTAACATACTTGTCTGTATGGAAAATATAGCACTTATCAACAAGATTTCGCGTCATATGCAAGAGCTATTCAATTGTTCTATCCTATAGTTCCACCGTTCATCTCTCAATTTAGTGTGTGCCTATACTTGCCATTGGAGATACTAGACCTAGTCAGTATTTCAATCATGGTCTAAGCTATGGTGGTTTCAATGAGTTTATACGCCAGGTAAACAAATCTATAACCTGTTCTTCTTCTACTACCTACTGTTCCTAAGCGTAATATCCGGCGCAGCCTTTACATGTATTCCACCTTGGGTCTTAGCCCAGTTACTACTCTAAGGCGACTGAATAGTCTTTTTCATTGTTTTCATTGTTTTGTCAAGTTCATAGTATGATTGATGACTAGCTAGAGTAGGCAATAGGCCTACCTGGCCTAAACTTATTACACACAGACTTCAAAATATTTGGTATCTAATCTAATCGGGTTTTACCTTGCCAAGAATTTGTTGTTCTTTGCTCTTCTTTTCTTCATCATACGAACCATTCTCCAGCTCCAGTAAGACCGGCCTAGGAATGCGTCCAACGCTCATGTCCCCATCGCAAGCTTCCTGTTCAATTTGGCTAGTCAAGCGATGGTACATGAAGCCTCGGAAAATGTTCTCCGTTTCTTCCGCAAACTGTTCGTCCTGGGCTGACTTCTCATCGCTTCCCTTGTCATCAGGGGCTTCAGCCATTTTCTGGCTCTTTCTGATGAGCAGTAGAGATTGAGTCAGCAATTATGATGGGAATAATTGTAGATAGTGTGTCGATTGAAACTTGTTGTGCTCAAGAAGTCAGGCCTCTTTCTATTTCTACCAGCAGACAGATCCAGACAAGACAGGGAAACAAAGATGGCTGATTCATAATGGCGGAGATAATTACTCAGACTCATTACGTAATTCGATTGGGAAAAAACAAACAAATGTTTATGAGATCAGAGATTGGGTATCAAAAGCTCTAATTTCTCCTTAGTGCTCTGTCTGACTGAACGGTAGGCTGTCGTTTTCTATTTTGTTTTACACAGGCATCTGCGCATGCAAAAAGTCAAATATCATCAAAGGCAGTAGTCAAGACTTGAAATTGGAACTTGGAAGACAAACCCAAATATGAGGAGGTATGTGAGCACCCTGGAGAAAGAATGCCTCTGCCTGCCAGTACATACAGGTGCTATTCAGTATTGTGAGAGGTATCATCAGACAGCGCCCACACCATGGGGGGAGCACAGGGGCCATGGCCTTCCACCAATTTGGTCAAAAAATCAATAGTTTTCAAATTTGAAGAAATAGGAAGCAGAGCATTCATTCTCGCTATTGAGAGTGTTCTACACGTTTTTTTTTTAAGAAACCGGTTTATAAGAAACCTAGTACTAGAGCCCCGAAAATTTAAGAAACTTTTAGAACTGCATCAATATCTTTAAGAAACTCCGAAAAAATAAGAGGACCTTCTGAGCCGGAAAGCAATATGTTAACAATACATGTTTGCTTGATTTAAGGTTTGCTAAACGTTTTTATTTAGAGGAACACAGGATGAAATTAAAAACTTCAATGCAAGAAATATGCGAGGGAAAGTGCAAAACAAAAGAGGTTAGGTGCGTATCTAAAAATAAGAAACTTTTAAGAAACTTTTAGTACTAGAAACTGGTGAAAAATTAAGAGACTTTTAGTACTAGGACCCAAGCTAGGTTTCTTATAAAAGAAAAGCGTGTATTTCTCGAGCCTTCGAGCCTCGAGCCCTCGAGCCTCGAGCTTCGAGAAAATGAATAAATGAAATTTATTTCAAACTGAGAGAAGTACAAAATGAGGCAACATTATCCAACAAACTGTAAATATGATATAACTAAGATAATGTAAAAACAATGTATCAAACTGTAAAAATAACAAAACTGTAACAATACGAAATGAGGCAAACTGTAATAAGTAAATAGGCAAACTGTAACTTCAATATAGATTCTAACTTATTAGTATAACAATAACAATTACAACAGAATAATAACATAACCACTAACAGCAAGTGACAGAAGCACTAATCATGCAAGCAAATCATCTTCACATATCAATACCACAGAATGTAAAGTAAAGTTGCAGTGAATTTTGGGTAGCTTTTACGCGTTTTTTGTAACATCACAATAAATAAACTCAAAATGATCCCTCAATCAAAGTTTGGCAATTTTAGTACTTAGATCCATATTTATTTTTCATCGATTCTATACTACCGGGTGTCTCAATAAAAAAGCCTGGGAATTGTGCACAAAAGATTAATGTCCAATCTTCAAAGAAACATGTCCAGATTTCCCTTGTTTCAACTTAGGTATTGATACCTTGGTTATGAAAATAGGCTTAACAGCCTCCAACAAAGAGGCCCCAATCCCAAAAGCAGTAGAAAAACTAAAAGGCTCGACGGTAGAAAATGCTGGCAACAAGAAGGCTCGAGGCTGGAAGGCTCGAGGCTCGAAGTGCAGGCTCGAGGGCTCGAGGCTCGAAGGCTCGGAGATTAGAAACACTCCGCTAATGAAGACATTTTTGCGATCATCTATAACTCTTTATCAATTTTACCTGAATACAAACCCCTAGAAGACAATCTCTCTCTAGTCAATATTGCATTTAATAACAAAATTTAAAGTTAAGGTACAGATATTTAAATCGTAGCAACTGTAGACTGTCGCCGTTTCAGACTTACTTTACCAGTCTCATTCTTCCACATTGGATTTAATTGCTATTAAGGCTTCAAACTGAGTGATAACATAGTGACTGATAAAAATCAGATGAAAAACGAGCACAAGAAATCACGTAGTAAGTCTAAGGCAGTACCTTGAATTGCAAGTAAAGGACTTTATATAACTAGTGAAAGATTATGTCTTCTTGAAACTTGTAGCTAGAGGTAAAAATTGATCGTTTTAAGGTTGAAGATCACATCCTGAAAGGTATCAGAGTAATATTAGAAGAAGATTGAACAGTCTTTGGTCGGTACAGAACTTGAAGATTGCGAGGAAAATCGAAAGCATATCGAAACATAATAACTGGTTGCATTGCATAATGATTATCATATTTGGCAGGCCCGTAGGAAGCGGGGGGGCAGGGGGGCCCCCCCAATAATTTCCAGACAAAAATTTATAAATTTGTCCATATTTTGTGGAATTGGAAGGAAAAATCAGGTTGCGCAGCTTCACAATCCTTTTTTTGGATCAGACTACTGCACCTACTACACACACATTCCACCCCACCCCATACAGTTTGTCATTTGGGCTTTACCACCTGTTTGATTCAATTTACAATAAGAACTTGAAAGTTTGTTGTTATTTTTCTGTAAGAATTCACATTTAATTGTTGAAAGATTTGACAGGGAAGACTTTTTCAGGAAGCAATACTCTATGGAAAACAGTGTGAGAGGAAGCAGGAAAGTGAAAAACCTGTCCCCTTGTTTTGTTTTTGCTGTTATTTTATTAGTGGCTTCAAATTCACTGAATAAAACCTGTTCTAAAGCTACATCTCTCTCTTTCTCTTTCGCTTCGCTCTCTCCCATGGCGTTATCTTATACCTCTGTTCTCGAAGCATACGCAAATCTATAGGCTATTGAAGAAACAGCGCGACTAGATTAAACTAGAAATCTCACTCGCTATAAGCCATTGCAAAAAGACCATTGTGCATAAAGACAAACTTGAAGATTTGGACCTAATTGAGGTGGCGAACGAGTTTGTCGACCGCATTGACAGCAGAAAACAAGTTTTTGGAAAATTTTCAGACTTGGACAGGGTAAAGGAAGCTGAATTCCACCACGTTGGAACACAAACAGATGAGAAATTGACGACAGAATGCATTGACTGATTTATTTTGACATATTACTTTAACTTCTCAGATGATATATCTAATATTAACTTGGACAAATAACATAAACGGAAAACCTTGTAATAAGAAAAAATGGGCGTTTCCAGCAATGTAGAGGGCGTTGCCCTAATAATTTTTCTTGGGGGGCTACGCCCCAAACCCCTGAAGGCACGTGACGCCAAATCTTGCCCTCCCCCATCCCAAAAGCCCCGCTACGGGCCTGATATTTGGCAAAACATTAGTTGATATCATGTTTCGCAGATTTCAGGATTTTTTCGCCATCTTCAAGAAACATTGATTGCTTTCCAAACTTCAAGGGATGATATTATTCATACTTCATATATTATTTAAGGGCAATGTCTGCATTCGTAACATTGAAGGCGATTGAACGTTAAAGCTTTTGGACTGAAAGGTAGATGAATGAACCAACTATCTTTATATTCTCGAGCTTTTCAAATGATAAAAAGACTGGTTAGTCTGACAACATGAATAATAACATCAATTATCAATTATCAAGTGAGAAAATATATCAGCAAAATGGTGTGCAACTTAATTTTTGTATTGATTCTTAATTTTTATAGTTCAGTGTGCAAGGATTAGGGTAAGGTTTAAAAGTTTCTTGAATGTCTGCTACTGCTTGTTCTTTAGTTGCCTTCCTCTTTAGGGCTGTCAAGATCCTCTTGTGGAACTGCATCTTCCGATTCGTCATTAGGAGATTCTTCATCAGATTCAAGAAGCTTCAGAGATTCTTCCTCGATCGGATTTCCTTCTTCTTCAATCGGATTCTCCTCAGATTCATCATCAGGAGATTCTTCATCGGATTCAAGAAGTTTCAAAGATTCTTCCTCGATCGGATTTCCTTCCTCCTCAATCGGATTCTCTTCAGATGCGTCATCAGGAGATGCTTCATCAGACTCAAGAAGTTTTAGAGACTCTTCCTCGATCGGGTTTCCTTCTTCTTCAATCGGATTCCCTTCATCAGACTGACTTGCATCAGGAGATTCTTCACCAGATTCAAGAAGTTTAAGAGATTCTTCCTCGATTGGATTATCTTCACTTGGTTGGTCTTCAAATGGATGGTCTGGATGATCTTCATCTTCACCTTCGTCTTCAACTTGAGGTTCATCTTCATCGTCGAGGTCTTCTTCGAAATTCATGGCTTCCTCTTCAATTGGATTGCCTTCTTCGTTCATCTCGTCTTCTTGCTCGGGGTGCAACTCTTCGTCATCTTCGTCATTGAAACCGATGAATTCTTCATCTTCTGGAAGAGCATCTGTCAAGGCAGGGTCGTTTTCTTCGTCGAGCTGTTCGGGTGCGTCATCTGATTTGAGGATTTCTTCCAGCAGAGCATTTTCATCTGCTGGGATCTTTTCTGGAGATTCTAAATGGAAAATTAGGAGTTTTAGGAGCCTTCGCAGGCAGTTATTTTGCGCACGACCACATCGGTCACAAGAAGTAACAAGGAAAGGATTTTTCTCACATGAAAATTTCATAAAAACGAAGGAATCTTTATCCTTTTCATCAGAAGAAACTGAATCTTGTAGAAATGGCATTCTCATTCACACGGATCACCAATCTATGATCAAATCACTTTCTGCAGGAAATCTTGGCTACCATTTGACTGAAGTATTTGTAACAAATTGGAACCTACATCTTTTATGTTTCTCAGTCTCACGCATGTTGCTTAATAATAATTAATATATGCGGATCTCCTCTCTTCCCATCAGGAAGGAAGACTATTTCGGTTGGCTCTTGGTCTTTTCAGCCCATTCAAAAGCATTCCTTCCCCTTCTGTTCATCATTTTGACAAGAAATTTCAGTCAGAATCGGTCACTGTAAAAATACCACAAAATAACACCCGAGCACAATGTCTTTGACAGAGAGCCGTTCATCACTCAGCACTCACCTGTAGGAGATATCAACCGAGAAAACGTTTTCTTTGAACAACGTATATATTCTCTGTAATTCAATAACTTTTTTATGAATAAATCAATAATTGTACTAAGAATCGGAAAAGAATCGACGTTTCAAGCATAGCTTTTCGATAATTCTTTTCCGATTCTTAGAACAATTATTGATTTATTTATAAAAAAAATTATTGAATTACTCATTATATCAATGTACTACACGCTCAACGAATTTTTATATATATTCTCTGACCTGAGTTGCTTTGTTTTCGCTGCAGTTTTGGTCTAGTTGCAGTTATGCCCTTTCTATTTGCCATAGTTCGCTACACAGTTACAATGCTGAATATAAAGACCTCTTTATTCTTAGCTGGCTCTAGAGATCGACCAAAATTTCCAAACAAGAGAAAACAACTAAGATCACGTCGCCTCGGACTTTTCTTCCAACGAGGAAAAGCGACGGCTTCCTCGGCTCGCTTTTCTGGCCACGTCACATTACAGCATCTGGGAGAGGAACCTACGTTTTTCTTACAAAAAACCCACGAGATACTTTACATAATCCAATGTAATAATAAGTTAACGCGACGTACAAGAATAGCTTAAGTGATTTGATAAATATTCCGATTTGAATAAGCTACATAGCCAGATTATGAGAAAACTAAGCGTATCGGGCATAGCCCTTCGTCAGTAGTGACTAATGAATGACAAAGGGCTATGTCCGATACGTTTAGTTTTTCATAATCTTACTATTTAGCTTATGAATCTTTATGTAATTGACGAATAGTGTGTCGTGCCACCTCAGCATCAAATAAGATTTATAAATGATGCGAATGGTGAGGAAAATCGAAAACATAGCAAAGGCCAAAACATGATAACTACTGAAACATTTGCCTCTGAAAATCACCAAAGAAGTAAGGCAGAACAGTCTTTGATCAATACAGACCTTGAAGATGTCGAGGAAAATTGAAAACATAGCGAATCATAATTGCTACTGAAGCTCTGACACTCACCGTAGCAGTACCTCAGACTCGTCAGAAAGAGAACCCAAACGAAACCCAAAGAATTATCCTATTTTCCTTGTTGTCTTCAAGTTCTGCACCGAACAAATATCATTAGACTATTATTCTACAAATATACCATCATGATTTACTAAGACTAGATATGTAGTTTTTACTTGAAACCTTTGCATGTCTAATTGCATATATCATTGTTTATAATCTTTTCACTTACCGAAGTAATTACTCTCGCTTTTCGTGCGTCGCGCAATGTGCTAGGCCAGAAAAAGAAGGCATTCCATTATAGATATATATATTCATTTATCACAATTAACACTAACCTGGTACTGGAGCACTGAAAGCCAGAGAGGCTAGGCCAAAAAGCATCAGAATTGCCAACTTCATCTTGTATCGTTGTGTCTGCACGTCTTACACTTGCTGCTGCAGGTGAACTCTCCAGTTGAAGACTAGATGTTCGATTAATTCACATCTGGCTGCAACCACGTTTTATACCCTTGCAGGTGGCAGTGTCATTTGCATAAAACACAATAGACAAACGCTTACGATTTACTATCCCCTTTCAATGTCCCAATCCTCATGATAGACGTTTCTTGTTTATTAAAAATACATTATAATGTATTCACACAAAGCATGATGGGATTGGATCTGATGCAAGCATTTAATATGACGTCATTTGAATAGAACTCTTCTGCTATCCTCAATTAATTTTCATATGTCCGCACAAAGTATAATGGGATTCAATACCGGTCAAACATTTGGCATGACGTCACTCGAGAAGAGTGCAATTCTTTAGTAAAGGAGTAGCATTCCTGAAAGCGTACATTGCTTCTAGCGACAACAAAGGGAATTGCTTTGTGAGTTTGAAAGCAATTCATGCTTTGGGAATTAGCTACACATCATGTCGAGGCTAGGTTGTTTCTTAAGGAATTTTCATAGAGATTAGCAACGTAGTTGGGAAAGGAGATCCAATTGTTGCTTTTGCTCACAAGAATACAATGCTCATGGTAACTTGCTCTTCAGAACAAAACACATATTTGAAAACAGTGCTTAAGAGAAAATCAAATTATCCAAAAGAGATTCTGTGGATTATGTGGATTGAAATGGAGGAATCACGAAGATTTCCTGGTGAACCTTGCCGGTGACTTCTGTCAGCGTTGGAGACTGCGCTCAACTTTTGAGAAGAAATATAAAGATTTTGACGAAGAGTTAGTCATCTTTTCTACTACCGTAGCATAATTCTACTACAAGTGGCAGATTTGACACTACACACTATGACACTACTTTTTACTATACTCCATTACACTATACCCCGCTAAACACTTTACCCCGCTATACACTATACCCTGCTATACACTATACCCCCAATATACACTATAACCCAGTATACACTTTACCCAACTATACAGTACACCCCACTATACACACTATAACACCCTACCGCCTATAAATCTGTTTTATTTCATCCGCCTTGGTGGAATTCCCCTACAAGTCATACCCATCAAAAACCTATAATGAAGTGGGGCTAGCAGTGTTTAAACCACGTGATTTGATTTCCATGTGACGACACGTACGGACACCAAACGCCTTTAGCCAACACAACAGGCTAGACTCGATTGCAAGTGCCGGTAGTAAAAAAAGTAGGGTTTTATGAGTAAAAGGAAGTTTGCCAATATCCTTCAACAAGCAATAGTTAATCACAAAGCCCCTTTCAAACAGTAAAATTCAATATGACATGGAATTTCGCTGTTAAATGCTTACACAGCTGCCATTTTATATTGAGTGCGAATTCATTTTCCCTCAGCAGCTGCTCAGCTGTAGAAGCAGAGGACCGCTCGAGACAAAAGGGATGAACATATTGGCTGTAAGCAGATAAACTCTAAAACTCCAGGGATTAGGCCGACGTTGAATTTCCACCTTTCTTCGATCAATATTTATGAAGCTGAACCAACCAGTTTTCATCATGCAGGTGAAATACTGAATTTACGAGAAAAACTGGATTTGAGTATGAAGAGGAAGATTGGAAACTTAGTCGAACATAATAACTGCTGAAGCACTGACAATCATCAGAGTAATACTTTAGAACAGTCTTTGATCGGTTCAGACCACGAGAATATATACTAAAGCTCTGCGTCTGTCACTCATCAGGGTAGTACGTCATAGCTATATTTGATCACAATATTTGAGATGGTAGTTATATCATGATAAGCTTTGCTATTCAGTAGGGCAATGTTGCATGATAACAGTGATGACTATCATTTCAAGTATGGTGTCAGAAACAGCCTGGAGTGAAAGTATTTACTCTGTATTTGATTGGTACAGAACTCAAGGGCACTAATCGCAACAGTGCGTCATAACAGTACTTGATCGGTACCGAACGTTAGGATGACGAGGAAAATTGAAAACATAGCGAAAAATGACAACTACTGAAGTTTTGCGTCTGACACTCATCAAATAGTACGTCAGAACAGTCTTTGATCGGTTCAGGGGTTCAGAACTTGAGGACGGCGAGGAAAATCATAAAAATGTAAAACATAATAACTACTGAAGCTTTGCGTCGGACACTCATCAGAGTAGTACGTCAGAACATTATTTGATCAGGGTAGTAGAACTCTAGAATGGCGAAGAAAATCGGAAACATAGCGAACTACTGAAGCTTAGCGTTTTTCTTCATCAGAGTAGTACGTAGTAGTGTAAAAACAGGATTGGGATAAACTGATGTGCTTTAGAGTCAAAATCTGCATGCATAAAGAACTATTTTTGGAAAGTAATTTAGGGACTTTAAGACTGGACTAAGTGGAATTTTCCTCTAAGTGGAAGATCTGCTGTGCTTTCACTTAGAAGGAAATTGGGTATATGACAATGCTTCATTTAGAAAGAAAAAGCGAAAGCACTGTCATATAAGCAACTTCAGAATTAAGGAAATTTCCTTTCGAATAAAAGCACTGTCATATACGCAACTTCCACTTTGAAGGAAAATTCCTTATAAGTGAAGAGAGAGGTATTGCTTTTTTACTGTTTTACCACCATAATCAAAAACTTTTCTTCGAGACTTGAGAAATCTTTGAGCAATTATCCCGTAGTGGAAAAGAAACTTCATTGACTTGAATTTTTCATACATATTTTTATGCCAACAAATGCATTGGAAAATTATTATCATAGAGGTGTAGATTATATTGAAAATAGACTTTGGGGAGACTTTGCTCCTCGTCGAAGTACAAAATCCTCAAGAGTTTCCGTCTTCTCCCATTTTTGGCAGGAACTAATTTCGAAACTTTCTTAGGTATGAAAAACGCCGTACCGAAATTCTTAACCTTACGGCAAGTCGAGTACACTCTTTCTTTTTATAAGAATACTTAAAAATGTTCCTGAGCCTCAACTTTTCCATTGTTTATTCTTAAATTTCTATTATTCTTTGGCGATTTTGAGCCTTAATATTCTTATGAAATTGATTCTTATAAAGAAAAAAGAGTGTACTACTTTTTTATAAATTACTTTCTTACAGAAAGAAATGTGTAGGTTAGGGTAGCGATTTCAAACTGATAACCTGGTAACATATTGCCACGAGTCACATAGAGGTTTCTTCCATTCTTTTAAGAAATTATGCTAAATCTTGACGAATCTTGATACAAAAGTTTTTTTAGCTTTCAGCCAAATTATGCTGGGAAAAATTCCTTAGAAAATTTCTTAACATGAAATCCTTTTTTCCTTACTCCTTGTCTATATGCAAAACTCGAGGTTTCACTTTATAAACTAACACCCCTTGCAAAGTATTCCAGTAAAAAGTTTAGTAAAAACGTTAGAGAACCGTGCCAATGAATTGCAGCACTGAGCATTTTCAAATATCTTTCTAGTAAATAGAAAGTTTAATTCGATTCATATAAACTTCCATCTTCCTAGTACTCTGGTTTAGTACTCTGGCTAGTACTCTAAAACTTCCATCAAATCCTAGTACTCTGGTTTCTTATGGAAAGAAAATGAGTTTACCTTGGTATAATAAAAACTTTTCAGTTATTGCTGCCTTCACAAACTATTTGGAATCTTCATGTCTTAGACCATCACTGCTATATTTGATCAAGTTACCAAATTTACACTTAACAGATTCAAGAATAATTTTGAAAATGACAAACTAATCACGCACAGCCCAGTTAGCTCAGTCGGTAGAGCATCAGGCTTTTAACCTGAGGGTCGCGGGTTCGAGTCCCTCACTGGGCGTCATTTTTATCAATAACAATAATTTCTTGTCAAATTTCGAAATGGTATTTTTTATCTACACTCTTTTTTCTTTATAAGAATAAATTTTATAAGAATATCGAGGCTCAAATCGCCAAAGAACAATGGAAATTTAAGAATAAACAATGGAAAAGTTGAGGCTCAGGAAAATTTATTAAAATTAGGAAAAAATTATTTTGTTTTTTCCCAAATTTCACTATTTTCTCAAATCTAACTCAGAAATTCTTTGACAACTTATTTAATGCAGAATAGTTTAATAATCTTTGAGATTAATATGATCTATAACACATCTATTCAGTTTTAATTGTTTAACATATTTATTCATTTTTTAATTGTATAGGATTTTATTAAAATATTAATAAATAGGCCCATTTCATATTACAAATTTCATTTTCATATCATTTTTCAAATATTTATTTCTTGTAAATATTTATGCCGTTATGTTCTGTTCAAATTTTCAATTCAAATCTTGCAAAATGATTTCCGTAATAATTCAATCTATATGCGTGTAATAATTTTGTTTAACTTTAGCTTCAAACTTGTATATTCTTAACAGTTCATATCAAAAAAGAGGGCACTGGGCTCGAAAACCTTTATGGTTTATCTCAGTGTCCTTGACAACATATATTGTAATTTTATTAATATTTCAGTACTTTGTAATACAAATTATTTTTTATGTATACTTAGATATTTACCTGTAAGATTGTTGTTCAATTAAATGGATTTGATTTGATTTGATTTGATTTGATAATGTTATTATGTATCCTTATCATCATAGATTTATAAATATATCCAAAGATATCTAAATTAGCGAATACTAAGAAGAAAAAGACTCAAAGGACAAAACTCACAATCTCGACGAGCCTATTTTGTGGTAACCCATTCGTCAGAGGCTTTGAGATGGAGAATTTGTCTTTTCGAGTCTTTTTCTTCTTCTTAGTATACACGTTTTTTTTATAAGAAATAGGTTTATAAGAAACCTAGTACTAGAGCCCCAAAAATTTAAGAAACTTTTAGAACTACATCAATATCTTTAAGAAACTCCGAACTAAAATAAGGGGACTTTCTGGGCCGGAAAGTAACATGTCAACAATACATTTTGCTTGATTTAAGTTTGCAACACGTTTTATTTAGAGGAACATAGGATCTTGAGTCTACTTGTATTAGTAGGTGGGTTTCGCTTTAATACAAGAAATATGCGAGGGAAATTGCAAAATTTGATGTTAAGTGCGTATCTAAAAATAAGAAACTTTGAAGAAACTTTTAGTACTAGAAACTGGTGAAAAATTAAGAAACTTTTAGTACTAGGACCCAAGCTTGGTTTCTTATAAAAAAAACGTGTATAGCTCTACTTTATGTAATGAGCACTCTAATGGAAAAACTGATACGCAGACTTTGCAAATTAGTGAATATATGTAAGTATTTCATGAATATATCTTTAGATCTTTGGGGGCAATAAGGTGAATGAAAAATGGATTTGAACCCGGGATCACTGATTTGGTACATCAGGGCTCAACCCCGTCTTATGATTGAATCAACTCAGTTGGTAGATTGTTCCATAATGTTCATTGCAAGCAATTTATGGAAAAAGACTAATATCTTATAAAGCTCTTTATTTTCAAACCAATAATTGGTAATTTATTGATTAATGTTTTATTTTCAAAGCCAGAAGCTTTGCTTGCAATGTTTCCAATCAGTTCTTAAACCACTCATAAGGGGAGGGAGAATTCCACATTTAAAACAGAATATTACCCTAGAAAATTACCCTAAAAATCCTAAAAGTAGCATAGATTAATTGCACTTCATAAGCTTTTTTATCATCATACTTTTGTATTACACGTTTTTTTTATGAGAAACCTAGCTTGGGTCCTAGTACTAAAAGTTTCTTAATTTTTCACCAGTTTCTAGTACTAAAAGTTTCTTAAAAGTTTCTTATTTTTAGATACTCACTAAACATCAAATTTTGCACTTTTCCTTGCATATTTCTTGTATCAAAGTGAAACCCACCTACTAGTATAAGTAGACTCAACATCCTGTGTTCCTCTAATTAAAAACGTGTAGCAAACTTAAATCAAGCAAAATGTATTGTTGACATATCGCTTTCCGGCTCAGAAAGTCCTCTTATTTTTTTTGGGAGTTTCTTAAAGATATTGATGTAGTTCTAAAAGTTTCTTAAATTTTTGGGGCTCTAGTACTAGGTTTCTTATAAACCGGTTTCTTATAAAAAAAACGTGTATTCATTCACTTTTGGGAGTAATATTCAATCTTTAATATCTGGCCTAAGCTGGTACCCATTGCTTCCCTTGGGTCATGTAGAGTAAGTACCTACTTCTACAAGATATTTTATACATATACATCCTATTCTACTAATAAGAATCGATAAAAAATTGAACTGAAAAAACAAAATTTTGCATACGTATCCTTTGTTGATTTGCTACTGGTTTGGTTTTTCATCGACTTTAGTCCACGTGAAGTCAGATTGCTTGTCTCCTTGGTCCGGTATTTTCGTGTAGGTGAATTCTGGTGCTGATGCATTGGGACTAGCTCCTGTGATCGTCTCTGCATCATACCAATGAATATCAGGCTAAATGAGTTGGAAAATCAAAACAAAGTTAATTAGGAGCATTTTGAATAAAATGCAAAAGCATTATGATATCTGATGCAATGAAATCTATTAGAATCTACCTATCCGCAGTAATGTTACGAGATGTTAAAACCTAGTATGTAGGTAATTTAGTTTAGGTTAACACTCTTTTTTTGCTATAAGAACAATTTCATAAGAACACAAGCCTCAAAATTGGCCAAAACTTTAGAACAAGCTAAGAACAAACGGAGGCTGACCACTTTTGGCTCAATATGAAAATTTTACCAAATAACCACAAGACTGAGAAATAATCATAAAACAAGCTGATGTACAGCGCACAGATAATGTCAGATGGTTAGGAGAGTCAAAATTTTAAACTATCAACACTACCGATAGCAAAAAAGGCTTCACAATAATTGTAAAAGTAAGAACAATTTAAGAACATTTAAGGCTGAAAATAGAGGAATATTTAAGAACAGCCAGCTTCAAATCAAATTTACAGGTTCTTATACAAAAAAGAGTGTTACAAACTATCCTGCGAATGACCAGAGGTTTTATTTCAAACAGGTGCAGGACCCCTGGTTTAACGTCTCTTCCAAAGGACTGTGGAGTGAGTTTTTTAGACGATATTTTTAAGGTCACCCATCCAGAAGTTGACCTCGCACGCCCTAGCTTAGCTTCAACTGCACCTAGCGAACTACTTTAGCTGATCGACCACTCAGTCCACACTCGGCCACTTACCCTGAAAGGCTTAAGCCGCAGAACCATTCTTTCCTGGAGCAAATCTAGAGCAGCGAAAGTTGGGACAGCCGGGATATCTAGCAAATCAGGATCGTACAGATAGGCCTTTACCCTAACACAACTTTCCATAATCAATTCTAAAGACTTGAGTATTTCATGACTTGAGCAAGGATTGAACCAACGGTATTCATGAAACTACATTGCGAGTATTCAACTATCACACCACTGCTAAGTGGGCCTTTTCCAAGTCTGGCACCTTAAGGCCGCAAGAAAGCAGAGATTCGCATTGTAAAGAAATGCATAAGCTATAGATTTGGAAAGGCTGGAGAGACCAATCATGCTTCGTTTCCTAGTTCTGCTGATATGATTGTTAACTGTGAGTTCTCTGTTTTCTTGCTACTGAAGAAATCCTCACAGGAGTTTTAGGGGCGTGGGAGATGTGTGAGGCCCTCTGCGGAGGCCCCCCCAGAATTCCTGGGGAGCTGGAAATCGAACACGAGGGGTGAGGCTTTTTGGAAGAGGAACGAGAACAGGACGTTAAATAGACTCAGGTTTATGTTTTCAGTTTGGTAATCATTTCGTTAAGTTATAAGAATAATAGTGTTCGGACTGAACCTTCGTGTGATTATTTTGGTGTTCTGTCTGGAGCTCTTATGCAGGTAACAATTCTGGTGACCGCGACGTGACTTGAAACGAAACTGTAAGTAAGATTTTGCAATTTTATTATTATTCACGCCGTATTCTGAAGAAGACGAAAACAAGAAGAAATAAGAAGACTCGTTATTATATCATTCAAAGTCGTATTTTGAAAAGATGCAAACAAGAAGAAGAAGGAAGATCGTGGTGTAGTGTAAATATTTTGAATAAAAGAACTTAACTATTAACATTTGTTTACCACAGAAGTTTTTAGAAACTTGACTCATTCGTTTTGTCTTCTCTCTCGCTGCTTGCACGCAGAGGGGAAGCGCGTTTTGCTTTTCATTTCGCAAAATATCAAATTTCAAAATGACTGAAGAAATAGAAGATTTGCAACTCGAAATTCAAGGACTTTTATCCTGTCTGGATAGGGACGGAATGTACTGTGTGTGTGAAAAGTTACAGATCGAAAAAATCGAATTCGAGGGGAAGTCCCGTTTGTCCACGGTGAAAATTTTGATGAATGAAATTCAAAAACAATTAGATAAGTTACAAATAACAGAAAAAGCTACATTTTTGAAACAAATTATTGAAATAATAAACCCAAAAAATGAGGAAACCAAAACTGCAAGGGCTCGTTCTGATATTGACTGTGAAGAAAGACGCAGGGTAGACAGGGAATCTGAAGAAGCCCTAGGGAAACAATACGGGGATTCCGGGGCGACTGGAGTGCGCTTGGACCATAAAACAGGGAAGATGGGTGATGAGAAAGAAAACCCAGAACCAGGCCTGAATACCCTAAAATCAATTCTGAAAAGAGATTTTCGCATTTTGGGAACGATTGGATCTCAGGGATCAAGAGATCAATTATCATTTATAAGCCTAAGCAGACAGATCGAAACTGGGAAGGAAAAGGGCTATGCGGATAAAGAGATTATTGAGGCTATCATTAAATGCATTGCCCCAGGCCTACCTTTGAAAGACTACCTGGACGCAATGAGGGAAACAGGTCTCCCCACTGTTATTAAAATTATAAGGGCACACTACCAAGAAAAAAATGCAAGTGAACTTTGTGCAAGCCTTTCAAATTTAATACAAAAACCAAATGAGGAGCCACAAAATTTCCTCCTTCGAGCTTTAAACCTTAGAGAGAAAATTCTTTTTGCATCTAAACAAGAGGGCACTAAGTTAAAGTATGATGCTACCCAATGTCAGTCAATATTTCTGCATGCTTTAGAAACTGGACTCCTAAACAATAATTTGAGATCAAGAATGAGGGTATTTATTCAGCAACCGGATATCACAGATGCAGAACTTATAGCCCAATTAAATCTTGCAGAAGCCGAAGAATCAGAAAGGAACGCTAAATTGGGTATTGGACAAAAGGGAAAAGCCAAAATCTCTCAAATCCACGAAGGGGCATTAGAAAATTCAGCTGAAAGGGAAAACTCACAGAGCCCTGAAAATAGAGTAGCAGCCCCCCAAAAAAATAAACAACAAAAAGTCCCTTTTCATGAACAAGTTCTTTCGGAAATTAAAGCGCTTAAGGCAGATGTGACGTCATTAAGACAAGAAATGAACCGCAGCACAACGGAAAATCAGCAGGGGGCACGGGAGGAAAATTCCCCACAACCCCAAGGGAGAAACAGAGGCCCAAGGAAAAACAGAAGAGGGTGCAAGGAATGTTTCAAAAACGGACGAGGTGAAATGTGTTCCCATTGTTGGAAGTGCGGAAGTGCAGACCATTTCGCCTACCAATGCTCACAGGGTCAGGGAAACTACCCTCAGCTACTGCAACGGGACACCCAGTAGCTGGCAACATGAGACAGGAGTCCCACGTTTGTAACATTTGCGGTATAATTAAAGATGACATATTTACTTGTGGTGGATGCCTAAGCACCAAATATTGTAGTAAAAATTGTCAACGGAATGACTGGTCATATGATAAACCCCTCTGTGAAGCAATGCAAAAACATAAACAGTTGTATACCTCAGAAAGTTTGGGACTAGGTGACAGTAACGACCAAGGGGTGTATGTCAGTCATATTACACCTAAAGACAAGGGGAAAATTTCCAAACTAGTCGGAGCTAAATGTACGATAAGTGCTGTCATGAATGATATTAAGGTGGAAATACTGTTTGACACGGGTGCGCAAGTATCTGTTATCAGTGTAGAGCAACTTGCAAAATATTTTCCCAGGATTATGATTAGAGATGTAAAAACTTTACTTGGAGACGACATAGACCTTGAATTAATGACTGCAAACGGATCAAAACTTCCATACAAAGGATGGGTAAAAGTGGATTTTCGACTTTCTCAATCGGACGAGAGCTCAATAGAAGTTCCAATGTTAGTTACAGATTATAACCTGGAACACCCGATAATTGGATACAACGTAATAGAGGAAGTCATTAGAGAGAAAGGAGTAACAACAGATCTCGAAGGACTAGTATCTTTGTTGTTAGGCAGTTTCAAGCAAACATCACGTCAAGACCTCGGTACATTAGTAAATCTGATTAATGCATCCTTAGAGGAAACTCCAAGTATCGTGAAAACTGGAAAGGGTGATATTACTGTGAGAAAAGGCGAGGCTGTAAGGCTTCCATGTCGCTGTAACATCGGTTTAGTGGAAAGACAGACTCCTGTGCTTTTTGAACCTGATATAGATGCTCAAGTACCTTCAGGACTAGAAATTTGTCCCTCTACTGAAATGTTAAAAAGAGGAAGTTGTAATAAAATATATGTGCAAGCTATTAACAACACAGCTCATGACATCACCTTAAAGGGACGTACGGCGCTAGGCACGTTAGAGTTAGTGAGATCGATAACTCCAGCGGAAGTGAGACAAAAAGAGATTCAAACTAAGCAAAACATTCAGACAACGGAAACAGCAGAAGATAAGAACCAAAACTCTGCACGAATCAATATGATTGAGAACTTTGTGGAGGAGCTTGTTCCTAATGTTTCCTTAGGAGAGCTGACAGAAGAGCAGAAGCAAAAGGCAAAACGTATGTTATATGAAGAAAGAGATGTCTTTTGTGTTGACAAAGATGACATTGGAAGTGCTGAAGGGTTGAGGCTTAAGTTAAATCTGACAGATGGGGAGCCGGTGGCGAAACACTACATTGCTGTACCAAGACCATTGTATACAGAACTCAAGCAGTATGTCGAAGATCTCTTGAACCGCGGATTTATTACAAAATCAAGATCACCGTATAGCAGTTGCTGTGTCATCGTAAGAAAAAAGGATGGCTCGATGAGATTGTGTATTGACTATCGAGAGCTGAACAACAAAACTTATGCAGACTCCCACCCAATCCCTAGGATTCAAGATACACTGGACAGCCTCTCAGGACAAAAATGGTTCTCCACCATCGACCAAGGCAAAGCATACCATCAGGGGTACATGGATCCAGAAAGTCGTCCGTTGACCGCATTTGTAACACCATGGGGGCTCTATGAATGGATCCGCATCCCCATGGGATTAAAGAATGCACCAGCAGAATTTCAACGATTCATGGAAGACGTGCTGGATGAATATCGAGACAAGATCTGTGCCCCATATCTAGACGACGTAATAGTCTATTCGGCATCGTTCGATGAGCATGTAGAACATGTACGTCTCGTTTTAAAGAGATTAAAAGAGAACGGAATAAAACTCAAAGCTAAAAAGTGTAATCTGTTCAAACGAGAAGTAGTATACCTAGGTCGAATAGTATCTGAGGAAGGGTATCGGATCGATTTGGAGAATATTAAACCAATTTTAAAGCTAAAAGATATGATACCTAGGACAGTCGGAGAAGTAAGACATTTAACAGGACTACTAGGTTACTATCGGCGCTACATAGAACATTTCTCCCGTATTGCCAAGCCAATCTATGATCTGCTGAAAAACAACACCGAAACAAAAACGCAGATGGTGAATCGAGGAAAATTTCATCAGCCAAAGAAGAAAACAAACCAAGTCAGTTCGAAATGTCCCATTGTGTGGCAAGACACACACAGAGAAGCACTGACATCTATCATCAGTCAGTTAACAAGTCCACCAGTGATGGCCTATCCGGACTATACACAGCCTTTTGTCCTACATACGGATGCTTCGCAGGATGGGTTAGGAGCTGTTCTTTATCAGAGACAGTCAGGAAAAATGCGCGTCATTGGTTTCGCCTCTAGAACACTAACGCCAGCAGAAAAGAATTATCACTTACACTCGGGCAAGTTAGAATTCTTGGCTCTAAAGTGGGCCATCACAGAACAATTTCGAGACTATCTATTCTACGCCAAACACTTCACTGTCTATACAGACAATAATCCTCTGACGTATGTACTAACGACCGCAAAGCTAAATGCTACAGGTCACAGATGGGTGGCATCGCTTGCTGATTTCAACTTTACCTTGAAATATCGGCCAGGCCATGCAAATACAGATGCGGACTTTTTGTCCCGGATGCCCACAGACATTGACAAATTAATTCAGGAGTGCAGTGAGGAAGTGAAGGAAAGTGATGTTAAGTTGACAGTGGATACTGTTAATGTCGTTGAAAAGAAGGACTTGAGCTGGGTAACTGCTGTTTCTACAAATGCTGACGTATTAACACTGTTGGATGCACCTTCAAAGGGCCAATATACACCTATGCCCCTTGAAAACATCAGAAAAGCACAAGAGAGCGACCCAGTAATAGCACCTGTGCTAAAGCATAAGCTTAGTGGTGAGCGTCCAAGTATTCGCGAGAGAGCAGGAGAGTCAAATACGACAAAGTTGCTTATGCATGAGTGGAACAATTTGACCATTAAGGACCAAACCCTTTACAGGAAAACTACCCAGAGACAACAACTCGTCCTTCCTTCTCGATACCATAAGCTGGTCTTACAACATTTGCATGACAATATGGGCCACCTAGGCACAGAAAGAGTTACGGAGCTAGCGAGAGAGCGATTTTACTGGCCTCACATGGCTGCTGACATCGAACATTACGTGACAAAAGTTTGTGCCTGTTTGAAACGGAAGAAACCTCATTTGCCACCAAGAGCTCCAGCGCGTAGTATTGAAACAAGTCAGCCTTTCGAAATGATCTCGATCGACTTTGTTCATCTTGAAAGAAGTGTCGGGGGGTACGAGTATATTCTAACTGTAATCGATCACTTTACTAGGTATGCTCAAGCTTACCCTACAACAAACAAATCCGCCAGGACAGCAGCAGAAAAGGTGTTTAATGACTTTATCTTGAGATTCGGGTTTCCTAGTCGGATTCATCATGATCAGGGTCCAGAGTTTGAAAACCAGCTTTTTCATAACCTGGAACAGCTTACGGGAATCAACAGGAGTCGTACAACACCATACCACCCGATGGGCAACGCCCAGTGTGAGCGATTCAATCAAACTCTACTGTCCATGTTAAGAAGCATGTCTGACGGTCAGAAATCTCGATGGAAGGAACATGTCAACAAAATGTGTTTTGCCTACAACTGTACTCGAAACGACAGTACTGGATTCTCCCCATTCGAGTTACTATTCGGTCGAAAACCTCGCTTACCAATCGATATCATCTTCGGTCAAACAAATATATCTACCTGCAAATCATATCCTGAGTATATAAAGCATTATAAGGAGGCAATGAAAGAAGCCTATGATATTGCAGCAGAGAAAGCAGGAATAGTTACCGCTGCAGGGAGAGACGTGTACAATAAGAAAGTGCGTACTTCTGATCTCAAACCAGGTGACCGAGTACTCGTCAAGAACGTATTAGAGAGAGGAGGACCAGGAAAACTTCGTTCATTTTGGGAGGACAAGATCTACGTCGTTCTGAATCGCAAGAATCCTTTAAATGCTGTTTACGAGGTACGGCCAGAGTCGCAACCCGGTAGAACACGAGTTCTACATCGCAATCTGTTGCTCCCATGTCCCTTCTTGCCTTGTGAAGAAGATCTTGGTAGACAGTCGATCAAAGCAAGGAAGACTCAGAACAACCACACAGCTACGAATGAAGTACAACCGTCCGTGACAGCGAATGAGTGTACTGTGGAGGACTCGGATGACCTACCGTCTTTCTCACCCCAACAACTTCAACAAGCGGGACAACATTTCACGCCCAGGGTTGATGTTGAATCAGAAACAACAGCAGAATCATCAGCATCGCCTGTCGACGACGGAAACGAATCTACTCAGCCAGAAACGGATCTACCTTTTGACGAAGATCAGCATGACATTACTCAGCCAGAAACGGACCTACCTATCACACCTTCGCTGGAAAATTCTCCTCCTAGACCTACTTACCCACATCGACAACGTCATCAACCAACGAGATTCGCCTATTACGATTTCGGTAGACCGTTTGATAGTCAACCAGAACTAAATCACGTACATATCCGACCGCCATCATTTGCTGCTAATTGCTTCCCTCCCGGAACTGGACCGCGTCCTTTCTTCCCGAGTCAAATCTCGCCATATCAAGGATACGTTGGACAATATTTGCCGTATTTCGTTAGGCCAGGACCTGTTGTATATAGCCATTAGACTTTTGAATACTTTTCAAACTCTTTTTTACTCGCCAACATATGAATTTACAAAAAAAAATCTTCAGTACCGAACCATACGAAGATGCAGTATCTTCAGTTAAATATCATTGCATATTAATTCAGTTACCACAAGAATCGAATCAGAGAAAGCTGCGCAGCTGAGTTAGCACGTCGAGAGATTATTGTGACAGTGATACATTTATGGAAATTAATTCGGCGCCTTTAGTTCCATCTTGTAGTCATTGGCAGAGAAATATTTGGTAACTGTTTACGTTTTCCAGGAGAATTATCGTCGGATAACCGAAATCGAACTGAAATGTCAAGAGTGACATTTAACTTTGTAGGGGGAGAGTGTGAGGCCCTCTGCGGAGGCCCCCCCCAGAATTCCTGGCGAGCTGGAAATCGAACACGAGGGGTGAGGCTTTTTGGAAGAGGAACGAGAACAGGACGTTAAATAGACTCAGGTTTATGTTTTCAGTTTGGTAATCATTTCGTTAAGTTATAAGAATAATAGTGTTCGGACTGAACCTTCGTGTGATTATTTTGGTGTTCTGTCTGGAGCTCTTATGCAGGTAACAGATGCTCAATTATCGTCAGGGACACATGAAATTTCCAAATTATCTAAGAGAGCTGGGAGCCTAGTTTAACATCTTAAGGATCAGACAAATCCCGCTTTCACTTCAATGGGATTTTATTGCTTTAATAATAAGTCTGTTCGAGTCGAATCGAGTTCTGCTATGATGCTTTTTGACCATCGCAAAATGATAGGATATTAACAAGTAGCAGGAGTTTTAGGGAGCAAAGCAAAATATCTTTAGAGATCAGAGAGGGGAAGCAAGATGTTGGGGATCAAGAGAGCATATAGAAAATATATTTTGGGAAGCAATTTAATTTATCTATGGGGATCAAAGGAGGAAATTTAAAATTCGAGGGAGCATTTCCCTTGGAGGGGCTCACTAAATGAGCCAGAACTGGAGCAATGGTAACTGTATGCAGTTAAAAACAAAAACTATTAACTTACTATTTTCGGTTTCTTGATATTGTCAGCTTCGTATCCTATCAGGCCATCAACAACTTTAGCAGCAGTGTCAATTTGAGCCACGTAAAATGGCGCAGAGTCCAGCACTCCCTTTCCACAACCAAGTTTCTTGGCTCGCTTCCAAACGATCTGACTGAAGCAGTAGACTGAGTTGCCATCTCTTGATTTCTTCGTGTTCCAGTCAATGTGAATTTCTTGGTCGTGCCAGTCCTGAATAACAAAAAGAGATTTCTAAATGGACTCGATGGTTTCGAACCTAGGACCCTTTGATCAAGGGTTAAGTGATTTAACCCCTCGGCCATCCCTACACAATGTACTTCTTTATGAATATATGTATTGCAGAGCTTGCAGTTGTATTTGTCACGCTTCCGATACTTGGTAGTACCTTTGGCTTTGGCAGCACAAAATAACGACAAAACTGTGAAACATAGTGAAACAGAAAATTACATCATTCAAACCTTGATGACGTCCTTCCATGTTGGGTAAAGACTGCCCCAAGCCCAGCACTCTCCTCCCCCACTCCTTGTCCAGCTAGAAGGTCCGACAGTGAAGTTGTTGTCTGCCCACTCCTGCGCCTGTTGGTTCAGTTCATCGCTCAAAACAAGTGGAGCAATCTGGTGGTTCTCACGATATTTGTTGTGGAGAGCCAAACATTCTTTCTGACAAGTAGAATCACAATCTACGACAAACTAAAGCAAGTAAGTTAGGCATGCATTGCAAATAGATTGACAAATTGTGGAAATGTATCATATTGATTTTAAGAGTACCCTAGATTCAATCGAGATCATTTGTAATAGCAATGGAGTATGGTGCAGAAAAATCGGAGACATAGCGAAATATTATAACTACTGAATCTTGACGTCTGACACTCATCAGAGTAATACGTCAGAAAGAGAATGAAAATGAAACCTAACGAATTATAAATGAAACATAATAACTGCTGAAACTTAGCGTCTGACACTCATCAAAGTAATACAGAACAAAATCTAACGAATTATTATACCAAGATCTGGATCGAAATTGGGTAAAGAGAAAGAGGGTAAATTTATCATACCCTATATTAGCAACCAATAGAAATAGTAGAAGGCATAAACAGCAACAACAACAACAAAAAGCAACAACAGCAACAAACACTTTTAAGTTACAAACATACCTGCGTCCACCAAGTGTTTTGTTAGGCCAAGCAGCACAGCTATCGAAATTAACTTTCCAATACCAGCCATAAAAAGAAATAATCAAAACATATTATACTACTTTTTCACACTCTGAACATTCCCCTTTTGAAGGTCACTGTCATCGAAAATTGCTGAAAATTACAGCAAAGCTTTTCTATTTTGAAATACATCGACACCACTTTGACCGGTCATTTTGTTATGAATAATAAATTCGTGAGCAAAGATCAGATTTTATAAACCTTATACTTTACAGGTATGAATGAATCGATTATACACCGTTTATCATGACGGTGAGGTAGTTGGAGACAAAGCGAAACATGATAACTACTAAACCTTTGCATCTGACACTCATCAGAGTAGTACATCAGAACAGTCTTTAATCGGTACAGAACAAGGGGATGGTGAAGAGAATTGGAAACATAGTGAAACATAATAACTACTAAACCTTGTGTCTGACACTCATCCGAGTAGTACGTCAGAACGATCTTCGATCGTTAAAGAAATTTAGAATGGCTAGGGAAATAGGAAACATGGCCAAAAATCACAGCTACTAGAAATATTTGCATCTGACACTCATTAGAGTAGTATGTCAGAAAGAGAACGGAAACGAAACCTTAAGAATTATTATAACCAGATGTGCATCCAAATTGGCTAATCAGAAAAGAGTTGAATGAAACATAATCAATCAAAGCTTTTTGTCTGACACTCGGCAGTAGGGCAAGCAGGCATCCATATTCGTTAATGCAAGTTCGATGATATGAAGTGTAAAGCTGATGGTAAGCTGCAGATTGTGGCCTCAGAACTGATATGCTTCAAAGAATATCCTGGGTACTATACTGGGTACAGCTGAGTTGGCTCAGGACTATTACGACAAACACCAAAAAAATCATAATATGAAAACCCTTGAAGTGCAATCAGACTGGCTAAATTTCCTTTGAAATGATTCCTATTAGTGACTTTTCAAAAGCATGTGTGTGTGCTAATACCTTAGTTTATAGAAGATGATGGTTTAGAAACCTATCGTTGTATCCTTTTGTGCAAGTTTTTCAAAATTTAGAGTGCACAGTTTATTGTTTTGCTATTGTTTCAGCCCACAAGGTCATGGTTGAGCGAATAGACCAAAACGCTTCTTTAGGCTCTCCACCCAGAGATATTCGTTATTTAAATTTGTTTAACAATATTCAGCATGATATTTATGAAGACAATCCTCAAATGTTAAATTTGAACAGTCAAGAGAAAGAATAGGGCATACGTTATGCACTTTCAGGTACTGACCGACATCAAATGTGAGACAAAGACGTACAACAATAGGTTCCCGAATCATCCATCTCTATAAACTATGCTAATACCCAGAAATATCGGAAACATAGTGAAACGAACACATAGATTACTTAAGCTTTTCGTCTGACACTAAACAGAGTAATACGTCAGAAAGAGAACGAAACAGAAACCTAACTGATTTATATATCCAGATGTGGAGCAAAATAGGCCAATCAGAAAAGAGTTAATGATTGGTATGGTTTAGATGTCATGACGAAATGAGTGTCAGACAAAAAGCTTAAGTAATCTATGCGTTCGTTTCACCATGTTTACGATATTTCTGGTAATACTGAAGTTCTGTACCATACAAAGACTTAATCACTGCCATGAAATATGACGTGAAAGCGAAAGAGTGCTTGATATGCAGAATCATGCCCTTTATGCCACCCACCTTTTAAAAAAACAGTTGCATTGTCCCTTATTCTTCAAAGTCTCTCAGTGTTAAGCTGAATCATAGAGGTTCCTAAATGCGGGTTTTTAGCTACTGCAATGCATATGAATTGTCAATGCAAGCGTAGACGTATGCAAAAGAGTAATAATAGAGAGAAATGTGACCTCACGAAAATCAATTTTTAGAATTTCACGGATAATCATTCCATAGTCTGAAAAACATTCAAAATAACAACGTGTGAACGTAAAATCACAATTTATCTTGAATATTGACTGAGATATGACAATTTGAATGTCAGAAGTTGCCAGTCAAAGCCCTTCATTTTTCGACTGGTTCATGATTTTTAGAACCAGCCGAAAATTATTGTGATTTTACATTGAAAGTCAATTTTTCAAATGATAATATCTTAGTCAATTAAAAGATAAAATTGTGATTTCACATTCATATAATGTTATCTTTGGCATTCTTTGATATTGTGGAATTTAATTTGGGAAATTCTAACAATAAATTTCTATGACGTCATTCTCTATATGGAGACATTAAACAGAAATTGTGGTCAGGCCACGTCTACACGGATACGTTTTCATAAAGCTGCGTTTTCATATCAATGAAAACGAATAAAAAGTTTTTCGTCTACACGATCGTTTTCACAATATCCTTTCCGTCTACACGAAAACGATGAAAACGCAAAAATTTGCGCAGGCGCATGTTTAGCTTGTTTAATAAGAATTTTACAGCCACAGGGCACAGAGGGTACAGCCACATGCCTGCATTTTGGCGCCATAACTGCACTGCAGCACATTGACCGATCAATATGGCGAGGCAGACTAAGAAAGACAATAATTTCGTATGGACAGACGACGAAGCTGAACTGCTGCTGAAAGTGGCAATCGACTATAAGACAGCTAAAGCAGCGGACAGTATTGACTGGGAGTCAATACAAAAAAAATACAACGATATCACCGATCTTTTCAAATCCAAGCTGCCAGCAACAGATGAGGATGCCCAGGCTATTGGGAAAGACTACCCACATAAGGCAGAAGAAATTGAAAAAGGTACAATAACTTCAAAATTCAAATCAATTAGAGTTAAATACAAGCATGCAGTTGACTCAGGCAGAAAAAGTGGCCATGGCAGAGTTGTTCATATATTTTTTGAACTTTGTGAAACACTCTGGGGTGGTTCCCCTGCCACAGTCCAAATAAATTCTGGCATTGAGACAACAGACATGAATCAACCCGACTTCAGCACACAAGAGGTTAGTCCTTCCGGTTCTCTAAACATTACCGAAGGTGCCAGTGGTGTGGAAGGTGCCAGTGGTGTGGAAGTACCAGATTTTCTACTATCAACACCAATCTGTCATCGAAGAGATTTGCTTGCAGAAAAATTGAGGGGTTACAAACAAGACAAACTAAAGCGTAAATTGTCAGCAGAAAATCAAATTTCAGAGTATCAAAGGGAAGACATACGGATTAAAAGAAGAGTAATGGAAGAAATGGAAAAAGTGGACAAAGAAAATGCAGAAATGATGCAAACATTAACTGGAAACATGAATGTTTTGGCAACTGCAATTACAGAAGGGTTTGCAATGCTTAGAGATGTTCTGATGCCAAACAAGAATCATGGAAATATTCAAGCACATCAACATCAATTTGGAGCTCAACCAATGCAGAACAATAGCAGAAACATGCAAAATACTAGGAATATGCAAGTACCCCATTACCAAGCCCAGACGTATGGTTATTCAGAAGGTTCAATGGCACAACATAGTCACCATTACAGAAGAGCAGTTGAAGATGAGAATGATGAACTTGAACTTTTTTAATTGAACAGAAAACTTTTAGCAGTAACTACTTTTAACAGAAACTAATAACTAGCACAACAAAATTGTGAATCAAACTGTAGAGTCATCAAAGGGGCTGTAATTCAAACTTGCAATATTGTCATCTCTCAAGTTTATTGAATCCAACATATATGTAGAGCTTTGTTCTTATGGGTCAAGGAATTTTGTTAATTCTCTTCTTACTCTTTTCCCCTCAAGCTCATTACAGTCAGTTCTAAAGCTGTTAGATGTAGTAGGTGGTTGGGAATCTCTTTCATATGAAATTGCTGAAGAAAGTTCCATTTCATTAATTTTCTCCCCATGTTCTTCACAGTAATTATGTAGAACAAAGCATGCATATATAACAAATGGCAATTCATCAATGTTGATATCCATTGCTCTTCTCAGTGCTGCGAATCTTGCCTTTAAGCGACCAAAGGTACATTCTATAACCATCCTTGCTCCACATAATTTCAGTCCATAATATTGTTCTTGTTGAGTAGCACCTCCATTAGTATACTCCTTCATCAAGTAGGGCATTAGGGGGTATGCTGGATCTCCCAATAAGAAAACTGGGATCGGTTGTCCATCAGGGGTGATTTGCTTCCTACAAGGAGGTACTTTTCCAGTTTTCAGACTTCCATTTACAGAAGAATTAGCAAATATTCGTGCATCATGTACACTACCTGGCCATTTTACAACTACATCAAGGAAACGGTATCTATAGTCACAGATTGCTTGAACATTTAAAGAGAAAGAACTCTTTCTGTTCATGTAGTCAGTTGAGCTACCCGGTGGCTGTTTGATCATAATGTGCGTACCATCGATTGCTCCAAGGCATTGTGGTATGCCATGTTGACGGTGAAATTGCGAAGTAAGCTTCTCTACATCAGCACAGGTATATGGTAATTTGAGGTACCTTGGTCCTAAAACATTCGATATCGCGTAGCAAACACGCCTGATTATATTAGAAATGACTGAGCGCGAAAGACCAAAAGCATTGGCAGTTTTACGATGACGCCCCTCGTCACTCAGGTAGAGTACTGTCGCCATGGATGGGCCACTTTTTGAAAATCAGCATTAGGGACTGCATCCAGAAAAAACTAAGTTTTCGGGTACTTGGGCCTAGTTTATTCGGAAAAAGGGCTTTAATATTGTTGCTCATGCTATTTTGGTCATTATCTTTGTTTTGTTTGTTTATAAATGCTTAACAAACTCGAGAAGAAAATATTCAAAACGCTTCACCTGAATTTGAAGTCTAAGTATCGTCAACATTTGTTGTTATTGTTGTGAATTGCAGTTTTTGTTTTATCGATTTTCTCCTATTATTCTAAGCAAAAGCAAATAGTTTTCTTCCAACTTTGCTTCTACCAGCCTTGGTTGTTCACAAATTACGAAGACTTCCGGTGAATTCATGCTCACATTTTCGCAAGAGTTTAACTTTTATGAACAATCCCTGATCGGCCAACGTCGCCATGGATGGGCCACCTGTGAGCAAAACCATTGTCCACAAGTGGTTCATATCATGTGACAATCGCTCAAAGAGATTTATCTGCGCTCTGCGGCTCGCTCAAAAATATGCGGCGTACTGCGGAGGTGCACCGGTTATTTTGGTGCGGCCCATCCATGGCGATGGCCTAAAATATCGACGAAAAAATTGCATCTCATATTAATGGCTCGTGTGAAACGAAAAGGAAGCGAAGTTGATTTATTTTATGTCAATGTTTTAAGAAGAGATAGAGATACATTTTCACAGAATTGTTTTTGGCTAAGGTATTTTAGTTGTGTAAGACAATGCTGTTTAATAAAAAGTGGCCCATCCATGGCGACAGTACTCTAGTATAGCGTAGCAGCAACCTGTGTTTCAACTGCAACGGGAGCTCTCATGTTTGTGACTTGTTTCTCGAGAAATGGTTCCAGCTCTTCAACAAGACGGTAGAAAGAGTCTTTATCCATACGAAAATTTTCTCTCCATTCCTCATCAATAACTTTACCATCTACAAAGTTTTGCCACCATGCTGCCGTACGACCAGGCCTAACCCAGAAAAAAAACCCAGAAACGAGCTTTTGCTTTTGTTACTCTAGAGGGTTTGTGCATGATGTGAACTGGGCTCAGTAACATATTTATCAATCTTCTTTTTCTTTGCAGTGTCATCATGTTGCTTAGGCACAGCAACAAATTATTTAATTGATACACTGTTATCAAATGCGAGAGCAGCGACAAAATCACAGCTACTTTTGCGTCCATTTTGCAATTTTGCCCGCCAAAAATACGTTGTTGTTGCTGCATCGTTTTCAGATTTTTCCGTTTTCGGCGTCTACACGAGAGAATTGCGTTTTCAAAAAGTTGCGTTTTCAAATAATTCCACTCTGGAAACCGTTTTCATATTTTTGCGTTTTCAGTCGCAGATTTACCGGTGTCGTGTAGACGGGAGGTGAAAACGCAAACATTTTTTTGCGTTTTCATTTGAAAACGTATCCGTGTAGACGGGGCCTCAGTATTGACACTCTGAGGGCTTCCTATTGTGGCTAAATTCAACAGCGAGCATGTACCAGTAAAATCTTGTGCAGTAATAGAGCAGCCTAAAATTTGGGTCATAGGTTATGTGACATGTTTTCAACAAAGCATGGGTCACGTGGTATGTCACATATTTCAACAAAACAATGCTTGTAAATCATTCAGATTTGGCATACAATTATCTAAAAATTGCTCACACCCAGCTGGGAGTATGAAATAATTAGTCGTTTCCATTCACAAGTTCTCCACATCATCTCCTGCTATCAGATGCTTCAAGTTTTCAAGCTTCTGCTCAGAGTATTGACGGGTTTATTCTGATCTTGTTGATTCGAAGAACAGTAAGTTCCTGACGATGACCTGAAAAAATTGGAGAAATATAGAAAATAAAATTTTTCTTATTAAAATATCACTCATGGACTAGTCATTGAAAATCTGTTGGGTAGACTAGAGAATTTAAGGTGGCATCAAACAATTTATGAAACAACTACAAGAGCGTGAACAAGATCAGTCCAGTATATCTGCAAAAACGAATCAAATTAGCAAGAGAAATTCATTCGAGAACAACAAGATCTGCGTTGTCAAAGAAAATTTTTATTGAGAAAAGAAACACTAAGTCAGAGGCTTAACTGTTCACAACAAGGGTAGCAAGTTTATGGAATTCGTTACCATATGAATTGACTTCTTTAGATAGCTTTTTAAGATTTAAAATTAGTATAGAAGACTATTATCGAGATAAAAACTGAACATATTTACTGGTTAAAGAACTTTCATTCGTTTATTTAAGAGTTTTACAGGTACACTTCAGTCATTTTCAATTTTTATGTTCTTTTTAACTTTTTGTTGTCAGTGGGCCCTTTTGTAAAGAACTGGTTTCACCGGTTATCAAAGGCTACCCACTTTAAACATGATGTATTATTATTATTAAAAACTGAAAGCGATACAAAAATAGCAGGTTGTTTAGCCATGCATTAACTAGTCATTAAAAATCTGCTTGGTGGACCTTGAGGAAACTAAGGAGGTACAAAAACCTTCAAGACTTTCCTTCAAGATTTAAAGTTTATCTTCTTTGTTGGCTATGTGGTTAGATCAATCAACTCTTGTTTTAAGGATCAGAACAAGAATGATGAGAGAATTTTCCAGCTCTATATGATTCCAGGGAAATGTGCAAAAGGAATAATTAGGTATGGTCACATCACAAAGATCAAAAGGTACAGTTACATCCAATAGAAGGAGAAGTAGAACATTACTCCATTAGTCTACCTATTCACTGGACTCTTTGTGCTTTGCGGACTATACGATACCATAAAAAGATACAGTAGTAAGTGCATTGGACAATCAAATATCTGCGCATTGCTCAAATAGTCTACCTATCCAATGGGCTCATTTTGCTTTGCACATAAGCCAATACATTACTAAGATAATCCACGTATTTGCCTATCAACTATAAATGTACTACTTTCATTAGACTAACTACTCAGCGGACCCCTTGTACTTTATGCACAAACCAATACCTTGCAAAGACAATAACTGATTTATATATAAACTAGAAGTCCAAATGCTATAAACCCCACCTCATTTTCATGAAACATGTTTTTACCCTATGCACATCACTCAAGGGATCTACCATGGGCATTAGGAAATTTCAAACACATACCCCTCCATTTCTTCCAATTCTTTCTTCGCTTCTTCTTGAAAACAATAAGTTTTCTGCCTTTAGGCTTCTCCAGCACTGTTGCTTCTATGTGTACTTCCTGTGAGCTAAAACAAAATAATCAGATTCATTAGAAGATTTAGAAAATACTCAACAGGTCAGTGGATAAGAAAAGTCTACAAACAAAATTTATGGATCAAAATTTCGTACATGAATTTTGGACTCTGTCTACATCGAAAGCATGGATCGCATGCTGTGTAGATAGAAAAAGTTTCCCCAACCAGGCCCTTTCCATAACAGTTCATTGTTTGTGTTACAGTTCATTGTTTGTGTCAAAGTTCATTGTTCGTGTCACAGTCCATTGTTCGTGTTACAGTTCATTGTTTGTGTCACAGTTCATTGTTTGTGTCACAGTTCCTTGTTCGTGTTACAGTTCATTGTTTGTGTCACAGTTCATTGTTCGTGTCACTGTTCATTGTTCATGTTACAGTTCATTGTTTGTGTTACAGTTCATTGTTTGTGTCAAAGTTCATTGTTCGTGTCACAGTTCATTGTTTGTGTCACAGTTCATTGTTTGTGTCACAGTTCATTGTTTGTGTCACAGTTCCTTGTTCGTGTTACAGTTCATTGTTTGTGTCACAGTTCATTGTTCGTGTCACTGTTCATTGTTCATGTTACAGTTCATTGTTTGTGTCACAGTTCATTGTTTGTGTCAAAGTTCATTGTTCGTGTTACAGTTCATTGTTTGTGTCACAGTTCATTGTTCGTGTCACTGTTCATTGTTCATGTTACAGTTCATTGTTTGTGTTACAGTTCATTGTTTGTGTCAAAGTTCATTGTTCGTGTCACAGTCCATTGTTCGTGTTACAGTTCATTGTTTGTGTCACAGTTCATTGTTTGTGTCACAGTTCCTTGTTCGTGTTACAGTTCATTGTTTGTGTCACAGTTCATTGTTCGTGTCACTGTTCATTGTTCATGTTACAGTTCATTGTTTGTGTTACAGTTCATTGTTTGTGTCAAAGTTCATTGTTCGTGTCACAGTTCATTGTTTGTGTCACAGTTCATTGTTTGTGTCACAGTTCATTGTTTGTGTCACAGTTCCTTGTTCGTGTTACAGTTCATTGTTTGTGTCACAGTTCATTGTTCGTGTCACTGTTCATTGTTCATGTTACAGTTCATTGTTTGTGTCACAGTTCATTGTTCGTGTCACTGTTCATTGTTCATGTTACAGTTCATTGTTTGTGTCACAGTTCATTGTTTGTGTCACAGTTCATTGTTTGTGTCACAGTTCCTTGTTCGTGTTACAGTTCATTGTTTGTGTCACAGTTCATTGTTCGTGTCACTGTTCATTGTTCATGTTACAGTTCATTGTTTGTGTCACAGTTCATTGTTCGTGTCACAGTTCATTATTCATGTTACAGTTCATTGTTCGTGTTACAGTTCATTGTTCGTGTTACAGTTCATTGTTTGTGTCACAGTTCCTTGTTTGTGTCACAGTTCATTGTTCGTGTCACAGTTCATTGTTCGTGTCACAGTTCATTAATCGTGTCACAGTTCATTGTTTGTGTCACAGTTCATTGTTTGTGTCACAGTTTGTGTCACTTGACTCCTGTTGATGATTGCTTGTTTCTCACTTCAAGTGATTCATCTCCTTTCCGATGGGCAATTCAGATTCTGTGCATCAAGATTTTAAAGACGCAATGGCCTACCTGAGTAATGGCTTTCCAATGAGGCTGAACTCCCGACCCCCTACCATGAGAACCTAGAATTTAAGGAAAATGATAAATTCCTTGACATAATATCATTAAAGCTTATCAAAAGAATATGCCATTTACAAAAACAGACTTTTTCATCAATTTGAATTTAAAAACTTGGAAAGAATTGAACAGTCTTTGCTTGGTAAAGAACTTCAAATGCAAGAGAAATAAAAAGAATGGCAAAAATGATAGCTATACTTATGCTTTTTGTCGGACACTCATCTGAGTAGTAGTACAAATTTGATCCGCCTTTGGGTAATAATTTTGCTAGGCTAACATTTTTCATTTTGACATCAGTCTTTGGTCAGTACAGAACTTAAGGATGGGGACTAAAATCAGAAACATAGTGAGATATGTACTACCCTGAGGAGTGTCAGACTCAAAGCTTTAGTAGTTATGCTTTGATATGCTTTAAATTTCTCTCAGCATCCTCAGTTTTAATTTCTTAAACTGCGATGAATGTGAACAAAAAAGCTTAAAAACTATAATGTGCTATGTTTTTCGATTTTCCTTGATGCTATTGTATTTGAATTGAGCCAAACTAAACAAATGATAAAAAGTTTAGTTCAGTTCAGAAATAGTTTAGAAAAACCTAGTCTGCATAAACAGGCAAGCTCAAATAACTAAAGAAACCAGCTGGCAACAGGGAGCTGATTACATTGAACGGTTTATCTGACATGAACGTTACAGATGGGACACCAGGGTCAACGGAGCGTTCTGTGCTGTGCAAACTTTCAATTACATGGAAAAAACGTACCGGCTAGATTAACTGTGATCCTGTCAGGTAACTCCCAGACTAGCCAACCCATGCGGGCTGACATTGGCAAATTTAGTTCAAGTAATTCATTGTAGACCGGCTGGCCCGGCAAAGCAGGCTGTTAAACTAAATAATGCATGCGCTCTTTTGATTTTTATAGTTCTTCAATCTCCTCGCATCCCTCATGGTATCATTTAGAAATCATACCCTTGGTAGGCGGGCTGGCCCGGTTTCATGTTATTAGCCACTAAGATGAAGATGTGAAAAGTAAAAATAAAAGTCACTAGAACAGAAGGAGGTTTGACTGGATCCTTCAATAATGGGTTTTGCAGATAAGAATCAATTCTTCCTTTTTTTTGTGAAAATTAATAAAAATCCCACCTTTTGAAGCTTGATTTTCTCACCACACTGAGCGGATATTTTATTGAACATTATGATGTCATTTTGAGTTATTTTGTGTTGACGGCCACCTTAACAAACAGAAAAGTTATCAGAATTATTACAAAGCACTCATAAATATTCTAAAGGGCAGATTGATTGATTTTCAGGTATGTCTCACTACTGTATGCAATATTAAGACGGCATAAAAACATACAAAATAGTTGTCTTTATATACCAAAAATATATTTAATAGACACAAAATAGACCAACTTAGATATGGTGTATATTTTTCCAACCGTAGTTTACAACCTAAGAACAGTTTTTACAAACATAGCTATCTCCATTTTTCTTTTAGTTACAAAGCTACAAAGAAAATGATAAAGAAGTTCCAGGTTACGTAGTCACAAGTGGCCCTAGAATCCAAGGGAACATGCAATAGAGTATGGAAATGAAGAAAACAATACCCTTCTTGAAGCCAACGCTATCAATTTGCCCTTATTGCTACTTCTATTCCGTAAGCAAACAACCATTGAAAAAAATCCAAGTTCTCTCTCTACTCACCTAGATGCACGACAGCAAAAATACGCTGGTACTGTAGATCATCCATCATGGCCTGTTTCACCTTCTCAACCAAATCTGCAAATTGAAAGAACAAAAATAAATACTGAACAAGTCTCACACATTCTGGATAAATTACAGATAATAATAATAATAACAATAATAATTTTAAATCAAATTTTTATACAGGATATTCTATTAGTGCAAAAGTGCACTGTTATCATTAGAGTCCTGTACTAATATTAGATATCTTTTGCAACAAAAATGACCTCAGTAGGATTCAAAGTGACAACGTCTGAGTTTGTGCCTCACTCTAACAACTGGGCGACCCGGGAATCTATTCCAAAAACCAACCTCGGCCATTTCAGTCAAACAGGTTGCACCAATACTCAATGTAGAGTTCCAACTACAACTGAGCTCCCAAAAGCAACTATACCACACCAGTGGAACATCATAACCAACCATCAAAGGAAGTGATTGAGTAGTAAACTTGAGAAGAAGGATACAGGAAATTAAAAATGGCTACAAATCAACAATAAATGAAATTTTCTGGCGTATCTCTCTGAAATAAAATTTGAGTCCTTAGGCTGTTTATTTTTGCTTCAATCTACCCATTCGGCCAAGGAGTAGTAAAGATTACAAGTTACATGTTTCTGACTCATTATTTAAAACTCGACAGAACTATCAAGCTACGTACTTATGCACCGCTGTTGTTCTTCTTTTGTGATATCTTCGTCACCATGTTTCAGACTGTTTATAGCTACAGTGCTTTGAAACCTACAAGAAATAGGAGTGACATAACTTATTCACAGAGTCTGGTCTCATACCAGTACATGCGTTTTTGAACATGCATTTCTTTTAGAAATCGCTAGAAACAAAGGCCAGGCTTTGTTAGAACAGCACATAAGGAATAAATGCGTTTTGGACAATCAAAATATGTACAAAAACAGAGTAAAACAATTATTTGAATTTTAGTCTATTTAAGTCACTTCTTATATGTAAAACTAGAGCTAACAAGCTTTTATCAGCTATCAAAGAATAAATTAATACCTTTTGACCAAAACATTACTTGTTGGAAAGCATTTCCCATTGTTTGGTATGCTTGGCTTTGTGACTGTATGAATAGTTCCTATAAGAAGTAATTGTCAAAATTTGAAAAACATTAACAACTTAGATTTCAAATCTAAAGTCTAGAGCTAGCAAAGATTATGGCTTAACCCTTTAACATCCTTTTCGTTTGCAGACTTGGCCACAAGTCTTTCAGTAGGTAAGCAGTTACTTGCACCACTCACTGCTCTCAGGTAAAAGTGCACCAGGAGCTGTGTGTTTCCCTTCAAATATAATAAATTAGGAGGGTAACTTAATGCCAATGTTGACGAGTAGCTGAGGAGGGGATAGAAGAGAAGCAGAGCAATCCACCTCAAATGGCCAGGTCTGCCTTTTCCGTTTTGCTACTATACCAAGGCCTTTTGCTACTAAGGCAAGCAGTCGCAAAATTTCTTGAAACCGTGTTAGCATTTCATTTACTAAGAACAGGTATACCCTAAAATTTTATAGCATTTTAGTGTGATTTTCAGACACCTCATGGCCTGAAGGTATATAGGTCACCAAGTTTCAAGACAATACAATGTATTTTATGGGTTTCATGCCTATTTGAAGTGAGATGACTTTTACGAGGCCAAAATTTTGGCGGACAATACCCTAAAATTCTGAAATATTTGACAGGGCGTCAGTTGCATACGGGTTGAGATAGGAAGTTGAAATTTTGTATTTGCTATGTTCTCAAGGGTGTCAACACATATTGTGGAAATCAGCTAAATTTGAGGGGCAGGGTTACAAAATGCTAAAAAATCTGATGATTTCATTTTGAATGACCCCATAACAAAATATTTGGCATTCGACTCAACATAAAATACATCCTGGGCCAAAGGATGTACACTGAATATGTCTGGCTTAGAACCCAATGGTTGACATGTTCTTTTTAAGTACATTTCCATTAAATCTGATAGTTGTGTTCACTTTTCTATAGGGAATTAGGCTTTTACTGGTGCATTGAATGACTTAAAATCGTAGAATTGCACTTATTTTGGATTGTTGCCCCCATATTACCCCCTTAATATGCCCCCAGCATAAGGAATTCGAACTGACTTCGAATTAGAACTTTGCCCTGTAAATCTTTAGTCTTCATTTACATATTATTTCTTGGGCCGTATATGCCAGGTCCCTATATATCAGGCCATATATGTCAGGTCCGTAAATGTGAGGCGAGCCATATATGTAAGGTAACGCCACCACCCTCGCTCAAAATTTTTAGACTGGATTAGGCCATCCCGAAAATTTAGGCCTAGCCTAGGCCCTAGGGTTTTCTCTCCTCGCCTCATTTTTTGAGTGAGATAGATTTCTGGTATTTTTTAGATGATCTACCACTCACAATTGCAAAAGTTACTCAAAGAAAACCTACTTGTTTCCGTCTTCGCTAGATTGGTAATGACACATCGGGCTGTTAGCTGACAGAGCTTACAAACAGAAGACAGCTTTGTCTTCGGGAGAAAGTTCGCCGCCATTGCTCGAAATCGAGCGCTGCTACGATTGCCTCGATTGGATTCTCTGCCTCTCTTTTCTCGAATCATATATTTTCATGGGCTCGGGCGCGGGCAAGTGGGGAAGGAACGGGGAAAGACAAATAACAGCAATATTCAAAGCTGCAGCAGCAAACTTTGGGTCACTCTCCACTGCTCAACTGAAAAAACTGACGATTTTTGACTGATCGTGTATGCGCGCACCTCTTCAGTTTTTTTTCGAATAAACTGAAGAAAAAACGGACGGGAAAAAACTGACGAGAAAAACTGATCGTGTATTTTAGCCTTAGACGAACAGCTTAAGTAATCCATGTGTTCGTTTCATTATGTTTCCGATTTTTCTGGCTATTCTGAAGTTCTGTACCATCCAAAGACTGTTCTATTATGTAAATATTAATTTAATTGAAATGAGCCTGCGCGATAGTTATGAATGTATAGAAACACCTCTTGTTGATCTATGTATGTTGAAGTCAAGTTGAAGGTACTGGAAGCTTTGATCTGTCTGATGATGGCATGAATGAGTATCATCGAAGATATGTTTCTTTTCTGGGTCTACCTCTACAATCTGTTTTATGTTTTTTCATTGAATCAATTACTGTAATGTAAAATTCTCATCCAGTTATCAAAATGTATCACTTTAGTGTTATTTTAGACTTTTGAGTAAGGAATGAATGGAAATAAAGAAAATGTAATTCTGAGGAAGTGCGACTTATCCCCCATAGATTTTGAAGCGAAAACGTAAAAAGAGATCAACCTGGCTAAAGCCATGGCTTCAAAAATGCCAACACCTTGGGATGTACGACACACTCCTAAGAGAATTTCGTAAAGAAGAGGAGGACGGACATAAGAAACACTTGAGAATGAGCCAAGTAACATTTGATTACCTGTTGCCCTTAATAAGCTACCTTACGTCCCAAAAACTCTGCCTCCCAGGCAATTATAAAAAAAACTCTGTGAGCTCAACGCGCTCTGCCTTAAATGTTTTTGAAGAAATTTTGAAGCAGACGACGATGCTCCTTAAAAACTTGCTCAATTATTCCAAGATTTTCTCTGTATCCCGCAAGATATGCTAATGTTTTCCTGAATGCGTCATATGAATCCTTTAATTGCACTATGTTTACAAAAAGACCCACAGCGACCACCTCCTTTTCCGCTTGAGAGTCATTTCGACTGATCCATTTAACTGAAGGTTTAAGCACGTCCATCTTTTGAAAAAACTGATCAGTCTCGACTAATCAGTCAGAAAACGTCACGAAACGTCTCAAATTTCGACTGAAGAGGAAAAACTGACGAAAAAAACTGATCGTGTATTTTAGCCTTAATACGTCTCTAGCGTGGCAAAGGGAGCTGCCCGTGGCAGCTTTACTCCTACGTAACAGTACAAAAGGCCAATGGCTGGCTCCGTTTTCCGTGACGTCTGAAAGCCTTTGTTCTTTAGCCAGGGGGGTAGCATTGGCGAATAGATTTGTGTTGCTGTGGAGGATAAGCCGTTCTGGTCAAGGCTGCTGCTTTTAGTAGGCCAATTCAAATTATGATCGTCAACGTTACTTTCAAGGGAGGATGAAGCCCCAAAATACTTGGGATATTCAAAATTTTCTAATTTTCAAGCGTTGAAAATGATAAAAGACTCTTTCCATAAGTATTAGTATTAGTTTCTTAGGGTAATAATAATCTACTGGTTTTACACATTTTCTCAAATATAGCCCTCAGTTATGTCATGCATGTACCCCTTGTATGTAACCGAAAAACTTCTAAATCCTTGTAATATCCAAAATTTACCAATCTTCAAACTCAACGTTCAGACATAACCATCATTCCATTTTATCTATGCTATTTTCTTATTATGATAATATTGTATTGGCTTTACGCATTTTCTCAAATGTAGCCCTCAGGTATGTTATGCATGTACTTCTTGCATATGACCGAAAAGCTTCTAAATCCTTGCAATATTCAAAATTTACGAATTTTCAAGGGTAATGTTCAAAAACTAATCATTATTTTCTTTATTTATGTAATTTTCTTAGTAAATGATATATCATTGGCTTTACGCATTTTCTCAAATATAGCCCTCAGTTATGTTATCCATGTACCCCTAGAATGTGACCAGAAAACTTCTAAATCCTCGGAATATTGAATATTTACCAGTTTTCAAACTCAACGTTTAGACATAACCATCATTTAATTTTTTCTATGCTATTTTCTAAGTAAATGATGTTTTTTTAGCTTTACATACACATTTTCTCGGGTATAGCCCTCAGTTATGGCATGCATGAACCCCTTGTATGTAACCGAAAAACTTCTAAATCCTCGCAATACTCAAAATTTACGAATTTTCAAGGGTAATGCCCAAGAATTAACCATTATTTTATTTTATTTATGTAAATTTCTAAGTAAATAATATTTTATTGGCTTTACGCATTTTCTCAAATATAGCTCTCAGTTATGTTATCCATGTACCCCTTGTATGTGACCAGAAAACTTCTAAATCCTCGGAATTTTGAATATTAACCAAATTTTCAAACTGAACGCTCAGACATAACCATCATTTAATTTTTCTATGCTATTTTCTAAGTAAATGATGTTTTTTTGGCCTTACACATTTTCTCGAGTATAGCCCTCAGTTATGGCATGCATGTACCCCTTGTATGTAACCGGAAAAATTCTAAATCCTTGCAATATTCAAAATTTACGAATTTTCAAGGGTAATGCCCAAGAATTAACCATTATTTTATTTTATTTATGTAATTTTCTAAGTAAATAATATTTTATTGGCTTTATGCATTTTCTCAAATATAGCCCTCAGTTATGTTATCCATGTACCCCTTGTATGTGACCAGAAAACTTCTAAATCCTCGGAATTTTGAATATTAACCAAATTTTCAAACTGAACGCTCAGACATAACCATCATTTTATTTTATCTATGCTATTTTCTTATTATGATAATATTCTATTAGCTTTACGCATTTTTCAAAATATAGCCCTCACTTATGAAATTGCAAGTACCCCTTGTTTGTGACCGAAAAATTTCTAAATCGTTGTCTTATTCAAAATTTACCAATTCTTATGCGTAATAATCAGAAATAATCATCATTTTCCCATATCTCTGTAATTTTCTTAGAAAAAAGATATTTTATTGTTATCACGTATTTCTAGAATATAGCCCTCTATTATAAAATGTAGGTACCCCTTGTATGTAACGGTGATTTTCATGGATAACTTGCTAGCCTGTTGGATATAGAAAGTAACTTGATTTTGATCATGTTACCATGGGATCATTATTTTTCGACAGATCTAAAAGTTCTCTACCGATGCTATAGTTTTTGCAGATTTTCAAGATAACCCCAATTATTTTCCTAGGATGCTCTGAGAAACCATGGTGGTAAGCCAGTATCTTGACATTTGAGTGGTTCATAGACATTTCAACATTTTCCAATACATCAGCCATCTTTATGTGGCCTTTATATCCCCTACCACACTTATCATATATTATTTGGCCCTATTCAATCATAATATGAATTTCAATGATAGAAATTTTCTTGTATTTACATTACCTTTTGTACTTGAAATTAGTTGACGAGGTTTGGACATTTTCAGGAAATGAACCCTAGCTCTATGGCCATCTTCCCTCTATAAGTTATCAACGATCTGAATTTTCGAATATCATATTACTTCAGGGTTGAATCCCTATTCTTTGGCGTTATTCCATGACATTATTTTGGTGAATGACAAAGTTCCACATGCACGTCCTAATATGTCCGAGATTAAAGGGTAGTAAAGTTCACCCTGTGTAACTTTGTCAGAGTAATTTCTTTGTAGCGGAGCATCAAATCCAAAACAAATCTAAAGACTTAATCATGGAAAACTCTTTTCAAGCTGGAGAGGAGCAAAGATTAGTCAATTATATTTTGCAAAAATCAAGCAAGAGAAATAGACCAGCAAGATAGGTTAGTAAAGCAAGTCGAAATTACTGTCTTGCTAAAGTTGGTATAAAAACAAGGCAAAAATAGAAGGCGATTAAGAAATAGTCAGGTATTAAGAAGTCAGGATGCAGTTCCTCACCTAAAAAGTATTTTAAAGATAACGAGAAAGTAACAGACAATTGTTTCGTTTATGTATTGTGCTATATCTAATACCATATCATATGCTTCAACGAAAATAAAACGTACAAATAACAACTTTTCAGTACCTAACAAATAATCTTAATTTCGAATAAGGAGATGGATTCAAAAAATAGGTTTTACAAATTGTTGACCTTAATACTTCTTGAATCAGGTTTATCATTAGGCATTTTACGATTTTGGCAAGAAGTTCATTTGGGAATCTAATCAGTGTAAAAAAATGGGCGAGAGGATATTATGATGGGTTTGAGTGCTTCGCAGATTTATGAGAAGGAGTCTTCACTTATCTGGGCAAGGGAGCTCGACTTATAATAAATATCAATATGATATGGGGAAGGTGATATGTTCTTAAATGAACCGCAGCCAATTTTCAATACTCCCTTTTACACATTTTGACTTTGTTAACTTCATCAAAAATAGGAATGCTTAAAAAAGATAGCCAAGTAGCTTGAAAAAGTAGTGAAAAGAAGCACATTTTGCCTCCACAGAGTGAAATAATCAAATTGTTGTAAAGCAAGACGATGTGAAGATGGCTGCATCGCCTTACTGTCAAACATAATGTTTTTGAATGTAATATCTGAATATTTGAATGTAAACTTTTCCAAAATGAGCATTCGGTGACATCATTTCGTACAATTCTAACTGTAGTCAATAGATTTTAGTGAGCGAAGGGCAAGTTAAGCATGGTTTTTTCTTACCCCTAGATCATAAAATACTACGCAAAAACTACATCTTTTTTTTAAAAAACCACATTCTATCCAACATACTAGGAGGCATTCTTAGCCAAGAGAAAATGCTTGAAAAGTCAATAGTTGCTATAAAAAAAGTATATTTAATATCAAAAGGGTTGTAAAATATAGTTTGGCCTTTACAGTGTTTTTTCAATTGCCAGAAAATATCTGAATTCCAAGGTTCATCTTCTGACTTCCTTCAGCCATTTCACTCAATTTGGTCCGAATATTAAATTTGGTATGTAACTTGAATAGGCAGAGTCCAGCCAGATCAGAATGAGTGAGCCAGTCATCAACCAAAAGACTCCACAGCATTGCAGTTGCTTGTTCAACTAGACACACACACTATCCAACACCACACACACCAGTATGAAGATAAACCACTCAAATGAAATACAAACAAGCAAACTTAGAGATTAGATCTGTAAATTCATCCATACACTCCATAAGTAAAGCTAAAAATAAATAGCCAATACAAAACAAAATGGAGAAAAATCATTAAAAACATATATAAGATAACTGAAGAAAAGGATTAAAATAAGATCCCTATCAAGGCCACGATACAAGTAACAAAATAGTATTCATATCAAGAATATGATAAATGTGAAGATACATAATTTAAAGTAAGTACGAGAATACTGAAAACTTCAAATATAAAAAAAATAAAATGAAGAATGTAGAATGAAATCAGCTCGATATGTAAATTTAACCATTAGTCTCTAATAAAAACGACAAGAAAGATGGAACTGTTCATTTGTCTTAGAAGTTTGGCAAAACTCGACGCCATCTCATTTTACCTGGTTTCAATACTAGGGATCAACAACTAGGTAATCCTATTGTCAGGAATCCCCTTCACAGCAGTTATCATTCGCCTCTTTCTGATGTCAACGTCGGACGTATAAAATCTGCTCCGTGCTGGACTTTAGGCCCGTTGATTTTTAGTTTTTTGAGATCTCGAATCTCTCGAGTCAACCACCGAAAGATGCCTCCAAAACCTAAAAAGTCTGAGAAAGTATCTACAGAGTCTACAGAGGGAGGTAATGTAAATGAAGAGCCGCCAGCCTGGCTAATGCCAAGCTTGGAGAGGCTGGAGTCGTCTATCATAGCTGGCTTCAAAAGTGAGATGGCCTCTCTGGAATCCAGGCTGGGTAGTCGAATCAAATCAATTGATATTCGAATTAAAGCTTCTGAAACGAAGATTACCCTGCTTGAGGAGCAAAAAGAGCAAATGAGAAGTGACATTGATGATCTTTCCTCAAAATTTGAAGAGCTTGAAAGCGATTTATTGTCAAAAGAAACCAAAATTGAACACCTGGAAGCCACGCTCGATGACTTGAGAAATCGACAAATGCGCAAAACCCTAGTTTTCCGTGGCTTTCCTGAAGGCGCTGAAGGAAAAGATACCTGGGTAAATTGCAAAAGTCTTATTTCTAACTTTATTGAATCACATCTTGATTTTGCTGATGTAGAAATTGAGCGAGCCCATCGAGCAGCCAGGAAATCTGCCTCCAATGATAGGCCTAGGCCCATCTTCGTGGAGTTTCTCAGATGGTCAGACTCCTCAGAAATTCTAGATGCTGCACCAAAAATTCTTCAAGAGCACCCCTATCAAATCAATGGCAAAACAGTCCACATCTACATTGACCAGATGGTTTCAAAGAAAGTCCAAGAACAACGAAGTGAAATGTTACTAGTGAGAAAGTATTTGAAGGCTGAAAACAAGGATTGGAAGATGTTTGTACGGTACCCTGCTCTCCTGTTCTACAAATCAGAAAGTATGACGCAATATAAGAACTTTGAAGTGACTGACGAAATCAAATCTGCTTCGCTGTCATATCAACGGGATCTTGCAAAAGGCAAAAGAAGAAAGTAGGCCACTTGTCCAAGCACAGAGACAGCATCAGTCCTCTTGTGTTAATCGTAAATATTTTTTTCTATTTTCATTTTTTTTATTTATTGTTTTAATTTTTTTATTTTTGCCAGATGTCCTCTAATTTGAGCCAAAATGAAGATATTTTGGGAAATACTAATAATGATCTAGGACCCATTCAAAATACACATTTCTCTTGTGGAGTTTGCAACAAAAAGATAAATAACAAAGCAGTTTTCTGTGATCAATGCAAAAAATGGATACATAGTAAATGTAATAACATCTCTGATTCTGAATATAAAATTCTTGTGGAAGAGCCAGACGAAAAGCAATGGAAATGTCTTGACTGTTTAACACTGAATAACTCTCAAATCTTTCCTTTCACTTTGGTAAACGACACTGTTTTTTTCGGGTTAAATGAAATAGAAATGCCCTCCATCACAGACTCTCTACCATCTTTTGAAATCCTGTCTAAAGTAAGTAACCTTCCTAACCTATCTGACTATGATACAGATGAGAACATTAACTCTAACATTACCTCAGAATATGCCTCTGTAAAAGATATTGCTTCTATGGAATTATCGGATAAAGATTTTGCACTTTTTCATATGAATATTAGAAGCCACTCTCTTCATTTTGATGAATTTCATGCTTTACTCTCTAGCCTTAGTATTAACTTTCAAGTTATTGGACTATCTGAAATTAAGGTTACATCTGATGTTCAAGTGAAAGCAAATATTGAACTACCTGGTTATAATTTTTATTATACCCCCTCCCACAGCTCAGCCGGTGGTGTTGGAATATATGTTAGATCCAATCTGGAAGCTAATAAGCGGGATGATCTTTGTGTGCGTGATGCTGATTTTGAAACTGTGTGGGTTGAGATTTGTAATCCAAATGCAAAAAATGTGATTTGTTGCTGTGTCTATAGACATCCAAATTCTGATATCAGCAAGTTTAATGACCATCTTCATGGGAAAATTGAGGATTTGGCAAAAGAAAATAAGTTGATTGCTATTATGGGTGACTTTAACATAGACTTATTGAAATATGATTGCCACTCTGCTACAAATGAATTTGTTAACATGATGTTTTCTCATCACTTCCAACCAGCCATCTTACATCCTACACGCATCACTGACACTTCTTCTACCATCATTGATAATATCTATGTAAATAATGCCACAGAAAGTAACATATACGGTGGGAATATTTTATCCTGTATCTCTGACCACCTTCCTCAATTTACTGTTCTGTACAACAATGCCCCTGAGTATAAAACCTCATCCTTTTATGTCTATGATTACAAAAACTTAAATGAGGAAAATTTCATTTCGGACTATAAAGATGTTGAACGTTCATACTTGAATGACAAAGAGATTGACATAAATAAAAAATTTGAAACCTTCTTGCATAAACTTCATAATCTTGTCGAAAAGCATTGCCCAAAGAAAAAATTATCAAAAAAGGCACTAAAACTGAGAAGTAAACCTTGGATTAACCGGCAGATTCAGAAAATGATGAGAGTTAGAGATAAACTATTCCGCCAATTCAAACTGACAAAGTCTACAAGCGACCTTAATGCATACAAAAAACTTAGGAATCGCATTGTAAATGAAATAAAAGAAAGTAAGAAAAATTATTACCATCAGTACTTTGATGAACATAAAGGCAATATGAAAATGTTATGGCAAGGGATAAAGAACATTATAAGTCTTAAACCTGGAAATGTTGAAACCATCTCATGCTTAAAGGATGAGAATGATACAAAAACTTCAGACCCTGCCAAAATGGCCGAGGAATTTAACAACTATTTCACTACTGTTGCTTGTGGCATCACACAAAAAATCCCAAGAACCCCGAAATCTCCATTGGATTATTTGTCTAATCTGAATTTAAATTCTTTCTTCATTTCTCCTTGTACAGCTTCTGAGGTGTCTTCTCTTATGCAATCATTAAAACTTGGCAAATCAAGTGGACCAAACAGTATACCTGTCAAGCTTCTGAAAATTCTTGAAGAACCAATCTCAAATGATCTCTCTGTACTCATCAATGAATCTTTTGTATCAGGGATATTCCCTGACAACTTGAAAATTGCCAAGGTGGTGCCAGTCTTCAAGAAGGGACTTACCACACTAAAATCTAACTACAGGCCCATCTCTCTCCTTTCTATCTTCAGCAAAATCTTTGAAAAAGTAATGCACCAACGTCTGTATAAATTTCTTGAAACTTATGAAATACTGTTTTGTATGCAATTTGGCTTTCGCACAGGTCACTCAACTGACCATGCTCTTATTAGTTTGACTGAAACTATCAAGTCATCACTTGATAAGGGCAGGGTTGGTTGTGGGATCTTCATCGATCTCCAAAAGGCTTTTGACACAGTTAACCACGACATACTCTTAAAGAAATTGGAACACTATGGTATCCGAGGAATTGCATTGAATTGGTTCAAATCTTATCTCAATAACCGGAAACAGTATGTTTCTGTAAATGGCCATTCCTCATCCCTACGTGAAATATCTTGTGGTGTCCCACAAGGATCGGTACTGGGACCACTTCTGTTTCTTATTTACATCAATGATTTAACAAATTCATCTAAGTTTTTCTCCTTTTTTCTTTTTGCTGATGACACCAATATCTATTGTGAATCTGATGATCCTGCTTTACTCACAAAGAAAGTTAATAGAGAACTGAAGAAAATTAAACTATGGCTTGACTCTAACAAACTTGCCCTGAATATAAGTAAAACTAATTATGTATTGTTTCACTCTCCTCGAAAGGAAATTGCCAATGATCTTAATATTAAAATTGGTAAACAGAATATTCAAAAGACAAAGTATGTAAAATTCTTAGGGGTGCTTATGGATGAACATCTTACTTGGAAGTATCACACCTCTGAACTTTGTAAAAAATTGTCCAGAACCTCTAGTATTTTCTTCAAAGTGCGACATTACTGCTCACTCCCCATGCTTATCAGCCTCTACAACTCACTATTTTCTTCTTTTATAAACTATGGCATCATTGTATGGGGACTTACTTTTGAATCCTACTTAAACCCACTACTTCGATTGCAGAAGAAAGTCCTTCGCTGTATCAAATTTGAACCATTCTCTGCTGCCTCATCGCCAATTTTCAAATCATTAAAGGTTCTTAAAATTGAAGATATCTTGCACTTGAATATCCTAACCTTTGTTTATAAATCCATCAATAAACTATCTCCTCCTTATTTTTATGGCTATTTCCAGCCAAATTCAGCCATCCATAAAATTGCAACTCGTCAAGCAACCAGAGGGGATCTTTTTAAATCGTTTAGAAATACCACATTGTACGGACTTCAAACCATCCAATATTATGGTTCTAAACTTTGGAACACCCTTCCACTATTTATTCGTGTTGCTAGCTCTCCTACAACTTTTCGGTCTAAATTGAAAACTCATTTCATCGATGCATATGTCTAATAAATTCCCAATAAACCATAATATACCTATGTACTCGGTCTCTATTAGATGAATCTGGCTATTTTGTATTTTTATTTCATTTTATGAAATCATTTTTCTTTCATTAATTCATTAATTTAGTTTTTTATGGGGGGGCTCTCTCTCGATTAGTTAATCTACTTAGAGAGCTCCTCCTCAATCAATCAATTCTAAATACAATTTTGTATAGTTATTTTTCTGTTTAATTCAATTTTCTTTTAATTTAAAATATTATTGTCGTATAATTTGTATTTTGTTGTTGTTTAATTTGTATTGTATAGAATTGTATTTAGAGTTGATTGATAAATATATGAAAATGAAAAAAAAAAAAAATGAAAAAATGAAAAAATATCAATGTGACTAGTGATAGCAAAGCTTATGTTGACTTCTGAATTATTTCAAACACCATTAAAGGAATTTCAATTAATCATGTATGAAAACTTTTTTCTTAAATACAGTGAGCAACATGCAATTCACTTACTTCCAACAAACAACTATCAAACTCTGTTCTTCCTTAATACCTATAATAATGTTGAAATGAACAAAGATTTCAACTCCTGCTTTGCTTAGAAAAATAGAAATTGATATCAATTTTGGAAAGAGAACCATTGAAATAGTTTAAATTTAAAGATGGTAATGAAACATATCTTTTTAGCTGCCAGAGAATTCTTTTCAAGCATGGTATGAAACTGTCTGCAGCAGAATAAGAGACATTTTCTGTGTTCATTTACTAGAAATAAAAGTACAGTACCGCATTAAGGAAGCCTAACATCGCGTTGCGAGAATTTGCGCGACGCGCTCGATCCTCGATGCTTTCGCGTGGGCAAAAATTCAGTTTTTTCATCGTGAAAGATCGCGGACATCGAGATCGAGCACGAACGAGCGTGATCGAGCGCGAACGAGTGCAGGGTCCACGATCTGCGATCCACGATTGTCCGCGATGTATTCATTTGATGTGCACTCCTTTAGAAGCTCTAATGAATTTCGTGGTCAAGGTGGACTGGGTAAAAATTATTCATATAATTTTCGGTTTCGCTGGTGAACAAGTCATATGTTTTAGGCAATAACAAAAAATGTGTCCGTATTTGTCAGACAACTACAGGTAACAAATCATCAATCTAAACCCTCAAATAGCCGAAATTTAAGAAAGTTCAGAAACATTGCCGGCTGAAAACCCTGAATACTTAGGCAACTTTGAGGGTAGGATAAGGGTCCAGTTGCTTACCCTATTGAAATGAAAGTGTACTAATAGTTGAATCGGTTCAAGGGACATTCTATAAAATCCACCTCGAAAGAAAAAAACATAAAAAGTACTTAATTTGAAAAAATTAAAAACCCATATAAAACATATATTCCTCAGCTCAGTAAACGTTTTTACAAGGAAACTAGATAAGACCCTAAAGCTTCCAGTTCCTTATTTTGTGGTATTTTTTTGCCTTTTCGTAGTCTTGACCGTTTTATCATCATAACAGATTTTTATTTGAAATAGGTTTATTAGATAGTTGTGGCAATTGTCAGCGTTTAGATCAAGACCCAAGAACAGTTTTTGGGTTGTTGGTTTTGATTGTTATTGTCTTATGACATGTGTTCTCTGTAATAGGTTTTGTTCCCAAGAGGCAAATTAAGAAAAAAGGAGTGTAAAATACTTCTTGGAAATCAGATGAGCTGTGAGGAAGAATGATAGTCTATTGTTCTTGGGAATAATATTTCAATTAACTTATGACCTTCAACACACCAGCCTCTAACCCAAGAGATCTCTCCTTTCATTTCAGCAAATTGTCCGCAAGACGTACACGTAGACGTAGACGTACACTTACACGTAGACGTACACGAAACCTAGTACTAGAACTCAAAAAATCTAAGTTATTTTCCTTTCATAAGAATGATTTTATAAGAACAGGAGCGACTTTGTTGGAAAAATTGAACATCAAGCTCCGCAATTAGATCGAGGGGGCCGCAATACGAAACAATAGCCCGCGTTCGCTCGCGAATGGTCGCGATCCGTCGCGAAAGGTCGCGTTTCATCACGATCGGTGTATCGCGGGGTCCGCGATAGAGAGCATCGAGGGGTATCCAGGATCGAGCGTGACTCGCAAAATACGCGATCCGCGATGTTAGGCTTCCTTAATGCGGTACTGTATGTAGAACTTTGGTTATATTTCACTTAAAACCATTCCTATAAAATAAACCAAGCTTTTTTCAGGCCATTTTGTCTGTCTGGTATTTCAAACTAGTTTTTAAATATTCATTATCTATGCTCTAAAGAATAAAAAAAAATGTGTATTGTAATCCTTAAAACAAAAAAACAATTACATCTCTGATTGATATATTTGAAGTCAAATGTGAAAGTGTAAAAGAGACTGACCATTTAAGTCACCAGCAGCAAAATATTTCATGGGATGAAATTTGAGATGAATAGAAAGGAGATGAAAATGAATTTGGATACTATAATGAAAGATATTTCAAAGCTTTTATGAACATAAGCAAATACTTACAAAGATGCATCTAAACATTCAAGAAAAGTCTTGCTACACCAACAAAAACAGCACTTTCAGAATATCTGTATTTGCAGGTTAAACAACCATATCAAAATTTTGGGTCTTCCCTGCAAAGAAAATTTGAAAAATTAGTAAAACTATTGATAATGTGCAATTAATTTCAAACAGTTAAAAAATCTTACAAAATCAAGTTCATAACTTTATTGATTAAGTTTCTCAAAAAGGGCTTCTAGCCATTGATTTGTAGCCCTGAGTCTTAGTTTTACAGAGAGGGATTTAAACATTAGCTCCGGCAATGAGCTATGAAGCTGGAACATTTACAAAATGCATGGCAGCAGAGAGAGAGGCCAAAAACTGCTAAGGTCCTGAAGCCCCTGAAAGCTTCCTAGATTTTGTAATTTCTGAGGCCTCAAAATGGTTAAGAATCCTTTCACTTCTCTTTCTACATTTGTATGTTTGTTTTCCCTTTCTACATATGTTGTGTCTTTGAAACAAAATGATCGCGTCTTTGCAATAAAATGACGAATTGTCTTAAAAACAGAAGATAGATGTGCAAAAATGGAAGAATGCCTCAAACAAAAGGCTGTTGCTGACAAAATATACAACATGGGTAATTTTTTGCTATCTGGCCATGAAATTGATATCTACAATCATGGACCTAGCTTTATAAAGAAAATTTCCAGTTTCAGATATTTCAAAGGCCTATTCTGACTACAGAAGACGTATGCTACTCCACTATCACTTTTATATCAACCCAACCAACTATCATCCTGAGAAATTCCGTAAGAAATCCAACTGGCAACCACTCAATCAAAATCCAGTATCTATACAGAATTTCTTATCAGTAATCAAGAAAGGCATTCTTGCAACAATGCCGAACCTAAGGAAGTATTTAAAGAACCTTAGCCAAGAGGGACAAACAGCTCTACCCTCCCTCAAGAGCATTAAAGTGTTCCTTATCAAACCTGCTGACAAGGGGGGGCAAAATAGTTCTCTCTTGCCAACTCAATCCTTTGTAGTGGAAGCCTGTATCAAATCAGGTAATCAACTCCGCTATGAACAGATAGAGACTAATCCCACTCCTGGGCTGGCAATGCAAATTGAAAAATTGTTAACACACCTTGAGACAAGAGGCTTTATTGATAGTGACTGTCATAAGTTCCTCTCTCCTTCTTCCAATACAGTACTTCTACTTTTTATATGCTACCAAAAATTCACAAACCAAATTTGCATGGCCCACCAATCATCTCTGGCTGCCAGTCACCAACACGGGCCCTATATCCATACCTAGAAATTTCTCTTAAGCCCATTGTCAAAGAGATACCATCCTAAATTAACCACTTTCTAGAAATAATATTTACCCTTGCTCAAGAAACCAATCCAGCAGACTACTTTGCTCCCTTGATGTCAAATCCTTTTACACTAACATACACTTAAGGAGTATTATCATGACCAATTACTACCAATTCGATACCTCAAACAAATTTTTCAACTTTGTTCTTAGACAACTTTTTTGAGTTTGATAATAAATACTACCCACAAATCCATGGTACCACAATGGGTTCCCTATTTGCTCCAAACTTTGCAAATATATTCATGCACTAATAGGAGAAATACATATTCAACCATGCACCAAACAATAAATTACCAATCATTTAGAAACGTTCATTGATGATATATTTGTAGTTTGGAGACACAGTGATGTTGCCGTCAATGAATTTTTTCATTTCCCGAACCGATGCTTTCCCACCATAAAATTCACTGCAGAGGGGTCATTATCTAATGTAAATGTTCTTGATACCACAATTTATTTCAATGATCAAGGTCTTCTGGAGAGTACCTTGTATTTTAAACCGAATGATTATGCACTCTATCACAATGATTCCTTTCACCCTGAAAGCTACAAGAAGAGAAAAGAGGTATAGGAGAATAATCACGAACATTGAAAAACTGACAGAAGAACTAAACAGACTGAGGGATAACCCTCTTCCGGAGGGGTTACAACCTCTCCAATATTCAGAGCCAATTCAGCAAAGCTATACAACATACTCAACATGAATCAATATTCAAGAGTAACACCAACTAATGAGACACCCAGACTTCTCCCCTATGTTGTACCATATGATGACAAAACCATTCAAATTGGAACAACGATAATACCTGTAGTTTGTGTTTCAGGCAAAATCTTAGGCCTAAATTAGGCCGCCTTAATAAGGCCCTTCTAAAAACCAGACGCAATTCTTCTGATTTTGAATTTGTGATGAACTTTAATCCAAAAGATCTAATATAAAATGCTCAACTTACCTTTGGTCTTTTTGTATGTTCTTTGGCTGTTTTCGATGATCTCTTCGACAACTAAAATTTACTGCGAGTAGCGCGCCACTCTAATTTCCGACATTTTCTTTTTTTCTAACTCTGCTCCGCAATGGCGCTTTAGTAATGGCGACCCCCTGGTCAAAATTCTAAGTAATTTACGTTAAGCCGCGTCATAGCAATTGAGTGCTTTCATTGGCTGCTAGGTTAGACACATTCCTGAAGCTCCCTTTGCCATGGAGCTCCCTTTACCACACTACATACGTCAGAAAGAGAACGAAACAGAAACCTAAAGGCTAAAATACACGATCAGTTTTTTTCGTCAGTTTTTTCCCATCCGTTTTTTTCTTCCGTTTATTAAAAAAAAAACTGAAGAGGCGCGCGCATACACGATCAGTCAAAAATCGTCAGTTTTTTCAGTTGAGCAGTGGAGAGTGACCCAAAGTTTGCTGCTGCAGCTTTGATTATTGCTGTGATTTTGAAGCGAAAACGTAAATAGAGATCAACCTGGCTAAAGCCATGGCTTCAAAAATGCCAACACCTTGGGATGTACGACACACTCCAAAGAGAATTTCGTTAAGAAGAGGAGTACGGACATAAGAAACACTTGAGAATGAGCCAAGTAACATTTGATTACCTTTTGCCCTTAATAAGCTACCTTACGTCCCAAAAACTCTGCTTCCCAGGCATTTATAAAAAAAACTCTGTGAGCTCAACGCGCTCTGCCTTAAATGTTTTTGAAGAAATTTTGATGCAGACGACGATGCTCCTTAAAAACTTGCTCAATTATTCCAAGATTTTCTCTGTATCCCGCAAGATATGCTAATGTTTTCCTGAATGCGTCATATAAATCCTTTAATTGCACTATGTTTACAAAAAAAACCCACAGCGACCACCTCCTTTTCCGCTTGAGAGTCATTTCGACTGATCCATTTAACTGAAGGTTTAAGCACGTCCATCTTTTGAAAAAACTGATCAGTCTCGACTAATCAGTCAGAAAACGTCACGAAACGTCTCAAATTTCGACTGAAGAGGAAAAACTGACGAAAAAAACTGATCGTGTATTTTAGCCTTAACTGATTTATATACCCAGATGTGGATCGAAATAGGCCAATCAGAAAAGAGGTGAATGATTTACATTATTAACTGCAAAAGGACAATAAACAGAAAAGAGGTGAATGATTTACATAATAAACTGCAAAAGGACATGGAATAGATCATTTTGTAATGCCAAGCTAGTAAATTTCTGGGAGGGATGGTAGAATTGGAAGGGATAACAAAATGCTATTGAGAGTAGAAATTACCCTCTAAAAATCAAAGGCCCTTAAATTGCGTCGCTCAGTACTAACAGCTGAGCAGGATACTCCTTCGGTGTGTCCTTTGAAAATCCCATTCAATAAACATAAATAACGAGAGAAAGCATTCAGATGCCTGAAAGAAATAAAAGTGGACATATGGGATCGTTAACACCTCGTAATAAAATGAGGCGTATTTGGTTGTGAAATCTATCAAGTTGCATGTCAAATCCAAGCCTCGCGTATGCAACAAAGCCTGGCCAAAGAAAAATAGCTTATGAAATGTGAGAACACCAATAAGTTTCCAAATTTCCCCAGAGAATTCCCATAGAAAAACAGAAGAAAGGTCTACCTCGGTCTAGACCTGTACCACCAAATAAGGAAAAAAGAACAATGGTGGTCGAAAGGGCACTATAGACTTGGCATGAACATTGCACACGCTCAAGTCATATGACTTATGGAGAGCTTATTAATAACGATTCTGATTGGCTGAATCATGAATGACGAACGTAGGCTGGTTCTGATTGGCTAGATGACGAACGAAGGCTGATCTGATTGGTTGGATTAAGATAACAACAAAGAAAAAATAATAAGAAGCCAAAAACTAATTTTTTACAGCGTCTGCAAACAAGTTGTTACTGCAGCGCAGGCCTAAGTGAAAAACATTCCTAGCTAAATTGTTCCAATATGGCTAGAGTTGTGCGAGCTCCGTTTTTCAAGCAGTTCATGAAACGCACTTCTTGGCAAGTGACAAGACTCTCAAGCACAGAGGCTCACAATGTCCGCGATGATGTCAAGTTGAAACAAACTGATGAACTGGCTAGGCCACTGACGCAGCGACATGGTAAGCATTGTTTATAAACGGATCTTTTTGGTTTACATAAGTTTTCATGACGAATATAATTATCAAAATATAGGAATCTACCTTGGAATTTATGTCTCTGGCTTCAGTACTGCAGAGAGGAAAATCAACAAAAATGTTTTTCCAAAAGAGCAAAGAGTTTTTTCCTCATTCGGAAACAACTTTCAAGAAGCTATCCACACGTATTTTTTTATGAGAAGCTAAAACATGGGCCCATCAGCACTGAGAGTTTCTTCAATTTTCTCTTGTCTCCTATTGTTATAACTTATATATAACAATAAAAGAAAACAATCTATCCTCTTTTGACAAAAGATTGCAGTATTAAGTTACTTATGTAAGAGCTTCTTATAAAGCTTTAAGTACATTGTGATCCTTACATTTTTTATTCCTCATAAAAAATACGGTCTGCTAAAAGAATTTCAATTTTTCATCTTTGATCATTGGATTCCCAGTCATGATTGGTTCTTCCTTTATACACAAGTCATATGTGTTAACTTCGGGGGGCTCTGGGGCTCAAGACCCCATTGGAAAATCTTTTTGGGGGGCTCCTGGGAAAATTTTCTTTATCTGTTAGCTTTGAATAATACCTTCTCCTCCTAAGCATAATAACAACAAAATGGTACCCAACAAAACTGACTCATTCTTGAAACAGTGACATGGTTTAAAAGTATGAATGAAAATCAATATTGGTCTATACTATAATCAATTGATTTTCTGCCCATGCTGTCTCCATTTCTTTATGCAAACAAATTCCTTTAGAGCCCACCCCTGGGAAAAATACAAGTTTACCCATATGACACACATCGTTCATTTCCTGGTCTTTCCCAAGAATGTTTCAATTCAGGACCACTAAATAAAGAGTTAGGGGCAAGACAAATCATTTCCTCTCTGATCGACAAATTTTTATCTACATATGTACAAAATAGTTTATTTTGTTCTCTTTTGGAGTTACTACTCAAATGAGTGTGGGAGGCAGAGGTTTAGCAGTCATTATGTTTCACTACATTTTATGTTTCTGAGTTTCTTGGCATCCTCAACTTTATATTGTTGAATTTTAGGAGGTTTGCTGTCCAACCCTAGAACAGAGTTCAGAACAATTTACAAATACCAAGGGAAAGTCAAGGCAGTCATCTTGGATTGGGCAGGGACAGTAATCGATTGTGGGGTGTACGCCCCAGCTGTGGTCTTCGTAGGAGTCTTTAAGAAGGAGGGGGTGCCGATTTCAATGGAAGAAGCCCGTGAACCCATGGGGGCTCATAAAAAAGTCCATATAAGGAAAATCACGGAAATCGAATCAGTCAGAAGAAGGTGGTTTGAGAAGTTTGGAAAGTATCCCGATGAGGCAGATGTGGAAAGGATGTACGCCAATTTCATACCAATGCAGGTACCATTAGATCATAGTATGATATCCAATGTATTTATACTGCGCCAAAACATTCAAGACCAAAAAGGACACCCTTGAAGATTCGCACTAACCAATATTTAATTGCAAACCCCCATGATATCCTCCTCTGAACAGGGAGATCATTGCAGCCAAACATTACTTGTTTGATTAGGGTAAATTGAGTAAAGTAAGCAGGGTTTTGAAAATCCATGGGTTTTTGAATATTAAAAAATAAGTACCATATGCTAGTTGAAAAAGTAGATGTATTATCCATGATTAAAGATAAAAAGTAAAAATGATTGAAATGAAAATGAGAGCTGAATAGACATCAGAGCTTCAACATTTGCCAAATCTTTTTCAGCTCGCTGTCCTTAGAGATTACTCCAAGATGATTGACGGAGCTGTTGAAACGGCAAGCTACATACAAAAAGATCTGGGTCTCAAAATCGGCTCCACGACGGGATTCACAACTGAGATTGTTGACATCCTCAAAGAAGTGGCCACCGAGGCTGGATACGTCCCAGATGCTTATGTTGCAGCAGATGAAGTGCCACAGGCCAGGCCGTTTCCGTACATGGTATGGGCCAGCTGTATAAAGCTGGATGTTAACCCCATTCAGGCCGTGGTTAAGGTAGATGACACTGCTGATGGAGTCAGGGAAGGAATTCTGGCTGGATGTTGGAGTGTTGGTTTGGCCAGAACAGTAAGTACAAACTACCGCTAGAGATTTGCTGTTACTCTCTAATCACATCCTTTCCTTAATTTTCTTATCCAGACATACCTCTCTCATGAGAGTCAGAGTAGAACTTCAATAGTTGTTATGTTTTGCTATGTTTCCAAATTTCCTCGCCATCCTCGCCTGCTTCAATAGTTGTTATGTTTGCTATGTATTTTCCTTGCCATCCTCATCAAGTTCTGTACTAGTCAAAGAATGTTTTAAGTACAAATCAAATTTTTGGCTAAATGAAGTTGCAGGCTTAAGTTTTCCAAGATTCTTATCTTTGTTGCCCTGATGGTACTTATTTTCATAATTCATAAGCGCCAAAAAACTGGTAATCTTTGAAGAAGACCTTGGTGAATCTTACACTAAGTTGATTGCAAAGATTTAAGTCTTTGACCGTTGTGGTTACAATGTGTAGTAAAGGAAGCAGTCAGAAAGAAAAATAAGCTTTGCAAGTTTTTGAGCCTATATCTATGCAACTTGTCTTTCCCTTAACTCTTTATTGTACAATGTTTTGATGATATATATAATTGTTTTCAGGGTAACTATGTAGCCCTAAATGAAGAAGAAATTTTGAAACTGACGGTTGAAGATTATGAGCGAAGACTAGAAAAATCGTACGCAATTCTGGCCAACGCAGGAGCTCACTACGTCATTGATACGATAAACGATTTACCCCCTGTAATCGAAGACATCAACAGAAGACTAGCCAATGGTGAAACCCCATGAATAGGGAAGAGGATGGGGGTTCGTGGTAGTGGAATGTTTGAAAATAATGTTTAACAAACTTTAAAAGATGCAGACACTTAATCATTAATTCTAGAACCTGCACATAATAACCTTTTTATTTTGAGTTTCTATCCGAAAATATTGATTCATTATTTTTAGAACGGAACTAGAGTTGGGCTTCTTCACAATGTTTCAACTGTCTAAAATTTCTGGTAGCAAACAGAAACCTTACCAAACAATTCCAATATATTCACGATTAATTCGTAATTTGATCTAATACATTAGTAATTTGGCTCTCTTATTGCCTCACTGAAGATAAATAGCGCCAAGCCCATTAGGTTCTTATATGCGGATTCAAATGTAGCTCAATGAAAGGATATTTTTGAATTTCAACACAATCATTGTAAATTATTATAAATCGTTTTTTAATTCTTTTATCACATTCATTTGTTTGACATTCTTTGTTTAATATACATTATACTTAGTTTATTATATTTAGTTGATAGGCATTTGATATCTGACGTAGTGGTAGAAAATTGAGCCAAAGGTAATTTCTTTGATCTGTTCCACGTTTGTATCCCTGTTTCTGCAGAATAGTAGATCGAGTAGCTCTAGATCCGCCCATGAGCAAGAAATTTTCACTCTCCCAAACGTTGAACAAATCATAATAAAAGTTACCGAAATTTCAGATTCCATTTGACCTGACCTTTAGTGAGTTTAAAGAAATATCAGTCACCTGAACAATAGACCACTTTCACGATGACGTCTATTCTTTTGAAATTCTTCTAGGAACATCACTATCCTCGATATCATGTAGGTACATCCAATCCCAAAAGCGTGAATTGCTTTTAGCAACGCATAGATTTGTTTTGTAATTGTACTGTTAGCATAATGATATGATGAAGAATTGTTGCTCAGCATGGAATCACAACTCTTGCCTCACTTTCAAACATATTCTACGTCATCGTGAAAGGGGTCTATTGCTCTTTAGTGCCAATCCATTTCACTGATAAGAAGGTTCTGAAGGGGGGTGGAGTACTTATTCCAATATTGACGTGTTTAACAATCCTAATCCCAATTTACTTTTTCATTCCCAAATCCCAGTCCCAAGTAGTATTATTCCATTTTCCAAGTTTATAAAAAGGCGAATCCCAGTTCCCAATTTACCTCTTCGATATCCTCTGATAATATTCAGAGCATAAATACACAGCGGGTTCCCGCATATAAGGAAACTATTTTTGAACTCAGGCCTTAAAAGTTTTCTCATTGTGAAATTCTTTTAAAGAAATAGGGTAACAGTTCCTTATACAAAGGTTACATATTGTTTAGAATAGCAAAAAGGTGTGCTTGATAGTGTCTGGTATGCCTTATTATGTTATTTGTTATGAAAGAAATCTTAGTAATAAAAGTATACCAAGGTATTCTTTACAACAAAATCACTGACCTCAAAATTAAGACTGGATCGATCATTCTTTTCTTTCTGGAGCCAAATGCTTGAAGCCAATGGTTCGGCTTCCACTTGGCAGCCCAATATGGCACTCCCTAGTGTAATCTCACTGTATTGAATTGGGCCTCCCAATATCGCTGCCAATCGACTTCATTTTAGAACGACAGATGCTCGATCCAGTCTTTATGTTGAGATCAGTGAACAACATGTGGGATCAAGAGGTAGAATATTGTAAGATCATTTCTTGATCTACCTTCTTATAAAAGAGGGTTTATCATACGCGGGAACCTACTTTATCTGAAAGAAAATCAACAAGAGAATAAACTGAAAGATAAAGCTCGGCACTAGTGAATATAATATTTTGAAAAACCGCAAACGTGAACTAATAAATCTATAACTAGAAAAAGAAAATCAAGACTTGTCAATTTTGAATCTAAGTTGATTCGGTTAGCGAAACGCTACAGGTTAAGTAAGATATACTATACAGTGAATAATAACCAATCTGAATGACTTTTAATAAATTCGGACTGGTAAAATTTAAAATGTTAAAGATTAGAATACTGAAGATATCGTACTTAATCCCTGCTAAAAGAGCTTGGTATGTTTTTGCTTGGAGGAAGGGGGTATTCCCAATGGGATATACCAGATAATGGCCTACAGATATTGAGCAACGAAGTTTAACTGATCCTAATCTTTAAACCACCGAGAGCCAATGATTTAATAACGAGCCGTAGATATGCATTATTTCATCATATTTATCGTCCAGTCTTAAATTTTGGCTCATGAATTTAGGACGAAGAAACACTATTGCAGAACATGGTGTATGTAAAGACAAAAACCGAATACCAACCATTGCTAATGGACTAAATTACCCCACATTCCAAGCCAGAAGGACGGACGTAAAACAGCAAGTGTCTAATGCAAACTTCATTTTCAAGCTCAAGGCTGGGAGGGACGGTGGGATGAAATTTCAGAGACAAACATGTGAAATTTACATCTTTCGTTGTACCTACCCTGTCCCCGGTTTCATCTTCCTTGCAAAGTGTTTGTATGAAAAGTGTTTTCACAACAAGGCGACATTTCACGAATGATGGCTCCCTAGGCCGAGATGTAATGTTCTCCATACAAACTGAGGGTGGAAATACGATAGTATTGGACAAGTCAATGGCTAGACTAAAAAATCAAAACAAGCCTGTTCACATTGAAAATGTCATTCCGGCAAGAAAAATCGTTCCAGCACGAAAAGCCGGAATGGAATATAGAATCATAATACCAAAATGGACAGCTTCGTTATATTCTTAGAAAGAACAACTTAAAAAGGCCCTGGATCTATAACCAGATACTTAAAAGCCTTATCAAATACAGCACAGTCTTGCGTATAAGAAATCAGGTTTTAAAAACTGTGGTAGATCCGGGTGTAGCTATTAAAAAGCTGCGGTAATTAGTCTCTGCATTTGGTGATTAGTGGTGCAAATTTTTTATTGGTTTGTGTGCCCGATAGAGTTGCACTATACACCGGGTTGCTGTTGGAGCGGAGTGATTTGCACGAGACGCTCCGTTCGTTCCTGCCAAATACATCCGAGTTTCTGGACCACAAAGGCGATATTTTGGAGCAAAGTGTATCGGATTCATGCGTTTACAAGACAACGGAGTGAGTTACGTATCGGATTCATGCGATTATAAGAGGGTCCGCCATTCGGAGTGACTTCGGAGTTACTTTCATACCACTTCTATAGTGGGGTGATCATAGCGTTATGTATCGGATTGATGTGGAGAAGTGTAACTGCAATCCCTGTCTGATATTTAAGTCACTTCACTCCAATAGCAATCCGATAAACGATAACTCTAGCCTTTATTTGTAAACAAATGATGGATAAAACGACAGGTGGCTTAAAAACAATAGACTAGATGCTTGGGAGAGATTTCTGTTACGCACGACTCCGCTGTATGCAATTGAAAGACACTTCAGAAAACGTAGCAGACGAACATACAAGGCCAAAAGAAAATTTATGCTAATCTATGAGTAAAACGTTCGTAATGACTGCATATGAGATTATACTGTTCTGTCAATTATTAGTACTAAATTAAAATCGGACTTTAATGCGAGTTAATTAATGCAAACGTACGAGTTTTGCAGCAGTTAGTTACAGTGTCAAATGCAAAGCAACTTAATTGGAATTGGAAAATAATTGGAAATATTAAGGTTTGAAAAGTTTGCAGCAAATTCGGGTTCGGAAATCTTCCGCATGAGTCATCTCAAATAAGCTTGAAATACACAGGAGCAGAGTTGGGAATGACAATTTTACATCATGGAGACGGAGACGAGTTATGTTGCTAGCTGTAAAAACATTTTGAAAACATGGGTATTCTAAAAATTGGTAAACAACATCAACAACAATTGAAGCATGGTAAATGAGGGCCAGGGGCATGCACCTGTAAACAAACTGCTTGCTGCTAGAAGCTCCACAATATGCAATTGAGTGCATATCATTGCAATAATCTTCAAGGCAAAATATTGATTTTAATATCTGTCACTTCTGAGGTACACAATTTCAGGTCTTTGATTATTACAAAAATCTTTGACTCTCCACAGCATTGTGTAATGATAACAAAATCCTAACAATGTTATCAAGATCTTGAAACACAAGCTCTCAAAAATCGAGAAGAACTTGTCCGGTGCTAAGATTCCTTTTGATAAAAAGCTGATAAGGCCAAGACTTGCCTAAAAGTGGCTGTTAATATAAGATGTTACTTTTTCTGTTTATGGAAGATATTTCACATATGCTAACAGAGGTGAAATCTCAGCCCTTCTCTAAGCCTAGAAAGTACTAGTTGACAACTTTTTATGGGAAAGGCTGCAGCAACACTCTACACAATAGTGGATCATGGGTATAAGTATCACCTCCTGTCAGTACAATGCTAAGTCAACCTGGATCTGATTTTTTGTTTTCCTTCCTCATTGCATGCTTTTCTTTTGGTGTTGTATCCTCTTAAAGATTCTGAACTAACTTAGTGCGGATTACTAGCGCCTACACACAGCAGAGCAGAGCTGTTCCGGACCAAAACTAGTTGCTTTTGAACCAGGGTCCAAATTGATGCCGATAATCGAGAAAAGGCGGGTAGCGGAGCATATATAGACGAGAGACTGATCTGCATCAAAAATGATCAGCTACCGTGTGTAGGTGGTCTTCAACAATACACCCTATTTTCTTTAGCACAGCATTCTGGTTTCCTTGCAGCCGTACACTGCATTGCAAGTGTCAAGCTGGTCTGAAATCCCTCATTTGAAATGACTCCCGGAGTAGGAAGGGGGTGAATTTGCTGTGGTACTTTTGAATTCAAAAGCGAATTTAGTCCTGTTTCATATTTCACTTGTTATTAAGTATAAAATGATCAAAATCTGATGTTCTTAATTCGTTGAATGACTTACATTATTACGCATTTTTTCTTCTTTTTTGACTTCTGCGGTGTTTCAGGTATTTCGTTATATCTCCTAAAAATCAAATGATGATGTACAGTTAGGAGTTTGTTTTAGTGAAAGTAGTAAAAATTGAATGAAAACTGTTAGGAAGGGGATGAAAGGGGATATTGAAAAGGGATATTTCAAGTACTAATACTCAATCCCGTCTCCTGTTAGTGTTAGACAAAGTGGTGTGTTAACAATAGATTGTGGACCGTCTGTAAACTTAGTATTTTGCCTAAGTTTAGATAACCAATAATGAAGGTGGCAGAGCAGCGGGTGAGAAAAATTGGAAACACAGCAAAATATAGAAACTACTTAAGCTTTTTGTCTGATACACCTTTGGAGTGGTATGACAGAAGGAGAACGAAAATAAAAATTAAAAGTTTTTGATGCCCAGGGGTGGATAGAAATTAGTCATCCGGAAATGAGGTGAATGATCTATATATTTCCGATTTTCCTTTGCATCTGTTTATTCTGTACGGAACAAAGATTATCACCTAAAGCCTTACCTAATGGCTCTTACGAGATCATGAAAAGCCGCATCCACATTGATTCGCTGTTTAGCACTGGCTTCTAAGTAGGGTATCTATGGAAAATAAAGATAATTATTGTCAATAAAGTTCGTACTATAATTGGAAAAATATTAGGTAACCAATTCATTAAATTCAAAAAAAAAATAAATATGATTGATATAAAGTGAAGCATGGTTAAATTCTACATCTTTTAAAATCAACCTAAATAAAAAGGCACTTAATCAAACATCTGCCCACATTACTGCTAAATCACCACCACAGAAATAATTACATTACAGCTTTGCTAGCATGATTTGAAGATTGAGCAGTTATACTTGGTTAGTACACTTTGTTACTAGTTTTTCAAAATATCTTGAATTGCCTTTGTCTCAAATACCTTCAGAGGCTTTTGAATTGTAATTCAGAATTCAGTCATGACTACATTTAATAGTACAGTTCATAGAACAACATATTTCAATAAATACCTTGAGCTGCTGTTGTGCTAAGTCCTTCACCTCAGATGTCGCAACCTGAAATAGATTTTAAAAAGTCAAAACAGGCAAGCAAGAGGAAAACAGGAAATTCATTTGCACAGGTAAAGTAAAGGAGGCACACGCAGGGGGTGGGGCGGGGATCAGATATTTTTGGATAAAAACATGCACGGCTTAAGCCTAAACAGGGCCTCACTGTTCCTCTCTGGCTTGATAACAGGGCCCTGTTTTGGATTGCTTTATTGTTGGCCAGTTGGAGCCCCTATACTACTAAATCTGCTTCGTAGCCCCTGATTTTTATGGACTTAACTTTTCTTCATTCATGTCTGAAAATGGTTAATGGGTGTTTTCGAAGTCAATTAGCTTCTAAAAACTACGGGATAAGATATCATTTTTTCAACTAGACTCAAGGACATGGTTTGAGTTTCCTTAATTTGTCTCAAGGACAAATTACCATTTTTTAATTTTCTGGCAGCAAATGCCATCCTTGTACATTGTTAAGTCAAAACTCCTGGGTTTGCTTACTACTTTCCTAATTATTTCTAAAGAGGTCCTAATTAGGAAGTACTAGAAAACTTTTGAAATTTCTATTATTTAGCTTATCATTCCTTTCCTAGCAGACAACAGTTTGGCCCCATGAGATTTTCCTGCATCTATGAGTTTGCTAATTAGAAAAGTAGCTTCTTCTTTGTTGGGTTTTACTGAAATTAATCTAAAACTTACCGTTCGTTCGTGATCTAAATCTGATTTGTTTCCCACAAGAATCATTGGAAATTCATCCCTGAAAAAATTAGAAAATTGTCAGGCAAGAAGAAACTAAAAACCAATATAATGGTAGGGATAGCTGAGTGGTTAGATCACTTAACCCAAGTTTAAAGGGTCCTAGGTTCAAAACCACCTTGAGAGCACACAAAAATAGTGATGAGAGAATTTGCTAGCTCTTTGTAACTAGAGGCAAAAGTTTGTCAGGAGTTGATATCCAACTAGAGCGGGCAAGGAGAATATGAGAGTTCTATTAAAACAAAGCATTGCAATGGCCGGAAATGGTGTTGCGGTGATATTATTCAACTCTTACAAGGAATGAATGGCAAGCTATTGGAAATATCTAATGCTTCCTTTTGATCATGTGAACTTTCAGTCCCACCAGCTATCTACAATTAAGTTTTAATCTTACCAGTATTGATCAGTATCAATAACTTCTATTTATAAATGTAAAAGATCTGAGATCAGTTTGTGTATCAAAATATCATCACAAACATTACCGTAACATTTCCTCACTAAGGCCATCAGCATAATTCAAATCAATGATAGGGCTTACTTACTTGTCCTTCACTCTCAAGATTTGTCGATAGAATTTTGGTATCTCATCGAAACTGGAAAAGAAAAAACGGTTTGTGCTCAATTTTGTATTTGACAAGAATATTTGGGATAAACAACCCATCTGAAGATTGACGGTGTTAGACCATGGCAGAATGTCTTGAACCATGCCTTTTGAATAAATCTGGAGATAGAAGATATGCTTTACAGGTATTAAGTCTAGCTGTTGCAGTCCCTTTGCAGAGGTGGAAAACTAAAGTAGGTTAGGATGGCTGACCAGCTGTCAATAAAAACAAGCAAGAGAAATGTAGCAATTAATTACCATGTAACCAGTGGTCAAAATCATCAATCTTCAAAATTCTTAAAAGTTTTGAAGAACTTTTCTGATTGATTTAAAAGTCAAGTGTTTTGCCTGTTGATGCCAGCAAATACAGCTTATGAAATCATCAAAATTACACCTAAAGCTTGTTTGGCAAGGTAATTTGATATTCTATGTTATTCTTATATCATTCTTACTTTAGTTTTCAATACTTTTAGAAAAGTTTGGCTGTGACTGTGCAACAGGACATCACATCTTGTAAGTCACCTTACAGCTCAGCAGAGAATTGTCATTTGGCAGTTACCTAACCAGTGGCGTAGCATGACTTTTAGTAGTGGGTATTCAGTTGAGATTCAAGCAATGACCGAAGGGGGGCCTGGGGGGCGCTGGAAGCCCCCCAGCAGGTCCAGGGCAGGGCCCTGGTGGGGGCCTAGGGGGAAAGGCCCCCAGAAGCCCCAAAAATTTGGCCATGATTAAGCCCTCAAAATGGCGTAGGATCCTAAAAATCACTCAAAATTTACCTTGCACTTACGTTCTTACTTGTTTTCAAGTAATGAGCTCAGGCCATTTTAGCAAAATATATATTCAAATATCATATTGCAAAAGCGACGACGAAATTTGGGTTTCATGTTGACCTATTTATGTTCAGCTGTTGATGTTAATCTGTTCATGATCTCAATTCTGTTTTACTTCCGTCTTCTTGCCTATGATATTTTGTTTGAGCCTCGGAATCAGTTTTGATCATCTAAAGCCAAGAAAGGAGGCTGTACACAGAGAAATCTCTGCGTACAGCTCTTTTATTTTCTCGATCTGAAAGGTCAATCTAGGGTAAAATACTGGCGAAATGCAGAGTTCTGATTGGTGGAAACTGCCGGAAGAGATTCAGTGCGTACCGTAGACCTCTGCTGTGATTAATACAATAAAATTTGATTGTTTACTGTTCTCATAGACAATAACACATAACCGCTAATCCATTAAGGAATGTTTCCTCCGCTCAACTAGATATCTTTATCAAAAATATGGAACACGGAATTAAATAGAATGGAATGGAATAGATGGAACATATACAAATTGTTTTGGGTTGCGTTCAACAACTAGAAATGGAGAAAACACTATGAAGTTGATAACCCAAACGTTAAATAAGGTCTTCTAGTTTAGCAAAATCTTATAATTAGGCTAATTTGTTTTATTTTTTACTCAAAATCCCAGGGTATTCACTGAATACCTTGAATACCCAGAAGCAACGCCACTGTACCTAACCGATTACTGGAGCAGTGTACAGAAACTACTCAAGGAACTTGCCTAACTCTATTATAATGCAACCAGTGATCAGGATTGTTTGCTTGAAAAGTTTATTCACAGTTATTGTTTGTCAAAGTATCAAGTTGTATAATGAATAAAACATCCTCAATAAGTTAAGCCACAGCTGTTATATTACAACAAACAGCCAGAAATACATTTTGTTTCGCAAGATCTTACGAGACATTTCATGACCTTAAGAACTACTTAACATGTATTCTCTTGATTAGAGCATGATTTTTTTTGGGAGAAACTACCGGTAAGGGGTTTTATGACAAAAATGTCCCTGAGGCTAATCTCATTTCCAGATGCAGCTCTTAATAAAAGGCAGATGAAATTGTGAAATGGCTTTTCATGAAGGAAACTACCTACTAATCAAATTTATTCAAAGTTTGATGACTGTCAGTCTAGAGCCCATGTTATCCAATGCAAAGGTTCAACCACTTCATCAATTTCATTTTTTTGGTCAAACTGTGAACGAGGCTGATTCCAACCCAGGGGTAGAGTTTAACCAAGCTGACCGCATTGAAATTCAGCTTACAATAAAGGTTTTAGATGTACATAGTCACAATACAAGGTCCTCCACATTAGTAGGTCTCTACACTACTAGAGAAGCAGGAAATTACATTACAAAAACATTTCAACACTTTGGCAATAAACTCTGGAATGCATTGCCAGCACAGCTTCAAACATGCAGAACCTTAGAGAGCTTCAGAAAAACATACTTTGTGAACGAAGTTAAATTCAATAATTTTATGGCATATGGGTGGACGTAATAATTTTTCAAGCATTTTTGATAACTTCTTTGTTCCTCATAATAGTTACTTGTCTTGAACAATTTTCTATGAACTTTTAATATCATGCATCTTAATTCTTGGTAATGAGGAATTTTTTAATAGGTCAGTTTTCTTATTTATAACTTTAATTTGTGAACCAGGCTGTAAACAAGCAGATTACTTAGTCTTGTAATTTACAATAAATATATATCACATACAATAAATATAGATACACACATAAATCCTCAATTAATATTGACTTCATTTCATGGAAATATTTTGACCCCGGGTGTAAAAACATACCCAGGATTTAAGTTTCATCCTACCTTGAGCAAAACGAGGTGAAATTTCAAGGTGTTTATCCCAATTATTTTCAAAACATGAAATTCCGTGTAATTGCAGTTTCATTTCAGCCCCAGGGTTGAAATCCTTATGACGCCTGTGCACAGCATTCAATATTGATTTAGAATGAACCTGGAATTGAAATTTTCCGCAAGTTTGTTCTGGTTTAAAATGCCCAATCACTCACAAATTTATTTGAACTCGGTCAGCTAGGTTGAAATCTCCCATGTAATCAGCCCCTTAGTGCCTTTAAAATCATTGGTCAAGGGTCACATGTAAATGATTGCTATTTATGTATTACCTTGATCTATCAGTGACAGAAAACACCAAAAGGAAGCCTTCTCCAGTTCTCATGTATTGTTCCCTCATTGCGCTGAATTCCTAGAAGAAATACAAATATTAGCATAATTCATTTACTCTCGTTCAGAACAGTTCTTCAGGGCAGTTATGCAACATCTAATTCATTGTAACCAATAAACATACAAAATATGATAAACATTTCTGCTAAAAAATCAGAGCTCAGAACTAAAACTACAATGATGAAGAATGTGTAGTTAGGCATGGTAATTTTAGAACAGTGATAGCCCTTAGACTTTGCATCAAAGCCTTGATCATACACCCAGAGTGGATAGAAAATGTCCTGGGTGGAAAATGTTCTGAAAACACATAGAAACTACACCTGTGTCATCTCATTTTTGTTAATTGATTTGAGAAAAGTTAATAAATCCTAATTTTTCTTAAGTTCATCTCTGAACCCTATCGTTTCCATTGGCGGGGCAGCAGTTGTTGCAAAAGTGTAGGAGAGTTGTTAGGTTCATCTCTGCAATTGGCAAGTGATGGTGCACGATTGATATGGCTTAGGTTGATCGTTCAGATGGATTACCCTTGTAACTTAGTAACAGCAGTTGGGGCCTAGACTTGGTGGTCATGGTTTCGAATCCCGCCAGGGTCATTTCATTCTTACAACTCAATTTTTATTAAAAACAAAACAGGAGGACATGCATCTTAAATCAGAACAAAGAAACAGTGAGACATTATTAATACAATTCAATGACTCCAGTGATTTCACTAAAAAACTAAATCTTGGTTGGTTTGATAAATTGTTGTTAGTGCCTCTTGCTTGGAAAGCCTTACAGAATTCAATAAGAGAGCTATATAAGAATGTTTTCGGTGGAAAATGTTCTAAAAATTAATAAGGGGGTGTTGTCTATTAGGGACCAGAAACATAAACACCAGATTACATTTAACTCGAGCAGAGCATGCCTATCCTGGCAATAGTGCTCGATATACGCAAGAATAGAGAAGTACATACACGATTACAAATTCTAACTCATTTAATCACCAGCCCAGATCACCGTTGCAAAAGCATGAAACTTGGAGTAACAAAGGACATTCATTTTCACTGAGCCTAATCCCTCAAAGAAAATTAAAATATATGTTTCAATGAATAAGAGTAATAACATGATAAGACCTACCTCTTGTCCTGCAGTATCCAAAACTAAAAGAAAAAAGTCTCATTAAGCTTAATACTTTAACAAGCTTTTATGGGTGTGTCATTAAGGTGGTTTTCTGCATAGTGCCTTGAAAAGATTTTTCTTCATTTTCCTTGCCTTGTAATTTTCTTTGACACCTGTAAGCTCATGTATTTATGATCTAAAATGATTGTGTCCAGGGGAGAACCTAGGAAATTTCTTTTAGAGTATAGGATCTGCAAGAAAACTGACGATACATGCATTTCTTATAAGAAATTTCAGCTGGAGCGTGTAAGGGTGTAAGGGTGCTACTATCCAGGGCCATTCCCTTTTTCTGTATTGGGAATATCAAGGGCCCTAGAGATGCTGATTTTGTTGCATATGTCATTGGTGATATAGTTTTGAAAAAAATACCGTTTATTGACCTTCCTTTCACTGGACAAATAAATGTGGTCAAACTGGGTGAAGATTCAACCAGTGCGTGTAGGAATAGTAAAAGAAAGAGCACAGCATAAAGACTCAGGGGACTGCCAGCAAAAGTTTTCAATATTTTGATTGTTAGAACTTCTGAACTATTTGGAAAGTCCCAATGGAAAGTATGACAGACCTGCCAACACCATGAAGCTGAATGTTGAAATAGAAACAATTTAGGCAAGCGTTTCAGTACAATGCGGGTTATGTAAGTCCTTAATTTTTATTGTAGCTTACAGATTTTAGTACCCTTTGAAAGCCCCCCTCTATAGAAGACAAAATGCACCCATTGTATGGCATTTTTCCATGATATCTTGGGTGTGTATGAGCCATTTTCTAGTCTTCTACTGTTAAACTTGGTGTGCATATGCGACATTCAGGTATAAAACTTACAAAACAAACCAAGTGGGAAATGCTGTAGAGAGAAAAGCCCTGGAGATAATTCATTCATCAAAGCTAAGAAATCATTAGGCATCTGGTGTTGAATTCCTTTCTGTATAAAATGCTCTTATGCTTTCATAATCAGTAAGCATAGTAGCAGATTTATAACATTAAAGCTACATAGGCTAACGAAAATTTGAAGAACTTAAAATAGCGAGGAGCTCCACCCCTTCAAGGAACTGTGTTACTTCAGGCCAAGATATTTCTACTCACTGTCGAGGTGCGCCACCCTGTCGTCTATCACGCACTGCTTGCGATACGAATCTTCGATGGTGGGGTCGTAATCCGACACGAAATGTGACTGGATGAACTGGATGGTCAGTGCGCTCTTCCCGACTCCTCCACCTCCCACTACAACAAGCTTGTACTGTCGATCGTGATCTCCAGCCATTTTTCTCGATTAGCCTAGGCCCACCAAACTGCCACTCCTTTCAAGCGCGAAATAACGTCCAAACAGGTAAAATAACGGTAACACAGAAGCGTACGTGATCAGTAAAGATGGTTTCTCAGTTAATACTCTCTGTCTGCGGATTCATGTATTCGAAACTGCAAAACATAACGATGGGAAGTGTCGTGAAAAATCTCCGCTGTAACCCTTCCAGTCCAGTTGACGAGGCCGCGCCCGCTACCTCACATTTGCATCACATTCCACTCGTGCCCAGTCCCCTGCAAATCATATAAATACGTCATTGATTCGTAACCATGTCACTTCTCAAATTGTTGTGCAAAGACAACACCCAGAATTCCGACGTTATTAGGCTACAAGGGGCAGATATTTTCGCTGGCAGGGAGAGGGGATCATGGAAAGGGAGCAGTCCTCAGACAGAACAGGGTATTTTTGTAAGTACACTCCCCAGCAGAAGCCCCTGATTTATATTTTCCCTCCCTCAATCCATTATTGGCCTTCCTAGACCAAGAAATTCTCCTAAGAAATTAGTTAGAAAATCTTAGTGTTTTTTATGGCTTTATTTTTTTTTATGACTTTATCCGGTCCTCCACGGCATTTCCAGGGCATTGTGCTCTCATCACAAATTCTCTTATACATGGGACTCGGAGAGCAAAAGTATTTGGGTTGATAAAGCTTTGAAAACAAAAGTGTATTCAATTTCTGGATCTCCATGTCCTTCGTGCAAAATTAGTCTGTAGATTCTTACAATTTCTAGGGTCTTATTGGTGAGGTTTTAGTTTTACTCTACACGCAGTATTTTATCAGAAACTTGAGAAACGTATAGAGCCAAACCTATATTACTAAAAAACTTCAAAAATAAAAAGCGTCACTTCCTGCAAAATCAGTCAGTAGGTTGGTATAATCTCTGCAATCCTGGCAAAATTAATAGCATTTTTCATGAATACATAAGAATGGTCTATCATTCCTCGTGTCTTCCCCTCCCTCTCCGTTATAATGATAATAAAATTATAATAGATTATCTATTTAAAGTTGGCTACATATCTCTAGCTAGTAGCTAATTTAGGCCAACTAATCTAACCTAATTACACGTTTTAAAAGACTAAGTTTACAGATGATTAATCTAAAAAAAAACTTCCTTACTTATATATTTTTTGCATAATCTGTAGCTGCATTCAAATTGCATTTTCTTTATATTTGCTTTGAAGATTGGAAGTGTGGGAGACTCCTTCACATCTTTAGGAAGTTTTTGCCATATTTTTTTGTCCAATAAAGCTTATGTTTTCTATGCCAAAAGAGGTACCTAGAATGTTGAGTAGGTTAACCATGAATAGCAACCTCAAAATTATCCCAAGGAGAGGAAAGGAAGGGTGCAAGAAAAAATAATATAAATTTCTTTTACTTTTGGCCAGTTGTAGGTCCTTGTTTGTGGGGTTTACTGCAACACAGCCCCAGCATAACAACAACAACACAATAGAGTGGAGGAGAAATTTACATGAAGTATTTGATTTGTCCATTGCTGTTTTAAGAAATGGTGGTCGCTGTTTGACTCCATCACTTCGTTCTGTGTGAGCATTTGAGAAGAAACGAGCGTCCAAAGCCTGCTGCAGCTTACAGTGCGAAACTTGAGGTAACCAAGAACATGTCAATATATCTGAATAAATTCAAACACTTCATATTAAGTCATGATTGGTTGCACAGCTGCTCTGTATGAATATCCCTATAGCTTGCTTAGGCCAAATCATTTTCTAGCTATTTATAGGCCTATCTAGGTCCAGCCTTCAGACCGATTAAACAGAGTTTGTTTTGATAAAGATTGAGATGGGTTTACCAATTTCATTAGGAACTTGCAAATTCATTTAGGCCATCTGATTTTGCTGTTTATTTTCAAAAGTAGACACGGCCACCCTTGACCACTCTCGGAGTTTTAGATAAAAAATAGCTTCATTAAAAGTTTATAACCCCCTTCCTCATTAATGTTGAAATGATTCTAGGAAATAGCCCATATGACTCATACTTAATTATGAATTATAAGCAATTATTTTCTTTACAGATGCAGACAGCAAAGTTGTGCTATACTCCACCTAAAAGAGTCCATGTTCTCATGGCAAAAGCTGTTGGAGCAACAATGTGGTTTTGGATCTTTTGGCGTCTCAAGCATGATTGGAGGGATTTTACCGTAAGTATCACCCAGGGCACATTGTCAAGTCCAAGCAGGACATTACGGCCACTGATCTCCAAACAAGGACTTGATCAAGCATCTATCATCCATTCAATATATTGAAATTCCACTGGGGTGTGCTTTTTTCTTTCATGATTGTTGGTATGTTATCAATGATATACACGAGACTGAAAAATTGTGCAGCTATTGTTAACAAAGAATCAAGGCAATGTTATTTCTTTGGTAGCCATATTGGGAGGCCAGATACAAGCTGAAGCAATGGCTTCAAATATTTGGCAACAGAAACAAAAGAATGCTCAATCCAGTCTTTATTTAGATTTCAGTGATTAAGCTGCTTATGCCAAGAAATCAATAGAAACTATTGTTCTCAGGCCAGTTCATAGATTATCTAAAGGGTCCTAGTGGGAAAATAAACTATTCTGTCTTCACAATATAAGAGCCATGGTTTTGATTTAGACCAATCCCAAAATTGTCCGGTGACATGCAAAAACAAACTTTTATGAATCCTAATCTACAGGCCTTTTCAGGAAGAAAACTCTACCAGCGTGGCTAATTCCTCAGATGGTCATTTGGTTTACAAGCTCTGCTGGTTACTTTACCAGTGTGATAACGAGAGCTAAGAGTGATCGCACTGGTCAAAAAAAGGCCTGAATCTATCTGAATAATTGCTTTTCAGGACCACCATGCCCATGTTGTCCATGGAATTGAAGAGCGCAAGCGGCAAATATTGGCAAGTCGTGAACAGGACTCTTAGAATGGCCTTGATAGAAGAATGAGTGCTGTTTGAAATACCTGGCTTTTATCAACTGGTTAAATTGTCTAAAATTGCAAACTGTGTTAAGATATATTGTTTCTCAAAGTGTCATGAAATATCCGAAATCCTTAGTGATTTTTGTACTTTATCTGATATTAGGCTCTTGAGTAGTTAGAGAAGTCTATATCCTTCTTTCCTTACAATTCTAACAACCTCAAAAGTATCATAGTTAATAGAGCAAGATGGTCTTGACATCTATTGCTATAGCCCTTGGTACAAGTTCTCCTGGATAAGGAATCAAAATAAATTGTTTTACCATATTGTTTAGCTAATAGATTGCAGAAAAAGTGGCAGTAGAGTTGATGAGTGGTTAAGGAGACAGCGTTTCAGGTGGTTTGGGCATGTATTGGTAAGGATGAAGTTGTGGGTACAGTATTAACAATGGAAGTGGTAGGGGTGTGGTGGAGGGAGGACCAGCAAGGTGATGGAAGGATGTGGTTGAGTATATGATATGAGGGTGATGGTGTTGGAGAAGGGGATCGCAATGGATAGGGAAACTTGGAGAAGACAAATTCATAGACCGGTCACCACCCGCTAGCAGACATAACAGTTGGGATAAAAATCCTCTGTGTGTTTGTGTATTTTTTAGCAGTGATTTGCAGACCTGCCAAGTACCACGGTTTTACCACTGTTTTTAAAGAAATCTCACAATCTCACAGTTGGTCAGGAAATTCTCACGGTAAATTCATAAATCGAAAAGTCAAAAAGTTCTTCCCAATGGCAATTTGCTAGTGTATCGGCATGTTGTTCACATGTTCTTTCGTAGAAGAAAAGTTCTGCAAATTGCGATACGGGGTGGGGTTTTTTCTTACCTGCAGTTTGTTCCCCTGTGTACTCATGAAACGTTTTTTTCGTTGAATTGAATGTTAAGGTGGCAGCGCGAAATAAGGGGACTGGGACTTGCAATAGGCAGTAATGCTGAATTGGAAAGACTTTTCGGCGTTGTGAAGAGAAAAAAGTCGTTAGAAAGGTCATCAATGAAACTGGCTGGGATATTATCAAGTATCCTAGCGATGAAGACAATGCATCCCGAGTCCAACACGCTCTGTTATTGCTGGAAACCAACAAAATAAGTCTTGGAAAGTTCAAAAAAGGCAACCACACTATACAATGAAGAACATACACGCTTTTTTTTATAAGGAACCTTTTATCAGGAACCTACATGTCGAAGGTCGAAAAACTTAAGGAACTTTTACTACTAAAGGTCAAATCACTAAGAAACTCTATGATTTCGCATATACTCATTTGGTGTAGATATGTAACTTCTCTAGTGACCATGGAACTAGCTGTTACGTTTTATAGGTCTATCCTAAGCTTCTTTATGTTATGATATGTTTCATGTTTCCTTATCACAAGTTTATTGCTAAGTGTTGAGTTTTTATGCTTTTCTTGCGTCGATACTTATTCCTATCTACTAAGTAAACACTTAGAATTAAGGAACTTTTTTTTACAATTAAGGAACTACAAAGTGGTCAAAAGAGGTCTCAAAATAAGGAACTTTTACTACTAGACCCTGAGCTAGGTTCCTTATAAAAAAAGCGTGTATATAGATAAACTTTAACTTTATATTCAAAGTCATGTTTGATTTTAGTTTTTTTTAACTTTTTATGACGTGATTATTGAGCCCGTATTAAGACTTATTTGTGGTTTGACTTTTCTCAAGGTTTTTTTTTTACAAATCTCAAGTTTTTTAAAGAAATCTTTAAGTAATCTCAAGGTTTTGAACCCACCAAACTTGGCAGGTCTGGATTTGTGTCCCGTTGGGTTACACTTCATCTTGACTTTTCAGGTACTTCAACTTAGGCCCCGTTTACACGATACCGTTTTCGTTTCATATCGGATTGGTTTCATATCGGATTGGCCTTCTGTTTACACGATACCGTTTTCATTCCATATCGGATGGGCCTCCTGTTTACACGAGAACGCACCAATCCGATATGCTTTATACCGTTTTCGCGTTTTCGAATGAAAACGCTCTGGAAGTGGCATGAAACCAATCCGCTATGAAATGAAAACGGCATCGTGTAAACAGGAGAAATTTTCATATCGGATTGCCTTACCCAATCCGATATGAAATGAAAACGGTATCGTGTAAACGGGGCCTTATATGTAATACAAAGAAGTTCAACGCTTGGTTACAAAACGTCCACCTTCCATCAAATTTGATCAGGCCTAGCCATGAGAATATGAATAGACTAAAACTAAACACAAAGAAAGTTGGAAATATTTGTCTCAAGAGTGATTGACAGAAAAAAAAATTGAATAAACGAATCACAAAGTGGTCTATTTGAGAAGTGGCAGGATTTGGCAAAGTGAATAGAATTAATTTGTCATAATGAAAAATGAGCTGGGCAGGGCTCGAACCCACAACCAATGACTTGGCACGGCAAAGCTCTTCCAACTAAGCTATCTGGGCAATTGATTTAATCAACCAACCCGTGTCACTCCGAGATGTTAGAGCAATGATGAATGAAGTCAGTTCAAATCCTGTATGTGTCATTTTCCCAATATGCTTAGAAGTATATCTTTGTAAGGTATTGGTTCATGCACAAAGTAAACAAGACCCACTGAATTGACTAATCGAAGCAGTCCATTGATAGTTGATTGGCAAAAATACGCTTACTATCCTCGTGAGGTATTGGTTTATGTGCAAAGCACAAAGGGTGCATTGAATAGGTAGACTAATCAAAGCAGTGCATTGATAGTTGATTGGCAAATACGCTTACTATACTCGTAAGGTATTGGTTTATGTGCAAAGCACAAAGGGTGCATCTAATAGGTAGACTAATCGCAGCAGTCCATTGATAGCTGATTGGCAAAATTACGCTTACTATCTTCGTAAGGTAATGGTTTATGTGCAAAGCAGAAAGGGCCTACTGAAAAGTTAGACTAATCAAGCAGGGCATTGATAGTTCATTTGCAAATACACTTACTATCTTCGTAAGGTGTTGGTTTATGCGTAAAGCACAAAGAGCCAACTGAATAGGTAAACTCATTGAACAGTGCGAATCTGGTCCTTCATCTCTATGTGACCATACTTCTTGACTCCTTTTGCCTTGAGTTACAGAGAGCTTGCAACTTTGATGCTCATACTACTTAAGTGTGACTGAAAAATTTGGGAGGTCTTGATGGTCGCAGCGCAAGTTCAAGATAATAACAATAATCATTTCAAGTCAAAACAACGATGGATAACTTTTAGAATTTTAATCAAATTGTATTATATCATCTAAATTCACATAAAAATAAATTGTAATAATTCAAATCGTCATTTTCTTCATGTGTGGTTGTCAAGTTGAAAGGCGCAGAGTTTTGTACACTTCTGATTGTCTGATTTCAACATCAGTGAAACGAATGGGAACTAGAATAGAAATGTAAAAATTGATATCATTGCAAACTGCATCAGCATCTTAACAGTATTTGACCGGTACACAACTTAAGGATAGGGAGAATAATTGGAATCATTACTACTCGAAAGAGAAAGAAAATGGAACATAAAGAGTTGAGACAACTGTTTCTTTCTGACGAAACAAATAGTCAATTCAAGATAATCACCCAGGAGAACATATATGTCTGTAGGGGAAAATGGGGTAAGCTGTCACAGGGGTAAGTTGTCTTATCCACTTTTTGGGTCCAAATTTTAATGACAGCAGGCTCGGCCAAAGGATATCAAAAGAGAGCTTACATAAAGTACTTCACAATACCATTAATTTTGAATTGATAGCAAACGGTTTTGACCCAAAAAGAGAATGTAGCAACGAACCCCTGAGACAACTTACCCCACTCTCCCCTACTATGGAAGATGTTCAGTAATATGGATGATGTTAAGTGATGTAGTGGATACCATCAGTACTGTGGATAATGTTCAATACTGCGGAGGGATTCCATCAGTACTAAAAAGGATACTTTCAGTACTGTAGGGATACTATCAGTACTGTGGGGAATACCATCAGTGCTGTGGAGGATAGTCAGTATCGTGGAAGGTAAATAGAAAAAGGCGTCATTAAAAGCCTCACCTTGAAATCTAATTATGCGTCTGTCCTAATATTCTGATTCAGAATCTTGATGTCGAGCGTATGCACCATAACCAGGCATCATCATACGGTTTGGCATATACAGGGGTCTGGGCGCCATTGGAATCATTGCTCGTTGGAAGGCTAGAAACAGAATAGTTTGTTTAAGGATTAATACTAAGTAATAAGCATGATATCTCAATAATATCCATTGGTCTAATTCTGCTTTATAGGTTCTCAATGTAGAGGAGTACAGAGCGATATAGATTAGAAACAAGAAAGCCAGTCTCCTTCCTTGTTACAAATATAATGAATATGATATATGTAAAGATAAACTGCAGGTTGTCTACACTTATGTCTGTCTGATGATTGCAAGAACATGAAACTTTGAGTAACAGAGAGCTAGTCTCCTTTCTTGTCTCTCATCCATATCGCTTTGTACCTTCGCATATCAAAAGGCTCGTCATAATAAGTGGTGGCTGTCATGTCAAATATTGTGCCAGAAAAAGCTTTGATAAGTCCCATTGTATTTACTCTCTTGGTACCCTAAGTAAGGAGAAAGCGTTCGTAGAACTAGCTCACTCAATTTCCGTAGAGCAAAAAATCAGCAGTGTTTAGCCAAGGCCTAAAAGAAGACCCGTATTTGCAGACTTTTAGCCCCATGGAAACTTTTTAGCCAGCTTCTGTAATGACAAAGCTCATTGCTGAAGGAATATACAGGTACAAGTACTCTAAAAGGTTACTTTCCCTAGTTATTATAGAACGTTGGTAGAATTCAGCACTCAATTTCCGTAGGGTAAAAAACTAACATTGTTTAGCCGAGACCTAAAAGAAGACATTAAATTGTTACCTGGAAATCTGCCACCTTGCATTGGCATAGCTGGTGCAGCTTCTGGCTGGTTGGGGAACTCTCCTGGTCCCATCATTTCTGGTCCTGGCTCTTGCTGAGGCTGTTCTGGTGCGTATGGGGCCTCCTGCTCCTCAGGCTGCTGCATAGGCATCATGTTTCCGTACCCCTCGGGTGCACCATACACCTGTCTCTTGGTCTTGACAGTCACCTTAGGTGCTTGTGGGATGGTGTTCTTGATGTCGTTGGTGGTCAGGGCGTGTCCTGGCCATGCGATGGTCGTGAATCCAGGGTGCGTCACAGGGTGTCCATAGGGCATTGCGTATCCAGAGTTGCTTCCAAAGGAGCCGGCTCCGAAATTACCGCTACCTCCAAAATGGCGTTTTGAGGCTGTCACCTTGAATAAAATAACACATTTTACACCATAGTCTTGTTTGATAATGGTGTGTGATCAGTAAATCATCTTAACTGTTGTTGTTATTGTCACTGTAGTTTAGAGTAGGCTGTCATTCTTATTTCTTAGCTATTCTGCATGATTTAGGCACGAGGTAATAAGACAAGAAAAAGGCGGGACCCATAGTTTGATGACCAAGTATGAGGGGATAACAATAACCGATTTTTTTAGTCAGCACCTTGAAAGTCATCCATTCAAATGTTGGCCTGAATTGATCAAGCTTGATTTCAGTAGGTGGAGTAGCTCGACTACTTGTTTCTAAAAACAGACTATACTGCAGTAACACTAGACTTGCTCCACGAGTCCTTTTTTTCCTACGTTCTCTGATATGCTGACGTCACTCAAGCAATAATTGACTGCAGTGCACACAGGGAAACAAGGAATCGTGGAGTAGGTCAACTTTCACACTGCATAAGCTTCTACTTGTGAATGAACTTGCAAAAAGTAGGTAGGTACTTTTTTGGTTTCACAGCATATCTTATCATGGTAGTTATTCAAAATATCTATTCGGGCAAGGATCTTAATAATGAATAAAATAACCAAAAGACTTTGATAATAATCGTTGTCGAAAATTTAGAAAAGTAATCGAAATGAAGCTTCTGGTTATTTTATTCATTATTACTTATCTAAAACATTTCAAGAAAAAGTCCTCTAAAATACTGAAATATTTAGATAGAAGTTCTTAAAGGAAGTACTTGTTTTATGCAGGTTTATATATTATATGCAATATTCATTGTATATGCATTTTAGTAAATAAAGAATACATCTTTACGGGACTTGGCTCGTGCCATATGAATGCAGGCTCCAACCCTGTTTACATAGAGCAGGATTTCCATATTTGACTATATGCAATCATGCTAGGCCTCAGCTTACATTACATTGATCACGATATCCATTCTAACCTAACAGTAACTCACTTGCTTGGCATCCTCCGGCATCGGTGAAGTCTCTTTCTGCGAAGGTAGCTCAGATTTCTTTGACGAGGCTGCAGCACTTGGTGCACTCTCCTTCTTGGGAAGCTCTGACTTCTTGAACGGGGCACCAGCTGCATGACCATCATCGAAGTTCATACCCCCATGAGGGGCTGCACCACTGAATCCGGACACACCACCCATACCTCCGAAACCATACCCTAAGCGGTAGTTGTCTCCGCTGGCATAACCATACCCAACATGGATGGTCTGCTTCTTCTCCTTCTTCTTGTCTGCGGATGGGATCTGATCTCTCTGAGTCGGCTTCGCGCTTTTGTCTTCCTCTTTCTTCTCGTCTTTGGCTGCTGCTTTCTCTGGCTTCTTCTCGGTTTTGTCTTCAGGTTTGCTGGCGAGCTTCTCGTCAGGCTTCTTGCCATTTGATGGCACCTTCGACTTGATCCAAGGCCATCCCCATCCCCACATTCCCAGACCTGCACCTGGGTAGCCATGCCAGAAGGGGTCTCCATATCCACCATGGTAGCCAATTGGAACGCAGAATCGCTTGGAAGACTTCTTACTCTTGTCTCCTTTGGTGACAACATCACGGCAATGTAGGCCGATTCCGTGACCACCAACGTGACCACCAACATGACCACCAGCGTGGCCAACACCGTGACCACCATGCTCTCCCCATCCGTGGTGACCGTGTCCACCCCACCAGTCAGCCCACCATGGGTATGACGACCATGGACCATAGCCTACATATGGGTAGACGACTCCTTGCCTTGCCTTACTTTCCCCATCCTCTTCTTCTTCTCCCTTTGGAATTCCTCCTTTAGAATATGCACCCCAAGCTGATGGTGCAAAAATTCCACGATGGCTTCCCACATTTCCTCCATGAGAGCCATGTCCTACAAAGTCACCATATCCACCCCATGGCCATGATCCCCATCCATACCAACCTCCTAAGAGATGGCCTTGCTTGCCAAATAGGCATCGTCTCCTGGACTTTCCGTTGACGATTTCATTTCGGTACAGTCCACCGTAGCAGTTATCCAAAGCATAATGACGACCGTGGCGACGTCCGTAGCCTAATCCCAGAGGCAAATACCCTGCTCCGTATCCTGCACCGTATCCTAATCCACCATATGGCAGAGCTACTCCACGGCCAACACCAGCATAACGCGAGCCAAGTCCGTAGAATCCACCATTACCAGGGAGACCCCAACCTCCGTAATAAGGGTTGATTGGGGCTAACATGAATTTCTTGTCGCTAGATTCCTCATCATCATCGTCGGCAGCTAATGGGATTTTGGCCTTGTAGTGTCCGTGTCCGCAACCGTGTCCACCATAACCAACATGGCCGCCATAACAGCCGTGGTGTGCGTAATCGAAGTTATGATGATTATGATCCCAGTCTCCCCAATCATCACCAAAGTCGTCATGTCCGAAGTTCCAGGCACCTAGAAAAATGAAATTATCATTAAAAAGTTGAGCTTAGACTTAAAGGCCCCGCCAAACGATTGATATTGTCATACAAAACGTCAAACTTATGTCAGTGGTATAGGTGGTATTACAGTAGAATCCCGATAGCTCGAACATGCAAGGGACGATCAAAATAGTTCGAGTTATCGAATTTTCGAGCCGAACTTTTTAGAAAATCAGCCTATAATTCGAGTTATCGGGATTTTATGAAGAGAACAACAACAACAACAACAACAACAACGATAACTTAATAGCGAAACAGAACGATAATGCAACTTGAAAGTTTTTCATTGAAAACGATTGTTCTACAAAATGAGCTGCCAATCTACATCACAACTACTATAACTGTCGAAACACATATCACAGGACACCATGTGTATAAGGAGATTTGGACGTCAAAGTGAAATGAATATCTGAATGTCCGTTCTGAACCTGAAAACCCTCTAAATAAGTATGCTGATTGTGTCCTGAAAGGTGCAGATATTGTGGGACACTTGAAGAAAGGAGATACTGGCCATTTTTCTAAAACGATTTCCCACTTTCTTCAAAGTCATTCAGCAGCTAAATGCGTTGCCAAAGTCACTGAAAAGAAGTGCAATCAGGGGGATGGAAAGGGTTTAGTTGTCGCATGCAGCCTTGAAGTCACTGGACTTAAGAACTTTGTCTCTTTCATCAAAATATTGTAAAGTGCAAGGCTTTTGTCGACGGTTTTTTGTTGCAAAACGTTCACAGAAAATAAAACATTATTGTAACACATCGCCATATATTATGAATGTAGGAAATCGAACAGGACAATACCTAAAACGTCATCAAACACCGTCAGACATGCAATAAAATCCTCGAACAACGTAAAATATACTCCAGATAGTCATCATTGTTTAAGCTTGTATGATTAAGTAGTTTTTAAACATTTGTTCTTGAACAACATCCAACACAGATTAGATTAAAAACATGGTTGATGATGTTTTAGGTTATTTGACGAAGTGGTCCACATGATAAGACATTTGTTTTTGAACAACATCCAAAATTTTCGATGATGTATGGTTCGACAATACTATTTCGTGTGAATGGACCTTAACACATTTTTGACAACTCTCAACGTTTTACGATGAAATGGTCCACACGATAAAGCATTTGTTCTTGAACAACATCCAACATATGTTTAATGATGTTTGGTATGACGATATTTATCGTTTGGACGGACCTTTAAAAGCCAAAAATATTGCAAGGTATGATAGAGTAGAGCTCCAAAATCTATTATCACCCTGGGGAACATTTGTGCAGTGCTGTGGAGGACTTTTAGTTCTGTGGGGATGTTATATACTGTGGGGGAATACCATCAGTACATTGAAGCATATTCATTACTGTGGGGGATACCATCATTATCATAGAGGGATACTCCGTACTGTGGATTGTGTTCAGTAGTGTGGAGTGTGTTATTATTGTGGGAGATACCATCAGTATTATGGAGGGAAACCATTTAGTAATGTTGAGAATGTTCTGTGGAGGATGTTCAGTACTATGGAGTGTGTTCAGTACTGTGGAGGATGTTAAGAACTCTGAAGGATATTCAGTACTGTGGAGTGTGTTCAGTACTGTGGAGGATATTCAGTGCTGTGGAGGATATTCACAACTGTGTGGAGGATATTCAGTACTGTGGAGTGTGTTCAGTGCTGTGGAGGATGTTCAGTACTATGGAGTGTGTTCAGTACTGTGGAGTGTGTTCAGTACTGTGGAGGATGCACAGTGCTGTGGACGATATTTAGTGCTGTTGAGGATGTTTATTACTGTGCCGGTGTACCATCTAGCACTTTTTAAATACTCAAATTACTCAAGTTCACTCTTCGCTCTGAAATCTAAACTTCCTCGTCAGCAAATCAAAAACAAACTCACCCCTCAGATTATAGTCATGATCATGGTGTCCACTGTGAGAGTCGTGTCCATGATCAACAAAATGGTAGCCGTTGCTATGACCACCATGTAAACATCTTTTGTTGGTTTTTGCAGTTTCAGGATCGTTGCAGTCAGCGATCTGGAAAAAGAAAATTTGATTATTAATCAAAATCATAGCAATTTGATTTTCAAATAAAATACTAATAGACTAAAAAATGAAATACTAGAATGCTAAATAAATACAATATATCATCACGTTAGATAAGGTAGAATTGGTGTTGTAGAATTTTTTTTTCGTTTTTCCTGGCTGATGTCTGTTTATGGCTATTGCACAAATTAGCGTGAGATTTGAAAATTCGCTGGACTAGACGAATTCAGAGCGTCATAAAATCATTACGGATCGTTTGATATTCGTTTGGAATTGTTTCAACTCATTATACTATCATTGACGCAAATCGTTCCCCTAATGATTTCTGAAAAGGTAGAAATTCGTTTTAAAAACAACCGAAAAAATTTTGAACAGTTTAAAACCACCTCGAACCATCGAAAAGAATTTAAAACAATCTACATCCACCATAAAACCATGTAAACGATTTGGACCCACCTAGACCCATCAACAGCGAAGTGCTACATCATGCGGCCTACACAGCAAATAAACCTGGCCCAATAATAAGTGACTTAAAATCGAAGCAATATCAGATGGTTAAAAGTGGTTTTATATGGTATAGATTGGTTACCGAAGGACTTTGGTAGTCTGGTATGACTCCATGTTTTAGCTGAGGCTATTAGCGATTAGTAGTACTTGGAGATTAGCTGCCCTATAGATTATCGGTATATTTTTGTGAGTCTGTCTACATTTTGCTAGTCCATACGGTAAATCCCTTGCAAACTCAAATCGGAGATGGTAATGGGAATATTTTGATACTTACATTCATTCAACATCTCCTGTGACTTGGAAACACAAATTCACCTTGAAAGTTTATTCAGGTTCCTCATCTTCCACTCAGCACACGGCACTTTATAGTACCAGAATCAAGGGGCAAAAGGAGGTCAAGAGGTCAGAAAAGGGTTCGAAAGGTCAAGAGGTCAAGGAGGAATAACATGAATCGATAAGACGATGGGCTCATTGACAAACGAAGACAACAACATATATTGTAACAGAAAAAAGTTAGAAAAAGAAATGTTACAGCAATTGATATTGCAAGAGTCAAGAGGTGAAGAGAAGTCAAGAGGTCAGTAGTGGGGTCAACAGGTCAAGAAAGAGAACACGAATCGATAAGATGATAGAATTATTGACAAACGAAGACAACAACATGCATTGTAATAGGAAAGGTTAGAAGAAGAAATGTCACAGTAATTGCCTTTGTAAGAGTCAAGGAGCAGAGAGAGGTCAGAAGTCAGTTAAAAAGGTAAATAGGTCAAGAAGGAAGAACGTAAATTGATAAGTTGATGGGAGTATTAGCAAACGAAGACAACATGCATTGAAAGAGAGTTAAAAAGAGAAATGACAAGGTAATTGACATTAGAAGAGGATCTAGGGGTGAAAACAGGTCAAGAGGTTAGTGAAGAGGTCAAGAGTTCAAGGAATAAGAACAGGAATCGATAAGATGATGGATCAATTGACAAACGAATATATCAGCATGCTTTGAAAGAGAGAAACATTTATAGGAGAAATGCCACAGTAGTTGATATTGTAAGAGTCAAGGGGCAAAAATAGTTCAAGTGGTCAGTAATGAGGTCGATAGGTCAAGAAGGAAGAACACAAATTGATAAGGTAACAACAAGAAGACAACAACATGCACTGAATGACATAATAGTCTTAAGAAGAAAAGTTATGGCTGGAGGAAGAGCAAGAATTGATGCCAAGTGACATCGTTTGTCATTTGTAACAACGAAATATCTAACATCATATGAAATACCAACGAGCACAGCCATATAAAGCATTGAAAAAGAGAAACAGGACTTGCATTGATATTCAACCGTGATGGCTCCAGCAACGAGGATGATTATGATGATGAAGTGGAAAACGAGGAACCTGAGGAACTTCTCCGTGCCTCCAGTCACAGTAGATGTCTCTCTAAGCGAAGGGCAAATCACTACGCTCTAATTTTAAACATAACTTAATTCTAAAAATCACAAGAATCACAAGAGTCACAAAAATCAGAAAATCAAAGGAAACGTCACAGACTTAGTACAAATCACAGCATCATAAAAAAAAACCATACGAACATCCAAACAAGCTCCTTTTAAATTGAAAATTAAACACCCAAAGACAGACAAAATCACACAATAATGTTCTAAATACAGAAATTTGCTAAAAAATCAAAGATATCACTAAAAGAGTCTGTTAAGAGCTGCTGCGATTTCTCGACTTCCAGCAAATGGTACAGGATGTTAGTGATTTGCCCTCTGCTAAGAGGTTGTCAGGATTGCTAAACAAAATTGGGTAGTCAATACTACCCTAGGGCCTTAAATCACTAGTATTCAATGCTGCATTCAAAAGAGGTCCAGAAACCATTTATATATAAATAGATTTATTAATGAATTTTTGATACAAAACAACAAAGTGATAAGATTGCGAAAGTGTGGTGCATGTGCATTTTGTTCAATGTAAAATATACAGTGGGGCGGAAACGAGGAGTTATTTCATCAGAAACCCCCGTCTCTGGTTCCTCAGGTTCTCCGTTAACAACAGACTAGATAAACAACTTCCACTGGTCACAAGAACATTACGTAATCTCACTTTATCACTAGTTTAGAGAGTAACTAGCAAGATTGGACCCGGGGGAAAATATGATTTTTGGCCCTTTTTGCTCATCCTGGGGGGCTTTGGTGCCATCCAGATGCTAAGAGAGGGTTAGACTCGCCCCAAACTGGCTTGTCAAGTTAAACATGTACATTAAGTTAAACACTTTAAAAATCTTTTAAGGCACGTAAAAACACGTTAAAGGCACGTTCAAAGACTGGGGCTATCAAGACTGAAATGGAAACGAGCATGCCCTTACCTCTCCAAGAAAGGTCAAATAACTGTAGAAAACCCCAACTGCCCCATGCCCTGGCACTTCCAATAAGATTACGTAATATCAATGGTGAAGTGAATATTACTTGTGAAATAAGGTATAACATAAAAAGTGTACGATTGGAAAGAAATCAAGAGGAGTAATGATAGAGGAGATGGATATGGAAAATATCGAAGAAAAGATGTTTGGTGTATCTGCCCATTAGCTGTGGAGTTAGGAAATACGTTATTAGTTAGAATTGTAAAGATTGTATTTGATACTGTTAAACTATTTGATACTGTTTTTAATACTGTTCAGCTTTAATACTGTTAACTAGTGTTAGGTTTTATTGGCCGTACTCTCAACTGAATTGAATACAACAGATAATGTCATGTACATCTAGTACCAGAATCATCCATAGATTACTACTGAATGAACGAAAACGAGAATAGCTTAAACGTAAACAATTTATTTTTCTCTTGGTGTATCTACTTTGTTACAACGGAGATGGCTTCGAGTCTCACCTCAAGAATAAACACATAACAAAAGAGCCTGGGTTCTTGATAGCTCCAAGGACTAAAATCCTGCAATGCTTTATGCTCTATGCTTTATGCTGTTGAAACAAATTGACATGCACAAAGGAATGCAAGCTTGGTCGTGTAAGATAGCTGGAAGGATGATAGTAGTAACTGGATGATTTTTCCTTTACTTCATAAAGGGTTCGACGCGGCTTTTTACTAAGTTCTCGTGTGCTTCAATACGCAGCTGAAACCAAACTTGATCGTGTAAGACACCTGAATGGATGACTGAGATACCTTGGAGGTGCTTGCTTGATGATTAATGATAATTAATTTGACTGCACTCTCCTTCAAAAGGGCTAAACTAGTTAAAGACGATGTTCCATGCTAGTCTAATCAAAGTAGGCCTAAAATCTACATAGCTGGAAAAAGTAAGCCACTGATGATCAAAGAGACCCCGGAACAGACTTATTGGTTAATAGCATTGCATTGGCTTCCCTATATGCGAAAAACCAGGGTTATACATACACTATGACCTTTAACTTTATTCGTTACCCTTGCAGTAATTCGAGCACTCTTCGGTTCTTCAATCAACAATCATTAACCGTACATCTAATACAAAAGTTAACGATTACTACACATCCAGTGTGCTGAAAACTGGGAGGCCAGGAGGGTCAAATTTGCCCTCGAATTCATATTACAGCTATACTATGACCTGAAATGTTAGAATAACCACTGGACAAATCGGTTATCACTTTGGCTTAGGCCCATCTGTGGCTTCCCTTTAGATTGAAAGACCAAGATAATGCATTTCCAAGCAACTGTAAAATGTTATTCCTTCGCAGCGTAGCTCGCACACAACAACCCTTACTAATAATATAGCAGTGTCCCAGCAAGAAACAGAAAATTCATATTCACCACTTAAAACAATTTTTATCATCATTTTTTATATTAGCTTCATTCTGCTAAGTATGAACTAGTTTTGAATTAATTACTGTTAATGATAAGTTAGTTTTTAATAGTTAGCAATTAATAAACTTTTATATCAAGTGTTCCCAATAAGAACGTTGGTTGAATATTTATAGAGTTAGTGGACGGATTGAATGTATAAGCGTGCATATGTGTGACGTTATAAGAGTGTTAAAAGCGTAGTAGTATGAGAAATGGCGTGAAAATATATGAAATCATTCAGGTACCTTGCTCTTATAGTGGGCGGCGTGTTTCATTCCGTGATGGCCGTATTCCCAGCCCCCACCATGCTGATGAGCGTCATGGGCTCCTCCCCAGTGACTCGTTCCCCAGTTTACTGGACCATCACCTACCTTCCACCATTTCTTGTCTCCACTGTCGTGATTTTGCTCCTCCGCAGTTGGTTTGGTAACTGCTGCACCTTGTGGTTGTTGTTGCTTATCGCCGTTGGACAGTTTGACGGCACCCCATTTCAATGCAGAAGCTCCTGTTCGAGCCCCTTGTGCTTTTGTGTCAGCGGATTTATCTGCCTTCTTGGCGTCATCACTCTTCTCGGATTTTTCTTTATCGTCGGATTTCTTATCGTCTTCGTTCTTTGAGATTTCAGATTTATATCCGCCAGCACCGTATCCGCCGCCACCATATCCACCACCACCATAACCGCCTTCGTGCCCACCGTGTTGGTGGCCACCATGGCCGCCATGCTCACCACAACAATCGTGACCCCATTCATGATGGTAACCGGCGTGGTGACCGTGATGACCGTGGTCATGCCCATACTGTTCATGTCCGTGGCAGCCACCATGACCGCATCCACCGCCATATCCACCATAACCACCATAACCACCGTTTCCACCATGCTCTCCTTCATGGCCGCCATGATGTCCACCTCCATGCTCTCCGAATTCTTCGTAAAATTCATAACTGAAAAAGATTACAATATTTGTTCAAAGAAAACCTTTATTCTTCGAAACATCTACAAAGCCATTTATAGTTTTCGTATCTTTATCAGATGATTCTTGATTAGTGCTTGCACGATCTTGATTTCTCATCGAGATGAAACTTTACCTTATTCAGGGACATGGCCAGAGTAGTGGCTGGGGGGTCGTAGTTCCCCATTTGAAGAAAATTCGATACATATTGTGCGTATAGAGATAATGTTTATGTGTTATTATCTAGAAATGAATGCTGGAAGTGGTCAAGGGCTCCTCCTCCAGAGCTTCTGGCTACTTTCCTTGTCCTATTGCCCTATTTCACCAAAGAGACAACAGACCTCTAAACTGTCTCTAATAATCTCACTCTGACGTGAATTTTTTATCAAGCAATTGATAGTGACTATCACTTTTACAAAAGATTCCTCGTAGATTCGAAAGAAGAATTCAGGAAATTTCTGTTGTTGTACATCTTAGTTTAAACAATGCAGGGTCCTAAGTACTTGTAATCTGTTGTAAGGCTTAAGAGATGTGGTATAACACGTAGCGGAAACCGTGGTGTAACCCATGATCTAGGAAGAATCCATACTAGAAAGAAGGGAGTTGAGTGGCTTGAGTGGTTTGCTAGGTGCAGCTGAAGTTAAGCTCGGTCGTGTGAGGTCTACACCTGAATGGGTGACCTTTGATGTGTTGACTAAACAACTCGCTCCATCGACCTAGTCCCGTGCCCCTTTTAGAAATCAGGCCTGTGGCCTTTCGCAGGCTAGCATCTTAAACATACTTTAAGATTCGTTTACTGGTGAGAAAAACACGAAAAGGGACCACGCAAATTTCAATTATTTTCCTTTCCCAAAAGATTATGAACTAGGTAAACAATCAATTTTTACAATTATAGATACTGAAAGGGCCTAGTGTCGACATAGACTACTGGGGTAAAATTGGCATTTTTCCTTCAACTGCTAGTGACCCACCAGTCAATACCTTAAAGATTCCCTGAATTACTTACTAATGTGTTGTCTGGACAATTTGCTCTTACTTACCCGTGGTCGTGATGGTCGTGGCCATGTTCGTGGTGACCATGACCTCCTTGCTCGTGTCCTACGTAGCCACCTGTGTGTCCTCCGTATCCACCGTATCCACCGTATCCACCGCCACCGCAGCCACCACCTCCACCGCAACCACCGCCTCCCCAGCCGTAGTCTCGCTTTCCAGCATCAACATCAACATCTTCGGCAGGCTCAGCATTAGCACTCACAGCCTCGCTTGTGATTGCGGTGCTTGTCTCAGCCTCTTTATCCTTTTCAGTGATGTCTTGCTTCTTGGCTGGAGCTTCTTCTCCTTCTGTTTCCACAGAAGATTCGGGAACATCCGGGACGTATTCTTTTTTAGAGGAATCATCAGAATTCTGTCAATAAAGAAAACATTTACTTGATTATCAAAACGACCAACCTCGGCTTGGGACGCAGGCAGAAGCTGTATAAGAGAGGCCACGTCGAACAATTTCTGCAATTGTGGATGATGACACAGAAAAGGTGATCGATACAAAATATACGCGTAGTCATAAAGTCTCGGTATCGAAGCTAAGAATGGAAAATTTGATACTTTTAGCTAAAGGAGAACCTTCGCTAAAGGAATACACCTATACTCTTTGCAAAAACTGTTGCAAAAATCAAAGAAATTCAGTGCTTTTCAATGTAGCCCTCCCTTTTAAATCAATGCTAGGTGTGCTTAAACAACAGCCCTGGTATTTCTACCACAGAAAGAGGTGTGATGCTAAAACTGTGCACTGAACCCCAAAGAGCTAATGTTTATTAACGGGCAAGGTTATCAAAATATCCATTTATGAAAATTCATGAGAAATTTGCATCTTTTAGTAACAGCTAGGAAATATACTTGATGGTGACAATGTTATAACGAACTCTGAAGGGAACCGATGATTATTTCATACGGCAAAATCCAAGGAACCAGAAATTTAGTTCGTTATATCTGGGGTTCGTTAAATAGAGATTCCACTGTAGTGACAATAAGATGGTGAATCTTACCTCTATAACTTCTTCCTTTTTATCTGCATCAGCATCTGCTAGAAAAGAGGCATTTTCATTACTGAGGAATTCATCCCATCAATCATTTGTTTCCTTTATTTACATATAAACCTTCAATAAAATTGCAAAATGCCGCAAAACCGCAAAAGATAACAGATCTCACTTCATACAATGCATGACGGGATCATGCCTCTTAGCAACGCATAGCTACCAGCAACTGCAGAGTAAAGCTTTGACAGCAGTGCAGCTTTAAAGATTTAGGCCCTATTTGATTTGACTGAGATGTATTTCACTCCCTTTCAACGTTTACGAGATGTTTAGGAGAACATAAGGAATTCTAGAGCTTATCAAAGGATTTCGACTTTAACGATATTATTTCGAGCAAAAGTGTACGAAAATCGAAGGGAGTGATTTGCCCCCCGATTTAAGCAGTTACCTTATTCTTTCATATTGAATCCCTAGACAATTACATAGTTTTCTAGCAAGCTTTGTTGCAGGAGTCTCTTTATTAAAATTCTTGCATTGATTCGATAAAGGAAATTAAAGTTGATATCTTCTACATAATAACCAAACGAACAAGGGTATAAGTATCTAACTATATGTCGGATTATTTAGGAAAGGTATCCAGTTTTATGAAAATTTCCTTGAGAAGTAAAGTCTTAGTACCATTTTGCCAACTACTTATTCACCTCACAAATAAAGGATTGCATGCCGTCAGGCCGTGCCTAATTGGTAGGGACTGGGTTCGAGCACAAGCATACTTTACTACAAATTTTTGTTGTTGGGATTTTAGGAGATCAGGACCAAAACTCTTAACACATGAAATTGATGGAGCACGTATCCCTATTTTCAACTATGACGTGATGCTTCAAGTTTCCTTTTTGTAGGTTTGGCCTGATATACACAAAGTGTTCTCAAAAATGTTTATCATGCAACTAATCAAGTCCCAGGAAATCTTAAAAAAATTCAGCTTTTCCAAATCGTATAAGAACTTAAATCTTTGAGGTCGAAATAAAGAGGCGTCGCCCTGAGTTGGTTCACTGGCCTATGTTGAAATTTTCAATTTCCTGATGTTGATATTGTTTGAAGAATTTTTTGAGAGTTAGTTAATTCATCTAAAATTTTAATGTTAAACAGAAAAAAGGCATTAAATTAAAAGTGTACCAACCCTGGTCGACCCCTCTCTGGTTCAGGGTTTAAAAAGCCCGTCAAAGATAGTGTATGTTTTGGTACACACGATAGATAACTGTAGCGTGCGTTTTTCTCCCTACTAAACCTGCTATTGATTACAGATAACTGGTCCAATGATCCATAAACTGGTAACTCATACGTCTTCGTGATTCTAGACAAACTTTGAGCTGAATAAAGAATCACTCGTTCTCAGGCCTTTTACAGAGCATGAAAAATCAAACAACAAGTTGTTTAAGAAAACTTATCATTGCCCTGGGGGGAAAGTGGGAACATTTTGTGCATATACTAGAGGGGAAGTTATGTTTCCTTTAACAAAGGGATGGTAGCTTCTTGTGAAGGAGGCACTATCTACCCAATGTTTATATTAGAGGTAGAAAACTCCCCTCTAGGAAATCCTCTATAGGAGAATAAGCAGTTTGGAAATTTCTGGGGAGCAGCTTCTCCCTTGCCCCCCCCCCAAATGCGTACGGCTCAGCAAGGACATTATACTATCATCTATATTCCGATGGGGTTCAGTCTCCTCTGACGGGGGAGCTACAGGTCCTCTGCCTTCGTCAGGCAGCCCCTTGTTACAGTGTAGGTATGAATGAGGAAGGTAGTTGGTCAGCTGATATGCATCTATAAAGTTTCTTGTTGCTAGAGTTAATAGATGGAGTGGGTTTTGAGCTTAAACCACCATGCATAAATATTGAAATCAAGGGTCCCTCCGTGTAAAACTTGTGTATTGCAGATAATCGAAATCCGGCATATCTTGTTGAGGTATTGTTGAAGTGCATGCTACTGTGACCTTGTTTGAAAAAGGGCCTAAATAGCTATAGGCCAGTATGTTAAACAGAAACTCCCTCATTCAACCGTATGACAAAACATGCTGTATGATACTATGCCCCTACTTGAAACCGGGCCTTTCTTAGTCAGACTAGCATGTTAAATAGTGACTTACTCAACTCAACTCACTTACAAAGTCATATATTGCCTTTGAAATGCAATTTAGTACATCTTTATTCATTCCCTTCTCAATATGTTGTATTGAGCAAAAAATATTCTGTTGCCTTTCAATCATGGTTTCTAGCTTGAAGATGGAGTGGGGCACATATATGCTTTTACCAAGAGCCCCAGCTTTTTCTCAGCGCTCTCAGATAAAACAACACCATGAAACAATATTGTTTGGATAAACATTGTTACTTAATCTCTCATCACCTGTTTGCATGTACCTTACCTATAGTGCCTTAGTTCTGCGGATAATTTCTGTCATCGAAATACCATGATAGTTGCTAATCTATCAAGTGATACTTATCGGAAAATCTATTCAAATGAAGTAAATCTTATCTGGGTATGAATAAAGTCCTGTTACAAGTACATACAAGCAATACGAGATGTTCAGTTGGTGGGAGATAAGATGGCACTGCAAGTTAAAGGTCATAAGCTCAGTGCCCACCTTCCTCACAATTTTCACTGTTGATATTGGCACCGTTTCCATCAGACACAATATCCAACGTTCGTAATATCACAATATCGCAAAATAGATTGTTTCGCTAAGTATATAATGCTAACAAATGGATATATAGTGGTGCTAGATAGCATAATTGGAATGTTATCCACGCTTACATCTTTTGCTAGCATTGATATTATTTTCTTCAGACGTGATATTAAATTCTTCCACTATCGTGACGGTCCATTCTATGTCACCCTATCTCAGCGGTTATATCCCTACAGTTTTAATAAATGGAAAGATAGTGCTGACAGATATGGGATGTTCATGGTACCATCATCGCTTCCATCAGGAGATTTTGCAAGCCTATAGGTATCATTTTCATCAGAAACAATAACATAAACTTCAATTCTGTACTATCTTAAAGTCCCATATCATTCTTGCTCATAATTTAAATGATACAAGATTTACGCTAGCTAGCAGAGGTTCAAACTGTTATCTTCACTTACCGTCGGAGCTATCATCAGAGTTGCTATCTCCTTCATCGAAAATCTCGCCGGCCTTCGTGGAGTCGACGAGCGAGGTCCGCAGGCGATCCAAATCCACGATTTCCACGGGTAACGCTTGAGACCAATCGAGCGCTGTCAGCCCTAAGGCCAACAAAAAGAGAACGGAACGCAATTTCATTGCTAATTCCGCTCGATCATACAAGTCCTTTCATCAAAGCGAAATCTTCAGCCTCGAAAATGACTTCACGGTTGTGCTAAGGCCGGTGAATTATTGATGAGATCGCTAGCATGGTAAACTTCAGTGAATCAGGGGTCACCACCTGTGCCTCGGGCGCACTGCTCAAATACCGTCTTACATGCTTCTCGCACAGGGGGTCGCATTTGTAGTCTAGGAACGGGGGTAATATTTTCTGCTATTTAAATGGCAACAGTGATTCAAGCAGTGTTTTGCACGCTGTTCATACAACAAGTTACTCTAAGAGGGGATCTTATCTCCGCTCTTGGAGGAGGGGTCAAATTTACTACTAAAAAATATCCAACAGTTATTGAAGCATGGCGTTCATGTAACAACTTACTCGACGATGGGGTGGCATCTCTGCTCTTAGAGAGGAGGGTTTCCTAGACGGGGTTTTCTAGAGAGGGGAGTTTTCTACTATTCAAATTTCCGACTGTGATTCAAGCAGTGTTTACACGCTGTTTATGCAACAAGTTACTCTCTTAAAAGGGGGTTCATCTCTCGTCTTGTAGCTGGGGGTCACTCGCAACAGCTTAAGAGCTACTTATGTGTAGGGAATGACCGGTCGATTAGAACACTCTAACCTTACTCAGAAGTTTGAGCCAACCTGTCACACAAAGTGAGATCGGAGAGTTTGTCAGCTCTCTTTAATTCCAGGCAAAAGGAATCACGAGATGCGGTCACATCAAGAGAAAGGACCAGGGTCGCACTGCTCGATTAGTTTACCTATTCAATGGCCCCTGCCTTTTTACTTTGCACATAAACGAATACCTTACAAAGATAGTAACCGTATTTGCCAATCAAATATAGCAAATAATGCCAATTTTCTACTCTTAGAATGAGGATAGATACCATTTGAATGTTCAACATTGATTCAAGCAATGTTTCAAAAGCTATACATATAACATTTTACAACATACTCTAGGAGGGGGACAGCTCTAGAAAGGGGTATTATCTCTCTAATCCTTGGAGAAGAGTCATTTCTTCTACTATTTGAGTGTTTAGCATTCAAGTTGTGCTTTCAGCCCTACTTAATCGTCGTCTTCCAGGTTGCTTTTGCAGCTATACCGTTACGAACTGGAACCACGTGATAGTTAAGTATTTGGATGTCCAAAAGGGGTTCGATTTACGCTTTGTGTGCTGCTCAAGTAATATTTTACATGTTGCTCTAACTGGGGGTCTTGTTACTACTCTCAAAACGGGGGTCTTATGTTTTCCTTATTAAATGTTCAATAGGCCTCTCTCTCGCGGCGGCCATCGCAGCACAGATAAAAGGTTGCAGGATCAGCCTCGCTCGGATGAAAAGTTACGAAAACGAGGCTTATTCTGCAAGCTTTTGTTAATTACTGTTATAGCTGCTGCGGGAAAAAAGCGTATAGCTGAAGTTGTGCTTTGTTTGCTACTCATATGCCGCCGTCCTACGTGTTACTCTAAGAAGAGGTCTTATAAACTTGTAAAATAGGGTAAGCGTTCCCCTATCTATTTGGTAAGATATTTGGCAAATAGCTATTTTGAGAAGCAATGGCAAAACATAGCATATGGATTAATTAGTCTTTCCAAACTTAGTTCTTATCAGACTGTGATTACTTTTTATATTATGAGAGTAGAGAGTGCCTATTCTGAGAGTAGAGAGTGCCTATAGAGAGTGCTCGATATACGCCAGTATAGAGCAATAATATTGGTATAGTCTGTCTGACGAGTGTGTAAGCACGAAACTCATACTCTCAGAAGGACATACAATTATACTGGTTGATAAGGTAGACTATGACAAATGCGCAAGATTTAGATGTCTCAGCGTGTCTATTTTCACAAAAACTGGACATCCTCCACAGTGCTGGATAGTGTCTCTCGACAGTACAGATGGTATCTCTCCACAGTACAGATGGTATCCCCCAAATTACTAGATACCCTCCAACTGATTGAAGATCATCAGCAAATCATTGCTCGTGCGATAGAGTGCATGAAAGTTAGTTGAAAATATCCAATATATCATCAAGTTTTCTTACCTAGACAACTTGAGTTTCTTTCTTCTTATTTTAGCTATTCTTGTTGTACTTGTTGTTGGTGAATCTTCATTGTGTCTCCATCTTTTTCCCAACAAAATCACACAACCACTAAAACACAAAAAATGAGTTTACTGGAAAGAAGATGATCAGAATTACATTGTTTTCATATAACTTTGCTCTCTTATATTTACAACCCATAATTTTGTAAACTCTTATAAATTACAGTGGAATCTCATTATAACTAACAACTAACTCTGAAGGGAACCTGAAAACTGTTCGTTACATCAGGTCTTCGTTATACCGAGAGGACTATTTGATGAAGCAGAATCCAGGAGATGAGACAATCGGTTGGTTACACCAGGATGTTCGTCATTTTTATCTACTATTTTCATTTATTATATTTTATCTACTATCTTGATCTACTATTTTTATCTATCATTTTTATCTACTATTTTTATCTATCATTTTTTATCTACTTTTTTCATTTATTATTTTTTATCTACTATTGTTATCCACTATTTTTATCTATCATTTTTATCTACTATTTTAATCTATCATTTTTTCTTATTTATTTAATGATTAATATCCACGAAATCCAATCAAGTTAAGCAAATCTAAATTAAATTAATCACAACAATGATAATTTAATTATAAAAACAAGTAAACCTATGTAAAATCACTGCTGTTCTTGCACGGATTCGTGCCTAGGATGTATTTCATTTTTCAGCTTAGGAGATAATTTTTCAGCCCTTTCTTAAAACAGGCAAGTTTATGGGGTTGTATCGAGATTCAACTGCAACAATACTGTCTAATATTTATCGAGATAATTTGTGAGAATGAAAATGACCCGAGTAGGACTCGAACCAACGACCTCAAGATTTGAGGAGAAACAGGATTTAGAAAATCAATCGAGAAAATTTGTGAGAATGAAAATGAACCGGGTGGTACTCGAACCCACGGCTTCTCGATTGATTTTCCAAATCCTGTTTCTCCTCATGATAATATTTCTTTAGAGACAGCCCAAACTTATCTGATACGGTGCAGTAGCATGCATCTGTAAACCAGCTATTGAAAATTCTGAAAGTCGTTGGTTCGAAACCACTAATATTGAACCACGAGCTTCAAATATACTTTAGGCTAGACATGAACTCTTTCATTCATTAACTAATACTATATGTAGTGATGCAGTGATGCACTGGAGGCAACCGTGTCCCTTCTCGTAATAAGGCCTCTCATGGCCTTCTGTAGACAGGCACGTCAAACATAAACTTGTCCAATAACTATTCGAGGTGGAGGGCTGTAGTTGTTACATTTCTTAGTGTGCAGGATCTTGCTGCACATATCATTTATTTCATGTACAGTGCCCTATTGGAAATAAAGCCGCTTGTGGCATTCCATACGTTAGCATTTGAAACATAAACTCATTCATATACTATTGCATAGCAAGAAATATCGGAAACATAGCGAAGCGAACACATAGATTACTTAAGCTTTTCATCTGACACTTAACAGAGTAATACGTCAGAAAGAGAACGAAACAGAAACCTAACTGATTGTGGGTGTTGATTGGTTTTCCTACACCATACCAATCATTCACCTCTTTTCTGATTGGCCTATTTCTATTATCTGGGTATATAAATCAGTTAGGTTTCTGTTTCGTTCTCTTTCTGACGTATTACTCTGTTGAGTGTCAGACGAAAAGCATGAGTAATCCATGTGTTCGTTTCGCTATGTTTCCGATATTTCTGGCTATACTGAAGTTCTGTACCATCCAAAGACTGTCATATACTATTATATGGAGTGATGTAGTGCATGCTATCGTGCCCCGTCTGGAATAAGGTATCTTGCAACTTTTTGCAGGCTAGTACGTTAAACATTAGCTAACCTAATATATAATCGAGTTGGCCGACTGCAGTTTGTTACATGTTCGTTCCTTACTGTGCGAGGATTAAGTGTACATACCATTTATTTCATGATATGGTAGTTATACTCAGGTGTTTCAAATGCACTTGTTATTATTTATTGTTTACGGCTGAGTGAGGTCATTGCAGGTAAGATGAATAACAAATGCCGAATAGCTTAAGTTTGAATTAGAAGAACACTGGGTCTGGTAGGCTGAACTGATGTACATCTATGATCATAGTTTGCTGTAAATCTTAGCTTTGTTCAAGTAAATAAATTACTGCACAGCCAGTGTGGTGTTAAACACAGCCAATGGTGGAAGAAATAAAGACACTAGGACTTCTTATTAAAATATGAAGTGGTGTAGAGTATGCTATCATACCTTCGCTAGGCAAAGACCTTGCCCTTGTCAAGCTAGCACGTTAAAAACAAACTAACTCATTCAATGAGGACACTAGGCCTTTTTACTACTATAGATAGGGAATAGTGCATGCCTCTACCAGTAAAGTCTTGCCTAAGACAGGCTGGCATGTTAAACAGAAATTAAATGGCTTAACTTCTATTCCTTTATTGGCACAGAGTTTGAGAATATTGAGAAGAAGCGAATGCACAGCAAGCATACTGGAGTGTAAAATATTGAAATCTGAAGTACGTTAGAAGAAGCAGGATTGGAAAATTAATCGAGATAATTTGTATGAAATAACATGACCCGTCCAGATACGAACCCACGACCTCTGAATCTGCGCACCAGTGCTCTCGCCACTTAGCATCAGGGCCGAATATAATGTTATATAACGTCCGGCTACGTTTCCGATGAAAACGAATCCAATTGTCGGTATTGAGTGATTTGAATAATTCTGTGCATGGAGCTGAACAACATAAGCCATCATCAGGGGTTGAGGGCATTATTCAACACACAAGAGTTGGGGCGACTCCCACTGTCCTGTCCAATTACCCCACTAGTGCAGCACTTTTGCCCCACCACTTCGGCGCCTTTTCCATTCAAAGAAATTTGATGTTTTACTCACTTCGTATATTTTTGGATAAATGAGTTTTAGTCTCGATGTTTTGGATAGCATATTCGATTCCGAATCATCAGCAGACATCAGTTTAGGGTATAAGAATTAGTGTATAAACAGAGTTTTTTCTTAGAAAACGTAGAAAATATTAGTGGCTAATATAAAAATACTAGTTGGTTGGTATGAATTCGTTTTGTTCTATTGTCTGTGGAAAACTATAAAGAGGCATATCAGTATGTTTTTTATTCTTAAGTGGCCTTTCAGAAATGCCCCACAAGTGAAAAATGCTTCAAAAAGCACTGAGTTGAATAGGGGGGCTGGATCGGTATGGGGTTAATTTGCTGGATTGATGTGGGTATTGGATATTTCTATTGCAGCACAATTGGAGTGGTTGTAGAAGCATGTATCTGTAAACAAGCTGCTCAGTGTTAGATGTTCTGGGCAGCGTGGATCCTAAAATACCATACGAATTTCATTTAAAATCCAGATACGATCAGAGGAATTGGTTGCAAACTTCCCTAGCACAAATCAGAAACATAGCAGAACGTTATGTAACATGATATTCGGCACCGATGCTAAGTGGCGAGAGGACTGGTACGCAAATTTAGAGGTCGTGGGTCTTTATCTGGACGGGTCATGTTATTTTACACAAGTTATCTCGATTTATTTTTCCAATCCGGCTTCTTTTGACGTACTTTAGCTTTGAAATTTTGACACTACAGTATGCTCGCTGTGCATTAATTTTTTCTCACTATTGAGTGTGTTTTATACAGATATCACAATCTAGCAATAAATGAGTGTAAAGAAATAAACTAGGCCCTAAAACACATATATGCAGTGACGTAGAACATATACCGTGCCTCAATGAGAGTTGGAGTTGACTAAATAAATTTAACAGTGACTTAACTCTGTATGTCTGCAAGGGATGAGATATAAAAAGCAATACAAGTTCAGCTAAGGAGTAGGACTTAGAAATGAATCAAGAAATTTCGATTGAAATTTGATTGTGACATGCCTCTAGTAGGTCTCGAACCTCAAACTTCCTTATGTCAAGTCAAGGGTTCGAGCTCATAACATTTAACTAGAACTTCCTGATTAAGACAAAATGATCAAACCTCGGTGTTTGATACCAAATAGGAATAAATCTACGGCGTAAAAACACAAACGACAAAAAGTTCAGGGTTGAGTTAAGGTGGGAATTCACTAATGGAAATCCAGGTACAGACAATTGTTTACGGCTATGAGAGGTCATGCCAAGTGATCTGAATCAAATAAATAATTATGAATGTTTATGAGTTGGAAAGGGGGCAAGTGGGGGTACATGAATCATTGGGGAATCGTTCTTTAGTTATATTAGAATAAAACAGACAATGAATACAAATAATATAGAAATACTTTTTGCATCTGAGATGGATCATGAAAAATATATAAAGTGAGAGGCCGTGACAGGTCATGGGAAACGTGCTACTTGTATAAGAAATCGCTGAATTATAACAAGGGGTAAGCATAGGGGTGAATGGGGGTGCTGGGGTGTACCAATGTGAATGATTCGATACTTGAAGTATTCCAGCGTAAAACAAACAATAGATACTAATGCAAATATATGCATAAAAGTCTATGGCGTTAAATAATTAAGAATGATAATCCGATCAGGGCGTTGTGTAGTTGGTTGAGCTATCGGTGCCCCGCTTTCAAACGCTTGTGTGATTCCCATTCAAGGGGACTAACTCCAGCAGTAATCGTAACAGGTAGCCCGGCATAGTTCAGTGGTTGAGAATAGAACAGGCGTAACAAGGGTCATGAGATCACCTGTGGGACGCAGTTTGTTGGACGTATCGACAAACCGGCGGCTGAGACTTAGCTTCTGAGGAAAAGTGAATAACTATCTTAACAATGATTTCTTAACAATATTTCTTACAGGAATACATTATTATCAAGTGTATATTGTTTACGATTCAAGAATGGCTAAAGTAGCCGCATACTGGCTAGCTTTGGTCCTCTGTTTTAATATATATGTTAGCTGTTTAGTTAGAGCCTTCCCACAGAGGTCTATCATCAGAGCCAAACGGGATTTGGAGGATAAAGAGGTTATCGGAGATGCTCTTTACGATAAAGGCTCTGTTGTGAGCTTCGAAGGGGAGCAGAAGTTATCGAAAAGGGAGACGGAAGACGCCACGAAGAGTGCGTCTGAGAGCGGCGATAATAAAGACGAAGAAAAGTCTGCCGACAGTGCCGCGAAGGAAGGCGAGAAAAGCGATGCTGATAAAAGCGACAGTGAAGCGAAAAGCGAGCTTTCCTCTAATGCAAGCGGCGACGACGCCAACGATGAGGCGAAGAAGCAGCCGGCAGAAGACGTGAAGGGAGATACTCGTCATAACGTCGAAGGTAAAAATCTTAATAATGAAAAAGATAAGATATTTAAGAACGGTATGGACTCGAACGTCGACCAACCAATGACGAACAGTGACTTAATTAAGAAATACAAAGCGGAGGAAGACACCAGCAACGGCGAAATGCTAGGACTTAAAAAACGCACAGAAATTACCAAAAATACGGCGACAGTACAAAAACCTACAGAAACTAATAGTGACATAATTACTGCAGACACGAAACGGAGTAACATCCAATACTCAGACTCGCGATTCAGGCGCACACAAGAAACACACGATATACAAGAAGGCGGTGCGCCTTCGCATTTCCAAGTTGACGATAAGTCAGCCGATTTAGAAATTAACGCTAACTCTGCTGGAGTGAAAGTCAAGGCCAAACCAGCCTCTTTACAGGTTGTGTCTAGGCCGGGACAGCACGGTACCGCCCCCATGATGCCATTCATCCCCCCACCCGTCCCTGTCTTACACCACATGCCCCACCATCACAGACACCATCGACATCATCATCACCACCGGAGGCATCACCACCCCAACTTCTTTTACTACCCTGCCCCACATCACGAGGAATTCATGCCTTTCCATAATATAGAGCGTCACGAGCCGTATTTCGGTGAAGCGCATTTTTACGCGCCTTACCACCACCAAGAGTTTGAGTACGGTGCTGACAGGCCACATTGGGGCGGCGAAGGTTTTGATGATGGTTACCACTTATATGGCAGAAATCGCATGGGAGGTGATGGGCCGATGTACGGTCGATCCTTGTACGGGAGATCTACAGTCGAGACGACAAATGACCCCCGAATGACTGCCCCTGCTGCCCTTGATGGGTTCAATTCCGGGGTTGCTCTCCCAGACATGGACCAGAGGTTCATGACTGTCAGACATATGGATAGGCCGCAAGGGAAGTACGAAAACTTAGATGATGAATATAGGGGAAGCAACCCCATGTTTGGACCCCCAGAAGGGGAGCACGAACAAGGACCTGAGTCTGGGGACTACAGATATCATGTGCCAAAAGCAGCTGACCATGAGCCAGAACTCCCCCACCTAAAGGGGCACAAGAGAAGGTTCAGTCCTGAGGTATCATTCCAAGATTACACACCACAATCTTCAAGGTGAGTGTATTTTGATGTTATTACATAATTAGATATTACTTCAATATTGAACATGTTGCATTCAGTATTGTATCACAATACTAAATTGGAGCAATATTTGTAAATGCTATATTCAGATTTTTGCGATAATATCAGATTAGAGCAATATTGGAAATGTTACATTAAGTTTTTTACAATAATACTAAACTAGAGCAATATTTGAAATGTTATATTCAATATTTTATAAGAATACCACAATACTTCAAAAATTCAGTATTGTACAAACCAGTTCAATACTAAATCGGTGCAATATTTGAAAGGCTTCAACTAATATTGCATTATTATACTGAGTTAGAGCTATATTTGAAGTGGCATATTCAATATTTTATTACAATACTGTATTGTTTCAAAATTGGAAAGTTACATTCAGCATTGTACAATAATACTAAATAATAGCAATCTCTGAAATGTAACATTCAGCATCGTATAATGATAAGAAATTAAAGTAGTAGCTGATATGACGCGCAGCAGATACTGAGTTTTAATGCATAGCCTATTGAAATGATATTTTGATATGATTTAATTGAGACACATTAGTGAAATATCAAATCAAATATTGAACAATACCACTTAATAATATACAGCTTTTATGGCATTATAGAGCGTAACAAAAACTGCTTTTTTGGAACATAGCCTATTGTATTCGGATTACCTTCTTATTGAATTTCATTGATACCCTATATCTTACATTCAATTATGCTGAGTAACACACATTAAGTAGCAAGAATATCTGATAATATTTTTAAAAATGATATGATAATGGTAAGATCTACATGCTATGGAAGATCTTTATTAAGTAGAAGTAAACAAAATTTACATGTTATTTAGATAAGAAAATTTTAAGGTGACCTTAAACAGTACCTTGTCTATACAGTCAGTGAGATTTCGAGACTTTCGAAATATTGCATGGTTATATACTAATATGTTACCCTCAGTATCAAATGGATAATACCTGGTAATTTTTGTAACGATCACAGACACAATATGTGAACATCATCAAATAAATAAGTCTACGTTCAATTATCCTTTCACTTATACTATTTGAGTGACCAACCAAATACGATCTCATACAAAATCAACAAGTATTACATTATACATTATGACCCAGCTTGATATGGGGTTTTCTACCCTTAATACTATCCATCCTATATCACATATAAACTTCATTTCGAATAAATATCTAAGAAATATCCTGAATAGCACTTAGGAATATAATATCATACATGATATGTTTTGCATTATTACCTTGAAGTAATTATCTATTAAGTATCACATCAGTTTTAAGCTTATGTGTTACATAAGACCTGATACCAAATACTATATCAAGAAATACTTCTAATAAATACATAATAAAATCTGACGCAGGATTAGAAAGCTTAGAAAAAATTTCAAAGGGATGGGAAAATATTTTGGTGGCACGAAAGTCGGGCGGTATTCTCTTATATCCGAATCATAACCATCATAATAATAATTATTAACATATCTAAAATTAGTTAACAGCTAGTTTAGAATATCTAATTAAGACCAACTATTTACAATCAACTAAAAATGAAAAAAAAATAAAGCTAAAACTAATAAGAATTTAAATCAATTGCACATGTGATACGTGCAGCTATTGCAATCTCAACTTCGTATTTCTCTTTTGAATATGGTAAGAGGATTTGATAGTTTTAATTCTAATTTTCTATAAATTAGGTGCTCTAATACCCCCTTCATACCCATCAGCCCTTCCAGGGTAAGTGCCCCCCTCGCTACACCACTTACAAATCTGACCCTAGACGAGTGTTAACTGGTGCTTAGAGAACAAGAGCGAAAACCAGATGATAAGGAAGATCTTGTTATTCATCGCGATTATCGCCTGGAATTTCGCCACCCGTCTCCCCAAACACAAACAAACCCAGTCGATTCGACCCATTGAAAACTCATAGGTATTTACGCAACTTAAAATCGTAAAACAACTTTGCAAAGATTAGAGGTCACAAGATCACAGGTAAACCAACACTGGGCACTTTAACACCAGGGATTTAAGTTTCAGTACCAGTAACGTAAGTAAGCAAAAATACAACAGGTTGGCTATTGTAAGGTTGTAAGAGAGAATATTAGTTTTAACATAATTTCATAAGGCACGGTCTAACACGGGAGATATATTCTATTAAAGAGGGCTAACATAATTCTCATGTACCACCAATAGGTCTCGAACCCAGGCTTAACCCACCCAAGGCGAGCATGCAAACTAGAGGCATTCATTCGTATTTCGGATTAAATCCTTCTTCAGAACCACGTGTATAATTTACATAGAAGAAATGACATTCGAAAAACAGACATATGTTTCTGTTACTCAGAGTTTCGTGCTCCTGCATTCACCAGACAGACAATACCAAATATCTTTTCCACGGGAATATCGGGCACTATGGCCAGGATAGGCCCACTTCACTAGAGTTAAATATATAATTAGATGAATTCACAAGTCCTGGTCTAACACGGGCAATATCTTCTACCAAAGAATGCTACTAAAATACTGATACGTATCCTCGAAGTCTCGAACCCGGGCTTTACCCAACAAACGCGAGATGCTAACCACTGTCCTATATCAGGAACAAGAAGTAAGCGCAGTAACCTTCAGGTGTATCCAGTGGTGTAGTGCTAGAATAATATTTTGAGTTGTAGTAGATGGGCCTCATGCAATGACGTAAGTCATTGCCTAAAACAGCTGGGGGTCTGGGGGCGCTGTGAGCCCCCAAGTAGGTCCAGGACAGAGCCCTGGCTGGGGTCCAGGGGGCAGCGCCCCCGGGAGCTCTTTAGATTTGCTCATTTCTAATGCCTTAGAATGGCTTCAAACACTGCAAATTCTGTTTGCGTTTAGTAATAGAAAAACGAAAAACACATGAAATAGATGTACTTACATCCCCTGGATATAAATGCATGAACAGGAAATGAGAGTCTACAAGGCACTCTTCAATAACTAAGTTACGGTTACATGGACAAATAGTGTCTTTTTATAGGTTTAACAGATATCAATAAGTGATTTATTGACAGAGCTCAACAAGTTGTCCGTTCCAAACTATAGAAGCCCACAAAATAGCTAAGAACGTATTTGGTAAGAGCTTAAAGCATGAAATTAAGTAAGAGGTCTTGGGAAAGAACACCATTCAATTATAGCATACTAACATCTCTCAAACCTTATCTTCACAACATGGGTTTGAAAGTACTTGGTGTGTTAGAACTTCATGGTGCTTTTGTCTCTCACATCTTACTTAATAATTTGGACATTTAAATATTTGTTTCTGGCCCAAATCCTTCTTATGGGTTAATCATTTTGTAGCAAATGTATCTTCAGGGATGGGTGGTCGAAAGTTAAATGGTTGACTGCACTTTGAAAACTAGCGTATCTATGATGGTTGATTTACTAGAAGTATAACTTTTTGTGATGGATTTAATAAGATCAATGAAAAAGATTTGATTTTTCAAAAAAAAAAATTTATTTTGAAAATAACTAGGGGGGCTAAAAGCCCCCCCAAAATCAAGAAAAAAATAACTAGGGGGGCTGCGCCCCCCTGAGCCCCCCCGGCTCTACACCACTGGGTGTATCTAAATCCAGGCTTATCGACAATAACGTAATGATTCCTGTTAAATAATTCTTCCGAACCATGTACATGATTACATAAAGTAATAAGGTATCGTATAATACGAGGAGTTATATTCTGCCAAAATGAACTACCAAAATTCTGATGTCCCATCCCTAGTGAGTCTCGAACCTAGGCTTAACCCAACCAAGGCGCGCATGCAAACCAGAGACATTTATTCATTTTTCGGATTACCTCCTCCTTTAGAGCCATGTGTATAAGTATATAGAAGAAGTAAAGCTAGAAAACAGACATGTTTTTCTGTATCTCAGAGTTTCGTGCTTAAAGAATTGAAAAATGAGAAAAGGGCAAATTGTAGCTTGACATTGTTAGTAAATCTTCCAACTTTTTATGTTTATAAAATAGTAAGAGACTAATTCAAATTTACACTATGACCAAAAACTTATCAATTATTCATTTTGTGTGGGTTAGTCTCCACCAAGTCACAGGGTTGCAATGTAATGACATGCTCCCTGTGGCATTGTTTCTGTACTATATGTTTGCAATTGTAATATTTCATTCATTTGTATAAAAAAAAAGAAAAAAAAATAGTAAGAGACTAATTCAAAAATAAACCATTCTTCAAACTTTTCGATAAAATCTTCTTCACTAAACCATGCCAATAATCTAGCATAGTCTTCGTTACCCAGCATAGTATACTGAAGAAGATTTTATCAAAACGTTTGAAGAATGGTTTATTTTTGAATTTGTTAATGCGTATGAAGTTAACTACTCTGATAAATTTGTATATTACATTGCATTGCAACATATTGCTTATTAAACGTTTAAATCAAAAGATACCAAATTATTTTACTTTCAAAGTAAATATATTCTTGCATAATTAGGCCATCTCTGAAAAAAAACGTGTTCTAAAATTCATTAACATTTATATTGACATCGATTATGCCAATTATGTTAATTATGCTAACTATGTTAATTATGCTAACTATGTTAATTATGCCATATTATGTTAATCACGTAAACAAAATAGATACCATTGTACATATCTATCAAAATATCTTACTTTATCATTTCACTTGCTAATGAAAATATTTCTGCTTCATTCCAGACGAGACCATGCAAGGGAGCGATTCCAGATCCCCTCATTCGCGAGCAAAACATTCAGCCCCGTGGGGTTGCCTGAACTCCCAGCTGGGGACGACAGCGTGGGTGCCCCCATGACCAATCAATATCACGACGATGCCGAGAACACCGAAGAATACAACCATCGATACAGTGCTCAGAACGCTGCCTTCCAGGAGGAGACCCCAGAGGGTACACCCCAGCCGGAGGTTCACACCGACAACCCTTCTCCCCTGAGTGAGCAAGAGGAGGCCTTGAAGGAGGACAAGGAGTATAAAACACTCACAACAACCCAGGAAGAAATGTTCGCAAAAATACAAAAAGCAAAACCGAACTTCGACCCCATGATGAACGGAGTGACGAGGAGCTTGAGCAAGAAGCAAGATATTGAAGATGATGATGATGACGACGACAGAGATGAGAAGGTGAGCAAACATAGTGAAGAGACAAATGATGCAGAGAAGGGATTCAAGAAAGGAATCATCTCAAACACAACATCCTTGAATGACTCATCTGCTCACACGCCTATTGTCAGCGAGACTAAAACCAAAAGCACGCATCACAGCAAGGCTGCAGCACACAATGACAGGCTGAGTGCAACGAAAAAACCAGCGAGCAAGAAGAGAAACAGTCTGAAGAAGACAGCCAAATACTCCAAAGGAAAGAAATCACCCATCAAACGAAGTGCCACGGAGGAAAGTACCAAAGAAACTTCGACAACAGAACCAGAACCGGAGGAAGAGAAGCACCAGAAAGGAGGCAAAAAGAACACTGTCATTGTCAACCGTCCTCCAATTCTCTATCACCCCCCTCCTGAGATATACCACCGCCCTCCAATCGTTCTGCATCGTCCACCTATTCTGGTGCAGCGACCAGCAATCGTGTATCACCAACCCCCTGTAGTGGTTCACCGCCCGGCTGTTCTGTACAGGCAGCCACCCTTGGTTTTCCACCAGCCTCCACCCGTAGAGAGCCAGCCGATGCTCCATTCGGAAGACACATTTGCCACTCATCCAGTATTGAAGCACGTCCATTCTCACGTGGTCAGTGCAGGCTCCTTCCTATCCATTCCTCATAGCTTGAGGTACAATGCTGGTGCTTCGCAGCTCATAAGCGGGCAAGATTCACTCACCTCACTGACCGATCACGATGACGATCACACCGGTGGGATGGTGGATTTGGGACAGGCAGTGGCTCCTACCACTGAATATCAAACCGAGGATTCCGCAGCAGGTGAACAAAAATCCGGAATCCCCAAACAAAAGAGCCACGTTAAATCAGGCAGCAAAAAATCCACTCTTTCGCATGCCTTGAAATCTCACAAGAAAACCAGGAGAGAGGCGCCGAAAGAGGAGGATAAAAAAGCAAGCAAAAAATCCGAGACTCCAACAGCTGCAAATGCAACGAAAGTTGATGAAAGTTTAACAAAAGGAGAGAACAATACGAAGAGGAGTGAGACACACGAGAAGAAGGGGACAAAGAAAGACGTCGTTGTCAATCGACCTCCCATCATCTACCATCCACCCCCTGAGATCTATCACAGACCAGACATTGTCATCCATCGTCCACAAATCGTGATCCACCGTCCACCGATCATCTATCACCAGCCACCGGTGATCGTGCATCGTCCGGCTGTCGTGTATCACCAACCTCCCATCATCTTCCATCAACCACCCCCAGCAGTGCAACAGCCTCTGCTTTACTCTCATGATACCTTTGTGGTTCATCCAAGCTTTGTGGCACAGCATCTTGGCTCTATCCTCCGAACTGCACACCACTATGTTGGACCACCTCGCCTACTGACACACTTGGGACAGCCATTGTTCGAGGGAGCGGGAGGCCACAGTGAAGAAACCTACCATCCTACACAATCACACAGCTTCGACTTGTCACACATGGGTGGCGAAGAAACTGGTCACTATGGAGGACACCACGAAGTAGGTGGAATGTTCTCTCGAATTTCTGGCTACGGAGATGAAGGACATCTAGGTGGATACGGTGCTGAGGGACACTCTGGCATCGCTGGATTTGGCCACATCGGTGGTGAAGGCCACCACCTTGCTGGATTAGGCCACATCGGTGGATTAGGCCACCTTGGTGCAGAAGGCCACATCGGCGGAGAAGGCAACGTGGGTGGATACGGCAGTGATGAAGGCGGACATTTAGCTGGTTTAGCTGAAGAAGGACAGGGATTAGGGGGATTTAGTAGACTAGGAGGTGGCTTTGGAGGTGCTGAACATCTTGGAGACTTTGGGGGAGAGCATGGCGCAGGGTTCGGTGCAGAAGATCATACTGCAGCCGCCTTCGCAGGAGATGACCACGCAGGAGGCTTTGGCGGTGACGAACGTGCTGGAGGCTTCGGTGGGCACAACTTCGCGAGAGACTTGTCCAGCCTTGCCGAGTCACAGCAGCCTGCTTACCAAGGAGAAGAGGACGAGAACGCAGGGGAAGCGGGACTGATGCAACAACTTGGAGGAAGCATGTCTAAGAGATCCAAGATTGAACACCATCAGGATAAGGCTAGCAGCAAAGACCGCATTGAAGGTACAGTGAAGCACCAAGAGATTTATGGCAGTAGCATGCTTACTGGAACGGATAGTCACGTTCAACCTCTCCCCATGTATGATCATACGGAGAGCCATATCCAGCCCCTGCCTTTATATGAGCACACTGGCACGACTAGCAATGTCCAACATGTCCCTTTATATGAGCATACTGAAGCCAATAACCATATCCAGTCTCTCCCCTTATATGAGCATACTGAGGCGGATAGCCATGTCGATTATAACCAAATGCATTACGAAGGGGGATACCCATCCCACTTCTATGATAACGTGTTCCATCACGAAGCTAATTATCAGAACCACCCCGTACCCGCGGCGCTGCAGACTATGCCAGTGCAGCAGCAGCCTATCCAGGACATTCACAACGAAGCCATAGAAACCGCAGGCCCAGCTGCTACCGTTGAAACACCCCCTATTCACCACCACATGCCCCCAGTAGTCGTACACCCTGTGTATCATGAAGTGGAGTCCCCCATGGGTCCATCTCCGTTAGGGTATGTCCCCGAGGAGAGCTCAGCTGACGTGCATTTTGTCCACTACCACCCCATCACCATCCATCATCACCACATCCACCATTTTCATATTCTGAAACCTCATGACGAGGCTGACGAAGTCGAGCACGAACACGTTCACCACGAACACGTTACCACGGAACACGTTTACAAGGTCGAGCATAAGCGTAAACCACATCACTATAAACAGCACCACACCGTGCACACGGTACACGTAGATCACGATAACGACAACGATAAAAGCGATAGTGACAGCGTGGAGTATGAGGAGGAGGATGGTGATGAGGATAATAATAATGTCCACGTTGAGAGGAGATCCGAAATTAAACGACTCTCGAAACGTGATGAAGGTAACCACTAACACTTTATTCTTTTTCTACAGTGGCGTGGCGAGCATGATCCTTTCCTGGGGAAACTTTATTCACCCCTATTGTTTTTTTAAGGGGTTTTTTTTCCTAGCTTGAATATCATTTTCCCTCAATATTTGGTGCTTTAACACCCCTAAGAAACCAACAGCACTTAGAGGCAAGTGCCCCCTCTACCCTACTTCGCAACGCCACTCTTTTTCTCTATCAAACATTTCCTTGCAACACTCAACCCTATACAGATCATTTAAGAGACTGCAGCCTGACCACTCGGGTATCGTTTTCTCTGAGCTTATGATTTAGCTAAGCTTGTCAATGTTGAAGGTTTTGTGTGAACAAAACTTACAATTATCCAGTTTTTGTCTTAAATCCGGAAATTTTAAACCCTCTATAAAGGCACATCCATAGGCAGCTCTCCGTGGTAACAAGGCACTTCAGGCACATTCATACTTTACAAGGGGAAGAACCCCTCTTAAAAGAAAAACATATAATGAAAAAATATCTCGGTAAATAATATCAATGGGGTCATTCTGGCACTATCTGGTGCATTCTGTTCTACTTTGTATATACTGTTACTATCTGGTACATTCTGGTAAATCTAGGTGTATTCTGGCACTATCTGGTACATTCTGGTAAATCTAGGTGTATTCTGGTACTATCCGGTCCATTCTGGTAAATTTAGGTGTATATTATGGTACTATCTGGTACATTCTGGTACTATCTGGTGCATTCTGTTACTATCTGGTCCATTCTGGTAGATTTATGTGTAATCCGGTGCATTCTGGTCCATTCTGGTACATTCTGGTACATTCTGGTACTATCTGGTAAATTTAGGTGTATTCTAGTACTATCTGGTACATTCTGGTACTATCTGGTACATTCTGGTAAATGTAGGTGTATTCTGGTACTACCTGGTACATTCTGGTACTATCTGGTACATTCTGTTACTATCTGGTCCATTCTGGTAAATTTAGGTGTAATCTGGTACTATCTGGTACATTCTGGTACTATCTGGTAAATCTAGGTGTATTCTGGTACTATCTGGTACATTCTTGTACTATCTGGTACATTCTGGTACTATCTGGTACATTCTGGTAATAGTAGGTGTAGTTTGGTACTATCTGGTAGATTCTGGTAGATTCTGGTACTATCTGGTACATCCTGGTAAATTATGGAACTCTCTGGGACATTCTAGTACTTTCCGCTAAATTTCGGTACTACCTGTTACATTCTGTTACTATCTGGTACATTCTAGCACTATCTGGTACATTCTAGCACTATTTGGTACATTCTAGTACTATTTGGTAAAGTCTGGTACTATCTAGTTCAATCTGGTACTTCCAAGTACATTCTGGTACATTCTGTTACTATTTGGTATAAATTAGGTTGAAGCCATTCTAGTTAGCTACTGAGTTAAAAATAAATCTTATATGCTGCACATTAAAATGTCAATAAGCGAAAAAAAAGAAGTTGTGTAAAGCTAAAAAAAACTATAGGCCATGCAGAAAGTAGAGAGAGAGAGGGATAGCGAGAGGGCTAGTAAATCATCAAGATATGCAGGAAAGGGAATCAAACTAGAATGATTTTTATATCTAGAAAGATATCTGTATCTTAGCTTAAGCGATCGCTCGAAGCATCTTTCAAAATCTATGAATAAATCTCATACTAATGCTCCTTGTTCTTACTTCACCATGTTCTGTTGATTTTCGTTTAAACCAATACAACCGATGTTCGTTAAGTCCTATTGCCTCTTTTAAAATTTTACAAGACAAGATTCGGATGCAGCTAGACATTAACATAAAAGGTTGTCTTTATGTGCGTCTTAAAATCTTCTCAATTGTGTGGTTAATGGTGTCACAAGACGATCGTCTAAAATGGTAAGACGAACGTCTAAGTGAAAACGACGAAAGTCAAATTCCAATCGTATCTGATGCTTGTCTAAATTGTATGTCTCTAGCATTATTAGAAGAACGTCTAAAATCATTAGACAAATGTACAACTACCATTATATCTAATTTACGTCTAAATGTCAGACTTAAATCGGGATAGCCTTTCCATCGTAGTGCAGTTTGAGTCAGATTTGAGAAAATAGTTGTTAGTCTATCAAAAGCAAACTCTAGGTGTAATAGTCGTCTAAATTTTATTTCTAATGGTTTAAAGACCTAAAGAGGCTAAAATGACGAGACGAGGTGCACTCGTAAGGAACTTTGGTGATGTATCAAGACACTGAGTGGAGAAGTGACCATAGACACGAGGAACCCAAAATCCCATACACGTCACATTCTGGAGGTATTTGTTAAAATCAATACCAGGAAAATCAAATTATCAGCAGAAAAGGAATTATCCAGAACAGCTTCCAGTATACACTGATAGTTGCTAAGAGCGTCTGTAGCCAGTTTGATTATCCACCAGTATGTTATGTGATATTCATAGATGTGCCCAGTCGATAAAAATCTTTCTCCACGTTGCTGCATCATTTATGATCATTGCAATGAGTAAGTGTACTCCGGTTCACAAGTTGCTGCACAGGAGGTGCAGTGATAGCAGTGAGGGGGATGGCACAAGTGGTCGGTTGATCACCGATAAAAATCTCTATCCAAAATTGTTCACAATGTTGTTGATAGGTAAATACACTTACTATCTTCGTAAGGTATTGGTTTATGTGCAAAGCACAAAGGACCAACTGAATAGGTAGACTAATCATGCAGTGCGACCCGGATCTCGATGTGACCACACCTCCTGATTCCTTTTGCCTTTCTGCCTGGAATTACAAAGAGTTGGCACATTCTCTCCTCACCCTGTGTGACATATCGGAAGGTGGTTTCGAACCCAGGATCAATCAAAGCTACCATACACTGCTATCCTGGAATACAAGTCTTCCTCAGCTGCTTTTATAAAAACCATCGATGTTCATTTGCAGGGGTGCCCAACGTCGCAAATTACATAAATGGCGCAGTTGGACCAGAAGGAGCTCCACAGTCCCAAATGGAACAAGAGCAGATCGAGAACGGTATCTCGCCCGACAGAGACGCTCCTTTCGCATCAGCCGCTGCTGACAAGGAATACAACCCTTACGAAAGAGATGGCGACCGTGTGATGCCCGTGCCTGTGCCAGCTTTCACTGGCTCAAATAATGGTATCTTTGGACCAATGGTGCCGATGCTGAATGGCCAGTTCCCGTCTGAGAATGACGATGGGTACGGAGGTAACCTAGCAGCAGTGAGATCCGATGTCCCGTATGTTTACGATGCGGAAAGCAACAAGAAATCGGTAATAAGAGAAAAGACACATCATCAGGGGCATCATCATCATCATCATGGTACCAAGAAGCAGTTCATTGATTCCGGATACGGACATCATGCTGGTAAGTCCTTGACATGAGGCGCTTCAACACATTTCTCAACATTTCTCAACAGCACTTCAACACATTTCCCAACATTTTTACCTCGGCTACAGATGGAGTCTTTTATGTTATCTAGAGGCCCTAAATCGGACATCTTTGTAAATAGTGGACCAATCCTGAGTGTGGGACAAATGTTTCCGGTTTAATCCAAGGAATCGATTCAACTTTTTATAGAGGAACAAATAGTTTTTGTGATCCACTTACACAGACTATTAGCAAAAAACAACATCAACAGTTTGGCAATGGTCAAACTCAGGGTTGAGGTTGTGGGGCCTAAGTTCTTGGACACTATAACGCTAAAAAATGAAGCATTTCAGATTTTATTCAATTTTTTATCTGTACGAGAATTTATTCTCAAAGAAACGTAATTCCCAAAAAATATGCCCGATTTACGAAAAACGTAATGAAAAATAATCCAGCTTTAAAGTCAATCACTAGGTAGCCTATGAATGTATATACCAATCATGGTTACTTCCAGAAACTGCCCTAGCAAAACGATATAAGTACGCTTTTCGCTATTAAAGGTTATGGTACTGGAGCTGGATACGGGTATGGTGCAGATTATGGAACAGGCTATGGAACTGGCTATGGAACTGGCTATGGAGCAGGTGGAGAGGGAGTGGCATTTGGAACAGGAGCACACGCAACCCAGGGAGACCTCGACATTGGTGGCAACGGATACTCGGGATGCGCCTCACACGAGACTGGCTGCGGGGTAAATACCGTCTACCACCGTCCACCCTTGGTTGTCAACCAGGCAGATGACATCATCCATCGACCAGACATTGTTCTTCATAGAGCCCCAATCGTCGTTCATCAGCGCCCTGTGGTCTATCATCAAGCACCTGTTGTTGTGCATAAGCCGGATGTTGTTGTGCACCAATCTCCGGTTATCATCCACCCGGTGATCCATCATCATAAATTTGTGACACATCACGTCCATGATGTCCATGTTGTACCTATGGTCCACCATCATCATCATCAGGTCCATCATGTGGACAATCATTGTGGATGTGCCGGAAAGAAGGACTGCATCTGCGATCCAGGTACTTTTTTACATGGATTGGTCTACAGTAAAACTTTACATAGTGTACATCTCTCATTAAAGGTCACCTCTCATTAGCTGACATCTCTTACAAGTAACTACCTCTCAGCAGTGACCACCTCTCATTATTGATCACCTCTAATTAGTGGACCTCTCATATTAGTGGACCTTCCTTATCAATAACTGTCTCACAGGAGTGGTCACCTTTCATCATTCTACACCTCAAATTAGTGAACACCTCTTATTAGTGACTACCTCTCATAATTAGTCACCTGTTATTATGGTACACCTCTAATTAGTGGAATCTTCTTATCAGTAACAACCTCACAACAATGGCAACCTCGCATTATTTAGTCACCTTTGATTAGTGGACAACTCTTCTTATTTGGATACCTCTTATCATTGGGACACCTCATATTAGTGAATACGTCTGATTGTTTGGACACCTCATATTGGTGAAAACTTCTTATCAGCGGACACCTCTTACTAATTATTCACCTCTTATTAGTGACCACCTCTTGTTAGTCTTATTAGTGGACACAGCTTATTTTTGGACACCTTTTATTGGTGGACACATCTTATTTGTGGACACCTTTTATTAGTGGTCACCTCTTATTATTGGACACCTTTTATTAGTGTCCACCTCTTGATAGTGGACACCTCTTATTAGTCTTATTAGTGGACACCTCTTATTATTAGACACCTTTTATTAGTGGACCCATCTTATTATTGGGCACCTTTTATCAGTGGTCACCTCTTAATAGTGGAAACCTCTCATGTCTATCGGCAATTAGTTTCCCCCTCTCGTTATCATTCACATTCCTGTATCTTTCCCAAGAAAATAACATCATACAGTAAATCACATCATATCTTATCCACACCAAAGTCGTTCAGCTATGCTAAAGTAAAACTATGTAATACTAGTAATGATAATAAAATAAATAACTAAATAAATACGGATAAATACATAGCTAAAGTAATTTTATGTTATTTTTTGAGTCACTTTCTGTGCATCAAGCTCTGCATATGGCATAGAGCCCTCTATATATCCAGAACATACGGAAATAACGTAGATGAATAATCCTTATTGTTAATATATAGTAATAAAGCTAGTTAATCTAATATTGATAATAAAGTAACTTTAAACTTAATATATTCAAATAAGATTAAATACTATTAGGGCTAAAAGCCTGCTCTTTCTGGGGGCAGATTATTTCTTTTCATTCTTTTTGTTAAGGTATTAGATTCACTATTCATATTTCTTTTGCACGGTGGTAAAGTTGGTAGCTCCCTGATGCCGATAGGGACATGACTTTCCGCATTAATGGATGAATATCATATCATTTTCCATCCATTCCAGCTTTCATTTAGCCAACGATTGATCGGTATTTTTCTGGAGAGAAGCTCACACCTTCTCAAAGGGTTTAGTATGTGTTCGGGCGAGCAAAACAGTGCTCAACACTTCAAAGTAGAGCGGTATAATTGAGTGATAAGGAAGAATATTTATTCGTACATCTCCTGATGAGTTGGAAACCACGAAACAGGCTTGTCAAGATGGATAGTTTTGTCTTTTGAGTCTTTCTTTCTCAGTGAATTAGATTTTTATGTTTGTAGCTGATAGGGATTAATCAATCAATTGAATAGATCAAAATGAAATTTATCTTAGATTAGAAACTAGAAAGACGACTGGCTCTCTGTTACTCAAAGTTTAATGTTTTCACAATCATCAGACAGACTAAAGAGCCAGTGTCCTTTCTTGTTTGTAATCTGTATCGCTCTGTACTTATGTACATCGAGCAATATGATGCAGCTATATATTAAATAATGCTTTAGTGAAATTAATCTCATACATCTCTCTCAGGAACAGACGAGACTCCCGTGGAGAGTGAAGCTTCCGAAGGGGACGAGTCAGAAACAGAGTCGGAAGAAGAGGGCAACAAGAAGTCGAGCGTACAAAACAAGAAGAATGAGAAGAAGGACAAGGAACAACTCAGAACCATCAGGTCCTTGGTCGAAGACATGCAGAACATCATTCAAGAAAAAGTGCGACGCGAGGTAAGAAGTTTTGTATTTTCCAGGTGTGTGATAAACACAGCAGAAATCACAACTAAACGCTGTAAAACAACTTTAAGCAACCATTATGTCAGCTTTCAGCATCCCCTAGATTGAGGGATCGACCTGACAGCGTTAAGAATACTTAAAATTATCTTCTTTGAAAGTATGCGATGTTTGGCACAATTTCAGACTGTCTTGGGAGTATAAGATCCTGTCGATCATCCTAGCAGAGTCAGCACCGTAGTTTGGGGAAAATAATGGGGGAAGGCAATCATGGTTCAAGAACAATAGATACACCCGGCACTACGCTCTCCCTGTCCGCCCTACCTCTTACGGGCCTGTGCAGAGTCAGTCATGCTACCAACCAACTATAATTGCTATCCACGAAGACTGATCAGCGACAAGTGATATTTGAAAGAAATGGATTAAGTAATATGAAATTCAGTGTTTTGCGAAATTAAGGGGCCCGTATGCTTCAACTGCCAAGGGGCCTCTCGTAGCTTTTTACTTCTTGTAAATTTTATTTACTTCTATAAGAAATCTGAACATAGGTAATAATAAGTCTTTACCGTAACTTTAAGTTTCTTGCTTACGGTAACCGTTTGATGATTGCATAGAACAAGAAACTTAAAGTTACAGTAAAAACTTGTTGTCTTTGTTCGGATTTCTATCCTGCTCTGCCTGTGGCATTGAGCACTTTTCTTGCTCAACAACACACTAGAGGATATTTCATAATTATTTCTATCATATTGTATTCTTTTAAATATCTTGAATATCGAGAGAGAGGTATACCTATCGTGTAGTCTGGTGTGCTTTGTGTTATTTGTGTCCATAACTTGTTATTCATGCGGACAATGGTAGATCAAAAGTTATCTGTTGTAAATTGTCGTCTCCAACCATATAGATACTAGACTCATTCGGACACTCAAACGGTGATAGCAGGGGTGGTCGGAATACGAGGTTATCTCAACCATTCCCAACATAACGGACAGACAATTTCAAACTGAACTGCTTCAAAATATACAGAGTAGGCCTAGGCCTAAATGGACGAATTTCAAAATATTATCCCGTGGAAAAAAATTACTAGGCCCGTCAACAAATTGACGAAATATGCCACTGAGAATCATCTTAGGCCTAAAGTTTCCATATTGTGACAAAGTTTCGGATTGAATATTTCGTGAAGAACTTTCTCGGTGAATTTCAAATAAAATGCCATGTTTCGTGATGAATAACAAGGAATATGGCAGCCATGTTTAATCCTAACAATAACTAACAATTTAATTTTCAATTCAATCTTATTTTTGGCAATCTTTAAGCTCAGTACTAATAAAACAATGTACTTATTTAAAACTAATCTAACAACTAATGATGTAAACTAACTAAAACTAAAACTAAAACTAAAACTAACTAAAAAGAAACATTTTACAAGAGGCAATATATTTTATGATTCAGGTGAAGGAGACCTCTAACGAGCCAAAAACAAACTCGAAACACCCGGTCAAAAAGGCTTCAGTGCCTAGTCCGAGTAAAAAAGCCTCGATTGAAAAATCGTCGAGTGACAAAGCAATTGAAAAATTCAAGACCTCGAAGAAGAAAAAAAAGGACGTAGTTGTAAACCGACCGCCTATCATTTACCACCCACCTCCTGAGATTTACCATAGGCCAGACATAGTCGTACACCGACCACCACTGCTTATCCATCGTCCGTCCATCATATACCACCAACCGCCTGTCATTGTCCACCGTCCGGCAGTTGTTTATCACCAGCCTCCACTTGTTTTCCACCAGCCACCACCAGCAGTGCAGCAGCCTCTTCTTGTCTCACACGACTCGTTCTCGATGCACCCCACGAGTTCGTACACCCACATGGGATCCGTCGTGAACAAGGTCGGAAGTTACGTCGGTGTGCCCCACGGCCCAATTCTTGGATACCCACATAATCAGTTCTATGGACCAACCGGATACGCACCCGCGTCTGGTGGTTATGGAGAATACGGACATCCACTAGCTTATTCTGGACAGGGGCAAGGACACGCCTATCCTAATTACCACGACGAAGCCATGGGACATGGCTATGAGGGAGGCTTTGAAGGACACGGTGCGTTTGAGGGCCATGGTGGATTCCCCGGACATGAAGAGGGCCAGGAAAATGCAATGGCAAGAGGATTCGGAAGATTCGCTCCATCCGGACCACAGGAGCCGATGCAAGAAGCTCCACCCGCAGCATCAGCACAGCCACAGGGTTTCCCAATGCAAGGTCAAATGCAAGAGGGTGCACCCCAGCAAGAATCAGCATTCGGAGGCCCAATGCAAGGTAAGCTTCTAGATATGATTTATCCTTTTTTTTATCAAACAGACTGATCACTTTTCATGAAAAGCCTTAGATATTTTATAAGAGACTTTTCACACAGACTTTTTATGAAAGGCCTAATATATTTTGTAAGGCAAAGTAAATACATCTGGGGTTATCGGCTAATTCTTTTCTAAATGTCCTCACCTCAAACGCTTCATTATGGTGCCACATACCTGACACTAGCATGATGTAACCCATAAGACAACCACCGTTTATCTAAACCATATCTAAGACAAGTCTAGGATAACAACTAAGACACATCAACTACTTTTATAAGACATAAGACATCCACCACTTGCACAAGACATGAGACATCTGCCACTTATCTAATAAATATCCAAGACAATTCTCAGACACCTCTAAGACAATTACTAAAAAATATCAACAACTTTTATAAGACAAAAGACATCCACCACCTATCTAAGACATATTTAATACATATCTAAGACATATCTAAGACCTATCCAAGACAATTCTAAGACACCTCTAAGACTATTACTAAGGCATATCCACTACTTGTCAAAGACATCAATCAAATACATTCCTTCCATGCCTGGTACCTTACGAGAGTGAGGTAGTGAAGAAGAAAAATCTTCATGATCGGAAGATTAACAAAACGAAATACATGCCCCTAAACATGCAGGGTATTCTCTCTACTGTGATAATCAAAACAAAAAGATAAGACTTATTTTTGTTCCAGGCGGTTTCGAAGGCGGATTTCAGGGAGCACCAGGCGGCGGGTACGGAATGCCCCCACAATTCAAACGCCACGGAGTGCCTAAATCACCGAAATCAGACGCAAAGGTAACCAAAGTCAGGAAATCAAGGTCGGTAAAGAAAGAAGAAAGAGGATCTAAGAAGAACCACGTGGTCGTAGAACGACCTGACCTCATCTATCATCAGAGACCAGAAATCTACCACAGACCACCTCTGATCTTCCACCAACCAGATGTTGTCATCCATCGTCCACCATACATCATCCATCGACCCTCTGTCATCGTGCATCGTCCGGCAGTTGTGTACCACCAACCCCCAGTTGTGTTCAACACGCCTAACCCCGTCATGCACCAACCAGAGGCGGTGTCTCATGACTCGTACGTTAACCGTCAAGTGCCCCATTACGCTGGGTCGGATTTGACCCACGTTGGAGGAGCGTCCAGCCAGGGTGGCTATTACGCCGATGGTGAACATCCGGAAGGAGATCACGGTGAAGAGGTTGGACACGAAGGATTCGGTGGCTTCGAAGGAGGTCATGTTGCAGGTGGCTTCGAAGGAGGTCATGTTGCAGGTGGTTTCGGAGGATTCGGTGGTTTCGGCGCATTTGGCGGACTCGGACATGAAGGCATTGGTCACGAGGGGATCGGAAGCGAAGGCTTTGGAAACGAAGGCTTCGGACACGAGGGTGGCCTTGGCGAAGGTGCAGAAGTTGGATCAAAGAGGGAAATCAAGACCACAAAGAGGAAGAAGAAGGCAGAGAAAACGGGTAAAGCCGAGAAGAAGCACCATGTCGTGGTGGAAAGGCCTGATCTGATTTATCATCAAAGACCGGAGATTTACCATCGTCCACCTTTGATTTTCCACCGACCAGACGTCGTGATTCACAGACCACCAGTAATCGTCCATCGCCCAGATGTCATTGTCCATCGTCCGGCTGTCGTCTATCATCAACCACCTGTCGTGTTCAACACACCCAACCCAGTGGAGCATCAGCCCCATGCCGTGTCTCATGACTCGTACGTTACCCATCAGGTGCCACATCACGTTGGCTCTGAAGTTACACCTACCGGAGGAGAAGTGGGACAAGAAGGATATTACGCAGATCACGGCGAAGGATGTCATGGAGACGACTGCACTGACAACGGTGCTGTGCATGATTTCGGACATGATTTCGGACATGAGTTTGGGGAAGGTTACGGGCACGGTTTCGGACACGACTCTATGCTTGGCCACGGAGGATTGGTTGGAGGAGAAAAGAGAAGCAAACAAGGGAAAAAGGAATCCAGAGTCGCAAGATCAGCACCGGACACGGACAAATCAAAAGACGACAAAAAAGACCAATCGGACACGAAGAAGCCAGAAGCAGAAAAAGAGGAGGAGACTAAGGAGAAAACAAAGGGAAGCAAGAAGCACCACGTGGTTGTTCACAGACCGGACCTAGTCTACCATCAAAGACCGGAAATATACCACAGACCACCTTTGATTGTCCACAGGCCGGATGTGGTTGTCCACAGAGAGCCAATTATAGTGCATCGTCCTGATGTCGTTGTCCATCGACCCGACGTCGTTTACCACCAACCACCAGTAGTATTTCACACACCGGATCCCGTCGTGCATGAACCTCATGCCGTGTCACATGACTCATACGTCACTCATCAAGTGCCACATCATGTGGGGTCCGAGGTCACACACATTGGGGGAGAAGTAGGTCATGAGGGCTACTATGAGCACCACGAACATGATACTGGCTTTGGCGGTCACGATGGAGGCTATGCCGGACATGATATTGGTTTTGGCGGTCATGATATTGCAGTTGGCGGTCATGATATTGCAGTTGGCGGTCACGATATTGGTTATGGCGGTCATGATATGGCTGTTGGCGGTCACGATATTGGTGGCTATGGCGGTCATGATGGATACACCGAGGTCGGCCATGTAGATGGCGGATATGGCTATGGTGGGCATGTCTTTAGTGGACATGCTGATGGTGGTTATGGATTCGCTGGGCATGGAGCTGGAGCCTTTAAACGAAGTAAGAAATCAAGAGGCAAAGCAAGCAAAAAATCGAGTTTGGCTCACAAGAGACACCACGTGGTCGTCGAGAGACCGGATCTTATCTACCACCAAAGACCAGAGGTATACCACAGACCACCACTCGTTTATCACCGACCGGACGTTGTGATTCATCGACCACCCTATGTTGTGCATCGACCCGATGTTATCGTCCACAGACCAAACGTTGTCTATCACCAACCACCTGTCGTTTTCCACACACCTGATCCCATGGTACACGAACCACATGCTGTCTCACATGACTCGTACGTCACCCACTCTGTGCCTCATCACGTTGGCTCTGAAGTGTCTCCAGTCGGAGGATATACTGAACAGACCGGATTTCACGAGGTAGCAACCAACAATTTCGGACATGGAGACCTCGGGCATGGTAACGGCTTCGGTGCCGGACACGCCTTTGGTGCCGGATTCGGTGGTTTCGGTGGATTTGGTGGATTTGGTGGACATGGAGATGGATGGTTTGGCCCCGGAGCTGGAACTGGAGTCGGAGCTGGAGTAGGAGCTGTAGGCGGAGCTGTAGGTGGAGATTTCGGAGGACCAGTGTTCCCTGGAGCAAGTGCTCATTACTTCTATGCCCCCAACCCCATATACGTCGTAGGTCCCAGCCCTGTGGAAGAAGAGAGCTCAGTTGCAAAATCGAGTGTTCCTAAAAAGGAAAAAAAGCCACACAAAGAACACATAAAGACTGAAAAGAGCTCTAAGAAGTTTGAGTTTGGAGACTTCGGTCATCATGAGGGCTTTGGAGGCCACGGTGACGGCTTTGGCTTTGGCGGAGGTCATGGTGATGGTTTCGGCCTTGGAGGTGGCGATGGTTTTGGCTTCGGTATTGGCCATGGTGACGGCTATTCAGATGGAGGACACCACGCTGTTGCTCATGATGACGGTATTGCCATTGACGGAGCTCATGGCGACTATCTTGAAGGTGGCCATCACAATGCCCACCATGCTGATGACTTTGACCATAATGATTGGGGACACGGTCATGGAAACACTTGGGAGCATCTTAACGACCATGACCATTCCCACAGTGGAACACAGAACGTTGTTCTTCAGAGACCTGATATCGTGTTCCATCCACGTCCGGAGATGTACCATCGTCCTGATATAGTCGTCCATCGCCCAGATATCGTCATTCACCGACCATCAGTAGTGATACACCAGCCGCCAGTATTGGTCCATCGACCAGCTGTTGTTATGCACCAACCACCAGTTGTCTTCCACCAGCCCCCACCTGTCATTCATCGGCCACATATGGTGTCTCATGACCATTATGTGACACATCACGAACCACATCACGTTGATTCACATGTCGAGCATACAGGATCAACTTATACCGGAGGCGGACATGGCGGATTCTATGAAGGTCATGATGTTGGACACGGAGTCGGTCACGGTGATGGCTTCGGTGACGGTGTTGGATATGGCCACGATGGCGGATATTCCCACGGTGATGGCTACGGCTATGGTCATGGAGATGGCTTTGGTCACGGAGGCGGTTATGGCCATGGTGATGGATTTGGCTACGGTCACAGCGTTGGACTCGGACACGATGGCGGTTATGGCGGTCACGGTGACGGAATTGGTTTCCACGATGGAGGATATGGAGGACACGGAGACTCCTTTGGTAAATCAGAAATCGCAGGCAAGAAAAAGTCGAGCAAAAAAGAAACGAAAAAGGCGAAGAAATCAGATAAAAAGAAATCAAAACGCAGCGTGGATGAGAAAAGAGGAAAGAAGAAACAGCATGTCACTACCATCCATCGTCCCGACATTGTCTTCCACCAACACCCCGAAGTTCACCATAGACCAGACATTGTGGTACACCGACCAGATGTGGTCATTCACAGACCCGATGTGGTGATTCGCAGACCTCCAGTCGTGGTGCATAAACCTTCAATAGTTTACCATCAACCGCCTGTGGTATTTCACCAGCCACATCCGGTAGTACACACACCACATGTGGTATCTCACGACCACTATGTCACTCATCACGAGCCACACTACGTTTGTTCTGATGTGGAACACACCGGCTACAGCACTACACATGGAGGATGCCATGGTGGTTATGGTGGATACGGAGGAGGATGGTGGCAACAAGGTGGACATCATGGAGGTTATGGATATGGTGCAGGTAGGAATTTCATCTAATATTTGATTTGTACTTACTTACAAACCATAAGAGCTTTTCGTCGGACAAAAATCGTAGATACATCTATAAAAGAAAACCAAAAATAAATATCTAACTTCTAGACGATTCTGAAGAATAAACCAGACTAGAGAAAAGAAAGAGACAAAACTAAAAACCTTGCCAATGCATGATCCTTCAAAAGATGTCATGGATTTCACGCAATGCATGATATATATGACCCTTGGCAACAAAAAGTTACCAAAACTAACGGTTGCAGCTGTGAAAGAAACATAAAATTACCAAAACTAACGGTTGCAGCTGTGAAAGAAACATAAAGCTACCAAAACTAACGGTTGCAGCTATGAAAGAAACATAAAGCTACCAAAACTAACAGTTGCAGCTGTGAAAGAAACATAAAGCTACCAAAACTAACGGTTGCAGCTATGAAAGAAACATAAAGCTACCAAAACCAACGGTTGCAGCTGTGAAAGAAACATAAAGCTACCAAAACTAACGGTTGCAGCTGTGAAAGAAACATAAAGCTACCAAAACTAACGGTTGCAGCTGTGAAAGAAACATAAAGCTACCAAAACTAACGGTTGCAGCTATGAAAGAAACATAAAGCTACCAAAACTAACGGTTGCAGCTGTGAAAGAAACATAAAGTTACCAAAACTAACGGTTGCAGCTATGAAAGAAACATAAAGCTACCAAAACCAACGGTTGCAGCTGTGAAAGAAACATAAAGCTACCAAAACTAACGGTTGCAGCTATGAAAGAAACATAAAGCTACCAAAACTAACGGTTGCAGCTGTGAAAGAAACATAAAGCTACCAAAACTAACGGTTGCAGCTATGAAAGAAACATAAAGCTACCAAAACTAACGGTTGCAGCTGTGAAAGAAACATAAAGCTACCAAAACTAACGGTTGCAGCTATGAAAGAAACATAAAGCTACCAAAACTAACGGTTGCAGCTGTGAAAGAAACATAAAGCTACCAAAACTAACGGTTGCAGCTGTGAAAGAAACATAAAGCTACCAAAACTAACGGTTGCAGCTATGAAAGAAACATAAAGCTACCAAAACTAACGGTTGCAGCTGTGAAAGAAACATAAAGCTACCAAAACTAACGGTTGCAGCTATGAAAGAAACATAAAGCTACCAAAACTAACGGTTGCAGCTGTGAAAGAAACATAAAGCTACCAAAACTAACGGTTGCAGCTGTGAAAGAAACATAAAGCTACCAAAACCAACGGTTGCAGCTGTGAAAGAAACATAAAGCTACCAAAACTAACGGTTGCAGCTGTGAAAGAAACATAAAGCTACCAAAACTAACGGTTGCAGCTATGAAAGAAACATAAAGCTACCAAAACTAACGGTTGCAGCTGTGAAAGAAACATAAAGCTACCAAAACTAACGGTTGCAGCTGTGAAAGAAACATAAAGCTACAAAAACTAACGGTTGCAGCTATGAAAGAAACATAAAGCTACCAAAACTAACGGTTGCAGCTGTGAAAGAAACATAAAGCTACCAAAACTAACGGTTGCAGCTATGAAAGAAACATAAAGCTACCAAAACTAACGGTTGCAGCTGTGAAAGAAACATAAAGCTACCAAAACTAACGGTTGCAGCTATGAAAGAAACATAAAGCTACCAAAACTAACGGTTGCAGCTGTGAAAGAAACATAAAGTTACCAAAACTAACGGTTGCAGCTGTGAAAGAAACATAAAGCTACCAAAACTAACGGTTACAGCTATGGAAGAAACATAAAGCTACCAAAACTAACGGTTGCAGCTATGGAAGAAACATAAAGCTACCAAAACTAACGGTTGCACCTGTGAAAGAAACATAAAGCTACCATAACTAACGGTTGCAGCTGTGAAAGAAACAAAAAGTTACCAAAACTAACGGTTGCACCTGTGAAAGAAACATAAAGCTACCAAAACTAACGGTTGCAGCTGTGAAAGAAACATAAAGCTACCAAAACTAACGGTTGCAGCTATGAAAGAAACATAAAGCTACCAAAACTAACGGTTGCAGCTGTGAAAGAAACATAAAGCTACCAAAACCAACGGTTGCAGCTGTGAAAGAAACATAAAGCTACCAAAACCAACGGTTGCAGCTGTGAAAGAAACATAAAGCTACCAAAACCAACGGTTGCAGCTGTGAAAGAAACATAAAGCTACCAAAACTAACGGTTGCAGCTATGAAAGAAACATAAAGCTACCAAAACTAACGGTTGCAGCTATGAAAGAAACATAAAGCTACCAAAACTAACGGTTGCAGCTGTGAAAGAAACATAAAGCTACCAAAACTAACGGTTGCAGCTATGAAAGATTTAGCCTGTTGCAATATCCGTAGGTATGCGTTGCAACGGGAAAATTCCTAACTTGCATTGCGTGAAATCCGTGCGATCTAGCATCTTTTGCAAAATTGCGCATTGGCTAGGTTTCTGGTTCGGTCTCTTTCTTCACCTCACTGTATTTCAGACAAGCACATTACTTCGATGAGTGTCAGACGAAAAGCTTTGAAATACAGTAGAATCCCCATAAATCGAACATGCGATGACTCAAACTCTCACTAACACGAACAAATTTGGCATTCCCCTTGAACCTTATTCATGTTATGAAGAGCCTCGATAACTCGGAAATTCGATAACTCAAACTATTTTCATCTTCCGCTGCTTGTTCGAGTCATTGAGATTCTACAGTATTTCATATTGTTGGGCCATTTCAAAATTCAGTACGGATCAGAGATTGCCCTGAGTTGATTGGTTCAGCGTTTCATGATGGCAAATCGATGAAAAAGAGTAAAGTAATGAAAGCCAAGAGCGCTGCATTGGTTGAACATCGAGAAGAAATCTAAAAGATTGTGAGACGGGATTAGTTGATAATTTTTCTGTTGTTAGCTATAGATAATAGATGGTTTAATGGTTATAATTCTACGTGTGCACTTCTCTTGTTTTCGATGATTCAAAACATCATTTCAAAGCGAAGATAAGAGGATATAGAAGAAACTTTTCGTTGAATCAAATTCACTTCTTTTTCAATCAGCCGCTGGGAAAAGTATTTCCAAAATATAATTATGCATTACTATTTTTTAATCACTTTTATTTATCATTTTAATATAATTTCTTTTCTATGATAGTTCTCTGTATAACGTAAATATCTTACTGTACTCAACAAAAGTAACACTAAATAACATAACAACATATAGCAACATAACAACATATAGCATAACATAACATAACAACATAACTACATATGGTAAAACAACTTAACAATATAATGGCCATAGCTCTGCATAACATCATAAATGAATAACCGATAATATGTGGTTCTGAAACCAGGGATAAGAGTCTGCCTACATCTATCTAACATAAGATGATCCTTCTACCAAGTGGAAACTTTATGAGCTGTTTGGATAAATGCAGATATTTCTCAGTCTTTCGTAAAATTCTAGGATATGGCGTCGCAAAATCAACCGTGCATAAAAAGAAACATGGCAAAAAGGCTCCAGTTTTAGGAACAAGAAAGGACGATATCGAAGGCACACAGGAAGCCCCAGAGAAACGACATTTCGGAGGTGGTTTCGGACACGATGTTGGATTTGGAGGCCATGGTGGCGGATTTGTAGGCCACGATGGTGGCTTCGGAGGCCACGGCGTTGGATTCGCTGGCCACGATGGTGGTTTTGGCGGTCATGACGGCGGCTTTGTTGGTCATGATGGCGGATTTGGAGGCCACGGTGGTGCCTTTGTTGGGGGCCACGATGCTGGATTTGCTGGGGGCCATGGTGGTGGATTTGTAGGCGGCCATGATGGTGGATTTGGCGGTCATGACACCGCTGTTGTAACCCATGCGGATGGCGGATTCGTCGGCCATGATGCTGGAATCGGTGATCATGAGGACGGCTGGCATGGAACCCATGAAGAAGGTCATCACGTCGCTGAGGACTATGACCACCACGATTGGGGGCACGGACACGAGAACACCTGGGAGCATCTGAATGACCACCCTCGTGAACACGCACACGATCAAAACATCGTTGTGCAGCGACCTGATATCGTGTTCCATCCACGACCAGAGCTCTACCACAGACCTGATATAATTGTACACCGTCCAGACATCGTAATTCACAGACCCTCTGTTGTGATTCATCAACCCCCCGTTCTGGTACACAGACCAGCAGTTGTTTATCACCAACCCCCTGTCGTCTTTCATCAACCACCTCCAGTGTTACACAGACCACATGTCGTCTCACATGACATGTACGTTACGAAACAAGAACCGCATCACGTCGGATCGGAGATTGAACATGGCGGTGGTGCCGGTGGTGCCGGTGGAGCCGGTGGAGACGGCATAGGTAATTTCCAGACTTATTATATTCGGAAAAGAATTGCTCATTTCAATTCTCTCAAATAAGAACAGCTGAAGAAACTGAAAGGAACATCACAGTTTGACAGATGGCTTTGGAGTGACTGACTAGTGACTGATTTGACAAGACGTTAGGCTACATACTTAGGTAGTTTTGGTGCTACTACACAGAGTAAGGTTTCACGTTGGGTACTATTGCACTGAGTAAGGATTCATATTTGATACTATTACACAGAAAAGGCTTCATAACTACACAGAGTAAGGTTTCACGTTGGGTACTATTGCATTGAGTAAGGATTCATATTTGGTACAATTACACAGAAAAGGCTTCATATTGGGTGCAGAATCGAGCAACTATCATCCACCCAGTGCTTGAAGTTTCCAAACGAAGAACAATCTTAAAATCTGTGACAATTTGATCGTTTTCCAGTGACCACTACTATCTGTAAAGGAGACAGGCATGACTCTAGTCCCAGGCTCAAGAACCACATATGTAAACAAATTAGATTGGGTGAATGTAGAACAGCCACTCGACAACTGGTTACAGTTACCTACCAAACACATACAAACACATACAGACGCACAGATACACATAGACACAGTAAGGAACATACAACATACACTTAGAGACACAGACAGTGATATAGGGGTTCTGATGTCCTCGTTTAGTTGTTCGCTTTAAAAGATATTATTTTCTACCATGTGTTTTGTAGACTTTCGGCTGGTTCCCTTCAAATGTGGATGCAAAATATTCTCTGCTCCTCTAGTTTAAACCAAATTTACCCCTGGTATAAAAATATTTTGGGGTTGTGTAAATGTTCCCGAGAGCTCCTATACGATCTTTGGTAAATCAAATCAGTAATCGGAGAGATATGCCAGAAGAAGAACGAAAATGAAACCTAACAAATTTCTAGGTCTCATTTCCATTTTCATTTCCTCCCTGACATACTACCGCGATGTCTGTCAGACTTAAAACCTTAGTAGTAGTTATCATCTTTGCAACATAATATATAATTGGACAATTTGTGATTGTTGCGTTTCAGCTGACACAGTTGGTCACGGCGGATTCTACGAGGGACATGACGTGGCACATCACGAGGACGTGGCACACCATGATGACGGTATTAGCCACGACGGATGGGGCCACGGAGACATAGGACACGGAATCGAAGGCTTCGGTGGAGACCATGGCGGATTCGGCGGAGACCATGGCGGATTTGGAGCAATTGAACACCATGGATTCGGAGGTGATCACGCCGGATTCGGTGGAGGACACCATGATTTCGGTGGCGGTTTCGGAGGATTCGGAGGACATGGCCTTCATGAAGGAGACGCGCATGGATATGGAAAATCGAAGATTCCACAAACCAAGAAGGGAAAGAGATCGGACGTAAAGAAACACCATAGGGAGGAATCTGGCGGAAAGAAAAGTCGTGTTGTGTACTACAGGCCACCTTTGGTCTACCATCAAGCACCAGAGATCTACCACAGACCTGACTTGATCGTGCACAGACCTGACATTGTCGTTCATAGACCAGAGGTAATCGTACACAGACCTGCAGTTATCGTGCATCGACCTGACGTCGTGTATCATCAGCCCCCAGTCGTGTTCAACACCCCACATCCGGTGGTACACACACCCGTCATGCAATCACATGATGCTTATTATACTCGTCCCACGTACCAACATGTCGGAAGCAGCGTAGAGCCTGCTGGTGGATACACAGGAACAACTGGATATCATGAGGTATGGGTTCCTTAAAATTATACGTACTGTCCCACAGGCACCAAAAATGGACATCATCTTTGATGGATTAAGATCAATATAAAGGTGGATTGGACCTAATTGAGCAATGGTTAGGTTAGAATTAAGACTTAAAACACGCTATTATCAAAACCATTGCAGGTTTTTTCTGTATATGATTTTGATCAAGATTGGATCCAACATTATTATCTGGTACTAGGCTGCTTTAGATTGCCCTTTTTTGTATGTCTAACGTATAATGACTGTAAGTACCATCCAAACTAAGGACCAGATTCCCTCGCGTCTTTTCCTGCTTTGGATGGCAAAATAATGAGTATTATATTTTTGTATTTCAGTTGTTTTGATTATGATAAAAAAAAAAAATTTTCCCCTTTTCAAGAAAGGTACTATATACTGCTGATTGGGTACACTGATGGTAAAAACTCAATCTGTACCATGCATTCTTTTGAAAATATCTGCAAGTTTGGTCAATTGTATCTAAAAATCTTTCAAAAATAATTAAAACAAAAATATCAAAACCCTAAATCGACATTCTGTTTCTGCCAATACCTCTTGATCCCTACAAATGTGCTAAGTTTCAGAAATTTATTTTTCCCATACTTGATGAAAAAGTGTCACAAATATTTTGCTTGAAATTCATTAAAACTGAGCATTTCTAAGTTGGTCTTGGTGGAATATAAACGATCTTTAATGCACGTCCAAGGCAATTTACTTTTCCTAGTAGCTTATCAAACTTTTCCAATTTTCTTTAGCGCATGGGGCAATTTTAGACGACATTTGTGCGTTGGAGGAAAAAAGTTATTTTTCCTAACACATTGAAAATAAACAGGCTAATACTAAATGAAATTTCCTGTTTCCAAGGTTGAATGTGACAATGGAGAAGAAGGATGCGGTCCAGGAGTCGCTGGTGCCGCTGGAGTTGGTGGTGTAGGAATCGGCGCAGCTGGAGTCGGCGGTGTAGGAATCGGCGCAGCTGGAGTCGGCGGTGTTGGAATCGGCGCTGCTGGAATCGGCGGTGTTGGAATCGGTGGTGCTGGAGTTGGCGGTGCTTCCGTCGGCAATGTTGGAATCGCTGCAACAGCCGGATTAGAAGACGGACACGGGATCGAAGAAGGCCATGGAGGTGAAGAGCTTCTGGGAGGTTTCAGCCATGGTGCTGACGGACCACACCAAGACGTATTCGTTGGTGCAACAGGGAAGTCGTCAATCGCCAAGAAAGGCAGCAAGAAGGGGAAGATCACCAAGAAGCATGACGACAAGGAGAAGAGGTCCGTTCTAGCGAAACTCATGAAGAAGAGAAGCGCAGACGACGAAGAGGAGAAGAAGTCAGAGAAGAAAAAGGACAGCAAGAAGAAGAAGGCTGCTCAGAAATCAAGCAAAGAAAAATCTTCCAAGAGATCTGACGTGAAAGCAAGTAAGAAAAATGACATCATTGTCAAACGCCCTCCTGTCATTTATCACCCACCCCCTGAAATCTACCATCGACCACCCATCATTGTCCACAGACCCCCATTGGTCATTCGACGCCCACCAATCATCTACCATCAGCCCCCTGTCATTGTTCATCGTCCAGCTGTTGTTTACCATCAGCCCCCACTTGTCTTCCATCAACCCCCTCCAGCAGTGAGCCAGCCCATCTTAAAGTCGCATGATACTTTCATGATGCATCCAGCAGCGCGACTCTCCCATATGGGATCAATGGTCACCAACTCTGGCACATATGTCGGTGTACCAGAACACCGCTTCATGTACCAAGGCGGTATGGGATACTTCCATTCACCCCAGGAAGCCCATGGTGATGTGCAACACTACGAAGGAGAAGGAGAGCACAGTGTTGAAGGAGGAATGGGAGGAGGCCAAATGATCGAGTCACAAGAGCAAGGTGGCTTCTCCGATGGGGGAGCCCACCAGGACTGGTCCCATGGTGGTGGGGCCTTCGGGCGTGATCAGGTCGAAGAAAACAACGGCGGAGACCAGCCGCAAGAGGGAGGGAGTCAAGAAGGGAACTACTTGAAGGGCAAGAAAGACGACGTTGAAAATACCAATGAAAAACAGAAAGACACCTCAGAGAAGAGAAAGTCTATTGCTAGGCCCGACTCGAAGAGCAAGCACACGATCAACAAGCTGATCAAAAAAGTCAGCAAACGACAGATCATGTCAGCAGCATACCCAAGGGAATATTCTGGGGGGTACCCCGCGTATGTTCCATCATACTCCCCATACCCACACGAGAAAAGGCACCACAAGACGCGCGTTGATGTCGATGTAGTAGGAAAGCGATCTGTACCCGACGCCCAGGAACAACAAATCACCGAGCAGCAGAATCATTTTTTATTCTAAGGAGGCCTCGAGTGGCTTATCCATTCGGGGCCTTTGATGGCATTTCTGAGAACAACAATCGAAAGGCTAGCAAAGGCGGTGAGAAAGGCAGTGATAACACCAATACAAGAGAGAAAAGACAGTATATTCTGCGACACAGATTACGATACCCTTCCTATAGTGGTCTGGCGCCAGTGCCACGCTACTACCAAAGATACAACCACTACAACCAAGATGATGCTTATAACCAGTACGCACCGTATGACGACAAGCCTAGGGTCAAAGTTCATGTTGAGACGGAGAAAAAAGACGTCATTACACACAATGAGCTGCCTAAAAACATGCAGAGACGTCAGCTTTTTGGACTAACCTCATTGGTCAGTCCTGTGCACGTGATGAACCCACCTGTTCAGGCTCCTTCATCTCCAGACAAACTGAAACAAAAGTCTGAGGTGCCCGAGACCAGAAAGGTACGGGAAATAGAGCAACCTATAGAGGTGCCAATCAGGGCAGAGGAGCATCACGGTGTTGTCGAGAGCAAATCAAAAATAACAAATGTCGACACCAAGAAGTCGACCATACTGAGGATAAATAGGCGCGAAGCTGACGACAGGGACAACGAGCAAAAGCCCGTGAAAAGGCAATATGTGTTCAACTCCGAACCTGAAATCGTGAGAGCCACGGTGAAGGGGGAACACATGAGTAACGCTGCAAGACGTAACCCCATTGGAAACCTAATCAAGCTAATAGCCGGGCATAGTGCTAAGAATATTTTAGGCCTAAATAGTAAATCCTTCGATGTCTTCCCCGGTCCTCTTCCAACAGGAACAGAGCATCAGTCCTGGAACATGAAAAGTTCCGAGGCTGGGTCTGAACCTGTGTTCGGAGGTAGGAATGTTCCCTTTGCACAGCCACGCCGACCACAGCAAGTAGAAGATATGTACTCAAGGGCTGGCTTAGTAATGGAAGGTCCTTCGCAGCGAAGAGCCGAAGCAGCAAAGGAGGCTAGATTGGAATCTGAAAAGCAGATATTCGCTGAGAAGGAGGCTACTGCCAGGAAAGAGGCAGCAGCAATTGCGAGTCAAGCCCAGGCTGCTGCACAGGAGCAGAGGGATGACGAAGTAAAGGCAATAGAGAGAGAGAGGGAGATTGAGCGTGAACAGGAGTATGAGCACGAGCGAGCAAGAGAGCTGGATGCGCTACAGGCTGCGCAACAGCAACAAGAAGTACAACAACAAGTGCAACAGCAACAACAAATAGTGCCACAACCACAACAAACCCTGCAACATACCGAAGATGATGCGTTGGAGGAAAATCCTCAAGCAGTTGATATCCAAAGACCATTAAGCGCATTTGCAACACCCGAAGTGGGCGAAAGACCGGTCATGGCACCGGTGATGCCTGCAGCAAACTACTTACCAGTGGATGCGGGTGAGGATATTGGACGACAAAGGCAGGTCCGGCTACCCATGCCGGCTTACGGATACGATGATGAAGAATCATATGCGCCAGTTCCAGTTATGCGGCCCACTGCTTTCATTCCCACACCAACCATGTTCATGGTCCCACGAGTACCATTTGCCCCCTTCCCCACCATGCCCGTGGTACACCGACCGGTAGTAGCTCACGCGACAGATGAACTCCCAGAACAACAACAACTACATACTCACTACCAGCCTCACTACCAACACCACTACCAACAGCAACAGCAACCTCATTTACTACGTCATCACAGCCCGACTGAGCCTCCGTATCATGTTGATGATGCCGGGTTCCCGGATGAAGACGAGGACGACGAGAAACCGGAAGTACACGTGCACATTCAGACAGAGAAATCGAACATTCCCCAGTCGGTGAAAGAACATCCGAAGAACGCAACGAACACACTTGCCAAAATGAAAACAAAAAGCTAAAAAAGTAAGCAACTTCAGAAACATTTCTCGTTTTTCAAATATTTTTCCTAAAAATAATATGCACGTGGACTGAGAATAACAACATAACCAACTTCACCATTTCCAGAACTTAAACAGACAACACCACAATCTGTTCCATATTTTTCTGCTTCATTTCTGTTTCAGATAATATTGAAATAGCCTTAAATACTAAAATGTTCACAGTTTTGCTGAAATCAAACTTTTGTAAAGATAAATTTTGCACTTCTAGTTGCAGTTAATTTGGCTAATATAATCTGAAGTTGCTCTAATAATCTAAATAAGCTACCCATTTACTACGCTGAAACTGATAATGAATGAAATGTACCATACCATGTAAATCAATGATACAATACAATAAACCAAAATATGATACAATACAATAACATGAAATAAAATACAATACAATGACATAAAATAAAATACAATACAATAACATAAAATACAATACGATACAATAACATAAAATAATATTCCCAAATCTGCTCTGAATCACTGCCGGCTATAAGTGACTTTAAACACTTTTTCAAGAGTTTGCATCGAAGAAGTCTTTCTATTTTTTATAAATAGTTAGAAGGTGATACAAAGATATTGGGGATACATAAGACAGCTGCTACAGATTTTGGAAGACGGAGAAGAAAGTGTTGAAGATGAATGAAAATAAAAATGTTTGGCAAGGCCTTTATGAGAAGGGGTACAGTAACATACACTACATCGCTCCATACAGAAGTGAGAGGTCGTCGTGTGTTTATTGCACCTATTTCCACTACATAAATCTTCAAATTAAAAATCACTGCATACTAGACAATTCTTCGATTTTAAGTGGAACGTATTGTTTTCGAGAACCCACGGTATCCTGTATCCACCAATCAATCAAGTATATTCAATACATATAGTGAACAATATGAATATTCTAAAAATCACCTTTTTCATTTTGTAGCATTGAAAACCAAGTTGAAGTTGCCCAATCAAGATCTCACTGCTTGAAGAGAATGGCAGAACCACGTCCAGAAGTTTGTCCTAGACAATAGAAGAAAACTCAAGTAAACTGACAAGACATTAAATTCAGTTGTAGATATATTGTTAAGTATCTCTTTTCCGTTTATCAAACTATTTATTTGGTTTTATCAGAAATTATCATGGCTTGAGAAATAAAGTATCAAAGTAAAGTAATAACAGACAAAGGCTACCCATCGCTTGCTCCCTACTTTCCTCGCTTAGAAGATTCAGCCCCAGTCCCTTTAAGGGCGTTCACGAAGCTATGACGACAGCGTGATTGACATTTTGGATCATTTTACCCTTTTTGTTAGGGTCGAGGGTTCGAGCCTAATTTGAGACCTGTCGCATTAAGAACAACGAGAGAATTTTCTAGCTTATGTAATTCAAGGCAAAATGGATTAGGTTTGGTTACATGAAGAGGAAAGACCAGTGTCCCACTACTCTATCAATGTACCTTTACAGTGAGCCATTTGTGCCATATGCGGAAACCATACCTAACAAAGACAATAAGCGTATCTAACTATCAAGAACTATCAACTTCGGGGACTGGACAGCAATGATTTTATTGATCTTGGCATCGATTTGCATCTCTCGAGCGATGAAGAGGACAGTTTCGAAATCCCTTTTTTAAGTCAATCAAGTCAAAAGTTGCTTGTTTTAAAGCAATTTAGACTGGATAAGGATTCCTTCAAGTTCATAAGGTAATACTCTGATGGATGTTGAGAAGATCATACTTGTTTGCAAATTTGTTTTTAAATAAATTTTCATCATAAGTTGCCGTCGTAGCTTCGTAAACTCGCTATTTTGGACCAATACCCTCTATTTAGCAATACCAGCTCCTCTCAACAACAACCATTCCATTGAAGTCGAATTTGAACCAATAAGCTTCGAGAGATTCATCACGTGAACGGTGGTATTGTCACATGAAAGATGGTTTTATCACATGACATGAAATTCCAAGTAGCTTATGATAGCTTCGTGGTCGCGTCTCAAACGAAAAACCCCCAGTAAGATCGCAAGAGATTCATCACGTGAAAGCCTCAAGGGTGGTTTTGTCATATGACATAAATCCCATTCTCTCTCAAGCAGCTTACAATGTGTCTCGAACAAGTATATTCTCTTACAAACAGAAAATGAAATTTGAAAATGATTCTATGTCATATGAAATATAACAACAAATAAAACCACGAAGCTTGGTCGTGTCAATTAGAAGTATTTGTAAAATAACTCACTAACGCTCAACAATTTATTCACTGCTCTATGAGTATTAGTTATTAGATGGCATGTCCCATTACCAAACGATCGTAGATTGTCTAGAATTTATGTTACTTAATTATTCGAATGACGTATCGTATGAATTAGGAATTTTATTGTAATAAATTATCATCGTTAATGAATGTTTGCCTTTATCTCGCTCCAGTTCTTCCTCAAAGTGAGAATACCTCATTAAATGAGATTAAGTTTCCAAGAAAAGCAATTATATTCAGTACTGTGGAGGGAAACAAGAACAACTTTGGGTAATAACTCCAGAGTACTGAATAATCCTCCACATTACTGATGGTATCCCGTCACAGTATTGAACAACCTCCATAATACTATATCGTATACTTCCACAGTACTGATGGTATCTCCCTACAGTATTGAAAATCCTCTATGGTACTGGATGGCATCCTACATAGTACTGATGGTATCCCCCAACAGTACTGAGCAACCTCCATGGTACTGAACAACCTCCATGGTACAGGATGGTATCCTTTCACAGTACTGATAGTATCTCCCAACAGTACTGACAGTATCCCCCGAAAGAAGTAAAAATCCTCTACGGTATTGACCGCATCCCTCTGCAGTACAGATGGTTTCCTCCTCTACAGTACTAATGGTTTCCCTCAGCAATACTGAACATCTCTGCACAGACATTCCCTAGGTTGCATTCCAATAAGAAAACGTTTAGGCTTGGCAAAATATCTAGGTTCTCACACGCAAGATTTCACTGACGTTGCTTATTGTTGATATCATCAAGGGGGATAGAAATCCGCCGTTCCGCGAGATTTTCATGTAAAATCCACCGTTCCGCTGATTTGAGGGATAGATGAATCTAACTGGAAAACCAAGAGAAGCCTTCCGTTTTTGATAAAGATTCCGTATTCCGTGTATCATTTTCAAGAAAATCCGCACCTCACAGGGCTGAGGAGTTCCGAGGAGTTCCGAAGAGTTCCGAGGAGTTCCGTCGTTCCGTCGTTCCGTCGTTTCGCCGCAAAAGTGCGAGAATTCCGTGTTCCGCTACGAATCTTAGTCCGACTTCGGGCCCCGCAAATCCTGATGACCCTGACCATGGAAAATGTCGTGCAATGAAGACGGACTAGGACTTTCGGCATGTTATATAACTATCTAGTTGCTCAATCAAGCCCTGAAGTTGTACAGCAAACCCTCTTATCCACGTGATCGCTTATCAACTTGTTGTCTATTGACACGCTACATTTTATGTTTTGTTTTGAAAGCAAAAGAAAATTGCAATTTAAAATATTTACTTAAACTGTTTCAAATAAATTGGCTGCAAACAATGATTTAATCAATTATTCTTTCATTCCATGCTTTACTTATCAAAACGGCCGTGAGACCATAACAACCTGTTTTCTTCACAAACAACTCACCGCCTACTTGCAAGGCTGCTTAAGATGAAAAGTATTCACGCAAAAATCAAACTTCAAACAGCATGACTCATTATTTCTTTCACAGTGGGAAGTCAAGGTTGAGACTATTATTAGTAAAAAAAACTTCTAGCAGGGAAAACTTTAAAACAATAAAACAACCAGTTGAAAATTATTCGATGCGCGTGGAACTGTTATTAAGCAAGGCGAGTAAATTAATAACATGGTAGCTACTACTGATAGACTTTGTTCATTTATTCACCCTACTAAAACAACAACTTTACTATAGTTCAATATTTGAGGATGGCAGGCGATGATGAAACATAATAACTACTGAAGTGTCGTGTCAGATGAAAGGCTCATTTTTCGCTATTTTTCCGATTTTCCAAGCCATCCTCTACTTTTTTTTTACAGATCAAAGACTGTCCTGGCGTACTACTCTGGTGATTATCAGAAGCAAAGCTTTAGTAGTTATTATGTTTCGCTATTTCTCCGATTTACCTCGCCATCCTAAATTTCTGTACAGGTCAAAGATTGTTCAATATTTGGGGTAAAACCCAGAATTTGCTCAAAACTGCATCGAGAACTGTTTTCACATCATCAACAGAGCAAAGACAACTTTCCATTTAATAATTTTGGAATCTGTCTACATCAACACCATGGATCCTATATTGTGTAGACAAAAGGAGTTCGTTTTTCTTATTGCGCTCTCTTGGTGATATATCATCCGTCCCAATGGACTTGCTTTTTTCTGCATTCAACAATCATCACCTCCTTTCTGATTGGCTAAAGTTCATCCATATATCTATGTTTCCAAATATTTTCGCTAAAGAGTATAAAGTCTTTTATCAGTACGAAGCTTCGGGAAAGCAAAGAAAATCGGATACATAACGAAATATAATAACAACTAAAGTTTCTCGTCTAGCACTCATCAGAGAAGTACGTCACAACAGTCTACGGTCAGGACTGAGCTTCAAAATATTTGAAAAGATCAAAAACATAGGGAAGCATTTAACATCAAAACTCTTCATCAGACACTTAACGGAGTAATACTTTAGAAAAAGTCTTTAGAAATTCGGAGTAGCTAAGAATTTTGGGAGTATTAAGAACAGTCTGCAATCGGTACAGAACATCAGAAAAGCAAAAAAACGAAGGTGAGACATACCAATGTAAAGCATTCCATGTGACCCTCGTTGGAGTAGAATGCCTTTGAGTTGTACAGGACTTCCGAATAGCCAGAGAAATTGGAAACCTTCCGAAATAAAAGATAATACATAAAAGACATATTGATTCATAAGGCATTGTCTAATATGGGAAATTGAATTATACCAGAGCAGGCTACTGTAATTTTCATATGTAACCACCGGGTCTCGAACCCGGGCTGTTACCACTAAAGGTGATGGAGCTAGCCGCTGTCCTAAACCAAAACAATAAGTAAGCGCAGGAACCTCGAAGTGTATCCAACTACAGGCTTATCCACAGTGAGGCATTAATTCGTGTTTCGGATTAAATCCTTCTTCAGAGCCATGCATATTTGCATTAATTCATACGGCACAGTTTGAGACCTGGTGGTGGTACATGAAAATTGCAGTAGCCAGTTCTGGTAAAACTATACATATAGATATATTTCTAACTAGAAAACAACTATTCAAAGAGTAAAGGGTTATGTTAGAAAAGTCTTTAATCAATAGCTTAACGTCGCTAAAATCAAAATATGTTGAATTGGATAGACTGATAGGATGTCGGTAAGGGTGACAAGGAAATCGATCAAATCACAGGGAAACAAGGCAACGATACGTGTTTTAAATATTCTAATGATAATTGCCCAAAGCTTTGACAGACTTTATCAAGTCGCTTTGACATGCAAATAAATTGCTCGTTTTTTAATCTCGCTGTTTACCCAACTGTCCTAACGTTGAAACGAGCCTAGTTAGGAAACTCTCATATTCAACAGTAACCTCATTACGTGATCGAACTCGAGGATAGGAAGATTGTTATACAAGTGCATTCTGGGATTTTCCAGGAAATGGTATCACAGGTTGTCTCAAGCAGAAACCATGATATGCGAGCAAGTTGAGCACAAAATCCTACCCGTTTTTAGACTTTCTATCCATTTAAGATTTAAGAGTTGCCTCCTTAGCTGTAATAAAGAGTACAGACTTGGAATACAAAGCTACAAGTGAACTAATCAACTGATATGCATATCATGGTGCCTATCCAAAGGTGGGGGTGGGGTAATAAATGATAGTTGCATACGGCTTGGGTCACAGAAAAAATTTGCAACCAATGCCGATCTTTGTCTGGTGTTTTTCTATGCATACTCCATACCTGATCATAATTGTAGCCTTCAGTAAATTACGAAAATATCTTACAATTTAATTTCTAAACATATTAAGTTATTCGCAAGCGGCCTCTTCAACTGCCCCGCTGGTGGAACACCTTTACGCCATAACTTTGGTGTCCTTTGCATTAAGTGAAATGTGATTTTTTTATCTCACTTGGTATATTTGTCGAAAGAGGAGTTATTTATCCTCATATTTTGAATTTCTAATTCAGTTTCAAACCGTCGTCGGAAATCAATTCAGTGTATACCAACGTTTTTCAGAAAGCATGGATTAGAAGGTAAATGTTAAAAAATAGCATATTAGTATACACTTGATTTGCTCTACTTTCTGTGAAAAGCTAAAAAGAGGCCTGTTGGTATCTTTTTGATACATTAGTGCCCTTTTCAAATGCCCCACAAGTGATAAATCTTTGAAAAATACCCTGATTTTTCATGCAGATTAAACATCACTATGAGAAAATACTATCGAGTAATTGGTAATGCTCACAATCAACACATGCATCTCTGTGAGGTATTAACGTATGAAGTACAAGTGTGAAAGTTCCTACGAGTGTGTGACATTTTCATTTCTAATGGAGCATTTTCTACCCATTCACTGCGTCTCCTCTGCATGCACCTTTGCAGATCGACTTTCTCCCCCGTATCAAATTTTTCCTTCGTAGCAAGGACACGGCAAAAATAGAGTTTTTAAGAAGATCTATTAACATTCGTGGTCTTGAAACAAATATTGACATATATCAGAGTTGTTTTTAACCTCCTTTAGCCTGAGAGTGGCACGGTGGTTGTTCTTGTCGAAGAGCAGTTTTTGGCGTATGCTTGACGGCACGTGCTGTTTGTATAGATGGGACAGCACAAAGGACAAAGATCTACAACGTTTCAACTATCAAAGCAACTCCTATAATTGGAGAATTTCATAAAAGAGCACTAAAAGCTTCACACAATTAATAGAACACAGAATTAAGTATAATGCATGCCAAAAACGGGGGCTGTATAGGGGGTCTTTGGGAACATGGAAAGAAGCCTGAAAATTGGTAAAGGAAAGGGGAACACTTTGCATGAGTTAGCGGAATAGGGCATATTTTCAAAAAATTTTCAAGGGAACTTGTTGAAATATCAATAACATGAATAATTTCATAATTTTCAAAGGCAACAGGGGAACAAACAACAACCTATATGCATCCCTCAAATCATATTTTCCGTTCAAATCGTTCAAATAAGCCTAGAATCCTTGCCAAACAGTCTTGATACACAATAACGATTTGGCATTATTTCAAACTTAAAATTATCAAACTGTAAGATTGACAACGTTAGAGCTCCCTCCTCCCCCGTTGTCATAGATATTTTCTAAAAGTAGGGGACACGTATCCCCCTAAGAAATCGTTTATTTACATGCCAACCATAAAAAGGCTAAAAAAGCAATCTCAGAGAGCGAACAAATCTGTCGTGATCACAAACATACAAAAAATATCTGAGGCCTAAGCAGAATTGAAGAAAAAATGACGGCTGGAATATGCCAGAATGGTTTTAATTGTTGTACAATAACTTAGCATTAAATAAGATATTTGATTAACTACTATATTAAATAAGATAAATACATTAAACGAATAATTACATTAAAATAAAGTTTTGAATTCTGGACACTGTTAGCAAATTGAATACAACCATACAGTTCTTGGGTTTGATATAAGCATGTTTGAAAGACTGTTGTGAACAAGATTACAAGTAAGGCCTTTGGGTGGTGAAGTAACCGGTGACGTCAGGACACGCTTTTTTATGTAAGGAACCAGTTTATAAGAAACCTAGAACTAGGATTTCTCGTAAAATAGAATGGATTCTTTTAGTCTATTGTTTCCTGTAATAATCGAGAACAATAGAACATTTAAGGCACCAGGCCTTGAGGTAGGTTCCATATCAAATAAAAAGCGTGTCCTAACGTTTCACAACAATGAAAAACATTAAGAACTCTATTTCTTTAACCATCCTAAATTATATACCCCTTCCCCCAATGTATAGTCACCCCTTAATTTCTAGTTTCTCTTTCAAGACAATAATACTAATATGTACTATACGCATCTATAATTTCAAACCAGTTTTGTTTGCAGCTAATTTAATCTGATAAATATACCTTGAATATAATTTTACTATTTATAAGATTTTATTTATTCAATACCAACCAAGAACATTGAACGAAAGTGTAATGATGTATAATAAAAAAGAAGAAGTCACAAATTATAGTTTTAAATTCGTATTTATTAACATTCTCTCTCTACTCGTCCTTCAAAGGTTCTCATGAGTGAGTTTTCCGGAGGGGAACATCACAAAGAGAAAAATGTACGATATTTTAGAGTTTTAAGAGATTTTGGGATTTCTAAGATTTTTAGAAACTCCCAAAGAATTTTTAAGATTTCATGGTTCTAAGCTTTCATAAGTTCTTCAATGATACCTAGGTGATTTAGTAGGGCAAAGCCACAGAAGAAGAAATGAATAAGGAATATACTTCTTCTGTGTCAAAGTGTAAGAAAATTTCTTTAATGATTCGTCCCTCGATTTTCCTTAATTATCTTAAACATTGACATAACAGTGGAATCTCGATGTAACGAACCCCGGATATGACGAATATCCCAGTATGTAACAGACTAAATGTCTCTGGTCCCTTGGATTTTGCCTTATGAAATAATTCCCTTGGTATAACGAACTCGCGATGTGACGAACCGTTGTCTGATTCCCTTCAGAGTTCGTTAAAACGGGATTCTACTGTAATTAACTTCTACATATGCCTATTTTCTAAACGCTCTTTCTTAGCATTCCCATTACTCTTACAGTCATTCAACTTACGTTTCCGGGTGATTTCATTCTCAGGCCCCTTCTTTAGCGTTTCTTCTAGGTACTTGATGTAGTTAATGGCCGCTCGTAAGGTCTCAACCTTCGACATCCGCTTCTCCGAAATATCTTGCGGAAGGTGATCCCGCAGGTGCGCGTAGCCTTCGTTCACAGTTCGAACCCGCATACGTTCCCGCTCGTTTCGCTTGCGGATGAAGCCAGTTTCGAACCCGAATTCGTGCAGGAATGGGAACGGAATCATGGGGATCGGCATGGTGGTCTGTGCTGGAACGGGCTCGTACACGGGTGGATGGAACGAGTTGAAGCTGTCCAAGCAGATAGGCGTCGGTTGGATGACTTGCGTCTCCCGTTGTTCGATGTACGGTTCGAGTGCGTCATGGGTGAACTGTGCAGTTCTGTCAAAGTTGATTAATTCGTAGTTGTTTTCGATGTTTGGGGTGCAAAATGCGCTATTCGGGGAGCAGTGAAGGGAAGTATTCATCTTGTAACTGCAATTCTTGGATCTAACCAAACGTGTCTTAACTGGTAAGAGTTAAAAACCGTCGGGCTTTTGATATCTGTGTTAGGAGATCGTTGATGTTTCTGTAGCATCCACCGCTTCAAGTGATGTAGGCCAAGTTTCTTCTAAACCTTTGAATCCCTGAATAAGCTGGTACCTGGTGGCAGTTCTTTCGAAGTGTGATTCAGATAATGTCTACCTCCTTCAGCAACGAATCGCAAATGAGTTAAGCAAGTTGTATATTTTCACCAGGATATTATTGAATGTCATTCACCTCTAAGTTACTGTCTTTTTATCTTTCCAACCAAGACTTTCAAAGCACCAAACTTTATAAGGGACGACAAATAATTTCTCATTCGATGAAAGACGTTAAATCCTAACAAGATGGCTAAAACGGTCCTTCGATGACGAGAGCTTGAAGAGTAAAATTCTTGGTGAATATTTGAAAACCTTTGCTGTGTTTCTCGAATGCAAAGTTCTCGAAGGGCTAGCGTTGTAAGAGGCAACAGCGTCTCCTTCAAGTAATGTAACACTTCACAATACACCACCTTTGAAATCAGTCTAAATCAAATATCTTCCAAAGTCTCAGGCTTGAATTCAGAAATAAGAAACTTGCCTTGTATTTCCACAGTAAATTAGAATCCAAGAGTAGGGCTTTTCAGCCAAGTGATGAAAAGGGTTTACCAAGTAACTGAAAATCGGGGAAGATTCTTTCGTTGTTTCTTCTTATTTCCAAAGCAGAATTCGAAAGGCTCCTTGAAGCAAGTCGATGCTGAAGAATCCTCGTTTTCCAATGTTGTTTTGCCCGAATATTGCTTTGTCGAGTCAAATTTCTAGTCTTGTGCCCAGAAATAAGAATTCGGACAGCTATAGATCTCCCGGCAAAATCAGAAAGGCTGTTAACTTCTTTTCAAAGCTCTTATCTATCTCGCCTTGGAGTCTTAAACAAGGATACTCCGGAACGATGGCTAGTTATCGGCAAGGCTCGCTAACCAATAGCGCTTTGAAGAGTTCCTGCTTGTTTCAGCCTCCGCCCAGAAATAAGAACACTCGAGTAGGGTGGCTTTTTATTGCCGAGGCGAAAACGAGCAAAGAATGGTGATCTTAGGGTATTACAGCTGAAAAAGCAGAGCTCTATTATAAAAACACAGTATTTGCTTAAAAGACACCAATCAGCGAAGTCACGAGGGTCAACTAATCAGCCCAGGGCCATGCGCGGACATACGTTTCTGTGTTCCCATTGCTCCTTTGTCCCATTGTCTAACTTATAACAAATATCGCAACGATCCTCCCGCGATTCTAGTGGAAGGGAAATCGGGTTTTTTCTCACCAATTCTATGGGCTCTAATTAGCCACATGAAATGTAGTAAAACTTTGTACACTTTTTTTGAGAAGCTCTTAGATAGAAACGTGGAAACATATCTGTAAATATACAGAAACTTATGCTAGAAGTATATAAGTGTACTACTGCTGGGAAACTGTTCTTCTCTGTGGGAGTTCTTCAACAAGAAAGTTCTTCCATAACACGTTAAAAACACACAACCTTCTCCAATTTCTAAAAATAAGGACTCTTAAGCAGAAATAAGAAAACTACTATACAAGTGAAAAATATGCAGAAGCTTATGCTAGAAGTATATAAGTGTACTACTGCGGGGAAACCGTTATTCCCTGTGGGAGCTCTTCAACCAGAAAGTTCTTCCATATTAATTAAAAACAAAATTCTCTCTGCAACTTCTAATAATAAGGACTCTTAGGCAGAAACGAGGAAACTAGTAGCTATACATTAGAAAATATGCAGGAGCTTGTGTTATAGGTAAACCCTTCCTTCCTGTGGGAGTTCTTTGACAAGAACGTTCTTTCAAATACATAAAGATTAAAATTCTCTCTGCAACTTCTCATAATAGGGACTCTTAAGCAGAAACGAGGAAACTAGTAGCTATACATTAGAAAAATATGCAGGAGCTTATGTTAGAAGTATAGAAGTGTAGCAACTACTGCTGGAGAGCCCTCCTTCCTATGGGATTTCTTCAACAAGAAAGTTCTTACATGTTCATTAAAAAATAATCAACCTTCCTTAACTCCCAATGCAAGGAAAAATAAATGTAGAAACCAGACCCTCTTTCACTTCAGGGTAATATGATCTGGAATAAATTTTCAGACAATTCAAAACTTCGATGACCAACAATGAATTCAAAATAAGAATAAAAAGTTGGAAAGGAACCTAATGCAACTTCTGCAGTTTATTTCAAATTGTTAAGTAGGTAAGACTAGGGTTAGCCTATATTAGCATATGCAATTTCTAAGCCAACTAAATAGCGTGGCGTTATAGTTGACGACACATTTGGTTAAGAAGAACAATATGAATCAGTCGATTAAAAGGTTGCAGAAGGCACAGGGAAGCAATGAAAACTGTATGGGATTATCCCGTAATCAATGCTTTTTCAGGTGTAAAAAGCCCTTATCAGGAACTATCTTCCCTATGCAGATGTTATCTAGGGGAGCTTATCGAATACTGAAAATACAGCCCTTCAGAGATGAAATAAAATAAAATGAAAAAAGAAAGAAAGCACAACGAAAAGCAAATTAAAGTTCATAGCAAGCCCAGATGCATATTTTAGATGGCAGACAAATAGGAAGCATGGCGAAATTTTGAATACCAAATATTTTCGTCTTTGGTTATCATAAGAAAGCGTTTTAGGTCAACCGTAGGCAATGGTTGAGGTTAAGAGGTTTTAAACGCTACGACAGGTGGATAATAAATCCGATAAAAGCAAGTAGTGTAATTCTTTGGTTATCTTTAGGAAGCGTTTGAGGTTAACCGTTTGTAAAGTTTGAGGTTAATAGGTTTTTAACGCTATGACAGGTGGATAATAAATCCGATAAAAGCTATCAGCGTAATTCTTTGGTTATCATGAGAAAGCGTTTCAGTTTAACCGTAGACAAAATTTGCGGTTAATAGGTTTTTAACGCTATGACAAGTGGATAATTAATCCGATAAAAGCTATCAGCCTAATTCTTTTGTCATCATTAGAAAGCGTTTTAAATTAACCGTAGGAAAAGTTTAAGGTCAAAAGATTTTTAACGCTATGACAGGTGGATAATTAATCCGATAATAGCAAGTGGCGTATTTCTTTGGGTTATCATAAGAAAACGTTTCAGTTTAACCTTAAGCGAAGTTTGAGGTTACAGGTTTTTACTGCTACAACAGAGACAGGTGGATAATAAATCCGATAAAAGCTAGTAGCGTGATGCTTTGGTTGTCATTTGAAAACGCTTAAGTTTAACCGTAGGTAAAGTTTGAGGTTAACAGGTTTTTGACGCTACAATTTGAGAATGTTCTGCATGAAAGGTTGGTTTAACTGCTTCACTTAATTGAAATAAGAGTATACAAAGCTCTGAACAAGAATCTTTTTCTCCATGACTCAAATTAAATTCTTTAATCTTTCGAGAACATTTAAATGTGTTGCAGCTTTTTTGCAAAGATTTGAAATACGTGGGTCGAAATCAAGTCTATGATCCAAGACTTGCAAGCAACAATTGATAAAGCGTGACTATTTAAAATAATAGGTTGAGGTTGATAGTTAATAGGCACATACGCTTACTGTCTTCGCAAGGTATGGGTTTATGTGCAAAGCACAAAGGGCCCACTGAATAGGTAAACTAATCGAGCAGTGCGACCCTGGTCCTTCCTCTCGATGTGACCACACCTCGTGATCCTTTTTGCCCTTTTGCCTGGAATTACACAGAGCTGGCTAATTCTCTCCTCGCACTTTGTGACAGGTCTGAAGGTGGTTTCGAACCCGGGACCCTTTGAACAAGGATCAAGTCATCTAACAACTCGGACATCCCTGCCTAATAGACAAGTGTTTGACTGTCAGGCACCGTTCAAGATATTGGACAGTATGTGATCAAATTTCAACCAAAGAGTCAGAGTATTTTGATCTTGGGTGTCAGCTGTTGTCAGCTTATTTGACATTAGGGTATACCCTCCCTACATACTTATGATGATTCATTCGGGTAAAAAGTCAATCATTGTGGTAGGGGTTGTCCAGTACCTGGATCTCAGAAGGTTGTGGGTTCGAAACCACCTTCATATCTGTCACATAAAGTGCGAGAAGAGAATATGCCAGCTCTCTGTAATCCCAGACGGAAACACAAAAGGAGTCTCGAGGTGTGGTCACATTGATATGAAAGACCAGGGTCGCACTATTTGATTATTAGTCTACTTATTCAGTGGTCTCTTTGAGCTTTGCATATATACCAATACGTTACAAAGATAATAAGCGTATTTGCATATAAACTATCAACACACTGCTTCAATTAGTCTACCTATTCAGTGGGCCCTATGTGCTTTGCACATAAACCAATACATTACGAAGATAGTTAGCGTGTTTGCCTATCAACTATCAATGCACTGCTTCAATTAGTCTACCTATTCAGTGGGCCCTATGTGCTTTGCACATAAACCAATACATTACGAAGATAGTTAGCGTGTTTGCCGACCAACTATCAATAATATTCTAATTGACCCCGAGTCTTGCGTATTTATTCATTTTCTGATATGAACAAGGAATAAACGCCGTTCTCGAATTACAGCCTAACAAAGAAAACTTATATAGAACTTATATTTGTTCATAAGTTGTGAGCAAACTTAACAGGAGCACAAAACACACTGAAAGGAGGCTGAAAAAATGATCGAATTACTTTGCAATTAGCAAAGGATTTTTATTACTCTGAGGGAAAAATGAAAATATGTATTTTTGCATATTCTTCGAACCAATGGGATTTTTAAGGTTTTTCCCTGATGGGAAAAACATGAAAATGGGCCCCCAAAGTTCAATCACATTTCTTTTCAAAAATTCCTTTATGAACTTGGTAAAACAAGACATTTCCAAGTATAAATATGAAAGATTCAGTGAGGCCAATTGGAGCAAAGGTATTTTCATTGGCACATGCTACTGTAGTGAATGAAGAAAGAAAGATATGAGCAATGATAATCGAGATACTGACCTTGGTTAAAGCAGGCTGTGAATTGCCTTCTAACTTTCATGTTTTCGAAGGCTTCAATGGCTTTCCAGTTTGGCTGAAAGAATAAGGGACACAATTCAAACCGGTATCTAAACTGCCTAATAGAAATAAGCTATTTTCGCTACTTCCTCCCAATACTTCTGAACTAGTTCTGTTCTGTACCGTCTCTGTACTCTAGGGAGTAAGATGTGTTCAGATTTTGAGGCCTAGTATTTTTTCTTTCTTTTAATTAAAGGCTCTAAGATAAAAAAATCGATAATTCTGTCGCTTGGACTTAATGGAGCAGTAGTCAGAAATTTTCTAGATTTACCCCTGACTATGTTCAAAGCAAAGGTCGCAAAAATCAAAGACCACCAGTTTCCAGGGGACTCAATACAAGATTCCTGTAACAGTACCGAATTCTACGCTTAAGTTATACTATACCAGATTGCTATCTGAGTGACTTTCATATCAGATAGGAATCGCAGTTGGACCATTCCGCATCAATCCAATAAATAACACTGTGATCACTCCGCTCTGGAAGTGGTTTGAAAGTCACTGCAAAGCCACTCGCTAGTGGATCGTTGTGGCGTATTTGCATGGCATGAATCCGATATCCGTTGCCGTGTAATCGCGTGAATCTGATGCATTTTGTTTTAAAACCTGGTCAGAAATGCAGAGTAAAATTATGCAGGAGAAAGCGGAGTGTCGTAGTGTAACTGCGCTCAGTAACGTTGAGAGGGGGGTAACCAGGTTAGATACATGGGGGTCTGAGGCTCTGAGGGACCCGTAAAGCCTAAGTTATCATTGTTTGTTCATCAAACGATCTCTTTCAGATGAATTTAGGACCGTTAAATTAGCTTTTATCCTGGGGCCAGGCCTTTCTCTCGACAGTCCTGACTGCACCATTCCACCATCACTCCACTCCGATAGCAATCCGGTGTGGTGAAACTCCAGCCTGAAAATATTCCCTGGAGTACCCAACAGACTGTGGGAGCAGTGGCTTGGCAGCGCAAACAGACGGTTAATTGAAACCAGCGCTGTTGAAAGTTAACAGTAACAAGGATTTAATTCAATTCTGTTGCAAATCTATAGCTAAACCAAAGAACAAACACCAATTGAACATTGATTTTAGGCCCATACGGGACTTCAGAATATTCTCATTCAACGAAAGCCTTGCTTCTCACGGTCAGACCGTATTTTCCCACGCAGAGATTTTTCATGAGGAGAGAATTAGTAAAACGTAACCAGATTAACAAGATGAAGAGTTCTAGTGGCGAACTTTGGTTTACGTTACAGCTGCTGCTACGCGTGTCTTTAGCTTAAGGCTCATGCAGAGTTTTATATGAATCTCGAAATTAAGTTTAAATCATGCTCGTGCCGACATAAGAAGACCATTCAAGTCAGACCTATCTGCACTTTTGCCTTGGGTCTACCATAAAACTTCTAGTACAATAATTTTTGGATCTATCGATGTCTTGGCCTCTCTATTATGGGTTTACAAATAAAAGAAGTTTTGGCATGCTTGAAAATATACCCTAGTTTCCTCGATTGTGATATTTCTGTAACAATCATTGCTCATAGGAGATGTTTCCTACTCCTGTCAAGTCTGTCACCGAACTGCATCAAACTCTATCAATTTTCTCTGGGCCTAAGAAACCTTTCTTTGGGTCTACGTCTTTCGGTTCTTTTCTGACTAATTCTCTTCTACAAGTGTCGGCATTACATATGAATACGATAAAGTGACGTAATGTTTTACAGGTATATAGCTAACATTCTGTGCCTAGCTTCAAGCAATGCAGTGCTAACTGCGACGATTGGGCTCCAGATTCGTTTGCCCTTGGTACGGCTGCAGTCAGAAGTAATAATGGTAAACAGAAATGAACTGAATCTTCTGAACCCTATTTTATAGACCTTCCTGGTATTGTGGCTTTTCTTTGGGACTGTCTTGTATTCCGCATCAGAACCTTCTTGTGAAGGCACAGACAGCCGAGTGGTTAGATCACTCGACCCTTGTTCAAAGGTTCCCGGGTTCGAAACCACCTTCGGACCTGTCACACAAAGTGTGAAGAGAGGATTTGCCAGCTCTCTGTAATTCCAAGCAAAAAGGAATCACGAGATGTGGTCACATCGAGAAGAAGGACCAGGGTTGCACTGCTTTGATTAGTCTATCTATTCAGTGCGTCCTTTGCGCTTAGCACATAAACCAATACCTTACGAAGATAGTAATCGTGTTTACCTATCAACAACAACGTTCATCCAACTATTATTTCTCTCATTCCGCATATCAGGACTTCCCCACTTTCCCCTTCAGGACCTTCATGTATTCTGCATGAGGACTAACATGCATCCAGCTTTAGGTCTACCATAAATTCTGCTTTAGATCTTCCATATCTTACAAAACTTTGCCAAGAAAAGCATTATAAATAGGAATTGAGATCGATTAGGATGCTAAAATCAGAACGAAGTGGTCTAAAAAAAGCAGTAATTTATTACACTGGTTTTCATAACCTGATTTCTGTTTTCATGAGGCACGAAGAAATATCTTTCATGTAAAATAAATAAGAGGTAAAATATCGTAATGACGGAGGCTTTGAAGGTTTCTAGAACCAAAAAACCAACACTATCATTTTGAAAAAGCTAGGTACCCGTGTTATCTTCAGTATTATCCATTTTCAAAACAGCAAGAAGAAACAAAAGGAAGTAGAATTATTATTATCATATTATTATTATCATTATTATCAATTTATTTAAATTTAGTGCTAAGAGTAATAGCTCATTAATTACATAGCTAATTAAAACCTATTACTTGACTAAGAATAAATTACAGATCGAAATACACTGTACAGGGTTATAAAAAATGGGTGAAAAGAAATGTTGTCTTGAGAAGCAAAACCCGAATATCGTGCTCAAAAGTGGGGATACCACCCGTAAGCAAACCGAGCTTCAAACGCGAAAGCCCGCATATTTTTCACTTAAAATCCCCAACTTGATACCCCTGGCAAAATAAGGAACCTATGAGACCCTGTAGTGAAACCCTGTATAGTTAAGTGTAGCGTTGTGAAACCCTCTAGTCCCTTTCGCACTGGCAACCAACCCAATCACCAAGAGGCCCTCCATGCAAGGTTCTCATGAAAAAGATTCCATACGAAATATAATACGTGTACATTGGAGGAGTCAAACAAAAAGAAAAGAATAACAAATAAAGTTAAACAAAATAAGATTTGCGTTTTCAAGAGGACCCTGAGATATGTAGGGCTGTCTCGGAGCAAAAGTCCTCTTCTGTGTACACAGCTTAACAGCTAGGAAAACAATGCTTTCAGCCTATTTATTAAATTTCCTCCAAACACAAAAAACCTCGAGAGTTCTATCCATAAACTGCAACTGGCCAATTCTCCTCTTTCTGACAAAACGTATTCAAAATTATTTTTATTAGTCTAGTGAGTAGCCCAGCGAGTTCTAAGGGAGTCGCGTCTTCCGATTCTCCCGAGCAAACATATCGAGGGTGAAATGACATTGTGCAAGTAACTCCAGCCCTAAATACATCGGGAGTTCTTTCCGTGAATCAAACTGGCCAATTCTCTTCTTTCTGACAAAACGTATTCAAAATTATTTTTATTAGTCTAGTGAGTAGCCCAGCGAGTTCTAAGGGAGTCGCGTCTTCCGATTCTCGCGAGCAAACATATCGAGGGTGAAATGACATTGTGCAAGTAACTCCAGCCCTAAATACATCGGGAGTTCTTTCCGTGAATCAAACTGGCCAATTCTCCTCTTTCTGATAAAACGTATTCAAAATTATTTGTATTAGTCTAGTGAGTAGCCCAGCGAGTTCTAAGGGAGTCGCGTCTTCCGATTCTCGCGAGCAAACATATCGAGGGTGAAATGACATTGTGCAAGTAACTCCAGCCCTAAATACATCGGGAGTTCTTTCCGTGAATCAAACTGGCCAATTCTCCTCTTTCTGATAAAACGTATTCAAAATTATTTTTATTAGTCTAGTGAGTAGCCCAGCGAGTTCTAAGGGAGTCGCGTCTTCCGATTCTCCCGAGCAAACATATCGAGGGTCAAATGACATTGTGCTACTCAAGTCACTCCAGCCCTAAATACATCGGGAGTTCTTTCCGTGAATCAAACTGGCTAATTCTCCTCTTTCTGACAAAACGTATTCAGAATTATTTCATTAGACAAGCGAGTTAATTGAGAATCGTGATTTGCGATAGTGCTCCCAGTCTCGCTACCAAACATCGAGAGCTTGAAATTCCATGGTGCCAGCCCAAAAAACAAATTGAGAATTCTTTCCATGAACTAAAACTCGCGAGTTCACCACTTCCTACATAAATTATCTTAATTAAGCCAGCAGCCTAATTTATTCGGGAAGCAAAATTTACGATAGTTTGCACGGTCTTGCAATCAAGAATCTAGAAGATGAAATGCCACTGTTGTCTCACTCCAACCTTAAATGCTCTCAAAGTACTTTCAGTTGTAAGTAAGTAAATTTATGTTATAGTGCCAGCCTGATAAAGGCAAGAGGCCTTGTTTCGGGAAGGGCTACGGGTCCCCTTGTTCGTCCCCTCCAGGGGCAGAATGACATTTAGGTATTTCAAATTCTACCTTTCTCTAGTACAGCAGCATGTTTTAGTTAAAGTGAGACAGGAACAACGCAAGACGACACACAGAAAAAACGTAGATGGATTAAATATTTCATATATATAAATGTTGTCAATATTTCGCCCTGACATACAGGGCTTCTTCAGGACTGTTTTAGTTACCCAGAATTAGCATGCAAAGAGAATGCCCAGCTAAAACATGGCGCAGCCTCAGTCTGGTTATAACGTTTAACATTAAATCACTCTCAATGAGAGGCCAAACCAATATTTCAGTAGTTGAATAGTTGTGATTAGGTAAAGAATTCTAGATTCCAGTTGATAGGTAATTTGATAGGCAAATACGCATACTATCTTCGTAAGGTATTGGTTTTCGTGCAAAGCACAGATCCCCCAGTGAATAGGTAGCCTTACGGAAGCAGTGCATTTAAAGTTGAAAGGCAAATACGCTTACTATCTTCGCTTAAGTGCAAAGCACAAAATTCCCACTAAATAGGTAGTCTAATCGAGTTGTGTATGGATAGTTCATAGGTACATACATTCACCATCTTCGTAAGGTATTGGTTTATGTGCAATGCACAAAGGGCCCACTGAATAGGTAAACTAATCGAGTAGCGCATTGATAGTAAATAGACAAATACGCTCACTATCTTCACAAGGTATTGGTTTATGTGCAAAACACAAAAAGTCCACTGAATAGGTAGACTAATCGAGTTGTGTATGGATAGTTGATAGGAAAATAAGCTTACTATCCTCGTAAGTTATTGGTTTATGCGCGAAGCACGAAGGAAGTGGTTTCAGACAGGTCTGAAGGTGGTTTTGAGCCTACGACCCGTAAAAGTTTTAATTGATCCAACCAATTGGCATCCTCACCACAATGCTAGCCTAGCCTCCCAGTATGCCATTAGGCGATCCTGTTGTCAGAACGAGAGGCTTGATTGAGAGCAAACAGGTCTGTTGGCAAGATGAAGCGACCATACCTAAGGCCTCATACACACTGCTCCGTATTTGTTTGTCTCCGTATTGAAGACAAAAAATAATGCCTGGTCACCCTGCTCCGTTTTCAAGCAAATACATCATGAATACGATGAAGTGTTCACACTGCTCTTGGCAAATGCAATGCTTCAGATCCCATTTCCAGAAAAATGTTTTAAATGAAAGAATATCGCCGTATTCAAATGTCTCCGTATTTGATGTTTACTTTGTTCACACTGGAAACGGAGCGTATTCGATGGAATGCGTATTCGAAAAAAGGCGTATTTGTTGGCGTTTTCGAAGAGCTCCGTATTGGAAGTGTATAGTTGAGACCGCTAGGCCGAAATGGATAGATTTCGCTCCGTTTTTACTCAAATACGGAGTATTGTAAATGGGGCCTAAGGATTGGCCGAAGTAGACGTCATTTTCCGAATATTTGCTCAAATGGCGTCAGTGCGCATGTTAGAATTTTATCAGAAAGATTTTCAATACGGCATAAATATCATTCCAGACCTTCAAGCCAAATACCACGTTACTTGACAAAATAACTGCAAACAAAAAACAAATGCTACTTTCGAGAAATTAATTGATCATCACGACATGAAAGCAAGGCTATAATCTTATGTCAATGTTTTCTCAAACATCATCATCATCAACAAAGTTATTGTTAACAACGTAAAGACAGGACACATTAAAAGCATTTAGGGATAGCTTGTTTGTTCGATGAAGTTTATTTAGAAATTATTAAGTCAACACGAAGAAAGTAGCTATTGGGCTACTTTGCTATTTTGGCTTGGCATATTGGGCCTAGGCATAGCAACCTTTTTTCAGCCTATCATTGTCTTGAGCTTAAGTACAAATAGCTTTTAGACAGGGAAAAGTAAAAAGGGAAAGCTTATTTGCTCTTTGAAATTCGTTTAGAAAAGATCAAGTCAACAAGAAGAAAGTAGCTTTAGGGCTGCTTTGATATGTTGGAACGGCACAATGGGCCTAGGCATTGCAGCATCAGTTTTAGCTCGGCATATTGGGCCTAGGCATAAGCAACATATTTTTCAGCCTTAATTGAAATGAGCTTTAGTAAAATTTGGTTTTTTCCACCGTTCACTCTTTCAAAAAACAATACTTTAAAAACCTGCTAGATTAAAACTTTAAAACAATACTCTTCAAAGGAAATTCGCAGTAACTCTGTAGAAGCAATTCAACAGAACAATCTAGTCTGAAAAAGGGCCTAAGCAAATGTAAGCCAAATTAAATTTTCTTCAAGTTTTCCATAGTGAGACCAATTTTTGATTGAGTGTCATTTACTGTGTCCTGTCTTTGCCAATCAAATTCAAGTATCACATCCTGGATGTCAGCACTAACATCATCGAAAGAAGCCCCAAAAACCGTTGGCCTATGAAACATACAATTAAGCTGTGGCACTATATCCGATATGGGAATGGGAAATCAACAAAGCCGTGAAAGAAAATGAATGCAAAACGAGGCTATGAAATTCTTTAAAAATATTTTTGCGAAAATGTAAACAAACGTGCTTTTCCTAAGGATTATTAAGCCTCGCTTTGCTGTCGTAAATTTAGGCCCATCCTTTCCATACTCCCATTCTCCTACAGTAACCGATATGGGACATCAACAAAGCCTTGAGAGACAATGTGCATTGCTCCATAAACATAAAAGAAACCTCGCTGACACATTAGAAAGTGAAGGAACCTTGATAAGAAAGTGAGGAACCTTTGTGAAGGAACCTTAATAAACGTGAGAACGAACCTTGGGCTAGCAGCAGCGCTTCGTCACTTGGCGGATTCTCAACAACAACATGCGTTCATGTGAAACAACAAGCAACTTTCAATCCCACACATGTAGCCATACAGACGGCCCCTCTAATCCTCCCCATCTGGAAAAAGACAGGAGAGGCCCGGACATGGTATTCGGTATTGCTAGGCTTTATCAAGCGTCCATTGCATGGTGGGAACGAAATCCCACCGGTCGGGATCCCATCCACTCTTCAAAGCGATTTCCACATGCGTATTAGTTAAAGTTTTACAGCCCCCTTACGTTGTAGCTAACCACATTCGGACGAAAATAAACACTTCAAAAATGAAGAGAAGGTTGAACCAAAGACTTGAAAAATGAAGAGAAGGTTGAACCAATAACAATTGTGAATGTGAAGTAAACGAGAAACAAATCCACTCGATAGGGTGGTGACAACATAGGCCCCCTCATAGCAATATTTATTCAGACGCAAAGTCATAAATATCTTTTAAGTATTCAATATTTGGAAGTGGGTCCGTGGTGTGATCCTGAACGGTGAGATTTCGTGCTCATCCTAGTATTTGTGAGATATGTGCAGCGAGGGAGAAGTTTAATGCGAAGGAGGAAATTTATCAGCAGAGGTGCATGCAGTGGCGTCACACAAAGACTCTATAGAAAATAGTATAGAAAATTTCAGAATAGCCCGGTCAAATTCTTTCGGAGTTATTTGCTACGTTCCTTGTAGCAGCGAGCGAGATTCTCTGGGGCAGACTTAATCTTTTTTAGATACATGGCATTTTCATTCAATGATACCCATGATTATATTGCCAAGGCGATTTCAAAGGAAATTCATTCAACGTGAGGAAATCACCGATAAACAAATAGAATCATGTTACTTTGAGGGTTGGCCAAATTTAGGTTTGAAAGACATGTTAACAAACAAACAAAATTCGTTTTTCAGCAGAAGCGTTTCAATATATTACATCATTATCAATGCTAAACAACTACAATAAAAACAGCTCTATATATACATCTAAGCTCAATGACGAAATTGCAAAGGGGATTTGTGGTCAAGGTTTAGTCAAATGGAAACGCTAGGAGCCCTTTTTCCAATTGTATTTCCATTCCATTTAACCTTTTACTAGAGATCCTTTGTGAAATTTCTTAACTTTTTTAGATGTATACAGAGAGTTGCTTTCATTGTAGTTGTTTAGCATTGATTATGATATAATATATTAAAAAGCTTCTGCTGAAAAACGAATTTTGTTTGTTTGTTATCAAGTCTTTCTTAATTGTTTTTAGATGTATACAGAGAGCTGCTTTCATTGTAGTTGTTTAGCATTGATAATGATATGATATATTAAAAAGCTTCTGCTGAAAAACGAATTTTGTTTGTTTGTTAACAAGTCTTCCTTAATTGTTTTTAGATGTATACAGAGAGCTGCTTTCATTGTAGTTGTTTAGCATTGATAATGATATAATATATTAAAAAGCTTCTGCTGAAAAACGAATTTTGTTTGTTTGTTAACAAGTCTTTCTTAATTGTTTTTAGATGTATACAGAGAGCTAATTTCATTGAAGTTGTTTAGCATTGATAATGATATGATATATTAAAAAGCTTCTGCTGAAAAACGAATTTTTTTTTCTTTGTTAACAAGTCTTTCTTAATTGTTTTTAGATGTATACAGAGAGCTACTTTCATTGAAGTTGTTTAGCATTGCTAATGATATGATCTATTAAAAAGCTTCTGCTGAAAAACGAATTTTGTTTGTTTGTTAACAAGTCTTTCTTAATTGTTTTTAGATGTATGCAGAGAGCTCCTTTCATTGTAGTTGTTTAGCATTGATAATGATATAATATATTAAAAAGCTTCTTCTGAAAAACGAATTTTGTTTGTTTGTTAACAAGTCTTTCTTAATTGTTTTTAGATGTATGCAGAGAGCTCCTTTCATTGTAGTTGTTTAGCATTGATTATGATATAATATATTAAAAAGCTTGTGCTTAGAAACGAATTTTGTTTGTTTGTTAACAAGTCTTTCTTAATTGTTTTTAGATGTATACAGAGAGCTACTTTCATTGTAGTTGTTTAGCATTGATAATGATATGATATATTAAAAAGCTTCTGCTGAAAAACGAATTTTGTTTGTTTGTTAACAAGTCTTTCTTAATTGTTTTTAGATGTATACAGAGAGCTACTTTCATTGTAGTTGTTTAGCATTGATAATGATATGATATATTAAAAAGCTTCTGCTGAAAAACGAATTTTGTTTGTTTGTTAACAAGTCTTTCTTAATTGTTTTTAGATGTATGCAGAGAGCTCCTTTCATTGTAGTTGTTTAGCATTGATAATGATATAATATATTAAAAAGCTTCTTCTGAAAAACGAATTTTGTTTGTTTGTTAACAAGTCTTTCTTAATTGTTTTTAGATGTATGCAGAGAGCTCCTTTCATTGTAGTTGTTTAGCATTGATTATGATATAATATATTAAAAAGCTTGTGCTTAGAAACGAATTTTGTTTGCTTGTTAACAAGTCTTTCTTAATTGTTTTTAGATGTATGCAGAGAGCTGCTTTCATTGTAGTTGTTTAGCATTGATAATGATATAATATATTAAAAAGCTTGTGCTTAGAAACGAATTTTGTTTGCTTGTTAACAAGTCTTTCTTAATTGTTTTTAGATGTATGCAGAGAGCTGCTTTCATTGTAGTTGTTTAGCATTGATAATGATATAATATATTAAAAAGCTTGTGCTTAGAAACGAATTTTGTTTGTTTGTTAACAAGTCTTTCTTAATTGTTTTTAGATGTATGCAGAGAGCTGCTTTCATTGTAGTTTTCTAGTATTGATAATGATAGGTTTATCGAAAAGCTTGTGCTTAGAAACGACTTTGAGTTTTGTTTGTTTGTAAACATGTCTGTCAATCATAGTTAAGATATGATACGGTTTTAGCGTACTTCTGACGATAGTCGAGAAGAACTAGGATTCGGAAAATCAATCGAACTAAGTTGGTAAGAGCACTAATGCAGCAAATCCTACTGGGGTCATTTTTCATTAATTCTCGACTTACGCAATTGAGCAACCATCTTGATGTGTGTTGCCATGGCTACATTACGTCACAAAATACTAGTCCATTGTCTCCGAAAGGGTTGAAGAGGTCTTGCAACATTCAATTGTCGCCTATAACAACAAGGATCTACGCCGATGGAACACTAAGCTAATACATGATATAGACGTGTTTACTTACTGTTTTGCTGCATTGTGTTGGAGATATGCGATGATCAGCGGAATCATACGAAAATCATTTCTTAGTTGCAACTGCAAACACGGATAAATCTCTGAAAGAAACGGAACGATTTAATAGTTTAGAAGAGGCTTAAAAGGGTATTAAAAACGCAAAGCTAGCATTTGATAATATACAATATAATTTAAGATGATATTAGGGCATTGGGTGTTTATGGACGTCAGATGGAAGTAGGAGAAAAGAGACTCGCTCGTTCTTCGCGTCACTGCGTAGGATTGGAATCTGCAGGCGCGCTTTGCCAGGTGTTCCAACACTCCCACTACACTGGAAATAACTCTGAACTTTACCCACTCTGTGTCTCTATCACCTGTTAGGTCCAGAGTCCAATGAAGTTGTGGACTTCTACAATGTGATACTCTAGTCAAGACTTACATGAGTCGAGGTTTGTCGCTATTGGTAGATTTGCTGAATGCCAAAACTACCAGAACCAGTTTGAGCAGTCTCTGATTGGTTTTTAGTCTCGTTTTCGTATGAGTTAGAGTGAATTGATAGAATTGGGGATAATAATAAGCCTGGTGATACTCTTCGTCAGTGGGTAACGTATCTTAGGTCCCAGGCTACCATTGCATATTACCGTGCCTCTGTTGGGAACAAGGCCCAGCCCTAGTCAGCCTAGCACATTGTCTTTAATGTCACTGATGCCATCTTCTATTTCTGTGATGTTGATATCTAATATCTGTGCAGGAGGAGTGTAGCGCAATATCGAATTTCGTTAGTGTCTGCAGAATCATATGATGTAGCAATCTGTAATATCGATATTAAGTATACCAATTGTGCAGAGTAATATCGAATATGTCTCCAGTATTAGCAATATCATCTTATGTTTCTGTGATATTAGTACCAAGCATCTCTGTAGTGCAGTGTTATATCAAATATTCATATGGTCCATAGAGTCATATTATGCAGCTATATCTAATATTGATATTAAACAACCTTATAGTGTAGCGTTATAATAAATATGTCTATGGTATAAGTTATATCATCTTATGGTTCTGTGATATTGATATCTAGTATATCTGTAGTGTAGTGTTGAAATGTCAAATATTTCTTCAGTGTCCGTAGAATCGTATAATCTATCGATGATATCGATATCGAATATCCTTATAGAGCAGGGTCATACCAAGTATGTCTGTAGTATTAACAATATCATCTTACGTTTCTGTGATATTGATATTTAATCTCTACGTAGTGTAGCACAATATCAAACGGCTTTAGTGACCGTAGTAGTATCATCATATAGTTCAGTGATATTGATATTAGATATCCGTATAGTGTAGTGTAATATCAAATATTTCTGTTCAAAGAATTTTATTTTATATCTGTGATACTGTGATATTTTATATCACTGTGGTGTAGCGTAATATCTAATTTCTGTAGTGTAAGTAATATCAAGTGATACTGATGTCAAATATCTCTATAGTATAGTTTGGTGTGAAATATTTTCCTCTCAAACAGGCCAGCAAAATAGAAACGTCAGGCACAAAGAGAGAGCTTTAGGTAAGAAAAGAACCAGGCCATAAAAAAGAGAAATAGATTCCAAATATCATTAAGGACAGATTTATCAGAGTTTTCTAGAGAGAGAACACAGGCCTGTATTCAGGTCTAATTAATCAGAGCCTCAAAAAGGTAGGGAAGGAACCAGAATGGAGGGAGAGTTTGATTTTCGATGGCTCTTGGATAATGCTCTCTGTATTTGAAACAATTCTTTGTATGTAATGCTGCTGTAAGGCGAGGATGTTAAGCTTTCTATATAACCAAAGGTAAAATGGGATAATAAGGGAAGGAATGATCTGAGAATCGAGGGAGAGTTTGATTTTTGATGGCTCTTTGATAAGAAGGATATTGGAATTTCGCTTTCTGTATCAGAAAGAAATTTATGTATATATCATTTCTTAAGAAGAGGATTCTTCAGCTCTCTATCATCCAAGGCAAAATTCAAAATAACTCAAGGAGTTTGTTCACATCGAGATGAAATAGAAATCTCGACCTGTTTCGACTAGTCTTATACTAATCAGTAGGCCCTTAACTCACTTGGCGCATGGAGCATCAGATCACAAAGATAGAGATATTTGCCAAACATGCCTCGAGCTCATTATCAAATCGAAGCAACCAGGCACAAAACATAGGAGAACGTTACAATATTAGATTTATATAAATAGACTTCACATTGAACATGACTCTGTTGTTACTTTAAGTTTCATGAATGTATGCCACCATAAGACAAGTCACAAATTAGACCTACATATGAACTGCCATGACGTACACCACTGCATCAATCCAGTAAAGAGAAACGAGTTATCGTATCCATAATAGCTTAATATGTTTTAAAGTTCCATTCTTTGTATCAAAGGTTTAAGATGGTTGACGTTTGGCACACTGATGTTTCCATAGAGGGAGATACGAGGTATAATGATAGATAGCAGGATATGAAGCCTTACCGAAAACATATGGGAGAATAGAAATGGATTGGTCATTATTAGTGAACTATACATTTATAGACACCACATCATTAAGATACAAGATTTCCGTAAAAGAACGATTGGATTAATTACAGGTACTGCTTCTGACAAAAATCAAGAGACAAGACGAAGCGAGATGTAAAAACAAGGCCACATAAGGAACGTGGATAGAGAAAATGGGCGTGGTCAGCTGTTGTACCCCTGCCTATAGAGAACTCTGGAAGGGAGGGCTAACGCGGAAATGGTAATGTATGTTTACCATGCTAATTAATAGCTGACAAACTATAGCACATGGCCATAAGAATGTAAGAAAGGCTGAAACCTCGCCTTTTGTGCAGCCTCGTCTCAGCTGTATTTCGCCACATGATGGGAAAAACGTTCGAGACTATGGCCATGTGGGGAGAGCCCCGTCTGTGACACAAAAATGATCAAATATTTTATGAGTAAACGGTTTTTGTCTCAGTCCCACGTGGTTGAAATTGATACAAACTTGTGTAATACCAAGCACAAAGGCTCTGCTGGAATCAGCAGCCGTCCTTGTCGGGAAACGTTGGGTGTGTGTGCTCTGGCTCACGCGGGGATAGCATCATCCACACACAGCACCAATGCTATGCAAAGCTAGTATCGTGGTCGCATAGTGATACATTGTCTACTGGGGTCTCATCGCTTGCTAATTAATCTATTTGGTTTAGGATTGCTTTGTGCTGCTCGCTTTAGCAACCGTTCATGTAAGGGGCCTCTCTAAGTGATTTCCCTCACGAAGGGGGTCAATGGCTAACCCCTTATCCAATGCAGTACAAAGCTAGTATCGTGGTCGCATAGTGATACATTGTCTACTAGGGTCTCGTCGCTTGCTAATTAATCTATTTGGTTTAGGATTGCTTTGTGCTGCTCGCTTTAGCAACCGTTCATGTAAGGGACCTCTTTAAGTGATTTCCCTCACGAAGGGGGTCAATGGCTAACCCCTTATCCAATGCAGTACAAAGCTAGTATCGTGGTCGCATAGTGATACATTGTCTACTAGGGTCTCATCGCTTGCTAATTAATCTATTTGGTTTAGGATTGCTTTGTGCTGCTCGCTTTAGCAACCGTTCATGTAAGGGACCTCTTTAAGTGATTTCCCTCACGAAGGGGGTCAATGGCTAACCCCTTATCCAATGCAGTACAAAGCTAGTATCGTGGTCGCATAGTGATACATTGTCTACTAGGGTCTCATCGCTTGCTAATTAATCTATTTGGTTTCGGATTGCTCTGTGCTGCTCGCTTTAGCAACCGTTCATGTAAGGGACCTCTCTAAGTGATTTCCCTCACGAAGGGGGTCAATAGCTAACCCCTTATCCAATGCAATACAAAGCTAGTATCGTGGCTGATAGTGATACATTGTCTTATCAGGGTATTGTAGCTTATAAGTTTAACCTGGTTATGCGTTGCTTGCTTTAGCAGCCGTTTCTAGAAGTTTGTGCCCTTGCTGACAAAGGGGGTCAAATCAGCCGCCACACTTACAAAATTACATGTTTGAGTAGGGCCTCACTAGCGCTTGGTCAATACATTTGGTTGACTGGGGTTTATAGGAGTATCTAAGCACGGCAATATATTTCTGCACCCACCCTCTTATTGCAAACAAATACACAGAAAGATGGATAAGCTACTTCTTCAACTCATGATCAAAATTGCTCGACAACTACTAGCATTGAGTAGGAATAGCAAGAACATACTAATGAACACACTACTGGAATGTTCTTCTTTTTCGGTGCCATTCTTGTTTCAGAATGTTTGTTTTTCAAAGCAATTCTTCTGAAGACGACAGGAGCTATGAAAAACTCTCTGCAATCAAATACAAAAGACTTTTGAAGATGCACAGTTCAAAGATTGGGAATGAGCGCCATCTTGTCAGTTGCCAGGATACGTGCCATCAATGGGACTGGTGACGATTTCTTTGATTTTAAAAAATCTTTGATTTTCAGAATTCGTGTTTCTCTATAACTACGGATTCCATCTTTATAAAATTCGGTAGGTTTTTTACGTTTTGAAGAGCACCCCCTTAAAAATGGAAGAAAATAGGCAAAAAACCCAGACTAACTTTTTTAGATAAGCAACAGGCTAATGATTAATAGGCCCTGGGTTACGGGTATTTTCCGGCAGAAAAGCATCTCATGAAGGACATGAATTTCTTGGATTGCTTAACTTGCTTCTCCTTTCAAGGAACGTGCATTTAACCAGGTTTGGGGGGGGGGTAAGGGTGGCAGCTAGCCAATTGTCCTTAGCAGATGTTGAGCAACATCGAGAGGCAGGACCTGAGTTCAGTGCCTTGTTGAAAACAGTGTAATAATAGATACTTACGCTTAAACCCTTCGGACTTACGTCCTACTTAGGGTACAGCTTGTGATTTCAAACTGAAATCGCACATTAATGAAAAGGTAAACCCAAAAGGCCCAAGTCTGCTGACGTAAGTTTGAGAGGCCTAAGCAGCACTCGCCCCAGTCTCCAGATAGTGTGGCTTTTTGAAGTAGTATAGCAGTATATATATCGTACAGACTTCGTTGACGATGGGCAGAAAATCGGACACATTGCAAACATAATAACTTCTTCCGCTTAGCTTCTAACACTCATCGACTAGTACGCCAGAAAGAAAACAAAAATGAAACCTAAGAAATAGTTATAGTAACAGTCTTCGAAAGCATGGCAGAATATGACAACTATAGTTAAGCTTTGCGTCTGACACTCATCAGAGAAGTACGTATTTCTAGGCATAATAACTCGCTGGGTTTCGTTTTCGTTCTCTTTCTATCGCACTACTCTGATCGCTATCCTTAGACAGTTGTTATGTTTCGCTGTATTTCAAATTTACCTCGCCATCCTCGATGTAGAGAGCAATAATCTTGTGCTTGATAGAATTTCAATTTACAAGGAAGACATCATATTTCGAGTGTCATTCCAGCTAAACTAGGCTGAAGGTTCCCAGGGCCATTACATGAAATACTTAAATACATATACACTTACAAATTACAACAGCAATAAATTAATCATAATGATTAATGGTTAAACAACGAAAAAGAAAGGATAAAGAATTGGACTTAGTGGCGGCATGCTGAACAATAACACGTGTGATGTTATTCGAATCGCCCTGTTTTGCGAATGAAATCTAGTGTAAGTTTTAGTAATTTATCATTTTCATTATCGGAAAGTTTTTCATCGCCATATAATAAAAGCTCTACAAGATCATCATTAGAGAAATTGTTGATTTGAACATAAGGTCATAATATTTCTGAAGCTCCAGCGAGAAGATACCGGCGCTGACAATCAAACAAGCGGCAAAGAAACAAGTAGTGCTTCGTGTCTTCTTATGTTACTAGGTTCTTATTGGCAGGGTTTTACCGTAACCATAGTTGTATTGTCGTCTGTATTGGTTCCCGGAAAAAACGAACATGTTTTTGGCTTAGTGGCTTTTAACTTTATTTCCGCCTTCTTGTAAAGGACATGAGGCTAACAAAACATCATTTTCATTCGCATTCATATGCTAATACTCCAGCAAACAAAGACAATTTTCGTTTTCTTTAGCAAATCAAATCTTAAACATACTGTATCTATGAATATAAACTAGCTATGACTGTATGAGTTAGCCAATCTGCGCTTGGTTTTGCTGGCCAATCAAATCAAGGGATTGGTGGTTTGCTAGCCAATCAAATCAAGGGATTTGTGGTTTTGCTAGCCAATCAAATCAAGCGATTGATTTTACTAGCCAGTCAGATTTCTAATGCACTACGTAAACACGAAACTAGCATTGAATGGACGTTAATCATCGAATATAATAACCAATAGGATGGCAAGCAAGAGCTTGGAGCGCTTAGCATAAAGGGGGGACTCATATAGCTGATAAGAAAGTAGTATCCTAGGTTTGTATTCAAAGTTAGGTCATAAAGAAAAACTCTAGCTTTTGACGCATTTCTAAAATCAATTACTTGAGAGACTTTTAATGCTTTTTGTAGTTACATATTTGAACTATCATGTGAAACAAACTTTGGCCAATAATTTGGACTTTGTTAAATGTCATCTTCTTGTTTAGCTTAGTCTTGGAAGGCTCTATTCATGTGTGCTCAACACAGATGGTAAAGCGTCCTGCTATTAATGCTTAAGTTGAGGGTTCAAGGCCACCAGTACCAAATCATTTTGATTTTCTTCAAAGCATTCATTTCCTAACCTGAACCCTAACCCGAACCCTAGGCCTTACACAACTCCAACCCTTGACCTAATCCGTAGTAACCAATCATGGTAATTTTCTGGGTTCGTAAATTTCAGAGGCCAATAGTTTTGTTTTTATTCAAAGTTATCATCTTATTTTGTCAGATTGTCAAAGTCTTAAAAGAGTTCTGCTGACATGGCTGGTTATCTCAGTTAGTGGAGAGTTGGGCTGATAAAACGATGGTCATAGGTTCGAAACCCAAACTAGCCAATAACTCTTAATTCCGTTTGGAGTTATCATCTTGAAACCAAAACCCAATCCCTAACCAACACTAACCAGTAATGCTAATGTGGTAAGTTTGAGACCATCAATGATCAACAGTTTTGTTTTAATTCAAAGTTATCATCTCATTTGGTCAGATAATCAAAGCCTTGAAATGATTAAATTGATATGGCTGGTTAGCTTATTTGGCAGAGTGTGAGGCTAGTAACCCTTGGGCCATCGGTCCGAAACCCCAACTACCGAATAATTTTTAATTTTGCTTAAAGTAATGGTCTCCTAACCCTATCCCTAACCCTTATACGCACTAGCCAGTAATGCTAATGCTGTGGGTTCCGAACCTTCATTGGGCAACAGTTTTGTTTTTATTCAAAGTTATCATCTCATTTCATCAGATTGTCAAAGCCTTGAAAGGACTCTGCTGATATATCTCAGTTGGTAGAGCGTAACTAGAGTAATCTAAAGTTTGTGGGGTAAAATTTTTTAAATGAATGAATAAATGAAACTACACACTTTTTAATACAAACCAGTCATTTTTCTTTGAAGCTGGCTGTTCTTAAATATTCCACTATTTTCGGTATAAAATGTTCTTAAATTGTTCTTACTTTCATAATGCTTAGGAAGCCTGCTTTGCTATTAGTTTTGTTTATCGTTGCAAATTTTGACTCTCTTGAACCATCTGACATAACTGCGTGCTGTCATTCTACTTGTTTTTTATTAACTTAACAGTATCATGGTATGTTAATAAAATTAATTTATATATTGAGCCAAGAATGGCCAGCCTTGGTTCGTTTTTAGCTTGTTCTCAAGTTTTGGCCAAATTTGAAGCTCATGTTCTTATAAAATTGTGCCTATAAAAATGAGTGTAAGTCCTACAAGAAGGGTCATTTTAATTCTCACAAATTTTCATGATGAAAATGGCATTCGCACATCTAATTGTGGTTATTAATGAAGTTACCAAATTATACCAAAAGATTTTACCAAAGGAGTTAAGTTACAAAATTATAAACCCATGTTCAACAAACTTATCAAATAGGATTATTAGCAGTTAGCAGTAAGTTAAGAGAAGATTTTGTTTGGCATGCAATTAATCAGACAACTTCAATTGCAGCACATATACGATAGAAGCCAGGTCAAGTTCAGTGCACCAGTGGTAATCCTTGAGAAGGGGCAGGGGGGTATGGGGTTATAGCCCCCTGTCAGAGGAGGTTGGCAGGCCTATTGGAGCAAAGATGATATTTCTTTGTCTTGGAGCAAATGTTTGAATTATATGGGAGTTGCCCTCAGTCAGAGGTTCTAGCCCCCTTGTCAGAGGACACCTGGCACCACCACTGCAGAGCACAAAATGGAGAGGGTTAGGTGGTATTTTGTGAAAATGTGGGTGAAAAAGACCCATTCATTGATCAGAATTGTGGCGGGGATGGCCGAGTGAATGGATTACTTGACCCTTGTTCAAAGGGTTCCGGGTTTGAAACCACCATCAGACCTATCACAAAGTGTGAGGAGAGAATTAGCCAGCTCTCAGTAATTCCAGGCAAAAAGGCGAAAGGAATCACAAGGTGTGGTCACATCGAGAGGAAGGACCAGGGTTGCACTACTCGATTCGTTTACCTATTCAGTGGGCTCTTTGTGCTTAGCACATAAACCCATACCTTGCGAAGATAGTAAGCGTATGAGCCTATCAACTATCAACAACAACTAAGCATTGTGAATAATGCATAATGTTATTCCTGTGATTTGTGATTCTGAACCTTTTAGAAGGAAAGTTTGTGCAAATTGAGAGATAACTTTTTATTTGTTATTATGCAAATCAAATGGTGACAATGGTCAAGGAATCCCCTGTTTGGCTATGTACCCTATCCCAAGTCAGCCTAAAAGTAGGAGCATTTGTTTAATCAATACTTCGAAGCACCCTTTCTCGTATCTGCCATCCTCTATTACATAGTTAAAGAAAATAAAGTTGAAAAACCATTTTTTAAAATATGACTAAGTCTAACTTAAGACGATGTGTAGTAACAGGCTTAAGTTTTGCTTTGATTTGGACCTCCATCATACCCTTTATAGATGTGTCTTTAGCCCTAGAATACATTATCAACTTTAACCAGTAACTTTGCACTATTTTCATGAAATTTCACTGGTCATACAAACCGTAGATTTCAGACATAAACCGTAGGTACTTAGACATGGGCGGTAGATATGAACATATCCCCTAATAAGTAATTGTAATTCTATGCAACCTATCTAACTCGGGGACCACGCCCCCTTTTTAAGTGCGCAGTAATTAATGACAGCTGAAAAACTTAGGAAATCTCGGCATGGTAGGCCAAGTAGGCTAAGCTTCGCATGCAGAGTGCAGCCTACCAAATTACCTTGCAAGCCTACCCTATAGGCCTCAACTTGGCAATGTAATGATAAAACGTGTGTTCCCCAGCCACGCAATATTCAATAAATATATCTACAAATAGCTATTTGAATCATAAAAATATAAAATAAACATACCTTTAGGGCCATTATTTCTCTATCTCTGTCAAGTAAAGCAATACATTCGTTTATCTGAGAGCTACGAGGGGTTCCCAATTGAAATTTGCTCTCTATTGCGCAGTTTTGGAAGGGAAAGGCAAAAGGAAAAAGGCGCGATAATAATGGACTCGAGGTCAGCCTCGATACGAAAAGGTTTCCGACGCTAAGTAAACTGGAATGTGGAATACTAGACATCGGGGAACATTTTACGAAAAAACCTTCTTAGGATTTTTGTCGGATAATAATTCCAGTACACTATTTTCTTATAAGAATAAATTTTACAAGAATAATGAGGCTCAAAATCGGTGAAATTTAAGAATATTTTAAGAATATTGCGAGGCTCAGATCTTATGGAAAAGATTTTAGCGAGTGTTTTTTTGCTTCTGAATTGGTGTGCTTTTTACAGGAAATGGTTTAAATATTGATGCAAGTGTCGATGAGTTCTGTTTCACAACATATTTGTAATACTGTTGGTATGCGTTTTTGGCATTTATGACAATAATAACAATTTATTGCTTTATCCGTGTTTTCTGCCGTAAGAATAATTTAAGAATGTTCCGAGACTCAAAATAGCAAAAAATTAAGAATATTTAGGCTCAGAAAAAATTAAGTATCCTTATAAAAAAGAAGAGTGTAGACTCAATTTTTAAGGAATTATGATGATAATGACGATTATGAAATAAGGCCAAAAATGTTGACTTTCTCGCATTGCAAAACTGACTTTGATGGCAAACTCCAAATGGAAATAAGGTTGACTGCAAAATTAAGACTTAGTTTCTAAATCAACAACATTTTGTCACGTATACTGATACAATTTCTATAAAAAAGCTACATACGATCTAATTATACGAATTTTTTATAAGCAATTATCAGCTCGAGCTCAGTACTTGAATTTCTTTGCTAGAGAGCAAATTTGAGCACTCTAAATTGTCTAGGAATTACCTTTTTATACTTGAATATTTCTTTCTTAGAATACTATCTCATAGATTTTTGTACAGCAAATGTCAGTAGTATCTTGCATAAAAAAGTGTGCCATGATACTAATATCCACTGTGATCTACTTCTCTATAGCTGCTGTACGATTTTCATTGCCAATTGGATCAGAACTAACATTGTCAAATCGCTTAGCATATTCAGTACTAGAAATGCTTAAGTTTTTGTCTTTTGGAGTAAGTACTGTCTTGCTTATAAAGCAGTTGCTTATAAAAAAGATAAGTGAAACTAACAAAATACAAAAGAACGAACTATATCTCAAAAAAATCTGTTTTTCCCGTTTCAGCACCGTACAGCCCCCTTCCTCGTCGGGGGGATACAACTTGTGAGATAGTATTATAAGGAGCAATTTTTTAATGTTAAAAAAACTAAGCAATTTAAGTACTCAAATTCGTCTTCCAGCTAAGAAATTTTCAGTACTAAGCTCGAGCTGAAATTGCTTAAAAAAATACGTGTAAATCAAAAAGAAATTTTTTTGCTGCTGGTCAGGGTATCATTTAAAATCTAAAGCTGAGCCTGCTCTGTTAAATGAGGATGGTATCAAAATGAAGGCTGTCACTCTAATCTCTCATTTTACTGTCAGTATACCCTCTCATTAATTCAGACAGGTGATGCAAAACATTTCTACAAAATTGCTGATGTTCGGTGGGTGATTTTTCGTTACTTTGAAGATTTGGCAATGACTTGTTGATTCTTCAGAGTATCAATCTTCCAAATGAATCTGCATTGAATTGCATTAAACTGAGAGCGCATATCGCTGAATTCTATCAAGATTGCACACAGCAGCTGAAAAAAATCTTTCCAGTCTAAACCACCCGGTGAAAATGCTGTTTTGAATATGAGGAACGTCTGTGCAGTAATTTGAAGGATGCTCGGTAGTACTGTAAAGGATGCTCGGTAGTACTGTGGAGGATGCTCGGTAGTACTGTGGAGGATGATCACTACTATGGGGCATATCATCAGTACTGTGGAGGATGATCACTACTATGGGGCATATCATCAGAACTGTGGAGGAGGATCATTACTCTCGGGCACATCATTAGTACTGTGGAGGAGGATCATTACTATGGGGCATATCATCAGTACTGTGGAGGAGGATCATTACTATGGGGCATATCATCAGTACTGTGGAGAAGGATCATAACTATGGGGCATATCATCAGTACTGTGGAGGAGGATCGTTACTCTCGGTCATATCATCAGTACTGTGGAGGAGGATCATTACCATGGGGCATATAATCAGTACTGTGGAGGTATACTATCCAGTACTGTAGAAGATATTAGCCTTGTGGAATGAACCAAACAAGCATTTTGGGATTACCTCCTCAGTGCTTGTGGTTTCCCTCCATAATATTCAACATCCAACACAGTACTGGATGATATTCCTCTATAGTGCTGATGATAACCCCAATAGTAGTAAACATCCTCCACTGTACTGATCGGTCTTCACAGCACTGCACAGACGTCCCTGCTGGGTTTTGGGCAAAATGGAAGGAAAAGGTTCTGAATTAAATATACTGAATATAATTTCATGATGCGTGATGTACATCTAGTTCTTGGCTCACACCGTGTAATATATTTTCCGTTATTTCTGCTTTCTTCAGTCCTCGCTACTCTGGGGTCATTATCATGGGATTTACAAGACCAAGACGGCAACTCCAGCACTAATTTCCTATATATATGGCGTTGCCGTTGGCGTCACCGTCGTAGCTTCGTACACTCCCGTGGTATTAGTTCAACACCGTTATGTGATGACTAGTTCAGCATGGTATGAGTTCGGTAAACATTTTCCCTCTGCTCTGATAATTTACTCTGCCAGTTGCTGACTCGCTTGTCGATGTCCATAATGTTTATGCTTCTGCTCCGGTTGAATTGTGGTCGGTTTTTGTATTCCTCTTGCCTCTGTGAATTGAAAAGAATAATTTTACAGTCTCTGATAAGGAACCCCTATGAACAAGAACACCCTGGCAACGTCTGTGCAGTACTGTGGAGGATGTTCAGTACACTCATTTTTTCGATAAGAGACCGTTTATAAGAAACTGTAGGGCCAGATTTTTAAAACTTAAGAAACTTTAGTAGGAGATTTTGTGTGAACCAAAAAAGTTTAGAAACTCTGTATATTTTTCTCAACGAGAAAAATCTGCCCCACTTCAGTCACACATGTTTGAATGGCGGCCCTCCCTGATTGATTGCTAACTCACTCACAGATTATCATGATTAGGCCTAAGTCTTTTGATATGGAAGATAATGGTCTAAACTTGATTATAAGTGTCATTTCCGGTATATGAAGAAAAAAGGGTTGTACACGCTTTCTATTTTATAAGGAAGGCCGAGTACTAAAAGTTCCTTAAATTTTCTATTGTTCTCCATTGTTGCAGGAAAGAATAGAACAAAAGAATCAATTGTACTTCACAAGAAATTCTAGTTCTAGGTTCCTTTTAAACAGTTCCTTATAAGAAAAAAAGCGTGTACTGTGGGGAGATACCATTTAGTACATTGAAGACCGTCTTGTACTGAAGAGGCATACCATCAGTGATGTGCAGGATATTCATTAGTGTGGAGGGATACTATCATTCCTGTGGGAGATATCATCAGTTCTATGGAGGATATTCAGCACTTTTGAGGGATACCATCAGTACTTTGAGCGATGTTCTGTATGAAAAAGGGGTACCACAAGTACCGTGGGGATATTCAGTTCTGTTGAGGGAAACCACAAGCTCTACACATACTATCTCCACAGTGCTTGTCGTTTCTTTCAACAGTACCGAACATTCTCCATAGTACTGATGATATCCCCAACAGTGTTGTTGGTATTCCTAAACAGTACTGATGGTATCCTCCACAGTACTGAATATCCTTCACAGTACTGGATGGTATCCCTCCAGAGAACTGATGGTATCTCCCACAGTACTGGACATCCTCCAATGTTCTAATGGTATCCCCAACGGTACTGATTGTATCCCCCCCGGAATCGAACTTCCCCCATAGTACTAAACACTAATCTTTTGCAGAATCCTCTACGAACGCTTTAATCTAGCTTGAAACCATTGCATGATATTAGGCCATCCCGTAGAAAATCTAAAAAACTTGAATTAGCAAGAGAAAAGTACCTCATCCGACACGACACTGAGTGTACTGCGATTTCTAGACACTATCAACAGGCAACTCATGTAGAACAGTAGCGAAGCGATGCAAACCAAAACAAGAATTATAATGACCTAAAAGAAAATAATCAATCTTCAAAGACAATAATCAACGCCTAAAGACTTTACAACTTCTTTGGAGTTAGGCCGTTAGGACATACATTAAGAAGTAATTAGAAATGTGAGCCTTTGGTAATTGAAAATGATAATACAGATGTTACAATCTTTGTTGTTGTTTTTGTTTGTTATCACAAGGTTGTGTATTCTAGTAATAGACCCCTTTCACAAAGACGTAGAATGTGCCTGAAGGCGAGGCAAGTGATGTGATTCTTTGCTGAGCAATATCATTATGCTAAAAGTACAACTAAAAACAACTCTATCCGTTGTCAAGAGCAATGTACGCCTTGGAGATTGGAATCCACATGATATCGAGGATAGTGATGTTCCTAGATGTATTTCAAAAGAATTGACGTCATGGTGAAAGTGGTATATTATGGTTAGTTTTCATGAGTTAATCAACGAGAGAGAAACAAGAAAAGTTGTATCTCTCTTTCTGTAAACTCTTCATGTTTTAATGCTATTGCAACACATCAAACCGAAGGGCTCCTCATCAATACTCCGATACGTATAAAAATAATTCAATATTTTTTTTATTTATCCATAAACAGGAACAGGGGTTTGTTTTATTGTATTCTAGCTCAACCAGAAAAGATCTTACACAAAAACCAGCGAAATACAGGCTGCATGATTCTTGAAAAATATCACAAGATGGTGCTTTTTACCTAGAGTTATAGACAGCTGGTAGATACCCTCCTCTCACACTTATGTAGAAGGTCTGAAGGTGGTTTCGAGCCCAGAACCCTTTGAACAAGAGACGAGTGATCTCTACTCGGAAATCCTGCCCCGCAACACGGGGATGGACTAATCAACAAATCACATGATGCAAACTTACAGCTGTTAGGGATCCGAAAATGCAGAAAGAATTCACAAATAGTGCTCGATAGTTCGTAAGGCTTCTTCCAAAAGTTTGAATGAACCCCAGACTTGTCCTTTCAAGTATCATCTTGAAGTATTAATGACAAAAAACAGAAGATAAAAATCATTGAAAAGTCTTTGGCTACTGTATTTGGATGAAAAGTTTGGAACCATGGGCCTAAATTTACGAAAGTAAAAACGCAGAACGAAGCATGATAATCTTTATGTTTACATTTTCTTGTTTTGGTCACGTCAGCTTTTATTTTTTCGCGCGAAAATATCTTTAAAGAATAGCATAGCCTCGTTTCGCATTTTTACTTTTTTGCTATTTCCATTGTTTCCATACTTTTATCCCTCTGCAGTATATGCCAGTTGGAAACATGAAATTATACCTTGATGAGTAGAGTATTTCTTGCCTCAAAGGAACACTGGCACCTCAGACAAAACTTCTCTTCACGTTGAACAATGTGTTCACATGTACTGAAATCAAAAGAATTACATTAATCATTAAGTTAAAACAAAAACACTATAGAGTGCCTGAACTAAGTTTGGTTTTTACAATAATAGTGGTTTCCGAAATGGAAATGGTGGTCTGGGTCTAGAGAAAGTAAAATTAGTGGAAAAAAGAGAAAACCTTTTCTTTGCTAGAATCCAACAGGCCTCATCAATAAATTCATCTAAGCTCTGGGAATATCTTGAGCGTTAAGTAAAGAGCATACTAGATCCCAAGCCCTTTTTGCAAGGTCCGCCCAGACCCCCTGGTGTTCCTGGTAAGCAATTCAAAATTCTTTACATTCATAGAGAGCTGGGAATGATTTAGATTCAGATTCAGATTATTTATCAATAAATCCTAAATACAATTCTACGAAATTACAATACAATTACAATTTACAAAAGTTACACAGAGTAAACATTACAGAATTGCAATTAAGATTTACTGATTAAGGAGGGGCTCTCTTAATAGGTGAATTAATTGAGAGAGGGCCCCGATAAAAATTCAAACTACCATAATTCATTAAAACGTAATCAACTGATGTAATGGGATGTGCAAGTGGTTAGATCACTCCACCGTGTTCAAAGGGTCCCAGGTTCAAAACCACCTCCACACCTGTCATAAAGTGTGAAAAGAGTATCTTCTAGTTCTCTATAATTCAAGACAAAAGGCAAAGGACCAGGGTCACACTGCTCGATTAATCCAACTATTCAGTTGGTCCTATGTACTTTGCTTTAACAAATCGGGATTCCCGCCACGTTAATGCTTGGGCATTAGAACTAAAACTAACGAATATGATATATGAAATGAAATGTGACAAACCATTCTTCTGCTTCCACCAATTTAATGTGAATATTAGTTCTGTTTGAGCCAGGCTCTTTCGGACAAATACATTTGCACCTTGCATCACCATACTGAGCCTAAAAATATAGGAAATTCATTTAAAAAATCTATTACCTCGACACTCTGCAAAAGAGCTGTTAAAGTTCAATTTTGATTTAGTCATTTTTAAATGAAACAATTGATAAGAAACTGTGGCACCGTATTTTCATATGAAGATTTCAACAATCTCACTTGGTTAAACTGTGGAATATCTTGATTTCAGGGACATTAGGTTGTGAGAAAGTTGATAGTTGATAGTTGATGCGCTTACTATCTTCGCAAGGTATGGGTTTATGTGCTAAGCGCAAAGGGCCCACTGAATAGGTAAACTAATCGTGGAGTGCGACCCTGGTCCTTCCTCTCAATGTGACCACACCTCGTGATTCCTTTTGCCTTTTTGCCTGAAATTACAGAGAGGTGGCTAGTTCTCTCCTCACACTTTGTGACAGGTCTGAAGGTAGCTTCGAACCCGGAACCCTTTGAATAAGGGTCAAGTGATCTAACCACACAGCCATCCCAGCCACATGAATTGAAGTTGTATTCAAGTGAAGATAAGCTACAACCTGTCTCTTCTTCGTTTTTGAGCAATCGCAAACAACGTGCATAACTTAATAGATACAAATCAGGGGTGGGTTGGTTCATACAGCTACTACTGCTCGAGCCGTAGTCAGATTTTCAGGTTGTAACTATTTTTTCTTTCTTTTAATTCAGGCTCTAAGTTAGAAATATTGATAATTCTGTCCATTGGACAATTGTGGGCAGTAGTCAGAATTTCTCCTGGATCCACCCCTGTAAATTGCGAGGACTTGGGTTACTATTGGAGCACCCAAGGGAAGTGTTCTGGGTCCCCTTCATTTTCTACTTTATGTCAACATAGTCCTCTTTCTACTTACTATGATGTCAACGATTTGCCTGGCGTTGTAAATAGTTCTAAGATGAAGATTCTCACAGATGACGTAAAGCTCTATTTGTTAAATCTTTATCTTTATCAAGAAACCCGAGCTAACATTAATTCAATAGAGCGATGGACAAAAACGTGGCAAAGCTCTCCCTTGACCTAACTTAGTGCACATCACTGCACTTTAGAAACGCAACCGACAATACTGAATTTAGAATTTGGAACAGTGAAGTGAAATGCAACTCAGGAGCAACGTCTAATACGATTATTAAAAATCTCGGTGTATATATTGACAATAAACTTGAATTTGAAAAGCAAGTTTGAGAATGCGTCAGAAAAGCGAACCGGGTATTAGCATTCGTAAAACGTACATTTAAATTTATCGACAAAGAACTATTTGTGACCCTCTACAGAAGCTTAATACGTCCCTTGCTAGAATAGACTGTTGCAATATGGAGAACAAACTTAAATATAAATATAGAATCAGTCGAAAACGTTCAGCGTAGAACAACTAAGTTGATATCAAAAAGTAAAGCAACGGAAAGCATTCTTCTTACAGTGAATCATAAACGATTGGAACAAACTGCTCAGTGAAATTATGAACTGCAAAACAGTCAAGTAGCTTGAAATAGAGTATGGGGTGAATAATGAATACAAGGCGAATAATGAATTTCCTTTTAGGTAGTCTTCTAGTATCTTTCCATGGATTTATAGGTCTAACGGCCACACCGTGCCTTATGAATCTTATCATATTGTATGTAATGTTCTTGCACGATAAGAAAATTACTTGGCAAACACTTTCAGATTCCAACCAGAGATAACTCTTGTTTTTCAGGTTTCCATGTTAAGGCCACCTTGAGGGGGTTGCCGCAACCCATATCTACCAATGACAACAGTTTTAAATGATTGCATTGGTTTAAATTTGTCATGATATTTTTAATTCTTCCCTTAGCCTGGACAATATGCAATTATGAGCTGATTTGGCCAATTTGTCGCAATAATGGCAAATGATGTGCATGAAATTTGCAGCAATTTGTGCCAATCATTGCTAATTCACAGCAATCTAGATTGTAAAGAGATTCTAATCATGTTTACATTTGTATATTTCTCTACTTTTCTTTGGCCTGACGTTATCATAAATGGTGATCTTTGTCAAGTAATGATAACAATTAAATAATAATAATTCATGTTGGAAATGGGTACTAGCCAACTATAACTAAGATACATGTGCTGACTTTTTATACACACCCACGCAAACAAAATTCATATCATAAAGATTTTCCCTGCTAGCTGGGGTCGAGCAGTGCATGAATTTGTCTCTGGACAGATCTATGACTCTGGTTATAGAGCAATCTTTTCATGGGTAGATGCCCCTCCTCACGCCAACCCTTTTAGTCACCTTTTAGGACACGCAGTAATACGGTGGTTGAATTCTGACCCCCCAATCACTGGGGATTTTTTAGAGTAAGGCCTATAAGAAGTAATATTTTAAAAAGAAATATGCTGAATGGTACATTAGGGAGAAAAGACTCTAAAGACTAAACTCTTCGTCTCGACTGATGAGTGATAACCCACGAATCAGACTTGTCAGATGAAGAGGCCAGCTTGGTTCATGAATCATCTTCATTGATAATCCAAATCCTGCTTATTCTCAAATTTAACTATTATGATAAAATTAAGTGACATAATGAGATATGGGGGGGAAAGGGTTGATTTGTAGAGCTGCATTCAAATCTGGAAAAGTTTGACCCGCCTCTTCTCACGTGATAAGAAAATTGATTGGCCAACACATTGAGATTCCAACTAGAATAAACCTCAGGCTGACAGTTTCCATCTTAAGGCCACCTGACAGAAGTTTATGTAGTTACCACAAAATATATCTACAAATTGCAAAGATCTAAAACAATTGCACTGATTTCTGACTCTGTCGTGCTTCCTTTCAATTTGTAATTGGTCTGGATAAAAGACAATTATGAGTTGATTTGACAAATTTGAGCCAATCATGAAATGATAGGCGTAATATTCATAGAAACTGGTAGCAATTTGTGGCGATCGTCAATAATTTCTTAACCATTGAAGAAATGATACTGATTAAAAAAATAGGGTGTTTTGTTGATTTTGAAAGAAAAAGAGCACAAGGGTCTTGATAACCATGGCATACCTTATTTGTACTCTTGTGATATTACACTTACCAGCAGTGAAATATTCATGGTATTATACCATTTCCTAAACTTACTTCTGTTTTGATTTGTCTTTCATGTACATACATGTTAGTTGAGATCAACTGAGAAATTTTGAAATAACACCTTTAAGTTACTAAGAAACACTTTCCAATATCCTTTCACAGAAAACCTGAATGAAATTCTTGATGTTTTCTTGGAGATTGAGGTCAGGGCCCACTAAATATCAACGGATTCCTTCCCATTCATTGATTTATTATCTCTGGTAGGCCTAGTTCCAACCAGACAGCTCACTCAGACCTAACCATGAAAATTTCAGTAAACAATGTTGCACATCTATAAATCAGCTGCTTTGTGGTATACACTCTTTTTTTATATAAGGACAATTTTATATGAACACGAGCCTCCAAAATTTTGCCAAAACTTAAGAACAAGCTAAGAAGAAACCGAAGCTGACCATATTTTGCTCAAAATAGGAATTTTAAGAAATAACCATAAGACTGAGACATAACCACAAAAGAAGTAGATTGGCAGCACACAGATAAACTAAGATGGTCAAGAGAGGTCAAACTTTGCCACAATTACCACAACTGACAGCAAAAATAGGCTTCCAAAGCGTTATAAAAGTAAGAACAATTCAAGAACATTTCAGGCTAAAAATAGAGAAATATTTAAGAATAGCCAGCTTCAAACCAATTTTACTGGTTCTTATAAAAAGAATGTACATTATGTTTGGCTTAGCCTCCTGGATGTCCACACCTGAAAGTTTTAATTTTCAAGGCCTACAGTCTCAGATCCAAACATGGTACAGCATGATTCTGTAACTTTACTTTCCTTTTTTGTGACTTATCAACTATAATGAATCATCACAAAACCTTAGATTCTGGGCCTTAAAAAATCTTGCAGAGTCTTAAATTTTACATGGCTAACAGAACAACAAATATATCATTCCATAAGGGGTGAAAGAATATTTTCCATGCAGACACAAGCTCCTCTGCAACCATAAGATGCCACATCCTCGGAATACTGTAGTATATTACCTTGTTATGATCGTAGTATACTACGTTTGGTCCTGATACCGGACTCGAAGCTAAGGACTGCGTACCCCTGCAAACTAGCGTCTGCAGTTGACCATATTATTTTGTTGTTAAACCTAGATTTACATAATTTTTTCTAAAACTACCTTATGTTGTGGGAAAGTTTATCTATACATGCACAAGTCTTGGGAGGTATGCAGTCCCTAGCTGCGAATTGACACGGTGACTGACCCCCGTTCGTCTTTCTTATGCTTGCTGCTTGGACCAGTTTCAATGTTTACATTTTATGCCCGTTGGTTTCTTTGTTTACACGTATTTTTCTATAAGTAATTGCTTTATAAGCAATTCAGTATACTCGACAACAGACAAGACAAAAACTTAAGCAAAAGTGGTCTATACTCACATTTGCCGAGGAAATGACGAAGAAGTAGGCAGCTAAAGAAAGCCATCTCAATGAAAAGAGAATCTCCATCTTATTCTTGAAACTTCAATTCAATCTTTGGTTTTGTCCTCAATCAATCATAATTCTCAAAGTTTCAAGGATGAGTCGAATATCGCCACATTCCATCCATGTTTTCTTTTAGGCCGGATACTTGTAGGGATGAACATTGAATTGAATTATTTGAGCTTACATAAGAAGTTTTGTTGTTGCTGCTGTTTCAAAAGCTTGCATTTTTAAGCTAGTTATCTGTACTATACACCAAAACCTATTATTCCAATTCGTTGACCCTCAAACTCCCTTTTTTTACTGACTTTTAACCAAAAATCTAACCCTTGCCCTTTAGATAGCCTTAATCTTTTAAAATAGATGAATCAAGACATAAAAAAGGAACTTTGATTCTGAGGAAACTCACATTCAAGGAACAGGTTTTCGTGCTTAGCAAAGATCATCTGAACCAAACCATAGTATTTTCAAAATGGCGTACAGATACGTGAATAAGAATCCAAGACTGCAAGCCAGAATATTTCTTTCTAATTGGTTTGTTAAAGTAGTGAGACCAGCAAAAGAGATGCCTGAAGATGTAGTACAAATGCACGTCTCTATGGAGTGAGTATGCATGATTCAGGGCATAATAACTTTGCTTTGCACACGTTCTCCTTAGTCCCTATTAGTAGAAAACCAACACAGGCCTAAAGCATGCAGACAGACACAAGGAAACCAATCTACCTAATTAAAAGTCCTCCTGATAGATAATCAACAATCAACATCCTAATGACCTTATAACCACCTTAGTCAAATGATTTAACACTAGCCCTTTGAAAAGGCCAAACCTTTTGAAATATAGACAAAACAGTGTAAAGACCATGTACACTACTAACGTATTAAAAGTATTCGAACAAGGACAAGAAAATGGCAGTTTAAAGTCTCCTCCCTCCCTTAGGCCCAAGAGTTTGTTGACAGTTCTCATCCCTTCCCCAGTCTCCTCATTAAAAATTTTCGTGCCAAAGTAAAAACAATTGCTCGCGCCATCCGAAGTGGTCAAATTTAGTTTGCTGTGAGAGTTTTGAAAAGTTTAACAGGTTTAGAAAGATGATTAGGCCTGTAAACAAAATTTCAAATAAAAAATCAATGTGCACTAAAATATCGGTCGTAAACTGGTGATTTTTCAGAAGAAATCTCAACCAATAATGGCTCAAAAAAATTCTGATAAGTTTGCCATTCAGAATTTTAATTCAAAGTTCAGGAATCCTTTGCAAAGTTGAGGGATGAAAGAAAATAACTGAGGGCCTTTGAGGAAGAATGAAAAATTTGAAACTTTGATTTTTGATCCAAGAAAAAAAAGGGTATTTTTTGGCTAATATCTGAATGAATCCTGTCCAAAATGTTATGACTAACAGACCGTTTCCTATTTTTCCAATTTCAATTAAAGTTTCCAGAAGTTCTGTTGCAAAACCATTTATTTAAACTTTTTTGTATTTCTAGTAAAAATCTCAATAAATTTTATGAAGCCTCTTGTCCGTTTTCATAGGTTTGCTCAGGTTTTTACATGGCATCTTGATACTCAAATTATTATGAATCAACATCATTTTAAACTTATTTCTTACTACATATCATGAATTGCAATTGAAAACAAAAACTGCATATAACACCAAGGCAAAGAACAGTAGATAGACACTTGTTTTTGTCAAACTCCACCCCCTATTTCTTCAGCAAAAGTAAAACAGATTACACCCTGGACTTTGTGCCAATATTGCGCCAATAACAACAAAGATAAAAGGAATGCTCTGTGTGGATAAATCTGACGTAAAATTCAAACATCTAAACTAGGATACTAAGGCAAACCCTTATTCAAGAAATAGGCTTTGGTGCATATAATAAACTTCACTAAACTTGACCTGGCAGTTTCAGATCCCTTCACTTTCTACATTACGCCTTTCTAAGGCCCCGTTTACACGATACCGTTTTCATTTCATATCGGATTTGGTAAGGCAATCCGATATGAAAATTTCTCCTGTTTACACGATGCCGTTTTCATTTCATAGCGGATTGGTTTCATGCCACTTCCAGAGCGTTTTCATTCGAAAACGCGAAAACGGTATGAAGCATATCGGATTGGTGCATTCTCGTGTAAACAGGAGGCCAATCCGATATGGAATGAAAACGGTATTGTGTAAACAGAAGGCCAATCCGATATGAAACGAAAACGGTATCGTGTAAACGGGGCCTAAATTCTATGAACCCTTTTAAACTTGCTTGATCCCTCCAGAACCGTCTTCCATGAGCTGTACCTTGGATGTTCAAGGACATATCAAGAGCTACTTTTATTGCCCTCTCAAGTTCCTTTTTGGGATTTCTACTCTGCTCTCATCCAATTACCTAGAATGAGAACTAAGAAGCAATGGTCAATAATGGTATGAAGTGTTTTTTTAAAGCTTTGAAGGTTATCCATGGAAAGTTATTTGCTCGCGTATTTATCGTAAACTTTAGACAGATCTTGTGATGGTAAAACCCCTGATTTGTTTACAGCATGAGCCGAATTGATGTGAAGAATTATTTGGAAAAGATTTATAATATAAAAGTTCATAGAGTAAACACCAGAATACAGTATGGTAAGAAATATTATTTGAAAACTTTTCATTTGATTTGAATTTCAAGACGATTTTGAACAACTGAGGAACTTAATAATTACTTCAAAATGATCCAAAACCATCTGATATGGAAATGGAAACAATTCACAACGATTTTTCTCAAGAGTAACAATTTAACAAAAATTTTGAAAATTTCAAGGTGATTCGGAAAATTTAAGAACCAGCTTGCAAGAAAAGGATGTGAAAGAATCTGTCGTATTTGCTATTTACTAGCAAAGTCTCAACAAATTTGTAACAATTTTGTTAAGATTTGGAAAATCTCAAGACAGTGCCAATAGAACATTTTTTGCAACTTGCAACATATTTCTCAAAAAAATTGTATGAAAAAACGGGCCATGAATTTGAAATGATTTTAACTATTTGGAAACAATTTTGTGATAATGTGCAAAGATGGGAACATTACAAACAAATTTACAACGATACAACAATGTACAACGATTTTAAACGCCTATGCAAAGATTTGATATATTAGCAATATTTCACCGCTTAGTTTTTTTTGAATGATATGTTATTGTAGCTTTCAAAATAATCGTTCAAACATTATTCAGTTTTCCAACTTTTTGCATTTACCAACAGGCAGAAGAGAGTCTGTCATGCAAATGGACGGAAGCATTGTGAAGAGAAAATATGCAGATTTCAAAATTGCTTACGTAACTCTAGTAAGTAACTTCTGTCAGATCTAAACAGTTGTTGGTAGTTAATAGGCAAATTCAATGGACTAATCAAGCTGTGCAACCCTGGTCCTTCCTCTTAATAGGACCATACCTCGTTATTAATTTCGCCTTTTTGCCTGGAATCACAGAGAGCTGGCTAATTTTCTCCTCACTCTTTATGAGACAGGTCTGAAGGTGGTTTTGAACCTGGAACCCTTTGATCAAGGGTTGAGTGATCTAACCACTTGGCAATCCCCGCGGCTTATGATATATAATAGTTTCCTGTTGAGTAAAGGGGTAAGTGGCCAAGCATCAGTTTACGACATGCAGCTGAAGTGAAGCTTGGTCTTGTGAGGTCAACGGCTGGATGGGTGATCCTTCAATGTGTGAACTAGAAACTCACTTCATTGTTTTTCAGAAGTATGTTAAACAAGGGGTGCTGGTTTCAGGATGTCAGACTTGGTGTTTTGTGCCCCTGTTGGAAATAAAGCCTTCTGGCCTTTTGGGGCCAGCAGGTTAAACATAAACTTACTTGGTAACTTACCAACACATTGGGTAAAGATAACAAATTTAGAGAATTTAGAGCTCGAAGCAAACATGGAATTAGCTAATATCTCTGATTGGTTAATTGCAAATAAACTTTCTCTAAATACTAAAAAATCAAATTTTTTAGTCACCACTCCAGGAAATAAGAAATCTGAAAATATTAAAACTTGTATCAATAATGAAGAAATAGTTGAAAGTAACAGTGTTAAATACCTAGGTGTACTGATTGATAATAATCTCAACTGGAAACCCCATATCCAACAAACAAAGTTAAAAATAGCAAAAAGCATTGGTGTTTTATCTCGTTTAAGACATCTTGCTTCTAAGGAAATTTTAGTCAGCATCTATAATGCATTTATTCAACCGCACCTTAATTATGGTATCATTAACTGGGGAGGAACTTATACAAGCATTTTAGAACCCTTTCGAAAAGTTATGAAACATGCTGTAAGGATGATTACATTTCAACCTAGAACAGCACATAGTCAGCCCCTATTTAAGAAACTAAGACTTCTTTGCCTTGACGACTGCTATCGATTGGAAAGTGCAAAATTTATGCACGATATTAATAATAATATGCTCGGAAAACAATTTTGTGATCTTTTCTTACTAACAAAATGCAAACATAACATAAATACAAGACAAGCTACTTCAGGCTTATTTTCACAGCCTGCATTGAGAACAAATTCTAAGAAAAATAGTATCATCAATAACGGTGTTAAAATTTGGAATGATATCCCATTGGATATAAGACAATTCAAATCCAAAATCAATTTCAAAAAGAAATACAGGGTATGGCTCCTTGCAAAATATTAGGATCTCAAAACAGTTCACTAATAAAATTAATGTCATTGTAAAACGTACAGTATCACTATAACATTGTATATTTTGGCGTATGTTTTCTTTTTCTTTTCTTTTCTTTTCTTATTTTATATTTTTAAATCAGTATTATTGTAATTAAAATGCTTGAATTGATATAAAATTGAAATTGAAATTGAAATTGAATAACAGTTAGTCATATTTTCGCCTGACAAATACTAATTTGAATATAGAAACATCATGCATACCGATATGAAAATTCTAAGGAATTCTATTTGTGAAAATTCAACAATCATTTTTTCTCATATATCTTCAGGCGGAAGGAAAATTCAAATTCCCAGAATTATTTGCACCAGCTCAAATAGAAGAAAGGCCAGAATTAGAAGCGGCTCCCGTTAAAGAAGCTCCTGCGACACCACCTGAGATACCTGAGCATATAAAAAGATGGATTTCTCCGTAAGATATCTAGATGGTATGGTTTTCTAATTTTATGTTTATTATTAGTATGGTCTTGGCTTTTATTGAAAGAGCTTTTACTCATGTTTTCCTATGAGCCTTTTTAAATGCAATCAATAAAAGGGGGCTATATAGAGGGGGCAAACCGTTTGGTCTCTAAAGTGTAAATGGCATTCCTTGGCCACACATGTGGTGGCAGAGGTCATTGCCTGAAATTGCTGGTGGTCTAGGTTGTGGTCCAAGGTTCCTGAAATTTTGTCTTTCTGAGGCCTCAGAACGGCTCAAGATCCTTTATTTCTCAATGATAACCTTTTTGGAAAGGGATATTATTATGGGGTCAAAATCACCATGACTGGGGGGCTAAAGTAAAGGAAAAGTGGTTCATTTCCTCCTTAGTATTAGGGTTAAAAAGGCCCTGGATTCCTTATCAAGAATCCCCAATCTAGCTACGCACGTACAAGCAATTGGAAGGCCAGCTTTCTCTTTCTAGCAAATTGCATAGGTACATGCTTAACTTTACTTTTTAAAATTGTGGCACTCATTCCTTCCCCTTTTGTTAGGTTTTATTCAGCACACTATCCAATGGTAGCAAGGACATATAATAAATACCTTTTGGAAGAAGTGACACATTGACTAGTAGTTATTGTTAGAATATGTTTGGACATGAATTGACGCGCAAGTTTGAAAACGAGGATAAAGGATGAGGATTGATTTCAATTTCATCCCTCGAAAACTTAAGCGTAGGATTTTCAACGTTTTGCACATACGCAGTAAATGCCTTACATGTAACATCAGTGCAGACATGGCAAACTTTCCCACTTATACTGGATATCTGTGCCTTGACCTTCATTCTTGGAACCGAGATATTCGTCAAAATGAGAATAAGGTAGCTAAGGTGGATGCAATAAACATTCTTGGCAGTTTGGCTGCAAAAACAATAAAGGCTGACACTCCAGTATCACTACCTGTTATGCTCATTAAGGCCTCGTTCACAGGTACGTCAGTTGGACCTCGTTCACACTGCTCCGTATTTGTTTGTCTCCGTATTCGAAGACGAAAAACAGTGCCTTTTCACGCAGCTCCGTTTTCAAGCAAATTCGCCATGAATACGATGAAGTGTTCACACTGCTCCGAGCAGATACGACGCCATGATGCCTTTCCATACAAATATTTCCATTGAAAGAATACCGTCGTATTCAAATGTTACCGTATTGTGAGCATAATCAATACGCATCGTATTCAAAAGTGTGCGTATCTGTTTGCGTATTCGAACAGCTCCGTACTTGAAGTTTATCAGTGTGAACGCAAGGCCGGAACAAATAGGTTTCGCTCCGTTTTCATTCAAATACGGAACAGTGTTAACGGGCCAAAGACTCATCACACATGGGCTCTTTGATTATCAAAAAGGTGACTTTAAGTGTGAGAAATGTTTATTCTTCCGGCTCTGGGTTCGAGACCTAATCGAGGCATATAACAATTGTGGTAGCCCACTCAAAGGGATTATTTTCTGATCATACTCTTTGTTATCACCCAAAACCAATACAGTAGGCTTTATATTGCCTTATGCAGTGCCCTCATTTCTCAGTCGATCTGGACGGTTGATACGTGCTGAATAGGAGGTCGCGTAAACGTATCATTCCGATTGATTTTCTGAATACTGCTGTCACATAAAGGGCGAGGAGAGAATTCGTCAGCTCCATGCAACTCTAGGCAAAAAGGAGAAAGGAATCACAAGGTACGGTAACATTGAGAGGAAAGAACTGAGTCGCGCTGCTCGTTTGTTCTGGCATATTCAGTAGGCCCTTCGAGCTTTGTACATTATCCAATGCCTTATGGAGATAGTAAGGGTATTTACCTATCAACTATCAATGCACTGCTTTGATTAGTCTACTTATTCAGTAGGCCCTTTGTACTTTGCATTTAAACATATACCTTACGAAGATAGTAAGGGTATTTACCTATCAACTATCAATGCACTGCTTTGATTAGTCTACTTATTCAGTAGGCCCTTTGTACTTTGCTTTTAAACAAATACCTTACGAAGATAGTAATGGTATTTACCTATCAACTATCAATGCACTGCTTTGATTAGTCTACTTATTCAGTAGGCCCTTTGTACTTTGCATTTAAACAAATACCTTACGAAGATAGTAAGGGTATTTACCTATCAACTATCAATGCACTATTTTCAGTAGTCTACCTATTTGGGGCCTTCTCAACCCTGTACAGTGATGGTTGACTGATTGTCCCCGCTGGTATATAAAAGTCGTCGCCCCTCGGTATATCTGTTGTAGCTGTTGAAGAACTGTGATGATTCATTTCTTGATTTGGTGAGTGGTAGTGTAATTTGTATGATTGATATGGTTTGGTTTGTGATTTGGTTTGTGAACAACCTCCACAGTATTGATGATATTCCACTCACATTTCTGTTGGTATTCTTCAACAGTACTGAACAACCTCCGCAGTAGCTACTGATGGTGTCCCCACATTTATGATGGTATCCCTCAACATTACTGAACATCCTCCACAGCACTGATGGTATCCCACTCACATTTCTGTTGGTATCCCTCAACATTACTGAATATCCTCCACAGTACTGATGGTATTCCCTATAGTTCTGATGGTATCCCTTCACAGTTCTGATGGTATCCCTCCACAATACTGAATATCCTCTACAGTACTGAATGTATCCCTCTACAGTACTAGATATCCTCCACAGTACTGATGGTATCCCTCCACAGTACTGATGGTATCCCCCACACTACTGATGGTATCCCTCCACAGTACTGATGGTATCTCCCACAGTACTGTTGGTATCCCTCCACAGTACTGAACAACTTCCGCAGTATTGATGGTATTCCACTCACATTTCTGTTGGTATCCCTCAACAGTACTGAACAACTTCCGCAGTAGCCACTGATGGTGTCCCCCACATTTCAGATGGTATCCCTCAACATTACTGAACATCCTCCACAGCACTGATGGTATCTCCTCAAACTATTGATGGTATCCCGTCACAATACTAATTGTATCCCCACAATACTGATAGTATCCTCAAGAGTAATAAACACATTCAACAGTACTGCACACTCTTTCCCTAGGGTGGATATATTCAAACAAACTGAGAATCAGTCATTTCTATAATCCCGAAGAAGCCCGAGTTCCCTTAAATTAAACTAAAATAGTTGTACAAAGATCTATATAGATGACTTTCTCTTTGCGTTTGACTCGTAATCCAACTCAAATTCACGATCTTAAGCATGGTTGCCTATCAACTATCATGTTCTTTGGCCCATTATCTCGCGATTAAAACTTCGATCAATTGGCTACGCAGTCTTCCATGTCACCTCAGAATACATGAGCCGACCTCGTATCTTTGGTTGTTCTCTCCTAAACCGCTTATCTACTACGATTAGTTCCTTATCATCCGTATCATATCTTCATTCTGAACTAACAACAGAACCGAGGTCTTAGAATTCTTCTGAAATGGGACTTTGGTCTCTTAGATGTCCTGTTATGCAACAGTGTTGTCATCGTACGTTCCTCGGCTAACCACTCGCGTGCCGCTTGTTAGCTCGCTTCTCTGTCAGGCGCCATTCGCGCAAATCAATCTCTTCGAGTTCTGTTTGAAATTACAATTCCTTCTGCGTGGTTTTTGTCTAGATTGTAGTTTATCAGGGGGTAGAACGCTCGATTCGTAGCTGAAATCCGCTTTCTCGGTTATTCGAAGATAAGATGAAGTTGAAGCGGAAAATCAAGATACGGCTGCCTTTTCGCAAGAAATCATTATCATGATAATGATCATCGTCGTTGTTATCATAATAATAATAATAATAATGATCATCATCATCATCATCATCATCATCATCATCATCATCATCATCATCATCATCATCATCATCATCAATGATTTATTATCTCTCTGAACTCAATCCTTCCAGAGCCCATTCTTCTTTCCTCCTTTAGTAATAGCCAAGACAAGAATCGCTTGTATGAATCTTGATTGGAAAGTGGTCGAGTAAGTACTGTAAACTTTAAACATCCGCTGGCCCACAAGGGTCAACTGCAAAACTCTTCCTCGCGGCAAAACTTTCTTCCTCGCTGCAAAATCTTCTTCCTCGCAGCAAACCTTAATTTCTCACGGCCAAACTTTCTTCCTCGCGGTAAAACTTACTTTCTTACGGCAACAAATTTCTTTCTCGCCTCAAAACTTAATTTCTCACGGCAAAACTTTCTTCTTCGCGGCAAGACTTACTTTCTCACGGCAAAGCTTTTTCCTTCGCGGCAAAACTTACTTTCTCACGGCAAAGCTTTTTCCTTCGCGGCAAAACTTACTTTCTCACGGCAAAGCTTTTTCCTTCGCGGCAAAACTTACTTTCTCACGGCAAAACTTTCTTCTTCGCGGCAAAACTTAATATTTCACGGCAAAACTTTCTTCCTGCGCGGCAAACCTTACTTTCTCACGGCAAAACTTTCTTTTTCGCAGCAAGACTTGCTTTCTCACGGCAAAGCTTTTTTATTCGCGGCAAAACTGTCTTCCTCGCGGTAAAACTTACTTTCCTACGGCAAAACTTTCTTCCTCGTGAATTCAAAAAATTTCTCCGAAGAATGGTTTGTAGTGTTGTTACTTTTGAAAATATTCTCTGAAAGCGTAAAACCCTAAATTCAAATTCTATTTCTATCAGCACCTTCAAATTTGAATACTTTGCAAAGTTGCAAAGTTTCATGTCATAATTTCTACCATGCTACATGGAATATGGCTGCAAAAATGTTCATGGCTTATATCAAACACTTGCCACAATTTTGAATCTCTATCAACAAAGTTTAATTCTATTTCCGAAAACATAAATATTACCTCAAATCATTATCAGTGTTCATTAATTGAGGCTGCATGCTAAATCTAAAATATTTTTCTTGAACTTGAAGTCATATACCTTAAAGAATACCACAACCACAATCACTTTCAGTATTTCCCCCACAAGGCTTCTGGTTCCCTTCATAGTACTAATGATATCCCTCAACAGCACTGATTATATCCTTCCAAAGAACTGATGATATCCCTCTACAGAACTGATGATTCTTTCACAGCACTGGTGGTACCCCTCCGCAGTACTAATGATATCCCTCAACAGCACTGATTATATCCTTCCAAAGAACTGATGATATCCCTCTACAGAACTGATGATTCTTTCACAGCACTGGTGGTACCCCTCCGCAGTACTAATGATATCCCTCAACAGCACTGATTATATCCTTCCAAAGAACTGATGATATCCCTCTACAGAACTGATGATTCTTTCACAGCACTGGTGGTACCCCTCCGCAGTACTAATGATATCCCTCAACAGCACTGATTATATCCTTCCAAAGAACTGATGATATCCCTCTACAGAACTGATGATTCTTTCACAGCACTGGTGGTACCCCTCCGCAGTACTAATGATATCCCTCAACAGCACTGATTATATCCTGCCAAAGAACTGATGATATCCCTCTACAGAACTGATGATTCTTTCACAGCACTGGTGGTACCCCTCCGCAGTACTAATGATATCCCTCAACAGCACTGATTATATCCTGCCAAAGAACTGATGATATCCCTCTACAGAACTGATGATTCTTTCACAGCACTGGTGGTACCCCTCCGCAGTACTAATGATATCCCTCAACAGCACTGATTATATCCTGCCAAAGAACTGATGATATCCCTCTACAGAACTGATGATTCTTTCACAGCACTGGTGGTACCCCTCCGCAGTACTAATGATATTTACCTCAACAGCACTGGTGGTACCCCTCCGCAGTACTGATGATATCCCTCTACAGTACTGATGATATCCCCCCAAAGAACTGATGATATCCCTCTACAGTACTGATGATATCCCTCCAAACAACTGATGATATCCCTCAACAGCACTGATGATATCCTTCCACAGCACTGGTGGTACCCCTCCGCAGTACTGATGATAACCCTCTACAGAACTGATGGTATACCCCACAGTACATACGGGATGGTGTTGCAGGACAAGTGACGTCATGGCCCAGGCGTAATGACAGATAGGTTGGTTGCGAAAACGTGTGCCCTGCTTTCGTCGATTGATGCTTTTGGGCTCGTGGGTTCTGTGGTTTCTTCGATAGAAAACCCCGAATTTTTCAGTTCCAGACCGCACGAAGATATTCCAGATTTGAAATAAGTTCATTTACTGGTTTGAGGCTCAGCGGTTTCGTGGTTTCTTGCTAATCATAGCACATGCGTATCACTTCCTCGGTTGAAACCGCAGTGTAATGTTCCAAATAAAAAATCATTTTACACAGAAATGTCAATTGACTTCAGGTTCTCGGTTCACCACGCTCTTTTATCGTAAGAGTACTCATTATTGTTTAGCCTCAATGCTAGATCGAGGTTAGTAACAATGCCACAAAAATAACAGATCTTATTAGCGCTGTGCATGAAATGATTTTCGCAAAACTATTAACAGTACTGTAGAGGATGTTGAGTACTGTCGAGGGATACCATCGAGTGCTGTTGAGGATATTCAGTACTGTCGAGGGATACTATCAGTACTATGGAGAGATACCATCCAGTACTGTGTTGAGGCAGGGTCAATACTGTGTTGAGGGCTACCATCCAGTAATGTCGGGGGAAACCTCAATCACTGTAGGTATCACCTCCACATTACTCGTGGTTTCGCTCTACAGTACCATAGTAGTGAATGGCCCAACAATAATGATAGTATCCGTCCACAATGCGGAATATTCTCAAATGTACTGATGGTATCCCTCCACGGTACTGATGGTATCCCCCATAGTACTAGAAACTTTCCGTTGTATTTATTCTCCTTGCAGTACTGAATACTCCCAACAGTACCGAACACCCCCAATAGTACTGAGCATCCTCTTTGGTAGTGCACAGACATTCCCCACCCAGGCTAAAACTTGGAGTGTGTTTGGCAACCATCCCTACCCATTTTAAGGTTAATACTCTGCATAGCTTTCACATAATTCAGGAAAGCTCGTCAGACTGTAGCTATGGTTTTACAGTAGTAAAATTGTGCAGAAACAGCGAGGTTTTGTTTCCTTTGTCTGTCTCGTTCTAGAAGCTGGAAACAAAGGTCTGAGGAATTTCTCTGCACTGGCTCGGTTCACAACTGAGATGTAATGTCTCCGTTTCCCATGCCGCATCATGCGCTCAATGAATTGCTCGTTTAGGCCGACCGATGACTCAAGGGAGGTGGTTTTTAACTGTCCACCAACATGGCTAATGTAGACTCTATTATCACCTTCGTCAAATGCGTTCGTCATCTATTCTGAATATGCTGTTTGTTACAGTTGTGTCTTATTGTCGTATTATAGTTGTGTCCTACACGAGCTGAAAAAAGGACGCGCTCAACGTGAACAGTGCGCGAATGATTAAACATGAACACGGTTATTCTGAGTTTTATTCTAGTTCCAGAATAGCATCATTAGACTCTGAACGTTACGCCAACTAGGCCCAAATTTCATTGCGTTCGAAAACCGAATTATCAAGGTTTTCCTGACATTTTCATATGAGACCCATTCTATATGCCCATGGCAAAAAAGGCACAGGGGGCACTAGGGCTGCTTATTAGGGGTGTTTAGTCTCTCGTAATATGCCTACAAACTCGTAATATGGCTCCCCCACGACGACCTATCGTTCAAATTACGACTAGTACACTTAAAACAAAGAGGTGGGACAAATGTGTGGCCTCGCTTTAAGAATTCTGGGATCTATAGAATACCATCACAACATTGGCATTTTTGATACTTCCGCTTGCTCGTGCTTTTGCAAAATAATCTGATACCAATATAAGAGCCAGAGGGTCTTGGTTAATTGGAAATTGGACTTTGTCTTTTTATTAACTTGAAAAATGGGTCTGGACTTGACGCAAAAATTAATAATTTCTCTTTTTTTCCTAATTGGGGGTGGAATTTTTGATTATTCCAGTGCTGGGAATCGGGATCAGTACCCCCCCTCCCCTTAGGACCACCCTCGAGCAAGGAAGATGCTTGCGAGTCTGATCTTGATGGAGTACACGCATTTTTCTATAAGTGATTTCAGCTCGAGCCCAGTACTAAAAATTGCTTAGTAAGAAAGCAACTTTGAGTACTCAAAATTGCTTAGCAATTGCTGTGCTACTTTTTCTTAAAAGTCTTGTTTCTTAGAATACTATCTCACAAGAAATTGTTGTACAATAGATTTCGATGGTATCTTGCATGTCTAAGTGTGTCAGGGCACTGATATCCACTGTAACCTACTTCTCTATAGCTGCTGCACGATTTTCATTGCCATAAATATCAGAACTTAGATTTTCAAATTGCATTCCTTTATCCAGTACTAGAATTGCTTAAAGTTTTTGTTTTGTCGAGTACTGACTTGCTTATAAAGCAGTCGCTCATAAAAGAAATACGTGTATTGGTTGTACTCCAACTGGAACTCATTTTCATCTGAAGTTAGTATTTTGGTGCATTCAGTCCTTCTGGTCTGTTATCTGCTCACTGAGTTTTTGCAAAGTTTCACCACGATAGGTGTTTACAAAGATGCAATACGGGCTCTTGCATGGTCCTACAAAAAGTGATTAGGTTTCTTTATGGTGCTGGAAAGGAAATCATTATCAATACTTGGTGACTAAGGGACCCTACGGGTGTTACAATAGGTTAAGATGTCTCTTTTTGAACGCACAGAAGCACAGTGATTATTCTAAGGTGGATTTGATAGTGTTTCTTGGAGTTGTATAAAGTATTGAGGATCTGTAAATTGAAACTTTTGGATTTGAAGACTCCTCAACGATATTCATAAGCTAACAGGAACTTCTTTCTTAGCCAGTCTAGGAGACTTCGATTTCAAAATTTTGTAGAGAAAATTATGCGCGCAGAGACCAAAGGATATTTTTCTTCACAGAGCCTCAAATCTAGCTATTTTTGTGGAGTTGTAAATTTTCCTTAAAACAATCACTGCAGAAGCAAATAGTTCAATATTTTACTGAAAGCATTAAAACTTGCGAGTCGAACGCACACTTTAAGGTTAAAATAATTAGGTTGTTTGATAGTGATTTTTCCTACCTTTCAGGACAAATAGAATAGCAAGAAAATGAGAAAGTCACTGTCACATTAATCGAAGTACACTCTTTTTTTCATAAGAACAAGTAAATTTGATTTGAAGCTGGCTGTTCTTAAAAAGTCTTCTTTCTTCAGCAAGAAATGTTCTTAAATTGTTCTTACCTTACATAATGATTTGGAAGCCTGTTTTCGCTATCAATTGTGTTAATTGGTTCAAATGTGGACTCTCTTCCCCATCTGATATATCTGTGTCCTGTAAATCCGCTCGTTTTTTAATTATTTGGCCGTGTCATGATAATTTTGTATAATTCTTATATTGACCTTGAAATGGTCCGTCTTAGCTTGTTCTTGAGATTTGCTAAAATTTGAGGCTCGTGTTCTTATAGAATTGTTCTTATAAAAAAAGAGTGTATACTGTCAATAATACTTATACAGTAAACTATAAATATGCTATATCGTTTTTAAAAATAATTTATCCTACCAGAAATTGTAATCGGAAATTAACTCCCCAACCTTTTTGATGCCTATAATTTGACGTAGCCATCCTATAATTCTTGGGTACTAACCCCTGTGTAAAATAATGAGTGGGCAAGTTTCTTGTCAAGTTCGAGAAATTCTCGAGAGGTGCTTGCATTACCTTAATGTGATGAAATTTGCAAAATTTCATTGAACGGGCTTTCGTTAAGGGTATTTATCGCGAAAAACGTCTAATACTGAGGGTTTGCGTCTGACGCTGATCAGAGAAGTATGTCATAAAGGGAACGAAAACGAAACCGAAAGAATTATCATAGCCAGAGCATTACTAGTTTCTATGTTTCTCTATACTTCTGATATTTCTTTGCATCCTCCAGTCTTTTCTGTACCGATCGAAGATTGAATCATAGTTAGGAAAGAATTATAAGTGTTGATCGGCCATTGACCGAAGGAGGGCTTAGAAAAACTGAGTAATTGAGAAAGGACTCCAACATATTCCAATGGTATGAAGCGCGTTTAAATACCATTAAAAAGTAATAAATTCTTGCTGTACTGAAGTCTTTAAATGCCTATTCTGGCTAATTGGTAAAAATACGTTTTCTGGCTCTGTATGCAAATTACAACTTAGCCTTCCAAACCTAACCTAACTTAAGTGAGGAACAAGCTTGGTTACCACCGTTAAGTTGATACCCGGAAGAAAATTGAAGAAGGTTAAAGTTTTTCTGGACACTGGATTCGTTACTTAAAAGAGCGATGGAACTCTGCCAAATTTCATTGAACGGGCTAAAGTTATTTGAAAAAGCTTAATCCGGCTTTTCTGGTTTTCTTTAGTGACGTCTTGAAGCTTTTTATCAAAAGCATGTATCATAAATTTCGGTTCGTCGCTCTATCTTTTTCGGCGCTTTAACTCCGGAAAGACTTTCCTTGCAAGCCTGGTTTTATTTGACCGCTCAATATACAAGAATCCGCAATGCCTTTCACATCGCCAATAAGATGCAGCGCTGAACACAAAGAAAAACTATTTCGGTGGAAGTACGTTATTGTAGTTTAATGTTTCCATTAAGATCCGATGAGGCCAACAATGACGATTTTCATTTCCCTGCGTTCTTCATTTATTCGACTTAATTGTTTCTTCTGTGCTGTTTTTAAACGAAAAGCCAGAAAAATTCGAACTTTTTTTATAAGAACAACCTTTGTAAGAAACCACGCCGAAATTTGTGTCAGAGTTCTTGCTATCTGTCGAATTAATTTCTGAGAATGATGATGATGAACCTTCCAAGTTTTTACTATTTCAAAAACTATTCGAGATCAGAGTCCAGGAAAGTCTTCAAACTTCCTCCGGGTAAAATTTCCAGTAGCCAATTTTCTTCCTCACTAAGGGTTATGTTATATGCTAGGAAGGTAATTTGCATGCGGAGATAGATCAACATTATTTTTACCAAATAATCCTAAAAGCATCAAAAAGACTTCAATAGAGCCTGAAATTGCAACTTTGAAATGCTATTAAACAGCACATTCATACCATTGAATTGCAATATTCTGGAATACTTTCTCAATTTTTCAGTTCTTTCCTTAACTTTCCTCCAGTCGATGACCGTGCGACCGTAATGTTTTCCTATCTCTCTTTGAGATAAGAAAGACAAGTGTCTAACGTAACCCCTTACCAAGAAAAGCATTTGAAACACGATTTTAAGAAGGGTAGGGGGTTGGTGAATAGGTGATAAATCACCTCAAAAATTAGGAACAGGGTAGGCTGAATTCAGTGCCAAGAGTCCTTATGAAAGAACACAACACACATGTGTTTTTATGAAACTTGGAGAGAAACTCGTTCCCTACTCGTAGAAGACACTCATTTTTATGTGATACTGTTAAAAGGAAACCATAGGACCAGATTCAAAACTTGAGAATTGCTGTTTGAATATTTTGTGTACATCAAAAACGTTGAGAAACTTAGCGTTTTTTCCTTGTAGGAATGAATGTCAAAAATATGCACTCGAGTGGCACAGAATTTTAACATGTCTCGCTTCACCTGGTACTTTTTCTGAACAATTTCCCACAGGGTAAAATAAAGGAGAAATCTAGAAATCAAGAAAAATAGGTTTCTGTGTCATTGGGGTGAAAGCTAGATAACCCTGGCACCAAGATTTAGTTTTATCTGTTAGAAATAACGAGTGTATTATTTAGAGCCGCAAAACGTGCGCTAGTCAGTACCTATACCGGAATTCAAATATCCTTTCCCCCGTTTTGAGCGAGTTGATACCGTTACGAGTACCAACTGCCCCCTCCCCTAGGCTCCAATGACAGATATCTCTACCGATTAATAAAGCCTTCTTAATCATTGATTGTTATAGTCACCTCTCTGATTATAAGTTAACTGGATGTATTTACTTGGCATGTTCTATATTAGGTGGTCTCGACCTTGAATTCGTCGGTTCATTTGGGAGGGGATGATCCGCAGCTCAGCAATTTCCAAATCTCAGTTGCTTTCTTCAAGCAGGGTAATTAGTCATTATGAAGGGCCTTAGAATCGTGTGTTTTATTTGGACTTAGAAGTTTTAGCAAGAAGCCTTGATATTTTAAGATACTATTACATGCTTCAGTGTGTTCTGGAGGGGATTATCAATTGCTTACGTAGTTTCATGATGTGAATCTCGTTTTAGGTAATCGTGCCATTATTTGTTGCCTTGACCTTTTTAATTTGACTTGGCTTTATTAGTTTTAGCACTGAGGGTCTTTGCCCTTGAAACTGTATCTAACGAGAGGCTTTTTCGTAAGATTATTCGGTTTATTTTGAAGTATAAAATCCCCTTTAACTTTTTCCTATCTGGATGACATTCTATTGCATAAAGTAGTGTGTCCAAGTGATAGCCATGGCAGTAAATGATGGACATTCCAGTAAATGATGGACATACCAGTAGAATATTAAATTATCTTTACCTTTTCTGTCTGGGATAAGCTTTTGATTGCACAGGATATTGTGTCAATGGCGACTGCAACAGTAAATGGTGACCGTGAAGGTAAATGGTGGCAATGAAAGTCAATGGTGGAAGCGGCAGTAAGTGGTGGATATGCTAGTAGAATATAAAATTATCTTTACCTTTTCTATCTGGGATAAGCTTTTTTTGCATAGGATATTGTGACAATGGTGATGGTGACAGTAAATGGAGTATATGGCAGTAAATGGTGGCCATGACAGTAAATGGTGGCAGTGGAAGTAAATGTTGGCCATGCTAGTAGAATATCAAATTATCTTTACCTTTTCTATCTGGGATAAGCTTTTGATTGCACAGGATATTGTGTCAGTGATGACTGTAACAGTAAATGGCGACTGTGATAGTAAATGGTGGCCATGGCAGTAAATGGTGGACATGCCAATGATGGACATGCCAGTAGAATATTGAATAATCTTTACCTTCTTTCTCTGGGATAAGCTTTTGATTGCACAGGATATTGTGTCAATGGTGACTGTAACAGTAAATGGCGACTGTGACAGTAAATGGTTGACATGGCAGTAAATGGTGGCCATGATAGTAAATGGAGGCATTGAAAGTAAATGGTAGCCATGATAGTAAATGGTGGCCATACCAGTAGAATATAGAATTATCTTTACCTCCTCTATCTTGGATAAGCTTTTTATTGCATAGGATATTTTGACAATGGTGATCGTGACAGTAAATAGAGTATATGACAGTAAATGGTGGCCATGACAGTAAATTGTGGAAGTGCCAGTAAATGTTGGCCATTCTAGTAGAATATCAAATTATCTTTACTTTTTTTATCTTGGATAAGCTTTTAATTGCACAGAATATTGTGTCAATGGTGACTGTAACAGTAAATGGCGACTGTGACAATAAATGGTGGAAATTGCAGTAAATGGTTGACATGGCAATAAATGGTGGCCATGAAAGTAAATGGTGGAAATGACAGTAAATGGTGGCCATGATAGTAAATGGTGGTGATGCCAGTAGAATATAGAAAATTTTTGTTGGGCCGTTCGGATACGCGAAAAATTCGGATAATCGAGGAAGAACATTTTACCTACTAAACTTGTTAAAGGTTATTATCATCGTCCTGAACAGTCACAGGATGCTCAAACTGAAGGCAAATTGAAAAGCTTGGCAAACGGAAAGACCAACAACAAAACTAAGGCAACAGTTTTTTGTAAATTTCGACAACGATTTGTAATAATAACAACGATAACAACGATTTGTATAAGTGACAATATTAATTAACAAAGAAGTCATTGTTTTTGGAAAAATGTTGAATATGACTTTTATATTGGACAACAGTTTGAGCAGACAACGGATATTTCGATTGTTTTCTCAAGAACTGGTTTGCAAAAAAATTTTTTAATGAAAACTTTTGGCGTTCGGATAATCGAGGTTCGGATAATCGAGGTTCGGATAACCGAGGATGTACTGTATATGGCAGTAAATGGTGGCCATGACAGTAAATGGTGGCAGTGGAAGTAAATGTTAGCCATTCTAGTAGAATATCAAATTATCTTTACTTTTTCTATCTGGGATAAGCTTTTAATTGCACAGGATATTGTGTCAATGGCGATTGCAACAGTAAATGTTGGCTGTGAAGGTAAATGGTGGCATTGGAAGTAAATGGTGGCCATGACAGTAAATGGTGGCATTGGAAGTAAATGTTAGCTATTCTAGTAGAATATCAAATTATCTTTACTTTTTCTATCTGGGATAAGCTTTTAATTGCACAGGATATTGTGTCAATGGCGATTGCAACAGTAAATGTTGGCTGTGAAGGTAAATGGTGGCATTGGAAGTAAATGGTGGCCATGACAGTAAATGGTGGCATTGGAAGTAAATGTTAGCTATTCTAGTAGAATATCAAATTATCTTTACCTTTTCTGTCTGGGATAAGCTTTTGATTGCACAGGATATTGTGTCAATGGCGATTGCAACAGTAAATGTTGGCCGTGAAGGTAAATGGTGGCAATGAAAGTCAATGGTGGAAGCGGCAGTAAGTGGTGGATATGCTAGTAGAATATAAAATTATCTTTACCTTTTCTATCTGGGATAAGCTTTTTTTGCATAGGATATTGTGACAATGGTGATGGTGACAGTAAATGGAGTATATGGCAGTAAATGGTGGCAATGACAGTAAATGGTGGCAGTGGAAGTAAATGTTGGCCATGCTAGTAGAATATCAAATTATCTTTACCTTTTCTATCTGGGATAAGTTTTTAATTGCACAGGATATTGTGTCAATGGTGACTCTAACAGTAAATGGTAACCGTGACAGTAAATGGTGTCCATGATAGTAAATGGAGTATATGGCAGTAAGTGGTGGATATTCTAGTAGAATATAAAATTATCTTTACCTTTTCTATCTGGGATAAGCTTTTAATTGCACAGGATATTGTGTCAATCGTGACTCTAACAGTAAATGGTGACCGTGAAAGTAAATGGTGGCCATGATAGTAAATGGAGTATATGGCAGTAAGTGGTGGATATTCTAGTAGAATATAAAATTATCTTTACCTTTTCTGTCTGGGATAAGCTTTTTATTGCATAGGATATTGTGTCAATAGAGGACAATAAATGAAGGACTGGAATGAAAAGTCGATTTTTTCTTCTCTATCCTTTTGTTACAAAAACTACATGTTATAGAATGAATGCGTCTATTGGTCTCGAAACTAGAGTGTTGAATTTCGGGATCTTTTAAAATGTCTATTTGCAATTGTGACGCACCCTTTTTGTGAAAGTTTGAGAGTTTATTAGCATAATTAATCAAACATAGATTGTACTTTGTTACTACTTGAGGGACATCTACTTAAGCATCTTTCTTGCTTTGCTTTAGTGAACATATTGGTCTTTGTTGTAGATTCCGATCTACACTGATTCTTTTATACTACTAAACGTCGAAAAACACTACGAAGAAATATTGGAAATATTCTCAGAACTCCGTTTCGTACTCCATGATCGTAAATTCTCACAACTTTCTTACATTACTACCGTCTCTAACCAGTCGACAATTACAACTGATTCACAATCTTAAATCTACCCTATTCAAGTTTACACAGTTTTACGTCAATGTTAATTCCAGCCAATAGCAATACAGAATATCGGAAACGGATTAATTTTTAACATAAACTCTGACTAATAGTAAAATAACAATATATAATAGTAAGAAAACTGGATGATTCATAAAGATCACCATTTCCTAAAGTTAAGTGACGAACAACACGTGGCAATGAAATAACGAGCACTGTCCCATGATGATTCGCGCGCTGTGCTTAGGATTCCCAACAGTCTTACCCAAACAGAAATGCAAGAAAGTATGTGTGTCAGATACAAAGCTTCAAATGCCTATGAAATCAAAAAATTTGAATCTAATTTTGATATGTTATAAAAGAGCTTTAAAGAAGAAACTTGCTCATCTTTGAAGTTTTCCAATATATTTTACCATTCTCGAGCTATTCAATATGCAATTTTCTCAGTGATGACATCGTGTGGTCTGCTCATTTTTAAAAAATGCTTTGTTACACAAAAACTAATAACATCAACTACATGAAACTTGTTAAATTTGTTGACCCAATCGGGTACACGATAAGAACAAGTTTGGAGTTTTTCAGCCTCAAGTTTTTAATCAAATCGATCAGTATGATGGATAAAACGCAGAGTTAGTCGGAGTATTTGTTTATTGAGATAACCAGTAAGATTTCTATCACCATGCAGCAATATCTGTACTAAAACGTCATTTGGAAGAAAATGTTACAGAAGAAAATGTGGTACATATGATAATGTTTGATACTTATGTGTCGGTCCCAGGCCCCCGTTGTAGCTAGATTAGATTTGATAGCACGAGGTAAAAATCGCGTTTACTTGAGTCCCCTCTTGAGCTTCGATAGTATTTGACATATACTGATATGGGATACATTAACTGCGTCTTTAGAAAACTTCGAAAATCATACGCTAGTTTTGAAGAATTTTAATTGAATTTGCTCATCCCTTATCCTCGTTTTCAAACCTCAAACAAGAATTATATAGATATCAAACGTAATTCCTTTAACGCACGATGAATAAATTAGTTTGCCCAAGATCGTCTAGATTCTGCCTATCAGGCCCTTTTCATGACTTAACTTATGTACTCTCGACTACATTAGTTATGCAGCTACAGTATATGTTGCTACCACTGATTTCAAAATAAAGACTGGATTGATCATTCTTTTCTTTCTAGAGCCAAATGTTTGAAGCCAATTACTTTGGTTAGAACTTGGCTTCCCAATATGGCTGCCAAAGAAATTATATTGATTTCATTCTCTGGTAACAAAAGATGCACGAATATTCAGTCTCGTGCTGATTATTCATAACATTCCAACAATCATGAAAGAAAAAAGCACTCCCTAGTGGAATCTCAATGTATTGAATTGGACCTCCCAACATGGCTGCCAATTGACTTCATTTCCGAACGACAGATGCTCGATCCAGTCTTTCTTTTGAGATCAGTGGTAGCTACATGACGAGTAAATTGGTAAGATCATGAATAGGGCCTGTTAGGGCCGAATCTTGACGACCTTGGGCAAACTAATTTATTTATAGTGCGTTAAAGGAATTACGTTTGATGTCTATACCGAGTATACCATTCTTGTCTCTTATCGTGAAGTTTACAGATTCCTATATCGCCTCGTCTAAGATGATAAGTAACAAAGAATATTCGAACAACAACTACAGTAGAATCCCGATAACTCGAACAAGCTAAGGGACAATCAGAATAGCTCGAGTTAATGAATGTTCGAGGCTCTCAATAAGTCGAATACGTAATGTTCAAGGGGAGTGCAAAATCTGTTCGAGTTACTGCATTTTCGAGTTATCGGATGTTCGAGTTATCGGGATTCTACTGTATTAGACGATTTGTCACTTCTAATAAAAGTTCTTATTCCGTGGTGTTGGCAGTAAGGCATAAGGCATGCGCAATAAACTACTATATAACGCGTCTATGATCGCCTCCTTGCCTCACCCTTACAAGTCCACTCACCCAATCAAGTTCAAATCTATCACGGTGGTATGTGGAATTTCTATGCATACGCGAAGCATAAATATCGCCTATTGGGAGATATTACAAGATTTTAATTACACGAGTTTACTAAGCTCTCTTGATCCCATTTTTGTTTGATGAAGAATTCGACTGCTCGGGTAGAAATTACAAAACAGGCGAATTCAAATCGATTGTGCAGTGGGATTAGGTTGTTCTCTGAAACACGCTTTAAGGTGTTATCACAGTTGGCATCACCAATAACGTCGGGTTGGCAGGGGGCTGTGTTATTTGGGTGTCGCTACGAAATATCTCTGGTTTACAGATTAACATTACTTGCCACCACGCTTGTGGCAGGTCTGGCGAAACCGGAAAATTGTTTGTTTGTTTGAAAATTGAAAGAGTTTACGGAACCATGACGGAAAATGTGAAGTCGATATTATTATTCTGCAGAATCTAGACGTTTCTTGTTCTTCCCTACTTGTTTTTCTAATAACGCAATAAAGTTTGCGTTTTATTCGTTACGTCCCCTGATTTTTGTTGACTTTTCCTCAAAACTGGATTTCCGTAGAATATTCTGCTCATTTTCAACAGAGGTGTCTAAATATGTCTCTCTACGGAGCTAAAGTAACATAGCGGTACTCAAAAATACCCCCCTTTCATGGTACTGAAGACAATCCACTGATTTCAAAGATGCCTCTTCACGTTAATGGACATTCTTCACGGCAACTAAATATACTTTCCCACGGTATTCCAGTCAGGCGCATCTACACGGTAGTTCAGATGCACCCTCAAGGTACCTCCCAAGGTAATCAAGTTTTCCCCTCATCGTCCTCTGATTGCTTCCAATGCTACTCAAGATACCTACCAATGGTACTTCAGATGCCTCCCTATGATACTTAAGAGGCCTCCCCAACATACTCAAGATGCCTGCCAATGGTACTCTAGATGCCTTCCCATGATACTTAAGATGCCCACATGGTAGCTACTCAAGATACCTACCAATGGTACTTCAGATGCCTTCCCATGATACGTAAGAATCCCCCATGGTAGCTACTCATGATACCTACCAATGGTACTTCAGATGCCTTCCCATGATACGTAAGAATCCCCCATGGTAGCTACTCATGATACCTACCAATGGTACTTCAGATGCCTTCCCATGATACGTAAGAATCCCCCATGGTAGCTACTCATGATACCTACCAATGGTACTTCAGATGCCTTCCCATGATACGTAAGAATCCCCCATGGTAGCTACTCATGATACCTACCAATGGTACTTCAGATGCCTTCCCATGATACGTAAGAATCCCCCATGGTAGCTACTCATGATACCTACCAATGGTACTTCAGATGCCTTCCCATGATACGTAAGAATCCCCCATGGTAGCTACTCATGATACCTACCAATGGTACTTCAGATGCCTTCCCATGATACGTAAGAATCCCCCATGGTAGCTACTCATGATACCTACCAATGGTACTTCAGATGCCTTCCCATGATACGTAAGAATCCCCCATGGTAGCTACTCATGATACCTACCAATGGTACTTCAGATGCCTTCCCATGATACGTAAGAATCCCCCATGGTAGCTACTCATGATACCTACCAATGGTACTTCAGATGCCTTCCCATGATACGTAAGAATCCCCCATGGTAGCTACTCATGATACCTACCAATGGTACTTCAGATGCCTTCCCATGATACGTAAGAATCCCCCATGGTAGCTACTCATGATACCTACCAATGGTACTTCAGATGCCTTCCCATGATACGTAAGAATCCCCCATGGTAGCTACTCATGATACCTACCAATGGTACTTCAGATGCCTTCCCATGATACGTAAGATGCCCCCATGGTAGCTACTCATGATACCTACCAATGGTACTTCAGATGCCTTCCCATGATACGTAAGATGCCCCCATGGTAGCTACTCATGATACCTACCAATGGTACATCAGATGCCTTCCCATAATACGTAAGATGCCCCCATGGTAGCTACTCATGATACCTACCAATGGTACTTCAGATGCCTTCCCATGATACGTAAGATGCCCCCATGGTAGCTACTCATGATACCTACCAATGGTACATCAGATGCCTTCCCATGATACGTAAGATACCTTCCCATGATACTCAAGATGCTCCCAATGGTACTCAAGATACCTCTCCATAGTACTCAAGGTGCATCCTCATAGCACTTGCCTCCTACGCTACTCAAGATGCATCTGACGATACAGAAGATGCCTCCTATGGTACGGAAGGCCCTCTACAGTCTTGAGCAATGTGGAATACCTTACCACAGTGATAAATGCCCTGCACGGCAACCAAAGATACCTCCCAATCGTACCCTAGAGAGGCATCTCTACGGTACTTAGATGCTTTGCTATGACACTGAACTTTCTAACGATAAGATTCCTCCACAGTGCTGATGGTATCTCTCCACAGAACTGAACATCCTCCACAGTAGCTACTGATAGTATCCATCCACAGTACTGATTGACTCCCCCTATAGTACTGAATATGCTTGACAGAACTGATTGTATCCCTCTCACAGCTCTTGCGGTATTCCTCCACATTACTGATGGTACTTTCCCCGATAATTCTGAAAATCCTCCACTGCAATGATGGTATCCCTCTACAATACTGATGTTAGCCCCCCCTCCCATAGTACTGATGGTATCCCTTCATATAGTATTGAACATCCTCTACAGTATCGAACGTCCTTCACTGTACTGCACCAACGTTATACAAGGGTGATTTATCAACCCGTCAAACATAGTTCATTTTGGCCTATATGATATCCAGCAGGAACTATCTGTAACCTTGCTGCCAATGCATTTAGAGATGGGTCGATATGTTTGTACAAATACGTTAATTGGGTTAATGTCTACCTTATTATACTCCCTAAACTAAATTGAATCACGCAGGAGGAGAAAACAAAGCCCTCGAAATAGAATTGAAATTTCTAGCCAAATTAGGCGAGAGGTACAATTCATTGAGGTCTCTGCTGAATGCTGTATTCAAATGTCTCTCTAAATGCAACACTGGGAACAATGGATATCATTGGTTATGCTTCTAATTGATTGTTCTTTGTGCATGTTTTGTAGTCGGATAATCCCGGGGATTGCAGATAACGTATTCTCGATTTCACTGCCACATTGTATAGTGGTCTCTGCAGCCTTTACTCTGCTGTATCTTCTGACCATACCTTCGCATGCTTGTGGTATTGTAAAACACATACAAGAGACTGTATATTTCCATCCTCAGTTGTTTTTGCAGGGAATTTTGCAGTGTTGTAGAGGATGTTCAGTAATGTTTAGTGATATCTTCAGTAGCCTTGCTTGGAAGGATATCTTGCAGTAATGGAAGGTGTGTGTAGTAATGTGGAGGGATACCATGATTCGGTCAGAGGGATATCTTGCAGTAACGTGGAGGTCGTGTAGTGATGTGGAGGAATACCTTTAGAGGGATATCATCAGTAGCTTTAAGGGATATCTTGCAGTAATGGGAAGGATGTGTAGTGATGTGTTGAAGGATACCATTCAGTAATGTTAAGGGATATCATCAGTTGATAGAAGGGATATCTTGCAGTGATTGGGAGGGTGTGTAGTAATATGGTATGCTAATCAGCAAGTGTTGAGGGATATCAGCATTAGGTCGGAGGGGTATCATCTGTAGCATGAAGGGTTATCTTGCATAGTGGAGGGTGTTCTGTGGTGTGGAGGGAAACCATCAGCCATTTGGAGGGATACAATTCAGTAATGTGGAGGGATACCATTCAATTGCGTGAAGGGATATCTTGCATTATGGAGGCTGTTCCGTGAGGTATATAATCCCATTAACGGGGATAAGTATCTTGCAGTAGGTAATGGGGAGGATGTGTAGAGGTTTGTAGGGATACCTGCCATGATGTGGAGGGATATGATCAGTAGCGTGAAGGGATATGTTGTATTGATGTGGAGGGATATCATCATTAATTTGGAGGAATACCTTCCAGTAATGTTAAGGGATATGATCAGTAGCGTGAAGGGATATGTTGTATTGATGTGGAGGGATATCATCATTAATTTGGAGGAATACCTTCCAGTAATGTTAAGGGATATGATCAGTAGCGTGGAGGGATATGTTGTATTGATGTGGAGGGATATCATCATTAATTTGGAGGAATACCTTCCAGTAATGTTAAGGGATATGATCAGTAGCGTAGAGGGATATGTTATATTGATGTGGAGGGATATCATCATTTATTTGGAGGGATACATACAATTTAGTAATAGTAGTGGAGGGATATCATTAGTAGCATGAAAGGATATCTTGCATAGTGGAGAGTGTTCTGTAGTGTGGAGGGATACCATTCAGTAATGTAGAGGGATATCTTGCATTGTAGAGGGTGTTCAGTGAGGGATATGATCATTAGCGTGGAGGTATGTGTTGTTATAATGTGGAGGAATATCATCATTAATTTGAAGGGATATCATCGGAGCGTGGAGGGGTATGTTACATTGAGGAGGATGTTCAGTAAACTGAAGGTATATCATCAGTAAAGTGGAGGGTTTGGATTAATGTGGAGGAATATAAAAACTAATAGCTACTACACTCTTTTTTTTTCTTTAAGAGCAATTTTATACGAGCACGAGCCTCAAACTTGGACGAAAAGCTAAGAACAAACCGAGGCTGACAATTTTTGGCTCAAAATGAAAATTCTACGAAATAACTACAAAACTGAGAAATAATTAGAAGACAAGCTGATGTACAGCACACAGATAATGTCAGATGGTTAAGAGAGTCAAACTTTTAAAAATTTAACACTTCTGGTAGCAAAAAGGCTTCCCAATCATTGTAAAAGTAAAACAATTTAAAAACATTTCAGGCTGAAAATAGAGGAATATTCAAGAACAACCAGCCTCAAATCAAGTTTACTGGCTCTTATAAAAAAAGAGTATAATATGAAAGATTGTCCTTGCAGCGTCGTCACCCCCACCCCTTTCTTTAGCTGATTCCTACTGTGCGTCCCTGAATCCGTAGCCTCAATAGAAAAATGTTTCACTTTGAGAAGAGAGATCCTTACGTTAACTGGTTCTTCCCTCGCGCTGTGAACGCGAAAGTTCGCCTGGGGCAATGAAACCTAGTGTAGAAACAGATAAATATTTGTTGCTTCAGCGTCCTTTTTGCGCCGTACAACTGCTGTTCCTCATTGAAACATTCCCCATTGATAAATTCGTTCTTAGCAAATTACTATTATAGTGGAAATGGCGGGCTCGACCTCCAGTGGCTTCGTAAAACAGCCGGCGATAGGAAAACCGCAATTTTAGAATTTAATATCCATATTGAAAGACGCGCATGATTACACTGGAAGATTCTACGCTGCTTTTTTATAAGTAATCCATCCCAGTTCGACCCATCATCTGCTTTGGACTTGAAGCTGATGAAGACGACAGCTATAATGAAGTATACGAATTATGAAACTGATGTAATCCCGCTTAGGGGCAAAGGAGGATACATTATCAATATCCACTAAGCCTGTGCAGCCCCTATCCAGGAATTTTTCGGCCTTCACTTTCCTTTTGAAAAACAATTATACACATTATATTTTGCTGTCATTCTTATTATATGGTTTTTATCCACATCAACCGCTGCCCCTGGCAAACTACCTGCGCGTACTAAATGATAAATCAGAGGGGCATATATCACTCACAAAAAAGTGTACGAGATTTTTGTGATTTCTAAATTCACAGTGAATTTTTTGTGTGATTTTAGTGATTTTTATGCGATTTTTGTGTGATTTTTCTTCTATTTTTCTGTGATTTTTGTGGTTTTTCAGTGATTTTTTGTGATTTTTTTAAAATCAGGATCTACAAAGGATCTCAGGTGCCCAGTGCCAAGCTTTCTTGAAAGTTAGCTTAAATTCAGCTCAGTTATTTTTACCTTTTTCATCCACTAGTGATGTTCACGAAACATAAGGCCCCTAGGCAGCAAGGAAACTGGGACTACCTTAACAAATGCCGGATCATATCGTAGACATGATAAATTCAGCTGACATGTGCAGTGGAGTATGGAAGATCCTATTTGATGCAATGCATTATAGGCCTATGCCTCTTAGCAACGCATTAGCAACGCATAGCTGCAGAACTGCAACATAAAATCTTGAGCATATTAGTATTTGGCCTATTGACCCTAGCAATGTGTTAGTAACGAATAGTTCCAGAATTGCAACATGAAATCTTGAGCATACTAGTATTTGGCCTATTGACCCTAGCAATGTGTTAGTAACGAATAGTTCCGGAACTGCAGCATTAAATCTTGAGCATGGTAGTATTAGGCCTATGCCTGTTGGCAACGCATTAGCAACGCATAGCTGCAGAGCTGCAGCATTAAATCTTGAGCATAATATTTTTAGGCTTATGCCCCTTAGAAAAGAATAAACAAATAGATACAGAACTGCAGTATAAAAATCTTGACCACAGCACAGCTGCAAAGAGACCTTTGGTAATTAAGAGTTCGAACTAAGTCAAATGTCATGGGTTCGATCCCCGGTCGAGTCATGCCTATTAACGCAAATTATCTCTATTGATCAATATCTTTTGAACAGAAATGAACAATGACTAGAAGTTCCTTGTAGAATAGAAATTGCAAAGAGTCGATCTGAAATTTCTTATAAAAAGCAGGGCTTAATCTGAACTTACTCGAAACTTTTATTAAACGCCCAGGATTTGTGTCATTAAACTCATTTCTCATATTTATCTCCTCGTCTGTGACCACGGCACGTGCCAAACGCCGCCAATGACACTCGATACGCGACGCTAACTGACTCGTGAACTGTGCGTTTTCATTGAACTAAAAAAACGTCACTTCGACACTGGTAGAGTTTCTGTCATTAGCACCCTCGTTTGGCACGTTTATCGCCTCGTATTACTCGACGGCACGTGCCGAGGCTGGAAGAGATTGCCTAAAACCCGTAATCTGAATGAACTCGAAAGCTCCGATTCAGGACTCAGGATGTCGTAAAATTCCATCACATCAGCTTTCCACAAAAAGGCTAACGGCTTTCTTCAAAGCCAACGCTAAGACCTTTAGAAATCTGCTGGAATTTAAAGAGCAAATGCTCTGTTGAGCATATAGAATTTCACAAAAACAACTAGACAAAGGATGTTCGAGTTTGCCACGCGCCGCCACGCACAAAAAACCACGTATTGTTCTCCACCATTGTCATGATAATACAATGTAAGCAGCTTGAATTACACTGTGTATTCACCGGACTAAAAGATCCTGACACACGAGCACTATTCTGACAGATTTCAGTACTAAAGATTAGGAATGCCCTGGCAACCGGAGGGTTTATGATATTCCAACACATTCCTTTTGATTTTGCAACAACACTTTGTGAAGACAGACCTGTAGCCTGTGACTTTAAGGGTTTGAAGGGGTGAAATCAGTCAAAGGGTTCTTAAGGTCTTAGGGTCTTTCGGTCCAGCTAATACATTTTACCAGCTTGGATAGCTTCGAATATTAAACCGTTTTGGCGCATGCTTATGTAGTTCACGGCTGAGGGAATCGACCAATCAGAGGGCAGAATAAGCCATCCCATCGGGGCGTGCAAAGTGTCAATTAAAAACTCGCACGCGCCCGTATTTGCAGTATAGCGTTATTTCAATTGGAAGCAAAGGCCGAGTATCCGTTTGCTCACGATTCGTCGCAAGTGTCTCGACCGCTGCTCACTTGAACAAGGCACAGGCATGGAACCTATAGACGATCTCAGCCTCGGCATACCGCTTTCCGAAATCTCCGAGTGGACAGAGTTTGACGATATCCTCGACCTGGGGTCTGCAGGCACCTCTCCGCTGTCGTCTCCGAGCCACTACTCCAGCGGATCTCATTGTAGTAGCCCATTCAGCACTGGAAGCTCGGGCTGCTCGCTAGACTCGCCAGACCCGCTGGTGATTGACCAGCAGTTGTTTGGCACACTCAAAACCGAACCGGTGCAGAAGGCAGGCTCAGACTCGAAGAAGAAGACAGGCAAGTCGCGGAGGAGTCGCAAAAGCACGCAGAGAAGTGGGGAGACCAAGCACAAGAGGAACGAGCGGGAGAGACGAAGGGTGAAGAAGCTCAGTGACGCTTTCGTGAGTTTGAGGGACTCCGTGCCGAGTTGTATCGGCGATAAGAAGCTATCGAAGCTAGAGACTCTGAACTACGCCCTATACTACATGCACAACCTGTCAGCTATGTTATACGAGGACGACTATCGAAAGAGGTCGGTACAAACCAACCAGTGGCTATCGGCCATGAATCAGACGCAAGACAAGCCCTCGCCAACTACAACACAGGTAAGATTCCTATCTATTTACATTTCTGATCACTTTATTTCCTCATGTGCATTTCAAAGTTGCTAGAAATCCAGTCAATAGTTCAGTTTAGAGACTCGACCCTCTCCAAAATTGAATTTGGTTCAAGAGTCGCCTGGAGCTGAAAACGTGTTCCTTCTTGAAACGTACAGTGGCGGTTTCTGAAGCTGAGAGCCGCGTTAGAAGGGGGTTTATGCACAACCCTGAATCATTTGCATCAACTGACCTATTTGAATCAGGTATTATGGTGTTAATATTAGAATATATCTGTTCTACGAAATTAGTATAAAACGCTAAATGTCAGACCTACATTCCAGAGCATGTGCTCTCCAAATATCATCCGCGTTGACTTTCTAGAAGATTCTCTCGCGTCTCTAGCAAACGACCCGTGCCCATTTAGAGAAATGTCTAAAATGTTTATGAACCTATGATTAAATGACGTTAGCAAGGTTTTCAATGTCCGAATTGTATTTAGACGCATTAAGATGCTAATTAAACACCCGGTGTGTGTTCTATTGTATAAGCGGAAAATCCCCTAGTAAAGAAACGTCTTTAGTTCAGTTCAATTGCTTTTTGTACAAAGTTGTTCACTGCAAGTTTGACACATTTTCTATGAGGATCGTAGTCCTGAGGTTGCTTGTGCCCTAATCCCCTAAACTGGCCAAAAGTTATTAGGAAAGAGAGAGAAATGACTATGTATACAAAAACTTGCTGATAACAAATTCATTTGGTTATTTCATCGTTTTGTTTTTCATTACATCGATTTGAATCACTTATTAAGTCTGGCAGGGATTACTGGTAAACTGTTCGAGTCCTTTGATTTCTAAATCGAGCCTCTTCTCCAACACTTTTTATAAGGAACTCAATTCAGATTTAGTTAGGCGTTTCTTCTTGTCAACGCTATCACGTGTTGCTTGTTTTGCGTGGGCGCGGCCATCTTGGATTTGTATTGGGATATCTTATACATACATCATAGCTTGCTGAATGAATTTCAAAGCTTGTGTGTATTTATGGAGCAGAAGCAGATTTTTTTATATGCCCAGTTGAAAACTTGCTGATCCTGCTTTATCTCGTTTCTCGAGATTATGTTGTTGATTTGACTCGCAAAGTATGATTTGTTATGACCTTGTTGGTAACGTGTGCGAAGCATTCAAGATGGTGCCTAGTAATATCATCATCAACGTTGGGGGATATCCATCAGAAATGTGAAGTATATTCAGTAATTCTTCATATCGTTTTCTTGGTACTCTCCAAATTTACTAATTTACTCCACACCTTCAACGTTACTAGTTATATCCCCCCACATTACTTTAAGATATCCCACCGCAATACTGAACATACTCCAAATTCTGAACACCCTCCACATTACTAAAAGGATATCCTTCCGCATAACTGAACACACTCCACAATAATACAAAATATCCCTCCACTTTACTGCAAGATTTCCTTCCGCATAACTAAACGCACTCCACAATAATACAAGATATCCCTCCACTTTACTGCAAGATATCCATCCGCATAACTAAACACACTCCACAATAATACAAGATATCCCTCCGCTTTTCTTCAAGATATCCATCCACATAACTAAACACACTCCACAATAATACAAAATATCCCTCCACTTTTCTTCAAGATATCCATCCACATAACTAAACACACTCCACAATAATACAAAATATCCATCCACTTTACTGCAAGATATCCATCCACATAACTTAACACACTCTACAATAATACAAAATATCCATCCACTTTTCTTCAAGATATCCATCCACATAACTAAACACACTCCACAATAATACAAAATATCCCTCCACTTTACTGCAAGATATCCATCCACATAACTTAACACACTCCACAATAATACAAGATATCCCTCCACTCTACTGCAAGATATCCATCCACATAACTAAACACACTCCACAATAATACAAGATATCCCTCCACTTTACTGCAAGATATCCATCCACATAACTAAACACACTCCACAATAATACAAGATATCCCTCCACTCTACTGCAAGATATCCATCCACATAACTAAACACACTCCAAAATAATACAAGATATCCCTCCACTTTTCTGCAAGATATCCATCCACATAACTAAACACACTCCACAATAATACAAGATATCCCTCCACTCTACTGCAAGATATCCATCCACATAACTAAACACACTCCACAATAATACAAGATATCCCTCCACTTTTCTGCAAGATATCCATCCACATAACTAAACACACTCCACAATAATACAAGATATCCCTCCACTCTACTGCAAGATATCCATCCACATAACTAAACACACTCCACAATAATACAAGATATCCCTCCACTCTACTGCAAGATATCCATCCACATAACTAAACACACTCCACAATAATACAAGATATCCCTCCACTCTACTGCAAGATATCCATCCACATAACTAAACACACTCCAAAATAATACAAGATATCCCTCCACTTTACAGCAAGATATCCATCCACATAACTAAACACACTCCACAATAATACAAGATATCACTCCACTTTACTGCAAGATATCCATCCACATAACTAAACACACTCCACAATAATACAAGATATCCCTCCACTTTTCTGCAAGATATCTATCCACATAACATAACTAAACACACTCCACAATAATATGAGATATCCCTCCACCTCACTGATGAATTCCCTCCACGTTACTGCACACCGTTCACATTAATGCGCTCGTATTATTTAGAGTGTGTATGTAACCCATATGCTCTCATGGCGAGACCCAGCGTACTGTTTCTCACTATGCACGTTAATAAGGTTTTATTACAAGTACACGTCGAGTGCACATATCAATAACGTTGTGATAGAATCTGTTCTTGCAAATGTTGCTCTCATCAGAAAGCGTGTAGTCTGTCAGTATGGTGTGGAGATTGGCTAAGCCATACACGTGGGTACTCATCCCTGATTAATACTACTAAATGTTGATCCTACCAGAAATCAGCTTGCCTGTCAGTGTGGTAACGTCACTCGGTTATTCCTGTCACTTTGGTGGCTGAAGAAATCGGTTTCGCCTGTCACGTAAAGGCTCATCTATGCTTGGTCACTGAAGACATTGGCTGAGCTTACCATGTGGGGTGCCCATCTCCCATTCAAGTCGCTCATCTGGTAACGGAGCTTGTCAGTTGTCACTGTGTGGTAACGTCACTCGGTTATGACTGACACATTAGGGCTCATCTGTGCTTGGTGTTACCATCACATGTAGCTTTACAACAAAGCGTGCAAGCTATAAATGGAAGATCGAAGTATTGATGATTTGGAGTAATTGGTTCTTATAAAAAAGTGTGTTGCCTGATTGTATGTTGGTATAACATGGGTTGACCCAGCGTTTAGGGACTCATTCATTTCTATTCTGCTTGCTGCTAGCTTCTGGCTAACTTGTTCTTCAATGAAAACAACATGGGAGTCAAAAATTTCAACGAGAAAGATGTATACTGTAGCTGTTCGTTTTGGGTAGTGTTCTAAAAAAAGGATAGGTTTAGTAAATAATATGGCTTCAGTTAAACCCGGATAAACCGGACACGTGCACTCGCGTTCAAACACGGTAAGAAGCTCTCTTATTCTAGATATCAGATTGAGCCGTACATCTCGAATTTCTCTACGAAAACTACAGGAAGGCTGAGATTAAACAAGATCTTTGATCAAATACAGCATATTTGCTTACTACGCCTAAGCACATTTGCTAGTTTGACTGTGCTTTTGTCTTCATCAATGGAAATTCCTCAACGTTCAAATATTTCATCTTGCGACATCTCATCCTAACGTGGTGGCTACTTGACTGCGGTATACACTTTTTCAATCGGCAACTGGACTCTAGGTCCAGCTCTCTGAGTTACTGAAAATGTTTCTGAAATTGATTGATCTACTCTTTTCTACGCCCAAACTCTGTTTAATTGCACGTTGCTGTTGAGGAAGCTTAAGTTAAGAAATCTAAGAGAGTCAAGCCTTCAACAAATACCTTTTTTGCAGATAGAAATACCCTTATCTTGTTGCTAACTGACCTTGGGCCTATTTCAAATGAAGTGTATGCACATCTTACTTAGCACTTTATCCCAGGCCTACTTTTTCGGCTATGAGCTTTATTCTTTGCAGCGCAGGGGTGAATCCAGGAAATGTATTGACTCGGCTAAGCTACTGTGGGTAGCCTCTCAGTTTATTGTTTCTGAGAGACCCAGGGTATGACAGAGCAAGATTGTACAGTTTTATGATGGATAGTATACATGAAATCTGGATACATGATGTACACTCTTTTTTTCTATAAGAACAATTTCATCAGAACGCGAGCCTAAAATTCTACCAAATGTTAAGAACAAGCTAAGAACAAGCTGCAGCTGATCATTTTTGCTCAATATATGAATTATCAGAAATAACCATGAGACTGAAAGATAAAGAAGACAAGCAAATTTTCAGCCCACTTGTATGTCAGATGGGCCAGAAAAGTGGCAATTTGCAACAAGTAACACAAATTTACTGGTTCATATAAAAAAAGAGTGTATATGAAAAGGTATACCATCACGAAATAAGACTTAAATCATCATTAGATTACAAAATTCTACAGACTCGATCTCATTTTTGACAGGAACTGGCTCCAAGCCTTTTTCAGCCATGAACAACTGAGGCTTTAAGCTGTGAGCAACGCTTTCGTCAGTCAATAGCACGTAATTCAATAAGGACTGGATTGAGGCTATCCAATCTTTAAGCATTAATTATAAAGTAATTCCTTCCCGTAACTACTTCTTGATTCCCCTTAATTCAACAAAGGCTTTTCAGGTTCAGAACAGGTTGAGGTTAAGCATTCACGTTTTCAGTCATGACGAACCAGTGAATGAGAAACCAAAAACTTGGTGCATGACAGGGCTGTAACTAGACGGGGTCTGTTGAGGCTGGTCCTTCCTTTAGAATAAAAGTCTATTTTCATATAGTGCCTGCACACTCTTATGGTAGCATTATCTAGAAAGGCCTTAATGTGCTAAAAACTTTTATGATATGTTTCTTTTTTGGGATAAGAATAAAGCAATTCTTCACATGTATCTTTGCTATTTGGCTTATCCAAATCTTTTTAATATCATCTAGTGTCTACATGTAGAAAAGTGAATACTGAATGTGGCTTCCCCCTTTCCCCATAGCTTCTAGCCTCACTTCTGGCTACGTGTCTGGAGCATAAGTTATCATGCTGCTTTATCATGTGGCTAGAAACATCAAGCAGCCCATACCATACAGTTCGCCCTGTTTCAACACAACAACATTTCTTGCCCCAATAGGTTTTCTTGCATGAAGGGGCGTCATTTCATGATCTCTCATCGTTTCCATCATGTTGCTAGAAATATCAAGCAACCAACACCATATAGTTAGCCTTGTTTCAACATTGCAACAACATTTCTTGCCCCAATAGGTTTTCTAGCATGAAGGGGTGTCATGTGCATCTGTTATGACCTCTCTCTTCGCTTCCATCATGTCACTTGAAACCTGGATGAAATTCAAATCGTCTGATTGAGCTCACACAGAGTGAGCTTAGCCTATAAGAAGATCGCCTTCAGCCCGATGAAAATCACTAAACCTTTTATTCTATCCTCTACTGGACTTTGATTTGCTCTGAAGCAACTCGATGACTATTAATGAATCCAAATCCAATGTCTTCTCCCCAATTCAGCCAACCGCTTGAATATTCTTCACAGCAACCTCCAACCGCCTCTAATGCAGATAACATCTCAGATCAGTCTTTCGGACACCTTTGAGTCGAATGTTGTTTCGGCTACGAGCTTCTTAAACCTATAAACCCAGATTTCATAATCATCATCATCTTATAAGAGCCCCTCTAAAAATAGAGAGTTGTAAAGGAATCGTACGCTTCATATCATGCGGTCACAAGATATCTATTCCACGAAGTTTTTGTATATTATTTTCCCTTTGACTTTTGAAGTTCTTATCAGAGAATTTACTTGGAATGTAGTTTTTGTTATAATCTTTTCAATCAACTATCCAGGCTAATAATAAGAGTCGTAAGATACAGTATCGCTGATGTGAAACTGATCGATAGAGACTTACTACACGAGTTTCAGATTCTCGAATTGAGTTGAATTACTGTGATTGCTTCAAACTGATTGATACTCAATCTAGTAAAAAGTGTTTTGATTGGATTGAATTGCTGAGATGGCAGAGCAAAACAACAGGGAATCAATGAAGTAAGCCTAAAGCAACAGTACTAGAATTGCATATACACTCGGGGGCTTGATAGAACTGAACTTACAAGAGCCAACTGCTAAGCTCAGCTAAGCTTTTAACAGTCAGCAGCTAAAAAGGACTGGGACTGGTATGGTTAGCATAAATTATGACATCATTCTGCTAAGGTTGTTTCAGAACTTTCAGCATGATTTTCAAACAGTTTTCAACCACTTTACTGTTTTCCACTCTACTACTTTCCAACTAAATCTACCACCATAGAGTTATTGCTCTGGTATAAAGGAGTTTATAATGAATAATCCTAGTTTCCTTTAGATTTGAACATTCTGTTTTCCTGTAACTGATATCAAAGTCATAATGAAGGTTTTGTTGTACAGACTGGGCTATTATGGGTACTTAATAAAAAGTGTGTAGCTACTCATCCCCCAACTGAATCTTGAGCTGAAAAGCGAAGGGCACACACCTTTATCGTACCAGGCCTATTCTGGGATCCTTATAAAAAGTGTACAGCAACCCATTTCTCAATTGAATCTCGAGCTGAAGAGTGAAGGGCATGGGACTCCTTATAAAAAAGCGTGTAGATACCCATTCCTCTACTAAATCTCAAGCTATAGAGTGAAGGGAGTGGGGCTCCTTATAAAAAAGCGTGTAGGTACCCATCCCTTGACTAAAGCTCGAGCTGAAGAGTGAAGGGCGTGGGGCTCCTTATAAAAAAGCGTGTAGCTACCCATTTTCTCAACTAAATCTCGAGCTGAAAGCGAAGGGCGTGCTCGCACACTTACCGTAGGCCAGACGAAACATGATAGGATAATGAGCCGCTGAAGCGTGCCAATACGACTTCAGGGTTCACAGAGCCGATTCATTGTCAGCCCGGGAGTCAAATCCTCATTCAAAGGCTCGCATTCCTCGGCTTCAAAACATGACGCGTGCGCTGAGCAGTTTTTAATTTTCCTCGAATTATTCATTCAGCATTTTATCGCAGGGATTACGTTATTCTCTGCTTGAATTGAAAACTGTAATTCCCAATATTCCGACCCACGAGCTCTGCTTCGATGTTTACTCCTTTGCACAGATACAGCATTTTGAGTTGTTTGGATATTTTTAGTCATGAAGCTTTACAAGTCGAGGGACGTATCGCACAGGGGTTTTTGGGAATATGGGAACTAATTCATATACGGGTAAGGGAACAGGAACTATTTGGCGTAGATTTGGGGGAAAGGAAATATTTCACTCACATTTTCAAAAGAACACATTCTGAAATTAACGAAAAAGTAATTTGATCAAATAATGATTAAGGGGAGAAGGAGAATCAGGACCCATTCTGTACGACCCCAAAAGTTGTCCATAGTTTGCTTAAAGTTTGCTTGTTTGCAACAAAAACAACAACATTTGAACCATTAACAACAACAGCAACACAAACAACAACAGCAACGTTAATTTTTCTAAAAATAGCAACAACAACAGTGGATTCCAGAATGGCAGTAGCAGTTTACACATAATTATGGTATACCCATACGTAAATGTTTTTATATACATGCACTATACCCAGACGCAACTGACATTTTTTGTTGAACAATATATTTCTATGAAGATCTTTCCTCCCTTTCGTGAGTATGAACGAGGTGCGTGCTTTCGTGCTTGCGTGCAGAATCCCAAACAGCTGGTTTTCTTAGAATAAAAGTCTCAAATAGTTTTCTTTATCCACATAAATAGATAAGATGACTTGATTTGACTAGAAAAACCAAAAAGTAATATGTCTGCTCATTCTTTTCCATGCTAATGGCTAATTCCTGAATACCACATGAAAACAAATAATTTGCGAGCAGCTTTGCATATTTATGGAATGCAACTACCGTGCAACCTTAATTATGATACTGAACTCCCAGGGTAGAAGGAACATGGAATATTGGTGTTGAATGATGATGATGATGATGATTTTGTTGCTGTTGTTGTTGTTGGTGGATATAAGACTTGCTCTGTGATTCCTTGTTTCCCTGCGTTCTCTGATTAGTTGACGTCACTCCGGCAATAAGAGTGACCAGAGTGCGCACAGGGACACGAGGACTGGTGGAGCAAGTCTATAGGTCTATAGAGATGATAGTGATGCTTATTATTATCATCATGCTTGGTGTTGTTGTTGATGTTATGGAGGTGATAGTGATGACGTTATGACGAAAGACTCTATGGTAAACTTAAAGATGATTTGCTTTTATGTCGTTGGCCAGTCATGAGTATGGCGTTTGAACTTGATTTTATGTACTCTTCTTCTTTCATTCATGCTGCAAAGATGGAAAGTTTGGTTGAACAAAATATCCTTCACCCTCTTGAACCCTGTTAGCCCCCACTGACACCACTTATCACTGGAAGTTTCTTGAATAAACATTCAATTTATTCCGTCCATATAAAGCTCAACCTCCATTGAATACGACAACCTTCATCGCCTTTTGACCCCCTGTTGACCTTAGCTGACCCCACTTATTACAGACGCTGCTTGACTAAACATCATTTTATCTAGTCCAAATAAAGCTACTTTGAATCCAATACCCCTGACCCCTTTTCCCCTTTGTTAACCTTAGCTGACCTCACTTATCACAGGCACCTATTGATTAAACATCAAAGTGAAAGCAAAGCAGCCTTCTATAGAAATTGTTGCATTAGGAAATTTAGGCCATCGAGGCAAAAGATCTCCAGGTCCTGTATTTGTAGTCTTTTTGTGTTTTGCTCGATAAATTGCAGGCCTGTGCCATCACCCCTGTGTACCACCTATTCTGCTGGGAAAATACTGCAGTCTGTAGTGCAAGTCCAGTGCGCGCGCCTTCCTGCTCACCTTCGGAACATGACACGCCACCATGCGTATGTTTGCTTTGACCTACGTAAATTCTTTATGCTGGCCTTCGTCTGCCTGCTCCCTTTCATCTACGCAGATAAGGAGATTTAATTTGAAATGAAATTAAGATAAATTTGCTTTCGATACAATATCATGTCCAGATTGATGTTGTTTTTTAACTTTGTGGTTCTGTGTTAGTGTGTTTTGGCTCGGGCGAGAGAAAGGGAGTGCGGGCGGTGTTGTCATTGTGCGGTTTCCTTTCTCCGTTGGACAGCCCATTTAGAAAACTGATGGAGTTTGGATAGCGGTCCCAAATCATGTTTATCTGTCCTTTCACGATTGAGAAAGGACCGGAATATGTTATTATTGCCGTTTGATCCCATTCCCTTCATCAATCATCCAAATGAACCGTTTATTTACAATTTACCATTCCGAATCGTTATTCCGTCCGGTCTGCTGATTGAATTGCATTTTTGCTTTTGTGTACCTAATTGAATTGCATTATGCTCCCTGTTCGCATTTGCTTTCAGCAATTATCTGAAGCATTTCATTTACCATGTCCGATTCCGAAACGTAGTCTTGCCCGGTCTATCAATTGAATTGCATTTTTGAATTTGTTTTATTGATAATCTAATTGCATTTTTGCTTTTGATTTCACTGGTTTTGTATCGCCAAAGTGCAGTGCACACCTAGTTAAGGCCCATTTCCATTGAGAAGAGGATGCATGATGCTCCCAAAGAATCAAACAACCTCCACAGTTGTAAACATTCTCCAGAGAACTGAACATCCTTCACAGTACTGCACAAACGTTCCCTAGTAAAGTAACACCAGACCCACTATCAAGCATTAGTCAGTTTATTCCCTGGATTCACCCCAGCTAGTTTCTAAACCTATTGTATTTGCATGCACATTTTCAAGTAAATATTTCTTTTTTAGGCCAGTCTACCAACCCAAAACTACGTCGTGGATCAGACATACCAAGCACCAATCTTGGTACTTCCCGCGGTAAACGCAGAACACATGCAGCATGGCTGGCTCAATTTCGTCAACGCTCTGGCTGTTCCTATCCAATCAACGTCATAGCTGAACAACCCAAATATGGGCAGAAGAATTCTCAGAGATCACGTGTTAAACATGGCAGCCCTTCAGCCGATCTTACTGGTGGATGAGATAACAACCGCATTCCTCTAACCTGGAGAAAGGACTTTCAGCCATGGGAACTGAATTCAGTTCTGGCTACTGTAGTCATGCTTTCTTGGCCTTAGGCCTTGTATAGTTGAGTTGAATACCCAGTCGTAGCAGCATGGAGTGCCTTGGTAAGGCTCTAGCCTTAAAACGAGGCTGAATACCCGAATGAACCTTAGATAGCCTAATTCTTAGAATAGCGTATGCAGTCACTCCCTTCTTCGCAAACAACAAGTGTCCATTGGCCTATGTAAAAACCAATGTAATAATATGAATTCAATGCTATTACCTATATCGTTGTTCAGCTCAGTATAGCGAAAACCTTTACATAAACCCTCAATCTAATGTCAATCTTTTTGACCCCCCTCCCCTGCTAGCTAAACCCTCTATTAACAGTAGACATGGCCTAGCCACCTTCATACTTAGAAGTCCTAGTAAAGCGTACTTTTGGGAGAGTGAAGGTGTAACATTGATATTAATGGTCTACTTTTGTTTGCGCAGTAGAGATACAATTTTGTGAATTTTGTAAATAAAAGATCTATTTTTATACCTAGCGTCTTTTTGAAAAATATATATTTTTGCTGATTCTACGATTTATATTTGTTTTTCAGATTTCTGAATACCTTTTTTTAATTTCAAATGTATTTTTATAGTAAGGTTTATTTTGATATGAAGTAGTCATTTCACACCGATACGTGGCTGCGCCTCGTTTTGATTCAAGAAACGCCTAACCCCAACTATTAATAGTGCTAGGAATGCTTCAGCCTCCTATTTCAGATTTAGTAGCTTCGTATCCAAAGGTAGTGCGACTTGCAACAATCTTATGGGCAGGGCAATAGCTATAAAAATCGGATTTCAAGCCTAACCGAGGTGACTTCAATGGTTTCCTAGACTTTCGAGAATGGACATCCAGAATCCAAGATGGGACCATGAAAATTTTGCAAAATGTCAAGAGAAGCCTATTTTTATCTTGCATTAGACTTTAAATTTACAAAAATGAGTTGAACGAATCTAGTTTTGAAAATTTATTCTTGAGCAAAGGTTTGGAATGACTACGTAAATTTTTATGAATCTAATTGATTTTTTATGTGGCATTAATTTTGAAATGTTGGGTAATTTGTGTAGAATGTAAGTTTGTATTTTAACGAATCAATCTGTACAATGAAAAATAAAGAAGCGAAGCGAACGATTCAGTATTTGTTATTCTCTCTTTCTCAAATTACGGCTAGTGAACTTTGAGCTGAATATATCTGATTGCTGGGAGTACTGGGGGGGGGGAATTCCATATTTTTCAGACTCTAATTCTCGGATGAACTCTACAGTATGTATTTGCCATAACATTGAACAAGAAAGTGCCAACACTAACCCGTCCCTGCAGCGTAGACCTGTGTGTGAGTTTTCCTGTAATTTGCATAATGTTCAACCGAATAGTCAAAGTTTAATGTTTTAGCATCTGTGATAAAATGGGCCTTTCTTCTAAAAAGCATGCGCAACGAACTAAATTAGATGTTGAATTCCTCCCCTGTGCAAAATCGCATCTGTTGGGGGTGAAAATATGGAAACGATGGGCTAGATTCACGACAGCAAAAATGTAAAACGAGGCTTGGTAATCTCTAGGAAAAGCACGTTTGTTTACACTCTTTTTTTATAAGAACAATTTATAAGGATACCAGCCTCAAATTTGGCCAAAACTTAAGAACAAGCTAAGAACAAACCGAGGCTGACCTTTTTTGGCTAGATATGAAAATTTTATGAAATAACCATAAGACTGAGAAATAATTACAAAACAAGCAGATTGGCAGCACACAGATAATGTCAGATGGTCAAGAGAGTTGAACTTTGCAACAACAAACACTTGGTTCTTATGAAAAAAGGGTGTACATATTCTTGTTTTGGTCACGTATTTCTTCGCGCGAAAATACTTTTAAAAAATTGCATTTTTCCGTTTTTGCTTTCCAAAATCCAGCCTATCGTCTCCATTCTTTCGTCCGCCTACAGTGAAACTCTTTCTGCAGCAAAATACTCATTTCTGACAGGGGAAGTTAGTCTGCAGCTCAAAGTCACGTGAATCACTGTTTGCCATTAGTTCACAGGCCCGTAGGAAGCATTTCTCGATTGGGGGGGGGGGCTATTGGGGAGAAACAACAGAATTAAAAGTTTTTTGCCATATCAAATATCTTACTTGGGAGAATTATTGGGGGGACTAAAGCCCCCCCCCCCCCCCGCTTCCTACGGGCCTGGTTCATGAAAGGTAAAACAAAACATTGTAATTCGGCACTGGATATTGCAGTAATTAGGCCTAACTCAGTATCTCAGACCATTCGAGATTTAGACGCCTAGGGTCTCATCAATTGGCGTAGGAGGTAGGGGGGCTAGGTTTCTGTCAGCCTCCCTAACTTTGAAAGTTGCTTTGAAAAAGAGGCCTGCTAGGGTAAAAAGCTTAGTAAACAAAGGGCATTTTGTCGAGCAGCCCTTCCGAATTTTCGGAGCGCTTACGCCTATGGGTGTCCCAGGGATTGGTATTGGAAGCAAACACTGCAGTTTTGTCTTTTCTAGTGATAAATGTGCAGAGTTGTGTATAAATCAAAGAAAATGGGTGTGGTCAAATTTGTTAGTTTCACCCTTCCCAATCAATATCATGCTACGTGTCCCTGGAATGACTTGAAGGCTGTCGTTTAAGAATCGAATAGAAACAAATAGAAAGGAGTATAGACGGGCAGAAAACGAGTAGGGTACGGGTAGTAGTTGCTAAAAGGGTCTAATCTCTAGGCCCTCCCCAATTAGTGGATCCATACCTAATGCCAACCTTCTTGTTTCCTGCTCATTGATCGTTTCCTGCTCGTTTCTACTCGTTTTCTATCCGTTTGTACTCGTTTCTAGTCGTTTCATGGGTAAGTAAATATAGTAAATGCGTGTAACAATTATTTCGTAGTAGCAGAAAGAAAACGTTTAACTCCTTTTATTCATAAACCAAGAATGTAACACAAGAGGTCAAAAAACTTAGGGAATATTTTGCACGAGGTTAAAACTAAGATACTTAAATCTAAAGATAAACCATAGTTTCTTAACAAAAATGAGTTAACTAATTTCAATGCCTTCAACTTGTTATTCTAATGCAAAACACGATCTATTTCCCATTACAATTACATTCATTTGATTATTACATTCAAACATATTTCATTCGCTCATATCTGCCTGCCCGTGCAATCGTACCATTTCCTCAAAGCCACATTTCGTCCCGATTTTCTAAGCTTGTTACAAAAACAGATTTACTATGATTGATTGCCTTACTTTAATTAGCTTTACTTTGTGGCCTATAAATTCATTTACTTTTCAAAACTCCACATCTTTAATTGCCTTTTTTCTTTACAATGATGTACATTGGCTTTTGTTATCCACGCTTTCGCTGTTTCGACGCGAAATTCTTTCAATTCTTTCTCAATCTCACCACTATGGATTTGCTGGTCCTTGAAAAGCTCCACGTGGATAGCATACTCGAATAAAGTCAGTCTATGTACTTGGCTATATGTTTGTTTCAAAGAGTTGCCAGAGGCATTTTGGTGGCGATTTTAGTAAATAGGTTAGATCATGAATAGGGCCTGGTAGGGCCGAATCTTGAAGATCTTGTAGAATGATTAAAAGTGCGCGAAAGGAATAACGAGTGATATCTTTGTGATTCCTATCTTTTATTAAGAAACGATTTTATAAACATCCGGGGTCTGGGACCAAGCTTCTTTGTAGGCCCACAATTTGACCGAATCTGACGTTTTCTGTACTGTATTTTGCCTTTTTTTCTTCTTGCTGTGCTCTTTTCGTCCCGTCTGAATTAATTAAGCGCGAAGCCTGAGGCCGTAGCCCCCTGAGCCCCCTTAAACCACCACTGGGCTCTTCTGATGGTTTCCCTCTCTTTCAAAGTTTGAAGGTGTAATTTTAGCGCGACCTTACACGAAATATTTTGATGATAAAAAACATTATGAGAATCTACACTACACAAATAAGACCGTGCTGAAAAACAGGGGCGAATCCATGATATGAAGTACTAGATAGAAGGGATGATAAAAAACACTTCTGTAAATGTAATGTTAACTTCAAAGAAAGCCTGAAGCAGCTAAAGAGCAGGGGAAGGCTCAGGATGTGGTCTAATGAATCTTAGTTGCCTACAATTGTGGACCAAATCTCATGGAAGTACTTTCAGGGGCGGATCCAGCATTGTGGTTTGGAGGGGGCCATTTAGAAAAAAGAATTAATGTCCCCCGAGAACATTTTTCGGCGCCACGCCCTTCAAACTAGCTTAGAGCGCTGGCAACGCCCTTTTGGTTAACCAATTAGCCCCTCAACTTCTTGGTGGAAATGATGCCCCTGAGTCAGGATGGTTTGATTTTACATTTTCCACTTGGTAAACCCCCTATTAGTTCATGATAACCATTACCGTATCCTAACAATCTGACTGGTTGTGGGTTCAAGCCAACCATCAGACCAGTAAATTTAGAGAAGGAAATTAGCCAGCTCACTTTAGTTCCAAGTGAAAAGGCAAAAAGAAGTAGGAGGTGTGAGTGGTCACATCGAGAGGTAGGAATATAGAGTCGCAAAGCTCGATGAGACTAACTACTCATAGGGCTCCTCTTGCTACAACAACTTCAACAACAATTTCAACTGTAAGGTTATCGGCCAAATTCAAAGCGGCATGGATGGGTGGTGAATCAGGCCTAAGTGATAAACTATTTGTGCAGTGACATATGGAAAATTTACAGCATGAGATTAGTGATAGGTTAAAACAATATCAGAAGCATGAAAATCATACAACAAAAGAAACTATCAATCGAAACTAATTGTTAGACCATAGAACTAGAAGGATGTGAAGGAAACTGAGCAATTTTTTGATGCTCCGCTTTAGGACCTTTAATAAAGGGATCTTTAATAGAGGCTAACAGCATCAGGTTTAACTGGGAAATAGGATTGGACTTCTTGGGATTGAGATTTGTGAATCGAAAGGTAAATTGGGATTGAGATCGTTTAACACGTCCATTTTGGAATTAGCAATCTCCTTCATAGGGATTGTGATTTTTGATTAATTAATTGGCTAGGCATTGGAATCAGTACCCCCCTTAACCCCTCCCCCCACTAGATCTATGCTATGGTACCTGCCACATACCTCGTGGAACCCTTCTAAATGCGCAGTTAAAAAACGTCCTTGAAATAAGGCCTGCAGAGAATTGTTGGACCTATGTTCTACTAAAATTGAATCTAGCACAAAAGCTGTCTGCTGTCTGTTAACTGAGACACCTTTGTTTGATAAGCACAATAACCCTGAAGACAAAATTGAAACAGGAAAACTTTGTAGCGAATTAAGTTCGTGTTTTGCTGTACACGCGCAAAAGCACGTACACAATATATGCTTTTTTCATTAAGAAAGACAAATCCTCCTTTTCATTCACGCACTGTGGTTAATCCTGTAATGCAACTGCAGTGCAGGCGACGTGTAATGCAGCAGAGAGGATTAGGGTTAGGCAGCTTGCAGAAGGGTACTGTTCGGGGACTGTTCATTTAATGAAGCAAATCCTATTACAAGGATTTCATCTTCAATAGGATACCGTTAATAGTTTGTTGTTTTGTTTGTTAAATTGGATTCAGTCATTTTATTCTAATGGGATTGAGTGATGAAGTGAAAGTGCTAAGATCTGGGCTGTTGGAATCAAATTAGTTTTGCTCAGTGAATTTTGCTCAAGACCGTTTGCGAGAAGGAGGCAATATCTAGCATCCAGGGCAGCCTCGTAGCTGTGTTAGTGGTCTCTATCCAATGCTTGCTTCATGTGCCAATTGGTCACTGCTAGTGCTAAGATCTGGGCTGTTAAAATCATAGATGGATTTGCTCAAGACTGTTTGTGAGCAGGAGGCAATATCTTGCATCCAGGGCAGCCTCGTAGCTGTGTTAGTGGTCTCTATCCAATGCTTGCTTCATGTGCCACATGGTCACTGCTAGTGCTAAGATCTGGACTGTTCGAATCATCGATGGTTTTGCTCAAGACCGTTTGCGAGAAGGAGGCAATAAGTAGTATCCATAGCAGCCTCGTAGCTGTGTTAGCGGTCTCTATCCAATGTTTGTCTCATATGCCAGCCTTAGTTCGTGATTGTGCGGTATGAAAACCAGTTAGGCCTGCATGCGTTGTACAAGCACTGTGCCGTACATCAAATTTTCTCGCACAAGCACGCAAAGACACCCCTATTCAATTTAGATGTCATGCCAGAAGAAACGTCCGATATGGCACGGAGCTGGCTAAACTTGCACTACGAATTCTCGTTTCCCTGTGTGCTTTCCGCTCGAAGTGACGTCAGCATATCAGAGAACGCAGGGACTCAAGGACTCGTGGAGAAAGTCTAGGGGTTCGTACGATGTCTGTGGTAAGCTTTACCACTCCCGAGGAGGAGAAAAAGGACCTGGATCAGACTCGCTCATACCCAGGGAGGGGGGGGGGGGGGCACTCAAGCACTTATCTGATAGGGATGCTCGTCTTAGAATAATTTTCAACCAAGTAAGATTGTGCCTGAACTGAAACTCACAAAAATACACCTAAAAGTCACCTAAAATATTTCAAAATTCAAACCCGAAAAATGAATTTTCCAAGATGCACACTTCTAAAAATACCCAGGTAAGCTGGTAATCTATAAGACAAAGAAGAATCGCAAAAATTTCGCATAACCCAGAAAAACAGCTCGAAACTTCAAACCAAGAAAAATAGGACGAGCATCCCTCTCAAAATTTTAATGAGCACTCCCCCCGGGTGCTCATACTTCAGTTCAGAAAGGAATGTAGCAGGCGTAACCCCGACCTCTACCAGCCATTGAAAACAAAAACGCCTCCCGTAGTGAGAATCAGTTGATTAGCTAAAAACAAGAATCGCGAAAGAGCATTTATTAGCATATGCGAAAACAAATCTCATAAAAATGTAGCTGTGAATTAAACATATCCCCGAAAGTATTTTCATAATTTGATTTTCTAGCCAAAAACACAAGAGAGCTAAATGAAAAACCAAGATTAGTCAGTCGATCTGGTTTGTAAAAGTGGGATCCAGACATTTCAACTTGGATTCCGATAATTTCCAATCAAACCAGAGCAGGTTTAGCATTCACAACTGATTAGACTCGACGTGGGACTAACTTAATTAGGCCTTGATTAGGCCCAATAATTCTTTCGACACGTGTAGGCACATGACCGGCTGAATGTGATTAGCTGAACTTTAAATCAGCTGAACGATATACTTAATGTACGTTGCAGCCTACTACAGTATATATTTTGGTTTGGATATTTCTAATATCACCGTGGGTTAGAGTTAGAGCTAGGAGATGGTCCTAAGAGAAAGATTGTCAAAAAATAGGTATCTTATTCATATTGTTTAAGCCAGCAATCTTGTAAAGCATGATAACAGTGCTCACTGACAAAAATGATGATAGGAATTTACATCAAGTCTTGTGACTGATTTGATAGTAGAGCAGAACGAGAAAAGAAAACAATGCAAATTTACATCAAGTCTTGTGACTGATTTGTTAGTAGAGCAGAACGAGATGGTACACTATCAAAAGAAAACAATGCAAATTTACATCAAGTCTTGTGACTGATTTGATAGTAGAGCTGAACGAGATGGTACACTATCAAAAGAAAACAATGCAAATTTATATCAAGTCTTGTGACTGATTTGTTAGTAGAGCAGAACGAGATGGTACACTATCAAAAGAAAACAATGCAAATTTATATCAAGTCTTGTGACTGATTTGATAGTAGAGCTGAACGAGATGGTACACTATCAAAAGAAAACAATGCAAATTTATATCAAGTCTTGTGACTAATTTGTTAGTAGAGCTGAACGAGATGGTATACTATCAAAAGAAAACAATGCAAATTCATATCAAGTCTTGTGACTGATTTCATAGTAGAGCAGAACGAGATGGTACACTATCAAAAGAAAACAATGCAAATTTACATCAAGTCTTGTGACTGATTTGATAGTAGAGCAGAACGAGATGGTACACTATCAAAAGAAAACAATGCAAATTTATATCAAGTCTTGTGACTGATTTGATAGTAGAGCAGAACGAGATGGTACACTATCAAAAGAAAACAATGCAAATTTACATCAAGTCTTGTGACTGATTTGATAGTAGAGCAGAACGAGATGGTACACTATCAAAAGAAAAAAACGCAAATTTATATCAAGTCTTGTGACTGATTTGATAGTAGAGCAGAACGAGATGGTACACAATCAAAAGAAAACAATGCAAATTTATATCAAGTCTTGTGACTGATTTGATAGTAGAGCAGAACGAGATGGTACACTATCAAAAGAAAACAATGCAAATTTTCAACAAGTCTTGTGACTGATTTGATAGTAGAGCAGAACGAGATGGTACACTATCAAAAGAAAACAATGCAAATTTACATCAAGTCATGTGACTGATTTGATAGTAGAGCAGAACGAGATGGTACACTATCAAAAGAAAACAATGCAAATTTATATCAAGTCTTGTGACTGATTTGATAGTAGAGCAGAACGAGATGGTACACTATCAAAAGAAAACAATGCAAATTTATATCAAGTCTTGTGACTGATTTGATAGTAGAGCAGAACGAGATGGTACACTATCAAAAGAAAACAATGCAAATTTACATCAAGTCTTGTGACTGATTTGATAGTAGAGCAGAACGAGATGGTACACTATCAAAAGAAAACAATGCAAATTTATATCAAGTCTTGTGACTGATTTGATAGTAGAGCAGAACGGGATGGTACACTATCAAAAGAAAACAATGCAAATTTACATCAAGTCATATGACTGATTTGATAGTAGAGCAGAACGAGATGGTACACTATCAAAAGAAAACAATGCAAATTTACATCAAGTCTTGTGACTGATTTGATAGTAGAGCAGAACGAGATGGTACACTATCAAAAGAAAACAATGGAAAATTACATCACGTCATATGACTAATTTGCTAGCAGAGCAGAACGAGATGGTACACTATCAAAAGAAAACAATGCAAATTTATATCAAGTCTTGTGACTAATTTGATAGTAGAGCAGAACGAGATGGTACACTATCAAAAGAAAACAATGCAAATTTATATCAAGTCTTGTGACTGATTTGATAGTAGAGCAGAACGAGAAAAGAAAACAATGCAAATTTACATCAAGTCTTGTGACTGATTTGTTAGTAGAGCAGAACGAGATGGTACACTATCAAAAGAAAACAATGCAAATTTATATCAAGTCTTGTGACTGATTTGATAGTAGAGCAGAATGAGATGGTACACTATCAAAAGAAAACAATGCAAATTTATATCAAGTCTTGTGACTAATTTGTTAGTAGAGCAGAACGAGATGGTACACTATCAAAAGAAAACAATGCAAATTTATATCAAGTCTTGTGACTGATTTGATAGTAGAGCAGAACGAGATGGTACACTATCAAAAGAAAACAATGCAAATTTATATCAAGTCTTGTGACTGATTTGATAGTAGAGCAGAACGAGATGGTACACTATCAAAAGAAAACAATGCAAATTTATATCAAGTCTTGTGACTGATTTGATAGTAGAGCAGAACGAGATGGTACACTATCAAAAGAAAACAATGCAAATTTATATCAAGTCTTGTGACTGATTTCATAGTAGAGCAGAACGAGATGGTACACTATCAAAAGAAAACAATGCAAATTTACATCAAGTCTTGTGACTGATTTGATAGTAGAGCAGAACGAGATGGTTCACTATCAAAAGAAAACAATGCAAAATTACATCAAGTCTTGTGACTGATTTGATAGTAGAGCAGAACGAGATGGTACACTATCAAAAGAAAACAATGCAAATTTATATCAAGTCTTGTGACTAATTTGTTAGTAGAGCAGAACGAGATGGTACACTATCAAAAGAAAACAATGCAAATTTACATCAAGTCTTGTGACTGATTTGATAGTAGAGCAGAACGAGATGGTTCACTATCAAAAGAAAACAATGCAAAATTACATCAAGTCTTGTGACTGATTTGATAGTAGAGCAGAACGAGATGGTACACTATCAAAAGAAAACAATGCAAATTTATATCAAGTCTTGTGACTGATTTGATAGTAGAGCAGAACGAGATGGTACACTATCAGAAGAAAACAATGCAAATTTACATCAAGTCTTGTGACTGATTTGATAGTAGAGCAGAACGAGATGGTACACTATCAAAAGAAAACAATGCAAATTTAAATCAAGTCTTGTGACTGATTTGTTAGTAGAGCAGAACGAGATGGTACACTATCAAAAGAAAACAATGCAAATTTATATCAAGTCTTGTGACTAATTTGATAGTAGAGCAGAACGAGATGGTACACTATCAAAAGAAAACAATGCAAATTTATATCAAGTCTTGTGACTGATTTGATAGTAGAGCAGAACGAGAAAAGAAAACAATGCAAATTTACATCAAGTCTTGTGACTGATTTGATAGTAGAGCAGAACGAGATGGTTCACTATCAAAAGAAAACAATGCAAAATTACATCAAGTCTTGTGACTGATTTGATAGTAGAGCAGAACGAGATGGTACACTATCAAAAGAAAACAATGCAAATTTATATCAAGTCTTGTGACTAATTTGTTAGTAGAGCAGAACGAGATGGTACACTATCAAAAGGAAACAATGCAAATTTACATCAAGTCTTGTGACTGATTTGATAGTAGAGCAGAACGAGATGGTTCACTATCAAAAGAAAACAATGCAAAATTACATCAAGTCTTGTGACTGATTTGATAGTAGAGCAGAACGAGATGGTACACTATCAAAAGAAAACAATGCAAATTTATATCAAGTCTTGTGACTGATTTGATAGTAGAGCAGAACGAGATGGTACACTATCAAAAGAAAACAATGCAAATTTATATCAAGTCTTGTGACTGATTTCATAGTAGAGCAGAACGAGATGGTACACTATCAAAAGAAAACAATGCAAATTTATATCAAGTCTTGTGACTGATTTGATAGTAGAGCAGAACGAGATGGTACACTATCAAAAGAAAACAATGCAAATTTACATCAAGTCTTGTGACTGATTTGATAGTAGAGCAGAACGAGATGGTTCACTATCAAAAGAAAACAATGCAAAATTACATCAAGTCTTGTGACTGATTTGATAGTAGAGTAAAACGAGATGGTACACTATCAAAAGAAAACAATGCAAATTTTTATCAAGTCTTGTGACTAATTTGTTAGTAGAGCAGAACGAGATGGTACACTATCAAAAGAAAACAATGCAAATTTACATCAAGTCTTGTGACTGATTTGATAGTAGAGCAGAACGAGATGGTTCACTATCAAAAGAAAACAATGCAAAATTACATCAAGTCTTGTGACTGATTTGATAGTAGAGCAGAACGAGATGGTACACTATCAAAAGAAAACAATGCAAATTTATATCAAGTCTTGTGACTGATTTGATAGTAGAGCAGAACGAGATGGTACACTATCAGAAGAAAACAATGCAAATTTACATCAAGTCTTGTGACTGATTTGATAGTAGAGCAGAACGAGATGGTACACTATCAAAAGAAAACAATGCAAATTTAAATCAAGTCTTGTGACTGATTTGTTAGTAGAGCAGAACGAGATGGTACACTATCAAAAGAAAACAATGCAAATTTAAATCAAGTCTTGTGACTGATTTGATAGTAGAGCAGAACGAGATGGTACACTATCAAAAGAAAACAATGCAAATTTACATCAAGTCTTGTGACTGATTTTATAGTAGAGCAGAACGAGATGGTACACTATCAAAAGAAAACAATGCAAATTTATATCATGTCTTGTGACTGATTTGATAGTAGAGCAGAACGAGATGGTACACTATCAAAAGAAAACAATGCAAATTTATATCAAGTCTTGTGACTAATTTGATAGTAGAGCAGAACGAGATGGTACACTATCAAAAGAAAACAATGCAAATTTGTATCAAGTCTTGTGACTGATTTCATAGTAGAGCAGAACGAGATGGTACACTATCAAAAGAAAACAATGCAAATTTACATCAAGTCATGTGACTGATTTGATAGTAGAGCAGAACGAGATGGTACACTATCAAAAGAAAACAATGCAAATTTATATCAAGTCTTGTGACTGATTTCATAGTAGAGCAGAACGAGATGGTACACTATCAAAAGAAAACAATGCAAATTTATATCAAGTCTTGTGACTGATTTCATAGTAGAGCAGAACGAGATGGTACACTATCAAAAGAAAACAATGCAAATTTACATCAAGTCTTGTGACTGATTTGATAGTAGAGCAGAACGAGATGGTACACTATCAAAAGAAAACAATGCAAATTTATATCAAGTCTTGTGACTGATTTCATAGTAGAGCAGAACGAGATGGTACACTATCAAAAGAAAACAATGCAAATTTATATCAAGTCTTGTGACTGATTTCATAGTAGAGCAGAACGAGATGGTACACTATCAAAAGAAAACAATGCAAATTTACATCAAGTCTTGTGACTGATTTGATAGTAGAGCAGAACGAGATGGTTCACTATCAAAAGAAAACAATGCAAAATTACATCAAGTCTTGTGACTGATTTGATAGTAGAGCAGAACGAGATGGTACACTATCAAAAGAAAACAATGCAAATTTATATCAAGTCTTGTGACTAATTTGTTAGTAGAGCAGAACGAGATGGTACACTATCAAAAGAAAACAATGCAAATTTACATCAAGTCTTGTGACTGATTTGATAGTAGAGCAGAACGAGATGGTTCACTATCAAAAGAAAACAATGCAAATTTATATCAAGTCTTGTGACTGATTTCATAGTAGAGCAGAACGAGATGGTACACTATCAAAAGAAAACAATGCAAATTTATATCAAGTCTTGTGACTGATTTCATAGTAGAGCAGAACGAGATGGTACACTATCAAAAGAAAACAATGCAAATTTACATCAAGTCTTGTGACTGATTTGATAGTAGAGCAGAACGAGATGGTTCACTATCAAAAGAAAACAATGCAAAATTACATCAAGTCTTGTGACTGATTTGATAGTAGAGCAGAACGAGATGGTACACTATCAAAAGAAAACAATGCAAATTTTTATCAAGTCTTGTGACTAATTTGTTAGTAGAGCAGAACGAGATGGTACACTATCAAAAGAAAACAATGCAAATTTACATCAAGTCTTGTGACTGATTTGATAGTAGAGCAGAACGAGATGGTTCACTATCAAAAGAAAACAATGCAAAATTACATCAAGTCTTGTGACTGATTTGATAGTAGAGCAGAACGAGATGGTACACTATCAAAAGAAAACAATGCAAATTTATATCAAGTCTTGTGACTGATTTGATAGTAGAGCAGAACGAGATGGTACACTATCAGAAGAAAACAATGCAAATTTACATCAAGTCTTGTGACTGATTTGATAGTAGAGCAGAACGAGATGGTACACTATCAAAAGAAAACAATGCAAATTTAAATCAAGTCTTGTGACTGATTTGTTAGTAGAGCAGAACGAGATGGTACACTATCAAAAGAAAACAATGCAAATTTAAATCAAGTCTTGTGACTGATTTGATAGTAGAGCAGAACGAGATGGTACACTATCAAAAGAAAACAATGCAAATTTACATCAAGTCTTGTGACTGATTTTATAGTAGAGCAGAACGAGATGGTACACTATCAAAAGAAAACAATGCAAATTTATATCATGTCTTGTGACTGATTTGATAGTAGAGCAGAACGAGATGGTACACTATCAAAAGAAAACAATGCAAATTTACATCAAGTCATGTGACTGATTTGATAGTAGAGCAGAACGAGATGGTACACTATCAAAAGAAAACAATGCAAATTTACATCAAGTCTTGTGACTGATTTGATAGTAGAGCAGAACGAGATGGTACACTATCAAAAGAAAACAATGGAAAATTACATCACGTCATATGACTAATTTGCTAGCAGAGCAGAAAGAGATGGTACACTATCAAAAGAAAACAATGCAAATTTATATCAAGTCTTGTGACTAATTTGATAGTAGAGCAGAAAGAGATGGTACACTATCAAAAGAAAACAATGCAAATTTACATCAAGTCTTGTGACTGATTTGATAGTAGAGCAGAACGAGATGGTACACTATCAAAAGAAAACAATGCAAATTTACATCAAGTCTTGTGACTGATTTGATAGTAGAGCAGAACGAGATGGTACACTATCAAAAGAAAACAATGCAAATTTACATCAATTCATGTGACTGATTTGATAGTAGAGCAGAACGAGATGGTACACTATCAAAAGAAAACAATGCAAATTTACATCAAGTCTTGTGACTGATTAGATAGTAGAGCAGAACGAGATGGTACACTATCAAAAGAAAACAATGCAAATTTATATCAAGTCTTGTGACTGATTTGATACTAGAGCAGAACGAGATGGTACACTATCAAAAGAAAACAATGCAAATTTACATCAAGTCTTGTGACTGATTTGATAGTAGAGCAGAACGAGATGGTACACTATCAAAAGAAAACAATAGGAATTTATATCAAGTCTTGGGAGTGATTTGATAGTAGAGCAGAACGAGATGGTACACTATCAAAAGAAAACAATGCAAATTTACATCAAGTCATGTGACTGATTTGATAGTAGAGCAGAACGAGATGGTACACTATCAAAAGAAAACAATGCAAATTTACATCAAGTCTTGTGACTGATTTGATAGTAGAGCAGAACGAGATGGTACACTATCAAAAGAAAACAATGGAAAATTATATCACGTCATATGACTAATTTGCTAGCAGAGCAGAACGAGATGGTACACTATCAAAAGAAAACAATGCAAATTTATATCAAGTCTTGTGACTAATTTGATAGTAGAGCAGAACGAGATGGTACACTATCAAAAGAAAACAATGCAAATTTACATCAAGTCTTGTGACTGATTTGATAGTAGAGCAGAACGAGATGGTACACTATCAAAAGAAAACAATGCAAATTTACATCAAGTCATGTGACTGATTTGATAGTAGAGCAGAACGAGATGGTACACTATCAAAAGAAAACAATGCAAATTTACATCAAGTCTTGTGACTGATTTGATAGTAGAGCAGAACGAGATGGTACACTATCAAAAGAAAACAATGCAAATTTATATCAAGTCTTGTGACTGATTTGATAGTAGAGCAGAACGAGATGGTACACTATCAAAAGAAAACAATAGGAATTTATATCAAGTCTTGGGAGTGATTTCCTGACAAAATATAAAACAAAAAACTCTCTTGATTTTCAGACAACCTCAATCTCATCAGCATTGTTTATACACTGCAGAAATGTGTTCACTGCTTGGTATACAAAATTTAAGCATTCCCAGCCAGGGTCCTTTTCAGCCCTGGGTCGATACTGGCTGAGAGAAGAGGTAGTACCTGCACACGTGCTATCAAACGAAAAATTGGTAAAAACGGTCGAGTGGTTCGATCACTCGGGTCTTTGCACACTTAAGTTCAATATGTATTGGGATACCTAGCAACAAAATGGCTGCCAAAACTGTAAACAGCTGCAAGCCATAGTTTTATTTTTGTAATTTACTGAAGTTTGACACAGTTGAAAAGGAAAATGTTATCAAAAATATCAAGAAATAGGTGTATGAATGTAATAATGTCACATTTGACCACAATATTTTCTTCTATTACTCTTTTTGAGAAGAAAATGCAGCAAAAAGAAAGGCTTGAAAAATGCCTAGAAAATTATGGGGGAAGACATTCTATTATGGTTCTATCAAGGCATGTTTCTTAGTTTCATATTCTTAGATTTTTTTCAGAGTCTAGAGGGTAGATTGAATTTTGAAATTGGTCTGCTTTAACCCATGTTTTAGTCACTCATAAAGAAACCAGAGGAACAAGTTTTTATCGCAGTTGCAGGCTTCAATGAAAAGCTCAGCAAAGTCTTCCTTAGTTTGAAGCAGAAAGAAATTTTTCCAAAATATCTCGAATACGAGATGAGCTTTGGGAGAAAAATTACAGCATTTATACAGAAGAAATACCTACCTTTTTGAATTTTATGTTACCAACAATGCATGTCATGTACCATCATTGATTTGTGCAAGACCATTTTTATTTTTGTAATGTATTGAGACACTTCATTATAACTTCATCCTTGCCAGCACTTTATCAACAGCAAAGGTTATATTTCAAACAAGTTTCTTTAGTGAAATGTGAAATGTTCGTTCGTTTCACTTTCAAAATCAAAATATTCAACTTCTTAGGAGTATATCCAGCCATAATTCTATGAAATTACTCAAAGATCTTCACCAGTTAATTATCAACTTTTGAGTGAATTTTTGTTTGTATCATCAACATTTTAGTCTCTCACTGTGTTCTCTTTACCTGGCCTAAACACTTTTAAAACCGTTCAAATCTACGAAGTTTGGATTTCAAACTATGGCATGAGCAAGTGTTTTCAATTCGGCGCCAAAACCCTCCTTACGCATCACAGAAATAGCTTGCAAATCGCAAATGAAAATTTGGGCCTAAGTGGATTGTCAAGGAAGAGACGCCATTTTGTTGCAAGGTGTCCCAATACATATTGAACCTAAGTGTAATACGGTAATGGGTTCAAACCCATATTCAATCATGTTACATAGTGGATTTGGGCTCTCAACCCTATTGAAGTGTCACTTTATAATGACTATCGTCATCATCTATAGAGCTGGAAATATTTCTTAGCACAAGCCCTAGTCTACGAAGAATAATTCACCAGCTCAGCTCTCTGTCATTCCAGTTAAAGAGAAAAAGAAATGACGAGGGTGGTCACATGGACATGAAGAACCAAGTTTGCACTTTTCGAATAGTCTACGTAATCAGCAGCCCTTTGTGCTTTTGCACACTAACCAATACACGGTTTTTTTATAAAGAACCTAGCTCAGGGCCTAGTTCTTTAAGTTCCTTATTTTGAGACCTCTTTTGACCACTTTGTAGTTCTAAATGTTCCTTAGTAGTCCCTTAATTCTAAGTGTTTACTTAGTAGAGAGGAATAAGTATCGACGCAAGAAAAGCATTAAAATTCAACATTTTGCCATAAACTCGTGATAAGATAACATGAAACATATTAATAACACAAAGAAGCTTAGGCTAGGCCTATAAAACTTAAAAGTTAGTTACATTACATATTTACATAGTCATTAGAGAAGTTGATATCTACACCGAATGAATATATACAAAATTATAAAGTTCCTTAGTGATTTGACCTTTAGTAGTAAAAGTTCCTTACGTTATTCGGCCTTCGACATGTAGGTTCCTTATAAAAGGTTCTTTACAAAAGAAAAGCGTGTACCTCACGGAGATCTTAAGTGTGTTTGCCTATAGAGTATCAACTAAATAATTTACTAGGGTGATCCCTTTTTTAGGGAGCATCGCCGAAAGGGCTATTTATCGTTTTTTGTGAAATTTTTATGAATCAAATTCCCAGTTCTTGCAATGAATGACAAAAATGTGTAAGAAATGCAGTTCTTAGGAGGGCTACTTCATAAAAAGTGATAGGGGGAGGGATTACAAATGTTTTGCCTTTGGGAAAAGATGCTCAGTATACCTTTTGGTACGATTATTTTATGTAAGATTAGTATGTTTATTGAGTAGTTCCTGATAAGATCTGGTAAGTAAGTCCTAAGCTGTGCGTTTTTCTTGGAACATATTGTTATAAAACAAGTTCTTATGCACAGAACAATGGATCTTTAGTAAATTAGCAAAAGTTGTTTTATTTGTGGCTTGGATCTAAAAAAACCAATCTCCCACCTATTGTTTGGTAGTTTCAGTTTTCAGTTTCAGTTTTCATTCATTTATCAATTAATCCTAAATACAATCTACAATTAATTACACACAACATTAATATTCAAGACAAACTACATTTAATTTAACATTGATTATGAGATACACAAAAAAGACAAAAACATATTACAAGATTGTATTTAAGATTAATTGACTAAGGAGGAACTCTCTAAATAGATAAACTAATCGAGAGAGAGTCCCCCCATTAAAACAAAGAAAACGAAATGAATCTTATTTAAAAATACAACCAACCAGATCCAGAAGTATATCAAGTAGAGAGCAATTGTGACTTTCCGTAAATCTTTGAGCTTAATGAGTAAAAATATCAAAGTAAATATGATCGATAAAGAAGGTCTTGAGATTGGTATCCAATACTCTGTACCAGTAAGTATATTTTGGGGTAAAGTTTGGAGAATTTTTAGTATATTATTTGTTTTTTCAAATAGAAGCTGTGTTTGACCCCCTTTTAGAGACAGTTCAGGAAAACTAAATTCACTTCAATTTCGTGAATGATTGAGCTGAATGGATTAAAGCTTTGGGATTTAATTTACCCATGAGCCTTTGCAAACGGTCTTTTTCGCTCTCCTTGGTGCCTAGGCCAGTGCAAGCAAATCACACTCGCTTTTCATCTGTAGATAAACTCAATATGCTGTCGAGACTGTCGCTGTTGGCCAAAAATGGTAAGGGCACAGTTTTGTAAGATATATTGTTTTGCTTGTGTTGGTGTTTCCTCGGCGTTCGGGTTTTGTTATTTTCTCCACAACCCTGACTGAGAGGAGGGTAAATGTGGCAAGTCCACAAAACACAAATGATGGAAGCGAAAAATCCTTACGCTACAGATTTATGCAAAGTATTTCGCTATTTTACGCCAAGGACTTCCCTTTATTAAAAAGAGTACCGAAAATAGACAATGATACCCCAACCAAGGTCTATGGGAGGAATAGATATGCTGGCGTAAAAATTGAAGAGTATGATGGTAGTACCTTACACACCACAAATCTGAAAGATACCTCAATTTGATTGTAAGATGATAGAGAATATTTGATGATGATGGTGAAGGTTGCGGAGGATAACCTGCCGACCCGCCAACGATCAAACTGATGACGGTGAAACCAGGATTTAGAGCACCATAAAAGACATGTGAAGCATTGGAATTGATTCAAGCTACCAAAATAATCCATATTCACTCCTCTCATCTATGATTTTTTACCTGGTAGCAGATTGAGAGGCCCGAGTCACAGAAATTAATTCTGAATTTTTGGTTATGCCAAGTTATGTAAATCCTGTAGAAAAAGCAAGTGATTTTCTTGTAAGCACAGCCACTTAAAAACAGCAATGCTAGATAACGAGGCAGTAAGCTGTTATTCAGAGAGCTATGCAAAACAGAACCCCCACTAGGGTTTGGTCAGGGTTGGGTTTAGGGTTGGGCTTAGGTTAGGGGGTTGGGGTTAGGTTAGGGGATTGGGTTTAGGGCTGAGGTTAGGATTAGAGTGGTTATTCAATAATATCAACAGGTAAAAGAAGGTGAACAAAACATTCTGTTCAAAGTATGGTCTGGTTTTTTATGCTAGATATTCTAACCCTGGAGCTTTACCCCTACTATAACCTTTGCCCCAAACTGCAACCCTTAACTCCAACTGTAACCCTAATCCCTAGAGCAATATCTTTATAGAAATATAATTTTCACTTTTACCAGTTGATATCAATCATCTGCCTTTTATAGTTAGGGTTGAGGTAAAGGCTAAGGTTGGATTAAAGATGCCAATCAGCCAATGTTGATGAAGCACCATTCTCAAAAGAGTTTATTTTTGCTGATTACTAGCTGGTTACTGCTTATAACTGCTGACTCAGAGGCAGCACAAACCGGTTGTTAAGGTAACCCCTGAAAAGTGCTCAATCCAGAGAATTATTTAGAGATTATCAAGAGATTGGTTACCTATGTCTAAATTCTCTGCACCACAACTGTGCTGACTATCAGTGATGCTATTTCAGGTGCATTGGAATTGTGCCCTGTGCACTTAGCGGCTTATTGAAGAATTAACAATGGTTTAAAAAGTTTTCAAAAGTTGCAAATGTCCTCAAGTCTCTGTAATGATCAAACACTAATTAGAATTTTTATGTTTTAGGGAGAAATGGTCATTATGTGGCCAGGTGAGTAAAGAATGGCTTTTTCCAAACATTATTTACTTTGACCCTACCTAGACTCGCTCATGATAATTTATATTTTGATTATATCCTGAATCAAAAAGAATGTACATGAATACAAACATAATTTAGCTGAAGTTATAGTCAAAATATATATTAATGAATTGAACTTTGATTGGAACTTCTTCAGTCTAGTAAGGTGTTTTTCTCCGCATAACCACATAACCATTGGTCACTGAAAGTCAGAAGAAAATGATTTTTCTCACAGGAAACTTTCAAGAAAATTTGAAGTTGTTAATCTATTTCACATGAAGACACTGAATTTTGAAGAAATTAGATTCTTTTTTAAATGGATACCCAATCTTTGATCAACTTCACCAATATATTTACAATCTCTGCAGTAAATTTTGCACACATTATCTCATATTGCTCCCATTTGATTAAAATATTGACAATAAATTGGAATCTTCAATTTATTGTTACTAATATGCTACTCAGGAATCAGGAGGTCTCAGGAATATTGCTTCGTTCATATATAACACAGATTTCCTCTCTTCCCATGTCAACAGCAAGATAGGCAATGCTTGTTGGTTCATAGTTTTTTTCAGCCCTATTCAAAAGCATTCATTTTACCTTTTCAACTAGATTTGAAGATTATTATGACATGAAATTTCTTTCAAAATCTTCATTCACAGAAAGAAATACAATAAAATAACAACCTAGAAAAATTGTACTAAATCTTGTTTTTTCATTTCAAGGACTTTACCAAGATTAGTAACAACAACTGCCAAAGCAAGCAATCCAGGTTTGTGCCCTATTATTTTCTAGAATTGATAGATGATAGATATATTGATACATTATAGATGTATTGTCCATGCTGCCAACAACAGTGCATATGATTCTTGCACAAGTTGGAGCCCCTAGAACTAAACACCTGGCCCTCTACAAGAGCACATAAATACTCTGAACAAGGGTCCCCGTGACTAAGGACAAATACCAGCCATAATAACCAATCTTCCCAGCCAACTCTCTCTCCTCAAGTTATTTGACATAAAACACTTACTAAAAAAGAAAATAGGTATACGATTGGTTATGTAAAAAGTTTATTTACATAACTCAAGTTGAGTGCGAATTCCGTGTAGGTATGAAGGTCTTGCAACTTTGCATGCCTCTTAAAATTTCCTGATACAGATATGTTGATCAACTGAACAAACCCAAACAAAATTTGTAGGCCAATTTCCCTGCTAGCAGTGGTTGATCAGTCCATGGATTTTTCTGCAGATAAAGCCATGATTTTTGCTATGGAGCAAAGTTTTATGGCTGGAAGCCCTTCCTGATACCAAGCCTTTTAGTTCCCTCTTACAACACACAGGGATGCCATGGATGAATTTTAACCCCCGACCACACGGAAGTTTTTTTGATCAGCATAAATTCTGACACTTCTGTCAGTCAACCTATCTTGCTTCTAAAACCTTAATAGACAAAAATTGCTAAAATTACTTTAGGAGAAGTTTTTCCTGATAAAGTACTGTAACCATTTCATTTTCTAGATGCTGCTGTTGACGTTCCAGAACCAAAATCAGTTTGGGAGATGTACAAGGACAAAGCAGGCCTCTCAGGTATCATTTCCTCATATTTGGTTCTACTTCATAGAAAATATTATTATGCCTGCGTGCAAGTGTTGAAGTGCATAATTTAAGTGTCAACTTACTTAGATCACCTATTCAGTAGGCCCTTTGAATTTTCTGCATAAGTCAATACGTAACAAAGATAGTGAGCATATTTGCCTATCAGCTATCAACTCAACTAAGTTACTGAATTACCAATTGAAACTGAAATGAGCACAGTTGATGCTTACAAAAATTGTTTTTTCCAAACATTCTGAATCTCTTTGATCTTTTGACTGATCGATGGGAATGGCCCAATGGCTAGATCCCTCGACCCTTAGGCAAAGGCTCCTGGGTTCAAAACCACCTTCCTACCTGTCTAGGAGAGAATTTGTCAGCTCTCTGTAATTCCATACAAAAAGGCAAAAGGATTCACAAGGTGTGGTCACATCAAGAGAAAAGACCAGGGTCACTGGCTCAAAAAGTGTCACTGGCACATACATTAATCCTTTACAAAGATAGTAAGCTTATTTGCCGATCAACTACTAACACAACTAGTTGTGGAATGCAGTCATGTTACCTATTCTACCTGTGTCTCCTTTCTTGTTTTTCATTGATATTGCTCTGTACCTTCGTAAATCGAGCACTACAATGCTGTTATAGACAACACAATGCTGTAGAGATAACTCATGTATATTTCAAAGGCCTCTTTGGCATGCCTTAATTCATATTTGGTTCTGCTACTTCCCTTCCCTTTTTCGGTTGCAGAGAGAAGAACCCTTTAAGTATATCCAATTTAGAGTTGGTCTGACTAAGATTATTCTGCCTAAAGAAATTGTCATTGTTCCACCATGAAATTATTACCTATTATTTGATGATGTAAATGCTGTACTAAAAATACCAAATAACCAAGAACAAGCATGTACAAGTGCAATAACCCAAGAATAAACTGGAAACAGGCTGAACAACCCCCGAAAAAGTCAAACATATGAATGTAAACAGTCCCCTTGTTCTGGTTGGTTCTGGGGTTGTTCAGCCTGTTCCTAGCTTGTTCTTGGAATGTTCCACTTATTTTTTAGACTTTTTGGCTTGATCCCCTTGTTGCTAGTTTTTAGTCTTTTAGTAACGATGTTGATGATAATTTAAGTGTCTATGATGTATATTTGGAATCTTTTCAGCACCAACCGTTTTTGGAGTTGGCCTAACTGGATATCTCCTGTCAAAAGAAATTTTGATTATCCATGAAGAGGTAAGTTTATAGCATATTAAAAAAATTTGGTTACAATATGAGTAAAGTTTTTAAAACAATAAATATATACTATAAAGTTATGGAATATTTTTTGGGAATACTGTAATCTCTGCTTAAAAATTATAGATACATACAATTTATATTCTGTCCATTTTCCCTGCCAGCAACAGGTTGTCGGTAGCGGTACATGGATTTGTCTCCATGCAAAATTATTGATATAAAAATTATGTGGTTATCAGAAAATATTGGGACACAAAAATTATAGGACTGTAAAATTTTTGATGGCTCAATATTTGGATGGTTCAACTTTTCTGTCCAAAAATAAAACTAGCTGGAAATTTAATTTGCTCTTAATGAATTTTGAAGCTCTTACCAACCCAAGCCTTTTTTCTAACAGAAAGAATGATTGGGAAATAAGCTTTTCGCCTAACACTGTTACAAAATTTTCAATTGTGTAGCGTTCTCATTGTTTTTTTCATTTGTGTTAAGCTTTATTTTCATTTCTGAGGTGTTACAGCGGCATTTCCCAATCCAATATCCAAATTCTTCACCTTTCCTCACTTTTTCTGCACTTGTTAACTTCTCTTTGTTTTCTCAGCCCAACCTTTGTTTTATTTTTAGATTAACCTTTATTGTATTAAGTAGGTCCTTGTTTAGGTTTATCTCATTGTAACCCTGTTCTTTGTAAATTAGGTTTTTTAAGTAAGTCCCCAAATCATTGTAAGAACAGTTACTGATGAAGATTTTATCGAAACGTTTAAGACAAGCATGGTTTATTTTTGAATTTATCTATTAGAATTTTATAAACTTAGTTAGGCTCTCGTATTATTACTGTTAAAAATGTTATACCCAGAAGCGGATCAAAATCAGATAATCAGTAAAGAGGTGAATGATAGGTATAATATGCAGAAACAACCAATCACTACCATTGGCAGTTCAGGGAGATGAACAATTAATTACTGAAAAGTTTTAGTGGGAAAATGAATTCCTTCTGTCTACCAAAAAAGTAGCCATGGTTTTGATATGGACAGACTCCAATGAGTGGAAGACGAAAAGCTTATTACGTTTTGTTATGCTTTTTGACTTTTTCCTGCTACAATCCCGGCAAAAGTAGTTGGAACACCCTTGTTTTTCTTAACAAATAACTACTTTTTTAGCTTTCATAGTATTTTTTTCCAATCAACCCCCTCAAAACAATGTTGTTTACAAAAGGAACTCTATCAGACTATAACAAACACTAGCTGAATGATATTTTGCTAGTTTTGTTATCAGAAACAACATTGTAAAGGAGGGAGGGAAGGGGACAATATGTATAAAACTGTAAATTCATGCAAGTGTTCCAAGACATTTGGCAGGAATTGTAGGTTGAGGTGCTCCAACAATCAAGAAATGGCAATTTACTCTAAATTTGCTTTTTTTTTCTTCAGACTCTACTAGCAGCTGTGATGGGAGGCACAATATTTTGGATGGTAAAGAAATTTGGAAAACAAGTCGCAGATATGCTGGATGAGGCTTCACAAGTAAGTTTGTAAAGAATTTTTGATTTTCTGTGTAAACACACGGTAGTTGGATCCTTCTTCTCGTCGCAATTTTTCATTTTATCTCCATTTGGCAAATCTTATCAAAATTTAAACATGTCATTCATATGGGCAGCATATGTCATGTGCAGGGATGGGCAAGTGGTTAGATCACTCAACCCTTGATCAAAGGGTTCTGGATGAAACCACCTCAAGACCTGTCACATTAGTGTATTTCCACCTCTCTGTAACTCCATGCCAAATGGCCATAGGAGTTAGGAGGTGTGGTCACATCAAGGAGAAGTAAGCTTTGCGCATCAACCAATACCTTATGATGATGGTAAGCATATTTGCTTATCAACAACTATCAACTATTCGTAAGACTGCAAAGTGCAGTTCAAAAAATCCTGTGGACCTGTTATTCTAAGCAAAATTTTGATAATAAGCTTTAGATTATAAAGCAAGTGCCATACTTCAGTCAAACCCTACCTTTAATTCAGTGTTTAAAAGATCCCTCCCCCGTAACCGCATTGACAGTGATTTTGTACATAACAACACTAGCAGATATATGTTAGGATCAAGCAGTATATTTGATTAGTACAGTACTTGAGGATAGCAAGAATTGTCGGAAACATACCTCTATAGTATCTTCTGAAACTCTGCAATTGATGCTGCTCGGGTATGGGCCCTCCAAATGTGCATGCTCGTTTCTTGTTAAACCTCTTGGCATCGAGCCATGCAACAAGCTATGATCAATATAAGAATACATTTTACTTCAGTTATAAGTGTCATACATAGTGGGAACTCGCTCACTATTAGTCCTTCCTTACTATGGATGGCAGGTAGGTGATTAGCTACTCTTGTTGTTTATAATCAATGAAGAAAAAACTCTGCATTTAGAACTCATTACAGTAGTCGTACGTCAGAAAGAGAATAAAACCTAACTCATTGCAATATCCAGAGATGGTTTGAAATCACAGGCCATCAAGAATACACCAAAAAATGTCCTACAGCAAGAACAGCCAACACCTGCCTCTTTGGTAAAAAACGCTAAAAAATGACCCCGTGATGGATCAACATTTACTCGATAACCCAAACAAAATGCGCTCAAAACTACAGTAAGAACTTTTTTGCATCATTGGCAGAGCAAGGTCAATACCTCACACCAAACATTTTTGAGTTTATCTACACCAATTACTGGATCATATATTGGGTGGACAGAGTTTGCTTGAGTGTTGATGCCTTAGTAGTTATTCTGTCACGCTATGTCTCGTGTTTTATGTTAGTTATATTACAAGATAACTTTTGATAAAATGCTGATATAGTCAATAAAATCATATTTTCTAGAACATTCTGGATACAATGAACGAAGGAAGGGTAGCAAGAATTGAATCATTGAAAGCAGCTATTGCAGAGGAGAAAGCTGTTGAACAAGTGTATAGCAGCAGAGATACCATCTATGATGTTCTTGAAGTAATTATTTTATTTTCCTTCTTATTTGAGTGAGTGAGTTTCTGTTTAACGTGCTAGCCTGACTAAGGTTGAGGCTCCTTTCCAAAATGACCACACTAGCATACATTGCATCACTACATTTAGTGCCAAGAGGTTCCAGTGTTTTAATTGAGTGAGTGAGTCTCTGTTGAATGTGCTAGCCTGATTAAGGCCTTGTTTCCCGCATGGCCACAGCAGTATGTCATGCATTGCATCACTGCATATTGTTGTATATCGTCCTATTGCTCAATTGCTCTTATTTGTTATTGAGTTTATGTTCACTGCATTTTCTAGCCTCTGCACTATTTGCAGCATCCTTAAATAAAGTTGTAAAAAATCATAATTAAGCTTGGTCGTGTAAGGTAAACATCTGGATGGTCGACCTTTGGGGTGTCAACTTAACAACTCACTCTACTGTTTTTTGAAAGGGATGTTGAGCTAGGGCCTAGGGGTCCCGTACCCCAGCTGGAAATAAGGCTGGCATGTTAAATGTAAAATTATTTATTTAAGCTCCGTAAGGATTAGATTCATTGTTTGTGTTAACCTGGGCCTAAAACTATTGTTTTTCTACATTTTACGCTGTTGACCAATAAGATACATTCATTTTCGTTGCTGTTGGGGTTTACTTTAAAGAAAATTGAAGAGTGCAATGCTAGCTGTTCAGAGAATCCCCTTCAGGTTTTTACACAAATAAAATGCATTTTTAAATTGTCATACTCTCTATGAAAAGATTGCCCCCTCATTTACAAATTTTGAAACTACCCATGTTCTATACCCTTGCATGATTTTTGTTCAGGCAAACAATGCGATGAATCTAGAAATAGAATACAGATCCAACTTGGTTAAAGTTCACGATGAAGTCAAAAAGAGACTGGTAAGTATAATCTTTAGTATTTGCTTGTTACCAGTATTTGATATCAAAAAAGTCTTTGATCAGTACAAAACTTCAACATACCATCTCGCACCTCTAATTTTAAAAGCAATCTATGTTGCGACTCTGAAATAGATCAACATTTGAACGAAAACCCAGAATGTGCTCAAGCCTACAGTGAGAATTGTCTTCGCATCATCAGCAAAGCAAGTGGATTTTACTTAGGAATTTGGAGTTGTCTACATAAAAACCAGTTATTCTCTGGTGTGTTGACAGATAGAGTTTCTTTTCGCCGTGGGACTCTTTAAGTAATCTGTTGGTTAGCTGTCTGTATCCCGAGTGATGATTAGCTTCCCTACAACAATTCCAATCATTCACCTATTTTCTGTTTAGCCTATTTCGATTCACGTCTGGGTATAATGATTTGTTAGGCTCTTGTTTCGTTCTCTTTCTGACGTATTACTCTGTTGAGTGTCAGACGAAAAGCTTAAGTATCCATGTTTTCGCTATGCTTCCATATTGTAATGCATGTTGATTATTGATGAAAGGGTATTGAATTTATGTTTGACTGTGTTGTTGTAGGATTATCAAATTGAGCTGCAACATCTGAAGACACAAATGGAGCAAGATCACATTGTAAATTGGGTGGAGGAAGCTGTCGTCAAAAGTATTACCCCTCAGCAGGTTGGTAGATTATTGAGCATCGTTTATTGTACAAAACTTTAAAGACATTGAATATTGGATGTTCTGTGGAAAGGGTACGAATAATAAGATCCATTCCGGAGGTAGTCATGATATTTTGCTCCTCCTGGTATCTTCTTGTAATGTATGGTAATTATGTCTGTCCATTATATCGTAAAATTCTATTTTGAATATAAGAACAAATGATAAGATTGATAGAATCCACAGACGAGCACTGTAGTTTAGTGTGATGACCATAATACACCCTTTGCTGGTCTACCAGTTACTAGTCTACTCGTATCACCCCCTAACAGGCTCGTATATTATTGAACACTCTTAAAAAATACCAAATACGCCAGGAAAAGGTAGACACGTTTGTGAAGCCACCATAATTCAAATATTCTCTGGAACATGCTAAAAGTAGTTTATAACGATGCTAAATACGCTTCTAAACTGGAAGACACGTTAACAAATAACAGTGGATTTGCTGAAAGTTTTCTTTCTTTTTTCAGGAAAAGGATGCGTTAGCACAGTGTATCAAGGACATCAACTCTTTGGCTGCAGCAAGAGCCTAAATTAATTGTTGATGAATCTCGAAACTCTATGAAATGTCTGCTTGTAATAGTATATGTAAAACGTTATTTTTAAGCGATTGTGTGTTGGATTTTATGTCGAATCGAAATTATTAATCGTGAAGAGCCTAATTACAGCTGTGTTTTCTTTGAGCCAGTCTGGACTATTCGCTGAATGTAATTCTCTGCAGAGAAATGACGATAATTTGAAAATATGCAATTTGCTTTTGAACGTTTCGATATCTTCATCAGACATTTTTTAGGTGTGATACTTTGTCCATTCTAATCCTTTTTGACGGCCTTTCGAGTTAAATTATTTCAAATTCTTCTTCATACAAATATTCTAATGAGAACCGAGTACATAAATTTTGTATAATGATACATCTACATCTACATATTAACCAGTAAGAAAGACCAATTAGGTATCACACTGATGGAGATCATCCCACATCCCATGCACTCCCATCGTCATAAAGCCAGTGAGAAGGTTGGAACTCTATGGGAAGTTGACGAGGGATGGGTATGCATGAGGAGTGAGAAGATCTCAGGAAAACGAAATAAATGAATAATGAATTACAGAAAAGTGTTTAAAAAAACATTTGCGCATCTGTGATCTTGCGCATGTGCGCATCTATGATACTGACAAACTAAATAATAATACGAGAGCCTAACTAACTAAGTTTATAAAATTCTAATAGATAAATTCAAAAATAAACCATGCTTGTCTTAAACGTTTCGATAAAATCTTCATCAGTAACTTAAGTTTAAGACAAGCATGGTTTATTTTTGAATTTAACTGACAAACTAAAGATACTGACAAAAAGGAAAGATTTGTTGAGAGATAGATGATATGTATGAGTGTGAAGAAGATTCTTAAATAGGGACTCCCTAACCAGTGAAGCGACATAAGCGAGGAGTTATTGTTATTGTTTTTTCTTCTTCCCAAAAAAACAAACATTTGCGCACGCGCTTTGACTAAAATTGACTCTCGCGCCATTTTGGAACTGCATATTATTTTGTCGGTTAGAAATAGTTCGTATGCACCGAAACAATTTAGCCTCGTGGTTAATCGGTTAATTGTTGGGGATTTTGTGGGTGATCATAGGGGTCGAGGTGAAGGTATGGGATAGGGTAAGGTTAAGGGTAACGGATACAGGTAGAGTTTAGCAAGGGGGTTTTTGGATGGGGTCAAATTTAGTTTTAGGGAAGAGGCTTTGGAAAGGATTGTTTTGATGCATACTAACAATTGCAGACCAAATTCGTCCATCAATTGCTCTTCAACTCATCTCGTCGCTCATCAGCTGAATTTGGTGAAATTGGGGAAAATTAAGAGTCAGTTCATGTGCAACTACACACCAAGGTAAGAGATTGAGTATTTAGTTTTCAATTTGTGTTGAAATTACCATTAATTGCTTGAAATAAAGGAATAAAGAACGATAGGTTGTGATGATGTCAAGTCTAGTCTAGAGATAGGCCTATAGTGCTAGTGGCTCATGCTATAAAAGGTTGTTCATTCACCATTGGCCTAAGGGGGTTTCTAGTTTTAATGGAAAATTTATGGCCAAAGCCCCCAGAAAATCAGCTGCAAAGTACTAGAAGAGAAGAGGAAACATTATCAACCCAGTCTGCATAGCATGGCAGAACTCAACAAGATCTCGCGTGTGCACACCAAAATTTTTGGCGTGAGCCGCGTGCACGTTGGAGATTTGGCAATGTTTTTCTACTAAAAATGTCTGAGAAATATACCTTTTTATGCATATCTGCGCGTGCAAGGCTTAAATTTTGGCGTGCACTTTCAGCTGCTGCCAAATGGACTTGTGCGTGCAGTTGCCATACTCTGCAGACTGGTTATCAACCATGATTGATTGGTAATTTGTGCAACCTACGCATACCTATAAAAGGCCCAGATAGAAGAACCTGACTGGAAAATGTGCAAGTGCAACAGATCTATTTTTCTAGAACGATAGCCAGATGTGTAACTTCAGTGCACAGTGTGCAAAATTTTCAGTCAAGGGCAGAGGCGTCAAAGCAAAGTAAAATGGTTGTATGTGGCAGGTAGTATACGTTGTCACAGAAAACTCTGTGAGCATTTTATGCTGATGTTCTTTGCAGCACAAACACTCCAACCACCAAACATCATTTAAGTAAGCATCATCAAAGGAAAGATCATCATAGGATATGCCATGTCACAGGTCTTTCCCTGAAAATTATGTTGGGAGGGAAATAGCACCTCAAATTTTGTTTGGCTTTATTATGGGTTCCTACACATTTCAGAGATATCAACAAAATGGGCAGAGGGTGATTTCCTAATCTAAAATGATTTCCTAACTTTAATCTTTGGTTTTAAGATGTTTGAGTACCACATGTTTGGTTTGGTTTGTAGCTGTACCAAACTCAAACAAACACTTTTGAATACTTGCAACATTTCAAATCTTTCATGGGGAGACCTTAGGTGGTTGGCCTATAGACCCCTTTCAATGTTTACATTTTACGCCTTTCTGTTTCTTTGTTTACTGAACAATTGGCATTGAATGCATTGTCAAAAGGTGTAACTTTCTATTGTAGTGCTACTATTTTGCATTTCAAAAGAATCTCATTTGCCTGTCCAAAAATGTAAACATTGAAAGAGGTGTATTTTTTCATGATGTTCAAAATGACTATGTGACATCTGGAAAGAGGAGTGCTAAATAAAAGTTAGTTGAGAACTGGGCTCATTAAAGTTCTTATCTCAAATTTTAAGGAGAGGAAACAAAATTTTGGGAGGGTAACATTGAAGAGTGGGATTGCCCTCGTAAAACAAAGATTCCTGCATGACATTGTCAAATTTTGAACTCATTGCTTTTCATTTGTCTTTTAGGCTGGTGATGTGAAGGTGTTACTCATCTAGACCTTCTAAACAAATTTTTTGCAAACTTGTTAATTAGATACCAATGGCTAGCCCTTCGCCAGCCAAGAAAGCAAAGAAGAACCAGGAGGGTAAATATATCCCATGGCTCCTGGCCTCTATTGCTAAGGTTAAGGGACAAAAGCAACGACCAGACGAAGCTAGAGTTTGCCATGTCATGTCAGTTGCGTTTGGAGTTTCTGAGGAGGAAGCGCTTATTCAGCTTGAACTGGCGGTAAAAGCGGGGGCAGTCATGAGGCTGGAATCAAAGGGGAAGTCGTCGTATAAAGACCCCTCTGTTCATGCTGGATTCAAAGGTGAATACATCTTCTTGTTGCATCATTTTGTTTTTCTTTATATTTTTCCATACTTCACATCATCCTTCAAAATCTCCAATCAAGTTTTTTTGCATTCAACCACATCCCTGAGAAAGGTTAGAAACCAGATAAATCCGGATAAATCAATGAGTGTAACCAAGAAAAATGTTGTTATTTCCCTTGACAGTGGTAAGGTAGACTTTCAAGAAAGCTTTCTTTGGCATTTAGATTGCAGCTTCCCACTCTGCTAACACTGTTGTATGAATCTAGGTAGGTTGTTGAAAAGCCCGTATATGTTTGTTGCTACATTCAGTGAATGATGGCGCAGTTATGTTTCCTGAAATGGCTTGGGTTACTTGAGGACCCTAGTGGAAGAGTGGTAGCACACTAGAGTTCTAATCTAGAGGTCGTGTTTGAGTCCTACTCGGTTGATATTCCTTAACACAAACTATATCGATTGGTTTGCTGAATCCTCCTTCTTCTCAAATGAAATTAATCTCTCTACCCTGTTGATTGATTGAACCTTCTACAAATGATTCAGGTAGCTACTGAAAATGTATATAAAGCAGAAATTCAAGATTAACAACCACACCTATGTCTTCGTTTTCTTAAAATTCTGTTTTTCTGCACAATTCTAGGACTTGTAGATCTTACTCGAGAACAGAGCACCTATCTTGGCTATAGTGCTCAATATCTGCTATGTATAGGTGTATAGGGCAATAAAAAATCATGACTGGTACATATTATTGATTAGAATTCAATATAATTTTCAGCCGTCCCCATCAATGTAACGGATATGAAGAAGTTCATAGAAGACGCACTAAACAGTGGAAGCAACGAACAAGGTCACACCCTGGAGGAGATTGAGCGACATATCAGAAGCATGCATGAAGATGATTTCGACCCAAAAACAGATTTGTCTATCCAGCTGAAGCTGGCTTTGAAGAGAGGTGTGTGTAAAGGGAGGTACGCTAAACAAGGCAGATTCTTCAAACTCATACCAAGAACTATCCGTGCTCCAAAGGTATGACTTATTTTGTCTTTTGTATACGGGCTTCATGTTTAAGGGTTAGAAATTACCGCATTTATTTTTTTTGGTTATTATATGAAAAGCCTCACATGAGATGCCAAATAAGTTATTTGACTGATGGTAGAACTAGTTATCATATTTTTGAAATTCTTATGAGCTGGAGATGTGGTGTTCGGTATTTTCTCAGTTGGTATCAAAGCGTTGAGGACCCTCATAGATTTTTTCTAAAATCAACAGAAAACTCAACTCAACTCTACCATCCTGGATTATGAAAAAGTCCTCCTTCTGCAAACCATCCCAGATTATTTTGCATATCCCAGTTTACTTTGCATATCCCAGTTTACTTTGCATATTCCAAATTACATTGCATATCCCATATTACTTTGAATATCCCAGATTACTTTGCATATCCCATATTACTTTGAATATCCCAGACTACTTTGCATATCCCAGTTTACTTTGCATATCCCAGTTTACTTTGCATATTCCAGTTTACTTTGCATATTCCAAATTACTTTGCATATCCCATATTACTTTGAATATCCCAGATTACTTTGCATATCCCAGACTACTTTGAATATCCCAGACTACTTTGAATATCCCAGATTACTTTGAATATCCCAGATTGCTTTGAATATCCCAAATTACTTTGAATATCCCAAATTACTTTGCATATCCCAGACTACTTTGCATATCCCAGACTAACTTTGAATATCCCAGATTACTTTGAATATCCCAGATTACTTTGCATATCCTATATTACTTTGAATATCTCAGATTACTTTGAATATCCCAAATTACTTTGAATATTCCAGATTACTTTGCATATCCCAGACTACTTTGCATATCCCAGTTTACTTTGCATATCCCAGGTTACTTTGCATACTTTGAATATCCCAGACTACTTTGCATATCCCACTACACTTTGCATATCCAAGACTACTTTGCATACCCCAGTTTACTTTGCATATCCAAGATTACTTTGCATATCCCATTTCACTTTGCATACCCAAGATTACTTTGCATATCCCAAATTACTTTGCATATCCCAGACTACTTTGCATATCCCAGACTAACTTTGAATATCCCAGATTTTTTTGAATATCCCAGATTACTTTGCATATCCTATATTACTTTGAATATCTCAGATTACTTTGAATATCCCAAATTACTTTGAATATCCCAGATTACTTTGCATATCCCAGGTTACTTTGCATATTCCAGATTACTTTGCATATCCCAGATTACTTTGAATATCCCAGATTACTTTGAATATCCCAGACTACTTTGCATATCCCAGATTACTTTGCATATCACAGACTACTTTGCATATCCCATTACACTTTGCATATCCCAGATTACTTTGCATACCCCAGTTTACTTCGCATATCCAAGATTACTTTGCATATCCCATTTTACTTTGCATATCCAAGATTACTTTGCATATCCCAAATTACTTTGCAAATCCCAGATTACTTTGCATATCCCAGATTACTTTGAATATCCCAGATTACTTTGAATATCCCAGATTGCTTTGAATATCCCAAATTACTTTGAATATTCCAAATTACTTTGCATATCCCAGACTACTTTGCATATCCCAGACTAACTTTGAATATCCCAGATTTTTTTGAATATCCCAGATTACTTTGCATATCCTATATTACTTTGCATATCCCAGTTTACTTTGGATATTCCAGATTACTTTGCATATGCCATATTACTTTGAATATCCCATATTACTTTGAATATCCCATATTACTTTGAATATCCCAGATTACTTTGAATATCCCAGATTACTTTGCATATCCCAGATTACTTTGCATATCCCAGATTACTTTGCGTTTCTTTGCGTCTCTTGTCTTTTCTTTTTGTTAGCACGTGTTTCTCGTTTTGTTCTTTGGTTTCTGTCTTTTTGCTCCTATTCTCTTTGTGTATTCATCGCGGCTCTTTAATGGACGCGCTGCTAAGGTATGACTTATTTTGTCTTTTGTATACGGGCTTCATGTTTAAGGGTTAGAAATTACCGCATTTATTTTTTTTGGTTATTATATGAAAAGCCTCACATGAGATGCCAAATAAGTTATTTGACTGATGGTAGAACTAGTTATCATATTTTTGAAATTCTTATGAGCTGGAGATGTGGTGTTCGGTATTTTCTCAGTTGGTATCAAAGCGTTGAGGACCCTCATAGATTTTTTCTAAAATCAACAGAAAACTCAACTCAACTCTACCATCCTGGATTATGAAAAAGTCCTCCTTCTGCAAACCATCCCAGATTATTTTGCATATCCCAGTTTACTTTGCATATCCCAGTTTACTTTGCATATTCCAAATTACATTGCATATCCCATATTACTTTGAATATCCCAGATTACTTTGCATATCCCATATTACTTTGAATATCCCAGACTACTTTGCATATCCCAGTTTACTTTGCATATCCCAGTTTACTTTGCATATTCCAGTTTACTTTGCATATTCCAAATTACTTTGCATATCCCATATTACTTTGAATATCCCAGATTACTTTGCATATCCCAGACTACTTTGAATATCCCAGACTACTTTGAATATCCCAGATTACTTTGAATATCCCAGACTACTTTGCATATCCCAGATTACTTTGCATATCACAGACTACTTTGCATATCCCATTACACTTTGCATATCCCAGATTACTTTGCATACCCCAGTTTACTTCGCATATCCAAGATTACTTTGCATATCCCATTTTACTTTGCATATCCAAGATTACTTTGCATATCCCAAATTACTTTGCAAATCCCAGATTACTTTGCATATCCCAGATTACTTTGAATATCCCAGATTACTTTGAATATCCCAGATTGCTTTGAATATCCCAAATTACTTTGAATATTCCAAATTACTTTGCATATCCCAGACTACTTTGCATATCCCAGACTAACTTTGAATATCCCAGATTTTTTTGAATATCCCAGATTACTTTGCATATCCTATATTACTTTGCATATCCCAGTTTACTTTGGATATTCCAGATTACTTTGCATATGCCATATTACTTTGAATATCCCATATTACTTTGAATATCCCATATTACTTTGAATATCCCAGATTACTTTGAATATCCCAGATTACTTTGCATATCCCAGATTACTTTGCATATCCCAGATTACTTTGCGTTTCTTTGCGTCTCTTGTCTTTTCTTTTTGTTAGCACGTGTTTCTCGTTTTGTTCTTTGGTTTCTGTCTTTTTGCTCCTATTCTCTTTGTGTATTCATCGCGGCTCTTTAATGGACGCGCTGCTATCTATTATTTGGTTGTTTATTTCTTTATAAGCCCGCTTTTCCATTGTGTAGCGTTCTCATTGTTTTTTTCATTTGTGTATGGCTTTATTTTCATTTCTTAGGTGTTACAGCGGCATTTCCCAATCCAATTTCCAAATTCTCAACCTTTCCTCACTTTTTCTGCACTTGTTAACTTCTCTTTGTTTTCTCAGCCCAACCTTTGTTTTATTTTTAGATTAACCGTTATTGTATTAAGTAGGTCCTTGTTTAGGTTTAACTCATTGTAACCCTGTGCTTTGTAAATTAGGTTTTTAAGTAAGTCCCCAAATCATTGTTAGAACAGTTACTGATGAAGATGTATATCGAAACGTTTACACAAGCATAGTTTATTTTTAATCTATCAACCAGATTACTTTGCATATCCCAGATTACTTTGCCAACTCTGCAGCAAGCAATGCAATGGGGAACATGAAGTCATGCTAAGGCAGAAGAGGGTACCCTTTCTCCATCAGGCATATATGCTAAATCGGCAACATAGGTTTGGTGGAATTCGAGTACTTTTACCCTGGCTCGGAAAAGCTGGGATTTCCGTCTTTGACAGAAATAAGGTAGTTCAAAATGAGATGTATCAATGTCAGGCTATTCAGAATCAATGTACAGCGTTCGAATTTTGGAGATGAATTTTATGTCATTGAGCGTGAATTTTAGGAAGAACTCCCATGCCCAGGTAAAAGTACTAAAATGTCCAGGGTTGTTGAGAGACAGGCATGGCCCCTCGGTTGAAGGATGATTCATTGGGCCTAAATTGCCCTTGGAGTTGAAGGGGAAACGAATAAACAAAGATGAATTTTATTTTGCCGGCCCTTCAGAGCCAGGGGCCCCCTTGTAACTACCCTTGTTACCCCCCATCTTGACGGTACTATGAATTCTATCACCATGTATTACTGTTTTAGCATATCCTACAATTAGGCTGCGTGCTTGTAAAGGTCTCAAGAAGTTTGTAAATGCTTGATATCATATTTTTTTCAATGTAAACATTCGAGAGACCTCCTATGACGTATTTTACAATTGGGGCATGCTTGTAAAAGCTTGTTCTCTGTGAACACAGCCATATAGGGGAAAGCACTCAATAAACAAATATTTCATTTTCTGTACAAACAGCCGACAAAACGAAAGAAAAAAGAAGAAATCGGTGACGGCAAAGAAGGGAGCCAAAGCCCAGGAGACGCAGATGACGAATCAGACTCCTGCAACGACTCCTCTGACGCAGCAGAGAGCGAGCAGGCGAAAGAAAACGGAGACGAGGCTGAAAATGAAGCCGAGAACAAGAAAAGAAGAAAAAAGAAGAGGCAAATGGATGACAGAGTTGATAAAAAACAGAAATCTGAGAAAAGTGATAAAATTGAAGGGAAAGAAAAACTGAAGTCGAAGAAGGGTTCTGGAGAGCTGTCGAAGTTGCTGAAGAAGGGAGGGAGAGGAAGGAAGAAGCCGGAAGTTGAAACGTCGCTGACACTGTCTGATTTTTGCGGATTCTGTAAAGGTACAAAGGAGCGGAATCGTTATGATGAGCATGAAGATTTGCTCACTTGCTCCGAGTGTGGAAACAGCGGTAAGACAATTGGTTTTTGTGACCACTGCACTTTAGTGGACGCAGTTTTGCTACTTGAAATTGAAGTTGTTCAGCTAGATAATGAAAAAACTGGGATTTGGAAATGAAACTGGGAACTCGGATTTGGGAATGAAAAAATAAATTGGAATTGGGATTGTTAATCACGTCAATATTGAGAATTTATCTATTTCCCATATTATGATCGGGATTTTTGATGATATAAGTGCTATGAATTGGGATCATGTACCCTTCGGGACCCTTTTATTATGTTTTGCTATGTTTCCAATTTTCCTTGCCATCCTCAACTGCTTTTAGTTGATACTCTATAATGGCTTTAGAAATTCCTGGGGGGCAATGCCAGCTTGTTTTTTCTTTAACTTTTTCTTATACCCACCTCTGGTAGGATGGTTATGATACTATCCCTGCCACCGTAGTTGTGGGTATTGATTTATGTTTTAACTTAATTCAAATCAATATGTTTGGTGTATTTTCCAAGTATTTCATAATACATTATTGTAAATAGATTTTAAGGAAAGATGTACTATATTTATACTGCACATTTGTGGAGTACAAGTAAGGAAGACACGAGAGTTTTGCTTCAAATATATACATCACTATACACCTATATACATTGCGTTGTTTTAACGTAGTCTGACGGACTATTGATGAAGTATAGACGAGAAGGAGTGATTCTAGCGAGTGACGCCGAGTCGAATATAACGAATGAATAGAATGAGTAATAAGAAAGGAAACGGGATTAAATACGTAAGGAGTCTGGTAACTAAAAGAGATCAACTGTTCTAAAGAGTCTAAGTACTAGTGAAGCATGATGTCAATCTGAATTCTTAACATCGCCTGTTTATAATTTGCTTTGCTGAAACAATGTTCAATACACAAAAGTAGAGCGGTATAATGTCTCCTGATGAGTGGGAAACCACGAAACAGGCTTGTCGAGATGGAGAGTTTTCTTTCTTGAGCATTGCCTTCTCGTAACATAATTATTGAAATTTTATGCATTCATGTTCAAGGTTATGAATGATGGAAATAGAAATACACTTATTTGTACGCCTCCTGATGAGTGGGAAATCACGAAACAGGCTTGTCGAGATCGAGGGTTTACTTTCTTGAGTGTCGCCTCCCCAGTACGTTAAATATTCCGATACGAACGACCACAATGTGTCAGATAGCAAATAAAAGTTAGTCGCAAGCTTTTGAAAATGTACACTTGTCACATTGAAAGCTTGTCATATGAAATGAAAATGACCTTATCTACAAGAGGAAAATGGACTTTTGATTAGAAATGCTCAAGAACTTAATTACTAATGTTAAATAAAAACTCATATTTCTCCCAATATAGCTCTGCACACAGCGGTCTGGCTCATGTATGACATCATAAATACTTTTAACGTCTGAAATAACTTCTTTTACAGGACATCCAAGCTGTCTGCAGTATTCAAAGGAGCTTACTGTCCGAGTCACTAAAGAAAACTGGCAATGTATTGAATGTAAAATTTGTTATGTCTGCAAAGACCAAGGGGACGCGGTAAGTTTTAGTTTCCATGGGTCACTTCAGGAGCCTAATGATAACAGTTAGCTTGTCATACTGATAGGTTATTCCTGTATAAACATTTGTGTATAGTTGTTTATAGTTGTTGATAGGCACATACGCTTACTATCTTCGCGAGGTATAGGTTTATGTGCTTAGCACAAAGGGCCCACTGAGTAGGTAAACTAATCAAGCAGTGCGACCCTGGTCCTTTCTCTCGATGTGACCACACCTCGTGATTCCTTTTGCCTTTTTGCCTGGAATTATAGAGAGCTGGCTAATTGTATTATTAACACTTTGATTGGAGAAAGTGTACTAGGCCCAGATTCACCCATTTTCGGAAGACAGGTTTTCCAGAAAAAACTGAGATAATATGGATGATATGGATGGTGTTTCAGATGAAGTTCGCTATGTATAAGCAGAATTTAACAGCATCGTTCACACACTCGCAAACGAACAGAATTTGTTTACCGACCGTTTTTCCTGCCTACAAGGGTTGACTCAGTTCACAGATTAAAGACATCCATGATTTATAACATCCACGTTTAGCAGGGGCTGGCTGGGATGAAACGGGGGTAAGGATAGAATTGTAAAGGTTGTAATGATTGAGAAGAAAAGTGAAAAAAACCGGTTAAGACACATCAAAACCGGTTAAAACATATGAAAAGATTGTGTAAAATGACTTTGTAACATGTTTGCTTTTTTCGGACACTCGGTTTATATTTTCAGAGTAAATTTTTATCTTTTTGACACCCGATAAACTGTCTCATCTCTTGTCTGGTATTTCCTTTTGGATGAGAAGCGTTCTAAGTATTACTTCATTTTTCCATTAGATAAACCATCGGGCCTTGTTTCCAACGAGGACAAGGTAGCATACACTACAACTACCCTTGTTCTATACTAGACTACCCTACACTATGTTTGTCTGTCTGGTGATTGAAAGTTTGAAACTAGGACCAACAGAGGTCTTGTAAATATCCAGTCTCGTTCCTATTGAAAAATACTTATTCAATTATTTAGCTATCCTGAAGTGACCTTTGATCTTTCTATTCGACTTGGTAGGAGATTTTTTATGCAGTACTATCCGCCACTCAGAAACTAGATAGTAAACACCTATACCAAAATTCCCCATTAAGTCCCCCCTGAGGCTTATTGAAATCAAGCACTTTTAAGCGGGCTTTTTAGAGAGGGGGCTTCATAGTTTTCTTGAAACAGCAGTACATAAACTTTCAAGTTTGAGAATTCATTAGAAAATAATTGCTTTAGAAAATAGTTCTGATTGGAAAGATTTGCTATTTCATGCAAATTCAGTGACTGCCCTGCTGAATTAATTCAATTTCTTCTCCTACTTCATCTCAATCTATAAGAAACTAGGCAGCCTGATTTGCAAAATTCAGTTTCTTAGTGGTAGGCTGGTACTGTTTATTTTTCTTCCGTTATTTCTTATTTTCAACAAGGATATTTTTTAATCAACAGGCAAATTTGCTTTTCTGTGACGCTTGTGATAAAGGGTTTCATATGGATTGCTTGAATCCGCCAATGGATGATATGCCCACAGGTAAAACAGTCTTTGATAAGTATAGATTTTCATGATCCGGAGAAAAATCAGAAACATTGTCAAACACGATAACCATTAAAATATTAAAGTTCCACTGCGATGATTGTTGTTAGTTGTTAGGCACATACGCTTACTATCTTCGCAAGGTATGGGTTTATGTGCTAAGCAAAAAGGGCCCACTGAAATAAGTAAACTAATCGAGCAGTGCGACCCTGGTCCTTCCCCTCGATGTAACCACACCTCGTGACTCCTTTTGCCTTTTTGCCTGAAATTACAGAGAGTTGGCTAATTCTCTCCTCACACTTTGTGACAGGTCTGAAGGTGGTTTCGAACCCGGGACCCTTTGAACAAGGGTAAGTGATCTAACCACTTGGACATCCCAACCACATGGTGTAAGACGAAGATCTTTAATATTTCCGATTTTTCTCGCTATAAGTGAAACAAGTTGTTTGATTATCATCAATATTGAGAAAAGCGTCTGGTTTTTTGGAAATAAAGTCGTAATACAAACAAAAGAACTCGATCATGTGACCCGATCCCCGGGTGATCTCATCCCGTGTTAAGTTTTTAGGTAAACCCAAAACAAAATAATAGAAGTTTATAAAACTCGTACTGAGTTTATAATGAATAGCTTCAGAACTGCACAAAACTGAGATTAGAATCGGAACTCGGATAGATTTGCCTGACCCCAAGGCACTCGAAAGTGATTGAACCAAATTGTGGTAATAAACATCAATTTGTGTTTTTGAAAATAGGAAGTTGGATGTGCGAAGAATGTGATCAAGAGAGAGATGGAAAACGCAGGAGAACAAACTCGATTTTATGTACACCCCCAAGGAAGAAAATCCGCCATACCCCAACTGAGAAGGAAGATGAAAAGGAAAGAGAAAAAGAAAATATAACGTTTGTACCATTTGTTTTCATTTTTTTCATCATTTTTGATTTATTATCCGCCATTGGTTCTGAATCCTCTTATTTACATACATAGTGATAACGAGCTTATCCACAATACTTGTGACTCTTCATCTCTTGAAAATTAAATGATGAAATAATATGATGATTGCAGGCACTTGTATTTTGAGTCTCATGTGCTATAAGCTAGTTTATACTTAGGTAGTTTCATACTAATGACGTAATGAAACCATAATTAGGAAAGAACACTTACTCGGTTTCTCAACATCTTAAACGTGTAAAAGGGTTTTGTAATTATGTTTGTATTAAGTCGCCAAGGTGAGACTACCTAAGCATAATAAAATAGTTACTCAATGATGAAGTATCCCTATATTTTCAAATTTTTTAAGAATTGAAAAAAATTATTTAAAAGGGGTACTTTTCATTGATCTATGAGTCTTGCAAATAAATGTCTTCTTAAAGCTAAACTGAACACAGGGAGATTCTTAGTGTTTCTTAATTCTTTTGGATATTTATTTAAGTATTTGCTTCCCATTTACAAGCTGCTCTTGGCGATAAAACTTTGTAAAAAGTAAACGTAAGCTATAGTTTATAACATAAGAATAGGGCACTGAAGAAATAATTTTAACTGCGATTTCAATTTATTGTTTTGTAGGAGCCTGTGCCCGACCCCAGGCTGTGATGGAACGGGACATCTGCATGGGAAATACGCCACTCATCGCAGGTAAGCAACTATCCGGAAGATATGGTATCTGTTTGAACAATAATTGAGTTGAATTCCTTTCAAATTCACCTCAATTCGATCGGTCTGCAGTCTCGAGAATAAATGATTGTGCTGCAAGTTTCTGACATTAAACATATAACAATCTTTGATTGGTACAGAAATTCGAAATAGCCAGAAATATCGGAAACATAACGAAACGGGAACACGGATAAACATGTGAGACGAAAAGTTTAAGCAAACCGTGTTTTCGTTTCGCTATGATTCCGATTTTGGAAGATCAGAAAAATAGATAAGTCTCATAGGCACAAGATCTCTCCTTTTTCTAAGCATATTTTCAGGAATTGTGTATTTTGATTAGATGTATTCGGTATTGATAGTAGACTTAAGCTGAAATGGGTTACTTTGTGTATAGATAATAATAAATCAGATTAGAAACAAGAAAGGAGAATAGCTCTCTGTTACTCATATTTTCACAATCATCAAACACCAGACTCTAATCTATATCGCTCTGTACCTCTATGCATTGAGCACTATGATGCAGTTATAGATTAAGCAATGCTATAGAGATAAATCATGATATTGTATAAATACACATGAAAAGATGCAAATGATTCAAAAGTGATTTGAACTTGTGTGTGAAATATTGATCTGTCACGACTCGCAAAGAATTTGATACAAGCAATGTGTGCTGGACCTCATTCAAAGCAGAGAAACCCACTTTGTGATATAGTAATGTACCAATCTGCTTATAAACAACAGCAAAAGTGTTCAATCAATTTTCCTTTTTCCCACACAGTATTCTAGCTTGCCCTGCAGCCAATGCAGATACGCCTAGGAAAAGGCCTTACAAATCAAAAGTAGCACAGTCTCCTGTCGAACCAGAAGAACCCAAAACACCCCGACTCCCACCAGGTAAGATATTTCTTTATTGAAAGTCAGGGGTGATTTGTTGCAGGGGTGAATCCAGGTTTCTTGAATGTGTAAAGAAACCGAATGCAAACTTTGAGGGTTCTAGGAAGTCCAACCCTTAACGGGAAAGTTCTAATTGATAAATGCATACAATTACTCATTTAATAACGAAAGTTCTAATCGATAAAGCATGGTAATTGCTCATTTAACGAAAGTTTCCATTGATAAGGTTATACAATTATTCATTTGTATTTTTCAGGTGTAACAGAGAAAGATGTGGAAATGTTTAAAAAAGCACAAGAAAAAGCAAACTCTGGTATGATGAATGGTACGGGGGCCCCTGCCCCACCAAACCCCAATGGACGTTACCCCCCTTGTATCGAGTTTGGGAGATGGGAGATAGATACGTGGTATTCATCGCCTTACCCTCAGGAATATGCCAGGTAAATTTCGAGTGATTTTAGATATCTTATTGGCGGGGATGGCTGATTGGTTAGATCACTTGACCCTTGTTCAAAGGGTCCTGGGTTCGAAACCACCTTCCGACCTGTCAGATAGAGTGTGAGGAGAGAATTAGTCAGCTCTCTGTAATTCCAGGCAAAAAGGCAAAAGGAATCACGAGGTGTGGTCACATCGAGAAGAAGGGCCAGGGTCGCACTGCTCGATTAGTTTACCTATTCAGTGGGCCCTTTGTGCTTAGCACATAAACCCAAACGTTTCGATATAATTACTGATAACTGATGATTACTGATTATCTTAAAATAAAGATTTACTGATAGTTTACTGATGAAGATTATATCGAAATCATGGTTTATTTTTGAATAACTCTATTAGAATTTTTTAAACTTAGGTGATTGGGCTCTCGTATTATCAGACTTACACTATAGTACTTGATAATTGTTATGAGATTACCTTCATAAAAGATCTTAATTCACAAAGTTTACATTCAGACACATCTCAACTATACCTCTGTCAGTGGTAGAAATCTCAATGGCTTTAGCTAGCACCTAAAAAAGCTGCAGAGCAAAGGGTCTTTTTGATTCTTTGAAAAAGGATGTTATATATTACTGGGCGTTGTACTCTAAACAATCACGTAGATTGAAAATCTAGAAAATTGCAATATGTTCCTTGTGTATGGTGCTATTGGATATTAACTACATTGATGCATTTCTTGCACAAATTTGTTGCAATAGAAGTCTGAAAATCACCTTCAAAGGTTTTTAGCTCCCACAATGTTGGAATATTTTCCAGCCCCAACTTTCATTCTCTTTGGATTACTTTTTGAAAAATTCAAACGATACCGTATTGCTATCGTTTTGAATAATTCTACCTCAGCAACTAACATGTTTTCTTGCTTTCCAGTGCCCCCAAGCTCTATCTTTGTGAATTCTGTTTGAAGTATATGAAAACAAGGAACATCTTGAAAAGGCATCTGGTAAGTTTAACTTCCTTGCTCTTAAGCCTAGACCAAAGAACTTTTCACTCGACAGTGTTCGACACTGCAACAGAGCAATATATTGAGGGTGTTTGGCCACCTTATATAGTGTTGTGGAGTGGAGTCAAGCGTTTCCGATTTGAATTTTATCAAGATCAAAATTGTAAAGCAAAGAACTCGACATTTCTTTTGCTTTAGGCTTGCGCATGTGTAACAAGGAAAGTGGCATTGCCACACCTGGTACATTTTGAATGAGCACTTTTGCTAGCCCTAGAAATTTTTCAAGAAACCACAATGGTTTGCCCAGTATTGAACCATTTAGAACATAATTTAGATAAAAGAAATCATTGATGAGAATGTGTTTGAAAGACAGAATATTCTATCATTGAAATATAAATGGGCCTAAATTCTGAACGTTTCCATTTCTACAGGGTCCATATCCGTTTTTCGCCTTACCCCTGCCCACGAAAAAGGTGTTTACTGAATTGGAAGTTAGTTTAAGGGCCTGATACTAAACCAAGGTTATTGCAAAATTGAGACGGTCAGGTGGAAGTAAGTTGAGAGTGTTTGTCACTTTTTACTTTGTAGTGCTCGATACAGGTTGATTCTTTTAAAGCGTTTGGCTGAGGCTTAAGATATGGTTCCGTCTTCTCTCATCAATCTGTTATTTAGCTACTATCGCTGAAAATTGAAACTGAAATGGGCCTGGTGAATTCTTACTTGTGTTTTTCATACCAAACTTTTTGAACCCGCCACTAATGTATTGGTACTCTAGTGCACTAATCCATAGCGCAAATCTTATTTTCCTTTAATCCCTCTAAAGTCTATTTCTTTCCATCTAGGCTAGTATCCTCATTGGTCATTTCAATGTATGGTTTACAGGGTCTTCCACGTTTGTTTTCTTTGTTACGGTTGCCAAAATAAGAATTTCTCAGTAATTTGTTTTTCGTGACGCAATATGTGCCCAGCAAGCTAGACTTGTCTGTTTTGGGTGGTATTGGTTACTTTAGGTGTGGGGTGCAAAGTTTGTTATGTTCCGTAATTCGCTCTCGTTGAATAGCAAAGTGGGACTGGAATGAGCAAGGTCAATCCTTGCTCAAATTCTTCTTTCCAAATATTTTAAATTTCTTTAATGTTTTGATGAATCGATGAGGATGGTCGAATCGCTAAATCACTCGACCCTTTTTTTTTTAATTTTTCAAAAATCCCTCGATCCTTGATGAAAGACTCCCGGGCTCGAAACCACCTTCAGACCTGTTACAAAGTACGAGCAAAGAATTTGGCAGCTCTCTGTAATTCCAGGCTAAAAGGCAAAAGGATCAACAAGGTGTGGTCACATCAAGTGGTCTCATAAAATTGTTACGCCAGGGTTGCATTGCTCGATTAGTGTTAGTCTAGCTATCCAGTGGGCCCTTTGCACTTTGCACATAAACTAATATCCCACGAACATAGTAAGCGTATTTGTCTATCAAAAATCAATGCACTGCTTCAATTAGTCTACCTATTCAGTGGGTCCTATGCACTTTGCACATATTCCATCATCTTACGAAGATAGTAAGTGTATTTATCTGTCAACTATCAACAATTGGTTTTCATGTTTCTTGATTCGATTTCAGATGAAATGTCAGTGGACGCATCCGCCAGCCAATGAGATCTACAGAAAAGATGATTTGTCTGTCTTTGAAGTTGATGGAGCTATTTCTAAGGTAAGCAAAGACAACTATTTCAGAACAAGCAGAATTTGAAAAATGAATCGAGATAATTTTTTTGTGAATCAAAAGGACCCAAGTAAGGGTCGAACCCGTGACCTCTAGATAAGTACTGCAGTGTGCTAACGGTTATGCCATTAGGACCTTCGAGAAACCCAAGCCATTTCACTCGCACAAAGCGAACCTGGTTGTCGACGTTAATTGTGACCACAACTCCTAAACACAACTCCTAAACTACCTGTGTTTACAAGTAACTCTGTTTCTCCCCTTTTTGTACAGTAAAAACTGGCACATAAAAGCAGCCAAAATGGCTCCTAGGGATTAAGGTCATCTTAGTCATGGTTGTTCAAAAGCTACGTATAGTTATGCATTTCAAGCACTTGTCTGCGAACAGATTTTGTATTGAATCAGAGGAATTATCAAAAACGTTTAAAGAATCAATAAATACTCTCAAATACTGAAAGTGGTTGCTCTTATATTCAGTTTTTTTTACGGCAATCCATCTAATACACAAGAGAACTTTCAATTCAAGAGAATTTCTTAAAGACGGGTAGTTATGCACAGGAAATAGAAGTCATTCTTAGCCAGAAAAATCGGAAACATAGTGAAGCGAAAATTTCGATTTTCTTGCCATTTTGAAGTTCTGTACCTATAAAAGACTGTTCCAAAAGTCATACTCTTATTTGTTGTTATTTGAATCTTTTTCGATTGATTTTCATTTTGCAGATTTATTGTCAAAATCTATGTCTTCTGGCCAAACTGTTTCTGGACCACAAAACATTATATTATGATGTCGAACCTTTCTTATTCTACGTTCTCACAACCAATGATAATACTGGCTCCCACCTTATCGGCTACTTTTCAAAGGTTTGTGAAATATTAACGTTTTCAACTGAATTCCATAGTTTTAATTCATTGTTTATTTGAGTAGATCAGATTTCAACGAGAACGCAATCTTGTGCCTTGAAACAACAAGAACCAAAACGGACTGTCAGAATGTTCTTGCCAACTAAGGCTCTGTTTATATGGAGAAAATAGCCTCGGCTACCTGAGGCTATTTCTTGGTGAGGCTATTTTCAGCTTCTGTTTATATGAGAGGAAAATAGTCTCATGTAACCGGGGCTATTTCAATCCGGCGCAGGAGACTCAGATGACAACTAGCGAAGTTCTGCTCAAAACGAGTAAAAACATTTCTAAACACCTCCAAACTATTTCTAATCGATAGTTTACCATTTCATAAGGCCAACAGTACATTAAAATCGTTAGAATAAACCATCAAATTGCCTGACTTTGCGTTTAATTTTCAATTTAGTATCGGGTGAGTGAGGCAAATTTCGAATTGCGTTTATATGAGGAAAGATAACCTCACCAAGGCGATATATCGGCTCGCGTAGGTGGGATATCGGCTATCAAAATAACCTCACTTAGGTGAGGCTATTTGAAATTTTCATATAAACGCAAAGTGAGAATTACTGTAGATTGTATACGATGCCGATATATCAGCTTAGCAAATAACCTCGGCTAGCCGGGGCTATTTCCACCATATGAACACAGCCTAAGTGCTAAAAACTACAATGACAACTGTTTCCGCATCATCGATAGATCTAGGTCAACATTTCAATTAGGAATTTTTCTGTCTTCATCAAATCAAATCTCATGTTCTGTAGACAGAAGGAGTTCGTTTTCCCAATAGAGCTCTTTCATTACTTAGTTTTTCGCTTCACTGGACATCATTCACATCTTTTTTAATAGGCCAGTTTCCATCGACCTCTGGTTATAGAAATGTTTGATGCACTACTCAAATGAATGTCAGATGAAAAGCTACAGTAGTTACCATGTTTCGCTAAAGCTTTGAACCAGGAAAGACTGTTGTTACGTTTTACTTTGACAGGGTAAGAGAAAACGCTTCATGTTTTACTCTGTCACCATTGATCTTGTTGGAAAATGGATAATATATATATATGTATATATATGAATCTTCGTAGGAAAAAGCCTGCCAACAAAAATACAACGTCTCTTGCATCATGACGATGCCACAGTATCAAAGAAAAGGATACGGAAGATTTCTCATTGACTTTAGTAAGTTATTGATTAGTGTTTATACTTGTCACATTTTTGTAAATAAATTTTATTTTCTATCAGGATTTTAATCATTCAAGTCTATCTAATGATTGCGATAGCACGAAACTTACTTACTTCCTTCGTAAGGTATTGGTTTATGTGCTTAGCACAAAGGGCCCACTGAATAGGTAAACTAATCGAGCAGTGCGACCCTGGTCCTTCCTCTCGATGTGACCATACCTCGTGATTCTTTTTGCCATTTTGCCGGGACTTACAGAGAGCTGGCTAATTCTCTCCTCACATTTTGAGACAGGTCTGAAGGCGATTTCGAATCCGGAACCCTTTGAACAAGAGTCAAGTGATCTAACCATTCGGCCATCCCCTTGTAAACGCAAGACCTATCCGTATCAAATAGAACCGTTCTGAATGAAACCGTTCCAATAGGACCTGTGTAAACACTGCCCTAATCCTGCGTTTTCTGTTTCAGGCTATCTGCTGTCTCGCATAGAGGGCCAACCAGGCTCGCCAGAAAAACCCTTGAGTGACCTTGGTCTGATAACGTATCAGAATTATTGGAAGAGTATTATAATCGAATATTTACACGATCGCATGCAAGACTCCACAGTTACTATCAAATGTGAGTAGAAACTATTTCTTTAACCAAATGATCTTAGCTGGTCATGTGTTTAGAGTGCTTTTACATGAGAATTTTGTACTGGCATGAAACTCGTTTTTAGGAGAAGCAGGATATGGAAAATCGAGAAACAAAGTTAGCTATTATTATTTGCAACCATTTTGGTATTTAAATAGTACAATAACTTGTCATGTATCCAATGCTTCATAGCCATACATATCTGTGCTTCAATTGTACTTATTTTATTTTCAGCAATAAGTGAATCTACAGGCATGGACCCCCATGACATCGCTGCCACGATGCAACAGTTGAACTTCGTTCAGTTGAAGAACGGAAGGTTGGTCGACGAACTATTTGTTGATTTAAGTTCACTTTTTATACCTCCATCTACCCTCTGATAAATCTCTTCTGTCAGATGGTTTGAATCCCCTCTCGACTAACCTAATAAGAATGCGACTTACCTAATACGTGTATCGATTTTAACACAGCTCTACTTAGATTACAGAAAGTCAAACTTGCCGATCCTATTTAATGGTTGTGTGACATCTAACACGAGTAGGACGTGGCTATTCTGGCAATAGGGCTCGATATGCTAGGCATAGATAAATTATAGAGCAGAATGAACACACTAAGAAATGGACATGCCCCTCTGTGACCCCGAGTTTCTTGCTTAAGTACTCTTCAGACAGATAGCAAAGTATGTGTATATGATAACGACGATAATAAATTTTTTTCAGGGAGGAAAGGCTAAATAGCCTATGTAGCCATATTCAAATTTCTCAAATGACTATACATTTTTTGTCCCCCATTTAAGCTTACTTAGTGAGCGTGTAGTGTCCTTTCATGGGTTTTCTGAATGGAGAAATATGTTATGAACTTATAAAGGTACAATACCCACATAGACAAAAAGTTTTCAGCCTCACTTCATGGAATCTACAATCCCCGTCAAAAGCTTTGGAACACTTGCATGATTCTTACAGTTTTCTACATTTTGTAACCCTCCACTCCCTCCTTTACAATGTTGTTTCTGATAACAAAAATTAGCCCAGTAACGTTCAGCTAGTGTTTGGTGTGGTCTCATAAAGCTCCTTTTGTAAACAACATTGTTTTGAGAGTTGAGGGGGGGGGGAGCTTTGATTGGAAATAAAATGCTAGGAAAGCTAAAAAAAGTAGTTTGTTAAGAAACACAAGGGTGTTCCAACTCCTTTTGGCGGGGATCGTAGTTACGATTTGATCTAGAATTTTTGTTTTTGGAAATGAAATTGAATTTGTTACAAGAGATTCAAAATGGTGGCGAGTTTGATATACAAGTTGCAGATATTTGTGACACGATTGCATTAGGCATGGCAGAATTTATGTCCTGAAACTTTTCCTTTTAGTAAAGTATCTGAAGGTATTGGAAGCAAAGAATTTGAATATAGGGTTTTGAACTTTTTAGAGAATACAATTCGAAAAAAATGATAATACTAACCAAAGTATCATCGTTGGATTTAATTTTCTAAAAGAGTGAAATAATGCAGAAATGTTCTGTGTCTGTCAATACGTGGCAATAAGTATGAAGTATCTTCCCTGAAAATCTCATATTATTTTGAAAATAACACTTTTTAAGTTCACAGCAGCTTCTCAACCACTTTCATATTACTGTACTTTTTTCCATCCACTTTAACGATTCTATCAATGTTGGTTTTTGATGGAAGTGCAACCAACAATGATTTCCTCAATTTTTTCTCAGCAATATGTCTTGGATTATACATCCATCATCAGTTAGAATATTAGAATGATTACGGTAAAACTGTTACTCGCTTCAGATAAAAATGAGTTGAAATTTTAAAAGTCCGTTTTACATTCTATATCACAACAAAATTACCAAGTTATAGCTACATTCCTCGCCAAAAGGTACGAGACAGTGCTTGATTGCCACTCGATATATACTAATTGTCGAAGAGAGACCCCCAACCCCCCTAAACAATGTTGCTTCAGATGTTGCTTTGGTGCGGAAATGCATCTGCAACATTCCCTGGTGTAATCCAGACCTAGTATCAACATTGGTTTGGGGAAAGGGGGGCTCCAACATCATCTTACAGGTTCATTGCTCCATGTTTAAGATAATGCAAAAATCGCCATTGTGTCTCAATACCTTATGGCGAGGATTGTAGTTAGCAAATCAGTCAATTGATTATCTGTGATATATTGTAGTGAAAAAATTGTAGAAATCATTAATGGCTGCACCTCCTTTAAGTTATTTACAGCCACAATATTTTTGGTCTATTCATAACTTCACGTTTGTTTTCCCTTAGACTAACAATATCTCTGAACGAGAAAGTAATGACGGAGCACATGAATAAAATCTGTCAGCAGAAGCGAGTAGCCATAGACGCGGATAACCTTCGATGGACACCTCTCGTGCAGCTGGGCAACCCAGGCAATATAATGAAGGATCATGAGAGCAATAGTGAAGATGAGGCCCAGAAGATGAGTAAAGAGAAGGACGATGCGAAGCAGCATTCTGATCAAGAGGAGGTTGTCATGAAGACGCGGAGGAGGAAGAAGAGAGGAGTTAAGGCTGCTGTGAAGCTCGACTCCGAAGAGTCTGCGGAGGAAAAAGTAGATGAAACTACTGTAAGTTGCTTTTCATCGTTTAAGTTACTTGAGGATTTGATTTGTTTTCTGTACTTTAAAAACATGTTGATTAAGTACACGCAAGTTATATTCTTCAGAAAAGTCCTCAGAGTTCAGAAAAGTCCTCAACCGTCCTCCGGGTAAAATTCCAAGTAGCCAATAATGTTTTTAGAACAGCTCACTGTATCTTGGGTGTTGATTGGTTTTCCCACACCATACCAATCATTCACCTCTTTTCTGATTGGCCCATTTCGATCCACATCTGGGTATATAAATCAGTTAGGTTTCTGTTTCGTTCTCTTTCTGACGTATTACTCTGTTGATTGTCAGATGAAAAGCTTAAGTAATCTATGTGTTCGTTTCGCTATGTTTCCGATGTTTCTGGCTATTATAATGTTTTTTCCTCAGTTTGGTTAGGTTATGTACTTGGAATGCTAAGTTGTAATTAGCAGGTTATTTAGGGACAGATAAACATTATTTTTACAAAGTAATCCTGAAAGCATTAAAAAGACTGCTATACAGCTAGAATATATCATTTTCAAATGCTATTTAACGGCCTTTTCATACCATGGCTATGTATGTTGGAATCGATCCTCAATTTCTCAGTTTTTCTTAACCTCCCCCCGGTCAATGACCGTGATATCTGAATGTTTTCCTGCTTCTTTGTGTTGCTGAAACTAATGCTTGCTTTAGTTTTTTGCTACATATCCAGGCCCGGTAGAAGCTATCCATAGTTGGTCCGGTTCAAGCTAAACTTGCGGTGCAATTTCGTGCATTTGTAGAAAGTAATTTATGTAAAGTTGAACCAAAAGTAACGGTAAAAATCAAATGTTATTTCTAAAAGAAATATTTTCTTTTTGATAAAAAAGAGTTTTGGCGCAAAAGTTAGTCCGGTCAACGCCGCACCAACCGGACTGGTTCCGCTAGGCCTGATATCATATCGAGGCTATAGTTGCATTTATAAAGAGCTTACGTCATTGAGAACCCGGTCTATTCTACCAGAGATGGCAGATATCGTTTCGCGCAATGCATGATGGGAATATTCCTCCAGTAACTAATAACTACAAAAACTAACGACCACAGTATGGAAGCTTTACTGCAGCTAGGAAATATTAAGGCCGTAGCCGTTTAAATTTCATCATTTGGGTATATGTAGTTGAAGCTTTCCAATACACAAACACGAACCCTTGGTAGAGCAGCAATTCATGTTTTTTCTTTTGTTTTGAACATATGTAGTTGTTACTGGAACATGTGACTTTGAAACTTAATTGAAAGGAATTGTGTTTATAAATATTGATGAAATGAAAATGAAATGAATATGAAAACGAAATGAAAATGAAATGAAAATGCAAATTTGGAAATCTATTCAAAACCTTTGACGAACCTTTCATTTTCGTTGCGTTGATATTTTCCCAATATTTAAAGCAGTTTCGTCTTCGTTGCTAATCGTTTGTAATTCGTATCATTATTTTTACTTCATAGCATGCGACAGTAAACGAAGTTGAACAGCGCAACGGCAATCAAGAAGAACATCAGGAGAGAAGAACTCGAAGTTTCTCGCACGATAGCGAAAGTAACGAAAAAACAGGGAGAACACCCGAAAAACGCACCGAACCCAGAACGAGGAGATCCCCCAGAAAATCTCTAAGCAAAGACGAAAGCGAGACTAAATCGTCACCCAAAGAAGAAGAAGAAAAACCGAGCGTAGAGGAAAAGAAAGAAAACTCGTCGATAATTTCAAACGAAGACGAGGAACTACAAAAAATCGTTGAAAATCGTCCTCAAACGCCTGAAGGCAACGAAAAATCGAATGACATCAATCTTGATCGAATAAGCCGAACAATCGCAGCCGACTTTTGTGTCGCTCCGACGAGATGTGTTGACACTCCTACCAGAGCGATCGAAGGCCTAAACAGGGCTGTACGTGACTCGCCAGGGCTTTGGAAGTCGGCCATCGATCCAGTCGATTTCTCGGAATTAGAACCTTCCGCCTCGAATTTCTTCGAATTGAATCAGCTCTCAGAGCAAATCGCTGCCACCGCTGACTCGATGACGTCAGAAGGTGATATTGCCGAGCTGCTGGGCGTTGCATCCGAGGCTGAGGAGAAAATGAGGAGTGATAGAGAGGCTGAAAAAACCGGCTCAGCCGAAGAGTAATTTACTTTTTGTTATTCTTAATTAATTGATTATTGTAAAAATGTTTACTGACCTATGTCAAAAACCCCTCTAAATCATTTAATTTCATTCCAATAGTTGTTTCTTTCCCCTGGGAAAGTCATTAAAGGATGACTGATCAAACCATCCTTTCAGCAGTAATATATGATACAATATAAATGCTACGGCGAAAACTGTACACACTCTTTTTTTATACGAATAATCTTATGAGAATACGAGAAATTAAATTTTCGGTAAAATCTAAGAAGAAGCTAAGAACAAACTGAGGCTGACCAATTATAGCTCAATATAAGAATTCTAAGAAATAACCATGAGACTGTTAATAATTACAAAACAAGTATATTGAAAGCCTGCCGATATATCAGATGGTCAAGAGAGTTCTTCAAAATTTGCAACAATCAACACAACGGATAGTCCCAAATAATTTTGAATTAAGAACAATTTATGAAGATTTAAGGCTGAAAATAGAGGATCTTTCTGAAATAGCTACCTTCAAACCAATTTTACTAGTCATTATAGAAAAACGAGTGTAGTTACAATCATAGTTGTAACTTTACACTTAATCATCCTAGCGTGTATATTACATTACTGCTGTTGATCAATTTTTATCCTACACACGCACAAATCGTTTTGGACACCCTTTCAAACCCCTTTTACGCACATACACCTTTGAGTCAGGAAACTCTCCCCGTGGGAGCGAGTGTATCTCTAAAGCCAAGCAACTGGTGTATAGGTGCAGCGCACTGTACCTATTGATATATATCCTACAGATTCACATTTGGTGTGACAATGTTTTTCTGATCCTATACTTAACACTATTGTACTTCATAAGGATGCCCCTTAAGTATTTGCATCTGGCCCCTGGTTCAAAACTTGTACAGTTCTGGTGTAGTATTTTTTTTAATTAGCATTTCATGTTTTGTTATCAGACATTCAGTATCGACACAGTTGTAAAACTGTTTTTAAGAGTTTTGTTGACGTCCTATGATTGTAAATAATACATTACTTGCTGTAAACTGCTGTTTTTCTATTCTTGAATTCACTTCCATCGGCTTCACTCAAGCAAGTTTCATCAGATATTCGTTACCTTGAAATGTACTGTGGGGAAGCAGCGTTGGTAATAAACAATATGATAGGCTCTTCTTCTAAAGATAACAATGCACATGTTATTTCGCTCTTTAGAATACGATTCGAGTTGGAAAGCACGGCGTTTCCTAGAATATCAAAAAAGCAGATATCTAGGGAGATTTTTTGGAAGCTGTAAGCTATGAAGAAGCTAATTTCAGATTGGTTCTAAAAATATTTTCACTGCCAGATTGAATGAAACTTGCAGCGTTTTTCTCTGATACCCGGCACAGGTACAGTTTTCGCCTGAGCCTCGTTATCGCACTCAATATCTTCCGAACTGAGGCAATCATAATAGAGGGGATGTGAAAATAAAATTCGAATTACTTTGACTCCAATGACTCGTGTTGTTATAGTGGGGAATCAAAATGGCCCAGACTAAGAAGGGAAAAGACTCTGAAAGTAACAAAGATAAATGGAATAAAGAGGAAGACCCACTTCAAGCCGTTGTCATAGCTGACAGTTTTAACTCGAAGTTTTTGCCAATCACTTTGGAAAAGCCCAGGGTAAGAAAACCTCTAGATGGTGGTGGTACGGTGGTGTTATTATTTATCTAGGCCCTATTTTAGACCCTATTTGTAAGGCCCTACAGATAGACTACAGTAACACATATTAAGCCTGAATACACGGCTTGGCACAAGGACAGATCAAAGGAAGGACAGATGCCAAACAAATTGCTACTACCTACTGACCAGTCTGCAGAGTATGGCAACTGCACGCGCGAGTATATTTGGCAGCAGCTGCAAGTGCACGCCAAAAATTAGGCCTTGCACGCGCAAATATGCATAAAACAAAGGTTTTTGTGGGGTTCTCATGTGTTTCAGACATTTTTGGGGGAAATACTCGGCCTAAACTCCAACTTGCACGCGGTGCACGCCGAAAATTTCGCGCTGCACGCGCGAGATCTCGTCGAGTTCTGCCATGCTCTGCAGACTGGACTACTGAGGATTGGCTGATAATGCTATGGCTAGTTCAAAAACAGCTAGGCGACTACAATCAAAGAAAGGAATCAAGCAAAAAAGCAATCATCATCTTATCCCATGCCGGTGTGCATTCCGAGGCACTCACTCCACATGTATGCCATCGCCACCATATGTGTAGTATACAGAGCCAAGGAGAGCATTATAACTATTAAAAGAACAATAGAAATGGTGGAAATGTGGCAGGAAAACATCACAGAAGGCAACATGAATCTCGTACCAGAAAACAGGGGGATGGTACCAGATTTCTTGGTGTGCCTTACTGGAAAACATATATGTTACACCAAAGATCTTCAGCCCTGAGAAACATTGATAACAATAGAAGAACAAAAGTCTATTGTTTTTAGACAATCGGCATGGTTTAAACTTTGCATTGTAAATAGAAACTTTCCACAAGGGGTTGGTGTTGAGCAACCTGGAGATTAATAAGATGACTAGACTATAGGTCATTGTCTTAGAAAAATGCACATGACGTAAACTTTCGGCATAACAAGATTTCCTGTATGTTTCACACCCAACACCTGAGCCTAAACAAAAATCTGATCCCTTATGACAAGGAGATCCACTTAACATAATTTTTTGTGGCTAACAACTCACAGTTATCAGAATACAGTCTGGCCAAGGCCCTTGGTTAAGACCGCAGAGGCTATGTCAATCGTGGGTACCCAAGATCGGAAAACAAGTGCTCCTTGTATAAGAGCCTAGACATTGTTATGTATTGACTGTGTACATGGATTTAAACATTCAGCCTACAGAGTATAATATCTCCATAGCTATCAGCAAGATGTGATAGGTTTGCATGAGTTTGGTAACCAAGCCTGGAAAATCTAATTAGTTAGCAGTTAGAAAAGATCAAAACTTTGGGTATTCTAATCTTGTTGGTCTCTATTATTAATAAAGATACTGTAGTAAAGATTATCTATTGTTACAATTGTGTCTGTAATAAAGATTTATTTATATTTTAAAGGCATTGCTGCCTCTGCTGAATTATGTTCTGTTGGACTACACGATGGAATACTTAATAGAAGAAGGGGTGCAAGAAATAATTCTGTTTTGTTGTGCAAATGCGAATCTCATCAAAGAGTATGCAAGGTAAGTATAAGGGGTGTCGTCTTTCTGGGCAACTTCTCAAAAAGGCAAAGTTAGTAAAGCTGGAATCTGTTTTCCTTTTGGCTTTTTATTGAGAATCAAAGAGTTTAACCCAGTCTTATAAACAAAAATGATAGGTATACCTAATTATGTTGTCTGCTGTATACATCGTGCTCCATAAGTTCTATTATAACTCTAATTTATCATGACTTGATGCCTTTGGTCAACGTTAGATCACATAATATCTTGACATACATGTTGCACACTGCTGGTTATGAAAATTGTTTAGGTTCTTATTTGATGCCCGATGTTTTCGATCTTATGTAGGGAATTTCTTGCACCAGAATTCCATTTTATCTTTCTTCTTTAGCAAAGCAAAATGGTCACAGAGTAAATCTCAGTGCACGATCCAGATCATTACATCATCTTCGAATGATTGCATTTCATTTGGAGACGCAATAAGGGAGATTGATAGAGGGGTAAGATTTTTGTTTAAATTTGTTATCCATATCTGCAGTTATAAAACATGTTATTTATGCAAATTCTGTCTAGGTAAGGTAAGATTTGAAATGTTGATATTTTTGTTGGCCATTACCTCATCAATATACAAGTACATCCCACCCCTTCTCAGCATGAATTTGATATACATTCGTACTTGAATACTCTTGTCTTGAATATCATCGGTGATGTAGCCTAGTGGGGCTAGGTTTAGAATCCTTTATGGGCAACCTTTGTGCCTTCAAATCCACAACTGGTCAGAATCATGACCTACAAGTTGTCAGCTAACTCAGCTTTTCATCCTTATGTTGTTGGTAAAGGAGCATCAAGGATATTCATTCTAAAATATTGATTCTTGGGGCAAAAGCTGCAGGTTCATATCAACTGTAAGCTGCCATACTCTGAACTTGCGTAGACAGCTAAATCTACTTTTTTGCATGCAGGGAAGGGGGGCTCCATTTTTTATAGCGCTGTTTTAAAAACTTTTAATCCTCTGCAGAGAGGGAGTGTTAGGAGCTTTAGGTATTATATACGAAAATGTCCACCTCTTTGACACCCTCTACAGTAAAGCTCCTAGCAAAGCTGTGCCTAAAGATTTTGAAATATTTGGAATTGGTATCCATAGAAGATTTCTATTTCATTTTGTTTTTTCAAGGGTTTTATTCGCTCCGACTTTCTGTTGGTCCCTGGTGATCTGATATCAAATGTGAAATTGATTGACATCATTCAACAACACAAGTAAGGAATTTTTATCCAATTTCTGAGATGCCATTTTGTTCATTATTTATTCCTTCAGATGGCTTACGTCAGGAAAATGAGCTGATTAGATGTAAAACTTTATGGGTTTTAATATAGTATATATAATAGGGAATGCATTTATTAGCAGAAAAGAAACTAGTAGTTACTCCTTCAACTCTTCAAGCCTGTTTCATGATTGCTCAATCACCAGGAGTTTAACTAATGTATAATATAACTTAGTGTAATTACATGTGCCCTTTCTGCTAATAAATCTTCATTAGTAAACTATTCTTCCAATGATTTGGGGACTTACTTAAAAACCTAATTTACAAAGCACAGTGTTACACACTTAATACAATTATGGTTAGACTAAAAGTAAAACAAAGGTTGGGCTGAGAAAACAAAGAGAAGTTAACAAGTGCAGAAAAAGTGAGGTTATTTCTAGTTTATCTGTTATTGTATTAAGTAGGTCCTTGTTTAGGTTTATCTCCATGTAACCCTGTGCTTTGTAAATTAGATTTTTAAGTAAGTCCTCAAATAATTGTAAGAATAGTTTACTGATGAAGATTTGATCGAAATGTTCACAAGCATGTGGCTTATTTTTGAATTAATCTATTAGAATTTTATAAACTTAGATAATTAGGCTCTCGTATCATTATATTATCATTCTGCTAATAAATGTATTCACCAATCTAATGAATGAAGTCCTATTTTTTGGAAATCAAAACATCGACTTCTTCATAGGGGATGCTAAGTTTTACAAAGATAAAATGTTTTTGGAATTTGAGACAGAGACAAAGTGCAGCTCTTGAAGTTTTGTACCAATCAAATTGACTGACCAAAAGACTGTTCTGTTTCAGTGACCAAGTTTTTTTTTAACTGAAAGCTCCCAAACTTATTCCCAACATCAAGAGGCATCATTCTTGGCCTGAAAATAGTTTTCTAGAGAAACCAAAGAGTGATTTAGATTTCATAGAATTCTAAATCTATCCATGATGCAGTTACGGCAATTAAATCATCAAAAGTTTTTTTAGCAGAGCCAAATATCAATCATGATAATTTTTGAAAATCAATAATGGCCTAAGTGGGATTCGAACCCACAATAATCTTGTTGTGTCATTGCTCTACCAACTGTTTAATCTACCAGCCCAAGTCATGTTAATCTCACAGAGGCAACGATATCTATCATAAAGTAATTTTGAAAATATCTTGTTTTAGAACCCGTAGGAAAAAAGAGAAGAACTCTGTGATGACAATGTTGTGTAAGTCAGCAAAGCCTGGACATTTCTCACGATGCTTTGAGGAAGATATGTTTTATGCTATTGATCCTGTATCCACACGAGTCCTGCACTGCCAGGCTTCACAGAACAGCAAAAAGTTTTCAGTTCCAGCTGTAAGTATGTTTCATGTTTTCTTTCAATTCTATCTTATATCAAATGTAACCTTCTGATAAGGGCCCCCTTGAGTATGTGCCTCTAAACGGTATAGTTGTTTGTATAAAGAGGCTCCAGAACCCTTTGAGAATAGCCCCCAGAATGGGACAGTTGCTGGAAAATTGCACATATAATGTAGGAACTGGCTAATTCTTTTTTCACCAAGATCTCGCTCATTACCTTCTGCCAGTGCAAAATTATTCCTGGGAACAGAGCTCCTTCTGCTTTCCAGGTTTTGTTTATTTGCATTCCCATTTTCATTCATTTTATTAAAATTACAAATTGTTCTTTTGATAGGGACTCCTTACAGAAAGAGACTCCGTACAGATACGATATGATTTGTCAGATTGTCACATAGCTATCTGTTCACCAGCAGTAAGTTCACTGTTTATGTTCACGTTATATTCATTAAGGTAAACGTAATCTTGCTGTAAGCTAAACCCACTCAGTAATATTCAAGGTCTATATTTCAAGGAGCCCCGTTTCATTTGTCAATTGAAAGCAACCTGTTATTTATGGTCTTTGCTCAAATAAACAATTTATAAAAAGGGATTTGTAGCAATCAACTCAGACAATTTATGCAACATTTGTGCTGGGTTCCTCGTTACTCTCGACCTTTAGTTGGCGCTTTCATATTATTTAAAACTCTCAAAAATTGTCAAGACATGGTTTAACATAAATTCATAAGGCATGGTTTAACAAGGGAAATTGTATTTTACCAAAGTGGATATGAAAATAATTTTAAATTTTTCATAAAATAGTTTCATGCATCGTATTGACTTTTTATTTCTTTTTCAGGTTCTTCCACTTTTCACTGACAATTTTGATTATCAATCTAAAGAAGATTTTATTCGTGGAATCCTGATCAACGAAGAAGTGAGTGATTTGTTATTCAACTACCGGGTGTCTCAGGCTTGATGTCATCTGCAATGTGTTGTATTAGTTATATTATCTCTATAGCGATTGCCTTGCCTAACACTGCATCATTGTGCTCGATGTACAAAAGTACAGAGCGAGATAGAAGAGAAACAAGAAAGGAGACTGCCTCTCTGTATCATAAAGTTTCATCTTTTAGAAAGTTTTATCTTATGAAACTTTAAGTTACAGAGAACCAGTCTCCTTTCTTGTTTCCCTTCTATTTGTTCTATTATTCATGATATGAATTAGTAATTGATAGATTATATTATATGAGAATGAAAAAGAAAGAACAAATTCTCTATAGAACTCAGGGCTGCATGATCATCAGATGTTTCTATCGCTACTGGCTTAAAAAGGCTTGCTATGCTTAAGAAAGAAAATTCAATTATACAATTTAGAATTTACTCTTTCTGGTGTAACGCTCAGATGAGTGTCAGACACAAAGCTTTAGTAGTTGTTATGTCCCACTATGTTTCAAATCTTTCTCGCCATCCGCATGTTCTGTACCAATCAAAGACTGTTCTATTGAGAGTTGTCTACAAAGCGCAAAGCTTTAGTAGTTATCATTTTTCACTTTGTTTCCAATATTCTTCGCCATCTCCAAGTTCATTTGCGTTTGGAGCTTTGAATTGTGGAGAACTCTGTAGATATTCATTTGTTAGCGTTTATATGACGAAAACAGTGCTTTCTTGGATTGATAAACTTTGTTGGCCAGTTTTCGAAAGTTCCAACTTGAGGACAAGGACAAAACTGAACTTATTGTTTGAAAAATTCATCACAGAATGTGTGAATAAAGTTTAGCTTGTTTTCATGTGCTGCAGATAATGGGAAATCAGATCCACTGTCACGTGGTTGAAGATGAATATGCAGCCAGAGTTGCAGATCTACACATGTACAATGCGATCAGGTGAGACGGCATTTTATCACGTGACACTCAACATGGGCCAAGGGTATTGCAGCGGTGCTACATATGTGTTGAACCATAGGAATTCTCATCCGTCAGTTTCAGCATTCAGTTTTCATGATTGAATTTCACCACTTATAATTGAAGTTCCTCGAATACAATTACTGATCTCCTAATGAAGACTGGATTGAGCATTCTCTCGTTTCTGGAGCAAACTATTTGAAGCCGATTGCTTCGGCTTGCACTTTGCCTTTTGAATATGAATGCCAAAGAAATTGCATTGACTTGATTGTTTGTTAACGATATCTGCACGATTATTCAGTCTCATGCTTATCATTCATAACAATCATCAAAGAAAAAAGCACACCCCAGTGGAATCTCAATGTATTGAATCAGAATTTCCAGTATGACCGCTTACAACTTTATTCTAGAGCGACAGATGCTCGATCTAGTCTTTGTTTAGAGATCTGTGAATGAAATAGGCAACAAACACAGGATGCAATTGTTCAGAGAATGAATAGAGTAAGAGAAAATAGAATAAAAGAATATAAATAGAGCAAGGAAATAAATGTATTTTATGGAGGGAATAGTTTGAAAAAGGAGATCTCTAGAAACTGATCGAGTAGAAAGCCCCTACCCTCTTTTTCTGGATCTGATCGAGTAAATCCTTATGAGATCTGAATTCATGCAAAATCTGGTGCAAATCATGTTGACTTGAACGATTTAGCTTGTTATAAAGAAGTTATTAATGATGATAATGATATCATTTTGATGCTTCATATCCTTTACGTTGCAGCCTAGATTTGATAAATCGGTGGGCCCATCCGCTTGTTCCTGATAACGGATCGTACCGATTCACAAGAAATAATGTTTATCTTGATCAACATGTCAAATTAGCAAGGTATGTCTCTACATCATCATTAGCGTAATTTCAAGAAAACTTCAAAAATTGCAGTTCTTGGAAGGGTATTTCTTCTCATTGATGAATGAGACTTTGTTATATTCAATCTAAGTGATAAGTTAAACCCTTTGATATCCATGCCAATGATAAAACTGTACTATTTCCAAACAGAAATGCACATATATTAAAATCTACTGATAATAACCTAGGTTTTCAGTAGGGAACGCCTGGAGTAAGTATCATTTCATAAGAGCATGTTTAGGTATTGAAAAATGTATTATCCTATCAGCGGTTTTTACTCTATGCCGGAAACCAGGAAAAGTTTCGAAGACTGACTTGTGAATCCGGAAACTCTTGAATAAAGGAAACGTATGGTTATTCGTAGAGTGAAGCTCATATGAAACTCTGAGGAAAAATTTATCCCAACATCAGAACCACCCAATATGAAAAAGTACTGAAGATACCCCCCTCTTTTCCGGGTGGAAAATATTAGATAACAATGAATAACTCGTACATGTATGTGATCATGAGATCTAATGTCCCCCTCCCGGTCATCACGGCACCGGCTTGAGCATTATCTGTTTATCTTGAGCCATAATCAACCATTTCAAACCACTTTTATTGTTCTCAAGGGATTGTCTGCTGGAGCAAGATGTAGTCATCGGCACAAATTCTGCGATTGGAAATGGGACATTCCTTTGTAAATCAGTAATAGGAAATAATTGCAAAATAGGTAATATTCGTCATTTTACACTTTTAACTTCGCTTAACTGCAGGAGCTCGAAACTGTTTATATGAATTTCGTAACTGGAAACAACAGAGTTCTAAAGTTATGATGTCACAGAAATATTTGTTTAGAATTTCAAACATTAAGCTTCTTAGTTTTGGAAGATGGTCGAAAATAACAACGTTTCAAAGCTGGCAAAATAATCAAAAAATGTTGCAGAGAGCCTTAGAAATACCAATTCGTTCATCATACAATTTTGTTCATATATTGGGCCATACCTTATGAGTTTATAAACACATTAAAACAGACATGTCCTCTTGTGACTCTGAGCTTCGTTTCCTGCTTACGTTCTCGTCAGACAGACTATACCAAACTATACCAAACTATAACAGAGTAACAGAAGGACATGTCTGTTTTTTAAAGTGTTCATTTTGCTTTATGATTGCTCTGTACGGAAGTATATCAAGCAGTATATCCAGGAATGGCACACTCTACTCGAGTTTGATGCACCTTTTTTGTTTACATTTCTTTGCCATCCAGGGGACAATGCAAGAATAAGTAACTCTTACATCTGGGATGGTGTCGTTATAGAAGATGACTGTAATTTAGACCACTGCATCGTTTGCAATGATTGCGTCATAAATAGGTATGTTGATGCTTTGTTTCAATTCAATGTTTCTATGTTTGACAGTACAACTGTGATTCCCAAATCTAAATTATTTGTAACGGCATTATGTTCCCTATTTCTCACGTTTTACTCGGTTAAATGTCAAACAAAAAGCTTTGATTTGTTTCTCTAGGTTCTAAATTTTTTCACTAGTCAGATGTTTCAATTGCATTCTTCTAAGACGGCACTCTTTTGAGTTTTTGACAAAACGCTTTAGTATGCTATGTTTCACTATGTTTCCGAATTTTCTTGTAGATAGTTGATAGGAAAATACGCTTAATATCTTCGTAAGCTATTGGTTTGTACAAAGCATGCGCAAAGGACCCACTGAAAAGGTAAACTTATTGGTCTATCCCTAACTATCCCTTCCTCGATTTTTTATTGTTATCTCTATTTTGCAGGAATGTTACGCTGAGGGATGTCGTAGTCTCATTTAAGGTAATCTGAATATTCTGGGTAATATCCATTATGACTTACTTGATAATCTAAAAGCCAGTTGTTTATGGTTGGTGACACTCGCGTTGAGGCATACTGTACTGTTCATCCGATAAATCATCACTCAAAATATTATAAAACATGCCTTAGGTGTTCTTCGAGGACAAATATTTCATCGTTTGCACTACTTCATCAAACAAGCTTGAACTTCGTTAAAACGTATTGGATGTTGTTCAAGAAGGAAGGATTTATCGTGTGGACCACTTCATCATACAACCTTAAACATCATCAAACATATTTTAAGACCTGTCCAGGTCCACACACGACAAAACACAACCATACAAAATATCACCGAACATGCGTTGGATTATGTTCAGGACAAATAATTTATCGTTTGCACTACTTCACATATTTGCCAGCTATTTAAAAATGTTTTATCTCGAGATTTGGCGTTCGATATTTTCTGTATGTAATGTCAAAGCATTAATGACCTGTTTGAGCTTTAGCACTGTTGAAATCAGCAGAAAATAGCTTCCGGAGCTTTCCTTGACTCGAAGCAACGCCCGGACTAAGTAGATTTTAAAGATTAATTTGGAAAGCTAGGCTTCGAGTAGATTTACACAGAGTCAAATTAATATAAAATACAGTAGTCTCCTGCATATAAGAAACAACATTTTCAAAATCAGGTCTGGGGCCTTTCTGATGCTTCTCTATTGCAATAATTTTGTGTTTTTTGTAAAATGGGTAATTTTGTATTAGAAATCAAGGCTGTTTTTCTTAAATCAATATTTCTTATATATGGGACACTATTGTACCGGAGAAAAAAACGGAGTACAGTACATCCTCGATTATCCGAACAGGTTGAACTCAAATTTTTGTCGGGACGTTCGGATACGCAAAAAATTCGGATAATCGAGGAAGAACATTTTACCTACTAAACTTGCTATAAAGGTTATTATCATCGTCCTGAACAGTCACAGGATGCTCAAACTGAATGCAAATTGAAAAGCTTGGCAAACGGAAAGATCAACAACAAAACTAAGGCAACAGTTTTTGTAAATTTCAACAACGATTTGTAATAATAACAACAATAACAACGAATAAATATTTTGTGCTTCGGTTGGATATGACTTTTATTTTGGGCAACAATTTGAGCAGACAACAAATATTTCGATTGGTTTCTCAAGAACTGGTTTCCAGAAAAATTTTTAATGAAAACTTTTGGCGTTCGGATAATCGAGGTTCGGATAATCGAGGTTCGGATAATCGAGGATGTACTGTATTTCGATTTCTAAGAAAAATGCCGGATATTTCCCAGATTTAAGCCGTGCACATATTATTATTCATAGATTAAATCATTCATAGATTAAATCAAAGCCTAGATTGCGGAGCCCCAAGTAGGATGCGGGGTGGTTAGCAACTTTGCTTCATCATACAAGCTTGAACATCGTCAAGCCTATATTAGGGCTTGTCCACACGTTAAACCATTGTAATACTAATACTAAACATAAAGAACAAATGTTCTATCGTGTGGACAACTTCATCACACAGCCTTGAGCATCGTCGAACATGTTATTGATCCCTTTTGCTTGAAGCTTAATTCGTTGAGTCTGAGTAGTGTCTTACTGTTATTTCTATTCACTGCAGGTCAAACTAGGGCCTAACCTGAATGTTGAGCACGGTGCAAGATTTTCACTATTAAAACCAGATGAGCTATTTTCAAATTTTGAAGATTTAGCGATTGATGCTGGAAATGACCAGGATACTAAAAGTAAGTTTGGTTTTTTCTGCGCTCCTATCGCAGACTTTTGTTACAGGTTTTGCTCGTCGATTCAGTTCAATCGAAGGGTTCGCGTATAACTGATAAGGACCATGCGATTGTTGTATTATCATCCAACACTTGTCTACCCGAATCTTCAACAGTAATATTCTTCTTACATATATTCGGGAATCTACTTGATAGATAAAGCAACAGGGTAGTTAAGGTATAACTATAAACCTAAACAAAGGTCACTGATAAGAGCTCAATACCTTTTTGAATATGATTTAAGACTTCTGTTGCTGAAGATTTGTGCGCTAAAATGCATCAATGTATTCATTATCCAATAGCACAGAATATATCTAAGAAAATATTGCAATTTGTTCATCTACTAGATTGTATAGGGGTAACCTCCAGTAATAGACCACACCTATTTGCGCGGAATCAGAGAGACCCTCTCAGCTTTTTCTTTATAGCTGCTGAAGCTACAGCCCCAGTGATCTCAAAATAGAGACTGGATCGAGTATCTGTCGTTCTGAAATGAAGTCAATTGGCAGCCAAATTGGGAGGTCCATTACAATACATTGAGTTTTCACTGGGGAGTGTTTTTTCTTTGATTATTGTTGGAATGTTATGAATAATCAGCACGAGACTGAATAATCATGCAGCTTTTGTTAACAAAGAATTAAGTCAATTTAATTTCTTTGGCCCCCATCTTGGGAGGCCAATTGCTAGCCAAAGCAACTGGCTTCAAATATTTGGCTCTAGAAAGAAAAGAACGATCGATCCAGTCTTTATATTGAGATCAGTGTATAGCCCTGACATTTCTAGCACAGAACTTTGCAATGAATCTCAAAGAGCTACTTTTGATGTCTATGTGCAAGGCTTTGACCGCATCTATTCATAAGATTCATCAAAAGTTTTGCATTTTTGTTGCAGCCAGACGATATAGTTGATGGTGACCAATATGTGTGAGAGTTGTTCAAGACAAAGCTATTCCATATCTCTGTCTGTGGTAGTACTTTCAGGACTTCAGCTCTTGCACCTAAAAACAAAATGTTGTAGAGCTCTTTTTAATTCTTCGAGAAAGGATGTGCTTTGTGCTATTGGAAGATAACTGAATTGGTAACTTTAGTGCACAAATTTGCAGCAACCAAACTCTGAAAATCATGTTGAAAAAGGTATTGAGCTCCAGGATTTCCATATTGTTAATCCGATGTCATAATATAGGCATTTTAGATGCTAAGAGCTTTCTTTTAGAATGTTGAATGTTGAATATCTTTCTTTATTTGAAGATTTCAATGTTGATGAAGTTGGAGCGGAAGGAGCTGGTTATCTTTGGCCGGTTGATGAAGATGAAGACGATGAAGAAATCATTGCTACTTTACGAGGTAATCATTTTTCACAACCCCATTGCTTCTTGCGTTTCGCTGTTTTTGTAACGCTCGATATGAAGAACAATATACCTTATTCCTGTTGATACTACCATCTTAAATTGATGCAGATTTACCTCAGATTCCTTTCCAAATTTAAAGAGCACGCAATGCATTACGGGATGTCAAGGGGGGCAAATTTGCGTCAATTCCGGATAGCTTCATTAACAGGAAAATGTCAATTATATCAGCACAAAACAATTGATTGGAAATTCAATTTCAGCTGTAGATAAATCGATTTGAGGTAGTGATTATCCTAGATACATATTCATGACATCAAAGTGGTAATACTAGCCTCATTTTCTTCCAAAATCGCAAGAATTTCAATTTCTTAAGGAAAGTTGGTCTACTAAAGTGCATGTGTCCCCGGTGAAACTGGAACGTTGATGATCATGTACATGTAGGGTCTAGACCTCTAGAGAAACTACTATATTTTATATGTTATACCCCCATCACTTTACATCACATCACGTCATGTCATATCATGTGTATGTAGGTTTACGTATGTTCACAATGTGAGTTTACATTTACTTCTGAACAAACTACGTTTGGCATGCCTTAGATAAAGTTTTCAAATAGGAACACAATTATTGGTAGATTGCAGCTTTGTATAAGTTTGTGTGCACGATGTAGTCCTACTGTCTGTAACGATGTCCAGTAGAAATACTGGATTATTAAATGCCCATTTTTGCTTAAACTTGCTATCAACGCTCTGCAAAGATTAATGGTCTATTATAGGTTTTTGATTATTCTAGTAGGGCTAGTTTCCTTGGGTCAATAACAATATGCAAAGCATCCCTGATACAAACATAAGCATGGGTTCGGTATTTTCATCACTTAATTTATATTCCTTTGTTGTGTGTGGATCGTATTAGGTTGATGAGTATATTCAACGACTAGTGAAACTTGCATAATGATTTGATATTACGTTGTATTATATTTTTACCTAGCAAAACGCCTATATTTCAGAACAATGCTTTACCTTTTCAGTTATTATGAGAAGAAGCTGGATTTGGAAAATCAATCGAGATGATTTGTGAGAATGAAATTGACTGAAAATTACCCGAGTAAGACTCGAACCCAAGACCTCTAGATTTTACCAATACCAATCTAGAGGTCTTGGACTCGAGTCCTATTCGGATAATTTTCAATCTAAAAATCGCCTTTAAAGTATTTCTTATCTTTCAGTTTTTTCTTGCCAGCGTAGGAATAGGTTACAAAATTTCTGGAGGAAATGATGATGATGATTGTTAATTGTTTATTATTTCGAATTTTTATTAGGTGACAGGATGGAAAGCGAAAGTGAAAGCAGTGACGATGACTCTATACCTTCACCTACTGGTTCACCTCTGATCGAGGCAGGCACATGTGAGTATGACCTGGTTATTGATAAACCACTGCACCTGCATTTGCAGTGGGTATAAAGAAATTTTGAACAATTCGGAAACGGTTGTCAACGATTTGGAACGATTCGCAACGATTTTCCAACTTTCTCCAAACTAAGGCTTGTCCTTATTCCCTGCAGGGGTACGGTGTCATACACAACCTAACTACATATAGTTGTATGAGGTCCTATAGTGTTTTTATTTCAACCATTTGTGAGTGAGTGAGTTTCTGTTTAACGTGCTAGCCTGATTAAGGCAGGGACCCGTTTTCAACATATGCACGGTCGTATACAATACAGCACCACAGATAGTTAAAAGAGTTCATTATGTGTTAGCTCCAACCAATTGTGAGTACGCGAGTTTCTGTTAACAACGTTCTAGCTTTTACTAAGGCAAGGTCTTGTTTTCAGCAGTTGCATTGCAACGTACACTAGAGCCATTTGAATATAGCACTAATAGGTCCTAATGTATTCCTTGCACCCATTTGCCCAGCAAAAGCCTTCAGTTTGGAAATTACTGCCCACGGAAAACCCCTGGATTTTAAGTTATGTTTATAATGGTTCAAAACCCACACTGTTCAGAATCTCTAACACCAAGCAGCTGGTTTAAAGGTATGCACCAGACTTGCTCCACAGGTTCTTGTCTCTTATTGCAGGAGTTACGTCATCCTTTCAAAGAACATAGGGAAACAAGGGCTCGTACAGTAACTCTAGGTGCGAACCAACAAATCTGCAGACAGGAACATGCCTCTTGGAAACGCATAGCACCAATATTGCAACGGCCTAAATCTTTGGTAAATGCAGTCGTTAGTTTTGATAGCTATGTGTTGCTAAGGGGCATATTCCCATAATGCTTTGTGTGAAACGAGATCCATCATATCTTGTGGAAAGTCCATTCGTTTATTTCAGCAACTTTTGAAACGAATTCCAAATGATTGTTTTTTGACGATTTCTGAGAGCTCAATGTTGATATTTTTGGCAGGGAGATGACCGAGTAGTTTGCACATAAACCAATACCTTACAAAGATAGTAAGGATATTTGCCAATCAACTATCCGTGCACTGCTTTGATCAGTCTACGTTTTCAGTTGACCCTTTGTGTTTTGCACATAAACCAATATCTTACGAAGATAGTAAGTGTATTTGCCTATCCACTATCAACAACTATCAACTATATTTTTTGTTTGGCAGTATTCTACGTTGAGGTCTGTGACAGCATACGAAGTGGAATATCTGATAACGTGGCATCGGATAACATTATACTGGAAGTAAACGCTTCAAAGTAAGATGATGATAATGATTATTAGAAATGCACCAGGAATATATTTTTTCGTACATCTGCTGATGAATGGGAAATCACAATACAGGTTTGTCGAGAAGAAGAGTTTGGTCTCTTGAGTCTTTTTTTCGAATATATACCGTTCTGCTTTAAACTTATTACACTTATTAGCACAAAAGAGACAAGAAATTACTCCTTGATCTCTACAAGCCTGTTTTTTGATTACTCCCATATCAGGAGATGCACTAATCGGAACAAATCGGAACACCGACTTCTTAGCGCTCCATTTTAATGTAACGAGCACTATGTTGTTCAACCGAAATACAGGCTTCGTAATGACGATTATACAATAATAACAATAACAATAACAATAACAATAAGTTCAGGAAATAGTTAAATGAATAATAAAAGCCAACTGGCTTTTTAATTTCTTGGACAAAAGGTCAGGGAACAATCGACCATGAATGATTTTTTGTAAGAAAGCCCAATAAACAAGTCTTTTACCCCTTTCCAGTATTAATATTAGTTTGTTGTTTGTTTGTATTTCTTCTTGAAGCTGCAAGTCAGGGAATCATGTGAAAGCCAATAAACATTGATATTTGGGGAGAGGGGCTACTGTGTCTGACATCATATCACGCAGTAACTTATGGATCTCGTCCTGTTTTCAATACTGTTTTATACTTACTTAGGCTTTTCGCAGATTTATTTAGCCAAGAAGTGTATTCTGAAATAGACTTTCTCTAGATATCAGTGAAACATTCTCGTTTTAAAATTCCACAAATTTATAATTTGAAGATAGTATCTATTAGGAGACTTCGCTTTCACAGATTTTCTTCTGGTCAGTTGTGGGTGGACCCCTTAACCACCCAAGCATTGTAACCATTGCTGTTTCGGTCGTGCTCCTATAAAACTTGTATGCTACTTCTAACTTGAATAGGATCAAGCAAGACGCAATCTTTTAACAGAATGGTTGATTTCTGTTAATGAAGCTAGCTCTGTTCCCAATTTCAAATAGTCACTGTATAAAAATGTCTTCTTAATCTTGTTTTGTACCTTACTAGGTACAAGTACAACGTATCAATACGTGAGATAAATCAAGCCGTCGTGAAATCCATATTAGAAGCTGCTCTCGAGGATCGGAATCAACCTAAGCAAGCAATGGTGCAAAATTTAGAAAAGGTATTTCATGACCTCTATGATTGCAATATTTATGACACCAGAGTATTTCTAATTTCAGATTGTTTCTAATTTATTGCCATTTATTTCGAACTACATCAAAGGTAACGTGTCTCAGATCTTATTATGGGAAACGTATTTGTAGTATCGTTGAAGATTTAATCAGTACTGCGGGGGATACTATCAGTTCATTGTAAGTTATTCAGTATTGTTGAGGATGTTCAGTAGCGTTGGAAGGTATCCAATATTGTTGGGGATATCATCAGGGAATTGGGCGATGTTCAGTATTGTGGAGGATGTTCAGTACTGTGGGGGATATCATCAGTGCTGTAGGAGGATACCATCAGTACGTTGGAGGGTATTCAGGACTGTGGAGAGAAACCACAAATACATTGGGTAATATCTCAACAATACTGATGATATTCCTCGTACAGTAAATTCTCGGTTATCCGAACCTCGATTATCCGAACCTCGATTATCCGAACCTCGATTATCCGAACGCAAAAAGTTTTCATTAAAAAATTTTTTTGCAAACCAGTTCTTGAGAAACCAATCGAAATATTCGTTGTCTGCTCAAACTGTTGCCCAAAGTAAAAGTCATATCCAACGGAAGCACAAAAATAACACATTTATTCATTGTTATTGTTGTTATTATTACAAATCGTTGTTGAAATTTACAAAAAACTGTTGCCTTAGTTTTGTTGTTGATCTTTCCGTTTGCCAAGCTTTTCAATTTGCATTCAGTTTGAGCATCCTGTGACTGTTCAGGAAGATGATAATAACCTTTATAGCAAGTTTAGTAGGTTAAATGTTCTTCCTCGATTATCCGAATTTTTGTGTATCCGAACGGCCCGACAAAAATTTGAGTTCAACCTGTTCGGATAATCGAGGATGTACTGTACTATTGAACATCCTCCACAGTACTGAACATCCCCAAATGTACTGAACAACCTCCACAGTACTGAACATCCCCCAAAGCACTGAGCATCCCCCACAATACTGCACAGACATTCCCTCGGGTGAATCTAACTACTTATAAGTGTCAACTCTCAAAATGATTGTCCTCTGCAATGGCCCTTCTCCAATCTCCGACCATATCATGATGTGATATCTTACCGTTATAATTTCAGATTGTTTCTAAATTCTTGCCACTGATTTCAAACTACATCAAAGGCAACGAGTCTCAGATGGACTGCATCACTGCTGCTGAGGTGCGTATGTATTGCTTCATCCAGTTCAGTCGACCATTACAGTACTAAGTCTACCACATAGAAACTGACATATCAGAAAATTCAGTCTGCCAGATTGTAGCACATCTATACTCGAAGATTAGATTTTTCAGCTTGAAAATTCATATTGCTTCAATGAATAGTTTTAATTTAAAAGATTTGGCAGTCCATATTGATTCAGTGGCTTTCCAGCTTTATTCATTTCAAATTCTTCACCTATTTCTTCTCTACCAGTTAGAAACTAGGATGCCCAGTTTCGCTACATTCAGTTTCTTAGTGGCGGGATAGTTCTGTATCACCAAATAGGTCTTATGATGTTCAGCTCCTTCTGTATTTGCATATTTGCATTTCATTGATAATCGTTTGGTTTGCAAAAAATGTTGTGTCGGTACAGATACAGCTTCAGTCGTGTTCTACACCACCAAAGAAAGAGCTTACCGGAATTTCTCGTTAACGTGGTTGATGCTTTTGCTAAAAATCAACCTGATTAACCATCAAACATTGATTCAGATTTCTTTCTGTCTTTTTGGCATCTTTGACTGCTGGAAGTTTATTTAATATAACTCGCGAGGGAGGCCAAATTTCATTACCACCTTGAAAGAAAATTTGAAAGAATCTAGCCTCAGTTTTTGAATGAATCATCTACTCTGCAATCTCGCAGCCTCGTTCAGATATAACCTACAGGAAAAACCTGCATTTAGGAATCATGTAAGAGCCTAATTATTTGCCCCTTCACATAAAAACCTTTGCACCCTGAATTTGAAAAATGTTCTTATCTTTAAAGTATTTGTTTCAATGTCAAAAAAATCTGTAATTTGTAAATAGTTAAATGTGTCTTCTGTAAACACTAGATGGTCAACCATGAATAGGGGTTGCAGCCTTAAACTTCCCCAATGGTTTACCCCCAAGAATGAAAACAACGGCCTCTGCGCAAAATATTTTGACAAAATCTAAGAACCTCCTACAAGAACTTGTAAAAGTTTTTACTGTATAACTGACGCAACCACGCAATGGAGCCACTAGAGTAGATGGGATCTTGTAAATACGCCTCTCTCCTAATCTGAGTTCTTCAGACCTTAAAATCTTTTTTCAGGATTTCTTCGCAGAAAATCCATTACTTGGAGGAATATTTCCAACATTTCTGCATAAACTATACGATAAAGACATATTGGATGAGAACTTGGTTTTGAAATGGTTTCACTCGACTGCATCTGCTGAAGACCCTGAAATGGTTTCAGAATACTGCAAACTTCGACAAAATGAGGTATGTACAGGGTGACCCCCTAAACAGCTGCTGACTTGATGATTCTTGGATTATGTTGTCGTGAATGGGCAACCGCAAACGTAATACAATAAGTTTTGCACATAACGAACTCAGATTATCAAACCAGGCTGTTCTTTTCTTATGCTAAAGGATTCATTTTGTAATCAAGAGAAGTTAATTAGCCAAGGGAATGACATACAATACAACTGTCAAAATTCAAAAGATGATTTTCTTTGCCCTGCAGTAATGATAATAGCATAAATAATCAGAATGGAGGAAATACTATTCGAGACTCCATTTGTTCCAGACTGCACATAAGGAACTCAGATTATCAAACCAGCCTGTTCTGTTTCTTCTACAAAATAACTCATCTTATGATCAACTGTAGATCATTATCAAAGGGGAAAAAGGATATATCATCATATACAGGGCTTCCACCAGAGCTGCCAAAAGTATCTTTATTCCAATCATTTATCATCTTCATAATACATGGGGGATAACTTCTGCATGACACACTCTATTTTGGGTACCTCTTTTGGAGCTGGAATCTAATTTCGGGGTATCACTTTTTTGTGACTCTATACGTGGTGATAAGCTTTTGGGTATCATTTTCAGCATCACCATGAATCCAATTAAATATCCCATTCAATATATCTATTTCCAATATTGTTACGATATTAGACGAATATATGATACGAGAATACTTTGTATTGCATGGTACTTGTCTCATGGAGATCTGGTAGTATAGTATCACAATACAGCCTGAACCTAGCTTATAATTGCTAGACTATGCTAAGAGAGCAAAAAGGCCTAAAAAAGGATGGATGAAGAGTTTGATAAATCTGATATTTGCATGGTTGAAAATGTTTTCTCCTCGCTTTTAAACTTCAAACAAATCCATTTTTGTTATTCTTGATTTAGAAAAATGGGTACATTTTTGTTCTTCACAAAACGTTATGGGAAAGTTCCTACTTGCCCAAAATATTTTCTGGATACTTTTTGTAGCTCTTATCACGAGCACCTCAAGCTATGTAATTGATGAATATTGTGAATGGAATGGCCTGGGTTTCTCGAAGCCCCGGTTTCGCAGTGGTAGCGCTCTAGAGTACGAATCTAGAGGTCGTGGTTTCGAGTCCTACTCGGGTCATTTTCATTCTCACATATTATCTCAATTGATTAATAGTTTATTTTCAAGTAGGAATGGGATTTTATTTCTATCTTTGTCTTGGGAGTCTTGAAAATTGAAAATATATCATGTTTGATTCTGAAGTATTTGAACCAATTCGATGATTTTTCTCTTCAGTTGATGAAACGTTTCATCACGTGGCTCGAAGAAGCTGAAGAAGAGTCTGATGAAGAATCTGACTGATCATGTGACTTTATCTAATTGGTCAATCACTGTCACCTGATTTCTATTTCAGAACTAATTGGTCCACTTTAGATTTTTAGATGAAATGATATTTTCAGTAAAAATATAATTATTTATGTTTTTAAAGAGAAGAACATGATAGGAGGCAATATGATGATTATCGTGATTTCGTGTGGCTCTAGGCCAATAAATCTGTTAGATAGTCAGACAGAAAGAGATTTCTATGGAGTGCATTTCCCGCCAAATTGTGCTTTGATTTTCTTCTTTTAACTGGTCCTAATTTTGTGTGCTAATGTCACGACACTTTCATTTTCGAGCAGGGTTTTCTTATTCACGTTATTTCACGATTTTCTTATTTGTCATAGCTCTCATTCAATACTTATCGATATTTCTGTGTCAAACACCCAGCTCGATTTTCCTATTGTTGCTTCGATTTTTCGGTTCTACATTGCTTCGGTTTTTTTGTTCTACGCAGACAACCTTTGCGCATCCCAACTGCAAAAATGGCGTGCAACTGCACGTGGATGTGATGCTGTGATAGGATTGAAAATGAAGCCAACAGAGATGCCAAGGGCAGTTTCATTGCTACAAGAGGTAACGCAGTTCTTGATTGCCCATACTGATTGAAGTAACCGGCAAATCGAAGCAACAATCGGAAAATCGAGCTAAGTATTTTCACAGAAAAAATATCGATAACCATTGAAAGAAAACCGAACAGAAAAACCACGAATAAGAAAATCGTGAAATAACGAGAATAAGAAAACTCTGCTCGAGAATGAAAGTGTCGTGACCTTGGCACACAAAATTTTGACAAGTGGAATAAAGAAAATCAAAGCAAATTTTGGCGGAAAATGCATTCCATAGATTTCAGTGTTTTTTTCTTTTAAGTTTCTTTGTTTATCCTCTTCGAAACCCAGTGATTGTTTCTGATTGTAATGGGTACCAAAGTTGCACCCACCAACCAACAGATTTCGATTGGCTCATAGACACTTTGTGACTCTTACATGAAGCATTACCTTAAGGTAGCCCATAACCAATTCTGCTAAAATCAAAGAAACAGGTGTTTTAGTGTAGTTAATGGGTTATATGTATTATAGATGGAGCAAAATGATGTTTCAGGCAAAATTATTTTTAAATTTGCTAAGAAATCATGCTGACATCAGCAAAATTTACGAAAAATAGCGGATTATTTCAAAAAATCATAATAAATTGAAAAAATGTCTAATTGTTCTGAAACATCCCAAATTTGTAGGTAATGTACAGCTGAAGGGCAAGGGCTAAAGACATTTCTAAAAATTCATTTTGATTTTGGGATATTGCAAAAATATTCAAAATGGCGCATAATCATGAGTTGCGGAATTGGAAAAATCTTGAAAAATTAACAGCTTAACTTAAAAATTCATATTTTTTTTAGCCCTTGCCCTTGGCTATAGTATTATCTAAAGACAGGGAAAATTTCAACATCCTCAGGCTTATATGTTTTTCAAAATCTTTAGTTAAAACTTAATAAACTGCCAAAATTCATTGTTTCGAGAAATCGCGTTTTAAAAATTGAAAGTTGTTCTTACTCTAAAATCCACCAGAAACATAGGATTCACCACCTTCTTGTTCTTTCTCTTTGTCTATGTATCCCTTTTTGATTCCCCTAAGCATTTTTCTTCTTTTCTTGTTTTTATCTGACATTTTTTTGTTAATATTCTTATTTCGGCGATAAGTTCTTTTATTTGAAGAAGGAGTCAGCGGCGCACATTAGGGGGGGTGTGGGGGGGTGTGACACCCCCCACACCCCCCCAATAATTTCTGAGTCGGTCCAAAAATTTTATTGCTAGGGAAAAAGTCGGTCCACGAAAATTTTTGATCCGAATCAGATAATTTGAGTCCAAGTTGGTCCGATTTCTGGTTTTGGGCAAAAGTCGGTCCCAGGTCGGTCCATGTTTCTGTTCGATTAGCGTTCTTTCTGTACATTCGATATGAAATTTCAAGCATTCTAAAAAAAGAGCCTGGATCGAGTTATATTATTTTACATTTTTATGCGAGAGGCAACGAGAGGTTTGATTGATGAGTGGCGGTCGAGCTTCTACAACTATTGTGTACATTCCAAAATTCTTTTAACGTGTATAGAATATTCGATTCACTGATTCGATTCAGATTCTCTTTTAGAATAGCTGAAAGGTCTATTTGTAAAGAATAAAACAAAGGGAAGAGAAAGGAATTCTACAACTACTTGCTGTGATTCCAAACACCTCGTCGTCAGCTATTCGGATATTGACAATAGGATCGTAATGATAGGATGATAGGATTTAAAACATAAAATGAGGTGTATTGATTAGAGTCATTAGATACTGACCTCGGGGAATAATTCAAATTAAATAATGCAGGTTCCACAGTTCTTTGCAAATTCTTATGAAAAGAAACCTACATGTGCTATGATTTGTTTTTGTATCTATTTCTTTTTTCTTCAACTTGAACGTGGAAGCAAATACAGTGCCTGGAATAGTCATAAATTGAAAACTAGTGCTTGAAAGTAACCAAAGTCGAGATTCTTATAAAAGTGCGCGTATGACAAAATAGGGGAACCTGGCAATGCTGCAGCAAGTACACAGAGTGGATATCATCGGATGCAGACAGAAGTTACCTCATCAATCAGGGCCCATTCCAACCAAAACTTTCGAGATATCCGAGAAATGATGAAATCGAATTGGGTAAACACTGCTATTTTTCTTCAGACTGGTATCGCAGTTTTCCGCACCTTGAATACTCGATTTCTAAAGATGCTTGCTTCTACTTTGTGTGCCAGATCTTCCAAGATGGAGTGGGTCATCAAAAGGCAGATGAGGCCTGGACATCACGAGAAGTAAGGGCAGGGCATAAAATGAAAAGTCGTGGCAAAGCAAAAACTGGAAAGTTGTCCAGTCATTTCAGCAGCACAGCCCACAAAGCTTCACTCGATGCCTTGATAAGTTTTCAAAGCAAAGCAATGCATATTGATTGCTTGCTAGACAAGGATAAACGCAAAGAAGAGATTGCAAAAGAGGCAGAGAGTCGGAGAAATCGTGAAGCAGTTAAAGTTTTACTCGATGTCACACGCACACTTGCACGACAAGGATTATCCTTCAGAGGTGCAGGTTCTGAAAAAGATGGAAACGGTAACTTTCACCAGATAACGAAGCTCATTGCAAGACACTCGCCACCCTTCAGACGATGGCTTGATGAATCTGAAAACAGACCGCATACGGTCAACTATCTTAGTTCCAGATCTCAAAACGAGTTTCTCCTTCTGCTGGCCGAAGATGTAACAACCAAAGTTAAAATGGAAATCACTGAGTCACAAATTAAATTACAACTGTCATAGTCGACACAACTCCAGATGTCTCTCACGAAGATCAGTTGTCTGTGGTTGCAAGGTATATGGATCCACATGGAATTCTGCGAGAGCGCCTTGTTGATATGACTGATATCGACAAGAAAACAGGCGATGGTCAAGCCAAGCAAATCCTGAAGTCATGGAATAAAAGAGAGCTGAACTCCAGTAGCATTGCTTTCCAATCATATGATTATACTACTTCTATGTCTGGAGTCTTCAATGGGTGTCAAGCAATGATGAGTCAATACCTGGGTTCGATCATCCCGTACTTCCCTTGTCTTGCTCATCATGTCAATACTACCGTTGAGCATAGTTGTAAAGCCAGCTTAATTGCCTGCAAAATGATTGATATTCTTCAGGAAATTTATGTCTTCTTCAGCTCTAGCACAAAGAGATACAACCTCTTTCGACTAAAAGTCAAGGAGCTGGATATCGATGGAGCACTGGCTTTAAGAAATTTATCGATGACAAGATGGATTGCCAGAGCAGATTCTATTAGAGCAGTTTGGAAAAGCTTTGAAGGAGTGATTGCAGCACTGGAAGCCCTAGACGAGTCAGAGGATGCAAAGACGAAAATGAAAGCTGCTGGTCTCCTAAAAAGAGTAAAGAAGTTTGATTTTGTAGTCATGTTGATGTTCATGAAAAATGTCATGGTGAAAACCAAAATCCTAACACAGGAAATTCAAAGTGTAGAAATCAATATTCTTGATACTTTGGAAGCAGCTCAAGCTACCATCGCCACACTGCAGCATGTACGGGATGATATCCATGGACTTGACCAGGAAATTCTGGCAGCATTAGTTTTTAGTGAGAAATGTGGCATTGATGGCAAAGCGCAGTTTGAGAAACACCATCGACCGCGAAGGATACCGAATAGGATAGAGGAAAGGCCGGAAAATGCAGCATTGCTGGATTTTAACGAATATTACCGCAAAGAATTCAACCTAATCCTTGATATGCAGATATCATCCCTGACAGAAAATATCAAAGTGCCACTGGAAATTCTAACTCCTGCAGTGCGTATCCTCCAGCCACCATTCAAAGGGGAAATTGAGCAAGAAGATTTTCAGCGTCAATCAACATGCTGCCTACCGCCTTGCAGCCTGATGAGAGTGCACTGGAAGCTGAAATATCAGTATTTCGAAGCCATTGTCCTGAAAACAAGCCAGATGAAATCACAAGCAAGAGAGCGCGGCAAATTATGCTCGAAGGATCAAAGGACTGTTCCCATTGAGAGAGAGATGCTACCAGCTCTTACTGACTGTGCCTATAACATCTGCATCAAGTGAGAGAAGCTTTTCAAAGCTGAAACTCATCAAGACCTTGATGAGATCGTCAATGAAACAGGAGAGGCTATATGAAATGATGATCCTCGCATGCGAAAAAGACATTACTGATACTATTGACCTTGAGGACATGATAAACAGATGGGCAAAATGCCAAAGACAAGACGTCTTATATCTGTAATTCCATCTGCGAATAAAGGATAAACAAATGCCATAGTTAGAAATACTTGATAGAGTTGGAATTTACCAGAACAAGGACAATGCATTTAACTTAAAATTATGCGTGGTGGGGGATTTCTATTGATGAAACGAAGTTTCTGTTGTATACTTGATGTCATTTTTGTCCATATTCTGTATACGCACACAGTCGGTCCAAAAAAATTTTTTTTGCCGCAGTCGGTCCAGAGCGTGTTTACACCCCCCCCAAACAAAATTTGAATGTGCGCCCCTGGAAGGAGTTGTTACAATGCCAGCTTTCACTCCTAAGGCTTCCAGTACAGAATGAATACCATTAGGACCTTCATTAAATTGTATTACAGCTGAGTTAACTGCACATTCCAGGGTCTGTCTCTCAACAAAGGTTGTTTTAGGACATTTTTGCCAGATAATGTTATTCAGAGCCTCATTGGCGTTTTGCGTCTTGCCGTGTAAGCACTTGGACAGCAGATCATCACTGGAGAGTTCTTCAAAGATTGGTCTCAGGAGGTTATAAATCCATTTAGGGATGTTAATGGATTTCTTATATGTATTTTTCCCTGTGGCAAGATCTTTCTTCCATTTGCACCAAGAGTTTTCACCATCAGGGCATAGCAGGTGACGGGTGGTCTCATCGCTAAACTCAGTGCAATGGAACAGAACAGCTCCGACAGCTTTTTTCATCTGATATACTTCCTTTCCTTGATTCGACCTAATAGCCATCCCAAAATAATTTTGTAGTGTGTTTATAACTCTATCCGTGAGCTTTCCTCTTCCAGTCAGGGGGGTTTGGGTACCTTTATGAGACTTTCGCAGCTCACGTAATCGGCTTCCGAGGCGTTTTTGCACGTGGCCAACACATTCGAGTTTAATGGGAGTAACATTGTATTTTGCATATGGTTTTGAATCCACAACTTCTTTGAATGATGAAGTGTCACCATCACCAATGTAATGACTATATATCAGGTTATATTTTTCTACTGAACTGTTGAAAATTGCCACCGCACCATTACCTTCCATCGAACCTGAGGACTTTGTGTGGTTAGCATTGCAAACATGGGTGGCTTTCCATGCTTCGTATTCTGGAGTGCCTTTTTTTGACTCCCATTTATGGCACAGCCTACAATACTTTGACATCACATGTTTATCAATGCAGTAACCATTGCAAATTGCTGTCACAGCTCTATTTAGAGAATTATGGCCACGCTTTTGCCACGTCCCGTCCAAGGAGCATTCGCAAAGTGATATTGAGTTGTCTGACAGTAGCTTGGAATCTGTCATATTGTGGACTTCAGATGCAGCTTTTGACATGCTAGCATTAGCTACTTTTTCATAGGCATTATTTACACTGTCCTTCATCTTTTCATAAGCTGCAGAGGACATTCCGCAGATGTTTAGAACTCTTGCAAAATTTTCAAGGGAATTAAATCCCCGTCCAATCTCTCTGAAGGCCACAGCAACACGAACATTGGACTCAAAGTATTCTCTTCCAGCATGATTACCTCTGCTGGAGGATACAGTGTCTGAAGTGAAGAAGGAATATTCCCAACAACAATTGCTACATGTAATTTTTATTTTATTTGCGAAACCCATCCTCATCTGGAGAACATCTTCAACTTCAAGTTCACCTGTGCTGCACTCTTTGCATTTGCCAAAGGTGCTGATGATTGCTTTTAAAAGCTTAAAGTTCATCAGCAGAAAATAATCATCATTAGTAGCAGAATTTTCTTCATTTCCTTCCAAATCAAATCGCAAACGCTTAGATGAACGGGGTGTTTCTTCTTGGGGCCTTGTTGCATTTGCTTCTGAATTTCCTCCGTTAGGCCTGTCAGCCGGTCCTTGTTTATCATTAGACTTTTTTCCTTTCTCTTGTTCTTTGAGGGCAGTGAATCGATTGCCATAAAATCTAGGTCTCTTTTTAGTCTTTTTGTTTTTCTTTGCACCCATTTTACCTTCTAAATCCACAAAAATAAATCTCAAACAAATTCGATGGCATGGAAGCGAAAGCGAGTAGAAAATTTTGAGAGTGAATCTTTTGCTGCTCTTTCACTCAATTGAATTGTTCACAGGGCATCACAAATTTCATTTTATTGACAGGGAAGCAAGAGAGATAGATGCTGAGGACTTTTTGACCAATTTCAAGCCAAATTGTGGGGGTTTTATAAATTTTTTTCAAGCACAACAAATGGAAAAAACGTTGCTATGTCGTTGCTAGGGATAAATTTTTCGTTTTGGTATGCTATATTTGCAAATTTCAACTTATTGCAATTATAAATAAGAGATTTACTGAGTGTGACAAGAATCTATGATAAATTCTCTACCAGAAACTGGAAGAACAAAAAGATGGTAATTCTGATGTTATTTCAGCAATATTTGGTTATGGGCTACCTTAAACATTTGCGCTCCCTTTGGTGAGGACGAAATCCCACTGGCCAGAATCAGATTCTGTAGCAAACAATGTTCCGCTTTTTATTCTAAGCAACCATCAATTTACATATATTTTGTAATATTATTCTTAAAAGAAGAATGAAGCGGAAAATTAACTGGAAAAGAAAGAAGCTACATTATATCAATGCAATAGAGTACTAAAGTGTGACGTCACAAAAAATATATTTGTAGAATTTTGGAAGTTTGGCTCCATAATGTGAAAGAGCTTCCAAAATTACATCAAATGGATGCAAAATCAACTCTGTATGTTGAATATTAACTGAGATATAACCATTTGAAAAATTGACTTTCAATAGGAAATCCCTGTATTTTTCGGCCTGTTTATTCAAACGGAATATAGCTTCTACATTATATTTTGGTAAATTCATTTTGGCACCTTAATTAAACACACATAACATGTACTTACATTTCATATTGTTCCTCAAAAATTTTTCTTCCCTTCGGTAGCTACATCAGTGAGATAAATTTATCTCACTGATGTAGCTACCGAAGGGAAGAAAAATTTTTGAGGAACAATATGAAATGTAAGTACATGTTATGTGTGTTTAATTAAGGTGCCAAAATGAATTTACCAAAATATAATTTGTCCTACAACACACGCGATCTTTTGAAGAAGCTAGCGCTAAATGTTAGTAAAAGAAAAAAAGCTTCTACATTCATGAATCATATTCAATTACCCAGCTCTTGATAAAGGATAAAGAACGGAACATCATTCCTATGGAAAGTGATGCTGACGTATGCTATTTCATACTCAGCACGTTTTCGGCATTGAAGATTTTTTCAAGATGACTGGAGAAGCGCCCGAAGCTCCGTACAAAATTCCAACCTTTGACAAGTGGTCTCCCATTGCCTTGGTTTATCACCCGCTGCAAGCTGGCAGCATAGATGGCACTGATCTTTATCCTCACGACAAGGGAGTGAGAAGAGCTCTCTGTTCGACGTACAGACCAAATAAAAAGGTATGAACATCCCCAAAATTGAGGCCTTTTGGGGAAGAAATTGGGCTAATAACAGAAGATTGGGGGGCTGAGGATAAGATATTGACGTCATATATTGTTACCATGGCCATTGCATTAAGATGTTTTAGCGTAAAGGGGCTGTAGTCTGACGACTTAAGTCCCCCATTATGACTTTTCAGCCCCTGCTGGTTGTGGGTAGAGACATTCAAGTCCACAACCTTCCCCCTTACCTTAAAAAAATTAATCTTCTGATTTGGTGGATGATGATAGACACTCTTAGGGGAAAGTGGGGTAGAAGGGGGGGGGGGGGGTAGATAGCAGCGTATCCAATGGGGCATTTTCATGAAATAATTTCTCGTTGCCATTTCATTGTTAAAATATTTTCGCAGAATATCATTATTGGCTTATATTGAATTCATGCTCTTCTTTGACTCAAAACACAATAACCACTTTCTCCAAGAGAAAAGCCCGGGGGGTAACTTTGACCGAAGGATGACGGGTGTGTGCCACCCAAATTGTAGCTTTATACCCACCCTTATAACCAATTCACATACTTTTTTCATACCCACTTTTAAGGATTGGGGAAAAAACATACCCAGTTTTATGGTTTTCAAATTAAACTGTATGCAACATGCAAAGGATTGAATAAGAACGTTTTTTCTTTATTTCATAGATAAGGAAAAATTATGAAATTAAGTAAAATAAGTGCATTTGCAGTGAACAAACGAACCCAGAGGCGACCCCCTCCAAAAAAGGGAATTTCATCGAATAATTGTGAAGTGTGCTTGAATGCGAAATGTAGGTTGATAATGTGAAATGACCATTGTGGCCTGACAAATTATTTGGTTTTTTTCTTTATGACCCTGATTTAGATTGAAAATCGAGGGAGATATTGACTTGTATCATAGTTTCCAATATAGTGAATATTACACTTTGACTCACAACAAGGCCAATAATTTTGAATAACCATTGTAGCCGGACAAAGTCAAGAAAACTAATTTAATCAAGATAATAGTTGGCTACAACTGTTCTTTTTTTGTTGCGACCGCCTTGTTTCATTGTTTCCTGGAGCAGGCAAAACCAATGTGAGTACAGTTCCATGGGCTTCTGGATCCTCCGGACATCTCAGCTTTGATGCTTCCCTTCTTTTTGACTTTATTAAGGTTTCAGGACAGTAAAGCCAGCCCATTTCTATTGGAATCACTGAAATTTTGAGACCCATATTTAGGGATTTTGAAGCTCTCGAACCCACCCTTATGGGCGGCACCTCCCCTTTCAGCTATATATATGAGTTACCCCCCCCCCCGGGAGAAAAGGAGGCTGCCTTCACTCTTTGATGCCCTAAATTCTAGAAAATAACTGCCCATCTACAATTGATCATATTAGATGAAGTGTCAACGAGATAAGGTTATATGAATAGATGAAATGACAATGTGAGTTTGCGATCATCGGGGCACATTCAAAATTGCCCCATACTCATTCACTTAAATTCTAAAGAATTGATTAACACGTAGCTCTGATAACTCCAACCATAAGAATGCATCTTTGATGATAAATGACAATATCCCTGGTTACAAATGCCATGCAGTTCATCTAATCGGCTCAAATCTTTTGTTATAAAAGTTAAAAAAAGCAGTGTAGAAAGCCAATCTGTAAGTTCCCCATCAGTAATTTTAACTGCAATATTAGAAATAATGAGAATTTTACGAAATAGAGAACAAAGGATGTGTTTTTGAATTTTTTGTCAAATATTGGTTTATCTTACTGTAAATGTAAGGGTAGATGGCCTATCAAAATGTCCGTTCAATTTATCATGCCTAAGAAAAACAGGAAGTGAAAAGATTAGGCCCTCACTTTTTTGTTCCTGTGCCCCAACTACACAACTACAAAATTTCTCACGCGCTGCCACTGGAGGGGGGACTGGCCAAATATTTATGAGACTCTGTAGATCCAAAAATCAATTGGTCATTCTGAATCTTTAATTCAGGTGCTTAAGTGAGGGTGTTTCATCATGGATCTTGAATTCTGAATATTGAATCTTGAATCCCTAATTAGGGAGCCTCTGACTTTCCAAGGCTGATATTCACATTCCTCATATTTTTCAGGTGACAGGTGATCCGTACAAAACACTCTTTGTTGGCAGGCTTGATCGAAATACAACAGAAAATACAGTTAAAGAACATTTTGAAAAGTTTGGGGAGCTTGAAAAATGCAGACTTGTCAGGGATATTATCACTGGAATCAGCAGAAAGTATGCGTTTGTCGAATTCAAGCGTGAACGAGATGCCAGGCTCGCATGGAGGGAAATGAACAAAGCTGTCATTGACGGAACGGAGATATTAGTGGATTTTGAGCAAGAGAGAGTGTTGAAGGGCTGGGTCCCAAGACGCTTTGGTGGAGGGTTTGGAGGAAGGAAAGAATCAGGGCAGCTGAGGTTTGGAGGTAGAGATAGGCCATTTAGAAGACCCATCAAGCTGGGAGAAAACCCTTTGTCGCAGCAAAGAAACAATTCTGCTATGAATCAAGATAGCTCAGATAGAAGAAGACACAGAAATGATTTTGATTCAGATAGAAGAGATAGAAACAGATATAGGCAGTAATACCAAGAGAAAAGGGGGTTACTGTATTATGGAAACGTAACCCATTAATTGGTTGCTGACACAAAGTGCATGATGGCACAGATGAAGTATTTATGATCTATTATGCAGCCTATTGAATGGGCTGTTACTGAGCTATTTAAAAGACCCTTACAAAGAAGGTTCAGTACCGTAATAGCTGTTGATGATCTTGGTTTGCTATAAAGCACATACTGTGGATAAATCCAATAGTAACAAGGGCCTGGTTTTGTTCTATTGGGAATTTTAACCTGTAAATTACTTGAGCATGCTTGGTAATGGTGGTAATATTTGATAATGAAAACTTTAAAAAAAAATCAAGAAAAAGAAAGAGAACTGCTGAATCCATAGATTTTATCAGAACTGCTGCATATTACAAAATGTTAAGTGGAGCTGATGTATTTAAAGAAAATACAATATGCTGCAGGATATCAATTTGTATCCTTTTCTTCTTTTTGTATGCCGGTATAGCAGTAACTCTCTGGTACAGAATTGTCCCGTAAAAAGAAGCCACTATTTATTGTCCAGTCTACTGTCTAACCATTGCCTATTGTTTGATTTTTTTCAATAATTGAGTTTTATCTTAATGTAAAAAAATTTTCAGAAAAATTGATAACATTTATAAGAGATGTGATAAAATAACTGTGTATAATTCATGAAGTTGGTGAAATAAATCGTTTTAAATCAATAAGATTCGTTTCTCGGTACGCATGAATCATATCAAGGGAGGTATGAACAATTTTTGCATGTAGTGATCATCATAGCACTAAATACTCGTTCTCTGAATAGTTTTCAAGACGGTGAATAAGGATACCTTAGTCAAGACAAGTTGTTATTTTAACTGATAGATATTAGCAATGACATTTGAAATGGATATGGTTCTTGCTGTGAAAAATTTAGGTGAGTTAGATTTTTTTATCATAGAGGTTAGGGTTTGATAAGGGTTACACTCTTTGTTCATAAGAACCAGTAAAAGTGGTTTGAAGCTAGCTGTTCTTATATGTTCCTCTATTTTCAGCCTGAAATGTTCCCAAATGGTTCTTGCTTCTTTTATAATGATTTGGAAGCTTTTTATGGCTTAAAATCATTATTGCTTATCAGTTGTTTCAAATTTTGACACTCTTAATCTGTCTTGATGTCAATGTGCTGTCAATCTGCTTGTTTTGTAATTATTTCTGAGTCTCATGGTTATTTCTTGTCAGTGCCTTTTTGAAGGGAACATCACTGGGGGGCAATCTATTGTCTTTTAAAAAAAGGGACAATAGGCTATTGTTTAGAACAATAAGAAGGCAAAAGGCCTGGAGGGGCAATTGCCCCCCCAGTTAGAATGTTAAAAAAGGCCCTGTTTCTTGTGAAATTCTTATATGATTGGCTAAAATGGCTAGCCTCGATTTATTCTTGGCTTGTACTTAGATTTCAGCAAGATTTGAGGCTCGTGTTCTTTTAGAATTATTCTCATGAAAAAAGTGCATGAGGAAGGGATGGGTGGGTGCTTAGGCTTTACTGCTCTCCTCTACGAGTTTTCCTTATTAGTTAAGTTTTTGAGATAAAAAACTTCCTATTTCCGTATTCCCTGGTCCATAATTTAGTGGTCTGTAATTTAGTAAGCAAATAAAGGATTTATTTTTCCTCTTCCCTCTGACTTAATTTTGTAAGGAAACCTCACGAGGGAGAGTAAGGCTTGACGGTGTTCAACTGAAATAATTTGTGAGAATGAAAATAATCCGGATAGTATTTCCACAACCTCTTCTGAGTATGTACCTCGACCAGTCTACCAACTGAGCTACCCAGCAATTCATTTAATCAACCTACCCAAGGTGTAGCCATCTCACCAGTTAACCTTTACTCACTGTATGTGGAAAGAGACCTATCCAGGTTATTCCCCCCCCCCTTTCCCAGCCTATTGTATGCATACAAATCTTAGTATTAATTGAAAAGTTGTTCCTTCTTTTCCATTCTCATAAGAATTTGCCTCATATTCTTCTTAAGCCAATCTTTTTTTCTCCATCTAAATAAGATATTTGTATATTTTGTTTATTCACAATACATAGGCACCCATACCAGCTCACTTCAATCAGATGTATAATGTATAAGACAACACCAGTTTACCAGTTGCTCCTCCACAGCTACAGCTTGTATTTCGCCTCCACATCAACAGCTTGTATTCTTCAATATTCGAAGCAAGAACAGGTCTTTAAGTTATGCTTGGCTTCATTTAACACTGGCCTAAGTATCCTAAAATAACAAACTGTTTCTTCTTACAGTTGCCAGAAAAGTCAACCAGAAATAAAGAAAGCTTCCATACCCATTTGAATCTTGAATATGTGAGTATTCGGACTTGTTGTATTAGATTCAACTAATGGTTTTTAGGATGAATTGAATTGGATACAGCATTAATTTTAGATTTCTGCATAACAGTTGGTTTATAAGAATGAAATGACCCCGGAATATGATTTGAACCCAAGATCTCGGAGTCTCACCTCAACCATTCTACCAGCTGAGCTCTAGAAAATTCATATTAATTTATCTTTTTGTTTGTCAATGCTGGATGAAAAAGTGCTCTATGCTACTGCCAAAGTGATGCACACAGAGCTAGACTCAGAGTTTGACGTATTCATGCGATCAGACAACTCTGATGTCTGATGTTGTCTGATGATCGCATGAATGCGTGAAACTCAGAATAACAACGAATAAATGTTTCTTTTATGAGTCTACCTCTGTGCATATAGTAATTTTGATTTCTGTATAGTTCTAGATTTTTACATATTGACTCGAGAATAAGTTGCATTTGATACAGCATTGATCAACTAAGCTCAATGTGAAAATTCCCACATATTAATTTTTGAGGTGGTTTGTTTTGATTCCGTTAGGACTGTAGCATTTCTATTTTGCATCAGGGGCAAATTTCATCAAGTAAAAACCAGACTTGATTGAGCTTTTGTCTTCTCGTAGAAAGCATTATTTGGATTCCAATTATCTTTTCCACCTAATAGGACATGGCAGATGTTGCAGACCTGGGCAGAAGCTGTTCATAGTTGAAAGGGTTTAAGATAAACAAGTGTGTCTGGGGCAAAACCCAGAAACTCTTGAGATCTAGATTCTTTCAGATGCTATTTGGGGAATTTTCAGAATCAAATTTACGTAAAATGAATCAAAATTTACCGTAGAAATTTAATCTCTTATTGAGCAAAATTATTTTTTTGAAAAGAGAGTGACTTGGCCCAACATTTAACTCGGACCAACTGCAAAACGGATCTATTCAAACCGGTTCAACCTTGTCTGCATTTAGTGATTCTTTTACCTTACGGTGATATAAGTTTTCTAAAGAACTGGCTGTGATTAATTAACAATAATTGCAACATTCTATTCTCTTTTAGAAATATTGCCTGCTGATAATGCCCTTGGTTGAGTATCCCAAAGATGAAATACCTGAATTATATTTTGATTTCACTTTTGAGTGTGATTGAAACTGGATCTCATGTTTCTCATTGTGCTTATCTGAAATACGGAGAGAAGCAGCAGACAAATGGTATGTATCCATCAGAAGATTCGCTCGTCCATTTTAGGTCCTAACAGTACTTTTTATTAAAATTGCAACGACCTATATATAAGGTGCTGCGATATCAAGATTTCCTGTTTAATTCTTAAGTTTTGATTTGAGTGAATTGCAAAGGAACTTCTTCCTAGCATGAATCACATGGAATAATATCTGCAAGCTTTAGTTGAAAGTATATTGTGATATCCATGTTTGAGATCTCACCCTTGTAAATAACCGTAATTGTTCATGTTAGTCACACTCTTCTGATAGCATTAGCTAGAAAGGCATTAGTGTGCTTAAATTTTATGTTTTTTAAGGAAGAAATAAAGAATTTCTTCACATCTATCTCGACTTTTTGGCTTATCGGAATCTTTTAGTATCATCTATTTGTCTTCTAATCTATCATCTAATTGTACCAATATATTTGAGATCCATAGATTTCATATTTTTATTTTTATTTTAAGGCCAGTGGTCGCAATGGAGCAAGTGGTCAAAGTGTACAATCACCTCAATATGTTTTGGTGGGTCAAGGTTGAGGGAGCGAAAATGTTTGGCTCAGAACAAATCTTCCAACCAATGCTCTGGTGTGTACATTGAGCAAGATGACTGTCCTAACCTTGACTGCAAAAGTAAGTTTATTTATCTATTTGTCTTAATAGATAAATATTTCTATTAATTTAGCTCTATCTTTATGATATAAAGCACTCTGCCGCCCAGAATAGAGGATATCGCATTTATCTATTTGTCTTATGTATTTATTTTTTTAATTTACTTATCAGGGTTTTGCTAATGATGTTACATCTGCATATTTGTAGTCATCATGATTTATGAATTTATAAAGTTTTGCCCTACAATGCCCCTGTTCTTTTTCTGAAGAGAATTTAGAAAATTGCACTTGAGTGGCTGAAACGCTCTGGTCATTTGCTTTACAAACTCTAGACGTTACTTTGCTAATGTGCTGGTGAGAATTAAGAGTGATCACTCTGGTCAAACTAAAAGGCCTGGCTCCCCAATTCACTTAGGTAAAGGGAATATCTCAGTAACTGCTGTTTTTCTAACGACTCTTTAGAAAGGGCTTTAAAGTCAATTTGAACAGTCATGCACTGACTATTATTTCAAAAAACCTTCTCAAAAACAACTAAATTCAATCTACTGAAATGAATAACTGTATTACAGTCTTTGAAAATATTCAGGATAAGGGAGGAAAATTGTAAACAAAGCGAAACATGATAACTACTTAATCTTCTGACACTCAACAGAGTAGTGCATCACAAGGATTTCTTTTCCTAACTTGGCCACCTTCGGAAATGATTGGTTGATGTCTCACATTACGAACCATTCATCTCTTTTCTGATTGGCCAATTTGGATCCACCTCTGGGCCTAACAATATGTAGGCTGTCATTTTTATTACCTTTGTGACGTACTACCCTGATGAGTTTCAGACGGCAAGTTTAACAGAATTCATTGTAGCTATAAAAAGCCATTTCCTGTCAAAAATTTTCCTCCTATACTGCCATTGTCATTAACCAACTATTGACTTGTTATGAAATCATAAATCAATTCTTGATTTCGCTGATGGTTCCAAAATAGCAAAGAATGATTTGAGATACTTCTTGTTGTCCAAGGAGCATGGAAATGGCACCAAAATGTTTAGGAAATATCAAATTTCTATATTAGGTGGCACACTAAGGAGAAATAAACTCAAAAGACAAAACTCTCCATCTCCAAAATAGAATGAGAGGGAGAGTTATGTCTTTTGAGTCTCTTTCTTCTTGGTGTATATAGCTCTACTTTATGTATCGAGGACTTTTATGGAAAACCGATTCACAGACTTTGTATATTAGTTGATATCAATTTTTTTGTTGCATAAGCCCTTTATATTTCGCTATGTTTCTATTTCTCCTTGCCATCCCAATGTCTGATCTCTACTTTATGACGAAATGTAATGATTGTGTTTTTAATTCAACAGAGGCTCAAGCACTGGTGTACACGGATATCGCAGAGGCTGCCTTGTCGTCCTTCATATCTCAAGAATGCAATACGGACGTCAAGTACTCACTAGCAAGTAAGCATGCTAAAAAGATTCCACAGCCAGTCCTTACTCTCATTCAACACAAAATCTTCCACTTTCTTCACGGCTTCTTTAACATTGAGCGCTTCAGAGAAAAACCAGATGCCAAGCTCAAAAACATGACTAAAGTCTGTTTTGAGCCTAAACAGCTAAAATTAAAGGACTTGCATAGTATTTATAGGTTCAATCGACTAGTAAGAGCCTCGCTATCGAATCGAGGTAGGCTGTCAAAAGACGATGACGTAATTGCTGGAATTGTAGTTGTTTCTGAAGATCATGGCAAAGCAGTGCATGGGATTTATTATGCGTTAGAGGGGCCTAGATTTGGCTATAAGTCTGTTGGGTATCGCAGATGGAGAGGACAAGGAGTTTTGCAGACTATCTAGTGGCTGTGCCATTTAAAGAGTTTGAACCGAGCACGTAGTTATTTTGCATAATGGCTGCCGATTCGTATACAAAAATCTTTCCATAGAGGATGGAGAGAGCAAGATGTATCGGAGAATATCCAGTGACTTCATCTTTTTCTAAAGACCAGGTCAAGTGTCTTTATTATTTTGCATCGTGGCTGGCGCACCGAGTACAAAAATCTTTGATTGAATGAAAAGACTATCCAGTCACTTCATCTATTTGTAGAGACTGAATCAAGCGTTTGATTATTTTGCATAATGAAAGCCGCTTCGAGGAAGGGAATCCTCACACGGGAATTTTTAATTCAACACAAGAATTGCATGTAGACAAAGGGTTCAAAGGAAGAGAGACGAGAAGAGGAGATCAGAAATTATGGCACCCAGTGGCTGACCAGAGTCTTTGTCCCTGGAAATGTGTTGAATCTTCATCATTAAGTCTTCTTGCAAGGAGAAGTCAAACTATTTTGAGGAAACTGAAGTTTTCACCCACAATATTGATAAAGGTCACCTGAAAACAGATCTGAACACTTTGAAACAACAGATGAGACTTATGTGTGTGTTTGTGTTTGTGAGACTTTATATGGTATTTTAAGGATATAGGGAAAGCAAGCATGTCATCAATCTATGGTCAAGTTCACTATTTCTGTAACCATGAACCATTCATGTAACCAAATGATACAATTTGATAAATGTGCAGGAATTAGTTATTTTAAACTCGCTAAACAGTACTTGTATGGTTTGCAAATTTTCAATTCCGGTTAAAAGCGGTTAAAATCAAGTTAATAATAAAACTATTCGTTAGATAATTTGTATAGAAATAAAATAGCATTTGCATGGTTTGTTAATTCATAATTTCAGTTATAAATGGTAAAGACAAACCAGTAATGAAACTATTTGATAAATATGTAGTCGAATCAATTATTTCAAACCCGGTAAACAGTACTTGCATGGTTTGTGAATTCAACTTTTTGGCTTTAAACGGTTAAAAACAAGTTGATAACAAATATTCTTCCTAAATACTTTATATAGAAATGAAACAGTATTTGCATGGTTTGTTAATTCACAATGCCGGTTAGTTGAGGTGAAAAACAAGTTCTTAATAAAACAATTTGCTGAATGCAGTAAGATCAGACAAGAACCAACCAAGGTTTTGTTCTTGTCTGATCTTTTGTTATTCATGAACCTAGATAAATTGGCTCTCGTACAAGTGCTAAATACTGTATGCAGAAACGAAGCAGTATTTGCATGGTTTGTGAATTCACAATTCCGGTTTGAAGCGGTTTGAGGCGATCCTTGTAATCCCAAAATAATATTTGCATGGTTTGCGACTTTACATTTGCGGTAAGAGACGGTTAGAAGGAAACCAATAACGGAACTATTTGGTAAATACTGTATATAGAAATGAAACAGTCTTTGCATGGTTTGCAAATTCACAATTGCGGTTAGAGGTGGTTATATACAGAGAAATCATGAAACAATTTGGTAAATATTTAATGATAAATCCTGTAAACCAAAAACAAGTTTATCATGATTTCCTGCTTTACAATTGCGGCTAGGGGCGGTTAGAAGTAAACCAAAATTAGAGCTATTTGGAAAATACCTTACATTGAAAATAAACATTTATGTTTGCATGGTTTACAAATTCACAATGGCGGTTAGAGGCGGTTATAGATAAAACAACACTGAAGCGATTTAGTAAATATTTTGAAATAGATCCTCTTAAGCCCAAAACAATATTTGCCTGGTGTGCGACTAGACAATTGCGATTAGAGTTGGTTAGAATCAAACTAATGACATAACTATTTAGTAAATAAACATTTATAGTTGCATGGTTTGCAAGTTCACAATTGCGGTTATAGGCAGTTATAGATAAAACAACACTGAAGCGTTTGGGTAAATATTTTGGAATAACAGCATTGGCCTAGTTTGCGAAATTAGTCTTATTGGATTTTCAGAACCTGATGACATCAACCCAGTTTTTTATTTCTATTCACTGGAAAACTCCGGGAATCTTTTTGCCATTGAATTATCGTGCGCAGGTCCAGTGACTAAATAGCGGAGTTGAACAAAAACAATTGCTAATTAACCAATCACCTGCCACAATTAGCAAACAATTCGACATACATTGTCCATTGTCTACAAGCAAAGGAAATTTTAGACTTGCCTCATAATTTTGGAGGAGTTTTGCACGATTTTGTTTTTTTAGCCTCTCTTAGATTTGCAAGCCTTGGCATTATATCTGGTGAGTTTTCTTTGCATAATTTTAGCGTAATTTCAAGTGGAATATTGCATATTGCCGTATTTTAAAGCGATGGTTGAATGTGAATGAAATTCTGGTGTTTGCAGACAAAAATTAACACTATTGCAAATGACGAAACCTTACAGCTTGTTATTGGAAATAAGAGCTTAAAAGAGGGCCATGAATTCTTTTTCATCTTATGCTATTGCCTCTTAAAACGAAGGTCATGAAATAAGGAATGTAAGGAAGAATTAGCAAAGAGATTAGGAAAGAATTGGAAGAACCTTGCGACTAGCATGCATTCCCAGGGGGCTACTAAAACTTGGAAAGCAAGCTTCTAGCATCAAAGAGCAATTAAGTAAGTTTGAAAGAGTCCTAACAGCGAGGTCTTCAGTAAACTTAGAGAATTGGCGATTTCTGATGTATTAAAGGGCTTACAATCCTTTGATTTTTTCCTGCATTGACTCAGTATACACTCATAAGCAATAGCCTAATATTGATAGAGGAAATTAGCGTTCTTGCTAAAAGGGGTAAGAGTAAAAGCTGCCATTGTACCTGTATTTCTCTTAAATATACCTCTGGCTTTATTAAAAAGTTTACTAGGAGCGATCACCGAGCAAAGTCGTTCTGTAGAAGCCGAATTTTAAATATTGTCTTGCATTAAACGAGCAAGCACTTATTTAAGACTGAAATTAACTAAATTGTATTCCAAAATAAATTTCCATCCTACTAGACCAAATTTTCATTTTTTTCAGATAATCCTAGAGTATTCCTGGTTTCATCTCGTGAAATTTCTCACTGATTTTCATAGACTCTTGATTTCCCTCTTCATTTCCCTCATCTCACATGAATGATGGAAAGAAAACCTTGGGACATTGTAATAGGCCAACAATATGCTTTGCATATCAGATATTTCGTTCAAGCCATAGCCACCACTAACGTGCTCCTATACGTTGGATGAGTCTCTGCTGAACCTTTACACGGGCACTGCTGCCCCTGTAGCGTTAGACGAACGGTGGCAGCTATCCCTATGACTCCAGCACCCCTGACTAACCAGGCTTCGAAGTTTCAGGCTGATCGAAAAACGGCCTAAGTCTGAACAAGAACAAATCTATTTCTTCGTTGCAAGACCAAAAAACCGTATTATGAAACCAACCAACTAAAAGCTTGTAGCAAGATGATTTAGAAAACGATGCCACACTCTACTCCGCTAGTAATTAATGAAAGCTAAGCTCTAACATTGCGGATGCTTTCCGCATTAAAACACGCATCCTCTTTCGCCCAACCTTGAGGCTTATGGGGCGGCAAAACTCATCTCACGTCGTGCGACTTTTTGATCTTTCAACCTGCTGTCTGTGTTGGAACCCGTCGTTTTGCCGATGGCTGTGATTTTCCTAACGATACGAACCTGACCAAATTGAATGCTCGCTGAAAATCAATAATATCGTATGTTTCTATTGCAGTTTATGCGCTACTGAAGGGATTGCTGTACTTTGTTTTGTAAACTTCTGGGAGCCATCGATGTTTTCAATCGTATTATAAACAGAGGTAAGCGAAAAATCATGTTTTCTTTGAAGATTTTCGTTGTATGCGATCATGTGTGGGTACAAGTCGCTGAATATCAGGTACTAGCATATATTAGACTGGGGATGGCGAGGGAAGTTGGAAACATAACAAAACATGATAACTACTGAAGGTTTGCGTCTGACACTCGTCAGAGTAGTACGTGAGAAAGATAACGAAAATGAAACCTTATGAAACGTACCTAGATGTTGCCTGATGAGTGTCAGACGCAAATTTTCAGTAGTAAACATGTTTCGCCATATTTCTGATGTTCCTCACCATCCTCGAGTTCTCTACCGATCGAAGACTGTTCTGACGCACTAATCTGATGAGTATAAGTCGTAAAGCTTTAGTAGTTATTTTGTTTCACTATGTTTCCAATTTTCTCGCCATCCTCTAGTTCTGTACTGACCAAAGACTGTTCAGGCATACTTCTCTAACGAGTGTCACATGCAAAGCTTTAGTAGTTATTATGTTAAGCTATGTTTCCGACATTTCCTCACTATCCTCAAGTTCTGCACTGATCGAAGACTGTTCTGATGTACATACTACTCTGATGAGCGTCAGACACAAAGCATTATCAGTTATTATGTTTCACTATGTTTCTGTTTTTCCTCCCCATCCTCTAGTTCTGTACCGATCAACCGTTTCTAATATATGAGACCGAAACTCAAATACTCTTTTCCGCTTATGACAATTTGTGAAAGAGAGGAAAATCACAAAGCAAAACATCAAACTAAATAAGCTTTTCGACAACTATCCAACCAGTTCGATTAGTTAGCTCATTCATAGGACCCTTTATGCTTTGACGCTTAGATAGTAACTCTTCTTTTCACAAGATAATAAGCATACTTGTCTTATCTATCAATGCACTACTTCGATAAGTAGTATAGCTATTCCACGAGCCTTATATGCTTTGCACATAGACTATTACCTTAGAAAGATAGTTAATATTTTTGCCGGTCATCTATCAATACACTGCTTTGATTGGTCTATCTATTCAATAGGCCCTTTTGCTTTGCACATAAACCAATACCATATGAAGATTGTAAGCGTATTTGCCTTTCAACTATCAATGGACTGCTTCGATTAGTCTAGTTATTCAGTAGGCCCTTTGTGCTTTGCACATAAACCAATACCATACGTAGATTGTAAGCGTTTTTGCCTTTCAACTATCAATACACTGCTTCGATTAGTCTAGCTATTCAGTCGACCCTTTCCGCTCAGCATATTAACCAATACCATATGAAGATTGTAAGCGTATTTGCCTTTCAACTATCAATGCACTGCTTCGATTAGTCTAGCTATTCAGTCGACCCTTTCCGCTCAGCATATTAACCAATACCATATGAAGATTGTAAGCGTATTTGCCTTTCAACTATCAATGGACTGCTTCGATTAGTCTAGCTATTCAGTAGGCCCTTTGTGCTTTGCACATAAACCAATACCATACGTAGATTGTAAGCGTATTTGCCTTTCAACTATCAATGCACTGCTTCGATTAGTCTAGCTATTCAGTCGACCCTTTTCACTCAGCATATTTACCAATACCCACGAATATATTTAATATATTTGCCTATCACCTGTCAAAATCACAATTCAATATCAGTTGTTAATATTATTTTTCTTCAGGATATTACATCTTCGACTATCATCATGATTATCAGATACTTGGCTTATTTGTCCTTTGTTCTAGTTTCTCTTCAATTTTGTGAAGGTAATTATGTTTTATTTCGCCTTAAAAGAGTTTTGGCCTTTTTTCCTGTCTTTCAATTTCTTTTCAATTTCATGAACAAAGTAATAATTGTCTTATTCTACGCCACATTCACTCTCATACCAGTATATTTTCCGAACCTTTCAAATTATCAAACAAACCGTCTTTGCTTTATTCAATATCGTACTAGCATATAGAGTTTACTGATGAAGATTTTACCGAAACTTTAAAAAAAGTTTATTTTTGAATTAATCTACGAGAATATAAAATTGGGCTCTCGTACTATTTTACTGGCATATAGATATACTAGATTTAGGATCCCTCACGGGACCAGAAAAGTTGTGCCCAAAGTATGATGCCAAAAATTCTATAATTGTAAAATCTTGATATTCGACACAACTCACGCAAAAGCAAGAAGCCTGTCGATGATAATGGTATTTGTTCTTGCAAGCAAGCTAATATATTTGGTAATGCATGTTTGGAGTATGGCAGTATGAAACTGATGGGACATGCAACTAATGCTTGCAGAGTGGATATTCTAGAACGAATATCCTGGCTAGCTCCTCATTTACCGAACTAGGAAGGATGGACAGCTGAGTGGGTTGACGGCTTGTAGTTCCTGATTCCGACCGTTCGTGAATTCCAGCGGCTTAATCACTAGGCTACACCACTGATTTGCAGCAATATGCATATGCACTAGTAACTGTCATACCGGCCTAAAGTAGCATAATATAGCCTTAATCATGTCTATATTTCTTCAGGTACCCCTGCAAAATGCCGGACCCCTGCAGACATTGTTCTCCTTGTTGATGGTTCCTCATCTATTAATATTTATGGATCTCGCGTCGGGCGTACTAGAAAATATTTTCAAACAGTTGTCGTGGAGGGACTGAAAACCCTTGTCAAATCTTTTGATGTGACACCTGGAGGTGTGAGGTTTTCAATGGTTTTATTTGGATCACTAACTCCTGAGGTATGGCTCTTTGTATTCGGGCGGTTGAAGGGGTTACTTAGTTGACTGTTCTGATGTACTACTCTGATGAGTATCAGACGCAGAGTTTTGTTGTCATTATGTTCCGCTATGTTTCGGATCTTCCTTGCTATCTTCAAGTTCTGTACCAATCAAAGACTGTTTTAATTGCTTTTCATCAATTTTTCTCGTCACTCATTCTAGTTGGTTTTCAACTTCGGTCAACACAAAACAGAAGAACAGTATGTCGAGAGAATCGGAAGAATCCAATATCCAGGTTATTTAAGTACATACACCAAAGTTGCCTTTGAAAAGGCCAAGGAGGTACTGGAAGCGGCACCGGCGCGAGAGGCTGGCGCAGCAAAAATTATCGTCATTATCACGGATGGAGATCCTCAGGATCCTGATGGCGAAGTTCCACTTTTGGCAAACCCTGCAAAGGATGCTGGTATAAAAGTCCTCCCCATCGCTATTGGAGACTATATTTCAGAGTCAAATCTTGTCGCTTGGTCCTCTGAGCCAAAGTATAACATGCGGGTTTCATTTGCCGACTTTGGTGCGACAATTGGCAAAATTGCTGAGAAAATTTGCATTGGTATGTAAATTTTAGACTTATTACATGTTTTCGCTTAAATAACGACCTAACATTACGCTTTCACTGCAATTTATGTGCAACAAGAGGCCCCCCATATTTGTACATGAAGCGTTATTTGGCATATTTTCGCGCGTGATTTCGTGATTTAGATATTTTCGGTTCGTGAATCCGTGATCAAAGAATCCTTCGTGCAACGTGATTTTTTGAAAATGAAGGCGTTATTCCGTGAAAATGAGTTTTCAAGTGCGTGATTGCGTGACGCGTTCTGGTCGTTAAAAAATTATCTTGCATAATTAGATGGAAAACATCGTGAAAATTTTGTTTTTAGGTCCGTGATGGCGTGATAAACGAAAAACTGATGCGTGAATCCGTTATCCTGGGGTACTATGGGGGGGCCTCCAACAATGAGTCATGAAATCTCATATTCAAATTCTCATATTCAATGTTGAAGATTGAGTTCGTCAAATTTCATTTTCGAATAGGCTGTGCTGCGGGTTTTAACGACCAACGAACGAAGTTACAAACTCCAAAAGCAAAAGCTGAAACCTGTAATCAGCCAGCGGAGCAAATTTCGAATCAGGGGACAGTTGATGACATCATTGACGGTCGATAACATCAATATCAGTTAAGATGAATGAACAATTCTTTCAATGAGCCTATAATGGGCTTTGTGCTTCTGCGGATTTACTATGCAACCTAACGATTGATTTTTAATTTTCTACAATCGTACATTTGTGGGTAGAAATTCAGTGAAAATATTTACTGCGCATGTCCAGATATGATGCTATCGTATGTCTCCTGTTTCGAAATTAGCGCCTGTGGGGCCATATATTTAGTAGTTTATCCCCAGAAGGCCCTAGAAAACTGAAGGGTAGCCTCCAGTGGTGCACCTGCGCATAACTAACCATTGCAATTGAGGCTTGCTTTCCTTCTCAAAAGGCTAGAAAAGACTTTTTCACTTTTGTGCTTTGAAACTTTATTTTCTTGCTATTTCTACAATAGACTATTCTGCAAAGGATTGTGGATCTTGTTTCACGCAATGCATGATGGTAATATGCCCCCTAGCAACACATAGATACAAAAAGTAACGACTGCGACATGAAATCTTGACCACAGCTATGACAGATTTAGGCCATAGCCTCTTTGCAATTTTATTGCAATGATTCATCAATTTTTCAATAAAGCTTACTGTAGAGCAGATTTGCGACGGCAGAACTAGTTGGAGAAGTATTAGTTATTGGATTTCGAGAAAGAATTGCAACAACTATGGCCTAAATCTTTTGCAGCTTTACTGCGGTCACGTTTGCAACTGAAAGCTGCTGTCGTTGGTAGCTTTGCGTTGCTGTAAGGGGCACCTTATTATCAGCCATTGCCCGAAATGAGATCTGCCATGCCTTGCCTAAATACTGCACTCACACTGATATGTTAACTCAGGTCTGTTAACTCTAGGTCCTTTTACAGCCAATCAAGAACGTTCTAATTATCAAATTGACCAATCAAAGTCCTCCATTTGAAAACCTGGTTTAGTTTAAACTGGTTTAACCGCCAGTGAGAAAGCTGGACAATTTAATATTTGAAATAGATTAACGAATCAGAAAGTCAACAATTTACTTGTGGCCAGCTCCTGTAGCTTTCATCAGAGGGGTTCTCCCTTCTTTAGAATCGTGTTCCTATAAAAAAATCGTCGAAATCTTCAATCATTCATTGATTCTCCATTCAAATTGGCAAGTTTACTACATTCCACCGGTAGTTTTGTGTTTTAATGGGAAAAACTTCACTTCAATTATCTAGAGTGAAACTTCACATCCTTTACCTTCATGTTTAACACACCAATAGTTTTGAGTCAAGTTTTATTTCTCACGCAAGCGTAAGACTTTAATTCATTCCTGGTAAGAGGGTGAAACATCATGCGCCAGTGCAAGGTTTAGTAGGTTCAGTCTTTTTCACTATGAAAATGAAAATGATTTTACATCCATTTTTTCTTTTCAGTGACGGAGGCAGCAGTTGGTAAGTGCATAATTTTTGTTAAGGAATTCTGTTGTGCATTTTGAAGTGTTTTTCTTTCTAAGGGCATGTCACTAGTCTCAAACAAAAGAATAGATGGCAAGATCCTCCTATGGTCAGTCTCTCAAATATGTAACCCGAAGAATTTGAAATTCATAATATTTCGGACGTTTTGAGATATGGAAGGCAAATCTCAATGCTCCGCTACATCTTACATAAAGTAGAAAAGCTGCAAAAATGGGAAAAATTTCTAATATCATAAGTGATAACAAGGGAAAGAAAGATGAAGAAAGAATCAATGAGTATTTCAGGCAAAAAATTGAATATTTCTTACAAATCTCTTCGCTTGAGATTGTTTCGTATTGCAGGAGAGAAATTACAATCAAACAGATTGATCCCATTTTCTAAAGACAAACGTGTTCCTTTTCTTACCAGGGCTCTATCGATGACAGGGTATTGTTTGTCACACTTGACTTCCGGGGATGACTCTGCACGACGAAAATTATTCGACTCTTTTTGATTGGCTTATTTCAATCTACGCTTGTTATAGCATTTGAATAAGTGTCTTTTTCTATAATCATCCTCAAGTTCTGTACCGATCAAAGACTGTTCTGACATACTACTCTTATGAGTGTTAGATGAAAAGCTTTAGTAGTTATTATATTTCCCGATTTTCCTTGCCATCCTCAAGTTCTGTACCGATCAAAGACTGTTCTGACGTACTACTCTTATGAGTGTTAGATGAAAAGCTGTCAGAACAGTCTTTGATCGGTACAGAACTTGAGGATGGCAAGGAAAATCGGGAAACATAATAACTGCTTTTCTCTGACACTCATAAGAGTAGTACGTCAGAACAGTCTTTGATCGGTACAGAACTTGAGGATGGCAAGGAAAATCGGGAAACATAATAACTGCTTAAGTTATTATGTTTCCCGATTTTCCTTGCCATCCTCAAGTTCTGTACCGATCAAAGACTGTTCTGACGTACTACTCTTATGAGTGTCAGAGAAAAGCAGTTATTATGTTTCCCGATTTTCCTTGCCATCCTCAAGTTCTGTACCGATCAAAGACTGTTCTGACGTACTACTCTTATGAGTGTCAGAGAAAAGCTTGAGCAGTTATTATGTTTCCCGATTTTCCTTGCCATCCTCAAGTTCTGTATCGATCAAAGACTGTTTTGACATATTGTTCTGATGAGTGTCAGATGAAAAGCTTGAGCAGTTATTATGTTTCTCGATTTCCTTGCCATCCTCAAGTTCTGTACCGATCAAAGACTGTTCTGACGTACTACTCTTATGAGTGTCAGAGAAAAGCTTGAGCAGTTATTATGTTTCCCGGTTTTCCTTGCCATCCTCAAGTTCTGTACCGATCAAAGACTGTTCTGACGTACTACTCTTATGAGTGTCAGAGAAAAGCTTGAGCAGTTATTATGTCTCCCGGTTTTCCTTGCCATCCTCAAGTTCTGTACCGATCAAAGACTGTTCTGACGTACTACTCTTATGAGTGTCAGATGAAAAGCTTAAGCAGTTATTATGTTTCCCGATTCTCCTTGCCATCCTCAAGTTCTGTACCGATCAAAGACTGTTTTGACATACTGTTCTGATGAGTGTCAGATGAAAAGCTTAAGCAGTTATTATGTTTCCCGATTTTCCTTGCCATCCTCGAGTTCTGTACCGATTACCAATCAAATACTGTTCTTCATTAGCGTGGCCTTCCAAGGTCTTAAACAGTATTCATGAATTCTCGGCATGTTGTTGATTTTCTTGCCATAAATCATTCATTACCTGGATCGTTCTGTTTCAGGTAAATGCCCTGCCAAGTACGAAGGCGCCTATTATTGTTGGACATTCAATTCTGCTGCCAACAAGCAAACAAAGGAGTCCATCAAAAGCAAAGTTGGAACTTTGAACGACGTAGGTTTTACTTTATAATTGCGCTTAATGTATTCATTTTATTTTATTTTGTTTGTTATATATATTAATAGAATATTAAAAATATCGATTCGGGCAACCAATTTAATTATAAATAATATCACCAGAAGCTTCATGTTAGGAAAAAGACGATGTTGATATTATACTTAGTACAGGAAAATATTAACATCGTCTTTTTCCTAACAAGAAGCTTCTGGTGATATTATTTATAATCAATAAAATATTACCATTGCAACCAAACAGTACCAAAACAATGCCACAGAGAGTATGTCATTACATTTCAACCCTGTGACGTGGTGGAGACTAACCCATACAAGATTAATGAATTTATGTTATGGAAATCTATTCAATTCCTGGTAGCACTATCTATTGCAAGGGACTGTACAAGTGCCTTAATCCGCATTGCTACCGAATTTGAAATTACAAAATTTCCACCAAATTTATCCAAATTTGAAAACATTTCCAATATTTGAAAAATCCAGAGGAATTTTTCACAATCCGTGTTTCGATTGATGTTCGATTGATCCGTGTTCTGAAATCAATTCAGGATTTTGCCGGAAACTTGGCTGTTCTAACCGATTGCATTAGTCATTGAGGGTATTGCAGAAAAATTGCCGAATTTGCCAAGCCAATAGTGAAATTGCTGAATCCTCGGGTAATATAAATGTTTCGAATGCAAAGTTTTGAAACAAGTTCAGAAAAAGGGTATTGGTATAGAATTGGGCGGTTACTTCTTCCGAAGTAATTTGTATGAATGAAAAATTAACTGAGTAGGATTCAAATTCACGACATCTGACTTTCTGCGTCAAACGCCCTACCAACTGAGCTACCTCTATTTTACCATGATTTTGCGCAGATTTGGGGCGCGGTTTTTGATGAGACTATTGATTAAAGATTTGTGATACGCAATAACATTGTATAGAGCACGGCTTGCCCGCCCAACATAGGCCTAGGTGCTAAACATTGCTGTAATCAAGATATATTTTTATTTGTAGAAAGCTGTGATTAGCGTATCATCGAGTCATGGTCCTGTGTTGGATCTGAAAGCCACTGGAGCTTTTGCCGATCTAGGAGACTATGCCGGTTTGTCATTTTCAGTATTTCATTTTACCTAACGGATGACCTGGGAAGATACTGTACCAATGTTTATAGAGTGGACGGAATCAAGGAAGTCTCGTTGAAACGTTGAATTAGATTTGAGATATTATGAATAGGAACACCATAGATTCGAATACCTTAACTTTCATGATCTAGGAAATAATGCCGGTTTGTCATTTTCAGTATTTCATTTTACCTAACAGATGACGCGGGAAGATACTGTACCAATGTTTATAAAGTAGTCGGAACCAAGGAAGTCTCGTTGAAAGGTTGAATTAGATTTGGGATATTATGAATAGGAACACCAAAAATTCGAATACCTTAACTTTCATGATCTAGGAAATAATGCCAGTGTGTCATTTTTAATATTTTATCTTACCTACCGGATGACCCAGTGAAATATCTACCGTACTATTGTTTTTTAAGTGGACAGAATTTCCTATCGAAAGGGTGAATTAGATATAAATACCTTAACTTTGATGTTCGATCTAAAGATGAATCCACAACCAATAAAGAAAAAGCAATAAAGACGAAACACAAATAATAAAGAAATAAAGATGTGTAAACACAAATTTAAGGTTTGAACATGATCTAAATCTAAATATTAAGATGAATAAAATATCAAACTCATTAAGATCAACGCACTACCCATACCATCCCATCATATGTCATAAGGACATTGAGAAAGACTAGAAATCTATGGGAAGCTGACCAAATTATGTATGTAAACACTTATACTGGTCTAGATAGTAAGTGATGCATTGGGATGGTCCCTAATGTCTTCAACTTTGTTTCAGGGGAGTGCCTTGCTGACACAGACCGATGCACGAACGGCTTAACCGTCATGTTCGATATCAAGATGACTCCGCAATTGATAAGGAAGAATCTTGATGCTGGCAACACCCATCAATACGTTATTTCAACTGGTGGGCAGAGAAAGGACTCGAAGGGGTTCGCTGTTCTCTACCAGAAAGATGCCACTTATGAGGGATTCAAACTGCAACTCCAAACGGGCACCGCTGACTACGTGGTTCCTATTACCAGCTTACCGGAAGTTTGGTTTTCGTTTGCTTTCACTTTTAAAAAAGGTAAGAGTCAATATTACTTCAGTGTAAGTATCGTGTGTGCCGAAACTCAGCATCATCTTTGATGGGCTTTAGAAATAGTTGTCTGAAGTTGATTCTAGTAATTCGAATGAAAATAGAGGAATATTATAGGTAAACCTGGCTGCGAAACTTTTACTAAGAAGGCAGTGAATCGCCATTCCTGACTGCTCTCAGGTGGGCTACCACCCCTTAGTAAAAGTGCACATTTAGGCCGACTATTTCCTCCAAATTACATAAACTAGAAGAGCAACTCACCGCCCACCTTAAGTGCCCGAGGAGGACATTGAAGTGGAGTAGGGAAATCACACACCTCAAATGGCCTGTTCAAGTGTGGAACACGCTCATCGGCACATTAATGAGCCAGCTTCAAAGAAATTGTACTGGATCTGATAAAGAAATTACATATTTATAGAGATTTAATCTAATGATATTATTCTCGATTTAGGGTCTGATGCGAACAGTGGCCTATGGCTCTACATCAACGGAGTGAAGAGCAAAAAAGGGACAGTCATTGCCAACGAGTTCCCTAATGACCGAGTAACCCGTATGACCATCGGAAAACCAGACAAGGGAGATCAGTTCTTTGGATCGTTCGAAATGAAAAACCTCGTCATCTGGTATCAGACATTGCCTCCTAATGCCATTGAGCATATCGTCACAGGTAAGGTTTTATTTAGGTTAAAGACATTTTATCAACGAGCAAAGTTTATAAACACACACAAGTTTATAAAAAGTCATAAGTAAAGCTGCATGAAAACAGTTGTCTCATTGCGCCTGCTGGCCTTGCTAAAGTGTTGAATGTCAAAATGCATTGCGTTGTGGTGAAGATAGCCAAGTGGTTAGATCTTTTACAATAGCTTAAGAAGATAGTAAGTGTGTTTGCCTATCAACTATCAATGTGCTGCTTCGATTAGTTTAATTATTGATTGGGCCCTTAGTGTTCTGCACATCGACAAATAGCTTAGGAAGACGATAGGCATGTTTGCCTATCAACTATCAATGTACTGCTTCGATTAGTTTAATTATTGATTGGGCCCTTAGTGTTCTGCACATCGACAAATAGCTTAGGAAGATGATAAGCGTGTTTACCTATCAACTATCAATGTTCTGCTTCCATTAGTTTAATTATTGATTGGGCCCTTAGTGTTCTGCACATCGACAAATAGCTTAGGAAGATGATAAGCGTGTTTACCTATCAACTATCAATGTACTGCTTGTATTAGTCTATTTATTGATTGGGCCCTTAATGCACTGCACATCAACCAATACCTTATAAAGATAGTAAGTGTATTTGCCTATCAACTATCAATGTACTGCTTCCATTAGTTTAATTATTGATTGGGCCCTTAGTGTTCTGCACATCGACAAATAGCTTAGGAAGATGATAAGCGTGTTTACCTATCAACTATCAATGTACTGCTTGTATTAGTCTATTTATTGATTGGGCCCTTAATGCACTGCACATCAACCAATACCTTATAAAGATAGTAAGTGTATTTGCCTATCAACTATCAATGTACTGCTTCCATTAGTTTAATTATTGATTGGGCCCTTAGTGTTCTGCACATCGACAAATAGCTTAGGAAGATGATAAGCGTGTTTACCTATCAACAGCATGCTGCATAGCGTGAGCATCTAAAGGTCCATTCTTGTCAAATTCATTGAAAAAGCCTGATCTCTAAAAAAGAGAGACAAATACAAATAGTATCATCTTAAACGCTTACCAATATTTGAGGAAGAAAAAGAACAACAATCGTCACTGCTAGTAAAAAATGGCAAATTAGATCCATAGTTTTAATAAAGACAAACTCTAAAATTGCTGTAAGTGAGATGTTGACCTTACTTTGCCGATGATACGAAAAACAATTAATTTGAGTGTAGAAATTGACCTATGTCAGTGTTACTCTTTGCTCTTTGATATGATTTTACCTAACAAAGTAAAGTTATTCCTTTGCGCTTTTTTCTATCAAGTTGCCTGTGCTAAGTTTTATATTTCTACATTTCTTATTCATTGCATATATGGACTGTTATTTAATGTGTTTGTATCTTTTTCAGGCAAAGTTTCAGAAAATGCGTTTTGTAAGTTATACAACTTTTGCATTTTCATAATTACTATTTATAACTTATTTCAACTTCAAATCGTTAATCATTTAAGTTGAGAAGACTTATTCTAAGTAAGTAAGTATTACCACTATATTCTAGAATTTTTGACACCATTTCCATTTCACTCGACGCGTGGAGAATGCTTTTTACCATAAAAAAAAATTGAAAGTTCGTTAGACTATCGGTGAGTTTTGCCAAATAAGGTGCGATTTCTTACAAAATAACAGGCATACAAAAGTAGCTTTTATTCCTTCAAAATCTAATCCATCTCAAATTTTCGAATATTTACCGTCTGAATGGACGCATGGTAATCTTCGTTCCAGCTTAACCATCTAGGCCATCTTTTGTTTCTGTAGTTGTAAATTAGACAAATGAGATTTTAATCAAAGCAGACGATCTTCTTGTTGAACTAGATGTATGGAAAATTTTGGTGTGCCGTTCAAAGAATCGAACAAAATTTAGACTTTCGAGTTTTGCTAAATATTTCACATTAAGAAGTGGAATAAAGTGTGTTATATTCTCAATTTAGACTAAAATTTCAACTAAACTCATAATGTGTTGATATTTTATTTAGCGAATGGAAACTGTGGCAAAGGTTACGAGAAGGCAAAATACTGCTATCTCTTTGACGATGTTTTTAATAAGGCCGGTGTATTTATCTCGCAAGAAGTCATGACTGGTCAAAAGAATGCGGAACTTAAAGTGAGTACGCCATTTTTATAAGGATCTGCTCCAACTCTACTAGAACTATTTTGAAGGAAACTTAATAAAGACACGCATTGCATTGCGAGACAAATACGACAAGCTTCTGTTTTATACTGTTTTTGCCGAAACACGTCTGAAGATACTTAAATCAAATTTGATATTGGGACAGGTTGAGCCTCAGGATGAACAGGGTCTTACTCCTCGTGAATTTCTGTTCTACTTAGGCGTTTAGGGGCTCTTTACGCCAGGTTGAGAGAGTTAGAAACTTTGAGCCTTAAAATGACGATGTAGTCATTGATATGAGAAAAACTTAAGTTTTCAAAACTCTCACTTTTTTTTGACTGGCCAAATTTTGTAAAATCTTTGGGTAAATCAATTCGCTGGGTTCCATTTTTGTTCTGTTTCTAGTGTAATGCTATGACGATGTTTAGAGGCTAGGCTCTAGTATATGTTATGTTTTGTCTCACCAAATTGTTAATAGGGTTTATTTTCGTTTTCTTTCTGATGTTATGCTGAAACGAGTGCTTGAATGTATATTATCTGAGGAGAAGCAGGATTTGGAAAATCAATCGAGATAATTTATGAGAATGAAAATGACCTGAGTGGGACTCGAACCCGCGACCTCTGGATTCGTACTCTAGAGCGCTACCCTGCGCAACCGGGGCTACGAGAAACCCAGGCCATTTCATTCACACAAATTACACCATCACTCAAGTCGTGGGTTCGAGTCCTACTCGGGCCATTTTCATTCTCCCAAATTATCTCGAATGTATGTTATGTTTTACTTTCGATTTTTCTCTCCATCTTAAAGTTCTTTACCCATTAAAGAATGGTTAAAAACTTTTAGTAATAAGGATATCAAGGATTGGTTAAGTCTGTCTGACGAGTGCACAAGCACGAGGCTTGGAGTCACAGAAGAACATGTCTGTTTATTAATGTTTTAATTCTGCTTTAGAATTGTTCTATACAAGCGCATATCTAGCACTACAGCCAGGATAGGCATGCTCTGCTCGAGTTAATGTAATATTAAGGTTATTGATCAATTCAATTTCTTCACAGGACGGGGCTGTGCTTGTCAATTCTGCTGAGCGCAAAAGTAAAGTTCTGTCTTTGGAGACCATCAAGAGTTGGGTGAAAATATCAGATTTTGCAGGTAATTCTTCCCACAGTTTCAAAAAAAACATGTTGACAAAAATATTTCACTTGTCATTTCACTGCTTATTCTCTCCTGCGTGTTCAGCCAAACTGCACTTGTCCATTCTATCAGCTAAAAACAGAAAGAAATGAAAAACGTGCTTTACACGAACAAGATAAACTTTACTTAGCTTCTGTGCTGTTCGGCATAACAAAGGGTTGTTATTTCGAGTCTATCCCAATAAAGTTTCGAGTCATCTCAAAGCTTTTCTTTACTGTTACCAGGCTTTCCTGTGTTCAGCAGAACTGCACTTGTCCATCCTGTCAGTTTAAAACAGAAGGAAATGAAAAGGCTTCACACCATTTAGATTAAAGTCTGCCCCTTCCTAGATTTAGCTTCTGTGCTGCTGTTTTGCACAACAAGGGGTTTGAGTTTGAGTCTTTCTAAATAAACCATCTCAACGCTTTTCTCTGTTGGTACCAGGCGTTCCTCTGTTCAGCAGAACACTGCTTGTCAATTTTGTAAATTAAAAAACTGACATTTGAGAAATGAAAAACTCATTTCACATAAATTTTTGAACGTAAACCAAACCAAAGACTGATGCTTAATGTTTGCCAAAGAAGATTCGATGCCAAAGACTTTGTATTCCCAAAAGTCCTCGATACATGTTATTGAAGAGCAAATGCTAGAAAAAAGAGTAAAGTGACAAAACATGGTATCTCTCAACAAGACTGTTTCGTCATAGCTCCATTGATAAGTGAGCAACATGAGAACAAGCTTGTCGAGATTTTTATCATACCAACTAGATAGACTCTGTGCAGTGGTCTAGAGGTAGAGTATTCGCCACTGTGTTTGAAGGTAGTGGGTTCGAACCCTTGCCGAGTCATACTAAAGACTTTAAAATGGTACTAAATGTCTCTCTACTTAGCACTCAGCATAAAGAGATGGATTGAGGGTAAGTGGCTCTCGGGCCAGAGATAGGAGTGGCGCCAACCCCTATATGAAAAAATAGCAGCAAATGAAAGAGGAGCCTTCGGGTCGCCTGCGGTTCACTAACTTACTTACTTTAGGTAGGCTCGGCTCCCAGCCTAATATTGTGCCTGTATTAACAAGCTGGCAGGTTTCAATTGAATTGATTTGGTTGTGCTTCTGCTTCAGGGGAATGTGCCAGCGACATCGAGCAATGTACGAGTGGATTCTCGTTGATGTTCTGGCTCCGGTTCAGAGCTGAAGATTTCAGAATCAACCCGAGCGAGAAGCAATACATCATTTCAAGTGGAGCTCAGACTGACCGTGGTTTCATGTTCTTGTATGATAAATCCACCTCCAAGTTCCATGCTGAATTGAATGCCGGATCGAAAGCCTACGAATACCAGTTCGCCTTTGCAAGTGAAAACTGGTTTCATGTTGCTATAACGTTTTCACAGAGTAGGTGCAATTTTTTCATTTCTCGGTCGTCTATATGTTTGTTGTAACTGACCTTGCATTGGGTTTAAACAGTATTTTAAATGGAGCCAAAGCCAATTTTCAATTTCTTATTCTTGTGTAATAAATTAACCTCAAAATATGTGCTGAATTCAGACCCTGCCAATTATTGGAGAACTATCGTGAATTCTTTTCGTAGTTTGAGATCTTTGCCAGCAGTAAATTTCCATAAATTTGCATTCGTTAATTAGGCCAAATTTCATCGCAATCTTTGCACATTTTTAAAAAATCACTTGACAAAATGGCAGCCTCGTTCAGATACAAGGTAAAATGACGTTAGAGCGTGCAAAGGTGACACAACTACAAGCATCTTGCAGGTATTGAAACATACCACGTTCTCTCAAAGAAACAGGCTGGAAGAAAGAATTATCACTATTCAAAACTAATTTATTTCACATTATCAACCATTCTTCAAACTCAAGAATTGCCTATCAAATATAGCTTTTTCCCTCCTGATTTAGCATACTACAGTATAATCCCTAAAAAACGTACTCGGTTATAACATACTTTCGGACATTCTCTTTTTTAACCCCTCGAGGAAAATTCCCTTAGTTATAACCAACTTTGGTACTTACTACTCGGTATAACGTACGTATCACGGACTTCTATAAACCTTGTATTAACCAAGAAAAACAAAATTAGAAGTGCGCTTAAATAAAAGTTGCTTCAAGTTTTTGAAATCATTAATTTGTCAAGAAGCAACTTGTTCTTTATTTCAAATACTTCTTTGTTCAAAAATTACACAAGTGATTTATCATTCTATACCACCCTAATTCTGATAAATATCTGTTTACCCTACTGTCACGTACCACGGATACAACGTAATTAATCAGCCAGTCCCTTGAAGTACGTTATAAACGGATTATACTGCATTAATGAAATATGATCATTGATCAAGGAAGACTTATCTTTGCTAATGTGAAATTTGTGGATTTTCCTTTATTTTATTTCCTTTTCTCTTATCAAGCCACTGGCATGAACGTCTACATAAATGGTGTGGTGAAAGGCCAAGGAACTGAAAACCCCTCTGTCGTCGGAAGCAATACTCAAACAGTTATTACCATCGGAAGACCCAACCCAACAGCCACAGGGAACACGTATGGCACATTCTTGATGGATCACTTGGTTATTTTCTACCAGGAAGTCAACCAGGAGGAAATTGACACCATCAACCCAAAGGTGCCAACATCAAACCCAACGGGTAATGTATCAATTTTCATAAACATAATACTGTTGGTTCCTTTATAAAGTAGGCTCTCATTTAAAGTAGGTTCTGCATACATTCACCATCATCATGTTATTGCCTCGGCCGAGATTGCGTTCACTACACCTTTCCAGTATTCCCTATATTTCATAGCTCCGAGAAGATTTTCCTCTGGGATCTCTGTGTTTCGTTTTATTCTATCTGAAAAGGATAGTTTTTGAGAACGGTACTTTGATAATGGGTGCCTCCCCATACATTGGGTTCCCACAATATTTCCATTCAGGCCTGCTGCTGTTTCTTACTTGAAGGTTTCTTTTAAGAATCTTGGTAAAAGTTTCTTGCACATAGGTTATATAATGATTCGAGTTGAGCAAAAATGCTTAAGACTCAAGAATAGATAACAATAAATGAAAAGAAATCTTTGTAATTGACGCATTTGAAATTTTGTGGTACCTTGGTTTAATTCCAAAGAAGTACGATCTTGTTTTCACGAGACCGTGCTGAATCTCATCGAATGAAATATTTCTCCGTCGTCTATATGTTTGTTGTAACTGACCTTGCATTGGGTTTAAACAACAATTTAAATGGAGCGCAGGCCAATTTTTATCTATTATTCTTGTGTAATTGCATTCGTTTATTAGGCCAAATTTCATAGCAATTTTTGCACATTTTTAAAAACCACTTGACAAAGTGGTAGAATCGTTCAGGTACAAAGTAAAATGACGTTAGAGCGTGCAAATGTGACACAACTACAAGCATCATGCAGGCATCGAGACATACCACGTTCTCTCAAAAAAATGATTCATGGGGTTATGCCTCAAGATAGGATGACAGTAAATGAAAAGAAATCTATGTAACTGATGGATTTGAAATTGTGTGGTACCTTGGTTTAATTCTCAAGAAGCACGATCTTGTAGTGACGAGACCGTGCTGAATCTCATCGAATGAAATATATACTAAGAAAACGATAAAATTAAACAGTTTAGTACCGAAAAGATAAAGATACAATATTACAGTAATATTGTATCTTTATCTTTTCGGTACAAAACTGTTTAAAGTTATTGTTTTGTTTATATATTCAACTCTTTTTATTGAAATACATACAAACCTGCCACTTAGAGACTGAGATTTTTCAGCTTGACAATTCATATTGCGATATAAAACAATGTCGATTGAAAAAATTCGGTAATTCATGCATGTTCAGTGGCTGTCCTGCTAATACATTTTAGATCCTTCACTTATCTCTTCTCAAACTATAAGAAACTAAGCCTCCTGGTTTTGCAAGTGATAGGTTAGTACTGTACTTCAGAATGAAATAGAATTTGAAAATGAAATTGAAGTTCACAATTCAAATTTAAACTCAAATTCCAATTTCATCCTCATGTTGAATATTAAACTAATTTTGTTTTGTTTAGTGCCAGATACGAAAGGCACCAACGAGTGTGGGGAAGGATATGAGGCTGCAGAGTTTTGCTGGCCCTTTGATGACGCAAACACGATGCTTGGTTCAATTACGCCAGAAGTCATCCAAAAGACAAGAAATGCCGAGCTTAAAGTAAGTTCATAATTGCAATTTAGCGGGTAGGATTCTGTAAAGAAATGGAACTTGCATATGATTGCGAACCAGTTTATGTGCAGTCTAGCAAGTTTCAAATTTATTAAGCACCAAGATGCACTCGCTGGGGGAAAAGCTCTTTCGTACTTCAGTCCAACCATTTATCTAAATGCCAAGTAGGGAATGTTTTTGGTGTCAGTTTTTATCTTAGGGGAGCAGCCAGAATAGGTAAGTTGTGGATATAGAATCTCGGTTTTCAAGGTTTATTTTAAACGAAGGAAGTCCACAATACTAGGCTTTGTGCCGGACTCTTTTCAATGCTTGCAGCGAAGTAAGTAAAATAAAGCGAGACAGGAACAACGCAAGGCGACACACACAGAAAAAACATAGATGGATTAGATATTATATATATAAAAATATTGTCAATATTTCGCCCTGGCATACAGGGCTTCTTCAGGACTAAATTTTCTAAGGAACAAATACGGAACTACATACAAAATTTCGAGGTTTGCCTTCTTATTTCTTATTGTCCTCATCATTGTAAGAAAACAGTAAACAAATCTCTATGGTTTGAGCATTGGATTTGTACTCTAGCTGTATCAACCATAAGAGTTTTTTTTTTAAGTCTTTGCTTCTCTTGTTACTAGATTGCAATTTTTCACTTGTTGAAACTCTCAGACCACAAATCAGCTCATTCTGCTTCTTGCTTATGCTACTATTTTCTTGTCCATATATTTTGGATGTATTCTTTTTCAGTGATTTATTCCAGTATCCTAAGAAAATTTACATCTCCACAAATATAGGTTTGAAGGTGGAATTTTTTAGCTCTGCATAACGAAAATATCAATGGGGCTCTATGCGCATTATTTTCTCCGGAATCTTAATCTTACATCTTTTGAACATTAGAAACCTAGTATCTAACTTTAGCATTTGGATAAGTAAAAACTAACGGGATCTTTTTCAAATCCATAACTTCTACAATACTTTCTTTGGCTCCAAGAAACACCATCCAATCCACATTGTGATGACCACTGTCTCATTCGATTTGTAGGATGGAGCTATCATAACCACATCAGCCACCAGAGGAAAGGTGTTGTCTCTTCTGGAGAAAATGAGGAGTTGGGTTAATGTTGGTGAATTTGGAGGTAATCACATAATATCAAATCATGATTATGAAAAATATAACTGACAATTTTGTCATCGATTGCGGTAGGCTCACGATTGAGCAGCCGTGCGCCATTCCGTCATCCTTTGCCAGGCTATTCGATCTTGCGTCTCTCTTTCCACTTGACATCATATTAAATCATGATTCAGCCTCAGAGATCGGAAGCATAGCAAAACATGGATTACTTTTGCTTTTTGCATGATACTAGACAGAGTTGGACGTCAGCAAGGGAACGAAACAAAAACCTAATTAAATTGTTATACCCAGATGTGGATTGAAATAGGCCAACCAGAAAAGAGGTCAGCGCCATGTATCACCCTTTATATGATGATGCTTTTCTGCAACAATACCTTTCATTCACCTTTTTTCTAATTGGCCTATTTGTATCCACATCTAGGTATGATAATTCGTTAAGATTCTGTTCTTTCTCTTTCTGACGCATTATTATGTTGAGTGTCAGACAAAAAGTTTCCTTAATCTTTGTTCGAGATATGCTTCTGTATTTTCTGGCTATATTGAAGTGTTCTACCAATTAAAGACATTTATGTCATGGTGATGAGAAAATATGACCAAAATGCACAATGCTAGGAATGTGAGATCAATGATTTGAGAATCCTTTCCAAGGTATTCTGAATCCGGGTTTTTCCAGTTTTTATGTCCATTGCTTAGAGAATACCTATATTCATACTGACAAGAATTGCAAAAAAGCCTTATCATCCCAAAATGGTGAAAAAGTACATCCATTGGGGGGGGGGGGCGGTATGTCCGTAGTATGTGAAATGTTCTTCTCAGGGGTACATACATCAGCAGAAGTATAGATCTATAAAGCAATGAAGTTTGATTTTATCATTGTTCTCCCAATGATTCAAAGCACCGTTGTGTAGGTATACACCAACAAGGATTGGAGTGAAAGATACATCCGACAATTTTCTTAAAGGTATCTTTCCATTTCAGGTACATGCGTAAGCGATCCCGATGTATGCAGCAATGGCATCTCAGTTATGTTCTGGTTAAGAATCCGGCCCAATGACATTGACCAGAACGGTGGAAACCATCAGTACATCATATCCAGTGGAGGCCAAGTTGAGTCTGCAAGAGGATTCTCGTTTCTTTATGCGAAAGACGAGTCGAAATTCAAGTTGCAAATTCAAACAAGCCAAAGAGTTTATATGGCTGAGTTATCTTCCCTGCCCGAGAATTGGTTCCACTTTGCGTTCACTTTCAAGCGAGGTAATGCTTCTTATTTTTCGCATATTTGTCTTGTATGCGGGCTATAACTGCAATCTCCCTCTGCAATGAACTATCTCTGCCTCTCACTTGAAAAGGACAAATTACTTACTATAAATCTTTTCTTTTGCAAATCTCACATTTTGCATATAACACAAGAATGAATATTTGAAAATATCGCATTTTTATAAGTGCCGCTGATCAAGTTTTGGGTACATGTTTTTGATCACTAAAAAAGTAATAGCTAAAGTCATTGTTACCCTTGTTTATTTCATTTTCAATAAAATGATATCCCGTATTGTCTTGCTGCTGATTTCAAGCTGAAATCTTTAAATACAACCGTTTGCAAATGAGCGATGAATGTGGATGACCCTTTACTGGATAGTTTATGATTAGCGATCCATTGGGTTAGGCCGTTTAAATTATGAAAACTGGTTCACACACATACGCACAAGAACAGAATTTATATTCCGGCTGTTTTTCCTTCTACCAGGGGTTGACCAGACATATCCATGATTTCTGTTGTGTAGCATATGACCGGTTGCCCTTTCTTACGCCAACACTTTTAGTCGCCTCTGACGACACGCAGGGATACTGTGGATGAATTCCGACCTCTTATCGCAGGGGAATTATGACAACTGTTAGATAATAACTTTTAAATATCCCGTAGAATCGGCTCTCTATTATTACATCGATGGAAGACAGAATGGGCCGGTTGCGGCAAGACCAGGCACTTACCAGACAGATCGGTACAATTCTCTCACTATTGGCAAACCGAATCATGCCAGCAGTCTCTTCGGAACGTTCCGGATGGATCATCTTGTCATATTTTACAAAGAAGTTCAGCAGACCGAAATCAATGTCATTCTAAAAAGTAAGCTTTTCTATTTATTTTCATTTATTCATTCATTTGCGGGTTCGTTCTTTGAACAGTTTGTTCGTTACCAAATTTTCTGATATCCTTTGGGTAATCCGCTGATCTCAAGATAAAAACTGGATCGAGCATTCTGTTGTTTCTGGATTCCGATAATGAAACCAATTACTTCGACTTACGTTTGGCCTCCCAATATGGCTGCCAGAGAAATAGTTTTAACGTGATACTTTGATAAACAAAATCTGCACGATTATTTAGTCTCGTGCAGATCATTCATAACATTCCAAAAATCATCAAAGAAAAAAGCAGCCCCTAGTGTAATCTCATTGTATTGAATTGGATCTACCAATATGGCCTCCAATGACTTCATTTCAGAACGACAGATGCACGACCCAGTCTTTATTTTGAGATCAGTGGGCTTTATCCCACTGGGACAAGGGGGCAGGGATCCAGTCAGGTCTGCTGAAAGTGTCACCAAAACGCCCAACTAAAGAAAATAACACTATCATCCAGGATGAAGCTGATTCTGCCTTTTGCAATTTGCTAAGTGGTGTAGTTGCAGAAATAACGGCATTCAAACATTTTTTTGCCTGGACGCATGTTGGTAAACGACTTGCTATGTGACCAATAAAGGTGCCATGTGACCAATAAAGGTGTCATGATGACAAAATAATTTTTTAGTTACTCTGATAATATTTATGAAAAGTGGAACACGTTAGAGTGGAGTATTTCATCTTTTCTGGGAGGTACAGCATTTTTGATTTATATCCGGTAGTAATGGGGTTAAGCATAACCAAACTTACTTATTGCATGCTGCCAAATAGCCTGATTATGGTTCAAAAATTACTATTTGATCATTGTTGAAAAAGTTACACTTCCATTGTATGGTGAGTTTTGAAATTATAGCCTTGGCCCTCTTTAACCCTGACTGGACCCCCTGTCAGACCACAAATTGAAATACCCCTCAGGCCTGATATCAGATACCATATGTTGAATCTTTAACTGTGCTAAAATCATCCCTACTCAAATTGCATTTCAAGTCATAATTTGTGATATCAACATTCTTTGCTCAAATTTTAGATCCAACACCAACAGCAGCTCCTTTTGCCAGTAAGTATTTACATTTATTTTCATTTGAACCCCAAACCCCGGCCCAAGCGGCACACTCGAGTGACGCAAGTCACATCAATCACACACCCCAGTAATAACCTCGCTGAAAAAAGCTTCCACACCGATGTGACATGATGACCCGCCAAGAAAATTAATTTCCTTGCAAGAATTCTCGTAAAATTTGCTCAAACCAAGGTTCTGTTGTTTGTCAGGCTGAATTTTCTCCCGTGTTTAAATGTCTGATCATAAATAAAAGTTTATATCTCCTCTCAATAGTTTTTGTGATCCCCGTCAAAAGTTTATCATTTTAGGCCTTCCCCCGCTGTGTTTTCAATGTCAAGTGGACTAGTTATTGGGGGACGTAATCACACACACGTTACTTGAGTCATTTTCGTTACCTCAAGTAATCTTGATTGCTTTTCTAAATCTCGCTTCTCCCCAAGTTCATTTTCTCTTTTTTTACAGTTACAGCCACACCTGCCCTGAGCGCATCGACAGCAGCGCCTGCCGTTGTAGCAACTCCCGCCGCATCAAGTGTAGCACCCGCTGTCTCAGCCACCCCTGCCGCATCATCAGCTCCTGTCGCACCTGCTACCCCAGTTACTACAGCAGCTCCAGTTGTAACTACAGACGCTCCTGTTGTGACCACCGCAGGACCAGTCGTTACCACCGCAGGGCCAGTCGTTACCACTGCCGCTCCTGATGGAACCACCCTAGGTCCAGTTGTAACAACGAAACGTAAGTTCAAAACTTTTCTTTTCAAGGGTTGTCAAAAAGTTAAGTTGCGAATGGGAACGAATTTGTGAAAATCAAAGTGAAGTTTAAAGTCAGCGATGCCAAATCAAAATAAACCGATGGTCTTTTCAAGAAAAACTAATTGAATTGAAAATTGTTTACTTTTCATGTTAGCAAGAAAAGGTTTCAAATCTGCTTATTATACGCAAAGTTTTTATCCTTTTATTAAGTTGTGTCATTATTTGATTGTGTCTATGCTTCTTTTGCAGCCACCCAAAAACCTGTTGTCACTCAACCTATACCTACAACTTCATCACCACGTGAGTCTTGACAGATTTATTCATAGATCACTTTAATTTAAGTCAGAACATCCTTTTTGTGGCTGCGAATTGACGTGAATGCCACTTTGGTAATGCCTATGAAATGGTATATCTTTCAAAGCTACACTCTCTGTTTATAACAACAATTTTATAAGCCAAAATCTGCCAAAATTCAAGAACGAGCTGAGACCAAACCGAGGCTGACCATTTTTAGCAATTAAAGGATTTTACGAAATAACCATCAGACTGACGAATAGTTACAGAACAAGCAGATTGACAGCACACAGATGTGTCAGAATTCAGATGGTCAAGAGAGTCAAAATTTTAAACAATGCACAAAACTGATAGCCTTCCAGTCATTATAAAAGTAAGAACGATTTAACCAAATTTCAGCCTGAAAATAGAGGAATATTTAAGAATAGCCAGCTTTAAACCAAATTTACTAATTCCTATAATAGAAAAAAAGTATAAAAAAAGAGTCAACAGGGCCATTTGCAGTATTCTTAAAAAGAGGGACAGACTTTTAAGGATATTTCCATAGGAAAATCGTGTACGATATGGCTAAGTGTATTATAGCTTTGGAGAATTAGAGTATGTCCCTTTTGCCCCCACGAATCTGGCCCTAGTCAGTAAAAAGACGGTAGTAAGGTCAACGAGCGGGGGAAGTCCAAAGAAAACCATTGAACATGTAAGTTTCAAGCAGTGCCAGGACCACTTTGATCCAACTTAAAAAAATTATATTTAGCTCCACAAACATTTATAAAAACATACAGTAAGAATTAAGACAATGATATCGATAATTCGAATCCAATTCAGTATAGGTAGTTAGGATCTATTTATTTGATTTTATCTTACAATGCGTTTTGTAAGACCCCGGAATATTAGATATTTGATTCATTTATTTTCAGTTGTCGGAGGCAAATGCGCGGCAAAGATTGACGTCATAATCGTTCTCGACAACTCTGGTTCGATAGAAGCGAAAAATCGGGATGGTTTCTTTCTGAGAATGAAAACATTTGCCAAACAAGTCTACAGATCCTTCCAGATAGGGGCAGGAGCAGATGTGGCGTTGGTTGAGGCCGGCATGGACCCGAAAATCATCTTCAACTTTGGGAAATACACTGACGTGTTAAGCATGGATTCAGCAGTTAATCAAATCGACTACAAGAAACAAAGATCTTTCATTGGTAGGATATTTATGACATATTATGTTCACCAAGCTTTATCAATGGTAGCTGTTCTATTCAATCAACCCCCCTTCACAACATTTCCTGGTCCTTCTAAACTCCTTGATCAATGACTCAATTTTCATGGGCTGATCTTCAATTCCTTTAGGCATGGAACTCCTTTTAGATATTTGTATAAATGTCACAATAGAAGGCTTTGAATGAACATTTGATCAGTACGAATACATCAAGGGCTTCCTGCTTTAAAATTGTACAAATACGTGTATGCATTAGAATAAACCTAAGTCTGTGTATAGCCTGAGGTTTAGTCTCAGTTTTAAGAACAAGGATCTGAATCGGGCGAACGAAATCGAGAATGATACAGTATTTGAAAATCTTTTGTGATACCTTTTTTGTCAACTTCAATTTATATTTGATTATTGTGATGATACGCCATAAATGAGCTATTTTGAAACGTAGAACAGTTATTTTCGGAAATACATATTTGAGAACTGATTGATGGAACAGTACTACACCTTCTTTGTTTTGGATTATGTTTTCCTAAAGTTTTATGTAACTACAGTAGAATCCCGATAACTCGAACTCTCGCTAACTCGAACAGATTTGGCATATCCCTTGAGCCTTATTAATGCTATGAAGAGCCTCGATAACTCGAACATTCGTTAACTCGAACTATTTTGATCGTCCCTTGCTTGTTCGAGTAATCGGGATTCTACTGTATTTTCAAGACCTTTGCAAAATTTATTTCAGTTTGTTCAAACCAAAGTACTAAATTCTAAGAATGGATTATTTACGGTTCTTAAGGCTTTGTTTGAAATTTTATATCTTCACTATTGTGCTTTTTCCCAACCAAGTACTAAAATTTTTCTGTACACAACGTTCCTGTTCTGAATTTTAATTTGATTTTCTAGGCAAAGCCCTCGAACTCGTGCGAACTGACGTGCTATCAAAAGTCGCCTGCAAGAAATCAACAAAAGTCGTCATAGTCATCACTGACGGTTACAGCTCTGATGACGTCACACTACCCTCAATCCTGCTGCGAAACACGGCAGTCACGGTTGTTAGTGTCGGGTTTGGTAAGGAGACGCCTTACATGAAGTACGCTCTGGAAGCCATGGCATCAGACCCCAAAGACCAATATCGATTCATATTTGATTATGGTGACGTCATGGAAGGCGTCAGCAAGGTTGTTGCTGTTGCATGCCAAGGTATTTGAGCGCTTAGAATATAATTTGCTGTTGAATCTAGGTCTGCTACAGTCTGACCAGTTTACAAAGTATGTGTATCAGTTTTTCGTAAGAGTCCTCAATACATATAGTCATTGTTTATCAAAGAAGATGGTTTAGAAACCAATTGTTGTATCTTTCTGTGCAAGTTTTTCAAAATTGAGTGTGCAAAATCTTTTGTTTTGATATTGTTTTAGCCAACAAGGTCATGGCTGAGCGAATAGATCAAAACGCTTCTTTTGGTTCCCTATTCAGAAACATTCTTTATTTAGAAAAGATTAATGATATTCAGCATCATATTTATGTAGGTAATATTTATATGTAAAATTTTAACTGTAAAGAGAGAGGATAAGACATACGTTGTGCACGTTCAAGCACTGCTCAACATTAACTGTCAAACAAAGAAGTACAACAATAGGTTTCTAAACCATCTTTTTCGATAAATTATGATAGAGAAGAGCTATTCTGTACACCTCCTGATATGATGAGTGGGTAATCACAAAACAGGCTTGTCGAGATGGAGAGTTTTATCTTTTGAGTCTCTTTCTTCTTAGTATCTGATGTATCTGATAGCAGCTAATGTACTTATATGTAGAGTTGTTGCTGGCCTATCTATAGAGCATTTGATGTTGATATTAGCAAAATGAGTTGTTATTGGCCTATCTATAGAGCATTTGATGTTGATATTAGCAAAATGAGTTGTTATTGGCCTATCTATAGAGCATTTGATGTTGATATTAGCAAATTGAAATTAGACGTCTTTAATGATTGCCACCAATTTTTATGTGTCCAAGTATGTGTTCAAGTGAGTACATTAAACGTGGTCATCAATAGAGTTGTGGTGAGGCCTTGGACCCACAACCGAGAGATGTTTTCTTGATTTTCCAAGTACCTAGACGTGTTGGCGACCAACCTGATTTTTGAGATTATGTCTTTTCAATTTCTAGTTAGTTCCCCAGAGGAGGCTCAAACCCAAGTGGTGTAATTATTCGATAAACCCAAAGCCAACCAAGAGAAGTCTTTCCCTGCTGCAGCACCTTGAAACCTGTGTTATATTAACATATTTTTGAAATACCATTTTTCTTTTATTTTAGCTGCTACTGTGGATGAAAGTCCATTCTCAATTGTGGATGGAAACCCTACTGGAAGTACGTTTTGTTGTTTGCATTTACATTTACTGGCTATCCTTAAGGGAGTTATTTGTATGCTTTGGCTACTAAAGACGTGATGCCTAATGGGTATAGGTCTTCACGATTTTGATAAACGTATTGGTACCGGTATTTGCACACAGAATTGGTACATGTATTGATACTGTTTGAACTCCGCTAGCGAGATGATTGAGAGAAAATATTGCTTTTAATGAGTTGATGACTTGAATAATTAGCGATTGTCTTGGAAAGTCACATAAATTCTCTTCAAGTGTTTGAGGAATTTCTATGCAGTGCCCTCAACAAGATGTATAGCCTTTTTTGGAGACCATTTCTAAAGAGAGTCATTAAGGGTTAAATTGGGAGCTGGGATTCGCCTTTTCATTAACTGGGAAAGTAGGATTAGGCCTATCAGGACTTGGATATTTGAATGAAAAAGTGAATTGGAATTGTTAAACACGACAATATTGAAAATTTATCTATTTTCCTCTTGGGATTTTCGATTATTTTAGTGAAAGGAATCGGGATCAATACCCCCATCAGGACCATTTCCAAAAGCCATAATGTGTTCAATTGTCATACAATTTGCTACAATTTTCCTAACACTCTCTTTCTTGATTTTTTCGAAGGTGTGACATTGAGTTTCAAGATGCTGTTTTTGGAAGAGGCGAACAGATTCAGAAGAATGCACAGTGCTGTTCCGTTGATTTGGTCCGACAGTCTTTCTATCAAGGCACAGAAATGGGCAGAGAATCTTGGCAAAGAAAAAAAGTGAGTTTATTGTCGTTGATCAATAAAGAACATGAGGATTGCGGGGAAAATTCGGAAAAATATCGAGCCATAATAACTACTGAAGCTTTGCGTCTGACACTCATCAGAGAATAGCACTTCACATAAGAAATAGGAATTGCTTTTCGCTCGTCTTTGATTTTCCTCGTTATCCTCGAGGCAGTTTTTTTTCGGCAAATCGCCACGAGACTTAATGGTCACTCAGTGGGAATACATTAATTTAAGACATTGACTAGTTTTCCTTCTCCTTTGTCAATGTCGTTTTCTGGGAGAAACTGTTTAGTATCTCTTGTGAAAATGTATTTGAAAATGCTTAGCCCTGTCATTCCCACTTAATAATTTTTCAAAGGCAAAGACTATGACTAGAAATTTGAAATCCCTTTCATATAGCATATACCTGCAATTGATAAGGAATAAACCATATATTTCATTCCCTGATGATGGGAGGTGGATTTCTCGAGGAACATCACCCTACTAAATGTAAAAGGCTTGTTATGATAAGTGATTACTGATTAAATCCTAATTTCGTATCTTCCACAGAACCCAGCACATGCCGAAAGTCTCATTCGGACAGACGATATTCGTAGCCACACTGACGGAAGGCGAACCCGCACAAATCAGTGTCCGATCTTGGTACAACCAAATAATCTACTACGACTTCCAAAGACCGAAAATCAACAGCATGAACCGGTATTTCGTTCAACTGGTCTGGAGAGCAAGCACTGAGGTGGGAGCTGGTTTGTATCAGTCTACCACCGACCCGAAACAGACGTACGTCGTGGCCTTCTTCAACCCTGCAGGAGATGCTGAGGACAATGTTCAATACAATGTTCTTCCTGTCACTGGCTCTGCTGTCAGAAGCATCAAACCAGGTATTTCATATTGGTGTTGAGTCCAGTTTTCACTTCGTAATGAATTCTTCGATAATTTAGTAGATCTGGCTATAGAGCTGTAAAGTCAGTAGTTTTTGTGTGATGGGGATGGCCGAGTGGTAGGATCGCTCGACTATTGTTTGAAGGATCCCGAGTTCGAACCCACCTCCTTTAGACCTGTCACATAAAGTTTAAGGGGAGAATTTGCCAGCTCTCTGTGATTCTAGGCAAAAGGGCAAGGGTGTGCTTGTATCAAGAGAAAATATCATCGAATTTCATATCTGGATTAGTTCACCTATTCAGTGTTTCCTTTGTACTTAGTGCATAAACCAAATAATCAATACCTTACGAAGATTGTATGCGTATTTCCATATCAGCTATCAATGCACAGTTCCATTTCAGCTATAAACTATCAATGCACTGCTCGATTAGTATACCTATTCTGTGGGTCCGTTGTTCTTTACACATAAACCAATACCTTACAAAGATAGTAAGTGTAATTGCCTATCAACTATCAATGCACTGCTCGATTATTCTACCTATTCAGGGGGCCCTTTGTTCTTTACACATAAACCAATACCTTACAAAGATAGTAAGTGTAATTGCCTATCAACTATCAATGCACTGCCCGATTAGTCTACCTATTCTGTGGGTCCGTTGTGCTTTGCACATAAACCAATACCTTACAAAGATAGTAAGCGTATTTGCTTAGCAAATTGTCCATCAATAGCGTACATATTTCCATATTTGAGGAACCAACTCCAAACCGAAGTGGCTAGCTTCAAACGTTGGAAACTCATTCAAAAACAAAATACTCGATGCAGTCTTTAATTTGAGGGTTGATCGACCGCTTATTTGCAATTGGTTCTTGGTTGAGATTTCATAGTAAAATAAGCAATGGCAGATCATAGATAAGGGACTGTTTTTATGGGTAAGCGATGCTTCCCATGTATTTAATCGATTACATTTTCCGCAATAGACCACTTTTACAATGACGTCAATTCTTTTGAAATACATCCAAGAACATCACTATCCTCGATATCATGTAGATCCTAATCTCAAAGGCCTGCATTGCTCTCAGCAACGCATGGACTTGTTTTGTAGTTGTACTTTTAGCATAATGATATGATGAAGAATTTTTGCTCAGCAGGGAATCACATCTCTTGCCTCACTTTGAAACATATTCTACGTCATCGTGAAAGAGGTCTATTAGAAAAAGAATCGCTTGAACTTTCAACGACTAACCCCAAAGTTTCCTGATGAGAAATTTTCTAACGATTAAGAATGATTCTCTGTCAGGTCTATGCCCAGAAGGTTTCCAAGCCAACAGTGCGTACTGTTATAAGCTGTTCACGGAAGGAAAGACGTGGGAGAAATCAGTTACTTCATGTAATGATCTCAAATCTTCACTTGTCTCTGTTGCGAATGACGAGGAGAATTACTTCCTGACTCAGATGCTTTCAAAGAATACTGTCCCACAAATCTGGATTGGCCTAAATGACAGGTAATGTTTTGATGTACTCTCATTTTTTAAACTTTTTCTAGCTTACAGTATCACAATTTCCCAAAAATTCAACCCCATTGAGTCTTTCTCAAAGATGACATTTTCAAAGGAGCACTTAAGTTAGAAAAGTATTTAAATGAATAATATAATTTTGCTGTGATGCCTTTCCTGTACATTTTGAATAGAAAAACAAATTTCGTCTGACACTTATCGGAGTTGTTCCTCGGAAAGGCAGCGAAAACTCAACGAATACCTAGAGGTGGATAAAACATTTGTTCTCATCTAATGTATTACTCCTATGAGTGTCAGATTTAAAGCTTTAGAGTTATTATGTTTCAGTATGCTACCGATTTTCCTAACTGGTCTGAAGCTCCCTTACTCTTCTTGGGAATGGATGCTCGTCCCAAGCTACCCTATCTTTGGTACCCCTATCTATGAAATGAAATTAGGACACCCAACGCTTTGGCTTTTAAGCTTTCCAATTAATTTGCAATCAAGATATACAACAAAATTTGAACGAAGATGAGTATCTCAGGGTCAAACCTTGCACGTATGAATAACGTATTTCAGTACTCAGCCCCTTGGCTGTGAACTCTATAGAGGCTTAAAACATATTTACGGCTACGAGTGAGGAATAATGAATGTATTTGCACTGGGGCAAGAAGAATCTGAAACTCATCAATATAAGTTGAAACGATTTGCGACGATTTCACAGTGATTTTGAAATGATTCACGGCGATAAAGATTTTTGGTGACAATTTATAAAATGGTTCAATGTTTCACAGTGGTTCATTTTGTTTCTTCAATCTAGATTGACAGAAGGATCGTTTTCATGGGTTGATGGGATGTCCCTGTCCTTCAACGGCTGGCTGTCACCCCCCACATCAGGAGGAAAGAAAGACTGCGTCCAGTTCAACACTGAGAAGGGGTGGATTGATACCAACTGTCAGGTCATCCAGCCTTTTGTCTGCAAGGCTCTCAGACCAGGTAAACATTTGCTTTCTCTCTATCCTTTGCTTTTCAAAGTTTTTTATGAGATAGGAGGGCATGGAACAATTTTTGTGGTTTTGTTGCTGATCACCTTAACTGATGTATCTAGAGCTGTATTTCTATCCCTATGACATAAAACTGTATGTAAAAGACATTGATTGCGGCAATTCCCTGAATACATGAACTTATGAACCAAAACGTGATTGTATACCACGGATGAAAAATTTTCTTTGATAGTATGGAATTCCACTTGATCATTTTTTGTACTGAAATACCATTATTTTATACGTTTTATATAAGAACATCTTGTAACTTCTAGCTGATTTTGTTCATATAAAACTGGTTCTTCACTAACAAAATTTCAGCATGTATGATATTATCAACCTGGGCGTTCTTTTGTGCAGTTGTTTGCAGTAGCTTGAATAGAATATTAGGCTTATTTCTCATGCATATGATACTTAAGTGATCTCAATTTATTCCTTACACTTCTAACTTAATTATATGTCTCTGGTCATTACTTATCCATCGGATTTTCATAAATCTTATCAACCTTGTAGGTGATGTGATATTTGTAATAACTTTGCACTACCCAACCGAACCATGGTCATCAGACCTCGTTTATGGATCAAGTGCTGTCGCTATCGATATCATCCAAAGAGTGGAAAGATTGGTAAACCATTCACGCCATTTCTTCTTCAATTTTATTTATGTCTGACTCCTTGGCCGTTGTCGTAGTTTTTCCACCTCACCAACTTCCCAACGTACGAACTGCCATGTTTTTACTTTGGTACAGGGTTAGGTATAGGGTTTTCTATAGGCAGGTGTGTATGACATTAGGAATTGGTAAGTTGGGGAGTTGTGAAAACTATGACACCGACTCCTGGGCCTATATCTGCAGCTGTTTTTAGCCTCAATGCGTCTTACTTTCCTTTTTGATTTATTCTGTATTCTCTAACGCCATCTTGTCCTTGTTTTGAACTTAGCTGCAATGTAGAAAATATGGTTATAATAAGGTTGACTCGAACCCTTCGATCTTGGGTTGAGTGATCTAACCACACGTCAGGGTAAAAATGAACTGCTCTCTTTCCATACATGATTTTGTGTTTGTATTCCTATTTTATAAGATGAAATTAACATATCAAGTTATTGTCACATATTTTTTGTTTAGATTATGAATATTTACGGGACAAAAGAGTGGTTTTTGAGTTATACAATCAAAGATTTCAGGTATGCTTCTACTGCCAGCTTTGTGTTAAAGTTTATCTCATACAGTAAATTAAACAAGGCATGGTCCGATTTATTTCATTATACCTGGCTCTGAAGGATTTAATCCGGAACACGAATCAATGCCTCTCCTGGATATACATGGATAGGCCTGACGCAATAATGCTCTACAAACTGAGCCATCGGGGCGGTTGATTTGATCGACCAACACGAGTAACATTAATCTCACAAATTGCACCGCGACTCATCAACTGTCCGTATAAGATACAAAGCCTCTGTTGCTTTATGTCTCACTATGTTTTCGATTTTCTTTGCTATCCACAAGCTCTGTACCGATCAGAGACGATTCGGACGTTCTATTCTGAGAGTCAGACGCAAAGCTTTTATAGTTATTATGTTTCACTATGTTTCAAATTTTTCCTTGCCATCCTCAAGCTCTGTACCGGTCAAAGAATGGTTCGAGTCCTTCCACCTGCATTATCTCTATATTATATATTTTTATTTATATTTATATATACTCTATGTTTACCTCTGGGTATAATAATTTTTTTAGGTTCCAACTTCGCTCCTTTATGACCTATTAATCTGATGAATGTCAGACGAAAAGCATCAGTAGTTATTATGTTTCGTTATGTTTTCGGTTTTCCTCATCATCCTCAAGTTCTGTACCGATCAAAGACTGTTCTGACTTACCACTCTGATGAGTGTCAGACGCAAAGCTTCAGTAGTTATCATGTTTCCCTTTATTTCAAAATCTCCTCCCCATCTTAAAGTTCTGCACTGATCAGCGACTGTTCTAATATCTGACTGTTTGTTTTGCTCAACAGAGGTCACGTGAGTGTACTGATCGACATTGAACTACGATTTGCACCGGGTGCCCCCATCGACCCGTTGGTCCCCCTCAAAAACGTCACTTACACCGAAGAATGCGAGGGGTACATTTGCGACCTTGTTGACATCCAGATCATTCCAGGTGAGTGAAAGTTCTGTTTTTTACCTCATTTTTTTGTTTTCTTTTAATAATTTCATTTCAATTTTAATTTTGAATTGTTGACTTATATCTAGTTATAAGTGTATCGACATACAAATGAAATAGGCTAACTAAAACTAAAACTACTAAGAAAGAGACAAACATGAATAGTACATAAAACAGGCATATAATACAGTTAGGCGGACAGCTAGCAAACAAAGAGAACGATGTTATGAATCAGCATATAACAGATCTTTTGATATGCAAACTAATGGGCAAAATCTCCACCAGATTCTTAAGATTTTCCACCAGTTGGCTAAAGTTTCAAGTAAAGTGCCCTTTTTGTTTGCTCAGAATTCTACCGAGAACTCAATTATTGTCGTGACATGTTATTACAAAAGGTTTAATCAAATTTTCACATATTATTACAAAGAGTTCAATTAATATCATCGCATTTTATTAAATACTCAAGAGTAACAAGAATGTATTTGCCTGGCCGAATTTATTAATAGACAGTTATGCCTAATACTGTCTTGATCAACAATTTAGCATCGAAATACCCTCTGCTGCCGTTATGCCCAGAATTCCTTATTCAACTTAATGAATTTGCCAGGATGTTAAGGTGGTTATGAATAGCACTTATGCCAATATCATTTAAAAGTACTTATGCCAAGTTCATCTCAGAAAAGTTATTCAAAATCTAGAATTAGGAAGCTTCCAATCTGTTGATCCAATTTATCAAACATTTTTACAGCTAAATGTTTGATGAGGGGTATATGAATGTAAAAGTTCCTATAAAATCAAACTAAATCAAAACTCGATCTATTTTTAATCAAAAACTATGAAAATCATGCTACGTCATTAACACCAAAAGTTAATATTTTTGGATCTGATGAAAAAAGATATTCTGGATAAACTGCCTGCCCTTTTGTAAAAAGAGGTAATAATAAAGTTCATGTAACGTTTTAGAATTTTTATATTGCAAATTGCAACATTTACTCGATAATTGAATGTGAATTATGAGTTTCTTAAATCTGCATAAAAGACAAAGCAATTTTCATCAAATTTAGATTGCATATTAAAATATTTTGACTCGTAAAATACTTATCTAAACTATTTCAAGGGTACGTCTATAAAATATTATAGCGAAGTCAAACGCTTTGCCGTGATTTCGCAACGATTTTCAATGACTGTGGGATAATTTTGTGAAAGTTTTCATTGGAGTTTCCACTAATATTAGGCGATCTGGTACGATTTGACACGATTCTGGAACGATTTGCAACGATTTGGGACGATTTGGGAGGATTTGAAACGATTTGGGACGATTTGCAACGATTAGGACGATTTGGTACGATTCTGGACGATTTGCAACGATTTGGGAGGATTTGGGAGGATTTGAAACGATTTGGGACGATTTGCAACGATTTAGGACGATTTGAGACGATTTGGGACGATTTGAGACGATTTGGGACGATTTGAGACGATTTGGGACGATTGATATGAAACCAGTTTGTGATTTGTAACGAGATGTTGCAACGTTTCCAAGTGGTTGAAGCGATGAGTGATATTGGGAACGAATTTGCAATGCTATTTTGAAGAAAATTTGACTAATCTGATGCAAAAAGAAACATTTTACATATAAAGTACCGTATTGATATCAGATGTATAACCACTGACGTTAAGAAGCATGTTCCCGTCATGCATCGCGTGGAGGAGATCCACCATTTATTGCAAAATCATTTTTGTCGAAGATGAAAATTAAATTGATTAAAATCAAACACATTAAAATCAAACAGATTGAAATTAATCAGACTAAAATTAAACAAATCTAAATTAAACAGATGAAAACTTCCTCTCCTTTTAGCAATGAACGTCACTTACAACAAAACGCAATGCCAGCCAAGCTGCTACTCTTCTTGCACCTCAAGTTGTGATCCAGTATGCTGCTCGCCAGACAACTACCAGACATACTACACCTACGAGATAGTGCCTTCGAATACGCCAACAGCACCGGCAGTAGCAGCGCCTGCACCGGCCCTACCACCCCCTCCACCCCCTCCACCTCCACCACCACCACCGCCACCTCCACCACCACCGCCTCCGCCCCCACCACCAGTTTACATGCCTTCACCGGCCGCACCACCTCCCTACCCAACCTCGTATAACAACTTCTGTCCGCCAATCTGTTCGCAGATGTGTTTATCAACGTGTCCGAGAATGTGTTGTACGCAACGGAGTTATATCGCACAAAACAGGAGAGGGAAATAAAGAGATTTTTGGTCGTTGAATCGTTGATTATCTGAGCTGTCATGATCTTCCCAATAAGTTTTACATTTGTTTATTGGGATGTCAATAAACTAGCTTTGAACTTCGTACGGGAATCCGAAACACAGACTTCGTATTAGGAGGACGTATGTCCGAAAGGCCTAAGTATGCTGTATTAGAGTTTTGTTTCTTTCCCCCTTCTTTCTACCAACTTTTAGTCATTCTATCTACATAAGGTACGGTTTGAGAAGATATATATACTGTATTCAGTACGGTATGCCTGGAAATTATTGATAGACTCAAGTTTGAGTTCATTGCACTCGGATAATCAGTGATTCTCTGGTTGATAAGAACTCTTAATTTTGAGCAGTGTGGCTCAAAGCGTTTACTGATTGATAAATCTACTAAGGACGGAATTAAATTTATTGAAGATATTCTTCAACCTTAAATGCATGTTAATAATAACTGTTTTAAGTTGTGATTTAAATTTAAAACATCGAATATTAATTCGAAGGTGCTTAGATCCTTAAATATTAACTATTGATTTTAATGTGATTTAGTTAATAGAAACTTAACCCTTTTTTTGAATTCGCTGAGTTGAATTCTTAATCCATTAAAAAAAGTCTATAACAGATAAGATTCTTTTGAAAAAACCCTGTAAGTAAGTGATACAGGAGTTTAATAAATGTTGGATATGGGAGATCTGCTAGAAGAATCAAATTTCAATGTCCAAAAATATTGCTGCAGCCGTAATTTCTCGATGTGTTTGATTGTATTCGCAGAAGAACTTATTCGTAAAAACAGTGTCTTTAGATCCGCACTATACTGAGGAAGGGCTATGCATCTTTGGTGTTTCTATTTTTAAGACTATCGCTTAATTTTCATACCGATAGTTTCATTAGATGCACCACTCAAGTTGACAGAATTCTATAAACTTCTCAAGGAAATAATTTCAAATGAAATAAATCTAATGATATGGTCTTGAATGGGGTTCGTTTGAAATTGATGATCCTGAATATTAAACTTAATGGTTAAACTAGAAAAAAGCAGAAATCAGTTTTCTCAAAACTGCTTTAGTGCTTTATAAAAACACTGATCTCCATTGACACTTAAAACTTTCAGAAAAAACAAGCTATTTACATAAATGCATCAATATTTGTCGTCACACTAGACAGTTTTCCAGAAGACTTTGTCTTTTGGATTTTGAAATTTTTAGGTGTTAAATTTTGTTGTTGTATATGTTTATGAAGATGATGGAAAATCAGTACGCAAGTTTACCATCAGCAGTGGTATAACGGTGCTGGCATCCTTCAACAGCAACAACAACAACAGTCGTACTTGCCAGATGTCTAAACTTGCTCTACGGGTCCTTGTCTCCCTGTGTGCAATCCGGTTAATCAAGTCTGTTTGCTGGAGTAACGTCAGCATATTGGAGAACGCAGGGAAACAAGGACTCGTAGAGCAAGCCTAAGATGTCACGCCCACTCTGTGATTAAGATCAGTCTGTTTTTAGATGTCAATGGTTCAGTTTTAAATGGTTTGAAATGATTAATAGATTCTTAATTTGTAATATCAATTCAATTTTAATTCAAACTAACTTAGCTTTGTAAAATTGTTGGTCTCATTGGTAGAATTTGCAAAAAAAGAAGTAGATATTGTGTGTTCATCTTAAAACTTCACTTATTTCGTTTGGAGACTTTGTATCATTTTGAAGTTCTGCCTAGAAACTGCACGTAGAAAGTTTCTCGTAGGAGACCAAGAAGGGATTGTCCAAAGTAGTTACCAGTGATACGAGATCTTCTAAACCTAAAAGAACCTGCCTCATTCTGAAAACAGAATGTTATCCATGATTTCAGGAAAAGGCAAATTCTGAAAATTCCAGACTATGTAAGTCAAATCTTCGTTTAGCTCGTCACCAGTCCCTTTGATGACATGTATCTAGGCAACAAGATGGTAGCCATGCTTAATCTTGAAATTGTGAACCTTCAAAAAGTCGTGGAACATTTCTGCTTTTGATTGGTTAAGTTTATGTCATCACTTTGATTCACATTTGCTCTGCCATATTAGCCTTATAAGCGTTTCCATTTTTATTAGTTCCAAGAGTAGGCATTCTTACCAAAATTTGAGCACGTTCCTGTCATCTTGAAATGGAAGTCTCCTTTCCCAGTAGATTCCCTTTAATTTGCAAGTGTTTTATTTAACCTTGTGACTTCATTCATGCAAGTGTAACTTCTGCCATTGCACTGGACCGTAGAAGTTATCATTGAGAAACTACAAATATCGTTTGAATATTGAGTGGTCAAACCCACAATTGGTTTAATTTCAAGAGCTTATCTTTATATTGTTAGTAGCTAAGCTACAGAACCATTGAAGATTGTTGAGCAGCGAATGCTTAAAAACAAAAATGCCCCTTCTATGCAGAGCGAATTCATGGAATGTCCATAATAACTTGAATGTTAATTGACTATGAAAATAAAAAAGAGGGAAATTAGCATTTGATGAAAAAATCCAAGGATCTGTCTTTCTTCCCTTACCATAGCTGGAATACTAGTGGCATCTAGAGGGGGTAATCAGGGTAGCTGCCGGAAGACCTGGTGCCTTAAGGGGCCCATGAGAAATAATCAATTAAAAATCAAAACCCCTTCTATGCAGAGCGAATTTAGTGAACTTTTCAACCTAATTGCAGAGTCTTTGCTCGATACATTGAAGTAGAGTGATACGGTATAGATGAACTAAGACGAGACTCCAAAGACTACGGACCTTTCATCTCGACAAGCCTGTTACGTGGTTTCCCACTTGACAGGAGATGCTTCCAATTATATATGATATCTTGATTATTAGTTCACTACAAACGTAAGTATAAGAGGGGACAATGATAACTTTTGAGTTATCAAATTATTTTAGACGATGAAAAAGGATGCTGAAGAAGGTGAAATATTGTCAAAAGCTTATAACTGTTATTGTTTCTTTTATTTTTTCCTAGGGTAGGCTCATTCCCCCCTCCACAAATTTATCGGCAAGTTTCCAGCCCCAAATTCTCCTCTGTTGAGCCAATTTACACTTCACTTTTGATATTGAAAGTGTGAATCATAACTATGACAAGACTTTGAAAATCTTATTAATCTGACCTTATAAAGATAGGTCATTCAAAGTCACAAAGATTCAGCTAGCCACAAACTTAACTACGAATTACATTCAAATTTACTTTATACTAATCAACAACTAGCTACCAACTACGGCTACAAAATACATTCAAATTCACTTTATACAAATCTACAGCTAGCTACAAACTAGGCCTAGAATGTGAGATTAATAAGCATAACGACTCAAAAGTCAGAGGTCACGCCAAAAATGTCATGATTCCAAGAACCTGAGGAATTATTAAAGGAGAGGTTTAAGGTCCAATTACAATAAGTTTTCTCTGCATGCTGGATGCGGAACCGTAGAGAGTAATTAACAAGGCATAAGAACCTATTGACCTGATTACCCGAGGTCTCTTCTCTAATCCAAGTAAATTTATGTGCTAGCGTGTTAATGTGCGAGCGAGTTTATGTTCTTACAAAGGCCCTTAACCCTAACCTATGTTTCATGTGCCGACCTCCAATTTTCTTGTCTTAATATCTAGCAGAGCAGTTACGAGTTACATTAGAAAATGATGTCCTAGTGTGTTTAATAGCTCCTATTCTTTCTACTTCGTATTCGCATAATATTAAATAGGCTAGCGTAGAATGGTAAAACGCGTCGGGCTGTATAAACTGCGTTTTAGGGGGAGTCTCTAATAATGAGCACTTAATTGCTGAAAGTGTTACCCTCCTTGTATTCAATCTTTGAAATGAAATGCAATTTGATTAAATGAAATCATATTGAAATGAAATGGAAATGAAATGGCCTGAAATGGTACGACAAATCTAAACAAGAGAAGCTCTGTAGTATAGCTCGGCTAAATGGTGAACACTTTACCATTAGGCCCCTGGCAATACCTGGGTAGTATTGTAACGTGAACTTCATTACAGCCCTGTTTATAGCTTTATCTGATTGTGCGAATAAACTGAATAACTCGCTGAATCCGACTCGGCAATCAAATCTGTGTGCGACTTTTTGATCCCAATACCTGCCGCTGATCGCCTTACCCGCTAACTTATCAATGCTCTCCAGCAGAACGCTGATTTCAAATATTTCGCCAAATTTTAATGATTTTATTAACACTTTGCAATTATATTTATATTGTTCCTCGGTAGTATTATAATTTCTGTTTGTTATAGATTCGAATCATTCAAAAAGTATTACTGGTGAATTTTTCCGTGGGAAAGATAATAATATAGGATTTTGAGAGCTCGTTGGTACTGATTTCAAGATTTTTGTTAAGCGGTGAAGTTGTTGGCTTTCTAAAGAAGCGCCATGTTGGAATTATTTGCTTTGACTTCGAAGTAATGGATTGAGTAGAGATTAAAGCTGAAGGAAATGTAAATAATGTGGCATTTCTATGCAAGGTAAGAGCATCTATTCAAATGTAGTACTACGCTGTATTGTTAAAGACCTTACTTTATTGATTTTCAATAAGCAACATGTCAATATGTTATTATACCCCGTTGACTGAAGTTTGGCAGGGTTTCACAACATCAAGATCCTTTAAGCATCTCTCGGGAAGTATTTCAGCGTAACAAACAATTCTATTCACCAATTTATATTCCAGTACTAGCGCAACATTTAGAATCTTCTTCCTGCCAGTTGGTAGCGCGTCACTGCTATATTTTTGGTTAATGTTTCCAGCTTTAAAATTCATATTACTTAAGAAAATAATTTTGATTGCAAAGATTTGGCATTTCATGCAAATTCAGCGGCTGTCCTACTGAATGTATTTCTTTTATAATTCTTCACCTATTTCTTCTCAACCTATATGAGAAACTATGAAGCCTGATTTGCAATGTTCAGTCTCTTAGTGGTTGGCTAGTACTGGATTGATTACATTCTCTTTGTGCCAGGCATGAAGAAATCTAATGATTCACTTCTTACAGATTCTTGCAACTACCCATACTCGATCTTTGTATATTCTGTTCACTACAGACATCCAATACGGGCTCTTACATTATCCTACACGAAGTGATTCTTGTGTTTCTTTATGCTTCGTGAAAGGGAAACATTTTCAATGAAGAGAAATCTTGGTAACTATAGAGAAATGATTGGTTGGCACATTAAAGTAATGTTTGGTAGGGTAGTTCCTTGATCGGTAAGATCTTGCTGTGACGAAACTCTATCAATTTTCAGTGAACTGACTATAGACTCCTGTGATAATGAAGCTCCACCGAAATTCGGTGAATTGTCTATAGCTAGAGTGAATTGTAATACTAGTACGGTGTCTACAATCATCATGGAGTATAGCTGCAAAAAGCAAGGCTCTTGTTCGACTAATGGAGTACAGTCTTAGATCGGTACAGGATTTGAGGATGGTGAGGAAAAATCGGATACAGAGCGAAACATAATAACTACTGAAGCCATGCGTCTGACACTCATCAGAGTAGTACGTCAAAACAGCTTTTGATCAGTACAGAACTTGAAGATGGTGAGGAATCAGAAACATTGCGAAACGTAGAGTAGCACGTCAGAAATAACAAAATAAAGTCAAACAAATAGTTTTTGGATTGGCCAATTTCAATCCAAATCTGGATATAATGATTCATTAGGTTTCGTTATTGCTCCTTTTCTGACGTACTGCTCTGATGAGTGTCAGACTTAAAGCATCAGTAGTTATTATGTTTCACTATGATTCTGATTTTCTTCGCCATCCTCAAGTTCTATACCAATCAAAGACTATTCTGACGTACTACTCTGATGAGTGTCAGACGCATGGCTTCAGTAGTTATTATGTTTCGTTATGTTTCTGATTATTCTTGCCATCCTACTAATGGAGTTGTATATCAATGCGTTATGAACTGTCTAAGTCATTAAAATAAATCTTTCGAAACGATTTTGATTTTCGCTTCTTATCACTTATCATATTCATTCCTTTTCCAAAACCGTTATCTAATAGTTAGTTCTAGTGGGATCTGATTGAAGTGAACAGGGTCTAATTGTTAGTTGTAAGACTCTATCCTCCTTCAAGGATGTCTGAATAAGGAGGAAATAAAAATTAGCGTTACTGGTTTATCAACTTTATCAACTGGTTTATCAACTGGTTTATCAAGATTTATTTTCGGTTTGTTATTCAGTTTTTGTCTATTCAACCTCTAGCTGTATGATTTTGAATTTGCTCACTTTCGTTTCAGGATAAACTCTTTACTTTTACCATGGTAGTTCGAATGCTTGTGTTTGCTGTCTGCTTCTTTGGCCTACTTTTTCATACTGAAGGTATGTTGCTTTTTTGAATTAGTGCAAAAACCTTTGAACCAACTGGACACCTCTCCCTCCATCATTTGAGTAATACACTGAAGCACTTCAGGGATAAAACATCGACCTCCTCGTATAATGACAATTCGCACACGTGAGCCATGATGGAAGGGTCTGCCCTATTATACAAAGGAGAGTAAGATCATCTCTATTTATATTATCAAGAAGATGGGGTACGCATACTCACCAATACTTGATCTACTTATGTCCATCACAAGCTCTACAGGTTTAAGGGTGACTTTGTTGCAGCTGAAGTTAAGCATGGTTGTGTGAGGTCAAAATCTGGATGGGTGACCTTTGAGGTGTCGACTAAACAGCTCAACCCACTGCCCTTCGGAAGGGATGTAAAACTAGGGTTCCCAAGCCTCTGCTGGAAATTAGGCATTTGGCCTTTCGAAGCATTGCACGTTTAAAACATACTTGCTTATTACTTCCTTCCTGCATTGGTACTGTTTAATGCACAAATTCGTTGCAAGAGAACTGTAAAAATTATGTTCAAAATTCAAAAAGGTAGAGAGCTTCCCTATGTGACTTGCGATGGTTTATTAAGACCCTGAAGGGTTCCATACGGGCGGCACTATTGCTGGCTCCAAAATGAATTGTATCGCTGGCATATTTCGCATGTAGCCCACTAAGGTGCGATTAATTCTAAGTTCTCATATGTTGTTGTTGTTGTTTATGTTGTCAGGTTTTCGTTATGTCGTCACAACTTACACCGGAGACAGATTCGGAGCTGGGACGGACGCTCGTGTGTTCATTTCGTTATTTGGATCTAAAGGTGAAATCTTGGAAAAGGAGTTAGAATCTTCTGGAAGAGACAACTTCGAACGTGGCCAGTGAGTTTTAACATTTCCTTGAATACGCCCCCATCTCCCAATAGGCCTCCCCTTCGAATAAGCCCCAACCTAAACTTTTATTTTGCAAATAAGTCCCTTGAACGGGTACTGAAATATTGTAGCAACATCACTTTACGGCCAACTGGTTGATACGACTACCTCACTATTACGTGTAGTAATTTTGTCCGAAACTAACATTAATCTTTAAAAAGACCCCTTAATTGTAGCCACCCTTTATTCTGGCCAATATTTCCAGATTAAATTAATGATTTGTTGATTCAGTGACTTGGATGATTCTAAGACTTTCTAATTTTGACAACTCATCATATTTATTCTAGAATCGATACTTTTGTGCTGGACGCAAAAGAGAAACTCGGGCGGATCAACAAAGCGAAAATTCGACATGACAATAGTTGGCTTGGACCTGGATGGTATCTTGAAAAGGTAACGAAGTTTAAAACATAATCAGATCATTGTTGTCCCTTTTTTACGTATGTCTTACTTAGTATCAAGTATTTGTCCTGATAAATATTGAACAGCTTTGAAAAGTGCAATTGTATTTTACACTACCTTTCATCAAAAGCTAGTTATGATAATTGGTATCTAGGATGCCTAATACAGTGTAAAACATTCTTGATAAGTCTAAATATACTTAAGCTGCGCAACTAGATATGAAAGCCTGTCTTGATAACTCCGAATTTATTAATGCTGCACAGCTAGATATCAAAGGCTCTTCTTGACGAAAGATGCCTAAATATGAAAAATACAGTGTCAGAAACAGCTTTGATAGGTCCTTGTGTATTTACGTTGCACCACTACGTATTACAGGCTTTGCCTATCATGTGTACAGTGTCAGAAGCAGCCTTTATTAGCCCAAATGTTCTTATTTAGCCCCACGAGATGATAACAAGATTAGAGTGCCTATTATTTCTTTACAGTGTCAGAAGCATCTTTGTTAAATCCAAGTTATTTCTACATTTCCTTTCATTTATGTTATTTTTCAAATACGAAAGGTTTGTCGTGATCATCATCTTCATCATTAGCCGTTTAGGCCACTGCTGGCTGATGGGCTCTCCAACTTCTAGTTTATCTTTTTAGATGTTTTGACATCCAAGTCACACTTGCAGCTCTCTCGAAATATCATCCCACCATCTTCTTGCTGGTCTTCCATTTGCTATTTCTTATAGGTGAACACTCTGGTGTTTTCTTGGCTTCCTCTCACTCCTCATCCTCCCAATTCGTGCAGCTGAAGGTCATTTCATAACATCTATTTTGATCAAAATGCAATCCCTGTTTTCCCCTGTCATGATATTGTACCTGATGAATTGTCAGCTTTAATATCTCCAAACACATTCACATTGTCTTACTGGCTTTTGTGGATAAGCAGTGCCTATCATGCCTTTGCACTGTCAGAAACAGCCTTGATACGTTGGAATATATTTACGCTGCCCTACGTTATGATGTCAGAAACGGCCTTGATAAGTGTGAATGAATCTAAGGAATGAAATCCTCTTGATTCTTTGCATTTCAATTACAAGGTGACGGTAACAAGTGAAGACGGCGATTATTATGAATTTCCTTGCAACAAATGGTTAGATAAACACATAAATGACGGAAGAACTTCAAGAGAATTAATTCCAAGACCGAAGAAGAGAAAGCCCGAAGAGCCAGTAGCAAGGCAACCACTGGGTGAGTTTTAGCATCCTATTTTAGATAAGAGACAAGAAAGGAAACTAGCTTCTTGTTTTTTGTCCCTTAACTATGTCGCTCTGTACCTTCGTACATCGTGATCTATGATGCTGTTATAGACAACTCGATGTTCTAGAGATGACTGTTAATTTTCAATTTGTAGATTTCAAAATTTGTGGCTGCCTGAATTTTAATGAGTTTGACCTTAGCCATTAGGTCTTTTTATATGACATATTGTTCGTCTCACTAAACTCCTGGTGACTATTTGTTATTGGTCTTCTTATTTGTAAACCTAATCATGGACTCTTCTTCTAACTAGCGTTCGCTAAATTTTGGAATTGAAATATGCAATCATCTTTATCGTCATAATTCTTATTATCAAGTTACATGATATTCTTTTAGTTATTTTGATGTGATATCCTTTCCACAGAATGTTCCTGGCCTCTAGGTATCAGTAATTACAAAGTTGCTGACTCTCAGATCTCAGCCTCGACCTCATTCAATGACCTCCATCTGCCATTTCATGGTCGCCTCGGTATCGTCGTTTCTGGCTCATTGGGAGGCTGGTGTCCTTACAAAGATAGCGATAAGGAATACTTGGAAATTGATTTTGGAGGATTGAAAAAGTTTACAGGTATATATTATGTTCTGGATTTGAATAGTGAAACTTTTAGGCAAGATATCCCTATTCTGACGGAGACCTTACAGATTGTCTGGAAGAGCAACAAGCAACTAAAAATCTGAAAATTTTATATTTAGGAGGTAGACCAACCTCTTTCTAGTATTTCTCCAGTTTACTCAGTGGTAAATTATCAACATAATTCGGATGACCAGGCCGAAACTTAGATAGTCAGGGCTTTCGTCGAACAGCTCACATGAAATATTTTTTCCTGGAAATGTAAAAATATTCCTGATAATATCAGTTTAAGATTAAACTGACATGAGAAACTATTAACGACCTACTCCATTATGAACGAGCTGTGATCAAAATAATTGAAAGAAGTTTTTAAGAAGATTTGACGTGAAAATGAAAGCAAAATTGTTTTGAAATGTAATGCAGAAGAAAAAGAAGCGTTTTTGCTTTAACAATACTTTCCTCAGAGTGTAATTAATGTTTGTTGCTCCATCCTCCAGTTATTTTGATACCTATATGATTTTTGTCTACTACGGTATGCCCTGATACTCGGTGGATAAGCGCCCTGATGTATAAAGTCAGCGGTCGTGATTTCAAGTCAATTTCGTGTACATTTTTTCCTTCTTTGTTCATAGTTAGTGAAATGTTAGCTACATAGATTGAATATAAAACAAAACAAATGTTTCAAAAGCAGACCAATTCATTTGTTCAATTTGTACAGCCAATATTTACAATGTATTGTCTGCATAAATTGCAGGGACCATAAAGTGACGTGAATTGTTTAATACGTTGTTTGAAAATCTCCACATTATTTATATTTTTCATTTCTGGTGGGAGATTGTTACAAAGTTGTTAACATCTGTAAGAGATAGTATCCAGGCGATACAATATCATATTTGGTAGTTGACGTTCTTGTATACCATATTTGTTGTATGAAAGGTAGTTGTCGTAAGCCTCGTTAGATAATGTAGTAATGTAGTAATGTAGCCTCATTAGATAATGTATGAAATAAAATGTAGCTTCAAATGATTCCGATTGATAAGGGTTTGCTTATTAGATGGTTAATTATGTCTCTTTAACTTGTCACGTTAACGTAAAACTACATGCGGGTTAACCTAAAACTAGTTATTCCAAAAAAAACTTTTTATTAATTGGAATTGGGAATTTAATTGATTTTCTTTCTCTCAGGCTCTGCCACAGAAGGAATGGGTCTTGTTGATGAATGGACGACAGCATACAGACTTTCATATGCGAATGACTCGACTACAGAATTTGTTCCAATGATGGATAGTTCCAACGATATCAAGGTTTGTTTATGATGATAATTCGAGAATTTTTATCTCTATACTTGAAATTTTATTTTGAACAATTTGATTCAGTCTGTATACTAGTAAAGGGAGCTTTGAGCCTTGAAGCCTTGAACATAAGTACTTATCAAAGAAAATCCTAAATTCGCGCCCAGAGGGGTCATATGATATGCCATAACTTAATTCAACCAGCCTTGCAAATTCTTTGCGAGCACGTATATCTTATGTGGGGCTTCCTACTGAGCCTAAATCTCTGCTCACCACTAAACGTCGTTAGTTAGTTCCTCAAGATTTCTTTAACATGGTAAGAAAATTAGAAATAATTGATTTACATTCTGTTTCACACTAACAAGGATGTTTTGAAACCGATCTTATTTGCAGAATTTCAACGTCACGTGCCTGTCCACAGCAAGTTTTTCAAAATATTTAGTTGAACTGAATTATCTAACTGCAAAACCATCCGTGTGTGCCTTTAAGCCTAAGGTATGGTTGTTGAAAACCCGCACCGTTAAGGGTCTCTACAATCCTCGCCATAAGGTATTGAGACACAGTGGTGATTTTAGCATTATCTTAAACATGGAGCTATGAACCTGTAAGATGATGTTGGACCTCCTTCCCCCAAAACCAATGTTGATATTAGGTCTGGAAGTCATCGGAGGATGTTGCAGATGCATTTCCGCACCAAAGCAACATCATTTAAAAAACAAATTAAGACAACCGTAACAAAGTGCTACACTACGGTCAACCCCTGTCTCGTCTTCTCCAGTAAGAAAATCTTTGAACAAACTCAGTGGTTATTCTAAGGAAAATTTACAACTCCACAAATATAAGCATGAATGTTGAGGTTTCAGGCTCTGCTGCAGAGGGCCTAAAAGAAAATATCTAGATGGTTTTGTGCGCAATATTTTCTCAAAGCTATTTAAATATCCTCGTAGCTAAGTTACATTTCTTGTTTATAACAGATTTCACTAGCTTCCCTTTCTGTTCTAAAAAAATCCACTTAGGTGTCTTTCGTTGCCAAAAAGAGGTTTGTTTGATATGATTATCACCTTTACAATTTTAGACGTCTTTTTCACCTTTTGAAAATTGCAAATCCAGCCTTGTGGCCAACTTGCATCTTGATAGTCAAAGAGTGAAAAAATCTTTCCAAATCCACAAATTTCAATTTACAGATCCATAGTACTTTTTACAACTCCAAGAAACACCATCAAATCCACCTTAGAATAATCACTGAACAAACTTGAATAATAAGTACTGAGGAAGATTTTATGATCGAAAAGCTTTTACTTTAGCAAAGTTTGTTTTCTGTCTATTTACTTACGTTTTCTATTATTATGTCTTTGATTGATGACCATCTGTTTTTGTCCGGTAGGAGTTAGTTGGTAATGATGATCAGAACGGCACTGTGCAGCATTGGTTTCTTCGGCCCTTCATAGCTCGCTATGTTAGAGTGACACCGACTGAATGGCACGGTAAAGGATGTCTGCGTGTGGAACTGTACGGCTGCGATGGTAAGATTGATTTTCTTGATGTTTTTTTACAAAAACCAGAGACATATCATCTTTTTACAACGACTCATAAACTGAGACATGCGTTGAAGGTCCCACTGCATTGGTGTTCATGAAACAAAGTATGCTCAAATTGTTACAAGTTTAATTTAATCACAAATAAAATAAGACTTTGATGACGGGCATACGCCTGAAACGTTAATGTTAATTTTAATTATATCAAATGGTACCTCTTATACAATTTGTCTCTTTTATTTGTCTTACTATAGTACCACATGCAACAAATAATTTTTAACCTTTATTAAATCACCTGGGGGAATATCTGTGTAGTACTGTGGAAGATTTTTAGTTCTGCGGGGGGATATCATTAGTACTTCCAGGAGATATAATCAGTACATTATTGGAGGGTGCTCAGTTCTGTGAAGAATACCAACAGTGCTATGGAGGGATACCATCACAGGGTGTCCATTTATGTGGAGGGATGCCATCAGTACTGTGGAGGCTGTTCATTTATGTGGAGGGATGCCATCAGTACTGTGGAGGGTGTTCATTTATGTGGAGGGATGCCATCAGTACTGTGGAGGCTGTTCATTTATGTGGAGGGATGCCATCAGTACTGTGGAGGCTGTTCATTTATGTGGAGGGATGCCATCAGTACTGTGGAGGCTGTTCATTTATGTGGAGGGATGCCATCAGTACTGTGGAGGCTGTTCATTTATGTGGAGGGATGCCATCAGTACTGTGGAGGGTGTTCATTTATGTGGAGGGATGCCATCAGTACTGTGGAGGGTGTTCATTTATGTGGAGGGATGCCATCAGTACTGTGGAGGGTGTTCATTTATGTGGAGGGATGCCATCAGTACTGTGGAGGCTGTTCATTTATGTGGAGGGATGCCATCAGTACTGTGGAGGCTGTTCATTTATGTGGAGGGATGCCATCAGTACTGTGGAGGCTGTTCATTTATGTGGAGGGATGCCATCAGTACTGTGGAGGCTGTTCATTTATGTGGAGGGATGCCATCAGTACTGTGGAGGCTGTTCATTTATGTGGAGGGATGCCATCAGTACTGTGGAGGGTGTTCATTTATGTGGAGGGATGCCATCAGTACTGTGGAGGGTGTTCATTTATGTGGAGGGATGCCATCAGTACTGTGGAGGGTGTTCATTTATGTGGAGGGATGCCATCAGTACTGTAGAGGGTGTTCATTTATGTGGAGGGATGCCATCAATTGCAAGGTTATCATGTGAATGTTATCCCACCACGGTACTGCAAAGACGTTTCCTAAGACGTTTCCTAAGGTGTGGATTGCTCTTGGGAAAATTTGAGCAATCTTTGGTTCTTGAGCACCAACAATGTGTAATGTGTATTCCAAACCTTTCAAGTTGCTCCACGTTCAGTGTACTGTAGTGATAACCAGGATGGTACATCGGGTCTATTCAAAATCTCTATTTAGGAATTGTTTGAACTAGATTAGGGATCGTAGGTAAAATCGTCTATAGTGATTGAATAATATGAATTAATGAAACAGTTACCTATACATAACTATTTATCTTTTTCTTTCTAATAGCTCAAGTTGCAGAACCAAACCAGGGTTCAGATAAAAGCGGATCCCTCCAAGTCAGCTCCATGCACGAGTCGGTCCCACCTGCAAAAGAAGTCCAGCAGGCTCCAGATGCATCCGACCAGCCGAAAAGAAAACCTACTGACGTACCCGGATCCGCAAGAGCGCTTTCTACTTCTCTGGAACAGAAAATGGAGGATGGAGGTAAGCAACTTTTTCTTTTACTGCCATCTTAATCTTTGGCACATAAATTGACATCGATGTTTTGAATAAATGATGACAATAAAGTTAATGATTTATTCCAAACTACTTATACGGCATTAACATCTGATTCCTGTCCAACTTTTTAGTTTTAATTCATCGTTACTTTTAACAGCTTTGCATTGGTCTGAAAGTTTATTTAAAACCATGCTACCCCATAATGAAAGAGAGTCGTTTCCATATTTCCATATTCCATATTTATTTGTCCTTGTTTTTACAAGTTAGAGCGAATTCACTAAAACATGAAACGACTAGAAACAGGTAGGAAACGAGCAGAAAACGAGAAGAAACGAGCAGGAAACGAGTAGAAACGATTAGAAAAGAGCAGGAAACGAGTAGAAACGAGCAGGAAACGAGTAGAAGCGAGCAGGAAGCGAGTAGAAATAAGTAGAAAGGAGCAGGAAGCGAGTAGAAACGATTAGAAACGAGCAGGAAACGAGTAGAAACGAGCAGGAAGCGAGTAGAAACGATTAGAAACGAGCAGGAAACGAGTAGAAACGAGCAGTAAACGAGTAGAAACGAGCAGGAAACGAGTAGAAACGAGCAGGAAGCGAGTAGAAATGATTAAAAACGAGCATTTAACGAGAAGAAACGAGCAGGAAACGAGTAGAAACGGGTAGAAACGAGCAGGAAACGAGTAGAAACGAGCAGGAAACGAGTAGAAACGAGCAGGAAACGGGTAGAAACGAGCAGGAAACGAGTAGAAATGAGCAGGAAACGAGTAGAAACGAGCAGGAAACGAGTAGAAACGAGCAGGAAACGGGTAGAAACGAGCAGGAAACGAGTAGAAACGAGCAGGAAACGAGTAGAAATGGGCAGGAAACGAGTAGAAACGAGCAGGAAACGAGTAGAAATGAGTAGGAAACGAGTAGAAATGAGTAGGAAACGAGAAGGTTGGAATTAGGCAAAAATCCACGCATTAGAAAAGCCAGCACGCATCCAGCACCCACTACTTGTTTTCTACACGTTTCTGCTAGTTTCCTATTCGTTTCATGTTTTAGTAACTACGAATTTAGATAATGTTTTTATTGTATTTTGTAATTAGCAATCCATTTGGACCACCCATTACAATTGATACTTACTTTACTTGAGTAGCATGGCAGGAATTATAAATACTAGCTTAGTCTTACTCTTTTCAACAGGCGAATCAGCTACAATGGACGTCGTACCCATAATTCACCTCGACTTTGATGAAATACGAGAAACAGTAATCCCTGATGTCAGCGGTCATCACAACGATGCGCACTTGCGCAGACCGGCTGAGATTGTCACCTTTAGCAGAGCATGCCAAAGAGGCCTAAAACTTAACGGTGGTGACGTATATTTTGACGGTGAATTCCTCGTAGACAAGCCAAAAGAGCAAATCACCATAACAGCCTGGATAAAACTGTTCAGCAATGGTGGACAGCACTCTATATTTGACACTGTCGGTGGGAAAAGCTCAAAGCACCGACGAGGGCAGTATCATTTTGAGGTTGACCGCGGCCATCTTAGATGGTTCCACAGAAATGAAGAAGGCACGAACATTTTCAACGTTTCTACCGGCTTGATGGTGCCTGCGCATATTTGGACGCACTGCGCAGCAACATATGACGTAGTGTCTGGGAGAGTGGCGGTGTTTGTAAACGGAAAACTCGGAGCGCAGGGCTACGGAATCGGGGACCTTTCGCAAGACTGGAGCGGACGTGCCGGAATCGGGAAGCACAAGAACCAGAGGATTCTCAACGGAGAGATCGATGAGTTTTATATTTTCAACAGAGCGCTATCGCCCACTAAAATTGAAATATTGATGAAGAGGTGCAGTTTTGAAACGGGTGAGTCGTGAGTTTGTTTAGTTTTTTCTTTCATACTCTATTTTGAATTGCTTCTGAAATCAGAAATTTAAAAATACTTTGGGAATATCCATTTCGGCACTAAGTCCTAATTGAACTCTGGGTAAGAGTTTTCCAATCTTGGTTCAAAACTTCTAATTTCCCGAAACATATACGTCACAATATAAGGCCATGTCTCCAATGTTTCTACCTCATCTCACAATTTCAAAAGAATTCTCACTTACCTTATCTTTGTATTGGCCAAAGACTTAACGAAAATACCAGTCATTACAAAACAGGGCTAAATAATCAAGTATCAAAACTTATGGAAATATGTGCTAGATATTTTATTATCTTTTTCAATTCAAGTAGGAAGAAGGACTTTGAAATATATCAAACTAGCTAGATAAACTTAAACGCCTTTCAAATCTTTATGCTGTTAAGTGCAATTGCTAAGGCTTTTGATATTCTTCGCCATACTCAAGCTTTATACCAATCAAAGACTGTTTTGACGTACTACATTGATGAGTGTAAGCTGCAAAGCTTAAGAAGTTCTAATCTCTCGCTGAGTTTCCGATTTTCCTAGCTCTGTACCAATTTTCCAAGCTCTGTACCGCTTTTCCAAGCTCTGAACCAATTTTCCAAGCTCTGTTCCGATTTTCCAAGCTCTGTACCGACTTTCCAAGCTCTGTGCCGATTTCCCAAAGCTCTGAACCAATTTTCCAAGCTCTGTGCCGATTTTTCAAAGCTCTGTACCAATTTTCCAAGCTCTATGCCGATTTTCCAAAGCTCTGCGCCGATTTTCCAAGCTCTGTACCGACTTTTCAAGCTCTGTACCGATTTTTCAAGCTCTGGACCAATTTTCCAAGCTCTGTGCCGATTTTCCAAAGCTCTGAACCAATTTTCCAAGCTCTGTGCCGATTTCCAAAGCTCTGTACCGATTTTCCAAGCTCTTTGCCGATGTTTCAAGCTCTGCGCCGATTGTCCAAGCTCTGTGCCGATTTTCCAAGCTCTGTAACGCTTTTCCAAGCTCTGAACCAATTTTCCAAGCTCTGAACCAATTTTCCAAAGCTCTGTACCGATTTTCCAAGCTCTGAACCAATTTTCCAAGCTCTGTGCCGATTTTTCAAAGCTCTGTACCAATTTTCCAAGCTCTGTGCCGATTTTCTAAGCTCTGTGCCGATTTTTCAAGCTCTGAACCAATTTTCCAAGCTCCGTGCCGATTTTCCAAAGCTCTGAACCATTTTTCCAAGCTCTATGCCGATTTTCCAAAGCTCTGCGCCGATTTTCCAAGCTCTGTACCGACTTTTCAAGCTCTGTACCGATTTTTCAAGCTCTGGACCAATTTTCCAAGCTCTGTGCCGATTTTCCAAAGCTCTGAACCAATTTTCCAAGCTCTGTGCCGATTTCCAAAGCTCTGTATCAATTTTCCAAGCTCTTTGCCGATGTTTCAAGCTCTGCGCCGATTGTCCAAGCTCTGTGCCGATTTTTCAAGCTCCGTGCCAATTCTTCAAGCTCTGAACCAATTTTCCAAGCTCTGTGCCGATTTTCCAAAGCTCTGTACCGATTTTTCAAGCTCTGAACCAATTTTCCAAGCTCTGTGCCGATTTTCCAAAGCTCTGCGCCGATTTTCCAAGCTCTGTACCGACTTTCCAAGCTCTGTACCGATTTTTCGAGCTCTAAACCAATTTTCCAAGCTCTGTGCCAATTTTCCAAAGCTCTGTACCGATTTTCCAGGCTCTGCGCCAATATTTCAAGCTCCGTGCCAATTTTTCAAAGCTCTGAACCAATTTTCCAAGCTCTATGCCGATTTTCCAAAGCTCTGAGCCGATTTTCCAAGCTCTGAACCGACTTTCCAAGCTCTGTACCGATTTTTCAAGCTCTGGACCAATTTTCCAAGCTCTGTGCCGATTTTCCAAAGCTCTGAACCAATTTTCCAAGCTCTGTGCCGATTTCCAAAGCTCTGTACCGATTTTCCAAGCTCTTTGCCGATTTTTCAAGCTCTTCGCCGATTGTCCAAGCTCTGTGCCGATTTTTCAAGCTCTGTGCCGATTCTTAAAGCTCTGAACCAATTTTCCAAAGCTCTTTGCCGATTTTTCAAGCTCTGAACCAATTTTCCAAGCCCTGTGCCGATTTTCAAGCTCTGTACCGACTTTCCAAGCTCTGTACCGATTTTTCGAGCTCTAAACCAATTTTCCAAGCTCTGTGCCGATTTTTCAAAGCTCTGTACCGATTTTCCAAGCTCTGCGCCAATATTTCAAGCTCTGCGCCGATTTTCAAAGCTCTGTGCCGATTTTCCAAGCTCTGTACCGATTTTTCAAGCTCTGTTCCAAGTTCTGTACCGATTTTTCAAGCTCTGAACCAATTGTCCAAGCTCCGTGCCAATTTTCCAAGCTCTGAACCAATTTTCCAAGCTCTATGCCGATTTTCCAAAGCTCTGAGCCGATTTTCCAAGCTCTATGCCGATTTTCCAAAGCTCTGTACCGATTTTTCAAGCTCTGCGCCGATTTTCCAAAGCTCTGCGCTGATTTTCCAAGCTCTGTGCCGACTTTCCAAGCTCTGTACCGATTTTTCGAGCTCTGAACCAATTTTCCAAGCTCTGTGCCGATTTCCAAAGCTCTGTACCGATTTTCCAAGCTCTTTGCCGATGTTTCAAGCTCTGCGCCGATTGTCCAAGCTCTGTGCCGATTTTTCAAGCTCTGTACCGATTTTCTAAGCTCTTTGCCGATTTTCCAAGCTCTGAACCAATTTTCCAAAGCTCTATACCGATTTTCCAAGCTCTGTAACGCTTTTCCAAGCTCTGAACCAATTTTCCAAGCTCTGTGCCGATTTTCCAAGCTCTGTACCGCCTTTCCGAAGCTCTGAACCAATTTTCCAAGCTCTGTGCCGATTTTTCAAAGCTCTGTACCAATTTTCCAAGCTCTGTGCCGATTTTCTAAGCTCTGTGCCGATTTTTCAAGCTCTGAACCAATTTTCCAAGCTCCGTGCCGATTTTCCAAAGCTCTGAACCAATTTTCCAAGCTCCGTGCCGATTTTCCAAAGCTCTGAACCATTTTTCCAAGCTCTATGCCGATTTTCCAAAGCTCTGCGCCGATTTTCCAAGCTCTGTACCGACTTTTCAAGCTCTGTACCGATTTTTCAAGCTCTGGACCAATTTTCCAAGCTCTGTGCCGATTTTCCAAAGCTCTGAACCAATTTTCCAAGCTCTGTGCCGATTTCCAAAGCTCTGTATCAATTTTCCAAGCTCTTTGCCGATGTTTCAAGCTCTGCGCCGATTGTCCAAGCTCTGTGCCGATTTTTCAAGCTCCGTGCCAATTCTTCCAGCTCTGAACCAATTTTCCAAGCTCTGTGCCGATTTTCCAAAGCTCTGTACCGATTTTTCAAGCTCTGAACCAACTTTCCAAGCTCTGTGCCGATTTTCCAAAGCTCTGCGCCGATTTTCCAAGCTCTGTACCGACTTTCCAAGCTCTGTACCGATTTTTCGAGCTCTAAACCAATTTTCCAAGCTCTGTGCCGATTTTCCAAAGCTCTGTACCGATTTTCCAGGCTCTGCGCCAATATTTCAAGCTCCGTGCCAATTTTTCAAAGCTCTGAACCAATTTTCCAAGCTCTATGCCGATTTTCCAAAGCTCTGAGCCGATTTTCCAAGCTCTGAACCGACTTTCCAAGCTCTGTACCGATTTTTCAAGCTCTGGACCAATTTTCCAAGCTCTGTGCCGATTTTCCAAAGCTCTGAACCAATTTTCCAAGCTCTGTGCCGATTTCCAAAGCTCTGTACCGATTTTCCAAGCTCTTTGCCGATTTTTCAAGCTCTTCGCCGATTGTCCAAGCTCTGTGCCGATTTTTCAAGCTCTGTGCCGATTTTTAAAGCTCTGAACCAATTTTCCAAAGCTCTTTGCCGATTTTTCAAGCTCTGAACCAATTTTCCAAGCCCTGTGCCGATTTTCAAGCTCTGTACCGACTTTCCAAGCTCTGTACCGATTTTTCGAGCTCTAAACCAATTTTCCAAGCTCTGTGCCGATTTTTCAAAGCTCTGTACCGATTTTCCAAGCTCTGCGCCAATATTTCAAGCTCTGCGCCGATTTTCAAAGCTCTGTGCCGATTTTCCAAGCTCTGTACCGATTTTTCAAGCTCTGTTCCAAGTTCTGTACCGATTTTTCAAGCTCTGAACCAATTGTCCAAGCTCCGTGCCGATTTTCCAAGCTCTGAACCAATTTTCCAAGCTCTATGCCGATTTTCCAAAGCTCTGAGCCGATTTTCCAAGCTCTATGCCGATTTTCCAAAGCTCTGTACCGATTTTTCAAGCTCTGCGCCGATTTTCCAAAGCTCTGCGCTGATTTTCCAAGCTCTGTGCCGACTTTCCAAGCTCTGTACCGATTTTTCGAGCTCTGAACCAATTTTCCAAGCTCTGTGCCGATTTTCCAAAGCTCTGTACCGGTTTTCCAAGCTCTGTGCCGATATTTCAAGCTCTGCGCCGATCTTTAAAGCTCTGTGCCGATTTTCCAAGCTCTGTACCGATTTTTCAAGTTCTGTTCCAAGTTCTGTACCGATTTTTCAAGCTCTGAACCAATTTTCCAAGCACTCTGCCGACTTTTCAAGCTCTGTACCTATTTTCCAAGCACTGTGTCGATTTTGCAAGCCTTGTGCCGATCAAAGACTGTTCAGCAGAACTAAATTTGTCTCTATTTGTTAAACCTACATAGTCTGTTATTTTATCGCATTTTCTTTCAGATTGTCAACAAGCCCTTGGCATGCAGTCTAAAGACATCTCAGACAACCAAATCACAGCAAGCTCAACTTACAACCTTCACAAGCCCTTCTACGGACGCATCAATCTAGCCTCGTTCTGGGGAGACCCTGCGCGCACTGCCTGGTGTGCCAACAAAGACGACAAGAACCCGTATTTGGAGGTTGACCTGGGTGAAGTTAAGTCCTTGACTGGTGTAGCTTCTCAAGGATTGTCGATATTCGACAACTGGGTTACTTCGTACCTGCTGTGTTATAGCTTCAATAAAGCAGCTTGGAATTGTTACAAGGAGCGAGGTTATGACAAGGTCAGTAATTATTTTTGCTAACTCCATCAAGTGCTTGGTAAAATGATGGCAGATAGATCTCTTCCTGAAGATTGCCCTACTTAACATCACAGGCTTGTCATGATATGTGGTAGCTGTAATGGCAAATATTACTTCAGTGGCAGCCTTGATAAGATTGAATATATCGATATCGACGCCCTACTAAATATCAAAGGCTTGTCATGATAAGTGGTGACTATAATGTCCAATATTGTATCAGAAACAGCTTTGATAATTCTGAAGGTATTTACGCTGCCCTACTAAATATCAAAGGCTTGTCATGAGAAGTGGTGACTATCATGTCATATATTGTATCAGAAACAGCTTTGATAATCCTGAGGGTATTTACGTTGCCCTACTAAATATCAAAGGCTTGTCATGATAAGTGTTGACTATCATGTCAAATATTGTATCAGAAACAGCTTTGATAATTCTGAAGGTATTTACGTTGCCCTACTAAATATCAAAGGCTTGTCATGATAAGTGGTGACTATCATGTCAAATATTATATCAGAAACAGCTTTGATGATTCTGAAGGTATTTACGTTGCCCTACTAAATATCAAAGGCTTGTCATGATAAGTGGTGACTACTTTGTCAAAAAGTTTACAAATATAACTATTGTGCCAGTAACAGCTATGATTAAGTCATTTATTGTATTCTATATTCTTCAATCAAGATTTATATAAAACAATAAAACAACATCATCTGCATTAAAATGTGCACAGAAGTTAAGTTAGAATTTGGCCTTGATCCTCACACTTTTTAATTTCTGGTTAAAGATTGCGGGTGGTGGTGGACATTTTGCCTCTTTCTGTTTCGATTCACCAACCGTATAAGCAGTGGTGTAACGGAGGAAGTCAGGGCCCTTAGGAATTAAGAACGACAAGCCCCCTGTGTAGGGACCACGAAGGTCAGTGAGCTGCACGGGGAAATGTGGGGTACTGGGAAACATAATTAAAAGAATTCGGGTACTCATCGGGGCCCTTTTGCTTGAGGGCTTTTAGTTGTCGACCTAAGATGCCCTAAACTGCGTGAAACCACTGCATAATAGCTGTTATGTGGTCTGCAGGCAAAACCCAGCCAATGCATTAAACGATTTATTTTCCTAAAAATGTTACTAATTAGTCAAGTTTCAAAAACTCATCATATGAAAATATTTTTGATGAGGCACACTTAATAGACAGAGCTGTTGTTGTTCAATGCACTTTTTAACACTAAAAAAGTGACTACTGCATGTGTTACTTTGTAGATAGATGATAATGCGATGAGATTTTAGTACCGAAAATAGCATAGAATATACCTACGCTTTTATTGAATGTTTCGAGATTGTACTCGTTGTCTTTACAATACAGTAGAATCCCGATAACTCGAACATGCGATGACTCGAACTCCCGCTAACTAGAACAGATTTGGCAGTCCCCTTGAGCCTTATTCATGTTATAAAGAGCCTCGATAACTCGAACATTCGATAACTCGAAATATTTTGATCGTCCCTTGCTTGTTCGAGTAATCGGGATTCTACTGTATTAAAATTTAATCTGTGTAATTTTCAGGACTAAAATGTTTTATTTTATCGTATCATCATCTAGTTTTTAACATTTTTTTATTTTCCGACTAGGTATTTGAAGGCAACACGGATAAAAACACGATAAAGCGTCATTATCTGCATCATACTGTGAACGGCAGATACGTCAGAATTAGGCCTCAATCGTGGTATGGCAACCATCTATGCATGAGGACTGAAATATACGGCTGTACTATGGGTGAGTCTGATTGATTTGTAAGCTGAATAGCTTTTCAGTAATTACTCTTGTATTCATTCTTCTTGTTCTAATAATCTAGGGCATGAAAAAAACTTGTTTCTTCCTGCAACCGAAAAATCATCTGTATGCCAGTGGTTCATAAAATACCATGAAATTCCCATATTACATCATAAAATATAAAGCTTTTCTCCTGTTGTTGCTTTGAAAAAAGCAAGACATTTCAAAAAATTTCCTGCTGGAATTTCAAGTCAAAACCTTTCCTGCGACCAGTGGTCACACGGTCGGGTGCTTTTTCATGTCCTATCATGATCTTCAATCCTATATTTTGAGTTTAAATTCTTGAATGTGATTGTTATTTCACGTGAATTGACCATTGATGTGAGCCAGCCCATAAGACTGAGCAAGCCTTCCAAGACATGGGCCAGCCTGTTTGCTGAGCTGGTGCGTTTTCAACAGCGAGCAGGTCCGTTTGCTAAGCCAGCCTCTTTGCCAAGCAAGGATGCCTCATTTATTCAGGGCTTTACTTATACTGTGGTTTTTCTTTATTTTAGATTTGGAACCAGATCCATTTGATTCATTTGGAAACATCCCAAACTTAATCGAAGAATCTGAGGCTCAGACAAGAGGAGAGATTGCCCAAAAAGGTATGACATAAAATCAACTACAAAATCTTTATCATTGTGTGAAAATACTTAACCCAACCACCTCCCACTTTCGTTAAATTCTTCAAAACTGCATTACTTCAACTTTAAGAGAGAGTCTTTATTTAGATTCTTGCAACAAGAATTTTGAAGTTCTTGATAGTTGCATACAAACAACCTGATGAAAATTAAAACCCAAAATAATCTATAAACTTTAAGTACCTTTTTAAAGTACATTAATCCTTTCTAAAGTAAGGTGGTGTTAAGGTAGACGGCTCCAAATGGGGAATTCGTCGAGGTGGCCCTGTCAACTTTAAACTTTTTGTTTTCAAAAATCATAGCAGACGGTTTTGTAAAATTATCAGGGAAGATTCTAGGTAATGACAAAAATATAACTTTACTTCATTATTCCATTATTTCAAAACATATATCCAAAGATGATACTGTGTTTAGAAAGATTAATTCAAAAATAAACCATGCTTGTAAACGTTTCGATAAAATCTTCTTCAGTAAACTATTCTTACAATGATTTGGGGAATTACTTAAAAACCTAATTTACAGAACACAGGGTAATTATTGTGTTTAGAAATATTGTTACTTTTGAAATATATTATACTTGAAAACATCAAGAATAAATGCTTCTTTTTTACCAATACCTTCATTTTTACTTTTTTCCATGCTTGAAGAAATTGTATGAACTTGCTACGATGTGAATCTCTAGTAACTAAGTTCGATTTTGTTTCCAAAAACATCAATATTACCTTAAATCATTATTAAGTTCCAAGAATAGATTGTATTAGGAGTCATCTATCCTAAGCTTGGTTCACAGTAGACTTCGTGTGAGTCTCATTCCTTCCACCAGTCCTCCCAATCCTCCCACTAACATCAACTGATAACCTTGACAGATAAACCTTGCTCAATATCATTATATCCTGTTCCAGTCCTCTTGCTGAGTAACTGCCCAATTGTTTTCAGAATCTTGCAACTACCCTCTGGGAATCGCCAATGGGGAAGTCGATGACAATCACATGACCGCCTCTTCCAGTCTTAGTGACGCGAACATGCCTCACTATGCCAGACTCGTTCGTGACTCCATGGATGCCTCAGACATCCGGGGATGTTGGTGTGCACGTGATATTTCGTTGAGACAATACTTGGAGGCTGACTTGGGTGAGTCGAAGACAATTGTTGGCATAGCAACTCAAGGATATGTATCCCATGATAATTGGGTAGCAAGTTATAGACTGGGGTACAAGGAAGAGAACGGTCCTCAAAGATGGTATCAGGAGAAACACGATGAAAAGGTAATATCGTTTATTTCGAATTTAGTTTTGGTGTTAGAGCTAAATTTCGATTATTTTTTGATAAACTGTATATCTTGAGAAGGCCAGTAATCTATTAGGTAGATGGAATAGATCGAAACTTAAAACGCATTATTTTCAAAATCTTAATTCTGTCAAATGTTCAGAGAAGATATTTCATAACTATGGCCAGGTATTGACAGAAGCAGAGCTTTTCTGCATTATTTCACTCTTTCAGATAATACCTCCAAAGATGATACTATGGTTAATAATACTGCTACTTTCGAAAATATTTAGATTTTGTCTCGGTCAATACCTTCAGATAGGAATACTTTACAGATGTAAAAGATTCCAGGACATAGACATAATTTCTACCATGATTGATAAAATTTTGTCAAACTTGCCACCATTTTGAATCTTCACCATCGAAGTTTAATTTTTGCTCACGATTACATCCGTGCTTAATCGTTTTCCTGCGAGTTTGGTTAGAAACGACCAGGGACTCGTAAGTTCGTCTTTCAGTATTAATAATTGATATCAAACCAGGTGTTAATGTTGTGTGAAATCGCATTCCTATTTTTGAGGAAGATCGTTGATAAAAGTTAATTTTCTCTATTACAGCTATTCATTGCAAATACAGACCGCGCGGGAATCGTGAAGCATTACCTGAAGGAGCCAATAACCGCGCGGTATATCCGTATTAATCCAAGAGCTTGGCATGGGGTGCATATTTGCATGCGATTCGAAGTATTTGGGTGTAAGGAAGGTATGTTGATTTCTGTGTATTCTGAATTGGTCAGGGGTTGTCTATAAAGTACGTTGGTAGTTAATCATTCGATTTTCAACCCCATCCCTTCAGCATTAGTCCAAGAAAATTTTATGTATTTTCACGTTGATACTATGATTTCCAATAGAAATAAGTTATTAAATTGTTCCTAGCTGATTGGTTTTTGTATTACAGAACCTAGCCAAAAAACGAGTATAAATCCAAACTTAAGAGAAATGATAGGGACAGTTTTTATTTTTGTTGTTAAAAATGAATAAAATTGTACCTGAGCACAAGCAAATAAGAAAAATGAGTGTATTACCAACCTTAAGGCGCTGTTGCTAAGCAAAATTTCGGTCTAGCCTCTATATGGGGCGCAGCTTTGCGTGCAATTGCCGGCTTTGCGCATTGTGTGTGTGAGTGTAACAGATGGTGTTTATGATGTAGATTTAAGAAACTCGTCGGTCGAATACCCATGAAGCATTTCGGGGCATTATGTTCGATATGCTGTGTTATTCATGGGCGCCCCATCACCCTATGGAGAGGGTAATGTTCCGATCTAACATCATGATATAGATATTAAGAATTGTGTGTAGGTAATATGATAACCAATGTCTTTGTGACTTATTAGTGCTAGGGCTGCAGGAGGGTTCAGATTTTGGTTGGAGTCTCTTTCCAGGATAGGTTTCTCAAGTGTCCCTTGAGTATGGAATTCATGCAAACTGTGCGTGTATCATAGGGTGTAATGAAGTGTAAGGTATTATGTCTTATTTGCGATTGTGAGATGTTAGTATTGGAGAGGTACAAATCTTGTGTATGATAGTGTGAACTATCCCCTGTATTATTGGTGTTGTTGTTGGTGTTACAAATTCTGATGTGATTTACAATATTAAAAGTTGCGATGTTGTTGAATATGTGTTGTAATCTTGGCCTTTAAAAAGGATGTTATGTGATAGGTAAGCAGTTTTGTTAAATTGCTTGTGTGAGGGCTCGGTAACCTAATGTGAGGTCTAGGTGGGTGCAGATTTTGGTGAGAGTTTCCTTCTGGGCCGGGAAAGGGCTCTGTAGTGTCCCTTGAGCGGGATATTAAGGGAGCTGTACATGTAATAGGATATGATAAATTGTAAGGTTATTTATGAAAAATTGTAAAGTTGTGTATAATTTTGGACTTTGTATGTATCAAGAGGTTCCCATCTCGACCTGAGTCTGAAGATGGGGACAGTGTCATTATTGTTGTCACAAAAGTGATATTGTGTATTCATTCTACATTTGAAGTTGGATGAGTTATGGGGTGCTTGGAAGGATATGGTCTTAGGGGTGGGGAGAGAGGAGAGAGGTGGGAAGAAAGGAGAGGGTTTGGGAGAAAGGAGGGGGTAGGGAAGAAAAAAGAGGGGTTGGAGAAAGGAGAGGGGTGGGAACTTTGAGAACATTAAAAGGGCAATATTTGTGGATTACAAAATCTGACTGATAATATCCCCCATATTGTACTGAGCATCCCCCACAGTGATGATTGTATCAACCCACTGTACTGATGATATCCCCCTCCCCCCTCATTACTGAACATCCTCCACTGTACTACATAGATGCTCCCTAGGGATATTTCAATAGCTATTTCCATTGACCAGAAAAATCATTATCAAGGGAATTTTGAAATTTACAATTCACCACATGTTCCATTTTCCTTAGCCTCATCTCACCACCATCAAGAAACACACCACGACTCACCAAAAGAAAAACACAAAGCAAAAATGCACGCACACCGACCCGAACATCACAAATCTCTAAGCGGACACGAAATGGAAAAAGAGGCTTTGAAATTCTTAGAGCAAACACAGAAGCGAATGCAGCAGTCGAACACTCCTATCTCTGTACGATTGAAACAGCAAGTGCAGCAGCATTCGGGAAGCCAGAAGAACATACTTCCTGTTGTCCCGAAGAAAGAAAGCAAGCCTAAAGTTTGGCGTCCACCTATGAAACCAGCAAACGTCCGTGCGCCTAGCAAGCCTGGAAACAACAATAAGATGTTTGCTCCTAAAGTTCGCATTGTTTACGTGTCGAATAATCAGTCTGCAGCGAACAGGCATGTTCCAGTGTTGTATCAAAGACCTTCTGTTCATAAACCAGCAGTTTCCCAGTTTCATGCTAAAGCTCCTCCGCCTCCGTTGAACAGAGCTTCTTTCAATGCTAATAACCAGTGGGCAGGCAACCGAAACCCGCAGGCTAGCTTACAAAACAGTAATGCACGTCAGTCTACCCAACGAGCTGCCCCCCAGCAGCAACAACAACAACGAAAGCAACCACAACAACAGCAAGGAAGATTCAAAAGTGGGTTTCACAAACCAATCAACACCGACCAAATATTCAAGGATTTTCCGCAGCTAAGAAGCAGTGGTGTCACCCAAGATATACTCCGTGACTTGAACGATAAAGTGCCAAATCTGCAGCAACGGATCCAGGCTCATTTCTCGTCACATAGAAACAAACCGGCATTATACGACAACCCGGTCCATCACGATCTCGCCACTTCGAATCTCGCTTTCATGAAAAACTACAACGAGGTCATGCAGAACCAAAAAGTTACGAACCAGAATGCGAATTTATTACCGAAACAACAGGGCCTAAATACTGAATTTATCAAAGGTTTGTCTTCCTTGAATCAGAAGCTGACCAAAAATACCGAGCCTAATAGATATAACAATGCTCAGACTGGTAAATTAGGTTCGCAATTTAGCAATTATCAAAGCTTGCCAAACCAGCGTGTGAATAACCTGAATTTACCGCAAAGAACCCAGAACAATTATAAACAACCGACAGGTTATACTGGAGTGCCTGCTTCGAGTTTACAGCGGTTTAGATCGGAGAATGTTCCTATGAACGCATACAAAGATGGCAACTTTGAAAAACAGACTAACCAGCCTGGACTGGTTTTCGTACCAGGTGATCAAATCGCGTCATTCGGCCTTAACCAATCAATGTCGAGAGGAATTTTACCTCAGCCAATCAAATATCAGGGATCTTCGAACCCTTTGTCTTCCTTTTACTCGAATACCCAGGATGCAAATTCTTGGAGCTCGTTTTCGACTTGCAGCTCCACTTGTGGAAGAGGCATGAAAAAGAGGCACAGGAGATGCGGTGTACCTGACTGTCCGTCTGGAGGCGTTGAAATCGAGACTGCTCCTTGTATTGGTAGGCCCTGTGCAGGTAACTGGAATGTTTCTCTTCTGTTTTATCTCTTGATTTTGGAGAACGTTAGCAAATTTGTGTTTGTGTCTTATTTACTTTATAATGCATAGAACTTCCAAAACTAGAAAAACATAAACATCCCAGGGCGTGAATATGAAATACTTGAACTGCAAAAAACAAAAGCCTTTTTACGTAGAATTCTCGTCGAGGCCATAAAGGAATTTTTAAACTTCATGATAAAAGTCGTAAGTCATAGAGATATCACACGTTAATCCTTTGACACACTAGATATAAATCAGGTAGCAAACGCTCTTCAAGACTCGCCCCTATCGGGCCCTATTCATGATTAACAAAAACAAGAATAAATATAAAATGGAAAAGAATATATTGGCGACTGCCTGAGGTAGACCAAAGTGGAACTGAGCTACATTAATCAAATCAACCCAAAAAAGAGGCAACCACAATGAGAATACTGGAAAACGTTAAAGTGCAAATTGTAGGAAAGAGAAAGTAGCTAGAGAAATTTCTGAGGAAATGCACTGAGAGAAAGTTATAGTTTGTCGAAGTAGCATATTAGTCAATGCCCTAGATTTCAAAGGCTATGGGTAAAGAACTTATGTATGAGTGTATGTATCATGAATGAAATTTATGGTGATGCTTAGTATACTCCTATTGACGTGAAAGGGGAGTTTTCGATCGCTTCATAATGAAAGTTGTAAAAATTAGTGTTAGATATACTTTACTCATCAAAAAAAGATCGAGATAATTTACGACAATGAAAGTGACCCGAGTAGGACTCGAACCCACGACCTCTAGATTCGTACTCTTGTGCGCTGCCACGGCAAGAAAGGATCGTAAAACTTCCGAAACTCGAACCAGACGATTTTTTCTTTAAATTTCAAACGAATGTAAAGCGGCAAACTACTTCAAAGCACCTTTTGATAATTTATGTCTTAATTGGTTGTTGTTTTTAACTTTCCTGTACAGTATCTCTTGAGCTTTATGTAATCCCTCATTTCATTCCCTCTTGATATCCACAGATGCTTCGCAATACACTTGGTCAACGTACTCCCCCTGTAGTGTGAGCTGTGGTAGTGGGAAAAGCACACGAACTCGTATTTGCAATACGGCTAACTGTGCTCCGGATGGTATGGAGACAGAGGCTGTTCCTTGCTATAAGGCCGCATGCCCAAGTGAGTACTTACATTGAAATTTTATTTTTCTAAACCAATTCTTTTATTCAGAAGCCTTCTTTGATTTACTAAATTAAAAACCCGCACATTATTTTTAAGAACCTCTGCCCTGAAATTTCAGTAGAGGGGTAGGTTTGGCAAGAGGGGATAATATTGGTTCTTTCTTTTTAAAGAATACAATACACAAGTTTATTCTTTCTTTAATTCAATATATATTCTGACAACACATTGCTTCAGGGAAAACCAAGTAAACAAAAAGCCTGTGGACATCTTGTTGATTATCCAATGGGAATGGGTTTCACTAAAGGTGCTGTATGACTCTGAAATTGCAGCATTCTAGAGAAAGTTTACTTGATCTTTTCTAGAACTGCTCTGATGAAATATGAAATTTATTGTGGATGCAAAAAAGTGCTAAATATGCATAACTATGTAACTATAGACCATCCATCCTAGCAAGAAAAGCTAGCGCTGTGATTGCGGTTAGGTTCAGGTTAAGAGTAAGAGTTGGATTTACGGTTTTGGTTATGATTCAGGCTTGGGTAAGGGTTACCCCACTTTTCAGACTGGTGAGAAAGTTTCTGCATAAACAATGCTTGAAATCTATCCTCGCCGGGCAGGCCTAGCTCTTACACGAGAGTTATCATTTGCCAAATAAGGTACAGGCACCTATCTCCCCTTTATCCCCCCCCCTCCTATGTCTGTCTTCTCTAAATGATCTTCATAAGTGTTGTCACCATACCTGGCTAACATGTTTATTTTGAATTGCAGTTTGCATGCTGGACTTTGAAATGGTTGAAGGTGACGTCATCGTTGACCAATCTGGAAAGGGCAACAATGCATATTTAGAACGATCTGCTCTCATTAGAGAACATGACCAGATGTGCGGGCATTACGCAGATCTGTCTGGCAACGGAGATATTGTATTGGTAGACAGAACTTTCCGCGGGAAACCTCGCACTGGCATAACTATTGCGTGTTGGGTTAACCTACAGGGAAATGTATTTGCGAAACATTCGTTGTTCAGTACGGTGAGGATGGTCTCGCCTGTCAACTTTATCGGTGAGTTACATGTTTAGAGTGGGATTCTTTTGAACGTGCTAAGCCTAACTAAGACAAGGACTTGTTTCTAGCAAGGGAACAGTAGCATACACTGCATGGCTTCATATTGTAGTTTATGATAGATTTTAGTGTTTAATGCTCCTATTTGTGAGTAAGTGAGTTTCTGTGCGAGCCTGTCAAAGGCAAGACCTTGTGTCCAGCAGGGGAACAGTAGTATGATACATGACATCACTACATAAAGTAGCAAGAGATCCTTATGAATATATTGAGCGAGTGTGTTTCTGTTTGACGTGCCAGCCTGACTAAGATAAGGCCTTGGTTCTAACAAGGGAGTAGTAGCATATACTTACATAGTGTCTTTATTGAGTGAGTGAGTTTCTTCTAATTGTGCTAGCCTGACTAAAGCAGTGGCTTGCTTCCAGCAGGCGCACGTTTGCATACGCTTAATCACTAAATACACTGGCCTCCATAAAGTCTTAGGACAGATTCTTAATTTTACGTAACTTTAGTGCAAGAATAAGATGTCTGCAAATATTCGAATCTGTCCTAAGACATTTTGGAGGCGTGTGTTTATTAGCACTTCGTAGTATGTTGATATTCCCTATTGGAAGTGGGTGAGGTTTAACCTAACCTGCTAGCCTGACTAACGCGAGGCCTTTTACCAGCATAAGCATAGTAGCATACACTATACAAGAAAACATATATAAGAGTATAAGATCCAAGTGTGTTTATTTTACCTATGGGAGTGAGTTTCCGTTTAACGTGCTACCTGAACTAGAAATCAGAGGAATTGTAGCATGATATAAAAGTCTTAGAAATTATCAAATTAAAGAAATTATTGAAAAAATGATGTGCATATGTTTTCAAATTGCTAATTCCTCTCCCCTGCTTATCAGAAATGCCAGTTCTCCCAAGAACATAACAGAGTAAGATTGATTTGTATTTATTAATTACGTGTTTGGTAAGTTAATCTAAATCTCTGTGTTTTCCAGGAGGCTACCATTTCGAAATTGACGATGGAAAAGTCAGATGGTTTCACCGAGACGAAAAGGAAAAAACTATTTTCAGCTTGATTACTGAGCCGGTTGTGGAAACAAAAGTTTGGATGCATTTTGCAGCAACTTACGACGCTTACAAGGCCGTTGCGAAGGTATTGTACAGTTTTATATTTTATAAACTTTCATTAGGGATCAATAGCACGAACAAAAGAAACACAAAACATCTAAACATCCATCTGGTTTATATCTTTCACTTTAAATACAACATGGATAGGAAATAGCCTAGTGAATATTCAGGCTCAAGTTTAAGGCTCAACAAGTAACTGACCGCCATCTTGTTTCCATCCTTCCTTGAAAGCTGTTGCAATGCATGCTGGTCCTTTTTCAAGATCTTGCCTCCTGCTGATGAAAGTATCAGTCCATTGCATTGCAATGGTTTTCTTGCTGATATTCATAACGACATTGCAAACCGCATGTGCTAAAAATCACAACATCTTGCTTGCAATTTCAAATCCAGAACAAAATGATTCAATTCCAAATAGCTGAATAATGTAATAACAAGTTTGAAAATAAGAATCTTCCTAAACCTTTAGACTTTTTAGAGGTTTAAAACAAAAGCAACGTAAACCTATTCTAAATCTTTATGTTTTCTCTAACTTGGGTAGAGGAAAGAAACTTGGTAGAGGATAACTTATCATCACTATCAGTCGCGTTGATAGAGGGGGGTCGGGAGAAGCAGAAAATCCCGGTGTAGATCTAAATAATCAGTTTGTTGGAAGATTTCTAATATTATCGGAAAAAGAAAGCGAACTTATACTTGAGGTGTCGGTGTAATGTTAATGATATTTCAAATTTTCCTTTCAAACTTGGAATAAAACTCAAACTCAACTCGCACTCAAATTTTAACCGTTGCTCACATCAATTTAAAATGGAAAGACTTACAGATGCCTTAAATCTAAAATCTTGTGAGAGCAGTGTGATTACCACTAGGAACAATGGCGATTAAAGAATCAGTGGGGAAATTTAAAGACCAATACATGCATTTACAAAATATTTGTCGGAAAATTTTCATCGTTGCCCTTCCTATCAAATTTTCTTTCTACGCCATTAATCACTATCCTTTTAACCTTAAAAACCTTAAAATGTAATCAAAATAAAACCATTTTAAAACTTTAGGTATTTGTTGAACTAGAAAGGAAGATTTATTATTACTACCCTTAAAACCTTTAAAACATTAAAACTCAAACAAATAAAACTTCATTGAAACTTCAGGTATTTGTTGACGGCAAAGAACGCGGGACAATTCACGGAGATGGAATGCTATCGCAAGACTGGGGATACAAGGCTTCGATCGGCCATTATGATTTTGACGACCGAAAACTTGACGGTTGGCTGGACGAGTTTTCGATTTACGATTACGCTCTAAGTGATGATCAAGTGTTCGAGTTGATTGGTAAACTTCGTTGCTCTGCCAACAAAACAACAACTGAAGTCAGTGCGTTCAAGTACCAAGGTATTAACTTGAAAAGGAGTCTAAGAGACGAATTGATTGATAGAGAGATGCTAGCGAGAATCAAAGCAAGAAAACATAAATTATCACGGACTAAAGTTCACTACACTTGGTGATTGTACAGTTGCTTGTCGCATTTCGGGGAACCTTCGGAGTATACTACATTATAGAGGGAAAGATGAGCGTCAATGAGCACTGTTGGAGAAATAAGGAAGAGCTGATATCATACACCATTCTGTTGAAACCATCACAAGTGAACATAAGTTATCACGGACTAGGATTCATTACACTCGGTGATCTTGAAGTGGATGAAGACATTTCAGGGTATCTACAAAGCAAGCAGAGAACAAAGCTGGAGGCTCAAAGGGCACTGTTGGAGAAATAAGGAAGAATTTATGTCACACACCATTCTCTGGAAGGCATCAAAAGAAAACAAAAGCTATCCCGTACTAAAGTTAATTACACTTCGTAATTGTGAAGTTGCTTGGCGCATTTCGTGGAACCTTTAGAGTATACTACATTATAGAGGAAAAGATATGCTTCAATGAGCACAGATGTAGAAGTAAGAGAGAGCTGATATCACACACCATTCTCTTAAAGCCATAAATCATAAAAAAAGTTATGATGGACTAAAGTTCATTACACTTGATAATTTTGCAATGGATTGACGCATTTCAGAGTACCTTTAGAGTATACTTCATTATAGCACGAAGGAGGAGCTTCAATGGGCAGTGTTTGAAAAATAAGAAAGATCTTTATTAAACAGTTAGTTACTGACAAGTGCCCAAATCCTGACCAAAATGGACCCTAAAATATGTTCTAGAATTTTCAGCACTAGCGTGCGTAAAGATATCTCTGATGATTTAACTCAAGTAGAGAGTGCCTATCCTTGCGATAGTGCTAGATAAACGGCTAATAAAGAGTAATTGCATAGCAGAATTAAAACTCTTAAGACAGGCAAGTTTTTCTATGACTCAGAGTTTTGTGCTTACGCAATAGACACAGACTAAACCCAGTCTCTATTGAATATTTCTTTGCTCAAATTTGCACTCAAATTCAAATTAGGTATTTTTTGGAGCCCGTCCGGTCCTGATTCTCTACATGTTTTATAAGTCATACATATGGTAATAAAGTTACACATTTTCAGTAATTTTTCTTAGCTTTGAAACTTCAGAGAGATATCCACCTGAGAACCATAAAGCCCGATTGCAAAATCATGCAGACATCTAGCCTCGGATCTAGAAGCAATCTTAAACATACATTGTTCATAGGTTTTTGATAAATTAAGATTTCCATATTGCTCTTGGCGAGTGTTTGGAAATTTAACACGGACGATCTTTATTGTAAATAAATCATATAATATGCAATAATATAATGTTTTGTATTTTTGTGAAACCGTCTGATTACAGTAACAGGCCACCTAAAACGAACGTATGCATTACTGACGGGGAGCTGTTTCAAAGTGGAGATATCATAGTTTTCATTAGTAAGTGAGTTTTTATCTAACATACTTCTTTCCTCGCTAAAAGTCTTGAAACACTTGCATGATTTTTATAGTTTTCTACACTTTGACCCCTCCCCTCCTTTATAATGTTGTTTCTGATAACAAAGATTTGCCCAATAACATTCAGCTAATATTTGGTCTAGTCTGATTAAGTTTCTTTTGAAACAACATTGTTTTGAGTGGGGAGAGTGTTTGATTTGAAATAAAATCATAGGAAAGCTGAAAAAGTGGTTATTTGTAAAGAAGAACAAGGGTGTTGCAACTACTTTTGGCGGGGATTGTAGCCTACGAAAGGTCATAAGATAGCTTATTTCTTGAAAGGAAACATATACTAGATTACTACATAAAGTTCTAACTGAAATCCAAGTATGTTTAATGCTCCTATTCGTCTAACAGAAGTTCATATTTGAAAATAAAATCCCACTACTAGAAAGTAGGCCATCAAGAATCACTAGCATCAAAGCAGCTGGTTTACAGGTTTGCCTGCTTTCTCCCAATATTCATTCTTCACTTGTGAAATACCTAGGAAGACCCAGCAGAATTACAGCAAATTGAAAGAAAAGAGACAATCTTCAGTTCAACCTGCTAATTCTACATCCACGACGTTATGTAATTAAGTTACATGTTCTACTTTTACTCTCAAACAAGTGGCAGCCCAAGAAAATCGGCACGACCCACCATATGAGATGAGCTTGATAGGGGGGAATTTCCCCCACCTGCTACATAAACAGAGTTAATGCTGTCCAACCCAAAGCAGAGACTTGACCTTCTCCACTCCCTCCACCATTCCGACGATCTTGAATCCGTTGATAATCGCCATCTTGTTATCTACATACGCAGGACTGGCAACGAGGCGATCATTCGATCCACATCCAACCGAGATTCGACGGGTCACGTGCTGTATCACCATGTTTTTCACATATTTTTCGAACTCTTCCTGGACGAAATTCTTGCCAGTTTTCTTCAAGAGATTTTTGTAGTACTTGAGGTATCTTTTTTCGGCATTTTTCAGGCGTTGGGCAGATAGATCAGTTGCGAACCCCACGTTCTTTAGCACACTGACTTTTCTTCTGCAATGAAAGCAAATTTAAAACAATTATAAACAATATAGACAATGAAATAAAGTAGAATGAACACATTTAAAAACAGACATGTTCTTCTGTGACTCTGAGTTTCATGCTTACGCACTCATCAGACAGACTATACTAAAATCTTTTTTGTATAGTCTGTCTGATGAGTGCGTAAGTACGAAACTCAGAGTCACAGAAGAACATCTCTGTTTCTAAATGTGTTCATTCTACTTAATTATTGCTCTATACTCAGGTATATCGAGCACTATAGCCAGGATAGGCACTCTCCTCTCGAGTTAGATGTAAACATTGAAATAAAATGAATCAAACATAAACTAAACCACAATGATGAATTAGGTAATTCGCACAATTTTTCGTAAGCTATCCATTTTTTAAGATACAATGCATGATAGCAATGTGTGCCCTTAGCAACGCATAGATACCAAAATTACCTATGTAACTAGGTTCGGTCCAGCAGCAGCCGGTAATTTTGGTTGTCATGCGTTGCTAAGGGCTGTTCTCATCATGCATTGCGCGAAAGAGATCTATTATCTTTTGCGGAATCGCCAATCAATCGTATGTTGCAAACGAACGATTTATACAAAGTCTTTCTCCCAAGAATTATCATCTTTGAAAACGCCTATTCCATCCTGTGGAGAACGTTCACTACTGTGCAGGATCTTCATTACTGTGGGGATACAATCAGTACATTGGAGGGTGTTCAGTATTGTGGGGGGATACCATCTGTTTTGTCGAATATATTCAGTGCTGTGGAGGGTTACCATTAGCACTTAAAGTATTACGCCAAGCCAACAATGCTGAACACTCACCACAGAACTGAATATCCCCCACAGTACTAAGCATCCTCCACAATACTGATCATATCCCCCAAAGTTCTGAACACCCTCCACAGTACTGATGATAACCCCAACAGTTCTGAACACCCACCACAGTACTGATAATATCCCCCACAGTTCTGAACACCCTCCACAGCACTGATGATAACCCCCACAGTTCTGAACACCCACTACAGCACTGATTATATCCCCCACAGTACTGAACACCCACCACAGCACTGATGATATTCCCCACAGTACTGGACACCCTCCACAGTACTGATAATATCCCCCACAGTTCTGAACACCCTCCACAGTACTGATGATAACCCAAACAGTTCTGAACACCCTCTACAGTACTGATAATATCCCCCACAGTACTGAATATCCTCCACAGTGTTGATCATATTTCCCACAGTACTGAACACCCTCCACAGCACTGATTAAATTCTCCAAAGTACTGAACACCCTCCAAAGTTCTGCACAGTGTCTAGGATGATCATATCATTATATCAAGCTTACCTAGGCTTGGTTAACAAGGAGATAACAAGCATGGTATCAGTGTTCTTTGAGGTTACATAGGCCCAATAGCCATTTTTTCGCTTCACAAATGCAACCTGACTGGGCAGGAAGTTATCAAGTACCACATCACTCAGTCTCTTCATGTTTTTCTTTGCGTTTCCAAGATAGTATATTATCACCTACGAAATAAATGTTAATTCATAAGGTATGGTCTACCACGGATGAGTGCGTTTTAATACTCTCTTTACCTAACTTTATTTGATCAATCATCGTTGCCGTTCTAGGATGATGGTATGAATGAGCAATAAGAATACTGACACGGGAGATGGCTATTCATAAGGCATGGTCTACGAGAGGGATGAGTAGGCTGCAGCAATTGTTATATGCTCCAACATGGTATCGAAACAAAGACCTTACCCAACACAGGCCAGCCCACTGACAATTTTTTAATCAGGGCTAAACATATAGTTTCTGTGTGTAACCTGCTCCAATCCATAGTGGAGGCATACATTTGTGTTTAAAATAAAATCCTAAACCAGGAAAAGTATCCAACTCAAGGCTTAATATTCGCTAAATCGGATCCTTTATTGTTCTTCGAACTGCCTAAAAATCAGTTTTCCACACTTTCTCGCATATATATTTTGATGCCTTGGGAACCTTGCCAGACTGTCAGACTATTCTTGCCTATTTCATCTAATGCTGCTGCATCAAATAGCCACATTTGATAGCCACATCAATATTTCACCTAAAGATACGTAATTTCTGCCGTAATATTGCGAGGAAACGTTTTATCTAACACCTTTATTTCTTTTGAAAAAGATTTTATTGAACAAACCCTGTCTGGATTGAGCACAAGAACGAACTTTCCATCCGGCGACGAATATGGATACCCTGTGGCCTTTTCTGTCATTGCGTCATCAGAATGAACGACTACGTCATTCTCAACATCAACAACAACCATTTTACTCTGCTTGTTTCCGACTACTTCTCCCAGGCACTGGACGAAGGCGTAGTTTTTCACTGAGGAGTAGGCCAGCCCAAAGGTAGCCTTGCAGTTGTAGGATGAGGTGTTGATGAATTTGTCGTATCTTTTGTTGAGCAGGTCGATTTTGTGGATGCCAGGCTCGTTGTAGTGGCTGACCACGCCATACTTGAGTGACTGGTTGTTGTTCTGGCAGTTCTCAGCTCTGAAGTAACTGTGGGTAATGTATTTGTAAGACTTCACGGTCTGAAAAGATAAGTTAAAAACGGTCTTCGATATTTCGAAAAGCCACGTTTAGGTTTATAAAAAATCCTTACAAAAACTTGTTTGTAGATGTATAAATAAAGCTAATTTTATAGTGGTATTTCAGCATTGATAATGGTATGTTATTTTAAAAGCCTCTTCTGAGAAATTAATTTGGTTTTTGAAAATGACTTTCAAAAAAACCTTTGATAGGTATAGCACTTCAACATTAGACGAAAATCCGGATATGTTAGCGAAATTCAAATTACAGTTTTTCGTCCGACAGTGATCTGATTAATACGCCAGAATAGTCTTGATCGCTAAAGGAAAGTGAGAAAGCTATCGAAATGTGAGAAAAATCAAAAACGTGCTATGCCAAAGCTTTTTTGTTCCAAAAATAGAAACGTTTTGTAAATCACTATGAATCGAAAATTGCCTCTAAAATCAGTTTTATATAAATTCCAGATAGCGTAACTGAGATTTCGGTAGATGTTCATAAAACATTCGATTTATGAACTTGACTAAAATTTTCTGGTCCACTTCGTGTATGATGAATAAAATGATAAGTTCTCCTTGAATTGGAAGACAATGTGAAACAGATCTTACCTGTGCTTGAATCGAGTGCAAAACAGCCAGCGAGCTTGCATTTCTCACGTGATGAATCAGTGTGCTGCCATCACTCTTGTCTCCAATGACGTCAAGCAAGTTATTACGCCAGCATAGGATCCAGACCTCATCCAGCGCGGCCAAATACGTCACTTGGTAAGGAAAGCCGTGCGTCTTTATTGCCTTGATCGGTTGCCGTTGTTCAACGTCGAAAACAATGACGCGGTTGCCGCTTGAGTCCGCGGCGTATATGTATCTATCGCCCGCATTGGCTACGCCCGCCCATGAGCATCTGGTCCGGGACCTCTTGTTCTTTGTGCACATTCGCTTGTTTGTTCCGGCAACAGTTAGGTTGTGGGGGAGATGTGTTGAGATCTTCAACGCCACAGGGTCAATTATGTCAACTCCATCTCCAGTGAACGCGTACAGTTCCTTAACAATGTAGAAAACATTAAAACTTTTAATCCTGCCAAAAGTAGCCTGATTTTTATCGTTTTACCGTATCCTGTCATGTCTTTTTTTATTGTTTAGTATCTTGTCGTATGGGGTCGTATCTCCAATCGTATCCTATCGTATTTTCGTGGATCTTATCATATTGTTTCGGGTCGTATCGTATCGTATCGTATCACTTATCATCGTTATGGTATTTTTTCCTATCGGATCGTACCGCAACTTATAGTATCTCTGATCGTATTGCATCGTATCACTATCACCAATCGTTACGTGTCGCGTTATGTCTTATCGTCTCGTCTAGTATCGCATAGTATCAAATATCCTCGTTGTGGTATTTTCTGACATCGTATTGTATTGTAGTGCATCTTACATTTTCCCTGATCGTATCGTATCACGTCGTATAGTGTTGTATAGTTTACCGTGGATTCATATTATTGTGTATAGTACAGTAATGTTTTTTATGGTATCGTGTCATATCGTATCATATCGTATCGTATCTTATCGTATATCATTATTGTAATATTTCATCAGACCGTATCGTATCGTATGGTACAATGTTACAATATTACAATGTCCCTGATCGTATCCTAGCGTACCTTATCGTATCATTTCGTATCATATATAATCGTTGAAATATTTCTACAGACCGTATCGTATTTTTTTTTTTTTTTTTTTTTTTTATAAGCAATAAAATCAACAAATACAGACAAGAGATAAACTAATATAACATAATTGTGCTATTCATGGCAGGAATAGACACGTGGTCATCGAGTTCCCTCCATGAATAACACTCACAATAAATATTAATTAAAGATAGTTTATCAAAAAGAAATGGTACAAATAACAACATTACAATAAATACACTACAAACACTACAAAGACTACAAAGGGGCTGCGACAATTGAAAAACAATGATAACCTGGAACATCTTAAAGGGGCTTAAAGTTTGCTCCCGGAGCCTTTAAAACAGGTGCCCAAGGAAACAATCCTCAGCCCATCAGGATAATCAACAAATACAAAGCCACTTCAACAAAATCTCTTTGTTGTTTTAATATAATCAATTGTTGCTTCCAATATAATGCGATTTGTTACGACACATAGATTTGGGCTTCCGTATAGCAACAGTTCACATAATGATTCTGTATTGAATGATGTGATATTAATTCCAGGGATGTCAGAAAGTTGACCAAGGAGATTTCTGCGCATAGGCTCATAAAGAGGGCAGTGCAGGAGAAAGTGTTTATCATCCTCTATCGCTTCACCGCAGGCACATGACGGACTTATACAATCAAATTTGTGTCTAAATTTATGTTCGTTGAGAGCACTAAATTTCAATCGAATTCGAGACAAGTGTCTAACTCCATTAATATCGGAGATATTGTAAGTGGAATGCCTCACTGGCCTTATGATCTCTAGGAATCTTCTCTTAAATTCAGAAATTGATTTGGAATTTTTAATCTCGTCATCGAGTAAGTTCCACTCGTGGATTGCGTTATTGAAGTATGTGTTAGAAAAGCGAACAGTTCTTGAAATGATGTCATCATAAACCCGCGGATTTCTAAGATTGTACACTACTTGGCGCTCAGGGGGGATTTCGGAAAACAAATATTCGGGTGAGCGAGACTTTATAAGCTTAAAGAAATGACACAAACGTCTATACCATCGTCTATGGTAGAGGGTCTCCCAGCCTAGTTCATCATAGAGTCTATTTTTACTTGTGCCTCTCCATGCCCCGGTCACAGCTAGCGCAGCCGAGTATTGTGTCTGTTCGAGTCTTTGGCTAAAGTTCAAGTGCATTTGAGGGTCATCTCTATGATAAATAATGTCACCATAGTCCAAGTGGGGTCTAACATACAATTTATATATCTGATCCAACACATCTCTAGAGACATATTTAGAAAGATATCTAATCATACCAATCCCTCGCCTTGCCTTGACAATGGCCTCTTTAATATGACTCTCAAAATTTAACTTAGAATCGAGAATCATCCCAAGATGTTTGTGCTCCGTTTTTACATTTACCTCGTCATTTCCTAAGAAAAGGGGAGGGTGAGTGGGGCGAACTCTTTTGGAAGAGAAAACAACCTGTTCAGTTTTGTCAGCATTGAATTTCATCTTCCATTGCCAAGCCCAAATTTGAACCCTTTCAAGATCTGTATTCAGTTTATCAGCAGTTTCGTCAATATCAGTTACAACAGAGAAAAGAGAGGTATCGTCTGCAAAAATTTTAACATCGCAGTGTAAATTATCCACTATGTCATTAATGTATACAAGGAAAAACAAAGGGCCTAGGACAGATCCTTGAGGAACTCCAGCAGATACGCTTGCCCATTCAGAGCTTTTACCATTCAATACAACGCGTTGTAGACGATTGTTTAAAAAGTTACGAGTTAACGACAAAAGATTCCCAGAAATTCCACTACACTGAAGTTTGTAAATTAATCCATCATGCCAAACCCTATCAAAAGCTTTAGAGAGATCTAGGAAGACTGCTCGTGTTTCTTTGCTGGGAAGTTCTTCGAAAGCAGTATAAATCTTATGTGCTATTGCCAACAACTGGTTTATTGTTGAGTCACCTGGTCTAAAGCCTGATTGATGTGGAGTTAATAGTCCATTGTTACAAAGGTGCTCATAGATAACATCAAATAACGTTTTTTCAAATATTTTACCAAATATTGGTAGGAGAGATATAGGCCGATAGTTATTTTTACACTGCCTGCTACCTTTCTTGTGGATAGGTATTATGTTTGCTTTTTTCCAAATTGAGGGGTAGACTCCCGTCTCAAGGCTTTTTTCAAAGATCAGGCACAATGGCTCTACTATAGCATCGTCGCACATTTTAATCATAGAAATCGATATATTATCAAACCCATGGGCTTTTTTAATATCCAGCGTTCGAATAAGTGCAAGGACTTTTGTCCTGTCAATGACTACGCTCTGTAGTTCTGCGTCGCATCGAGGTTGAAGTTCTGGAAGAGTACTCGCAGTCGATACTGTGCAGCACTGCTCAGCAAAATAATTATTCAGAAGATTAGCTTTTTCTTGTACGTTAATTACGAATGAGTCATTTTCTAGTAAAGGTGGTATATTTTGCGTATTTTTCTTGTTAATTAATCTGTTTAAAGAAGACCAATACTCTTTTAAACCATGATTTGGATTAGACAATTTCTTGCCTAAGTTCGAAAAATACTTTTCCTTAGTATTTTTAATTTGTTTTGAAGTGGCATTACGAACATTTTTTACTCTTTCCCAGTCTTCGTCCCTTCTTCCACGTTGGACAAATTTTCTATAGGTTCTTTGTTTGCGTTTAATTATATGTTTTAGCTCAGGGGTTATCCATGGGGGATCTCTATCATTACATGTGACTACTTTGTTAGGGATATTTGATGAGAGAATAGAGTAGAGCTCGTTTGTCAATATATCAGCCATTTCATCTGATCCTAGGCCATTGAAACGAAAGTCCCAATCAATTGCATTGATTTTATGATGAATAGATTGCAAGTCAGCCTTAGAGTAATCCCATAGCGTTCTCTGAAACGGCGGTGGTGAGGGCATAGATATACTGAGTTTTCCATATATTATTTGATGCTGACATTGACTGTCCAAAGAGACATGAACACCAGATTCCACGAATAAGTTCGGGTTATCTGTAATAATTAGATCAATGCAGGACATTCCTTCTCCCCTTACATTAGTTGGTTCGTCGATTAACTGTGTTAGATTGTTAACTTCTATAATCTCATCAAGCGCAGCCCCCTCTGGACTTTCCACATCGGCCTCCCACCATTGAGAAGACCTACAGTTAAAATCACCAGTTATAATTAATCGTATCGTATCGTATCGCATACTACAGTATCCCCGATCGTATCGTATGGTACTTTATCGTCTCGTATTGTTTCATATGGTTTTGTATTGTATCGTATCGTATTGTATCATATATCATCGTTGTGGTATTTCATCACACCGTATCGGATCGCATTATACAGTATCCCTGATCGTGTCGTATCGTATCAGGCCGTATCGTATCGTTTTCTATTCCTACCTTCCTTACCTAGACCTAAGTCACAATAACAACTCTAACACAAATGAAATCCCAAGATAACATCTTATTATGTCTAGATTTCCAATCTATCCTTTGTTAAAGAACTAAATTTACTATTAAAATTGCAGCACCAACGACTTACCTTTTTTGCATCAGTAAAAGCAAGCAGTGCTGCTGCTACCAAAACAAAGTGCATCAGCATTCTCTCTGTCAAATATGAAATAAGGACTGGAATTATCATAGCAGAAAATTCGAAATGTCTTATAAACCATCTCCATATCTAAACATCTTCATATATTATGCAACTTCGAATAACCGAGAATCTAAGAAAAACTTTTTGGTGAAATGTGAGACTTGAATTGCTGGTGAAAATAACTAATATTTCTTAATTTTCTAATTTGGTTTCGGTGTGTTTTGGGTTTATGAGTCCAGTTCGGTTTGATACAACTAGGAATTTTGTAATGTTAGTGCCTATCTCTCTGGTTTTTTATTAAGCTTTCTTTCAAACCGATTATTTAAATAAATACAACTTATTTTTCGTTCAACCTTTTTTCGTTAATATACGAAGGCGAGTACCTGGAAACATTCTTTTTCTATAAGTAAAATTTTATAAGAACAAGAGCTATAAAATTTGACGAAATCTATGAAAATGCCAAGAAAGATCGAAAGCTGATAGTTTTTAGATCAATATAGATTTTAAGAAATAACCAAAAGACTGAGAAATAATAACAAAACAAGTCAAAATTTAAAACAATCAACACAACTGATAGCTAAAACAGGCTTCCAAATCATTATATAAGTAAGAACAATACAAGTACATTTCAGACTGGAAATAAAGGAATATTTATGGGCAGCCAGTTTCAAACGAATTTAACGTTCTTGTAAATTGATAAGAGTGATAAAAACGAGTAAGAACCAACTGACCTGTCTCGGTGTGTTATCCAGTACAGCCAAAAAGTATCTTCCAATCTTTCACTTCACTGCGTGCGATGTTGAGGCCTATATGAAATTATCTTCCTGTCCAGGGCCTCTTTTTATATAGCTTTGCATCTAGGAAGTAGCTTACGTTTTCTATTGAAACAGGATTTAATTTCACCCGGATGTTTTTGGCCGTCTCACAACAGAGGGTCGAATTTCGCCAGCTGATTCACCGTGAACAACGCTGTTTCCACAGAATGACATTGAAATGCATTTAAATATTTGAAGGCAGAAAATCATCAACTGATATGTCAACTAACAGCAAGGAAATATTGAACTTAAGCCCGGTCATTAATTTCGGGAATTACAAACATAACTGGCACTGTTGGCAGATTATTTCAAAAAATCTTGACACAGCTAAAATAACTTAAATTGAAACAAGATACTTGTTATAACGTCGATGCTATTTTTAGGGAAAACGATGAAATATAGCCTCATCTTTCTAATCTCAAATGACCCAAATTCGATCAATGTTGTGTTTTTGCCCTTATGTAAGGTTTTTCTTGTGTCAGAAACATAATATGCAATTCTCAAGCTCTTTTGTAATGTTAAGCTTTTCATTTGGGCAATTTTAAGGCAGAAAACATGATATAAAGTCTTATCTTTTTTTCAGTTTTGGACCAATTTTCAAGGGACCCAAAGTTGTCCCCAAATTGCCCCAAGCTAGATAGATAGCTATGTTCGAATTGAGACAATTGTGTAGCAATATATACTTTAAGGAGATTGGAATTGGAGATAGAACGATTGGCAGCGATAATATTTTTATATTAATGTATAGATTATCTACCAGGTCTCTAACCTTAGGTCTTAATCACCAAAGGCTCAGAATAAGGATTTAATCCTAAACACAAATTACACTCTTTTTTTATAAGAACCAGTAGACTTGGTTTGAAGCTGGCTGTTCTTCAATATTCCTCTATTTCCAGCCTAATATGTTCTTAATTAGTTCTTACTTTACAATGATTTGGAAGCCTGTTTTCGTTTTCAGTCTTGTTAATTGGTTCAAATATGGACTCTCTTGACCATCTGATATATCTATGTGCTGTCACTCTGCTTGTTTTATAATTATTTTTCAGTCTCATATTCTTATTCCCCTTATATTGACCTTAAAATGGTCAGCCTCGGTTTGTTCTCAACTTTTGGCAAAATCTGAGGCCGGTTCTTATAAAATTATTCTTATAGAAACAAAATGTGTAAGGCCTCACTGTGTAGGGCAGTGGTTAGAACATTCGACCTCTGTAGGTAAAACCTGAGCATATGAGAATTTTAGTACTTTTCTTTCTTTCTTTTTTTGTATTGTCTTTTTTTGTTCTTTCCTTCTCGTTTTCTTCGTCTCTTTATGTGCATACACGCATTTTTTTGTAAGCAATCTAAGCTCGAGCTCAGTACTAAAAATTGCTTAGCTGGAGAGCAGATTTGAGTACTCATCTCAACCATTGCTTAGCTGCTTTACTTAATTTTTTTTTCTTATAATACTATCTCACTATTCTCACAAGTTGCTGTACAACAAATATCGGTGGTATCTTGCATACGAAAGTGTGCGGGGGTACTAATATCCACCTACTTTTCTATAGCTGCTGCACGATATTTATGGCTGATTGGATCAGAACTAAAATTTTCAAATTGCTTAGCATTCCTCAATCCAGTCCTAGAATTGCTTAAGTTTTTGTCTTCTCGAGTACTGACTTGCTTATAAAGCAGTAGCTTATAAAAAAGTACGTGTATACCAAGAGCTAGATTAATAGTTAAGTTAGGTAAGGGTTAAAATTAGTGTTAGGATCTGAGTTAGGGTCTCCTATTTTCCATTTCATTTTGTGTCTTTTCATATGGTTTTACTCTTGCCAATCATTGCAACAAATAAAATCTATTGAAAAGTTTTATCATCTTTTTTCATCTTTGCAGCATCCAGCTTCTTCACCATTTAAAAGACTTTTTCAATATCATGTACCAGATAGAGACTCGTCGTAAAGATGTGGATGATAATGTTAAGACAGGATCAGAAGTGCTTTTTTGTCGAGGAGTAGGATTCAGGAATCAGGAACATCTGTAAAACATCTATTTGAAAAAGTAGCTATTTTTAGTTTTCTTTTATTCTTAATGATTAAATCGATATCTGTTATCATCCTAAAAGGTAGCTGAAATTAAAGTTCAGTACCTGAGAAAAGATTGAATGTTTTATGTTGTGTAAGTAGTGTTAATTTATCTAAAGAATGAAATTTTGAAATTAGAATTGGAAGACTTTCTTGTGCAACGTGATCTTATCTTTCTGAGCGAATTTATCAACCATCAAAATTAGGTACATTACCCTTCATCTAAAAAGGTTAATTAGTTAAGTTTGGTTTAGTTAGTTTGATTTGGTTTGGTTTGTTATGGTTTGATTTAGTTTGGTTTAGTATGGTGTGGTTTAGTTTGGTTTAGTTTATTCTAGTTTGGTTTAGTTAGTTTGATTTGGTTTGGTTTGTTATGGTTTGATTTAGTTTGGTTTAGTATGGTTTGGTTTAGTTTGGTTTAGTTTATTCTAGGTTGGTTTAGTTAGTTTGATTTGGTTTGGTTTGTTATGGTTTGATTTAGTTTGCTTGAGTATGGTTTGGTTTAGTTTGGTTTAGTTAGATTGATTTGGTTTGGTTTGTTATGGTTTGATTTGGTTTGGTTTAGTATGGTTTGGTTTATTTTGGTTTAGTTAGTTTGATTTGTTTGGTTTAGTATGGTTTGATTTAGTTTGGTTTGGCCTAGTTTGGTTTGGTTTGGTTTGGTTAATTATGGTTTGATTTAGTTTGGTTTAGTATGGTTTGGTTTAGTTTGGTTTAGTTAGTTTGGTTTAGTTTGGTTTGTTATGGTTTGATTTGGTTTGGTTTAGTATGGTTTGGTTTATTTTGGTTAAGTTAGTTTGATTTGGTTTGGTTTAGTATGGTTTGTTTTTGTTTGGTTTGGCCTAGTTTGGTTTGGTTTGGTTTGGTTTGGTTTAGTTTATTCTAGTTTGGTTTAGTTTAGTTTGGTTTGGTTTGGTTTAGTTTAGTTTAGTTTAGTTTGGATTAGTTTAGTTTGGTTTGGTCTAGTTTAGTTAGTTTAATTTGGTTTGGTTTAGTATTTTTTGGTTTAGCTTGGTATAGCTTGTTTGATTTGGTTTGGTTTAGTTTGGTTTGGTTTAGTTTGGTTTAGTTAGTTTGATTTGGTTTGGTTTAGTTAGTTTGATTTAGTTTGGTTTAGTTTGGTTTGGTTTAGATTGGTTTGGCTTAGTTGTGTTTGGATTGGTTTAGTTTATTCTAGCTTGGTCTAGTTTAGTTTGGTTTGGCGTAGTTTGGTTTGGTTTGGTCTAGTTTATTTTAGTTTGGTTTGGTTTAGTTTGGTTTGGTTCGGCTTGGTTTGGGTTTATTTTCCAAAACGTTTGCGAAACTCCTTTGCTTTTCCCTCACGAGCCCCCAGGGGATAACACTTTTCCCCTGCCGCCTCCCAAAATTTCTACGAACCAACGCTGCTGCTTTGGGTTGCCGAGGGGATATTGGTTCACTCCAGGTTTATTGAAGGATGGAACCCTCGACCCTCTGACTGTGAGACAAACACTCTGCCTGCAAAGTATCCGGAGCTCACCGACAAAAGGGGTTTGAAGTTGATTTCACTTTTATGTAAAGTTTAGAAATAAAAATTCTTACCATACCAGGAATCGAGCTGCGGTCCGTGGCTTGGTCCACTTGGCCACCCGAGCTTTCTCAATGAGAGAGGTATTACTCTTGTATCACTTCTACAAAATATTATAAATCTTAGAAATCAAAAATCTTACCTTTGGTCAAAACAACGACGGCCAATGACCTATCAATTTTTCAAAATATTATATAGCTTCGAAATAAATTTCTTCAAAATCAACAACTTGTTGGAAAAACGCCTGATGGTCAGCCCGTTTTTTTGGTAGCAATTGGCAAAACTGGTAGTATTTGGCTAAGATAATTTTTCTCTCCATTTAAAGAGAAAATTCCCTTAGGCTTTCCTTCCTCTTCTTCAATTTCCTTCTTCTATCCCTCAAATTTCCTTTTGTACTCTTTCCATTATATTTTTTCAAGAAACTTGAATTTATTGAGAACTGTGTGGCAAGTCATGCAGCCATATTTTTGTGCTCAAATACCAAATTAGAGACAACATAAGTAAAAAAGGTATTATGGTAAACACATGGTTTTTGACCAAAGTTCGCCCAAATAAATTGTCCCAAATAAACTTTTTTACTCTGGACTGTTCATGCATCAAGACAAATCTATTATAGGCTGAGCAAGTTTCACTCTCAAATTCCAAAACTCCAATTTTAATGGGTAAAGAGCCATATAGGGCTTTGAAATAAATAAAGCTGGTTTTTCTCCCTTTTTTCCTTTGAAAAGGCTTGTTTTTCTGTAAGAGGAAATTTCCGTCTAAGTGAAAGCACTCTTAAAACTTGAGTCAGTTTTGAGCATTTTTAGGTGAAATTGGTCGGTGTAAAAATTAAACATTTCTTTAAAAACGTTTATTTCTTACTAATTCTTACACCAAACTATGGTATTTATATGAATCTATGGATTTTATAGAATTCTAACGGATTTTAACGGAATTTACTCGAGATTTATGGACTTTACTGCATCTACAGAGTTTATGGAATGTATGGAATGTCAAGTGCTCTCTCCCTCTTGCTTCCTTCTATGTAGAGCTGGAATTTCCTAAGGCTTTCCTTTCTTTTCTTCGATTTCCTTTTTCTATCCTTCAAATGTACTTGAATGTTCTTTTCATTATATTTTGTCAAGAAACGCCGTATAATAGCATGAATAACTTTGGAAGTACCTGCCAACTCTTATGGCCATAATTTGTGCTCGAATACCTAGATTAATATGAAAATAAAATAAGCAAAAAATGTTAAAAGAAACTATAATAAACCCCTTATATTTGCTGAAAGTTGTCCCAAATAGACTTTTTTTCAACTCTATTAAAGGCGTAGCAAGTTTCACTCTCAAATTCCAAAACTCCAATTTTAATGGGCTGTAGACCAAGAAAGAGAGCCATATAGGGCTTTGAAATGAATAAAGCTGGTTTTCCTCCCTTTTCTTTTTTGAAAAAGCTTGTTTTTCTGTAAGAGGAAATTTCCGTCTAAGTGAAAGCACTCTTAAAACTTGAGTCAGTTTTGAGCATTTTTAGGTGAAATCGGTTGGTGTAAAAATTAAAAATTTCTTTAAAAACGTTTATTTCTTACTAATTCTTACACCAAACTGTGGTATTTATATGGATATATGGATTTTATAGAATTATAACGGATTTTAACGGCATTTACTCGAGATTTATGGACTTTACTGCATCTACAGAGTTTATGGAATGTATGGAATGTCAAGTGCTCTCTCCCTCTTGTTTTCTTGTATGTAAAGCTAAAATTTCCTAAGGCTTTCCTTTCTTTTCTTCGATTTCCTTACTCTATCCTTCAATTGTACTTGAATGTTCTTTTCATTATATTTTGTCAAGAAACGCCATATAATAACTTGAATAACTTTGGAAGTGCCTGCCAAGTCATATGGCCCTAATTTGAGCTCGAATACCTAGTTTGATATAAGAATAAAATATACCAAAAAAAGTTAAAAGAAATTATAGTAAACCCCTAGTATTTGATCAAAGTTGGCCCAACATAAATTGTCCCAAATAGACCTTTTTTACTCAGGACTGTTCATGGATCAATAGAACTCTATTATAGGCTGAGCAAGTTTCAATCTCAAATTCCAAAACTCCAATTCTAATGAGCTGTAGACCAAGGAAGAGAAATATATAGGTTATTTAAATAAATAAAGCTGGTTTTCCTCCCTTTTTTCCTTTGAAAAAGCTTGTTTTTCTGTAAAAGGAAATCTCCATCTAAGTGAAAGCACTCTTAAAACTTGAGTCAGTTTTGAGAATTTTTAGGTGAAATTGGTTGGTGTAAAAATTAAAAATTCCTTTAAAAACGTTTATTTCTTACTAGTTTTTACACTAAACCGTGGTATCTATACGGATCTATGGATTTTATAGAATTCTAACGGATTTTAACGGAATTTACTCGAGATTTATGGACTTTATTGCATCTACAGAGTTTATGGAATGTATGGAATGTCAAGTGCTCTCTCCCTCTTGTTTCCTTCCAGGTATAGCTGGAATTTCCTAAGGCTTTCCTTTCTTTTCTTCGATTTCTTTATTCTATCCTTCAAATGTACTTGTATGTTCTTTTCATTATATTTTGTCAAGAAACGCTGTATAAAAACTTGAATAACTTTGGAAGTGCCTGCCAAGTCTTATGACCATAATTTCTGCTCGAATACCTAGTTTAATATGAAAATGAAATATACCAAAAAAATTATAAAAGAAACTATATTAAACCCCTGGTATTTGATGAAAGTTGGCCCAAGATAAGTGGTCCCAAATATACTTTTTTTCAACTCTATTATAGGCTCAGCAAGTTCTATTCTCAAATTCCATAACTCCCATTTCAATGGGCTTTAGACCGAGGAAGAGAAATATATAGGTTATTTAAATGAATAAAGCTGGTTTTCCTCCCTTATTCCTTTGAAAAATCTTGTTATTCGGTACGAGGAAATTTCCGTCTAAGTGAAAGCACTGTTAAAACTTGAGTCAGTTTTGAGCATTTTTAGGTGAAATCGGTTGGTGTAAAAATTAAAAATTTCTTTCAAAACGTTTATTTCTTACTAATTCTTACACCAAACCATGGTATTTATACGGATCTATGGATTTTATAGAATTCCAACGAATTTTAACGGAATTTACTAGATATTTATGGCGTTTTTAGCATCTACAGAGTTTATGGAATGTGTGGAATGTCAGGTGCTCTCTCGCTCGGATTTTTTCACCAAGCAGAGGAAAAATTTCCTTAGGCTTTCCTTTCTTCTCTTTAATTTCCTTATTCTATCCCTCGAATTTCTTTTTATATTCTTTTTACAATTTTTTTGCAAGAAGCTCTTTAAAAGACGTATTAGACTAACGTATTAGAACTTGAATAGCTTCGGAAAGTGGCCGTCAAAGTCAGATACCATAATTTGTGCTCCAATACTTTGTTGAATACTATAAGAATATAATAGGCAAAAGTATTGTGTTTCAGGATTTTTGAAGGTCAATAAAGATTCGACAGCCCACTCGGTTCGAATCAGGCGTAACCTTTAAATTTGGCTGTGGAATCTTTATGGACCCTCAAAAAGCCTTTGATATTGTTAATCATACCACCTTACTACAAAGAGTCACGATGGGATCAGAGGCACCTCACTTCTTTGGTTTCAATCCTACCTGACAGGCAGACAACAGCAGACAATAGTATGAAAACAGGACTGTTCATGGATTAATATAAATCTATATACAGAAAATTTCAAACTTCTAATCCAAAAGCTCCTATTGCAATGGGTTTTGGAACGATTTAATCCTGCACACGAATTTATGCCCCACCATTTAGGGTAGTGGTTAGAACGTTCGACCTTTCTGGGTAATAACGGGGTTTGAGACCTGTTGATAGCAAATGAGGATTGCTGCATCCTTTTCTCTTTCTTGCTCTTTGTTCTATTTGTTCTTCTTCTTTCCTTCTTGCTTCTTCGTATTTTTCATGTTTATATTCCAACAGTTATGTCAAGGTAAAAGTTAGTGTTAGGGTCTGAGTTTAAGTCCCCTATTTTCTATTTCATTTTGTACATGGTTTCATTCATATTGTGCCAATCACTGCAACAAATAAAATCAATTAAAAAGTTTGAATCTTTTGTTTTTCATTTTCTCAGCATCAAGCTTCTTCGCCATTTAAAAGACTTTTTCAATATCATGTACAAGATATAGACTCGTCGTCAAGATGGGGATGATAATGGCAAGACAGGATCAGAGATCTTTTTTTGTCGAGGAGTGGGATTTAGGAGCATCAGTAAAACATCTATTTGAAAAAGAAGCTATCGTAAGTTTTCTTCTATTCTTAATTATTAAATCGATATCAGTTATAATCTATAAAGCAGCATAAATTAAAGTTCAGAAGTAGTAAGTTGATATATGACGGTTGTCGTGCAATAATTGTTATATCATTCTAAAACAATTACTATCATAAACATGAAATCTAAATAAAAGGACAATTATAAGCGCGAAATCTAACAATGCACCTGAAAAAGATAAAATTCAATTAGTAGTTAGTGTGATCTTAAAATCATAAGTATTGAAGTGTTGAAACAAGAAAAGCAGTATCGTACAATTTGATCTTATCTTTCTGGCCAAATAAAATTAACAATTGGAATTCAGTAAAAAACTGTTAATCTTCAAAACTATCCAACTAGTAAGCCTGGATGGCCAAGAAGACTATGGTAAGGCCTTCCATTGCTCGCTCGGACTGTTTGTTTGAGTCTCGTTAAGTAAGACTTTTGATTTCTAAAAATTATGATATGTAGACAAATGAATGATACAAAACAATTACCTCTCTCATCAAAAAAGCTTGGGTGGTCAAATGGACAAAGACAAGGCCTGTGGATGTTCGGACATCAATTAGATTTATACTGATAAAACTTCATTTCTAAACTTTACATAAAGGAGATATCGATTCCGAGTAGTGTGTAGGCAGAGTTCTTGTCTAACCAACTAACCAACACACAAACCAACAAACTAACAAACCAACCAACTAACTAACCAACTAACCAGCAAACTAACAAACGAACAAACCAATTCACCAACCAAAGAAAAAACCAATTAACCAACTAAAAACAACTAACCAACAAACAAACCAACCAACCAACTAAAAAAAACCAACCAACAAACCAACAAACCAAATAATTAACAAACAAACCAACAAACCAACTAACCAACCAATAAACCACCTTACTTGCTAACCAACCAATGAACTAACAAACAAACAAACCAACAAACAAACTAAACAACCAACCAACGAACCGAAAAACCAACAAACCAACCAACTAACTAATAAACCAACAAACTAAAAAACCAACCAACCAAAAAAAAACTAACAAACAAACAAACCAACCAACCAACTAACCAAACAATTAACTGACTAACTAACAAACCAACAAAGTAGACAAACCAACCAACAAACTAACAAACTAACAATCCAAAAACCAACAAACTAACCAACCAACAAACCAACAAATCAACCAAACAACTGACAAAACAAACCAACAAACCAACAAAAGAACTAACAACTAATAAACCAGCTAACTAACCAACTAACCAACTAACTCACCAAGCAACTAACCAACCAACCAACTTACTTGCTAATCAACCAATGAACTAACTAACTAACAAACCAACAAACCAACAAACCAACTAACCAACTAACCAACTAGCTAACCAACCAACCAACTAACTTGCTAACCAACAAATTAACTGACTAATTAAGAAACAAACAAACCAACAAACCAAAACCAACAAACCAACCAACCAACAAACTAACAAACCAATAAACCAACAAACAAACATACCAACCAACCAACAAACCAACAAACCAACTAACCAACAAACAAACAAACCAACAAACCAAAACCAACAAACCAACCAACCAACAAACTAACAAATCAATAAACCAACAAACAAACATACCAACCAACCAACAAACCAACAAACCAACTAACCAACAAACAAACATACCAACCAACCAACAAACCAACGCACCAACAAACCAACCAACCAACAAAAGAACTAACAACTAATAAACCAGCTTACTAACCAACTAAACCAACAACCAACAAACCAACAAATCAACCAACCAACAAACCAACCAACAGACCAACAAAAGAACTAACAACTAATAAACCAGCTAACTAACCAACTAAACCAACAACCAACAAACCAACAAATAAACCAACCAACTAAAAAACCAATTAACAAACAAACAAACAAACCAATAAACTAACAAACCAACAAACCAACTAACCAACTAACCAACGAACAAACCAACTTACTTGCTAACCAACCAATGAACTAACTAACCAATAAAACAACAAACCAACTAACCAACAAACCAACTAACCAACAAACCAACTAACCAACAAACCGACAAACCAACTAACCAACGAACAAACCAACTTACTTGCTAACCAACCAATGAACTAACTAACCAATAGAACAACAAACCAACTAACCAACAAACCAACTAACCAACAAATTAACAAACCAACAAACAAATAAACTAACAAACAAACGAGTCACCAACCAACAAACCAACCAACCAACCAACAAAAGAACTAACAACTAATAATCCAGCTAACTAACCAACTAACCAACCAAACAAACAACCAACAAACCAGCAAATCAACCAACCGACTAACAAACCAATTAACAAACAAATCAAATAACCAACTAACCAACCAACCAATTAACTTGCTAACCAACCAATGAACTAACTAACCAACCAACCAACAAACTAACTAACTAACTAACTAACTAGCTAACCAACCAACCAACTAACTTGCTAACCAACAAAGTAACTGACTAATTAAGAAACAAACCAACCAACAAACCAAAAAACCAACAAACCAACCAACCAACAAACTAACAAACCAATAAACCAACAAACAAACCAGCCAACAAACCAACAAACCAACCAACCAATAAACCAACAAACAAACAAATCAACCAACCAACAAACCAACCAACAAACCAACAAAAGAACTAACAACTAATAAACCAGCTAACTAACCAACTAACCAACTAAACCACCAACCAAAAAACCAAAAAATCAACCAACCAACTAACAAACCAACTAGCTAACCAACCAACCAACAAATCAAATAACCAACTAACCAACCAACCAATGAACTTGCTAACCAACTAACCAATTAACAAACCAACTAACCAACCAACTAACCAATAAACCAACAAACCGACAAACCCAGAGACCAGAAACCAACAAACCAACTAACCAACCAATAGACCAACAAACTAAGAAACAAACCAACCAACAAACAGACCAACCAACTAAACAACAAACCAACTAGCTTGCTAACCAACCAATTAACTAACTAACTAACAAACCAACAAACCAACAAACCAACAAATCAACAAACTAACAAACCAACAAACCAACGATTTAACCAACCAACTAACAAATAACCTAACTAACCAAACAACCAACTAACTTGAAAACCAACCAATTAACAAACAAACCAACAAACCAAGGAACCAACCAACTTGCTAACCAACTAACCAACCAACAAACCGACTTACTTGCTAACCAACCAATGAACTAACTAACTAACAAACCAACCAACCAACAAAACAAACCAACTAACAAACTAACTAACCAACCAACCAACTAAGTTTCTAAACAACCAATTAACTAACTAACTAGCAAACCAACAAACCAACAAACCAAACCAACTAACAAACTAACTAACCAACCAACCAACTAAGTTTCTAAACAACCAATTAACTAACTAACTAGCAAACCAACAAACCAACAAACCAACCAACCAACTATCAAACCAACTAACTAACCAACCAAAAAACTAACTTGCTAACCAACTGACCAAGAAATGAATTGAATATCTGCAATTCATGAGTTACTATATAAAAAATTAAAAGTAATGTAATGAATAATATTTTTGATTTTCATTTTGTTTTGTTTCATTTTGTTTTCACTCGGTTTTCGTCAATTTTCTACAACCATTTCATAATTCACAAGGTACCATTATTTATTTCCAATCCTATTCTATGTACAAATCCTTATGAAACACGATTCTTTTTAACCATAAACCGTTAACCATCATTAACCAACCATTAACCATAACCATTGCTTAGGACATCGGCTGGTCGGAATGGCTTTTCGCTCGAGGCCAGTCTCTGGAATAAACTAAATAATGAATTAAAAGTAGCATCCATGCCCAAAAAATTCAAAAAGGGCTGGAGAAATCTCGCACGGCCTAAGTTTGTCTCCTTTGCTAAATACTTTGTTAAATTTCGTTTCTCTTCTTTTTCTTTTTGATATCAGATTTAGTTTGTATATTGTATTTGAATATGTGTAATAAAGTAATCTTGATAGTAAATGTTTATTGTATCTAAATGCACGGCCCTCTGTAAATCAGTTGCTTCTCTTCTTACTGACGAGGCTACCATACCTAAAAAAGAGGAGATGAACATATAAAAAGAAATTAGGCAAAAATAAATTGAAAATTAATCAAGAATTTTTTGTTCTCCAGTCTCCCTTCCGAATATCAAGTTTATGCCTATGCGATTCATGGACCACAAAGCAAGGGCGTTAGGGGGCTTAGCCCCGCCAGTAATGCCCAAAAGGTAATGGTATTGGCTTGGTAATAAAAGGCGTGATCAAATCATTATTTTTAGCCTTCCCCCCCCCCCCCCACCGATAAAAAATATGCTTCGTGGCCCATGATGCAATTGCAACCATGTCTTCTCATTGCATTTCTTCCAAATACTTTTTGTCTACATCCTTTCTAAGTAGCCTCAATTTCGCCTCTGCTACCTTATATAACTATTTGTCGTGTTTTTCTGCTACTTTGTTCTTTTCATCATCAGGATCTTAAAGAAGGAATAGAATAATAAAGACTAATATTCCAAAAGAAGTATTAGTATAACTATAATAGAATATAAACACATCATTATTAAAAACCAACCTAAATGCCACAAAAGAAACAAAATAATCGGCCAGTGGCCGGTGTAGGTTTCAAACTAATGACACTAGTGTTCACCAGCAAATAAAGCTGCCGTTAACCCTATCAATGTGAATGGGGTTTTACTTGAGCTTACTATGCTCTGATAATCTGACCAAATCAGATGATTAACAGCCTGACTTTCTTCCAAATTTCGGGCTCGGGGCTCAGGTGTCAGATTCAGGTCTTGGGATCAGGTTTTGGAGAACCCACAGCAGAAATACAGAATGCCAGAGCATCAAAATCAGCGACTCTAAATACCAATTTGTAGGTGCAAGTTAAACAATAGAGCAATATGATAAAACAATAGAAACAGGTTCTTGCACGAGCAAGGCCTTGTCTAGAAAGGACATGCTCCTCAGACTGGCTTGAGACCCAAAATCCGGAATAGAAGTCACACCAGATGATAACTTATAAGATAATCAAAATTGTTGGCCATGTAGGTTTCAAACCAACAACAATATACATCACTGGCGAGTGTGGGTTAGCCTAATAGGATTAGGGTTAGTATTTAGGGTTAAGGAGACAAAATTTTTAAACAACTCACTGGTCCCTAATAGAAAATTTTTTAGAAAATTTTCCAGCTAGGGCATTCTTATTCCAACCGCCCTTCTAATTAATTCTGGTATCGAGTTACAAGCAAAGCTATCTTTGCAAAAAAAATCCATGAGAATATTTAGTGAAATCAGTGAAGTAATTGCACTGTATTTGTAACATCTCACTATCGCTAAATCCTGTCTCTAACAGATTTCCCCTTCTTAGTAATTTTCAGATTACCAGGCAGGATGAGAGTTAGTAGGCCTAACTAACATCATTAAATTTATTAACGAAAACCTAAGAATTCCTCACGTTATCTTGGGTTTTGCTTGGAAGTGCAGGAGGTAGCTTGCTCTTCAGAAAATCTGCGCGAAGAGACGTTGATTGAGACATTTGCATACAGTTTCTCTACTGTTTTTAGCGAAGAAAACATCAGGATGGTTTTTGGTGCGAATCCATCTTTCAACCTTCAACTTCAATTTTTCAACTTGAATATGAAATAAAAATCCGATATTCCTTTTGCCTCACTTTCAAGTTTCTACCCGGGGTTTCTGTGTTTCAAAACTTTAGACAGCTCTGGCACCTCACAAACCCCATCAAAGAAAGCAAATTTATTTTTCTTAGAATAACCTTATTGAAAACGAATTCTAAAGCGATGCATTAAATAAGGGGTGTATTCTTTTGCCTTGCATTGTAATAGGACTGTCGTCATATAAGCTTTATCATATTCGTGTCTTAATTATCCTAATTATTCGTAACGTAACTTCCGTCTTTGTATGTATTGCATGTTTAGATTATTTATCGTCAGTCAGTTCCTAATCTCTACTCGAGTCGCACGCATTTCTGAAGCTCTCGACTGCTCTAAATAACAGGCACTTTCAACACTGTTATAGTTGGTGGAGGACCTCATAAAAGATTTCTTGATATCTCTCCGCAGCCACAGCGCATCGTATTCATCGTGAATGTTTACCACGCCATATTCTACGCCGTACAACCTTGCAACTTCTCAAATCTTATCGTCCCACGTCTCTAAGATGTTACCTAGATCTTCTGACTGCACGTATTGCAAAGGCACTGGCCATTTCATCCACAGTTGCTTAAAAAGAATAACCAAGAACTGTCCCGTTGAACTCTGCCGGGATTACAACCGTTTTGCGCATTCAACTTGCGATATCGATGGAGAATGTTACTATGATCGCCAACACACATGCTCCATATGCAATCAGAGTGGATGCAAAGCTTACTACCACGTAAATTTCGAAAATGCACAATCACAAGATCTACCACGACAAAATGCAGCAATCTTGATAAAAATGCAATCAATCATAGGTAAAATGAAAGAGTCTATAAATTCGTGGTTGAAAACTATCAAAACCGAGGGAAATACAGCCGAAGAAACAACCCAAGTTTTAAGAAAAGCCGAGACCCGCGATCACGAAAGGTTAAATGTCAACCTCGATCATTACATGATAGGAAATGCAACAATGGCACTCCCTTGCACCTCAGCTGGAGAGCAAATATCGATGGTAATCATGCCGAGCCTTCCTTTGTCTGCTGTGTCACTGAAACACGCGAATGACATCGTAAAATCCATGCACCAAACATCAATCACTCCTGTCGATCACTACAGATTCAGTTTTTCATCGGAAAATTCTTCAGCGCTGACACTGTGTGGTACAATTATTGTCCCTATAGCATTCCGAAACGACAGAATGCTACAGTTCCAGATTATTGTACTTGACGGTCTTTCGGAAGACGTCATTTTCGCAAACAACCACATGGAAAAGACAAACGCCATTCTCGACTATGCTGAATCCAGAATTATTTTCCAATCGCCAGACTTGAACTTTGCTTTGCCGTATGAAAGATTCAACAATCCTGTGACACTGCTGTCATTATATGACCACACCTAATGGACAATCGAACTCATTTTTAATTCATTTTCTCCATGAAAAAGAAAGTTCCTTTCTTTTTCTTTCTGGAAGGGATGGACTGTGATAGGACTGTCGTCATATAACCTTTATCATATTCGTGTCTTAATTATCCTAATTATTCGTTACGTAACTTTCGTCTTTGTATGTATTGCATGTTTAGATTATTTATCATCAGTCAGTTTCTAACCTCTACTCGAGTCGCACGCATTTCTTAAGCTCAAGACTGCTCTAAATAACAGGCACTTTCAACACTGTTATAGCATTTGGGGGGGGGACGACACTTCGAGGACACTGTTTTCAATATGGAAGAAAGGCAGTTTCTGGAAGTAAGAAGGGTACTTCATTATCTTCAGCACAATCTTGGGCGGGGTTGGATCAATCGACTCTTGATCAAAGGGTTCCGAGTTCGAAACCACCTACAGACCTGTTCCATCCAGAGTGAAGAGAAAATTAGCTAGCTATCTATAATTCCAGGCAAAAAGGCAAAATGAATCACGAGGTGTGGTCACATCGAGAGGGAGGACCAGGGTTGCACTGCTTGATTAGTTTACCAAATCAGGAGGCCTTTTGTGCATTGCACATAAACCAATACCTTACGAAGATAGTAAGTGTATTTGCCTATCATTGAGGACACATACCTCCGATGCCATCCCGGCTCCTAAATCTCTGGGCCCTTCATCAGAATAATTTACGTTACTTTATACGGTAGTACTGACTGTTTTGAATAAGGTTGAAATATCCTTAACATTAACTTGGACTTCTTACAAGTGCTTACTTATCTCCACAAAAAGCCTCTTAGACTAGAACAAATAGAAACTATCTCCTCAAAGGGCCCTGTTTAAAATGATTGTGTGAACCAAGCTGTACAAAAGGGGTTTGACTCCAGCAATGATGTTGGTTGTGCTCAGATACTCGAGGCTTGATCCTGTATCTTGATTCTAAACATTTTCACCACTGGCAACAATCCTTGCGCATGGCAAGTACGCTTTTGAATCTCGCCAATCAAGAAGTTCAATCAATTTTTACGTCACATTAATCTAAATGAATCTAGACTCATCAAGTGACGTCATGAATCAAAAGCGTCGCATTAAATCCGGCGGGGAAGCTATTTCGATCATTCGCAAATTTTTGATTGATTAAATTTGTTACTTTTTTTCATGTGAGATGGATACTAACGAAAAAGGTAAGATATACATACTTATTCTATATTAGTTTCATTTACGCCTTTGATAATTTCAATGTATATTGTTAATGATAATTATAATGATACTTTTATAGTACACTGGCTACAAAGATTGATTTTCCATCCTTGAACCTTCAAGCCCTTTGGCGATTTTTGAGGGTCGTATTTCGAGGGTGGAGTTCTGGTGAGGATGGGAACAAACCTGAAAATGGCTAAGGAAACAGGGAGAATTTGCATGAAGTTAGAGGAACAAGAAAACGTTTCGCATATTTCTCCAAGACTCACGGGAAAAAATCATGCTTTTCGTGGGTTCGAGTCCATGAATGATGGAAATAATGAACTAAAAGTCTTTGATTATATACTCTAAATAACTTTATCTTAACCTATTCTATTTCAAGTACATGGCTTTTGATTTTCAATTCCATTTCATTTCAGATTTCGCAACTGCAAACGAAGTGCCATTGCACTCCGCCTGCGATAATTTTGAAGATGACGATCGTTTGTCTAGTTTTAGAGACAATCACCGACGAGCTGTACTGCGCCTGCGTGGAATGGGGGTAGGGAACAAGTCAACTGATGTAAGTGGTTACAGTCTCAGCTTTTTTTACTCAATTCAACTTAATTGACTTTAAGATTTCACAACACAGTTCAATATAAATCAGAGCAAGGAAAATTGAAATAAGGTTTAATAATATCAAATACGATTTTACCATTAAAGAATTGATCAAGCTTTTGTGTATAGGGAATTACTTCAGGAAGAACTCTTTTGATAGCTAAACTAACCGAAGAGAAACCAATGTCCGCTTGAGGCTTTGTTTACAGTGCATAAAAATCACCCTTCCAGCTTATTCTGACACCCCAACAATCGAACACTGAAGAGCAGTAGCCTTGTTACTGTTTCTGATCATGGTGGGGATGCCTCTTTGAGTAGATCAGTCAAGCCTTGATCAAAGTGTTCCAGGATCAAAACCACCTTCCTACCTGTCTAGGAGAGAATTAGCCAGCTCTCTGTAATTATAGGAAAAAAGGCAAAAGGAATCAGAGGTGTGGTCACATCGAGAGAAAGGACCAGGGTTGCATAGCTCGATTAGACTACCTATTTAGTGGGCCCTTTGTGCCTAACACATAAACCAATACATTACGAAGACAACAAGTGCATTTGCCTATCAACTATCTGATGATATCCGAATTTGTCAGCCTCGACCTTGTTCCTTAACTTCTTCATTATTTTATAGAGTGCTGGCTTGAAGACAAGCTCAAATGTTCCGAAAGGAAATGGAGAATTCGAATCGTCTTGTAAAAATGAGATGTATGATGAACGTCTCAGAGGGGTTCGCAGTTTTTTCAGAAAGAATCTGGAAAACACAAGCCTGACCAGCGAAGATATCGGCAAAATCATCTGCGAAGAAGCCAAGAACTTCGTCGAGGGAAGGCCTATAGGATCTGAATTGGACCGACTAGAAGGTAAGACAACTAACCGATTCTAACAAAATGTTGATATGAATTAGCGTATTACTTTTTTTAGATTTGGGTTATAATTGAGCTATACATCTCAATAATAAATCTTACTTTCCCATCTGCAAATCAGCCTCCTACTCGACTTATTTTGAATAAAACTCTACTTTTCACGAGCAGACTGCTAATATCAACAAATTACTCTGCTTTTAAAATGATAGGTTGATAGTTGATAGGAAAATACATTTACTATCTTCGTAATATATTGGTTTATGTGCAAAGCACAAAGGATATACTAAAGAGGTAGACTTATCAAGCAGTGTAATCTGGTCCTTCCTCTCGATGTCACCACACCTCGCGATTCTCTTTACCCTTTTTGCCTGGAATTGCAGATAGCTGGCTAGTTCTCTCTTCAAACTTGGCGAGGAAGAAACTTTGTGACAGGTCTAAAGGTGGGTTTGAGCCCGGGACCCTTTTTTCAAGGGTCTAGTGATCTAACAACTCTGCAAACCCTGCTATTCATATACATCTTGGGTCAGAGAATAATGCATGTCTTTTTAAGTTATCTATCATCAAATTAGTTCTTTTTTGAGGCTGTCTATCCTATTTTCAAACGATTTATATTTCTTTATAGTAATTATTAAAATTCATAATAAATCATTATAAATCATCATTGCAATTAAGGTCTGGAAGATGACTTTCATCACTCAACCAACAAGACATATCGCGTTGATTACCATCTGCAGCGACCTTATTACAATAACGCAGACAACCTGAGGATATTGGGTTGCTTGAGGAGACTGCAAGAGTTCGAAGATGCCGTTGATTGTGATGGTTCTCAAGTTATGCTGGAGTCAGCCACTGGTGCATGTGCATCGACAGAAAATCAAATACTAACAAAGAAGATTCCACAGCTAGAAGCTATCAACAAAAGCTGTCTCTCTCTAGCCGAACGGGCGCTGGAAAAGTCCGAGAAGGGCATTGAAGAGAAAATGAAAATGAAAGAAACATTTGCGAGTCTCACGCGAGAAACAAATGGGGATTTTGAGAGTGCTGATGGAAGAGAAGGGTTCGTATTGAATTTGTTTGTTTTATGCTATTACATAGTAAGGTTAACAGCCTTTGATTGGTGAAGATTTCTAGAACGGCGAGACAAACTGGAAACATCAAATTATGATAATTAAAAGCATCGTACATCAGAAAAGTGTTTTATCGGTACAGAACTTGAGGTTGATTAGGGAAATTGGAAACATAGTAAAATTATTAATACTAAAGCTTTCCGTCTGATACTCGTCAGAGTAGTACGTCAGAACAGGCTTTAATCAGGTCAGAGCTTGATGATGACAAGAAAAACTGCCAACACAATAAAACATATTAACTAATAGCTCTTCGTTTGACACCCATTAGAGAAGTACGTCGGAAGGAGTACATCAGAGAAGTTTCTTCTAAGGAACCACTTTCATGGATAGTTGTAATGTGTTTTGTAAAATATCCTTTCTGATGCGATGTTTTTTCTAAATAGGACCAGAGTCACTCTTTGCACCGCTGTGTCACAAACGACAGCAGTTTCCAGAGATCTGAACGACTTTGGTACACTTGTGAGAGAAAGGATGTACCAGGAAAAAATGGAAATGCGGAGATTTGTGGACGATATGGACATGTATGAAAAAAGGTTAGTGTAATTGAGTAGGAGATCAGCCTTTGATTGTACCCTAGTCTTTGTAGGTCTAGTCATATAGCTAAAAGAAATGTTCTCATCTAAAGAAATTGGACCAGGATCATTCTAAGTCAGTGCAGGGACAAACACTTGAGTTACTAAAAACAACCACTTTAATTTAGTTAGAGCTATTAACTTAACTTATTAAATGATAGTGGATGTGAAACCAGTTTTTTCATTTTGGAGCTCTTGGCACAGATATTTAGTTTCATGGCTTTTAGAGACTGTAACGAAAAGAATATTTGGCAAACAATCAAGTCTACTTTCGCTCCCTCAACTTCGTGGGGAAAACTGAAATAAATTCGCGATTACTTTCTTCCCTTGGATGGCATTAATGACATAATAGATGTGAAGCTTGTTTATAGAATTAATTGAAGAATGATACACAAAATGCAAAAATTCTTCTTTATAAATTTGTCTGATTTTTCTTCCGCAAACAGACTGGAGTTGGAAAGAATGCAAAAAGCACAAATGGAAGCAGAGAAGTTGTTTAGAGCAGAAAGAGAGAAAGCAGAGACGTCATTTAGAGCAGAAAGAGAGAAAGCTGAGAAGTCATTTACAGCAGAAAGAGAGAAAGCAGAAAAGTCGTACAAAGTAGAAAGACAGAATTTCCTCTACACTGAAAATAAGCTCAGAAAAGTAGAGGACGATTTAGAAAGCGTGCAAAACCAGCTATCAGCCACAACAGCCATGTACAATGCGTTGAAGAAGAGTAAGAATAGAGCAAAACGAAGAATCAAAGAGCTTGAAAGACTTCAGATAGAAGAATTCACCAAGGCATCAAGAAAGACGGTGTCAAAGGTGGCCCACATTAGCACACAAACAGAGATGCCTATTTTTGCTGGAGGTTTGGTTTATACAGAAAGAGGAAGTCAGCCCAGAAGACAGTTACGATTTGCAGATGAGACTACCTATCTTGGAGACGAATTTGAAAAGAAGATCAAGAGATACCACAGTCGAGGTATGCGTTTATCTCAATTGAGTTTTCTTTTCTTCTGTTGACTTCCTTCTGCTATTTAGGCTTCTAATTTAAAATCTTAGCTTGTGCTCAACAATAAATAACTAGTGTTCTATAGCTTTTTAGACATTTTATTGTTAAGGTTAAGATAACTCAATATCGACCATTTTAAAACTGAATTATACAGAAGCAAAATATCTAGGGACAGTCAAATTTTGGACCGATGGAAGTTTCGGGACGAACTAAGGATGGCCTCTCAATCTGACCATTTAAGATGATTTTGGAAACTGGCAAATAACATTTAGAGATGATTTATTAATGGATACCACTTTATGGACAAAAACGGCTTCGTCACCACTAATTTGTGATGATAATTTTTACTGTGTAAGTACGTATTTGTGTAGGCCATTTTAACTTACGCTGCGTAAGTTTTTAGTTCCATGATAAGTGCTAGAAATAATTCTGTTTGCTCATAATTCCTTGGTAGCTGAAGCTTCTTTCGTTTCTTAGAGCTAGTATATAAGATCTTCATACTAGATAAATCCAATCGACAAAATGAAATTAATTTTGATTTCCTTCTCATAGATGAAATTGTCAATGAAGAAGAAATCGTGCAACAACAAACCAGAGCAAAGCAGACGTTTTACAGACTCAATCTACTAAATAAAGTAGACTCCGAGATCAGCCTTGGAGAATACGAACCAGAATCATCCAAGAAGAGACGATCCTTCTTCAAATGGATCAGGGAGAGAATGGCGTTGAAAAGAAAAAGACGCAAATACAACAAGATGCTTCAACGCTCGAGGAATGCAATGTTAGATGACGAGTCAGCGAAGAGACCCTCGAGCAAGGGTAGCTTCTTCTTTGGTAAATCCAAGAAGAAGAAGTCATGCAAAAAAGCCGCTAAAAAGAGCAAGAGAAAGGAAGCACGTACTGCTGAGGAAGATGCCAATAATAACGTCCACAATCTTCCATTGGTTGGTGATCAAACCTCATGTAGATCTCCAACGAACCCAGCTGTTTGTGGGTTAGTAAACACACATAATCTCAATAACGACTTTGGCCTAGGTCAGAAGATGGAAACTTCTAATCAGGATATAGAGAATCATATTAGGGAAGATGCTCCAAATGAATTTGCAGGCGATATCAGCCGAGCTCCTTTGGTAGTTAGAAAAGCAACAGAGTTTTCCTGTGAAGAACAAAAAGCACAAGGATCTATGAGGCCCATAGCATTTGGAACCGATACAGCGGATTGCCACAGAAGTACAGATCCTGTCAACCATAAGTCCCACCAAGGGAAAGACGTTAGAGAGCTAGTTCATCAGGAACCCCCTTTTTCCAGAGATGATGCAGCGAGTTCTATTAGTCAGAAGACGCAAGGTTCTACTGAATCCAACCACGATACGTCTACTGGCCAAAAATCTTCAGCAATGAACCAAAATGCCGAGATCATCCTTCAGGACTCGAACTCTGTTTGCCACCCACCAATCATTCTTGTGAAAGAAAGTTGTAACCAAGTTGATGTACAAAATGAAAGTGAATCAGTTCAGACCAATGGTAAGATAAACTTCAGGACATCTGATGATATTAGTTTTTGTTTCATGCCATTTTTGTTATTATGCAATGAAGAAATAATGTAGAGCCCGGAGATGTTTGAGGAAATCCTAAAGGATCCTTTAATTTCTTATCACTTATTCACTGGTTGTATATTAGCAAGAGTATTTGTAGGGATTTAAAAAGCAAAATTCAACAGGGTTCTACTTAAAAGAAACTTTCTTTTGATATCAAATCTCTAGTTATGACTAAACCATAGGCCATTTTTGCATAGCACATAAACCAATACCTTACAAAGATAGTAAGTATATTTGCGTATAAACCATCAACTCATTTTCATTTTCATCACAGTGCATGTTTGATTCATCTTTGTTCCATCTTTATTCATTGCTCATTTCCCCTCATTTTTTATAGTCGTTCATGTCAGAAGTAGTCAAGCATGGGTATTGAACGAAAATCAGATCGATCTAAAGCCCGAAGGCATGACACGTGAAGTTGAACAGCCAAATGTCCAAGATAACAACCACGTGGTAAGTGAAGCAACCAATGAAATTAGGACGGTTAGCAACGAGGCAGGGGATTGCAGGAACGACACCAAAGAAACCGATAACGACGGAGGAAATAAAAATGAAAGTGGAGGCGATGAATGCAACAGCGATAATAGTGGAGAAGATGATAAAGGAAATGATGCTGGAGGAACTAAAAATGGAAAGAAAAAGAAAGGGAGATTCTCTGTGATTTGGAAAGGATTTCGTTCAAAGAAAGGTAGCGAACATTCATATAGGCACCCTCATCTAAATCTGTTGCTTTTATTTCCATTCTTACAGAGTCCATCAACGTGCTTTTATCCCTGTTTTTGTAAAAAAGTGAGCTAGTTGTTGCAAAATATCAGGGGTCGATCCAGAAAACATTCTGACTGCTGATCCAACTAGTGCAAAGGACGGTATTATCTATTTTTTAACTTAGAGCCCAAATGAGAAGAAAGAAAAACGGCTCGAGCAGTACCTAGTAGCTGTAGTCTAGACCCACCCCTAAATAGCAGGACTCAAACCTATGACTTTGTGGGTCAGTGCAGAGTGCACTGAACACTGATCGATCAAGGCATATTTGAAATGGCAACCCGACCCATGTTGATAACACAAATGATAGTTTCATTTTTCCTTCCAGGTAAAAAAAATAGCACTGACCACGAGGCTAGTGATGAGAATGGAAATAACGAAAAGAAGGATAAAAAGTACGAGAAGAAATTGAAAAAGAGGTTGAAGAAGGAGAAGAAAAAGCAGAAAAACGCAGAGAAGAAAAAGAAGAAAAAAGAAAAGGAAAAAAAGAAGAAAAAGGATTCGAAAGTAAAAGACGAGAGCAAACAAGATAATCCAGAAGTTTCAAAGGACAAAAAAAAGGAATCAAAAAAACAGAAGAATGATAAGAAGAAGTCTAAAAAGGAAGCATCTTCAAAGAAAAGTAAAAAGACTGAAGGTAAGAAGGACAAAGAAGCAAAATCGGAGAAGAAGAAAGTGACATCCGAGAAGAAGAAAGCGATTGCTGAGAAGAAGAAAGCGATTGCTGAGAAGAAGAAAGCGGCAAAAATAAAGGAGAAGAAAGCAAAGATAACGAAGGAGTGGCTTCGATTGGAGAAGAAGAAGGCCAAACTGGATAAAGTGAAGACGAAATCTTCGAAGGAGAAGGAGGATTTACGCAGGAAGAAGCGAATAGTATATTTGAAGAAGGTGCAACTGGAGAACAAATGGTCAGAAGTAGAGAGAGACGAAAAGGAGATGAACGAAGCATCAAAGCAAGAGAAAGAGGCATCTCAAAACGAGCCAGGCACGAGTGGCACCGATGGCAGGCTGATTGCAGATAAAGTGGATGTCCAAAATCTAGCAGAGGCTATCGAGCCTGTTGATCCCGGGAATGAGCCAAACTCCACTCCGAATTCGTCTTCATCTACTGCAGGACATAAAAAGCGCAGAAGAATCTCTATCAACTTCAAGAAATTTTTCTCAGGAAAGAAGAGCAAACGTGATGTGAAACATGAAAGCGACCAAAGTAATCAGGCTGACGTCGAGAACGCCCAAGCTGCAGAAGCAGAGAAAAGTGAGGGAGAAACTGCTCAAGCAAAAGATGGGGAAAAAAGTGGAGAAATAAACCAGGCTTCTTTCAGAAATTATGTTGTTGAGCCGGAAGAGGATTTCGATGTGCTGCCTGAAATCATCATACACCACCCAGAGGTAGATGAAGAAAATTGCGTGCAAGACAGCACAAACACGGCGGACTCTGCCAAAGAGATAGGATCTGGTGAAAGACACGAAAATGAAGGCTTAGATGACAATATACAGCTGATTGAAAGCACGTACAAGTCAAACGAGGCACTCGCAAAAAGTGACTCAAACACTTCTGTCGTATTAGCAGACCAAGTTCAACCCTTCGTCGGTTGGGACAGCTCTTCGAATGATTCTAGAGCATCTCTTACAGTTATCAAGAAAGTCAAGTCCTTACCGAATCAGGGCAAAAACAGCCCTGGAGACTCTATGGAAAGGAAAAACGCAATATCAGCTTTGATTACCCCTGGTAATAGCGTGAAGATTCATCAGAAGGGAGAAGCAATTGAGATTGACACAGGGGAGGAAGAATATGACAGGGCAAGGGCAGCAGCTAAGGCAGTTTGCGAGGAAGATAGCAATGATGAATCTGATGACGAATTAAGTATCTGCATCCCAGATGGGTCGATTCGTAGAATCAACGTTCTTCCGGAAGAGTCATGGGTTGGTAAAAGCACTCATTCAGAAGATAAACCAACAAATGAGACGGCTAAGGCAGCAGCTAAAGCATTTTGCAAGAAATCTGACAAAGATGAATCTGGTGACGAGTTTAGTATCTGTATCCCAGATGGATCAGCTCGTAGAATCAACGTTCTTCCTGAAGGGTCAAGAGTTGGTAAAGGCACTCATTCAGAAGATAAACCAACAAATGAGACGGCTAAGGCAGCAGCTAAAGCATTTTGCAAGAAATCTGACAAAGATGAATCTGGTGATGAGTTTAGTATCTGTATCCCAGATGGATCAGCTCGTAGAATCAACGTTCTTCCTGAAGGGTCAAGAGTTGGTAAAGGCACTCATTCAGAAGATAAACCAACATATGAGAAGGCTAAGGCAGCAGCTAAAGCATTTTTCACGAAATCTGACAAAGATGAATCTGATGATGAGTTTAGTATCTGTATCCCAGATGGATCAGCTCGTAGAATCAACGTTCTTCCTGAAGGGTCAAGAGTTGGTAAAGGCACTCATTCAGAAGATAAACCAACATATGAGACGGCTAAGGTAGCAGCTAAAGCATTTTGCAAGAAATCTGACAAAGATGAATCTGGTGACGAGTTTAGTATCTGCATCCCAGATGGATCAGCTCGTAGAATCAACGTTCTTCCTGAAGGGTCAAGAGTTGGTAAAGGCACTCATTCAGAAGATAAACCAACATATGAGACGGCTAAGGCAGCAGCTAAAGCATTTTGCAAGAAATCTGACAAAGATGAATCTGGTGACGAGTTTAGTATCTGCATCCCAGATGGATCAGCTCGTAGAATCAACGTTCTTCCTGAAGGGTCAAGAGTTGGTAAAGGCACTCATTCAGAAGATAAAACAACATATGACAAAGCTAAAGCAGCAGCTAAAGCATTTTGCAAGAAATCTGAAGAAAGTAATGATGAATCTGATGATGAGTTTAGTATCTGTATCCCAGATGGATCGACTCGTAGAGTCAACGTTCTTCTTCTGGAAGAGTCAGGAGTTGGCAAAAGCACACATTCAGAAGCGAAACCAACATATGAAAAAGCTAACGCAGCAGCAAAAGCATTTTGCAAGGAATTTGAAGATAGTAATGATGAATCTGATAAAGAATTCAGTATATGCATCCCAGATGGCTCAGCTCGTAGAGTCAACATTCTTCCGGAAGAGCCAAGAGTTGGTAAAAGCACTGATTCAGAAGATAAATATGAATGTAAGTCAAGCTGTTGTGTATGTGATAAAAAGGAATCATCGAATATTCTCAAACAGTTATCCTTGTTCCATCAGACATTATGTATATAGTACCTGGTTGATTTTCAAAGGTCTTCATTTGATTTCCACCTAACTTTAAAAAATTTTAAAATCTTATTTCTTACTCTGTGATTTCTTAACTTATCGTGAAAAATAGTCTGCATTAAAATTAATTTGTACATTACAATTAATTGGTACACTCCAGAACCCATATTTCCTGTGAAAAGAAAAGAAGCTTTTAATAGCATATTTTAGCCAAGATTATTCTGACTAAAGTTTTATAGCTTCAATTAACATGATAAGATACTAATTCTATGATAACCACGTTTTGAATTTAGATGCTGCAAAAAGACAAGAAGTGTATGGTGACATGTATGATTCTTGGAGTGACGAGGAGAGGATGATGGACGAAATATTGCAGGGAGAGACTGAAAATGACCAAACGCTGAATATGACTCAGAAGAAAGGTTGGCAGCAGGAGGACGAGGATGAACGATTAATGGATGAAATTTTGGCTATTGACGCCTCGACGAGTCCAAAGAAAAGTAAGAGATTTAAAAATATTTCTTTCTTTGAAATTATCGTTTTCATACTTTTGAACTCAAGGGAGACTATCAGTTATTGCAAGCTTTTATTCCATGCTGCGATGGTTGCTAAGTGAAAGACGCTGATGGCTGTAGGTATTTGTTGGGGAAAAGAGCTTTGAATACAGTTATTTTCAAACTATAGCATCTTGGAGAACCGTAGGTCATTCACTGATTAGCACATGTCATGGGTACTCACAGGAGAGATGAAATGCACATATGCGATTATCAACTCTGGCTTTCTTAAAGGAATGCATTTTTGTTGCCTAAGAAGTTTTCAAAATACAAGTCTGATGATTGCCACATTTAAATTCAGATGCTGCAAAAAGGCAAAATGTTGAGCTGAAAAATGGCTCGTTGGGTTCATGGAGTGATGAAGAGAGGTTGATGGACGAAATATTGGAAGAGCAAGTGGAAAATGAGCAGCTTTTGAAGAATATGACTCAGAACAAAAGTTGGCAGCAGCAGGACCAGAATGAACGCTTGCTGGATGAGATTTTGGGTGTTGACACCATGAAGAGTACGGAGAAAAGCAAGAAATTGAAAAGGGTTTCCTTCTGCGAAAGCACGGCTGAGGTATTTGTTGGTGGCATTGAAGGCAGTAAACAACCAGTGGCAATGAAAACAAACACGCATCAGACTAAACTTCTCAATCATCTTCAAAAGTGAGTAGCAAACTAATTATTTCAGAAGATATACTGCGCTAAATGCCAACACTTTCGAAAAGTAATTTCTAATCTACTGTCTTTTGGCGTATGCTACTTGCTAGACAGCATATGTTGTCTTATCCTATCGCATAACCGCTTGAAAGTGCATCCTGCGTACCTTGCTTCACAAAGAGAAGAGTATTCATAAACTACGATTCCTTTTTGTATTACTAAATTGAGTGTCAGACAAAAAGCTAAAGTAATTAATTATTCGCTTCACTTTACTTTCGACTTTTCTGGCAATGGTGATTTAATTGTATATGAAATCTTTTCCAGGAATAACAAGAAAAAGGCTGCCTTACCTGAAAAAGTTGAAAAACATCACGTGAGTGCATTGAAATCCAGCATAGAGGCCAACTCGACTAAACAAGAGGAGGGTCCAAGCAACAGAAAGAACAACGAAAATCACCTGCCTTCTTCTAAAAATTACGCAGTTGAACCGAAGGTAAAGGTTGATGTGCAGCCCGCAATTACTAAACGTAAATCTGAGGAGCAAATTGTGTTGGAAGATGTAGACAATCTCCTAACTGAACAAGATGTAGACAATCTCTTCTCAGAACAAAAGCAGGGGCAAGCTTCAGACTCTAAAGATGAAGTAAAATTCAAAGGAAAGAACAACAAAGATAATTCTTTTACAAATTACGAAGTTGAACCGAAGTTTGATGTGCAGCCCCAATTAACCATACGTAAATCTGAAGAAGAAATTGCGTTTGAGCAAGATGTAGCCAATCTCTTGGCTAAACAAGAGGCAGACGATCTCTTCATGGAAGAAGATGTAGACAATCTCTTTACAGAAGAAGATGTAGATAATCTCTTGCCTGAACAACAGGTCAAGCAGGACAACCCTGCGCCTTTGATATCGAAAGCAAAAAACGAAAAGGATCCGTTTTCTAGGACAGCATTGATGGGAAAGGGGTATTTCATCTACCGAGGTAGAAGAAAAGAAGGAGAAATATTGAGAGAAATCAGACAAGTAGACACCATCAAGAAGGAAGACAAGAAACTCAAAAGGGAAGCTAAGAAAGCCGCAGCCAAGATGTTTGCGTCCGTTGCTAGACCAGCAGAACACTCCTTCGTGATTTCCCCTGCGGAGCATACGATTCGGGTGAGCCCAGCGTTTGAGCATTACGGTGCATTGCCAGCTATCCCAAGACAACCAAAATGAAGAATTATTTTGACAATTGACTCCTAAACTTGTTGACTTTTATTGAATTCGTAGAAATGTAGTAGAGTTAGATACTTGCTCCACTTTGTAAATATTGTATATATTTTGATGGATTTTCGGTAAAAATCTGAAGGCTTATTTTTGTGAAATTCTCAGCGGATTACCCAGCAATTGTGTATTTCTAAACTTCGACAGTGAAAATAGTCCGAGTGCTAAACTGAAAAATCAAGCCTTTCGCAGATGTGTGATTTGTAACTTATGAACTGGATGGTGTTGAACATCGCAAACATATCGAAACATTCTAGTAACTAAAGCTTTGTGTCTGGCACTCAGCAGAGTAGTACGTCAGAAAGATTACGAAAAAGAAACTTCACGAATTATCAAACACAATTTCGAAATTCCAACCAGTCTTTGCTACTGATAGTGTTGTTGTTTTACTTCTTATTACAATTAAAATAGACCTCTTTCACATAGCGTCCATGACAGGCATTTAAAGTTTTAATTCTTTCGAAATAAGCTCGTTTGGGCTTATTAAAGCCCGTCTTGGCTACAAAATTTCGTTTTGCTTGAAATTTTGAAGCCCAACTTGGCTAAAACGTCGATTTCTTTGATTTCCAGGAGCCGGGGCACTATTTAGTTGCGCTATTCGAATTCTACGTATCAGGAAACGGGAATTTATGCATTTAGGGGTTATGAGATGAAAACTTTAAACTAGGATTTTCGGGGATCGTGGTCTTAATTTTTAAACGCATGCAATGCCTAAACCACTTGTAATATCAGTACCAAGTTTTGGGAAGTTTGTTATGTTGTTAGTTACTACATACAGACTAGATTTCAGGCCATTCTGAGATTTATGGTTAAATTTCATGTTTTTACCTGATGATCTGATGTGGAATAACCTTATTGAATGACCTTATATGACTTTATTGCAAATGAATTCATTGAGCTGTCTGTTTTAAAACAGACAAGTCAATGAAATTGCTTTGCACCATATTGAGAGGTTTCAACTACACTAAGTCAAATTAAAAAATTTTCTTCATTAAAAAGTCTTCAAAAATTTGACTCCAAAACAGAGAAAAGCTTGGTCCAGTCTTTATTTACAGTGCTTCATATCAACTGGTTGAACGTATCAGTCAGACTTCCCTCCATCGTTTTCCTTTTTCATAAATGTCAACATTTCCCCAATTCTAAAAGGCCATTCAAATTCATGAGGAATCCTTCTTCCACTGCTGTCACTCTCAAAGAACCAGAACAAGGGAAACCAAATTTTCGCTCTGTTTTCGTCGCTTTTTCTAAAGAACGGTGCACATGCCAGAGTATGGTAATACAGAAACAGTCTTGAAGAAATATAGAAAGCAATGACGACATCAATGGTATAGTGCTCGTGAGCTGCTAGGATGAAGAACACGGCAAATGCATTCAGGAGCCAACAGAAGGTATGCAAGAAATACCAGCGACGAGGTGTATCTAGAATGTAAAAGACCATGTGTGATGTTATCTACAGGCCTTTTCATGAAAAATATACCAGAACCACGGGACAGCAAATCGCCCTCAAACATGACCTTAGGAGAACAGTTACTCCTCAAAGATTTGTTGATAAATGGATTCCTACACGGTCTAGAGATATCAACCGAATGGGCAGGAATACGATTTCCTAATCTTAGATGAGTGGCCTATTTCGATCCACATCCGGGTATATAAATCAGTTAGGTTTCTGTTTCGTTCTCTTTCTGATGAATTACTCTGTTGAGTCTCTGTTGAGAGACGAAAAGCTTAAGTAATCTATGTGTTCGTTTCATTATGTTTCCGATATTTCTGGCTATTAGATGATTTCCTAAGTTTAGTCTTTGGTCTTAAGATGTTTGTGTATAACAAGTATTTGGACTTTTGGTCACGCCAGACTTAACCAAACACTCAATGCTTGTAACATTTGAAATCCTTAGTGGGAAGACCTTCGTTGACAGGCCTATTAATTATTTGGTTTCTGAATGTAAGTTATTTCAGGAACGAGGACAGCTAAATTGAGAACAGCGCTGGTTAAGATCTCATCACTAATATTTAGGAGAAGGAACATAATCTTGCGAGGGCAGTGAAAAGCCCTAGTAACTGATTTTGCAAAGGGCATTGGAGAGGGAGACTGCCCTTGTAAAACGAAAAGGCCTGTTAACAATGAAACAAAGCAAACACAAAAAGGGTGCAGCCTTTTTACTGTTTTACAGTGGAAAATGTTGTGTTACATCAGGTAAGGAGATGAGCCCCATCTTTGAAGAGCATCTACTTTTCCACTCCCGGACGTGTTTTATTCAAATACCTAAACAAATAGATAGTTTTGGTAAATTCACACAATTTGGGAAGAATCAGGCCTTATGAGTAAATGGCAAATTTGCACCAAAATTTCATAATGCAAAGACTTGACAACTCGTGAAATGCAGAGAGCAACTCACGGTCGTCTAAACAACTCTGGTGTAACCGGTCCGGTTCTGGCTGGACCAAATTTTAGGCAAAGTTACTCTTCTTTAAAGATAATATTGCTCCATAAAACATCAGATTCTCTGGGTAAATTTTGGTTCACTTTTATGTTAATTCTGTTCTGAAAATTCCCCAAATTTCATCTGAGGGAATCTAGATTTCAAAAGTTGTTTGAGTTTTGCCCTCGCCGAGCCTGGATATCATGACCTTAGCTGAACTGAACAGCTTCTATTTGTTAGAAAGTTTCATCAAAGTTTAGTGAAAATTGACAATTTTGTGCACTTACATTCTGTGATGAAGAAATTCAACATAGTCACAACAGTGGTATGCCCACTAAACATGTAGTCACCGCAAGAGCGAACCCCACTAAGTGACATGCCCATGCCAAAGAATATTTCCAGTGCCCTCTTCAGACGGCTGGAAAAGTTTCCATAAACCTAGAAAAAAGGGTTAACGGTTTAGTATCAAGTCATGCTAAAGATCTAAATGGAGTGGCATTTATAAACGTTTAGGGCTGAAAACCAAAATTTTGAAACTTTAAGCCAAAGTCTGGAGATAAGGTGCTGAACCAAAAAGAGCTTCCTCACACCATTTCATCTAAGGCAATTTAATACTCATGCACTTTCTGCACTTAGTACACAAACTTTCTAATTTGGTCAAAGGCCAGTTATTCAGTGAAAAATGAATTGGATAACAGGCTGGTGAGAAAATTGATAAGACTGAGGAAAGGCTGTGCCCATTAGCTACTACACGCATTTTTTAATTCATAAGTACTTCACACGCATTTTTTATAAGTAATACCTTTATAAGCAAGTCGGTACTTGACAAGACAAAAAATTAAGCAATTCCAGTACAGAATAGAGGAATGCTAAGCAATTTGAAAATTTTAGATCTGATCAAATTGCTAATGAAAATTGTGCGGCAGCTATAGAGAAGAAGGTTATAGCGGATATATGTAATCTGGCACACCTAAGTATGCAAGATACTATTGACATTTGTTGTATCAAAACTTGTGAGATGGTATTCTAAAAACAAATCTTCAAGTATGAAAAGCTAAGCAATTGCTAAGCAATTTTAGTACTCAAATTTGCCTTCTAGCTAAGCAATTTTTAGTACCGAGCTCAGGCTGAAATTGCTTATAAGGAAATGTGTGTATTCAATTCTTACAGCCATTGCTGTATGTCAAATCATTCATTTAATTACACTGGTGAGCAGTTACCTGTGAGCTGCATTCGAGATGAACTCCTGGGACACTCATTGAGGTGACATACATCGTAAATGCCCTGAGCAGAAAAACGGTACCCGAGAGAGCACACATCCGTCTTATAAGCACAAGGCGGTACTTGTGGAATATCAAAATTGTTATCCACATTGCAGCCAGCAAAACAGCACAATATTCACACATCTCAAAAGCCAAAGGAATAAAAGGGAGATTGTCTAAAATGACGTCCGGCAAGGGTGGGTACGTTTTCATGTCAGGCACTCTATCATGAGCAAGGGTCATCACAAAGGAAGTGAATAGCAGTGAGGACCACCAATAAACCACACTGATTGATGTTCTTGTGAGCTCTGACATTTTCTTGCTGGGGACTCTTTCTTCCTCGGTGAAACCATCTTCTTCATCAGGGGAAAACGAGTCTATTCTTTCATAGGCAGCCCTAGGCGACGGGCTTCCTCTACCGTTGTTTGTCTTATTGATGCTGCCATTGGGGTCTGAATAAGGCCGTGGTCTTGAACATTTTTTAATAGACCTAGTAGGCCGCACCTGAATTCGTTTGAAATCTTTTCCATTAGCTTGACACGAGCTAGAACTACTTGAGAAATCAGAGATAACGTTAGCTTGAAAGCGAAGTTCATCAACAAGTCGGATTATTTTCTTGATGTCTCCTAGAGCGCTGATCTGCACGGGAGGACTTTTGAGATCTTCTTCTGTTATCGAAAGTAAGGCCTTTCCGTCAATTCTGTGCTGCACGCAAAACAACTCGCGGTATTCTCCCAGGTTCTGCTTTCCCAACCAAAACCCAACATCTTCACAAGACCAATCTTCAACCAATCCATGGTCTGTCATTTTAATTATGATGATAAGAGATTAAAATTACCAAATTCACATTAGGAATATTGGAATAATAAGCACGCGACGCGATCGAACAAGTCAAAAGAAATAAGAAACTTCATAACAATCATCTCGTGACTTACGACACGTTACTGTTCACGTGATTGGTGAGAGCAAGTCATGGTTGTTGTTGTTGTTGTAATTAAAGCATCTAACAACATACCGAAAATCCTCGAATGTAAGCCCCCACCTCCGATAAGCCCCCCTCGGATAAGGAATCATGGGGCCTCAAATGAGAGAAGCATAGTCGCAGAATGGTTATTTCGAGAACTTACACTAGGCTGAATGATTCTATTGAGCTGCAAGAGACGTCGAAGACAGAACTGGACGAGGAATTTTTGATTCTCAAGCACATGAAATTAGAAACTGGCAATATTACGACCAAATTCATCATGAGCTATCAATAAATAGTTTCACTCAACTCTGAAATCTTTCCTGTATGAAAATCGGGAATTAAATTTTTGCTTCAAAGGGGGCTTACACTCTTTTTTTTATAAGAACCAGAAGAATTGATTTGAAGCTGGCTGTTCTTAAATATTCCTCTATTTTCAGCCTGAAATGTTCTTAAATTGTTCTTACTTTTACAATTGTTGGGAAGATTTTTTGCTATCAGTACTGTTAATTATTGCAAAGTTTGACTCTCTTGACTATCTGACATCATCTGTGTGCTGCCAATATGCTTGTTTTGTAATTATGTCTCAGTCTTATGTTTACTTCATAAATGTTTCATATTGAGCCAAAAAGGCCAGTTTCGGTATGTTCGTAGCTTGTTCTTAAGTTTGGGTCAAATTTGAGGCTGGTGTTCTTATAAAATTGTTCTTATAAAAAAGAGTGTATTACCACTTTTTGAGAAATGGATTTGATATGAAATTCAACGAAGAAGAAAGAAAAATTCCGCAAAATCATATTGGTAAAGCAAAAGAAAAAAAGATGAAAAAAAATGACGTTTTTGTTATTTTTCATGTATTCGTCATATTATTATTTATAAACATTGAACAAAACAAAGCTCTTGCTCTCGGATTACGTCATCTATAAACTCAGGCTCTGTCAATAACCTCATCTATAACTACAACAACAACAATAATACTGAAATATATGACTACGTCATTATATTGACCAAGACCAAAGCTTGCTTTTTAGACGTTGGGATAAAATCTTCATCAGTAAACTAATTTTGCTGATGAAAATTTTCTGGAAACGTTTTTAAACAACATGGTTTATATTTGAATTACTCTAAAAATTTCATAAACTTAGGACATTGGGTTTTCGTATCATCATCATTACCGTGACGTCATACATCAATTAAAGACTGGTTTCAAAACATTCTGCAAGTGCAAGCAAAATAGCACTGCCAAAGTGAAAGCCACTTCCGAAGATGAAGAAGTAGTGTTACTGGTAAAATAAAGTAATAACATATCTGGGAGTCGTTCAGAAGACATTGGAGTAAAATGCAGAGTATTAAAGGATTTCTATCGGGTGACAGGACATCAAGAAAAGAAATTAAATCAAAAGCCCAGCTGAAAGAAGCACTGCACAGTGTAAGTTAGGCCTATTTCCATAATATTTTTTAAGGCTAGTCCCTTCAGCTGCTACGTGCGGAGGGGTTGACAGCTCCAATCCAATAAAAAAATCTGATTTTGCATTCATTCAATTTTGCAAAGTAGGTCGGACATCTGGCTTATTTTTCACAGCCACATAACTTGGATAAAATGTTGGGGACATCAATTGCACTTGCAGCTGCTGCCGAATTGACTCGCGCGTGCAGTTGCCATACTCTGCAGACTGGGTGATAGAAATAAAGTACCTAAGTTGATAGTTGATAGAAATATAGAATTACTATCTTCGTAGTGTATTTGTTTATGCAATCAGGTCCACACGTATTATACTAGGGCAATGTTGGTGTATATTATGATCAGTGGCAGAAATAATGGGGGGTGGGGGCGGGCAACTGCCCCCAATTTCAAGATAAGTCCAAAATTTTTCTGAAAAGTCGGAAAGTTTGGTCCTGGATGTTGAATCAGGTATCCAACTTGAAAATTTCAATACCTGTGATTTAATAATTTATTTTGAAAGAGCCGAATAAGTTTCTTTAACTCTTGACTCGCTTGACTCTTTAAGTTTATTATTAGTCAATATCATATATAGTATTTTAATAAGGAAAATATATTGGTGCTTTCCTTTTTTATGCCCAATAAATTATGATGAATCGTCAGAAAAACTTCAATTTTGGGTCAAGAAAGAATTACGACAACAGAATCTTGAGATTTTAGGATCACCTTCAGAATAACATAACATGTAACTAAGAGTAATAAGAATATTTTCCATGCAAACAAAAGCTCCTCCATAATAATCAGACCATGAATCCTTTTAGCATATTGTAACTACATTGTTATGATTGTAGTATATTATTTTTGGACCTGGCTATATGTGCAAAGCACAAAGGGCCCACTGAATAGGTAATCCAGCAGTTCCACTTTGGTATTTACTTTCAATGAGACAATCGCCTCCTAATTTTTTCACATTTTGCTTGGAATAACAGAGAACTAGCAAATTCTCTGATCACATTTTATGTGACAGGTCTGAACTAGTTCTTTGGAACCCAGAACTCATTAAACAAGGGTAGAGGGATCTAACTGCTGGGCCATCCCCACCGCATTGATGTAATAATTTATGTCTTTGGATTTGCTGTGCTTCATTTCAGTGCAAATATTTGAACCCGTCAGAAACAGAAAGAGAAATAATTGAAGCAACAACAACATTTGTGCATCTCCTGTCACTCACAGATGTTTATTGTAAGTCAGTCTCAAATTCAACTTCTCCACTTCATCTATATACTTTTAATTTTTCACTTTATTTTTAATATGTTAACTATGCTACTTATTATTTTGATTTTTGCTCATTTTTTCAGTCTCGAACGACGGTGAAGAACATAGACTAGTTTGCCTGGATGGCACTATTCCTGTTCATTACAAAGGTAACCATATTGACCTTTACTGTTCACTCAATAAAGCTTATCTCAAATCTTTGAGATTAGTTAATACCGTATTATTCTGTATTATTCTCTATTACACGGTTCATTTTATATTATGCATAACATCCTCTGTTGGTTGACTGTATTTGACGCGATATACAACAATGGGTACGGGATACGCAATATCAGCAATTGATGCAATTGATTGGTAATCAATGCGATGTGTTTTGTCCAATGCAATTTATTGGTAATGGACGCAATTTATTGGTATTTAACGTGATTTATACACATTTGTTATAATTGTACTTTTCTTTAATAGGCAACTGAACTTTGGTCCCAGCCATCTAAATTGCTTAGAAATTTGGATCTTTTGGAGTCAAACTTGCTTTATAGTTGCAATTTATGAAATTTATTTGTATCATACCGTTCAAGACAAATGGGTTTTTTGGCTCAGGGAAAGAAGTTTTGTTCGAGATAGCGAAAAGTTTGAGATATGGTTTCCAAGATAACGGGTCTTATTTGCATACATAACTAAGGTTTTGTGCGATATAGATGAAAGTTTGAGATAACTTGTGATTGAGATAGCGGGAGCTGACTGTATATGTGTATCCCATATTGGGGTAAATACAGTCAGTTTCTATAACACTGCGTTTGTTCTGTTATAACCAACATTTTATATTTTAGGTGTGAAGTACCACATTCCGATTTGTATTTGGTTGTCACAGAAGCACCCTAGCCTCCCACCTTTGGTGCAAGTGAAGCCGACAAGTACCATGACAATCAAAGTTGGTGACCAGGTGGATGACGCCGGCATGGTCTCCATTCCATATTTAGACGAGTGGGAGAAGGTAGGCTGAAATCCATCATCCTCTCAATCACCGAATGTTTGAAAGTCATATATATATGCAAGAAATATTATTATGAGTAATAGTTTGTTTTACTTTTTAACAAAAACAGGGTTGGATCCAACACCCATAAAAAGGGGGGATGTAACACACATATCAAAGGATAATGTAAGGGAAACAGGGTATTATCAAGCTAATTGTATTGCTTTTCTTCCAAAATAGGGTGGGCGTACACCCCTTAAACCCCCTTTGATCCAGCCCTGAGAAATACGCATACCTTAAAGGCGAATAATGTAATTATCAGAGCACCTAGGTTGGCCTTGATTCTATACCTCAACTAGTCTCTTTTCTTGTTTTTAAACTTTTTTCATTAAGTCCTATGTCAAATGCAAGTTCATACAGCTCAAAATATCTATGCTACACTTTTGCATGTGAGTAAAATATGCATGGAAAAATAATACAAATTCCATATTGGTTCCTCAATAGGATTCTCAGTTACTCTATTTATTGAAAAAACAAAACTCCCCATCTCGGTGGTGAGGCTCCATTGTAAGGTCTCAAACTGCTTATGATTTCCCTCAGCAGCACCGAAAACCCTCATTGTTAACATCCACAGTAATGATGGCATCCCCCACATTACTGCATGGTATCCCACCGCAGTACTGGTGATTTCCCGCGACATTAGCGACTGAAAATCCTACACAGTACTGCCAGGTTTATCCTGCCATTCTAGCTGTAACTGTTCGAAATTGTTTATCCAGTTCCCATTCACAGATAATCGGATTAAAACATGTCAGTATCTTTTTGAAATGTCGTGGTCTGCCTGTATATTTTCCTTTTAATTCGAATAATCAGATACTTTGAATTATCCTTGTTTTCAGCAAGGAAATTGTGATTTGGTCAGTCTACTTCAAGTGCTATGCGCAGTGTTTGGTGAAAATACGCCGGTCTATAGCCTCCCGAGAAAAGATTTTCCTACGAAAGATGATATACCTCCAAAATCAAGCTCACCTACGCCAAGACGAGTGGAGATACGCGCAAAAGAAAATGAGCTGGGACATGCCGTGGCTGACAAATCGGCGAGTTCGCCGGAAGAAGTATGCTTTACTTTTAATAATGTCAGTCTCTCGACATCATAATATGATCATTGTCAGTTTTAGTGGGCTGTGCCCTGTCCAATACACTCTGCTTTCTACAACAGGCGTTAACTGCTTTACTAGGGCTGCTATTGATTTTTTGGCTCGCTAATCTTTGAGGGTTGAGACCATGAAGCTGTGAATTGAAAAAGGTCTCCCTTTCTATAGAAATATAGTTCTAAATACTTGTCTATTCCATTTGTTTTTGTTATATTCCAATATCAATAGCTTAACGAATATAATATTTTTGAGGATTTATGTGTGATTAGGTTCCCAAGATTCATCGGAGCTAGGGGTAACTTTCTGGAATTGTTTTAATGCCATCTTCATAATCGTCCCCGTAGCTAGTTCAACCGTTGCATATGCCGCCGTTGCAGCATGAAATACTCGCGCCAATCCTCGCCAACCAGTGATGATGATGATGATAGTGATTCATGAAAACATATTTCGTTAAAGCTAACTACATACGTTTCATACGCCCCAGGAGAAGCAAAGCTTATCGAGCCTGGGGCGTTTACAACAAAACAAAAAACATTATAAAATTTAACAACTACTCTACAAGGTTAAATACAATGAAGATACATTAGTGGTTAGAAAAAAGCTATGAAATGCCAAGACAAGAAAACTGAATTGCTAGAGCAAATTAAAGTATTTTTATTTATTTTTTTACACGTATGATTCTAGTTTGTATTCTTTCAGAGCTTGTAAGTATCCTATTTGGGGGGTTATCTTTTTCAATTCACGAGGTTGAGAGTTCCAGAACCTTGGACCTTTGACTGTTATCGCTCGGTTGCCAAAACGATTTACAGTTTTTGGTAAAATAAAATCACCAGTGTAGTCTCCTGAAAATATTCTCATGTTACTTTTGCTCATCCGATCTTTAATGTTGTTTCGTGCTTTGTCTTTCTCTTAATCTCATCCCTTCTACTTCATTAATCATGCCTCTTCCTCTTAACCTCATTCCTTCTACTTGATTTATCATGCTTCTTCGTCTTAACCTCATTTATTCTACTTCATTGATTATGCCTCTTTGTCTTAACCTCATTCCTTCTACTTCATTAATCATGCCTCTTCCTCTTAACCTCATCCCTTCTATTTCATTAATCATGCCTCTTCCTCTTAACCTCATTCATTCTATTTCATGAATCATGCCTCTTCCTCTTAACCTCATCCCTTCTACTTTGGTAGCCATGCTATCCCGTGCTAGTTTTCTGTGTTGTATCCCATTTCCTTACCAGCCCGTTTGTTATTTTTCTTCAGCAATGGCTTTATTTTGAAAAATGAGTTCTTCTCTACCCTAAACAATTGGCATAGTGTCCGCCTTTAAGTAAACAAACATTCCCTGAGCTATTTGAATATTTCTACCATGTGTATAAAAACCTCTGACACCTTTTTGTAGTATGCTACTTTGGTTATTGTGAAATGGATTGATAACTATTTATTTCATAGGCGAAGCTTAAACGTGCAAAATTGTTATTGGAGGTTGATGATATGCTAAGATCAGCAGAAATCATACATGGGCAAGCCAAGGTTGGTAATTTTTCTAACCACTCTAGTTGCACATCAGATATACGAAATATAATTCTGTTGTTTTTCTTGTAAATACTCTAGCCTATCTTGAAGATAAACACTTTTTTGCCTGCTTATAGACAAGACTTATGATTTTAACTTTATGATGCTAGCCAGCCTTAGTCAATAAGTACGCCTGGTTTTGGTACTTTACCCTAGTATTATTTACAACGATGGGGCCTTAGATCATACAAGGTTCATCATTGTAGCCTGTATATTCTACCCTGGATAGCAATGAGTTTAAATCAATTTCTGACGACCATTCTCTCAGAAAAACAAATACACCCTAGTTCAGAGAACTTACAAGAAGCCAATAAAAGATACAAATTACCGAAGTCTTTTTTTCAACGTTTTTCTCTACATAAGGGATGTGATCGTCACACAAGAAGAGATATTGTATAAAATCTAGTTCAAAGAAATGGCTTTATTCTGGTAGGAAGATGTTACGAGGAAAGTTGTTGATAGTTGTTGATAGGCACATACGCTTACTATCTCGCAAGGTATGGGGTTATGTGCTAAGCACAAAGGGCCCAATGAGTAGGTAAACTAATCGAGCAGCGCGACCCTGGTCCTTCCTCTCGATGTGACCACAACTCGGGATTCCTTTTGCCTTTTTGCCTGGAATTACAGAGAGCTGGCTAATTCTTTCCTCACACTTTATAACAGGTCTGAAGGTGGTTTCGAACCCGGAACCCTTCGAACAAGGGTCAAGGGATCTAACCACTCGGCAATCCCTGCCGAAAGAGTAGTAAGCTTGTCTTATTCAGGAAATTAGCTTTTTTTCCAGCTGCTAAAGTGAGCAAAATGATGATAATGTTATTGATGTATGAAATACTTTTCAGGAAATGATCAGAGTTCTGAAGAGCTCCAAGGAAGAATTAATCAAAGGATCACTCACCGATGCTCAGCTTAAGAAAATACAGATGACCAAGGTATCAAGAACTTTTGCTTGCAATATATTCTATCTTCTAAATTTGGCTGCTATTTCTTTTGTCAAATCGTCTACAGTGACAAGAGAGATTTTGCAATCCCGCTTTTCTTACTAAAACCTGCCAATATGGAAATGGAATTTTAGAGATATACAATTTGACTGCTTTATTTAATTCCTCAACTGAAATTCACTCTAGATACAAATTTTCAAATCCTTATGTCTGATATTACTGAAATATCTTGACTTAAAAATGTTGGGTTTAACATCGCTTTTACCGTTGTAAGTTAGAATTTAGATTGTTTCTTAGCTAATGTTTCGTGGTCAAGTCTTACGATATGACGTCACAAATAGATAATACGTTAAAACCATGTTCTTACATCAAATTCTTTTGATACCTGTTTTGAAATATATCAACGTTCAAAATCATAATTGAAAATTCATAAAGATACGCGAAATCATAATTTGAGGAGAAGCAGGATTTGGAAAATCAATCGAGATAATTTGTGAGAATGAAAATGACCCGAGTAGGACTCGAACCCACGACCTCTAGATTCGTACTCTAGCGCGCTACCACTGTGCAACCGGGGGTACGAGAAAACCAGGCCATTTCATTCACACTGCACCACCACTCACCGAATGCAGAGACGAACCTATCCGGGTCCTACTCGGGTCATTTTCATTCTCACAAATTATCTCGATTGAAATCATAATTCTCAAAGAACCAAACTGAAGCGTTCATTGGTTTTTTGAGCAAGCAAGTTGCACCGTTTTTATATACAATAAAAATTCATTTTAATGTGAAAAAGCGCTAAAAATATCCTGCATTTTAAATTTAGGGAGATCAGTGAAGTTGTTACCTGTGTCGTTGGCACACTTTCAGTACCTAGAGAATGATCAGTGCCGATGCAGTAGGATAGAAAGTCTTGTTTTTGCTGTTGATTTGAAGTTTTCAGAATAGGTCAGGATGTTTTTCTCCCATGACCACACGACTATTGGTCACAAGAAGTAACAAGAAAACATTTTTTCTCACGAGAAAGTTTAGGTTTTCAGTCCAGCAATCCAGTTCCAATTTCAGTTTTCATACATCTATCGATTTATCTTAAATACAATCTACCATTACACTAAACTATAGTAAACTATATGAAGAATATTATTGAATTTAAACTGCGATCAACATTAATTACAGGGTACACAATGAAAATAATATATTGCGAGATTGTGATTAAGACTAATTGACTAAGGAGCAACTCTCTAAATAGATAAATTAGTCGAGAAAGGGTCTCCTCATTAAAAGCAAGGAAACTAAAACGATTTTATTGAAAGCATCAACCAACCAGATGTTTGCTTATCGAGTAGCAAAGGGGGTTTTTTCATCAACCTTTGAAGTGGTTTTTCATGGGTAAATCTAAGTGTAGTCAAGAGTCTATAAACAAGGCTTTCAAACCTGATCGAAATACTGAAGTGGACCTAGAAACACGAATGAAAAGTGGAAGTGTGGTCCAAAGTTTGGAGTCGGAATAATTAATTTTTTCAAACGATATAGAGTAGTATTTTGAAGGATTCAAAGAGGCCACCCCTGGTTCCATTTTATTTCATTAACATATCAATTTCATCGGAAGAAACTGAATCTTGCCTTCACATAGATAACAAATCTATGATCAAATCAACCAATATATTTACACTCTCTGCAGTAAATCTTGGCTTCCATTTGGCTGACATTTTGATAATAGATTGGAACCTTCAGCGTATTATGTTACTCTGGTCTTAAGCATGTTGTTTGACTCATATATTGATTAAATCTCCTGTCTTCCCAAACAGGAAGATAGGAATGTCTGTTGGCTCTTAGTCTATTCAGCCCTATTCAGAAGCATTCATTTTCCTTCCTCTTCTACACTTCATTTGACAGGAAATTTCTTTCAGAAAATTTCGGTCACAGGAAAGATACGATAAAACAACACACCGTAACAAGTCAATTATTGATGTAAGTTTCAATTTCAAAATCAGGATTTGGAGAATTGATTCGTTTGATTGAAAAGTTAACCGAGCAGGTTTCGAGCCTGCAACTATTGATTTAGCGCATCATTGGTGCTGGGTTCGAACCCTGCTAAGGTTAATTTTACATCTCAAAAATCAAATTCAACTACATAACTGGATTCCGAAATTCTCTCTATGAGCTACTTTCAATTTCACATGAAACAAAATGAGCTATCCTTGTTGCATAGTAGAAAATTATCATTCCAGTGCCGTACCAAAAGTGATCTGCTGCAATCTTCTAATCTCGATTCTGCTTATCTTTGATTTTGTCAATGTCCACTGAGAAGTTACAGAGCAAGGGTGAAAAATTGTAGTTTTTGTTAACTTTCATGTTCTGTATTAATCGATGCAAATATTGTTTGTATCTTTTTGCAGGAGACTACCGAAGAATGGCTGGCAAAAATTAAAAAGGAGATCAAATATACAGTAGAGAATTCGAACACTGTAGAGAATGATGTAAAAGCAAACAATCAAAGTCAAATCAAAAGGTAAAAGTTTTTGAAAAAATATTTGTTAATTTACTGCATGCTTGATGATTTATCACATTTTACATTGGCATATGATGTATTTATTGAATGGATCAAAGGCCATTATCTTGTGACAAAAAGGCCTTACTTTTAGGTAATTCTAAAGGAGAGACGAAGTGACGAAGTGAAACATAATAACTACTGAAGCTTTGCGTCTGACATTTTTATTTCTCACGTACTGCTCTGATAAGGGTCACCCGCAATGCATTATGAGTTATTATGTTTTGCTTTATATTCAATTTCCCTCGCCATCCTCAAGCTCTGTATCGATCAAAGACTGTTAAAATTCATTAATTTTAAACGTTTCCCAAACAAAAGGAGTCATCTGGTTTACGGTTAAAACTTGCCCTCTCTTATCCGAAAGGCATCATATATTGTATTTCATTATTTTGTTATCTTGTACCCAAAATGGCCGACAACATTCTGTGAAGTGGACACTCTTTATGTAACAATCTTCGACTGAGCTATCAGTTTGATAATAAAAAATGAAAGACCGAGCTTCATATTTACAACTCATTAAAAAAATCACTAAAAAGACGTTTCAGCTAGTGTCCACCAGCTATCCTCGGTTTTACTATTTTAAAATTAGATGATATAACGTATATAATTAAGTAATATAATATATATTATATATTAAGTAATATAATTTAATTTTCAAATTTTAGAACTAAGGATAGCTGGTTATATTATATTATAAATCAAGTAATATACCTAATTTAATTTTTAGATTGTAAAACTGAGGATAGCTGGTGGACACTAGCTGTTAAGTCTTTTTAGTGATTTTTAATTAGTTGTTAATATGATGCATGTCTCTTTCTTCTTTATTGGACACTATTTGTTTTACAAGAGCAATTTTATAAGAACACGAGCCTCGAATTTCGCTGAAATGCAAGAACAAGCTAAGAACATTATCTATTCCATAAGACTAAGAAATGAATAAAATCAAAGGAATTTGCTGCACTCTGGAATGCCAGACTGATCAAAAGTACTAGAATTTACCCAAATTAACGAAGTTAACTGCAAAAACAGGCTTCTAAAGCATCACATAAATACGTACAATTAAAGAACATTTCAGATTGAAGATAGAGGAATATTTAAGAACAGCCCATTGAAAATGAATTTAACTTGTTTTTGTAAAAAGAGTATTTGAAGCAATATCTTGCGTTGAATCGGTTATTTCATATCTTTCAATACTTCTTTTGTAGGGACTCCTCCAACTCTTATCGTGATTGGTCTAATTCTGAAGTATGTCGATGGTTTAGGAACATTGGTATGGAAGAGCTTGTTGATTCTGTTAAGGACCATAACATCCGTGGCGTTCACCTGCCCAACCTTGCGAAAGAGGACCTCATTGAGCTGGGCGCGGTAAAATTGGGACAAAGAATGACAATAGACGATGAAATCAATAAACTTGTAAATCCTGTTATTGATGACATCTGAATTGTAATTTCTATACCCAGAAAAATGGGAAACATTTCAAACATATAGTAATTTTACCCTTTCACACCCAAAGACCCGCATATAAGAACTACTTTAAGAATATCTACCGTAAAATCTTGGTATTACAGGGTAGTTTTTCATGAAAATCTATTTGTAATTTCTCTGATTTGATACAAATTTGTATTCTGGAAACAGACAAAATTGTTACAGCGAATAACCATATAATTCTAGGTCACCTTACCTAAGATAAATTTGCAACATTCATCTCATCCCTAAAACCTTTTAGGCTAAAACCGAATAATATAGGTTGTTATATGCGGATTTTTACTGCACTTCTTTGACTTAAAACGGGGAAAACACTTAGATCAATTCCTACCTATGAAAATTGATGTAGAAAGTCGCTAATGGGGGGATGGGGAACTTACTACGAAACTTTTTGTTTTCTCGTATTGACCGACTTAAAAAGAAAAAATTGAAAATATTTGAATTTTCCCAAATTTTTCAATGCTGCAATTTTTAGTTTGCTTTAGATCATCCATTTAGAAATTAACGACATTGAGTAAATGACCGAAAAATGAGAAAATAATTACTTTCGTAAAGTCAGTTTATCATACATCATTTAAAAGTGCCACAAACACTGTATTACACATCTCAATCAAAGCAATAGAACGCATTAAATTTAACTTGATAGCAAATTTGAATCGATGTTTTTGAGAAAATGCCTTTCGGTATTTTTGTTTCTAAGACATCATTGACCGGTTGTTATTTTTATTGCATTCAAATGAGAACCAAGGCAAAATACGCATGCAATGTTTTAGCCCTGAATTTCAATTTTTTTCTGTTCTATTCAATATTTTATTGAACATTGTTGATCTACTATACCCCCAAGCCTAGCCAACTCAAAAAGCCCATTTCTCAATGAATGCTTTTTTGTTGAGACAAATTTTTTTTGTAGAAATGAGTTAGTATTTCCTTTTTATGTGGTCTATGCAAAAAGACCTTTAAATTCACTATTGATTTTGTAAATTTTCTCATCTTTTTTAATTGTAATTAGACATGTTAGTTTTAAATTACTTCAAATTGTAATTGTTTTCACGATCCTTTGATAAACATACGTAGCTGATGATACTGTGTGTGATGAATATGAAATGAAAACAGAATGAAACATTACCATGGAACTTTTGAATTGTTGACCTCAAATAACGGGTAACTCGTAAGTGGAAACCCAACCCGAGCCGGTTACCCCGGCCATCCGAAATACTGAACGAATTCTTGCTAGGGGCGTACCCAGGATTTTCGGTTTAGGGGCATGGCTTTGCCTTCTTTATTATTCAGCTTTTTTACGCCCTTGACCTTACCCCGACCCTGAGAAATAAATGTACCCTGAATCTAGCCCCAACCCTACTGAATTGATCCTAATCGTTAGTAATCAAGGCCTTACCCTTAACAGGCTTTTTACTCCATAAGCAACAATTACAAGATTTGGCGATTATGGAAAGAGAACTACCATCATTAGAACATTATAGCACTCAAATCTTGATTGGCTAAGACGTCTTAGCTATGCTTTTGAGCTATTTGAGATTTGAGCTATGCTCATACAAGATTTGAGGCATGGTCATTAGAACAGCATAGATGTTTTAATGCTCTAATTTGTAATCTAACTCTATTGAGGGTCATATATGTAAGGGTTCCAGGGAACAGGGGAACATACCCAAAATGTAAAAAGGGAACAATGGAACGAAGACAGATCAAACAGGGAAAAAGGGAACATTGACTGCAAGCAGAGATCAGGGAACTTAAAAGATCAACATTTTTTCTTAGAACAATGAGAAAACATTTACAATTTCTAAAAGGGACAGGGGAACATGTCCCCTCCGTTACGACCCTCTCTATTGTTTTATGAAAATTTTTCAAGCCTGGTTTATCTGCAAAGAAACCTAGTTTTTCTAAACAATTAGAAAGACCTGGCTTATTTTATTTTAAAATAAATGACAGTTCAAAGATTTTCGGATATTTGAATATTTTCGGACTTTTATTTGTGAAATTGTCATGTTTAGTTCATGAAATTGTCAACTGGTTATGGTTTTTATCCTATTATATGCAGAAAAGCAGAATCATACTGGAAATAGTATACCGAGAAATAAGTTTTCTTACAGATAAACCAGGCCTTTTATTAGAAAAGCTAGATTTTCTAATCGTTGCCCTTTTGTTTACCATTGCACAAAATTCACCGCCCACCTTCATGGCATTTATGACATCATCGTCACTTTTGTCTTTGAACGAATTGGGCTGCAGAGTGACTCCTCGCCAAGTGCGCATGCGCAGATATATTTCCAAAACCAAACCTGAGAAAAAATAGAATTGGGAAGGATCTTGCAACGATAACGCCGCCCTTGAAAACTACTAGAAATAATAATATCAAAGGTGTATAATGAAATTTAGGGAACCACTTGCTTCAATGGCTTCCAATCTATGAAATTGATCCGACTATCAAGCTTTTTTAACGGTGAAGGACCCAAACTTTGCTGGCCTAAATTTTTGTTTTTGACCTGACTCGGAGGCCGGACAAGATAAGACCCCTTCAAGATGAGCTGGGAAAGTTGGTTGAAAGATAAAATGAAGAAACGGAAGGTAAACACCATATTTATTCGAAGATTATTTTTATTTTCAATTGATCCATGGCCTTAAAGCAGAAAACTTTTTTAGGATAGGCCAACTACTTGGACAAACCTGCAAATAAACACTTATTGACTGTTGACTTCATTTTAGTTGGGAGTTAATGATTGCAGAATAATTTATTATTTTGAAAGTTATGTATATTGTTTATGTAGTAGGGTTTACTTAACCCATATAATCTATCCACTCTATTCGTTTACAGACAACCTGCAATGAGATCTTCTCACTCCTCATGCATACCCATCCCTGGTCAACTTCCCATAGTGTTCCAATCTTCTCACTGGCTTTATGACGATGGGAGTGCATGGGAAGTGCGATGATCTCCATCAGTGTGATACCTTATTGGTTTTACTGATTAATATGTAGATGTAGATGAATGGTTATTACATACCTACTCTAGAAGGCTGCAAGGGTCAACAATCTATTCTTAACACCTGATATACAGGGGTATCACAATGAGTGGGGCTAACGTTCATTATAGCTAAATTGTTTAACGATAAGTCATTCAGTAAAAACTCAGTGTTGCCATCATGATGGTGTGTTAATGGTGAGTTTTTTACTCGGGCATCATTGGTCAGCTATTACACTCTTTTTTTCTATAAGAACAATTTTGTGAGGGCACGAGCTTCAAATTTGGCCAAAATTTAAGAACATGCTAAGAACAAACCGAGGCTGACCATTTTTGGCTCAATATGAAAATTTTACGAGATAACCATAAGACCGAGAAATAATTAAAAAACATGCAGATGTACAGCACACAGATAATGTTAGATGGTTAAGAGAGACAAAATTTGAAACAATTAACACTACTGATAGCAAGAAAGGCTTCATAATCATTGTAAAAGTAAGAACAATTTAAGTACATTTCAGGCTGAAAATAGAGGAATTGTTGATAGTTGATAGTTGATAGGCACATACGCTTACTATCTTCGCAAGGTATGGGTTTATGTGCTAAGCACAAAGGGCCCACTGAATAGGTAAAAAAATCGAGCAGTGCGACCCTGGTCCTTCCTCTTGATGTGACCACACCTCGTGATTCCTTTTGCCTTTTTGCCTGGAATTACAGAGAGCTGGCTAATTCTCTCCTCACACTTTGAGACAGGTCTGAAGGTAGTTTTGAACCCGAGACCCTTCGAACATGGGTCAAGGGATCTAACCACTCGGCCATCCCCGCCCCTTAAGGAATATTTAAGAACAGCCAGCTTCAAATCAATTTTACTAGTTCTTATAAAAAAAGAGTGTAGTGCACCTAAAATCACTTAAATCACTTATGTTTGCCCGCCCTAGATCTCGTTAAAATGGAGCATGTTCTTGAAACTAGCCTCAAAGCCAGGGTAACGAAAAAACATTATGTGACCATGGAAGCAAAAAGCGACTACGGAAACTCTAAAAAGTATTTGATTTGTTTTTATAACAATTTCAAGTTCTCAAAGTATCTGAATGGCCAATTCGCAAACTCTTTCAGGAAATTCAGAGGCCTTGAAAATATCTAAAAATTCCTAGCTGAATGCTTTAGAAATTTTTCAAACCAGGTGGCTCAAAGAAGACTTAGTGATTTGAAAAAGTTTGAGTACTCATGAAAAATACTTAAATCAGTAACTACAATACGCCATAAAATCATTACATTATTTGTAAATTAGAAATGACCCCCTTGTATAGCAAGAAAGAAGTTAGAAGGTGGGTACAAAAATTTTAGAAACTGCTAATTACAATAAATAAAGATAGATAAGGATAATTTTTGAAAGGAAATCACATACTCAGAACTTTGACCTGTCATTTAAATATGACGTGGGGTAAGGCCCAGAAGCATATAATTTGTTGGTAGAAAGTATCCAGCTGAGAAACTGAAGTATGCCAGCCGGTGCAATTTTCCCTTGGCAATGCTACAAACCATGTTCCAGATAGGCCATTCCTCCAGTTATTACCGTTCTCAATCCACCCCGATACATTATCGCTAAGATAGTTACAACTAAAAAGGCGAGTTTAGAAAAAGACATGTCATTTGGAACAGCTTAAGACTAAACTAGAATAAGCAAGAAATTGAGTGTAGGTCACTCTGCATCTAGAATTCCAGATTTTAAAAATGGTGTTGATCATTCTGGTTCTTAAAGTCAAGATTTTAGATAAGGTTGTTTCATTATTGATCTTGAATTACAGATCTCGAAGGGTGTCTCATTGTGGATCTTGTATTCCAAATTTTGAATCTTGAATCTTGAACCTGGAATCTTCAAGAAAGGGGTTTATCAATATGAAGTCTACTGTCTTGCTAAATGAACTAGAATCTGAATTTATGAGTGGGAAAGAAAAAGTGAGGAAAGTGAATTTTAGGGAGCTTCTCTCAACAAAAATGAATGAATGCCTTGACTAGAAAAAAATGAGAACCCTGAATATGAGAAATATTGGCAACTTAAGGTCAATGACAAGGTGCTTGGATGCAGCCACATGCCCCAAGAAACAAGGCTTTGTATGTAGCTTAGTATCTAAATCAGTATTGCAGAAAGAAATGGAGGAGGAACTGCAGAACTACGGTCAAGGTTACCTTCCGCCTAATGAATTTACCCAGCTAGTATTAATAGTTTACATCTTTTAACACTTCACATTTTCCTTGAACTTTTTTTTGTGTTTTTTCAGTACAGACACAAGGAGGCAGCAATACCAGATGCTCTCAACGCCCTCAGGCAGTTCCCAGAACTTAAACCTGAAGTAGACACATTTGGTAAGTGTTTCCCTGTTTTGATTGTCAATTTCTCAAACTCAATTTCATTATGCAAAATTCATTATAGTTGTGCACAATCTGCTGTGTAGTCAACAAAAGATATCAAAACTTATGTTCATATGACAATGGAATAATTGGGAAGTGTCTTTTTTGAAAGTTTTTTTGGTCCTATATCTCTCCAGAAGACAAAATTATAATGGAGAATGACATCACAATTGCAAGTAGAGATTCCCCGGGTCTGGCCAAGAAGCTGAGAACTTGAAAACATATTTTATTCATGATGCTTTTTGATCATGAGGCAACTCAATTTTAGTAGCATGACAAGAAATATGCATTCTGAATTTATTATTTTATTACCATCTCGATCACGGTGACTGCAAAAGGATTTGCGAAGGAAATGAGCCAGCTTTTGTGGTGGACTTAGCCCCCTTCCAGAATGAGAGTAATTACATCGATATTTGATGATACAGTAGGTTCGCAAAAATAAGAAACCCTAAAAGAGAGTCTTTTATCTTAAGTTTTCTATGCATGGAATGGATATTGTATGGTGGCCCACAAGTGCACATCAAATTCACCACTCCAAATTCAACTTATGCAATGTGCACCATTATTATTTCTGCTGCAGGCTGCAGCTAGCTGCAAGTGTCAAGCAATACTGCTCCCTCAAGTCACTGAAAATATGCTCTAGACATATACAAGACGTTTATTTTGAGGCTCATAAAAAGCGGGATCCCAAACATCAAATGCCCCTATTGGATAACTGACGGTGGCATTCAAGTGCTAGGATTGGGTCAGTAACTTTTTAGACTCATAAGCAACAGGGTTGATGTAATTTGATAGGCCACCTTTCTTCATCTAGGACTTCGTCAGCCATCTTTCTATCTCAACAACTAGGTATTATTTGCTAGATCTTGTAGGTTTAATTTTGTTTCCCTGGACGCTGAAGCTTGATTTCTGTGGTGAATTTGAATTTGGTGTGGTGAATTGGAAATCAGTGTGGTGAACTTTAATTTGGTGTGGTGAATTTCACTTTGGTGTGGTGAATTTAAATTTTGTGTGGTGAAATTAAACTTGTGTGCACTTGTGGGCCACAATAATTTTGTCTCATGAAGCAACTAGTTTAAAAAGCCTTTTATTCCAAATTGTATTATGAAGAAAAAGAGAATCTTTAATCCTGTCTACAAAAGGAGTTAGGGATTCTTCATAAATGAAAAACTTTTTTAACATACAGGAATGACATATCTTGAAGTACTGGAAACATTTCGATTTCAGACCTTAAAATTTTTCTTATAAAAAGAAACTTTTAAGAAATATTTCCAGGCTAGTTTCTTATACAAGGATGTTTCTTATACGTGGGAATCTATATTGAATACTTTTAATTGTTATGATTCTAGTGTTCCAAGATGGAAGTCAGAATGAACTAGTGTGTTTTAAAGGGACAATTCCTGTTCGATACAAAGGTAACCTTGAATGTTGATATCATCAATGCAAACTCAAAGCTGTGTCTCTTACGACAGACACTGTTTGAGGAAGTTTATTGGTAGAAAAAGCATTTACTTTATTCATGATGATTATGATAGTTGCAGGAATTATTTCAGAGATATATATGTTCCTATATGAACCAATTGAAACATTGTGAATTAAAGAGACCTTCAGGTGACTTACTGAAGTGTATTAGATCCTGTATTCAGCTTTTGAAAAGAGATGATAAGATTTTGATGACGTTGTAGGATATTGCATCTTGAGAATGAGTAGTAATCTTTTCCACTTCAGTAGCATAACTTTCCTAGAAGTGGCAGCCATCAACGCACTTACTTGCTAGAGCTTTCAGATTGTGCTGTAACCAGATTCACAGCAAAGAATTAAACCATGTAATTTGATTTTGGTGGGATAGTGATCACAAATATGGACGCATTTTCCCAAACTACATCATAGACTTGCGTGCTGGGGGTCACAAGTCAAAATTATATGCAGGAAAGCAGGAGCAAAATCATTTTGCCAAGCAAAGTTTTTCTGAAATGACAAATGTTGTTGCGAGTAGTTGACAATTAGTAAAACTTACTTTGTTTCTTGGTGCTTTTATGATCAATTTTTCCAGCACAACATATATGCAGATGGCCATTTCTTCTCCATAACATTTCATCGCCAGGAAAAGAAAGAAAACTGACAAACCTTGTTAATCCTCTCTTTTTTTCTTCTTTCAGGATCTGTGTACAATATTCCAATAAAACTGTGGCTACTTGAGACCCACCCGTTTATGCCTCCTCTTGTGTATGTCACTCCTACAAGCTCCATGGTGATTAAACCAGGAAAGCATGTTGATAACTCTGGAAGAGTTTACCTTCCATACCTCACAGACTGGAGGAGTGTGAGTTAGCCTTTCTTCATCTAGATATTCTTATGATTTAACTAAGAAGACAGGACTCGGAGGACCAGATCCTTCATCTAGAAAACTCTTTTTGTGGTTCCCCACCTATCCGGATTTATCACTGATCTCAAAATAAAGACTGGATCGAGCATGCTGTTCTTCTGGAGCCAAATATTTGAAGCCCATTGCTTTGGCTTATGTTTGGCTTCCCAATATGGCTGCCAAAGAAATTGTATTGACTTTATTCTTTGCTAACAATAGCTGCACGATTACCCTCTTTTGTGCTTAGCATTCATAACATTCCAACAATCATTAAAGAAAAACCAACCCCTAGTGGAATCTCAATGTTTTCAACTGGACCTACCAAAATGGCCGCCAATGACTTCATTCCAGAACAACAGATGATCGATCCAGTCTTTTTTTGAGATCAGTGGGATTTGTACATCCTGATTGATGGGAAACCACAAAGCAGGCTTCTGGAGATGAAGAACGTAGTCTCTTGAGTCTTGTCTTCTTAGTGTATTATACTGCTCTACTTAATTGTATCAAGCACTGTTTTGGTAAACCGATATACAGACTAAGTTTATACATATTCTTAATAGTCTGTCTGATGATAATAGTCTGTCTGATGATTGCGTGAGCCTGAAACTTTAAGTAATAGAGAGCCTGCCTCCTTTCTTGTTTCTCTTCTATATCACTCTGTACGTTCGTACATCGAGCAGTGTGATGCGGCGTTGACAACGCAATTGCTATAGAGATATACATATTCTTATGTATCTACAAGGATTGCGTTGTCTAACGCCGCATCATAGTGCTCGATGTACAAAAGTACAGAGCGGTATAGAAGATAAACAAAGAAAAGAGACTGGTTCTCTTAAACATATTCTTATATAAACATTTATCTAAAAGTGAAGAGTGGCCGTGGAAGCCCCCTAGCTATGGTACCCGATCTAAAGCTAATAACAGTCAAATTGGCTGCCAGCCACCACTGCAAGAAATTATACAGTAACTACAACAATCAATAGACCACTTTGGTGATAGCCCACTATATCTTATTTGGTTTTATGTTAGCACAGTAACCTTGATGAGTTCCCAACTCCAGGCTTATCCACGGATTAATGGCTCTGAAGAAGGATTTAATCCGAAACACGAATTAATGCCCCACCGTGGATAAGCCTGGAGTTGGGAACACATCAAGGTTACTGTGCTAACTTAAATTGTCCTGGTTTAGGACAGTGGTTAGCGCGCTTGCCTGTGCCCGCCCAAACCCGGGTTCGAGACCCAGTGGAGGTATATGTCAATTGCAGTAGCCTGCTCTGGTATAATTTATTTGGTTTTAGTAATAGAGTCTCTCCGTTTCCTTAAATAAAGTTTCTTATCCATGTGAGTAGGGTGAGAAAAATTACTTGACCGCGCAAGATTTTGATTCCTTCAAGATTAATTGTGAGTTGTGCTTTTATGGCAAGACATCTCCAAGCTCTCAGTAGACAATACGATATTGCCTACTCCGTGACAAGATTTATTCATATCTCTCTATCTCTCTCTAAGTACCATGTCCTCTCAGGACCTAGGTGACCATTTATTTCCACATCTTCCTATACTTGCAGGTTTTTAGCATTTTGGACCGAGTAATTTCATCTCTCAATCTCAGGAACTTGAGCTTGCATCCATTTACTGAGACTTGTCAGATAGTTCAGACGTGGTCGTTCACGTCCTCATTTGCCTTCAATCATGCCTGTCGTTATTATTTCTTCCAGTAGCCTTTCCTAATATATGCCCTAAAAATTCTGCCTGTATTTTCCTAACGAGTTTGATAAGCTTCCTTTCTTCTCCAGTTCTTCTTAAAACTTCCTCATTTGAAACGTGATCTACCCAATAAATTCATATCTAATCTGTGGAAAAGGTTGAGAAACATTTGAAAAGCAAAAACACTACTTGACATGAAGATTTCTCGGAACCCGGGTTTTTGCGGACGCAGGCGAGCCTGTTCGTGTTTGACCATGCCTTATGAATTAATTATTACATGGCTCTGAAAAAGGATTTAATTCGAAACACGAATTAATGCCTCACTGTGGATAAGCCTGGAGTTTTGAACACATCATGGTTACTGTGCTAACTTATTGTCCTGGGTTTGGACATTGGTCAGCGCGCTCGCCTGTGTCACTCCAAAACCTGGGTTCGAGACCGGGAGGCATATGTCAATTGCAGCAGCCTGCTCTGGTATAATTTAATTACCCGTTTTCGACCATGCATTATGAATCAATGCATATTGATGACATTTTTCACGGTCAGAGGCATTAGAAAGTATTGCCCAGCGCTGCATATGAACCTCGTGTATCTTACTATTTGTATTTTACTAGACTTTCTCCTAGTATGGTCAGTTTAGGCTTTGCGAGAAAATAGAAAAACTCATCTTGATCATTACATGAACTCCCTACCCTTGTCATAGAAATTAATTAATACTCGAGTATTCTGCTAACTGCTGTTTTTACTTTCTGGGCCTTTTATATACTGCTACTAGGCGTTTCTTTGGGCCTCCAATTTTATCCTCAGGTAGAGCCACGAATAGTTGTATGACTCCTTAGGCCTGGTCTAACAGGATGTGGGCATATTCTCAAATTTTGCTGTCATCATTTTATGCGCTTTAACTAGATCTTGAACCCAGATACCTCAGCTTATCTTGCCTCTTGCCTTGCGGGTTAGCTGGGTGGTGGCCGAGTGGCTTTAGCGGTTTGCTATGTACTGCTGAAAAAAAGTCTGGTCTTCTGAGTTCAACATCTCGCAGGATAACCTTGGAGGTGTTGCCTAAATAACTTGATGCACAGTCCTTGGGAAAAAAATTAAACTAGGGGCTCAGTGCCCCTGCTGGAAAAAAGGTTTCTAGCGTTTTTCAGGCAATTGCATTAGAAATAAACTCACTTCTTTACTTTTTTGCCTGCTATAAACCAACACACGAGTTCCATGCCCCAAATAGAGCAAAACATTCTGTTGTTTCCAGCTCTTTGCCTTAGATTATCTACAGATTAGGCGTTTCTTCATGTTTCCGAAGCAAATCCTTCTTTAGCACCATGCTGAATTGCATAGTTCACAAGATCTGGTCTAACACACAAGAAATATATTCCCATAGTTTACTATCATGATATTTTATGACTTAACTTGGTCTCAAACCTTGAATCTTGCGTACCATCAACAATTATTCTATGCTGTTATGTCGTAGACAAGGCAAAGAATTAGTTTTCATGTTTTATGGTGTATGTTAAAGATAAAGACTAGAGATTTTAGCAGGTTTTTAGTCGCTAATTTTATAGTTTTGGGTACTAACTGTTGTGTGCATAACAAAATTAGGGTATTAACTGTTGTGTGCATAATTCTCTATGCAATTCAATTTCTTTCTTAGTGAGACTACTTTGATGCCCCAACAACTGACACAAAATATTTGGGACACCCGGTATATGTTATATGTTATATGTTCTTCTTTTTATTTTATAGCCTAACTCAGACCTGCATGGACTTATACAAGTACTCTGTCTTGTTTTCGGTGACGACCCCCCTGTTTATTCGAGAGGATCGCAGCCCCCAAGTCGACCCCCGCAGCCAAGGTTTGGGGCGGCCCAGCCCTACTACGGCAATGTGTCACAGCAGCAGCAACAGACTCCATATCCGGTATCCCAGCCTGGTGGCATGCCAATGCCAAGTGCGCATCAAAATTATGGACACTCCTCAATGCCACTCGCCTCTATGCCTTCTGTCTCAATGCCTGCTTCCTCTATGCCGCAAGCATCTCTCCCATACTCATCGGGATCTACACATCCTCCTAATTACCAAACACCAAACACAAGCTTGCCTCCATACCCTACTTCAAATGCCAACCCAACTTCTAGTTATCAACCATCACCGACCTACCCGCCAGCCTCACAGCCGCCATATCCGACAACTAGCTCCAATTTCCCAACACACTCATCAAGTATGATGCCGACCTCAAGACACGAAGAACAAACAACGCAAGCGTTTCAGCCAAGGGGTGGTCCAGAGAGACAAGGGAGTGTGCTAGATGCCAATGTGCTAAAGGCCTCTTTGCTATCATCTGTAGAAGATAAATTACGGAGAAGAGTAAAAGAAGTCTTCCAACAAGCCAAGGTTCGAATTTAATTTTATTTGTAGAATAAAAGATTGTATATGATTATTTTCAAATTAAGCTACGATTTAAGATTAATCTCGTACCTTCGATTTTTATAAAATACCGTATAAGTCAGAAAAAAGCGTCAAGAAATTTGCTGAAACTTTTTAATGTGAAAGTATTTTCGGAAGATGCACCAATTTTTGGATCCTTTGAATAGACTGTTCACAGAAAAAGATTCTTTGCTTCTACCATTGGTTCTAGCCGTGAGGTATCTTTTTAAAAGAGTCAGCTATGAAACAAACACAAGTTTATTTCTAGGTGTTTTATCAGAGGTGATTAAAAAATCATTGGAATGTTGCTCTCACTTTTACTTTTACATGTTCTTTTACTTTTGCTTATTCCTTATACTTTTGCTTTTACTTTTGCCTTTGCTTCACCTTTGCTTTCACGTTTGCTTTCACTTTTGATTTTACTTTTAATTTCATTTTACCTGTACTTTTACTTTTCTGTTTAGTCTTATCTTTTTGGAAAATAACATGATGGAAATGTAACCAAAGAATTTTTAGAATATCTCACACAATGATGAACACGTAATTTCATTATGATTTAAATGAAAAATGATTATACTTTCATAAGATTAATGTATAAAGGTATATCTCGAAAAAAGTAAGACATTTTCACTTTCTAATTTTACTGTCAGCCGGTATAAAATCAAGCAGTCAGACAAACTCGCAAATTATTACATGTATTATAATTATTTATGCGCTAATGCGGTGTAGGAAAACCTTCACTGCTGAATTTATACTTTTGCGATCTCTTTTTGCATATCTTTCGAACATAACTGTACACCAAGCGTTTGGCAGCTTTCTGCTGAAAGATAAGTATGAACGGGTCATTCAGATGGTTGACTGCCCAAATTGCTCGTGCTATGTGTAATGCCAGTGTCGCAACATCCTTATCCGTGAAAAGTAAAATTGCTAAAACTATTGCTGGTATCACTTCAAGAACCAGAAAACAGAGCAAGATTCTCGTGACCATTTTATTAAACTGCTGCCTGCTTCTTCTAGGGCGCCTTGCATTTGAAGATATTTTAGTGCTTGATACTCTGCACGCAATCAATGAATACGTCGCGATGAACGATATTAAAAACACTCCGTCTAATACAATTGATATGTACTGGTAGAATATCTTCTGTATGTATGCCACATCTAGGAATGAATACGTAATTGAATTCAACATGCAGAATATCAGAATGCACATGACGACCTTGCGCACTTTACGTGCAGTCATTTTCACGCGATGGTATAACGGGAAAACGCAGCCCATAAGCCGCTCGAAGGTCAGCATCAACAGCATGGAATACCAGAAATACACGAAGCCTATCTTGATACACCACGTCACGTCCATAACTTTCTTATTCTGATAGTTGCTGATATCTATAGATAATCTACATAACCATACCAAAGCGATGGCGTCATTGGCGAAAATCAGTCCTGTTAATATGTAGAAGTGGTTGGTCTTCACTTTGCTAACGGCTTTTAGGATGAATAAACCAAGGCTATTCATGATTATGCAGCAGCACAATATCGACATCTGTATGATCTTGAAGTACTGATCCATCATTCATGAAGTCTAGTTTAGCAAGCAATCTAGTTTAGCAAGCAATCTAGTTTATCAAGCAATCTAGTTTAGCAAGCAATCTAGTTTAGCAAGCAATCTAGTTTAGCAAGCAATCTAGTTTAGCAAGCAATCTAGTTTAGCAAGCAATCTAGTTTAGCAAGCGATGGTCGTAAGAGGTCCTATACTAGCTTTCTTTGTGACTGCGATACTCTCAGGCTGGACTGCTCAAGTAGAACGTGCTAAGTCTCATTTTATTCACTTCTAGATAACAGGGTAAGCCATCGCCCTTACATCAAAGTATGACATATCATAATGCATCACGTAACAGTTGTTATTTCACTTCAAGAGCTGTTGTTGTATATTTCAATGTGGTCGTATTTTCACGCATTAGAATACATTTCTTTAGCATGATATCCATGGCTGATTGATTTCGAGTGATTTTCCGTATTTACAAATAGTTTGAGATTGTTTGTTGTTGGTCTGCAAGTGCATCTAATGATGAATACCTTCAAAGCTGCGTGATTTTCAATTTTTTCTAAATGCACAATTGTTCAGATATTCCATATTTCTAATATTTGCAGCGAAGGCTGAAGATACATGCTTTATCCTTTCAGCATCACCTGTAAACCTTCTTATGGCTAAAAAAGAAACAATGTATCTTAGTAACCTACGAAAATCAAGGTTTTTTATAAGAATTCTTTCACTTCGCCCTTACGCAATCAAAGAGTCTAATTTTCGTGATGAAATGAATTTTCTCAACCGTTTATCAGAAATAGAAGTCGTTCTATATCATAGATTTAAATAGGAAATTAATAGGACCTTTTTCCTAAATTTCAATGTGATGGCAGCTACGCCATGTGTTTCAAGCTACCCACTTCATAAGCAACCAGGTCGAGTATGCGTACACGGTACTTACTGCTTATAAAAAACGAGTAAAATGAAAATATTTCCGGGTGGTCAAATTATGATGAAAGTATGCATCGATAGAGTTAACTTCTTTGTTTTGATTTCCGAATTAGTATTTTTGTTCTATAAATGCAGAGACAAAGACAGAAAATAAGATTATGATGTGACTATTAGTTTCACGCTTAAGCAATCATCAGAGAGCAAAGAATAACTTTATTATTTCAGTTCTATGATACTTGCCTACAGATTTGATTCCCTCCAATGATTCTTACCCATGTCAGTTATTGTTTACCAAACATTGTCAGATCGTCGGTTATGGATCACAGGACTATTCTCTTCATTTATTGTAGTTGCTTTATTCCGTTGTAGTCAGTATCCACAGGATTTGAAGGACACTGACAGGTTTTCCAAATTTGTTGACTTGATTCTGATGAACTCACTGAGATTTCTTCAAAACATCAAGACCAGTGTACCTGCTATTGCTCTAATTCATATTTATTTCAACGATGACATCTTTGGTCAGTTGATTTAATTGAAAATCAAATTGCTGGTTGTCTGATTGAGAACATTATTCTCTCTGAAATACCATCACCTCTCTCCATCTTTTTTGAAAAGAAAAGAAAAGGGTAAATCATATCTGGGAAAGTATGTGCAGTGCTGTTCATGATGTTCAGTAATCACTACTATGGGGATATCATCAGAACAATGGGGGATACCATCAGTATAATGGAGGATATTTAGTACTTTGTGGGAATACCGCCAGTGGGGTAGATGGACACCATCCAGTGCTGTGGAGGAAATTCTGCACTGTGAAGATAATGCCGAAAGTGCTTGTGGTTTCCCTCCACATTACTGATGATATACCTTCGCAGTGTTGAATATCCTTCCAATACTGATGGTATCCCTCCAAAGTACTAAGGGTATCCTTCCACAGTACTGAGCATCCTCCACAGCACCAGGTGGTATCTCCATAGTACTAATGTAATCCTCCAACAGTACTGAATACCCTCAAATGCACTGATGATACCCCAATCATCCCACCACAGCACCGCATAGACGTTACTTGGGATGGCAACCCTGCGTCACCGACTTTAATAGGTGTTGTCGCACTTTCGTCGCTGCGGATTATTGAAGTATACATCGTTTTGCTTTTTCTCGCTACTGATTTTCTCACCTTGCTTCTTTGCCAATGACTACAATCTGAAAGTAAGCAACTGTGAGATTAGGTACTAAGCTAGGGTGTGTACTTTCCAGCGCCCCTGCTATTTTTGATTGTTGAGTTTTTTGTATTGTCATTTTTCTTGCAGCGAGAGCTGGATGATTTACAGACGACAAATGATGAGTTGAAAGCAAGAAGCCAGACGCTTGAGAAGATCATGGATAATCTCAAACAGGAAGAGGTTTGTTCTTAATCAATCTCTTTCTGAATCATGGCTGCTTTTGCTCCGCTAAATTGGTGTTAAGGCTGTTTGAGTATAGCAAACGAACCTGTCTCGGATATTGCCTTTGAAAGTCGAAATCGAGAATAGAACAAGATGAAACAGGTAATCAGGCATTATGATGAATTTAAACGAAGGAAGTCCACAATACTAGGCTTTGTGACGGATCCTTCACGATGCTTGCGGCGAAGTAAGTAAAATAAAGTGAGACAGGAACAGCGCAAGACGACACAAACAGAAAAAACGTAGATGGATTGAATATCATACATTAAAAGTATTGTCAATATTAATGTAAGTCCTGAAGAAGCCCTATATACCAGGGCGAAATATAAACAATACTTTTTATATATGATATTTAATCCATCTACGTTTTTCCTGTTTGTGTGGTCTTGCGCTGTTCCTGTCTCGCTATATTATGATGAATTAGCAGTAAGGGCGCAGATAAGGCGATCTGATTGGTTGTTTCTTTCTAAAGAAGGCCCTACTCTACATTGCGCATGTTTTTTCGTTCTTTGGAAATACCAAAGAATATGAGAATAAAACACAAAATGGGATACTGAGTAAACAAGGTAAAAGAGATTTTGAAAATTATCCAATAGTAAAGAGTTTAACTAAAGCTGCTACATGAGCAAATATTGGTGCATTATTGTCATAGCTAATTAGCTTCATTGTCGCACAGAAATCATAATTATAGCTAGTGCTGTGCGTCGAGCAATTGATTTTACTAAATAGGTTATTGAAGAAAGACAATGATTTTGCGCAGCAAGGGCGTGCTGGGAGCTAAAAAGGTTCCGGGGAAAATATTATTCCGACCACAATTAGTGGTGGTACCACAAGGATAGGAGGGCCAATAAATAAGCAGTTCTAAGGGGGTCCACCGGGAATTTCCCAGTATTCCGGTGGGCCAGTATGCCCCTGATGCACAGCACTGACCCAACATCATTCCATCAAAATGTGACGAAATAAACTGTATCTATCAAGGTATCTTTCATTTGGAAACATAGCGAAACATGATAACTAGCTACCTAAGCTTTGCGTCTGACACTCTTCAAAGTGGTATGTCGGAAAGAGAACGAAAACGAAACCTAATGAATTATCATAGCTAGATGCGAATAGAAATTGCCAAATCAGAAAGGAGGTGAAAAATTGGTATGGTAGAAACCCTCAATGGTCAGCGGCAGTCTAGCAAGACAAACAATAAACTGTCACTAAAAGAGCCCAAGCGAAAAATAAACTCTTTCTGTCAACACAGTATGGGATCCATAGTTTTGATGTAGACAGATTTCAAAATTCCTAACTAAAATGCTGACCTTCCCCCTTCGATAATACAAGAACAGTTCTCATTCTAATTATCACTGTATGTTTCCGATTTGCTTCGCCATTATCAAGCTCTGTTTCGTTCAAAGACTCTAATACCTTGGCTAATCATCGTAACCACAAGACCTCGACTAATATCACAATGAAGAGATAGGTCATATCTAAATCTCAATCTACTAGGCAAAATTGACTCATTTGAGTATGGTCAACAGCCAGAGTTCGCCCAACTTCAATCAGGCCTAACAACTTCAAAAGGGTATTTCCCATAATTGGTTCACATCCTATCTCACCAACAGGGAACAATTTTGCTATTTTGACGGGTCTAGTTCTAGGAAAAGCAACATTAAGTGTGGAATTCCTCAGGGCTCGTGTTTGGGACCTTTGCTTTTCATACTGTATATCAATGATTTTGAAAATTGCCTCGAAAATATGATCCCAAATATGTATGCCGATGACACGAGTGTCAACATAGCATCAGAAAACCTGAACGAACTTTTGATAGACTTGAGAAGCGAGCTTGAAAATGTATCAACTTGGATGAGAATAAACAAACTTAGCTTGAATGCGAACAAAAGTGAATACATGGTTATAGGCCATAAGCGGCATCTTAATAGAGTTGTTGGCGATGCTATTCCTGATCTTGTCCTCAATAATGAAGTTATCAAACGGGTGGACAAGACAAAGTACTTGGGGATAAACATAGACGAAAATCTTAACTGGAAAGAGCAGTATAAAACTCTCAAGAACAAGCTGAAAGGGGGCTTAGGCTCTTTGAGAAAGCTAAAAAACATCCTTCCACAGAAGAAACTTGATCAGGTTTACAAAGCCCTTTTTGAAAGCCATCTTCGATATGGCAACATTGTTTGGGGCTCTCTTTCAGAAACCAAATTGGCCCACCTGCAAAGATTACAAACTAA